>FR997840.1:10000000-14800000 GCA_905475405.1 Schrankia costaestrigalis | reverse complement strand
ATTCAGAACTTGTCGGCAACGATTATTCATTGAATTAATGAGACTGTTTATGTCATCTTGCGGTATTCGCTCCCAATGGAATTGTAGCAAATCCTTCAGCTGTTGGGTTGTTGTCACTCCGTCCAAGTCCTTCAAAACACGTCTCTGGAGCATGTCCCATGCGTGCTCGATGGGGTTGAGGTCTGGCGATTGTGCAGGCCAGGGCAATACCTGGATGTTCTCCGTTGCCAAGTATTCACTGGTTCGCCGAGCTGTATGTGAACGCGCATTGTCATGCATTAACGTAAAATCGGAGCCAAAGGTTTGTGCAAATGGATGGACATAAGGTCTGAGAATATCCTCAACGTAATTTTCAGCGTTCATGTTTCCATTTACAAAAACGAGCTCAGTTCGCCTGTTCTTCATAATACCCGCCCATACCATAACTGTTGAGCCGCTGTATGGATGAACTTCCTGAACGCACCTGAGTCTTTCAGTATTTCCGGGTCGACGGTACACTCGCACCCTTCTTGTATCAGGCCTAAACCCGAATCGCGACTCATCGGAAAACATAATTTTATCCCATTGTTCCTGGGTCCATGTTATGCGTTCTCTACACCATTCATTTCGACGAGCGCGATTCCCGTGACGTATCGGTGGGCACCTGATAGGGCGTCGAGCTCGTAGGCCGTACTCATGCAGTCGATTTCGCACAGTTTGGGGACTTACATCAACACCACTTGAATTTTGTAGCCTCAAACTTATCTCTCGAGCGGTTAACATCGGCTGGCGTCTTGCAGTCAGTTGTATGTACCGGTCTTGCCGAGTGGTTGTACTCCTTTTACGGCCTGGATGCTGTTCAGCGGGTTCCCCTGTATTATTGTAGCGCTGCCAAAGACGACAAATAACACTTCTATGAATACCAAAATGTCGAGATACCTGAGATTGATTACTTCCCGCTTGCAACATCCCTACAGCTCTTTGCATTTCATCTGCCGTCAAATGACGTCGCTCCATGACGTAAAGAATATCTAACAATTCAATTTTGTCGCCAACTGTATTTAAATGGTTGGTAAAATTATAAAATCAAGACTAAAACGTAGCAATTAACATGCACTCAAATTCAAACAAATTCGCAGTCATTTGAATTTTATGAAAAAAAACAAAACATAATCGAATTTTTTTTTTACAACCAGCCAGTATGTCATCAATAACAAAAAAGTTTACTTACCTATACACTTTGAGTGAGTAAATACTTAGAAATTAATTAATATAAATGGTAAATTTGTAATATCATGCATGTTGCTTAGACTTTTTTGATGTGTGTATATTGATTTGTAGATTCTTTAAAAGATAATCAAATTATTACAAATAATGTAATATTATTGTTATTTTTGGAGTCGGTGTCAGCCAACGCAATAAGTACGATAAAGCTATACAAAACTTTATTGCCTTTTCTAACACACACGAATCACTTTAAATGGTTTTTAATTAGATAAATATTGCATTTAAAACAAAAACGGCCGTTTCATTTTCTAATGCGAATTTTAAGTAATTGTTAGTCTTTAGCCTGTGTGTAACACGACGCCATAATGTTTGTTTAAATATTAAGTCAGAAATAAAAAATGGTAGGTATATAAACTATCGTGGCTGACACCGACTCCAAAAATAACAATAATATTACATTATTTGTAATAATTTGATTATCTTTTAAAGAATCTACAAATCAATATATTTACAGACTCTTCAAGAAATATCTTAAACAATACTTTTTACAATAATTAAAAGAACCTATTCTTTAGAATAAAATTAAGTAGAAGGAATGGCTGATTTAATGTTGTAAAACCAAAATACAACTAAGTAATTATTTTTTACTTTTTAGCGCAATTTGTGTTTTTGAAGTCGGTTTGTTTTTTTTGTAAAAATCAATTTTATTTTACCTCCACACTTTGTAAAACTTACACTCGTAACTCATTTGTGTATCGTTCCACTGACAACTATAACAAGGACTACGCAAATATAGATCTTTTCAGTAATAACCTTAAACTTAAAATTACAATTAAAGCAAAAATCTCATATTGCATGACATCCTCTAAATGAATTTAAAAAAAAATTGAATAAATAAATTGTATAATAATTATTAATTGTAAAAATTTTATCTTGCTTACTCACTATTATCTCTGTACATGTATAACTCATTTCCTAAATTTTTGTTTTTTTTTAATTAATCAATTTCATAATTATGTATTCACATTCATCTAGATAAGAGTCAAGATTATTGTACCTGTATCTTCTATTCGGCACTGTAGGTCTATTATCAATAACCATGTTTTTTGTAATTTTATAATTGTACATGACTGTTTGTTGCCAGAGAAAATAAATAATTAAAAAATAAAATAATATGAAATAATCCATCTACCAAAAACACTTGTTTTAAATATCCCTAAACATGAAAAACCACACCTTAAATAAAATCTGAAATTAAGTCTGGAGATTTCTAAATATTTGTACCTCAATTGCTCATATAAGTAGTCTCTGAATTAAATATGTGTTAAAAACCACTACTAATTTAATGAAGGTTGAACGTTATCAAATGATGTCACTCAATCGCTTTCACCTTTAAAAACTTCGAACTGCTGCTCAGAAGTGAAGAGTCCAAACACCTTTTTTTCAAAATGCCTTGTCTGTGAGAAGTAGTTAAAATAGCTCTTTGAATACAGTCCATCTTTTATGTCCAACTTACGAGTTTAACATTGTCTAGAATATTAAGATTATTCTGTAACTCGGATTGTTCTGTATGATCATGTGCGCTTTTGGCGTTACTTTGTTCTTATTATTCTTAGTGGAATCCTTCTTAAGGTTTAAGAATTGATATCGTTATAGTTTGAGTCATTAAAGTCATTTATACAATGTTTATACATTTTGCTGTACTCTTAATGTAGACATTTACTTCGTTATCTTGTTTGTTAAAATTCCCACATTTCGAAATATTCAACCATTTGTCATAAATCACAATCTTTATGTATCAACGTATCAACAATACTCTGCTTTAATAACTTTTCTAAGTATTTTTCCTGACGGACTTTTTGGTATGTTATCTAAGAACGAAATTTGCTTTATTTTTTTGTAAGGCGCTACTCTTTTGTCAACAAAATCTGTTATTTCTTTCTCTGATGCTTGTGATCCTTGCTTGAGAACAACGAATGCTTTAGGTCTCTCTCCTGTGTATTCATCAGGGACCCCAACTACTGCTGCATCTATAACTGCTGGATGTTCTTTGAGTACATTTTCTAGTTCTGCCGCTGGTACTTGGTAACCCTTTACCTGTAAAATTAAATAATTTGTACTGATTATATTATTCTTTCTTTGTCCATGTGGTGACGGAGTAAGAATTCAATATGTCACCACCCCAACTCATCCCATGGGTGTCATAAAAACCGACTAAGGGACTAACCGTAAATATTATCTTAACGAAGTAAAAAAAAGGAAAACTTGAAATTAAAACGGGAGGAGGCCCGTACCTGCAGTGGGACATTAATAGGCTGTTATGATGATATATATTATACTACAAATCAGTTTTTTCGAGTTTAAGGAGTATGTATTGTCTTGTAAAGGCCAAAGTAAATTCGTTTCATTTTTTGTCAATAATAGAAAATACATATTTTTAATAGATACCGGAGCGTCAATATCTGTTATAAAGAAAGATGAACTACCTAGAGATATACATATTAATAGTGATGATACAGTTATTAATGGAATAGGAGGACAAATTAAGTCCTCAGGACAGATAACATTAAACCTTACATTAGACTATCGAAATATATTTTCGCATACATTTCTTGTGTTTGAGAAGTTACCTATGAAATCAAGTGGTATATTAGGTTTAGATTTTCTTTCAACTTATCAGTGTAATATTGACCTATGTGCTAATATACTAACTATTAATTACGGAGATAATACAGCTTATTTGCCACTGTTTGACAAACCAGATTTTTCTAATAATTTAATTTTACCCCCACGTAGTGAGTCAATTCATTATGTCTATTTAAATCAAAAAGGTAGTAGTATGACAGAAGACTATTTTGTTAAAGCGAGTGAGATAGAGAAGGATGTTTTCCTAGGAGGTACAATAGTAAAGGCGAAGTGTGGTAGAATACCAGTTAGAATACTGAATGTAAGAGAAGAAGAGGTTAGGCTAACAGATTTTACTCCTGAAGTTTATGCTTTAAGTGAATATAACATGTTTTCTTTTTCGAAATGTGAGTCTAATAGCAATAGAGCAGAAGCCTTACTTTCGTTATTAAACCTAAGCCATTTAAATACTGAAGAAAGAGGTTCTATCGAAGTGATATGTTCTAAGTATTCTGACGTCTTTAATATGCCAGGTGATAAGTTAACAACGACAAATGTTTATGAACAGTCCATAACGCTCAAACCTAACACAAATCCAGTCTATGTTAAGCCCTATAGATTGCCTCAGTCAATGAAACCAGAGATAAAGAGACAGATAAAACAATTATTAGACAATGATATAATAGAAGAATCAACTAGTGAGTGGAATAGCCCCATTCTTTTAGTACCAAAGAAATCAGACGGTACTAAAAAATGGCGTTTAGTAGTAGATTACAGAAAGCTTAATGATATCATTGTTGATGATAAATTCCCATTACCAAATATTACAGACATCGTGGCTTGTCATTGTCACCAGATCTGAATCTGTATGACGGGTTTCCAGAGAAATCGAGGGCATCTCTTGAAAATTGTAGGGACGCATTGTGTAAAATCTTATCATACATGTGCATCTTTGACGTCACTACCAAATAGTCAAGAATTAGAACTGGTCAGATCCTGGAGACCAGAGAGAGTCGAGGGAACACCTCAACGGCATATAGCAGCTACCTTGTGTTTGGGCTTATTTTAATTGTATTGATGAATACTTTACAAAACTTTACACAAACTTGATCTGATGATGAAGAAGATTGAGGATCGAGGCAACTCCTCAACGGTATATAGCAGCTACCTAGTGTTTGGGCTTATTTTATTCGTATTGATGAAAACTTTACAAAACTTGACACAAACATCATCTGATGATGAAGAAGACTGAGGGTCGAGGGAACTTTTCAACGGTATATAGCAGCTACCTAGTGTTTGGGCTTATTTTATTCGCATTGATAAAAGCTTTACACAACTTTACACAAACATGATCTAATGATGAAGAAGATTGAGGGTCAATGGAACTTTTTAACAGTATATAGCAACTACCTAGTGTTTGGGTTTATTTTAGTCGTATTGATGAAAACTTTACACTAACATTATGACTGTAATTGAAGGTATAGTTTAAGACTTAATAATGAAGTTCTTATTTGAATTTAAAATAGGAATTAATACCGGATTATAAATAGACTATAAACAAATTTTTGAATTGCATTTCATTTATTTTAAACTTATTCTTTAGGTACAACAAATTGATAATAATAACTATTATATTTATTTGATTTATTTTTATGTCAATTTATTTAAATTATCAATTTAGTGTGCATATCGCACAATAAATTAATAATTTTTATTACTAATTAACCACGCCGAGACGGTGTGGCTACGCTTTTCGATGTTCTCCCTATTTAAAACTTTTTTCATGTAGGTCCTTTTTTGGGAAAGCTGATACTTACGTTGTTCACTAGTCTCTTTTGAAATGGCATTGGAGGTAAATTTCCTACTTCGAGAATGGCGTTTCTTCCTTTCTTCGGTTGTCATCGAATCGAACCCGAGGCGGGCGCGTCAAGTCTTGTAACCTGTGACGCGCACCAACGAACACGCGCTGCACTCCCCGCGCGCCCCGCGACCCGACGGTGACCGGTCCGCCCGCTACCGCTCAGTCGCAAGCGACAGTGCGAGACGTAGACCGACGGCGAATGCACAATGCACGTTCGCCCGCGCTTCATGCGTACGCAATTAACTCGATCTCTAGATTTTAATCTACATCTTGTTTTCTACTCCTATATACTCGTAGTCTAAGCTACGTCTAGCTAATCTACATCTAGTTTTTTATTCTTGTATTAACTTAACTTCAGTGCTGTGAACTTAACTAACTTAATAACTCTGTATTCTCTTTCATTCTGTGTCATTAAGTAAATAGTCTTGTAAATAACCGTCACGTTTTCTTTATCACCTCTACAGTCTCATACAATCAGCGCTGTCTCATGAGCAGCGCGTTTCGTAGGTCTACCCATATTCAGACAAAATAATATCCCACTGCAGGGACGGGCCTCCTCCAATGACAGAGGGATATTTAGCCTACTAATACCACGCTGGCCAGACGGATTGGTATAGGGTTTAATTTCAAGTTTTCCTTCTTTTTATTTCTCAAAGATAATATTCACGGATTGTCCCTAAGTTGGTTTTTACGACACCCATGGGTTGAGATGAGGTGGTGACATGCATTCTCACTCCGTCACCACACGGATTTATAGAATTGGTATTCACTAAAAATTTGAAAATAAAATTGATTTTTACAAAAAAAACAAACCGACTTCAAAAACACAAATTGCACTAAAAAGTAAAAAATAATTAGTTGTATTTTGGTTTTACAACATTAAATCAGCCATTCCTTCTACTTAATTTTATTCTAAAGAATAGGTTCTTTTAATTATTGTAAAAAGTATTGTTTAAGATATTTCTTGAAGAGTCTGTAACACATCAAAAAAGTCTAAGCAACATGCATGATATTACAAATTTACCATTTATATTAATTTATTTTACCATTTATTTTAATTATAACGTTGTATTTTATTTTTAAAATAATATTTTTAGGGTTCTATGATGTAAAAATAACAGCTGTTTTCTTTATAAGTTCTTTTAATAACAGAAATTAACAATATTAGAATATACAGGTACATAAGAAACTAAACTTTTTTTTTACAAATTGAAATTTCTTAAGAAAATGAATTTATTGTGAAAGAATAGGACAATTTAATACAAAGTATGGCCTCCTCTGCTATTCAGAACTTGTCGGCAACGATTATTCATTGAATTAATGAGACTGTTTATGTCATCTTGCGGTATTCGCTCCCAATGGAATTGTAGCAAATCCTTCAGCTGTTGGGTTGTTGTCACTCCGTCCAAGTCCTTCAAAACACGTCTCTGGAGCATGTCCCATGCGTGCTCGATGGGGTTGAGGTCTGGCGATTGTGCAGGCCAGGGCAATACCTGGATGTTCTCCGTTGCCAAGTATTCACTGGTTCGCCGAGCTGTATGTGAACGCGCATTGTCATGCATTAACGTAAAATCGGAGCCAAAGGTTTGTGCAAATGGATGGACATAAGGTCTGAGAATATCCTCAACGTAATTTTCAGCGTTCATGTTTCCATTTACAAAAACGAGCTCAGTTCGCCTGTTCTTCATAATACCCGCCCATACCATAACTGTTGAGCCGCTGTATGGATGAACTTCCTGAACGCACCTGAGTCTTTCAGTATTTCCGGGTCGACGGTACACTCGCACCCTTCTTGTATCAGGCCTAAACCCGAATCGCGACTCATCGGAAAACATAATTTTATCCCATTGTTCCTGGGTCCATGTTATGCGTTCTCTACACCATTCATTTCGACGAGCGCGATTCCCGTGACGTATCGGTGGGCACCTGATAGGGCGTCGAGCTCGTAGGCCGTACTCATGCAGTCGATTTCGCACAGTTTGGGGACTTACATCAACACCACTTGAATTTTGTAGCCTCAAACTTATCTCTCGAGCGGTTAACATCGGCTGGCGTCTTGCAGTCAGTTGTATGTACCGGTCTTGCCGAGTGGTTGTACTCCTTTTACGGCCTGGATGCTGTTCAGCGGGTTCCCCTGTATTATTGTAGCGCTGCCAAAGACGACAAATAACACTTCTATGAATACCAAAATGTCGAGATACCTGAGATTGATTACTTCCCGCTTGCAACATCCCTACAGCTCTTTGCATTTCATCTGCCGTCAAATGACGTCGCTCCATGACGTAAAGAATATCTAACAATTCAATTTTGTCGCCAACTGTATTTAAATGGTTGGTAAAATTATAAAATCAAGACTAAAACGTAGCAATTAACATGCACTCAAATTCAAACAAATTCGCAGTCATTTGAATTTTATGAAAAAAAACAAAACATAATCGAATTTTTTTTTTACAACCAGCCAGTATGTCATCAATAACAAAAAAGTTTACTTACCTATACACTTTGAGTGAGTAAATACTTAGAAATTAATTAATATAAATGGTAAATTTGTAATATCATGCATGTTGCTTAGACTTTTTTGATGTGTGTATATTGATTTGTAGATTCTTTAAAAGATAATCAAATTATTACAAATAATGTAATATTATTGTTATTTTTGGAGTCGGTGTCAGCCAACGCAATAAGTACGATAAAGCTATACAAAACTTTATTGCCTTTTCTAACACACACGAATCACTTTAAATGGTTTTTAATTAGATAAATATTGCATTTAAAACAAAAACGGCCGTTTCATTTTCTAATGCGAATTTTAAGTAATTGTTAGTCTTTAGCCTGTGTGTAACACGACGCCATAATGTTTGTTTAAATATTAAGTCAGAAATAAAAAATGGTAGGTATATAAACTATCGTGGCTGACACCGACTCCAAAAATAACAATAATATTACATTATTTGTAATAATTTGATTATCTTTTAAAGAATCTACAAATCAATATATTTACAGACTCTTCAAGAAATATCTTAAACAATACTTTTTACAATAATTAAAAGAACCTATTCTTTAGAATAAAATTAAGTAGAAGGAATGGCTGATTTAATGTTGTAAAACCAAAATACAACTAAGTAATTATTTTTTACTTTTTAGCGCAATTTGTGTTTTTGAAGTCGGTTTGTTTTTTTTGTAAAAATCAATTTTATTTTACCTCCACACTTTGTAAAACTTACACTCGTAACTCATTTGTGTATCGTTCCACTGACAACTATAACAAGGACTACGCAAATATAGATCTTTTCAGTAATAACCTTAAACTTAAAATTACAATTAAAGCAAAAATCTCATATTGCATGACATCCTCTAAATGAATTTAAAAAAAAATTGAATAAATAAATTGTATAATAATTATTAATTGTAAAAATTTTATCTTGCTTACTCACTATTATCTCTGTACATGTATAACTCATTTCCTAAATTTTTGTTTTTTTTTAATTAATCAATTTCATAATTATGTATTCACATTCATCTAGATAAGAGTCAAGATTATTGTACCTGTATCTTCTATTCGGCACTGTAGGTCTATTATCAATAACCATGTTTTTTGTAATTTTATAATTGTACATGACTGTTTGTTGCCAGAGAAAATAAATAATTAAAAAATAAAATAATATGAAATAATCCATCTACCAAAAACACTTGTTTTAAATATCCCTAAACATGAAAAACCACACCTTAAATAAAATCTGAAATTAAGTCTGGAGATTTCTAAATATTTGTACCTCAATTGCTCATATAAGTAGTCTCTGAATTAAATATGTGTTAAAAACCACTACTAATTTAATGAAGGTTGAACGTTATCAAATGATGTCACTCAATCGCTTTCACCTTTAAAAACTTCGAACTGCTGCTCAGAAGTGAAGAGTCCAAACACCTTTTTTTCAAAATGCCTTGTCTGTGAGAAGTAGTTAAAATAGCTCTTTGAATACAGTCCATCTTTTATGTCCAACTTACGAGTTTAACATTGTCTAGAATATTAAGATTATTCTGTAACTCGGATTGTTCTGTATGATCATGTGCGCTTTTGGCGTTACTTTGTTCTTATTATTCTTAGTGGAATCCTTCTTAAGGTTTAAGAATTGATATCGTTATAGTTTGAGTCATTAAAGTCATTTATACAATGTTTATACATTTTGCTGTACTCTTAATGTAGACATTTACTTCGTTATCTTGTTTGTTAAAATTCCCACATTTCGAAATATTCAACCATTTGTCATAAATCACAATCTTTATGTATCAACGTATCAACAATACTCTGCTTTAATAACTTTTCTAAGTATTTTTCCTGACGGACTTTTTGGTATGTTATCTAAGAACGAAATTTGCTTTATTTTTTTGTAAGGCGCTACTCTTTTGTCAACAAAATCTGTTATTTCTTTCTCTGATGCTTGTGATCCTTGCTTGAGAACAACGAATGCTTTAGGTCTCTCTCCTGTGTATTCATCAGGGACCCCAACTACTGCTGCATCTATAACTGCTGGATGTTCTTTGAGTACATTTTCTAGTTCTGCCGCTGGTACTTGGTAACCCTTTACCTGTAAAATTAAATAATTTGTACTGATTATATTATTCTTTCTTTGTCCATGTGGTGACGGAGTAAGAATTCAATATGTCACCACCCCAACTCATCCCATGGGTGTCATAAAAACCGACTAAGGGACTAACCGTAAATATTATCTTAACGAAGTAAAAAAAAGGAAAACTTGAAATTAAAACGGGAGGAGGCCCGTACCTGCAGTGGGACATTAATAGGCTGTTATGATGATATATATTATTCTTATAAATATCTGTATAGTTAGCACTAGAAGCTTACTGACAGAAGGGAAAGTCATATTAATAAGTTTCTTTGCCTTGCCTTTGTGTGTTTGGTTACTTTAAATTGTGAACTTAAAGTAACCACATTAAAATAATGACGACCTCTGTGGCGCAGTCGGTATATTACATGGCTGCTACGCTGAGGTCTCGGATTCGATTCCTTCGGTTACATGAACATGATTGTTTGTATTGATCTGAGTGTTTTCTATGTATAAATATGTACGTATTTACAAAAAAAAAGTATTTAAGTATGATTATCCGTTGTCTAGTACCCATAGTACAAGCTTTGCTTAGTTTGGGACTAGGTGGCGATGTGTGAATGTGTGAGGATTATTTATATATTTTATTGTTTAAAATGCTTTAAAAGAAATGTAACATCAAATTAAAGTCGCTTAAAACAAACCTTAATAAGTTCCTTGACCCGATCTGATATTGTAAGCAAGCCAGTTTTACTAATTTTGCCAATATCTCCCGTTCGAAGCCACTCGCCATCAAATGATTCGCGTGTTGCCTCAGGATTATCCAAATAACCTTTCATCATATTTGGACCTCTTGCTAGAAGCTCACCAACCTGAAAAAATAACAAACATTTGTTTTTAATAGGTCTTTACCTATGAAGTTGCCGTTTTTTTTTTCGCCGCCAAATAATCAAGAGTTAGAACTGGCCAGATCCTGGAGACCACCGAGAGTCGAGGGAACACCTCAACGGCATATAGCAGCTACCTTGTGTTTGGGCTTATTTTAATTGTATTGATGAAAACTTTACACAAACATGATCTGATGATTAAGACGACTGAGGGTCGAGGAAACTTTTCAACGGTATATAGCAGCTACCTAGTGTTTAGGCTTATTTTATTCGTATTAATAAAAACTTTACACAAAAATGATCTTATGATGAAGACAACTGCAGAAATTTATTTTATACTAATCTTAGAAATTGTTATCAGCATGGTTTTTAACCGACTCCTGTTGAAGTCGGTTTTTTAATTAGAAAATTATTAAACATAGATTGCTTGTATTATTTTTGTAATTTGGTAAATTCAGGATATTACTAACAACTAATAAAAGATAATTAAATAAAATAATTATTATTTGTATTAGTAATAAGCCTGTAAATATGGGTCCAATTTAAACCAGCGGATTTTACCATTTAAACAAATGTAACTTCTTTCCTTATATTTTTTTTCTTATGATTAATATGCTAAAAGTTAGCTAAGATGTGCGCTATTACTTATACTAAATGTCATTCTATTAAGTTTAATAATTATTGAAAAAACTAAGAAAACGTTAGTATGAAAAATCATACTTCGCATAAAATCTCCATACAAATCATCAATTTCATAAGTAAAGACCTAATATTACTTGTATGGTATTAAAACAATATAAGATCACTATTTTAGTTGAGCTTAAAAACCGTACCGTGTTTTTTATATTTTATCACTTACTACATCGGAACCCAAATTTTTCAAATCAGCATCCACTATTCTCATATCTATATTTGGTAGAGCGTATCCCACAGCCTCATAAAGTTTTTCTTCTGAACGAGATAAACTTATCAGGGGTGATGCTTCTGTTAGTCCGTAACCTTGAGTGAAGTTTAAATCACGCTGCAACAAAAAGTTTTGTTAATGACTTGATTAAATTATAGTGAAAAATCATCATCATCACCATAACAGCCCATTAATGTACCACTGCAGGGACGGGACTCCTCCAGTGACGGAGGGATACTTGGCCAACTGATATGATGACTCTGGCCAAACGGATTGGTATAGGGTTTAATTTCAAGTTTTCCTTCTTTTTATTACGTAAAGATAATATTCACGGATAGTCCCTTAGTCGGTTTTTACGACACCCATGGGATGAGATGGAGTGGTGACACACTGTATTCTTACTCCGTCACCACACGGAGATAGTGAAAAATGATGAGCACATATGCATACTTGCATTACTGTACAAACTAGTAGTACATCTAGATCATATGTTTTCAACACCACTGACTTAAAATTATGGACTTATCAATCTAAAACAGTATTTATTGATTTAGAAATTAATGGCGTCATAAAAAACATTGTTGAGCACTTTTCAATCTCAGCGAAACAGTTCTGAGTAAAATAAGATACCACTAAAGTTATTGGGGAAAACTTAAGCATAAAGTTACTTACGTTAGCTTTTTCAAACAGTCTTTGAATGTCTGCCGATGGTAAAGGTGCGGCACCTGATGTTATGCTAGTAACGTGTTCCAAATGCTTGGAGCTCACTCTAGGATAAGATCCAAGAAACATAACTGAAATTAAATATTTATTGTTTAAAAAAAAGTTGTTGGGAGAGTTCTATATTTAGCAAGGGGCAATAGGCTAGTTGATTGATTGATTGAAAAAAACGTACTACATTAATTGTATGTGTTGTGCCATCGCTGTCGCCGCATGATACTTTAGCTACGTTTAGCTAGAATACCTACATACAATTATCACAACTAAAAATTGTCTATACTTTTTCTGCCACTATAATATGTATTACAGCGCTTCAGAGCGTCATGTCCAAATAACTGTCAGTTAGTTCAGATTACTACCGAATTTGTATTCTTTTATTTAAATGCTTAAATGCGAAGTCTTATTAACTTTATTATGGAATACGACCTGAGAAAGGGTTCAGTAATAAAATATTGTCGTTTAAAACATTCTCTTTCCGTTTATTTGCACACATAAACATTCCACAACATCTGTAGAACTTAAAGAACTAAAATTCCTTTTATAACGTTTTTAATATTTCTCGACGCATGTCGTATGATACAAATTGCAGCGCATACTGCAAGGAGTTAAATTTCATTTCTCAAGAATATGCTGGAAAAATGCATCTCGAAAACAATTATATACGTAATTTACGCATAATTCCCATTTGGGTAGACAATGACTCATCATAACAGCCCATTAATGTCCCACCGCAGGGACGGCCCTCCTCCCGTGACGGAGGAATACTTGGCCTACTAATACCACGCTGGCCAGACGGATTGGTATAGGGTTTAATTTCAAGTTTTCCTTCTTTTTATTTCGTAAAGATAATATTCCCGGATAGTCCCTTAGTCGGTTTTTACTACACCCATGGGATGAAATGGGTTGATGACATATTGTATTCTTACTCCGTCAGCACACGGAGAGAATATCTTTATATATGCCCGTATTAGTTTTTGTTTCTGTTCAATACATACCCATTGGAGGTGCCAGGTATAACAATTGTATTTTGTACTTAACCAGCGCGTCAACAAATGTATCTGGCTGAAATCTAGGAAGCGTCACTAATTTCAGCCCGACTGACAACTTCTGTATCATTTGAATGATTAATGCGTAGCTGTGGAACATTGGCAGACTTACTAATGTACTATCTTGATTGGTTTCTGAAAAGATAATCATTTAAATATATTTATCTGAATGTCAATTATTGATGTAGAAATTACAACAGTCAAAATATTTAATTGTAGAGTTAGGACGTAGTGTAGGATTGTTAAAACACTAATATGTATATTTAATTCAAAAGCATACAGCATAATACTATGTATGTATTTACAAATAAAAAATGTATTTAAGTATGTTTATCCGTTGTCTAGTACCCATACCTAGTACAAGCTCTTCTTAGTTTGGGACTAGATGACGATGTGTGTGAGGATTATTTCTTTATTTTATATTTATATAAACATTTTCATATTGCTGATTGTGAGCCTGTACCCATTAGGGCCCTAGTGATCAGGTTGTATTACGTTATCGTTTTAATTGCTATTCATGAATTTTAAAATACAGCTTGAAAGGTTGAATAGTGCTTAAAAATATATATGTATATCTTACCAGTAGTATGATTATACTGTCTTAATTCAGTGGTTTGTTGTTCACAGTTAGCTACTATTGATTTATGTGTGAGCTGCACACCTTTCGGTAAACCAGTCGTCCCACTGGAATAAGGTAACAAAGCTACGTCTTCATGATGTCTTTTATCTTTGTCAAGCACACTTAAATCAACGTTTTGATCTTCAGCTAGTTCTTTGTATGATACTGTTCGTTCTAATAGATGTTGATCGAAGTTAAGAGTAATGATTGGAATGTTTTTCTTAGCTAATGCAAGCGCTTCTTTTATTGTTGGTTCAATTTCTTCATTAGTAAATACAAGGGTAGCGTTTGACTGTATAATTTGTCTTTCTATTTCATCTGTAAAAGAAATTGTAATGTTTTCTTTTTTAATTTGTTTGGTGAAATATAAATCTTTCATTTTTAGTTTGGTATATTTGGTTGCCAAACGAAAACCTAAACTTTTTATTTATTTTTTTATTTACTTATATTATATTGAAAAAGACCTTGACCAATACTTTTTCATTATACATTTATCAAACCATTACATAATGTGCCCAAAAGTAACTTAACATACGACGTTACGCAAGACAAAGTGTTAATACTATCAATTTAGCAATCACAAAAAAATTAAAATAATTAAATTTTATATTATTATTAATTAACAACTTGCTGTGATTCTTGAGGGCGACAACCTTTAGAAATTTCGTAGTCACTTTTTTTATTTTTTTTTTTTTTATTTTTTTTTTTTTTTTTGAAGACAACTCCCGCACTAGGGATCATGCCCTGTGTCGCGGGGACTTTTACAAACATCAATTAACGGACACATAGAACACCCAGACTCAGGACAATAATTTGTGGATCTCACAAATTATTGTCCTGCGTGGGGATCGAACCCACAACCTCATGCGCAGCAGCCGCTGGCTCTACCGGCGCGCCACCGAGGTCGTCAACTTGTATTTAATGTTTATATTATTGTCTTAACAGTATGATAAAATATGTACTTACGTAATTAATTTATGTAGGTATTAGAAATTAAACTCACATGCAGTGTAAATAGGATTCAAAGTTGTAACAACTCCTCCTGCAGTCAAAACCCCAATAGTGATAATAGGATATTCAGGAACATTAGGTAAGACTACTGCAATGACGTCACCATTCTTCACATGGAATTTCTTCTTTAGATTAGCAGCCAACGTTCTTGACTTTTTATAAACTTGTTCGTAAGTATATGCTCTTTCTGTTATGCCACACATCTGGAAAATATTAAAAAAAACATATTAGAAAAACAGTGCCAGTTTAGTACAATAAAAAATAGAGAGATGGATTTTTATGCCAGTTTTATCATTATTGTATAGAAACGAGAATTGTAACTTTTAGTACTTGTAATTTTTAATTTTTTCCAATTAAAAAAAAATTACAACTTTAGAATATACGTGTATTTTCTGAAGTTGTTATTCAAAAACAAAAAGTTAACAAAAACTATATTCTATCATCAACAACATCACAATAATATTTATTTTATTCAAACATTTACATTGTTAAAATTCGTTGTTGATTAAAACAAAAGCCAAAGATTAAAATAACTTATTTAAGTATATTGTACTGTAGTGTTGGTAATGTAAATAATGTTACTATTAAAATCTACCTCAAAAAGGTAGAGAAATGTATGAGCTGAATATAATTATCATCATCATCTTATCAGCCCATTAATGTCCCGCTGCAGGGACGGGCCTCCTCCCGTGACGGAGGGATACTTGGCCTACTAATACCAAGCTGGCCAGACGGATTGATATCATAGGGTTTCATTTAAAGTTTTCCTTTTTTTTATTTCGCAAAGATAATATTCACGGATAGTCCCATAATCGGTTTTTACGACACCCATGCGATGAGATGGGGTGGTGACATATTGTATTCTTACTCCGTCACCACACGGAGAATATAATTATACGACAAAATATATTTTTTTTTAATAAATATTATGTTTTGTTACCATTTTATTTTAAAAAAATAAGAAAATTAAGAATAATATTCTGTTTTATTTATTTTATTTAACACTAGATATAAAATAGCATAATACCTAATATTTATTATAAAGGCTGACTTCATGCCTTATGCTTTTTTTTCTAGACAACCTTGAATTGTATTCCGTGAAGTAGTTAATTTAAATTTGAAACTTATTGCAAAAACTAAAAAAACGTTAAAAAATGTGAATATACTTAGGCGCAAAATTATCTAAACAGATTTTGTGCTTATTTAATTTAAAATATGCCTGGGCCTCAAAAGCTGAGTTCGTAACTTTTTTGATTTCTTGAATTCAAACCACACTTTTTTTAATTTTAGATATAAGTTATTTATACAATATTTCTTTTTAAGTTGGCCAAGACCATAAATGTTTGTGTTTTTTTTAATAGGCTATGGTTATGGTCTGGTCTTGGTACAGGTAGTCTTAAATTTCCTTCATTCCACGAGAATGAGACGAATAGTAGAATATTTACTTAGTAGTATTTTAAATGAAGGGTTTTTTCATGTTTATACTAAACTAGCTGACCCGTGCCCACTTCGTTAGGCGGCGAAAAAAACGCGTCACTTTTTTAAACATATTTCATTACTGCTCCACTACTTTTAGTCATAGCGTGATACTATATAGCCTATGACACTCCCCGATAAATAGACTATTCAACACAGAAAGAATTTTTAAAATCGGTTCAGTAGATCTAGAGATTACCTACCCCCTACAACGTCACAAACACAAAAACTTAATATTAGTATACATAATAATCTTACATTTATAAAGGTCCTCGAGTCTCTTTATTTACAAAATCGTATACCTACTACCAAACCGTGTAGTGTAAAACTACAGAAACCGGTCTCTTCAAGTACTGGAGGCAACCTTGGCCTATTAAAATTCAAGGTAGTCCGACTGGTTGTATAAGTTTTAAATTTTTCTTCTCTTAGAGGCAAAATGCTTATAGGCAATGGAGACTACATATTAATTTTGGGTTTGATTTTTGCCCAATGTAAATGTTTACGTGATAATTATAAATATATGCATTATGCATATTTTTATAATAGTCTGTACATTATTTTACAATGCTTGCTTAATTTTGGGATATAGTCCCAATGCGTTGTCTAAATGTATGAGAAATATTTTAATACTTACTATATTTTATATTTTTTAATTATGTTTACTGAGTCACCTCAGGAACGAACGATAACAACAAAGAATGAGTGATAACAATTAATCTTAGCAACAACGTGGTAAACAAAACAAATTTGAGATATTATCATCATCATCTTTGCCAAAAGACTTCCACTGTTGGACAATGGACATAGGCCTAATTCAAACGCCTTCACCTTCCTTTGCCTGTCAGAATAATATACATCTATAACTAACTTCAAAAAAATCTCCGTGTGGTGACGGAGTAAGAAAACAATTTGTCATCACCCCATCTCATACCATGGGTGTCGTAAAAACCGACTAAGGGACAATCCGTAAATATTATCTCTACGAAATAAAAAGAAGGAAAACTTAAAATTAAACTATACCAATCCATATGGCCAGCATGGTATAAGTAGGCCAAGTATCCCTCCGTCACGGGAGGAGGCCCGTCTGTCATGCAGTGGGACATTAATGGGCTGTTATGGTGATAAGACAATTTCAAAATATTTATATTAGTTTTACCAATGCCAATGACAGCGGTTAATCATTAAAAGAACTAAAATAAACATTATACTTACTACCGCGGTCTTCGTGGCCCATTTCTCGATGTTCCTAAATATATATTGGTCCACAGTCAAATTAGGTACAACAATATCCTTACAAGTAGACT
Source organism: Schrankia costaestrigalis (assembly GCA_905475405.1). Taxonomy (NCBI): domain Eukaryota; kingdom Metazoa; phylum Arthropoda; class Insecta; order Lepidoptera; family Erebidae; genus Schrankia; species Schrankia costaestrigalis. The sequence continues at coordinate 14,781,776 of FR997840.1, read as the reverse complement.
TAGCAATATTATCTTTAGTCCAAAAACTTTTACCTCTAACACAAGCACTTAAAAACTTAAAACGTGGTTTTGAACGTAACATTAACGCGTACATTTTTATTCCATACATAATATTTGATTAATACTTTATAGACGTCTATCCGTAATGAATTTACTTTGGTTTGTGTTACACCGTGTACTCACAAACATTGTTTGGCATTATAGATAACGTAATAGTCTTATGAATGTGTTATTAACGCATAGGTATTTATTTTTAGTTATTATATAAGTTTATTAAATATAATTTATATACAAACAGCCTTGGGGCCCGGTTGTTGAGTTAGTGGCTGTCGTCCACTAGGTTGCTGGTTCAAATCCTACGTGGAATAGCTTTTGGAGGGTTATCTATTGTTTGCCCGAAAACTATATGCCATTATATTATTACGCCTGAATTTCTTTTGCCATAATTTTATTAGACATAACGGCAGAAACAGCTCAACGGAGACCCACCACGCAGATCTCCTATTTCTTGGTAGCTTAAAGAATAAACCTAACCTAACCTGTCTAAGTTGGAATACTCTAAGTCTCTCAGTTTAAACATTATTGAATTATGGCAAGTAAATATTATGGCTAAGGACGATTATGGCAAACAATATTAGTACAAATAAAATTATGGAAAATGAAAATTCGGGCAATGAAATTCTGGCAATGTTATTGTGTCCCTAGATTAATTGATGCTTGTAAGAGTCCCCACTATACACGGCTTAAATCAACTGTGTTAAGTGTACTTAGATCTAATCTAATATTATGAAACTTAAATGTAACCAAAAATTAAGAAACAAAGCTTATATATTAAAAAAAACATTTAATAAGAACAATATTTTTCTTTGATCGCATTTCTACGTATTTTTCCTGAAGGAGTTTTAGGTATACTTGTGACAAATGAAATCTGTTGTATTCTCTTATAAGGCTCCACTTTTTCATTAACAAAGTTCTTTATGTCTTCAGCCGTAACATTTATTCCTTGTTTAGGAATAACAAAGGCTCTTGGTTTTTCTCCTGTTATGTCATCTGGAACACCGACTACAGCAGCTTCTAAGACCGCAGGATGTGTCTTTAATACATTTTCTAGTTCAGCTGGTGGCACTCTGTAACCATTTGCCTAAAAAAATTTTAAAGGTTTTGATCAAATATCTTTATAAAAATAAAATAAGATTAGTATTTACAATATATTATCAACCAAAGCCAATATGTTTGATGGCTCATGGCTGCTACGCAGAGGTCTCGGGTTTGGTTCCCGCTCAATGCAAATCATTGTGTACATGAACATGATTATTTGCATTGGTCTGAGTGTTTCTATGTATAATATGTATGTATTTACAGAAAAAAACATATAAGTATTAATATCCGTTGTTCTGTGACCCATAACACAAGCAGGTTAAGACTAGCATACTTTGGGAAGAGATGGCACTGTGTAGATATGTCCGTGAATATTTTATTTATTTATTTATTGTTGGGCTCAGCTTAACTACTCAATTCATCAATAAATAAGAATTATTATTATTGTCTGAATTTACTTTGGTTTGTGTTACACCGTGTACTCACAAAAATTGTTTGGCATTATAGATAACGTCTTATGAATGTGTTATTAGCGCATATTTATTTTTTAGTTATGATATAAGTACGGTCAAGGAATTTAATTGTTTAGCAGGTACACAACCTACGTAATTTAGTCGTATTATATACCAAAATAATCCTAGCGAATTTGAAAGATATTACACCTCAAAATTGACATAATATAAAATATAACCAATAAGTATGAATCGCACTTCAAACTTCTTTGTTTACAAACTTCCACCATTCTGTCCAAAGAGTAAAAAATAAAATTTTGACAGTATTATCAATACAATGCATTGAACCAATCAGAACAGCGAATGCTACTCGATATACTTTATTGTTGATAGTGACACAAACTCGGACTAAGGATACTGTTTGATGGAGATGGTAGATAAGGTCTAGTTTAGTTTGACTTAACTTTGGTCTGTCAACAATATAAAATTGAAGAATTTTATTTTAACACAAAATACCTGTCTGTCATAGATAGACAAGGCTAGGTATATATACCTTGTCTAATTAATTTTACGACTCCCAAGACGTCGGGGTTCGTCATCCGTCGTCTGTAGTCGGTAAATAGTAACCTGACCGATTTCAAAATTAAGCAAATTGCTAAACAATTAAATTCCTTGAGTGTACATATAATAAATATAATTTCTATACAAACAGCCTTGGTGGCGCGATTGTTGCGTTAGTGGCAACAGGCAAACACAAGCAGGTTAAGACTAGCATACTTTGGGAATAGATGGCACTGTGTAGATAGATATGTCCGTGAATATTTTATTTATTTATTTATTGTTGGGCTCAGCTTAACTACTCAATTCATCAATAAATAATATTCATCATTCTATTTTATAGCTCACTATCTAGTTATTTTATTACACAGTTAATTGTTTAGAAGCTAAATTACTTAGTTTGTCAACCTCAATAATATTCTTACAAACCTTTATTAACTCTTCAATCCGATCGTATATAGTTATTAATCCAGTAGCGCTAATCTTAGCAAGATCACCGGTTTTGAACCATTCACCATCATACATCTTTCGTGTTGCTTCAGGGTTTTTCAAATATCCTTTCATTATGTTTGGACCTTTAACCAAAAGCTCGCCAATCTAAAAATGTTTAATAATAGTTTACAATAGTTTACAATAATAAAAATTCCACTTTAACTATAAGGTTTTTATTTATTAAATTAATGAAGACTAATACACTCTTCACTGTGTAACTGTCCGTCAGGCACTAACCAGTCCGCATGCACTCACTGTTTCGTCTTCCTCACTGCATAGTGAGGAAGACGAAACAGTGAAACATCTGATGTGCAACTGCGAAGCCCTCACCAGACAAAGGATGAAGCTACTAGGAGTGGAATACCCTACCATTCGCGAAGGTGATTAAGGAAGCTGTAGGGTGGTGAACTGCTGATCCCCCGAACACCACAAAAGATCCGATGGGGTCGAAGTGCATTCTGGAGGGTCCCCGAAAAGGAGGAGAAGATAAGAAGAAGAAGAATAAACTGTCCGTTAATTTTACGCCTGTAAAATGCCCGCAACACAGTATGTCTAGTGCGGGAGTTATGTTTTAAACAAGACCATTACCTTTGCAGGCGGTTTGGCAGGTATATCGTTATATTCGTTCTTGCTTTAATTAACACTAGCTGACCCGTGCCCTTCGGCGGGCGGCGAAAAACGCGTCCCTTTTTAAACAAATTTTATTACTGTTCTACTCCTATTAGTCATAGGATAGCCCATGACACTCCCCGATACATGAAGTAGTCAAAACAGAAAGAGTTTTTAAAATTGTTTCATTAGATCCAGAGATTACCCCCTACAACGTCACAAACACACAAACTTTACCTCTTTATAATATTAGTATAGATATAGATAAATGCACTTCCTTTAACTTAGTTATTATCCATCCTTAACATACCTCCTCAGGTCCCAAATTTTTCTTGTTGCCGTCAACCACCCTCATCTCAATATTTGGCATCGGATATCCCACGTTCTCATAATATGTTTCATTGCATAGAGACAAGCTTAGAAGAGGAGAAGTTTCTGTTAAGCCATAACCTTGGCAGAAGTTAATGTCGCGCTGAAAATTTAGATACAATCATTTAAAAAGAGCAATAATTGGAGGGTAGACAGAGACTTGGCTGTTCTTAGATATTGCTGATGTCCATGGGCGGTGTTTACTACTTTCTTTCATCAGGTGGACTGATTGCTAGTGTATAAGACAAAAAAAAAAAAAAAAATATTTTATCGGTATTCTTCGTAAATGCGGACATGATACTTAATAAAACACCAGGGTACCTAGTACATTGGAATTACGACATTTATAAAACACAACGTCTTGATTTTATACTTACCTGTGCTTTAACAAATAGTCTCTGTATATCTGCAGTAGGTAATGGAGCACCACCCACCATTATACACGTAATACGTTCCAAATGTTTTGCAGTTACTTTGGCATTAGACCCAAGGAACATTACTGAAATGAAATCTTGATTTACATTTATATTAACGGGATTCTGAAGTTTAGGTTTCCAAAAATCTGATTCAATATAAAGGATCATCATCATCATCATAATCATAACAGCCCATTAATGTCCCATTGCAGGGACGGGCCTCCTCCCGTGACGGAGAGATACTTCTACTAATACTACGCTGGCCAGACGGATTTGTATCGGGTTTAATTTCAAGTTTTCCTTCTTTCTATGTAAAAGTAATATTCACAGATAGTCCGTTAGTCGGTTTTTAGGATACCCATAGGATGAGATGAGGTGGTGACATATTGTATTCTTACTCCGTCACCAAAAAGGAATTGTCCGCTACCAAAAGAATTGAATTGAATGAGCGTGCAGGCTTTCCCGCGCGCAATCCTGCACGTTCTAAAGAACGCGCGATAAAGTGTATGTGTAAAGGCCGTTATTGATGATAAGTATAAGATATTCAACAATTAGATAGTCAATTCATATCAGAAGTAGTTAAAAGTCAAACTACTACTTAGTTTTATTAATAAAAAGGATAAATAAAGGGAAAATAATTAATTCTACGAAATTTAATTATTTCCATTATGGCGCTCGTTTATTATGTTATTTTACATTAAAATATATTATCTAACCCAAATCAATTTGTCTATTGTTGTGCGACATTGTAAAAAAATCTATAATTTTAAACATATTTAATTTTTCCTTAAAGAAAAACTTTTTTTACTTTACATATTATATTAAAATTTAGTCATTATCATGTTCTTTCAGAACTTTATTCCTATTATAGTTTAAGAACATTTATTTTCAACTTATTATTTGTAAACATTTATAACTTCTTATTCTTTCACACACAAAAACTTGTTAACATTGAACCTAGATACTTGCGTCATTCTTGAGTTTCATAAGTACATAAGCGTAATTTGTCAGTCTGCGTTAAAAGATAATTACATGCTATCATTTTTTTGTATAACAATCCGGTTTGTGCCAGATTTTGGGCGTTTAAAGAGATGTCAAAACAATAATGCGAAAACAAAATCAGCAATCAGCATATAATTCAAATAAAAGAACGCCAAAGAGGTAAAATTTAAAAATAGAATTTAAGTTTTGTTTTTTTTAAATTTAAGTTTTACTCGTGACAGTCTTCTTAATTTATTCTTCAACCTATTCTTTAACATTGAACTTTTACCCCCTTACTCATAAACGCCTCTTAAATTTTAGTCAATTGATTAGCTTAAATTCTTACGGTTTTGTTTGGTATAAGGTTGATTTTACTAATAAAAATCTCGCTAAACAGTAACTTTTAAGAGGCGTTTATGAGTAAGGGGGTAAAAGTTCAATGTAAGATATGCGGTACCTTGAGGTGGTGCTAAATAAAGCAAATGTATTTCATGGTTTGTCAATGCATTTAGAAAAGGTTCTAACTCGAATTTCGGCAGCGTAACCATTTTCAAACCAACTGACAACTTATGGAACATCTGTACAACCAGTCCGTAAATATGGAACAATGGCATAAACACCAACACATTATCTTGATGAGTTGCTGAAAAGAAAAAAAAAGGCATAATAAATATTACGATAATAAAGGTCAACATAAAACAATGACGACCTCGGTCGCGCGACGGTAGCGCAAGCGGCTGCCGTGCAAGAGGTTGTGGGTCCGATCCCCACGCAGGACAATAATTTGTGAGATCCACAAAATTATTGTCCTGGTCTGGGTGTTCTTTGTGTCCGTTAATTGATGTTTGTAAAAGGTCCCCGCGACACAGGGCATGATCCCTAGACTAGGACTACAACTTTTGTTTTGTTTTGCTACAACAGTTGTTTTTTATGAAAGAAAGAATGAGATTAAATACAATGACCCTAAACAAAATCTTGCAATGATTTATGACTACAGGTTTTAGATCAGAAGTAGCAATATACAAATGATATTATATCAAATGAAAAACCCTTGCATATTTTAAGTACAACATAGTAAAGAACCTCTGCAATAAGACTTACTAAAAGATCTTATTTTTTCAATACATTATAAAAATAACTAACCTGTAGTATAAGCGTACTGCCTCAGTTCTGTATTTTGTTGTTCACAATTGGAAATTATATTTCTATGCGTAATCTGTACACCTTTAGGTATCCCAGTTGTACCACTGGAATAAAGTATTATAGCTACATCGTTTTGATTTCATTTGACATTATCCAGTACACTTAAATCAACATTAATTCCATCTACTAGTTTAGTAAAAGATCTTTCATTGACTTTTTCTGTTATAGGCTTAGCGATGTCAAGAATAATTATAGGAACTGGAAGATCACTGTTGGTTTTTTCGATAGCTTCTTTTAAAGTCGGCAAAATTTCTTGATTAGTAATAACTAGAATTGGATTTACTTGTAAAATTTGTGTTTCCATTTCATCTGAAATTTAAAAAAAAAACATTACGTTAAAAAACATACGTTACGAGCTTTTCTTACTAGATCAATACTGATTTAAGAAAAAATTGCATTGTTCTATGATGTTTTTAAATAATATTACCTTCCTTCATTAATATCAACTTTGTGAAATTCCCATCATCACCCTCAGGATTCCACTGCATTCATCATAAAACCTTTGAAAATATTTCCAACATTGCTGCGTTAAATAGGGATGTTAGCAGAATGTTAGGTAAAGGTAACGAGGATATAATCAGAAAAGAGAATGTAAAGAATCTAAGGTTAAAAAACAGGAAGATTAAAAACGGAAAATATTACGGCTCTTAATAAATATTTCGTTAGCAAGAATTTGTCCAATTTTAATTCACTGAATAAGGTAGATAAAACGTTCTAGAGTCATCATTAATAAACAAAACTATTACTTAACTATTAATTTAAACTCACATGCTGTGTAAGCTGGATTCATTGTTGTTACAATACCGCCAGCAGCTAATATCCCAAGTGTGATGATAGTGTATTCCGGAACGTTTGGCAAAACAATAGCAACCACATCATCTTCCTTAATATGAAATTTATTTTTAAGATTTGCAGCAAATATTCTTGAACTTTTGAACAGTTGATTGTAAGTATAATTTCTGTTTGTTAAGCCGCAGATCTATTTATAAAATAGAGGATTAATATGTTATTTGTCATTTCGTCGTTGATAGTCCGTACCAGTTGTAACATCGCGGTGTACCAGTTGTAACATAAATACATAAAATATAAAAGGCTGTTCTTCTAGTGGTGACCGGTATCAACCCAAATATATCGTAAAAAGCATCTAACAGAATCCTATCTAACAGACAATATCTCGAGCAATAACAAACGATTTGACATACACGCGTACACCTACGCCGGCCATTGAACTTTTGATAGGCTGCTAATAAAAATAATAAAGTTATCTAAGAAAGTATACAATAAATCTCTACTTATTGTCTAATTTAATTTTAATTCATTTTGGTTAATATATAAATTATCATCATTATAACTTATCGTTTGACGACTGATGTCTGTGGCGTAGTGGTTATTTAACATGACTGCTACGCAGAGGTCCCGGGTTCGATTCCTGATTAATGCAAATCTTTGTGTGCATGAACATGATTGTTTGCATTGGTCTGGGTGTTTTCTCTAATATGTATGTATTTATCTTATCCGTTGTCTACTGCTCTGCTTAGTTTGGGACTAGATGACGTTGTGTGAAAGTGTGAGGAATATCAATGAACTAGATACCTTTGAAAATGATTAAAATACAACAGCTACGGATCGCAACATAATTATGGAAGTCAAAAGAAGAGGCCTTAGCCCTAAATTGGGATAATATAGACTCTTAGTAATAATGATAACTTATCGATTAATAAATTAATTTAATGAATAATACGAAAAAATAAAATACATTAAAACACTTACCACAGCTGTCTTTGAAACCCATTTATCCAAATTCTTAAAGACGTATTGATTTATTGTTAAATTTGGTATTTCTACATCCTTAAACGGTGATTTCACTATTCCCCCCTCACCCAACACTTTTTTGCACTCCATTATTAAATTTAAAAAAAAAAAAAATATTTTGGTGTATGAAAACAACTCTTTAAATGCGTACTCAACTAAAAAGCTAGTAGTTTTATAGAGACATGCAGAGTTGTCGTGCGAAACTAAACAAAATTTACATACTTAATTAAATAGCTTTTTATGGAAATACTAAATATATTTTAGAAATTATATTATAGGGAATGCCTATAATAATATAGCATTCGCTGAACAGACACCCGGTTATGTATAATTTTTATAATAATGTGATATCTACAACTTCTAACGTGATTAATCCTATGTAAACTCGATGTTCAATGTTCTCGCATTGTTGAGCCGTTTTACAACTGCTATTTTAAATCTTAACTCTTTATGCATAATGCTCAAATTTGCTCAAAACTGCAGGAAAGTTAAAAAAGCTGTTTACCTTGTTCTGTAATTGCCGTCATAACAAAGTAGAACATAGTACCTACTCATAGTGTACACTTAGTATATTATTATGTTCGCCGAGACACAATAACAATTGTCGCAAGGGTGTTGCGTGGGATCATTACAGGGAGTCGGAGTTTCTCTTTAACTCTTTATCATGAGTTACATCATCATAACGGCCCATTAATGTCCCACTGCAGGGACGGGCCTCCTCCCATGACGGAGGGATACTTGGCCTACTAATACCACGCTGGCCAGACGGATTGGTATAGGGTTTAATTTCTAGTTTTCCTTCTTTTTATTTCGTAAAGATAATATTGACGTGTAGTCCCTTAGTCGGTTTTTACGACACCCATGGGATGGGATTGGGTAGTGACATATTGTATTTTACTCCGTCACCACACGAAGAATATGAGTTACATAAAACTTAACTAACTAGTGCAGCTACTAATCAGACTCTAGGTAATATTATCAACGCGAACTGGAGACATCCTTTATTCTATTTATTGCAATATCTCTGTTATGGCCTTGTGAATATTATTATATTCTTGGCATGTGCTATTTATAAAATAATATTTGTATAAGACGTAGTAAAAGTTTTATCTTATCTGCTTATACGCTTCTCATCAACTATTCTCAACAAAACACACAATTGGATTAATATCAACAGACAATAAGTTATCATTACACAAAAACAAAAATCCAAAGACAACCATAGTTGTTTAATTAAAGAACTATGGTTGTCTTTAAAATGTGACAACAAAATCTTACGTCTTACAGTGACAGAAAAATTAGCATCCTGTCTCAAGGTACAGTACGCGCCAAATAAATTAACCAGCTTGAAGTTGCTGCAAATGACGAGCTCTGTGGCGTAGTGGCATATAACATGACTGCTACGCAGAGTTCTCGGGTTCGATTCCCGCTCAATGTAAATCTTTGTGTGAATGAACATGATTGACTGCATTGGTCTGGGTGTTTTCTATGTATAATATGCATGTATTTACAAAAAAAAGTTTTTAAGTATGTTTATTCGTTGTGTAGTTCCCATTGTACAAGCTTTGCTTAGTTTGGGACTAGATGGCGATGTGTGAATGAGTGAGGAATATTTCACCATCATCATAACAGCCCATTAATGTCCCACTGCAAGGACGGGCCTCCTCCCATGACGGAGGGATGCTTGGCCTACTAATACCACGCTGGCGAGACGGATTGGTATAGGGTTTAATTTCAAGTTTTCCTTCTTTTCATTTCGTAAAGATAATATTCACGGATAGTCCCTTAGTCGGTTCTTACGACACCCACGGGATGCGATGGGGTGGTGACATATTATATTCTTACTCCGGAACCACATGTGTGAGGAATATTTATTTATTTATATTTAATGGCTGCTAAACGAATATTCGACGCACCTCTGCTAAGAGTGGAAAGGTTCATTTTGGAAATAGGAACTAAAAAATAAATAAGTAAACTGAAAATATTTACAAAGTTTTAATCTTAATAGTACAAAGAAGCAAGACTTGTAGCAATAATACATTTACATAAAACACAACTAAATAAAATTGATTTTTACAAAAAAAAAAAACCGACTTCAAAAACACAAATTGCACTAAAAAGTGAAAAATAAATTAGTTGTATTTTGGTTTTACAACATTAAATCAGCCATTGCTTCTACTGAATTTTAATCTAAAGAATAGGTTCTTATAATTATTGTAAAAGTATTGTTTAAGATATTTCTTGAAGAGTCTGTAAATATATTGATTTGTAGATTCTTTAAAAGATAATCAAATTATTACAAATAATGTAATATTATTGTTATTTTTGGAGTCGGTGTCAGCCACAATAGTTTATATACCTACCTACCATTTTTTATTTCTGACTTAATATTTAAACAAACATTATGGCGTCATGTTACACACAGGCTAAAGACAAACAATTACTTAAAATTCGCATTAGAAAATGAAACGGCCGTTTTTGTTTTAAATGCAATATTTATCTAATTAAAAACCATTTAAAGTGATTCGAGTGTGTTAGAAAAGGCAATAAAGTTTTGTATAACTTTATCGTACTTATTGCGTTGGCTGACACCGACTTTAAAAATAACAATAATATTACATTATTTGTAATAATTTGATTATCTTTTAAAGAATCTACAAATCAATATATTTACAGACTCTTCAAGAAATATCTTAAACAATACTTTTTACAATAATTATAAGAACCTATTCTTTAGATTAAAATTCAGTAGAAGCAATGGCTGATTTAATGTTGTAAAACCAAAATACAACTAATTTATTTTTTACTTTTTAGTGCAATTTGTGTTTTTGAAGTCGGTTTTTTTTTTTGTAAAAATCAATTTTATTTTCAAATTTTTAGTGAATACTAATTCTATAAATCCGTGTGGTGACGGAGTGAGAATGCATGTCACCACCTTATCTCAACCCATGGGTGTCGTAAAAACCAACTTAGGGACTATCCGTGTATATTATCTTTGAGAAATAAAAAGAAGGAAAACTTGAAATTAAACCCTATACCAATCCGTCTGGCCAGCGTGGTATTAGTAGGCTAAATATCCCTCCGTCAGTGGAGGAGGCCCGTCCCTGCAGTGGGACATTATTTTGTCTAAATATGGGTAGACCTACGAAACGCGCTGCTCATGAGACAGCGCTGATTGTATGAGACTGTAGAGGTGATAAAGAAAACGTGACGGTTATTTACAAGACTATTTACTTAATGACACAGAATGAAAGAGAATACAGAGAATACAGAGTTATTAAGTTAGTTAAGTTCACAGCACTGAAGTTAAGTAAAGTTATACAAGAATAAAAAACAAGATGTAGATTAGCTAGACGTAGCTTAGACTGCGAGTATATAGGAGTAGAAAACAAGATGTAAATTAGAATCTAGAGATCGAGTTAATTGCGTACGCATGAAGTGCGGGCGAACGTGCATTCGCCGTCGGTCTACGTCTCGCACTGGTCCACAGAACATTTATACTCAAAGGAGAAGAATGTCAACTTCATATAAAATTCGTGAGGAAACTTTTTCTAAGCGTGTGGCGCCATCTATTGGCACCCCTCCTAAAACTACGGTTAATGTCAGCAGCGTGGGAAATTCAAATTGATGTTTATTTTAATTATTATAAACAAAAAAATAAATCTTAACGCCGGAGAATTTGACTGGACGCCATGACGAGAGGTTGAGCTGTCATTTATATATTTTACAAATTGATTTTTCGAAGATTTTGTGATGCAGAAAAGATGCGGTTTTGTTTTGCAAGTTCATCGTCAGTAAATAAATATGTTTAAATATGCAAGTGATTGGTGAATAGCTGGTGGCGGCGTCGTGATCAAGCTGTTCCTGTCTCCATCATACGCGTTCCGGTGAAGTTCTCCTGGACGGCAATGAAAAGAGAAGCATCGTCTTTTTAATGTTGTTTTTTTTTGTATGTGTAAACTTATACTCTTACTTACTGAATGTAATGTATTTCACTTGACACTGGCAAAATATGTAACTATGTTCATGACGCCATAATAAATAAACATAACATAAATCTTAACGCCATACGTAGGGCATTAGATATATATATCTCTTTGTTTATTTTGTTGAAGGTTTAAATTAGGATAACTGTATTTGGAGTTGGATTTGATAATAAAAAACTTCATTTCTTTTACAATTTATTTATGTAAATAATATTCATAATAAAAAATATTCACATTCTTCATTGAAACATTCTTTTCTACATTGAAACTCATTGTAACATAACAAAAACCCTATAGGAGTCACTCTCTCAGAACTGGAGTCAATAACGTTCAATTTCACAAAAACACTTTAACTAAGGAATAGGATGCTCGTGCAACGTTTTTAATGCAGGATAAACTTGTTATTTATCGAGATTTTTTATTTATTTACAAGATATTTAAGAATTTACAAAATAAACGGTTTCTTTTCTTGTAGTGTTGACTGTTGACAGCTCCATATAAACAAGTATTAGGTGGTTGCTAGGAAATGACATGACATTTTCTATTGCATCTTTTCTCTCTGTCGTACATAACAGCCCTAATAGAAACATTGTGTAGAACAGAGTTGACTCCCCCTGCACTGGTCGCTTGCGACTGAGCGGTAGCGGGCGGACCGGTCACCGTCGGGTCGCGGGGCGCGCGGGGAGTGCAGCGCGGGCTCCGCCGCGGTATGTTCATTGGTGCGCGTCACAGGTCACAAGACTTGACGCGCCCGCCACGGGTTCGATTCGATGACAACCGAAGAAAGGAAGAAACGCCACTCTCGAAGTAGGAAATCTACCTCCAATGCCATTTCAAAAGAGACTAGTGAACAACGTAAGAATCAGCTTTCACAAAAAAGGACCTACATGAAAAAGTTTTAAATAGGGAGAACATCGAAAAGCGTAGCCACGCCGTCTCGGCGTGGTTAATTAGTAATAAAAATTATTAATTTATTGTGCGACATGCACACTAAATTGATAATTTAAATAAATTGACATAAAAATAAATCAAATAAATATAATAGTTAATATTATCAATTTGTTGTACCTAAAGAATAAGTTTAAAATAAATGAAATGCAATTTATAGTCTATTTATAATCCGGTATTAATTCCTATTTTAAATTCAAATAAGAACTTCATTATTAAGTCTTAAACCATACCTTCAATTACAGTCATAATGTTAGTGTAAAGTTTTCATCAATACGAATAAAATAAGCCCAAACACTAGGTAGCTGCTATTTACTATTAAAAAGTTCCCTTGACCCTCAATCTTCTTCATCATTAGATTATGTTTGTGTAAAGTTGTGTAAAGCTTTTATCAATGCGAATAAAATAAGCCCAAACACTAGGTAGCTGCTATATACCGTTAAAAAGTTTCCTCGACCCTCAGTATTCTTCATCATCAGATGATGTTTGTGTCAAGTTTTGTAAAGTTTTCATCAATACGAATAAAATAAGCCCAAACACTAGGTAGCTGCTATATACCGTTGAGGAGTTTCCTCGACCCTCAATCTTCTTCATCATCAGATCATGTTTGTGTAAAGTTTTGTAAAGTATTCATCAATACAATTAAAATAAGCCCAAACACAAGGTAGCTGCTATATGCCGTTAAGGTGTTCCCTCGACTCTCTCTGGTCTCCAGGATCGGACCAGTTCTAATTCTTGACTATTTGGTAGTGACGTCAAAGATGCACATGTATGACAAGATTTTACACAATGCGTCCCTACAATTTTCAAGAGATGCCCTCGATTTCTCTGGGATCCCCTCATCCAGATCCAGATCTGGTGACAATGGGACCAAATGGGAAGCATACCGATACGAACAAAAAAAAAATTTTTCAAATCGGTCTAGCCGTTTTCTAGAAATCAGGTAACAAACACAAAAAAAAAAAAAAAAAAAAAAAAAAAAAAAAAAAAATTGAGAACCTCCTCCTTTTTGAAGTCGGTTGAAAACTACTGCCTCGGTACATTTTAATATTAAAATTCTGACATTATCCAATTCTAGCTGTCAACCAAACGTTAACTTAGGTACATTTATTCAAATTTCATTATTTGAAAATAAATTCTATCTTGATGGGAAACACAGATATGTAATGGGAAATCTGATAAGAAGTCTCATCAACAAAAAATCTGGTAGTAAGTCTATTAGTTTACGTTAGTTGATGGTTAATCAGGAAGTGACTTGTTCATTTCGTTTTCTACTCGTATAATCAAATATAAATCTAAGATCAATTATTATGTACTTAATACTTTATTAAGGATGCAACCAGCTTTAAATTTATTTTAGTGACAAACGATAAGAAAATATGGATAGTAAATAACAAATACTTACAATTATCTTTTCCTTAAATTAATGTAACATTAGCCTATGTGTAAAATTTTACGAATTACAAACCTCTTTTTGCGTCTATTACAGTGTTTTATCTACATAAACATTTTGACCTGTTTTTTAGTTCTCTTATGTTAGTAATAAAAAAAATAGTTAAATCTAATAACATCATGACTTTTATCGTAACGGATCAAGAATAACAAATGTTTCACCACACCCGTAAGTTAGGGTGTCTTTATAGATGACAAAGAAAATTTCTAATAGTACAAATAGAGACGATAATCTTAAAATACCCTGTAACCATTTCACCATCTCGGTGCAGGTGACACTCCACCACAGGATAAACAGAAAAACAAGCAACTTCTTTATTTTGCTTTAAAATTCTATTTAACAATATTGTTCTTTAAGCACTTTCCTGAGTATCTTGCCCGATTGCGTCTTTGGAATACTGTCCAAAAACGAAATTTGCTTTATTCTTTTGTAAGGCGCTACTTTTGTGCTAACAAAGTCTGTTATTTCTTTATCTGATGCGTTTGCTCCTGGCTTTAGCACTACGAAAGCTCGAGGTCTTTCTCCAGTATATTCATCTGGAACTCCTAAAACTGCTGCATCTAATACTGCTGGATGTTCTTTTAATACGTTTTCTAGCTCTGCCGGTGGAACTTGGAATGTTTTTACCTGGAAAACAAATTACTGGGTTATTTATCGTACAAATAAAACATATTTAAAATTCATCTAGCCTCTCGGTTTAACCCCGGTAGGGGTTGTTAGAAGCAACTGCGTCTATAGACCATTTTCTATCTTCTGAGTTTGGTGATACTTAGGTCAAATCATGTCCACCTGGATAACCCCTACAATATACCCGGTTTTCTTTTGTATATCATGACCGGAGACTCGGTGTCATTCCCATCTCATTATGCATTGTTGTCAAACCGCCAAAATGAGGGTGAATTGTGTGGGAGCATTCCTGAATTGTGTGGGAGCTTTCCATTGAGTCCAACACATTAAACGTACCTTAATGAGTTCCTTCAGTCTATCAGATATTGTTATTAATCCAGTCCGATCAATTTTAGCTAGATCACCAGTTCTAAGCCACTCGCCATCAAAAGTTACGCGATTTGCCTCAGGATTATTCAAATATCCCTTCATTACATTTGGACCAAGAGCTAAAAGCTCTCCTTCCTAAAAAATGCAAGAAATTATGACAACTAATTCTTTATTATTTTAAGATAATTATACTTAGTACAAAATAACAAAAAGTAAAAAGGAAAACAATAAAAAATAAAAGCCTTGATATCTGGTTCTTCAAATGTAGTTTCAAAATCGTATGGCCAAACAAGCTAGATGATGGCAACGGAGTAGAGTATTTTTTTTAGTTCAATCCTTTGCCTTACTTTCTGCTTTCCACTAGACTCGATACAGTCATATTGCCGTATCTTTTAATAAAATCATCATCATCATAACAGCCCATTAATGTCCCACTGCAGGGACGGGCTTCCTCAAGTGACGGAAGGATACTTGGCCTACTAATACCACGCTGGCCAAACGGATTGGTATAGGGTTTAATTTCAAATTTTCCTTCTTTTTTATTACGTCAAGATAACATTCACGGATTCAGTGACACACTGTATTCTTACTCCGTCACCACACAGATATTTAATAATTTAATTAAATACATTTAAAAAATTAAATTATTATGCTTCAAGAACTTACCTCATCTGGACCTAAGTTCTTTAAGTTTTCATCGACTACTCTCAAATCTATATTTGGCAGAGCGTAGCCTACGTGCTCATAATATTTTTCATCTCTTTTTGATAGACTCAGCAAAGGCGACATCTCTGTCATACCGTAAATACCGCATAACTCAATTTCGCGCTGAAAATTTTAAAATATTCATATTATCAATATGTTAATTGAAGATTGTACAATCGTGATGAACCAGGTGATGATTGGTCCAATGAAAACTTGCAATAATAGTACTGAAGGCAATAAAAATATTATTGTCATACAACAAATATGGGAAATTCGAATTAAAATTTTATTGAACTTAGTAAGTAGCTAGCATCTTGATCAACAGAATTTGCTCCAGTAAATTATTTTTATGTGTTGTGTTATTTTTAAAGGTATACAAAAATATCATCACTGTCACAAATGCTCATTTAAGTTCTATTGCAAGGACTTGGTTAAAAGAGAGCAATGATGTTACTTACGTTTGCTTTTTCAAACATTCTTTGTATATCTGCAGATGGCAATCATGCTCCTCCTGATGATATACAAATTGTATGCTCCAAATGATTAGGTGTTACTTTAGGATACGTTCCGAGGAAGAGAACTTGAAATGAAAAAAAAAGCTAATCACTAGTAAATTTCTCTTGTCCTAATTAAAATCTTCTGTATTTATATTACATTCCATTTGCTACGTTCGCTTTGGCCACGATTTTCTCCTCCTTATAAGACATTTTACCCTAGGTTCTAACAGAAGACGGTAGATGTACATCTATCTTCTTCTTATAATAGTATAAATTACTACATTTACCAATAAACTAGAAACAGTCTACTTATCACTTACCTAAAGGCGGGGCTAGATACAATAACTGTATTTTATGCGCCAACAAAGTTTCTGTGAAAGTGTCTGGTTTGAACCTTGGAAGCGTTACAATTTTTAATCCGCATGATAATTTGTGAAGCATTTGAATTACTAAACTGTAACAGTGGAAGAAAGGCAAGATGGCCAATGTAGTATCTTGATGATTTGCTGAAAAAGTAACAAATTAATTATGTAATTATAGTAACTCTCAGTATTTTTCTTAATAATGGGCAGCAAAGGCTTGGTCATGATAATGTACATGACAATAACATGAATGTATTTTTCCTAGGACTCATCATTTATGAAAAATATATTTTCCTAACTAATTCCTTACCAGTAGTGTACAGTCACGAGCAATAATATGTACACATTTTCACATTTTGTAAAACATTTATCTAAAGTTCTGCTAATCCAAAATTGAATATTCGAAGATTAGTTCAAAACTGTACGAGACCTCTTCGAAATTATGAAATAATTTTATTATTCTAATGTCTAGATAAACATGCAGATGGTTTAGAAAATTTGACAATGTGTACGTATTATTGCTCGTGACTGTACCTATACTGTCTCAATTCAGTGTTCTGTTGTTCACAATTAGCTACGAGATTACGATGTGTAAGTTGCACTCCTTTTGGTAATCCAGTAGTTCCACTTGAATGCAACTGCATAGCTACATCTTTTTTTTTTTTTTTTAAGATAAGATAAGATAACCTTTATTGCTTTTCCACAATGTATTTACATCTTCGACATCTCTTTTGACTTCATTAAGTACACTTGTATCAACATGATTATCTTCTACTAATAATTCTTTAATATGAAACTGTTTCATAAGGTAATGGTTGCGAAACATTTATAGTAATAATAGGAATATCTTTTTTTATTGCTTTTAATGCTTCTTTAACTGTTGGTACAGCGTCTTCAAAAGTTATTATAAGTTTGGTATCTGAATGTTGAATTTGTCTTTGCATTTCATCTGGAATAGTATCATAAAAATATTTATCAATTCATTGTATTAAACGAAGAAGTGTACAGGCCTATAACACATATTGATTGGATGGTTTAAACTCACACGCAGTATAAACAGGGTTCATAGTAATAGCTATTCCACCTGCTGCAAGTATACTCATTGTAACGATCGGATACTCAGGAAGATTTGGTAAGACTATAGTAGTGATGTCTCCATTTTGAATATCAAATTTATGTTTAAGATTTGCAGCTAGTGTTCTTGATTGCTTGTAGATTTGTTCGTAAGTGTATCCTCTATTTGTTATTCCACAAACCTGTAAAAAGGCATTCTTAACAAATATTTTTGGTTTAGATCGCATTACATCAGAATGGCAACCGAGATTTTTGAAGAGTCAAAATTAAATGTCAATGGAAACAAAATGCTTTGAATTCAACTTGATTGTGCTTTAGTCCCTGCAGGGTAACGTCACTGGGCTGTTTATGATTACTATTGAAATAAATACAGAGGTGCAGATTGTTATGCAAGATCAGGAAGTAAGCACCCGGATCTAGATAAGTAGATAAACGTTACATATATTTTAATAATATTTCAATTTATTTTTACAATAAAAATTTAGTGCGTATCGCCCGGGACAAAATTACCTAAATAAAAAAACTTCTCCATCTAAATACTAAGGTTAGTATAGTCTCTTACAAGAGAATCTTTTTAAATAAAATCTCTGCGTCATAGTTAAAGTAGACTTGGCATAAATACTAACCTATAACCAACTAAGCCGAAACCCGTGAACTTTTATGAGAACAACAGATTAAGGTCTCTCTGTTCAAATACGTTTGTATATATTAATATGAATGTTAGTATTGATCTAGGTTACTTAGTAACTATTTAGTAATCTCTGGTGTACTTAGGTGTTATCTATGTATAACATGTTTATTTATTTATTTATTTATTTTATTTGGGACAATAAACAGTTGTACATTGCACTTATAAGTAATACATATCAATACATAGTAAGAGTTAACGTACAACCAACAACATTATCCACATGTTACAATAAAAGTAAGTAGTATTCTAAAACACCGGAAATCTACACTGTTTCGTCGCTAGTTACAAATATTAACAGAGTTGGTTCTAAGTATATTAAGAACAGCAACTTTAAATTGTGCAGCAGACAGAGCAAAAACGTCAGCTTGTTCAAAGTGTGTGTTATACGCTTTTACTAATTGGTATATAGGCGCTCGTTGGCCGGCATTCGTTCGGCAGGAAGCAGTAGCGAATAAACTACCTGGCCTCACTGCACGTTTGTGCACTGTGCGCGGAACACTGTAACATATTTTGTTTGACAGATCTATACAATCGTACTTATTATTACATAGGTTAAAAATAGTCAACGCGCCCAGAAGCAGACGTCTCTGTTGCATATTTAATATATTGTATTTATCTAAAATTAGTGAATATGAGGGACAGCTACGAAAACACCTGTAATGCATTGCTCGGTAAAACTTCTTTTGAACTTTTTCTATAGACTGAGTATATTTTTCGTAAAAGGGGTTCCATACTGAGGACGCATATTCTAACTGAGGCCGAATGAGAGTATTAAATAGATAAATATAAGTACCTGGACGTTTAAAGTTTTTACTAGATCTCATTACGAAACCATGCATTTGTGAACATTTGTTAATGATGTTTTGAACATGTTCATCTAGGTGAAGTTTTGAGTCTAACTGTACTCCCAGATCCCGCAGTGAGTCAACTTTAACTAATGATGTATTACATAACTGATACTGAAATTTTAATATATTTTTATTTTTTGTAAAACTTATATAATTACATTTAGGCAAACTTAAATGAAGTTTATTCAACTGACAATAGTCTGTAAGGCGGTCTAGATCGTTTTGTAGTAACGCACAATCATTGATGTTACTAATATTTTTAAATAACTTTAAATCGTCAGCATAAAGTAAGAAGCTTGAATGCTTAAAGCAAGTATTAATATCGTTTATAAACATAACAAACAACAAAGGACCCAGTATAGAGCCCTGCGGGACCCCTGACGTACTCTTAATTATGTCCGATTTAAATCCATTTATAACAACTCTTTGACTTCGATTCGTTATATATGATGAGAACCAACGCAGTAAATTACCTCTAATGCCATTGTATGCAATTTTATTGAGAAGGAGTTCATGATCTACCCTGTCAAAAGCCTTACGAAAGTCTGTGTATACTGCATCTACTTGAACTCTTCGATCCAGATTTTCAAAAAGGTAGTTGCCAAATATCATAAGGTTCGTAACGGTTGACCTTCCTTTAACGAAACCGTGTTGCTCTTTAATAATTGTGGGATGAATTATAGGGTAAAGCTCATTATGTACAAGCCTTTCGAAAACCTTTGACAAGGTAGATAATATGGAAATGGGACGGTAATTAGATACATCTTGCCTTGATCCATTTTTGAAGATTGGTGTAATGTAAGCTTGCTTCCATACATCAGGAAACACACCCTCAGAGAGACATTTGTTGTATATTATATGTAACGGCTTAGAGATGCTAGAAGATGTATTCTTTAAGAAAATGGGATGAATTCCATCTGGTCCTTTCCCTTTGGTATGGTCAAGGTTTTTAAGTTCAGCTGTTACTTTTCCTAGTTCTATGTTGAAATTACTAACAATATGGCTATGTTCAGCATAAGATTTTGGTGGAACCCAATTATCTGGAATTAACGTTGATGGTTCGTAAACGGACTCAAAAAAGCTTGCGAAAGAGTTGCAGATATCCTGAGGTGTATTGGCAACCTGGCTAGCATTGGTCATTTTTGATGGCATGGTAGATTTACGCTCTTGACTAGAGATATATTTCCAAAAGAATTTTACATTTTTACATATGTTGTCTTGTACAGATTCTATATATTTATTATAACATTTATCACATTCTCGTTTAAATATTTTTCTGAAATTACTAAAGGTTTCGTAATCTGTTTTATTCCCATACGCTTTCCACCGTACCCATGCCTTTGATTTGTTTTTAAATATATGTATTAAGGATGGAGAAAACCATACTGGAAAATTCGAAGACTTTTTTGTACACATTGGAACGTACATTCTTACTATTTGGAATATTTTGTCATAGAAGATATTAACCGCATCAACAGCCGCAGATCCACCAACCATTTCATCCCAATCTATCTCCAGTATAGCTTTGTTTATAGCAAGGTAATCAGCTTTATGATAGTTGTATATCGCCACAGGGCAGCTAGACATATAGGTAGGATTGAGATTGAGTGGTAAAATAGCAACAAAAGGCGGGTGGTAATTATCAACTTTAGTGAGGTATCCTTTAGGGTCCAGGACAGAGCAGTCGACATTGGTTATTAATAAATCTAATAATCTTGTTTGTGGATTGTAAATATTATTATATTGTGCTAAATTATTTAGATTCATGAAATTAGTAAGCTCACGTACTAGTTCCTTATTTTTATGAGTGGAACACTCCATACTGTTTTTGTGAGAAGAGCTTCTAGTCCATGTTATATCCGGTATATTAAAATCACCTAATATTATAAGGTTATCTATTTCATGATTGTTTAATACCCGCTGAATTAGTTTAATGTATTCTATATATCTAAGAGTGCTGGTTTTGGGCGGAATGTATGTAACGTTGATAACATTTCTTACGAATGAGTTCTTGTTTTTAACAGTAATCTCAACGAATAAAAATTCTATTCCTTCTGGGTATGAGTTAATGAAAGGTAAATCCAATATAGAGGCTTTAAAGTCGCGTCGGATAGCAATGAGTACGCCACCTCCGTCTTTTTTATTCATGACGATACGTTCTCTATCTTTTCTAAAAACCAAATACCTTTGATCAATGAACTCGTTATCTGATATTTCGGGCATAAGCCAGGTTTCAGTAAAAACAATGTATCTATTTAAATAAATATGTTTGTCTTAAAGTACGTATTTAAATAATATGTAGGTATGTACCTACTGAAAAGTATGGTTATTTAAGTACCCATACATTTTAAATTTTATTCTGAACATAATTTAAGTTTAGATATTATCATTCTCTGAATGTGTAAAATATTAAATTATATTTATAGAAAAACTATTATAAGTAAATACTTACCGTTGCAGTCTTAGTAGCCCACTTATCCAAATTCCTAAACATATACTCATCTAGTCTTAAATTAGGAATAACAATATCTTTGAACGGTGACTTCGCAATCTTTTCACTTGTCCATACACTTTTATATCGCATACATAAGCTTATAAACTTCTTACTAATAGATCTATTATTGAATATTGTTAAAGACATGTTTCTAAAATCATCTAAATAATAAAGACGTATTAAAATTGAATACAATATTATTAATAAATACGTCTGTCCTACTCCGGTTGTTATTGTCGTCTGTTTAGAGATAAGAACGTAATAATCATAATTTTGTTAATTTGTTGTATGTTTACTGAACGAGTTTATTTAGATAATGGGTAGTGCCACTATTTGATTACACTTTGGTCATACAATATAGGTTCAGTTCGATATTAGCGATTTACTTTGGTGTAGTTCAAGCTCATTATGTCCCCCTGAAGAGAAGACATTTAATGACAGAGGGAAATTTAGCCAAGTTATACCACGCTTGCCCCTACAACCCCACAGGGCTCGATACCTAGTGCTGTTTAAAAAAAACCCCAATTATAATTTAAAGAAGCTTCCAGTAGAAGTAAGTATTTGTTAAATTAGCTATCAGCCCTACATTACAAGTACCTAATACATTATTATCAATGGATACCATATAATAGATTACTATCCACACCGATACTAGGAAAAGCCTTTTAATACTCATGGTTATGTTGAAAAAACAAAAGCCTATCAAGAGTACTGTAACATTTTAGGCATTAGCCTCTTAAGATTGAGTTGTCATATAATTGAGGACGATGTTAGTTTTATCGACAATTTTCAACGAGGTCTTTTGAGTAGTAAAGTCAATCGCCCTTGCTCTGTATGTTTGTTCGGGTAGAATCTTGCAACTCATTTTTGAAGCAGATATTTATGAAAGGTTTTCATACAAAGGATAAGATCTAATCTTAGCATTCCATGGATTCTCCGTGCGGGTGATGGGTCCATCGCGTGATAGAGGACGGAACACTTGCATAACAACGTCTGCGAGGCTCCCTTAAAACGCGTTAGCGGTCACCTTCACTGTCTGCTATGTTCCGTTCTCTACCTATCCACATTTAGTAGGAACCTAACAACTACAATATTGCGGTACCTACTTATGTATACGTAGAATAGAACTAATAGGTACACTTTAGAAAGATGGTAGGTCTCAAGGTAACAAGTGGCCATGTAGGAGCCCGCTTAGATTCGGATATTCGTAATAAACATATATACATTTTATTAAAGAACAATTACAAAATATACAAAACAAACATAAATGGTCAAAAGGGTATTAAAAAAGCAAAACAAATAAGAAAATTAATTATCTGTATATTCAAAAAATTCAAATTCATTGTCAAATTAACCAATAAAAAATATTTAACATTTACAAAATCTTACAGCTACTTTATTTACGTCTATACACACATAATCTTAAAGCCACGATCGAATCGACTACTTACAAAACATTTACTGCTATCGATATAAAAGAAAACAATATTTTTTGATTGATTTTGATTCTCCGTGATACAAAGTAAGAGTATGGGATGTCCGCCGCACTATCTTATTCCATGGACTCTAAAATACAAGTTTAGGCTTAGTTTAGATTCCAGATCTCCCACAAATTACACTTCACACTTGGATACCAAGTTATCATCTGTATTAATATTGTATACTGTGTTAAGTAATTTGTGGAGATGAATTAAATGATTTTTTGATTTTTGATAGTTGTCGTTAGGCCGACTAAGGGAAAGTAACTAGACAGATTAATAACATCCATACACATTACTTTTCACTAGCTGTCCCATTCATGATTTTAGATGTTTGTTTATTTTACGCCCGTAAGAATCAAATCAATCAACTATTGCAAACAAATTTAATAAAATCTGTTTCTAAAGCAGGTAGCCAGATAAGTCATATTATTACCCCCTTACTTATAAATTCCTCTTAAATTTAATCACTGTTTAGCGAGATTTGTTATTACGAAAACCAACCCTATACCAAACAACGTAAGAGCTTAGGCTAATTAATCAATTGACTAAAATTTGAGAATTTTTTTATGAGTAAGGGGGTTAGATTAAATACAAATTTAGAATTACGTCATCAGGCTTAATATTAGCAGTACTTTTCTTTCAAAACTCTTCTTAGGATCTTTCCTGCTGCACTCTTAGGAATTGCGTCTATGAAAGTAATGTCATCCACGTGTTTATACGCTGCTACTTTCTCATTAACGTATTGACTAATATCTTTGTCTGTACATTTGTGGCCAGGTTTTAGTACTACAAAGGCTTTTGGTGTTTCTCCTTTAGTTGCGTGTGGGACACCTACTACCGCTGCGTCATTGACTGAAGGGTGATCTCTTAGAAGTGATTCTAATTCTGCTGGAGGTACTTGGAAGCCTTTTACCTGAAAGATTTCAAAT
Organism: Schrankia costaestrigalis; assembly: GCA_905475405.1. NCBI lineage: Eukaryota > Metazoa > Arthropoda > Insecta > Lepidoptera > Erebidae > Schrankia > Schrankia costaestrigalis. The sequence goes on along the minus strand of FR997840.1, from coordinate 14,757,322 downwards.
TCAAATTATTTTAAAGCCAATTCATGCCCTTACTTAAAACAACTGACAGTCGCTGGTGCAGAAAAGTTTTAGGATAGAATGAAATACGTAGAGTGGGCAGTGGTTTACGCAAGGGAGCAACGATCTGATAAAAGTAAAGTTGACGGATGAGACAGGCTCAAAACCGCGCGCAGAGAAAACGTTCCATCATAATCATCATTACAGCCCATTGATGTCCCACTGCAGGGACGGGCCTCCTCCTGTGACGGAGGCATACTTGACCTACTAATACCACGCTGGCCAAACGGATTGGTATAGGGTTCATTTCAAGTTTTCCTTCTTTTTATTTCGTTAAGATAATATTCACGAATAGTCCCTTAGTCGGTTTTTACGACACCCATGGGATGAGATGGGGTGGTGACATATTGTATTCTTACTCCGTCACCACACGGAGAAAACGTTTGAAGCAGCCCTGTATCGAACAGTGGATTCACATTCAGTTCTTTAGCAAATCGTAATGTTTTTTTGGGGCTAATTGTGACCACGCACAATAACCAAATATAACTTTCGGAGTTTCCAAATGAAAATTAAATGTCATCGCTTTTTGAAATAAATAACAAAAAAAATTACCTTGATAAGTTCTTTCAGTCTATCCGCAATGGTGAGTATTCCATTATCATCAACAACTCCTAAATCACCGGATCTAAAGAATCCGTCTGAAGTAAACGCTTCTTCAGTAGCTTTAGGGTTGTTTCTGTAGCCTTGCATTACTTGTGGACCACGAATCAGGATTTCACCAGTCTGAAAAATAATTAATATTTATTTTATTTATTTATTTATTGGTGTACAAACAGTTCACAATCATGTTACATATAAATTAGTACTATTGACATAATGTTCTTAATCTAGAATGTAAACCTTAAATAGCACACACAGCATGTACAAGTTGTCAAGCATTGCACTTATAAAATGCGAGGCGTACAAATGTTCACTTAATTAGTGTATTTTCTTAATTTGGTAGATATAAATATAAACAGTTAAAAAGTTAAGTCAAAGAAAATATTACAAGCTATTTATTGTGTAGAGTCTATACAAATAGAAACGCTTCTACGAAAGGCAACGTAATTAGTATTATACAGGTCAATATCAACAGTTGTGTCTCTGCCAACACCACCAGATGTAACCAATTCATTGTAAGAACGACACATGCGGGTGATAGGGTTATAATAAGAGGTGTTATTTGTATAAATATCTAAAACGAAAGGTCTGGGATGTCTTGGATTGGGCTTAGAGTTAAAATTTATACATGTCAAAAGCGGGGAAGAAGAGACTCGTGAGTGTACTAATTTGTATAAAAATAATAAATCTTGAATTTTACGACGCGAATTAAGTGAAGCGGTTCTAAAATGGAGAACTCTTTCCTCATAAGAAGTCAGACTGCGACCAAGGTGGGCTCTGAATGCTATCATTTTTAAAGCTTTATTTTGCACTTGTTCAAGTCTATCGATATGCACTCTATAGCATGGTGACCAAACAACACTAGCATATTCCAAGATGGTCCTAATGAGTGTATTGAAAAGGTGGATAAAGCTGGATGGTTTTTTGAAGTCTTTGGTGCTTCTGAAAATGAAACCGAGAAGTTTATGTGCTCTATTAACTACATCATCATAATGGTCGCGAAAGGTGAGTTTGGAATCGAAACGTACGCCCAAGTCTTTCACTACGGCTCTACGTTGTAAGATTGTGCCCTCCAATTTGTAGTCAAAAGATATTTTGTTCCGTTTGTTGGTAAAGGAAATAGCTAGACATTTATCGACATTAAGATACATGTTGTTGGAATTGCACCAGTCGGCTATAGTATGGACATCATCTTGAAGAGCCTTACAATCAGTTTCACTAGTCACCAAGGTATATACCTTTAGATCATCCGCATAAAGGAGACAAGGACACTGAAGTTTATCAACAAGGTCATTTATAAAAATATTGAAGAACAGTGGCCCCAAATGGGACCCCTGTGGCACGCCAGATGTAACAAATCTCGATGATGAATTGAAGCCCTTCATTGTAACAATCTGACTACGATTCGAAAGGTAATTATTAATTAATATTGCGAGTTAACTACGAGGATATTGTTCTGTATAGAAAATCAACATTCAAGGAACATAACTTCATAATAAACATAAATGCTACAAATAGAATAATACGAATTGGTAACAGAATAAATAATTAAATTAATGATGTTTTTGTATATTAATTAATCATTATTTCAGGTCAAGTAGATTTTTGAAAACAATGACAAGGTCAGATTGCAAAGCTATATTTTCAATGTAAAATTTCACTAAAGATAGAAATTAATTAAATGATTTGTATTTTATTCCTTGTTAATAGCATAACTTGGTTTACAGATTCCAAGAAAACTACTCCACAAGGGATCATGACTTTGTCGCGGGGATTTTTACAAACATCAATTTTATGGACAAAACATCCAAACTCAAAAAAATTACAGAAATAAATGTCTGGCGTGGGATTCAAACCCGTGACCTACCTACTCCTTTGCTATCAAGGTAGGTAGGTAGTTTTATCACTTACGGCAGTATAACTGGTAACTATAGTCAGAATCATCATCATATCAGCCAATCGGCGTTCACTACTGGACATAGGCCTCCTCCAAGTATTGCCACCTTGTGCGGTCTTGTGCATCCTTCATCTATCGGCTTCCCGCCGTCCTAACTAGGTCGTCGGTCCACCGTGTGAGGGGTCTCCCCACCCTGCGCTTTAACTTATAATTAGTAATTATAGTCAAAGTCATGTGTATATTCAATACCATAAATCACTTTGGCATGTTTAATTTAAAAAAAAAACATATTTACAAACCTCATTAGGTCCCAAATTCTTAAGGTCTTGATCAACTATTCTAAGCTCCGTGCTAGGTAAAGGAGGACCAGTTTGCGCGTAACTATTAAATCGTACAGGAGATAATGTAACTGTTGGTGAAGTCTCTGTCAATCCATATCCTTGTCTGAAATCTACTTCCCGCTGTAACAATAAAATTTAAGATAAGAATTAAAATTATTGCATACTTAATGTTTGAATATATATAACATGCAGTCTTTTGTACATTAACATCATCATAACAGCCCTTATGTCCCACTGCAGGGACGGGCCTCCTCCCGTGACGGAGGGATACTTGGCCTACTAATACCACGCTGGCCAGACGGATTGATATAGGGTTTCAAGTTTTCTTTCTTTTTATTACGTAAAGATAATATACACGGATAGTCCCTTAGTCGGTTTTTACGACACCCGTGGGATGAGATGGGGTGGTGACATATTGTATTATTTTGTACATGTTTTGTTGGCTTTTATGATAAAACTTAAGAGCAACGCAGGGTCTTTGTAAATTTCTTAAATTTTTACCAAAAATTTACACAACACTAAGATTTAGCATTTTAGACTATACTAAACTTTATCAAGTAATTTTCTATCGTTATTTATAAACTTGGCAGTAACTTCTTTTGTAGATTCATCACTATCAGCCAAAAGATATTCTCGTAATCACTGCGATTTCTCGCAAACATAGGTATCCTTGATGACTCAACCGTGTAAGATCCAACAAGAATTTCATAGGAAAAAATTGGTACTCGAGGCGGGACTCAAACCCGCATCTCTGGACTATACGCGTCCGCCATGACCACTAGGCCACTCGAGCATCCGTCTCGACTACCAAATTTAAACATTGCTTTATACGGCGCCGGGCCGCAACTTAGAACTCAACTGTACAACGCCATCTAGGCGCGACACGCATAATTTAAGAATTTCATAAATTATTACAATAATAACGCTATACCTTCGCTTTATCCATAAATCGTTGAACATCACTTGCAGCTAGGGGAGCTGCTCCATTGACTAGAATATCAATATGTTGATACGTTTTTTCTGTAGCCGCTGGGTGCAAACCCATTAAGAGTACTGAAAATATTAAATTAATTTTAAAGTGACTATCATAACAGCCCATTAATGTCCCACGGCAGGGACGGGGCTTCTCCCGTGACGGAAGAATACTTTGCCTACTAACACCACGCTGGCTAGACGGATTTGTATAGGGTTTAATTTCAAGTTTTCCTTCTTTTTACTTTGTAAAGATAATATTCACGGATAGTTCTTAACGCTAAATAACAGCTTATATTGTAAACCGCTCTTCTTAAACCTCAAATTACCAAAATTTTCTGTGTTCGCAACATAATATTCACTTTATAGACATTTGGCTTCCTTCCATCGTAGCTAAATAACCTTCTGTTTTCTAAAATCATAACTGCAGCCCATTAATATCCCACTGCAGGGACGGGCCTCCTCCAGCGACGGAGGGATACTTGGCCTGCTAATACGACGCTGACCAAACGGGTTGGTATAGGGTTTTATAATATTCACAGATAATCCCTTAGTCGGATTTTACGACACCCATGGGATGAGTAGGGGTGGAGACACACTGTATTCTTACTCCGTCACCACACAGATAATGAAATTTTCTAAAATGAACTATCCAGGTAAAAAAATAAATAGGTAAACTTACTTAAAGGTGGTGCAACCATCACAATATTAGTCTTGTGTTTCTCCAAGGTCTGCAGATATATCTCTGGAGAGAACTTGGGCACAGTGACTAACTTAGCACCAATTGACAACTTATGAAACATAAGTACTGTCGCTGCGTAGATGTGGAAGAATGGTAGTACTCCTAATACTATGTCTTGGTGGCTCGCTGGAAGTAAAAGATTTTAAAAAAATTAGAAAATATAATTATGGCAAATGTTTTTAATCTTGATTCTAGATGGCGATGTGTTAATGTGGGAGGTTGTATGAATCATCATAACAGCCCATTAATGGTTCACTGCAGGGACGGGCCTCCTCCAGTGACGGAGGGATACTTGGCCTACTAATACTACGCTGGCCAAACGGATTGGTATAGGGTTTAATTTCAAGTTTTTCTTCTTTTTATTACGTAAAGATAATATTCACGGTTAGTCCCTTAGTCGATTTTTACGAGACCCATGGGATGAGATGGGGTGGTGACACACTATATTCCTACTCCGTCACCACACGGAGAAGTTGTATGAATGTATTATTATTAATTTCTAACTTGGCATAAAGAATAATTTGACTTAAGGCCTCCTATTATTTATTTTCTTTTAACCAATAGAAATACCGTAAATACTTCACAACAATATTGGCTGTTTGTAATCGGCATGTAGGACTCAAACCTGCATTAAAACACCTGCACACCTGACTTAAAATGTTTAATAATCTTCTTTACACAATCAATACTTTAAGCGCTAGTTAACAGATAAACATTCTGGTATAGGTATTTTTTGTATATGCGTATGTATGTTAATATTAAATAGTTCATGCATACATAATATTAGTACATAGTTTTATGCAAATAAATCATTTCATTTTAAATTATGCAAGAATTATACCAGCATAAGTAAACGAGCGTGCCAGGTACAAATATTATGTATGTACGCTATTACCGCCTCGTCATAATACTCGTGTATTATGTAAACAGCAATAGTAATCAGTATTAATTATTTACAAAAGATAATAATATTATGGAAGAGATACAGTTCCAAAAGTGGAGAGGTTTATTAATTAGGTACGGCAAATCCGGCACTATGGATCGATTGGAAACCCTGTGTCGCGGGGATTTTATAAAAAATTATAACTTTTAAATTATCGCGTTTCATTATTATAAATATTATATAAACGGGATATTAACGCTCAACTTGCAAACACGGCCAGTGCAACCTGTGCCGAAACGTCAAGTAAAATAAATGTAAATAAAATGCGCGTTAATATCCCGTTTTATATAATGTTTATAAACAATTGCACAGACACAAAGTGTGGATCGTAAAGAAAAAGTTCCTGCATGGGATTTGAGTTGAGTTGAGAATGAGTTTCCTAGAACTCAGTGATTAATTCAGCCAGTCATTTAGAAATGTCATTAAGCTTGGTTGAATAATAATAAAAAATATGGAACTATAAAAATATTGATGCATTTTATGTATAAGTCAATCTTCACAACACGTTCCGATATCGGTTTTTAATTAGAAAAATATCTTTGTCAATCATTGTAAAAAATCAATCATTCTTTAGTCAATCAATGTAAAGATTCAATCATTCTTAGTCAATCATTGTAAAGATTCAATTTCAATCACTAATTCTTAAACTATTATCATTTACAGAATGTAATAGTGTAAGATAATTAACTTATACCACTTTGATTAATACTACCACTGTAGCACAGTGGTTACATGTCATCCTACGCAGAGGTCTCGCGTTCAATGTAAATTTGAACACATTACCATAAATATTTGCATTGGTTTGGATGTTTTCTATGTATAAAATGTATTTATTTACATCAAGACATTTTTGTTTATGCGTTTTCCAATACCCATAGTAAAAACCCCTGCTTAGTTTGGCATAGATGAAGTTATATGAATGTGTAAAGAATATTATCATTTAATGCTTAATTGCTTTTCATAAAAGTATTTGCATTGTTTTTGCTTCTCTATGACTGCTATTTAATTTAAGTATGTATATTATTTGCAACATGATTGTTTGCATTGGTCTGAGTGTTTCTATGTATAATATGTATGTATTTACAAAAAAAAAGTATTTAAGTATGTTTATCTGTTCTCTAGTACCCATAGTACAAGCTCTGCTTAGTTTGGGACTAGATGACGTTGTGTGAAGGATTATTTATTTATTTAAAATACGTTTGGTAACAATTTTTAAGTACTTAAGTCGACGTTGAAATATTATTAATGCAACTATCATCAAGTATTACGTATATATCAACCTTGAAGTTTTATCTAAAAACATTCCGACAAATTTTATGTGCAGTGTTTTTATTGGAGTTAATGCTGGTCGGCAATGCAATCATTTCGTATGATGTAGTTTATAAAATACTATATCTATATATATAAAACTCAAAGGTGACTGACATAGTGATCTATCAACGCGCAGCCCAAACCACTGGTGGGATCTGGCTAAAATTTGGCATGCAGGTAATGTTATGACGTAGGCATCCGCTAAGAAAGGATTATGATGAATTCTACCCCCAAGGGGATAAAATAGGGGATGAAAGTTTGTATGAAACTTTGTCAATTTCAAACCGATAGGCTTGAGACTTTGTATGCATATAGCTACTATGACGTTGGCACCCCCTTAGAAAGGACTTTGATAAATTCTACCCCCAAGGGGATAAAATAGGTGATGAAAGTTTGTATGAAAGTAATTCGTATCTAAACGTAATAAAAATCACAGTCAAATCAGTCTTAACAATCTTAAGTAAATAATCAGCCTTATTACAAACAAATTAAAAATCGAATCATAAAAAAGAGTATTAATTATCCTCTCAGCGATAACTTAACGCTTAGCATCTTGCGTGGAACAAATCAGTTTAAAATTGCTTCTAAAAATCACAGGGCATTGAGGGACTTGTCACTCAATGAAGATCGGAAGTTAGTGCACAAAATGCCAGCTGCCGAAATGGCTCGTTTAGCCACTACTGAAGTGGTCATGTACTTTCAATTATTTCCGTTGTTGTCAAAAAGAGCCATTGCAATTTGCATTAAGCGTTTGATATCCCTTTGGCCCATTGTGGTAGCCGTTGGAGTTCGTCTATTTAAAGTTGCATCAACCGCTTCTTGCATTTGTTCCTTGATACTCGTAGTAGCGCTTTCTACTACAATCTCATTTTCCTCTAATACCATGTGCATATCTTCCCTAACACTGCTCCTTTCTGGTTCAACATTTAGGTCGGGCTCAAGTCTTTGAATCAATTTTATCAGTATATTTATAATCTCATCGCATGATGGTTTGGGAAAGGTGTCATTATCGTAGTCTTTATTTATGACAAAGTATTTGACAGGATTGTGCAGGTTTAACAGAAGGGATGCTTCGATGAGTCTTCTTTCTTTCAGTCTTTTCGACAAAGCCTCTGCCAAACTGCGCGCCAATGGATTGTTAAACTCTTGCAATGCATTTAGAGTGAAATTAAATGCAGCATCAATAGACAACAACGTTGCGTCACGTCTACAAATAATTTCCAGCGTGTTTTTGAAGAGATCAAAGCAGTTAAAAACATTTTTAATAGATACAATATCTTCCGCACTAAATAACGCTGACTGTGGAAACAGAGGATAATAAACCGCCAATTTTGAATGGTAAAAACTGGTTTTGAAAAACATTACAATATGTTATAAATAATATTAATTTATTAAAATTGTCGGTTTGTCAATATAAACCAATACAGGTAAACCGGTACTGCATGCCCCAGTAATCATCAGTTGTCTAGGACTTTCATTTACGATGTGTCTATTGGATTAAATTGTTATACATTTTAGTGCACAGACATACAGAGCCAAAATTATTAATAATAGCGAATATTATTTCACACAATCAAAACGGTAAAATACCGGTTTTGGTTTTCAATACCGGTAACTTACCGGCAGCCAAAATGTACGGTTTACCGGTAAAAATCAAAACCGGTAAACCGGTATTGCATGCCCTAATTATGACGTTGGCACCCCCTTAGAAAGGACTTTGATAAATTCTACCCTCAAGGGGATAAAATAGGTGATGAAAGTTTGTATGAAACTTTGTCAGTTTCAATACGTTCGGGCTGAGACTTTGCATGCATATAGTTACTATGGCGTTGGTACACCCTTAGAAAGGACTTTGATAAATTCTACCCCCAAGGGGATAAAATAGGGGATTACAGTTAGTATGAAACTTAGCTTCTCTCATGAACTGCATGTTTTATGTTGCTTGCTCACGAGTAATTTCTCTCAATAGCTTAATAGTTTTAGCGCCTAATGACAGATTAATTATCTATATCTATCTATACTATTATATAAAGCTGAAGAGTTTGTTTGTTTGTTTGAACGCGCTAATCTCAGGAACTACTTCTTCGAATTGAATTTAGTGTTCAGTTTTGGATAGACCGTTTATCGAGGAAGGCTATAGGCTACATATAACATCAAGATATGATTAAAAAAAACTCAAAAATTGGAGGTCCTATGGGCCTACTTAGAAGGTTCATGTTCACTCAGAGGGAAATGGAGAGAGCTATGTTGTAGCCTGACCTATGGGCCTACTCAGAAGGCTCATGGTCTCTCAAAGGGCAATGGAGAGACCTATGTTGTAGCCTAACCTATGGGCCTACTCAGTAGAATCATGGTCACTCAGAGGGCAATGGTTAGGGCTATGTTGTAGCCTGACCTATGGGCCTACTTAGAAGGCTCATGGTTTCTCAGAGAGCAATGCAGAGACCTATGTTGTAGCCTAACCTATGGGCCTACTCAGTAGAATCATGGTCACTCAGAGGGCAATGGTGAGGGCTATGTTGTAGCCTGACCTGTGGGCCTGCTCAGAAGGCTCATGGTCTCTTATAGGGCAATGGAGAGAGCTATGTTGTAGCCTGACCTATGGACCTACTCAGAAGGCTCATGGTTTCTCAGAGGGCAATGGAGAGACCTATGTTGTAGCCTAGCCTATGGGCCTACTCAGTAGAATCATGGTCATTCAGAGGGCAATGGTGAGGGCTATGTTGTAGCCTGACCTATGGGCCTACTCAGAAGGCTCATGGTGTCTCAGAGGGCAATGGAGAGAGCTACGTTGTAGCCTGATCTATGGACCTACTCAGAAGCTTCATGGTTACTCAGAGGGCAATGGAGAGAGCTATGTTGTAGATTGACCTATGGGCCTACTCAGAAGGCTCATGGTCACTCAAGGGCAATGGAGAGAGCTATGTTGTAGCCTGACCTATGGGTCTACTCAGAAAGCTCATGGTCACTCAGGGGCATTGGAGAGAGCTATGTTGGAAGTTTTCCTGTGTGATCGAATCAAATGAGAAGATCCGCAAGAGAACCAAAGTAACCGACATAACCGGTTAAAGTACGACAAGCAGGGCACATAGCGCGATGAACTGACAGCTGTTTGGGCAGAAAGATTCTGGAATGGCGACCGGCGACAGCGCTGTTGTAGACGGCTGGAAGCCGATGGATGAGGGAGGCACAGGACCCCATAAGGTGCAATACTTGGAGAAGTCCTATGTCCAGCAGTTGACGTCGATTGGCTGATATGATGATGATGATAACTTTGTATGGATTAAACAAGTTATTTTATCATTTTATTTATTTTCATTAAGAATATGTGTACAAAGAAGTTTTGTAGGCTCCTTATTTTTACACACGCTAAACAAAAAAAAAGCCTAATTAATCATAATACTTCTGAACGCGAGCGAAGCCGCGGGCTACAGCTAGTTGTACTTATAAATGATAAGATGCTTGTCTTAATCTTATTTGTATACTTCTAGTTACTAACCTAAAGTTGAAATTCTAGCTTTTTAAAGTTTGTTTATTGTGTATATTGTTGTTTATTCTCGTCTAAACTTTAAAATATGAGTCTGATATTAAAAGTGCTAATTCTACTTTTATAACAATTTCGTTTCGGTAAACTCCGGGATACCATCCCATTTTATCCGATGGGTTTCATAAAAGTCAACTAAGGAGATATTATTGAAAAATTTGCAAATAATGCAAATATCTCTAAAAAATCATAAAAAAAGAAAACTTGACGATAATTCCATATCAATTTGTTTCTTAAAGTGTGAATAGAACGAAGCGTGATAGGTTAAGTTTACCTTCATCATCCCTGCAGAGGGACGTTAAGGGACTTTTATAATATTAAAATTACTTCTGATGAAAAACCAGACTGATGTCAGTCTTGGGAATTAATAAATGACTTGACAATGCAGGATATAATGTCATTGACCGCCTTCATTGCAAGTTACTTATCAAGATATACTCATATTGTCCTGTACAGAACTGTTTAAACAAGGACATCGCTATCTCAACGTAAAGCATGAATACGATACTTTTTGACGAAACGATATGTTAATAATAGTAGAAAGATTTTTTTAATACTTTAAAGGATTTGTTGCACTTGATTGCGTTCTAAATTACATATATTTTTACCTATAAAGCTTATGTATAACTAGAAAAATCCGAAACGAAGAAAGACAATGGAAAAAATTGGTACTCGATGCGGGAGTCGAACCCGCGTCTCTGGACTATATTCATTGCGTTCTACTCGGTCAAAGCGAACATAGCTTCCATCATAAATTAACATTGTGGAAGTGCGAATACGGTTCAGACATGAATGCAACGGATGGCAGTTATAAAATGACATCACTCCTTGCAAAAACTGATCAGTTTTTGATATAGCGCAAAGTACACACATCAAAAAAGTCTAAGCAACATGCATGATATTACAAATTTACCATTTATATTAATTAATTTCTAAGTATTTACTCACTCAAAGTGTATAGGTAAGTAAACTTTTTTGTTATTGATGACATACTGGCTGGTTGTAAAAAAAAAATTTCGATTATGTTTTGGTTTTTTTCATAAAATTCAAATGACTGCGAATTTGTTTGAATTTGAGTGCATGTTAATTGCTACGTTTTAGTCTTGATTTTATAATTTTACCAACCATTTAAATACAGTTGGCGACAAAATTGAATTGTTAGATATTCTTTACGTCATGGAGCGACGTCATTTGACGGCAGATGAAATGCAAAGAGCTGTAGGGATGTTGCAAGCGGGAAGTAATCAATCTCAGGTATCTCGACATTTTGGTATTCATAGAAGTGTTATTTGTCGTCTTTGGCAGCGCTACAATAATACAGGGGAACCCGCTGAACAGCATCCAGGCCGTAAAAGGAGTACAACCACTCGGCAAGACCGGTACATACAACTGACTGCAAGACGCCAGCCGATGTTAACCGCTCGAGAGATAAGTTTGAGGCTACAAAATTCAAGTGGTGTTGATGTAAGTCCCCAAACTGTGCGAAATCGACTGCATGAGTACGGCCTACGAGCTCGACGCCCTATCAGGTGCCCACCGATACGTCACGGGAATCGCGCTCGTCGAAATGAATGGTGTAGAGAACGCATAACATGGACCCAGGAACAATGGGATAAAATTATGTTTTCCGATGAGTCGCGATTCGGGTTTAGGCCTGATACAAGAAGGGTGCGAGTGTACCGTCGACCCGGAAATACTGAAAGACTCAGGTGCGTTCAGGAAGTTCATCCATACAGCGGCTCAACAGTTATGGTATGGGCGGGTATTATGAAGAACAGGCGAACTGAGCTCGTTTTTGTAAATGGAAACATGAACGCTGAAAATTACGTTGAGGATATTCTCAGACCTTATGTCCATCCATTTGCACAAACCTTTGGCTCCGATTTTACGTTAATGCATGACAATGCGCGTTCACATACAGCTCGGCGAACCAGTGAATACTTGGCAACGGAGAACATCCAGGTATTGCCCTGGCCTGCACAATCGCCAGACCTCAACCCCATCGAGCACGCATGGGACATGCTCCAGAGACGTGTTTTGAAGGACTTGGACGGAGTGACAACAACCCAACAGCTGAAGGATTTGCTACAATTCCATTGGGAGCGAATACCGCAAGATGACATAAACAGTCTCATTAATTCAATGAATAATCGTTGCCGACAAGTTCTGAATAGCAGAGGAGGCCATACTTTGTATTAAATTGTCCTATTCTTTCACAATAAATTCATTTTCTTAAGAAATTTCAATTTGTAAAAAAAAAGTTTAGTTTCTTATGTACCTGTATATTCTAATATTGTTAATTTCTGTTATTAAAAGAACTTATAAAGAAAACAGCTGTTATTTTTACATCATAGAACCCTAAAAATATTATTTTAAAAATAAAATACAACGTTATAATTAAAATAAATGGTAAAATAAATTAATATAAATGGTAAATTTGTAATATCATGCATGTTGCTTAGACTTTTTTGATGTGTGTAGTTTTTAATGACAACATTATTCTCTTAGAAAAAACTATTATTTTTGACAGAGTTATTATTGAGCAAAGCAATTATTTAGTAATGATGACAATGTAACTATGTACATTCTGAGCAACACCTCCACAAGACATTTAACAATTTACTATGTAGACAGCACCTAGTGATTGCGTCTGTGCATTTGTTTGATGGCTCCTTAAAAAGCTTTAAAAAAATTAGATGAAAGAATATGACGTTGAATGATCAATTAAGTTATAATAAGTGACCGCGAAAGCGTGGATTTTGGTCAACGCGACATCCACACTGGCAAACCCGCTGGTACTCGCTTATGTAAAATTAATAACATTCTCATATCTAAGGAATAAGGCTGTCTACGTTGTTATAGCACATTTTGTGTACCCTACATAAAGTTAAAGTGATAAATCAACATTATCACTACATTCCCTAGATCAAAATATTCAACCAGCTCAAACTTACCAGTAGTTTCATTGTGAGTTCTAATTGAAGGTTCATTAATTTGCTCTAAATTTGCAATAATGTTCCTATGAGTCAATTCTACACCTTTTGGTAGTCCTGTTGTTCCACTAGAGTATGGAAGGAAGCAGATATCTTTGATACTTCTCCGAACATCTTTCAAGCAAGATTTGTCAACATTACAGTCTTCACTCAGTTCATTAAAAAGTACTGTCCCTTCTGGAGCTGGTTCCTCGGTTGTTCTTACTACAATGATTGGTATGTCTAGTTTCGCTAATTTTAAGGCTTCTTTGACAACAGGAACTGTTTCTGGTAGTGCTATGATGATCTTTGAATCTGACAGCGTTAATTGGCGCTGTACTTCATCTGAAATGTAAGCGACATAAATGTTATATATTTATTATAAGGAAAACGATGTCAAAGTGGATTTTTTAGTAGAAGGTTATGTACTGCATGGTGCGTCACCTGTATCCTTTACCTAGATGGACCCTGCTTTAGTGAGTTATCATGGTGTTGGATGTAATTCTCGCCTTGGGCAGATCTCAAGGGAGTCCATCATCATCAACAGCCCATTAATGTCCCACTGCAGGGACGGGCCTCCTCCCGTGAGGGAGGGTTACTTCTCAAGGGAGTATAAGAAGAATTTGTTAATATAACAGTCAACAATCCCACCAATAATATTATCTTAGCAATAAATAATTTTACAACTAAGTACTTTGTACGATACAATCGTAATACAATCAACGTTTTACATAAATTAATATAACCTCTTAAAGAGGTTACTTAGGTTGCATGTCGTATGCAATGCATACATCTATGTTCACATTGAGTATAGATTTATGTGCATACGTATTGCTGGCAGAACGACCAGTAACGACCAGTGGAAAGGGCGTAATAGTTCTTATGATTTGCTTGGACTACAACATTCTTCTTCAGGCATACATTGTGTAACTTTCATCATAACAGTTCATTAATGTACCACTGCAGGGACGGGCCTCCTTCCGTGACGGAGGGCCTACTAATACCACTGGCCAGACGGATTGATATAGGGTTTAATTTCATGTTTTCCTTCTTTTTATTTCGTTAAGATAATATTTACGGTTAGTACTTAGTCGGTTTTTACGACAACCATGGGATAAGATGGGGTGGTGACATATTGTATTCTTGCGTCACCACACGGATAGTAACTACATTAGCCCAATGAAAATGTTCAATAACTCTTTGGTTTACTATAGAAGATAACTTACGTGCAGTATATATGGGATTAATACTTGATATAATCCCACCAGCTTCCAATATACCCAGACTAATCAAGGGATAGTCTGGTACATTGGGTAGCATTACAGCTATGGTGTCTCCATCTCGGATCTTGAACTTCCTGCGAAGATTCGCCGCGAATGTTGTTGAGAGTTTGAAGATTTGCTCGTATGTGTAGCCTCGACCAGTGATGGCACAAACCTAGAAACATTAATGAAATTTGTGACAAATTTACACAACGCCATCTAGTCCCAAGCTCGGCTTGTATTAGTGGTAGAAGACAAACATAGAACCAAATGTTAACAAGTAATATGAATAATATATTCATAGCACCAGTCAACCAAAAAACCAAGTTCACCACTAACCAAAGCTTGTTCAAAAATGGAAGTATAAACTAACAGGGATTGAATCCCTGGCTTTAAAAATGGCAAACAGTGACACGAATCACTACGCCACCTAGTCCTCTATAAATAATCATTTAAACATCTTATCACGAGAAGTAAAACATCATTTCGTTATGTTTGTCGTATTTCAGTGCACATAGCAACACATCGACCTAGACTTTCCAAAGTATACTTTACGCCATTAAAATAAGACACAGTTTTAATAAGTTTCTGTGCGTACATGCCCGAGGTCAAATAAATAAATAATCTTTAATAATTAAGTATTACTGTCGTTTATAATTCTTAAGATTTAAATAAAGAATTTACGTGTGCTGATGGAAGAATAATTAATACATTAGTCCCATTATATCAATATTATGGCAATACTTGGAGGAGGCCAATGTCCAGCAGTAGAAGTCAATTAGCTGACGTTATGATGATGATTAGCCCCATAGCCCCATTATATGGGTGTAGTAAAGCCAGACTAAAAGGGGGAATAACACATAAGTATATTTTACTCTCCCTGCTCCGCGAGGTATGAGTAGTCCAAGTTTTTGTCGCCATCGCCAGATGAGGTCAAATCTTGCAGTGAAACTTTTAAAGAATCAAAGGACATTAATTTACTATGTATGTGTGATGTTTTTAACAATTTATATATTACTAGCTGACCCGTGCCCACTTCGTTGAGCAGCAAAAAAAACGCGTCCCTTTTTTTAAACAAATTTCATTACTGCTCCTCTCTTATTAGTCATAGCGTGATACTATATAGCATATGGCACTCCCCGATAAATTGGTTGTGTATTCCAGAGATGACGTTGTAGGGGGTACCCTACAAACTTACAAACACACAAACGTTACCTTTTTTTAATATTAGTATAGATATATTTATAATACAGGTATTTAAAATTAAAATTAAAATCTTACTCCAACCAAAATGTTGATACTAAGAAAATTCACCTATACCTACTAACATCGCGTTAGACAGATATTTTACGTTATTCGCGCATTATTTTAAAACTGAGATAGGTATCTTTCAAACTAATAATCGGATCTCATCGCTGTAAAGGACAATATTGTTTAGAATTAAATAAGTATAGTGATTAACGTATTTATTTTGGTAAGGGTCAATACCATATACACAAAATACCTTTACAAACAATGCATTTCTTTAAATCAAATTTGATTATTATAAAAAAAGTCGTAGTGAGTCAACCTTAGAAGATAGATATATGCTATCGCTGACTTAATTGTAAAACTTTTTTAAAGGTACAATTCTCTAATACATCATTTCAGTATATCTCCAGACGTTTAAGCAGCAGAAGCAAAATAAACGTTTTTTAGCGTCCCTTTTATAAACATATTTTATTACTGCTCCACTCCTATTAGTCATAGCGTGATGCTACATAGCCTATGACACTCCCCGATAAATGGACTATTCAACACAGAAAGAATTTTTGAAATCGTTTCAGTAGATCCAGAGATTACCCCCTACAACGTCACAAACACACAAACACACAAACAAACAAGCACACAAACTTTATCTCTTTATAATATTAGTATAGAAGTATAGATAAATCAAAAAAAAAACCAACAAGTCTCTTGCAGTCCACTGCTGGACATATGCCCCTCCCAACACGCGCCACAGAACACGGTCCTGCGCCTTCCTCATCTAGTCCGACCCAGAGACCTTTTTGAGGTCGTCAGTCCACCTAGCTTGACCGACGACTTATTTTAATTTATATATTAATAAATAAAAATACAATATACTCACAGAAGCTGTCCTCTCCGGCCATTTCTCCAAATTCTGCCAAACATAATCATACAAAGTACAATTAGGTATTTCTATATTTTTGTAAGGCGACTGTATCACTTTATCAGCTGTCCATACACTATGTGTTCTTACACCTACACTTGCATATTTAGAACTGTGTTTCACTGCATATAAAGTCCTTTTTACAATGGATAAGTTTTTCGACACCATGTTACCGATTGACTGCAATATGGTAAGTAAGTTTAATGTTTTTAAATTTAATGTATACTTTATCGTTGCTGATATTATTATTATCTTTGTATTGATTATTATTTACGACGATGTCCGATGAAGGACTAAGTAAAACATCAATAAATAAGATAACAACATTTATTGACTTGAAATTATCTAGTCGTTTGCCTATAGTTTCGCTTTAATTTTTAAATGTAGAAAAATTTTGGAGGGCTCATGCCTTGATTTATCATGGATTCTTGAATTGCAAATAACGAAAATGATTTGAGATTTTTATTGTATCAAATGTTTACAGATTTGAATAAACCTGGTAATGACATTACATAATGCATACAAATGAAGGAAAGAGGTAAATTCTAATTAATATTAGCTGTATTAAATGAGGTAAATATAATTGTTACAAAAATAAAATAAATAAAGCTAATAATACTATTTAAAGAGATATCAAAATTAAAAGTAGTTTCACGACTTTATCTCAAAATGAAAAAAACAAATAAGTATGAATAGGTTCATCTTTGTGAAATTGTATTCGCTTTAGGATCGGTCTACATAGCAGCAACTTCAACAAAAACCAAATCGTTGCGGGCGGCGAATCAAAATCGTGTTTGGAGGTGCATAATCAGCAGCAATATTCTGTCGTCGCTGATACGGCAATCAAGTCGGTATGAATTTAAAAAGTTCTGGTCGCGAACTCATAATAATCTTTGATCTTTTCAACTAAACAAAACAAACAAGCTATAGGTACTATTTACATTTAAAAATTTCCAATCTTAAGCTTACAATCTTTACCGACTTTGTACGATAACGGAACGCAGTATTTTATCATACAACATGACTACAAAATGATTATTACATAAATAATGATACTGTTTATATATCTTTATGACTGGTGATGAATGTGAGGTTACCATGCAAAGGTTATTAATGAAAACTTTCTATTAAAGTCCCTCAATCAGTTCCACTTTATTAGAAAACTGTATTATTCAGAGGTCAAAAAGAATATATTATTATTCAGCAGGAGTTATGAGCACTGCTTTCTCGCTTAATCTTTTTGCATTATAATTTACAATCAGGTAAGCGGGTTAGAAAAGAGCTGTATCAACGTGATGGCTCTATGAAGTAAAAAACCTTGCTAGTTCACAATCCACATGGAGGTAATTGATCAGATCTTGAAATTGATGTACAATCTCTAATTGCTAGCGACTTTGTCGCTTTGTAAATGTGTAAGCTGCGTAAGCTATTTTAAAATAGACTTTTGTTAAAATTCTAGGTGTCTAGGCTAAACGGATGCTATTATACAAGTTGGCTACGAGAAGAATACTGTAAGATCTCTATGTAATAGTCACTAAAAGTCGCTAATCGCTAGCGTCGCCATCGCTGTCAATCGCTGACCATACCATGTGGGCCGAGCGTCAAATATTAAATTGGACGTAGTAGGTAATTTGAAATGAAAATGTTGTTGATGGACGCTATCTTGTCAAAGTCCAAGGTAGGTGAGTTTCACGTGTTTTGTTAAATAATCTTTTATTTGTTTTTCGTAGATTATAATATGAAAATACTTTTTTTCTGTTTTAGATCATGTTATTATTTAATATAATTAAAAGTTATATTTTAGGTGAGAATTGACTTGATTATGTAAGATCCTTTAAGCATATAAAATAACATTTTATATTATTTTACGAGAAATCGTGATGACGTCATAATAACCCATTAAATCCAATACTAAAGTTGCAGGGACCGGCCTTTCCTGTCAAACTTGACCTGCTAATACCACGCTACCCAGATAGATTACTAATTTTTATCTCAAGTGAAGGAAAACTTTTATTTTGAAGAGTTTGTTTATATTTGGAAATATTCTCTTAGTCGGTTTTGATAACACGCTTTCGATAAGATGTGATGGCGACACCCTGTAATCTATTTATGTAGATATGGAGTACCATATCTACATACTTATTTTACTTAAATTCCTAGTTGTTTGTGTAATAGTTACTTCATCATAACAGCCCATTAATGTCCCACTGCAGGGACGGGCCTCGATACTTGGCCTACTAATACCACGCTGGCCAAACGGATTGGTACGACGAATAGTTACTTAGCTACAGCATAAATTATAAAGAACGCTCAAAAATGTATAACATAATGGCCGCTGATGACGTCAATACGTACGATGAGCTAACATTTTTTTTATTAAATATTTCACCTTTACTCGTCTTAGACGATACAATCAATATATTACAAATTGTATCTAAAATAGATTAGTTTACATTGGATAGTTTAAACAGAAGCATTTTTACCTACATATTTCTTGAACAAAACATACCTACATCTATTAGATTGTTAGACAACTCCAAATCCGTTAAAGATGATAAAGGGAGATTCTAGAGAACAGAATGGTTTAGGAAGGGCAACCAGCAGCGTAAGATGCATGATGGACAGAGAGCATCTTTATCTTTTTAAGGATTTTTATCTTTTTAAGGAGGATAGCGGTCGGTGAATAGGCAAGGCACAGGTGGAAATATTTGTAGGGTTTCCAGACCCCGCATTGGACGGCCATTCGCTGTTATGCACATCATAACAATAACATAAAACTAGACACAAATCTAAGGCAACTGAAAACACACACACACTGACAGGTATTAGAAAATTGGTGGCCAGACTCCATACATAGTGGACTGACGGGCTGATCAAGGCAGCTAGAGACCGATTTAAGAAACAAGACTAAGATGAAATATTTTGAAAAGGTGTCGCCAACAGCAGTCTACTGAACAAAGGTCGAAAGAGAAGAAAATGAGAGACAAAACAAGAAACTTGAAAAAAAAGTGAGGTTCGTATGTGATTAATATTATAGGTACCCCACAACATAAGTTAGTGTGCAGTCTAGGCTTGTGAGATGGAGATGGCCCAAATTTTCATCAGCATGTGTGCTTTCTTTTGTTCAAACTTCTCAAATCCCGAGAGGATTGTAAAAGGCGACAAAAGTACTATTACTTTTCAGTCAATATCTCAACAGGAAAACCGTCTAGCCAGTGAAGTATCTGTTTGCCAAATTTTCCGCTATACAAATTACCAACTCCGTTTTGAGAATAATAGGCGTTGTTGTGAATGTACTGGGATTATTTTTATTGTATACAATTAAGAATCATGTAGTATACAACTACAGTGTCGTTCGCATGAACAAAGAAGCCATGAACCTGTGTTGAACTGTATTGAATACAACATTTATTATATTTACTTATAGATATTCAATTAAAAAACTTTGACAACGATGGTGAAGTTAATTAAGAAACTTTAATATACATGTTTGTAACAGACATCCAAGGACGGAAAAATCATTTGTTTATCGCACACACTAACGAGAAAACTAATACATATTTTGCCACGCACGTCCTACTCATAGAACGAGCCTACAATGATGTGGCCATCAGACCACACATGCCAGATGAAATAGTTTAATAGTTTTATGACATGTTTCCTTTTTTTTTGCTTTCGCAGAGATAATACCTGACAACTTTTTCTAAGTCAACTTCTTTATAAAGAGAATAAAGGCGAGTTTACGCATACCTACATATTGCGGAGTATGTTTATGCCTTAGTTGTTATTTGTGCACGCAATTGCACGGCGTAACGGTCAATGTCAACCTTATTATTCTTACGATTTTATTTTACTTTCGCTTCCTACAAACATGTATCGCTTCGCCTTTTATTGTGTTCTCTGGCTCTGTTATTGTATCAAAGAATTTCAAGTACATTGCCCTTTTTTATTTACATTCACAAACTGCTATTCTGGGACCCTGCTAATACTGGGTGAAAGTAAAATATGTCTTCTTAACCCTTTCCCTGTATCGTATACCCTATATTATGATAGTAACATTGGTTTTCTGTCCGTGTGGTGACGGAGTAAGAATACAATATGTCACCGGGGTGGTGTCTCAACCCATGGGTATCGTTAAAACCGACTAAGGGACTATCCGTGAATATTATCATAACGAAATAAAAAGAAGGAAAACTTAAAATTAAACCATATACCAATCTGTCTGGCCAGCGTGGTATTAGTAGGCCAAGTATCCTTCCGGCCCGGTAGGAGGCCTGTCCCTGCAGTGGGACATTACTGGGCTGTTGTGATGATTGGTTTTCTACTGGCGGGAAAGGCAACCCCCTAAGAACTCAAGTAAGAAATGGTCTGTGTTCTTTTTTCTTGTTTCTGTATAATTTTTTCTTTCGTACCATTTTTCAAGACATTTCATTTATTACCGTATTTCCATACTTGTTTTTGACCTCCTCCTTAATTTGTTTGTTGAATTTATTCTCAAAAAAAAAACAATTTTTAGAGCACCCTCGAGAAAGTCTTAATCATTTCGTGTTCGGATTTCACTCAATGCTCTAATGCTCCTATTTCTTCAAGAAAATAATATGTACTGTCTCTTTATCATATGTATATCAGTAACCTCGATAGGAGATCTGACTAAGATCTCGTTTGATAGAATATTTAGTGTCACCAACCTATTTTAATGTGGTGACGGAGTAAGAATACAATATGTCACCACCCCATCTCATCCCATGGGTGTCGTAAAAACTGACTAAGGGACTATCATCTTAACGAAATAAAAAAAAGGAAAACTTGAAATTAAACACTGTACCAATCCGTCTGACCGACGTGGTATGAGTAGGCCAAGTGTCCATCCGTCACGGTAGGAGGCCCGTCCCTGCAGTGGGATATTGATGGGCTGTTATGATGAACCTATCTCATGCCTTGAGTATCATGAGCCGACTCAGGGAAATAAAGAAAACAAAAGTAGAATATCATGCTATAAATGCCTTATTGATAAGCTGAGTAGTTTGTCTTCATGGGCATTTATTACACCTTAGGTATTGGATATGATATTCTAAATGACAACCTATAAACTTTACTGAATGCTCGATTAAATTTTCATATTTGTACCCTCTTTTTTTATACATATTTTTCCAGTACTTTGAAATCTTTTATAAACTTTTTTTTTAATCCTCTTAAAAGTCAAGAACTACATTCAACCCTGTAAGTGCTATTACATTAACGAAACCTAAAATAAATTCCTTTGACAGCCTTTGGATAAATATGAAAAACCATAAACACAATTAAACTCAATACACTTGTCCGCTTGTAGGCAACACGCATATCAAAGGTCAACATACAACTATTCCAATAACCAAGCTGTTGTTTACGTTCGCTTAAATAACTGATGAACATAATCATTAACTCCGTAAGGTTAAAAACATTCAACGGAATACAAAAATATTTCAACAAAATAATAATCACAACGATAAAATATTTGTTATATTATAACTTACACAATCAAGTATTGGGACACTATTTACATTAACTATTCAAACACTAGCACTCAACCGTTATTTAAATTCGTTTTTGTTTTGTCAGACGCGTGCGTTCTCTCTCGCGGTACGTTTAATACTAACATATAAAGTTATGACTTTACATGTAACCCACACTACAATGTTATTGTAGCTCTGCTCGATGAGATAACCACATTGCAAGTTCACTGAATTAAATCGGAATTAACTATTTAACTCGAGCGTATCATCATGTACAAGTCAGGAAGGACTGTTGTTTTTTTTAGGTTAAAAACTTGATAAACAGATAATTTGTTGTGTACAGATAGAATAAATAAGAATACAAATATGTTTCCATGGATTCTCATACAGTGACTTGTTACTTTTGAAAAGCAATTTGCCCGTCTGTCCTCTCAGAAGCCTATTACACTATAAGACCGTGTGCAGTCAATCAGAGTGTTTACTTTCTGTTTCCTTTAACAAGGAAAATGAATGATGATGATGATGATTTGAAACACGATTGTTTCGAACTTCATACGGAACCAGTTTCTACTTCGTATTATACATATTCTTATTTCTTTGTGTGGTGACGGAGTAAGAATACAATATGTCACCACCCCATCTCATCCTATGGGTGTCGTAAAAACCGACTAAGGGACTATCCGTGAATATTATCTTTACGAAATAAAAAGAAGGAAAACTTGAAATTAAACCCAATACCAATCCGCCTGGCCAGCGTGGTATTAGTAGGCCAAGTATCCCTCCGTCATTGGAGGAGGCCCGTCTCTGCAGTGGGACATGAGCTGTAATGATAATACTTATTATGTCAACATTTTAAAGGACTCCAAAGTGCGTGCACTAAAAGACCTGACCGCAGAAGCGTTTTATGGTCAGTCAAAGTGAGCTTAACACACATTATATTGGTAAGTACACACTCCAATGTTAGTAGGTGCAATTATCTCTGTTACTCCAATGTTAGTAGGTGCAATTAATTAGACGTCAATGTAGTTTAGGTTATTTGCTAGATCACACGGATAGATTAAATCTATACAATTGTGTTCACGCAAAATTATAGATTAAAAACTTAATTCAGTTGTGAGAGAGTTGTTTAATTAATTCAAACAAGACATAACAGTAGAGCCAGAGAACCGACAGCCGTTGGGGCAGAAAGGTTCTGGAAAAGCGACCGCGTACCGAAAAGCGCAGGGTGGGGAGACCCCTCACACGGTGGACCGACGACCTAGTTAGGACGGCGGGAAGCCGATGAATGAGGGAGGCACAGGACCGCACAAGGTGGCAATACTGGAAGAGGCCTATGTCCAGCAGTAGACGTGGATTGGCTGATATGATAACAGTAGAGGTATAGGATTCTTTAATCGATGAAAACAAATGATTCCCAAGAACATTCCCTTGGATGGGTCTGAACATGTCTTGCTTCCCAACGTCAATTGTACCTATCTCCCGCGATGAATTGATGAATTGTAAGGTCGTCTCCTAAGTCCTATGCCATTAGAACTTATTGGAAGATAGTATTTCACTTTCACAGTAATAAAAACATAAAGCGCTTGCGAATTAGAATTTCGGGACAGCTTCTTCGGGGGGGGAAAACAAAACTTTATAAAATGATCGCTGTAAACGAAATTGCTTAATTATTGTAATACCTAGATACTAACACATTGGTTGAAGTTGGTTTTTTAGTTATATTAGTGTGATTACGTGCTTAGTTTATACAATAAGTTAGCCTAACTATTCATTCAATTAAACTGTACAGTGTGTGAATGCTGATAAAATAACTTTAATCAATAACATTTGATTAGGTAGGTTCAACTCAGTGTAGTATTTGTGTATGTAGATACGTGTAATATTATGTATTATAACAGCTCATACATTTTCCACGGCAGGTTACCATGTCAGGTCACTTGAACCATAGTACAAATATAAACAGTATTTCGACTTCATAGAAACGGCCGAAACGCGAATTATACCTACACGCTCACTATAGAGGTGGCTTTGCGGAGTAAACATTCGGACTGTGCCGCAGTAACGAGCGGGAAAGTAGGTAAATAAATGTAATTAAAAAGCTGGAGGAGGGCAGCCCTAGCGCATGTTTACGTACCGCGCAGCCGTAGGCATTTATAATAAATATTCGGCCTAGATAGATTACTGTGCTTGAACGAAAGATATTGACTGTTAAATCGTTATGTACGAATTTGTTGGGGCGGAGATATCATGTATTTTTAACTTGAAACGAGCCTCCAGAAATAGAAATAACTACCTATTTCTTATTCTAGTTTCAGGTTATTTTATTAAACGACTTCAAAATGAAGAACTGTACTACAATTTGGAGTCGTTATAATAATATCATATATTTTTTTTTGTTATTGAAAAATAATTACTTTTACATTTATTTCTGAATCCAGCGCATTATCTCTATGTTGGTGTTATAGGCCTTTTTACCAGACTATTCCATAAAAAACGTAATATTTGAAAGATGTAAATGTCAAAGAAATCGAATCCTCGTGTGACCTCCTGTAGCCCAAACAAACTGTCAAATAAACGAGTTAAAGATTCACCCCCTTACTTATAAAAGTCTCTAAAATTTAATCACTGTTTAGCGAGTTTTTTGTTAGCAAAACCAACCTTATGCCAAACAAAACCGTAAAAATTTAAGCTAATCAATTGACTAAATAAAATTTAAGTTGCGTTTATGAGTAAGGGGGTAACTGACTTATATCCGAAAACTGACGAATCGGGTAAACTGACCAGTTAGGGAAACTGACGCAATAGCGAAATCTAAAAAACTGACGAGTAAGGAAACTGACCAGTTAGGGAAAATGACCAATTAGAGAAACTGACCTAACTCGGCAAATCGTTGCCTAAATAACAGCTTGACCAATTTTGTTGTGTAGCCTTAAGATTGGTATTCAGATATAAAATGCATGTTTTTAAAACTAATTATGACCACTTGTTAATCAATTATTTATTTTATATACCTTTTAGTTGAATATTATGATAATAACGGCTTCCATAGCAATCTTTCGCCTCGTGTAACCACATAAATACCTGTTTTACATACAATGAACACATTACATACCTAGTCCTTGCTTAACCACTGTTATTATATTCAGAGCCAAGGCGATTACTTTATCGGATAATATCAGAAAATTGTTTTTTTATTACTATTTACAGAGTGCACATAATGGGTATCAACATCATATTTATTTTGTTCTAACAATATTGTTGCAAAGAGAAAAAAAATACACTAATGTGTAACAGAATCTAATAGAATACCTACCGGTAATCGGTCGCTGATCAAGAATATTTTTGCTCTAGCGGCTTGTGGTTTACGTGGTCCCTGCCTATTGGTACTTTACTCTTAGTGACCTTAAGTAGCGTGATCTTGCGTAGGCCCGGCGACTTTTCTTAGCGTGTACAAGCGTCCTAAGCGATATGTCTGTCAGTTGGTTGGTCTGTGGTTGTCCGCACTTCACCTCCTCTTTGGAATTAACGGTGCTTTCTCCTTGGATTGCGGTTGCCCGAAGTCGAGTTTCGAACTCCACGTAAGATGGTTATTTGTGCGATTGCGATTCACAAATCATCATTTCAACCAATGGACGTCCACTGCTGGACACAGGCCTCGTCCAAATATTTTCAATAGGTACATTGCGTGGTCCTTGTCTCCCTCATCTATCGCTGTCCTGTTTTTGTGTCCATTCAATTTATGAATGTAAAATGTCGCTGCGACAAAGGGTGTGGGGAATTGTCTTTAGTAACGACATATAAGAGAAAAGCTTTTTATTACAGATTCAAAATTTTATTTTTATAAAAATATACAGTTCAATCAGTACAATGTTTTGTTTATATCTACATATTTTGCACCAGCCCATTTTTCCATTTATACCTTTTTACATTATAATAAATAATTACATTTTTCTAAATAGGCAGTCCGAGATTGACGGAATATGAATAATAGACGCCATCTTGTCCCGAGAATATAGGCTAGTAGCACCTAGCTGTATAAATCACTTATCTAGGCCAATGAAGGAAAATTGTAATTAACCCGTGTTTGGCCAAAACCAGAGTGATATTAATAGCCTAAGTTTTTTTCCGTCACTGGTAGCGGTTTGTGGGTGACTTTACTTGTACTAAAAGAAATAACACACACTACCCTCAAACCAACATTCAAACCTAATCAAAAAGAGATTTTTTGGCATCACTAGGAAACGTTAGCAGTCCTTTTTCCAGCGTTGACCAATAAATAACAAATCACTCAACATTCTAACACAAATTTCATTACACATACATTTTCTTTAACTCCTTTCTAAGTATTTTACCTGATGCTGTCTTAGGTATTTCAGTGACAAACATAACTTCTTCAATTTTCTTATATACTGCTACTTTACTAGCTACGTAATCTTGTAGTTCTTCCTCCGTTGCTTGTAGTCCATTCTTACGGATGATAAAAGCTTTTGGTGCTTCGCCGAAGAATTCATGAGGGACTCCTATAACAGCTGCATCTTGTACGGCGGGGTGTGATCGTAATATACTTTCTAGTTCTGCAGGTGCTACTTGCATGCCTTTTACCTGGAAATAGATTTAAAAGAAAATTTAACACCTGTTTACCAGTTTTGCCGTTGCATCACAAAAGTAAGCTGTCTTCTGCCACGCGGGCCTAGCGGTTAAGTGTACCTACATACTTGTAAAATATTTCAAGATTAAATAGTTATGGTATTTACACAACGTAACCGTCGTTAATCGAGGTCGTTCGATTGGCGTTGTAGCGTAAAATAAAACTTCGACTCGATGCCATTCATTTTTACCATTAAATCGATCAATGTCGGTTAATCGATTTTTTTATCGAACGATGACATCGATTCACGATCTATAGATTGGTGTCGTAGTACCCTAAGTCTGAATATTTAAAAAGAGATCCTTAAAAACATACCTTGATAAGTTCCTTAATTCTATCAGTGATGAAGATACCGACTCCTGGTTTGAAATATCCAAGATCGCCAGTTCTGAAGTAGCCATCTTTGGTAACACACTCCTCAGTTGCTTTAGGATTCTTGTGATATCCTTTCATTATGTTGGGTCCTTTAATGTATAATTCCCCTTCCTGAAAAAGATGATAAAGTTGTTTTGTTTTTATTTATTTACATGGAAAACTTACAGCTAAATTAAAATATTAGAAACAGTTATAGTTAACAGACAGCCAATAACAAGTTATCACTTATATAAAACATACTAGCGGCCCATCCCGGCTTCGCACGGGCATTATTTTCCCGCTTTTCTGTTGAAATTTTTCCTGAATTTTCTTTGCTATAAACCTCACAGATTCCGAAACCTTTTCAACGAATGCAAAACCATGGAAATCGGTTGGTGCGTTCTGGAGTTATAGCGTCAGGAAGGAAAACCCGACTTATTTTTATATAGTAGTAGATTAAGAAAAAGTTTAAACAGTCTCGCTTACAAAAAGTACAGAAATATAATAAAAACAAACAAATACAATTTATAATAGAGGAAGAAAACAGCTAACGACAAATTGATTCACTTGATGTTTTGTAGTAAACTTGACTGAATTTTTGTTTCCATGCAAATCATTTATTTTGTATAAATTGTTTTCTATAATTCTATCCATCTCTCTAGTCTTACTTGGTCTGTTATTATTTAAACCAATCCACTTGTAATATCTGTATTTTTTTTTATACCACGCTGGCCAGACGGATTGGTATAGGGTTTAATTTCAAGTTTTCTTTCTTTATATGAAAAAGGTAATATTCACAGATAGTCCCTTAATTGGTTTCTACGACCCATGGGATGAGATAGGGTGGTGACATATTGTATTCTTACTCCGTCACCACACGGATAAGAAAATCTATCTTAAGTAAGAAATACTTACTTGTCCAACAGGTACGGGTTTTCCACTAAGAGGGTCCGCAAATCGTAAAGTAATGTTCGACATGGGAACACCACATGCAGAATAATCTATGTTCTTAGTTCCTTTAAATGTTGAACAGCCTATAGAGGTCGTCTCCGTCGCTCCGAAACCTTGGTTGAATTCCATGTCTTGCTGAAAATAATTTACAATGACCTGTTAATATCATCTCCATAAACAACCGTACATCTTGTAGAGAATTTATTCCTAGAAGAAATAACCCTAGTACGGAAAATTTGTATTAAATCATCATTATCATAACAGCCCATTAATGCCCCACTGCAGGGACGAGCCTCCTCCCGTGACGGAGGGATACTTGGCCTACTAATACCACGCTGGCCAGACGGATTGGTATAGGGTTTAATTTCAAGTTTTCCTTCTTTTTATTTCGTAAAGATAATATTCACGGATAGTCCCTTAGTCGGTTTTTACGACACCCATGGTATGAGATGGGGTGGTGACACACTGTACTCCGTCACCACACGGAGATGTATTAAATGTTTACATAAAATAAAAAGGTATGTTGTTCACTCTGTACTAGTGACTTTTACATAACTGCAATTAACTTAACGGCAATTAACCCATACAAGGGTCATCCAGGGCCATGTATGGTTATTAGATACGAATATATTATTATGTGACATAAAATGACCACTGGAAGCTTGTGATTGGTAAGAAGTGGTCAATGATAGCGACAGGTAGAATTCTCTTGTGTCAAAAGCCAAGACTAATTTTAGGATAGTTAAGACAACGTAGTAATAGTATTAATCGGACCAGTGTAATAAGTATTTTCTCTTTAAACGATAACGGTTTCCTTGATGACCTATAAGCTTACAGTACAATGTCCATATTTAAAACGAGTTTATTGATGTCGTCGACTTATTTACGAAGTGACCTTAGGGCTGTCCTCGTTACCAAATTGTCAACAAGCTTGATGCTATTAAATTCATGGTCCTACGTCCCGTATACTCAATAAGGCAATATGACTTTTTAATTAATGTAGACTAGTTTTTATATATTCGTAATTCGTAGTAATTCGTCTGTGTAGAATAGTTATTTATGATTATAGTTCTATTGAAAACCTCTGTAACGTAGTAATTATAAGTCCACACAACTGCTTCGCAGAGGGGCAGTTCGTTATATTGTGGCCTAAGTATCTGGTTGAATTTCCGCTCAATGCGTATCTTTGTGTGCTTAATTTGATGTATGTTTCATTTACAAAAGGCGTTAACACAAACAATACAATTTATCATTTGCCTAGTAGCCTAGTTTATATCTAGATGGCGCTGTTTTATTGTGTGAGGAATATTTTTTAATATTGTGACATAAGTAGTTACTTTCTTATTAAAAGTGGTGCCTTCTGCATGACTGTACACCTTCTCGTCCTATGGGAGACGTAAAAGTCGACAAATAGAATACTAAAAACGTAATATTATTTCAAGAGGCGGAAGACTAGCGAATTTAGCGAACCAAGTTTTTCGTTTTACTCGCAGAAGATATTATGTCACTGCAATCGGCAATATATTTTCTGATAAAATGTTGCTGGGTTAGCCTAGTCTTTAATATAGAGAACTAGCTGATGCCCGCGGCTTCACCCACATGATATAAGTAGCCTAATGTTACTCTACATCTTAAACTACCTATATTCCAAATTTTATCAAAATCCCTACAGTAGTTTTAGCGTGAAAGAGTAACAAACATCCATCCATCTATCCATCCATCCATCATCCTCACAAACTTTCGCATTTATATTATTAGTGGGGTGGGTCTGGGTCTATGCACTTGCGGTTTCCATTACGACATGCCTTCTGCGTGGCTGCATAGATCCAGGCCTACCGCACTACCTCCTTCAGAGGTAGTGTGGAGGCGTGGTCTTGGGGGGAGCGCAGGTCGCTAAGAACCCCAAGGCAAGTCTGGCGGACTATCCTTCTCGAGGTTGTCAGCCCCGTTTTTGGTCTAATGCCCTCAGCACTAGACGTAACAGAAACCACCAGGCGTCTTATTGCAGGAATGAAGGGGTCATGTTCCTGCGAGTTCATCATTCAAAAAGAGGTAATGGTGGACATTGAATGACCTCCCGCGTGTTTGTGCCGTGCGCGGGGACCCGTACGGGAGGATGAAGGAGTCCTGGTGGTTGAGTGGCGTAGTGGGCCGGCTGTAGTTGCACGCTGCACACAACACACCACTTTGGTCTGGATTTCTCCTTACACGGGAGGCCGGGGAGTAGCTAACCACGGTCAATCGGCTACGAATGGGGGGGGGGCGTCGGCGTGGTGCGGAGCCCAAGGTTAGTTCGCGTCATATTCTCGTGGCGTGGATGGCTCTGGAGTTCTTTACTGCGTGCAGATGCGTCTACTTTCCTAAACGCTGGTTTTATACCAGAGGAGTAGCTCTGACGATTGTCTTGCCGAGCAGACAACGTCCCCGACTGAGGGCTCCGTGGCGGGTGGAGAGCTCCGATGGTGAATTCAACAAAAACAAACCAATGGATGAAGAGACAAAACAAACCATAAACCAGGCTGCGTCTATTGATGCGCCAAAACCAAGGGCTGCGTCTCGCGATGCCCCTTCAACTAAAAAACCAACAAAAACGGATGCGCCAACATCGGCTGCGTCAAAGGATTTGACCCAGAAGGACCTGGTCAGCGATGCGCCAACCCAGGCTGCGTCTCAGATCATACCTTCTAAGTTGAAGTCCATAGTAAAAACAAGGACCGATTTCAAAGATGCGCCAGGGTTAGCCCTCCCAGAGAAACCAAGGAAGGCTACGCCCCAAGATGCAACAGCAACGTCTGCGTCAAAGGGTGTGGCATCTGCGGTGGACCAGCCAGAGCCAGAGCAGCAGCGCAACGTGCAGCGACAACTGATGCTGCGAGACAGACTGAGGCGCCCGGTCCCAATATGGCTGCTGCCACGGCAGCGGCTAGTGGGGGCGGGGTGCCCACACCTGCCGTGCCAAACGCTGTGCCAACGCTCGGCTTTCGCAAGCGCAGCATGAAGCCCAGAGGTCAAAAACGACATAACAATGAACCACCAACCAAGGGTAAGAAGCGGGACCGCCCTGAGGACACCGTGACGCCAACTGGGGAATGCAAAAGGGCAAAACCGAACAAACCTCGGTCGGCGACAGGTGCCTCGGTAAGCTACGCTGAAGCGGCCGCTTCCTACAGAGACAACAAACTCTGTGTTGCCGTCATGACCGAACCCTTCGCGGACATGACGTCTCAACAAGCAGACAACATCCGACTAAAAATCGAGGAGAAGATTCAGGAGGAACTCATGGCTGACCCTGAAGCAACTCTGCAAGCAGAACCAAACGACATCCGGTTTCGAGGCAAGGCTCATTTTGCGGATGGCGTCCTCAAAACCTGGTGCGAGGACGCGTACACGCTGAATTGGCTTACTCGAACCGTGGATGCCATTGAGTGCCCTATACCCGAAACAAAACTAGTCATACGACCACAGGCGGAGATACCAGCAAGACTTCCGTGTACGCTCCTGGTCCCAGGTTATACTGGGGACACGGAGAAACTAAGATTGCTCCTTGCGCGACAAAACCGACATCTTAACATAAAGTTCTGGGCTCTGACACACGAGAGAAGGGAAGAAGACCCACCCGGCATTCAACTCTTCTTCCGTGTGCCGGAATCAGATGTCGAAATCCTCAAACAACAAGCGAGGCGCCTCTACTACCTAATGGGGAACATCTATGTCCGTTTTTTGGATATGGAAAACCCCACCGAGGATAGTAAAGTCAGCGCAACTACCTCCGACGAGCCGGCGACGACAACCTTGCGGTCTGTGCCAGTAGCGTCCAATGCGGATGACACTGACACTGATGCCGCGAGAGAAGACGAACGACGGAGTCCGATGGAGGTGGCTCAATACGCATCACAAAGCCTAACATCGGATGAAGACTGCTTTCCGGGGACGGGGGGGGAGTGAAACCAGCGACAGCTGTCTCCTCTCCCCCCTCCTACCGGATGGTTAACTTCATCCAGACCAACCTCCAGCACAGTCAAACTGCGTCGGCTTCGTTACGCAGAGTGCTGGAAAAAGAACTCAAGACCATTGCCTTAATCCAAGAGCCGTGGATTAGGAATGGCAAAATATGCGGCCTGGGGAACACCGGTGGAAAGATCCTACTCAACACCTCCGTAAGTAACCCACGAACCTGCATATTTTTGCCGAAACATGTACCAACACTGCTAATAAACGAACTCTGTTCAAAGGATCTAACAGCTGTCAGACTTACCAGAACAGAACAAGCATTACCAGACCTTATCCTGGCTTCCGCGTACCTGCCGGGTGACGAAGAGGTACCTACACCGGAACTCGTGGCCCTGGCGGAGTACTGCGAGAGGGAGAAGCTGGACCTCATCATTGCTGCCGACTCAAATGCACACCATACGCTGTGGGGTAATGTCGACACAAACAACCGAGGTGAGGATATGCTTAATTATATATTTACTAACAATCTTACTCTACTCAACAAAGGATCAGAACCTACCTTTATAAATGCAAGATCTCAAACCATAATAGATCTAACGATGGTAACGTCCGACATGACAGACTATATACGCGACTGGCATGTCTCGGACGAGTTATCTTGTTCCGACCATCGCTGGATACGATTTTCTATTAACATCGAACTACCCAAACCAGAACCAAAAAGATTCCCTCATAAAACCGACAAGTCCAAATTTATCGGACTGGTCAGTGCTATGGTAAGTAATCTGCCAACAATACCCAAAGAAATTAACGTATCTGACATTGACCAACATGTCGATAATTTAACATCTGTACTCTTAACAAGTTATGAGCAGTCCTGCCCCTTGACTATACAGAAGGGGGGAAGTCGACAGCACTGGTGGTCTCCCGAACTGGAGAGACGGCGCAGGAAGCTCAGAAGACTTTTCAACAGAGCAAAAAACACACAGCCACCCCTTGATTGGAATAGGTACACTGTAGCCAAGAAACAATACAAAAAACTAATACGCAACAGGAAACAAGAATGCTGGAGACACTTTTGCACCAGTATAGAAAGTAATAACCAGGCAGTCAGAGTGAAATCTTGCCTCGCCAAAGAGAGACAAGGCATTTTGAGGCATCCATTCAATTGGATGCCTCAAAAAATCTGATGACACATACACCAAAACCGATTCAGAAACAAACGAACTACTACTCAAATCCCACTTTCCTGGATGTCAAATTGCCACTGTGCCACAGTGGGAACCCTATCAGGAAATAACTACTACTAGCTTGGACTGGAACGTAGCTCGAAACATAGTTAATGAAGAAAAAGTACTATGGGCAATAAACACATTCTTACCGTTCAAAGCAGCAGGTCTGGATGGCATCTTTCCCGGCTTACTAAAATGGGGCGGGTGCATTATAGTGGACTACCTTGCCAAAGTGTTCCAAGCCTGTATAGCACACCGCTACATGCCTTTGAAATGGCGAGAAGTTAAAATAATCTTTATCCCAAAACCTGGTAAAGCGGACTATACCCAGCCTAAATCGTTCAGACCCATTAGCCTTACCTCGTTTCTCTTGAAGACGCTGGAGAGGCTGGGGGACCGAGAAATTAGAAGCCAGGTATCAATATCCAAGTCTCTTCACCCCAATCAACATGCATATAGTGCAGGAAAATCAACTGAATCATCACTCCACAGTGTGGTATGCCGGATAGGGAACTCGCTGAAAGCGAAAAAACCGACTCTGGGTGCCTTCATTGACATTGAAGGAGCTTTTGATAAAACAAACTTTTCAAGCATCAACCACGCATTGCGCCTAAGTGGAATAACACCAACACTTACAGAATGGATAAATAACATGCTTAAACTACGAGCTATACAGTTTACTGTCAATACCACTACACGAGGTATTGTGAGTAGAGGATGTCCACAAGGAGGAGTCTTATCCCCGCTGCTGTGGAACCTTGTTGTCAATGAACTCATATCAGAGCTTAATGACAGCAATCTTTACGCAGTAGGATATGCCGACGACATAGCTATCTTAATATCGGGAAGCTTTGAAAACACCTTATGTGACCTCATGAGGAGTGCATTCAGAATAATTGAGGGTTGGTGCACAAAACATGAACTCTCTGTTAATCCCTCCAAAACTGGACTAATTATGTTTACCAACCGAAGAGTTACTGGACCTTACAGAATTCCAAAACTCTTCGATACCGAACTGAAACTAAAAGACGAAGTTAAATATTTAGGTGTAATACTGGATAGCAAACTGCTCTGGAACAAGCACCTAGAATACAAACTAAATAAAGCAACCATTGCCTTTTATCAATGTAAAAAGATGCTAGGCATACAATGGGGACTTTCCCCCAAAATCACCTTATGGCTATACACATCTGTAATCAGACCAATGCTGACCTACGGAGCCCTAGTGTGGTGGAACAGAACCGAACTCCGTTCTGCCAGCACCAGACTGGGCCGCTTCCAAAGGCTGGCACTGTCTTCCGCAAGTGGATGTACAAAGTCGACACCTACAGCGGCCTTGGAGATAGCCTTACAAATAACCCCCCTGGATCTACACATACAGCAAGAAGCCACAATGGCAGCCATTAGGCTCTTGCACCTAGGTCTATGGGGCAAAAATCACACCAGTCCACACGCTTCCATTTTATATAGGGCAACTGAGTACCAACCACTTATAGTTGCCCCGTGTGACAGAACACTCAACCAATTCGTTTTTAACAGAAAATACCAAATCCTTTTGAAGGAAGAGGATTATGACCAATCAAAAATCAACGAGTTGCGCATATACACCGATGGCTCGAAAACTAAAAGTGGATCAGGAGCCGGCGTATACTCCTTTGAACTTAGCATGAACATACACTTACCTTTAGGCTCACATAGCTCGATCTTTCAATGCGAATGTGTCGCCCTAACAGAAGCCGCTAGAGCAGTGCACAGACGGGGATTGGAAGACTATTCCATTAAATTTCTTTCTGACAGCGCTGCCGTACTAACGGCACTAAAATGCAAATCAATTAATAGCAAACTAATTGCCGAATGTCATGATGCCCTGGATGTAATATCACAAACCAATGACATTACACTCCAGTGGATAAAGGGACACAGTGGATCTCTTGGAAATGATGCAGCAGACGAACTTGCAAGGAGAGGATCTGAGATGAGAGTGGTTGGCCCGCATCCGCTCCTCCCAATTCCGTTCTCACAATTTCGAGCCTGGGTCCGTCAAAGATCCACTGAGCTACAAAACCAAAGATGGTCGCAAATTGCAGAATGCAGACAGTCTAAACAAGCACTGCCCGCTTTGAATC
Source organism: Schrankia costaestrigalis (assembly GCA_905475405.1). Classification (NCBI taxonomy): domain Eukaryota; kingdom Metazoa; phylum Arthropoda; class Insecta; order Lepidoptera; family Erebidae; genus Schrankia; species Schrankia costaestrigalis. Next base: position 14,721,757 of record FR997840.1, on the reverse strand, counting down.
CGCGACTCTCGAAGCGTCTACTAAACCTTAACAGAACTAATCTAAGAACAATGATAGGGACAATCACGGGCCACTGTCACCTAAACAAACATCTATTCGTAACCGGAGGAACTGACAGTCCCATATGCAGAGGATGTTTCAGTGCCGAAGAATCAGTCACGCACGTAATCCTGGAATGCGAGGCGGTGACAACTCAACGAAAGGAAATCCTCGGAACAGTGAGGTCACTCCGCGAAGCCTGTGAAGAACCCAGGAAACTTCTGCGCTTCTGGGCGGAGTTAGGCTGGCTAAGTTAGCCAGGATTCTGTACGTACAATGAACCAAAAGAGAGTCCAAGTGCGGAAACTAGAGTCTACCATCCAATCCAATCCAATCCATTATTAGTAGGATAGAAAAATAAGTAGGTACCTATTTCTTTGACAAATTATCATCGTGATTCAGCGCTTCAAGTGTTATACACCGGGGGTTACCAGGGGTGTTATTTGATTAGATTCCATTATCTTTTTATTTTATTTACGTATATTTGCTTATGTATGTGCGTCCGAACATTTTCTCTTTATTATTACGGCCACGCAATAATTGGTATTAGTTTGGAGATGGTTCTTAATCAGGTGCAGTTTTTTAACTAGAGCTTTTATTAATGTAATATGAAGTAATTCATATTCTCATCATACGAGCCAATAATTTCCAATATGTGCGGTTTTGTCCCTCCTATTTCTATTGTTTTTCCCGCCCTAACTAGGCCACCTGTCTGTATTGATTTTTTATAAACTTTTTGATAAAATAACTATAAGTAAATGGTAACTTACTTTACTTTTGCTGCGTATAGCTTCAACGTCTGATGCAGCTAAAGGTGCCGCGCCACAGCAGATGTGTCTAACATTACGGAAATGTTCTTCATTTACATCAGGATGTTTGCCGAGGAGTATCGCTGGAATTTAAAAAAACATGCTGATGTTAATTGATTACCCACAATAAATTATTATTTTTAATATCACAATTACTTTTAAATAAATTATTATTACTTATTTAATTTGAATTTATTATTACGTCCACGAAAAATGACATATGTAACTTGTTAACAGTCACTTAACCGTCTATTTCAGCGTAGTGTTACATTACATCGTTTAAAGTAAAGTAAAAGAAAAGTTAAGTTAAGCTTAAAGTTTATATTAGTGTTCAGACACTAGATTATTCTACCTAGTTCGGCTTGTTAAAAATGCAGGCTATATTTCTAAATAAATAAATAAATAAATAAAGTATCAGAAACTACAATAATCTATGTGAAACAAAAAATATATTTCCGTAAATACCCAGAATCCAGTAATCCGTGTGGTGACGGAGTAAGAATACAATATGTCACCACCCCATCTCATCCCATGGGTGTCGTAGAAACTGACTAAGGGACGATCTGTAAATATTACCTTTACATAGAAAGAAGGAAAACTTGAAATTAAACCCTATACCAATCCGTCTGGCCAGCGTGGTATTAGTAGGCCAAGTATCCCTCCGTCATGGAAGGAGGCCCGTCCCTGCAGTGGGACATTAATGGGCTGTTATGATGATGATGATGAAATACCCAGAAGAAGGCGTAACAGAAACCTAGTTAAACAGCTTAATATCGATATTGAAAACAATGAATTGCGAAACTATCGGAGTTAAGCCCATGCAATGTTATCAGCAGGTTATCAATTACCTTACGTCCGGGTTAGTACGTATTATAAACAGTTAAATGCATTTTACTATCATTTATTTAATTTTGACAAAGATAATGGCTGACGTTGCGTTTTACTTCGGTTTCGGTAGGTTTTAACTTTAACATTCTAGCTTAGGTACATTAGTTTACGATATTTAATTATTTTACTGTGACTTACACGTGGTTCACTAGTTTTATAACTATGATAAATTTCTAGTAAAAAGTCGATTTCAAAACTAAAGCATAATCTATACATATAATAAAACTGTAGAAAAGTCGTTTTTGTACATTGAAAATAAATCCAAAAAAAATAGCCAGGATATTAAAAGACAACCAATAGAACCCATATCCACCATTTTTGGAATTTTTGTCTGTTTGTCTGTTTATCTGTATGTCTGTATGTCTGTATGTCTGTTTATCTGTAACCTAAAATTTGTTCGGGCATCACGTAAAAAGTACCAAAGCAATTAAGATGATTTTTATACACAACGATTGAGCGTAACTTGAAGTTTTATTTAGTTTTTGTTTCATTGAAATCGGTTCCGTCAATTAAAAGATATTTGAATTTAACTAATTAATATTAAACAGCGCCATCTTTCAAACTTAGACAGAACTACATCAAGAGTTAAACTGCGTGCAGTATTTTTAAATGTAACGTAAAATGTAGATGCCTTTAATACACAACGATTGAGTGTAACTTGAAGTTCCATTTAATTTTTGTTTCATTGCAATCGGTTCAGTCTATCAAAAGATATTTGAATTTAAAGTGCTCAAGAATAAGTAGTTTTAGTTTTATACGTAGTTTATGTTTACAAAGTGAAATATTAAACAGCGCTATCTTAGGAATGTAGACTGGAATATATTTAGAGTTAAGCTGCGTCCTGTGCGTGCAGTATTTTTGAATAAATAAAATAAAGACATTTAACATTTTTTTATCCGGCTCGAAGGACCATGAACAAATCCCAAAAAGTACTCGATGGAATTTTATGTAATATAACTCCAATGGCGAAAGAAAAAGCTTTTATATGTAACTACAAAACATACTTATGCTATAAGATGAACATAAAAATATCTTAACTATATATCAAATAACGCCATCTGTTGGTGGCTTAATTAAACTTATTATGTAAAACAAATAGAACATTAAACAATAATTTAATGTTTTGTGATTGTATTTCTATATTTTATTGTCAGTTATGTATTTTTCAATGTTAATAATCTATCTATATACTATAATAAAACTGTAAAGGTCGAAATGTCTGTTCTTTTCGAAAATTCAGATAAAAATTATCTATAAAATCTAGAAAAAAGTCAAAAAGCACGAAACCACAATTTTTAGAATTAATGTCTGTCTGTCTGTCTGTTTGTTCCCGCACATCTTTAAAACGAATTAATATAATCTTAAGACCAATACATTGTATTGTAGCCTTTTTTATTAGGCTTAAACTGAGGTATGTTTCATCAAAATCGGATAAGTAATACTCGAGATATCGCTTGATCTCTTTATATTAGAACAGTCCAATACAAATCAGGGGCCATGAAAAATGGATTTGGTTCAATATTGAATGAATTTAAATTTCGTTTCTTTTGTTCACGAGATGGCGTTACCAGTAGTAATCATACTTAAAAATAAATGAGTTTGTAAATAATCCATAACTATTTTATAATGAAAAGCTATTAATTATAAGTTATTCCTTTTAAATTTTAATAAAATTAACCATGAATCGTATGTGTTATATCAATTATAAGTTATATTAAATCTATACTAATATTATAAAGAGGTAAAGTTTGTGTGTTTGTGTCGTTGTAGGGGCTAATCTCTGGATCTACAGAACCGATTTAAAAAATTCTTTCTGTGTTTCATAGTCCATTTATCGGGGAGTGTTATAGGCTATATAGTATCACGCTATGTCTAATAGGAGTAGAACAGTAATGAAATATGTATATAAAAGGGACGCTTAAAAACGTTTATTTTGCTTCTGCTGCTTAAACGTCTGGAGATATACTGAAATGATGTATTAGAGAATTGTACCTTTAAAAAAGGTTTACAATTAAGTCAACGATAGCATAATATATCTATCTTCTAAGGTTGACTCACTACGACCTTTTTTATAATAATCAAATTTGACTTAAAGAAATGCATTGTTTGTAAAGGTATTTTATGTAAGTATGGTATTGACCCTTAACAAAATAAATTACGTTAATCATTATATTTATTTAATTTTAAACAAAATTGACTTTTACAGCGATGAGATCCGATTATTAGTTTGAAAGATATCTCAGTTTTAAAATAATGCGCGAATAACGTAAAATATCTGTCTAACGCGATGTTAGTATAGATGAATTTTCTTAGTATCAACATTTTGGCTGGAGTAAGATTTTGAATGGGCTGTTATGATGAAGCGATCTTTTTGAGGTAGAATTAATTTATAGTACAAATTAATTCTACCTCAAAAAGATCGCTTCATCATAACAGCCCATTAATATCCCACTGCAGGGACGGGCCTCCTCCCGTGACGGAGGGTTACTTGGCATACTAATACCACGCTGGCCTGACGGATTGGTATAGGGTTTAATTTCAAGTTTTCCTTCTTTTTATTTCGTAAGGATAGTAGTTACGGTTATTCCCTTAGTCGGTTTTTACGACACCTATGGTTTTTTTTTTGTTTAGGACGAGTAGTTGGTCTCTGACGACCGCTACTACTTTACACGGGCTGTGGTGGGGCGGATGGCTCTCAACCAAAAACATCCATGGGATGAGATGGGGTGATGACATATTGTATTCTTACTCCGTCACCACACGGATAGAAAGATCAAGAAGATCTCTTGGTCGGACTAAATTCGTAGGGCGGAGAACCCTGTTCTGTGGCGTTTGTTGGGAGAGGCATTTTGTCCAGAAGTGGACTGCGATAGGCTAATTGGTTTATTGATTAATACCATGTATTCTGAATCCATCGTTACATGGATAATACTCTATAAGTACCTACTAATATTATAAAGAGGTAAAGTTTGTGTGTTTGTAAGTTTGTGAAGTTGTAGGGGGTAATCTCTGGATATTCAGAACCGATTTTTTAAATTCGTTTTGTGTTAAATAGACCATTTATCGGGGAGTGCCATAGTCTATATTAATAGTATCACGCTATGACTAATAAGAGTGGAACAGTAATGAAATATTTTTAAAAAAGGCAAGCGTTTTTTTCGCCGCCCAACGAAGTGGGCACGGGTCAGCTATATCTTACTAATTTTCTTTACATGGAATATCGTTACAAGAATTTCCAATGACCTAAATATTGTATTGAACCTTTTGAAACAAAAAAGAAGTCCTTACCTAATTAGTAAGGAAATTACTGAGTTATAAGCTAACAAACATCATTAAAGTCAACTGAATTGAGAATCTCCTACTGCTCTTTTTGGAGTGGGTACTCTTTTTTAACTTAGTGTACTTTTACATAGTGTTGGGTAAGTACGCTGGTGGATGACCTCCTAGGAATTATAGAGACTTAATCAGTATCATTCTTGAAAGTTGATAGATAATTAGGGTCAATGTAACTTACCAACTGGTGGTACAATATAAAGCAAGCTAGCTCGCTGCGTTTTCAATATATCAAGATATACACTAGCAGAGAATTTCGACATAGTGACCATCTTGCAGCCTTTGGGCAAATGTCCAATTAGAGCGATCACCAAACCGTAGATGTGGAAGAAAGGTAGGAATGCAGGAACAATGTCTTGGTGGTTTCCTGAAATGTTAATTATAATACATTAGTCTGTGGTAATGGATTAATGATACAGGTAGTAAAAGATGTGGTAAACTTTGTTAACTATTGACGTCAATTTTATTCTACCTAACCTATTAGGTACAATAAAATTGACGTCAATAAGTTAAGGGCCTTTACGTGGCTCACTAGCGCCGCCAATAGAAAAAAAGCATCATAATCGGCAAATAGGATCAATAACGCAAAATGTTGGTAACGAAGTCTTGAGAAACGGCAACAAAGTATTTGTATAACACACTCACGACACTTTAATTATTTTTCAATTATATAAATATTGCATTATAAAAACGTATTGAATTGAATTGATGTCACCACCCTATCTCTAGCTGAAATAGTCGTAAAGGCAATTGAGAAAAACTTAACATTAGTTATCTACAGAGAAGAAAAACTTAAAACAGAAAAGCCGATACAAAAGCATAAAGACCGTATAGAACCTGATACCATTGTATATGTACTCTGTAGGCCAAGTAGTTTACCTCCAAAAAGACTAGTCCCTAAAGTATACGGTCTGTAGAAAAAATAAGCAAACCTTTGAACGTAATAGTTACTTTACATGGCGACTGAAATTATTGTGTAGTGCAATGAAATGCCACTCTAAACTATTTGAGAGCTCATAATTAAAGCTAGTATTATAGTATAACTAGCTGACTCGTGCCCACTTCGTTAGACCGTGAAAAAAGCGCGTCCATTTTTTAAACATATTTCATTACTGCTCCACTCCTATTAGTCATGGCGTGATACTTTATAGCCTATGACACTCCCCGATAAATGGACTATTCAACACAAAAATATTTTTTTAAATCGGTTTAGTAGATCCAGAGATTACCCCCTACAACGTCACAAACACATAAACTTTACCTTTATATAATATTAGTATATATTAGTATATATAAAACCCGAAATATACATTTTACATTTCGGGTTTTACATTGGCAAAAAAAATTGTTCCCAATAACATTACTCCAATAACAACGCTGACTATTCTCTGCCTTGAAAAAAGATCATTATCTCAATTACAATAACTAATTTTATTGAATAAAAAAAAGATAACATTACATAAAGAATTGAAAAACTTTATCAGTAACACCTCTGTCTATTGTTTGATGTGTTAAGAGAAGTATTTGTATTAATGTAATACATTATCAAGAAATGATCTTATGAACCTATTTCACGTCTTTGCAAATAAACGAGACAAAAGATAAGATGTCGAAAGCGGATGTTAGTATTAATTATCATACGGAGATAATTAAAATAGCACTTAACAGCACAATTACAGGCTAGCTACGAGTTAACTAAAGTATTTTCTGTAAATTAGTTTTGATCAGAAGAACCAATTGACCTTTGCTTAATCTATGAATCAAGAAGTAATATTATAATTAATGAGTTTAATTGCAATTCTTATACGTTAATTCTATTAATTATCTGTATCTTTTCTAAGCGATCAAGAACTAATGGTTAACCGCGAAGCGGGCGTCATAATTATTTTTTCAATTACAAATACCCTAGAAACGAACGTAAATTGTAAATTATTAAGTATCAAGTAAGAAACAACGATAAGAATAGTTCTACAGAAATTTTATAGTTAAGATTTTTAATCAATGGAAAGAGTTTCTATTAAATATTAGTGCATAATGTGTAAGACGGTGGTCATGTTTTGAGACACTTTGCTTCTGTGATAGATCTGTTGAATGTGCGACAAAACTATTATTGATTGTTTGTTGACATACAATACTAGCTGACCCGTGCTCACTTCGTTGGGTGGCGAAAAAAACGCGTCACGTTTTTAAACATATTTCATTACTGCTCCACACCTAATAGTCTATATAGCCTATGATACTCTCCGATAAGTGGACTATTCAACACAGAAATAATTTTTTAAATCTGTTCATAGATCCAGAGATTACCCCCTACAACGTCACAAACACACAATCACACAAACATACAAACTTTACCTCTTTATAATATTAGTAGAGAAGTATGACATATTCGATTTCATACGACAATTAGAAAATAATTTTTAAGTATCTCAGAAAAAACACTTACCATGAGTTATCACCGGATAACAGCATTCATCCTTAGACATAATCTCAAGAGCTGCAATAAGGTTTCCATAAGTAATCTCAACACCTTTCGGAAGTCCGGTAGTACCACTTGAAAACGGTATACAAGCTACTTCATCATGCCTTCTTTCTATATTATCTAAAAGAGCATAGTCAGCTTCACCTACTTCTGCAAGTTCTGTATATCTGATGACGTTTGTAGGAATAGTAGTCTTAGGGTTGTCTATTAAGACTACTTTTACTTTGGCATTGTTTAACTTGATCGCTTTTATTACTGTGTCGTAGCATTCTGGTACTGTGACTATGACTTTTGGCTCCGTAATTAGTAGTTGGCTGTTGAGTTCGACTGCAAAAAATTAAAATTTTATTAGTTCATTCTACTACTTTATCTACCGACTAGTTTTCCTTAATCTGTAGAGGAGGATAATGGGACACAAGATTAATCTTAATTAATTAGTAATCCTATCCGTGTGGTGACGGAGTAAGAATACAATATGTCACCACCCCATCTCATCCCATGGGTGTCATAGAAACCGACTAAAGGACTATCTCTGAATATTACCTGTACATAGAAAGAAGGAAAACTTGAAATTAAACCCTATACCAATCCGTCTGGCCAGCGTGGTATTAGTAGGCCAAGTATCCCTCCGTCACGGGAGGAGGCCCGTCCCTGCAGTGGGACATTAATGGGCTGTTATGATGATGATGATGATGAATTAGTAATCCTAGCCACTGAATTTGGATCAGGATATGCCACGGTTGCATTCATACACTTTAAAGAAGTTCAATAGGAGGGCGGTGCTGACAAAAACAGTTTTCGAATACGTTTTCAAACCCTACGAAAACGTTTTTCGAATTGTCAAACTCGGAATAAGTGGAACATAGCGGTGGGTCTACAAAGTATCATCAATCAATCAATCAACTAGCCTATTGCAGCCCACAGCTGGACATAGGCCTCTCCAAACACGCGCCACAGAACTTTGTCCTGCGGCTTCCGCATCCAGTCCGACCCAGAGACCTTTATGAGGTCGTCGGCCCACCTAGCTGGGGAGCGTCCTACACTACGTTTGCCGAGTCGCGGTCTCCACTCTAGGACACGCTTGCTCCAACGGACATCGGTCCTTCGACAGATATGACCACCCCATTGCCACTTTAGCTTGCTAATACTACGAGCTATGTCGGTAACTTTGGTTCTTTGTCGGATAAAAGTATCATTGATGAGCTGTTATTACAAGTTCAAAAGAAAATGATAACAAAGTTGTAATGATAAGTAAGAATAATAATTCACTTGGGGCCATGTTAATAATCTTTATCACTTTATTATAAGATATATTTTAACAGCGGAATTCAGAGCTTATATTGTAAAAAGTATTATGATAACACTAATCTTTACCTACAACATGACATATTTGCTATTTTTTACGAGTATGTTTACAGAAATAACACTTAAGTCATCATAACAGCCCATTAATGTCCTACTGCAGGGACGGGCCTCCTCCCGTGACGGAGGGATACTTGGTCTACTAATACCACGCTGGCCAGACGAATTGGTATAGGGTTTAATTTCAAGTTTTCCTTCTTTCTATGTAAAGGTAATATTCATGTATAGTCCCTTAATAGTCGGTTTCTACGACACCCATGGGATGAGATGGGGTGGTGACATATTTTTATTGTACTCTTAGTCCTTCACCACACGGAATATTATTATAGTTTATAAATATTAGCAAAAAGATTGAAAAATGATTGTAGAGTATATCCAAACGTAGCTATTTATTCATTTTCTTCTATCGTTAACAGCGCACGCAACTACTATAAACCAGTTATAAAGCAATTAGAGCAAACGTATTATCGGCTCAGAGACAGCTAACTCGATATCATACAGAATAATTGGTAAACATTGAACACGCCTAGCTGACACGATTGTTATGTCTACATACAAGTCTGTGTAATTTCTACTTCAAGATAAGTGGATGATCTTTCTTAACGAATAAAATGATCGATAATGCATTGAAAATCTGAGAGTGTTAAAATGCCTGTTTTATTTCTTAACTAGCTGACCCGTGCCCATGCCCACTTCGTTAGGCAACCAAATAATTTTCTCATTAAAAAACCGACTTCAACAGGAGTCAGCTAAAAACCATGCTGATAACAATTTCTAAGATAAGTATTAAATAAATTTCTGCAGTCGTCTTCATCATAAGATCATGTTTGTGTAAAGTTTTCATTAATACGAATAAAATAAGCCCAAACACTAGGTAGCTGCTATATACCGTTGAGGAGTTCCCTCGATCCTCAATCTTCTTCATCATCAGATCATATTTGTGTTAAGTTGTGTAAAGTTTTCATCAATACGAATAAAATAAGCCCAAACACTAGGTAGCTGCTATATACCGTTAAGGATTTCCCTCGACCCTCAATCTTCTTGATCATCAGATCATGTCTGTGTAAAGTTTTGTAAAGTTTTCATCAATACAATTAAAATAAGCCCAAACACAAGGTAGCTGCTATATGCCGTTGAGGTGTTCCCTCGACTCTCGGTGGTCTCCAGGATCTGACCAGTTCTAACTCTTGATTATTTGGTAGTGACGTCAGAGATGCACATGTATGACAAGATTTTACACAATGCGTCCCTACAATTTTCAAGAGATGCCCTCGATTTCTCTGGGATCCCGTCATTCAGATCCAGATCTGGTGATAATGGGACCAAATGGGAAGCATACCCATACGAACAAAAAAAAATTTTTCAAATCGGTCTAGCCGTTTTCGAGAAATCAGGTAACAACGCAAGTAACCAAGTCGGTTAAAAACGCGTTCGTTTCTTAAACATATTTCATTACTGCTCCACTCCTATTAGACATAGCGTGATATTGTATAGCCTATGACACTCCTTGATAAATGAACTATTCAACATGGAAATAATTTTTAAAATCGCTTTAGTAGATCCAGAGATTGCCCCTTACAACATCACAAACAAGTTTGTGTACTCTCTATAATACATCATACATACATACATACATAAACTCACGCCTTATCCCGGCCGGGGTAGGCAGAGACGACAGAACGCCACTTGTCACGATCCTGGCAAACAGATTCGGCCTCGTCCACATTCATTAAGCGAGTCATACATGCGCGTCGGTTACGAGTGCTCTTTATTTGGCCCTTTTCCAATATGCAACCTATCTGGTCACCATATGTTTTCCGTGGCCTACCGGCACCGACTCGCCCTTTCACACTAGCCTTGTATACTTGTTTCGTCAAACGCTCATCATTCATTCTCTCAATGTGACCAAACCAACGCAACATTCCTTTCTCGATTTTGGTCACTATATCATCTTTCATGCCGCAACGTATTCTTATCTCATCATTCCTTACTCTATCTATCAGTCTTAGTCCACATATACTTCTCAGTGAACGCATTTCTACCGCATTAATTCTACTTTCATGCTTCATCTGCCATACCCAACTCTCGCTACCATACATTAAGGTTGGTGCTAGCACTCCCTTATGAACAGCCAGACGAGCTTTAGTAGTCACGTTCTGGCTTTTCATAAACGAGTGCAGGGCACCGTTCACCGAGTTTCCCTTTTGCACTCTTCTCTCAATATCCTTATCATGTTTTCCATCTCTCGTAAACATGCTCCCCAGATACACAAATTCTTTCACCTGTTCAAGTCTTTCACTTCCAATCATAACTTCACTAACAGTAATCTCTTCATTCTTCTCAAACACTATGACTTTCGTCTTACTTGCATTAACTTTCATTCCCTTTGATTCAAGTTCATCATTCACAACTGTTACCATCTCCTGCAGCTCACTCGCCGAAGAAGCCAATAAAATTTGGTCATCAGCGTACATGAGGCATTTGACACGTAACCCATCCATACTCAAACCACAATCACACTCTCTCAGTCTCGATAGACAACTATCCATGAACAGATTGAACAGCCAAGGGGACGCTACACATCCCTGTCTAACACCTTTAGATATTTGGAACCAATCCGTGTAGGTCCCATTTATTCTGACGCAAGCTCTGGAATCCCTATAAAGAGATTTCAGTGCTCGCACCAAAACGCTGCCCACCCCATACATGGATAGTGTCGACCATAGTTCATTCCTCCTCACTCTGTCATAAGCCTTTTCCAAATCTAAGAAGGCGCAATATACCTTTTGGTTCTTTGCCAAAAACTTTTCTGTAATGCACCTTAAGGAAAAGACTTGATCCGTACAACCCATGCCTTTTCTAAATCCCGCTTGCACATCCCAAATCTTGCTGTCTGTTATATTCAAAACTCTATCTATCAAAATTCTCGCATACAATTTTCCAACTACGCTTAGAAGGCTGATACCGCGATAGTTTCTACAGTCCTGCTGCGAGCCCTTTCCTTTGTAGAGAGGCACAATTACCGCCCTTGTCCAGTCATCTGGCACTCGACCTTCTCTCCAACACCGGTTAAATAAATGGTGCAGCAGACCTATAGTAAACCCTTCGCCAGCCTTCAACATTTCACTCGTCACCTTATCACAACCTGCTGCTTTTCCTGCTTTCATTCCTTTTAACGCTTTCACTATTTCGTCGTATCTTATTTCACTAGCATCCTCGTTTTCTAACTCACTTTCACAAAATTCCTCAACATTATCTTCCTTCTCAAACAGACTTTCAAAGTAATTCTTCCACCTCTCAAGCACCATACAGTCGTCAATCAAAAGTTCACCTTTTACATCCCTTATCAAACCAAGCGACGGTTTAGTCTTTCCGTGCGCATTGCTAACAGACTTCCAGAATAATTTTATGTTACTCTGGAAGTTGAGACCAAACTTCTTATCTGCTTTTAACTGACATTCTTCTTTCTTTCGATTTACACATTCTTTCACTTTCCTTTTAAGCAGTTTATAACTTTCTTTCCTTCTTTCTATTGCACTCTCAATTTCATCTTGGGCCCTGCTATCATTCAACCTTTCAGCGGTGCGCAATGCTAGTAAATCTAACCAAGCTTTCTTCTTCTCTTTCACTACATCTTTAACTTCACTGTCCCACCACTCGTTTTTTATATACTTTGCATTCTTCCTCTTACTTACTCCACATACATCCGTCGCAATATCAACCACATTATTTTTAAATGTAGTCCACATTCCATTTATGTCCTCATTTACTTCTTTCAAATTTGCCTCAAACCTTTCTTTAAGACGACTTTTAAAAATATCTTTCACTTCAGGCTCTGACAGTCGTTCTACCTTTATTCGTTCTGGCATCATGATGGCACCTTTAGTCCGATGTCTCCAGCGCGTGAACAGGCCACTTATCCTACTCATCACCAAGCAGTGATCTGTACCCACGCTGGGACCCCGATACGCTCGCGTGTCCATCACTTTGCTTTTCAATCGTTCATCTACAATCACAAAATCTATCATACTTCTTATCTCTTCACTTCCTAATATTCCTTTCCATGTATATTGATGGATTCGACGGTGCTCAAACCAAGTATTTGACACCACCAAATCCATTTCTGCACATAGATTTGCCAAGCATTCTCCATTTTCATTCACTCTGTCATCCCCAAACACACCTAGCACTCTTTCATATCCTTCTCTTTTTACACCTACTTTTGCATTAAAATCACCTACCAAAATAATTCTTTCATTCGTCTTTCGTAACAGGATAGTTTCCCGTAGCTGCTCCCAGAACTCTTCTCTGGCCTCCTGGCTAAATGACATATCTGGGGCGTATACACCCACTAAAAATATAGGGGTGAGCCCCAGTTTCAGTCGAGCCCACAGCAAACGGGGACTAACACATTCATACTCCCTTAAGCATTCTGCCATTCTTTCAGAAAAGATAATACCGACTCCTTTCCGGGCCCTCTCAGTCGCTGGAACTCCAGACCATATAGCAGTGAAAGGGCCGTGCGTTGTCATATCTTTTCCCTTTCGTTTCGTCTCATTCACACATAAAACATCGATCTTTCTTGCACTCATCAAATCACACACTTCGTCGATTTTTTCGTTCATTCCTCCTCTTACATTCAGCGTGGCAAAGCGGCATTCCGCCGCCCGCATTTCGCCCCGACAAAATGGATTTCGGCGTGGTGTGTGGCGAACATGGCCGCCGCCTTTAGACAAGATTGTGCCCCCCCCAGAGTACGAGGGACAGCCCCCATCTGGCAAGCCAAACGAGGGGAGGGATTCTCCAGGGCACACCCTGGTACCCCCCTGGGGTAACATATTTCCAAAACTTGCCATCATAATGTCGTAGTTCGCAGTAACTGATGTTAAGCTATTACTCGGAGAGACGCTGCTGCCCGCCTTCCAGATTTCCCTTAGTCGCCTTTTACGACACCCGCGGGATGAGTTGGGGAGGTTCTACTCTAAACCCGGAGACCCACTTCCTTCCTTTCATTACATAAAGATAATATTCATGAATACCTAGTCCCTTAGTCGGTTCTTACGACACCCATGGGATGAGATGGGGTGGTGACACACTGTATTCTTACTCCGTCACCACACGGAGAAAATATTAGTATAGATATAAACAGTAGGAAAAAAGAACTTACGAATAGTGAAAACTCGTTATGACAAATAAATAGTTCTTTCTGAGAATTTTAATAAGTTGAAAATAGAGTAGCGTATTAATACACATAAAATTTTATTATTTTGTAATTTAATAAAATATTTTTTTTTATATTTCAGTTATTATTTTATATTTTTAATTTGAATTCTCAAAAAGTTCCCTTCGTAAATGTAATAAAAAGCTTTTGTTAAGTATACACGTGTGTACTTATTATAATAAGTAGACATTATCAGCCGAAGCGATACTTAATACTTATTTTTGGAAAATTTATTTTTTCATAATGATAAATTAAATTTTAGCAAAAGGATATTTTTAACTTTACGAAATGATTAATTTTAAATACGTATGTCATTAGATTAAAATAAGTTTTACAAGGATTATTTCACAATCGTAATAATTACTTGTAATAACATTTGAACTGTGCGAAATCTTTATTTGTTTCAAAAAATATACTTACATGATGAAAAATATGATGTTGGTTATAGTTATTCGTTGGTACGCTTCACATCATCATCTGTAAATATCTTTTCAAAATCTTCATCTTCATATCAGCCAACCGACGTCGCTGGACATAGGCCTCCGCCAAGTATTGCCACCTTGTGAGGTTCTGTGCCTCCCTCATCCATCGGCTTCCCGCCGTCCTAGCTAGATCGTCGCTCCACCGTGTGAGGGGTCTCCCCACCCTGCGCTTTCTGGTACGCGGTCGCCATTCCAGAACCTTTCTGCCCCAACGGCTGTCGGTTCTCCGGTCGGTTGAAAATACGTTAATAAAATATAATACTTACATTCTTTATAAATAGGATTAATCGTAGTCAATACAACTCCTGCTTGAATACAACCGAATGCAACCACAGGGAACTCTGGACAATTCGGTAACATGGCCGCTAGAACATCGCCTTGCTTCAACTTAAGTTTCTTGAGAAGCGATGTCGCGAATACAGCAATATTCTTCTGTAATTGCGCGTATGTGTAGGTCTTCTGAGTTTCTGCGCTTTCCTGAAAATAAAACGAACAATTAATAAGAAATTGCAGTTCATGAGAGCCCCACTGCAAGGGCGGATTTCTGCTATTAGTACCTACTATTGGACAAAGCTGATGTTTAGGTACTTATGACACTTTTTCTTGTTTATTATTTTGTCTGATGAACCTGAAATTATAAAGATGGTGTTAGCAGCAATTGATTAAGTACATCAGTGTATTTATACCGCAGTATTATAATGAATGTAGCATTGTCATTATCTTAACGAGGTATTTGCCTTTTATTTCCAGTTCAAACAGTTAAAGAGGCATCTATCTAGCAGAGGCCCGCTTCATGGTAAGTATGCTCTGCTCATGGACATTATCAAAGATAAACCACAACTAAGGTAAACATCCTTAGAACACAAGCTATTATGTTCTATAAGTGATATCAATTACCACTTAACTTAACTTATTTAATGAAATAAATATTCCTCACACATTCACACAACGCCATCTAGTCCCAAACTAAGCAGAGCTTGTACTATGGGTACTAGACAACGGATTGTTTATCCGTTGTCTAGTATCTAACTCTACTTAATAATGTTTTTGTAAATACATACATATTATACATAGAAAACACACACATAGATTTGCATTGAGCGGGAATCGAACCCGAGACCTCTGCGTAGCAGTCATGTTTATAACCACTACGCCACAGAGGTCGTCAACTAAATACTTATAAGTAAATACACTGCTTTTACTTTATGCTTAAGTTTGTATAAGTACTACTTACTCGTACTAAGCTGCTTAAGTGAAATGAAGCGCAATGCTCTATTGCATCGATCGTAGTTAAGTAATAACTGGTAATAACAGAAACTGTCTAGATGTCCAACTTACGTGAAACATGCATTCGCTTGTATGTCGTGTAATACAAAGAGACTACATTAACTTAGTAAATGTATGGTTTTCATTTCGGTCAATAGAGTATTTGATTCTGTCTATAATTCGACCTCTGTGGCCAAGTGGTTATATAACATGACTGCTACGCAGAGGTCTCGGGTTCGATTCCCGTTTAATACAAATCTTTGTATGCATGAACATGATTGTTTGCATCGGTCTGGGTGTTTTCTATGTATGATATGTAGGTATGTACTTACAAAAAAAAAGTATTTAAGTATGTTTATCCGTTGTCTAGTAGCCATAGTACAAGCTTTGCTTAGTTTAGGACTAGATGTTGCTGTGTGAATGTGTGAGGAAATGTATATTAGGATACCTACCTACTCGTAATTCTGTATTTAACAAGCGAAGCTAACGTTAGACTCCTAAACAATAACTGCAAAAAGTCGACACATAATAACCTTTTTTTGCACAATGAACAACATTGAGCAAAATAAAGTAAATAAGATAATATTCTATTATTTACATTGACAGATAAACTCAAAGTCCAAGAAAACAATTATAAACGTATACTTTGTGACACGGTTAGGTACTTTGTAAAGAAACTCGAAAGAGAAGATTGTGTGAACAGTTTGTCTCCCTTAATGTAGTAGGTAGCATGATTGAAAGAGAAGTTCAATATTTAAATGGACATTATAATGTTGCGAAGCCGAGTGTACTTACTAAGTATTTTTTTTGATATTGTGTTAATTTATTTTATTCAATTTATTTGATTTGTGTAATATTATTGTGTTTATTGTTTTTTTGTTTCTCTTTCTGTCTTCGTGGCAGTGCTCTATTGTTAATGCTCTTTTTTTTTCTCTAACCTAGTTCTAAAAGTGATGGCTTGTAATTGGCTGCCAGTCTCACATACATACATAAATTTTATATTGTTTGTATTAGCTGTAAGTCATCCATAATGTAATAAATAAATATTGACAGAATAATACTTATAAAACAATGTAAACCAGTTTTCCCAAAAAAATAAAACAATAATATTAGGCTAATAATAGGTATTTATTGTACATCTAAAAATAAGTAAAATTAAAGAGAAATTATTGTATAGGTTTCAAATTCGAATTAAAGTTTAACCAATTACAAGTATGATTCAAGCTGTTGAAGTTTATGGTTCTCTTTTCATTTTGATACAATCAGCAACAGACTATGATTGTCAAGGTAAAAACTACCTAAAATTAAGTGGTTTCAGTTTTAAAAAAGAAATACTTCTCATCTAACCGAATTTAAGTGGCATGATTTTAACTTCAACTGATTTACCTACTACGGGACACTGTGAAAATTAAACGGCTCTGTCTGTGGCTCTGTCCTATACTATACCACAGTTGCGTCGATTTATGTACTATTAAGTATAGAAATTACAAAAAAAAAATTTCGATATATTTCCTGGGAACCCACAGTACTTAATTATAATTTATTCAAAATTGTGTTACAAGTATTCTTTAGTATAAAACAATGTCTTTTTACAACAGCCTTCACAAATACGAGTATATGCGATATGCGAAATATGAACGTGCTTGTATTGTTTACATAAATCAAAGGTCAGTGTCAATGTATTATTTTATAAACATCTTACTTTTACGATAATAATGTAGTGTCAAATATGATTATCAAGGTAAACATTTTTGTAAGTTAGTTTTAAAAATCTTAATAGGAAACATAAAGTTATGATTAATTCATAAATAGATGGAAAGTTTTGGGCTTAATTAGCCATTGTTGTATTTATTTAAAGGTTGTTATTAAACCTAACATATCATGGTTATTTAAATTCGCATTAATTCCCAACAACTATATAATTCTATCTATACATTGCTTTAAAGAATATGCCAATAGCCGGATGCACACTAAACGATCCAGCGCGATCCGATCGCGCGCGGCAGAAGCGCGCTCCACAGGACTGAGCGTTTGATGTTAACTTGCCTCGCGCGATCCAAACTGCAGGATCGCTCGCTCTTTGCCGCTAGCGATCCGTCCTCGATGGATCGCTTGGTGTGGATCCGGCTATTGGCATATTCTTTAAAGCAATGTATAGATAGAATTATATAGTTGTTGGGAATTAATGCGAATTTAAATAACCATGATATGTTAGGTTTAATAACAACCTTTAAATAAATACAACAATGGCTAATTAAGCCCAAAACTTTCCATCTATTTATGAATTAATCATAACTTTATGTTTCCTATTAAGATTTTTAAAACTAACTTACAAAAATGTTTACCTTGATAATCATATTTGACACTACATTATTATCGTAAAAGTAAGATGTTTATAAAATAATACATTGACACTGACCTTTGATTTATGTAAACAATACAAGCACGTTCATATTTCGCATATCGCATATACTCGTATTTGTGAAGGCTGTTGTAAAAAGACATTGTTTCACATCACAATCTTCAAAATGTCTTAACATTATTACGCAGAATATTCGAAGTATTTATAAAAATTTAGACGCTTTTTTAGTACAACTAGCAAGATTTACCTTTGAGGTGGATATTATTGTCCTTACGGAGTGTTGGTTGAATGAAAACAAACCTATCCCGCAAATAGATAAATATACAGCATACTCTTCTCAGAAATGCCTCAATCAGAACGACGGCATCGTAATTTACGTCAATAACGAAGTTAAATGTATATTGGAAGAACCGGAATCAATAGGTGCAAATTTTTTGAAACTGACAATCGAACCTGACATTGTTATTGTAGCCACTTATAGATCCCCTTCTGTACACTGCATCGATAATTTTCTGACATCTATCGATAATATTATAAGACCACTAAATAGAACCAAGAACGTTATACTGGTGGGAGACATGAACTTAGATATTAAACATTATAATAATGACAGAAACAGTGCTCCTTACTTAAACTTAATTGCAGAATTAGGCATGCTACCTGGTCACACGTATCCCACTAGAGTTCATAACTGTCTAGATCATGTAATAATAAGAACAACTTACTCAGCTAAAGTATTCGTGACTCAAACTACAGTAACTGACCACTCTTCCGTTTTGCTAAGCCTCTGTCTCAACATGAAATCAAAACTCAATAAAAGCAACACTACACAAAAAACAAACATAATTAGTGCTTGCGAATATTTAGAAAAGGTAGATTTCTCGTTTATGGACTCGATACCGGATGCAAATGAAGCTGCTGCGGCTTTTGTAAACGAACTATCTACAGCGGTCATAACGAACACTATCATTTGCGTTCTTCCAAATAGGAAAAAACTTATAAAGCCGTGGCTTACGCCTGGCCTTCTCCGTTGCATAAGACACCGCGACAAATTACAACGTAAGCTTAAACTCCATCCAGATAACCAAATACTTGAAATATCATATAAAAGGTATCGTAACTATTGTAATTCATTGCTTAAAAAGATTAAATTAACATATGAGAGGTCGCTATTAAGAAATGCTAAAACTAACAAAGAGTCATGGAATGCAATCAAGACTATAATACCTTTTACAAAAACTAAAAACATTAACCAAGACTTAATATCAGGTGCGGGAAATGTCGAGAATCATATTAATGCTGTTAGCACATATTTTGCTAATATCGGTAAACAGCTGGCAGATGCGGCAAAGGACAGCCATCCTGTAAGTCAAAAATCTTGTTATCCAACACTTCTTAACTCAATAGTATTATTGCCACCCGATGAGAGAGAAATAGACTCTTTGATTGCTAATTTAAAAAACAGTTCCGCTACTGGATGGGATAGCATCCCAGTACATTTGCTTAAACAGACAAGACATATTGTGGTTCCACCTCTAACTAAACTCATTGCTCTTTGTATATCCCAGGGTGTGTTTCCATCTGTTTTTAAAAGATCTATTATAACGCCAATTCACAAGGGTGGGTCTCGAGACAACTTGTCAAACTTTAGGCCAATTTCTGTGCTTTCATCACTTTCCAAAATACTGGAGAAAGTGCTAAAGGCTCGCCTTATGCAATTTCTAGACCGCAACAGAATCTTATCGGATGCCCAATTTGGCTTCGGGTCAGGTAGAAGCACCACAGATGCGGTGAGTCGACTAACGGATCTGGTCACTAAATACACTGATGCTAAGGAAAAATGCTTGGGTGTTTTTCTTGACCTGGCCAAGGCGTTTGATACAGTGTCGATACCTATCCTTGTGGAGAAGCTAAACCGCATTGGCATACGTGGTAGCGCCCTCAGCATTTTTAAGGACTTTCTTTGTAACCGCGTCCAGAGGGTTAAGATTGGTGACTACGTTAGTAATGATGCCGCAGTGGTTTGTGGATTACCGCAAGGTAGTGTCCTCGGTCCAAGTCTATTTTTGATTTACATTAATGACTTATGTGAGCTGCCACTTGAGAATGGGATGACTATATCATACGCTGATGACACTGCGCTAGTGTTCCATGGACGGACATGGGAGGAGGTCAGGTCATATGCTGAGCAGGGACTTTGCCGAATTACCATTTGGCTTGCGGAAAATCTTCTTACACTCAATCTCTCAAAATCAGATTGATCTCACTATTGCACGTACAAGAAAGCTCATTTGGGTATTTAAAAGACTGCGGGAGGTCGCTGACTTTAATTTTCTGCGCAGGGTATACTATGCCTTGGCTCAGTCCATTCTCGGATATTGCATAGAAGTATGGGGTGGCGCCTGTAAAACAGTAATGCTGTCGTTGGAAAGGGCTCAAAGATCATTGCTAAAAGTTATGACATACAGTCCCTACAGATACCCTACCACATCACTATATCAAAAATGTCAGGTTATGACAGTCAGACAATTATATGTGTCACAACTTTTAACCAAACAGCATAAACTAACTCCATACAACAGCTTAGAATACAATAAAGGTCGTGTAATAAAAAATGTTTGCTTACCTGTTAAATGTCGTACAGCTTTTGCCAAACGCCAGCGAAGCTCTATGGCAGTCCACTTATATAATAAAATAAATAAAATCATAAACATACATCCCCTTCCAAAAAATAAAGCAAAATTAAAAATGAAAGAATGGCTCTTAACTTTAGATTATGACCAAACTGAATTGTTGCTAAAATGAAAATCATACGAAAGATACATACGTAAACATACACTCACAAACACATACATGTACCTACACACACATACACACACACACATACACAACACATACACTTACACTCTCTTTACACTACATGATGTCTATTTTTATGTTCAATTGTTAGTATTTTACATATAATTTCTTTACTTCTTTGTAAATTTTCCAAAAAAACAGTAAAAATTAAAACTTTAATGTAACAAATATAATATGTACTAATGGGAGAAGACACTGATTCCTGTAACACAGGTTCTACCTACCTCAGGGATCAGAGAATTCAAGCATAATTTGTAAAACTTTTATGTGAATAAACTATTTGTATTTGTATTTGGCTAATGGACTTTTTCTCAACCTGAAGAATGTAAGTGTATGTACCTATTCATAGAAGTAGATAACATATAAATATAAAAAAGCATATTATGCTTTTTAACCTATGTAAGTGACTTGTTTACCGAGAGTAGCAGTGGCGGGAATGTCCTAAGAGTCAATGTGAGTGTTCTGCCAAGTGTGGCAGTTTAAAGGAGGAAGCACATCAATGATGGAAAGTGACCAGCAAGTATTAAGAAAACCTACTTTTACGTTTATCTTAGTAAGCCCCATATTCATTTACCCGCGAACAATAGAATTCTTCTATCTAACAATGGACTATGTACTGTATATATGGAATCATCATAACAGCCCATTAATGTCCCACTGCAGGGACGGGACTCCTCTTCTGAAGGAGGGATACTTGGCCTACCTGGCCAGACGGATTGCTCTATAGCAATTAACACCCAACAACTAAACCCTATGGTTTAGTTTAAGGTTTTCCTTCTCTTTATTTTATAAAGATAATATTCACGGATAGTCCCTTAGTCGGTTTTTACGACACCCATGGATGAGATGAGATAGTGACATATTTTATTCTTACTCCGTCACCACATGGAGAATATAATGAATAGATGGAATGTTCATTATCAATTGTATACCTATCTCTTACTTAGTCATGATTTATTTTTGTCAGGGAGTCATTTGACCATTATTAGACGCTATTGAATAAATGGACTATGGAGAACATTGAACTCTCTGTGTTCTAAATTCCTAAATATTCAATTGATTAAATGAATCAACAGTAATAGTAACGACATCGGTGTGAGTAAAAACTTTTTATTAGAAAACTTTTTTTTAGGCTATGGCAAGATCACGGTATCAAATCTGAAGAAAGGTGCGAAAACTGTTCAGCAATGAAGGGGAGGTGGTCTAGACCACACGCGTGTGTTAGTGCTATTTGTACTGTACCTAATTTTCGAATTCAAATGCGATGCACTTGACGCGTCTTAATTAAGGCTCAAAAGTGATAATTGATAGATGGATCTAAGGCCTTGGTCGCTTCTTACAATTCCAACGTTCATGGAAAAGAAGGTGAGTTTTATTCTAATACCACTCCTGTAATCAAGTACGGCATCTTGGTCACTTACAGGTGAAGCGTGGCAGTCAAAAAGTGCTTAAATTGCTTCGGAATCTTTCCTAAAGCGCTGATTACACTAGACTACATGTAGGACACTACATCTTGTAGGACACTACATACTACATGTAGTCTTTCCATTTCGATGGATCGCGGATCGCGGGATCGGCGATCCAAAATGGATCGCTTGGTGTGGATCATGGATGTGTGGATTTGTTTTAGAAATGGAAAGACTACATGTAGTGTCCTACAAGATGTAGTGCCCTAGAAGATGTAGTGTCCTACAAGATGTAGTGCACTACATGTAGTCTAGTGTAATCGGCGCTTAAGTCCTACAAGAGACTGCCTTCTTTTAAGTATCGCACTTAATACAATTAGAAATTAAACCTCGTACAAGCCACACGAGTTATCTATGACCCTTGAGGTTCCATGTAAATATGTTATTGTATTTTAATTGACTTTGATTAAGTGATTCAGCAGTAATTAACATGTTTTGTAGTTTATTAATTATTCTTGTATTTGCAGAAATATGACAGGCATGTGTATGTCTGTGTATTTTCTATTTTATTTTCGTTTTATTGATTTATTACCGAGTTTTTGGTTTCTTAGAATAGTCAGTGCTGCAGTTCCGTGGTCTTTTACCGCTAGGAGAACGTTAAGGAGAAATCAAAACATTTATTCCTTTGGGCTTCATTGATGAAAACAATTATCCATTTTGATATGGATAGGCTTGTCTGCAAGGTTTTTTTTTTGCAGTGCATAAGTATAATATGGTATTTAGTTTCTAAAATGATGTCATGGTTCAACGGGAATATTTTTAATTAGCTCTACGGAGATGCTTGCAAGCATTATACTGATATTAGGTTTTATTGATAGCTTTTAAGCCTCTCACTATGGTGTTTATAAAGTTTACAAAGGAGTTTGTGGTTTTACTATTAGTGCAAATTTCGTTTAAGCTGTAGGGATATATATTTTGGTCTTTACAGACTGTTTCATGTTCAAATCTAGTGACAGCAAAAATGTCACAATGTTTTAGGAGATGGTTTACGTCCTGAATACATACGTCATCACATGAGCATCGGTTGTCGTTTATGATCTTAAATCGATGTAAGTAACTTTTATGAAATCCGTGCCCTGTAATTATTTGTGTTAGCTCAAATGAGTTCTTTATACACATTCGGAATTCTTTTATTTCGTTAATTGTCTTAAACCGTCAGGTTTGCAGATGAGGTAAGACTTTAGATAAACCCGTAAGGAACCTTATTTGTATCTGTAAAAATGTGCTGCAACCCAAGCAAATTAACTTTATTAAAAATATTTTTAATTCGATAAATCTTTAAATAACGCTAATGATTATTAAATGTAAATACGTTTATAAAATAAATATCTAGTTCAAAAAAACGTTTAGTGTATGGCTGTACCTAGGTATGTTTGTTTTATTTCCAGTCTAATTAAACCTTGTCATTTTAAAATTTAGATTTTTGTCTATTTTTAAATAATTTCCTTATTTACCTGCTGACGTCAATATAAGGAGGATAAATTACGTAATCCATAAATAGAAACTTTAAGTAGACAAGGTTCTTTTTTAAGTATCGTCTTTTGTTTTCAAGTTTAAGTTAAGTAATTATTTTAATAACCTTCATGAATAACAATATAATTTCCTAAAAACTATTTTGTTTATTTTGACAGTGCGTGTTTTTTCTCTAATAATCTCTCGAGAAAAATACCACACATATATTCGTCTTGAGCCTGTCTGGACTTTGTTAATTGCATATCAGTAAAAATCCCCGCGCAACACATGCATGTCTTGATTGCAAACGCGGAAGGTCATTTTGTAATGGAAATACCAGTATACCTTCTAGATGTTCACGATAAATTTCACTAATTAGTACTATCATACTAGGTAGACACTTACAAGATAAGAACGATTAATAAGATCATTAATTTCCGTGTGATAATTATATATTATGTATAGTGTACCTACTTACTGATTATTTGCGCGCGAAGCACGTCACATAGATAAACACTGTATTGATGCCCTTTGGGTTACAAAGGTGCAAGTAATCCATAGGTCATCTAGTCAGTTCTTAGACATGCAATATACACACATTAGAAATGTTGCCGTTCCGTTCCACTGATCTTCCTCAGAGTTGATAAAAGGGATAAAAGGCCGCGTATTCTGCATCTGTAGTACGCCCGTCGTCATTTCAAAACCTTTCTACCGTATCGGCTCTTGGTTCTACTGCCCTTTGCTTTTTAAATCGGGCAATCCTAAGCGTTCTCCGTGTGGTGACGGAGTAAGAATACAGTGTATCACCACCCATCTCATCCCATGGGTGTCGTAAAAACCGACTAAGGGACTATTCGTGAATATTATCTTTACGTAATAAAAAGAAAGAAAACTTGAAATTAAACCCTATACAAATCCGTTTGGCCAGCGTAGTATTAGTAGGCTAAGTATCCCTCCATCACGGGAGTGGGACATTAGTGATGATAAATCCTAAGCGTTATGTTGGTCCTTATTTCTTGAACCAATAAATCTATCTGACCACCCAAGTAGTGGTTACCCAAAGTTCACTTGCTTCCTTAATGAACAAGTACCATACCACCTAAACAAGCTCTGATAAGAAGCTGCTCAGATAAACACATTTCGTGCCGGTGATTCACTCATAGTTTGAAATTTTGGTAGGTTAACTATTGTATACTTACTCTATTTTAACAATATTTTGTTGTTTCCTTGTTCTAAATAGCATAGAGTAACTAGTATTTACAAGTTCCGCATTTGATTAGTTTTAATTGGAGACAAATCGGGGAAACGAACATCAATTATAATTGTTGATTAAAAAAGTTTAGGGCTGTACATTTAACTATAATGACGACTAATTGACGACCTCGGTGGCGCGCCGGTAGAGCCAGCGGCTGCCGCGCATGAGGTTGTGGGTTCGATCCCCACGCAGGACAATAATTTGTAAGATCCACAAATTATTGTCCTGAGTCTGGGTGTTCTATGTGTCGATTAATTGATGTTTGTAAAAGTCCCCGCGACACAGGGCATGATCCCTAGTGCGGGAGTTGTCTTTTTAAAAAAAAGAAAAAAAAAAAGATAATATACTTTATTAAATTGTCAAGGGCTCTTGACCATGACCATTAAATAAGATTAAATTAAATTCATACCGAAAAGATAAAAAGTAATCTTATCTTATGTTCAGAAGCATTTAAAAAGTCGTTTAAAAAGTCGCCTAGCTACTCTACCTGCAAGCAAATCAGTAAAGTTCATACATGTACAGTCACGAGCAATAATATGTACACATTTTCATATTTTGTAAAACAGATATCTGAAGTTCTGCCAATCCAAAATTGAATATTCAAAGATTAGTTCAAAACTGTACGTAACCTCTTCTAAATTACGAAATAATTTTGGTATTCTAATGTCTAGATTAACGTGCAGATAGTTTAGAAAATTTTACAATGTGTACATATTTTTGCTCGTGACTGTACTTAGACCATTATGCCAGTTTCAATTATTTGTAGATCCCTTTATGGGGGAGAAGCTTTTCCTACTAAATTATTAGTAACCTTTTTTAATTCTAATCGTTGTTTTCTATATTAAGTATTACTTTTTTCTAGCAGTCATCAAAATAATTTTGATAAATAAGTAGGTATATTGGTTAACGAACTAGTAAGCACGTACACATGTACCTAAACTAGAGGATAAATATGATAATAGATACTTTAATTATTATTTAAATGACGTATCTGTTAGTTACTAACAAAACAATTACATATTACTTATCTACCGAATTACAAGTAACAAGGTTTCAAATATGTTAATTATAATTTCTACAAATTTTGTTAATATCCAGTGTAGGTAAACTAAATATGTTTTTGACTTATTTTTACTTTGTAATGCTCATCTATGGTGAAAGTCGGTACAAATAATACAAATTACATGTTTTATCTAGAATTATTTTCGTTTTTCATAATGAAAAACTAAATGTCTGAAAAAGGAACTAAGTAAAGGTTTGTAAAATTAAAAATTAAAGCTTAGAAACTACAGGTTTAATTATATCAACCAAAAGCAAAATCCTGTAAGTAAGTCAATGAACCCCTCAAAACAATGTATAGGAAAGTCCAAATATATCATCGAGGTAAACAAGCCAAAGTCTATTTATTCCATACAGTCGTATTCTGCCATACTACAATATTACCATACTAATTAGTAAAATGAAAACCACTTTTACTTTAGTTATACTGGATGATGCAGGCAATGCACTTGTAGCTGATATTTACTTATACAGAGACTAGGGCTTAGGAAACGATAGTTTTTATTGAGAATATAAGGATTTTAACCCTTTAAAGTATTTATAAGGGACTTGTATTTTTTATAACAGACTGAACAACAATATAATAATAATTATATTGTATGGCAAGATAATTTTGTCAGCTCGTAAACTCCTATATCCTACTGATAACATAATCACATAATAAAAAGTTTAAATTAGCACTGTATTATTTTTGTACCAGCTGTTATTATACAATATGTCATATACCTATCATATTATAGGTTTTTTATTTTTACTCTTTACTCGTGTAGTCCGGAAACATAATGTTCAGATACTGAAAAGGCAAACCTGCATTTTAAGACATTTACAATTCGCAACACGCAATTTCCAATTTTCAATTATCCTTGATAATATAGACACCGTGACAGGATAAGTCTATGTCAAAACATAATATGTATGGTTAAGCGGATAATCACAAGAACTTACTAGCCATCTAACATTTAATGTTAAAGCTAACGACATGTTGATAATTGATCTGATTGGAATGAAAAGGCTAACACAAATTATGTGAAACAGTACAAAGGTACTTAAGACCAATACTAAAGAAGACTATAGTTGGAATAGTATTATAGTAATAGTAATGTATAGCTGCAGCACTAGTGTCAATAGTAAAGCGAAATCAGCACTGATAATTTAGAATATTGTGGACTTGTGCTGGATTATTTATTCGTGTGTGTCCATTTCACCTCCAGCAGAGGAACGTGTGTGATAATAAGATATAGATAACAATAATTAATCTTTAAATAACAATTTAAGCCGAACAAAATTATTACCTAAATTAGTTACTAGGTATTCAGATAAGTGGCCACGTTTCTCAGAAGATAACTTTTTACGACTTAATAAAAGTTTAATCCATATGACAAGCATAAATAAAAAAATAATAGATAAATCGATAATAAATGTCATTTTCAAAACATACTTGTCATTTTCATTCCTTTATCGTGCATCTTTATTATTTTTATGTTTAGTGAAGGTTATTATCATACATTGTTACCTTATCTGCATTTCAGATAAAATGCCATAAACTCGTATAATAAAAGTTCCTCGTAATTGAAAGAAAAAAACAGGAAATATTTTTTTATCTTTACAAGGATATTTAAAGAATAATTGGAGTTGGGTATCTGTTTTGTTTATGAAATCAAAAATCTCGTAAAGATGATAGTTTTTTTTTCAATGCACCTATCAAACTCGCTTTTGAAATAGACTCTGTGCAGATACAGCAAACATTATTACTTAGATAAAGCCCATAAAGGATCAGAAATAAATAAGATTTTAGTGACAATATTTTGCAGTTCAAAAAATCAAAGCCTATAACAGTAACTGGCCAGAGGTGGTTTTCATTGATTAAGTATAATTCAAGGTAGTCATATCCTTCACGTTTCTGAAAACTGGCCATTTAATTTGAATCCCTATAACTTATTTCTACGACCCGCTACACTTTGATGCGTTTTTCATCCTGGCTTCAATATTGTTTCATAGTTTTTCAGTTTATTCAACAAAATATACAACTATGTAAGTTCAATACTTTAATCATAAACTAAAATTACGAAGAAAATAATAATCATAATGTACGGAACAAAATAACGCAAACTCAATGTTGAGTCCTTCACTTAAATTACAGTTGTTTATTGCCTCTCATGAACAAAGTCCTCCTATGGTGAAATAAGTATCTAGTACAAATTACACATGTAAACAATTGACATGTAATTGATGCGTAAAATGTCTGTCCTCAAACGTCTATTAACTAAATAGTGAATCGTTTGTGATTGAACTAACGTAAGACTTTGTACTTATTCTAAAGGCCTACGCAGACCGGGGCGGTATGGCAAGCGATTTTAATTTTTACTAATGAAAATTCAACCGTACTGTTACAGAAATACGACATAAATTGCTATGCTTTAAAATGATGCCGTGGCATTGAAAGGGATTTTATCGCACGGCATTTTTCATTTTAAAGCATAGCAATTTATGTCGTATTTCTATAATAGTACGGTTGAATGTCCATTAGTAAAAATTAAAATCCCTTGCCATGCCGTCCCGGTCTGCGTAAGCCTTAAAGTGTTTATTTATCAAGAGGAGTGCTTATTGAATCAAATGTGACATAATTCATATAATCTTGAGGGCTCACTGTTTGTAAACCGATGAATCTTAGTACAAACAACGTGAGGTTGTTAATTGTTTCGATAACAGAGTGAAACTATGTAGCGATAACTAATTACAGTTTAACCATTAGTAAACACTAAAGAATCGTTGAAGTAGTCGTGAGTACAACTACTTTAGTAACGGAAAATGGATAAATTTAGCTTTCCTGACCATGTAGAGTGCAGGATACCGTCGGATTTCGTCGATACAAAAATGATTGAACAACTTGTATTTTGAACAGTGTTACAAACATATTCAACGTTATTTTCTCAAGTACTTAATACAAAATGAACTGGAAATATGAATATTTCTATTGTATTTGTATGAGTCTATGTGCGAGGGGTAAACGGGTTTAACCCCTCTACAAACAACTACACCAACTAGGACTGCTGAGCCGACAGTTTCAAATGTAACGCTCTTTACAAGCGCGTAAGCTGCTCGTTACGATCTTACCAAATTTAGGTAGATAGATGAGAGAACATAGTGGCTATGGAGTTGATATAGCGTTGTAGGGTGATCTATTTACATCTCAGTCGTAAGTTCTAGACATTGTCAAATGTCACAAATGTTCCTTCCTAATCACTCGATGGACTCGACTATCGCAGAGAGAACTCATGGAATACTAAGATTCAGGTCTCAACTCATTATTTTGACTAATAAATAATAGTACCTACCTATTTCAATATTTAAATTTTGTATGCCCTGTGTGTACTAAGTGGAGCAACAGCTGCAGCATCCGTTAATTTTTAACACTGCCTCGCTTCTGCAAACATGACTAATGAACTATCAGGCATGTGTTTACCTATTCTCAGAGATGATTTCTATGCCATATTGTGTAAAAAAATATAGCCCCAACCATCTTTATCAGAATAGTTTTAAAGTAATCGACTATTTAAGAGTCGTAACTGGGTATGTAGCTT
This sequence comes from Schrankia costaestrigalis, assembly GCA_905475405.1. Taxonomy (NCBI): domain Eukaryota; kingdom Metazoa; phylum Arthropoda; class Insecta; order Lepidoptera; family Erebidae; genus Schrankia; species Schrankia costaestrigalis. The sequence continues at coordinate 14,691,841 of FR997840.1, read as the reverse complement.
GGCAATTGGGTAGATTCTGACTAAGTGTTCACATAGGTCCCAAAAAAACATAGCTAGCCTTTTCTATTACAGTACTATCTAACTTAATTTGAAAATAGTCTAGGTCGCCTTGGCACTATTTTATCAAGCCATGTACTGCAGAGACTTACAGTCACTATATAGGTAGTCAATCATTAGTGAATTGTAGAAATAGGCACAAATAATTAATTATTACTTAATTACTAGGTATACAGAAAATTGCGAGGGAACTAAACGATTGTTATGAATTTAATTTAATTTTATTGGTTCCTATCTAATTTTAATTTGATTTTATAAATATGTGAATTAAATTATTTTGATAATCATTGTTATTTTATGGCTGTATTTGTCCCTGCAATTTATTTTAGTATAAACATAGATATCTTTATTTAGTTTTCAATTATCTAATATTTCTTCTGAAATTATTAGGGCTTTCTTATCAGTTATTTAACGATAGTTTAACTAACTTGATCATTAAAATATACTACAGAAAATACTATACCTATTTTATTATACTTAACTAAAATAAACTAACAATATTGTTTATAAAAAAAAATACCGAATAAATAAAGAACAATTTAAAAGTACTTACAAGTGCAACATGATTTTGAAAATTCGCCGAATCAACCCACAGTCGATCTAGAAATCTTGTATTTGGTGACACTACAACATCAGGTAAACTCGACTTAACAACAAATTCATTATTAAGCACAGCACTACACGACAATTTCCTTTGCCATTTTAAGTTTTTAATTTCACGTAGAAGAAGTTTTCGCGCCATATTTTGCATGATTCGCGCGCGAATTTGACGGCGGTTACAGAGCGACTGTTGAACGAAACGCGCGAACGCGGTCATACACTATACAGTGACGTTCGAGTTCCTGAACTTTGTTTTGATCTTGATAAGTTTACTAATTTGTATTGAATTCAGTGGGGGGCGGGGCAATGTATTGTCGCTTTGAATATTGAACTTTGACTTGCAGCAAATTAGTATTTAGGTGCTTCGTAAACGTATGTGCTTACGTAAAATGAAATTGTAATTTTAAATGTTGTTATTTAACAAACTGCCTTGGTGGCGCGACGGTCGCGCAAGAGGCTGCGGTGGACGAAGTCGTGGGTTCGATTCCCACGCAAGACAATTTTTTGTGCGATTCACAAATGTCCCGAATCTGGATGTTATTTGTTAAATCTTCGCGACACAAAGTATGAATGAATCCTGGTGCGACAGTTGTCTTTAAAAACAGAAAAAAAATTGTTTCGATGATGCAGTAATGACTATGTAATGCAATAAAAGCATAATCTTTTATCTCCAACAAGTATAATGTGCTAAATGAAATGGATAGACCTACGCAATCCTGTAAACACAGTAATTTGTCTAACACCGAGTGCGTAAGTCGAATCTATTGTCGTTAAGTACGACAATACCTCATTTGTCGAACATCATATTATTTAAAACGTTTGTCATTTGGTACTTTTTATTAAGAAAACTTCAAATTTAAAAAAAAACTAGCTGACCCGTACCCACTTCGTTGGGCGGCGAAAAAAACGCGTCCTTTTTTTTAAACATATTATATTACTGCTCCACTCCTATAAGTCATAGCGTGATACTATGTAGCCTATGACACTCCCCGATAAATGGGCTATTCAAAACAGAAAGACTTTTTAAAATGGGTTTAGTAGATCGAGAGATTACCCCCTACAACCTCACAAACACACAAACTTTACCTCTTTATAATATTAGTATAGAAAAGTAATTAATCAAAAATGAAAACAGTAGCTTCTTACATTTCTACGTTGCATTGCTGTAATCCTTTAACAGGGGAATTCCAAAGGACCATACTGGGAAAACTATTAAACTATGTTTTACCTACAAGTCCATAACATACATCACATTATTGCGTAGGTTTCAGTTAATTAGCCTTATTGATTTCTTGTGGTGACTTTGACCACAATTGCCATTCATGCATTACAATGCTAAAAATGCAATGTTTACAAGCAATTACCTACTAGCACTATTGATGGTTTTAATTCTTTTTTAACAATAGCTAAATGACGCAGCTTGAGGTTTAGCCTATATAAGGAATGAATAAAATTCTTGTTATTCTATTCTTCTCCAGTTGATACCTAACCTATTCTCATTGTAAAAAAGATTAGTAAAATTTTAATAACAATCCAAAACGTGTTTTGCTAAAAAACATACCTAAATCTAAATTCCCTTAATAAATCTCTGATATAAATAAAACTAGCTTACCCGTGCCCACTTCGTAGGGCGAAGAAAAAAACGCGTCCCTTTTTTGAACATATTTCATTACTGCTCCACTCCTATTAGTCATAGCGTGATACTATATAACCTATGACACTCCCCGATAAATGGACTATTCAACACAGAAATAATTTTTTAAATCGGTTTAGTAGATCCACAGATTACCCCCTACAACAAACAAACTTTACCTCTTTATAAAATTATTAAATATAGACTAGGTTACTATATTCTTTAAAAAATATATACCTATCGAAGGAACCAGACCCCCTCAGCAATAGGAATATTAAGGAAAACGATCGAAAATGATGCCTCTTTCGACTTCCCTTCTGACTTTCGGTTGAGTTTAGTGATTTGCACGATGTCATTTCTAGGACTTCGTTGCTAAGATATTCGTGGTGGCGTGCATTCGTTGTTACGTGATTCGTTGTAGTAAACTTACGGGGTCGTGGTATTCGTTGTTTCACTTTCCGTTGTCACATATTACATTCATACCGACCACGGTCGAATAAGGTTTTTATAGCTTTGTCGATCCGGTTATTTGTTAGAAAATAACTTGACACATTACTAAACCTTCTTAGCCAACGTGATAACTAGAAAAGTTGTCTTTCACTTAGTGAAGGTTCTTAGGATTGGGATGACAAAATGTAATGTTATGACAAAAGAAAATACATTTCAATAATAAGCTATATTTATTACTTATCAATAGATAATATAAAAGTAATAACAAAATGTATATCAATATAACAAATGGAATATTAATAAAACTTTAAAATTGAATGTCTACAAAATTACATATTATTAGGACTATTTTAGTATATGTTTTAATTAATTTGTAAAATGTTAAATACACAAGAGTTCATGCTTATTAACTCACGGAGTTACACAAAGTAACTCCTTATAGTTAAAGACACAGAAGCCTTGAACCAAGGTTTAGTTAAAATAATTTTAATTAACTTTGTGTCCGTTAATTGAAGTTTGTAAAAAGTGCCCGCGACACAGGACGTGATCCCTAGTGCGGGTGTTGTCTTTTAAAAAAAGAAAAGAAGATCATGGTTTATGCTGTGGCAGGTCAAAGTAAAAACAGTCTAAGGGTCGTAGCAGATATATCGTAACGTAAACGGATCGGCACCGCCTCGCCTTTTTCCTCGGTGTCAAACGTCACAAAATCCAATTACGATTCCGATTAGTGTGCGTTGCAGTAAAGAGTTTCATACAAATAATACTGCTCGAGTTGATACAGTGCCGGTCCGTTTATGTTTCGTTTTATGCGCTACGAACTTTAATCGCGTATGATCAGCAATGTTAGTCTTGCATAGATACAACATTACCTTGCAATCACGAGCAAAGAATTTAAACCGCACATGGCATGGTATACTATGGTATATAGATAGAATTTTCCTGACCAATAATGTTGTTCACACATAATGCGAGCTGACTGCAATTTCCACAAAAGTCACAGATCAATTGTAAGCTTTACATGATTTTCAAAAATGCGTTAGTAATTTATAATTAACACTCTCTTAACCTACGGTTAACTAGACTAGTAAATTGTATTGCAAGCTTAATATTTAAAATACTTATAATATAATACAAAAGAAGCAGTTCTTAATAGATATTTATGTCATATTTATACTGTAAGAAATTAATAGGTAAGTAAGTAATATTAAATTGGTCTTGTTTATTAGGCACGAGAAAAATTAATATTGTAATAATGTAAAATTATAAATTTAAGTTAAAATTGTAAGTAATGTATACTTGAAAGATAATTAATTCTCTGTGTAATTTCCATTACTCTCTATTATCGCTATTTAGTTTGAATATAAACGAGAAAATTGAAATATTTTATTTGTTATATTATTATAGGTTATTAACAAATATAAATACTATTTCAATTAAGTTTATTCTCACTGCAACCGACCGACCGTACGTTTAATTACACGATAAGGAACTGGGTTACCACGACTACAATAAAACGCGATATAAACAAAAGCTATACACACAAACGCATTCTATTTCTTCATCACGAAATAATAATACGTAATATACATCAATTTATATTTCAGTTGGGTAGAATAATGAGGAATTATGTGGGCCGATCCCGGCGGCACTGCAATGCCGGGCCGACCCGTGATAGGAGTGGAGCGAGCCCCGAACATCCCATCAATTTACAAAAATCAGTTTAATATACTGGTCCCTCAATGAGGGAACTTTCAGATATTAAGCTGAAAAGAACAGATACTACACTTTGATCTTAGCCAAAAGGCCGAGAAGCGATAACAATACATAAGAGACCGAGGGAGGTCATTTACAAGCGGAGAATCTTAACATCGTGATACAAAAGTAAAGTGAACGCGAACAGCGCCATCTATCGAGCAACTATAAAATTAACCAAACACGTCGCCAATGTTACTATCGCTGCTTGTTTTTATTGTCACATGCTACTAATCCGAATAAAATGCTTAGCTACTTAAGTACGTTGACTTCTCCCTACTATAGCTCATCAATCATTTACTCCAGTAATAGTACCAACTCAGTTTGTAATTATAAATAGCAATTCTGAGAGTTACGTGCGTCGGCTGATTTATGCCTGTCTCTAATACACCGAACATTGTGTGCAACTTCAGACTTTTCTACTGTATTAGCGGAGCGCAATGGACGCTGGAGAATTCGGTATGTAAAGTAAAAGTTTACCTATGTCGAATCCAAAACCATTTAGAGATTTTAGATCGATAAGTAATAAAATCATATTTTTAGCGCAAAAAAACGCAAGATTGTGTTTATTTTTACAATTATTACAAAAATTACTTTGTTTTTCATTTGACGTCTAAATGACATCATGTCGCCCTGCTCAACAGAAGTTTGTTTCTGCTTTCATTGCTCAATAGCTAAAACAACTAATTTGAGCATTTTTGACTCCCCACCTATAGCCCATCTGCAGTAAACAGCCAAAGTAAGCAATTCGACCGCAGCTATGACGTCATACATGCGGTCGAATTGCTTACTTTGACTGTTTACTACAAATAAACTATAAGTAGGAAAACAAAATTACTCAAATTAGTTGTTTATAATTGATAAACCTTTAAAATAAAAATATAAAAAAAATACAAAAAAAAAACTTTACATACCGAATTAAATACATCCTGATTGTTTAATTGTCAACATCACGTATTCGGTCAGTAGTATAACTTTCCTGCACTATTAACTGACAACTCTGTTCTGCCGTTAAAAACAGCTACAACATCTTATCTCTCATTATAACTAGAATGATTTGAAATGTAAATCGGTATTTAGACATTTTAAAAATTTAAAAAAAAATCAATTCATTAAAAACACGTTAAATTTTATTTCAAGACTTGGCTTTTTGACTTTTACTCAATAGACATAGCGATTACGAGAATAAAATTTAATAATCAAATATACATTAAAACATACGATAGAAAACCATAACAAATTATATAAATATAACTCTTTTTATACAAGATTTCGTCAAACAAATTCGGTAAATTATAATACAACTTATAAATAATTACTCCACCATACTTATTTTTTTCAAGCAAGTAAAATGCTTTGACTGAATAACTTAAAATAAAAGCTTTGAAAAAAGAATAGCTTAAAACAGTAGGCTAATTCTCGTAAATAAATGTATTTATTATAATTACATTTCGGTTAAGTCCAAGTTCATAATAGCGTTTGGTGCTGTCTCATTCGTTACTAAAGAATCAATTTTGACATGAATGACAGAATTTAAGCGAGAGGCGTTTATGAGTAAGTCCCCCTTACTCATAAACGCCTCTAGCTTACGATTTTGTTTAGTATAAGGTTGGTTTTGCTAATAAAAATCTCGCTAAACAGTGATTAAATTTAAGAGGCATTTCTGAGTAAAGGGTTATATTTGTAAAGTATCATCTCAATCTCATGTCAAAATTGATTCTTTAGTAACGAATGAGACAGCACCAAACGCTATTATGAACTTGGACTTAACCGAAATGTAATTATAATAAATACATTTATTTACGAGAATTAGCCTACTGTTTTAAGCTATTCTTTTTTCAAAGCTTTTATTTTAAGTTATTCAGTCAAAGCATTTTACTTGCTTGAAAAAAATAAGTATGGGGGAGTAATTATTCATCATTACGAGAATTACCCGGTTAGTTAGTTATTAGTTTCAAATAGTCAATAGTCCCACTCAAAATTATTCCGGTAGTTCTATGACCGAATACCGGCTACAAAATAGCATACGTCACTTTGCAATACATTTAAGCTTACATTTAGAAAATTTCTAATACAACCTTACACCTTATTCTATAAATACAAAATTTGCATAATAATGCTATAAAAATCTACAACTTATTCTATAGAAAAACCTCTTTTACTTTGACAAAGAAATGTCAACATTAGTCTTTATGCCAATTCTCGTTCCTTAAAATCGTTAAAAATTCGGTTAAGTTAACTTTAGTTGTCAAATTGTCACACAATAGGTAAGACAATTTGACAACCAAAGTTAACTTAACGAATTTTTAACGATTTTAAGGAACGAGAATTGACATGCTTATTCAAAATGTGTAAATGATGTTATTAAATAATCCATTCATCATCATCATATCAGCCAATAGACGTCCACTGTTGGGCATGGCCTCTATCATATCTCCACCTTGCGCGGTCATCCGATGGATAAGGGAGGCCCTCATCCATCGATATCCCAGCGTCTTAACTAGGTCGTCATCCACTCTGCGTCTTTCAATACGCTGTCCTACATAGTCTTATCTAATAAATGATCCTCTTAAATAAATAAAATTTTACTCCTGATATTTTAGACCTATAGTTTAACAAAGTCGTTATTTATAAGATACTTTCTTGTCCCGCTTTATACTTAAAAAAAAAAAGAAAGGACCTTAAACTTCATGTGACGAACTAGGCGCGATGACCAATATTATTCATATCATTTAAATGCATATTAATTTACTACATAGGATCTTCTATTTCGCAGAAAATTAGTAGGTAAACCCAAGAATTACTATATCACATTAATATGGCAGAAGTGCATCCTGGCAAAAAAAAAATCACAGTAAATTGATTTAATAAAATCTAAGTAATCCACAAAATTATTAATTTTTGTCATGAAAATCATACTAAAGAAAATTGCTAAGTTTCAAAAGCTAGATAGCATACCAAATACCAGTATGAATTACTCTTATTCTTAGGCATAGGTATACTTAGCATATATGCTTTAAATTCCTTTAACTCGAACCAGTACCCATACATCGCTGCACTAGATTAAAGATAAGAAAGATAAGAAAGGATCTTACAAATATGATTGAACACTTTAGATGAACTACGCAATAGCGATCTAAATACGGATATCTAGTTTGTACCAATAAGTTACTAGAGGACGATTCATTCACAACAACATAAGGTCAATTCTCGTAACATACTTTATGAAACATTTTTAAATAATGTAAAAGTGGTATTCGGCTCAGTATAGAAATCATAAACATTTTACTATGATCAACTTAACTTACAAGTCTAAATAAATGCGCATATGTATATTGTTTGCAACAAAATAAATTATTTTCTTTCTTTCTTTCTTTCATATTTGATGTTTCTTAATGACATCATTATGAATGTTACGCGAATACCGATTTAAGCTTAGTTTAAATTGCGATTTAGTTATAATAGCATTCCATTGCTTTAATTAAAGTAATAAATAAGTACAAAATTGCCAATCGTGCTCATTCTCATCATATTTTAAACAGAATTTTTAACTCGTTTAGTTACGAGAATTGACCTGCATACTAAAAACTATTATTGTCTACTAATACACATATAAATGCTAACAATACAGTTTCTTCAATTCCCTCCTTAAAATCTTACCGGCCGCACTTTTAGGGATCGCATCAACAAATTGTACTTCCTTTATTTTCTTGAAGAAAGCTACTTTACTATTTACATATTCTAATATTTCTTTTTCGTCTAACTTTTGACCTGGTTGCGTGACTATGAATGCTTTGGGAACTTCTCCGGATATTGGGTCTGGAATTCCGAGAACGGCACATTCTAGAACCAGAGGGTGCGTTCGTAGTATTGTTTCTAATTCTGCTGGTGGTACTTGGAATCCTTTTACCTGGAAAATTATGTTAATAAGGTTTAAATTTGACTTGCAGTGATTTATTCATGCGAATTCAAAAGAATCGGTCACAATGCGGTGTTCCTTAGTCTAAACGTGTGTTAAGTTTAAAATAACATGCTAGATGTAAACAAAATGAATGGGAATTTGGGTAAATTAATTGACAGATTATCATGTGTTTTAACACATTGTTCTGATAGTTTCAAAATAGTAATTTATTTCCAAAATTTAGGCAATAAGCTAATAATAAAACAGTCTTAACAATAAACAACCAATATGTTTTTGTATTTTTCTTTGTCTATCCTTTATCTAGTTTCCATAGTACAAGCTCTGCCTAGTTTGACACTAGATAGTGTTGTGTGAATATGTGACAAATATATTTTTTTGTCCGTATGGTGCCGGAGTAAGAATACAATATGTCACCACCCCATCTTATCCCATGGGTGTCGTAAAAACCGTCTAAGGGACTATCTGTGATTATCTTTACGTAATTAAAAGAAGGAAAACTTGAAATTAAACCCTATACCAATCCGTTTGGCCAGCGTGGTACTAGTAGACCAAGGATCCCTCCTTTATGGGAGGAGGCCCGTCCTTGCAGTGGGACATTAATGGGCCGTTATAATGAAATAAACACTTATAAAAAAATTAAACTTACTTTTATAAGTTCCTTCAATCTATCGGTAACGTATAAGTATTTATCCTCGTCGTATTTACCAATATCGCCGGTTCTATACCATCCGTCTTCTGTCAATGCTTCTTTAGTTGCCTCCTCGTTTTCATAGTAGCCAGCCATTAGATTCTTTGCGCGGTACCAAATTTCACCTTCCTGTAAAATTTAATATGGAAAATTAATTATTTGGAGACTTAATAGAATTGTTAGTTTAATGTATTGTACAAACTTTGTTCTACTTTGTGTGTCAGTGTCTTTCAAGACAAATAAAAAAAAAGAACTACTATGTTTATATCCGTTATCTATGGTTCATTAATAAACTGATATGTCAAAGCAACGTCATGCTTTAGCTACTTTTTGCTGTACGATATTGAACCTTTTTTTTTTTTTTTTTTTTTTATTCTCCCTCTGGGTCTCTTCGCAGGGGCCCCGGGTATGCACCGTTAAGCATCGACCCCAGGGTCCCCTGCAGACCTCGGCCGCTCTATTACGGCCCCATCCCTATGTGGGAGAGGATCCCCAGTCCTCTCTACCGGGGGGGGGGGGGGGGGCGTGTGTGGGGGGGAGCACCTACACACGCCAACGTCTTGGCCTGCTTCTGCACGGGGCAACGGGCAGCCCATCCGTCCCGTTACCCCCAGGCCCCCCGTCATGGAGGTCGGAGATCGTTGGCATAATGCCTCCTCCGACGCCCAGGACGCGCGGCGACATGCGGGAATGAGGGATCTCTCTCCCGCAAGCCCTCCGCCGCCTCCTTCGCTAGCATTACATGCTCGCAAAAGGTGGCGACGGCCCGCCACGCGCTCTCGCTGGAGACCATGGCCTGAACCATTGTCTCCAGCGAGAGAAATGCCACTCCTAGACCCACAACGAGGTCCTGCCGTTGCCGTGCCCACGCCGGGCACTCCACCAGTGTGTGGAGCGAGGAATCCTCGCTGCAGTTCCGGCAACTGTGACATTCGGGCGTTGGCTCCCGGCGAATACGGTGCAGATACTTACCGAAGCATCCATGCCCGGTAAGCATCTGCGACATCCGGTAAGAGAGGCTGCCATGCCGCCTCTCGAGCCAATCCTCCATGACCGGACTTACCGCCCTGATAAGGGCGTGCCCGTACCTCGGTTGCCCAAGTCGCTGTCTCCATTCCTCCATGAGATCGTCATGGAGCAAGGACCGCTGCGCCTCGACTTCGCGAGGGGCAGGTATATGTCCCTGCTCCAGAGCCCCCCTGTGCCACCGATACAGTGACGCGAGAGCCCTCGCCTCCAGATCCCATGGAGGAGTTCCGGCTAGGAGACTCGCCGCCTCAAAGGAGATCGTACGATATCCCCTGATGATTCTGACGGCCAGCATCCTCAGCGGACTCTGAAGAATAGTCGCTGTGCTGGCCGTCAGGCGCTCCGCCCATACAGGCGCGCCGTATAGCGCCATCGATCGTACGATCCCCACGTAGAGTCTCCTACACGGGGTGTTAGGTCCCCTCATGTTGGGCATAAGCCGCGACAGTGCAGCCGCGGCGCCCTTAATTTTGGGGACGATGCTTCGGACATGTGGTCCGAAGCCCCATCGGCTATCGAGGGTGATCCCAAGATATCTCATCGAGGGCTTGATGCCGATGCTAACACCATCCACCGTGACACTGGAGCCTGGAGGGGGCGCCCGTCTGGGTCCGTGAAAACATAGGGCCTCAGATTTGTTGAGCGCCACCTCCAGCCCCAGCCGCCGGATTCGGGCAACGACCTGGGCAACCCCTACCGTGGCCGCTTGGGCTGCGTCTTGGAACGTTCTCCCTCGTGCTGTCACGAGGGTGTCGTCGGCGTAACAAAACACCGCGACACCTCTGGGGAACGAACCACGCAGCACCCAGTCGTATCCGATGTTCCACAGGAGCGGGCCAAGCACCGATCCCTGTGGAACACCGCACGACACATCTCGCCGACCTGGCCCTAGCCAACTAGGGTAAGCTATGGCCCTCTCAGAGAGATAGGCCCCGACAATGTGGCAGAGGTAGGGGGGCATCCGATGATAATCGAGTGCCTCCCTAATGCAACTCCAAGGCAAGGTGTTAAATGCATTGGCGATGTCAAGAGACACCGCCAACACCACCTCACCCCGGGAGGTCGCTTCCTCTGCCAGGCTACCCACGCACATGATCGCACCCACAGTGGATCGCCCCCGGCGGAAACCAAATTGGTTATCCGCCAGATCTGGCCCTACCACCGTGAGATGCTCGACGAGGCGATCTGCAATGATACGCTCAAAGAGCTTGCAGACCTCGTCAAGCAACACGATCGGTCGGTATCCGGATGGTGAATCCACCGGCCGCCCCGCCTTTCGGATGAGGACCAGTTTCCCCGTCTTCCACACCTTCGGAAACTGACCTCTTTCGAGGCATGCGCTAAATAGCCTTCTAAGTCGGGGTCCAAGCTCCGCAAGGGCCACGACCCATGCACGGCCTGGAATGCCGTCGGGTCCGGGCGCGGTGTTCTTTTTGGCCTTGAGCCGTCGAATTACCGCCCCTAGCTCACCCTCTGTGACTTCGGGCACGTCATTCTCGCTACGACTCGCGTTGAGTACTCGAGACGAAGCCATCGTCGGGGGGACATGCTCCTCCCCTCCCGATGGGAACAAGGCGTCCAGCACTCCCTCCAGACGGTCGAGTTGCAGACTCTGCGTCAGCGGGGGGGCCCTGGGGCGTAGTTTGCCCCGTACCAAAAGGTATGGGCGTCCCCACGGATCCTGGTCCAGAGTCCCAATCAGCTCTTCACGAGCTGATTGCTTGGCCCGTTTTACAGCCGCCTGGAGGGCTCTTTTGGCTGCCCTGTACCTCTCATGGAGCTCCGTCTCCAGGGTTGCCGCGTTGTCTGGGCGGCGACGCCTTCGGCGGAACCTTTTGCACTGGCGGCGTGCACGGACGCACTCCTCGCGGAGTTGCGCCGTTTCTGCGTTCCACCAGTACGCCTGGTTCCTTGCCGGGGTGCGCCTCACCCTTGGCATCGCCGCGTCGCAGACTAGCGACATGGCCCTCTGGAACCACTCTGCCTCGTCATCAACGCAGACAGGCCTGTCCGGTGCGGGTACCCAGGCCTGCACGGTAGCGGCTTCCAGAAGGACTTCCCTGCTCATTTTTTTGAGTGCCCAACGAGGATCCGGAGGGCTGTCAATCCTCAGCGGTGCAGAGGCATCGGGGTCGACGCTGAACCGAATGTATCTGTGATCGGACAGCGTCTCCCCCTCCTCCACAACACGCCAGTCCTGGACGCGAAGGGCAAGCGCAGGGGTCGCGAACGTTACGTCCACGACCGAACCGAGCTGCCCTCGCTCCCAGGTGGCGACAGTCCCCCGGTTGAGGATCGCCAGGCCGCGTACGATATTGAACCTAATAATTTTACAATTAGTTATTGTTTTTAGTTGCATACCAATTTTCACTTTAAAGGTGGTAAGGCACTTATATGGTGGGTTATACAAGCTCTGCTTATTTTATGTTTTCATCATCATCATCATCATATCAGCCAATAGACGTCCATTTATTTATATTACGATATTTTTTTTAGAAGGAAACAAAGCTGAGCCATGTACCTAATGTAACGACAACGCGCAGCCACTTGGAACAACTTCAAGGCGGCCACATTCAAGTTAGCGGGTACTGTAATAATATATGTGAATTACAAAGTATTTTACATTACCTCGCCAGGCCCTAAAGCTTCTAGTGTAGTTAGATCAGCAATCTTGACTTCCGCACTTGGGAATACAAATCCAACTGATGCATAATTTGTATCTGTATTCTTTGCTATGGAAACACCTCCATTGGTCTCCGTCAAGCCATAACCTTGGCGGAAATTGATGTTTTGCTGAAATTGAAACAAAATTAATGAATTTGTTGCCTAATTAAAACATAGTGCTTCATTATTGTATCTATGGATTTCTAGATTAAAAGATGTAGGTATGTATAATGAGCTCGGATCGAATCGGATCGCAAGACGAGATTTTGCCCTCCAAATAAATCTATTAAATTAAATTAATGTTAATTATTTTAAATCTAAATGTAAAAATAATACATTTTCATAGGTATTACTAGTTTTAGAAGTATATAAGTACAAATTTTATTAGATTTAGAAGTACGTTTTCATAGTCCAAATAAAAAAGCCGAACCCCTAAAATCATACACCTACAATAAACTCCTTTAAGTCCATTATTTAGCTAACATTACACATAACATTCCAAATAGTCTCCAAAACAAGGAGGCAAGATAACAAAAACACGACGGGAGACTTAATAATATCGTAACACAGTGATAAGATAAAATAAGTATGAAAAAAAAACAGCCAGGTCATTGCACCAGTCTAGTATCTAGACTTGCAAAAAAAATAATAGGCTGTAATCTTACAAGCCGATTAGATATGTAATAAGTTCCGTGACCGTATCAAGAATTGATTAAACCAATTATCAGCTTATTTAACGATTATATTACAAAAGAATTGTAAAAAAATATACCTATATGATAACACATGTTTTGTTTTTAATTATGTAATTGGTATGTTTGTAGGCTTTTTCGTAGAAGAATGAATTTATACGCTCGTAAATAATACTTTTTCATATTTCGAATGGCGTGCGTTGCAAATTAAGAAACCGTAAACAAAATATGGCATTTGGCAATAGCTTAAATTTTACTTAAAATAAAATGATGAATAAAACATGAATTTGGTCTTAAGGATGATGTTGAAAAACTAAAAGATACTAAGAGGGTACTGGATTTTAAAATAATTTATTCAACTGAGTAACGTATTTAACTAAAAGTATACTTCAATGATATCATGAACTATAAGATCTTAAATAGAAAAAACTCATAAGGAAATCTGTAAGTATGATTTATGATGAGCCTCGTCGGCGCATTAACAATAAAATGGCCTTGTGTTTACATTGTTATACGTCAACTATGATTGCTATGAAATGGATTATATAATTTAACGTAATCTTCATATTATGATTACGATAAATTTGAAAGACTATCCACATTACCAGTTTATTTAATAGATATAAAACAATGAAGGGCATTAACGTTAATATTGTATTTATGTAACATGCAGAACTTATAGCCGATTGGGCAGAAAGGTTTAGGAAGGGCAATCGGATACATATCGGATACAGTCTCCGTGTGGTGACGGAGTAAGAATATAGTGTGTCACCACACCACCCCATCTCATACCATAGGTGTCGTCAAAACCGACTGAGGGACTATCTGTGAATATTATCTTTATGTAATAAAAAGAAGGAAAACTTGAAATTAAACCCTTTACCAATCCGTTTGGTCAGCGTGGTATTAGTAGGCCAAGTATCTCTACGTCACGGGAGGAGGTCCGTCCCTGCAGTGGGACATTAATAGGCTGTTATGAGGAATCGGATACAGCAAAATACTGTATGTAGACGCCTCACGGTGTTGATAAAGTTGGCAGAAGGTCGACGGATGAGGGAAGCATAAGATCACGCGTGGTGGAAAAGTTTAAAGTGAGATCAGCAATGAGGGTTCTTTGACTAACATAATTACCTACCATTATTAATGGAGCTCCACTTATTTAGAGTACGAAGGCAGAAGGAAAATAAAAGTCAATCTGTTTAGGAATCGTAGTGAACCACGAACTATCTACTACCACATTATGATGATTAATCATAATAATTCAAAAGCACTTTACATAGGTACAAATTACATATTTGTAAAACGACCAACAGTAACATCGCTAAACGCTATTTGGTAACTCAAGCACTAACCATACCTACATAAATTAATTGTATAAGGGTACATACTACTGATTAAAACAGTAACTATGTGAACAAGTAATAAAAAATTAATTGCTTCATAAGACTATAACAAACCCCGTGTAAATAGTAGGTGTGTTATGTAGTATGTAATTAATGTTATCAGAAATATCAATAACGCATTGCCATCCATCCTATTAACATAATCGTGATAAGTTTAGAGTATAAATAATAATACCCAATTAGTTCCACGTGTGTAAACGGATTAAAATACTACTAATTGTTTTTAACAATTCTAGTTTTGTGTCGTAAAAAAAGGACTAAGGTTTATATAAATTACTAGCTGACCCGTGCCCACTTCGTTGGGGGGCGAATAAAACGCTGTCCTTTTTTAAACATATTTCATTAGTGCTCCACTCCTTACTATATATAGCCTATGACACTCCCCGATAAATTAACTATTCAACACATAAATATTTTTTTAAATTGGTTTAGTAGATCCAAAGATTAACGCAAACTCACCACATGAAGATACAAAATGCAATTTAACAAGATCCTTACCTAAACGTGTTGAATATTGTATCGAAAAAAAACGGTGGCCACTTCGAACACCTACTATGATAAATTAAAGTATATGAAAACAATGTATTTTATTAATTTTAGACATAATGTTTCTTAGAGACATTTACTGCTTAAGACCTACAGAATCGATATTTAAATAAAAAAAGTAAAAATTTATTTTAGCAAAACAACCGGGTTCGATTCCCGACTGGGTGCAGTATCTTTTTCAAATGTATGAATGCAGTTTTTCTTTTTATCAAAATCGGTGACATGGTTCCTAAGAACAAATCTTCGTATGACTTATAGCTTAAGACTTTCCCATACTGACCCTTTTGAATGAGCCACCCTGTATAGCCTATGACACTCTCCGATAAATTAACTATTCAACACATAAATATTTTTTTAAATTGGTTCAGTAGATCCAGAGATTACCCCCTACAACGTCACAAACACACAAACTTTACCTCTTTATAATATTAGTATGGATATGTATCCGAATGAAATAAATGTCCGTCCCTCTCATTCTGAATTTGTTGTAAAAGCTAACTAAAGCAAAGTTTGCAAATACATATTACGAAAACAATAGAAGAAAAACTTGACACAAAATCCTATACCAACATGATTGCAGATATAATAAAATATAGACCCAGTTTCTCTACTGGAGGCTCGTCTCTGAGTAAATTTACATTGGTTATACAATGTATTGATTTAAAAATAGTTTTGTACCTACAATGGAATACATTATCAGTGCAAAAGCGGGTCATCGAACAGAAAATGCATTTTATTCATACTGAAATAGATAAGAATTTAAATTACTGGAAATTCCGAAACATACACGTTTTGTTTACGAGTATATTATTATTACCTAACTTTCAATCTGCTTTATTTATTGCTAGTAAACTAGTAAAGATATATAGAAAAAGCAGGAATGTTCTGCTGAGAACGGGGCAGCGAGGCATGTTCTAATATCGAACAAGGCAAGTCCAAAGGATATGGGGGGCTTATCGATCGCTCGAGTTTACGATGGTCAGTACCCACACCCTCAATACTTGACCTATCACCAACATAGAGCCTGGGTTCAAAGTGAACGTAACTCGCATTACGTGTTAATAATTATATTCAGACATGTCACAGGCAATGAAGACCTCTGTGGCGCAGTCGGTATATTACATGGCTACTACGCAAAGGTCTCGGGTTCGATTTCCGTTCAATGCAAATCTTTGAGTGCATGAACATGATTGTTTGCATTGGTCTGAGTGTTTTATATGTATGATATGTACGTATTTACAAAAAAAAAAAGTATTTAAGTATTTTTACCACCATACAAGCTTTGCTTAGTTTGGGACTAGGTGGCGATGTGTAAATGTGTGAGGATTATTTATTTTATTTATTTAATGGTATAGGATTTCAGGGTACATTGTCAATATCATGCAAAACACATACATTTAAAAAATACCATAATATACAAACTTACATTTTTAGCCAAGACTGCCTGCGCATCCGGAGCGGAGACAGGAGCGGCGCCGCAGATGATGCCTTCAATCAGCTCAACATGCTTCGGAGTCACCGCTGGATGCTTACCAAGGAACAGTGCTGTTGAATATAGTAATAATACAATTAGTAGAAATTACGATAAAACTAGTAGTAGACATTACCTACATCCGTGTGGTGACGGAGTAAGAATACAATATGTCACCACCCCATATCATCCCATGGGTGTCGTAAAAACCGACTAAAGGACGCGTGAAAGAGTAACAAACATCCATCCATCCATCCATTCTCAATCGCATTTATAATATTAGTAGGATTACCCAGCATTTTTTTATAAATCAGTGATTGCAACAGTTTAAGGTTAAACCTCAAGTTAAATCAAAATATGTGCTTTCATTTTGAATCATTAACAATAGGTTGGTACATCGCCAAACAATCGAGGATTGGACTTAGGACCTTAATCACGCTATCGATCGACTCATTTTATTTACAAAACGATAATATTATAGAATTCCAATCTAATCTGTATAATCTTGAACCTGTCAATTTAATAAGTTGGGAAACAAAAAAAAATAGTAAGTATTATTGATAAATGCAGTCAAAACATTAATGCCATGCACCTTAGCAAATGTTTTAAACCAAATCTAAGATCCTACCGAAATTCAGGCTTTAATTGAGGAGAATAATTTATTTTAAGCCTAAGTTTTCTATAAACGAGATACCATCAGATTAATAAAACAGAAAATTTCAGTTCAAAATTGGCGACTGAGGTGTCGGCATTATAATACGTAATATAAAAACTTTAACTTACCCATTGGTGGCACAATGAACAAGCACTCAGTCTTGTACTGGACTAAAGATTTCAAATACAACTCAGGCGTGAAATAAGGCAAAGAAATCAATTTGCATCCTAGAGCCATTTGATTTAACATGACGATGTTCAAACCGAAAATATGGAAGAATGGTAATACAGCTGACACCACTGATTGTTGGGTTGCTAGAAAGGAGAAATACAAAATACACATACTTAATATTTTATAATCTTGTGGTTCTTGCAAAAGTTTCTGTCGCTCATGTCCAAAAACAGTCAAATCGCTGCCTATTCTAGATAAAGTTGTAATTTCACTAGCTACTCTAGCTAGCTATTCTTAACACAGTAACACACCAATGCTTGGCTGTGTTTTGTAGAGCGGGCGCAACAGTGGAGCCTAGTCTAAACAATGTGAAGTTTTTTCTCTTGACGAAGTTATAGTGTTACTCTGTATCTGTTTACTAAATGTTTGTAAAAGTCCTCACGATATAGAGATACATAGAGTGGGAGTGTCTTAAAATAAATAAGAATGGCAAGCCAATGATTGCTCAACTAATCAACTAACTAATGAATTTTAATGTATCACTTATGAGACAGCCTGGAGATTTGTCACACAGGTTTCGAACCTAGTATAAACTCCAGCTCTCACTAAGGTACTTTCACATTTTCTATCATGTACTTGTTTTATTATTACACTGTATTTACCTTATTGAGAGAAATAAATAAATAAATTGAAATTGAATTAGACAAGGAACTTACCTGTAGTCTCCTTCACAACAATAATTTCCGGATAAGCAATCTGTTGATTCATAGTAACGACTCCTTCGTGTGTACAAACAACTGCTTTTGGGAACCCGGTTGTTCCACTAGAAAATGGCAAAGCAGCGATATCATTTGCACCTCTATGGACGGATTTAAGACAGTTTGTATCTATACTAAAATCTTCAGCAAATTCGGCGAATTTAATTGTGCCTTGGGGAATATTTTCATTGTCAGTTATTATAACCGGTATGTCCGATTGCAATTCGTCTAAAGCCTTTCTTACGTTGGCATATGATATCTTTGATGTGACAATCGCTTTTGTTTTGACTTGCTGTATTTGCCTTTGGAGTTCCTCTGAAAATGAATGATAGGTGATCAGTGGTCTACTCTCACTATTTTATTCCTTCACCCTTCCTTTCACATAAGAATTTCCGCAGAAATATTTGTGTTTTTAAAACGATACTGTCAACCAATACATAATCAAGATAATCTTATCATCTCTAGCCTTCGCGTAGAAAGTAAGCCGATATAAAACCTTATACCAACCCCTGTGGCTACAATAGAATCGGTAGTCTACTCAGAGAAAAATTTAAGGGATACTACGATGTATTCATACAAAATTTAACTTACCAGCCGTATAAATAGGATTCATTGTGCTAGCAATGCAACCAGCTTGCGTAATGCCTAAAAATATGCAAGGATACTCCGGTATATTGGGTAGGATTACAGCGACCGTGTCGTCATTTTGTAACTTTAGTTTATTCCGCAATGATGCAGCGAAAGTAATAGACATCCTGTGAGTTTGAGCATACGTATATCCATGGCCTGTTGCTCCACAAACCTAAAAAAAAAATAACTTAAATTTACTATAGAATGGTTACGTTACGACAATGTATCGCGCGGAGGGCGTCCAACTAGTCAACATGAGATATTTAGTTTAAAGGTTTACGTTAGTTTAACGGTTTACGTATATTTTATTCGTATTGATTCATTCAAAGATAAGTTTAAGGAAAAGCCTTATAAAAACCATGTTAGATTATCTCTGCTAACACTAATATTTGTCATCTTTCAAATATTCAATTACAATATTTTTAAGTCATATAAACACTAGTAGTGATTAAGGGCATTGCATTGCCGAATGACCTTGAAGATCTGAGGTTTGTTACCGCTTTCATAAAAATAGAGCCATCTACTAACAGAGATTAATACAAGGGTATAATCTACTAATGATTATTCAGATCACAGATGCGACACAAATTTGTCATTGTTTTTACCTAAATTATTATTTATTCTTTGGGAGACACCAATTTTATACATACGTATTTTATGGTATAATATAAGGACATAGTAACAGCAGTTTTCATAATTACCCTATTTGATTACTGATGCTACTAAACTATGTCTTCTAAAGGTCTCAAAATATAAGTTTAATCGAAGCGACGTTCATAAAATGAATTTAAACATGCTTCGTTTAAATAAAGACGAGTCTAAAGCATACTAAGGTATAAAATATTAATGTATAAAGCTTGTAGGTACAATAGTATAAGTTTTGAAGAGCTCCGTCACGCTTCTCATTACTTTTGTTGGTTAGTCTATGAGTGATTCAAAAACAAAATTTAATTAAAAACTAGGGTTTATTACACTTATGTATTTAATTAGAACTAGTATTATTTAAAACAATTGTGTACTTTTTATTTACAATAGTTTTTCATTCAAAGTTGGTCGGTTTAAAGTTTTATTCGGTAGAAAATACGGTCGTACAGTCCACCCGTCACAAGAGTCGTAACGACACTGAATGTGCCGACTCCCGAGCAATCGTCACGGCGGTAGCGGGGGTGCAGGCGCGGGGATTTTATGAAAATCTAGTTTTTATCAATTATTTTAAATATAACGAATAATTAAGATAAAGTAATCAATACAGATTATTAGTTAGAATATAGCACATTTTTTGTATAAATTTCGAATAAAATCAATCATCCGTTCAATAGACAATTTGATATTTAGTTATTATAATACCAGATTTCGTGATTTTTTTTTGGAAGTTTTTAAGAAATAATTAGCGTTTTTAATCAATACAAAGTTTTTTCGGTAGTATCTAGTTTATTCATGTTTTTTTGTGAAGTAAACGTATGTAAGGATTCGTCAACAAACTTCTCCAAACCGAGCGTGTTTTTGGGGTTTGAGCAATGCAATGCCCTTAATAAGCCTACGATTCACTTTAAGTTCGTTTTCAAAATGACTAAGCCTATTAAATATACATTAGGCAGTTGAAAATCATTTAGGTATAATGTGAATAGGCTAACTGGTGAATATGCACATTCATACAAATGAGGTCAAACGCATATAAGACACGTAGGCGGACGAATGTAAATAGGATGAATACATCATCTTCATGCTGCTAGGAATTTAACGAAGTCATATTATGTTTGCAAATAATGGGGCTTGATTTTCTTATGGACTTTGATCACATAGCCGTAGGTACTATTAATAATCAGCGAAAAGAGATAATTTAGCAGATGTTTTATATTTTGACGTTGATAAGCTTGGACTTTGGACTTTGTAACTTAAATGAAGGTATTTAACTTTTATTTTGTTAAAGATTAAATTAACGAGACGATTAGAGGAGCAAGAATTAAAGATGTTACACAAGTTACATAAAATTTAGTACATAAAGTAAATAAATATACAATAGTAAATAAATATACAATATTAGATTTCAAAACTACCTAAACTACATGATGTTTTAAAAGTAAATGCAGCCATTCCCTGTTTGGAATTTCGCAAAATGCGATGAGTAATGTGGCAGATAAGGCTGCTCTAGACAAGCTCGCTCACAGGCTTGCTTGTGTGCTATACACATATTATTTTATCTCTAGTTCATGAAAAATAATAAAAAAAATCTAATCAACAAAGCCGACTGCACCCTAGAGCTTTAATATCGATTATAGTACTTAGATACGCGCTATCGTTTACATAGGTGATTTACAGAATGAAAGACATGACCGTTTCAATAGTGGTCGAAAAGTCTGATGGAAGTTCTGAAGTAAACACTTAGAAAATACAATCTACTTAATCAAGAACCTTTTTCGCTTTTTTGAGTTTGTAAACTAGTGGGTTTCATTAGAATGGAGTGTAGACCGGACTATTCTTTCTAGCGAAAGTAACGCCAAATCTACTTGCGGTGCCTATAATTTGTGAAGGGCAAAGCGAGATGTCGGGAAAAGTAGATCGAGAAGTTAGAAATAAATAATCATTCCCAATTAGACAGCGATTATCCATAATCATAACAGCCCATTAATGTCCTCCTGTGACGGAGGGATATTTGGGCTACTAATACCACGCTGGCCAGACGGATTGGTATGGGGTTTAATTTCAAGTTTTCCTTCTTTCTATGTAAAGGTTATATTCACAGATAGTACCTTAGTCGGTTTCTACGACACCCATGCGATGAGATGGGGTGGTGACATATTGTGGTGACTTACTCCGTCACTACACGGATTATCCATGATAGATGGTCTGAAATCAATCCTTGGTGGTCATAACAGAAGGTTTTAGAACAAGAATAAGACCAAGGTTGGGACTGAATGTAGGTAACATAAACCCATTCCAAAGAGTATACCTACTTCTGAGTTAGAGTACCTACATACTGTTAATGTTTGAAACATAATAAATTGTTTTCATTACTCAAAATCGTCATAGTCGTCAAAGGTAGCTTTTAGAGGTATGTAAGACCTTGTTTTGCCAATAATGATCTACAGAATGATGATGAGTTCTAATTAAGTTTCAACTTACAGACATCTTCGTAACAGCCCATTAATGTCCCACTGCAGGGATTGGCGTCCTCTCGTGACGGAGGGATACTTGGCCTACTAATACCACGCTGACCAGACAGATTGGTATAGGGTTTAATTTCAAGTTTTCCTTCTTTTTATTTTGTAAACATAACATTCACGGATAGTCCCTTAGTCGGTTTTTACGACACCCATGAGATGGGGTGGACATATTGTATTCTTACTCCGTCACCACAAGGAGACATCTAGTGACACATAATTGTTAAAAGTATTATAATGGTTTCTGCTAGTTAAAACTGACAGTGCCAATAAGGATTAAAACTTGTACTTTGTACTCTTATTTAAAATCAGAAAACATTAAGGTCTTTAATGAATATTTTAAACATTATTGACATTAAGTCATGACACAAGGTTTAAAGACTGTAAATACAAATATTATTTATTTTATCTGAACCACCTGGTTCATTTTATCTGACTCTACAGGTCCATAGAAGTAAAAGCAAGTAAATTCAATATGTCTAAAACTGTTTACAGCAATTCTAGTAGATGCATAAAAGCTTATACACTTGGACAATATCTGTGTATAAACAGCAAGTCATCTCCGTGTGATGACGGAGTAAGAATACAATATGTCACCACCCTATCTCATCCCATAGGTGACGTAAACCGACTAAGGAATTATCCGTGAATATTATCTTCACGAAATTAAAAGAAGGAAAACTCGAAATTAAACCCTATACCAATCCGTGTGGCCAGTGTGGTAGAAGTAGACCAAGTACCCCACCGTCCCAGGATGAGGCCCAACCTTGCAGTGGGACATTAATGGGCTGTTATGATGAAATAGCAAGTAGATCACAAACTTTCAGAACAGACTTTATTGTGATTGTATGGTTTATGTCCTTATATAATAAGCATGTAGCATGAAAAGCTGTACCTCTTGAATTATAGCTTCATATTAGCAAAAAAACATTTTACCACATAACGGTAGGATCACATGACTACAACAGACTATTATTTAATTTATTATTGTATATATGTACTTGTGATTAAATCTACTTTCTTTACTATACATTCTCTTCACTAAATGCTATCATTTGTCTTTTTCAATGTTTATAAAACTGGTTCAAAAATATAATTTTATTAATTGTAAGATTTTTTTTTAAGCTCAAATGCAAATAGTTTATTGCATTCTACGAGGGTGGATCAATAAGTTCGCGGAACGGGGGGGTATAGAGAGGAAAAGGGGGGGATTTTTTTACCTGTACGAATTGCCAGACTAATTATAGGTATAAATACAAACTTTCATATAAATCAGGTCATTATTCATCAAGATACAGATCAATAAACAAGTCAATCCGGAATAAAATTTGCAACATGAAGAAAATTGAGTTTCGTGCAGTCATTAAGTTCCTTACCAAGCAAGGAAAAACGCCCCAGACTATTTTGAAAGAGATGTTGTCTGTTTATAGGGACTACGCTAGTTTATTTCAACGGTATTTATGGATATTATTTATGTTTTCTTTAATGTATGTATACACACGTTATTTAAAATTTTTCTTTTTTATTTTTGCTTTTGATTATACACTACATTATTTAGAAGTAAAATTTGTAATAAAAAATAATATTATATGAAATATTTATTTTTTTTCTGATTTATATAGGTACATTATATGACATGATTTTTACCTGATATGATTTATATTATTATTTGAGGTGAATTTGATAAATAACTAACAACAAATACGTTAGTGGCTTAGTTAATAAAAAGAAGAGAATTCAAATAATTCAGGCTCGCAGACAGAGGATTAGGTGGAAGAGGAAATACATCGTGACAACGACAACGATTCTAATTTTTCAAACGAATTTTTAGATTCAGGGAATGATGACAAAGGACACAAATTATAGACTCTAATTACTCTGTTGATAAGGATAATGTTACTACTACTTTTCTTAAAACTTCAAACCAGGATATTCAATGAGAGCTTCAAATAACCGCCCGATCCCTTGATGAAAAAAACAAACTTAAGTGGTTATCTTCACTTCTCTCATGTATCTTTTATAATAATATTAAACCTAAATTCAATGAATGCCTATGCTTTCTATGACTCATATAGCTTAAGAAATAAAAAGCAATCTATATTACAACGCTATTTTCTCAGGAAGATGGGAAACCAGCAGGTCGAGCCTTGGTTACGGGTGCGGATATATATACTGACTTTGAGGCGTGATATCAAGGTCATAATAAACGATATTTTTAGAGATTCTTCTGATCCTGAACCTCCTATTCCTACTGATAAAAACTTGAGGAAAATATGTTATTTATGTCTATCAAAATCTAGCAGAATGACTAAGCATTGATGCGAGTCATGAAAAATGCCATTTTTGGGCCTCACAATAACGACACATATAGTTACTGTGCCGAAAGGTAATTGTCGTTGATTTTTACTAATAGTACTTATTATTGAACTAAATAATTGTGCTATGTAACAAATTCCCCTTTTTAATAAACACTTGTTATAAATTTCATGTTTTATTGCGTAGTCCGCCTGACGAAAGTTTAGTTACAACGTAACTACAAATATAGTTTAGTTATCTAGGGTTAAAGAAGAAGCATCTTGTAAAAATGATTGGAGTATCAGCTACAACCATTTTGAACATCCTACACAACAATCTTGGCATGTCAAAAGTGTGTGAAAAATGGGTGCCGCGAATGCTTACGCCGCATCAAAAACAGCGCGAGTTGAGTGTTGTAGCGAGTTTTTGAACCTCTGTGGCGAAAACAAGGACGATATTTTAGACCAAATTGTGACTGAAGATGAAACTTGGGTTCATCACTATGAGCCTGAGTCTAAGCAGGACTCCGTGCAGTGGCACAAAAATTTTGCACGACAATGCACCCGTACACAAGGCACATATTGCAGTAGCTGCTGTACAAAAACTAGGCTTCCAAATTTTAGAACATCCTCCTTATAGCTTAGCCCTAACCCCAAGTAATTATTATTTGTTCCCAAATACGAAGAAAGAGCTCCGAGGGAAGAAGTTTTTGAACGATGAAGAGATGAAGGGTGCAATTTCAGCCTATTTTGACAGTACAGAGAATTTTTTTTTTTCGGAGGAATAACTAAATTAATTGAAAGAAGTAGTAAATGAATTAGAATTAAGGAAGAATATATTAAAAAGGAAAAATAATTTCAAGTCTTATTTTCCACTTTAAACCCCCCATTCCGCGAACTTATTGACCCTCCCTCGTATATGAATTTACAATGGTGTTAATAACTAAATATAATCAAAAGCATTTATGAACCCTGTTATTATTTTACTTTATTTACATTAATCACATTTAGTTACATTTTTAAATATAAGTAGATATAAAAAATAAAAACCATCGGGTACAGGGACCAAGCTACTGGTGGTTAGGGCTCCAGAGAGAGGAACCTCCTCACAATACGTGCCGTGTCAAACAGTACTGCCTTCTGCATCAGACCTATGATCCAACTGCCAAGGTCGAGTCTCCTGAGATGTTGATAGAGACTCTTTAGAATAAGTCCACTAACCGAAAGTACTATCGGAACAATGATCGCCGAATCAACATTCCACATGTCGACAACCTCGTGAGCCAAGTCCAAATATTTCGTTTTATTATTATTATTATTATTTTACTTATTTATTATTCTAGTATTAAGTAAATAATTAAGTACTGTAAACTAATTAATTATTTTGAAGTTTGTTTGCCAATTTAATTCTAAGTGTTTATAAGTATAAAAAATGAATTGTAATAAATTGTAATTCATTTTTTCTCTCTCACTTCTCACATAAAGGTAAAATTAATTATAAACTACTTACAATTGCAGTTTTATCAGGCCACCTGTCCAAATTCTGCCAAATAAATTCATTTACATTATAGTTAGTTGGAGGCAAGTCTGCAAACACTGATCTTAATATGTTGCTTTCATTACTACTCGAACTATTATGTCTGTATGCAGTAGAAATAATGCCTTTCCTCTGTTTCTTTAATAAGTTTAGCACATTTCTGCTAATGGATTGAGCCATTGTTTACAGCAACAGGTTCTAAAAATAAAATACTGTTATAAAACTCTACACATACATGTTCTTTTTTTGTTTATCTTAAGATATAAATCAATAAAAAAAAATATATTTCAAAGAATCTATACAAGAGCTATTTTCATTTAAAAAAAATATTTATTGTCGAAATTAGTTAATAACTATACTTGCAAATATATTGAGTACGACGTATTTATTTAAAGCAATTTCTAGGCCAAAAGCATTGCTAATAGCTACTAAATGTAAAACCGGATTTACTTGAATAATAACCTTTTAGCAATTCAACAAAAAATATTTGGAACATGTAATTTTATCACGAACAATTGGAATAAAAGCTGCGTTAAAGATTTTCACAACAGAGTACAGTTTAGAGCTACTTACAGCAACAAAATAATCACAAAACAACTTATTTCATGAACACAATCTCCTCAGTCAAATCTTAGTCTCAAAGTTCAACAATTCATCAACAATTCAACACACAACTCACAAGCATAGCACTACC
This sequence comes from Schrankia costaestrigalis, assembly GCA_905475405.1. Lineage (NCBI taxonomy): Eukaryota > Metazoa > Arthropoda > Insecta > Lepidoptera > Erebidae > Schrankia > Schrankia costaestrigalis. The sequence continues at coordinate 14,665,034 of FR997840.1, read as the reverse complement.
CAACCAACCACAACTTTTTATTTGTAGTTTGTGACCACAACAACGAATGAAACGTTTCGTTTCACACGAACAGATCTGACATTTGGCACTTACTTACTGCTTGTCAAATTGAGTTGATAAATAGTGATGAGCCCCGTTCCTTTTAATTAGGGATGAAACCAAATCTTATAAGAACTTGTTTCAAGCCTTTGTTCTCTTGGGTGAAATAATATCGAAGAAAACACTGGCTTCCGCGTATGTAGGTAGTGTTATTTCTTTTGATGCAGGCACCGGCACCTCTGTGTAATGGAGTAGTAGTGGGTATACACAAATGATTACAATGTTAATGAAAGTAAAGTCAGCACCGTTTTTCCACTATACCTAATGAATAATCCTTTTTAGCACTGTAATGAATCAATCGTTTATTACTTAAAGAGTTCTTATAGATAAACATATTTTACTCCCTAGTTGCACATTATAACTACCATCAACCACCAACTGAACTACCATACCTAGAGGTTAAAACAGATCCATGTTACGAAAATAAATTATTCTTCGTCAGCTGCTACTGTATTCGACGTTAGTATATTTTATGGGATCCCTTTTTTAGGCATTTGTCCTTGTCATGATAATAGTTTGCCATAATTGGTTTTTAGCGTAGGTACTATGTTTGTTGGCATAATCTCACTTACCATAATTTCATTAGTACTAATATTGTTTGCAAGAATCGTCCTCATTCATAATATGTATGTCAATACACAATTAAGTATCATGTGAACGGAAACCCAAGCGCCCTTCCGCTTGGACACGATCGTTGCCGTCGGTAGTGGGGATGCCGCGAGGACGGACGAGGAGACCGAGCGCTGGCTCAGTCTAGTTCGGAGAGCCGTGGCAGACGCCCAGAGCCAACAAGTGATTGTAACCTTTACTATAACTGTAGTCAGTTTAAATTGAAATCATATTTCGTTATAGTGCGTGTCGTGTTTCGTTTAGTTAAAATAGTGTCGAAATGTGGAGGAGACGTAATGCTTTGCACTTTGGCCTGATGCGACATCAGAAGTGAGATGAACGCCAGGTCAGCCCACAGCTAGCGTTGTGAACAAGACTTCTGGTATTTTGTACCGATCAAGTAAGATTGAACCATTTTATTTTTGAGCAGAATGCTCACTGTTGAGGGATAGTGCTGATAATTTTAGCAGAACAATAATGTACCTACTGTGTAGTGAATTTATGATGATGGTTATGATAACCAATAATGGTTTTGACTGTCTGGTTTTTTATTTTAATTGTTATAAACAAGTTACTTTTGGTATCTCTTAACATGTTTCATCGGACTATAAGTAGGTAGTGAACAGAATAGGATACCATGACGTGACCTTTTTATCTTTGAATCTTATAATATGGTGCAAAAAAGAAAGAAAATAATATGTTTCGATAAAGATGATGGTTATAAAGTGAATAGTACTTTGTTGAGTAATAATTCACCATGGTGGGTACAGCATTATTTAGAGCGTCGCGTGCGTGAGCTCGTACTCTTTTCAACTACTCTTGCTTGTTCTCATGCTTGTCTTCTACTTTTCTTTTCTTTGATTATTATTTTTTATAATGTATAAATGGTGTATTATCTTGTCTGGTACTGTCAAATATTTTAATTGTGTATATGATTTATGTTAAAAGAAATATTGTAAACAACCGAATTTTAAAAGAGTTGCCATGAGTTTTTTTGCCAGGTTTCTTCTCATTGGCCCTACCATTTGGAAACTGGAATTTATGGATCAACACAGACAGACAAGTAGATTTGAGTAGTAGATTGGTTTTATTTTTCTTCTCTAATTTACATTGGACAATACAACGCGGTTTTTTTAGTGCTGTGGCGTTTGTCTGTGTCAATCTATAATTTTAACTATAGCTTCAATTTCAAGTAGGTAAATTTTAAAAGACGATTTCAAACAATTTGTGATAAATTTTATGAAATAAAGCATTTTGAAGTTTGACTAGAAATATAGCATACTTTAAAGCAGTGGTTGTAATAAAAATTTAATTTTTACTATGATTATTGAAAAATAATTTTGTTAAAAAGAATACAAAATAGAGTTGAGGTATATGTAGCAATTATGCCTAAGGGTCAATAATATGTTGCCTTCGGGGAACTATGAAACTTAAAAATTTTGCTCAAGAGTTTTAAAAACATTTAAATTAGCTCGTAACTAAGAAACGGTGCGTGCGAGGTTGTATGGTGGGCCCTTAAGGAGAAATGTGTGCCTGCAAAGTATGTGCAAGTTATCTGGGCGATGTATAGGCCTTGTAGTACTCTAGTCCGAACCACAGTAGGCGATACCTGCACTTTCAATGTGGATGTAGGTGTACACCAAGGGTCAGCTCTTAGCCCTTACCTCTTCGTGTTAGTAATGGACGTTCTGACGTCGGATATACAGGAAGAGGCTCCATGGTGTATGCTGTTTGCCGACGACATTGTTTTGATTGCCGAGAGTGCCCTTGAAGTCCAGATCAGATTGAATGTATGGTGGGAAAGATTGGAGAAAGTAGGCATGAAATTGAGCAGAAGCAAGACTGAATATATGTTTTGTGATTTCGGCGGTCTCTCCGATCCCATACCCATAACTCTTGCCGGAACACCCTTACCGATCTGTTCCGATTTCCGGTATCTTGGGTCACTCATTCAAGGAGATGGGGAAGTGGATAGAGTAATTAGGTACGCGCCGGATCAACTCAGGTTGGATGAAATGGCGACAGGTTACAGGAACAACGTGCAACCCACGGATGCCTCTTAAACTGAAGGGAAAAATATGCAAAGCCGTCATAAGGCCTGTCGTCTTATATGGGTCGGAATGTTGGGCCACAAGGAAGGCGGATGAAAGAAGAGTACATGTGGCTGAGATGAGAATGTTAAGGTGGATGTGTGGTGTGACAAGGATGGATAAGGTAAGAAATGAGTATATACGAGGAAGTATGAAAGTAACGCCAGTAACTGAAAAGATGAAAGGAAACCGTTTGTCTTGGTATGGGCATGTAATGAGAAGAGATGAAAAGCATGTAACTAGGAGAGTAATGAATATAAATGTTGATGGATGGAAAGGAAGAGGAAGGCCGAAGAAAAGATGGATGGACTGTGTTAGAGAGGATATGAAAGAAAAGAGAGTGAATAATGATATGACGGGTGACAGAAAAGTATGGAAGAGAAATGCGCCGACCCTAAGTAAATGGGATAAGGGCAGGCAAAGAAGAACTAAGAAACGGTGCGTATCACAAAAATAATGAAAATTTGGCCCTCTGACACCCCACGCGTTAAAGCAGGATACACATTAGCGGTAAAAAAAGAATAGTGCTAGTAGTTAGTATATTTTATTAAAATTGATTGCTATTTTACAGTAAACAGATTGGAAATAATTTCATTTGATTGAGACGTGACGTAGTAGCAATAGACAGTTCCTTTCATTCATCATAAGGTAATGACGCAAAAGGGGTGCATTTAAACAAAACTCTGATTACATTGTATTTTTTTATTATTAGAGAATTACAGTGGTACAAACTTAATTCAGACCTTAAAATAGACGGTTAAACAATCAGCAGTTATATAACTAGGACACAGATAATCAAAGACAACCTAAAACACATAACTAAAGTAATTAAAAACAATACATAACCTACTTAGTTTTATCCATTGCTTAGAATAAACTTTAGTCTGGCTAATGTAAAAAAAAATAAAGTAGATACAGTTCAATATCTATTACAAAAACACAAAATATCTACTTATTAAAATTATAGCTGTTACAAAAAACATTTAAATAGATAACCATAGTGACTCTTTTTACTCTGGCATATAATTAAAAAGTAAAGTTCATGGTTGACCATAATATCAGTTTTATTACAAATGTGGTCAACACTATGGCGGCCAAAGATATTATTTATCAATTATAATGGTAATAAAAGTTAGAGAAACTAAGCACTGCTGATTTATTTATTAATACCTACTTTAGCTCTATATGAAAAATTCAGACGAATTTTAACTAAAACGGCACTAGTTAAAAAAAAAACTAATAATTGCGGCTAAATGCTGACATTGGTGGTTCTAATGTATGCTTTTAAAACCAAGTGACACTATTGAGTGTAGGTGAGGGACTAAAAATACAGTCCCTTCATCCTGAAGGAGTCAGGATGAACAAGGACATTAAGGGACTCATGTCAGTATGTCTGGCAAAGACAGAAAGCTTTGCACAAAAACGAAAACAATCCATATCTGTCTTTTGAGTAGATCCTTGCTTTGGTTGGGTGGGATGTTTATTTTTGAATTATTATAATGTGCCAATTAGAGTCAAATTTTACTTACTTAATAGAGCAAAGCATAAATATTTTAAAGTATTTCTTTAGCGCATTCAACACAATTTGTACCAATAATGGACTAGTATCTAAAATAATATTTGGCAATTAAGGAAAAATCTACATTATTTTCTAACCTACAAGTTCTGTTTTAGCATTGCATATAATTCAATAATTAACCTTTTTAGTGCAGTTGCTAAAATGATTAGTAACAAATACTAATGAAGTAGAATGAATGCACAACCTTATGGATATTAACTATCTAGTGTTTGATCCATTTATCTGATAACTAGTGTCTTTTTTTATGTTCGAACAAATAACTATAACAAGGGCTGATATTTTTCATGTAATTAAATAATTTCGAGGCTTCGACGGTTACAGTATTGTAAGGTATTTATTTAAGCATATAATTGACTATTCTTATACAGCAAACGAAGCTTAACACAAATAGATGAGTGGTTAGATGATATTCATTCCGATATTTACGTAATTATGAAAAGAAAAGCTCAATCTCGACTTATGTATAGACATACTCAAGAAATTATACATACATTTTTATATACGTAGGATTATTTTGGAACATTTTACACAATACACTTTTTAGGCATAAATATGATTTAAAATAATTCTAATAATAAAGTCCTAATGTTTTTAATACATTAATCAACTAAGTTGCGGCCTGGTGCCGTATAAAGCAATGGTTAAATTTGGTAGTCAAGGCGGTTACTCGGTTGGCCTAGTGGTCATGGCGCTGGACGCGTATAGTCCAGAGACGCGAGTTCGAGTCCCGCATCGAGTACCAATTTTTTCCATTGTCTTTCTTCTTTTTGGGCATTACTCAACGTTAATAAATGAGCTATTAACTGAAATTAACAAAATTAGTAGATAGAATATGCTTGACCAATTCTAACATAGCATTTTATAAATATTGCTAACAACTTATCCAGTCTTTTACCTTACTCATACATTCTTAAGGCAAAGATACACTAGGGGACCAATGACCAACGACACGTGTTGCAAGCGACGTTGGGCGACATTGCCGAACTTCGCTCGATATTTTTTACATTTATATATAAGTCGCGCGGTGATGACAAATTTCGTGTAACATTTTATCCGCTACTGTATCTTTGTCTTTAAACTTTCTTTTTAACATTAATACTATTGACTTCACACTAACAATAGCCTGCTTTATAGTCTTACATGAAAGCATTTGTTTCGAAGGAAAAAAGATATTGTTCCTAATTTGGACTGTACCACAATAAATTTAAGAATCATTTTACCATAACATTCAGTCCATCAATAGTTTGAAATCAATATCCATATAACAATATTTTACATTCCAATTTGTTCAACAGCTAATCACAGCAATCACAGTTAATGACACCTTCAAATAACACCAGTAGAGTTCTCAATCACAATATTGGTTGCAATCGATAATTACTATCTTTTATAGGAATTGAATCCTGTTAAGTTTCTTTTAGTGATGTTATTAGTATGAACAAACTAGACAATCTTAAACAGAGTCAATCTAACGTTATAAAAACACAAAAGAAGAAAATCCCTGATTGGCCAATCAGGGATTTTAAATGGATTCTTTTTTGTAAGTTACAAAAAATATCCAAAAAAAAATCTAATTACGAACATTGGCATCAATTAAATCTTTTCGATCTTCGAACCATTTAGTCCTGCTTGATTAACCCCCGGTTTCCGAATGACTGATCAAGTAAATATAAACTAATCAAGTGTCAAAACTGTCATTTACAGGAACTAAAATGACAGTTTTGACACTTATTAGTTGATTTTTACTTGATTAGTCATTTGGAAATCGGGGCTGAGTTATGCATAAAATAAACACATTGAAAATTAACCCTCTCTTCCTTTTGTCACGACGATACAGTTTAAGACAAGGAACATGAGGTGTAGGGTTATACTAAAAGAAAGGTTTCACCAAGCTAACATAACCTTCTTGCTTCTTCAATCTGTATTCTGCCAAGGATTATTTCTCCACTGAAATAAGAAAAAAAATGTTATTAATGTTTTTTTTCTGACATAAACACACAAGCTAGAAATAATTTAATATTTGTTTAGTCTGCATGTCAATTCTCGTTCCTTAAAAACGTTAAAACTAAAGTTAATTTAACTTTTAGTTGTCAAATAGTGACACAATAGGTATTCTTGTATTTATAATTTAAAATCTTGTAATCGTACTGTAACTAAGCATAAAACGGCGTTCTGTTTTTTTATAGTGACAGTTGTAATTTTCGCGCTAAAATGAGTATTCTTGTCATTAAGAAACGTCAAAACCTTTGCGTTTATTTTAGGAGCGGCAGTGCGCGTGCGCGAGGGAAGCGAAACGAGCGGGAAAAACAAGTTAGGGATATCGCATTATTACATTCAAAGACCCTGATTTTCATATTTTGTTTTCTTAGAATAGAAGTTTACGGAACTTATAATATTTTAATTTACCGAATATAATTTCCTGTAGTTGATTTATATATTAATGTTTTATTTCTGTATATGGAGTGTTAGAAAATCTATTAAAATTTCAAATCGTTTAAATTGTAAACCGTAAACTGGCAACTCTGTTATTTAACTCTTTTTTGCCATTTAACTTAATTTTAACTTTTTCTTTACCGGATAAGAATACTACTTTGGATTAATTAAAAATTAAATTAAAATAAATTTAAAATTAAGTTAAATTAAATAGTATGTTTCGAGAATTGACCTGCTGGTTATTTTTTAAGTAGATGACGCTATGGTGTATGTGTGATGAACAAATAACTAAAAAGTTTAATAGGCAAATTCTTTTGTTCTATTCTTACAGAACAAAAGTGTTATAATACATTTCTGTAAATACTGTTCTAGTCTTATGTTTACTAACCAGAGAACAATAAAAACAATCGTCAAACTGGAAATATTACATTGATAATCGTATTGTCTTTTTAATAATAGTATTATTCATATAAATAAATATTATAAATTAAAAACTATTAATATATAATTACTAAACAGACAATAGCACGCTATGAGCGAGCGAAGCAGAACACTAGTCTACACTTTTTAAACTTTATTATTCTACTGCTACAGGTTTAAACAGCTGAAGATGGATGTAAACGAATCTCATAATTCATAACAATTAAAATGAAAACCAATTCTTGTTTAATAAATAATGATAAAGCAAATCATGATAATCGAGTTGTTAATGGCATGACAAACGAGCATCCTTCACCACACAAGAAAAGAACATTAATACTTAATACTAACTATGAATTACTAGAGATTCCCAATATCCTCTTCAAATAATCTCTTTCCACCCTTCAATATTTTCTCAGAATCATTACCATAGTTCTTCATGTACCCCTCCAGCCTTATCAACCATTGGGCCCAATGTTCTCGAAGTTTCTCAGTGGGTAGATGAAATACGTCAGCTTTAGATCCGTCGGTATATGCTATGACAAGCAAAGCGTCTCTAACGTTCAAATGTTTGTAGTTAAGATCGTTGCTAACAGCACCAAAATATGCTGCTAACTGTACAGGATTGTCGTAGGTCATGGCTATCGATTTGCGTGGCCTGTCGGATTTCTTCCATTCGATTAATGTGGGTTTGTCTCTGGAATTAAATTTTAATGTCGAATTAGTATTGAATTATAAAGAATCAATCTATTTTCTATGCATTATCTGGGTGTAGTTGGGCAATCTACTATTTCAGAGTCATAATATGTTCTTATCTACAAGAGTTCTTTCAAAATTCATTAGTTCATCTATTTAAATAAATACCTACGTCATTTAGGTGACGCATACTTATACTATGAAGATAGTTTACGCAAAGCAATGGAGAAATTTGGATATCGATGAAAGAGCTCGGCTGGTCTAGTCCAGGCATTTGAGTTGCTTACAAACAGCCGCATGTTAAAAACGAGCTTTGAATTTTTAAAAATGTTTTTATTGTTCTTTGTTCCATTTATGCTGAGTTATTAAAAGTTAATCTTTCTTTTTAGGTGAATTTACGTAATTGACAAAACAAATCTTAACGCAATCCGTTCAATAGTTAAACTAAGCGGTTGATTGATATGTCAGGTTTCCCTTATTTATAAATCTTCTTTATTAAATATATTCTATTTATATATTGTTAGAGAAGCCATCCAATGAGACATGTGATGTGGCGACAGTCACTGCCAATTAACTTATCCACGTGCATACAATACTGTTGCGGCATACAAAGCGTGACTGCATTGATTGATACAATTTTTGTATATCTATAGATAGCATTTGGTTGAAATGTATTACAAAATTTACTATTATGTACAAAGAAACTATGAGGAAACCAATTAGGTATTACATATTTAGTGAAATACTACACAATATTTGATAATACGACGCCGGATTGCAACAAGCAGATGTTTCAACTAAGTTTGTTGTTTCATGTCTCTAACGATAGATAGTTTGCTTGCCTTAGTCATTCTATTTATATATATTTTTTTAAATTAGGTACTTATTTATTTATAAGGTTTATCAACAACTGTTACAATCATTATCATACTTAGCGTTTTTTGAGCATAACGTGTCTTTAATACTTTTCAGCTTAGCCTGTTTGAATTTTAGGCCAGGCGTTATTTCATAACGCTTTCTTGTTTGTTACTGACCGTTATCATGAAATAGGTTACACTATTTTGACTTCTACACTGTCTGTTGACCATTGGAGTCAATTTGCGTGATGGTTCGAAACTACAGTATCGTATTTTGCAGTTAATGTGGATTTTAAGACCGAGATTAACGAGATAGAATTTAGAGCGACATTTATGAAGAAATCAAATTAGTATTTGGATATGATTTATCTAGAAATTGCTTAAATTCTGTAACTAAATCTTGCATTAAACTTGACATTGTATTCATGGTATTCAAGTCACTGACATTTATCGCAGATTAAATTATTTGGTGGACATTGATATATCATATACGAAAATCAATGACGCGCTTGATAACGCATGAATATATTTTGTTTAAATAAATAATATTATAGGTATAGAATCGTCAGTCGACGGGGCAGAAAAATTCAGAAATGGCGACTACAGACCGGACGAAGCAATGGTCAGAACTCTCACGCAAAAGACCGACGACCGTGACATAAGTGGCGTGTGGTCGATGGATATAGGAGGATCGCCAGCAGTAGATCCATTTACAGGAGTACTTATCTGCAGAAGTATACGACTTTGGCTGATATTGAAGACTCTGGATTGGTCGAGACAGCGACTCGGCAAATAAGATATTAGACGACCCTAGCTCCATGACGACAGCCAAAACCATCCAAAGTCGCAAGGACAGACTTGATGAGCAAAAAAGGAGGACCGTGTGTTGAGAGAATCTTGTGTCGAGCGGTGGAGTGCAACAGCCTAAATTGAATGATTAATACGGCTGTTTTTTTTTAAACACTAAAGTCCTTACTCATAAACAACTAAATTTAATCACTGTTTAGCGAAATTTTTATTACTTAGTAAAACCAAACTTATACCAAACAAAACCATAAGAATATAAGCTAATCAATTGACTAAAATTAAACAGGCGTTTATGAGTAAGGGGGTAAGAGTTTGATTAAATAGCATTCGCAAATGCAAATTCAGTTTAGTAAAGGAAGTCGGTCACTCCGTGTTTGCGTATTGTAAACAGGTTAATGCAGTTTTAAGGTGTATATGACATTAAACAGGTTTGTAAATACGTACTGTGCACACAAATTGTATCTTGACTAATGTCTAGTATTGTCTAATTGAAGTAAATTTTTTTAGGTTAAAGAAGACTAAAATAAAATTAGTTAATTAAATTCGTATTAACTCGTATTTTTTCAAGATATGAATACTTAATAGCTATTTAATTAACACCTGTAACAACATCGAAATTCTCTTTATGGATAACATTGTTTGACTATGTTCAGGAAGCCTTAACTATAAATCCCGCTTGAGAATCACTTAGTCAACTAATTCTTTTGCATACGGCCAAAACCTAATATAACTTTCTTATTTACTATATAATATTATAGAGGTAAAGTTTGTGTTTTCGTGACGTTGTAGGGGGTAATCTCTGGATCTACTAAACCGATTTTAAAAATTATTTCTGTGTTGAATAGTCCATTTATCGGGGAGTGTCATAGGCTATATAATATCACGCTATGACTAATGGAAGCGGAGCAGTAATGAAATATGTTTAAAAAACGGACGCGTTTGTTTTTGCCATCCAACAAAGTGGGCACGGCAGTTAGTTTACTATACTTAAGTAACACTAGCTTGTATCAATAACAATTACTTTAAGGTCAAGTAGGTACCTTTCATCGTACAGTACATTGTATGAATGTCATAGACTACATTTAAATAATTGAGACAATCAAGGTTTAAAGTGATAGTTGTGTTCGTGAGATTGATCAAGCAGTCAACAGTTCTATTAAGATAGTAACTGATTTTTTATAGCCCTATAAGTTTATATCTACTAATAATTGTAATGCTATGTCATATAAAATATTAGACTCATATATCCTAGCCAAAACAGTGAGCTCCCTAAGATTAATTTCCAATTATATTTTGTAGTCGGAGATAATTTCGAAAAAAAATTGATCAAAAGAACAAAAAATATTAAGTACATTAGAATTTTTACAAGATGCAGAAATTGAAATTACTTTATATATTTATGTAGATTGTAGTTCAATGATACTATAGCTATGTATAAGCTAATGCCAATGACTCAAAAATTACTTTTAAATGCTTATGTTTATATAGCTTATCCATTTCATTTATTAATACTATAACAATCAATATTATCTATACTAATATTATATAGGGGTAAAGTTTCTGTGTTTGTGATGTTGTAGGGGGTAATCTCTGGATCTACTGAACCGATTTTAAAATTCTTTCTGTGTTGAATAGTCTATTTATCGAGGAGTGTCATAGGCTATAATAATATAGTATCACACTATGACTAATAGGAGTGGAGCAGTAATGAAAAATGGTACGCGTTTTTTTCGCCGCCCAACGAAGTGGGGATGGGTCAGCTAGTATGATATAAAAGACATACACTGCTAAATAGGGCTGTTAATAATATGCACAGTGTACAATTTAAGATGATATTTCAAAATTAGGAGATCTGCATCATAGAATGATGCCTGCATAATAGAATAAAGACTTTACCTGCATACATGATAAAAGGAATACACTACAAATGATTGAAATCTATGATTAGGTCTTAATGTCTTTGTAAATCATTTAGTAAAAGCATCGGGTATTTAAGATATTTTAGAGATATATAATTTAATGGTAATATTAACATGAATTTTAAATATCTAATCAACATGATGAACAACCCCCTTAATCATAAACGCCTTTTAAATTTTAGTAAATTGATTAGCTTACATTAAAATTAAAATTTAAATTCATACGGTTTTGTTTAGTATAAGGTTGATTTTACTAATTAAAATCTCGCTAAACAGTGATTAAATTTAAGAGGTGTTTATGAGTAAGGGGGCTATAGCATTAGTGATATAAAAAGATAATAAACAAAATAATACTCACTAGCCGGCTTAACCTTTATGGTGTATGGCTTAAATAAAGAAAAAAAAAAAAAAATACTCACTCATAATCAGCAATAGCATCAAATATTCCTCTATATTTCAAAAGAGGATGTACTACATTAGACTCTATGGCTTTAGGCGATGATATGTGTTTGAGGACTTCAGCCACAGACACCCATACTCCTTCCACATCCTTCTCAATACGAAGCTGAGTGTGAGGTTGAGTGAAATAATTCTTTAATGTACTGTGGAATTTTGTACCAACTGCCATTTGAGCTGTAAATTATTAAAAAGAAATAGTAATCATAGTCTGCATTCACAGTTGACATATTTTAAGCAAATTCTGGTACCAAAATTTAATTGCAAAGTAAAATTTTGATAAGATGTCGATGTTTTAATGCAATCTACAAAACTGTTGCTTGCAATTAGTCAAAATAAGGAAATCATTAAAGCAGTGAAACTATTAGTTTGTCAATAAATATACATTACATTACATTTAATTATGGATGCAGCCTTATATGTAGATTTTCCAGTTTCTATATTCTATGCAATATTTCATTATTAATTTTATAGTAAATTATAATAATCATTATCATACTATTATTTATTTATACTCTTACCAAAACTAAGTCATTTATAATAATCAATATTGCTATGCAGTGTGCTTGTTTACTGACCAAACATTTTAAGGTAAGTTGGTCTCTTTTAAGTATTACTAGGTATTAAGTATATTGTATTGATTTTCAAATTTACCTAAACATTGGTCTCTGTATGTATACTTGTTATACAGCTATAAATCAATGGCTATGGAACAATAATTATTTGCTATCTGTTGATCACATACAAGTTTTGAGAGTTTTTAAAATACATATACTTTGTAACACTGATGTAAGAATCTTATTATTGAAATAAATCACATACCTGCATAGAATTTATTAAACTCTTCTTCTCCTATTTCAGCAATTTTATCTTGTTTCCATTTTTCTAAAGCTGTTTTTGACTGATCTGTCATTGTTTTATTTAATATCAATGTCACAGAAGGATACTGTGGTGCATAATCATTCATATGTTGTTTAATTTGAAGAATTTTATCTTCACTTATATAACCTGGCTGAACTGGTGTGTTCCATTTAGGTGATGTAGAAAAACTCCTTGCAGTAACATTATTTAACAGAGCTCCTGCTAGATTAATACAATGCCTAGTATTCTGCCACATTTTGTTTTTAATCACTTGAACAGCTAAACCTGGATATCCAATCAGTTGATCACACAACACATTATTTTCTTTATTTACAAAGTATTTTAATGTATTCGTTTCTGTCGGCGTGTTGTTTTGATGTGAAACACTATTTTTAGCTGAAACAGATAAAATGCTATTATGTGTACGCGTGTATATCTCACGGCGCCAAAACTGTAATGTCATATGATGATAATATAATTGGCAAGTTGCGACGCACACACAATATAATTATTATCATACGTAGAGCAAAAGTACGCATGAGATCGAAAGTCAACAATCTTGTGTAAACAACGCAATAATTACCGTCACAAAAATGCCAGATTACGTATTATCTGGACATAATGCAGATTGTAAGACAAGCCTCTAGATTTAGAAAGTATTAATAAGCTCATTGCAAGGTTGACGAAACTTGTAAAATGTAAATGGCTTACCTCCCTTCTGCAAACGTTGCTTCCGTTTTTTGTTCGTTTCTAATAAAGGACCGAACAATTCCTTATTTTCTTTATTATACAGTTTCAACTTTTCAGCAGGATTAAGCAACGAAGCGGGCCGAACTACTTTATTTCTGATAAATTCTTTGGATTTTCTTTCGCGTGCAATTCGTTGCCCGATTGTGCAAACCGGTCTCAACATTGTGAAGGTTACTGTAGTTGTAAAGGTTTTAACAAACTTTTATTTTTTATCGGATTAATGTTGTATGTAATAGCAACAAGATTATCACTACTTTCTAAACTATTTTCATCCTTTTTTACTTTAAGAACTATTTTTTTTACAACAAAAATAAGTTGTCAATGTCAAAATTTTGACAGAAATAGTCAGACACTCATTTCCGTATTCGAAAAAAGAACAATCTGTAAGCCATAGACTGTCAAAAACTATGGACTCAAGCTAAAGCTGATTTTTTATTTCCTCATCTTCATTTCTGATTCAGATCAGGAATACAGTAAAATATGATAAGTGATAGTGTAAGATCGGTCCCGACCTCGAGGGTGACATACTGAATCAATTTGCTTAAAACCCTCCATAAATAAAATTAAATGAAAAAAAAAAGATCGGTCCTCGAACTTGCTTGCCAGACTGTAAGGGCAGTGTATTCTGCTATGAGTGCTATCACTTTACATTTAGAAAAGCTAAAAAAATATTTTACGAAGCTGGGGAACGAGAAACGAATAAGATTATAAGGTAAACTGCAGGAACTGTAGCCTTTGAATACTAATCTACTAAAATATTCTGAAATTTGAGCTGAGTATGAGGATCACTCATTAATGTTGATCGAGTTATATTAATTAAGCTTTTCATTCTAATGCCATCCCAATTATCAGTATTGTTAGACAGTCTGTCTTTTACTTTAACATTCTCAAAATGAAAACATAGGCGTAAACTTACGTTTTATTTTTCTGTACTGGTCTTTTTTATGTTTTTAATTTCTTGACTATTTAAAGCAAATATCGCGGTATTTAACGTTTTTCTTACCTTCGTAAATGTATTTAAGAGAAAAAACAATAATATACTATGGTTTTAGTCTAAAATCCATAGATGTCACTTCGTTACACTACCAACCAAGTAATCAAGCTGCTCATTTCAGTTGTTTTAATTTTGACTAGATGGCGCTAGTATCACAATATTAAGCGGCAAATTATTTACTTCATGTTCTATAATGCTATTTAGCTTTTGTTGTTGCTCTTCTGAATTTGTTAGGGTTATATCAAGTGAACTATAATCCGGATAAACAAAAGCATATTCATTGAATTCTGCTTGTCGTAGACTAAAGTGTAACTCTAATTTAGACGAGTAATGTTGATATAATTTGGCGGGAAATTGGAGATCGTGGAATGCTTGATACGGCATTTGAAAAACGCCGGCTGTCCTAGGCATGTGTGCGGTATGCTCTCGTGAAATATTATCGAAAGTTTTACTATTGAACAGGTGGTTATAAAAATTGAATGAAAACAAAGAATACAATAATTTATCACCAGTTATATACTTTTGCAAATATAAAAAAAACTTGAAGAAACTGTGTTTTAAAGTGAAAATCTGCAACCGAGTGTTTTTGCTTAGCAAGGATATTTTCCAACATTGTGAGTACAGTTTAATTTTCTGCTCTGATGCTTATTTTGGGTGATTTTAATTTATTTATCACGTTTCTTATTCAAAAATCTATAAAATTCGTTAAGCATTAGTATATTATTTAAACTGACTAGTACAGTGTATTTTATATAATTATTTCGTTTAGAATATACCAATAAATTAGGTAATGTGATTAGTTTTTAATAAAAAATAATCACATTACCGATTACCTACCGTTTATTTAGCAAATTTCGATTATTATAAGTAGGTATATAATAATAGAAATTTGCTAAATAAAAGGTTAAACGGCTAAGTTAATATGTAGGTAAGTAGTACATTAATTTATTTTTGTTTGTGACGTGATATAATATAAAATAAATAGAAAATCACTCCGCCCTTTCTCATGCCCACCAAGTGTTTATAAATCCATAATAATATTAAATGTATAGATAAGTAAGAAGTCTGTTCCTGCAAGTAGGTGCATGCCGAAAAAACATTTTTTTTTCTTGCATACATCTTATTCACAGGGCAAACAATGTGAAAATAAGCTGTCTTTTTGCATTTTGAGAGGAATTCGGTATGTAAAGTTTTTTTTTTGGTATTTTTTTTATATTTTTATTTTAAAGGTTTATTAATTATAAACAACTAATTTGAGTATTTTTGCTTTCTTACCTATAGTTTATTTGTCGTAAACAGTTAAAGTAAGTAATTCGACCGCAGCGCATGTATGACGTCACACATGCGGTCGAATTACTTGCTTTAGCTGTTTAATACAAATACACTATAAGTAGGAAAGCAAAAATACTCAAATTAGTTGTTTTAATTATTGAGTAATGAAAGCAGAAACAAACTTCTGTTTTTTTAGACAAAAATCATCATTTAGATAGAGAAAAAAAATGAAAGACAAAGTAATTTATGTATAATTGTAAAAATAAACACAATCTTGCGGTTTTTTGCGCTAACAATATGATTTTATTACTTATTGATCTAAAATCTTTAAATGGTTTTGGATTCGACATAGGTTAACTTTTACTTTACATACCGAATTGGGGAAAAAATATGCTAATTAAAAACTTAAATCTAGCAATAGTGATTAGGTATTTAATTAAATTTTGATAAGAACTTTGTTATTATGAATGATAATTTTTATACTATTTACAAAAATGTACTTACTTAAAATCATTATTACTTAGGCAAAAACTGATTTAAAAATAAAATGTAAACACAAATAAAATTGTAACTTAATATTATTACAATCAACGTAGGTGTTATTTAATACATCGAACAACGTAGGTATTTTATTATTTATCTTTTATGCCTTTATTATTATTGGAATTATCCCATGCAGTCACACGTATCTAATTAACCCCATCCAGTTTTCCACAACTGGCTATCCTGTAAACTAGGATCTACAGGTTCCAATAGCAGGATGACAAATAGTCCTAAATTAACATACAGAAAAACATTTTATTCGATTCTTAAATTGACTTTATAAGCCAAAATAATATCAGAAGCAACAAGCTATAAAAAAAACTAGGATCTAGAATCTAGAGCATGACATCATCAATACATTGTCATAATGACGTCAAAAGCACCGATCACAATACTCAGAGAGTCTAGGATAAAAAGTTACGGAATCTTAGCTCCCCAAAGAAATTTATCCCAAGAAATTGTCCTGTCCACACACACACACACACAACACACACAACACACACAACACACACATACATTAGAGTTAGTTAGTTTTAAGTTTAATTTGTAACTAATTAATGCATAATGCTTGCAATTCGATGTAAATCGGAAGAAGGCACTTACCCTTGAAACTCAGGCATGTAAGCTAACCTCTTGGGTCAGAGCATCAACATCAAGAAAATGTGAAATTTTATGCAAATAAAGAATTATTTACTAAATTTTATTAAGTATAAATAATTTTAATTTATCTGAATAAATACTAAAACTAAAATTAATGAACATTGACATGAACAAAAATCTAATACCTTCAGTCCCTAATCGCATCTTCTCTTTACGTACAATCAATATAATTATCCGAATAAGTATTACTTATCTAGGCACATAACTCATAAAATATTGTTGTACACCTACGTTATTTGTTTTTTTAATTTTCAGTGTTTCTACATATTGTTTAATCATTACGCAAGCTGTAGTTTCTAAATTGAAACAAAGCATAGACAAACTATAATAAGCACAAAAAAATAATAAAAACCTTGTCTCTTAAATTACCTTTTTATACTTAGTGTAAGTAATGTCTACTCATATTTTAATAACCAATCAAGAGAAGTTATCTCGACTATTTGTCATTATTTGGTTAGGTGAGAGTTGGTTCCTTAATTCCTGGTAATATATGTAATATACTCGAATCGTATCTAACAAAAAACCCTAAGTTTTTATAACATTTTGTTATTATTACACATTTTTACTTCAAATACTAAAAATAAAATAAAAAAATATCCAGTTTCAGGGACCTTTTACTTAATAGGTAGATAGTAGCATCTTCTAAAACTGTCAAAACTTAAAGTGTTTATTTATATCGTCATTTGTCTACCTAAGTGTAAGAGTACTTTATCTTTGTAATATTGTTACAAACACTAATATAAAATGTATATAATCCATCTGTTGTTTACATCTCAAAGATCCTCGTCTTAGCAAGTCTGTTAAACATTTTTGCATGACTAACTTTCTAAGCAGGCTTTTAACTCATTATGTAGTTAGGTAGAGTTTCAGAAGTGTAACTCAGATTCAGACATCACTTAAATGTTCCGTACCTATTTTGTAGAGAAAACCAGATGTATCAAATGAAAAAGAGGAGCTCATACTGAATACCGTTTGATGTCCAAGGGGTTCGTTTCTAGCCAGCAGCGTGGAGGACAAAATTCTCAGGATTTTTGTTTTCTCATAGCATTTTAAATTCTAGTCTTTGTGGTCCCAAAAGCATGTATCCATTTTGATCTTTAGTAGTTTTGGCCAGGGGAAATATTGTGACAATGAACCTACGGTTTATGGTGGATACCTAGCTTCTGAAGGTCGAGGGGCTTTGAAAAAAACCGCCCGTGGCTTTAAACCTACTTTGTGCAAGGAAATTACTGCAATCCTTGTTTCTTTAACATCTGTTTTTATTGTATTATTATAAAAGACGACTAAAGTATGTAAAAAAGCCCAAAAAACACATAAGTTTTTTAAAAATCGGAATTGGAAAAAAAATTACAAAATAAAGTTTGTAGCTGACCTACATTATTTACATTAGTTACAAATAAAATGTTTTAATTTGCATAGTAAACCACGCGGTGGTTTTAAACTCGTGTGGTTTATGCTTAAGGTCTGATTTCAACTTCCGTATTGGGTCAAGTCCTCAGTGTACAAGTCAAAGACCCTTCATAAACGTTATCCTCAGCGTACTAGGTAGTATTTCATAGTGCTTGAAGGTATTAAATTATTTTCGTCTATAGTGTGTTTGCTTATCACAGCTGATGTTACTGGTTTAAATAGAATAATTGTTTTGTGTTTTATAGTTTTTTTGTTATTAGTTGTCTAGGTAGGCTTTAGTTTGTTAAACATCACGTTAATAGAAAGTAAATTAAAATGTTTTTAAAATCCGCAATAACTCGATAGACATTTCAGTTAATAGAATTTTCGCCAAGATTAGTTGATTAATTTTAATTTAAACTATTATCTAAAAAACACACATTTTTAATTGGACTTTCTATTATGCCTAATCTATGTAAAAGAATGTAATGTTTTATTTTTTTTAATTAGAAAATTCTTAGTACCCCTCGTCTTACACAGTATAAGTTAAACAATACTTCTAAGATGATGACCGGGTCACAGACAATAAAAAAAAAAACTCTTATCCCATTCTATGTTAATGCACTCTATGGAGCTTAAAATATTTACGAGCGCCGTCGCATCTGTTCCTTCGATAACAGTATTGTGATATGCAGCATGAGATAATGCTTTGGCCTCTAAACTTTGTTATAAAAGTAATAAACATGGCTCATTATTATAGACTAGCGACTCGCCCCGACTTCGGTCGGGTACAATATTATGCATGTATTATTGATAGAGAATGTACAATTGGCACTGTAGGTCTATTATTAATAACCATGTTTTTTGTAATTTTATAATTGTACATGACTGTTTGTTGCCAGAATAAAATAAATAAATAAATTGATATGGTCATATCTCCTAAACGGATGGGTTTCATTTTTTATGTTTTTTGTTTCTGCCTAGTAAAATTATGCCCTACCTCGTATTATAATGTGTACACGATTCTCATTGTATATGTACAACCTATGTAAACCTCCTTCTTGAATCAGCCTATCTATTAAAAAAAACGTTTCTAAATTCGTTGCGTAGTTTTAAAGATATACGCAAATACAGGGACGGACGGACAGCGATAGTAAGTTTGTTTTGTACTGTGTGTTAAGTGATAGTGATAAATAATGCTCTTTATTATAGATACGTTAAGTGTTATAAACAAGTTTATAAATAAAATCGGTTTTTTATAATAGGTATATAATTAAAAAACCGATTTTATTTGATGATGTTTACTTTTGTATATTGATGTTTGTTTACTGAGTTAAATGTTTATTTTTATTGTTTAAAGCCCTGCTTGTTCATTCAGAACAAATGAAGAATAAAGTACTATTGTTTTCCTAAAACGTGCAATTATGGTGTTGTTATTTTATTATATAGGTTCTCTCTTATGTAAGACAATGTAAGTATTGTGTTACTAAACTTACGTAATTGATACCTTTAGGTATTGCAATTAATTGATTTGACGAATAAATTAACTTGTTAAGCTTTTTCCTATATATTTTGTTATAGATAGTTAGGTACCTACACACCTCAACAAAGTCTAGGGATATTTGGTATTTACTCAATTAACTTCAAAATTATTGAAGAAAACATACAACATGTTTATATTTTTATAAAGGCAATTTATCAGGCTACAATCCAAAATTAAATAAAAGTATTATTTTTGCGTAAATTAATTTTTTATTGAAATAAATAAAAAACTTAGAAAAGTAGTAAAACTAACAATGAATATGTTTCTTAAGCAAAAGTGAAAATAAGCAAAAATTAATCTGTTTTTAACTGTAATGTGGGTAATCAATAGTCAGCACATTAGAAAAACCGTAAATAACGGACCTGCAATGGTTTTTCATGCTTTTATTAAGTTATCCAGGTCTTGGTGCGGTATATTGTTCCAGGTCCGACTAAGATGCAAAAAAAGTTGCCCTTCCATCGCAATTTTATGCAGGAAAAATTATCAAAGCTCTTCTATTGAACATGTCCTAGCCGTATTTTATGGTTTTAAGGTTAGGCGATTGAGTGGTTCAGCATAAAATCGGTACGTCATTCTACTGCAACCAACTGGTCATCACTCTCGCTTTATGCGGACGGGTGTTATCGTCCATGAGCTTAAACATTTGGCCCAATTGTAGTCTACGGGGGTAGATTATTAGTACTAGCACCTCGTTAAGTTATTTTTTAGCCGTCATGGAGTTTCTGATCAAAACACGCTCTGTTCTTCGACAGTCACAAATTCCCATCCAAACCACAAT
The DNA here is from genome assembly GCA_905475405.1 of Schrankia costaestrigalis. NCBI lineage: Eukaryota > Metazoa > Arthropoda > Insecta > Lepidoptera > Erebidae > Schrankia > Schrankia costaestrigalis. The sequence goes on along the minus strand of FR997840.1, from coordinate 14,644,279 downwards.
TGTTCCATCGTGGTATGAATAGATTTCTTGAGGATGTTGTAGACGGCTATCACAACTAGGAACTCGCCAAGCACGTTCTCTACGTGAATCCGAGTAGAAACCGAACCGGGACTCATGTGTAAACACCACTACAGATAACAGGTTATCTTTATAGAACAAATGTTCACGAGCCCACTCTTGTCGCCGTGCGCGATTCGCTCGGCGTAGTGCTGGAGTACAAAGCGGTATGCAAACATAAAGGTGGGCTTCATGCTGACTTCTTCTGACAGTTTGGTAACCCGCAAGAAGCTCCACCAAGAGCTGGAGCCTCTAAACCAGCTGCATGGTAGTAACATTTGGCTGTCTTTTCGCGGGAACTTGCAAAAATCGATCATTTCGTTGAGTGGTGATAGACTTTTTGCCGTGGTATCTTTTACCCACTTCACCAGTAGCACGATAACGTGACCATAACCTTGATTTCATATTTTGTATTGTTCCAATCTCTTCAGCAATACTCCGCTTAGTACCCGCAGCTAGGAGCATGCCTACTGCCCATAGTATTTTGTTTCTGATGAAATGGCGCCGCTGCTTGATGCACACAATATCATTTATTCGAAATAAACGTTTAAATTGTTATAAAACTTCAATTTTACACATAAATGCAGTCAAAACTTACTGTTGGCAAATGAAATTTTCGAACTTGACTACGTTTAGGCCGCGTAAATCTTTTATATTTAATTTTATTTTTCAAATTCAAATTTAGAATGGTTAAAAAAGGTTATCAAAGTACGTTTTCATCAAAAGAATTAAAAACAAACCAATTTTTTTTGAGTTTCACAACTTTATACAAAATATCCCTAGACTTTGTTGAGGTGTGTATATTAATAATGGATGATTGTGATGACCATTTATCCGTTGCCCTCGTTCCTGTTCTGTACTTATTGGTGCCTTCCGTGAGGTTCAATGCTGACTTTCGAGAGCTTAACTGGAGCCTTCGACACTTAACATCAAGGACGGTAGGAAACAAAACAAAAAACAGAAAAAACAATGTTTTGTCAACATTGCAAACCTTAAAAAAATTATAAGAGTTTATCTAAGAACTCGGTAAAGTCACTAAAAATATTACTTAAATAACTTTTCCTTTCATTAAAACTAACTGGTCATTTCTATTGTTAATGAAAAAGATCGTAGATTAAGTAAGGTAAACAGTTCATTCAGTTAAGTAAAGAGTGCCAGAACAACGATAAGACGATGAAAGAAAATTAATTAAAAAATGGAACCGTTCAGTGCATCGTGGTAGCAGAATTTTAATTAAAAAATTGTCCGTGGCCGTGCGAAAAGAGATTTATTTTAAACTTTTTCACACCGCAGTTAATCTACTTTAAAGTTAAATCTATTTAAAGTATAATAAATTGTAATAAATATTTTCGTGGCGTAGAAAGCATAAGTACATTGTATCACCATTCCAATTCAAAAAATGTTTGAGTTCTTGACCATTGACACGAGAGAAGAAGAAGATCACCATTCCAATTCATCCCAGTCGTAAACGCCGACTAAACACCGAAAACCGTAAAAACTTGTCATCACCCTTTACCAATCTACTGGATACGACAGTGGCTGTCTAGGGTGGTATAAGTTCACGAATAGCCTCGTATCCCTTCGTCACTATGTATTCACTACGGAGTATTTCATTCCTACTGACTGGATTGTTGGGATACCTATAAAGCTAATTAAAAGATAAAAAGCTTATTATCAAGCTAATTAAAAGCTATAAAGCAAAAAAAGAAGTATTTAAATATGTTTATCCGTTGTCTAGTACCCATAGTACAAGCTTTGCTTAGTTTGGGACTAGGTGGCGATGTGTGAATGTGTGAGGATTATTTATTTAATTATATTAAAATAGCGAGACAGTTATATTATAGCACCCATTGCTGTATCAAAATACGATATCAAGTTAGTTACTTTAGATCTGTTATTATACTTATCACAACTTCTTTATGATTTAGGTCGCAAAAGTTACATTGCACAGATTGCAGAACCGTATGTGTTCGTAACGACCTGCTCAAAGATCGATAAGAGCTTAAAGGTAGAAAAAATATTTCTACTGTTACTTTAGTTCTCTGTGGAATATAAAATATTACGATCATTATCTTGATTTTTTTAAAATATTAAAAATCCTGAGAGCCCTGAAAATGTAGAGTTCTTTAAAACAGAATTTATTCAATTAGATTTTTCTGTCTTCCCATGCTGTCTGGATCGAAAAAAGCTTTGTTTGACTCAATCAGTTCTATTCTCTTGTTGAATTGGCAATAAAGACGTTAAATAGCAGAAACTTAGTCTTTTTTCGCCTCGCCACCCTTTCTTTTTGATTCCAGTTTTGTTGCTACTCAATATTTCCTATTTAAATACGTTGCTTTTACGCAACGTTTTATTGGCATATTACCGTTTAATAACTCCTCGTAGTTAAGTAATACTATACGTGTTTATTTGTACATCTGACCTTTGTGTATTCTTTGACTTGGTATGTTTGCCATATATATTGCAACTATACTACCTCTTATACATATCCTCAAAATAATGTATTCGCTATTGTAATACTCGTAACTTGAGGGAGCTTAAAATGTTTTTATTACCATTTAGCCGTAGAGAAATATTTCAATCAATATTTGGAGTATTTAAATAAGAAAATAATTAAAACACCAGTCAAAACAAGTTTTTGGTAAAACGAATTATATTGGATAAAGTTTTTCGGTGTAGGACAAGAATTCATACCTATATCAAAGCGAGCGGTGTCGTTAAAATTAGGCATCATATTACGTCTTGGATTTTACAAAGCTTTTTCATATAGACAAAAATGTGGGACAATAACTTGAAGAATTTAATTTCATCAGACTTTGGTATGATCTTTTGTCCTTAAAACAATCCCGTCGAAGTTTCCATCTTTTTAATAATTTATAACTAAGCAATTACTTTACTCGTGTTACACTCCAAAGTGTCGCATGAGACCAACTTTTCAAAGCAAATGAAACGAAAATACCGACACAGGGCTTTTGCATAATGGACAGAAATATTTCAAAAGGTTACTTTAATGTTAATACTTTGGACAAAACTCTTCTGATAATAGCTCCTTAGGTGATAATAAGGAAATGCGATTCGAAAGATCGACCGTGATTTAGTAATTATTCAGTTTATTTAAGGTGTATTTGTAGTATTATGGAAATGTTGCAGCTATTTAGTTGGTTAGCATGACTTTGGATTTTGATGATTAGCGTCTGCTGAACTAATAGGTTTATTATATCAACTCTTTTATGGTCTGTATCTAAAGGAACTGACATTATGTTTAATTTTACTAAAAGTAGTCGTTGCACGATGTCATAATACCTATGCTATCTTAACCAAAGAAATATTTGTTCTGATGCTACTGTCAAACCCCTAAAAATATAACGTTCCAACCAGTAGTTCTTTACATTTGCAAATTCCTTCTAATTCTTCAGCTACATAATATTAATACAGACATTAATAAAGCACGGATTCCATTTGCGCTTTCAGTAAAATATGGGTCTCAAATTTACTAGCTACCTACCAAATAGATTAGGGATCCGTGATTACAAGTCACGATTCGCGCTGTTTCCTAAAAGCAAAACATAAACTATAATAACAAATGAACTTCTCTTCCGGAACGAACTAATTGGACTAGTAATTTCGCAAATGAAAGCTTTATTCATATGCTCGTTTTCCCTTAATGGATTGGAAGGAGGAATAAACAAAATAGGTATTACCTGCTTTTCAACGTCAATGACCACTTGTCAGGCAAGTTTGTAATTAGGTTAATCTGACCGTCTTCTTTGGTAACCAAAACACCGTTTGATAGACGAGTAATTATGTCAAATAAATGGCAATTTATTTACGCTTTTAGTGCTTCTTTAGTAATTTTGTAATTATCCTTAGAGTTTACCCTTTCATGAAAGTTTTAAAATCTGTGTATAATATTTTGGATTGGAAGAATAGGGAACTTTGCAAAAACGAAAATGGCAACTTCGTTAGGATTCATCTATTAAAGAATGTCGCCTTAATCAGCATTTCCATCTTTTTGCGAGTGCTTGAATAATCTGTAGTTGGAGTAATGTCTAGTTACTTACTTACAGAGTATGGTAACTTTAAAAACACTATATAGAAGCTATACCGAGCTTACAGGAGTCATACAATGGTGATAAAGTAGAAGACACGAGTCCTCCTTCATCCGAAAACAAATATTTTTTGTACAAAACTTGCGTTTTTCGGTAAATTAAATTTGTTGCAAATCATCTCTAGCACCTTAATTTTATCAAAGCTTATCATACCTTTTTAAATTTGAGAATTTAAATACTTTTCTTGGTGGTTATGATACTTTTGCTGTAATTTCAGCTGAGCGCTTGTAATTTGGCAGAGACGTTCATTACACGACCGCAAGGTTAAGATTTTCTAAATTCCCACATGGAAATTTTGAAACGGTGAACGTAGTCAAAAATAAATTTGCTTTGCTAAAATTTTACATAGTCTTTGTTTGCCTTCACATATTGACTGCATATATTGCTGTCCTAATTTCGAATTCTATACACAAAATGTTAACAAACTTGTGTACCAACACCCGCACACAATGGATAATAAATTTTAGGATATTGAAAACTATCGCTTGAAATACCCAGTCAAATTAAAACATACCTTTTGCCCACACATCAGAGTGCATTTTCCATCTTCTTTCAAAAACTAAAAGTACTTTAGTGCATTGCTCACAATTCAAGAAATTAAAGTTTAAGAGACTCCGTAAATAAAGAGTATACATGCTTGTTGAATAAACCAGACGTATGATTAAAACTTTTCCTCTTAGGATGGAAATGTGGTCGCGTTATATAGTAGAGGCATTACAGTTTAAGTCTAACAATATCTAGCTTTTAGAAGTAGCTCTTCTAAACTTAGTGATATGATTAGAACATCGAAGTTACGGCATGTGGCCAGTCTGAGAGAATCGTAATTGGCAAATTAGGCAAACTTTAAAGTTTTCGGAATTTATCAGATTCTAATAAGGTTGTTTACTTAATTTTTGTTAGGTGTAAAGTATGTTGTAACGTTTAAATGCAGAAATAGGGTTAATACTGGCAACAATAATGATAGATAGACGGAATACGTATAGCTTAATGTATTGTTTTCTTATATGTATTTTTCTTGTGTGTAAGTCTAGTCACCTATCTTCACTTGAATAAGAGAGTGCAATTACCCAACTCTGCTCAACAATTCTACCAATAAATTATTTCTGTAGCTTAAGGCTTGACTGAATAATTAATTCGATTTGGTAAACAGATTTGAGTAAAGACGTTACTAAACACAAATACTTCAAGTTCCCCAAGCACGTGATTATTCGTCACGTAATTACTCTTAAGAATATTTGAGTTACGTACGGCATACTGAATCTTACAGTGTAACTTCTCGAGTTAGATTAGATAGGTCAACATTGCGTTGTGGTTTCTTGGCATCTATGTGAAATTCCTTCTACACATTGTTCACTTATACACATACTTGTCTCAAGACAATGAGATATAGAGCCAGGAGTTTGGCAGCCAAAAGAGGATTAAACACAGAATGATAAAATTTTCAGAAGATATTAAAAGAAAATGTTATCACTTTCTTTTTCCATTGTTATTTTTTCAGGCGTTGTATTTAAGAATAAATTGTTTATTTTGAAAGCTTAGTATAAGAAGTAAAACTAAGCATATTTTCATGTTTCCTAATACCAAACGGATAATGTCTCAAATATTAAAACTGCTACATATTTAAATGGATTAAGGTTACAGAAGGTATTAATATTTGTGTTACCGTGTTTAATTATTCTAAAAACGTAATAAATAGCCAAGTGCTTACCTTTTTCCATCCGCGAAATTGTGTTCAATTTTATTTTCCAATTACTGGATTCGAATGTTAAATTAAACTGAACTAAAACGAATGTATCCTCCCTTTCAATTCTCGTAAAACGTTTCGCACGAAGTGTTTGTTGTCTGTGTATCTTTTCTAAATAGGTAGGTAATGGTTAACGCTTCAGTTTGGAACTACGTACACGAAATAATACGGAAAAGTTTTATAAACTCTACTACTATTCATTTTCTCGCAGTTGTGCCAAACTAGGAAAACACAATGTCACTACCTCTTTAACGAACATTCTACTTGTCCCCTTTTTTTCGCGTATTAATAGAGTAAGACTACGAAATGTCATAGCTCTTATTCTCTCTTAGGTATCGGAGATGTCGATTAAGGGATATACGATACAATTACCACAATATATTTTATTATTGTAACCAATCCTTTAAGACATCGTGTTTCAATGTTCTGTACACCAGTTCGCTCTATCAATGACATGGATTTCCAGGCGTGGCAAGTAAATATTTCAGTATATTTTACTTCCAGCAGTGGACTTCCACTGCTGGAAGTAGCTGTTCTATTCTGTTAGTTCATTTTTTTATGTAATAGGAGGCAAACGAGCCAGCAGGTCACCTGTTGGTAAGTGATCACCGCCGCCCATGGACGCCCGGAAAACCAGAGGAATCATAGATGCGTTGCCGACCAGTCAACGTTACAGTCCATGTCAAATTATTACAGTAGTTGTGGTCATGATAAACAATGTTGTAATTATTCTCCATTTTAGGAGAAGGTATGCCTTAAATTTCCCAGAGTTATGATTGCAATAGAAACTAAACCAACTTAATTATCAAATATCCAACATTTAACATCATACCAGCTTATATAAATTGCATTGCTAATTGCATGGCACAGGCCTTCTGTAATTAATTTTATTCTGGACCTAAAATATTATGAAGTAAAATGGAAAATTATGTCAATCGAACTCTTTATTACTATATTACCAGGGCGGGTCAATAAGTCCGTGACTTTTTAGATTTCCCGTCTCTTTTTTGAAAAAGCAACACTGCTCCCGTCAAGAGTCATCTGTCAGTTGACTCTTGTCAAAAATTGAACAAGTTTTGACAATTAGTTTGTTTTTAACGGCCGTTAATATCAGACTACCGCGTTGACTAATAAGAAAAAGGAAAAAAGTGAATTTCGTGTGCTCATAAAGCATCATTTTTTGCGAAAAAAATCTATGACGTAAACCAAAGCTAAGCTTGATAAATATTATGGGGACTCTGACTCTCCATCCATTTCCATGGTAAAAAGTGATTTACTGAATTTTGATGTGGCCATACAAGCACAGAAGATGCCGAACGTTCTGGACGACCAGATGAGGTCTCCACATCCGAAACAATTAAAAAAATTCATGATACGGTTCTATTCGATCGGGGATTGAAAGTGAGAGAGATTGTGGAAGCCACAGGCATCTCATATGGCTAAGTGGTTTCAATTTTGAATCATAATTTGGGTATGAGAAAGCTTTCAGAAAGACGGGTGCCGCATATGCTCAAAATCGACTACAAACACTATCGTGTGACAATTTTGCAGGAACGTATGGCTTTGTTTAATCGCAATAGGAACTAGTTTTTGCGCCGTTTTGTAACGGTGGACGAAACATGGATCCACCACAACATACCGGATACCAAACAGTATTCAAAACAGTGGGTTTCTCGGGGTGAATCGGCGCCAAAGAAGGCAAAGGTGGGTTTGTCACCCAATAAAGTCATGGCGACTATTTTTTTAGATGCACGCGGTTTTATCCACATTGACTACCTTCAAAAAGGAAAAACAATCAATGGTGAATATTACAGCAACTTATTGGGTCGATTCGATGAGGCATTGAAAGAAAAGCGACCGCACTTGGCCAAGTAAAAAGATTTTTCCACCAGGATAATGCTCGGGTGCACACATGTGCAGTTTCCATGGCAAAACTCCATGAATTGGGCTACGAGTTGCTCCCTCATCCGGCCTATTCACCAGATCTAGCTCCGTGTGATTATTTTACGTTCCCAAATTTAAAGAAATGGCTCGGCGGAAAGAGATTTTCCACCAATGACGAAGTCACCTCACACACAAATGCCTATTTTGAAGACCTCTACAAAATACAATTTTTGGAAGGGATAAAAAAATTGGAGAAACTTGGGGCTAAGTGTATAGAGCTCGAAGGAGACTACGTTGAAAACGAAAATAAGTTTTTATATAAAAAGCTGTGTTTTATGGTAAAAGTCACGGACTTATTGACCCGCCCTCGTAGATACAGAAAATATTCCTAAGTCTTTTTTTTAATACAACTTCGATATGAGATGGGTGTCTAAAGGAACCTGTTTTGTATTTTAAACTCCACAATGTGTCTTATATTGTTGTGGGATTACAGAATAAGAGTACAGTACAATTTTACCACTTTATCTCATCCCGAAGGTGTCGTAAGTGGCAACAAAGGAACTACCCCTTGTTAGTTAAAACCCTAGAGCAACTCGTTTGATCATGACCAGGACCAAATACTGACAAAACTATCACAAAATTAACTAATTTAATGGTAACAGTAAAACAAAACAAAATTAAAACATAATTCCAAAATGTCGAGTACCTACTTGTATCCCACCCGGGTTTCCTATTAGTGTACTATGTTTCAAGTGGCTCGAGTAGCTACTTCACTTTGTGTGTGTAATACATAATAAACTCTACACAAGTAGTAAGTGACTCCGTAATAACGTTTATCATTTTCTTTCGAGAGCATCCTTTTGTTATGTTTGAATAATGGACTAGTAGAAGAGCTTGTAAATATTCTGCTTTAAAGCACGAGCTGTTTTGAGAAAGCTTTTGTAGTATACCACGGTGCCATTCGGATTGGTAGAGTATTTCATTGGTGGCTATCTTCGATCAATATCTTTTGTTGTTGCAATAATAGGTGTTACATTAGAACTTTTATTATACCAAATTAATAGTCATATGTTAGTTCCGTTCCTGCAGTGGGTAGGTTATGAGCTAAATTACTAAAAAAAATTTTTAAAATCGCCTAATTTAATGACACCAATAAAACAAAACAAAATTAAAACATAATTTCAAAATGTCAAGCACCTACTCGTATTTGTATCCCACCCGGGTTTCCTATTAGTGTACTATGTTCCAAGTGGCTCGAGTAGCTACTTCACTTTGTGTGTGTAATACATAATAAACTCTACACAAGTAGTAAGTGACTCCGTTATAACGGTTATCATTTTCTTTCGAGAGCATCCTTTTGTTATGTTTGAATAATGGACTAGGAGAAGAGCTTGTAAATATTCTCCTTAAAAGCGCAAGCCATTTCGATAGTAAAGCTTTTGCAGACTATACCATGTTACCTATACGGATTGGTAGAGTATTTCATTGGTGACTTTATTCTATCAATTATTTTTGTTACATAAGGAATATTATAATTATCCCCCATATTTTAGTAAATATATCATTAGTTTACTTTTAGTTAGTTATTATTAATTAGTTTACTTTTTGAAAAGAGAACTATTAATAAATTACAAAAAAAACCGTCATGTAATTTATTTTAATAAATAGGTATTTCAATATTTTTATGCCTTATAAATAAGTTTTTAAACATTTTCACGACGATACACTAACCTACTTTTGAAACGGAGAGGACATGGGAGGGTTTATGCCACAATTTAATTTCCGTTCCACGGAAACGTCTTAAGACACATACATGGTAGTGGAGACTCAGAATACTACAAGGTATTGGTTATCCTAGTAAGGCTTAGTGATAGTACAACAATGAAATAGATATACACAATGGTTTCATACAATTGATCATCATTCTATAGGTCATTGTACAAATCTATATTACATAAGGTAGAGAAGATTACTATATATGCTATTGTGTATCATGCATAATATGGTAAACAATAAACATATTATGTCATCATCATAACAGCCCATTAATGTCCCACTGCAGGGACGGGCCTCCTGCCGTGACGGAGGGATACTTGTCCTACTAATACCACGCTGGCCAGACGGATTGGTATAGGGTTTAATTTCAAGTTTTTTTTTTTTAATTTGTAAACATAATATTTACAGTTAGTCCCTTAGCCGGATTTTACGAAAGCCACGGGATGAGATGGGATGGTGACATATTGTATTCTTACTCCGTCACCACTATACTTGCAAAACTGAATATTACGAAATATTACGGAATAATACCGGAATATTACGGGAAAATTTCATAAAATCGGATTTATGCAAAATTGATTTAATTAATATTTTTATGTTTTATTTGCTGAAAAATGGTATTTTGCATCGATCGTCGATCGCCGCCGCCGCCGCTACAACTTTGTGCGCCGGCCGCCGCGGTTTCACGTGATTTGAAATTAAATTTATTTTAAATCAAATTTATTTATAGATTAAATATTACATAACAATATAAAGTATAATAATATAAATTATCAATGTTGACTGGTCCCAAACTAAAGCAGAGCTTGTACTATCGGTACCAGACAAAAGGCATAAATACAAATGTAGTTTATTTACAATTATTTATACCTTCTAATTATAATTATACACATAATAAATAAAAACAATAATATAAATTTTATAGCACATAAATATAAATATATCACGTGACAGTGCGATCAATTGAAAAAATCCCAAAGTTACGGCATTTTTCGGTATTATTCCGAAATATTCAACCTGAATTATTCGGATTTTTTCCCGCTAGCATCTATAGTCACTACACGGACAAACATATTATGTACCTATGTACTAATTGATAATAATTAAGTACAATTGCAAAATCCCACTTTGTGCTTACCGTTTCATCTACAAGTATCTTGGTTTTTCTTTCTTAGAAATTAATTAGAAATCAGTTTTTTAACATATACCTACTTACTTTCTTTCGGTTCTAAATACTTCACAATAAAAACCTTAAGATACATTTATTTATATATATTTGTTTCCTGTAATTGAAGGAATGATTCTGTAATTTTAAAAATTGATTTCTGATGTATTGCCTTTGTTGGAGACCCATAATAAATAAATAAATAAATAAATTTATTTCAAGTGTCTTTCTAAAATCCAATTTTTACTTCAAAACATTCGATAAAGAATCCACAAAGCGTCCTTTTCCTGAGTTCTTATTGAACAAACACACAATACACTTCATTAAATTGAACAAAGCTGTGAATACGAAAAAGTGTGAAAATGTGCGGGTAGTACTGAAACCGCACCACTGCATAACATTTCACAAAGGGTTCGTTACAATAGCGTTAGTTATGGCACTTTATATGCATTTTATTGCCATAGTTATATTCTGTTTAAAATTCCACTTGTCGAATAGTTTTCGAATACCTATAAGCCATAAATTTCTAATGAAAAGACATTAAACAAAGTAGTAGTAGCTATCTATCTGTCTATGGAACGGTGCAGAGTTTGGAGCTTGGTAGATAGATTGAAATATAATCAATGTAATATAATGTTGATTTATCTTTAGTTCTTGTTTCCCAAAGTTCCTGTTATCTGAAAATGTTTGTCAAAGGAATCAGCTATTGAAGTTCATACTGTAGATTATAGTAGTACAGTTTTAGAAACAGTGTTGGTAAGCTACAAGTATGGGCATGTGCTTGTGGCTTAAAAGTACGTGAATACTATGTACAAACATGTTGAAGCTTAGCTTTGCTTATACGCTTTGGTAATACATACGAGTGGTTTGTATTTGTTTGGATTCAGCTCTTAAAGCTTTTTGGCAGTCACAGATTTTACTTAATGAGCTCCAGCCAATCCTTTTATCTAGTTACACAGTTTGGTTTGCTAGTAGTAAGATAAAGAAGATTTGTGGGTATCCTTACATTAAATAATTACAAACAAAGAAAATAAAAGCATTTTACATAATACTTCAGAACACAGAACTCTAAGATTAGGAGAAAGAGGAACGTCCTAACTTTTCGTTACCTATTTGGATGCTTTTTTGGGTTCTTAATTTCTTTTATGGACAGCAAGTATGAAGTTTTTCTATGAAAATAAAATTTTATCTCAAAGATCAAAAATGTATCTGTCTATACATCAACGTAATAATTTTTCATATTCTGACGACTTTTAACCGAACGAGAAACTTTATTCAATTTGCAGCTGTTCTCGTCTAGCACTAAGTTATCGACGCGCTTGCAGTTATATGCATAATTTAACCTGCCACCACATGGAAGCTGACCTACATGAAATGCCCCAGTTTATCTTACAGTAACTGCGTACCCTTCCATGCATTTGTATATTTTTAGTCAAATTGAACGTTACGGTAAATACAGGAAGAGTTCAAAGTGAATGAGCTGTTAAGAAACTTTTTTTATCTTGTCCGCATAGATACTCTTCGGAGAAATTAACAAGTTAACCATTTATAGAACGTTTATCTTTGGATTGTGGTCACTGAGTTCGTTAGAACAATGGGACTGTAGTGTCATGAAATGTAAAGGATCTTTTGTAATACCATTGTTTTTTATTAATGATGTCCGTTTTTACTATCTATTACTAGGTATTGATAAAGGCATTAATAATTTTCATAATATTTACTTAGTTTATTAATATAGCTAGATAAATAGCTTCTCTCCTGAATCGATTTTTACGTCTTGCGCAGCATTGAAAGAAGTAGATATTTTTTTGTTTTTTTGTATAGTAAGCTATGACTTAACACGAAAATTCGCATTATGACAGTAACTTATTGTTGTTGATTACGGTAAACTAGGGTTACTTCGATGTCGTGAGGTAACATTGATCGCTCAATTTTCTTTATTATAGAAGTGTTAGTTTTGTAGAAATGAATCACGCCATACATGGGACAATCTTGATAAGGGCTAATACTATAAAACGGTAATCCTTCTCTTAGCATATTCAGAGAAAAATGAGTGATCAATGTAGCCCTTGCTTATTAAAGTAACCCCTTTCTACGGTACGTAAGTAAACACCTTTTTTAGTTAAGTATTTATAAGTCTCTTGGAGTTGACGTGTCCTTAAGTATAAGGCGATCTCAGATAGGTGTTCGGGAATAGTTGTATCGAAAAGGTGTAGGATCGGAAGTAGTGGCGCGAAGGAGAGCAAAATAGATAACCTAGAGCCTAGTTAGATAACGTAAAGTCAACGAATTTACTCGATGATTTTATAATACAAATATCATGTCTTATATAATCTCGTACATAAACTCACGTCTAATGGGGGTAGTCAGACACTACTAAACGCCAAAAACTACGGTCTTTATATACCTGCTTTGCTTTCAAGTTAATACTATAACATGTTTTATTAACATCTAAAATATTTTGCTCATAAAGTTGTATAGCAACATAATACGGTTAGTAAAGCTTTCTTATTTACGGAATGAAACTTGACAGAATTGACGTCGCGTGTCTTCTCACATCAGCTTTGCAATCACGACTTAGACATGCCGCTGATTACTACAATTGATTCAGTATTCTGTTCTACATAGTTCTAAGATTATATCTGATGCAATCTGATTGTTTTGATTGTTTTTATTGACTTATCTTTACGTATTTAGTTCTAGAATGTTTTGTCTATGTTCTATTTTTGCAATTTTATTATTTTAATCAAAGTAAGACTTCTCCGTGTAGTTACGGAGTAAGAATACAATATGTCACCACCCCATCTCATCCCATGGGTGTCGTAAAAACCGACTAAGGGGTATCATCTTTACGAATAAAGAAGGAAAACTTGAAATTAAACCAATCCGTCCGGCCAGCGTGGTATTAGTAGGCCAAATAATATCACTCCGTCACGGGAGGAGCCCCGTACCTGCAGTGGGACATTGATGGGCTGTTATGATGAAGACTTGTCCTTGTGGTAAAGTACTAAGAAAATAGGATTATGATCTTCTATTAACTACGTTTTATTAACTTTATAAAGGTTTACAATACTTTTAGCAAAACTTAATACTAAACTCTATAACAACGCAGATACCAGCCAATTACATGTAGCCAAAGTTCCTGCAGCGTGTATATAGGAATTGTCTTTTTATTAACTTGTTTAGAGGACTTTGTCAAGATTTTCGCTAGTTATTTTTGTTACCAGAAATAGTAAGAGGTTTTATCGGGTTTAAGTCCAGTTGGGACAGTAACTAAAATAAAGCAATATCATACGTTTTGTCGCGAGAACTTTTACAGACATACTTTGCATGGAAGTAAAGACACATAAGCTTAGGGACATCATCATTATCATCATCATATCATATGACGACCTCTGTGGCGTAGTGGTTATGTGAATGCTACGCAGAGGTCTCGGGTTCGATTCCCGCTCAATGCAAATCTTTGTGTGCATGAACATGATTGTTTGCATTGGTCTGGGTGTTTTCTATGTATTTATGTATGTATATAGTAAATGTATTTATGTATGTTTGTATATGTTACGGTAAATGTGATTAATTGAAAATTATTAATAATTACCGGTTATTATTAATAATAACATGTTTTGGTAAATGTGATTAATCGATCGAAATTTATTACTTTTAGTAGTAATTATTAATAATTCAAGACACGTATTGGTAAAAGTGATAAAATAAATAAAATTCCAACGTTTTTTGATCAGCAGATATTTTTTTCAAATATTTACTTTATTTGTTTTACAATCAATATCTCAATTACAATAAATAGATTAATACCTAATTGTTGATCACTAGTACCCAATGTAAGATTTAACTTGTCGTATGGGTACAATTTAACTTGTGGTAATTGTGCAAATTAAGAAAATTGGTATCCGGAGTCATGACTTCTCTCATCAGTAGGTTATGATCAATCTTCAGTAAAAGGAATTTGTTTTATGAAAACTATTCAATTATGTTGTAAAAACTAAGCACAGCCAGTAATCAAATAAATCTTTCCTGAATGAACTTCTCAGCTTTTGTTGAAGTAAAACTTCCTATTTAATCCACTCATGCAGTATTAAGATCTTTTAACAGTACGAGTTACTACCAGCACTTAGTACTTAGTAGTTTTACAAGTTCGACACACTCCGTGGCATACCTCAGGAGGCTGAGGCGTGCACGAAGTACGTAAGTAGTAAAGTACTTGTACTATTTTAATGTTTGTGTTCTTTTCCTACATCTTACTGTGTAGGTATATGCTAAAAGTGACGAGAGACCATTGAATAAGAGAGTGAAAAGACAACAGATAGTGTAAATATTTTTTTAAGAGACTTGTATAGCATGACGCCTATATGATAATGATTATGTACTGCTGAGCACGCGATTTGCTAGTTCGAAAACCCACGGATAAAAATTATTTTTTTAAAGTTCAATGTCCTTTATTGACTTTTACCGTTTGATGCCCTTTGGGTCCATTCTTTTCTAAGCCTGTAAAGGGGTCCATGACATGGGACTTGATCTCTATTAAGAGAAAGAAATCAAGATTATTTCGAACAAGGATACTTTGAATAATAACTATAAATACCGAATAGCTTACGTGATGCAATTCACGTTCATAGATTTAATATTTACAATTTATTCTAAATAGTCATGCATTCATTGACCGCATATTACTCATTGCGTCAACTTTAATTGATATCAGTTACCCTTTGTACTAAAACAAATGTTTGTGAGAAATGCACAGAAAAATATAATTGTTATTGTAAATAATATTAGATAATGCTTGTAGTTTAAAATTTCTCTACTTTTTACGTGATATGAAATGACAGTTCGATTATTCGTTCTGACTGTTTAATTATTTTATCTTTTCGTAACTGCTGCAATGTTTGTTTTATTGTTAACTGAATTGTTATCGAATGTTTTTGCTTGGATGGTTTTTAAGGAATTTGGATGTTTTTTATGTGGAATTGCGCGTGGTGACGACATACTATATAGTCACTATCTTATCTCTGGCCATGAGTGTCGTAAAGGAAATGGAAAGTTCATTGGTATTATTATCTCTAGGAAAAATATTTAAGAAACTTACTTAATACTAAATCCATCAAGTCAGTGTAATGTAAGTAGGTCATTACGTACATTTAAGTAGTCAGGGAAACGGCGATTATATTAGTCGCTACCCAAATGAAATAACTTTGACCACTAGAACAAAGAGATACCTACTATTGCATAATTTTGCTTAAAATATTTTAATTTAAATACAAAATGTGAAGTAGATCACAAAACAAAATATTTGCTTTGATAGTATCAACATGCATATTTATTAAAAATAATAAAGCTTTATTCCCTCTGATGTGAACATGAATATTGAAACTACATACCACATCACGTAACAGGAACTTTATGGACCATAAAGCTACATAAAAATAACTTTCAAACTGTAAATATTATAAAAAAAAACACGACAATATCACGCCCTATATTAATAGGCGTAACAGAATGCACTGTATTCAAAAACGGATCATAGTATGTATAAACAATACACACAGTGTAAATAAATACATACTGCTTGAACGTGAACACGTGAAAATAGTTCACTGGTTAACTATCAGTTAATAAATAACTGGTAGGTAGGTACAAGCTTGGTACGTGGTATAAATTAGTTAAATTTAAACCATAGCTTCACTGAATTGTTTCAGTTATAAAGCGATTGTATATATGCGGCTGTCGTAATTGAGATACCGTTTTCACTAAAGATTTTTTTTTTGTGAACTAGATGGATATATATGGCTATAAAATTTGCTGTGATTTAACCCATAAACGCAAGAAAGCGTCTTTAAAAAACAAGAAAAGTATTCTACTTAATATGAGGCTGTAGTAATTAAGATTAGTATTCAAAATGTCAAGCACTGTCTCTGAATTTTTTAATCATCGTCTTAATATCAATCATAAGAACTCCCTATGTTTACATTCTACGACGTCATGCTACCATATGATAAGTATAGCTTTAACAGCAGCTGAATCCGTCACCCTTAATTTCGTTGTTTAACTAACAATGCAAGAGTTTTTCAACTTTCGTTGTCTAACGAAATAATAACGTACTCCACTTTAATACTACCAATATGGTCCAGCTGATGCCGAATATAAGCACAATAATTACAAGAAACTTGTTACCAACTAATTATGGTTATACAGAAACCTTTCGACCGCAAAACAAAACGAGACTAGGTCGAGTGTTACAAGGGTCAACAGTAGCACTACAATTGTTACCGAAGCGTATCTAGCTAGGGTGCGTCAGACTTGTCTAGCCTAATAAACCTATTTGCTAATAAACCTTTCTGCTACAATGGTCGAGCGCCCAAAAAAAGGGTAATTGTATAACGTATACAACCTATTATCATAGTTGAAGGGAATCTACATGAGGACTAAGACTTACAACTGGTGATTGTAATGCGAGTCTTGTTACGGTTACTAAGAATTTATTATAGGTACTTCTTTTTTTGGTAAACTTTAGTCCCTCTAATTGAAGGCAAAATAATTCAAGGCATAGAAAGATGCTGGAGATAATGGTAATCTGTTTTGATTGTCCTTCAAATCTAAAAAAATGGGACATAACATGATGTCAATATTACACAATTCCTCACGCATATTATATTGTCACGCCATATTGTCCAAAAAACTAAGCAAAGGTTGTATTGTACAAATAAATAGACGAACAGATAAACACAAAATACTAAAATTGTAATAGTTTTTGAAACATTTTTATTCAAAGTTCATTGAAATAGATGAAATTCATAACGGATATAGTGCAATGAAAATACCAGTAAAACTTTAAGCTAGATAAATTGATCTCTCTATTGGTTGCAGAATAAAATCATAATCCTGAAAACAATTTCCTACAGTTAACTACATTTATTAAAAGATATTAAAGTAGTAATAAGCGCATGATTAGCAAGCTTCAGTACAATCTCTGGCACGCTAATTAATTGCTTCGCCTACGCTTACGAAGTACAATAAGTCGCAATAAAGCAAGGGCTTAAAAAACTAGCGAATAATTTGCTGTCCAACTTTATGATTGGTGCAAAGTAATGCAGAAGTTTAACGAACCTTTTTATATGAAATGGCGAGTAACCTAGATTTGTTGTGGGTACTTTAGATTTAATTGTTTGTTTTCTTTCATATACGTACTAGACTTGCAAAACTCGTAATTCGGGAAGTAAATTTGCTATCGTTTTAAATAAATTTAATTTAGGTATAATTTAATGTATGGTGGTTGGACTAAAATAAATAATGTAACCTCATGATTAATAATTTGTCGTAAGAAGTTTAGTGTAAAAGAGATTTTAACAACCATAACAGTGTTACTAGAGTATTTAAGTATACAAACTCAAAAAACAAAAGCCTTTTTGCCAGTTTCCCTCCGCTTCGTTAGAGGAAGAAGAAAAGATAAAATAAATAAAATCTTAATACACTGTACAAAACATCCAATGCTTCTATCCGTTGCCTTAATTCCTAGACTGTATTTATTTGCTCTTCCTATCGAGTTTCATACGTCGTAGTACTGCCGTGCCATGTACATATAATTATAAAGATATCTGTAGTAATGACACGTTCTGACTCTGTTGTAAATCTGGCTCAGTACCTGACTACTTGAAATTTACTTCACGATAAACCTTTAGAGAATTGAATCTGTCTTCGTAATCACAATGAATGTAACATCAGAAGATTAAAAACAAAGTAAAATTAATGCGATAAAGTTTACTCACCTAGTATTTTCACTCATCCCCCCACCCCCATCCAGACCCCATCTCATCCCATGGGTGTCGTAAAAACCGACTAAGGAACTATCCGTCAAATCTGTACAAAATAAAAAGAAGGTAAACTTGAAATTAAACTCTATACCAATCCGTTTGGCCAGCGTGGTATTAGTAGGCCAAGTATTCCTTTCGTCACGGGAGGAGGCCTGTCCCTGCAGTAGGACATTAATGGGCTGTTATGATGAAAGTTTACTCCTTCAATATGATCATTAAGCAATATTTTGAATGTCTGTCTTAGTACACAGACTACGAATATATTTCTACCGTGTTTCTACCTATTAAACCTTAATTTATTTTTTTACGACGAACTTTAAAACTTTAGGCTCTAATGTTGCAAAGTATACAGCAGCATCATTAACTATTAGAAAATAAGATATCAGTAGAATAGTGTCCAACATAATATACACGGATATAAACCTAAATAAATTACCTACTATTTTCTAAAGTGCATTGCAACAGACATTGTAAGTTCAACAAGACACTAGACAAACAATACTTCAACTAGGATATGATTCTGCCACAAGATTGAATGTTTCAATTACTAACGGGATATTGCAATATTGTACACAGATGGTATACGTTTCAACGTGCGGTCTTATAGTGTGACCACAGGAGCTGTGCACCCCCTGAGGTATGCGCGGCGAGGTGGGGGACGAAGAAAAAATAGATGTCCGTTATGGTAGCGTACACGTGATAGTTCTGATAGAAAGGGAAATATTCTTTTGATAAATTCTTTATGTAAAAATAATGCGTGAAATTCTGACTGAATTAGTGTAGGTAAATGCTTTATGCGAATTCACAGTGAAATATGTCAAAAATCCATGTTAATTTATGTTCATAGTACTGGTACAGATAATATGCTCACAAGTGATTTGAATATCTCGAGAGCTACAAAACATAGGTACCTATGTTTTGTAGTACAGTAATTCTGTTAATACAGTAGAAATGTAACCATTAAATAACGCCTGTGTAACACTTTATTTCAATACAAAATTCAATATTATCGGAGATATTAACGGTTCTTCGGGGCCGGGCTGGAGTTATTTCATTACGCTATAATAATTAAAACTACAACAACTATTTTTTTTTAATGTAGGTACAGTCTGTCTATAAAGTCCTGCCAAAAAATTAGGGCGCCACTTTGCAACACGTAGCAACCCTATTTAGTCTGACAAAATAGTTTTCAAAACAATTATGTTTAAATAACACTACACTAGAGCACTTATAATATTAGGGCATTTCTTGTAGGTAAGCCTATTGCATTTAAAGTTTTGCGTAGAACTTCAAGACTACAATTAAAATCCATCTCAGTTCTAGCTATCTGCAATTTTCTGAGGGTTGGAACTCGAAATTTTACAAAAGTTATGTAAAGTGAACATTTTTTTATACCTATAATAAATTTAGGCATAACTAGAAACAACATACAGGTAAAAGCAGAAAAATGTTATATACCTCTTTTTTACTGTAGAACATAATTATATTTTGTGGGGGAGAGCAGAAATATAGAAACATACATTTCTTTCTTTGGCCGGCCTTGCCTGTGTTTACCAGGAGTTTCAAGCTTTTCATTATTTTTAAATCTGTTATTTTTAAATTTAATAATTCTAATGGAATGGAAAGAATAACTACAATACCTAACTAAAATTTATTCAGTGTTAAATATGAACCAACAAGATATCATTTAACATGGATTTACTAAGAGCTAAATGATATAAAATTTAATAAAATAGGTATTGCAATTAATTATTTTTTGTAGACAGACCAGTCGATGCGAAAGTGACATAGTTTAGTTATCAATATCAACCGTATTATAGACATAAAGCAATTAATTCAAATTCAAATTGGGATAAATTTTGACTGAATTATACTAATGCAACTGATAATGTATCAACAGAAATGGTCGTACTACGATTTTTCTTACTTACAATGAATATCTAACCTAAAAATGTGCTATGTACACAATGCCTGTTTTTGGTCTCTAGATCTCAAATGGAGTGAATTTATTACTTGAGACAGATTACAAAAAACAGTAACACGATTACATACCCATCAAAGTTGCAGTTCGCCCATAAACATCATCCAAATATCATAAAAGTTGACCAGAAGCGTGCTCCGCTAAACATCGCCTTATAACTTTAAAAATCACATCCCGTGCGTGCCACTTTGATTTACCCTACTCATTGTTTCATTGTTCTTCGTAAGTCACTATTAGTTTATTGTAGATTAATGAACTAATAAAAATCACAAATTTGACGACTTTATAGACATATCTGTAATATATTACTCTTACTTAGTTGATCACAATGTAACCCAAATATACTCATATTTTATTTAAAATATGCAGGTGATAAATAAGAACTCACCCCTTACTCATAAACGCCTCTTAAATTTAATCACTGTTTAGCGAGATTATTATTTGTAAAATCAAACTTATGCCAAACAAAACCGTAACAATTTAAGGTAATCAATTAACTAAAATTTAAGAGGCGTTTATGAGTAAGGGGTAATCTGTATAAAGTAATTCCTAGGAATACTGTAGTGTTAACGATTTCTAATTCCTCATCATTAATCTTAACAATTGGATTTTTTTTTATTTTTATTTATGCAGAGATTTTTGGCATAGTAAACAACTCGATATAGCTCTTGTGTATGCTACCATAACGGACACCTACCTGCCGTCACGAGTTTTGACAGCAGTGTCATAACAATTCGAACATTATATTTTTCTCTAAGAATTTCATGTTCTTAGAGTATTTGATACATTCCGCTAGATGTCAATTTTCTCAAAGTTACATTATAAAAACACAAATAATGTTCTTTTTTACGCTTAAAACTATACAATAATGTAAATACTTTCTTGGAGTTTTTAAAAATGACTGTCTTTTAATAGAAAACTGCTACAGCCGCTCGTGTAGCGACCCGTACCAGCCAAATAACTCAAGTATATTGCGTCAGATGTCGCTAGTAGCTACGTCATAGACTGTTTATTCTATACCAGTATATAACATGTACTCAATATGTCCACCCCCCTCTCGCCGCGCGCATACCTCAGGAGGTGCACAGCTCCTGTGGTCACACTATAGTTAAGAATAGTGTGCTTCATCCTAGCTTGCGTGTACCATGGAGTTATGGCTCCATGAAGTTTGTAGGCCATTAATATATGCCCCAGTATCGAATAGCATGAGTTCACTTGATTTATATTTTGAAATGTAAATAGTGTTTAAATACTGAATGCGTTTTACGGAGTTCTCAGGTGTATAAACAATTTATACGTTTTATTTTAATTGTTTTAAAGAATTACTTTAAAGTTTTACACGACATAGTGTTCACTTTTTTTCTTTTCTTTCTTTACCTCACTTACTACTAGTTACTCACTTATAAGTTATACAATACATTTTTATGTAATTATTATAATAATACAGCATTAGCAATAATAATAATGTATAAATTCAAATAAAGAAAAATTGGAGTCGCCCGCTAAATACCGCTTGTACGCGAAATCCCTCAACTTAGACCAATCTAGGAAACTTCTCTTTACGACCTCCATCCTAGTGACCTGTTACACTAAACACCCATAAAGCCCTGCAGGGTACACCGGCCTGGATTACGTCATTCGACATTTTATGACTGTTTTGTTTGACTTACAGTATTTCGCTTTTTTGGCCACTCCGTGTGCATAAATCACTCAACGGATAGTACTAAATCTATCGTAAAAATTGATGTGTTAACCATTAAATTAGGAACATGCCCATATAATGCAATATCATAATAAACACCAAGTTTGGACAACACGTCTATGCCTTAAAATTAGTTATATTTAGGTAAAAAAAGTTTCTTTAGAATGTAATCTGTAATGTTATAGCCCAGTCAAAATAGACTAAATTATGATGAAAGTTTGCATTAATTCCCAACAAGCTGGATTTTTGTGCAGGTCTGGAATACGTCATTACAAATAATATGTCAAAAGTCCTTATCGACCCCGCTTGTGCGTTGTTTTTTATTCGAGGTCAAAGGTCACAAATTTCCGTTTTTTGCGTATATCTCTGAAACAACGAGAGCTATCGAAAAATGGTTTAGCCAAAGTTTGTAGACCATAAAATTATCTACATAAAATACCTCAACACTTTTCTCCTACAAGGCATCGTTTTCGAGATATCGTGACTTTAGAGCGCAGGAAAGTCGTATTTTCGACTATATGCACACACTTGCTTTTTCCCGCGATTTCGCTCGCGTTTATAAGTATTATTAAAAATAAGGCTTATTTCAATATATAGTAGCAATATGCATGCTTGGTCTCAGCCTAATCGGTTTGAAATTGACAAAGTTACATACAAACTTTCATCCCCTATTTTATCCCCTTAGGGGTAAAATTTATCAAAATCCTTTCTTAGCGGATGCCTACGTTATATCATCTACCTGCATGCCAAAATTCAGCCAGATCTGTCCAGTGGTTTGGGCTGTGCGTTGATAGATAACTATGTCAGTCACCTTTGAGTTTTATAAATATAGAAGATTTCCGCACCACTTCTGAGGTAGGTAAGGCCAATCTTGCACCAACATTGAATCAAATACAGCTATACATTGAATCAAATACAACAGTACATTGAATCAAGTACGCGGAGTTTTTTTTTAACGTGTTTTCTCCAGTAGGAACTCCTACCACATAGTGATCTATGAACGCACAGCCCAAACCACTGGACTGATCTGGCTGAATTTTGGCATGAAGGTAGATGATATAACGTAGGCATCCGCTAAGAAAGGATTTTGATAAATTTTATCCCTAAAGGGATAAGATAGGGGATGAAAGTTTGTATGTAACTTTGTCAATTTCATGCATGCTTATTGCTACTATATATTGAAACAAGCTTTATATTTAATAATATTTATAAACGCGAGCAAAATCGCGGGAAAAAGCAAGTGTGTGCATATAGTCGAAAATACGACTTCCACGCGCTCTAAAGTCACGATATCTCGAAAACGATGCATTGTAAGAGAAAAGTGTTGCGGTATTTTTTGTAGATAATTTTATGGTCTACAAACTTTGTCTGGACCATTTTTCGATAGCTCTCGTTGTTTCAGAGATATACGCAAAAAACGGAAATTTGTGACCTTTGACCTCGAATAAAAAACAACGCACAAGCGGGATCGATGGGGACTTTTGACATATAATTTGTAATGACGTATTTAAGGCCTGCACAAAAATCCAGCTTGTTGGGAATTAATGCAAACTGGATATCTATTTTGACTGGACTATTATGTTGTAAATGTAAATTAAACTTTAATGTTTTTATATACTTTTGTCGTCGAGGTTATACACACATCAAAAAAGTCTAAGCAACATGCATGATATTACAAATTTACCATTTATATTAATTAATTTCTAAGTATTTACTCACTCAAAGTGTATAGGTAAGTAAACTTTTTTGTTATTGATGACATACTGGCTGGTTGTAAAAAAAAAATTTCGATTATGTTTTGTTTTTTTTCATAAAAATCAAATGACTGCGAATTTGTTTGAATTTGAGTGCATGTTAATTGCTACGTTTTAGTCTTGATTTTATAATTTTACCAACCATTTAAATACAGTTGGCGACAAAATTGAATTGTTAGATATTCTTTACGTCATGGAGCGACGTCATTTGACGGCAGATGAAATGCAAAGAGCTGTAGGGATGTTGCAAGCGGGAAGTAATCAATCTCAGGTATCTCGACATTTTGGTATTCATAGAAGTGTTATTTGTCGTCTTTGGCAGCGCTACAATAATACAGGGGAACCCGCTGAACAGCATCCAGGCCGTAAAAGGAGTACAACCACTCGGCAAGACCGGTACATACAACTGACTGCAAGACGCCAGCCGATGTTAACCGCTCGAGAGATAAGTTTGAGGCTACAAAATTCAAGTGGTGTTGATGTAAGTCCCCAAACTGTGCGAAATCGACTGCATGAGTACGGCCTACGAGCTCGACGCCCTATCAGGTGCCCACCGATACGTCACGGGAATCGCGCTCGTCGAAATGAATGGTGTAGAGAACGCATAACATGGACCCAGGAACAATGGTATAAAATTATGTTTTTCGATGAGTCGCGATTCGGGTTTAGGCCTGATACAAGAAGGGTGCGAGTGTACCGTCGACCCGGAAATACTGAAAGACTCAGGTGCGTTCAGGAAGTTCATCCATACAGCGGCTCAACAGTTATGGTATGGGCGGGTATTATGAAGAACAGGCGAACTGAGCTCGTTTTTGTAAATGGAAACATGAACGCTGAAAATTACGTTGAGGATATTCTCAGACCTTATGTCCATCCATTTGCACAAACCTTTGGCTCCGATTTTACGTTAATGCATGACAATGCGCGTTCACATACAGCTCGGCGAACCAGTGAATACTTGGCAACGGAGAACATCCAGGTATTGCCCTGGCCTGCACAATCGCCAGACCTCAACCCCATCGACCACGCATGGGACATGCTCCAGAGACGTGTTTTGAAGGACTTGGACGGAGTGACAACAACCCAACAGCTGAAGGATTTGCTACAATTCCATTGGGAGCGAATACCGCAAGATGACATAAACAGTCTCATTAATTTAATGAATAATCGTTGCCGACAAGTTCTGAATAGCAGAGGAGGCCATACTTTGTATTAAATTGTCCTATTCTTTCACAATAAATTCATTTTCTTAAGAAATTTCAATTTGTAAAAAAAAAGTTTAGTTTCTTATGTACCTGTATTTTCTAATATTGTTAATTTCTGTTATTAAAAGAACTTATAAAGAAAACAGCTGTTATTTTTACATCATAGAACCCTAAAAATATTATTTTAAAAATAAAATACAACGTTATAATTAAAATAAATGGTAAAATAAATTAATATAAATGGTAAATTTGT
The DNA here is from genome assembly GCA_905475405.1 of Schrankia costaestrigalis. Taxonomy (NCBI): domain Eukaryota; kingdom Metazoa; phylum Arthropoda; class Insecta; order Lepidoptera; family Erebidae; genus Schrankia; species Schrankia costaestrigalis. The sequence continues at coordinate 14,618,826 of FR997840.1, read as the reverse complement.
AATATCATGCATGTTGCTTAGACTTTTTTGATGTGTGTATTTTAGTGTAGTGAAACAGGACTGGCAATGGACAACAAAGTTATAAAGACATTCATTGGAGGTAGACTATGCATTGCAATGGCAATATAAAGATTCAGAAACAATTTTACACTGCCAAATAAACTAAACTAAATAAAAAAATCTTTTAACAGCAATCGTTGTAAGTAAAAATAACACGAATCGAATTTACTTTAATTTGAAATTCCATCTGTCTGAATCGTCTTCGCATTTGAAATACAAAGCACCTTTAGACCCGAACACACAGAATACGTTATGCACCTTATATCCTTATAACCTTTTTTCTCTACATCAGCACAAGAATACTCCTTAGCATATAGGTATCATAAAAATGTCTATTTCGCGTTAGTGTCTACACTTCAGTATAAAACGTGAGGCAAAATTTAGTAGCGTAAAAGTGAGAATATTTTGAAGGAATATGAGCTACCTAATTTTGTGAAAGGCTTTATGGGACACTAAAATTATTTTACTAAGGTTTAAGATGTCGTTTCATAGAGACCTCATTCTCGTATGTATAAGCCAACTAAAGTGCCGTGTCATTAAAAAACTACTACATACTTTATGTGTAGTGTCTTACATACTATTAAACCGTTGTAAACAGGATAATGTTTCAGGAAAGTTTTATAATTAGCTATCTGCTTTTATGATGCAGTGTATCTGCTTGTATGTGAAGTATCTGAGACACTTTTTTCTATTATTTCCGATAACTTCACGTCCATGGGCGGCGGTGATCACTTACCATTGTGACATACTGGCTCGTTGGCCTCCCATTACATTTAAAAAAAACTTAAGTCTGTATTTTAATACCACTGTCAAGCTAAACGGTTGTATGAGCAACGATGATGATAAAAAAACTCTTTTGGGCGGATCATTACCTATAGGGTTTTTAGATTTTACTTTTTTACATAAAAAAATGTTGCATTACTTTACCCATAGGTACTCGACGTATAAGATTCCCATAAGATTGGAACAACCTACCGACCGACTGAGTAGGTATACTATACGTAAAATTATATAATTCTCAGTCAACGTAGGAACGAAGGTTGTTAGAAAATAACGTTTTAATAAATGCTTGCTAAAAGGGTACGCTGTTTACATTGGGATGTTATAAGAATAGATTGATTAATGTTCAGGTGGGCCGATGAAAAATGGTGTGCAGGATCAGGGAAACGATAAGATCCGTAAAGTATCTTTAATAAAACATTACGCAACTTAAGTGAAGATTTAAAGTAAAGTTTGCTTTAAGATTTTTCTGATTTTAATATTTTCTATTATACGTAGTTTTTCTTTGTGGTGATGAAGTAAGGATGTTAAGTGACACCTCCCCATCTCATCCTGTGTATTGTATTGTAACCAATTGAAGGAGAAATTAAGCAAATATTTATCTCTACGGAGAAAATATTGGGAAATATTGAAGAATATTTTCATACATTTACTTAACGTTCTCTTGTTCAAAACTAAGCTGAGTTTGTTTTGTTTTTGCCACAATTGACATTGGATGGAGAGTAATGGTATAGCTTTTTCTGCCAAGTTTGTACGTCAAGCCAGAGTAGTATTTTCCATTTAAGAAAATAAACTTGACTTAATTCCGTCTATTCCCAGTTTCCCCCGAATACTTTCCCCCGATCGGGGGAATTTTGTCGCATCTTCCCCCGAATTAATAATCGGGGGAAACTGGGAAAAAGTTGTCCTATATTCCCCCGAATATTTAATTATAAATCCATTAAAATAAACGTAATAAGTATAATACATACATTATCTATATATATAAAACTCAAAGGTGACTGACATAGTGATCTATCAACGCACAGCCCAAGCCACTGGTAGGATCTGGCTAAAATTTGGCATGCAGGTTGATGTTATGACGTAGGCATCCGCTAAGAAAGGATTATGATGAATTCTACCCCCAAAGGGATTAAATAGGGGATGACAGTTTGTATGAAACTTTGTCAATTTCAAATCGATAGGCTTGAGACTTTGTATGCAGATAGTTACTATGACGTAGGCATCCCTTCAGAAATGATTTTGATAAATTCAACCCCTATAGGGATAAAATAAGAAACGAAAGTTAGAATGAAACTTTGTCAGTTTCAATCCGATCGAGCTGAGACTTTGCATGCATATAGCTATTATGACGTTGACATCCCCTTAGAAAGGACTTTAATAAATTCTACCCCCAAGGGGATAAAATAGGGGATGAAAATTAGCATGAAACTTTGTCAGTTTCAATACGATCGGGCTGAGACTTTGCATGCATATAGTTACTATGACGTTGGTACACCTTTAGAAAGGACTTTGATAAATTCTACCCCCAAGGGGATAAAATAGGTGATGAAAGTTTCTATGAAACTTTGTCAGTTTCAATACGATCGGGCGGAGACTTTGCATGCATATAGTTACTATGACGTTGGTACCCCCTTAGAAAGGACTTTGATAAATTCTACCCCCAAGGGGTTAAAATAGGAGATGAAAGTTAGCACGAAACTTTGTCAATTTCAATCCGATCGGGCTGAGACTTTGCATGCATATAGATATTATGACGTTGGCACCCCCTTAGAAAGGACTTTGATAAATTCTTCCCTCAAGGGGGTAAAATAGGTGATGAAAGTTTGTATGAAACTTTGTCAGTTTCAATACGATCGGGCTAAGACTTTGCATGCATATAGTTACTATGACGTTGGTACCCCCTTAGAAAGGACTTTGATAAATTCTACCCCCAAGGGGTTAAAATAGGAGATGAAAGTTAGCACGAAACTTTGTCAATTTCAATCCGATCGGGCTGAGACTTTGCATGCATATAGATATTATGACGTTGGCACCCCCTTAGAAAGGACTTTGATAAATTCTACCCCCAAGGGGATAAAATAGGTGATGAAAGTTTGTATGAAACTTTGTCAGTTTCAATACGATCGGGCTAAGACTTTGCATGCATATATTTAATATAATATGACGTTGGTACCCCCTTAGAAAGGACTTTGATAAATTCTACCCCCAAGGGGATAAAATAGGGGATTACAGTTAGTATGAAACTTAGCTTCTCTCATGAACTGCATGTTTTATGTTGCTTGCTCACGAGTAATTTCTCTCAATAGCTTAATAGTTTTAGCGCCTAATGACAGATTAATTATCTATATCTATATCTATATATCTATACTATTATATAAAGCTGAAGAGTTTGTTTGTTTGTTTGAACGCGCTAATCTCAGGAACTACTTCTTCGAATTGAATTTAGTTTACAGTTTTGGATAGACCGTTTATCGAGGAAGGCTATAGGCTACATATAACATCAAGATATGATAAAAAAAAAATCAAAAATTGGAGGTCCTATGGGCCTACTTAGAAGGTTCATGTTCACTCAGAGGGAAATGGAGAGAGCTATGTTGTAGCCTGACCTATGGGCCTACTCAGAAACCCTCATGGTTTCTCAGGAGCGCAATGGAGAGACCTATGTTGTACCCTAACCTATGGGCCTACTCAGTAGAATCATGGTCACTCAGAGGGCAATGGTGAGGGCTATGTTGTAGCCTGACCTATGGGCCTACTCAGAAGGCTCATGGTTTCTCAGAGGGCAATGGAGAGACCTATGTTGTAGCCTAACCTATGGGCCTTCTCAGAAGGCTCATGGTGTCTCAGAGGGCAATGGAGAGAGCTATGTTGTAACCTGATCTATGAACCTACTCAGAAGGCTCATGGTGTTTTAGAGGGCAACGGAGAGAGCTATTTTGCAGCGTGACCTATGGGCCTACTCAGAAGGCTCATGGTGTCTCAGGAGCATTAGAGAGAGCTATGTTGGGAGTTTCCCTGCGTGATCGAATCAAAAATGAGGAGATTCGCAAGAGAACCAAAGTAACCGACATAACCGGTTAAAGTACGACAAGCAGGGCACATAGCGCGGAGAACTGACAGCTGTTTGGGCAGAAAGATTCTGGAATGGCGACCGGCGACAGCGCTGTTGTAGACGACTGGAAGCCGATGGATGAGGGAGGCACAGGACCCCATAAGGTGCAATACTTGGAGAAGTCCTATGTCCAGCAGTTGACGTCGATTGGCTGATATGATGATGATGATAACTTTGTATGGATTAAACAAGTTATTTTATCATTTTATTTATTTTCATTAAGAATATGTGTACAAAGAAGTTTTGTAGGCTTCTTATTTTTACACACGCTAAACAAAAAAAAAGTCTAATTAATCATAATACTTCTGAACGCGAGCGAAGCCGCGGGCTACAGCTAGTATATTATAAAGTTAAATATTTGAGACCACTTTAAATTTAAAGAGCTTTCAATTCAATGCCTAAATCAGTCTAAGATGTGATAAAAATGATGTGATAAATAAATGTTTAACCTTGATACAGTATCAAAAAATCTAAATATTATAAGTACTATTTTGAGGTAAAAAGTTTCAATTGTGTTGTTTTCTTGAATAACATCAAATTCAACTGTTTGATGTCACTTGTGACGTTACTCGGGTGCATTGTGTGAAATGAAAATCAATCATTAAACGATGAGTTCATAAAGGATTGCCAAATGCAGCTCTTAAATGGAAGTTTAACAGTTGGCCACTTTTTTGAAAAAATTAAATAGAATAAATAAGAAGTTAAAATACTTTTTTTAAATGATAACTCTTTGTCATAACTTTTCTATTCAATGCTGTAAATTTATTTATTTATTTATTTATTTATTTATTTGTGATCTCCAACAAAGAATACACAATACAAGTTGTTTTATACAAAATACATACAATAGTCTTAGTGTTTCCTCAATTAAAGGAGATCACAACATGCATAATAATTTATACAAATCGCAAAAACAGAGAGAAGAAGAAAAAAAATATTCACTGACTTTATACAATTAAATCCGAAATCCTTCCTCTCACTCAATTGATATAAAATTAAAATCAAAATCTACCTAATAAAATTAAGACTAAAATCAAAATTAAAATCAAAAATTAAAATCAAAATCGTAATTAAAATCAAAATTAACATTTAAATCAAATTTAAATGAAATTCATACAATTAATTAATTATCATAGTAAAAATATCATAAACTAAATAAAAATTAAAACTTAATAATAATATAAATAAAAATTATAAATAAAATTAAATAACAAAACAAAACAATTAACCAAAAATAACAATGATAATTTATAGATTATATACAATTTAAATTGAATGTAAGCGTTTTGTTTTTGTTTAGTGCTGAGGTACGTCACATCTATATTGGTGGGTTTGCTGTTACCAGGTTTCTAAATTTGTTCAGACTATTGGCAAAGATGTCTATTTCAGGTGTCGCAATCGATACAGTGTTATACTGAATGCTCATCCTAACTATCGGTGAATGTTTCCCCAGATTCGTACGGCACCGAGGAGCTTTAAGTAATGCACGAGGATGACGTGGTGTTCTGTAAGGGACGTTAAGACATATCTTGCTGAGAAGCTCTGGGCAGTCAATATGATTATTTAACAACTTATAAAGGAATACAAGGTCGGATACTGTACGACGGGATTGGAGAGAATACATTTTGAAGTGGTTCAGCCTGTCCTTATATGATGTTACTGAGTAATTCAATTTCAATCGGAAAGCAAGATGTTGAACTAGTCTTTTTTGTACACTCTCAATCCTAGAAGCATGAATTTGATACGTGGGACTCCAAACTGTGCTACAGTATTCCAATCGGCTTCGTACGTAACTGTTATAGAGAAGTAGCACAGTGGATGCGTTTTTAAATTCCTTGGAACATCGCAGGACAAACCCGAGAGCCCGAAATGCAGCAGCAATAGTTTTGTCAATGTGTTCAACAAACCGGAGCTGGTTGTCCAAGTGTATTCCCAAGTCCCTCACAACACTTACTTCGGATAATGTGGTTCCCTGTATGTCATAGGAGGATTGTATTTTGTTACGTTTTCGGGTGAACTTGATGTGATAGCATTTAGAGCAGTTTATATGCATGTCATTCTCTGTGCACCATTGGTTTAGACGGTCGATATCTGATTGTAGTAGTTGTGTGTCAGATTCCTGTCGGATAACACGTACCAATTTCAGATCGTCTGCAAAAAGGTATGGAGTTGAGTGCTTAAATAAAAATAATAGGTATGATTTAATTTTATAAAGGTATGGTGGTGTTATGTTATACTCGTATACATATTAATTTACATAATTGTTTGATTTAATGTAAATAGTTATGAGTTACTGTAAAAAAACCAGATTTTAAACGTTTTTATTACATCTTTAATTGATAAGGCATTGAAATATGTGTAAGTTTATTTTGATTGGTACTAGTTTCAACTGTTATTTTTTAATTAGTGTACAGAATGGCTTCTCTATTAAAATGAATATTATACCGTTTTATATTTTTACAAACTTTGTTTTAATTTTATTTAAGTGGATTTATATAATAATATTCAGGGGAATATGGGATACTTTGTTCCCAGTTTCCCCCGATGAATTCGGGGGAAGATGGGAATAAATTCCCAGTTTCCCCCGATTATGAATTCGGGGGAAGATGCGACAAAATTCCCAGTTTCCCCCGATCGGGGGAAAGTATTCGGGGGAAACGGAATAGACGCTTAATTCAAGTTTATTTTCTTCACTGGAAGAAGCTCGTTATTACAAGCGAACTTTTAAGGGCTGTTACCTGTATGATAAAACAAAATCATTATCGACTAGTTTAATTAACGACGAATAAAAATGGGTAAAAACTGAGTACGTTTATAATATTTTTTCATGATAAAAATGCAACGTGCTAGATTGGCAATTTCAAAGTTCACTTACCTGCAAATTTTAGCCACTTTAGCTCAGAGTAAGAAAATGTAAGGATATGCAATTTTCGGTCGAGCTATAATAATATCCCTGTAATATCTGTGTCAGACTGGCTTACAACTAGATCTCAAAGGACCTTTTAAATCATAATCTTAATTTTAGCGTTAGCGTTTTAGTACGAAAATTCAAGGTTCTACCCGTAAAATTCCCTTACAAACTACGATTTTCATTTGACCTTCTCTTAGAATGTTTATTCTTTCATATGCCTTAACCGTGCATAAGAATTTGATGTCAGCAGCATTCCAAGTTCATTCAAGTAGCAACATTTCTGATACGTCCATGCGATTTAGGGATCCTATATTTTTTTGTTGTGTCTAAGCCAAAACTCTAGCAAGGAATTTTCATGATTCAAACATAGCTTTTTAATTGTTAGTGCATATTATAATGTTAATAGGACTGTAGTAATGAATAAAAACTGTGTAATATTTATATCAACTGAACAGTTTTTTTTATAAAATCCTTTCACAATAACTTGGAAACTACTAAAAGGCAACATTTCAAGTCGATCAGCCAAATCTTTTCTTGTGTTCATATTCTTCATTATGACATTATTTAGCACTGACTTATTTACTGTTTAGAGTTATAAAATAAAAGTAGGAACCTATTATTTACCCGAAACAGGCAACATTTTTTAAAATATTATTTTTAGCATTAGTCTCGTGCATTCCTAATATGATGTTAGTAATTAACCGTGGGTTTCATGTTACAGAAACATGCCTTAGTTCGACATCTATAAAGGTACATGTATATTATGTACCTTTATGGATGTCGAAGTGAGGTCACGCTTTCTGATAGGTGTTCAAAGTAAAATTATAGAGTTTAAAAGGAGATTGTTCTATTGTTGTTTATTTGTTAATTCAAGTAAATGTTTACGCTTCTTTTCTTTTACAACAATAATTGTGCTATTGATGTATAAATAACATTCAAAACAAACTACTCCAGTTGAAAATAGGCATTAGACATTGAATAGTTATAGAGTTTATATCGAAATAGTAATTTCCTTAATACAAATAGCTTTATAGAAGCATGCTCAGCCATAGTTTTAATTGATGAATGCTGAAGATATCGCTTTATTTATATTTGTCGTCATAAAGTTCTCCGTCGAATTAGTCTCCTAGCTTAAACTTACTAGCTATATTTGTCATTCGTTATGCAAGTTTAACCAACGATACTGGTCTACAAATACAACGGCAAGGTACAGTTCAAGTTATTATTGCTAATTTAAACTAAGTATTTCACAGACCTTGATTCTCCACTTATGAAAAAAACTGTGCGTAATCTCTGAAGACTATTGATTGAATATTAACCTTTGTCCATGAACAAGGAATTTGTTCTTTATCCTGTACGATAAGAAATCAATGCATTTATTTTATTGACGACCTCTGTGGCGCAGTCGGTATATATAACATGGCTGCTACGCAGAGGTCTCATGTTCGATTTCCGCTCAATGAAATAATTGTGTGCATGAACATGATTGTTTGCATTGGTCTGAGTGTTTTCTATGTATAATTATGTTTGTATGTATTTACAAAAAAAATAGTATTTAAGTATGTTTATACGTTGTATCCATAGTACAAACTCTGCTTAGTTTGGGACTAGGTGGCGATGTGTGAGGATTATTTATTTATTTTAAACTAATGCAACAATTTTGTATTTTCCACTTTAGCTTTATGCGACCTATCTGCGAAGTGATACCTGTCATCGTGTTAGTTATCATCATTAGACCCATAACTCACAACAATACAACAATAGTGTATAATAAATAGGCAATACACGTATTAAACATTTATTGTAGGTTGCTGTAAACGCCTGAACAGATTGCAAAAACTTAAAAATCCAAAGCTTTTGAAATGCTTCCTTAATCGGTATAATAACTTTTATTATTACATGAGTTTCTACTATGAATATAGACTAGCATATTCTATCGATATTCCATACGAATTATCGTAGCATGTCCCACAGGAGTCGTAACAGACAATAAGGATTCCCTTATCTCCCATGAAGACAAACAGACTACGTCTGTATGCTAATATCTTCCAATTTCGATCGCCTGCCAGTGCTAATTTTCATTGTAACTGTATACCTACGGATATTGAAGTAATTTATGGAGCTACCATTTTCGGAAAAAGATTTATTGCAAAAAAGTAGATTTCAAAGGTACGGCTAAAAGTTTACTTCAACATAAGCTATTTTATGGGCCATAAAATGATAATCAAATGCTATTTGGTAATTAAGTAATCTAAGAGTTTTGTGTTTTAGTATCGACCTCCTAATGTATTTCCTGACAGGATTACGTAATATCACAACTGTGTTGTGTTGAATGGATGACCTGATTTAGGTGAAATAATTTCTTGCACTAAACTACATACCTTTTGATGGAGGACTTAGGGCTAGATTCAGAGACCGCACTTTGACTTTACTTTGAAGGAAAGTTCGACTTTGATACCAAAACGAGATATAAGGCCCAGATTCAGAGTCGTGACTTTACTTTCTTTCAAAGTAATCTTCCCAAAGTAAACATTTCATGCGAAAATATTACCTTAATATTTTTCAAATTCAGAGATAATAACTAGACTTTGCTAAAGTAAAGTCAAAGTGCGGTCTCTGAATCTGGCCCTTAGTACGTTATTGAGTATGTACTCGCATCAGTAGTATTATAACCTGCGTTGGCTGTAGTCTTAAGCTAACTGAAGTTAGATTTAATATTTTATATCTGCTAACTTTCCATTATTAAGTATTTTCTACACGACCAGGACTAAAAAAAACTTTAAGACTAGAGCACGGCTAAACAAAAACATAGTGCAATTAATAACATGCAATTTACTTTCATTTACTTTGTTTAGGTTTTTATCTAACCTAATGACTTAATGACTGTCGTAGATTAGTGACTCATCAAACGAAAAAGGATTTCTTTCAATATCGTCAAGTAACTAAATTACACTTTTTTTAATTTGTCGTAATAAACAAAAAAAAATACAACCGAAATGGAATGTTCACTTTGTATAATCGCTTAATAAATATTCCAAAAAATGTCTTTCTATTTCCATTTAATCATAATAAATATATACAAATACTAACAGACTTTATCTGATCTCTAATTCAATGCGAATCCTATATCTATTCTAGTAGTTCCGATCTTACGATCCCCAGTCCCTATCTTATAGTGATGTAACAAACTGCTTACGAATTGATGCGAATACAGATTACGCTATTAACCGGATACGCTTAGACAATGGAAATAAATCATGACAGTAAATGTAGCTACAGATATTTTACTTGAAAGTTGTTACAAACATTCTAAGGTCAAATGTTTAAGGATCGGTTATTTTCTTCTTCTTATCAGCTTTTTACGGTCTTAATAAAGATGGCGTCCTTGAGTAACAGAAGGTAGCCTTGCCTACAAGTAAGAATTTGTGCACACTTATTGCTACATGGTTTTTTTCCATATGTCCCCACGCGAGCCATTATTATAATGAGTATTCTACTAACTCGAAAAAAATATGGATTCAGTTTCCTTTTATTAAAAAGACCATATTTATGTCTCTCAAGAATATCAATCTATAAAATCTTTTAATTGATTAAAAGGTATCAGTTATAAAGGCCATGCTAATTTAGCTACGTATATTTTAATTTGTATACATTTGAGTAATATGTAAGTTTTTAGAAAAAATAGGTTTTTAAGTATGTTTATCTTTATAAAGTTTTTCAATATATTATTATAGCATAGTGTGAATGTGTAAGTAACATAAGCATCTAAAATGATACAATCATACAATACGAATATTTCTCTTCTCCACATCACTATAACAGTATCTTTCCTAGTGATTTAGATAAAGAGCGGGTGTTACTTAGCACACCTAATTAAGGATACCATATTCCTCCAAGGTTATCGCCGTCCCTTCATCCCTAACTAATTGTACAGACGTGTTTAATTGAAGCGTGACACCATTACGTTACCCCTTTAGTTATTGTTTATATTCGTTTTATTAATAAGGACAGTATTTATTAGAGCTACGGAGGAAGAATACAGTTGATTAGCGTTCGCTTTGGTACAAGTAGGAGTCCTTATTCTACTATTCACAAACAAAGTTCATTTAGAGCGTATTTATATAAAACTGTGTATTTAACGATTTTTATGGAGAAAGACTTACAAGGACATATTTAGGGACCTTCGGAGGAGCTTATAGTACTCGGAACCGGAACTGCCGTGCATGTATGACCCGGTGTCCTACGTGGGCGACGAACGCGACGCGACGTACGCGATCAAATCAACGGCGTACCCTACTTCTGTCCTATGTGGCAGTCTGCGACGAGACGCGACGTAATTATGTAGAACACTTGTCGCGTGGCGTCGCAGTCATCGCCTACGTAGAACACCGCGTTAACGTTGACGAAGCAAAAGATGTTTCTTAGGATCGTAATTGATACTCGGTAGCCTCTGCCCACCCCTATGGAAGTACCCCTAAGTCGTAATTTAATTTATGTATGTAATTTAAGGCGAAATATCTTATTTCTTTCGAACATACGTATGCAAAAGTACCTTGTAAATAATACCCAATACACAATTCGAGAATTTGAACTTCAAAGAAAACCGCTTCATTAGATAATATCAGAGGAACTTATTCCAATGATGCGTATTGATGCTATTTCTGTATTATTACCTGCCTGATTTATTACTGTTACTTGCGGTACATTTTTCTTTACATAATCTTTTACTGAATCAAGATCCTATCGAAAACAAATTTTTTGAAGATGCTATAAATATCTTCTTTAAAGCGTGGTGTACAGCTTTTGATTTCTTATGAAATTATACCACATTACTACCTATAGTACCCGAGTACGCAGAGACGAGTGCTCACATCATCATAACAGCCTATCAATGTCCCACTGCAGAGACGTCCTTCTGTGACGGAGGGATACTTGGCCTACTAATACCACGTTGGCCAAACGGATTGGTATAGGGTTTAATTTTAAGTTTTCCTTCTGTTTATTTCGTTCAGATAATATTCACATGTTTTTACGACACCCATGGGATGAGATGGGATGGTGACATATTGTATTCTTACTCCGTCACCACACGGGATACGAGTCGAGAGGGGGAGACGAGTGGTAAGTCATCATTTTCATATCAGCCAATTAACGTGTGTGACTAATATGTAATTTAAACGAAACCGCATAACCCATAATCGTACCTAATATGTAGTTACCATAAGGTTTAGGTTTAAGACTTTATTTTACAATTCAAGACTTACTTTAAAAATAAAAAATCAAATAGGTACGTAAATTAGCATTTGACATTAATTATAAATTGCAAAAGTTTATTTTTTTCTGTAGGTGTGACTACGCCTTCGGAGCTTTAAGTGTTTAGTTGTTTTCCACTTTTTTATTATGAGTTTACGACCAACAGTCGATTTTACATCCGACTAATAAAAACGTTTTCCATTTGTTCTTATTTTTTAATTAGCTTTTCTGAGTGAGGCACATGACATTATATGATGACATATGATGATGACATTATACTTTCATACCAATTAAAAAATACATAAAAAATCACGCTCTGTGTCTGAAAGCGTTAGTCAACAACACGTTGAAGTAAACCTCTTGTTGCGAGCTTGAATAGCTTTTCATAGTAAGCATTCATAATAAGCGTTGATCAACCTTTCAAGAAGCGGGTATGAACATTTTTATTAATTTTTAAAAATTGTTTCTTGCAACATTCATATTCAGCTTTGGTTTGCTAGTTTTTATCAAAAAATAATAATAATAATGGTGGTCGCCATTCTTGGACTCTATTGGATGCTTATCATCAGGCACAATAGTCATTTTGGTAGGCCAATTTAAAAAAAAAAGTTGAAAAGCATTAGAAAAAAAATGAATCTTAGAGCGACTTTCGTCTTCTTAGTTTTGTTTTAGACTACTTGACCGCTATGCTACCCGATCCCTAAGTTCGCCGTCCAAATTAGTCTTTTGTTTCGCAGAGATTACGAGGCTATTGTCCTAAATACTTGTTTCACTAAAGCGCCTTCTAGAGAAATTTCAAAGTTTGATCCCTGTCTCGAGGTTAAAATCTTGCGCGTTGTTCTTCGATATGAGAAATATATAGTATTCTTGTAGCACCTATTCCCTTATTCAATCTTTTTACGTTCCACAAATGGGTACCTACTCACATGTAGGTATAGGTACCTACTCTCGGCAAAGTAAATTGATACTACATGCCAGAATCTAATTACATCTAATGGACAAACAGCATTATTCCTTTACGTTCATTGTTATGAAAGCATAAAAGTATAATATTCCAAATATCTCTTGGTTTTTATTACTGCAGCAGTTGAAAGACGGACGGAATTCTACAAAGTTATATTCGCAAGGGTAAGCCCGAAACTGTTGAATTTCCAACACCCCAAAGTAAAGTTTTAATGTATGTATAGGTCAATTTGTGTGTTTTCTAGTAATATAGACACAGTTGCCGCAATAAGACGCTCTATGAAATTTTAGAATGTATTCTGTTGTTCGCGAAGCAATTGTTTTGTGTTTATATTTTTATTATTGTTTACAAATTATTACCCTGGATGTTTGCCGTTGGACCTACGATTATTTGTTGAGCCCTAAAATGGATTTGTCATTTCAAGTTAAAAAAATATGTAAAACTTTGTTGTGTTGTGACTTACATTCTGATTGATCCATTACTATACTGCCATATCCTCTCTTAACACGATCGTCGTAAATATCATTTGTACAATAAATTCAACCATCAAAACTAGTTTAACCAGCCTCTCCTAACTTAGTAACCTCTAATTCATCAATCACCAACATAAGCCCTGTCATAGAAGCGCAACTAAAAGAAAATATATCGTTATTTCTTACAAAAAATATCCAATTGTATTCGTTACTAAAGACTATAGCTTTTCTTCAAAGTGTTATCAGCTTGTGACCACTAAGGCTTATGCTCTAACTAGATCTTATTGTATTTGAGTCTAGCAAGTGATCGACCGGGTTTAATCCCCATAGAAAAAAAATACCTTTTCCTTATTTCGAACAACGAAATACGAATAGATGAGCTCATATCCAATATCATAGATCTTTATGACTATTGGATTCTTGAAGCTCGAGAACCTAAAGATTTTCAGAAATATCAAAATATAAGTATCTTATCTGTTTTTACTGATGTTTTCTACGTTATCTAGACCTGTCAAAATATAAAACAACACTATTATAGTAGTCATAAAAATCGACTAAACGAGAAGATACAGAAATGTGAAATTCGTAAACTTTTATACACAGCCTTGTAACATATTTCTGGCCACTGAGAGATTAGCCAGTCGTTGTCCTCTAATCTTTAAGAAGCGTCTTTAACCTGTTGAGTAGATATTAAGTACACGAGATATTATTAAGGCAACGGGGGCAACTGATGATAAATTATCATCGAACCCTACTAAAGCACAGCAGAAGTTATATATTATGCAAGAAAGAAAGAACATTTAGCATCTAAATATAACTGCACGCTTTATTCATATAGATAGAAATCTACGCCTGGCTATTTTAAAAATGTTTAACGTTTAATATCTTGTAAATTACTTTGCAATACCCATTGCCATTCTAATAAAAAAATGTAAAAAGGAATTTTAATAACAAAGTCAAATAAAACTTTACGAACAACCGGACTTGTTCGGTTTTAGTTATTTACCATCAAATATGCAGAGTATCTCTAATTTAATCCTAATGAAAACGTTGAGTTTGTTCTACCAATTGAGATAATTAAATGGTACTGTTACAGTAGTTAACATATTAAGTGGGTCAGCCTACGAAATCTGTCAGTTCAGAGGGTATCTTGATTTGGGAGCATGAAGTTACAAAATGTGAGACATTAGTAAGGAGTACTTTCAAATATTAAAATACTCAGTTAAATTTAAAGTTAAATGCTTAGTTCCTGAATGAATTGAATGATAAACTCTGTTGGCTTTTGCTTGTTCTTCTTAATATAAAAAATATGTACACCCGGGAGTGGTACCTTAACATGGAAAGAAGCTTGCTACTTAATACCGTGCTAGTATTTTCCTTTGATGTTTTTTTGAATTGCTTGTCGAATTTAGTTATCGGTCGTTTCTTCAGACATGTACGGAATACAAAGCATAGATACACTTACAAGTATTTAAGCATTAATAAAACTCTAGGCTTTGCAGTCAAAGATGCGATTATTTAAAACCTACGTACTCTTACTTGAGCTTAAGTTAAAATACGATAATAGTTCTAGTTCTTACGAAATAGTCTAAGCTATTGTACTGTACAAAAGAAAATTAATTGTTTCTCGATGCGTACTATTGAACTACTCTACAAATAGTTTTCAATGGAAAATGGACCATTTTAATGACCCATAAAATTTACTGAATTTACAGCACACTTAAAACAGCTTGACTATTTCAGAAATTTATATTTAAGCAAATATTTTTGTTACTAATTTTCAATCGTAAACATTTTAAAGAAAAGTATTTGAAAGATTCATAGAAGATTATAATATTATCTCGATCATTGAACCTTATTCTACAATATATCTGTTAATACAACTGTTTGGTTTTTTTCAAAAATAGAACTCCCATTATTATTCAAACAAATACCTTAAAAATACCATCTTGAACAGTATTGTCTCATTCAAACCAACTAAATCAGGTCAAACTATTCATAAAAGCCCATAAAAGTTTATTTGGAGAAACACTTCATCCTGTGAAGTGGTGGAAATTAGCCCCCTAATACCAGATGGCCAGTGGCCAGATGTATTGGTATACGGATTAATGTCAACCTCTTTTCACAAAATGAGGTTAACAATAACACACAATAATGACTGAAATAAAAAGTTAAAGTCCCAACTTTTTAAATCGACTTACTGCTACAGAACTTTGTTATTTTAAGCGCCGATTACACTAGACTACATGTAGTCAACTACATCATGTAGGAGACTACATGTAGTCTAGTGTAATCACATGTAGGACAGTGTAAACAGAACGTCCTAACACTAAAAAGTTAGGACGTCCTTATGTAGGAGACTACATGTAGTCTAGTGTAATCGGAGCTTTATTTAGATTTTGTATTGACATTTATTGCTTCTTGTATTTTTAATGGCAAAGTAGCTTTGTTTGTCTATCACGCTTTCATCCCTAAGCCTTCAAAAAGAATTTCGATAAGATTTAGTTCAAAAGATAGACTAGCGTAGTAAGGCTTGCGTTGTAAAGCTTATACGCCTTACCCAAAGTAACTATTTCTAGCGAAAGAAAACACACTAACAAATTTCTAGTTTTGGATTTAAATAATACTTTGAAGTAAATATATTAAAATAGAAACATGATTATTCATACATTGATACTTCCGTAAAACAATGTAATCCTACACCAAAAATAAATGCAATCTGCTAACATTTTCCTTTGAGTATTTCATTAAACATTAACCCCCGGTTTCTGAATGACTGATCAAGTCAAAATCAACTAATCAAGTGTCAAAACTGTCATTTCTGTTCCTGAAAAGGATAGTTTTTACACTTGATTAGTTGATTTTGACTTGATCAGTCATTCAGAAACCAGGGGGTAGGTCAAAGAATTTAATTTGGAGAAAGGTAAATCTATAACAAGATTTACCTTAGTATTATAATATCTACAATTGCATACGAAATCTTTTGTAACACCTGACAGTTTGTAGTCCTAATTCCTCCTTCAGTAGAGAAATATTTACTGTGTCATCAAAATTATTAAGCTTGATTCACAACGAACACACGAATGCTTGTAAAAGGTAGAGATTTGCGTAATATTTGCTAAATTTGGTCTAAAGGCCTTTGCTTACCTCCATAAATTATTCTTAAGAACTTAAAATACCCAATTTAATACTTAAGAAATGAAAGAAACTGAAGTTTTACCTTAACTCAATCTAAATTTCCTTTTGTTATTTGCTTCATTTTTCTACGTAGCAATCCGATCATTTCCACCATGTTAAGTTTTGGGCTATGGCCAAATTCTATGTTCTTTTAAACCACGGTACACTCGCGCAATAAAGAAGAATTTACTTTCGTTGGCTCAATTGCCGCTGTATACATGTACTATGTCCACTTCATCCCAAGAGCCCCGTTGTCGTGTATGTAATGTGACCCATAATACATTGAGCGGAAGTAAATACTAATGACAAATGTTGGGTTACAGTGTAAGCTCTTATGCTTTTGACGGTACATTTGAGCTGGTAGGCTCTGTTATCAGATTATAACATCGGGTCAAAGCTTTTTTGTAATTAGTCTTTGTTAACATACTGGAAGACGCTTTCTTAAATCTCTTCGAGAAAGTGCCACTGAAAATTATGATGAAGAGTTTCTATTACAACAAAACACATGTTTCCGTGTGTTTGCAGGTCAAATAGCCGCTCAAATTATCATTATCATGTGGTTTGTGAAAACCGTGTTATTAATTGCCAGCTTTAGCTACTAACCATACTCTGATATATCTACAAGGGGCTTACTTTTACGTAACTTCCTTTATACCTAGATATACGAGTATATATAACCTAGAATAGCCTCTTTGGCAAAGCTTGTCTTGTTGCAACTAGATCTGCATAATCGAATTTCTATACAGAGTTCTCTATTTGTCATAATACATGCAATTTACAGCTACAAAGTCATGTCACCGGTAGCTGACGTTTGGCCTCTAACAATTCGCTCTGTTGAAACAGTTCGCTCCACAAAACAATTTGTAACTAACCTCTATAGTCCAGAGATTTGGTGCTCTATAGTTAGACTAGTTTTGTAAGGCCATTGACACCGGAATATTGACTGACTTAATTAACATTTGCTTGAGATTCGGAGTACTCTCTAGAGTATAAAGTAATGTGATTGTTTGAAAGTAGCAACTGTCTGAGA
This sequence comes from Schrankia costaestrigalis, assembly GCA_905475405.1. Lineage (NCBI taxonomy): Eukaryota > Metazoa > Arthropoda > Insecta > Lepidoptera > Erebidae > Schrankia > Schrankia costaestrigalis. The sequence continues at coordinate 14,601,063 of FR997840.1, read as the reverse complement.
ATATGATTACGGCAATATGGTGTAGCTAACGTTACCAGAGTAGAAAAACACATGTGTTTCAAAATAGAATTATCTAAACATGGATATGTTTTAAAGCGGAAGGAAAACTGCACATGTCAATCAAACATAATGTTATTTAAACGTATTAGTTTTACGTTTACTTATATAAATTTACACAAATTGCTTCCGGGTAAAAGTGATCAATTTAGTTTAGTTTCATATGAAACCCTCGGGAATGGCATACACACCTCAACAAAGTCTAGGGATGTTTTCACGATATTTTGCATTAAGTTGTGAAACTCAAAAAAAATTGGTTTGTTTTTAATTATTTTGATGAAAACTTACTTTGATAACCTTTTTTAACCATTCTAAATTTGAATTTGAAAAATAAAATAAAAAATAAAAGATTTACGCGGCCTAAACGTAGTCAAGTTCGAAAATTTTATTTGCCAACAGTAAGTTTTGACTACATTTTTGTGTAAAATTTAAGTTTTATAACAATTTAAACGTTTATTTCGAATAAATGATATTGAGTGCATCAAGCAGCGGCGCCATTTCATCAGAAACAAAATGTTGTGGGCAGTAGGCATGCTCCCATCTGCGGGTACTAAGCGGAGTATTGCTGAAGAGATTGGAACAATACAAAATATTGAATCAAGGTTAAGGTCACGTTATCGTGCTACTGGTGAAGTGGCTGAAAGATACCACGGCAAAAAGTCTATCACCACTCAACGAAATGATCGATTTTTGCAAGTTTCCGCGAAAAGACAGCGAAAAGTTACTACTATACAGCTGGTTTAGAGGCTCCAGCTCTTGGTGGAGCCTCTTGCGGGTGACCAAACTGTCAGAAGAAGTTGGCATGAAGCCCACCTTTATGCTCGCATACGCTTTGAACTCCAGCAATACGTTGAGCAAATCGCGCACGATGACTAGAGTGAGGTCGTGAACATTTGCTCTGCAAAGATGACCTGTTATCTGTAGTGGTGTTTACACATGAGTCCCGGTTTGGTTTTCACACGGATTCACGTGGAGAACGTGCTTGGCGAGTTCCTGGTTGTGATAGCCGTCTACAACATCCTGAGAAAAACGGGTTATGGGGCAAATCGTCCGATCTAAGACTGATCCTCGGACGAGTTGCCTCATTCGTAAAACGTAGGAGGCTTTTCGTCTGAACAAGAAGTGGTCCTCGGGCGAGTAGCCTGATTTTTTAAAAGAACGATTTTAAGGATTAATCAAATTATTAAAACGTGAGAGTTTAAAAAAAAAACAAAACAGCGAATTCGTAACTTTAATAAAAAATATAGTTTCATAACAATAATATATTTATATAAAAAAAAAACAAAAACCGGTCAAGTGCGAGTCTGACTCGCGCACCGAGGGTTCCGTACAAACTTATATGCCAAATTGTCAAACATCAGGACTCACACGGACAGGCTGTTTAAATACTATTTTTCCCGCCAAAATTCAATGACGGCACGACTCAGCTCTATTAAAAAATATTTTCCTGCCAAAATACTATGACGTCACCACTCATCTGTCAAAATTTATGTGACGTCACGTCTCATCTGTCAAAAATTCTATGATGTCACGCACATCTGTCAAAAGTGACAGCTGTCAAAGTGAGGGCTGTCAAAGTGACGGGTGTCTAAAATTTTTTCCCGCCAAAATAATATGACGTCACAACTCATCTGTCAAAAATTCTGTGACGTCACGATTGATCTGTCAAAAATTCAATGACGTCACGACACAACTGTCAAAAAATGTTTTCCCGCCAAAATTCTGTGACGTCACGACTCATCTGTCAAAAATTTTATGACGACACGCCCCATCTGTGACAGATGTCAAAAGTGACAGCTGTCAAAGTGACAGGTGTCTAAAATATTATCCCGCCAAAATAATAAATGACGTCACAACTCATCTGTCAAAAATTCTGTGACGTCACGATTTATCTGTCAAAAATTCAATGACGTCACGACACAACTGTCAAAAAATGTTTTCCCGCCAAATTTCTGTGACGTCACAACTCATCTGTCAAAAATTCTATGACGTCACGTCCCATCTGTCAAAAGTGACAGCTGTCACTTTGACAGCTGTCAAAATTCTATGACGTCACTGGTCACGTGACTCAGCTTTCCCGCCAAAATTCAATGAAATCAAAATATAATGTGATTGAAGTAAAAATTTAAGGTTTTCGGAATTTTCCCAATACATGTACTACAAGACCTTGCTCCATGCAAAATTTCAAGTTTGTAGGTGCACTGGAAGTACCCTGTAGGTTTTTGCCCTTACCCCTCTAAATTTTGCGATAAAAACCGCTATATCTCTTGATTGCGTTGGATTAGCACTTTGAATTTTTTACAGCACTAAGAGGCAACAAGCCTTAGTATTTGTTGAAAATTTCAGCTTGATACCTTCACGCGTTCCTGAGATAAATGGTCTTGACAGACAGACGGACAGACGGACAACAAAGTGATCCTATAAGGGTTCCGTTTTTTCAAAACTGGTACGGAACCCTAAAAATAGTGCAGGCAGTCTCATCTTCGGATCTGACTCATGCAGAGGTCATGCTCCCGACAAAACTGTCGGTTTACCCGGTGCAGCTACGCTGTATATTCTACATAGCTGTATTGTTGCTCATAAGCCGATACACTTTGTAAATGAATTTGGGTGGCTCTGCCACTGTACGAACAATTGACCTTAAGGTCCGTTCGTTGTCGTCCTGATTGTTATTATTAGTGTACTTAGCTATTTGTGTTATTTTAATGTGTTAGCCACCGAACCATAGGTTATATACCGCTCAGTGCTGATGCTGATCCTTGATTCTACAAATTGATTCGACTCGACTGTACAATTGATCCAAAATAATGGCGGTAGTGTCGTTCATTTGGCAACGACACTACTGGTAGTGCGGCTGGTAGTGTCATTGCCAAAAAAGGATATATTATTGTTATGAAACTATTTTTTTTTAAAGTTTATGAATTCGCTGTTTTGTTTTTTTTTAAACTCTCACGTTTTAATAATTTGATTAATCCTTAAAATCGTTCTTTTAAAAAATCAGGCTACTCGCCCGAGGACCACTTCTTGTTCAGACGAAAAGCCTCCTACGTTTTACGAATGAGGCAACTCGTCCGAGGATCAGTCTTAGATCGGACGATTTGCCCCATAACCCAGAAAAACTGACGATAGAACAATTATGATTTGAACGGGAATTTGTGTCGGTCGAAGACCAGAGCGCGTTTTGATCAGATACACCATGACGGCTGAAAAAAACTTAACGAGGTGCTAGAACTAATAATCTACCCCCGTAGACTTCAATTGGGCCAAATGTTTAAGCTCATGGACGATAACACCCGTCCGCATAAAGCGAGAGTGATGACGAGCTGGTTGCAGGAGCACGACGTATCAATTTTATGCTGAACCACTCAATCGCCTAACCTCAAAACCATAAAATACGCGTAGGACATGTTTAAAAGAAGGGCTTTGATGAATTTTCCTGCATAAACTTGCGATGGAAGAGCAACTTTTTTTGTATCCTAGTCGGACCTGTATCATTATACCGCATCAAGACCTGGATAACTTAATCCAAGCATGAAAAACCGTTGCAGGACCGTTATTTACGATTTTTTGAATGTACTGACTACTAATTACTCACATAACAGTTAAAAACAGATTAATTTTCGATTATTTTTACTTTTGCTTAAGAAACAAGTTCATTGTTAGATTGACTAAATTTCCAAATTTTTTATTTATTTAAATAAAACATTATTTACTCAAAAATAATACTTTTATTTAATTTAAGATTGTAGCCTGTTTAATTACCTTCATAAAAATATAAACATGTTGTATGTTATCTTCAATAATTTTGGAGTTAATTGAGTAGATACCAAATATCCCTAGACTTTGTTGAGGTGTGTATATCAAGTTATATCAACGAATTAAGCACTTGTGGGAAACCCATGGGAGTTATATTAATAGGAAGTTAAATAATGCGTACCTCATGTAAAACCCTCAAGGTTTGTAGTAGGTGTGTGTGTAGATGTATATTACCCGACTGATCTAGATGAAAGGTAATGTTTATAGCGTATGATATTTATTTGTCCATTCTATGTATCGTTTTTTTTTGTAGCCTAAACGACATGATCAATTTGGGAGTTTGGTTTGCCATTAGATACGTATTTACCTACGCCAACTAAACATTGATGACAAGCTCTTGTGGTATTGGATAAGTCATATACTAACCGGTCACATTATCTCGAGACCTAGCGTCGATGACGTCACGTCGAGTCGGATGTGACCGTGTAATAGTGTCAATGGATGAGTGGTAGAGTCACGCTGTTAACATTAAGAATGGGCCGACTCGATCAGGGCGCCCTCGCTGGAATCCATCAGCGGCTGTTACCACTTACTATCAGATGGGCCTCTTGCTCGTTTGCCGCCTTTAAGCAGTAAAAAAAGAGTAGGATTTTAAGTCCTTAGGGTTTAAAGAGAGGAAAAAGAATAGATCAAAAAGATATAACCAATTTTATTCTGATTGGTAGTTACTATATTTAAATGTGTCGCCAATATTGAACGACTCTGAAAGTTTATGACTCACAGTTTAAAAAAACTATAAAGTACAATGATTTATGAGAAAGCGTGTGAATTTTATTGTAGTGCCCGACTCTAGGACCGCTCTGTACGAGTTTATTCATTCGATGAATCAACTATATTGCTATTTATATATATTCACAACAAAATGTGTATTTTCGTTCACGTTACCTCAGTGTCTTTGATCGGAAAATAAAGGTCTTTGACCAGTGTTTGTTGCCAGTAATAACTTATAGAAAAGAGTGTGTTAACTAAAGCCCGATATACACATCGACATGTGCAGTAGCGGGTTAAGTAGTAAGTTGTTGATTAAGTTGATTTAAATAGATCTCCATCCTATTTTTTGTCAAGTTAAGTACGAAGTAGACCCCTCTATCGCGTCTCGCCAACTTAACTCGCCAAAAATGGGATGGAGATCTACTTAAATCAATTTAATCAACAACTTATTACTTAACTCGCTACTGTACTTGTTGATGTGTAAATCGGGCTCAGGAGGCTAGTGAAATAACTGGCCTTGTCAAATATTTCGACGAATAAGGGAGTGAAATTAAGTTGAATTGAAAACTATCCCGAAACCTTTTTGACGAATTGGGTTTGACTTAAAAATATTGTTTGCTATAGGATATGTTTTAAATTAGCCCTTTCGTGTCCTAAACTTGTGACCCTTTAGTGACGAAAGAGAACTTGGCACTTTATACCACGCTGTCCCCTGGCTTTGTAAAAATACTCTGTCAAGTTTCTTTTAATGAGATTTTATTCGCGTATTGTTATAATGTCACCCAGCTAGGGAATCCATGACCCAAATACTTGTTATAAAATCGCAAAACCATTAAATGAATTTAGACTTGACGTCAAAATATTGTTTAGCAGTAGGATTTGTTTCGAAGCGTGATTTGTTTACATACATACTAATAGAAATGTCTCAAACTAGATGCAGGTACGTAAATACTCGATGAAGAGAACATTTCGGTCAGAGCATTGCTTCGGGCGCCAATATCGAGTTACGTTGCCGTGTAATAGTTACCGTACCTGCGATTTATTTTTCACTCTCCATTCCAAATTGATTCGACGTTATTCCCTTTTCAATGAATTTTGCATTAAAGCGTTTTGTGTTATCAATTTGAATTGATCAAAGTGATGTCATATGTTATGCGTGGATCTAAAGAAAGATTCTTTTTATTTCGGTTCAGTTATTTTTACATATTTTTTTACGAACTTTTACGGTATTAAGTACAAATACAGTAGAATCTACTGTCAATAGTCTTTTTAGAACAATAGTTGTTATTGAAAGTTACAAAACATATAAATAAGTAGGTTTTGCCAGATATAGGCAGACACCGCTCTGGACTTCCATACTAGGCAAAGCCTGCTCTGTGAATTCTAAAACGAATATTCAGTCATATTTTTGATGTAAATGTCTAAAACTAGATATTTTCTTTGTAGAAGAACACTAAATTAACAAATTCAGTCTACCATTTTTAACATCTCCCGCTCTTGGGATCGTATCCTCAGGATATATCATTTAGACTCAACACTACCATTCATAGATCAAGTAATTATCACGCATACATTATATAAAACAAGAATAAGTAATGCATAAAACAGCTTCACACTAACAATTTGATAAATGATCTTTACACATGGTCGTTAAAAATGCATCAAGCATTTCTCATTCGTACAAACATAGTAGTACAGTCACGAGCAATAATATGTACACATTTTCAAATTTTCTAAACTATCTGCACGTTTATCTAGACATTACAATATCAAAATGAATTCGTAATTTAGAAGAGGTTCCGTACAGTTTTGAATTAATCTTCGAATTTTCAATTTTGGATTGGCAGAACTTTAGATAACTGGTTTACAAAATGCGAAAATGTGTACATATTATTGCTCGTGACTGTACAATTTAATACCAATAACGATGAAGGGGCTACATTTACGATGCGTATATCTCGGTCACTAACGTCAAAGTATGTATTCATTTGAGCATGATCGTTTGATTGGTGGCGACTGTTGAATAGATGCATAGCTATGTGATGAGTACTGATTTGGTGGCAATGTGATCGTGTAATCTCAAAGACGACAGCTGTGCTAGGGTATACAGCCAAACCGCTGCCTACCCTAGATATAATCGGTCGATTAGACCTTGAAGTATTAAGTTTGTCAGTTTCCGACTAATACGATTTTCTATTTTAAATATGTCACCATATATACAGTTCTATCGTCATCATATCAGCCAATCGACGTCCACTGCTGAACATAGGCCTCCTCCAAGTATTGCCGCCTTGTGCGGTCTAGTGCCTCTCTCATCCATCGGTTTCCCCCCGTCCTAACCAGGTCGTCGGTCCACCGTGTAAGGGGTCTTCCACAGTTCCATTGCTAATTTAAATAAATCCATATTCCCAGTGAGGCAAGATTAGACTGCTTAGTACAGGGCCTAGAATAGTGGGCGTCAAAACATTTTTAACTGTACATTAATACGATCACTAACATGCCAAAAAGTAACACAATCCTTTCACAAATGGAGACACCAACATTCCATATATAGAACAAAATTAATTGTTGAATACTAATATAACATGGTATTGCATTATGGACTGAATATATTAATTTTATTTCGGAAATGACGCAAAAAACAAGCCGTATATAAACTTTTAGCTTTTGGAAGGCTTCGGTGGCAAAGTTGTCAGTATTGCGGCTACTTTGCCTGAAGTTAAGGTCCCAAATTCCGCGTAAAATAATTATTTGTGTTATCTATTAATTATTTTATTGAAAATATTATTTGAGTTCGTTAATTTCAAGTCTTGGACTTTGTGACCTAATGCTGGAGTTATCTAATGAATATCAAAAATAAAATTTAAATAAAAAAAAGCTAGTAGAATAAACATGTCATTAGTTCATCTCATCTTATTTAGCTAAAAGGGCAGGCTTAAGATCGTATACCCTTTTCTTATTTTCTTACGTGTGACAAATGACAATGCTTTTATTTATTAGGCTGTAATCCACGGCCTTCTCATGAATATTAGCTGTGCTCCAGTAAAAGGCTTGTGTCTCTGTCCTTTTACAATTCTTTTACCCACTTTAGTGAAACCCAATTAAAGTAAATTATTCCTTATTACGAGTATATCAGGTATTTGAAAAAAAAAACATAAAAAGTATAATATGGTAAAAAATTTCATAGTATTTTTTTTAGTCTATCCAACAGTCAGGGTTTTCTTTAATTCAAATCAGAGCTTTCTGAAATTAACGCGTTCATCCTCTTAATTCTTAAATCTGCAGTTTTATAAAATTAATGCAGTTTTTCGCGCTACGACAATTGCAAAAGTGCTTAAAAGATTATGTGACTCTGAGCTCATTTTATCATTCAGTGAGCCCTACACGGCGTGAACCAATTCTTCTATATCACAGGATATTTAATGTATTCCATAACACAGTATGAGCATTTTTTAGTGCTGTAGCGTTTGTCTGTGTCGATCTATAATTGAACTGTAGCTTCAATTTTAAGTAAATTGTAAACGACGATTTCAAACAATTTGTGATAAATAAAAATTAGAAATTTTCATTTTATTGGACTTTTGATTCGTCAAATGCTTAAGTGGTGTAAAACTAACTTTTGGGACATATGAATGTGACATATTTGGTAATCTGCCCACTAATCTACTTCAAGCACGTGGTATCTTATTTTAGACCTTTCAATTCTAACCGCAGCGTCCATCACTGATTATTTATTCTAGCAATATCGACTTGTTAAAAGTTTTACATTTAAAATTGACTCAACGATGCGCCATTCAGTCATTGCAATTTTAATTAAATTCATTGAGTTACTTGCGGCTATGCAAAGAAAAGACAGAACTTGAATTACTTTAAAGTTTATAAGTGAGAAACTGAATGTTTTAACTTTGGCTTTTAAATCAATGTTTCTTTTAGATATAAACTTGGTTTACAAGTCAGACCCAACTATTATGTTGAAGAATTTCTTCAACGAAATTTCCCTGGTGTACTTAATTCGTCGCTGCAAATTTTCGTCTAAAAGTTTTGGTATAACCGACCTCCATCAGATCTTAGTACCTATATTATGTCCGCAGTTTAACTGGAATAGTTTGTTTCCAAGCGCTATAATGTTCCGAGAATGCTTGGGGGATCACCAATTTATTCTTTTCCCGAGAGTACGAAACGGATTTGCTTCAACATGTAAGAAGGAGTAAAATGTATGTTTTTTGATGACGCAAGCAAAGATATTTCCGGTATATGTAACATTTTAGCGGAGTAGGAATATATTCGATACTGCTGAAAAACTTTTATTCGTAATTTTACCTTATGTTTGGGTATTTGATAATAATTTAGGTACTTTGTTTAATACGTTTTTGATCGTTGCCGTGTTATGAACTGATGAAATTTGGTTCAAAAGGTTAAATTATGATGCATATACGTAATAAAAAATGAATGCCCGACCCTTTTGGTCCTATTTGAACCGCTTACTAAAGTTATGTAGGACCGTGGAGTGTCAAGCATTCAGCACGACCTGAAACTTAATTAAGTAAAAGTGAACCCCGAGGGACATGTTAAAACGTGATATTTAAATTTTTAGAATTTCACCTGAAAGGCATACGAGTCTTTTGAGCGAATGAAATTATCTGAGCTTATGAATATATTAAATACTGCAATAATTTTAGTAAAATGCTTATAAAATGTGTCATTATTCTCTAATTACAGGGCCTTTTTGTCTCATTATGTCTTTTACAACAAGTATGTTTTAAAAAAGTACATAATGAACTTTATAAACTGATTATCATTACCAAATAACTTCTTGAACGGCCCGCTGACACCTTGACTGCTTACTTAACTTGACGGCTTGTACTTTGGCACTACTGAAAATATATTAAATATTTATGTACTTTTATTTTGTACACACAATTCTGTACACATATTCGTAAACATTTAACTTGGTAGATCGATCGGCAATTCCGCGATTTTCGACATTTGGGAGACACATCATTCACTAAGTCTTTTCAGTATAGGTTTTTGTTTTTGTAATTGTTTGTTGGCACTCGAAATAGTTTTCGAATATTATCTTGAACCTCTGAAAGTCCTAAGTCAAACCTTATCTGAATTTGTGTTACAAATAACCTAACACATACTACTACTAGATAAAGTGTGCAGAATCTGCTGGAGGATAAGTAACTGTCAGGTACATTGGGTAGTTGTCAATGTCATGACTGCCTATGTAGTGTTATTGAGCATCTCCTTAACGACTACTTTTATAGACAAGGCATTATAAGAACACTAACCCTCCAAATAGTTACACTTATGACTCAATATTCTCTGCGTAGAATATGAAATAGGTAAATCGTTTTCTAAACTCTTGGAGGAACTCTATATATTGATTTTTACTGTAAAGATACGGAAAAAAGCTTATTTGATATAAAAATATACGCACGTAAAGATTTGATAAGGATTTTGGATATTACTTGGGACTAGACACTTATCTGGAACGCATGGATAGAATACTAAGGGTATCCTTACATAATACGGAACGACTCTGATTTTTACAACATTGAAGGAACTCTTGATTTTTTTAAACAGGAAATTTAAATTTTGTTTTGTCTTCGTAGATATCTGTGAAATAAGCCTTAGTCGGTTTTTATGAATGAATGACATATTGAATGAATACGGAATGAATTTAGTTGTTAACACCTTGAAATTGTTTTTCGTCATAAATCGCTATGCTATAGTAGCATAATACTGAGTGGGAATTTAAGTCAAAAACCTAGCAAAAAGCAAAATTTACGCACTATATTTAACACTAGCTGACCCGTGTCCACTTCGTTGGGCGGCGAAAAAAACGCGTCCCTTTTTTAAACTTATTTTATTCCTGCTCCACTCCTATTAGTCGTAGTGTAATACTACACAGCCTATGACACTCCCCGATAAATGGACTATTCAACAAAAATAATTTTTAAAATCAGTTAATTAGATCCAGAGTTTACCCCCTACAAAGTCACAAACACTCAGACTTTACCTCTTAATAATATTAGTTTAGATTTACAAGCATGGAATACCCTAGTATAAAACCTACTATAGACAGACAAATAACTAGTAACAGTAACTTGTAGTACACATAGCTCAGTGCACAAACATGGATAATGTTATTAGTTTAGCTTACAAACTAACTTAGATCTGCGCCTTGGAGCGCATTGTCTTACATGTTCTTGTCTCAAGCGTGAAATACTAATCTCAATCTATTCACAGTCCGGTAGAGTTAAAACTTTGTGTGTGGACTGTTTTCAGTGGCCATTTTATTTTAACTCGTTTATTTATGTATGTGTGGACTGAGGGCCCATTTTTTTTTTGCGGTTTTTTGCAGATTAATCAACAAAAGTGCATAGTTAAAGTTGCTAAAAAGTTTGTTAAACGAATATCAGAGTTTGTTAAGACTTTATTCAAAAGATATATCGCTTTAAGTGGGTCCCTCAGTTCAAACACAAAATCTCCCATAATTAGATAGGTAATGAATTAAACAACAATTTTTTGTTAAAAATCCTTAGTTAAACATGTATAAAAGTATAAAAAGCATTGAAAAGCCTAATATGAGTAGCTAATAAAAAATAACAAACGTTTTAAAAGGTCCCTGAGGGCCCACTTGAATTTATCTCATAATTAATAAATTATAGCATGAACATTAAATATTCCTATTTGTTAAAAGGGCAAGGATAAATTTAAAATTAAAGAAAGATCACAAACAGTGATAATTATTGTTATTTTTAAGTTTTTAAGTGGTCCCTCAGTCCACACACTATGCAAATGCTAATTGTTAAATATATAATTAAATACAACAATTACGAAAATGGGGAGCCTTTCAGTGCATAGTTAATTTTGTATTTTATCGATCTGTATTTATCTTGTGTCTGGTTTATTTATATTTTTTGTCATTTTAACTGTTTTATTAATTTTCATACTAAGTCTGGTATGGGGTGTCCACGTTTTAAGAAAACGACTGTATATTTGTTTTTAATGTCATTTATTATTAATTTAGATATTTATTTATTTATAATTAGGATAACCCACGAAACATACACAAAGTCAATCAGAAATAATACAATATTTAAGTAGCTCAAGCAACAGTGCTGATTCCATTACAAGTTGCCACGGCAAGCAAAACATTACACAATATTAATATTAATCAATTAAATCTAAATTGCAATCATTTTTTAAAAGTAAAAAATAAAACAATAAAATTTGCAATACAGTAAAATAATAAAATTTTAAGTTTTAGACAAGTGACAGGTTATATTATTAATTAGCTACAATCGTAATACATATCTGTATGTCTATACATATAAATAAAATTGGAGTGTCTGTTTGTAACACGAAATCCACAGTTTTTAAGGTTCCGTACTCAAAGGGTAAAAACGGAACCCCAATTACTAAAGCTCCGCTGTCCGTCCGTCCATCTGTATGTCACGAGGCTGTATCTCATGAACCATGGCAGTTAGAAAGTTGAAACTTTCACAGATTATGTATTTTAGTTGCCGTTATAACAACTAATACTAAAAACAAAATAAAGTAAATATTTAAGGGTTATTTATTTTATATGGGAAAATAATTTTTGACAGCTAAGTCACGTAGTAAAATTTTTAAAAGATGAGTAGTGAAGTCATCGCATTCTGGCGCGAAAATAAATATATAAATATTGGTTTGTACGGAACCCTCGGTGCACGAGTCAGACTCGCACTTGCACGGTTTATTTACTTATTGAAAGAAAGACAGAAAATCTATTTATTTGTCAGACACATAAAATAGAACAAAGTTTGTAAATCCGAAAAAGAAAGACAATGGAAAAAATTGTTACTCGAGGCGGGACTCGAACCCGCGTCTCTGAACTATACGCGTCCAGCGCCATGACCAACTAGGCCACCCGAGCATCCATCTCGACCACCAAACTCGAACTCAACTGTACAACGCCATCGTGCCTAGATGGCGTTGTACAGTTTGTAAGTTGTGGCCCGGCGTCGTATAAAGCAATGGTTAAATTTGGGGGTCGAGACGGATACTCGGGTGGCCTAATTGGCATGGCGCTGGACGCGTTTAGTCCAGACACGCGGGTTTGAGTCCGGCTTCGAGTACCAATTTTTTCCACTGTCTTTCTTCTTTTTGAATTTTTCTAGTTATACCTAAGTTTTATAGGTAAAAAAATATGTGTAATTTAATACAAAAAAAAATTGAAAATTTTACGGCGCGTAAACTAGGATACTTTAGATTTAGAAAAATATTTAGGATCTCCAGGAAAAAGAATAGGCGAGAGTTAGTACTACATAATTTTTTTTATCGTGATGATGTTGCGGGCTACAGCAAGTTTAAAAAAACTAATTTAATTATGACTTATTGTTCTAAAATCACAGACAGAACGACTGTGATTTGTCATCAATGAGACCATATGAAATTACATGTAAAAACATTTTCTCCTTACTGCTTTCCGAAATTCTACTACAGTTATCATCGTAACATTGATTTTTTTCACGATAATCAACAAGCTGACAGTTTACCACAGATTTGAGAGTTCTTCTTTCTTTTATATGGTTCTTCTTTTTATGGATTTGAGAGTTACTATGTAAATAAATAATTTAGAATAAAACTGTCAATATCTACTGCTATTATAAGAGGTCAGAGTGTAAGTAAAATAAAAAAAATATTTCAAAAGTTATGTAGACTAAATTATTATGTTTTTTAACATTTTTATCAATTTATTATTAACTGCAATACGGGGACCACAAGAATTCTATGACAATATTTTGGAAAATTTAAAGATTAGGTACTTCGTAATATATATTTTTTTAAATCATTAATTTAACAGGAACATGTATTTTTTTATTGTTTGTTTACGTTTGCATCAAATAGCACTCAATTCGGTCCGCATACGGCCCAACACAATTACAACTATTTACTTTTATCTCACACTTTATGACTATGCAGAAACTTTAAAACGTAATGTAACATCATTAATGTATGTAATGGTTCTTGATTATCTCTTGACTGCATGGACACTCTACTTGTACGAAAAACATATTTTGTAAATTTTTCGTAAAAGAATTATAAAACCAGTGATAAGATAAATACAGATCGATAATATACAAAATGAACTATGCACTAAAAGGCTCCCCATTTTCGTAATTGTTGTATTTAATTATATATTTAACAATTAGCATTTGCATAGTGTGTGGACTGAGGGACCACTTAAAAACTTAAAAATAACAATAATTATCACTGTTTGTGATCTTTCTTTAATTTTGAATTTATCCTTGCCCTTTTAACAAATGGTTGGCTTAGGAATATTTAATGTTCATGCTATAATTTATTAATAAATGAGATAAATTCAAGTGGGCCCTCAGGGACCTTTTAAAACGTTTGTTATTTTTTATTAGCTACTCATATTAGACTTTTCAATGCTTTTTATACTTTTATACATGTTTAACTAAGGATTTTTACCAAAAAATTGTTGTTTAATTCATTACCTATCTAATTATGGGAGATTTTGTGTTTGAACTGAGGGACCCACTTAAAGCGATATATCATTTGAATGAAGTCTTAACAAACTCTGATATTCGTTTAACAAACTCTTTAACAACTTTAACGATGCACTTTTGTTGATTAATCTACAAAAAGCCGCAGAAAAAAAAATGGGCCCTCAGTCCACACATACATGTTTATTTGAATGTACAATTTACTATATTCCATTTTTTATTTCCTGACTTAAAATGTAAACAAATATAGCGTCGTGTTAACCACAAACTAATGACTAAGATTAACAATGTTCTACGAATCAAAGGCAATCTATAATCTACAAATGACAAATGGTCAAGTTTATTTTATCCTGTATAATTTTATGTCGCCAAAAATTACATTTTTTATTTTATTTTTATTCAAATTTATCAAAGATTATGGTTAAACCAAAGTTATTTATGTGCTTTCTATTGCATAAATGTCTAATGCTACTTTCCAGAAATTTTCATCCAAATTACATAAAATTGATGTAAAAACTACTGAATTTTTAAAATGTGCTGTTTGTTTACAATGTTAGTCAAGTATAAAAAAACGGAATGTACTTATTAACTAGCGTGTATACAAGGTCGCGGGATAGTATTTCATGCATGTGTGATCCAATTTGCATTGAGCCTGCCGTTAATTGCATGTTATTAAAGGTACTTGCGACATGCAATTTATCCTTTTAACTAATGTTTGAGCAGGCTGATGTCAGCTTGGGACCAGTGTAACCTGTGCCGTACGATTTAATATACTAAGTGTAAACTGCTACTAGCATGGAAAAAAACATTAATCACCCAATAAACATTTCCGCCTAAAACTTAAACACAATATTAGTTTTGAAACCGTACCTTTAATAAATTCGACTAATGTAAATATTGCGGATTTTATCTCTAGGAAAACTTTGGTTATTAGCTTGCGATGTTTTATTTACATGGATGATTTTCAGAAATTACATATTTTTAGATAAAAACATATTACCTCACCGATTTGTATCTATAGTAAATTCTTAATGTTACCTTTTAAACAAAAAGTTTTATTCAAATTAGTCACAAAATGTTTGATATGTAATAAAAACACAGTTAAATTAAGAACCTCCTCTTTTTAAAGTCAGTTATTAACTAGTTAATAAACTATAGTGTAAATGACAAAGAAGTCTTTACATGAAAAGTGATACAACAAGAATAACAAATTATTTTACACAATACGCTCTGTCTTCCATCGGTGACAAGAATCCATACAAAATACATGAATAATCGAATATTCTGTCTCGTGTTTGTTTTGTTTTCAACACCGAGCTGTCTACATCACTTCTTATACATTTTCCTCTTGAAATTTTAATCATATCACCTCAGGAGCACCTGGTTGGCTATATTTTAGTACATTGCAACCAGACTTTCAGACAAAAATGATATCTAGCTATCTTTTACCAAGTTATCCAATATACCTTGAAGTTATATGAAAATACGAAAGTTTTAAATTAAATTCGTGAACACATTCTCGAGGGAAGCAGAGAATGCCAGCTTATTGTATTGAGGAGCCACCTGCGGGATGTCAACGTGACTTGCTACTTGCAGGTAGAAAAATAACCTTTATTCTTTAGGTACTTGCAGGTAGAAAATAACGTTTATTCTTTAAGAAAAGTTGCAAGTTTTAAAATATAAAGACTTTACGACACTTTACGACTTTTGTTTTATACCTATTCACAAGTTTAGTAAACTTGTCAAATATTGCATATATACACACATCAAAAAAGTCTAAGCAACATGCATGATATTACAAATTTACCATTTATATTAATTAATTTCTAAGTATTTACTCACTCAAAGTGTATAGGTAAGTAAACTTTTTTGTTATTGATGACATACTGGCTGGTTGTAAAAAAAAAATTTCGATTATGTTTTGTTTTTTTTCATAAAATTCAAATGACTGCGAATTTGTTTGAATTTGAGTGCATGTTAATTGCTACGTTTTAGTCTTGATTTTATAATTTTACCAACCATTTAAATACAGTTGGCGACAAAATTGAATTGTTAGATATTCTTTACGTCATGGAGCGACGTCATTTGACGGCAGATGAAATGCAAAGAGCTGTAGGGATGTTGCAAGCGGGAAGTAATCAATCTCAGGTATCTCGACATTTTGGTATTCATAGAAGTGTTATTTGTCGTCTTTGGCAGCGCTACAATAATACAGGGGAACCCGCTGAACAGCATCCAGGCCGTAAAAGGAGTACAACCACTCGGCAAGACCGGTACATACAACTGACTGCAAGACGCCAGCCGATGTTAACCGCTCGAGAGATAAGTTTGAGGCTACAAAATTCAAGTGGTGTTGATGTAAGTCCCCAAACTGTGCGAAATCGACTGCATGAGTACGGCCTACGAGCTCGACGCCCTATCAGGTGCCCACCGATACGTCACGGGAATCGCGCTCGTCGAAATGAATGGTGTAGAGAACGCATAACATGGACCCAGGAACAATGGGATAAAATTATGTTTTCCGATGAGTCGCGATTCGGGTTTAGGCCTGATACAAGAAGGGTGCGAGTGTACCGTCGACCCGGAAATACTGAAAGACTCAGGTGCGTTCAGGAAGTTCATCCATACAGCGGCTCAACAGTTATGGTATGGGCGGGTATTATGAAGAACAGGCGAACTGAGCTCGTTTTTGTAAATGGAAACATGAACGCTGAAAATTACGTTGAGGATATTCTCAGACCTTATGTCCATCCATTTGCACAAAACTTTGGCTCCGATTTTACGTTAATGCATGACAATGCGCGTTCACATACAGCTCTGCGAACCAGTGAATACTTGGCAACGGAGAACATCCAGGTATTGCCCTGGCCTGCACAATCGCCAGACCTCAACCCCATCGAGCACGCATGGGACATGCTCCAGAGACGTGTTTTGAAGGACTTGGACGGAGTGACAACAACCCAACAGCTGAAGGATTTGCTACAATTCCATTGGGAGCGAATACCGCAAGATGACATAAACAGTCTCATTAATTCAATGAATAATCGTTGCCGACAAGTTCTAAATAGCAGAGGAGGCCATACTTTGTATTAAATTGTCCTATTCTTTCACAATAAATTCATTTTCTTAAGAAATTTCAATTTGTAAAAAAAAAGTTTAGTTTCTTATGTACCTGTATATTCTAATATTGTTAATTTCTGTTATTAAAAGAACTTATAAAGAAAACAGCTGTTATTTTTACATCATAGAACCCTAAAAATATTATTTTAAAAATAAAATACAACGTTATAATTAAAATAAATGGTAAAATAAATTAATATAAATGGTAAATTTGTAATATCATGCATGTTGCTTAGACTTTTTTGATGTGTGTATTTATTGAACTCTGGAGGCGTCCAAGTTGAATTTTGTTTTAAGGAATTTTACAGAAAATTCTGTCTTGTATAATATTTGTCTTATACATTTGCGGATCCACGATGTAACTAAAACTTTCCTGGGCAACAGATAAATAGGTGATTAATATTCCATTGATTATTTAAGCGGATACCGTCTGATTGACGAATGAACATAAGCACTCTTTCTCGCAAAATCTCAAAATACATAGAAAAAGATAAAATATAGCAAATATTTTTGTATATTTACGAATGAAATCAAAACATATTTTGTAGTGCAATACATTCTTAAAGGTAAAACATATTTCACAAGATAAAAGGACCATCTTTGCACAAAATTGGGCAACTTGAAATAGGGCTCGTACTTTCAAAAGTTGGCTCAACGGATTTAAATAAATCTCTTCACAAAGGATTGTAATTCTCTAACTTGATGTATGTTAGATAAAACTTTATATTACTTGTAATTACTTGTCATACAACATACCGAATGAGAATTTCGAGTTGCAATTTAATATACCTACAGCTCGTTTTTTTTTTGTTTTTTGTTATCTTTTAGTTTTACAAATGATTTTATTTTAGTGCTCTTCGAACAAACAAACTGATAAACTAAATTCATCTTAAACTCTATTAAGTTTTAGTTTCTGAGTTGAAGTGGCTTTGTCTTTAGTTTAATTGGTTGTAAGTGGATTTTTGTTACATGTGTTTTTTTATAGTGTGTAGTGCCCAAGATAATAGAATCAATTCCATGCAAGTCGATTATTAATTGTATAGTTAACAGTTTACTTTACAGAGTACATTATGTCGTAAAGTGTATCTGTAGATCATAATATTTATCAACATGCTCTAGTAATGTTATCTTAATAATATTATAAATGCAAGAGTTTTTGAGGATGTATGGATGGATGGATGTTTGTTACTCTTTCACTCAAAAACTACTGAATGGATTTTGATGAAATTTGGAATATATGTAGTTTAGGGAGTAGAATAACATTTAAGTTACCTATTCAATGCGGGTGAAGCCGCGGGCATCAGCAAGTGATTAAATAAAGTTAAAGGGTCGACCTCTTTAATATTATGAGCACTTTAAGTGACACTCAGGGACGAGGATGTACCCTTTACCTTACTGAGAATAGTAAGGCTGAGTTATAGTAGGTTAAATGCATCGTTGTAAAAGTTGCCGCAATACAGGACATAATTCATCGTTATAAAGTATACATCGTGAGTGTTCGTGTTTAAAAGCCTGTTTTTATTTTTAAGAACATTTTGTTCTTACTGACTGAACGATTCCGATGGTGATGAAAAGGAACTGGTAGTACAAAACGTACTAAACTATAACGTAATAGTCGTTATCAGATATAGTCGTAAATAATATAGAGTTTTGTATCAACAAGTTTATAACATTTAATAATGTTTGTAGAAAATAAACTAATTATGACGTTGCTAATGATGATGATGTTCATAAATTGCGATGCATCTAACTTATAATCATAAGTATATTCAATGTGGTTAACCAATAGCTATTCTATAATGGAATAAGAAAAATAAATAGCAAGCAATATTACCAACCACGCAAAATGATGTCACCATTACAAACGCTATCTCAATACTTAGAAAATATATGTCATAATAGTTTCTAAAAATGGGAACTATTGATATTCTGTCTGACGCCTAACAATAAACAAGGCAAAAATATAACATTGTTCATATATCGTCAAGGACAGAGGACGCACTGTTCGAGTATTAAGATATATTTTGTGTAGGCAAACCTGTAGGTACTACATGCAGACATATTCATGCTTTAAGGTTTAATATTTACATAACAATAGTCGCTAATCTGATTATTTGTCTACTTGATTTAAAAAAAAAAATGTAATGTTTGAAACTTGTTCACATAAGCAACATGTAAGGTCACTCAACTTACAAGTCTGTGAATTTTGAACATTGTAGGATTAGTCTAGTATTCGAGCAAGAATGATGAAAAAAACATTACCGATATTAATTACTAAGAATTATATGGACAGTTTATTATGTTAATTGTGGAACACTTAACACAAAATTCTGTACCCAAAACATCCGACTGGTGTGGGGTTAAGCTATTCTTCGCCTTTAAATCATAACGCCGACATATAACTTAAAAAGTCAAAAATATTAAAGATATTATAATTCCTGATACGAACAAGGAACAATTTGGCCTAATAATTTCACATAGAACTTCTATGTACTTAATACGTAATAAATAATTCTCTTTAGGATTAACTACAATTTAGATCCCTAAAGATTTTCATCTACTACAAAGATTTAAATACAAAGGTTCAAAAACCTTTCCACGTTTCAAATTAAGTAATATGTAGACTTAAATTAAACTATAATCCTTTGAACTCTGAGCTAGTGGAAAAAGATATCTTGACTCCTTACAAGATTCTAAGTTGAATTCAATTCAGACTATTACCTTGAAGTTATAAATTTAAGCACTAAGTTAGACTAGTACAAAGAAAATCCATTTTATTAAAGCGTTTCTACGTTTGCGGGCTGTTACTGAAAAGTTATGTTGTTAATATCCTATGTTATACAATCCAACGTGCTTTAAAGGAAATGACATTGGTGATTTTTCGTACATATACGGTGGTTTTGCAGTGTATTTCGGTTTCATCTTGCGAGTTCTTATTTTTTTGCTGGATTGGGTAAATGTATAATTTATCAATATATGTTTCATTGCCAGTCGCTACTGTTTTGCACGCGATTTTGTATCCAGAACAGTTTTTTGTGCGCTCTACATTTAAATTTATAAAAATCCTAGATACTAAGGGCATCCCTAAAGCCCGTACTTGTGTGTGTCCTAACTGTACTTGTCGATGTGTAAATCGGGCTTAATATAGCAGTAGATTGTTATTAGGGAACCTGGCACGTATTTATTATTTATTCAAATATTAACAAAAATAAATTAGGACGCTTTCTTGTATACGATTTTTACGCCCGTGGGTCAATGATGTAGTTCATTAAAAACGTTGTACTTTTTCCGGGTTATTTATTCAAAAAGTATAAATTAATTAAAAACTGTTTTCAACACTGAACAAGGTAACATTAAAATCCTTACACAATCTTTACACAAATTACAAAAGAAATTACCAAAGCTTGCTTTTATTTATCAAAACGCTAATTTTCTACAACACGATCCTCATACTCGTATATAAAACCTCATAAATTTTCTCTTTAAAACTAATTAGAACTTTGGTGTTAAGTAATTTCATTCTAAAATATTAACATTATATAAGTAAGAATCATCAAAACTTATCATTTATTAAAATACTGCAGACCTTCAGTGATACAGAAGACTGGACCTTGTAATACACTGACAAGACTGATTCGTATAGGATTTTATGTTACCTATGTCAAGCAGCGAGGGTAGAGATCTTTTAGTTGGTATATCATATCTAGAAACTTTTCTTTAGTCGAGTTTTACGACAAAAGATAGGGATCATCATAACAGCCCATTAATGTAACATTGCAGGGACGGGCCTGCTCCCATGACGTAGGTATACTTGGCCTACTAATACCACGCTGGCCAGACGGTTTGGTATAGGGTTTAACTTCAAGTTTTCCTTCTTTTTATTTCGTAAAGATGATATTCACGGATAGTCCCTTAGTCGGTTTTTACGACACCCATGGGATGAGATGGGGTGGTGACATATTGTATTCTTACTCCGTCACCACATGGAGAGATATGGATGCGGTGTCGTAAAAACACATAGTGTCACCATTTTTAGTGGCTATGTAAACACTTTAACTTAACACGAAAATAGACCACCTATTGCCCTGACATCTCCCTAATCTACGTCCCTTTTCACGGACGATCAGTTTAATTCAATGATTGACCAAGTGTGTAAAGCCTATCAGAGATTTGCATGTAAATGATACAGGAGAGATATATAGGTACTCGTAATTTACACGCGTCCAACCATATATTATGTTGTACACCTCTTGCATGAAATGCTCCTTATGTTGGAAGGGAATTGGTTATGCTGTTATCTCGATAGATGACAAAGGTTTAGTAGGCTAACCACTGAGTTTTCTAGTAATTATTTATGTGTTTTTATTAGTTTATCGCTGGCCAGTTGAAAAGAGAACATTGATAGGATGCTCAGAAATGCGTACGTTATGTGCCTGCAAATTAATGCAATTTTATATGTGGCCAGAGCGTAAAAAAAGTAAAGAAGTTTGCGCAATATTTTTAAGTACGTAAAGATTTATGTGAAAACATATTGCAGGCGAAGGGGCTTGCTCATGTATTGCATAAGAAAACATTCTACAAATTTTTTACCATTAATTAAACCATAAACTTCTACAAAATGAAGCTTCGGTCTTTTTATGTTAGCTCTAACTAAGTCTCCTGCATTCCGTGCGGTGACGGAGTAAGAATACAATATGTCACCAACCCATGTCATCCCATGGGTGTCGTAAAACCGACTAAGGCACTAACCGTAAATAACATATTTATGAAGTAAAAAAAGGAAAACTCGAAATTAAACTCTATTCCAATCCAAGTTTGGACAGCGCCAGCGTGGTATTAGTAGGCCAATTATCCCTCCGTCACGGGAGGAGGCCCGTCCCTGCAGTGGGACATTAATGGGTTGTTATGATGAAGTCTCATGCTAAGTTAACACACTACAAACAATAATGTTAAACTATTATTAACCAAAATTACCTATAACTTAATGTTCTACTAACTTCTTTACGAAGGCTGGGTTATTGTAACATGCAAACCGATCGAATCTTCTTGTCGAAGTTTACTTATTTTATCCAGCTAACAATATGATGAAGAAAGCAATTAAGTTATAGAAGCCAGTATTCAAGTATAAAATTACATAGTATAAACTTGGTATTTATAAGGATACATTAAAACACATATCTAATGTTAGGTATAGTAGGTAATTAGGCAAAACTTTATATTGTTCTTGTAATAAAGTTTAAATTGCTTTTATTAAATGTTCTAGTAAATTGTTTATTAGTTTCCCAGAATTAGTCAGTTACTTCTAAGCGGATGATCTCAGCGTATTGTATTATTGTGTGAATGGACTAAATGTGTGCCAATGCGCGGGCGTTTTGCGTTGCCATGTGTAGACGGTGTGGCACCGATGATCAATACGGGTAAACAGATAAAACTTGAATCGATTTTTGTAATATTTTTTTAAAATATTGCAATTGACTCTAGACCATAAAGAAACAATTTTTGATAATGTCTGTCCAGCAACTGACGAATAACTAAAATTTCGCTATCTTAGTCTTTTGTTATCCTGAAGTCCGTGGCATAAATGTCGACTTAGGGATTCGCTTGGTAAAGTGGATAGTATTAGCTTACGTTCACAGCGATAGATTTTTGCCCAATATTAGGTTTACAGTGGCAGAAAAAACAAATTCTAAAACAAATTGTTGTCACATTTTTTACGCCTACATAACTTGAATGTGTAAAACTAAAAGACCTAGGCTTAACGTTAGTTCTCACAACTTAATTTAGTCTTAAATAGATCTAAATCGGTCAAGGCCCGTGACGTAATATTTTATTCTTCTGCGTAGGATTGAAAAGTACCTATGTTATTGTTTCGTTTATTTCTTTAGTATATCTTATCAAACATGTTATTGTGTACGGTGACATATTTTATTTGAATATAAATATGTTTGTCTGTATTTGGCTTAGTTAATGACTGCTATTTTGTCAAAATATATGTTTTTGTTGAACTAATTTATGCTTTTACAAATTCGTTTTATGTCTTTGATGTAATTTGTCATGGTATATTAGTAGAAGAAATAAATATTAAAATGTGCATGAATGTAGGCGAAGTATAAAATACAACTGAATTGAGAACCTCCTCCCTTTTTTGAAGTCGGTTAAAACAGGTATGTAAGGACCGTTCTACACGGGCGCTCGGTAGCCTCCGCCTACCCCTACGGGAATAAGGTGTGAATTTATGTTAACAACATATATTAAAAAACTTATTCGATCTAACCGACATAAAAACTAAGAATATTATTATAGTTTCTTTTTTATATCGTGTCTTGACTAACTTAATCTCTCAAACCGTAAAAGTTATTTTTTTGCTGTTAAAGCCCATTTGTGTAAGGAAAACGCTGTCACTGCTATGCTATAATGCCACACAATATATGTAAAGAAACAATAAATTAAACAACATACTATAAAAAGGAATAAAAATGCGTTAATATGAAAAATTACTAAACTGTATAAGTAAATGCCTAACCATATTGGTATCGCTTAAATGAAAATCCTTCTATCAGTTGAGCACCCATAATTTTTTTTATTTTTATTTTCATTCCCAACAGGAAACTCCTTCTTCAAATCCATTATAAATACATACTCAGACATACTTTAATACATACTCGAACCTACCCCAACAAACCATTACGTATTAAAAGGCATCAATTAAGGATCTATTAATATTTTATCTCTCATTTAAGTAACTAGCGACACGCCCTGGCTTCGCACGGGTGCAATGCTTATACTCTACAATACTAGTGTAAGCGATTGCTGTGCGCGAGGTCGCGGGTTCAGCTCCCACGCAGGACATTAATTGTACGAACCACAGATTATTGTCCTGAGTCTGGATGTTATTTGTGTCCGTTAAATTCTTGCTTATAAATGTCGCCGCGACACAGCATGATCACTAGAGCAGGAGTTGTTTTTTAGAAAAATAAATGGACTGCCAGCATGTCAAGACTATGATACATATAAACCTCCCTCTTGTATCACTCGATCTATTAAAATAAACCTCATGAAAATCTGTTGCGTAGTTTTAAAGATTTATTTATTTATTATAGCAACGGACAGACAGCGAAGGCGACTTTGTTTTATGTAGTAATGATTAAAAACGTCATTAAAATTATGAGTGCTCTATAAAAGGCGCTAAAGATTCCATAAAGTTTAATTTACTGCTTTGGCTTTAATTTGTCACTGAATGAGTGGAGTACATTTGCATGAATTAAATGTTTGTAGCGCAAAATTATGTCATGGCGTGAGTCATACTCATATAGATTAAATCATTGACTCAAGAAGTGGGAAATTATGCTAAAAATATACAATTATTAGTCACTGTTATATTTGCTTAAAATTCTTGTGATCGTGGAATCTGATTCCAAAATAATTGAATGATTCTTTTTTGGGTTCATATAATAATTGTTTATCTTTTATTGCATCAAGGTGATACACGAACAAGTAGCCCACCTTGTAAGTGACACCCATAGGTAATGGCCGGCAAAATCAATTCGCTATCTGTCTGATACCATTAAAAAGTTCTACAATCCACTACCTATATAAGAAATAAAACCTTAACTTGGTGTTTATAAGTGCTACGTACTTTACGAGTACAAAACATAAGAGATTTACTTAGCTCCAGATAATGTACAGTTGAAAGCCACTTTTGCCAAAGGCATTGGTGCTTATTACAAGTAACAAACACAATAAACTAGCTTTATCCGGATTATTGTAAACAGGCTTGCTTTGACGACCTCTGTGCCGTAGTGGTTATACAACATGACTGCTACGCAGAGGTCTCGGGTTCAATTCCCGGTCAATGCAAATCTTTGTGTGCATGAACATGATTGTTTGCATTGGTCTGGGTGCTTTCTATGTATAATATGTATGTATTTAAAAAAAAAGTATTCAAGTATGTTTATTCGTTGTTTGTCTACCCATACTACAAACTTTGCTTAGTTTGGAACTAGATGGCGTTGTGTGAATTT
Source organism: Schrankia costaestrigalis (assembly GCA_905475405.1). Lineage (NCBI taxonomy): Eukaryota > Metazoa > Arthropoda > Insecta > Lepidoptera > Erebidae > Schrankia > Schrankia costaestrigalis. The sequence continues at coordinate 14,575,814 of FR997840.1, read as the reverse complement.
GTGAGGAATATTTATATTTAGGTATATCTTGGGCTTACAAAAAAAGGATAAGATTGAAAAAGACTGTTAAGTAAATGCCAATAAGTAATTTTTTTTATTAATTGCCGTAAAATCTAAAGATTAAGAGGTACCTATATGTTCGTGGAGTGACGATCACGGCTATCTTGCACAATGTTGTTTGAAATACCACGTAGGATAGTGTTTGTATACAAATGAATTTAATAGCTTAATCTAAGAAAAAATAAAGGGAAAAATGTTCAGCTCTAGACGGAAATCGATGCTGCTTCCTCTTAGTAAAAGCCTTAGCTCAGACGGCTTAATGCTAGTCCACCCCCTTCTTTCGTTCTGCATGAAATGGGAATAAGGATTAAAGCGTACGTCGTATCCTTTGTTCTTATCTCTAACTAGATTGTCTGGAATAAGTCATTTTTTTGTTGTTGTAAGACCGCCGATTGTACAATGTACATTCTATTTCTATGTGTATTGTACCACTTTTATCTTTTTAATTAAGTATACAATAATGTACTGTACTTGTTGTAATATAGATTAAAAAGTTCAAATGTTAACATTTATATGCATACCATAAAATAATGCCGGCACACATTTAATAACAAACTGAATACCTTAAGCCTATTAATAAACAGGTCTATTTAAACAAGCGTTAAACTGACAAAGCTCAATTAGTTTCAATGAAACTCATCTATTATGTAGTATCTACTTAATAATATAATTAATTTAATTATTTTGATTGTACTATGTAGGTGTAGCCTACTATGTACTACATTCTCAGGTAGGTATTTCATTCATTGTAGGTATAGTACATACGTGGAATTAATTTATTTTAGTATCACGTAATCTTGTATATATAAAAATAACTCTTGCCCTATCTAAACCCTGAAACACTGGTTTCTAACCTAGTTTAGGAATTATAATAAAACAAATACCATAATACCAATATAAAAGCTTAAAATTATATTGTAATTAATTGTTACAATATAAGATTTTTTATTTTTATTTATCAATGTATAACATTAGCCATAAGTGAGCCGTAATTTGTACAGTAGGTTAAATTTTATTAAATAAATTATATTTTAATTTTTTTCTTATACAGATATCTTCAGCAAAGGCCATCTTAGTTGGTACCAACGCTGTGTTCTTTTATTTCTTCTGTAAGCAATAGTGCGCAAAACTGACTAGGTTAATTTGGAAGGGTACAATAGCTAATGAAATTTCAGGGCTATGCCACTTATTAACTTGTCTCATAGTGACAAGCGCAGTGCAAAGGCGCACTGAGCATAATGTAATTGTAAATCCATACAACAAGTGTATAGCCTGTACTAGAATGTTTGAACTTTAACTGTGTTATTGATGAAGTTACCATTTTTACTACAAGTCAGAAACGAAATACTATCCCCCTTACTCATAAACAAATTTTAGTCAATTGATTAATTGGCATAAACTCTTACGTTGTTTGGTATAAGGTTGGTTTTCGTAATAAAAATCTCGCTAAACAGTGATTAAATTTAAGAGGCGTTTATGAGTAAGGGGGTATAGTTCTATATTAAAATATATTTTTATAATAAAAAAATGTTGGGTACAATTCCATTAAAAGCTCGTTGTCGTATTTGTTCACGTAATGTCTATAATCTTATACTAATTGTATCCCGATTCAAAAGGCACTTACTCGAATATTTCGCAAGTAATTGATGTTTTACTCCATTGAGTGATCCTTGACCAAGTTTTGGAATGATCGATGATAATATTTATAATGGTATAAATGTGGAACAAAATAACGAACAAAATATGGATGTTTTTTCATTTTTCTTCCATTTGGAATCGTATTTTGTAATTTGTCCCTTAGAATGAAGTTTAATTCAAACAGAAGAGGATTAATTAAAACACCTTTTAATATAAGTAAAAATGAATTTTGATTAGTTATAGGTATTAGAATCGAGTGCCCTTGGAGCCTACCAATTCCAATACATGTTTTTACTACGTGACCTTAAGATTAGCTAGGCGTGGCGAATTTAAAAAACGGAACTGTTTACCATCTACAAATCATGGTAATAGATTACTAAATAGTTCTCTTACTTACATAGTAATCTCAGGGAAGAGAGACGCTGCTTCTATATTGTGCTTTGACTGACGTAAAAAAGGATTGTTAATTGGGTCCAATGGCGTACTACAGCTATCTATAACATATTATCTACAATCCTCACTGCAGGGAGCAATAAAAATAAATTGCTACATTTTGTGAACAAATAAGGGTGTCTCTTATTATATAGTTATCATACTTAATTGTTTATTAAGGGGCTACCAATACCACCAATTAATTAATTGGTTAAATGCTATTAGAATAATATTAAAATAACTAATTCCTGTCTAATTAATTAATACACAATGACACAAAATATAATCATATCTATATTTATTCAATACTATAATTTTAGTTTATAAAAGTAATTTAATTATTATCAACCTAATAGATGACGTTGTGATTAAAATTTGATCGCCAGCTTCACACAGATTTCTCTAGCATTTTCCGTATATCAATACTTTTCAGTACGACATAGCCCATTCAATAAATTCCAGTAAGATTTTACGTTTACGCTCGTGACTAATAGTAGTAGCATAAATAAAAAAAATATTTATGTCATCTATCATAAAAAGTATGAAATGTTAGCAATCAATTATATTTCTAGAAAACTGTGAATATTAATATTATTGGCAAAAAGTTACATATTTAGTTAAACTGATAATGTTGAATTATGTGCTCTAATTAATTAGTTACATGGAATTTTAAATTTTCGGTTTTAAAACTACTATAAAATAAGCGTAGATATAATAATATATAGGTACTCCTAATCCTTACTACTTACCTATTTGACCAGGTTGATACGTGACTTGGTGTCAGCTATCAACTACTTAACTAGGTACTTACTCGATAATGATAACTGATTATTATTATTTTTTTGCAGATCTATATCGGCAGTCATCATTTACGTGGTATGTATATAACAGTGAAACCTCTTATTAGCATGAAGTTTAAGATGTCCTTATTATTAGGATTCTTTCGAAAGGTATTAAAATTATTTGAGAAGTGAAACAAAATTATACTCGATTCTTGACCGAAGACTTGCGATACGAAAATCTAACGATTTACATTGTAAAATTATGAAAAAACACAAATTAATAATTATGTTCATGTGTTTCGCGGCCACTTCACAACAGAAAACCACAAGTTTCATAACCAATAAAACTTTACAATAAATCATAGCTATCATCTTTATTACAATAACCAACAAAGTAGCTATAAACTTTATGACTTGATATATTAACAATCATACAAAAGAAATATTTTTTCTATCCAAAATACTTCATCGAAATCATGTTCTATTTTATTTACAATTTCAACACCGTGTTCATATTGGGAGTCTCATTGGATAAACACGAAACAATTCGAAAAATACTTAAACAAACAGTTTTTATGTATAAATTGTAATGTTTATGTGTACAGAATCATCTCGTTACGGCTTATTTGTTTGTTTTCTCTGACCCTATTCACACACTCGAGGTCAAAAGGGATTTAGGGAAGAATAAATATTTAAACGTTTACTATTAACTAATTTTTTAGGGCAACCAGTTGTGTTTTGGGATTCTTAACAAAAATTATTACCTAATATTAATATTTACTTTTGAGTTTAGTTATCATTGCTACATATCACCAAATATTTACAGTACACCTAACGTTGACGATGGCATGTCGAAACAGAATTGACTTCGTTTATGGAGACCACAAATAACTATGTCGATTAGGGCGATAAAAATATTTTTTACTTCTAACCAACATTTAATTTATTAACACCTATATAAACCACTTGTTTTTGAGAGGCGTGCTGCATTAACTTATTTTGCGGCTTGGAGTGATACGAGCAATGCTTTTATCCCTTATGATAAGAAACTGCTTGATCGAATAACAACTTCTGCAAAGAAATAATATATTCATTTATGCAGTCATAGGCTCACGAATCAATCGTAATCTGCCAATGATTAGCTTGAATGAAATGTACATGAAAAGAAAATAATTTTCTCTAGATTCTTTATTGAATGAAACGTTTTAACCTAAATACAAAATTAAGGCAATGCATTCGGATATGCATAGAATGAAATAGCTATTCAACTTTAATTACGAAGGCAGATAATAGCAGTCAGTCATTACAAATTCGTTCATCCATTCCAACCGATTGATCTAGCTAGGGGCATGAACTTTGCAGGCAATTGAATCATTTATGTAATTATAGACAATTCAGATTAGGTATCATGATACTATCAGCAATATGTAGAAGTGATTATTTCATGACAAATTCGTTGGTCTTGTAGTTAAGCATTCGCTTGCTATGAATAATTGCTTTGGTTTGCATGTTTTCTATGCATAACATGAATTTCATTATATAAACAAATGTATTATTAAAGTCTAACCTCTCACTAATGGAACAACGTCCTGCTACAATGGAGATACAGGGCCTACAAATACCACGTTGTCTAGACGGGTTAGGTCAGTACACGGAGAAGTTTTCCTACTTTAACAGAGATTATTTGTGTCGAGTTGTTTCGGTACCTTTTAGTATTCTTAGTATGTTATCTTTGTATTAATGTGTGTATATAATGAGGTATACAAAATTTATTTCTATATATATAGAAATAAATTTTTCTAATAGACAAAAGCCTGAAGTCAATAATTTCATTTCTATTTAGTTTGGAAGCTATGGAACGGGCTATGCTCGGCGTCTCCTTGAAGGATAGAATCCGGAACGAGGTTATCCGACAAAGAACCAAAGTTACCGACATAGCTCGTAGTATTAGCAGGCTGAAGTGGCAATGGGCTGGTCATATCTGTCGAAGGACCGATGGCCGTTGGAGCAAACGTGTCCTAGAGTGGAGACCGCGACTCGGCAAACGTAGTGTAGGACGCCCCCCAGCTAGGTGGACCGACGACCTCATAAAGGTCTCTGGGTCGGACTGGATGCGGAAGGCGCAGGACCGAGTTCTGTGGCGTGTATTGGGAGAGGCCTATGTCCAGCAGTGGACTGCAATAGGCTAGTTGATTGATTGATTGATTAGTTTGGAACTACTGACGAACTTAATACTAAATTATACTCTACCCAATAAATGTCAGAAACGTCCTTGTCTGATTTACGCATTTTCAAACACGACTTAATAAGATTATGGTATTTTCATTTTATTACAAACTTTTATAAAGTCGTCAACAAAATATTTTGCAATGTTATGAAATGTTCATAAAACTTTTAAACTACTAAGAAAACTTATCATAAAGATATTGCTGTACTTTGTTATGAAAAGAATTTTATTATGAGCCAAGTACATTTTGTAGAAATTGTATTATATTGCAAATGTTGTTTATTGAACCTTTCATTTAGTAACGATTTGTGTTTTATTTTCTGCAGTAAAAATGATAATATTAGGAATATTAAAAAGTCCAACATGTTATACAAGAAAATGGTCGCAGCAATAAATAGCCCAACTGTCGATAGGAGATTCCGCATTGCAATCTTCAACTGCCGAGACTTCTCCAACTTGAATTCTTGTTACACGACAGCCTTGAGCCTTCTATAATAAGATGCCTTCTAAGCCTTGAAAGATTGTTGCTTCTATTAGCACCAGCAGAACTCTATTAGTAAAATAATAGAGCAACGAACTTAGTAAACTGATCTTACAAATGAACAGAAATACCTTTGTTTCATCGTACCAATTCGTCTTTACGATCATTAACGGCCCGAAAATTTATTGTGTTGTGAATAATAACGCAACTAACAAAAGCTACAAATAATTCTTGCACATTTCTATGGAAATGATTGTTCGATGTTTGCAAATATTTGATTTATTACTTACATCACTCTGTACCGTTACATGTATGAAGTGTTGACGAACTAGAAATGTATGACGTCATCATGATGATATGCTTTATCGAGGTTGATATAAAAGTAAACTAACGGAGAAAGAAAAATATTTCTTACTGACAACTTAGCTCCAAAAAATACCTCGTCTAGTGTCGTATAAGCCGCTTATTAGCTTCTTACGGGGCTGACACGTCAGGCGTTTAGCTTCCTTCCGAAGCTCGGGTAAAATATTATGAATTGTAGAACGACTGCGCTGACGTTTCTTAACGAGGACGCGCCGTTCTTTACGAATCAGTGGTTGCTACTGGTTGGGATATTTGTGTTAGGTCACGAATAGTCTGCTTAAACAACCAGCCGTGCTATTAATGCCCTCTGCCCTACACCTTATTAAATACAGTCATATTTTTTCAACTTTAATGCAAAATATTAATCCACAGGTTGCAGGTTATAAACCTACGCAGAACTATTCATGTGATTGTTCTGAGCCTTAATGGTTACTGTTTCAATTCCTCTCTATAAAAATCTCTAGCCACATTGAGCTTGATTTCAAGGTGTTGTCTTTCAAAGCATATTACCGACTTAACGATTTTAGATTAGCTGAATTGATGAAATTAGATACAAAAAGCATTGACAGCAAGGGTCGTCCTTACTATAGTAATTCATCCTTACATCAAATTTCATCTAGATCGATTTGGCTGTTCGCTCTTGATATATTTGCCAAGTAAATTTCGCTTTTTGAGCCTTGGTATTTACGTCCAAATTCCGACAAAAAATATTTTTCGCTAATATCCATCACGAATAAGGTTTAGTACAGCTATTCTTCGCTTAATCTCCGGAAAATTCACTCGAGTGTTGGTTACACGATGTGACGTGTCAGCTCTGAGTACACTAATAAGGAAAATAAACATTTTTGTACTTACAATATAATCTGCTTTGCGCTTGTTTGGAGTGGCAGATGGGAAGAGACAATTCAGTGTTATGTACTGTGGTAAATTTATCTAGAAAATATAGACCTTAATGTGGTTTTGTTAACAAAAGAATCTGTTAAGTATTTATAATGACATTCTAAAGGTATACCTACATAGAAAGTATGTTTATCTGTTGTGCAGTATTCATAGTACAAGTATTTGTACTACAAGGACTACATGATGTAAAATGATTTATCAATGTTTGTTGTCATTTCTGAGGATTGTGGTTACAGAAATCCTTCAACCAGGTGGTCCAGCGTAGATGGTAGTAATTGAAGAACTCACCACCTGGTAGAAACTAGAGGAGTTGGCCTTCTTAACTTGGTCAGACTTCGTGTTAGCGTTTGGCCTTATTTTTTTTTTCTTATCCCCGCCATCATCATTCAAGTTGCAATAAGGAACATCAAAATTACAAAACGGCACATAACAAGCAAAGCTAGCTATATCTCTTTCAAGAATACAATTGATATTTTATATCATTTCTTTGTCACACGATCCACGAAGTAATTGAGGCATATTTTTGTCTTTAAGAATTTCATTTGTTCTTGCTCGTTGTATTCGCATTTTGAATGAGTACATTCCTTTTCACAAAGTCGTCTGTTCCTTGTTTATATCTCAGCTTACAGTGTTCTAGTAAAGTAAGTGAAGCATGTTGCTTTGGGGTCACATTGATGATAAGGTACCAATGTTGTCTAGACAACTAGAAACAAAATCAAACAAAGACAGGAGTAGAAGGAGTAATTCTGACTTGTTTGGGAGTGAGGGTGCAAAAAAGAATATAGTTTCGAAGTATTAACCTCTGCATCAAAATTGATAGAGAGTAAAAGTCAGTGGTGCTTCAAATAACATGATTCTCTGGAGGTCGAAAGATGCATGCACTATTTAACCAATGCCACGTGCTTCTAGAAATATCTGTAAGTTGCTTAGTAAAATTACCTTAACCTTATTTTTCATGTCGCCACGGATACGCCAATATGACTGTATCGTATCTGCCTGACAGAAAATCCGAATAAAAGAACGGGTGATAGTAGTGAAATGATTTAACGCCGTCGCCATTATTTAGCCGGTCTGCCCACACGTGTATGCTTGGTTTACACCAGCTTTTGTTTTCACTGGATTTTACGGTAGTCACTACCCAGGCGTCCATTAGTTGATAGAGGTACTAGGACTAAGCTTAAAACATGAAAAATGTACTATGATTCATTTTACATTAATATCTAAGAAATGAATACAGCAACAAACACATTGATTTCGGCACCATTGTTTAAAATAACATTGCCTAGTTTATATCAAAATAAATTTTCTCTCTTTGTTCTTTATGAGAGTATCATAAAATCTATCTTAACTCAATGTTTATGTAGACAGTATGCCAAAAATATGACTAATGAAAATAATAGGTCATCGCCCCTCAATCAAACAGTTTCCTTCAATTTGTATTTTATTAAACTTCCTCGGTAGGCCACGATCGCCTAGCCGCATAAACGACCCTGTATGCGACTAGGCGGTTACGGTGCACGAGGTTGTAGGTTCAAATCTTACTCAAGATAGTTATTTGTGTGATCCATAAATTGTTGACTTAAGCCTGGATGTTTTTTTTTGTGCGTTTATTTAGTGTATGTAAAAGTCCCCGCGAAGCAGGGCTCAATCTTTAGTGTGGAATTTTCTCACATAGGTATTCTCACAAAACCAAGCGGATCTTTTATTATATGTCCTAGAACACGAATAAACAAATTTTTTTTTGTAAATACAAACATTTTAGAAACACGCAAACTAATGCAAATACTCATACAAAGATTTTGAATTAAGCAAAAAACCTTACTAAAACCTCTGCAGTCACGAACTAACTATATTCGCTAGCCATAGAGATTGTCAATCATCAACAACTATGTCCCATTTCGAGGTATTAACAGTTTACCGGCACTAGAACATAATTGGTTTGTTTGCTATAAAGTATTTTATAGGTGACACACTTGTTCGAGTGAGCTCATCGCTGCGACAGATTTAGATATCAGCTGTTATTCTGATCATTATTGTGAGAGTATTGCAACCAATTCTATGTAAACAATGGTCGAATAATAAAGAAACTTTATAGATAAGGTGTATTTTAGGAGACATTGTTATCCTCCACGATAATCACTTGAGCGGACGACAAATCAGTGTTAAATTAAGTTCCAAAATCCATCGCGAACACAATGTGTGTCGTGTGTCAAAAATGAATTAAGTCCCAGCACCACTGCCAATGTCAAATAGCAGAATCGGGGCGTTTAAGAGTACAAATTAAAAAATAAGAAAAATAAAACCCAATATACGCACGATGAGACCGGTCTTTTATACAAAAATTGCTTTAAATAGAAATTATTTAAAGCCGAGGCATTTTATCAAATATATTCAGGTAAATATATTCTGTGAATACTGGCCTATATTACATGTTTAGGACATCCTGGTAATTAAATCGGTGAGGCTACATCAATGACTAATCATTGCATGACATCATCATAAAGTCAAGACAAACTTCGGCTTTCATTAAAAATATTTATAAAACTTTATCGATACAATGGTTGATGACACCGTTATTCTATTTTGTGCTTCACTGAAATACTAACATTTAATATTCAACAAAGGACCTAGGAACCATAAAAAATCTAGGTAACGACTAACTGTTCTTACTTTATAGGTACTTGATACGAATTTATAACTACGTGATTATTATTTAATTAAACTGCATTATCATATCAAAGAGTGATGTCCGACATTGTGGTGTCCAGTACGTAAGAAATAACAAAAAGCTTAAAAACTTTAGAATAAGTTGTACCTAGTAAGTACTTACTAGGTATACATAACTATCTAATGTCAGATATTTTTGATAAAAATGGAGCGTCACATATTTTTGCTTTGTAGCCTGTCAGAATTATATGTTGCCAATGAGCGATCAGATGTTTTTGCTGCGTTCGTGCAGAGAGATACCTATTATTGAACTCATTGAAATGTCTGATGTTATTGCCAACCTGCCCATAGTAATATATTTATGCTCGTGTACAAGAGAGTTGTCTTACGTTCTCTTCTACTTTGACGCACTGGTGATGGGTCTTTGTAGTACGAGGCTGACTGAGTTGGTACCAGCGCTGTGCTTGCTTAGTATGCATTCATGCAGTAGTGTGCTATTGTCACTGTAGATAGAAGAAAAAGTACAGTAGCTAGCAGCAATAAGCTCCATTAAAAGTTATCCCAGGTTAATGCGCAATGCGGGGGAGTTAAGCTTCAGATTTGAAAAGGATAGTTTTCTTCTTAAAATTACATTCGCGTGATGTAATTTTCAAAGTACATTTACAATGTTTACAAAGTAACATTTATAAATGTCAATTGAGAAAATATCTTTTAAACTCCCATCCCTGTCTTAAATATGAGCTCTGAGAAAAAAAAGTATTTTAATCATGTAATTTATGAATAAAATACAAGCGCTAGACATTTAAATAAGACAGTGTAATGTGTCATAACAAGTAATACAATACTCAAAGCAAGCACTTAGCAGATCTTATTTGACAAAGGCGTGTGTTCCACACTGAATCTAACTCCCCCGTTACACTTGTGGCATGAGCTCTGCACTGAAACGTTTATAATCACATAGATATGAAAATTAAGCTTTGAGCTCTATCTATGAGCTATGAGCTTACTTTAGAACGCTCCTAGTCGTACTGTTTTTGAGCTTATGTTAGTTCGTTCTTTAATTAAAGATTTATATTAAAACAAATAAAATAATTAATCACCCAAAGCAATTAGTAAAATGTCTGTATTTAAATAATTTATGTGAGTTTTTAAACCCCTGTTGATTCATTTACGTAAATATTCGTTCATAAAAATATGTATTATAATCTCGCTTCGGCTATGAAAAAGACTTATCGATATTATGTTAGCATTACAATAGGGCTATAAAACAAATTTGAATTGAAGCAGATTTTTTATGTCAATGTTAAATTTAATTGCTTGCAATTCAGGCCAATATAAGTTAATTTTGCGTGTGTATGATATATACTATGGAGGACTAAAGGAGATCAAAGGACCATAGGTGTGGAATGACGGCCGGTATGAGCTAGCTACGTGTTCGGGCGTAACACGTCAGTTAGCTAGACCCATCTGACATCATCCCATCAAATGTCATGAATATTCAAGCCATTCGAGAAGTAGGTACCTATCTCATGTTGAGCTTCTTGCCTTTCAATCCTATCAGTATTGTAATAAACATAAATTGGTAATAAATGTTGTAAACATAGATTTAGTTGATAGATGTTTCCGTTTGTTACAGTAGTTGGTAATTTGTATTTACTACTTAGAAAAAAGTTTCGCGATAAAATAAAAATTAATTGAGAGCTACTAGTTAACCAAGGTTCATCCTTTGAGTGATAAGATCTTAAAGATCGCGGACACTGGGTCATCCGTATGACCATTTGTCGCACCCCATAAGCGATATTTCTATGATTGTTTAATATAATGAAGGAAGAACTGACTGCTCTATATAATCGTTGTCGGTATGGAGTAGTAGGTACGCATAGACCGATTCATCTCTGCCAAAGAAGGGTAACTGGACCCAAAACTCTATACCAAATGTTTGACAAGCGTGGAATGAGTTGAGCTAGCTTTACTTTTCCCTGAGATGATACAATCGTTTGCCTATACATTTTAAACGTTATTTTTATAATTGGATTCATATTTATAAACACTTTGCAGCTGTATCGTATTAATCTATTTAGATTCCGTCACCGTTGTTTATAATATATGAGGAATTTTTAATCCCTTTGTACTAGTTCATTTTATCACAGGATATTTCAATACCCTTGACATAAATAGCTGATAGTTAAGCAAATTAAAAGTATGTAGGTAACGGTTATGCTCAATAACCGTTAACGAGATTATGATTAAATTCTGGATGTTTACAAATTGTTGTTAATGAAGGTTCTGCATTCATGTAGAGTTTCCGATATTTCAATATGGTTTCATGCATCATAATTAGAAAGGTTTCGTAAATCAGGATAATGATTTAGTACTACCTGAAAATGTTTGAGCAAGTATTTTAATTAATTTTGCTTGGGTTTTTTTCCGAAACAATAATTAATTTAAAAAAAATCGTGTGCCGTACTGGGAATAGATTATTTCATCACGTCTTTATGATACTTTAACCCAAAGGTATTGTAAATGTTGATACAACTTTTAGTAAGGCATTTCACGTTACGACAACTTTTTTTGGTAAAGTGCGTGATTACAAACCTAGACTTCGGATATTCTAGGTCTATGTACATAAAGTATACAAAATAAACAATGTTTATCAGTTGTCTAGTAACCATATAAGCTCTCTCGTAACAAATAATTAAAACGAGTAATTTCAAACTCATAATAATTATGCAGTAAATAACAATTCACATTAAGAATTACTCATTGAATGCATTGAAACATGATGTCATAGCATTCGAAATTAGAAGCAGTGTGGCAGTGAGCTAGTGGCCCATATTGTCACGAACAGAATATAATTCGGACGGTTTATGACACGTTTCCCAGTATATGTTACACAACAGTACAAATAAATATCACTCGTGAACGCCGTTTATTGAAGCATATGAACGTATTTTTATTCAATGATGCTGGGGTAAATTGTTTTAGGTCTTATTTTATTGCCTTGTGAAGGACGGGGCGAAGTCAAGGGGAACATAAATTATTAAATATAAAAGAGGCATGTTGTATTTGGTATACTCTTAACGTAATTATGATTTATACTTAGATATATTTTTTGCAATTCTTGTTATAATAATGTATAATATTGGTGTAATGGTTGCTTTATACAAATATTATTTTCCTCGCTTATTCACACAACGCCTCCTTTCATATAACGTGTGGAAATCTCGAACGGACTTTACAACACTTAAGGACTGTCAACGTCATGTCGGAGTCGAACCAACTAAAAGCGGCTGTCATATACCGGAGACTCCCAAGTAAGCCCGCGAAGGGATCCTAGTGTCCTCCAACGGATATTGATCGCCTCAACGCTAGGTACTGCGATTTCTATACTGCATGTAAATTCTCGTACCTTAAAATCGTTAAAAAATCGGTTAAGTTACCTTTTAGTTGTTAAATTGTCACACAATAGGTGAGATTAATAAATAATAGTAAATTTTTAACGATTTTAAGGTACGAGAATTGAAATGCTGGGTAAAATATTTTAAACATAGAAGTTTATGAAAATTTTGTTACGTGGAAATAATATCACTATTCGTGTAGGCATCCAAGTAGATTTTGACTAGGTAGAACATACAATACCCGAGAGTGAAATTCTATTATAAACTAACTTTCATTGAAACCATCTTTAATAACTGTTGCAAACTTTCTCGAAAACTTAGAGATAGTACTTGAGAATAATCTATAGATGGTTGAGAGCTAATGCATAATACATAGTACATACTGAATAGTGTCTTGTATGTAAGTATATTTCCTCCGTGTGGTGACGGAGTAAGAATACAATATGTCACCATCCCATCTCATCCTATGGGTGTCGTAAAAACCGACTAAGGGACTATCCGTAAATATTAACTGTACGAAATAAAAAAGAAGGAAAACTTGAAATTAAACCCTATACCAATCGGTCTGGCCAGCATGGTATTAGTAGGCTAAGTATCCCTCCGTTACGAAAGGAGGCCCGTCCCTGCAGTGGGACATTAATGGGCTGTCATGATAATGTAGGTATATTTTAATAGAGTACAAATCTGCTCTGAATATTTCGTAAGAACTGACTAAGGGATAAACTACACATACAATTGACTGATTCAAGGGAAACGAAAGACCTGTCCACTATTGTATAAATATCGCAGATCAAATTTTTCTATCCCCGCTTCTCTGCTACTAACGTTTAGGAAGCCTAGGAAGAGGTGGTAAATACGTAGACTTCATTATGTAGCTATAACTATTACAACGTTATACTGTTAAAAATATATGAATTTGAATATCCTTCATAACATGAGGAGACCTTTGCTTATCAATGGAAGGTTAATCAATGTATGGAACATTATGTAGTGAAATAAATTTTCATTCTCTAATTTTATTATTTTCTAATAGAGATATTTGAGTATTTTACTTCAGTTTTAAAAAAACAAGAGCAAAATATAGATAGTATAATAAATTAACGCTCATGTAAACAACGCAAAATTACCGAGTTCCTATCAGGTTACGTATAACCCTTATCTTAACCGATGGGTTAAGGTATGGGACACACGATCGAGGTCGAGACCCTAAATTCCATCTCCCGTTCTTTCTATAGACGTGAAGTAACTACTAACATAAGTTTAGAATTTCATACCTACCTACATGGAATTTTGTCATGTACGCACTATTGAAATTTTTTGTTATTTTCAGAACACGATTCAATAATTATATTTTTACCGACTTCAAACAGAAGAGCGGTTTCTTTATTCGATTGTATTATTTTTTAATGTATGTTACATACGAACTCAGTAAACATTTGGTCAACTGAAAAAAAAAACCTTTAGAAAAAGATTTAGACTGATAAAATGTGGTTGCTGATATTTCTTTCTAGATCATGTGATAACCTCTCACAACGGTGCCTTAATCTAGAATAACGCTATCACCGCTCTCCCAACCATACAAAACCCAAAGTTAGGGCTTCGACATTGACATCAACGTAGCAAGTGCCTCTACGCGATATTGACCACATCCAAGCTTAGGACTCTACGTTTCCCTTATAAATGAATAACTGCGTTAATACATCATCATAACAGCCCATTATTGTCCCACTGCAGGGACGGGCCTCCTCCCGTGACGGAGGGGTACTTGGCCTTCAAATACCACGCTGGCCAGGCGGATTGGTATAGGGTTTAATTTCAAGTTTTCCTTCTTTTTATTTCGTAAAGATAATATTGACGGATACTCCATTAGTTAGTTTTTACGACACCCATGGGATGAGATGGGGTGGTGACATATTGTATTATTACTCCGTCACACCACAGATTCGTTAATACATAATTTGTTTCAATTAAAAAAATAATTTCAAAATTATACATCCCAAGATATTCATCATTATGAAACTACTACATTGTTCTCCAATGTATGCATCGTTAGTGATATTGTAATTATGTTCTAACTTACCTAACAAAATTAATCTAACATTGAATAGTACGACATAAATAACTCTTTGTAAACAAAACATATTCTTTCTTATAACATCTATCTAAAAATAAAACAAATGCACTCTCATTTTAGATAATACGGGAGCTGAATGCATCTATTGACTATTATTATCATAACATGGGTGAATGAACTCATAATAAGACATTGTAGACAAATTATAAGCTATGCTTAAAACAATTGATGTAGTAACAAAGTACGGCTGCTGACGGCTGCACTACTTATCTGTAGACCATTTATAGCCGTGGTTCTATCCACGTTACTTAATAAACTTTACTGAAGTTTGTGACGTGTTTCAACTTATCATCATCCAAGATGTATGGTACCTTACAAGTACGTACATTTTGGTCCTTCGAGCCACCGAAGGCGGGATCATTAACGCGTACGTGTTCTAGTGCATTTTTAGGCGCCTACGTGTGGTACCTACGGCCACGTAAGTACATCAGAAGCAGTCTTCGGTGAGTCATACAAATTTTATAAACAACTACAACTATGGAAGATCTTCTTGCTACACAAAGCCAGCTCATGGAGGGTATGAACACTCTGTTCACTAACTTTAAAAAGGACGGCTCGGATCGTAAGACGCCAGCATACATTAAGAAGCGGCTGAGCACCTTAGAGAGTTACTGGCAAGAATTTCAATGCAACCACATCAAATTATGTGAGTATGATGACAAAAGTCATGATTATTTTTCTAGTAATGCGTATAAAAGGACATTCGAATTTTATACTGAAACTAGAGCTCATATACAGAAGTTTATTCCCTTTGACACACAACCAGAGGAGAAACAGCTGTTGCGCCCTGCCACTCCGTTAGCATCCGGGAGCCAGGGTACACCTCGCGCAGAGAGAGGTGTCGAGTTACAGCAATCATCCGACCAGGCCTCAAGCGTTAAAAGCGGGCAAGGGACAGGTAAAAGGCTAGAAGATATGCTTAGAAAACAGAGGAGTAATTTCAAAGCGTTCTCTAGGACTATCAGCGGTATTGACCTTGAAAAAATAAGCGAGAGATGGGAATTTGAGGATGCATTAAAAATTGTACAGACGCGTTGGTCCTTGATTGACACCCTACATTGGGAAATAGACAGCGAGTCTCTGGAAGACAATTTTGAGTACGAACAAGCATTTGGTAAGTACGAAGAACAGTTTAACGGCATCAAGAGACTCATAGGTAGCAAAATGTGGTCTCAAAAGTATCGGGAAAAGTCAACGCCAAAGCTAGAGATACCAACCTTCACCGGGAGCTACATGCAGTGGGTTTCCTTTAAAGATTTATTCGTAGAAGCGATACACAGCAATAGGTCGCTATCGAATGCTCAGAAACTACAGTTTCTCAAAGGTAAACTAAAGGGTGAAGCGGAAAAAATGATACAACATCTACCTATAAGCTCCGAAAACTACGAAGTCAGCTGGGACATCCTTACTCGTAGATATGACAATAAAAAACTCATATTTAATTGTCATATGAATACTCTCATGAATTTACCTACAATGCAGCAACAGACGGCTGCACTTATTAAAAAAATATTCGATTGTTCTAACGAGTGTCTTAACGCTATAAGAGCGCTCGGGGTCGACGTAAGCACGTGGGATCCGATTATCGTGTATATCATCGTTTATAGTACCATTCTTTAAACGTAGATAAATTATTGTGAGAAATTATGAGTAAAGGGACTAAGAGGAAACATCCCACCGCTACTTCTCGTCTCGTGTAGGTGTTATAAAAGTCAACTGTAAGTTATCATGTCTAAGTATAATTATTAATAATATGTTATAAGTAATATTATTACAAGTAGTCATATAATGTATTTTCTTAGTGTCGTGACAGATTAATCTAATTCTAACTAACTTCTTTCGAACCGTTTGTTATCAAGGACACAGATATTATACTTAGCTTAGTTAACTTCCTAACCATTTCTCACATAATTATTTCACTGATTAACACTGATTTAATTAACATCTAGTACATACGTACCTAATTATAGTTTTGAATAGGCGTTAATATCTATTGCAATGGTTAATTAAGGCGTCTTTAATTATGTATTCATATTATATTGTATTAAGTTCTTGTTATACACAAGAACTTAATACAATATAATATCTGAAGATGATGAACTCTGTCACTTCATTATCTTCAGATATTGTATTAAGTTCTTAAAAGTCTTGGTTCTATGACCGTAGAGTGTCCGAACGAATCAACACTCGTAGGACTGTAGTGTGTTGAAACTACAGTCACTCGAGTGTACACATACACTTCAACACATACATTTGACGAAATATGTGTATGACAGTGTCGGTTTTATACTCTTTCTCTCAAAAATACCAAAAAATCTAAGTGGTATTGCTAAAACATAAGTGCTGATATTCCAGCACTTATGTAATAACAAGTCAGTTATAAGTTCCCATTTTTAGTTACTAAAAGTCATTGTCCGAAACTGTATGCATCCTTATTAAATAATCACATTCGCTAATGGCCTTAGCGTGTAAACGGCCCTAGGCAATACGATGTTTTAAAAAATTAACACGCTGTTTACTCGAGAGCAACTACGTTGTAAATTACTGAAAAAAATATTTGCATTATTGTGGTCTGTGTCCATTTAAAAAGTTTTTAATGAGGATACATGTGGGCCCTCTGATGTATTAAGCACATAATTTTGTTTTGTAATTTAAATAAAACAATCTGTGTTGGTGGGCCATGTCAGCTGCTGCTTTGATCGTCGTTCGTAGCCTTCACAATTATTCACATTATATTTATATTATTTAATTATTACTTCACTTGAACGAATATTAAAGGTAAAATAATAACATGACATCCTTTACCTCAAACATTCATTGAAAAGCTCATACTGGCCTCTTCCAGTGAAAGAAATTATACTTGCCAACTTACCACGCTTTTCCCACACGTACCCAGTACCTATTGAATTGCCCGGTTAAAGTGGCGGTGGGCAGGGCACATATCGCGGAGAACCGACAGCCGTTGGGGCAGAAAGGTTCTGGAATGGCGACCGCGTACCGGAAAGCGCAGGGTGGGTTATAACATCTAACCACTTTGTTTTAGTCTACTTTTAACATATGGTATTAGATGTCACCTTACCGAGATTCAAGTTTTGGTACTCAATATAATAGGTCGGGGAAAAAGTCTTTTCGCATAACGTAGGTATAAACTTATTATAAAATTTCTCTGACTGTACTACTTGTGTCTGGCTGGTTTTGGTAACATTAAAAAGGTTACCTACATTATAAACAAAAGAAAAAAATAAAAAAAAGTTGTTTCCCGCTATTTTTCATTTGTTTTTCTCTCCGTAAAAATTAATGAATCTAATGAAGAAATTCGATACATTTTAAAATTTTATTATAAAAAAGGCAAAAATGCAACTCAAGCAGTGAAAAAAATTTGTGATGTTTATGGACCTGATGCAGTGTCAGTAAGAGTAGCACAAATTTGGTTCAAACGTTTTCAGTCCGGAAATTTTGATGCTAAAGATGCACCTCGCTCTGGTCGCCCTGTTACGAATAAAATGGACCCCATTTTTGAAAGAGTGGAGCAAGATCGGCATATTAGTAGTTACGATGTAGCTGAAGAACTGGGAATTGACCACAAAACAGTTTTGACCCATTTGAAGAAAGCTGGTTATACAAAAAAGCTCGATATTTGGGTGCCACACGAGCTCACTCAAAGAAACTTAATGAACCGTGTACTCATTTGCGATTCATTATTGAGACGTAATGAAACCGAGCCGTTTTTGAAGAGATTGATAACTGGCGATGAAAAGTGGATCACGTACGACAAGGACGTGCGAAAAAGGTCGTGGTCGAAAGTTGGCCAGGCTTCACAGACTGTGGCCAAACCTGGCCTAACACGAAATAAGGTGACGCTGTGTGTATGGTGGGATTGGAAGGGCATTGTTCATTATGAGCTTTTACCGCCCGGCAAAACCATCGATTCTGATCTTTACTGCCAGCAACTGATGAGATTAAAGGAAGCAGTCTAGAGAAAACGGCCGGAATTGATCAACAGGAAGGGTGTGGTCTTTCATCACGATAACGCTAGACCACACACATCTTTAGCCACTCAGCAAAAATTAAGAGAGTTCGACTGGGAGGTCCTAGTGCATCCAACATATAGCCCTGACCTTGCGCCTTCAGATTTTCACCTGTTTCGGTCTCTTCGGAATTCTTTAGGTTCTGTAAGGTTGACCTCAAGAGAGGACTGCCAAAACTATTTGTCCCGTTTTTTTGATCAGAAGTCCCAAAGTTTCTACAGTAACGGGATAATGTCTCTGCCCACAAAATGGCAGAAAGTTGTTCAATAAAACGGTACATATATATTGTAAATAAATGTAAATAAACTTTGAAAAAAATGTCTTGACTTTTCATACAAAAATACGAAAAGACTTTTTCCCCAACCTAATATAAATATTGCAGATACACACATCAAAAAAGTCTAAGCAACATGCATGATATTACAAATTTACCATTTATATTAATTAATTTCTAAGTATTTACTCACTCAAAGTGTATAGGTAAGTAAACTTTTTTGTTATTGATGACATACTGGCTGGTTGTAAAAAAAAAATTTCGATTATGTTTTGTTTTTTTTCATAAAATTCAAATGACTGCGAATTTGTTTGAATTTGAGTGCATGTTAATTGCTACGTTTTAGTCTTGATTTTATAATTTTACCAACCATTTAAATACAGTTGGCGACAAAATTGAATTGTTAGATATTCTTTACGTCATGGAGCGACGTCATTTGACGGCAGATGAAATGCAAAGAGCTGTAGGGATGTTGCAAGCGGGAAGTAATCAATCTCAGGTATCTCGACATTTTGGTATTCATAGAAGTGTTATTTGTCGTCTTTGGCAGCGCTACAATAATACAGGGGAACCCGCTGAACAGCATCCAGGCCGTAAAAGGAGTACAACCACTCGGCAAGACCGGTACATACAACTGACTGCAAGACGCCAGCCGATGTTAACCGCTCGAGAGATAAGTTTGAGGCTACAAAATTCAAGTGGTGTTGATGTAAGTCCCCAAACTGTGCGAAATCGACTGCATGAGTACGGCCTACGAGCTCGACGCCCTATCAGGTGCCCACCGATACATCACGGGAATCGCGCTCGTCGAAATGAATGGTGTAGAGAACGCATAACATGGACCCAGGAACAATGGGATAAAATTATGTTTTCCGATGAGTCGCGATTCGGGTTTAGGCCTGATACAAGAAGGGTGCGAGTGTACCGTCGACCCGGAAATACTGAAAGACTCAGGTGCGTTCAGGAAGTTCATCCATACAGCGGCTCAACAGTTATGGTATGGGCGGGTATTATGAAGAACAGGCGAACTGAGCTCGTTTTTGTAAATGGAAACATGAACGCTGAAAATTACGTTGAGGATATTCTCAGACCTTATGTCCATCCATTTGCACAAACCTTTGGCTCCGATTTTACGTTAATGCATGACAATGCGCGTTCACATACAGCTCGGCGAACCAGTGAATACTTGGCAACGGAGAACATCCAGGTATTGCCCTGGCCTGCACAATCGCCAGACCTCAACCCCATCGAGCACGCATGGGACATGCTCCAGAGACGTGTTTTGAAGGACTTGGACGGAGTGACAACAACCCAACAGCTGAAGGATTTGCTACAATTCCATTGGGAGCGAATACCGCAAGATGACATAAACAGTCTCATTAATTCAATGAATAATCGTTGCCGACAAGTTCTGAATAGCAGAGGAGGCCATACTTTGTATTAAATTGTCCTATTCTTTCACAATAAATTCATTTTCTTAAGAAATTTCAATTTGTAAAAAAAAAGTTTAGTTTCTTATGTACCTGTATATTCTAATATTGTTAATTTCTGTTATTAAAAGAACTTATAAAGAAAACAGCTGTTATTTTTACATCATAGAACCCTAAAAATATTATTTTAAAAATAAAATACAACGTTATAATTAAAATAAATGGTAAAATAAATTAATATAAATGGTAAATTTGTAATATCATGCATGTTGCTTAGACTTTTTTGATGTGTGTAGTAGTAACTAGTACCTACAGTTACTGTTAAAATCATAGTGTTGTTTCAATACAATTCAATCGCCTTGCAACGTGTCGACTTTATGCTGACAGAAAACTGTAATAGAGAAAAAAGTTTATGTGTAATAAAACGCAAGGACACATAACGGTCCCACCTAAATTCGAAATGGGAAGAAACTTGTATAGTACGTGTTAATAATTAAAGGAGTCGTACCCTTTTTATTTGAGACCTTTCGATATGTTTACACATTTTGTGGTCACAAGTAGGCTAGTGACAGTTCTGTTTTGCCTTTGTTACAGTTTCATTTCCAATTTTGCATGTTTTTCCTTACTAGTTTCCTGAAAATTCGAAGAACTACACTGGCGGACAAAAAAATCGACTCACTTCATACTTTCTCATTTAAAGTGCCCTAATTTTAAAATTAAGACCTAAATTCTAATTTAGATCTTAAATTCTTTAAGTTCTAGGTGTTAGCTTTAAAATGAGTACAAATAATGTTAACTTGCACTCATTTTCCTTAAAAGAAAATGGGGATAAACTTTATGAGTCCTAAAACTTGAAGAATTCAGTGGGAAATTTTTTAACAAAAAACAACATAACATTTAATAAAATCTTTATTACAGAATAAAAATCATTTTAATACCTAGTGTTACCCCCCCTAGCCCTTATAACTGCTTCCAATCGGTTCTTCATGGATCCAATAAGGTGCTTCACCCTTTCCTGCGGGATGCCATTCCATTCTTCTGTTAAGGCTGCTTGAAGGTCATCTCTTGACCCTGGTGCAGGATTTCTAGCCCGGACTCTTCTCTTCAGCTCATCCCATAAATGCTCAATGGGATTCAAGTCCGGACTACGCGCTGGCCAGTCCATAACAGTTATACCCACGTCTTGTAGGTACTGCCGTACAGCATTTGAGCTGTGTGGACGGGCATTATCCTGCATCAGGATGAAGTTATCGCCAACGAAACCAGCATATGGAACTACGTGGTCCCCCAGTATTTCTCCGATGTACCGATCTGCAGTCAATCCTCCTACATGGCGGCCGGTTTCAATGAAAACCAAGTCGGTTTTTGCTTCCAATGAAATACCAGCCCACACCATGCAGGAACCACCACCATATGCAACAGTTTCTGCTATGCAGCATTGTGCGTATCGCTCCCCCGGCCTTCTGTACACTCTTCTTCTTCTGTCACTTCCATGTAGACATACTCTGCTTTCATCGGAGAAGAGAACAGAGCGCCACTGATCTTCCGTCCAATCAACGTGTTCTCTCGCAAAACGAATACGGGCTGCTCGGTGCGCTGGAGTCTATTTGGGTCCTGTTGCTGGTCTTTTTGGAGTCAGGGTAGCTGCCTTGAGTCTTCTTCTCACCGTCCGGGAACTGACAGCTACTCCACGCGTTTCTCGGAGCTCCCGTTGGATTTGAACCCCGTCGAGTGAACGATTTCTCAGTGAAGTGCTGACGATGAAGCGATCGTCTCTCTCTGAAGTGGATCGTTTCCTACCGGAACCTCTTCTTCGTTCAAAGCCACCAGTCTCCTGGTACCTTCGGTATATTCTTGATACCGCTGACTGGCTCATATTCAGAGTACGAGCCACTTGACGTTGACTCATGCCCTGTTCCAACAGGGTAACAGTTTGAGCCGCTACTTCTGGTCTTGTGTCCATATCTGGGAAGTCTTCTTGCTTGGAAATTCTGGAGATGTGTACCTGTTGACGTTTCACGGTCAACTGATAAAGCTCATAGGGGTGGGTCGCTTTTTATACCCCCTGAAGTCGCGCAAAATCAACTGAGTATACGAGCATAAAATTATACAGTTAACGTTCATAGACTACTGTTAGGTTATTTGAGAGTTAAAACTGCGATTATTGCTCTTTTTTTTAAGTTTAGACCTAGAACTTAAATAATTTTAGACCTAAATTATTAAGACCTAAATTAGAATTTAGGTCTTAATTTTAAAATTAGGGCACTTTGAATGAGAAGATATGAAGTGAGTCGATGTTTTTGTCCGCCAGTGTACTTAACCTAAAATTTTACAAATGTTTATATAATCACGCCTTGTTTTTACTAGGGGTAGGCAGTGTCTACTCAACTACTACGAAAAGAAACTTATAGAGCTGTCAATTAATAAGTACTGAAAATACTTTAATAAGTCTGGATGTTGATTTATTTTTAAAAGCGCTCTCTTTTATCCCCGCTAAATGAGAAATATATTGCAGTTAGAAATACTTTCTGGTTGAAAGAAACTAACCGAACGCTTGATGACATAAGGATAAAGTCCTTATAGAAATCCCTAGGTACTTTGTTTCTTCTAAATTACTTTTGTAACTGAAAGAATATTAAACTAAGCTTTTTATTTTTAACCGATTTCTTATAGAGAAGGTTTATTTCGATTGTAGGTATCTGTTTCTTTTATCTTTGTTTTCTCAGTACTCGGCCAATTTTGAGATTTGTTTTTAGACTTTGATTTTTATTTACATGTGTATATTTAGGCTAAGTTCATGTAATATCCGCCTTTTTCTTATTTATATCTTTATTGGACATAGAAGGGCTTATTCACTTCGTGAACATGTCGCCCCATTAAAAATGTAATAATCCCCTTTTTCTTATTTAAAGATATTGACTGATTGAAATAGTAGTTTCTTTAAGAGCCTTTTACGAAACATACAGAACAAAAATAGGGTCGGAGCGCCTTATAATCTTAGTCACCATGCCAGAAAGTGTAATCAAATTTTAACATTTTTAATTTCAACGAAACACAAACTTGTTTAAAATTATACATAAAGCTCTATACAAGATGTCAAAGTCTCTGCTGAAACATTAAAAGATAAACAGAAAATTTGTGAACTCTGTCAGATTAAAGTTGGAAAGCTACGTCGACATAACAAACTTTGACGAACTTGTAGTTCAACAGGATGGATGGTTTAACAAGGATGTACTTAATACAATTTAGTAACTACCATCACAGTTTAATTTGTTTTGTTTACGTGTAAAACCTTTTATAGGAGATCATAACAGAGCATTAGTCTACTGCAGTGACGGTGTAAGCTTAGACATGGTCTATATAGTTATAGACTATGTTATGTAAATCTATACTAATATTTTAAAGAGGTAAAGTTTGTGTGTATGTTTGTTTGTGACGTTGTAGGGGGTAATCTCTAGATCTACTCAACCGATTTTAAAAATTCTTTCTGTGTTTAATAGTCCATTTATCGGGGAGTGTCATAGGAGTGGAGCAGTAACGAAATATGTTTAAAAAAGAGACGAATTTTTCGCGGCCTAACGAAGTGGGCACCGGTCAGCTAGTGCTAAATAAATTTGGTTTCAGGTCAAGTTTTTCTTCTTTTGTTTTTGTAACGATAATCTGTGAAATTTTCTCTAAGTCGTTTTCACAACATTTATGGGATAATAGAGAGGTGACAGAGATATATAGTGGTGACATTTAATTTTACTTCGTCGCTACACTAAGCTTTAAAATCATCCAGAATTAAAAGTTATTTCACCACTGAAAAGCAAAAGAATTTATTCCGAGATCTGAAGTATTATTTATCTCTGTCAAAAGTTTTAATTTTAGAAACTACTGCAATTCATATTACTATAACTGCTACAGCTATAGGTAGACCGTTTAACTCAGACCCCGCCTGCGGTAATAGGGGTGCGCGGGGGGCGAGGACAAAGGAGAGAGCGATCTCTTGATTTTTTGGCAAAACGGCGCCATCTAGATACTGCGAACAGAAACTATATCACATCACAACACAGCTCTAATTTTTAGCTAGCTTATTTTTATGAAATAAAATGAAGGAAAAATTTAAATTATACCCTAAACCAATCGAAATACCTGGAGAGGTTTTTTTATTTTTCTGGTCAGGCTTTAAATTGTGTAATAATATATATTGCATATTTTCTCTAAGAAAGTACGAGATTTAGTGGCAAGATGACGCCACCATCTTTGAAATTTGTAAATAGTATAGAAGACGGACTAGCATACTGCACTAGTGTCATACTGACATACTAACTAGGTGTCCGTTATGGTAGCGTGTAAAAATAAAAAAAGCTCTTATTATTGTTCTTATTATCTGAAAATATTTTCTAAGATTGATTTTTACAAATTAATATATTTAAATCATACCTGTTTTAATGTACCTATATATAAGAAATAATCAGTTGTATTTTGTTTAGCAACATTAAATCAGACATTATTTTTACTTAATTATAATCTAAAGAATAGGTTCTTTTAATTATTGTAAAAACTATTGTTAAGGATATTTTTTGAAGAGTCTACAAATATATTTATTTGTTGATTCTTTAAAATATAATCAAATTATTAAATTTATGTAATATTATTGTTATATTTAGAGTCGGTGTCAGCCAACATAATACGATAATACCTAAGCAAATGGAATGGCGGCCACGAATTACAGATTATATTATTATATGACTTCGACATTATGGCATAAAGTTGTTGATTGTTTATGGATTGGTTTAAAAATTAAACAAATATTAAATAACTATTATTATAATTTTTAAATAAATATATTTTAAAATACCTGTGTCACGTTCAAACGTTTTAATATACCTATTTAGTAACTGATTAAAGCTTTCCATAACTTATGGGCGTTTATGGGGTTAACCAGTACCGTCAATTGAAAAAAATCGTAATTCGCGAATAGGATCAATAATGCAAAATGTCAAACTCAACCTCAAACTGTTTAATGCACTCCATAAGTATTTACAAGGTGTAATATATAAACATAAGTATCATTTATGGACCCTGTCGGGTAAGGCAAAACGTAGGAGAGAGGAGAGATAGCAAACATTAAGCTTTTTATTTCAAAAAGTATAAAGTATTCTTATTATTTATTTATATATTATGATTCAATTATATTTTACAAAAATAAATTATTTAATTTAGGTGAATGATAGATTATTTTTTATGCTAATGATGAATCATTTAGGTATTCATTTACACTATAGTAAGCCTTATTTATTAATATAATTTTTAGTTCTTTTATAAATGATGTAGATTTTTTTTCATTTTTTATTTCTTCTGGGAGTTTATTGAATATTTTTACTGACATTGTAAGAGGGCCCGCAGCGTGTATTGCCAATCTACAGGTAGGTAGGTTCAACCTATTTTGGTGACGCAAGCTGTATTTCGTTGTTATGTCTTGTCTTCTACTGTATATTTCGGGGTATTTTAGGACAAATTTGCACATTTCTAATATATACAGGGTGTCCCGTAAGTAGTGGATAACCCTGCATTGGCAGATAGTTGAACTATTAGCGGTTCTATAAAAAATATTTAAAAAAATAAAAATGCTAAGTAGGTCACATGATAGGTACTTCATTGAAAAATTTAAATTTTTTCGACTTTTTTTAGTATTACGTTATTTGTGTCCACAGATTAATAAATTTCGAAGTAGTTTTTTTGCCATAATACTTACCAATAACTATGACGATAGACACATAATAAAAATTGTAGCTGAGTGGTGCAGTTTTTTTGTTTTTTTGTCCTAAACTTAACTTTTTCATGAAATAATGGCAAAAAAAGAAAGTTCTTAAAGTTCAAGCGCCTATGGTACAAAAAAAATGTATGAATGGATTAGTGACCAAGCATTTTAAATTAATGTACGTTTAATTGAGATTTCAGGATGGTATGAATCACTATTGTGTCTTAGTCAATCAGTGAATTATTGCTATTAACATTTAGAAAAGGAAATTTGTCAAATAATACAATTTTCAATGATTGGAAATGCTTTTTATTTCCTCTTTCATAACAAATGTTCAAACTGTTTACCACCATATCTAATGCATGCCCTGAAGCGACAGATAAAGGCTCTTCTTAGGAATCGCGTATAATGTCGATTGCTTATTTTTGATGCAGCTGCCCTGACACGATTGCGTAATTCGTCTAAGGAAGTTATCGGCGTCCGGTAAACCTTCTCTTTGAGGCAGCCCCAATAAAAAAAATCCAGTGGGTTTAAGTTCGGTGAACGAGGAGTCCACAAAATTGGACCCATACGGCCGATCCATTTGTCAGAGAAAGCGGTATTCAAATACGTACGAACAGGTGTGGCATAATGCGCCTGGCAGCCATCGTTTTGTAGCCAAAAAGACTCTCTTAATTCTTCAGACCAGACCATTTTTACCATGACTCACACGTTTAAAACATGTTTGGTAAAATGATATTTTTGTATTTGTACTTGGTGTAGATAACTCAAAATTGGGTTTTAATCAGTACTTTCAATAAAAGTAAAAATATAATCAAGTAAAGTTTAAGGTAAAGAATTTACAATTACTGAAAATTTTTCTATTTTACTAATTTCCTCTTCTAAATGTTAATAGCAATAATTCACTGATTGACTAAGACACAATAGTGGTTCATACCATCCTGAAATCTCAATTAAACGTACATTAATTTAAAATGCTTGGTCACTAATCCATTCATACATTTCTTTTGTACCATAGGCGCTTGAACTTTAAGAACTTTCTTTTTTTTGCAATTATTTTGTGGAAAAGTTAAGTTTAGGACAAAAAAACAAAAAAACTGCACCAGTCAGCTACAATTTTTATTATTTGTCTGTCATCATAGTTATTGATTAGTATTAGGGCAAAAAAACTACAACGAAATTCATTAATCTGTGGACACAAATGACGTAATAGTAAAAAAAAGGCATTTTTAAAAAAAAATTACAATGAAATACCTACCATGTGACCTACTTAGCATTTTTATTTTTTTAAATATTTTTTATAGAACCGCTAATAGTTCAACTATCTGCCAATGCAGGGTTATCCACTACTCGGGACATCCTGTATATACAGTGCAGAGTTAATACACACATCAAAAAAGTCTAAGCAACATGCATGATATTACAAATTTACCATTTATATTAATTAATTTCTAAGTATTTACTCACTCAAAGTGTATAGGTAAGTAAACTTTTTTGTTATTGATGACATACTGGCTGGTTGTAAAAAAAAAATTTCGATTATGTTTTGTTTTTTTTTTGTGTGCATGTTAATTGCTACGTTTTAGTCTTGATTTTATAATTTTACCAACCATTTAAATACAGTTGGCGACAAAATTGAATTGTTAGATATTCTTTACGTCATGGAGCGACGTCATTTGACGGCAGATGAAATGCAAAGAGCTGTAGGGATGTTGCAAGCGGGAAGTAATCAATCTCAGGTATCTCGACATTTTGGTATTCATAGAAGTGTTATTTGTCGTCTTTGGCAGCGCTACAATAATACAGGGGAACCCGCTGAACAGCATCCAGGCCGTAAAAGGAGTACAACCACTCGGCAAGACCGGTACATACAACTGACTGCAAGACGCCAGCCGATGTTAACCGCTCGAGAGATAAGTTTGAGGCTACAAAATTCAAGTGGTGTTGATGTAAGTCCCCAAACTGTGCGAAATCGACTGCATGAGTACGGCCTACGAGCTCGACGCCCTATCAGGTGCCCACCGATACATCACGGGAATCGCGCTCATCGAAATGAATGGTGTAGAGAACGCATAACATGGACCCAGGAACAATGGGATAAAATTATGTTTTCCGACGAGTCGCGATTCGGGTTTAGGCCTGATACAAGAAGGGTGCGAGTGTACCGTCGACCCGGAAATACTGAAAGACTCAGGTGCGTTCAGGAAGTTCATCCATACAGCGGCTCAACAGTTATGGTATGGGCGGGTATTATGAAGAACAGGCGAACTGAGCTCGTTTTTGTAAATGGAAACATGAACGCTGAAAATTACGTTGAGGATATTCTCAGACCTTATGTCCATCCATTTGCACAAACCTTTGGCTCCGATTTTACGTTAATGCATGACAATGCGCGTTCACATACAGCTCGGCGAACCAGTGAATACTTGGCAACGGAGAACATCCAGGTATTGCCCTGGCCTGCACAATCGCCAGACCTCAACCCCATCGAGCACGCATGGGACATGCTCCAGAGACGTGTTTTGAAGGACTTGGACGGAGTGACAACAACCCAACAGCTGAAGGATTTGCTACAATTCCATTGGGAGCGAATACCGCAAGATGACATAAACAGTCTCATTAATTCAATGAATAATCGTTGCCGACAAGTTCTGAATAGCAGAGGAGGCCATACTTTGTATTAAATTGTCCTATTCTTTCACAATAAATTCATTTTCTTAAGAAATTTCAATTTGTAAAAAAAAAGTTTAGTTTCTTATGTACCTGTATATTCTAATATTGTTAATTTCTGTTATTAAAAGAACTTATAAAGAAAACAGCTGTTATTTTTACATCATAGAACCCTAAAAATATTATTTTAAAAATAAAATACAACGTTATAATTAAAATAAATGGTAAAATAAATTAATATAAATGGTAAATTTGTAATATCATGCATGTTGCTTAGACTTTTTTGATGTGTGTAGTTTAAGTTTCATAAAGTAGAGTTTCAAAGTCGTCTACAAAGTCGTTAGAAAGGGCAATAAAGTTTTGTATAACACATTCTGATTATAGTTGCAAAACTTCTGATTAATACGGAATAATACCGGAAAAAATCAAGGAAAATTTCATAAAATCGGATTTATTTAATAAATATTTTAATGTTTTATTTGCTGAAAAATAGTTTTTTGCATCGATCGTCGATCACCGCCGCGCCGGCGCCGCTACAACTTTGTGCGCCGGCCGCAGCGTCACGTGCGCGAGCCCGTCTGCACGACTCATGTCACGACTATAGATGCTAGCGGGAAAAAATCCGAATAATTCAAGTTGATTAAATCGGAATAATACCGAAATATACCGGAACTTTGGGATTTTTTCAAGTGATCGCACTGTCACGTGATTTATTTATTTTATTATATTTATTATATTATTTATGTGCTATAAAATTTATATTATTATGTTTTTATTTATTATGTGTTTAATTTATAGGTAAGTATAAATAATTGTAAATAAACTATTTATGCATTTTGTCTGGTACCGATAGTTTAGAGTGGTTCACGTTGTGACATGACTCTCGAGTTGTTCGGCAGCGGTGCCTGGTGCGGTAAGAGAGAGAGGACATGCTTTGCGGAGGAGCTTTCCCCCGCGAGTGAGTGAAAGATTCGATCGAATTTTCGGTCAAATATATCGCCCGAATATTAAACTAATCTAAAATAATAATATAAAACTATCAGTACCAGACAAAATGCATAAATAGTTTATTTACAATTATTTATACTTACCTATAAATTATAATTATACACATAAAAAATAAAAACATAATAATATAAATTTTATAGCACATAAATAATATAATAAAATAAATAAATCACGTGACAGTGCGATCAGTCCCAAAGTTCCGGTATATTTCGGTATTATTCCGATTTAATCAACTTGAATTATTCGAATTTTTTCCCGCTAGCATCTATAATTCTGATTACTTTAAATGGTTTTTAATTGGATAAATATTGCATTTAAAACAAAAACGGCCGTTTCATTTTCGCATGCGAATTTTAAGTATTTTTTTTTATTCGTAGTACTTATTTCTCATCTTAGTCTTTAGTCTGTGTATATACATATTTCTTTAAATTTTAAGTCAGGAATAAAAAATAGAATATAACTATCGTGGCTGACACCGACTCCAAAAATAACAATAATATTACATTATTTGTAATAATTTGATTATCTTTTAAAGAATCTACAAATAAATAAATTTGTAGACTCTTCAAGAAATATTCTTAATTAACAATACTTTTTACAATAATTAAAAGAACCTATTCTTTAGATCATAATTAAGTAAAAAGAATGTTTGATTTAATGTTGCAAAACAAAATACAACTAATTATTTTTTACTTTCTAGTGCAATTTTTGTCTTTGAAGTCGGTTTTTTTTTGGAATAACTTATTTTATTTGGCATAGTAACCAACTCGATATAGCTCTTGTGTACGCTACCATAACGGACACCGCTACCCCGCTCCCTCGTCCCTTTCATACCGCAGGCGGGGACTGAGATAAACGGTCGGCCTATAGGTACAGTCACGAGCAATAATATGTACACATTTTCGCATTTTGTAAACCAGTTATCTAAAGTTCTGCCAATCCAAAATTGAAAATTCGAAGATTAATTCAAAACTGTACGGAACCTCTTCTAAATTACGAATTCATTTTGATATTGTAATGTCTAGATAAACGTGCAGATAGTTTAGAAAATTTGAAAATGTGTACATATTATTGCTCGTGACTGTACTTGACACAGAGAACTAAGTACGTAGCTCGTAAAGCAACGTTCTACATTTTGTTTTGATTCATCTACCATTTCGCGCAAAATGTTACGTAAGGTACGAGTACAAGGAATGTCTTTCATATTTATTTTATCAAGCCACTTTATAAAAAACTTTTTTCTTTTCACCAGTTTTAAATTCAACTTGTCGTTTCTTTCGAATTTCAACCTAATGATATAATAATTTCGTGTCCAGGGACCTTAGTTGGAACTTTTAACTTCTAACCATTATTGTCCTTGGCTGTAGGGAAATGATTTGAAAGTTTTAATAAATGATTTCTAATTTTGATTTACAAGTATAAACTGTAAAAATAGCAGCTTTATTTACGTAGCCGTTTGAATGTAGGCGTTTAATTCAGGAATGCTGATACATTATTTACTTTAACCTTATTACGATAGTTAATTAAATTATTTATCCTAAAATAAATACTTACTTTAACTGTAATTATTGTAAAATTGAATATTAGTATTTGCTCTGAATGACATTTCATGTTTATTTTAGTTGCCCTACAATGAGTGAGGTAGATAAAAGTTACTTTATGCTAAGGCAATATAACTGTACCTAAGTATAAAAGTTGAAATGCAGTACATGAATGAACGTAAATTATAGCAATCATGACATTACTTCGCTCTGTCGCTACCACTTTGCTGGTCGGTGAAATATTACATGAAAAAAAAGTAAAAAAGTACACGTTGAAGTATGGGAACATGGATGTGAATGTAGGACGAAGACATTATGCCGAAAAAATGTTCTACTATGAAACAGTTGTCAAATTTTTTAGTGCGATATGAATCATCAGCGAACGAGTCAATTCTTTGCTGTCATCTTAGTAGTAAGCTACAGGGCTGGGACCACATCTGCTTAAAACCAGGAACTAACAGAGTGCATTGCTGAATATGATTCACTGCAAGTACTGTAGCAAAATGTCTCATAAGGTACAAAGTAATGTATTTATGAGACGTATCATTTATCAGAAGCTTGGTACAATAACAATGTTACGAGCTGCCCTTGCATGGCTTTGTTTGAAGTTCATTACGCAATTTGTACCAGAATTTGATAAACGGACGCCTGCAGTTACTATGTGCATAATATGCTCTAGTTTTCAGCCGCGGAATTTCAACCAAATGTTTCGTCTTAAGTTTAAAGATAAATCATTAAACTCACGTATTTTTTGAGGAAACAGATGTTTAATATTATTTCTTCTTTATTGTTCGTAATGTTTTAAGTTTGGGATATTTGTTCTTTACTTCTTTACTTTGAAGTTTGTAATCGATTTAATAAGAATAAGGATATTTTGATCTAATTAATTGTATCATTCATTGCCGAAGAAATGCGTAGATGTCAGACACATGCCAAAGAAACTGATTAACGGTTTTGATCATAAAGAGATGTAATCGAATGCTGAGACAATTGTGATTACAATATGTATTTCTAATTAGCCATTTATTATGTTACAATGAGCAATTTTCTATTAACCAATACAATAACGACAAAAATAGATAATTTACAACAACAAAAAAACATCAACGTGATTGACTTATAAGATTTCATAAAATAGAAAACTGTCATCACGAAGACTTACACAATCACCAATACAATCAAATAAAAGTTTCGTTCGGTAAAAGGAAATAAGTTTATCTAGTGGAGTACTCAATTTCGTTCACATCATAACTCGATAGTAACACTAACTGGAGAATTGCCTTCATCGATCAGCTGAGTGCCATGAATTCATTTTTACGAGCTCGATCGTGAGCACCAATATAGAAACGTTCTGTTAGAAGGGTAGCTATGATGTATGATCTAGGATAGGTTATAGAGGAATTGGTATGTATATTAAGAATTAAAAATGTAATTACTTTCAACTTTTTTAAATTCAGAAGTTTTAGAGTAAAGTATGTCCGTTTCATTAAGGCATTCTTAGATGTGCATTTTTGTCCGGGATGTCATAGATTTTGTAACGTATGCTGATAAATTTCTCCGGGTGTCATAGATTATGTAACGTCTGCTGAAAAAGTAATTTTTGGAATTTTTTTACGTAGTGGTTTGCATCCTAAACGTGGTCTATCAGACTCATTTTTAGAATCCGTTTTACTTTGTAATCTTATATATGTTATAGGCAATGTGTATAATCCGCCATTGTATAGAATACCTAGTCATTCTATACAATGCCTAAAACGATCAGGCAATGTGTATAATACAATTCATTTCATACATTGCCTAGGTATTGTATTAAATGCCTGAAGCGCATCAGGCAATGTGTATAATGGACAACCACGTTAAGAATAAGTGCTTTTAATATACTTATTTACGGGTCCATATTGGCTTACATAAAATTCGAAGTCATATTTTTGGTCTTACTAACGCTTTGTGTTCATAATAATGAATCTTCATAATTTTTTATTCATAAATTTTTTCTTCATAACATTCAATGATCATATTGCTTTATTTAATAATGTCATTGTTTAGAATAGCTTAGAATTTTTGTTGTAAAGAATTTGAATCTGGCACTTCGGCGGCCGCTGCCGCGGCACGCTCGATTCACGTGCATTGGTGGTCACAGTTCTAACCTAACCTAACCTACAGAAGTTGTAATCTTGGAGTATTTTTGTCCTACGACCAAAAATAAAAGCATCTCGTTTCTGGTAGCAACTAAATGTAATCTAACTAAATCATAGAGAAGAAAAGCAAATTACATTCATTACCTATGCTTCAACCGGTAATGTGTAAAATAGTTTCAACATTGAATTTCATTTCATACATTGCCTGAACGACCCCGGTATTCTATACATTGCATAGGTATTGTATAGAATACCTCCATTATACACATTGCCTATAAGTATAACATATACACTCGTGTTTTAAAAATTTCGAAACCTCTTTCTTAATTATCATTTAAATTTTCTTAATTTCTATAAAAATATTTATGTACTTACATACTAGGCTTCTATTCTTAAATATTAAATTCTCAAATTCGGATACAGGGGTTTACTTTTGAGCTTTTTATCCGACACGAATCCTATGAAATCACAGTTGTACTATCCTGCACTTACATTCTTTGCACATATTACCAGTGTCATATTAGATGCTTTCACCGCCCTTTCAAGCTATTTGATCGCTTTCCTTGTCGTTACTTTTTATAACACTGAATGCCAGGAATATTACAGTACTTAGTGACGAAGTTTCGTCTTTATTGTATTTTTTTTAAGGATTCTAAGGCTTTGCATTCATTTGAATTTATTTATTTTATCTTTATAATATTGTTCGTTTCTAGATACTTATTACTAGTGAAATAAACTTTTAATAAAATTAATGTTTTAAAATAGATAATTCGTAATGCTTGTTGTGGTGGACTTCTAATCAGGTGTCACCATCGTGTAATAGAATTAAATCCAGAGTTTGTCGTAAAAGGCGAATGAGGGACGTCTATGTTACTGTCATCATTGCTTGCAAAGAAGGAAAACCTTAATACAGGCAGCTGCAGGCCACTTTTTCTTCCGTATATACCTAAAAGAGGACAGGCTTTGCAGTGGGACATACATAGGTTCTTATTAAAAACAACATAATTTAGTATTTTAAAATACATTTTCTTTATCGCACTATGTAACATGTTATAAAATTCCTACTCTGTAATTCAAGATTCTCTTCGGCGTCCAGGCAAAGGCTTAATTTGATTGCATATAAATTTGATTAGTACTTTCCATCTGCCTGATAGACAACCTCATAGAACCACGTCCATCATAGTGATTGACAACTGACAGACAGTTTTAAATCGATATTCGAAAATTCAGAACGATATTATTCCTTAGTGTTTTGTTTTTGTCATCCTACCTCTTTTTTACAAATTGCTTTGTAAGGAGATTAAAGTATTTGCAGCGCAATTGGTTTTGTTGCTCACAGGAACTTCTATCTATTTTATCTGAAATCGTGGCAAAGTAGATAATTATTATGAGTTTATAAGTCGTGGTATTTTTTAGTGCAATCTAAAGAAAGCTCTATTCGTTTGACCTATTGTCATATACTTCTAATCGTCAGCGCTGTGAGTCGGACGTGTAATTAGTTATTAATTAATTAATAATAGTTTAGCGCGGCGCGAGCCGACGCAAGTGTCATTTTTCACCATGAGTGATAAACTTGTGGAGAATGAGTTGCTGGCTTTTGTACAACAGAAGCTGGACGTTATAGGCGAAGTTTCTGCGCTCCAGATTTGTGTCTCGAATTTCAGCGAGGAAGAAATCGCGGCTGCCAAGCTGTTGGTTTTTCGATCGCTGAATAAAGAGAACCGGATGGTGTCACGTAGACGTGACGGACCTTTGAAAAGTATGCAGGACATCATCACACTGCTCAAGACGACAGATCCCGCAGACGTGCCCGTATTTGTAGCTAGGGACTTGAAAAAGTTACCCCTGGTTACTTTAGACCACGTCGACGTAGCAAGTCTTCTAAAGGACGTGGAATACTTGAAGACAAGTCTGGCGGATGTCCAGAAGAAGTTGGAGACATCCGAAAGAAACGTGACAGAATTACGTACCGAACTAGACGAGTTGCGTAATTCTGTCAAAGTATCTGGGTCACCGACATCGGCGCGTGTAAGCGCACGTCACGGTGCATCGTCTACAACAAGCTACGCGTCAGCGGTCTTGTTGTCATCGCCGTCTACAGCTGACAATGCAGAGTGTGACGCACGAAGCTACGCGCGCCCCGCTCCCGTCAAGCAGGCTATTCACTGCGCGCCTCGTCGAGCTCCTTTAGATAATGAGCCCAAGGCCATTGTTTTAAAGAAGTCATTGCAAGATCAAGACAGCAAGAATCGGTCTAATGATGATGGTTTCGTGACTGTGCAAAGGAAAAGACATCGCCAGCGAAGCAATAAGAACTGCTGCGGCACAGCACCTATGGAGCCAAGTGTCAATGTCCGTGCTGCAAAACCGAACACCCCGGTGTACATTTCACGCCTGCATTACACCACAAAGGCTGAGGACATCGTGGAGTACGTTCGCCATAGGTTGAAATACACGGCGAGAGTGCAGTTGTTGGAGTCGCGCCACAACGTTAATTTCAAGGCGTTCGTGGTTCGAGTCCCAACGTGTTACATGCATCTCGTCATGGAGGACACCTTTTGGCCGCAGGGCGTGGTTTTCCGTCGTTTTCGCGGACAAGTGCCACCTGATCGCACTGTGACATAATTTACTTGTATTTATTTGTTATAATGTTCATATGTTTTTATTTATTATGTTATGTCACGTATATTATAATATAATTAGTAGGTATAAATAATTATAAATATAAGTATGTATGGCTGTTGTCTGGTACCCATAGTACAAGCTCTGCTTAGTTTGGGACTAGTCGGCATTGATAAGTTATGTGTTATTATAATATACATTATTTTGTTATAATTAGTATGTATAAATAATTATAAATATAAGTATGTATGGCTGTTGTTTGGTATCCATAGTACAAGCTCTGCTTAGTTTGGAACCAGTCAACACAAATAAATTATATTATAAGTACCTAACATTGTTATTGCTATGTAATATTTTTATATAAATAAATTTGAATTTGAATACATCATAGGGTGTTATTAGTTGACGGTTTATAATAAGCAGTTGTTGCAATGACAATCCTGATTTTGCAAGAATTTGCGTCACAGGTTTCGGGAAAAGTCAGCGAAATAGTTAAACTTTATGCCGCCTTAATTTCACTTTACGTTGCGGATATAGTTTATAGCAGACGTAAATACTAAAAACCTATCGTTTTTAGTATTTACGTCTAATCGTGGAATACCTTTCATTTTCTTCTTATAAATTATTCAAAAGTTCCGTACATTATACTTCCGAGTCCAAACATAATTTATTTGTGTTAACAGTACCTACCTACGTTTGTTAATACCCCACATAGCATTTAGTAATCCATAGAGAGGGATCATTTCCTAGATTAAGGGTATTTAACACATATATAGTGTTTGCTTTTCGAGTAAATTTATTTTAACCCAACTCATTTGAAAAAGGTTTAGTGCGGACCACGATAAAGCAAACATCTCTAACCCGAACTCATTTCTAAAATGTATAGTCGAAAACGAAATGGCTTTATCAGTTTTGACAAAAAATTCTATCATAATTCAAATTCATTAAGATCGTTATTTAATGTTTATGCATGAGCTTGACGTCATTGGTTGACCGTAATCAAAACTATGCTTAGATTAAAAGTGCAATCTATTTTAAACTTTCACTTCAACGCAATAAATAATAAAATCTACTAACACAATACAAATGTCACTATATAAAACTGTAGAGTTTGTATATAAAAACCATGAAAAACCATTAAATAATTTAAAACTAAAGTCAACTTGTTACTTGTGACATTACAAGCTTGTCATTTCAGAAAAACTGAAAATGTAGAATTTAAATATTGGCTGGTAAGCCACCCAATTATTGGCACCTTAAGAGTGGACTTCGTGTCAGACTTAAATATAAAATATCATAAATGATAAAATACTTTAATCTTTGCTTAAACTTAATTATTATTATGTGATTGAATAGTATTAAATATTATTATTTATAGTAGTAAATATTATTGGCACTAATGCCAATAAAAGGATTCTGATAAAATTGTTGCTATGTTGACACATAAAATATGATAAAAATATTAAATAAATAATATTTGAACTTGAATAATCATACTGAACTTGAATAATCTATAAAAAGAAAGAAAACCCTACGTTTTCTTTCTTTTTACTCACTTTTAAATCTTAAATGCCTATAATTGTAGGACTTCTAACGATTAGGTGGTTTACCCTAATTTGTTTTATATTATAAAATTACGAAAACTTTAAATTGAAATATGCGCCAATGACGTCATACAAGAAATGATAGGGATGGACATAGAAGGAAAAAAGAGATAAATTTATTAGATTATAACGTTTTACCGAAAATATGCTCTAGTAACAGTCAATAACGTTGACTTTACTATTTGTTTTTATAAATACCTAACGACTATTTGCTAATACAAGAGAACTGATATGTCAAAGTAGCGTCATGATTTAGCTAATATTTTGTTGTGCGATATTGAACCTAATAGTTTTATGACATGCAACTAACATTAACTCTAGAGGTGATAAAGCCATTTAGTTTTCGACTATACTAAATCATGCATTGTTTACAGTAGTATTAGTAAGAAAGTATATTCATTCAAAATGTTTTAATACGTAAGAAAGTTCTTAATAACGACTATTTTGTACTGAAATAGAGTAGATAGAGTGTCATCTGATTCATTCATCTGATTTTCGGTAGGAGCCCGTTTGTTAACTAACCTATATTCATGTTATTACAAACGTTCTTATTCATTTAAAGAACCATATTTATAATATTAACTGGTTATCAATTACAATAATTTAAATTATTCTTGATTGAGAAATTATTCATAACAGCCCCCTAATGTCCCACTGCAGGGACGGGCCTCCTCCCGTGACGGAGGTATACTTGGCCTACTAATATCACGCTGGCCTGGAGAAATTATTAGTGCGTTGCAAATTAATATCAATTGATTAGAAGTAACACATTAAAGCATTATAAGGGCCGAATAAGAGTATTCTTGTATCCTTTTAGCATTTTGAGTTAGTTTTATAGTCGCATTATAAACGTTTATATGACTACTGTAGTGCTTATTTGGGCACAAATTATACAGCTTTATGCCCTATATAGGTTCACAGTAGCTGGTTAATAGCATTACTAGCGCATTAAATTAGCATTATTGTGGTCAAGAAAGATGTCAATCGGATTAAAGAAGCATCATTTTGGTCAATAATATTGCCAATCGCATTAAGAAAGCATTAAAATGGTCAATGAGATAGCCTATTGCATTACAGAAGCATTATAATAGCAAAAATATTGATAGTGAAGATGCCAACGGCATTACAAAAGCATTAGACTAGCATTTAAATGTGCTAAAAGAATTATTGGAGCAATTTAAGTGTTCACACTTAGGAAACTTTATATTATTGCGTGTAAATTATTACAATCAAAAAAACTGACGCCATATTATAGTTTGCATCAAAACAAATTCATCGGATTAATTTTTGACTCGTTTGTTATTTCTTGCCTTCAAATATTACTGCGCAGTGTAGTTTACTGTACTTGTTTATATAAGTTTCATTGAAAATTTTCACGCGCCTTCGATATTTTGTGGTTTTCATACAAAATGTTTTATAAAAATGATGTGTGTAAAACCAAAACAAATGTGTATTCCTAGTACAGAATAAGTTTTGAATAAATATAATCATAGTTTTGCTTGTACTGTATTAAATTAAGTTATATAAATATTTTAAATGACAATTCCTTTTGTAAATAGGTCCGAAAGAAAATATGTTTTGGTTATAAAATATTTACAAAATGGTGGTCAGCCTTAAGCAGCCCGGTGAGCCCAATTAATGCCACCAGCATTAAAACTACTCACGTGTGATTGTTTAAAGAGCTATTAGCTACACAAAAGCACTCAGTTCTTCCTTTAAAATGCAAGCATTATATTGATTCACATTTATGCTGTTCAGCAGCATTAAGCTTTTACTTACCCCTTACAAGTGCTTTTACACAGAAAAAGGCACAAAAAACAGCTTAAAGCTGGATATCGGATTTACATGGCATTATAGTGGTTCACGTTTGTGCTGTAAAACAGCTTCAAGCACTTATTAACTACTTTAAAATGTCTTTGTAGAACCAAAAGCACTAAAAATAGCTAAAGGCTTTACAAAAGCATTCTGATATGCTATTATCCAACTGTTATACAGCGTAAAGCATTACAATGATTTTCAAATGCCATTGTTCAGCTTCAAGACGCTCGGTGAACTTATATAAGAGTTTGTACGGGTCGTAAGCTCTATATAAGTTCACTTGTTGCTTGTTAAAATGCTTTCTGTGTTACTTGGGCGTGATTAGCCGTATAGGCTAGTTTATTGATACCATTTGTATTGCGAAGTCCTTGGAACTTAGTTATTATTTCAAAACATCAATATTTTTTAAGGAAACCAATAAAACTTTTACAAAATAAGCGTCTACACAACATGGAACTACTTTCCATCGAATGTAGAAGAGGGTATTTAGTTCCGGCAAAGCCAGCTCGCTCATACTAAATGTCTGTACTACTCAAGGTACCTATTTTCATTTGTGTTACAACTAGGTGCTATAATAGCAATTGTGATAAAAGTTAACTGCTATAAAGAACAGTTGAATCTGTGTTCTGAATTACCAGCATCAGAAATAAGCCAAAAGTATACTTCTATAACTAGATGACTTGTTTCATATTTATAGTTAGACCATGTGGTTATATCTGACATTCTGTTCTCGTATCAGGAGCATAACATTTACGATTAGAGAGAACTACAACTGTTATGACAGCTAGTTTAATCTAAGCTTGAATCGAAATTGGGTCAAGAAAATTGGTTTTCAATGTACAAGTTCGAGGACGAACTATCTATAAATAGAATTACGTTTTCTACGTATTTTCCGGATGTTAGTTTAATCAGTTTTTTAACTGGTACTTTACATTTGCAAATGGTAGAAAAATATTGACATTATCTTAGGGTACCGTGTAAATCCAATACACTGCAACTTTAAAACATTGATTTTGAACAGCTAAACAGTTTTTTTTAGTTTTTAGCAGTTTTTTCCAAAATTTACTTGGGAAAGTACTAAGTGTTTGGTATCAATTTAAAGATAATTTTATAACTTATCAATCCCCTATAGTTTCAAATATATATAAAATATACACAATGAATTATCATAGATAACTTGTATTGCCGTAACAGTAGTCAGAAGCGAAGAGAGAAATTGTTACGACGATACACTGTATTTAAGACATACAGTGTTTTGACTTGTTAAAACCGTATTATTGAAAGTTACAGTGGCAGTTTTTATAACATAAAGTCTATTAAACAGGTACTGAAATAAAAACCAGTAAATCAGGTAGTTAAAAAATAACATATTTTAAACTATCGCGATTTGTATATACTACATCGTACTATATTTTATTCGGTTCTTACTCTCAGTATATACTACATGGCCTAGATGCTATTAGGATAAATACCTAGGTTTTTATCCGACTTGCAAGGTCTGTGTCCGTGGTCGCGGAGGGACTGGTGGTCAGCGGAGCGTGCTCCTTGTGAAGTGCGGGGAATGGAATCTACCCTCACTTGGTTGACATTTTGAATATTCGCCGTATTGTAGGTATTTCGAAACACTATACTAATTACGTCTCCCGGCTTTTGAGCTGATGATGATGTTTACACTTGCTGATGACTGGATTCCGTGTAGTAGATAATCTATATCCATCCTCCCGGATGAAATTACTGTATTTTAGATTTCAACCGCTTCACGTACTATTCTGGAGTAATAGGGACGTTCGGTGGATAAGTGATCTGAATCGTGAAGTGAAGATCTTGTGGGTTTGACGGTTTTTCACAGTCGCGATGTGTTTCTTGACCCTTTCCGCTATTGACCGTTTGGTATGTCCGAAGGAACTACTACAGACAGCTACAACCAACCTTGTAGACGCCGGGTGTTTGTAAGGGAATGACATCCTTTGGGTTGTGCAGGTTGTGATACCTTAGAAGGCGGACTATATTGCAGTCTTAATAGAGTATTTCTTTAATACTGTTCCAACTTTGTCCGTTATTCCTTTTAAAATAAGGCTTATAAGCCGGACCTCTGCTAACCTTAGGTTTACTATCCTTTCTCTTAAACTCAAACTCACTCAAACTCAAACCGTTTAATGCACTCCATAAGTATTTACATGGTGTAATATTATAAACATAAGTATCATTTATGGACCCTGTCGGGCAAGGCAAAACGTAGGAGAGAGGAGAGATAGCAAACATTAAGCTTTATATTACAAAAAGTATAAAGTATTATTATTATTTATTATTTATTTATATATTCATTTATATTTTACAAAAATATATTATTTAATTTAGGTAAATGGTACATTATTTTAATGCTAATGATGGATCATTTAGGTATTCATTTACACTATAGTACGCCTTATTTATTAATATTATTTTTAGTTTTTTTATGAATGATGTAGAATTTTTTTCATTTTTTATTTCTTCTGGGATTTTATTGAATATTTTTACTGACATTGTAAGAGGGCCCGCAGCGTGTATTGCCAATCTAGAGGTAGGTAAGTTCAACCTATTTTGGTGACGCAAGCTGTATTTCGTTGTTATGTCTTGTCTTCTACTGTATATTTCGGGGTATCTTAGGACAAATTTGCACATTTCTAATATATATATACAGGGAAGAGTTAATAGTTTAAGTTTCATAAAGTACGGTTTGCAACTTTCTGTGTCTTCTATATTTACAATTATGCGGATTAGTTTTTTTTGAAGTGTCAGTAATGACAGGACTTAGGACAGTGTATCTCTTTTTTCTATCCGTTGCTTCTCAGAACCTCCTGAACATGTGAGAGCTCACCACTTAAATGTTCAGGATCACAAAGGTCATACAGTCTGTTTACTAATGAGGCGACAAAGGATTCCAAGATTCGCGGGTGATGATGCGAGTGAGCATTGAGATTCCTGTCCGTGTGTGTCGTTTTCTGTAGTGTGTCCCAGGCTACCATTTTCTTTCACTGTCACTTTTTCGTCAACAAAGGGTAATGACTCCATTTCAAAAGTAAATCTGATGTTCAGATGTATGGAGTTCAATCTAATTGCGAATTTTTCTACGTCTCGCTTATCCTCCTTCATGATACAAAATATATAGTCGACGTACCTCTTCCATGGCTTCACTTTTGCTGCCTCCATGTCTATGGACTCTTCGAAGTACTCCATCCAGATGTTAGCCACGACCGGTGCTACTGGTTTACCCATGGCACCTCCTTCGACCTGGAGGTAATGCTGACAATAATACTACCAGCTGATTCCCGCCGCATGCGTCCTCGATCAAAATTTACCAATACACATTAAGATCGCCGCTGGTTCTCGCTTGTGATTGGGCGCCCGCGTCGCGCGACCTGGGCTACATTGTTTTGACAAAACACTGTAGCTTGTTACGCGCGAAGGTTATTTTGGCAATACACGGTATATTAAATTGCCGTGTTTTACTATAATAATCCTTTAGCTTTAAGTAAATACAGTGTAATTAACATTGCAATATCTCAAAACTTTTCATATAAACTAAAAAAGGTATGAATGGGGTATGATAAAACAGGCTAAAAGAAATCGAATGAGCGTTGTTAATCCAAAACACTGTATCTTAAGATACAGTGTATTGGATTTACACGGTACAGTGTTTTATATGGTGACATATTTTACCCATGAGTATCATGGTCTTTTTCTTCGACTACATAATATTTAACTAAATGATAGATAGAGTAAGGAATGATGAGATAAGAACACGTTGTGGCCTGAAAGATCATATAGTGACCAAAATTGAGAAAGGAATGTTACGTTGGTTTGGTCACATTGAGAGAATGAACGATGAGCGTTTGACGAAACAAGTATACAAGGCTAGTGTGAAAGGGCTAGTCGGTGAGGGTAGGCCCTGGAAAATGTTTGTTTTCCAGGGCCTGTTTTCCAATATGCAACCTATGTAGGTTGCATATTGGAGAAGGGCCAAATAAAGAGCACTCGTAACCGACGCGC
Source organism: Schrankia costaestrigalis (assembly GCA_905475405.1). Classification (NCBI taxonomy): domain Eukaryota; kingdom Metazoa; phylum Arthropoda; class Insecta; order Lepidoptera; family Erebidae; genus Schrankia; species Schrankia costaestrigalis. The sequence continues at coordinate 14,531,824 of FR997840.1, read as the reverse complement.
ATGTATGACTCGCTTAATAAATGTGGACGAGGCCCAATCCATTTTCCAATTTATACCAGAGCAATAGTAGGTATGAGTATGCATATTTGTTTGACTGCAATAGATATATTGATTACAATTATCACATGTTTTCATCTTATACTGGTAAAATAAACAATAGGGCTATGTTTGTTATTTTTAAGCATTTAAAGCAGTATATGTACTTGTACTTTGATCCAAACTGTGTAGAAATGAGTAACTCCTATCCAAAACAAACAATGAAAACAAGTAGAGTGTCATCTATGCCTGTAATGAAACAGAAAAAAATTACACACTTTTTTAATGTGCAACTAAATAATATTGTAGACAATGAAAGGAAAGATGTGAGTAATGAGCTTTTTCGTTAGTAACAAGGGAGCACAGGGTAAATGCTGCTCAAACTTTACCATTTATCACCAAAATCTTTGTGGATTAAACAATAAGAAGGATGAACTTGAGATTTACTTGAAAAACTTGCAAAATGAGGTTAGTTTTATTTGTATTAGTGAGCACTTCTTAAATAAAGAAATGATATCACAATTTAATTTTCCAAATTACATCTTAAGTTCTTCAAATACAAGACATAATAAAACCAGGGGGGGAACTCTAGTGCTAACACATAAAAACAGACAGGTGGAAGATGTAAATATTTGTAGGAAACTGTATAAAATGGATACCTTTGAAATTTGTGGGGTAAGGGACAAGGAGACCAATTTATATATTTTTTGTTGTTATAGAATACCAGCAGATAAAACTTTTGACAAATTCCTTGAACATTTAGAACTATTATTCCAGTTTGTTTTAAATAAATTATGTGTTATTTGTGGCGATTTTAATGTTAATTTAATGAAAGATACCAAACAAAAGAATTTATTTTTATCATTGTTAACTTGTTATAATTTTAGATATTTATTTGAATCAGTGACTTTTATACGTAATAATAATGAATCTTGTATAGATAATATTTTGACTAATATTTGTGGTAATAGTATTGGTTTAGCAACCATTGATCATAACAGATTAGCAGATGGCCATGCCGCCCTCTTCTGTACAGCATATTTACAGAAAGTTGATCAAAAGGGATGTTCTCATATTGTAGCCATTAAGAGAAGAATTTACAATGAAAGAAACAGAGAAATTTTTAGAAGTAAGCTATTAGAACATGACTGGAGTTTAGGTTTTGATAAATTTATTAAACAATTTGAAAAGTTACACTCTGACACATTTATTAAAAAGAATTTAAATATAAATCTTGGTAAAACTGGTAGATCTAAGTGGATAACCAAGGGTATCTGTATAGCTAGTAAAATGAAACGTGTACTTAATTCTGTAAATGTAGCTAATAGTGATGTATCCATTCTGGAATATCGTGCAAAGTATCTTAGAATATATAGAAAAGTAATACGATGCGCTAAAAGAATGGAAACTAGCAATCAAATTAAAAAAGCTAATAATTCTAGCAAAGAAATTTGGAATATAGTTAATAATGCTCGTAAAAGGATTGATAAAAACTTTGACAAAGACAATATAGTACTCAAGTTGAATAATAATCTTATAAAAAACCCAAGAGATATCGCCAACATTTTTGCAGAACAATTTCGTAACAATAAAGGTCTAAACACTTATAATGCGGATTTAGCTAGAACATTTCTGGTTAGGTATACTACTAGAGTTCAAAATCCCATGCTATTTAACACAATAACTCCATTTGAAGTTTATAAAATGGTCCAGTCCATGGAAAATAAAAAATCATTTGGCCATGATGAGGTACCTCTCAGTATAATCAAGGATAACATAGATGTTTTAGCCTATCCAATGACGGATCTTTTTAATGATTGTATTGAGCGGGGTGTTTTTCCGGATCAATTTAAGATAGCCAGAGTCTTGCCGTTGTTTAAGAAGGGTGAAAAAACTGATCCATTGAACTATAGACCGATATCGTTGCTACCAGTTATGTCGAAAATTCTGGAAAAATTAATTAAATCTAGACTGGTTAGTCATTTATGTCAGAAAGGAATCTTAAATTCTAATCAATTTGGTTACCGGGAGAACCTAGGAACATTAGATGCAATAGACTCTTTGGTAAATGTTGTAGTTCACAGGATGAATGATAGATTAAAAGTTGCAGGCATCTTTCTCGATCTGAGTTCTGCATTTGATATGGTGGAACATTCTCTTCTGACAGATAAATTGGAACATTACGGTGTAAGAGACAATGCGTTAAAATTACTTAGTTCGTACTTAGCTGATAGAACTCAGTATGTTGAGATAGGATCGGTTGAGGATGGCTTAGAACAAATACATAGATCTAGACTCTATCCGGTTGATAAGGGTGTTCCTCAGGGCTCAGTTCTCGGTCCAATTTTTTTCATAATTTTTGTAAATGATCTTATTGCATATATCGAGGGTGTTTTGCCCAACACTAGGCTTGTGCTATTTGCAGATGACACAAGCGCTGTAATAAGTGCAAATGATGTTGTCACTTTGGAAAGCAACATAAATTATTTTCTTAGAGCATGTGAAAACTGGTTTTCGGTAAATAACCTTCTTCTCAACGTAAAAAAAAGTCAATGTGTGTTGTTTAATTCCACAGTTAAAAATAATACTTATTTAAACGTAACATCCTTAGGAAATAAAATTGAGGTGGTAAAAACTATAAAATTTTTAGGAGTACAGATTGATTCTCTACTCAATTGGAAGGCTGAGGTTATGTCAGTAACTAACACAGTAAGTAGCGCATGTTACGCAATAAGAACTTTGAGGGATGTTTTATCACTAGCTCAACTGCGTACTGTCTATTTTGCTTTGGTGGAATCCAAGATTAGGTACAGCATCAAATTTTGGGGAGGCAGTTATAAATATAACATTGATGCAGCTTTTGTTGTGCAGAAAAGGGCACTCAGGACAATGCTTGGCATTGCACAAACAGAATCATGTAGGGACCATTTTATACAGTTAAATATTCTAACGGTACCCTGTCTTTACATCTTGGTTCTGCTTACTCACTTTATAAAAAAACTGTCCATCTATGAGTCTGCTGATGAAAGAGAGCACAGAGTCAAAACTCGAAGAAAAGATTTGCCAACAATATTACAGGCAAAACTTGGTGTTGTTAAGCACTCGGCTTGTGTGCAATCAGTAAATCTCTTTAATAGATTACCTTTAGATTTAAAAGATATTGGTGATGTTAGGATTTTTAAAAATAAACTCAAGGGATTACTAATTGAGAAGGCTTATTATACCATCGATGAATTTATTAAGGATAAGTGATGTTTGATGATCAATCTGACATTTTGAATGATTTGTTTAATTTAATTTATTTTGTATTTTGTAAAGAATTGTATTGTATTTTGATTGATTGAATTATTATTTTATTGAATTTTTTCATATTCTTATCATTGATTGTGTATTATTGTTTTTTATTTTTTTGATTTTGGGTGTGTTTTCTTTATGTTTTTTTTTGTATGATTTTCAACACAAATGTATGTTTGTTTAGAAATAAATAAATAAATAAAAATCTGTTTGCCAGGATCGTGACAAGTGGCGTTCTGTCGTCTCTGCCTACCCCGGACAGAATAAGGCGTAAGTTTATGTATGTATGATTTTAGTGCAAATGTAGAAACTAGAGTCAATGTTTAGTGACTTGTTTGACCATTACCTTTTGTGACGTGTACGTATAAATGTAAAACTAAGGGTGTTAGTAAAGTCAGTTTCATGTCACGTTTATATCGCCAGCCCTTATTCGGGTATAGCTCTGGTATCACTTACGTATAGGTTCTCGCATAGCATACATTCTTTTGGCTATCTAATATAAGGACATTAGCAACATTAATAAATAAAAAATAAGTATAAGTTAATAAATAGGACGGATGTAAAATAAAAAAAATGAAAATAATTAATTAACCTTTATTCTCAAAGCTAAGTAAACGAAGATTTTAATCTTGTTTCCATTAGCGCTAGTGGCATTAAATAAATAAGTAGCTAAATACATTTTACATTTCCTTTTGTATGCTATCAGGAACTGAGTCTGCATTCATTTGTTTTTCAATTACCTACTCAAGCAGACAAGCTGTAAGGAAATTTCTTAGAGAACTGGCTGGCGTAACTATTATAATGTCGTGTCGACGTCTTGGCTTGAGAGATACAAATTATGAAGCAAATTTCTTGCTGGCGAGATATTAAATAATACCCTTCCTCTTGCTCTATATTTCGTGTTATATAGAACTGTTTCGTGTTTTGTAATCTATTGCTTTGTGCGTTTGGTGACTTGAGGCAGAATGCGGAATGTTAACACCCGATTTAATCTTATAGTGGTGGTTAAAGCCGACTAAGTAGCAAAAAGCTTTGGTTGCCTAACACGACTCGACGGCCGCAGACACGTCTGCCGTGCACAAAGGGTCGCGGGTATAAACCCCATGCAGAACAATTCTTTGTATACTCGAAAACGAAATGGCTTTATCAGTTTTGACAAAAAATTCTATCATAATTCAAATTCATTAAGATCGTTATTTAATGTTTATGCGTGAGCTTGACGTCATTGGCTGACCGTAAAAAAACTATGCTTAGATTAAAAGTGCAATCTATTTTAAACTTTCACTTCAACGCAATAAATAATAATATCTACTAACACAATACAAATGTCACTATATTAAACTGTAGAGTTTGTATGTGAAAAACCATAAAATAATTTAAGACTAAAGTCAACTTGTTACTTGTGACATTACAAGCTTGTCATTTCAGAAAAACTGAAAATGTCTAATTTAAATATTGGCTGGTAAGCCACCCAATTGTTGGCACCTTAAGAGTGGACTTCGTGTCAGACTAAAATATAAAATATCATAAAATGATAAAATACTTTACTCTTTGCTTATACTTAATCATTATTATGTGATTAAATAGTATGAAATAAATATTATTGGCACTAATGCCAATAAAAGGATTCTGATAAATTTATTCTTGATATGTTGACACATGAAATAAATAAAATATGATAAAAATATTAAAAAAATAATATTTGAACTTGAATAATCATACTGAACTTGAATAATCTACATATAGTGTTTTCTTTCTTTTTACTCACTTTGATCTCTTAAGTTCCAATAATTGTAAGACTTCTAACGATTAGGTGGTTTACCCTAATTTGTTTTATATTATAAAATTACGAAAACTTTAAATTGAAATATGCGCCAATGACGTCATGCAAGATATGATAAGGATGGACATAGAAGGAAAAAAGAGAGAAATTCATTAGAATAAAACGTTTTACCGAAAATATGCTCTAGTAATAGTCAATAATGTTGACTTTACTATTTGTTTTTATAAATATCTAACGACTATTTGCTTTTATACAAGAGAACTGATATGTCAAAGTATCGTCATGCTTTAGCAGATGTTTTGTTGTGCGATATTGAACCTAATAGTTTTATGACATGCAACTAACATTAACTCTAGAGGTGATAAAGCCAGTTTTCGACCATACAATATAGAAATGTCTGAGCCTGGATTTTATTTGTGTCTAGTAAATTTTTGAACATGATCCCCAGTGCGAGAGTTGTCTTTTCAAAAAAAGAAAACTAGATGACAGAGATTTGATTCTCTGTTAAATACCAGCTTCTACGATACTACAGGCGAATTAATTAGGTATTTTGTATTCTCAGTCTCTCTATGTCCAGATGTCAGTGGACATATTACGTTTAATATTCAAACAGCACAAACTAATCCAGCTGCTATTAATGCTAGATAGGACAGTACCGAATTCAAATTAATTCATTATTCAAGCATACTCTGAAGGCACTACTCTACTTACTAATCGATATTGCAAATTGTATGCATCCCTTCAATATTCAATATAAATCCCATGCATGGCAATTCTTTGTACAATACGGAAATGTCTAAGCCTAGATTTTTTTTGTGTCTAGTAAGTGTTTGTAAAAGTCCACGTGACACAGGGTATGATCCCCAGTTCGGGCGTTGTCTTTTCAAAAAAAGAAAACTAGATGGCAGAGTTTTAATTCTCTTTTAAATACCAGTTTCTACGATACCACAGGGCGAATTAATTAGGTATTTTGTATTCTCAGTCTCTCTATGTCCAGCTGTCAGTGGACATAATATTACGTTTAATATTCAAACAGCACAAACTAATTCAGCTGCTATTAATGCTAGATAGGACAGTACCGAATTCAAATTAATTCATTATTCAAGCATACTCTGAAGGCACTACAGTAGTGTATTATTGGGCATTCTGGGCCACTTTCGTCCAGTCGCTCAGCGAAACAAGTTTCGCTCTCGCTCAGGACTCGTGGCCCAGAATGCCCAATAATATAAATTCGATATAACCAGCGATTACATCGTTATGCAATGCAACCTTACGTTTTTTTGCAAGTTCGAACAGCAAGCTGTATCTATTCATGATCATCATTATAACTTTTCGTTATTAATTGCAACCAACATTTCTGTCGGGTGGCTAACATTTGTATGTGAGATGCGATCAATGCAGTTATCGATCGACTTTATCAATTGCAAACAACATTTCTGTTGTGTGACTTACAATTACAACCAACATTTCTGTCGGGTGTGAGATGCGATCAATACAGTTTTCGATCGACTTAATTATATTATCTTGTGTATATTAAGGTAAGACGCTATTTATGTTTCTAATAAAAATAACATAAGACGTAATATATTCGTTTATTTCATAAAATATATTTACTCATACAATTCGTATTTTATTAATTGTTAAATATCTTTGGCGGTGAATCGAACAGTTTGTCAGCGGAACGGACAAATTCTTGCAATTTTTCCCACTGATGTGAAGCAGTGTCGGTCTGAAATTTTATTCGCACCAGTGCTTTCTTCCAGACCTCTAAAGAGTCAGTGTGTTGTGCATCGATCGACTTGTACACCTTGCAGTCAATGTAATATTCACCGTCGTTGCTGGTTGTTCGACGTTCGTTACCGTTTGCCACTCGATAAATGAAGTAAGATGGTAAATACTTGGTTGTTGAGCTACCACTCGATTCATTCTCAGGATCATTGCGACTAATGCCGAATATATCGCTAGCAGAAGCAGCAGACTTCACTTTTTTACTGAAATAAAAAGATTACACATTGTTAAATTTATCTATCTATAAACAACACATAATTACATTGTTAACTAAATTACACCTTGTACATTATAGGTAATAAATAGTAACGAACATTGTATTAATTAACCTGTTGTCGAGAAATACTTTTAACTTTTTGTTCGTAATAAATTCAACAAATTCTAACCAAATCCGTTTAGCACCATCTAGCCCTAATCTAAACAGAGCGTGTACATTTTTATAATTACACATTTTTGAAAATACATAATTATTATACATAGAAACACCTAAACCAACCAAAACCCATGTTCATAATACAAACGTTTGATTTGTGCGTGGATCTGCGTCAACTGCATATCAGTCAAGTACATTAACAATTATGCCACGAGGGGGAAGGTCATCAAATATAATATTGCTCCAGTTAGAAAACCAAACTTAATTACCTTATATGAGTTGATTTTGTTGATGAAGTCGTCTTGCGTTTCGTGTTGCTTTGTGAAGGCTGCTTGTGAAAGGTTTTTGATTTATTTTTAATGGGTGGTGTCAATTCACAGTCATCGTATTCAGAATCGGACCTGAAAACAAAAACACAACCTTTAAAATCAATGTATTAATACTAGTAGGTAGCTAAGAAGTTAGAATTGTTATATTGTATAGGTATACTTACATGATGTTGATAAACGGTTCGTTATCTTTTACCTATGATATGGTCTCCCAACGATGTATAGACAGGTACAGCGGTTAGGAGGATTGAAGCGGTAGTTTATGATGAAAAACTAACCACTAATCGACAGGGATTAGTAATAACTCGCGTTATACTAATTAATTATTAAGTAATAACCGATGACGTCGTACTTTTCTTTACTCGTTCGTGTTGACTGATGAATATTGCGAAAAACACGTAGCTTATAAACCACAGAGGCATTAAAATACCATACATTTAAAATTAACACAGTTGATTTAGTTGAAGCCGAAGAATAAGTAAACTTTTTGTTTTGTACGTATTATACCAATGAAAAATGAAGATTTTACATTTTGCTGTACTTATTCAACAATAATTTTAATATTGCTGGTAGTGCACGATAAGTATTACGAAATATTTAATGAAATATGAATACTTTGTTTTTGTAAAAATTACAAATAATTATAATATTGCTGGTAGTGCACGATAAGTATTACGAAATATTATGTACCTACATTTGTGTTACCTAAATCGTTTAAATAATAAAATAATATTTATGTATTTTCATTGGTATAAAAGTTTGTTATTAGCCTCATAGCAGTGCTTCACATCAGAGTGGAAATCTAATAGAATATCTTATCAAAACATTTATACCAAATTTTATTAATCAACAAGTATTACTTACCTACTCTAGAAACCATATTCTTACAGTATCTCTAAGATATTGGGATAACTTATACTTATGATAGAAGAAATTTTGAAGAAAAATCACGCTTTAAGACGTACATGTACAGGTAATATCATAATAACATTATTTTATTGATCTCTTTTTCTTGACATTTAAAAAAATGAGATGTTAATATTGTCATTTTAATTTCAGAAATATTTTGAAGAACTGCATACTACTACATGTGAATTACCAAAGATTTTTGACCGAGGGTTTCAGGACACAAAACACTGTTTGGAGTCCTCATCAAAACTATTGTTCAATAATAATTTAAGCAGCTTAAAAGGTACATAATATTATTCACTTGGATTATTTGAATAATTGACTAAAATATTACTAAGTATAGTGCTAAGGTAACCCTGCTAATTAAGCAAGAGGTCGTGAATTCGAAGGCTCTAAAAAATATACTTATTTATAAAACAAGTACAATTAATTGATTAAAAAATTGTAAAAATTCAGATACTTTGTATTTTTTTGTAAGTTTTTAACTATCTAGTTTTGTACCAGAGAAATTTAGTTGTTTGTGGACACCTTAAAGACTTTTTAAATTATTTAGCTATTCTTGTCATATGTACATAAAAGTAAATATATACTTATATATTTAATTAAAATTTATAACTGTAATAATAGTTACATTACGATGCCTCGCTGTTCAGTTTGTGATATATTTGTAGAGAAAAGTCGGTGGTCAGGTCATTTACGTAGTACTGTACATAAAAGCAAAAATACAACCCATTTTTATGAGAACGTTGAAGTTATTAATAGCTCGTTTAAAGGACGGATCGTTAGTTATAGAATAAACGGTGACATTAATCATGTAAATAATTTACCTGAAATATTTCTCAATAATATACGTAAACAAGTTAAAAATTTAATTGACAGATCATTAATAAAACATACATCTTTAAAAATTAATTTTGAACATTTTTGTTACTTTATTTTGTTCAAAAATGATCAACAAGAACTTAAATCATTCCTTACAAAAAACTTTATTATTCATTTTAATTACAATTTTGATTCTATTTTTAATTCAACAATTGCAATAATATTAAAAAAAATTGAAGAGTTCCAGGAGAGAGATAGCGGATGGACTTTTATTAGTAATTCTCACTTAGAAATAAATATTAATAAATACCAACCCCTGTCTGGCTCTAAACATATTGCTTTGCCTAAATGTATAAGAAATAAAAAAGCATGCTTAAATATCCAAAATAAGGATGAATATTGTTTTCTATGGTGTGTTGTAGCTGCATTGTACCCCACAAATAAACACTCTTATAGAGTTACTTCATATCCTCATTTTAAAGATGTTTTAAATATTAACGGCTTATCATTTCCCATAACATTTTCTAACATAACATTATTCGAAAGGAATAATCCATTTCTAAATATTTTTGTGTACGGGTTGAAAAATGATAACTCTATAATTGGACCATTGTATAAGTCAACCAATAACAAAAATAAAAGTATTCATTTATTATTACTGGAGGATAATAATAATTCACATTATTGTCTTATAAAAAATTTATCTCGTTTAGTTAAAAACCAGATTACCAAACACCATGATAAGTTACATTTTTGTGAAACATGCTTATTGTTTTTTTCCACTCATAAACAAATGGAAACTCATTTGTGTGGAGGGGTTGTCACGGTTTTACCCGAAAAAGGATCAATTATTAAGTTTAAAAATTTTAATAGAAAACAAGACATTCCTTTCGTCATATACGCCGACTTCGAAACCTTACTGATACCTATTTCCGGTGTTGAATACGATACCGCGAATACGTCATACACACAACGACACGTGCCGGCGGCCTTCGGTTACAATATCATATCTTCAAGTAATAATGCAATAACAGGGTATCGCAGTTATCGCGGTATTGAATGTGTTTCAAAATTTATTTCTTTTCTTATAGATGACGTCAAAGCAATATGTAGAGTACTGTTCACTAGTAAATCTATGATATTTACGTCAACAGATGCAATCAATTTTAAACAAGCTATTACGTGTCATATATGTGAAAACTTACTGTGGGAGGATAGAGTTAGAGATCACTGTCATATCACAGGTCGGTATCGGGGCGCAGCCCATAGGCATTGTAATTTACAATATAAAGTACCAAAGTTCATACCAATATTTTTTCACAACTTATCAGGATATGACTGTCATTTGTTTATCAAAAAATTAGGAGAAATTCCTGGACAAATAAAAATAATACCTAAAACAAAAGAAAAATACATGTCTTTTTCAAAATTTATTCCCCTTGACGAAAATATGTTCATAGAATTAAGGTTTTTAGATTCCTTTAATTTTTTAGGTACGAGTTTAGACAAACTTGTTAAAACACTGAATGTTAAAGATTTTGTTAATCTTCAATCAAATTATAAGGATTATACCCTTTTTTCTTTGCTTACACGAAAAGGTGTATATCCTTATAATTATATGACTGACTGGAAATGTTATGAGCAAACATCGCTACCGCTAAAGAATCATTTTTATAACACTCTAACTGATGAAAATATTAGTGATGACGATTATAGTCATGCCCAAACAGTTTGGTCTAAGTTTAACATAAATAATTTAGGTGAATATACAGATCTATATCTAAAATCGGATGTACTTTTGCTAACTGATATTTTTGAAAAATTTCGACAAACATGTAAACAGCATTACAAACTTGACCCCGCATTTTACATAACTGCACCTAGCTTATCGTTCGATGCAATGTTACTCAAAACAGGTATCGAACTAGAACTGATCTCAGATTTAGAAATTATTAGAATGATTCAAAACGGTATTCGAGGAGGTCTGTGTATGTGTTCGCATAGGTATGCAGAGGCCAATCATAAATATATGTTTGAATACGAACCATCAAAACCTGACTGTTTTATAATGTATTTAGATTGTAATAATCTTTATGGTTTTAGTATGTGTCAGTATTTGCCCTATTCGAGTTTCAGATTTCTCACTAAAAATGAAATGAGTAATTTAAACGTAAAAAATATTGAAGATAACGCTGAGTGGGGGTATATTTTAGAAGTCGACTTAGGGTATCCTAAACACTTACATAACTCTCATAACGATTTACCTTTTTGTCCAGAGAAATGTGTTCCACCTGGAGGTAAATCAAAAAAATTAATAGCAAATTTATATAATAAATACAATTATGTAATACATTACATACATTTAAAGAAATGCTTGGAACACGGATTAATATTGCGAAAAATTCATAGAGTTATAACTTTTAAACAGAAACCTTATTTAATGCAGTATATAGAATTAAATACACGATTAAGACAACAGGCTAAAAGTACCTTCGAACAAGATTTTTTCAAATTGTTAAATAATAGTGTTTTTGGTAAGACCTTAGAAAATACTGAGAAAAGAGTTAGGGTTCATTTAGTTAACCGGTGGAGCGATACCACTAATAGAACCAAAAAAGCAATATCCGCTGAAAGACTAATAGCTAATCCCTATTTTCATAGTGCAACAATTCTATCAGATAATTTAGTTGCGATACAAATGAAACCTGATCAAATTGTTTTAGACAAACCAATTTATATCGGTTTCACAGTTCTAGAGTTGTCTAAGTCACATATGTACAATTTTCATTACAATATTGTGAAGCCTTATTATAAAGAACGAGTGCAGATATGTTATACAGACACCGATTCTTTTGTTTATGAAATATATACAAATGATTTTTATAGTGATCTAAAACATTATTTTCTACAATATTTTGATACCAGTAACTATGAATCTAACAATAGTTTTAATATACCACTTAAAAACAAAAAAGTTCCAGGTCTGTTCAAAGACGAAATGGAAGGCGAGTATATATCTCATTTTATAGGTTTAAGATCAAAACTCTATTCAATAAAAACAATAAGTAAGACAATTAAAAAAGCTAAGGGTATCAAGTCATGCGTGGTTCGAGGCTTAAATATCAGTGACTATAAGAATATTTTGTTCAAAGGTGGAGTAATGTACAAAAAAAATACAATGTTTAAATCTATAAAACATCAAATATTTACACGAAGTGTCAACAAAATTGCATTATCTGGTAACGATGATAAGCGAGCTATTTGTAGAGGTAACATAGCAACTCATGCATGGGGGAATCAGCACGAAATAATATAAAAGTTATAAAATAATAATATTTTTATTTTTTGTTTAAGCTAGTTGTATAAGCCAGTATTCCTATATATTTATTTGTAATAAAATAACCGATTATATTTGCGCGATGTCTATTTAGTCACGGCTTCGATTCCCTGTTCAATAAAATAATAAAGACTTTACATACGTAGAGTAACACTCATGATCTATGATAATATTGCAATCCTATATACGTGTTGTTTATTATAAGCAAAATTTTGAATAATTCTAAGCGAAAAATGGTGCATATACCTACCTAATTATCTGTATAATAGAACTCTCATTGTTTTGTGTAATAATTAATATACAATCGACCACATAATTGCTTAACATTTTTTGATAAAAATTCTATTATAATATAAATTCATTCTTTCATTATTTATTCTAATTAAACTGATATGTCAAAGCAACGATATGTCAAGCTTCAACTACTTTTTTGTTATACGATATTGAACCTAATAGTTTTTAACATTAACTCTAAAGGTGGTAAAGCAATTATAAAGTCGACTATATTAAGCTTGAGAATAATGTATGTAGTAAATAAACAAGCATACTTTGTTTTTATGAATGTACTACTTACGTACGTTACGTATTATAAGCCAAGTAATTTTATCTGAAGCTAGCTGTACTACATAATAATAAATGAACAAAGTATTAAATGTAAAATTTTGTTATTCGTTAAAATAATAATAGAAAATATAGTTTTAAGAAATACCCTGTACAATATTGTAAAGTTTATTTTATAAAGAGATTTTGTTGAAAATAAAATAATAATATGATCAATTCTAAATAAATCGTATTTGTTTTATTCATATTTGTTTTATTTATGTTTTATCCTGTTGTTACCTGCTTTTAATCATATAATAATTACATGAATATATTTATTAAAAAAACATTATTAAATTAAAGCATAATAATATCATATCAATATAAATCAAGTGTGCATAATGTTGCGTAAGTATAGTAGGTATCAATTTCACATTTTATTAACAAACATGCACAAATGTAACATGAGTAGATATTAAATTTAATTTCCAAGTAGCTGGAGATTTATGTGTTGGTTTTTAGAATTTATTTTGTTATTGCAATTATTTCACAAAATTAGTGCTTCACAATTTATGAGTAAGGTTCCGTACTTGACATAAATTAATGTTTTGCTTATCAATTTCATTTCAATTACTTATTTTAGTAATGATGACATGTAAAAACTATGTTTATTTTGAAATTATTACACCCATAATTATTTTCAACTAATGAACCCTACTTTTGTCCCACTTTCCTCTATTTTTTTAATCTATAGTAATATTTTGTGGTTGCTGAGTTTGTTTGTATGTTTGTGTGAACGTCATAATTTCACAAGAATTATTTTGTAAGTTTAAGTCAATTTATCAAGGAAACCTATAAAATCATGAAACTAGTCATGTTTAATTATAACACAGGTGTAGCCGCGGTGCAAATATAAGTGTTCTCAGCCTTAACAACAAATGCTTAGCTAACATTTTTGTGTTCAACGTGACCAAACTTGTATAATTATTTCGTAACTTAAATATGTTGTTTTTGATATTTAATTTATTCATCATTTACCAATAAGTCTTTAGCTCGAGAACTTGTACGTACATCAAGTCTACGTCTTCATTATGTCGACTGTAAGTATCTTATTATTAAAAAAACATTTTATTATTTGTATGATTCTGATGAGCCTGATTGTTAATTTATTTTTTTAAATTGTTCTAGGTTTCTGACTCCGAGATCGTGTTGAGCCAATACGCTCAGGACCCCCTCCAAGAATACTATGAGATGCTTCGAAATGAATCAGATCCTGTTGTAAATAGCAAACAAAGTATAAAGAAAAAGAAACCTACGCAACGATGCAGAGAAACACCAAAAAAACAAATTCCCACAAAATCATTCGTAATGAGTCGACTGCAGAGAAAAGGGATAAAGTTAATAAAGATTTCAGTCATAGATCTGTGTAATAGTGATGTTCAAACAAGCGATGTTGACAGTGACAGTGAGAACGTTGTTTTAAGTGCACAATATATAGTTAAGGACGCTATGGATAGTGTCATGGACGAGACAGAATTATTAGTTAAGAAAATATCAAAATCATTAATTGATACTGATTTCTAATATTAAACTAGATGTTCCTTTTTTCTGTTTATTTTTAAGGTTTGTAACTAATATTAAATTGATGTATTTTTAGGTTTAAAAATAAAACAATAAAATATTTTGTAAGTTATAAAGCTTTTTATTTATTACCTACTCCAAAAAATAACATATATTTTTATATAAGTACATAACATTTTTTGAAATTCACATGCTTTGTGCTTAATACAATTGAAATTACTATCACAGTATTTTTTATGCAAAATAGAAAGTTTAGTCACTCATCTTCACTGAGCGCTACTACCTAGAAATTGCTCGTATACACCGTTTTTGGGCTAAAAATACTTTATTTATATCTGTACCATTTCCCCATAAAAGTAACCCATATCGTAACACAGACTCAACATAAGCAAAATATGCTGTACAGTTAAGTGATTTCATTTATTCCTCAATCGATGACTAATACTTTTTAAACTATTTAGGGTTTTCAAATTAAAATACATTTTGTATAAGTTGTACTATGATATTTTATTTTCAAAAAACACCTCATGATAATATTTTCCTAATTTTATAAATAACATTTGATCGACAGACACATTTTATCACCAATTCAAATACATTTTTAGACATAACACATTTTTAAGCGCACAATGCTTCAAATGTTTAACACAATTTAATTTAGTAGTTCCATAACAGTATTTTTTATGCAATAATGATAAATTAGGACACTGTTCATCATCTAGTGTCATCACATTACAATTCTCACACAGTTGCATAACCCACTTCACTTTCTCCAAACCTTTTACAATAATAGATTTATTTTCCAAATACGGTACGATTATGCGATGGAATTCTCTGTAGTCGATGAATCCTTCATTCCAATAGATACCTCTGTTTTTAGGGTTCCGTACCAGTTTTGAAAAAACGGAACCCTTATAGGATCACTTTGTTGTCCGTCCGTCCGTCTGTCCGTCCGTCCGTCCGTCCGTCTGTCTGTCAAGACCATTTATCTCAGGAACGCATGGAGGTATCAAGTTGAAATTTTTACCAAATACTAAAACTTGTTGCCTCTTAGTGCCGTAAAAAAATCAAAGTGCTAATCCAACGCAATCAAGAGATATAGCCGTTTTTGTCGCAAATTTAGAGGGGTAAAGGCAAAAACCTACAGGGTACTTCCAGTCTACCTACAAACTTGAAATTTGGCATGAAGCAAGGTCTTATTGTACATGTAATAGGAAAATTCCGAAAACCTCAAATTTTTACTTCAATCATATTATATTTTGATTTCATTGAATTTTGGCGGGAAAGCTGAGTCACGTGACCTGTGACGTCATAGAATTTTGGTCACGTGACCCGTGACGTCATACAATTTTGACAGATGAGTCGTGACGTCACAGAATTTTGGCGGGAAAATATTCTTTGACAGTTGAGCCTTGACGTTTTTGAATTTTTGACAGATGAGTCGTGACGTCACACAATTTTTGACAGATGATTCGTGACGTCACAGAATTTTGGCGGGAAAATATATTTTGACAGCAGAGCCGGGACGTTTTTGAATTTTTGACAGATGAGTCGTGACGTCACAGAATTTTTAACAGATGATTCGTGACGTCACAGAATTTTGGCGGGAAAATATATTTTGACAGCTGAGCCGTGACGTTTTTGAATTTTTAATAGATATGAGTCGTGACGTCACAGGATTTTTGACAGATGATTTGTGACGTCATATTATTTTGGCAGGAAAATATTTGAAACCTCTGTCATTTATTGACAGCTGTCAATTTTGACAGATAGGCGTGACGTCATAGCATTTTTGCCAGATGAGCCGTGACGTCACAGAATTTTGGCGGGAAAATATATTTTGACAGCTTAGTCGTGACGTCATTGAATTTTTGACAGATGAGTCGTGACGTCACATAATTTTTGACAGATCAGTTTTGACGTCATAGTATTTTGGCGGGAAAATATTTATTGACAGCTTAGTCGTGCCTTCATTGAATTTTGGCGGGAAAAATAGTATTTAAACAGCTGAATCCTGACGTTATCACAATTTGGCGGGAAAATAAATAGGTTTGTACGGAACCCTCGGTGCGCGAGTCAGACTCGCACTTGACCGGTTTTATTTTTTTCTATCCATTTAGTTTGCTTCTTTTCATCGCTTGTTAGCTGATTAAACAAGTATGGAGGTTTAATTAAAAATGTTTGAGTATAATCATGAGTGACCAAAGCTAATTCCTTAATAATGAAATTATTATATAGGTCTTTAAATCCTTGAACATCTACTATAATCGTATCTGGATTCATGATATTTTCTTCACTGTGTTACTCAGTGGTTTATATTCAATTATACAATCGTTCAGAATGAGACAATATGCTGCAGTTTGATCTGGTATATCCGAATCGCTTTCAATTTCCACTCTCACGTCCACAACAGGACCTGTCTTTAGATTATCTGCTTGCCTGGAACAGTCGATAATGAAAAGCGGTGCCAAGTCTTTAAATTGTTTCTCACTTAATAACGGTTGCGACCGACATCCGTAATACGACTGTTGAAATCTAGTGTATTGTTCATATAATAAAGCAACTTTATTATTAGCAAAACTTATGTTTAGATTTTCATATGGAAAGTAGGTTGAATTTAGGTACACTCTAATATCACGAATATGACAATGATCGAACTGAGACATGTCAGAACTTGCATTGTTTTTCCTGTCTGTTTGTAGACCAATGATTACATATCTAGGCTTTTCAATTTGTGACGAAGTTTTGATAGACCAAGTATGTTTTGTAGTTTTTGGTAAAGCTGGATATTCATATAGATCCCAATTTCTGAAAATCATCTGGAGCGGTCTGTCTTTTTCTAACACTTTTAGCAAATTTATTTTTTCTTTATCTGATACTTTGACGTGCGGTACGCGCCATACAATTTTGTTTATAACAACATCTTCTATGATTTCTCCTGTGTTAAGTTTTACAGCGTTCAGGTTGGTATTGCTTCGTAACAATATCAGTTCGTGTCTACTATTAATCACGACTTTTTTGAAGTCTTCTGCAAAACCTAGGATATTGCAAAGTGGTATAGAAGCAGAAAATCTACCTCCGTTAATATTCTTTATACCCTCAACATTCCATCCCCATGCATTGGATATCTTTGACTCACTTTCATTCATTGATATTAAAGATTTCATGGTAGTAGTAACACCAGCATTTTTTATTTTATCAATTTCCACTCCATTTAATTCATATCTTATATCTTGGAACAAGTAAAGTAACCCATTGTTCGTAAAATGAACAGTATTAACAGGATCCTTCGATGTACTTTTGCTAACGATAACTGATCCTTCCAAATACAAGGTGCTTGCTGATGGTAATATATACAGGTCTTGTTGGTTGATAGGGATGCGGATTTCATCGTTTCTGTTGAAAGTTGTTATGTACGGCTTGTAAGAGTGAAACTCAATACCTTCAACGGTGTTGTCATAAGTTGGAGCAGATAAAACATCTAAGATATTCATTTTAGCAGTCCAATCGCTTTAAGGAATGCTTTATTGTCTTTAGTTAATTTAATTTTCGTTTTAGAGTAAGCTCGTATCGTGTTGAAAGCTCGAGTAGAACTGATATTTCCTTTTTCTGTCTGTGTATATTTATTGTAGTTAATCATTTTTGCTTCTTAGATGTAAATACAGTTGCACTTCTTCACCACGTAAATTTATTAAGTGGTTATTTATATTTAATAGTCTTATATGTATGGAGCTAATATTGTTTTGATTTATTGGAAAATATATCACGTTTGTTGGGATTTCAATAATTCTGTATCCGGGTGGGACGTTGAGCGCGAATTCGTGCACAATGTGACTGGGTTCTCCATTTATGTACGAGCCACTAACAATATCACATTCAATCCTGATCACGGTTGTAGATAGAATGTTGACAGGATACTCTGACTCATGCCATTTATTTGCTTCCAAGATCTGCTTCTTAAACCCTAATAAACTGTGAATAGAGTCTTCCTTATTAAAATTTACATTTTTTGTGCAGTATATACAAGTTTTTAATGTGTTGTTATTGCACTGTAATTTAAATAAAGCATCCTTTACTTCAGATTTTAAATAATCGCCAATGTCTTGTAATTCGTAAGTGCCTTCCGGTATTTCAATAACTTCATCGGAGCCATAATATAACTTATTATTGCTTTTGTCAATGTTTGGAATAGAGTTAAATGTTGAGAAATGCAACAAAGCACACTCATACTGTCCAGATAATTGTAGTGTGTTAGTATAGTACACAGATAATTCTGACGAGTTTCCAGTTATCGACAAAGTGAGCGACATCTTGAAAATGATTCAAATAAAAAAAACGCATTACATTTATAAGTTTTTATTTCCAATAATTCCGTAAATATTTTAAACATAAGTGTCCACAATTTACAGTATTAAATTTCTGATATCTTGTATAGTTATAAAAAACATTATAATTTTTAAAATACTTTATTAATTCCCTGGGGGGTTTTAAATCACCAAAGCTGTCAAAATATTCACAGTAATTATTTACTTTAACATAAGCTACCCAATGTGTTCCTTCGTTTTTTGCATCATCCAAGTTCACTATACCACACTCAATCCGTTTTGGTGAAATTGGTAACTGATCCTTCATGTAGACTCCTCGAAAGTGAGGGATGTCTCGTGCATGTTTTTCAATATCCAAATTAGTTAAAGGTCGATTAGGTAGCTTCCAATTCAGTTTTTTGGAGATTTTATATATAATCCTTTGCCATTTTTATGTTGTTTTATGTATAGACCCTTGCCTAGGGCTAATGTCTCCATAGATCTGTTATGTCGCTCTGTTTCTTGTAAATTCTTCTGGGCTGCTTTATATTCGTTCACCGTTTTGGCTATACCTGCTGCGCCACCAGCTAAAGAGCCTAAAGCTGATAAACCAGCAAAAATTGGAATTAAAGGTAGAATTCCCCCAGTTTTGGGTATTGGTATAACTCGTGGTATTCGAATATTTGGAGTGCATGGAAATAGTTTCTTTGCAACTGAGTATGCAGTGTTTATTAATGTTTTACTGTTTTTGGGTTTCAATTTCTTAACCACAGATTTAATTTTTGATATAAAACTATTAAACGCCTTAACGCCACCACCAGATTTTAATTTAGCTTTCATAACTTTGCTCACTAACCAGGAACTAAGTTTTTCTCCTTTTCTTGCGTCTTTAGATTTAAGTCTTTTTTTAGCCATATCTAGTAGTTGTAAGTCAGCTTTATGTCTATTGGGTAAGTCTTTATGGTTATCGTATGCAATATCGTGTTGCATACAAGCTTCGTCTAGCTTATTTACACCTCGATCACCTCGGAGTAACCTTTTTTTGAGTTTTGTTCCTGGTCCGCAATAGTTGTAACCAGGCAGGTGAAGTTCAAACGGTAGATTATCAATAATAGTGTTAAGCAGTCCACCTCCTTGCATTGCTTAAAGCAAAGTAAATAATAAATATGTAATGAATGTGGTTATATAATTTGTATTTCAATCTGTTATTGCAGTTTTATCAATCCAACTGTTGTCATCATTGCTTAATCCCAGCCATTTCACGAATAATTTCGTTCCTTTTCTTTTCAATACTTTTTCAATCAAATACACACCAGGATGATGAGATTTTTGGAGTTCTTGTTCGTAAAACGTACCTAATATTGGTTGTTTTCGCTGATCTTCTATGTAATATGTTGTTGGTATGGTTTTATTGATCTTTTTTATAATAAACAGCTCAGTAGACCAATTTGGAGTATAGCCCTTTTCAAAGATATGTTTGTATTTACTAATGCGTACATTATCACCAACTTTAAATTTAGGTTTAGACCGAATAGATAAATGTTTATGTGATTTACTAATTTTATTTTTTATTAATAACTCATTTAATTTATTCACATTGGAAGGTCTGCATTGAATAGTACGATGATTTGTATTGTTATATGTCTTCAATATATTTGTCAATATCGATCCTAACCAATTATAGTTTCCATTTAAACTAAAACATTTGTATAGTTTATTTTTTATCGTTTTTATTAATCTCTCTACAATTGAAGCTTTCTTAGTAGAAAAAGTAGAGTAGTGGTTAATATTAAACCTCTTCATAAGGTTTTTGAAAGTTGTATTATAAAACTCTTTCCCAGAATCAGTTTGTAAGTTGATTGGTCTGCGAGGGCTACTACGTAATATTTCTTCAAAAGCATGTGTAACATCGGTCATGTTTTTAGATTTCAATGGTTCAGCCCAAGCGTATTTAGAAAAGCAATCAATCACTAATAAAATATAATTATATCCTTTATTACTTTTTCTCAAAGTCTGCATATCTATCAGATCAGCTTGCCATAAATCATCGATTCCTTTCAATATTACAGGTCGTCGAAGAAAGTTTTTTCGTGCTGCTTTGTGTATTTCATTAACAATTTGTTGCTTTGTCATTATGATTTTATTGATTGAATTAACTTGTCCACAGTGGTTTTTGTATAAAATTTGTCTTCTAAATGAAGCAAAGTATTTGTAAACTTTGTATTTAAAATACTTTGAACGTGTAGCGATTTATTAACTTCTTGTAATATTTCTGATTTAATTTTATCTACGTATTCCTTATTTACCACATCATCAGCTTCCTCAGGCAGTCTAATTCCTCTTAGCCGTGATGCTTTCAAATCAAAATCACCGTTTTCAGATTTATACAAAGCGTTATTATTAATCTCGAATAACTCAGATAAACGCATTCGTTTATGAATATAATGACCGAATTTGTCTACATTCATGTTAAGTGTGTTGTACTGTAAGGTTGGAAATAAAATGAACATTCTATACAAACAACTTTTATTTATTAATAATTTTATTTTCACGTAATTCCTCAATAATAGAGATAATTTCATTATCTAATCCTGTATTGCCAGCATCTCGAGATGCTATTAACAACTTTAATCTATCAACCAATTCGTTTGGATCATCCCAATAAATGTAATCCACATTTTGTCTCCACATTTTTTTCATTGACATTCCTTTACCTTTAGATTGCTTACCAGGAATTGTACTTTGTAGTGAGAAAAGCGGTTTAATAACTTGTAAATATTTCATTCCCTTATTACTTTTTATTGGTTTATTTGGTTCGAAATCTCTACGATGTGCATTTGTATCAAGCAACATCGATTTATAATTTTGCATGTCACTCTCTGTAACTACGCTTAAATCTACATTCTTTTTTAATAACAATTGTTTCAAACCAGGTGTATTACGATATTTACAACCAGATACTACAATAAATTCATCACCAACTGTTATATTAGCAGACCCTAACATAAATTTCCCTTGATCTACTCGAACGCCAAACGGGATGTCTCGTAGGGCTTCTGAAGATAACGACCAGGATGAAGTGTCGTGCTCTTTATTATTAACATCATCAACCAATGATTGAAAAGAACTTTCACTGTCATTGTCAGATTCATCACTGTCATTTTTACTCTTTGAATTTTCATTCTGCATAGTTTGTTTATTCAATGGACCTTCGATTTGATTATTAGCGTTGGAAAGCAGGTTGAGAGATTCTGTTACAGGCCTGAAAACTGATTCCAATGCTTGTTTATTGCTAATCTCAATATCTCGCATGTTCCGTACTTTTCTCTTTACAGCTTCTGCGGCATCAACAATTTGTCTTTTTAATGATTTTTCCATGCTTGTTATCGGTTGAAAGTCGTATAAAGAATAATAATAATACAAAGATGACAACCTTAAATATTCGAAATTTTAATCAAAGATTACAAAGGTATCAAATTTAGTTCTATAGCATCCATTATTTTTAGAACAATCTTTATTAATTACAACATAGTTGAAGGGTTCACTCCATATCTTGGAACACATTTCACGGAATTCAAACCAAGTCATATCGGTATTAACATGTTCATCATAAACATGTCTTAAATTAATGTCATCTTGTTTAAAAAGTACTATCAGGTTAGCATTATCTCTTACTAATTGTTTTGGGATTTTACTGTATGTTTGATTTAGGTAAAAACAATCGATGTATTTGTGTCTACCCATAGCAAAGTAATCACGCATATTATTTTGATTCTCACACGCCACGTCATCAAAAATAATTATAGAGTTTGGTTTCGCATCCTCAACTTTTAACACTTCTTCATTTCCTTGAAATTTTTGTAATGATATACATGGTACTTGCTGTAAAACCTTTTCTAAAAACACATATTTTGGCTGGTGTAAAGTTTTTGAATATATGTATATGTTCTGAAAGTTTAATCCATTTTCATGTAGGAGTAAACCGATTAATAAGTTTGTTTTACCACAGTTTGATGGTCCGCAAATAAGGCATCGTATGGTATTAGGTAATAATTTTCCATGACGTGATTCAGTCTTACAAGAATCATTGCAAATTATATTTAATTGCAAAGATTGTGGTTGTTTGACGAATTTCATGTTAAATACATGTTACAGCTTAATTAATAATGATTAAATTTAAAGATTGTTAATCTTTATAAACACTATCGATGTTGAATATACTCAAGTTCATTTAAGTACTGGAACAAATTTTACCACACTAATCTCCTCCTTACAATATATGTTTATTAATTCTATGTCTGTAATGACACATTGGTACACTAAAATTCAAACAGGTAAGTATTCACGCATTCATCATTATTGATATTCTGTCCGATTGATTATGATCATGATTAAATCACACGTTTGCTGGTTATATAGAATTTATATTATTGGGCATTCTGGGTCACGAGTCCTGAGCGAGAGCGAAACTTGTTTCGCTGAGCGACTGGACGAAAGTGGCCCAGAATGCCCAATAATACACTACTCACTACTCTACTTACTAATCGATATTGCAAATTGTATGCATCCTTAAATATTCAATATAAATCCCATGCAGGACAATTCTTTGTACAATACGGAAATGTCTGAGCCTGGATTTTCTTTGTGTCTAGTAAATGTTTGTAAAAGTCCCAACGACCAAGGGCATGATTCACATGGGATCGCGTCTTTTCAAAAAATTAATACTAGATGGCAGAGTTTTGATACTCTGTTAAATACCAGCTTCTACGATACCACAGGGCGAATTATTAGGTATTTTGTATTCTCAGTCTCTCTATGTCCAGATGTCAGTGGACAAATTACGTTTAATATTCAAACAGCACAAACTAATCCAGCTGCTATTAATGCTAGATAGGACAGTACCGAATTCAAATTAATTCATTATTCAAGCATACTCTGAAGGCACTACTCTACTTACTAATCGATATTGCAAATTGTATGCATCCCTTCAATATTCAAATCTTGATAGCGTTTTGCGTGTTATTTTACTTTTAGGATAAATTATTTTTGCATTTTCAATAGTCATCTGAACATAACACTATTCCTATTTTGTCATTTAAATGCTTATAATAGCTTTAAAATTCCACTGACACAAGAATATCTTGTAATCCAATGTTGGAAAGAAACCGAGGGAAGTTATTTTTATTCTATCTTTTGGTCTCAGTTTAGGGTTTTTGGTAATGCGTTAATCCTATGTTTCACTAACTCACCACAAGATTTTCCTTAGTAAACTTTAACTGACTTTTCTCAAGCAAACTACTTACAAAGTATCTAAATGGCAAAGTTATTAATCACTAAGTTACTTGCAGCATCGTGGACTAAGCGACAAAATATTTATTAAGAACCTTATCTATTTTATATTATAATCATCATCATCATTTCAGCCAATTGACGTCCACTGCTGGACAAAGGCCTCCTCTAAATATTGCCACCTTGTGCGGTCCTGCGCCTCTCATACTATAATATTCTATGATTATTAAAAATTAATTAATTATTTTAGATTATTAGGTAGCAATACTTATAGGAGGCATAATATGTCCATCAGTGGACGTCGATTGGCTGATATGATGATTCTATGATTCATGGTCCAAGCTTATAAATCCGTCACAACAGTGATTTTCTCTTGCTTTAGAAAGAAACTTAAGTGTACTAATACTGCCTACTACTAACTTAAATTCAGTATAGACTGCAGCTTTCGTATAAAGTTTCTATAAAGCTGTGAAAATTACTTTAACTTTTTGCGAGAAATAATTACTTTTTGATTAACCGCTCGCTTGCTTACGATTTTGAAAAAGTCGTCGAACTTTGCTCACGTAATTTAAAATAAAAATTTCTCTGGTGATGTTGCAAACTTGCATTCAGTTGGTAGACAAACTATCATTCTATAAATTTAAAACGTTTCGAATGGACTTTGTAGACTACAAAATAGAGTTTAAAGTCGTTAAATAGAAAAAAAAGTTTGGTAGCGATAGCTACCAGAAGCAAAGTTCGGCGTTTTGTTTTGGTAACTATAGCTACCAGAAGCAAGCGAGCGGTTAAGTATAGTTCAAATTGACAAGCGTCTCAATGTTATAGAATCTGCTGATAATAATTACTTTTCATATACCTACCTACGTATACAATACTCCAGAGTATTCCTGTCCTGTTTTGATCATATGATCATACATATCCTTTGTCACGATGTACCAGGTACTACTGGTTTGACATAATTAGGACATCTAACAGACTAAATTGACAAGCAAATCTAATTAACAGCAACCGACTTGAGAGTACCTACAAACGTTATATGACGTACATTTAATCCAGAGCTTATATACTAAGAAAATGGAAAAGCCATGTTCAGAACGTTGGCATGCTTTTATTATAATAGACTTTGATATTTCGAAAACATTCCAAGTTGGTTTTCAAGTTTCAGAATGTGATATTCATTTTAAAAGTTTTCTTATAATATGTTTAAAGGTGTTATTGTTTTAGTGATTGTGAAAAATCGAAAAAAATATAGGTATTTGAAAGAAGAGATTTTTGCGAAAGGTGTTTAAACTTTAATCACCTTTCGCAAAAATACTTTAAAGCATTTTAGATACGTTACCGGACATCTACAGCACATCAACTGACTCTGCTTAGTTTAGAACTTAACAGCGTTGTGTAAATATGTGAGTAAATTTATAATTACTTGTTATCACCAATATAATAATTCTATGCAAAAAGCATTGCCTTTCCTTTAAAAATAAGCATTTCCTGTATTTCCAGCATTTTTGATTTCTCAATTATACTCAATGTTTAATGCATCATTTATTTTTAAATTTATTATCATTCAGACAAAAAAATGTCTGTTGTAATTTATGAAAAAGACAAAATTGTAAGTACCATTTTGACAGGTTTATGTAATTTGTTATGATTTCACAAAATTATGAGCGCTGAGAGGAATAAAACAAACAAAAACTGATTAGATATCTAACAGTATCGTCTTTAAGGTAACGGACTCCGTAAACGTGTCGTAAAATTGGACTAATGAATTGTTTTTTCTTTTAAAACTAATTTGGAAAAATTCACTTTCATGACGCCAGGTTGTCATAAAAATTTCGGTTTCGGTTTAAATAAATTTATTCTCATAAAAACTTACAGTTCACTTAAAATGAGATACAATAATAAATAATACATAACGTGAAATACAATTTTAAGACAATTTACTATCGCAATACATGAGTTAACGTTATAATGTGTGTACATGACTTTTAAGTTTTCTTTTATATTCGTTGAAGAAGAATTTACTTTAAGAATCTACGATAATACAAGATTTTGGCATTATAATGTTTCCTTTCTTCACTATCATAAAAAATATTAAAAACTATTTTACCGAACACTATTTGTCTTTGTATAAATACCTTATATCTAACCATCTAACCCAACAGACTGGCTTAGACTTTTCAATTCAAAACTTTTCTCTGCGTACAAATCGAGCGTACCTTTTCTCCTTGAATATAAATATGACGGCACAGGTGTGTAAGTATTGTTCAATCCTATTCAAACTTGTTTTGCACAAGTTATTCTCAACCATACGTGGCGTTATTGTCACATCTGTTATATATTCTTGGAGAAACAATGAAGAAAATATTAGTTGTTTAATATTTATTTCTATTCAGCATAGGGACGACCCTAGGACTCGGTAAGAAGCTTCCTAACATCTCTGAATGACTGGCCTAAAAAAGCTCTAAAGCGGGACTTCTGGCCTGGGCCTCAGCTTCGTAAATTAAACCCCTTCCTACTGAGGGTAGAGACGGGGCAGGCTGCGAACACTTACAAAATTTAGGCTAACAGAGAATGTATGTGACGTGATCATTCACAAAGACAACTCCCTGTGGTTTTAGGTTAAAGGACGTCAAAAAATATATAATGAAAATAGTATTTATTTTGAATAAAGCGATTTTGACTTTAGTTGGTTGGCATGCCCATGACCCTCACAGCTACCATGCAATCCGTTCAAAACCTTAAAAAATGTAAAGACAAGGTACGTTCAAAACAGCTTAAACAGAAATACTTTGCAACCATATTACAATAAACATATAATTTTTGTAAGATATATACGAATAACACTAAAAGCCAAAACTGAGTCGCTGCTGCCCACGAACAAGCCATTGAATGTACAAAAAAAACCGAAAAGTAAAAATCAAAGTTAACCGAGTTCTAAATGATCCCACGCCACCAAACGGTCAACATATTAATGGCGGATCCATAAAACAATGTTTACACTAATCAATATTTTGGACAAGTCGTTAATCATTGTTTTGACGATATTTGTCATGACGTAGGTTGGTTAAATATTTTTTCGCAATCACCTTATTAAAAGGGCAATGATGTCAACAGGTTAATCATGTTAATTTGTACCTTTATACCTTAGCATAGTTGTATATATAAGTGCATAGTCTTTTTATAGCAATTCATTGTCATTTTCACACTTTGGAGAACATAATATAGCCATAGCGTTTGTTTTGTGGTTTATCTGTTATCTAATGCCATTTTGATTTAAAACTATTCAATAGACTCGACATAGCGCTATTGAAGCGTTTTCTTACGTCAAATCGGCACTCCAAAGACTTAATATGTGGTAAAATTTAAAACTGCTTTAGAGGTAAAATATTTCTACGATCCACAAGTGATTGCTCTAAACCTGGGTGCTTTTATGTGAGCTATTGATACTTGGAAATATCCCCGCAACACAGGGCTATCAGAATTTAGTGCGACAAATATAAAAACCTATAAATATTTGAATTTAAAAAACTAACAATATCCAAGTTCCCTTGACTGTTAGCTTTTTTATATACCTAATGGATGTTTTATGACTTTTGGGCTTTAAGGAATCAGTATGTATGGCACATCTATATCACGATTTAGTATTCAGACGTAACAAATATCTTGGGATATTTGAAAAAATAAAGGGTTATGGTCCCGGGATTGAATGATAGAGAATATAAAAGAACGTTTTATAACATCGGGGACTTAAATAATATTTCTTATTAAGTATTTAATAATAATAATGCCCAACAAGTATGACTCGCTTAATGAATGTGGACGAGGCCCAACCTGTTTGCCAGGATCGTGACAAGTGGCGTTGTGTCGTCTCTGCCTACCCCGGGCGGGATAAGGCGTGAGTTTATGTATGTATGTAAGTATGCCCAACACATTGTGTGAATGCAATAACATCTAATTCCAAGCTAAGCGGAGCTTGTACTAGGAGTTCCTAGACAATTACCTCACTCTAAAGTTAGTCCCTCATTTCTGAGGATCGTTTTCGACGAAGGAAACAATTATTATTCTCTTCAACAGTTACTGTCTAGCGCTTCTTTTACGATATGTAACTGGGGAGAACGAGTGTTTTGTTTGATTAAATTAATCTAGGGACATTTATCATTTGATTTCAATATTCCCAAATATGATCTGTTTCTTGATCACCTTTTCGTATGGTATGCTCAAAGTATGCCAGGTTGTGATGACATAATATGATGAACAATTGAATCTCGACTCGACCTAAACCTTGATGCATTAAAACGTTTTGTGGTACGGTCAGCTGCAAAGAAATTTAACCCCCTTTATGAGTATAAGAGCGCGCTAAAGGGGTGAGATTTATTTGCAGCTGACTGTACATTGAAGCGTCGCTCACAGTTAATTAAATATTTATATAAAATGGTATAATTGTTAATTGAATAATGACAAAAGAGATGCATTTAAAGTCCAAACTCATTAGTAAACTAAAAGCCTGCAAACTGACCTCATCACACTTGGGATGCCGTCTGGAAAGTTGAATGAATTTCAATGGAATTGTTGAACAATTAAGCGATCCTATAAATTCACATCAACCCGTTTGTCTGTCAAAACTTTGTAATTTCATTTGAAAGTTATTTTATTTTTTGTATTTACACTTCATTATATTTTGGGATTCCGTATGAAAATTGTTTTAAGCCTTTTGACGATCAGCAAATTTTTTTTTATAACCTGGGTGTTCTTTGTATCTGTTAAATGAATGGTTGTAAATGGCCCCGTGACATTTGGTCATTAGTTCGGTAGCTGATATGTCATGATCAGGTTTTTTTATTGATTTATGTAACAAACGAGCTACTCACCTAAAGGGAAGAAGTTACTGCTGGTCATGTAGGTCACAGTGTATTGGGTAAACATACAGGATTCACAGATGTTGTATGGATTTAGTGAAGTTTCAATATTTGTTTACTGCAATACGAAATGTCACTCGTAGTCATGGAGACATTGACCTTTGTAGATACTGTTTTGTTTTATTTTTGTAAGTAATTAAGTATTAACTAGAATAGTAACACGTGGAACGTAATAGCAGCCTTTCTATCGAGTTATTAGCAAGCTAGTTTATGTGTGTGGGTTACCTTGCCACCGGGAAGTTGCTTAACTCCACATCTAATATATTAGCAGTGCTAAATATCTTGAATGTGCATTCAAGATAGTTGAATTACTAAAGACATTCAATTGGGAGATAAGAGGCAAAATTAATGTACAATGCATAGTATTACATTTTGACATTATTTTTGTCTTAGCTTTCATCCTTATTTAGATTTTTGAGTCCTAGCTTGGTTATCCAATTGTTGTGACAATATCAAACGGATCAGAATGATTAATCTAGGGTTTTATTTTAAGTTATCTCTGTAGCATAGTCACTTTGTCATTACATAATTTAATTATAACTCGTTACTCCAATTATCTTATTATGAATATACTACATTTTGCTTTGTGTATAAAATCTGCTTACAGTACCTAACAATATATTTTTAAATTACATTAAATGCAGTATACTACGTATACATAATAAAATTATCATACTATTTCCACTCCGTATAGTTTCAACTAACTCATTTAACCCTTCGAATGCGCACATCATTTATTCTCATATCTAAGCGTACGAAGTGAAAGTACTAAATTTACATCATCAATCACACCTCGTTTACTCTTGGTTTAACGAAAAGATCACGTTAAAGTGTATTTAAGTAAACCGTTTAAAACAACGTTGGTTTAATCCAAGTTTTTTTAAGAGGGTAGTTCTAACATATACCATTGATCCTACAAACCGCGGAAAAGATCAGTGTTGGTAACATACCACAATAGATCGGTTCACACGATTAGACTTCTCTGCGACCTCTCAATTAATGGCAGTGTAAACGTTCAGCAGTCGAGAATTACAGAGGTATCTTGACAACTTTTCCACAGGTAAAACCAATCGCAAATTGATTGGTATAAATTTATCTATTTACTGCGCCTTACAGATGATGTGACTGTTAGTGTTTATCAAAGCAGCGTTATTTGTTATTATTTTTAACTTTTTAAAAGATATCTTCAAATGATTTTCTTTTATAAGCATCGAATAAATAGATCAAAGTACCATACAATCTTTTTGTCTAATTGGCGAGTATTTTGAAATAATGCCATATTTATGATTTTTTACACAATTTCTCTGCAAAATAATTTGTTAAAATCTCTACATTCTCTGCAACAAATTTTTAACACGCTTGTAATTAATAAGGATTATGAAACAGTTTGTTCTCCCCTAATTTTCTTATTTGACCTAGCACTATGTTTAAATGCGAGAACAAAGGCATAATGTCCCTTACGGCAAAACTTACAAAGTAAATAAGAAAGGTTAAATAATGTAATTACCTTCACAACAGTTTTAGTCGTCGCTTAGTACACAGGTGGGGTTTACGAGCTAATTTCATGATAATCTCAAAAATATTATTACCCTAGTTCTGCAACAGATGTTGGGCTATTTATATCCTTGTTGTTTTAGGGTTAGGTTTGTTTCGTGTGATGCAATTGAGAGTTGTTTTTAAAAGATACTCGAGATTAACGAATATTAAATTAAATAATTATATTATGATACTCCGTGTGGTGACGGAGTAAGAATACAGTGTGTCACCACCCCATCTCATCCCAAGGGACATGCAATTAATGGACACAAAGAATATACAGACATAAGACAATTATCTTTTGTTAAAACAAGACAATTATTTTCCGTAGGATTCATAAACGGTCGGTCGGCAGCCGCATACACGAACTCTTTGGCACCAATGTCTTTCCATAAGGTTAAAGCGAGAACTACGCATGACGTAATAGAACTGCCGCTTCCTTTACCTTCCACTCCTTTTCCCTGTACTTTCCTTACATATAATTCTACTACTTCATTTATCAAAAATACAAATCATCCGTGTGGTGACGGAGTAAGAATACAATATGTCACCACCCCATCTTATCCCATGGGTGTCGTAAAAACCGACTAAGGGACTATCCGTCAATATTATTTTCACGTAATAAAAAGAAGGAAAACTTGAAGTAAAACCCTATACCAACCTTCAGTGGGGCATTAATGGGTTGTGATGATAGCGAAAAGATTGTATTGATGGACAAATATATCTATACCTATACCAATATGTTACTGTTTTGGTCAATAAGACAAGATTCGTTTATAATTGAAGAAGGCCTGTCCCCGCAGTGACACAATTAGGGCTGCTAATAAAGCAATGCTAAAAAATTGCTTTTTGCTGCGTAAAAATAAAAAGTTAATACGTTGAAATTTTATCACGAAGCCATGCCAACGCCATTTAAAATAAGAGCTTTTTTATTCTTCCTCATTTTGTTCTTGTCACAAATAGAAATAATCCATAAGTACAGGAATTACTGCATTTCAGCTTTATGTACTTATTATTTTGAAAGAGACTAATTAGTCACAGCTGATGTAGTAATATAATCCTAGGGTATTCACAACCGACAATACAAAATACAACGAAAAATCAATCCTAACATTTGAAAGCTAAAGTATAAAATCGTCAAGCATTATTCACTCTCATACATCATACATACAGTTAAAGGTAACGAAAACGTATTTCAATTTGTCTAAAAACATATAATATATACTTTTTCTTTCTACTACCCCGGCACCTGGTACGAAGTTAACTAAATCCCATTTGAGAAATGGCCGCCGATCTTCGGCGCAGTGTCGAAGCTAAGCCGCCTGCCAATAACGCTTTTTCTAAATCACTTGGATGAATGTTCTACAGTTTTATCTGGAACAGTAGAGTTTTATGTAATTATTTTTACTTAGTAAATTAAAATACTCGTAGATAAAGTTTACAAGTTGGTACTTTGTTAGGATTTACTTGCCATTTATTTGAAAACGTAAGCTTATTGCCAATCTTATCTTATGACCTCTAAATGTTGTTTTTTAGTGTACCTTGGATTTAGAATTGTTTACTTTTTAAACTAACTCCTGGGAATAGCTTTTTATTACATATCTGTACGTTAGGAATGTAGGTACTGTTTTTCTAACTTTGTAAAAATTGCTCCCGTACTAAGGATTAAGCCTCGTGTCGCGTTGACTTTTCAAAGATATATTCTGAGTAAGTGGCAGAGTAATAAAAAGATAAAAAATTGGTACCTTAATAAACCAAACCAGCTTCAACGAGACTTAAAGTTGGTTCACTTACTATCAGCTAATAAATGTAGAAACACCTTTGTGGTGAGACTATTTAACTCCCACGCAGAAGTCTCTTTATTACAGCTCAATGCAAATCTGGGTGTGCATAAGCATTAATGTGCATTAATCTGCGTGTTATCTCTGTCGTATATAACCCCGAGCATATCAGCGTAAATTGATTGTTCCATTTACGGAGATCAACCAGGCCTTTTAATAGGCACCATGCTGTCCACACGAATTGGTTTAAAGTTTAACGTAAATCTTTCCGTCTTAGTTTTGCGTGGAGATAATACATGGCAATCTTTGCTTAGTTACTCTTCACGGCACACAATAATATGGGATTCACTTGTTATTAGATATCTGTACCGCAGTATTTTAAAATAAATCAAGTTACGATTAGAACTTCATAAATTATGTATGTATCCTTTTTGTATAAGTAGCCAGTAGCCTGTTACTGCAAGATGTCAAGCCCTTTTCAAAACTTTTAGGTAAAACAGAATTGTTGGAAACTTGGCAAGTGTCACCCTTGTTCTGTACAGTGTGTGAATTTGATTGATTCAATATAACAATTTAGTTGACAAACAATGTTTAAGGTCAGTAGGGCTAGGATTAATGGACGAATTCTTTAAAGCTTTGTTGTCTTGTCATGGATGATTATGATTATTTTGAAAATAAAATGCCTCATAATAAAATAATTTCTAATTTCTGTAATTGGAGAAGAAAACTAAACTTTCTTTGTACCAAGAAATATACATCACTTAATGACAACTTTTTCAATTTCAGGTAAGGCGTACCAACAGTGAAATATGGCGTTTTGGAAAGTAATAACACTCGCGTTAGCTGCATCAATCTTCGTCGAAGCAAAGTGGTATCAGCAGAAGAAACGTGAAACAATTTCAAACATTTGTGATCCCTCTTACAACAATTCTAGTGCACAAAGTTATCATGTACAATGCTACTGTGTTATTGATCCACAACACCAAGGAATTGTTCGACGGGCTGAATGCCATCTAACTAAGAAAGACGTGGAACCAAATGATAAAAGCTGGGAAGGTTTCCAGAAACTTGAAAACGCTACCAAACTCACCTTATCAAACACGAGAGGAATCATACTCAAATATGTTCCTACTGATGCTATCAAGATTATAAAAGCCTTAACAAAGTTGGAAATTAAATACGGAAATATAGAAAAAATTGAACCGTTTGCTTTTGCCAATTTAACTCTGATAGAAGAAATAACACTAAGCGATAATCAAATTAAGGTTTTGGCTATCAACGCTTTTGCTCATCATAGAGATTTGACTTTTATTGGCCTTGATACGAACAATATAGTTGAAATCAACAGAAATGTATTTGTGGATTTACCATCATTAGAAAAACTTTTCTTAACCAATAATAAAATTACAACTATACACGATAAGGCATTTGTTCACTTAGAAAATTTGAAAGAGTTAGAAATCGATAGAAACGGCCTATTTAGTTTGAACAGCGAAACTTTCTCCGGATTAAAGAAATTGCTAAAATTGGATCTCAGTGGCAATAGCTTGGAGGTCATCGGTGACAATACCTTCTTGCCTCTAATTAATTTGCAGACGCTCAATCTAGAGGGCAATAAAATACAAATGCTTGATGAAAAAGCATTTCACGGGTTGAGAAGGCTATACGTTCTGTCGTTATCTCATAATAATTTGACAAGCATTGATAACGTGAAGACTTTTGAAGGGCTCGATACTTTGACTCTTTTAAGCTTAAAAAGCAATCAGCTAGAAGAATTGAAAGCTGAAGTAATTGCACCTATCTTGAGTAATTTCTACGGCAACGCAAGTAACTTGGACGTTGAAGGTAACAAAGTTTTGTATTATTTGTCAGTTGGCACTCGGTAGGATATTATTTGGCGAAAGGAAAAAATCTCTACGAAGGGTTTTATAATAAAACTAGCGGCCCATCCCGGCTTCGCACGGGCATTATTTTCCCGCTTTTCTGTTGAAATTTTTCCTGAATTATCTTTGCTATAAACCTCACGGAGCCCGAGACCTTTCCAACGAATGCAAAACCGTGGAAATCGGTTCGTGCGTTCTGGAGTTATAGCGTCAGGAAGAAAAAACCCGACTTATTTTTATATAGTAGATAGAGATGTCTAGTAAGTTCCCATAAAAGTCGGGGTTCAGAATATCGACATCTAATGAGCACTGTTGTCTACATAACTTAACTGTTAACTTAAACAAATATTAGTTACTACTAATTAGCATATTACTATATGCTACGGGCGTTGCGTCTAATGCAACAAAATGTTATCATTGAAGATAATTATAATTACTGAAATGTCTTTGTAAAAATTAAATAATTAATTTTTATAAGCAAGTTTTATAGTAATTAGAAGTAAAAAATTGAACAAAAATTCAAAGTGGATAATAAATTGTTTTACCTATTTTCTGTTTTGGATACAATAGACTTTTAATATTTTAAATATACGAGTATAAACAAATAATAAAAAAATCATAATTTGTTTTTCTTAATACTGTTTTTTGTTTTTTTTTTCAGATAATAAGTTTCCTTGCGATTGCCGCCTAGACTGGTTCTTAACGCTCATGAACAAAACACAAAATAACTATTTCAAGACTGCCCTCGAAAACTTGAAATGTAATCCCAGTGACAGCCTGAGAGAACTTTGGGGTAAAACTGCAGATACTGAAAAGGTAGGCGGACAAGTTGTAGAAGAAGAAGCAATACAAGGACAAAATCCAGATTACGAATACTACGACGAAGGCCAATTAAACGGTAAACTCTTCTACATTGACATAAGAGATTTGGCTAATTGTACAACTCTTAAAGTTGCTGCAACAAAAGACAATGGAATTAATACCAAAATACCTTCTAAAGAGGCTGTACCAACTCAATCAACCAAAGCTACATCTAGTCGCACCACTAAGATACCTATTTCTACAACGAACCATAATGTGAGAATTACCGAAGCTAATAATAAGCAATCAGAAAGGACCGGGAAACATAACGAAATCGCAAGCCAGTCTGTTTCAGAGAATGAAATCCAAAACAAAGGGTCTTTTACTACTATTCGATTAGCTACAGTATCAGCTAAACCAATAGAAAATCATGATATTGATCAAAATATGGCGTCAGATGAGGCTCGTCCTGAAAAAATCAAAGCACACAGAAGTATTCAAGATCATGTGGATGCATCAAAATATAATCATAGTGGTTCAAACATTAATATTAGCAGTGTTCTCTTAATCGCTATAACATTAAGCATTAGATTATGTTTCTAACTATATCATAAATTATTAGAGATTTTAGTTAATAATGTTAAACTCTCTCACAGTCATTAAAATAAATAGTGTTTAAGTTTATGTTTTGTTTTATTATTACACTATTTTAGATTCATATCTTGCACTGCATATGTGATGGCTGAGCAAAAAAACATGGTATCTGCAACCCATTCAATTTTGATCTTAAACGTGTCGCAAACCGACTAAGCGAAAGTACGCTGATAATACTTACCTCTCTGCAATAATAAAAGATAAAAACTTGACATAAAACCAATTAGTCTGGTCAGTATAGTTTCCCTCTGTCATTCATCATAACAGCCCATTAATGTCCCACTGCAGAGACGGGCCTCCCACCGGGACGGAAGGATACTTGGCCTACTAATACCACGCTGGCCAGACGGATTGGTATAGGGTTTAATTTTTAAGTTTTCCTTATTTTTATTTCGCGAAGATAATATTCACGGATAGTCCCTTATATAGTCGGTTTTTAAGACACCCATGGAATTAGATGGGGTGGTGACATATTGTATTCTTACTCCGTCACCACACGGAGAATTGTCTGTCATTGGAGGAGGTCAAATGCTGTGGAACGATTATGGGTTGGTATGATTTCGGTTTACCTCACTACAGGAGTAAAACTTCCTGGCATGGTGGGTGCTTAAAAGATTACCTAGAGAAACCATGATAATCAAACGGGTTAGTATAGGGTTTGTTCGGAGTTTATTTTTTGCTTTTAATAGTTGTCTTAGTCTAAAGGTGTAAGTTACCTTTAGACTAAGACTTAACAACAACTAAACGATGTGTGGTAAGTAATGAGTAATTAAAATCTAAATACAAAGAAAAACAATGAGAGAAATTTGGTAATAAAAACTTGATTTTTTTTAAATATATTTGAACCCAATTGGTAAGTAGGTATACCTTTTCAAATAAGAAAGATTTATTTAAATAGGTCATGAAATAACTGAGTCCTGAGGTAACAGACAATTAAATAAAATGCAACTGGACTCTCTGTTTTAGACTAGATAAAAAAGGGTCTAACTAGGTAATAAATCTAAGTATTGATCAAGAGTTGCGAGGACTTTATCATACATAATAAAATCAACAGAAACTTTGCCTACAGGTAACACGCTGACCATCAGAATTGGTATATTAGTTTTATATGAACTGTTTCTTTTATGACACAGATAAGATGGATTTTTGAAGTTATAATCTTTACTCTGACACTATTCTGAGGGTAATGACTAGTTTATAGTTATTTGCAAAAAGCTAATACCTAATATAGTCCGTGTGGTGGCGGAGTAAGAATACAATATGTCACCACCCCATCTCATCCCATGGGTGTCGTAGAAACCGACTAAGGGACTATCTTTGAATATTACCTTTACATACAAAGAAGGAAAACTTGAAATTAAACCCTATACCAATCCGTCTGGCCAGCGTGGTATTAGTAGGCCAAGTATCCCTCCGTGACGGGAGGAGGCCCGTCCCTGCAGTGGGACATTAATGGGCTGTTATGATGAAAACCTAATAAGATAAAATTAAATTGACTGCATGTCAGCTATTGGAAGGGCTATGTTGACCTCACAACCGTCATAATTTTTCTCCCTTGGTCGAGGTCACAGGTCGAGGTGATACACACAAACGGACCACGGGTTGATATCAAACTATGTGTCAAGATTTGCTTTTTGCTGAATAGAGAATTAAGTAGGTTTCCTCTGGCCGGTTAAACGAGACCCTCAGAATAAGATAGATAAGTTGCAACATGTGTTCTTAATCCAGTATGGGACTCATTTTATTATAATGAGGGGGTAATTTTCGTTTGTTTCAACAAAACCTGCTGACAGCAGCTTCATTATGAATCTTTATGCTTAACGATTAATACGAAGTAACCTTATGAGTAACGTAGTGTAGGACGCCCCTTAGCTACGTGGACCAATGACCTCAAAAAGGTCTCTGGGTCGGACTGGATGCGGAAGGCGCAGGACCGTGTTCTGTGGCGCGTGGTGGGAGAGGCCTTTGTCCAGCAGAGGACTGCAGGCTAGTTGATTGATTGATTGATTTAATCTTATGAGTAGCAACTAGCTCTGGCAATAAGCCTGTAAATAGAGATAAGAAAAAGCAAACAAACTATTTAACCCTAAAACATTAACATGACGGTGGAAAGTTATTCTTGCAGGGCAGTAGACGTTTATTGCATTGGGCCCTGCAAGAATATCATCATCATAATTAAAATGTCAAATAATGTCCACTGTTGGACATGTGCCTCTTAAAAGCCTGTCTTCTTGATACATCAACTACCTCAACGCTTACCGGGCTATTGTCGGTCCTGCGAAAAAAAAAGAGTTATTTTATAAATTTTATTCTTAGAAAAACTTGAATGGTTTGGTAGCGCTGGTATGGTAGCGTCATCTAACACATAGTGTTGAAAACAAATCAGAAAACTTATATAATTTGTATGTTAGCGCCATCTATTATATTCATTTGTTACTAAGTAACTTTACCATGAATAACATGCAGTGTGATTACCAAGTTCTTACTCTATCTTAGAGATGGCGTTGTCATTAAATTTCTAAATGTTCGTTCAATTGACTAAAAAAATATTCGCAACAATTCGATTGACTAAAATATTATTATAACATTGTATCATGATTGTGAAGAAATCAATTTAATAATAAATATGTGTATATTATATTCTTGCAGGAATTAATATAATGATCGCTTTTTTAGTAAATTAGCCAAAAATGTTAATGATTATAATATTTTTCATTTAAGTAGTACATAATTATAATATTTTTAAAAGAAGGAAAACTAAAACCAACTAATGTGCTTGATATTGTTCTAGCACTTAGTAAGTATTTGTAGTTAAAGAAATGATCTATTTTGGCTATGAGGGGAAGGCGTGGCGTGAAGTTTTAACTATTGATGAATAGGAGGTACCTGCACCACTTTTTATGTTCAGATAGCTCATTAGCCAAATTACGGCGACAAAACCATTTCCATGAATAACCTATACTTAAGTAAGGCTATCTAGAAAATATCTACATATTTTTAAGACACGAAAGTGTGTAATCGTCTCGAACCTGATGGTAAGTCCGAATACAATCTACGAATCCGAAATGCGAAAGTTTGTTTGGATAGATGGATGTTTGTTACTCTTTCACGCAAAAACTACTGAACAGATATTGATGAAATTTAGAACTTATGTAGTTTAGGGTGTAGAATAACATTTATATACTTCCTATACAACGCGGGTGAAGCCGCGGGCATAAGCTAGTAAAGGCAATATATCACCTACCTTAGATAATTGAAAACATAAAACACTGAGATAACATCCCCCATAAGGATCATCACAA
Organism: Schrankia costaestrigalis; assembly: GCA_905475405.1. Classification (NCBI taxonomy): domain Eukaryota; kingdom Metazoa; phylum Arthropoda; class Insecta; order Lepidoptera; family Erebidae; genus Schrankia; species Schrankia costaestrigalis. The sequence continues at coordinate 14,492,566 of FR997840.1, read as the reverse complement.
CATAATTGGCGACCCGCGGTGATGGTTCCAATTTCCTCTTGTAACAAGTACCTAAACGCATGTTTGCTCCCACCAATATTTATTAGGCCCTACTATATCCTAGCTGACACGCAAACACCTACATCGTACCCGGGAAATTGAAAACCATCGAATCATATTAGGGATTTGACTGAATATCATAAAATATAAGCAAACGTTTTCGGAATAGCTACAGAATAAATTACTTTTAGCACGAAACGGATATAAGGATTCAATTCATTTTATTTTATTAATATAGGCTGTATTATGTGAATAACAACATTAATGTTTTTTGTTGAATTTTGATCAGAATTGATATTTATAATTTAATCGTTTCTGTGGTACCTATTTTACTTGTTGTTGTTATAGGTACTCTCATTCAATGTTCCTTCAATGTTACTCGTATAATACCGCTGTTCATCACTGTACCTAATGTCAATTGAGTTTAATACCACAGATAACTTAAAAGTACGTACAAAATAACAAAAACAAACCATTATCATTACTTGTAATTGTAACAGTTGATTTGAATCTCAAGGGAACATTACCTTCAAGATCCTAATTTTGTAAAAAATAAAGATTAAACGTTATGCTTAAGGTGGGCTGTATTCTGCAGCTAATATAATGATGAAACTGTATGTGCCTAAGGGCGATATATAAAGAAAATAGTCTTTAAAAAGTCACTGTGTAATAAAATTAGAATTTAATGATAGCACTAAAGTTTTTAATTTTATCGCCCTTTAGGAGTGTTAGTTACTTACTGTTGGTGAATAACAAACGAGTTGTTTTAAATGGTAAGTGGAATGTTTTTAATCGGCAGGTAGAGTTCACATTAGCTTCCCAAAACCATGACTTTTGTAGGCCAGGTCGCTAAAGCGCCAAGAAAGACACTCAGAGTCTAAAAATAAATACCCACCACGTATTTTTGTGGAAATACGGGATACTAAGAAGTCATTAGATGAATTTTAACAGGTTCCCAGAAGATTATTATTAACACGGGTATTAACACGTATATTATTTTGGTAAATATTGAGTAATAATTTACCTTTGAGGCTCTCGAATATACGTGTTAATACCCGTGTTAATAATAATTACATAAAATGAAACACGAAAGTTGTATAGTTAAGGTTCCCAGAAGAATTAATAGCAGTGTAGCTTACAGTAACTGTACCAATCATTCGGGCCATGGTGGTTATAGGCAAATGGTAGCTGCTGATCAATTTGTTACGGGATAAACCTAGTAAGTAATAATTTCCAAGTTAAGATCTTCAATTCATATAATTACACGACATGTAAAAGATACAAAGTAAATAACGTATTAATTTCTTTTTCGTCCTTGACTCGTTTTATTTTCTTTGATTTTCATTTTTATACTTTTTATTTTCTCTTGAAATTTCCATTTTATTGAACCATTCTTTTCAAATTAAGTAATGGGCAATTAAAGCGTTCCGAAGGTGGTTTGTACTACGACCCTCATAATGAACAATCGAGGAATGACACAGGTGATTTCTTTCCTGGCAAATATATGGACATAATAACTTAACTGATCTTATGTCCAAACTTGTAGTAGGTACCTATTAGTAATTAGTTAACGTGGTAGCACTGAACTCTGTTCTATTCAGTTTCAATTAAAAATCTATTAAATAGGATTCTGATAGTTTAGTATGACATGATTAGTTACTCAAAGTAAATACTTTATAGGTACATCTTACCATAAAAAAGTACTTAAGTCACAAAAACATTTATAGGAACAATTAAATAAAGGTTAATAAAAAAGTTATTTCATTCGAAAAGTATTTTGGAGTTATAAATCTCTTATATTTTATACAAACAACAAAATTGTTTTCCGTAGCTTTTGAGAAGAGGTAACCCAGTTAAATTGCTATAGGTATTCATATTGAAAACGGACTATACAAATATACAAAAAAAGCCAAAATCGGGAGCACAATGTACCTGCTGGCCTGCCATAAATGCGATCAGTATAGAAAACTTATACGATAACTCGATCCAGAAAGAACCTAGGCATATTTCCTTTTAGGCATTTCAAAAAGGCATAAGTCTATTGAACTGAAATTCAGGTGTCGCCCACATGCTTCACGTAATATCCTTTGTCAATCAGTGTTAACTAAAATGAACCCATTTATATGTAAATTTTTATATAAATATTTTTAGGCTACGTTTCTTTATGAACTTACCAAGTTTCAAGGGAAAATAATACGTGAGGGTAATAATTTTCGACTTTGTTACCACGTTTTAGGGTTGAAAATTATTTGTAGCGGTAATATTACTTTCGATTCTTGACAAATGCCAAAGCGTATGCGTGTAAGATGTTTTGAGAAAATGTAACTTTAGGATTTATTGTGTTTATCGTATTTAATTTAGAACAATATTGTACTTTCTTGGAGGTTTACAGCTAAGAACAACAGCGACGTTTGTTTTCTCTGTGTGAACAAAATTGTTAAGTGATTAATAAGTGCTTGTGTAACCATGGAATGTAATGTAATTGTTAATTTTGCTGGTCTTGTCTTATTATAGAATGTTTAACATTGCCTCCTCATTCCACATTAAGATACTGGTAAAAAGGTAAGATGAATAATTGTGACACATTTGCAAAATAAGTGGCTTACAACAACTTATAATCATTTTTTAGACAGTTGTCAAATTGTCACACAATAGGTAAGACAATTTGACAACTAAAGTTTACTTAACCGAATTTTAACGATTTTAAGGTACGAGAATTGACATGCAGTTACTTAGAGATGATTGTCTGTAAAGCTGGTAATTTTGAAACAATCACAGTTCTTTCAGTCCAATTTAACAGGACAACTTCTAGTTTTCAGTAAAAAAGGCGATGTATAGAACTATCGTTATCGACGAATCAAACGCAGGACCTTGTACTTGCTCCATATATCTCAGCAGAGTTACTACGTGCTTCGGAAGTGAATCACAAAAGGATTCTTGTCGGAGGCAGGGATAATTTGCTCGGTACTGTCGTCCGGTTTTGTACAAAGGTGTGGGGATTAGTTCAGCTTAACGTACACATTAATGTTGTACTGAAAGTTTTTAGTTTTGTTATTTCTTCAACAACAGCTAGTTAGTACACTGGATCTTGTACTAGAATTAGTTTTCTGATGGCAAGAGCTTACAAATAATATGAAGCCTGTTCATATTACTGAATAGAAATTGCTTGATTATTGCTTATCATTTTGATCATTTTTTTCAGTCTGATGAAATGTAAATGATGTAGCTACACATACACACAGCTGTTAGCACTTCCTTATCACGTGTCAGTTTTAAAACGACATCTTTCTACACAAAACCACAACCAGCTCCAAAAAAACAACCTCTGACATCCTTTGCATTGTGAACATCCTTAAAACCACCATTAACACGCCTCTAAATCAATAATATTTAAAAATTATTTAGGTTGATTTTGGAAGACATTTCTTAAAGTAGCCCACCTGGTGGTAAGTCACATGTTCAATGTCACAAGTTCTATGTATGTCACAAGCTTATCTCTCTCTCTAATCGGTCCCTCATTGCTGAGGATCGTGGTTACGAGAGTCATTGAACCGAGCGAGACGTCTCCATCGGTTGCGGTCTAAAGTGGATCTCACCACCTGGTAGAAATTAGAGGAAGAGGTGGCTTCTCTAACTTGGTCACACCATCGTGCTGGCAATCAGCCTCGCGATTTTCTGCCTTCAGTTATAAGCTCAGAAGCTTATATACGTCAGCAAAGCCAGAGCACAGCTATGACACTACTGAAGTTGACTGACCCTACACTGAAGTTAAGAAGTCTGCCAGACATGCTGTTATCTCACGAATACCATTTTCAGCAAACTCTCATTAATTTTAACATTAAACATGATTTTAATATCCATTCAGCTCATTATTACTAATTCACTTGTTCAACAGCTCAATACAACGATTATGTTCTATGAGTTCTGGCAATGACGTAACGGACTTGGGCCCACAATTACGAACGCTCACCAATACAGCCGCATGACTGAATCTTAACAATAACTAAGATTTATGAATCATTCCACTTTTGTTGATAACTGTTCCGTCCTTTCCGTCCCTAGTTACTTCACAAATAGTTCTCATTTTGCAATAATATTCTAACAAATCATCGATGTCTAAATGGTCGTTGCGATTTTGGTTGCTTTTAGATTTTATCGGTTCTTTCGCTGCTGCTTTGTGTGAATGTTAGCAACAGTTCTTTTAACATTGTTCTGTACCACTCGTACTAAAGGATTAACTTGAGTACGAGTATCTACATATTTAATTAGAGAAATATCTAAAATCCATCTCGACCAGTACACTTTTAGCATAAGCGTTTTTTTTCAATACCGTAGGTGTAGGTTCTGGAACGAAAGCAATAGAATGTTTTTCGAATGGTGTAACGATATTCTTTTAAGGTGCGTTTTGGATAGAGCGGTTTGCTTAAGGCAAGATGATTAATTATGCTCTCCTATTGCTGATGTCCTTTAATGTATAATGTAATGGCGTGGTTGGTCGTCTGCCATCGTTGGCAATAAAATAAAGTTATTTAAGTTTGTTGGCAAAGTGTTGGTTGTACATGACATCAAATTATAGTTCTGTTATTTGTTGCTTTGCATTTGGCAGCAGTCTAGTATTGCATAGCCATATTTTAGTTTATGAATATCGGTTACAACGATAAATACTAGTTATGTATTTTTATGTATATAGCGATGGCCATCGCAACGAGCAATATAAAATATCACCTAAATATCTGAGTGTTTTTCCATCTTGTTTTAAATCTGGTTTTGGATCAATAGTTTGAGAACTAAAGAGACTTCAATGGTCTTCCCTGTTACAATTTTAATATCTAAGAGACTTCATGTTGCTAATTGTGACTAACGTCGTTTGCTGAGCCAATCTACACTCCGGTCATACTAAGTATTCGCAGATTTAAGGCGATAAATTTGCACGAAATGTTTCGTGATGACACGCCCTATTCGCCATAAACTTTATAATATATACCGTCCAAATGCATAAGCCCCTTTGTAACTTAACAAATCTGCACGTTTCAAATTACTTTTTCATTTCTTAAAAAGCAACTGAAAATAAAATGACTATTAGACGTTTAAATTTAAACATAATACGACTTACTCCGAGAAACACAAGATTAATTTTGTAGAAAAAATATACTTTTTTTTTACAGAAAAAGTATTACTTTTGTTCAAACAAAAGAAAATGGTCTTTTAATAGCAATACTGGTTAATATCTTTAGAAATAAATGGATATCTCTTTACTAGACTAGCATTTGCTCGAGAGTACTTTTGGATTATTAAAAATTGGCCGTCCTTTCTTCTGGCTAGTTTTAAGGAGTTAAAATGTATGTTGTAGCCAGCAAAAAATCGCCTAGCCAAAAAGTTTCATCTATAACTGGTGGAAGATTTAAGTTCAAATGATAATTTTGAAGAAAAATAACTCGGTTGTCTAAATCGTTGAGTGACAAATTTTCTTTGACTTTGCAGGCTTATCATTATTTAAGTCTTCTGGGACTAAGGGACTATCTGTGAATATTACCTGTACATAGAAAGAAGGAATACTTGAAATTAAACTCTATACCAATCCATGTGGCCAGCGTGATATTAGTAGGCCACGTATCCCTCTGTCACGGGAGGAGGCCCGTCCCTGCAGTGGGACATTTAATGGTCTGTTATGTTGAAGTCTTTTGGCAGTCAACCTTGAAATTGTGCAGAGAGAAAGTCAGGTGTTTTAACATTTACTGGCATTACATTGATAATTTTTTTAATTGAATTATGATAATCGGTGAGGGAGGCACAGGACCGCACAAGGTGGCAATACTTGGAGAAGGCCTATGTCCAGCGGTGGACGTCGATTGGCTGTTATGATGATGATGATAATCGGTAAAAGCATTTTAGGACTTAAAGTTGCTATATACTTTGAATATAAACGAACCTATTTTGTGATTCTTTAAATATATTTTTAACTTTTTTTGGAGGTTGGTCACACTGGTTTCTATACGTTAAGTTTCATATATAAGGTAAAAACGATGTACAAACTAATGAAGTTTATAGTTAAAAAATTGGCCTACTAATACCACACTGGCCAAATGGATTGGTATAGGGTTTAATTTCAAGTTTTCTGTCTTCTTATTACGTAAAGATAATAATAATATTAACGAATAGTCCCTCAGTCGATTTTCACGACACCCATGGGATGAGATGGGGTGGTGACACACTGTATTCTTACTCCGTCACCACACGGAGTCCGTCACCACACGAAATTTCATCTAGTACCATTGTCTTTTTTGTACAAAAAAAAGAAGCAAGAATTGTTCATCTGAAATACCTTTCATCATTACCATTACAGTTGAATCAAACATGTATGTATGTTGATGTAGAAACATGTATATGTAGTAGACAAGAGACTACAAAACAGCGTCTACGCGATTTGCAAGTCGAATAGCCACGGTTCCTAGCTTTGAATATTTTGCGATTGATGATTTGACTTTAAAATACGATGCAACCGCTTATCAATGCTGGTTCAACGATGTTTACTCGAGTGTTTCGTTAACAGCCTATTTGTTATACTCGTTATTCAAAATACGTGATTCTATTATCAGTGAATGTATCTGCATAAGCACGAATTGCTTTCGAGATCGAAAGGATAGCGTGAATTTACGGAAAGGGTAGAATTCTGAATGAGGCGTTTCTAAAAGCGGATGCTCACCAGTTTTTCTTACTTTGCCGTGTCCTTGGGTTTTGTAATCGATCTGTAGGAAAAGGCCTTTCTCAGTGATGATAAGAATTTTGTCTTTTATAATAGATTAGCAGTTTCGTACTAACTGACAGCTTTATTTCGTATTGGTGAATAAGATAAGCGGGTGATCGTTGTATGACAAACATGTCTTTCTATATTATGAACCTTGCTTTATGAATAATCATGAATAAGATTGATCATATCATCATAACAGCCCATTAATGTGCCACTGCAGGGACAGGCCTCCTCCAGTGACGGAGAGATACTTGGCCTACTAATACCACGCTGGCCAAACGGATTGGTATAGGGTTTAATTTCAAGTTTTCCTTCTTTTTTTACATAAAGATAACATACACGGATAGTCCCTTAGTCGGTTTTTACGACACCTATGGGATAAGATGGGGTGGTGACATACTGTATTCTTACTCCGTCACCACTTGGAAAATAAGATTGATGATTGCAGTGAATTTTGAAGTATCTGTTGCAGTAGTTGATCTACAATAATTCCTAGCTACTTTAATAAAACAAATAAGGTATCTGAGGAGGTTGCCATTCAGATCCAACACAAGTAATTTAACTTACTTACAGGGACTGTCTTACGGTTTAAAGAAAAAGCAAAAAAGAACATTGTTATTTCTAAACTTACTATTAGTTTTTTTTTAAAAGACAACTCCCGAAATAGGGATGTGCCCTGTGCATGCCCTGTGTCGTCAACATCAATTAACGCGCACAAAGAACACCCACACTCAGGACAATAATTTGTGGATTGAACCCACAACCTAGTGCACGGCAGCCGCTTGCGCTACCGTCGCGCCACCGAGGTCGTCAATAAATTTCCATTTCTGCCGTTTCATGAAAAAAATATAACTTTTATGGTTTTGTTATTAGCTATAGCTAAAAGTTTTTACTTCACCTAGTGAATTATTGGATCTCAGTTGAAATTTTTCTCTTCAGAGTTTAAACTAATTCAATTTATAAACTTTAAAACTAAAGTTAGGAAAGTTTGGCAAGTTCCAGAATATGATAAAATGCGATTTAAAGTAGGAAGCTAATACGATAATGTTACTAATCCTCTCTATATTTTGAGATGAACTTTTACATGCAACCCAGTGTTGTCCCAACTTCAAAAAAAGGACAATACTTTTAATGCTGATGTTTCTTTTTAATACTAGTTTCTTTACAAAGTCATTCTTCATCTGGACAAAGACCTCCTCTAAATATTACCACCTTTAAATTTTGCAGAAAAAAAAATCATCGATTCAGAATGACTGAGTGGACCGACGACCTGGTTAGGACGGCGGGAAGTCGATGGATGAGGGAGGCACAAGACCGCGCAGGGTGGAAACGTTTGGAGGAGGCCTATGTCCAGCAGTGGGCGTCTGTAGGCTGATATGATGATGATGATGATGGATAGTCTAACAGGGTAAACTCGCAATAGTAGTTTTAATCATTTAAAATTCAAAAATTGTAATTTAATTTGACCTTTAATATAAAATTTTGTGTATTTTTCATATTTGATTATTATTTATTATCTTATTGCATTAAAGTGCCATGCGAGCAAGCGGCCCTATACCTAATGGCTTTGTGGTTTATTGTTTTCTTCGTCTTCAACACACTTCAAAAAAACATCCTCAACTTTAATTACTCAAAAAGTAATCTGAAGACACTGAAGCTGGTTTGAAAAAGCCCTAATTTATTTGGATAAAAATACTAAGGTTCCTTATGAAATGCTCCATCTGTTACTAAAACCGTATCAAAATCCATAGCTTACTTTAAATGATCTACATACAAAAACCTCAGGCGAGTCCATTTTATACAAAGCCAAAGATTAGCAAAGAAAATGACATAAACATAGTTCCTACAAGACCTTAACCCTGCAGCTTTATTTGCAACGCAAAGCAGTCTCGGTCGTCCAGACGTGCTCCTAGCGGATTAAGAATTTGACTTTAATATGAGAGGATTAGGCAAGTACTACTCTTCCTTTCACCAAAATGCAGTTTCGTCAGTACTCAGCTGTCAAAATATTAATTTTTTCACCTAAAATGTAATAACTCAGCTGTCAAAAAATACCCCGATTTTGAAGCATTTTTTATCGTTGTTGCGATCTTACTTATAGGTTGTAACTCTGCAGCTTTTTACATACAACATTGGTACTTCTAAAAACCTTTTTCAAGATACATAATTTATTATAGATAACTGCATTCAAATATATTACATAGTTAGACCAGATACATACATACAGAAACCAAAGACGACTCCATTTTATACAAAGCAAAAGATTAGCAAAGAAAATGACATAAACATAGTTCCTACAAGACCTTAACCCTGCAGCTTTATTTGCAACGCAAAGCAGTCTCGGTCGTCCAGACGTGCTCTGAATACTTACCGGATTAAGAATTTGACTTTAAAATAAGGAGATAAAGCAAGTACTGCTTACCTCTTAAGCTAGGCATTGATTTTCAATAAGTCAATTCTTTGAATGTTGTTTTTGTAAATGGACAATTTGGAGTTGTAAGTTGGGAGCTGAGTTTAAGAGATTTTTGTAAAGAAAACAGTATTAAGTAAATATACTTACTTATAAAATGTTTTTTGCAGGTAGTAGTAGGTCTTTTTAATAAGACGCATTTAGAAGTAAACACTGTCGGCACTATAGGTCTATTATTAATATCCACTAATGTTAAGAATCATTTTTGTAAAAATACGACTGTTTGATGCCAAAATACTAAAAAAAAAAAATATTGATATGTCTCGATGGAACGGCTAATGAAATATCAGTCTAATAGACTTAGCTTCTGCGTGTGGTGACGGAGTAAGAACACAATATGTCACCACCCCATCTCATGCCATGGGTGGCGTAAAAACCGACTAAGGGACTATTCGTAAATATTATCTTAACGAAATAAAAAGAAGGAAAACTTGAAATTAAACCCTATACCGTTTGGCCAGCGTGGTATTAGTAGGCCAAGTATTCCTCCATCACAAGAGGAGGCCCGTCCTGCAGTGGGACATTAATGGGCTGTTATGATGAATAGACTTAGTAGCTGATGTCTGGAATAGACACCTTAGTTCTGCTGAGACACAGCTAACCTCGGTGGAGAAATAATTGTAAGCATGTTACGGTATATAGCATCTACCTTTTTAAATATTTTTTCTGTAATCTCGAGAGAGAGAATCTTTTTCGTAGCAAGTAACGTAAATACATTTACTCCAGTACTAAGCTAATTTACTAGGTGTAAACTTGCAAGTCACTTCTTTAATAAAGTGTGAAACGAATTACTATTCAGTAGTACTTAACCTCCTTTTCAAAAAAAGGATATATGCGGCCATAGTAGAAAGCAATGGACAGAATGAAACTTGAAAATTAAGTAGAATCAATTAGGTAAGTAATGAATTAGTAGAAATTGGTATTTGAATTGCTTACAAGTACACCAGAACCACATCTTCAGCTGAAATAATTACGAGAGCGTTCTGACGAGTAAAGCAAACCGAGTATACTGCCCTACTAAGCGCAAAGGCGGTATCTCAAAAAAAAATCGTAAATTTGATTTTTATGGCATCGGATTACTCAAAAAAATACGTATCTATTGAACTAAGTCTAATAGCGGTATATTATTTAAAAGATATAAAATAACATATCTCCATTTCACTTTATCCCTACATTATACTAAGTATGCTATTTTTACAAAACTTCGATTATCTCGTAACTAGCTTTTACCGAGATACCGCTTTTGTGCTTAGTAGGGCAGTATAAATGTACTGACTGTATTGAACTTAATAGAAAGTATGTTTTTGAATTAATGCAACAGTTAGTTGTCATGAAATGACTTATAAGAATAATACATTCCGCCTTCCCTACAAATGTCATAACTATTTTTTATCCCAGAAGTGAAGAACGTGGAAAAAATGATTTAAAATTACATCGTATTTTTACGACAAAAAAAGAAGCTCAAAAAGGAAATGACAACTGCATGAAACATGTTTAAAGAAAAAGCTTAATACTCTGAATTTTCAATGTAGATTACTTATAAATAAATCATCTTATCACCTAAAAGTAAGAAAATCTTGACTGTGCACTTTCACTTTGCAGTCAGAAAGTCTTTCTTTAAAGACTAGAGAAACTAATGGACAGCTTACAAAAGGTTGCCCAGGTCATGAAAGATATCAATAATTCTAATAATATAATAGGGTTACCTATAAATTGCAAGTACTAAGATGATGCTCTAAGAAAAGGAATATATTTATTTTGCGAGAAACATGGTTACAAGGTTGTTACAATTTGTTATTGTTACAGCGTGTTTCACCGTAGCCGATGTGCAAAACTTTCATGCATGACATATTATACAATTAAATTTGGTTTTAAAACATTAAATTAGGATTTAAGATAATTAATAATTATTACAATACAATATACCATTCATTTTAACACATTTTATAGGAATTGAATAAAATTATAAATATACTGAAAGTGCTAAGATGTGCTTTACAGTATCGTATTGTATTTTTCCTACAACTGAAAGAATTTAATTAAAAATCGTTGCCAAGTTTAGTTAAATTTGAAAAAGACGAATAAAAAGTAACTTACAAATTCGTATAAAGGAATCACACCAATCGTTGAGTGGACTAATTACATTGTTCAAAAGTTCGTCGGCCAAAATTGGTAGGGAACAGGAAATGTACTGATAAAAGATACGGATGTTAATTCTGAGTTTTGGTTTACAAAATCGTATTTCTTTTGTAAAAAATCTAAATAGATTTGGTTTGACTATACTTAGGAAGTTCAAAATAATATACTAGTTAGACTTAAACATGGCATGATGCTCGCCTTTCTTGGACTCTATTGCATGCACCATAGAGTCATTCTGGTAGGCCAATTAAAAAAAAACAACTATTTTATAAGTTAGAACTACTAAGAAATAGACAAGTTTCCAGTGACTTGAATGTTTTGCAACGATACTATTTAGGAATCTCATTATTGTATCTTATTAAAGTTAGCAGTTTTATGACAGTCTCGTTTTTTACTCGAGTTTGCACAACCAAGACCACAAGTGCAGCGGTTTCTTCTAACACCATTAGTGTGGTGTAGTTTTTAGTAGTGCATATGTCAATTATTTCTGTTCACGAAGGTAAATTAAGGTGAAATATGCTTTGACTTTGCGCAGACGAAGACGAGATCCAGCAATACTTTTAAGCATATTTTATGTCTGTTATTCATTACATCATCATCATAACAGCCCATTAATGTCCCACTGCAGGGACGGGCCTCCTCCCTTGACGGAGCGTTACTTGGCCTAATAATATCACGCACTAGACGGATTGCTATCGGGTTTAATTTCAAGTTTTCCTTCTGTTTATTTCGTAAAGAAAGTTGTTACGGTTATTCCCTTAGTCGGTTTTTACGACACTCATGGGATGAGATGGGGTGGTGACATATTGTATTCTTACACCGTCACCACACGGATCATCATTCATTACATCATCACGGAATAAAAAATCAAATTGTTAAAAAAATTAACATACTTCTCCTAAGTCAGAAATTTTACACGAAATAAAAATCCGGACACACACGATTCACAAATGTAAATTAGACACGTGTTTCATAAAAGTAAAGATGCGCGTGTTATGTGACATTTGCTTAGTTCTGTAGATGTTATCTATTCCCTGCGGATACCCAGAGGGCACCACAGAGTGACGTCACGCGCACGGATACCCTTCTCTGTATATCTGATCAACCTTTATGTTGACTGGAATTTCTTTATGACATTTTATTTTTTAGATTTATTATATGTAGTATTTTATATAACTGATGATGATGTCATAAAATTGGAGGTTGTTTTAGTGAAAGGCTAGAGACAGTATTAATCACTTTATCTTAGAGTTAGTACAGTCAGCTGCAAAGAAATCTAACCCCTTTAGCGCACTGTTATATTCTTAAAGGGGGTTAGGTATCTCTGCAGCTGACCGTACCTACTTTAGAAAATGGAGTAGAAAAGTAAACATTTTTGTAGCATCACCTTCGCAATACACAGACGAGCCTGCTCAATGCATTGAAAGAAATTTGGCCTACTACGCTGCCCATGATCTACCCATAATCTACCCAAGGTTAGGTCGAATTTTTCTTCTTTATTAGAGGTATTGACTGTTTGGTAACAGTCAAGGATTACTTTATACTAAATTGTACAAAAATAATCAATTCTTTATTAGACACAAAAATCATTACAATATTGTAGATGACCCTGCAAGCCTTAGTTGATAACTGTAGGGAATCACGCAATGTAGGAGATATTTTTTATGAACAGACTAACTAAAAACAAATCTGACTGCAAGCCCTAATAAAATAATATCATCATAACAGCCCACTAATGTCCCACTGCAGGGACGGGCCGCCTCCCATGACGGAGGGATAGTTGGCCTACTTATACCACGCTGGGCCGACGGATTGGTATAGGGTTTAATTTCAAGTTTTCCCTCTTTTTCTTTCGTAAAGATAATAGTCCCTTAGTCGTTTTTTACGACCCCCATGGGATGAGATGGGGTGGTGACATATTGTATTCTTACTCCGTCACCACATGAAAATAAAAATAATATGATTATATTTGAGTAGAAAAACACTTGCTTAAGTAAAAACACATAAGTGCGAATCATAAGTTAAATAACATTTGGCCTTTTGCCAAATATTGCTTATCTCATCCTCACTGCAAAAAAACATAATATAATTTCCTATTCCTTCCGTCTCTAGAGGCTTGAGAACTCGTACTTAGTGATTCTGCCAGAGCCTGACCTTATGGTCCCTGTGGAACAGTAAGTTTACGCTTTTAGATGTGGCAAATGATTATAAAATCGATAGCCTTTTAAAATACATGTGGTAGTGCTATAAATAAAATTCTCTGTGTGGTTACGGAGTAAGTATGTAGGTTTGGTGTCACTACCCTTTTTCATCTGATTAGTGTCGTAAAAATTAACTAAATGAACATTTTTTAATAATAACTACGAAAAATATATATATTTTTTTTTTCATAAAACTATACTAATCTGTCTGGTCTGCGTGATACCTATAAGTATGTAATTTATAAACGATCTTAAAATGCGCAAAGCACAAAATCTCAAAAACACTAAATTATTTTAAACAAGAAAAACTTTTAAAACAATAATATTCTTATCTAGAAAACAAGTCAGATTCTTTTATTATTTCCAAAAATATGCCATTGTCTTTTTTCCTTTGCCTGCTGTTATTTGTCACCCGTTGAACGTGATATTTTTGGCTGTCTCACAGTTCACTGCTTCCGAAGCTCGATATTTCTTTTTTAATCTCGCTTCGAAGTTTGAAAATTTATTTAGGCGTTTGATGATATTTTTCCTGTATCGTATTTTTTTAATGCAACAGAGGTATTTATAAATAAAACAATATTTTGTTATCAGAAATTATGGCAACGTTTACTGGCATAGAGTACAAAAAAACGTTTATTTTTATTATTTTCTATATATAACTTTAGCTTATAAGTATAACTAATGATATTTTTAACACATGCTTTACAAATTAAGTGGCTGTTTCAACTAAAAAGGTAAGTAAATTAATTAACTGAATCCTTTCTTTCTTAGGTCACTTTTACGTTCATCGTAAAAATGTTTCCTCAAAACATCTAAAGAGTGCTTGAAAGCATTCGAGACGTTTTCACTCCGTTAATTGAGAAAAAAAGCAATCTACAAGGAAACAGCAAGCACTAACTACATCGCCACGAAATAGGCTAAATAAATTGCCACTATATATCGGGCCCTCAATCTATTAAAACCCGTTAAGCTGGTTAGAAACTCGAAAAGTAGTAGTTAGTGTCTGGCAGGCTCATTCAATAGATTCGAATAAGTGGTCCGTTACTCGTCCAGCAATATCCGGACTAAAGCGGAAAAAAACTCGATTAAAAAAGGTTACATTAATGGGGGTAGCTGTGAAAAGTGATGCAATTACAGTAAATTGATTCTACCCTTTGTTCTTTTACTTTTGAGGCATTGATTGGTAATAGATACGTTGTTTTGGGTTTGGAGTTAAAGGATTTTATCTTTCGTGTATTTGTTTGCTGTATTCGTATTACTATATGTACAATGTACTCGTATGCACGGTATGTTGTACTCGTACAATAAGCTTAAATGTAAACCAAGTTTGTAGTGTCTGTATGTACCTAATAGTGTACCAGTATTATAAATATGATGAAGCAATATAGTCATATTAATACTAGTTTTTCTACTTCCCGACTTTGTTCGTGTTTCAATAAGCGTCTTTCCGTAACTAAGAAAATTTGTTAAACTTAAGAACAGTGTGTGACGGAAAACTTAAAACAAACACTGTAAAATATCGTCGTACTTGTAAAAAAATTTAAATATAAATTAATGTTGCATTACATAGCATACGAACTGTATACTTAATATCTGTCATAAAAACCCGTTAAAATGTAGTAAAACCATTTACCTATACTATCTCAAATGTACAATTTTCTACGTTGTCCTACGTTAAAAGCCGTTATTTTCTTTTAAGCTAGTTAAGGGTTTTCCATTTATTTACTGCGAAAACTCCATTTCTTTTTTATACAAGTAACAGTTATGAAAAAATGAAGACAATTTTTTTAATCTTTTTGCATAAACAAGAAGTAATTTTATATAGCAGCTGGTCATAGCTATTAAAATACTTTTATTTGTTTCAGAACATGCAATTCAATATCCATAAAAAGTTTTAAGACTCCTTGAACATTAAAGCGCAAGCACTTCGTAAACAGCTTTTCTGTTATGCGACACAATTTTTCATTAAGGTCGTCTGTTATTTATTTTATAATCGTTCTACTGCGGAGCTTGAGAAAATGTTTATTATCTATTGATTTAGTCTATTACACTTTTGCGTGTTTAGAAGTCAAATTATTATGTTTAAAAAGAGTTTTTCGATTATTTTACTATCTACAGTACAAGCTCTGCTTAGTTTGGGACTAGATGGCGTTTTGTGGTTTGTTTTGACTCACAACTTTACGATGCAAAGTATATTGCAACGCAATGAGCCAATGAGTCTAGCTCTATCTAGTAATAGATCTAGCTTATAGGTACCGAAACATCATAACAAATGATGCCTATGTAACTAGCGTTATTAAAAGATTGTAAAAGAAAACACTGTTTCCATAATATACGTGGTCATAGGTCATACCAACTCTTTTTGGATTTCTTACATACTGCAAAATATGAATCAAAAAATATTAAACTAGTTTTAGGTAGCAATTTAGACTAATTTTAATAATTTGAATGTTATATTACTCTTATTTTATATTTATTAAACTTTATTCTTGGTGGGGTATAATACCTTTAAACGTAAAAAGTATAATGTGACGTATGTGATCTTTATGGAATAAATAAATACAACCATGTACATGTATAAAAAACATATTAGTATTTTGATTTACAATTTGAGTTTGATCAGAAAAGAGGTAACCGGTCTTTCGAAGCAACATTTTAATGATGCCAGTAATTATTTTTTTAAACTTTCGTATAATTACGAGGCTTTATTACTTTGCAATTATTAATGAGCTTGATCGCTGGTTTCAACGGCTGAAACTCCGCACCTGATTAATTCATTATTTATTCAAAAGGAAAGGAATATCCCTGAACTCATTACGCAAATAAGTTGAGATAGGCTTAAAATGTTCCACAAAAAGATAAGATTGTATTGAATTAACCGGATTTCTGCAAACCAGTTCGGTTTTGGGGAACCAAGCTTCAAAGTTGGAAGGCGAAAGCTTACACTTACTGTTTTGAATTACGAATTACATGTAACATATTGTTGCTTTTAATAACGTAACTTGTACTTAGATAACTTTTGTTTTCTTAAAACATAGGTAGGCAATGCGAACGTGCATTGTATCTTTTTCTATTTTATTGTACTCCCAAGCCACTAACGCCGCTCACACCTTAGGCGAGAGTTGTTCAGTCTCACTAGCCTGTAATTTCACAAGTAATTGTACCCTTCCACAATTATAGTAAAATAAGCAGACCAATGTTTTGAAGTGGATTAAAAAAGGAAACCAGTGGTACTGACTACGGCGGCCTCTTGTTAAAGAGACCTGCCACCAGCTGTTCATCATAAAAGCCCATTAATGTCCCACTGCTTAATTTGTATCATAGCACTACATCAGTTAAAACAAAGGAAAATTTATGTGCATTTAGTATTTACTAACAAAATAATACACTAAAGTTTAAACGAATATTAATTCCCTTTGCATCATAACAGCCCATTAATGACCCACTGCAGAGACGGGGCTCTTCCCATGTGACGGAGGGATACTTGGCCTACTAATAGCACGCTGGCCAGACGGATTGGTATAGGGTTTAATTTTAAGTTTACCTTCTTTTAATTTCCTTCTTTTAATAATGTTCATGGATAGTCCCTTAGTCGATATTTACGACACCCATGGGATGAGATGGAGTGGTGACATATTGTATTCTTACTCCGTCACCACACAGAGAGCCAACAGCTGTTACTTCGTGATTATTTATTTCTAACATAAAACAAAATCTAACAAATGTAAAAGGAATAGATTAATAAATTTCACAGAAAACCTTATTATAGCCTTCGCTCAACAGAACTAGCTACTTACAGTTTTGATCTTATCAATTTAATTTACAGTTCAACAGCTGTTTTCTAAATGCTTCCTATAAAACTATGTTCACTGTACTCCTAAAAACATATTTTATCCTCTGTACAGACTAACAATAAAATATCTATTATTAAAATTAAATATAAAATAGATAAAAATTTATATTGTTTAATTTAAAAGTTATGAAGATTATGAATGTCTAAGTACTCGTAATGTTTCGATAAAGCTTCATACAAGTTAGTAAGTCATTAGACTCTCAAGTTAAACTTTAATTAATTTTCTAACAACATAAGATAAGTATTAAAATAATTATGTTGCTAACAAGAGTTTACATTTTAAGAATTTATAAAAGTATAAATTTATTTGTTAATACTTAAAGCAAATACTTAAAGCAGGCTTTTAATGTCCTACTGCAGGGATCGGGTTCCTCCATATATACGACATTCTGTGGCGCAGTCGGTATATTACATGGCTGCTACGCAGAGGTCTCGGGTTCGATTCCCGCTCAATGCAAATCTTTGTGTGTATGAACATGATTGTTTGCATTGGTCTGAGTGTTTCTATGTATATTATGTAGGTATTTACAAAAAAAGGTATTTAAGTCCTAATATCCGTTGTTCTGTGACCCATAACACAAGCAGGTTAAGCCTAGCTTACTTTGGGAACAGATGGCGCTGTGTACAGTACAGATGTCCGTGAATATTTTTTAAGTATAAAATTTTAATGTATTTTTCTATTTAATAGAAGATACCTTAAATGATGTAAAAATTCCCAACTTGAGTAGATTACTACGACACTAACTATTTAATAGCGTAGTTTTACGATATCATTAGTTGTTCGGTTTGTTTTAGTCGTTTACGGAGCAACAACCAACGACGCTGTCGTCTATTCAGTTATCTATATTATAAATGGGAAAGTGTGTCTGTTTGTCTTTCTTTTACCGCAAAACGGAGCGACGAATTGACGTAAATTTTTAAGTGGAGATAGGTAAGAGATGGCGAAAAACATAGGCTACTTTTTTTGTTTATCTTTTCCGTGTCCAGCAAAGGCAGCAGTGCTACTCCGAATTTAACGCGAGCGAAGCCACGGGCAAAAGCTAGTCTTGCTAGCATAACCTATCTATTGGGGTGACGAGTAATACAGACGTTCTGAATAACTTTGACTAATAGGTACGAAAAGGTAGCTAGGTCGGAGCGGAAGTCGGAGGACCATTGTACTGTGACGCGTGTTGGGAGACGACTATGCCCAACAGACTGCGATAGGGTAATTGATGAAAAGGTACGAACGGGATACTATAGGCTTTATTCGGTAGGCAAGTACTGGTATTCAAGGGTAAACGGCCTCTGAAAAGGTCATTACTATACAAGTTAACGTGTACATCGAACTTTTGTTTTAAAACAAAGCAGTTATTAAAGGGGCTAATTTTATACTACCCTATTGTACGACCAATGCGGGGACATTGGACACAAAATCGTAAAATTCAATTCACAAACTTCTCACCGCGTAGTCCCTGGAGGAAATAGTCGAAACAATACATTGAACTTTATCCAAATAATACTTTTATTGGAATTTGTTTCTTTTGTGATGTACTATGGTTATATTTTAGCTTTTAGTTTATTAAATAAATAATTTGCGACAGTAATGTTACATATTAAGTATTTTTAAAGAATTAATAAGTACTATAAAATGTTTTTTTCTGGTACATAATAATTTTCACACAATCATAAAACGCAATTTAGTTTAACGCTAAGCAGTACTTATGCTTTGAATACTAGTCAACAGGTAAACATAGGTATCTAATATCTTTAGATACTAATTTTTATTATAGTAAATACAAGTAAATTATACCTAATACATTCAAACATTAAGTTAATGAACACAATTTTTGCAGTAAACAGAAATCGAATCCAAGACCTGCATCAGTAAAAGCTCTATTATGTCGCGTAACAATAAAAAAAAAATTTAATCTATTACTTAACTAATATAACAAAGCGAATTAGCTGAATGTTTTCTCTTTATGCCATGGAAGTATATCTAAACGGTACTCTAGCTTAATCCCTCTATAACCTACTTAAAGAATTAGGGCAGTCGAGAACTACAATACGCTATCTTTGTGAATGTCAATGGACACATTGCCAGATATTACTAAATTTTGTTAGATAAAGGAGTATGTGTGTACGTGCTATATAAATATATAGCACGTTTGCTCTATATATATACGTTATAACTTTTAAATTATCTAACTATATAATAAGCGTAAACGAAAGATAAATAAATAATAAAAACGTTATTGACGATGACGGCCTCTGTGGCGTAGTGTTTATACAACATTACTGCTACGCAGAGGTCTCGGGTTCGATTCACGCTCATTTTATTTGCATTGGTCTGATTGTTTTTTTGTAAAATATTGTATGTATTTACAAAAAAAAGTATATAAGTACTAATAATATCTGTTGTACCCATAATACAAGCAGGATAAGCCTAGCTTACTTTGGGAACAGATGGCGCTGTGTAGAGATGTCCGTGAATATTTATTTATTTATTTACTTGTCTGCTATTTACTTTTACTCACACACAAACTTGTTGCACTCTTTAGTCTCAAGCAGACTGGAGACTCAGTTTGGAAATACGGCCAGGGCAACCTGTACCAAAACGTCAAGCAAACTAAAGCTAAACAGCATGCCACGAAAAATATGTCTAACTTATGATAAAGGAAATTTTCAAATGAATTTTAGAAGTAAATTTAAGTTTTAAAACTTTTTTTCAATGGTTTTCTAAAACTCTATTAAAAGCGTCGTTTTAACAGCAGCGGCGCGAACATGGAGTAATAAAAGAAAAACTTGTATACACTAAAAATTCACGCAGCGATCATTTTATACCTATTTTCCGCTCGGTTTTTCAACTTTACCAATAAAATTTTGGCTGGCTCTTTTAGTTTGATGATTAGTCAAATGATAGTAAGTAAATGTAACAAGGTCTTGATTAGAATATATACTAATATTATAGATAGAAAAGTATGTCTGTTTGTCTTTCTTTCACGGCAGAATGGAGCGACGAACTGACGTGATTTTTTAAGTGGAGATAGTTGAAGGGATGGAGGGCAACATAGGCTACTTTACTTTTCTTTCTTCTGTGTCCAGGAAAGGGGAACAGCGCTACCCAGAATTTAAGGCGAGCGAAGCCGCGGGCAAAAGCTAGTATTTTATAAGGATGCATTACCAGAAATAATCAATTTAACTTTAATTAAAATTACTGCTACATAGTTACTATCAGAAGCAGTCTTTTGATTCCAGCACATAGTAATTAAAACTTGTCATAAATGTACATAATCTTTGAACCTGATGGAAAAAGCCTTTTTTAGGCCGGCAAGCATATTAAAATTTTACTCCGTGACGGTATGATGGCCAGTCTGGCTGAATAACTTTTTACATTATGTTGCAAGGACCTGATGTCATAGAAAAACATGTAAGGAAAACATTCTCCATAATTTAACGGTTCAGTACAGGAATGCATTCCAGTCATTAAATGCTAGTAACCAGTTCTTTGTCCCCGTGTGGTGACGGAGTAATCTTATCCCATGGGTGTCTTAAAAACCGACTAAGGGACCATCTGTGAATATTATCTTGAAAGAAGGAAAACTTGAAATTTAACCCGATACCAATCCATCTGGCCAGCGTGGTAGTAGGCTAAGTATCCCTCCGTCACGAGAGGAGGCCCGTCCCTTCAGTGGGCCATTAATGTGCTGTTATGATGAATCAGTTCTTTGATTCTCTTCTTAAATCGATCTCTTTTTCGATTATAAGAAATAGATAGATAGATAGTAAGAAAACGTATAAACAATACTGTTCATAAAGCAGAGATGTATATCTACTTTTATTCGATGCAAACGATGGATAATTTGGTTCAGCCGAAACACGTCAAGTAAGGCCCCCGATAGTAAAATTTACGCGAACTTTTATGTCTAAAGAGGTTTTAATATTTTTTACGTTTGGAAGTAATAGGATTTGCCGAAAAGGTTTAGTTTTAATCTGATATTTATAAGCTATAGATGTAATAATATAGATTAAGAAATAAAATTTTGATTCAAAATTAGGTAATTTTATAATTAATTATTACCTCTTGCTTTTCAGATACAGTCATACTGACAATAATAATCAGTCATACTGACACAACATGGCTTAGATAGAGAAAAGAATAATATTCTAATAAAAGTAGTTGTTAAAATTGAATTGTGAGTAATATTTTTCATATCGATGTCAAAAAATGTTCATTCTAACTTTAAGGTATTACTGTTATATAGCTTCTTACAAAAATCACAGCTTGGTCCTTCGTATGTTGGAAACTGCTTGTTGGAGTAGTAAAGAAAAAAGGAAAAATAAAAGATTTTCCTAATTTTCTACGAATACGATTCCCATGTGTGAAAAGTGTGTAAACTGAAATCTATTAAATACAATGTTGAAGTTTCTGGAAATAAATATTAAATAGTTGCCTTGCAAGCACACGAGTTACTTCAGTTCCCGTTAGTATCGTAAAGTCTGTCACAACTGCTGTAAGCCTACAAAATCAATAATGAAAACTACGTGTTTTTAGTAACGAATTTGTTATTTTTTTTAAATTTATTTATTAAAAGTTAACTAAAACGTTACAGGCCAATTACATTAATTAACTAAGAATAATAATCTTAAATTAACATGAAACAGTGGACACCCAGAACAGTGTTAATATTTAATCACGCCTTATTGTCTTTCTGTCCGGTCCAAACTCCAGGTGAATCAATCTATCAATCGACAACATGCCAAGTCTCTATAAAAAAGTTATTACGAATATATATTCGAATGTCAATTGTTTTTAATATCAGGTCAGGAATTTATTGAAGTGCTTATAGAAAACCTCTCCGCCAATGCAATAAATATCCCAGACATCATAATACTGCTCTCACATACCAACCGCCTCATTTCTCGGTATTTTTATTAAATCATCTTCACACGCTTGAAATCCCTACATCGAAGACGTATTCTAACATCTATTTTAAACTAAATAAAAATGAAAATTCCTATCAAAATTCAAAGTATAATGCTTATTTATGTACGAATACAATTCAAATTTTACGACTTTCCTCAAGTCAGAGTATCCGGTTCGATTTCCTTCCCGTTCGTACCAATCTGGTTTATAGCCGCGCCCAGGCGCTCGGCCAATATCAATGAAGCTTTACTACTTTATATAAATGGTGCATAAGTTTTAACTGAACTTTTTAAAGTATGTGCTGTCTAAATGTGATTTGTTTTTCAGTTTGTTTAAAGTATTATAAATCTTCTTTTCTGTGATGCGGTTAAAATACATTAAGTATATCAATGTTATTTTTATATTTAATCTCTCAAGTGTCTACAATAACTTTGTTTTTTGAAGAGAACTTACGTTACAAAAGAATTACAAAGGTTATTTTGGAAGGGTTTTGGATGGGTATTATGCATGCACCGGTTCTTACAGCAATCATATATCACACCATGATATTTTAAGTTAGAAATAAGTCAAAGTTTGAAGAAAAAGTTGGACGAATATATGACAGAGTCTTTTTATAGACTTAACACTTTAGACATACTTCCAAAGATATTGAAGTGACGCACATAATATAAAATATTATTCAGAGGTAAAGTTTGTGTGTTTATTTGTAAGTTTGTGACGTTGTAGGCGGTAATCTCTGGATATACTGAACTGATTTCAAAAATTATTTCTGTGTTGAATAGAAAATTTATTGGGGAGCGTCATAGGCAACATAATATCACGCTATGACTGATAGGAGTAGAGTATTAATGAAATATGTTTAAAAAAGGGACGCGTTTTTTAACCGCCTATCGAAGTGGGCACGGGTCAGCTAGTAATATTATATAAGAAAGACATTTCCCACCATAAGAAGTAAATCCTATTTATCAAATAATTATACTCTAAACTTGTTGTCTACACACCACTACAGCTGCAGCTACAAATTATTTAACACCTTTACGGAGCTAGAGTGGGGGATGTTATATTGCCAAATATGAAATATTATCTAAACAAAAAACTTTAATTTAATAATACACACATCAATGAATATCTTCATTCTTAATACAAAAAACTTTAGAACCAAAAATTAGTTAATCCAATTACGCTAGCCACTGACGCAGTGGTTTCCAGTGCTTGTTACTCGTAGGCTAAGACTCTTGATGCTAACTTTAATCAAGCCACAACTTTCAAACTGTTTCACGTTCGTGTAATGAATACTGTTTTGTTGACTACACTTTTAACTTGGAAACACTCTTGGGATTCTGAAGATCGGATACCTAACACATAAGGGGAAACCGTTATACTTTTTCTTCTTCGGAATACTGTTTTAATTTAACGTTGCTTTTGATAGGGTCTTTTTTATATAGTTTCGCTTCTGGCACAGTGTTTTTAATATGTTAATTATGGGTATCGAAACTATTTTTTTTAAATTTATTTTTTTATTTACTTATTTAAAACTTAATGTACATGGTGCACAAAGGCGGACTTAATGCCAAAGGCATTTTCTACCAGTCAACCTTAGGGTGATGCAGAGACAGAGTAATGCTAAGATGGTAGATGAGAAGATTTAGATGATTTACTATTTAAATTATATTAATTTTCATTTGACGCTGCTATAAGGTATTTATTTAGTTCTGATTCTGATGTAGTATTTATAATACGTTACGGTCATACGGAACAAGGTATAATAGGATTTAGTTAATTTTCAGGGCACGTGGTCTAAGTATCTTCCTAAAAATAAGTCGTTGCTAACGTTGTCGAACTACTTCAATAAAATAATATAGCTGCAGGTTATATTATACGGGAGCTTGTGGCATAATTTACCACTTTGCCATGACTTTAAGGAGATTTGGCAGGCATTGGCAAAATTGGTGCAAGGCAACGAAAACTTAACCATCTGATCAACGTGGTATATGTAGCTTAAATTTCCTTCTTTCACTAAAGAAGTCCCAGCACTCGTCCCTGCTGTATAAATACCTCAATATAGGTCGATACGATGAATAATTCATTTCCAAAATTAAGCGATTCCAGTTAAAATGCCATAAATGAATGGAGCCACGAAGGCTTTAAAACACAGCTAAAGATTCGAAAGTTTTTATTACTACTGCAGTACAGTTAAGCTTATGACAGTCTTAATTTGATGAAATTGGTTTTATTATTATTCTTGGTGTTCTTGTTATTGCATTCATGAAACTTCATTGCCTTAGACATCGGTGAAAACTGCATATTTATAATGCATTTTTTTTCCGCATTGGAATCCCGAATGGTCTTCAGAGTAACAACATCATAGTTATATTAGACTCGAACCGATTGAAACCATAAAGTATTTTTCCCAGCTGTTATATCCGGGTACTCCAGATAGACCCTAGAAAGGAGTTATGCTTTCTTAGCACTATGGTTGGGTACACCAAGCATAGTGCTCCTTCCTTGGTCTGCTTATTTATACCCCGGCTCCAGCGCCTTCCTCAGGTCTGCGGTCACATAGGTCCTCTCTATGGGTTGAGGGATCCATGGGAAACGTGAACCGAAGCACTTTAGATCTCACATAGGTTCTTCCTGGCCCTTATTGAGAGTAAGTGCTCCTAGCTATAACGTCTAGTTCTTTGTGGTGGAAATCGATGCGCTATCCGTAACCTTAAGAAAAGTTACCTCCTTATTAGATCGGTTAAAACCTTCAGCTCTATAAGCGTTTTAATTATAGTAAGAAAGTTAAAAGCTTTTTATTATTCCTGCATTGCAGAAATTTCGTTTTAACTCAGTATAATAGGCTCGGTGTCTCTTCATATTTTAATAACTCTTGTTGAAAATATTCTGGAGAGCGAATAAAATATTTGTGAGCACATTAATTTAGAAGTTATCTTTTAAAATATAGTTTCGTTTGTTTATGACGTATTGCGTTATGATTTTGTTAATAGAAACATTTTGAGGACCAGATGTATTGGTGTGTCTACTGCCATGTCGCCTATTGTCATGGTTTTACTGTGTAAAAACTAGTTTAAAATAGCATAGACACTTCTGTACATTTTTTTTTGTTTTTAAAAAAGACAACTCCCGCACTAGGGATTATGCGCTGTGTCACAAAGATCTCCCAGGCCAGGACAATAATTTGTGGATCTCACAAATTATTGTCCTGCGTGGGGATCGAACCCACAACCTCTTGCACGGCAGCCGCTTGCACTGTACACTTATTTGTAGTTATTACACTGGGATATCCATTTCGGGGTCTGCAGTTGCAGACCAGCACTCCCCGGAAGGCTTGAGTAATGCCAATCTTTTCGCCGTCCTAGTCTTTTACAGAGAAACACAGTCGACTTCTGAAGGGCTTACCACGACAAAAATAGAGCGATTTTTACCTTAATTTCACTTAGATTCTATACCCTAGGTTGCATATTGGAGAAGGGCCAAATAAAGAGCACTCGTAACCGACGCGCATGTATGACTCGCTTAATGAATGTGGACGAGGCCGAATCTGTTTGCCAGGATCGTGACAAGTGGCATTCTGTCGTCTCTGCCTACCCCGGCCGGGATAAGGCGTGAGTTTATGTATGTATGTATGTATTCTATACCTATTTCTTATTACGAGATTTATTCATATTTAGGGCAATATTTACGACTACATAACAATATTAAAATCATTCCTTCATAACAGTAAACGCTATCAACAAATATCCATTCGATAGTAGTTTATTGATAAGAAAAAGTATTTAGTAATAAAAGTGAAGTGACTATGTAACGATAGTCTAGCTTTTAGTGCAAATAAACTTTATGTACGCTCTTCGCTTTGGACGATACTTATGTGTGAGAACGGCGTAAAATGAAATGTGACGTTGTTAGTAAACTATTCATTGGATACGACAAAAGTCAAGACTGAAAATTTATCTCTGTTTTTATTCTTCTCTCTTTCTGTTTTAAAGACAATTCCTGCACTAGGGATCATGCCTTGTCCCCGTAAAAATCCCCGCGACACATTGCGGTTACTTTTCATCATCATCATAACAGCCCATTAATGTCACAGATGATTTTGGCACCAAGGAAATAGTAATGTGATGCATGTGTATTAATGTTTTACACGGGTCTTACTCGCGGTATATATTACTTAGCCTAGATACTAATAGGATAAATACCTAGGTTTTTCTCCGACGTTTCGACCGACTTGCAATATTTTTAGAAAACCTATGTCCAGCAGAGGCCCATTGTCTGATGAAAGAGTTAAAAACAATTCACGTGTGATTTCATTTCCGATTTCAAACCCCAAATATCTAAAATAAACAAAAGCTCGCCCTTTCACATTTAAATGAAATATCAAAGCTTACCAAAAAAATTATTAAGAGACACTTAAACTCATATTATTTTTTCCGATTTTATTTTTTTAACAAAATACTGTTGAAAGCGTATTGTGTTTTTGTTCAAAACTGTTCATTCGGTTCAGTGGTTGATGAATAAAAATTTTGCTTTGACATTTTAAGTTTGTTACAAAAATGTTTTTTATTAGGAAATCTTTTGAAGAAAAAGTGAATATTTTGCGTTTTTAGGAAGTAAATAAAAGTACTTATTACTCGTTGTTAAACATTGCTTAGATTTTCGTATGTTCTTTTGTCTTATAATACCTGTAATTGTGGTAGGAAAACATGACTGAAGTTGTTGACTACAACCACGGACCACTTTATGCACATTATGCTGATAAAATTGCCATCCTATGATAATTAATAGCTTCTTTTTCAGCCAATTTTCTTATGCTTTGAAGGCCTTTAAATAATAAGTGCATAGTTGTAATTGCTGTGTTCACAGCATCATAAAATCTGTGCACAGACCTATACACTGCAACACGTACTTGACATAAATTAGATTCTGCAGAAACATGATGGTATCATATTTATATGAGAAGAGATATTATAAAAAAATATTTAAAAATAATAACTCTTTTCAGCCTCAATTTTATGTCAATATACCAAAAATAAACTCCGAAAAGTCAACCGAAACATTTCAAATACACACTTTTGCTTTCCAAAATAAATGTACACAATACAACATTGGTAACATAGTTGGAAAACAGTGTATTGCACAGTGAATCAATAACGTAAGTCGACAGTTAACAGGCTTCACGACGTGTTCGGCACAATGCACTTCGATGCACTATGAGGTGACCCATTGATAAATTCGATATATAAATAGACCATACAGGCTGATGGCCAGATTCAGAGACCGCACTTTGACTTTACTTTAGCAAAGTCTAGTTATTATCTCTGAATTTGAACAACATTAAAGTAATCTTTTCGCATGAAAAGTTTACTTTGTAGTAATAAATAATGAAAGTAAACTTTTTCATGCGAAAAATTACTTTAATGTTGTTCAAATTCAGAGATAATAACTAGACTTTGCTAAAGTAAAGACAAAGTGCGGTCTCTGAATCTGGCCCTTAGATTCTGATAATTAACATTGAAGTATAGTGTCTTTTAACAATATAATTAAGTTATTGGTTGTATTGGTCGAGTTATTGGTAGGGAATGTTTTGATTTGATAGTGTGTACATTAAAGTGGTCTCCGTGTGGTGACGGAGTCTCCGTGTGGTGACGGTGTTCTCCGTGTGGTGACGAAGTAAGAATACAATATGGCACCACCCCATCTCATTTCATGGGTGTCGTAAAAACTGACTAAGAAACTATCCGTAAATATTATCTTTACAAAATAAAAAGAAGGAAAAGTTGAAATTAAGCCTTACATCAATCCGTCTACCCAGCGTGGTATTGGATATAATATAATATATACTTGGCCTATAATATATACTTATAATACTTGGCCAGTAGGCCAAGTATCCCTTCGTCGCGGCAGGAGGCCCGTCCCTCCAGTGGGACATTAATGGGCTGTTATGATGATGATGAAAGTAATAAATGTTTTAGTACTAAATTGGAAATGTAACCATTATGTAAATAAACGTAACGTAACCATGTATGTAAATGTAACCACCAAAACGCGGAAATGTATATTCGGTATTTGTAATTTTTTTGTACTTTTTCTCAGACTTCAATCCTATATGAATCTAACTGTAGCTTAGAGACAAAAATATCTTAAACTTTCTACAAGTTTTATGAATAAATGATTGTATGACGAAACATTTTAAGTCAAAACTATCCTGAACTGCAACAATTAGGTCAACTGTCAATTATACCGAGTGACGACCTCTGTGGCGTAATCTTTAAGTTGCTACGTAGAAGTCTTGGCTCAATCTAAGTATTTGTCTGATTAAACGTAAATGTTTGCATCGGTATTTTATATGTTTAATTTATAAAGTTTTCAATAGGCTGGGGGAGTTCTCAAAGGCTTGCGGGGAGAGTTCCCAAAGTCCGTCTTCGGGGAGTTCCCAAAGACCAGGGGGTGAGTGTGTTTCGACGGTGTAGTTCCCAGAGGGCGGAATTCCCGGAGGACTGAGTTCATCGAGGGCTGAGTTCCCGGAGGGCTGAGTTCCCGAAGGGCTGAGTTCCAGAAGGGCTGTATTCCGGGAGAGCTGAGTTCTAAGGTCTGAGTTCCCGGAGGCCTGAATTACAGGAGGGCAGAGTTCCCGGCGTGCTGAGTTCAAGAGCGGCTAAGTTTCCGAAGTGCTGAGTTCCCGTAGGGCTGAGTTCCCGGAAGGCTGAGTTCCAGAAGGGCTGAGTTGCAGGGGGCTGAGTTCCAGGAGGGCAGAGTTCCCGGTGGGCTGAGTTCCAGATGGACTGAGTTCACTGAGTTCCTGGCAGGCTGAATTCCAGAAGGACTGAGTTCCCGAGAGGCTAAGTTCCAAAAGGACTGAGTTTCCGAAGGGCGGAGTTCCCGAACGGCTGAGTTCCCGAAGTGCTGAGTTCCCGAAGGGCTAAGTTCCAAAGGGGCTAAGTTCCCAAAGGGCTCTACCAACTGTTTATTTCGCTTTATTGGGGTCACTAGCTATACATTTATTGAGATAATTCTATACGTAGTAATTAACCCTGAAACACCCGTACGTTACTAAATACCAATTAACTTAATTAATCTGTTCAATACGTTTCACGTATGAGTGAAATCTCAAATCTCTTGTTTCTCAGTATCAGTTATCACCTACCTAGATAGTAATTAATGTAAATAGTTTACATTGGTGATGCCATTGCTTAATATAAAATCGAATGAAGGTATAAAATACAGGACTAGAGAGCAGGAAAAGGGTCTCCTCCCGTGATGGAGGGATACTTGGCCTACTAATACCACGCTGGCCAGACGGATTGGTATAGGGTTTAATTTCATGTTTTTCTTCTTTTTATTTCGTAAATATAATATTGACTGTTAGTCCTTTAGTCGGTTTTTACGACACCCATGGGATGAGTTGGGGTGGTGACATATTGTATTCTTACTCCGTCACCACACGGAGAACCGGTCGTATCTAGTGGAACATAAATGGGCTGTTATGATGATACGACCGCTGCGCCAACGAGGTAGCTAATTTAATATCTTTAGTTAGTTACCACATTGACATACGTCAGTAATTTGGTCCTGACAAACCTATATTTTATGGGATGTTTTTAGGCCTCACTCTTAACAAAAACACAAAAACGTAAAATTTCTATTACAACACTTCATAACAGCCCTTAATGTCCCACTGCAGGGAAGGGCCTTCTCCTGTGACGGAGGGATACTTGGCCTACTAATACCACGCTGGCCTGATGGTTTGGTATAGAGTTTAATTTCAAGTTTTCCTTCTTTTTATTTCGTAAAGATAATAGGTATTCACGAATAGTCCCTTAGTCGGTTTTTACGACACCAATGGGATGAGATGGGTTGGTGACATATTGTATTCTTACTCCGTCACCACACGGATAGACACTTACTTATATTTAATTTCAGTTCTCTTTTATTTGTATGGTTATGGTTGAAACAGATTTTTGTCGCGTATATTGTTAAATGGTCCACAAATAACGACGTTTGTGAAGTGCTAAATACCTGTAGCCACTCGGCACTTTTTAATTGGAGAGGGTTCAAATGATTATTCATGGACACGTCTGCATCCCCTTGGGTTTGAGGGCATTCGTAAGGAATATATTTAAATGTATTTTTTTAGTTAACATTTTTATAAAATGGAGTAAATAATGTTGAATAAATTGAATAAAGTTTTAAAACATTGTTTTTTTTTTGTATAACTAACGTTTTAAGGCCTTGTTTCTATGTATTACACATTGAATGGTTTAAAACTTACACTCGTCATGAACTTAAAAAATACGTTGGCCAAATGGTCGCTTTTGTGACAAGTTTTCCTTCTCTTGTTCACTTCGTGTACAGTACCCGGCCGTAAATATAGTATTTTTACTTCGTTACCAAACACTACAGCACTAACTTTAAAGAAACTAATTTATAAATGAATCTAAAGGTATTTAGTTTTACTTTGGTAGTTGGTAGTTTTACTTATAAAATTATTAATTCGTCATGCAAAGGGAATTAATATTCGCTTAAACTTTGCTGTATTATTTTGTTAGTAGTATAAATGGATATAAATTTCCTTTGTTTTAACTGATGTAGTGGTATGACACAAATTAAATGTTTGTTAAATGTCACGTCAATTAAATGATATACAATCAATTTTACTAATTTAAAGTGAATTTTAAGTTCGTTATGTTTTCAGTAAACTGTATTCATTCAGTTACAGTTTTTTATTAGTGTCCTGTGTTTGCAATTATATATAACTTACTAGCTGACCCGTGCCCACTTCGTTGGGCGGCGAAATAAACGTTTTACACATATTTCATTACTGATCCTCTCCTATTAATCATAGCGTGATATTATAAAGCCTATGACACTCCCCGATAAATGGACTATTCAACACAGAAAGAATTTTAAAAATCGGTTTAGTAGATCCTGAGATTACCCCTACAACGTCACAAACTCAGAAACACAAACTTTACCTCTTTATAATATTAGTATAGACTAGAGTATAGATTGAAACTGTCAAACATACTAAGAGATCAAGACAAATAATTGTTCGTGCGTCTGACAAATAGTTGTCTTAAGACTGTATAAATAGATGTTTATTTGTCCCCGCAACAAAGAACATGATCTCTACGAGTGTTTAAAAGTAAAAGGAAAAAAGAAAATCACTATCTCAATACAATCTATAAATGCCCCGTGAAATCATTACATGTTATTTGACACATAATTGAATGAGGAAAACCCATCGAAGAACCAACAAAACCATAATAGACCTTTTAGGTAGTTAATTGAAATAGCAATGCCGAGGCCATTTAAACCGTCAATTCGCCAAGCGTACGGTAAGAAGGGTTCCGTAGGGAACGTGACAATTTAATTTCCAATAAGCCTTCATCCGTTATCATTGGTTACATATCACTTATTACTCACGCAATTTAGAAGCGCCTTTACTTCGCCTCAAGCTTTGTGTCACTGGGGAGTTCTTACTCCTTTTGTAGATCAGACATTTAATTTGGAACTCTTTGGAATATGAACCTGTCAAAATTGAGAGATAAATAATCATAAATATATTTGTATTTGGTGAATCAAGTAAACTGACTGATTCAATCCACATACGAGAAAATAACAATTAAAACTCCGCGTTCTCTGGGACGGAATAGTGAAACCACATGGAATAAGAAGAAAGGGTTTATGTTCCGTAGAGAACGTGAAAATTTAATTTTCAATAAGCTTTCGTCCGTTATCATTGGTTACGTATCACTTACTACTCACGCAATTTAGAAGCGTCTTCATTTCGCCTTCAGCTCTGTGCCCTAGGGAATTCTTACCTGAATCCTTTTGTAGATTTGATTTGGAACTCTATGGAATATGAACCTGTCAAAATTA
Organism: Schrankia costaestrigalis; assembly: GCA_905475405.1. NCBI lineage: Eukaryota > Metazoa > Arthropoda > Insecta > Lepidoptera > Erebidae > Schrankia > Schrankia costaestrigalis. Next base: position 14,460,328 of record FR997840.1, on the reverse strand, counting down.
AAAGTTAAATTATTTCATAATATCATGGGTGTGATACCTACATCGTGTGTGTTTAATCAATCCGAGCTTCTACACATCAAATGCTACAGGACAACACTAGCAACAAAAAAAATAAACAATAAATCTCTTAACGGCTAAAAATAAGTTTTGAAAACAACTAACAAATCTAAAATAAAGCCTCAAAATAAAGTTCACGATCCTCCATTTTACCGAACATACGTGAACATCAGATGTTAAAGTTTTATTGAGTATTAAAACAGTATGGAGGCTGATAATACCGCAAAGTAGAGTTTTCAAAACTTGTTTTTAAGTACTGACAATCTTTTCGACCTTTTTTGTGATGTCTATTATTTAATGTTTGAGTTTCGATTGTACATTTTTAATAGAATGCTCTTAGGTTTTTGTCTATAAAGTTAAAATTGTGGTAAGGTTTTTATTGAGATAAATAAAGAATAAGAAAATGCTTGATGTTAAAATTTCGCTGTTGTTAAGTAACTGACTCAAAAAGTAAAAGAAAGTTATATAAGTACAGCTATTTTTTTAAATATGTCTTACCTACGACCCTATATATCCTATGTGAATATAATGATTTCATGTCTAATAAGCGGTGTAAAATTTTTAGATATTCTTTTAAGCGAAATAAAACTACTGTACTACTCGAAAAAAAGTTTTAAAAATAAAAGTGGAAGTTTATTTTTATTACCCTTATGCTAAATCGAATAAACAAGTATATTCATATAGGCTTTCTTGTATATTGTGTCAACAACTATAATAAAACTATTGCAGCCAACATTTTGTAATTTAAGACCACAATATGTTTACCTATTACATAACTGGTTACTTCAGTATAAATACGAATACCAACCTTAGTATAGTACTTTAAGCTCTTACATAAAATTTAGATCTGATTTAATGCTAAGCACTTACGAGCAAGATAATTGACATCTCACATAATCTTATTAAATAGTTGAATTTATAATCTGTCCTATTTGAATAATATTGTGTTAAAATCAATGTTAGGGCATTACACTTATTACATTCAATGGCAGACAGGTCGTGACTCATTCAAAATAGTTCATTCAGCAAGGAAGTTGGAGATCACTCATTCTGAGGACCTCTGTGGCGTAGTGGTTATATAAGATGCCTGATACGCAGAGGTATCTGGTTCGATTCCCGCTCAATGCAAAACTTTGTGTGCATGAACATGATTGTTTGTATTGGGCTGGGTGTTATCTATATATAATATGTAAGTATTTAAAAAAAAAAGTATTAAGTATGTTTATCCGTCGTCTAGTACCCATAGTACAAGCTTTGCTTAGTTTAGGACTAGATGGCGTTGTGTGAATGTGTGAGGAATATTTATATTTTAAATTCATAATAGCGTAATGATTTAGAGTACATGACTGAGATGTGTTAAGTTTGAGTCCTTATTGTTACAAACGAGAAATATAATAAACAAATGATTCTTATGGAAACGAGGATTATCTTAAAAGACTACTACACTGCAGGGACGGGCCTCCTCCCGTGACGGAGGGATACTTGGCCTACTAATACCACGCTAACCAGACTGATTGGTATAGGGTATAATTTCAAGTTTTCCATCTTTTTACTTCACAAAGATAATATTTACGGATAGTTCCTTCGTCGGTTTTTACGACACCCGTGGGATGAGATGGGATGATGACATATTATATTCTTACTCCGTCACCACACGGAGAAAAAACTACTTAGTCGTGATAAAAACCTATTAAATATTTTTAAATTCATTTCGGGTATCGGGTGGGTTGATTTTAGTTTCCTTCTTCAGTAGATAAAATGTATTATGTGTTAGTCTCTTAGTCACATTTTACACCAATCTGTAATCACAGACATTTACAAAAAAAATGTTTTTTATTGCATTTATTGGAATAACTTAGCGCAATGTGAACTTAACAATGTATGCATATGAATATTATATATAAAAACTTAATTGTTTTGTCATTATCACAGAATTTTTAACATACAAAAAATGGTTACCTAATTTAAAAGTATTTAACAATGAAAGCTAAATAATACTATACAAAGGCTTTAACAAATTATAGGCACACGTGCTCTTTATTACCAGAAACAGGATACACAAAAAAAGAAAATAAACTGACAGTATATTATTTAGGGGTCTTCTTTGCACACGTATGAACCAAAAAATGTTTACGTATGTTCACTTATGTCCGTTGTCTAAGACCAGTAGTACCTACAAGCTTAGACCTCTTGATGACCTCTGTGGCGCAGTCGGTATATTACATGGCTGCTAGGCAGAGTTCTCGGGTTCGATTCCCGCTCAATGCCAATCTTTGTCAGCATAAACATGATTGTTTGCATTGGTCTGAGTGTTTTCTATATAATAGTATGTATTAACATAAAAAAAGTATTTAAGTTTGTTTATCCGTTGTCTAGTACCTACCCATAGTACAAGTAGACTAGGCGGCGATGTGTGAATGTGTGAGGATTATTTATTTAGCTTTAGATTTTGATGGCGTCTCGATCTAGATGTACTGGACAGTGGGCAGAGCTCGCAAAAGACATGTACCCTCCTATGTACAAAGCAGCGGGGAGACATTTTCTCAGCAGCAGTGGGACTAAATAGGTTACATTAAAAATTGTGTACGGAATTTTCAACGGATTTAAACTAGTCAAACCGATAATTCTAACTTATGTTCGAGTGGCAATTATTAATGTCGAGTGCACAGATTATACTAACAAATCACATCGGCAATCGGAAGTCCTATTATAGCGTACAAAATGTACGCCATATTGAATTAACTAATAAATTCATGATAATCATAATCTCTGGAATACTGATAAACTTAATTAATATTAATTTTTAATCTAGATAAACATGCGATGTGTGGTGACGGAGTAAGAATACAATATGTCACCACCCATCTCATCCCATGGGTGTCGTAAAAACCGACTAAGGGACCAACCGTAAATATTATCTTTACGTAATAAAAAGAAGGAAAACTTCAAATCAAACCCTATACCAATCCGTTAGGCCAGCGTGGTATTAGTTGGCCAAGTATCCCTCTGTCAAGGCAGAAGGCCCGTCCTTGCAGTGGGACATTAATGGGCTGTTATGATGAAACATGCGATTGAGAGGGACATTACCACCTAATGTTTATTCGTAAACTCTGTTAAGCAAGAGGTACAAAAAAAAAATCATTATTGTGTGATGGATTAAGAAACACAGGTGTTAGATCTACAAGATCATGTCAAATGCGACTAAGCATTTATCAATAACATTATTCAATAACATCATTCAATCCTGTATAAAGGAGGCTAGAACTAAACCTACCGTCTGGCGTACGTGCTATCTATAGTTTTATTCCTCCTTAGAATTTAATTTCATCATAACAGCCCATTAATGTCCCACTGCAGGGACGGACCTCCTTCCGTGTCGGAGGAATACTTGGCCTACTTACCTACCACGCTGGTCATATGGAGTAGTATAGGCTTTAATTTCAAGTTTTCCTTCTTTCTATGTAAAGGTAATATTCACAGATAGTCCCTTAGTCGGTTTCTACGACACCCATGGGATGAGATAGGGTGATGACATATTGTATTCTTACTCTGTCACCACACGAATTTAATTTCGATGGCAACTTATGGATGAATAAGTTTAAGAATTGCTCTTATTTATAATAGTAAGTTAGATGTGTACCATGCTGCAATGCCTTTTTACTTCAGTGTCTTTCAAAATAAAATAAAATCATTTAATTACAAAGGAATTTAGATTTTAATTCTAAATTCATTACACAAACAATTATATTAAGTAAGTTGAATATATAAAGGATTATATACAGTAAGTAGAAGAGATAAGTAAAATGTAGAAACAACACAAAGTTGTTACTGTTACAAATTCAGAAGTATTAACCTAGACATTGTGCGCCACCACCTTCTCATAATTCCTTAACCTTGCGCCAAATGGTAGGGTGACCATGTATGTTCACATATAATAAATATGTTCCTCACACATTCATAAAACGGTATCTGCAATAACCAGTGCTTGTACTACTAGTATGATTTCTCACACATTTAAACAGTCACAAACCATCTAGTCCCAAATTAAGCAGAGCTTGTAGTTACTATGCTTACTAGATAGGTAGTACTTTTTATGTAAATGCAAACATTTTTTATGTACAAAGATGTAAATTATTTGCATTGAGTGAATTTGGGAATCGAACGAGACATGCTTTGGACTAATACGCCACAGAAGTCTCAATATTAATTCACCGTAATTCTTTACTTATCATGTTTATAAATATTAACTCTAGATATCGTTCGTTCGTTCGTTTCAGCCCTTATCATCCCACTGCTGGGCAAAGGCCTCTCCCATTGATTTCCACATTTGTCGGTCCTTGGCCAATGAAGGCCAGTGTTTTTGTGCCCTATCTAGCTCATCTCGCCACCTTCTACGTGGTCTGCCGCGCCGCCGATTTGAAGAATCTGGGCACCACTCGGTGGTAATTTTAGCCCATAGATGGTCAGGCATGCGGCTAATGTGGCCAGCCCAGTCCCACTTTAGTTTGGCCGCTTTGTAGGCAACATCAGTGATCTGTGTCTTGGAACGCAGTGTTGTGTTTCGGACTCTGTCTGTTAATTTGACACCTAATATACTGCGCTCCATGGCTCGTTGGCAAACCCCGAGTTTGGACTTTGGATATTAGTCAAGGACCAAGTTTGAGCTCCGTACGTTAGTATGGGTAAAATGCACATGTCCATCAGTTTTCGCTTTAATGTTACCGGTTCGTCTTTCGACTTCCTTATCTTGTCGAGCTTGGAAAGAGATTAACTGGCCTAAGTAAATGTACTCATGGACATACTGTACTTCTTCTCCATTTAATTGAAGCTTATATTCTGTGCTGTTAGTCATTATCTTGGTCTTGGACATGTTCATCCTTAGTCCAACCTCTAGGCTTGCATCACTGAGTTGCTGTATCATAGATTCTAGTTCTTTAGCAGTGGTAGAAAAAAGGACTATATCGTCTGCAAACCGTAAGTTTGTTATCCGCGTTTTGCCGACATCAATACCCTTTTCTTTCCAATCAGACTCTAACCTTTTAAAAATTTCTTGGATTGCGCAATTAAAAAGTTTGGGAGAAAGTGGGTCTCCTTGTTTGACACCTTTTTTAATAGGAAATGAAGGACCGGTGGAATGTAGTCTTATTGAAGCTGTGCTGTGGGAATATATTGCTTGAACGAGATTTACGTACGTCGGTTGTATATTTTGGTCATGTAATGATTTAAATATGGCAGAATGAGTTATGCTGTCAAAAGCTTTTGAATAGTCTATAAATGCTATGTAAATAGGTAAATTAAATTCATGGTGTTTCTCTATTATTTGATTGATAGTTTGTAAGTGATCAGTGGTGGAGAGACCGGGACGGAATCCGGCTTGTTCCGGTGGCTGATGTTTGTCTAATTGTGGTGAAATTCGATTGTCTATGATTTTAATAAATAATTTGTAAAAATGAGATATCAAACTAATTGGCCGGTAGTTGTTGAGATCTGACTTGTCTCCTTTCTTGTGTAAAAGGATTATGTCGGAGTGACAAAATCGGTCTGGAAAAGATGCTGTTTTTAAAATATTGTTAAAAAGGTTTGTTGTGGCTGATAGAAGCACAGGTTCACCGACTTTTAAAGCCTCCGTGCTGACACCATCAACTCCAGGTACTTTATTGAGCTTCATCATATTGAGAGCATTGCGAACTTCTTGATCAGTAATGGCTGGAATGTTATCACTGTAAATATAATTGGTGTTTGTATGGGAACCACTATCGTCAGACGAGTACAGTGATTGATAAAAGTTGGTGCAAATATCTAATATCTTTGTTCTATTGTGGTGTTTTATCCCATTATGATCTTTTAGACAGTTTATGCCTTGCTTGCCGATCGAAGCCCCCAATTTAGCTATTTTTAAAGAGCGGTTCTGTTCTAATACAATCTGAAAAAGTTTAGTATTGTAGGCTCTGATATCTTTTCTTATATTTCTTTTTACTGTTTTGTTTTTAAGTTTATACTCTGAGCTTAATCTGTTGGTGGCGAGTGTTTGTCTTTCATCCAGCAGTTTTATGGTTTCTGCAGATAACTTTTTATGTTTCAATGGTTGTTGTTTTATACTTCGGCTTGCTATTTTGATGGAGTTGTATATATTATTGTATTGTTCTTGAATGTCATTCGTCTTAAGGTTTAGATGGCTAAAACTATTCTTTAATTCTAAATTAAATTTTTCTTTGTTAATAATTAAAGTATATTTCTGTAATCTGCGTATTCTATTTGTAAATATATGTTTTCTGAGTATTTTTGTGTCAAAATGAAGTTTGATTCGCACTGGTCTATGATCTGAGCAAAATTTTATTTGATTGAGGACTTGAATGTTTTTAACTATTTGGTATTCACCTGACGGACAAACTCGAAATGAAATGAACTCTAGATATAAAAATAATTAACGATTTCATACATACATACATGCAAAAACTCACGCCTTATTCCGTCCGGGGTAGGCAGAGATGACAGAACGCCACTTGTCACGATCTTGGCAAACAGATTCGGCCTCGTCCACATTCATTAAGTGAGTCATACATGGGCGTCGGTTACGAGTGCTCTTTATTTGGCCCTTCTCAAATATGCAACATATCATTACCTATTTACGATTTCAATCAACAATATATACGAAAAGAAAACAAAAAAAATAAAAAATTAAACAGTAAAACACAGTTAGTAGACACCCTACACAGTGGCCTAATCTTTTCTCAAGAGTGTCGGATGGAAACTTTTCAATCGGATTTAGCTCTGTTTCTTATCTAATCGCAAAGTTCTGTCAAAATTTCAAACGCTCAGAACTTGATCGAGAGACCGAAGTGTTGCCAAGTCATGTTGTACTTTATTATTTTTCTTTCGAATACTTGAAACTGTTTTTGGAAGGCATATTTTGGATAATTTTATTGTTTTACATATTTTAGAGCTTTTTGTAAAAGCTTAAAAAGTTCAGTCCGGTTTCTATGTTTAGAATTATGTATGTATGTCTGTGTTACGGCTAGCTTCTGTAACGTAAATCATCATAACAGCCTATTAATGTCCCACTCCTCCCATGATGGAGGGATATTTGGCCTACTAATACCACGCTGGCCAGACGGATTGGTATAGGGTTTAATTTCAAGTTTTCCTTCTTTTTTATATCGTAAAGATAATATTCACGGATAGTCCCTTAGTCGGTATTTACGACACCCATAGGATGAGATGGGGTGGTGACACATTGTATTCTTACTCCTTCACCACACGTAGTCTAACGTAAATACGTTAGTCATAATATTTTAACTTGAGAAATGTCTTTATTGTTACTCGTTACTCGTTTCTATGCGGTTTAGCTTTGTTCTGTCTTACTCGTATTTCTTACGTTTACTAGACAAGCAACCGATCCACGTGATAGTAGTAAGCAATTAAAACAAAGAGCCTATAATTTGGACGTTGATAAGCACTTTAATGTTTTCTTCAGTTAACAAAATATTCTATTCAACTCAACCAGTTAAGATATAGTAATAAAAAAAAAGTTAGAACTCAACAAGATTTCAAGAAAATTATTAAGAAAAAGCGAGACAATAATATCAAGTAATTCCGTTTCACAAGTACGGGTATTAGCTTCAATCACAAAAATAATATGCTTTTCCGTCGTCAACGCTCAACCACAGTACAATCAGTAGTCTATCTCGGCCGAATATTTATTATAAATGCCTACGGCTGCGCGGTACGTAAACATGCGCTAGGGCTGCCCTCCTCCAGCTTTTTAATTACATTTACCTACTTTCCCGCTCGTTATTGGGGCACAGTTGCGACTGTTCACTCCGCAAAGCCACCTCTATCGTGAGCGTGTAGGTTCAACTCGCGTTTCGTCCGTTTCTATGAAGTCGAAATACTGTATATATTTGTACTATGACTCAACTACTTGCAAAGGGTTTATAATGGAGTACATTAAATTCAACAGAATTTTCAACTTCTGCGACTTCCACATTTATATATCTTAATTTCTGTCTGCAAAAATAAAGCCTTTTACCCGAGTCACAGTCTATTGTAGCGAAATAATTTGGCAAAAAGGCAGTTAAAAACTGCCTTTGTAAATGCCTGAGTTCTAGGCTTAGCAGACTACGCTCGTTTTTATACTTATGACTTGGCCTTGAGAGCATTTATATAAATTTATAATCTTTTAAAGTTTTGAAACAGACTTTGTTAGCTAGTATTGTTTAAATTATTAAGGAATCATCTTTGCGCTGATCCGTGTGGTAACGGAGTGAGAATACAATATGTCACCACCCCATCTAATCCCATGGGTGTCGTAAAAACCGACTAAGGGACATCTATACGTGAATATTAACTATACAAAATAATAAGAAGGAAAACTTGAAATTAAACCCTATACCAATCCGTCTGGCCAGCGTGGTATTAGTAGGTCATGGTAATACATTCCATAATGGAGGGATACCTAATCCCCCTATGGAAGGAGGTCCGTCCCAACAGTGGGACATTAATGGGCTGTTATGATGATGAAAATTTAGAGTTTAGATTATTCAGATAAATATTATGATGATTTCCTTAATGTGTTTTTGTGTTTAATGAGGCCACGGTAAATTTAAGAAGCGTACAAACAGACTATTTAATCGCCATAAAAATGTATACAAAAATAATAATCTTTATGTTTTTATTACTGTTTACCATAATGCCCATTTCGTCATGTTTATTTCATCTTGCATTTTGTTACTGTTTATTGAAATATTTATAAGTTTACATAACTCTACATTTTACTTTTAACTTTAAAACTTCCACGTTTCATTTTTATTATTATAACAATATTAACGGGTATTAACGCGTATAGATTTTATGTAAACACTTTAATTATTAACCTTGAGCCGCTTGACGTTTAGGCCAGGTTACACCAGCCATCGTCACGAGCAGACTGAGATCTTGTGACTATGGCTGCAGAGAGTTTTTAGACATTTTACACCAAACTATTAGTGCATTTTGCAGAAGGTACGATTTGATTTTACAGTTCATGTAATCACAAAATTGTATTTTTTATTACAGAGAAATTGCTGATAGTACCATTTCAGCATCGTCATCGCGTATCTGCCAACACGTTCACTGTACATAGATCGTACCCCATCAATACTTATTTATAACTAGCTGATGCCCGCGGCTTCAACCGTTTATTTTACACCCTAAGCTACTTACATTCCTTTCATCAAAATTCATTCAGTAGTTTTTGCGTGAAAGAGTAACAGACATCCATCCATCCATTCTCACAAACTTTCGCATTTATAATATTATTAAGATATTAGGCAGTAGGGTTTACAAAATAAATTTATTGTAGCGTGACTAACAAGAAAAAGATAACTGTTTGTCACACTGGTGTGACAACCTTGGGGTGACTACGAGTCGGTAAGAGTTTTTAAAACTAGATGTTTACTTAGTTATAAACAGTTTGTAAAATGTCTCAGCAATGTGTATCTCATAATTTTAAATAATAATTTTGAGCTGTAAGCACTATCACACCATGCTCAGATAATACAATTTCACCGCTTTATATCTGCCAATAAAGGTCCACAGCTGGGCAACTGGGCATAAGCAAGCTTATAGATCGTACCCCATCAACACTTATATAGAATACTCCCAATAATAATACAGTATCAAAATTGTCACTCCCTTCACCGAAAGGGTTCTAAAGAGAAGGTTGTTTGAGAGGCGTATATATAGAACTCAATAGAATTGTTCTTTCCTTATCGTGTTATTAGCAACAATGCACATAACATTAACGATGCTGGAATGAAAAGAGTCTATCATGTGTAACAGGCTTGTCGATATATAAATATGTCGCAGGGAAATGAGGAAACCAGTGATTTCACGAAATCACTAGGGATATCACGAAATCCCGGTAAATGACGAAAATGCCATTTCTACCAGAAAAGAAATGCTCATATTTTTGTTTGTAGGTTAAAAAATACAAGTATTCCAACTTCTGTAGGTTAGGTTAGGTTAGAACTGTGACCATAACGCGGTAGCGGTCGCCGAAGTGCAAGGCATCTTCGACATTTACCGGGATTTCATGACATCCCTAGTGATTTCGTGAAATTCCTGGTTTCCTCATTTCCCTGCGACGTATATATGAATATAGTGAAATTTACAACATAAATATTCGTCAATTCAGTGACGTTGGTGCCTGCCTTTGTTGGAGGTTCGGTGGCGAACTTGATTCGTTGTATGTTATAAGCTTTTGTGAACTTGGTGAGATTATTTTCTTTTCTTGAAGATTTGTTATTGCTCTTGGCAGTTAAATCAGTAAGATTTACTTACCTGAGCACTTAACCATGTTTACGTCTGGTTACGTCGTTTTGCGTATCGTGAGGAGGATGAGATGAGGCCAATTAAATCTTTGTGTAAATAAATAGAATGTCCTCTTGCAAAAGAGTCTAGGACTTACAATTGATTGTAGGTTACATAAGTAATGAAGTGAGAAATCCGCAGGAGAGCCAAAGTAACCGACATAGCGCTCAGAATTGCCAGGTTAAAGTGGCGGTGGGCAGGGCACATAGCGCAGAGAAGCGACAGCCGTTGAGGGAGAAAGGTTCTGGAATGGTGACCGCGTACCGGAAAGCGCAGGGTGGGGAGGGGAACTGAAGTCACAAAACAAATTCTGTTACAATAAAAATCAAGGCAGGTTTGCAAGAATCGTAGTAGGTACGCAGTAGCATTAGACCCCAGTTGCTAGTTTCCCCGAAACAAATAAACCTAATAAAGTAGAAGTTTGAATAGGCAGTGTAGGTGTTTTTTTTTCGGGGAAAAATGAAACTGGGGACTAATGCTACTAACCCGCGTTTGCCTGCCGTGATGGGCAGAAGGCATAGATTTACGTATGTATGTATAAATCAAATTACATCATAATGTTATTATTTAGAACGCCATCATCTCATGACATGGTCTGTATAGTGTGGCAAATCCCTCGTCCCTCACCCCGCGACATTTCCCGACAATGCCTCCCCGCTTGAGGAAATATTTTATCTTTCTTCATAAAGGAAGCCAACAATGGTAGAGTGATGTATTTAGGAAATAAATGTCAAGACATCGCTCAATGTTTGCTCTAAAGTATTTGGACTTGAGCAATACTAAATATCTTTATAAATATTATGAATTTCTAGTCATCATAACAGACCATTAATGCCCCACTGCAAGGACGGGCCTCCTCCCGTGACGGAGGGATACTTAACCTACTAAATACCACGCTGGTCAGATGGATTGGTATAGGGTATAATTTTAAGTTTTCCTTCCTTTTATTACGTAAAGATAATATTCACGGAGAGTCCCTTAGTCGGTTTTTACGACACCCATGGGATGAGATGAGGTGGGGACATGTTGTATTCGTACTCCGTTAAAGTTTGGTGAAGTATTAAGAAGAGAAAAATTCACAGCCCTTTCTCGTTCCCCTTTCGGAACATGTCATCCGAATGTCAAAACACCCGTTCCCAAAACATCCGTTCCCATTACAACCGTTTCCTTAAAAATATAAATTTAAAATACCATTTGGATAAGGAGATGTCACCATTAAAAATTTTCTAATTTTTTAAACTTCTTTTCGTACTTAATCAAACCTAATAAAAAGTTAACGATTATAAAGTTGACGTATTTGCTATTTTGCAATTAATTAGTTCATCCGTTACTAAAATTAGGACACAAAAAACAATGAGAAAACCAAAAAAAACACAATCTTTAAAACAAATTTTTAGACCTCTTGCAATTTAGGCTTTTCGTGCTATTCCACAAACGCACTTATAACGTACGGCACGAAACGCCTAAAATTTTAAAATCTTTTGCAACATGTTAAAGTAACAAGTAAACCAAAAAAAGCTAGCCGTAACAATTCAATATTAGTATACGAAATACCACAGCCTTTAACAGGTAAAAGAGAAATCGGGAAAAAAGATTAGGATGAAGAATAAATAAATAATCTTAGACAAAATTCTAATCCTACCGAATTGAAATTGAGAACGAGATTAAACGGAATATTTTTGTTTAAAACGAAATAGAATTTTACTTTTTGCCTTTTTAACTCTTCTGTTTAAAACATTCAATAATGAACCCTATTACTTTGTAAATAGAGGTCTTTTGTGAGCTTTACGTTTACTGAGCACCCCTTGCGTTATAGCTTTTTTAGTTCTAGTGTAAAGGAGTAACGTAATCTAGCTTTTGAGCTCTCACAGACCTATATACACCCATACCACTGTTTCTTACAGTTTTAGTTTTAAGCTATTTTTAACTCAATACAATGTACTCATTTTAAGTTAATTTTGTGCTATTTTTTGCGTTTATACTGCCTTTTATCCGACTACGGTAGAAAGGGGATAATGTTTTTTGAGTGTATGTACGGATGTATAATTATTAGGCACGTTCTGCAGGCTGAACGTCGTCGTTTGATAAGTATTTAAGTTGACAGTTAGACTGGTTATATCAAAATCAAAATAAAACAATATGAAGAATACTTATCCACTCGTTCGCAGAAGTATGATAAAAACACCAATAGCATTGAGTGACTTCGTACTTAAATGATAGACTATGAACTTTCACAATTTTCCTCAAATAGCATAGTTTCGTTGTAGCATAAGTCAGAGAAGCTCTGTTTAGATTGGGACATGGCAAGGGTAATAATTCTACATACATTTTAGGCACAAAAGCACACACACCATATCACACAGTGTTCATACATGATTTCGACAACCTCTGTGGCGTAGTCGTTATATATGACATTGCTGCTATGCAGTTATCGGGTTCGATTCCCACTCAATCCAAATCTTTGTGTGCACGAACATGATTTTTTGAATTAGTCTGGGTGTTTTCCACATTTCCAAAAAGAAAATTAAGTATGTTTATCCTTTGTATAGTAGTCATAGTAAAAGCTCTGCTTAGTTTGGTACTAGATAGCGTTGTGTAAATGTGTGAGAGAAAAAAAAAGGAATTTAGATGTTAGACATCTGCGTGAATATATACGTAATGCAAGTGTCGTAGTAAATACAGTATCAACATGGCCACATAATATTTAAAAAAAGAAAATGTAAAATGAAAATGGAATTTTGTGTGTATATTTTTAATTAAGTTAAACCCATTCTATAAAGGTATGCTTTTCTGCATCTGAGTTCTTCTGTACAGTTTCAGAAGGCTGTTGTCGAATGCAAAATAGAGAAAAAGTACGATATTAACTAACACAACCTTAAAAAACTATTTCCTCGCTTTATAAAGATAACCCTTTGAAAAGTCCAAAGTATAAAGCTTGTTGTAACGAATACGTACTTTAATGCTGCATAAATAAAATCTAATTTTGTGTAAGCGTCTTAAAAGAACAGCACCTGTATAAAGAAAGGACACAATAGTATCTAATATATGAAGCTTTTGTTAATACAAAGAGCTTTGTAAACGGTTAGTAAAATTACTATGGAATTACATAAAGCTGTAGATATTTACATAGTATAAAATGAAATCGCTTTTTCTGTCCCTATGTACCTTTGTATGCTTAAATATTAAAAACTACGCAACGGATTTTGATGCGGTTTTTTTAATAGATAGAATGATTCAAGAGAAAGGTTTATATGTATAACACATGCTTAATATAGTATAGAAAACTATATAAATTTAGAGATTTCTAATGAAGCTGTCTTTAAACGTTGTTTAAGGACATTCTGTAGTAGGTGCCCGTGCGGAGCCGGGGCAGGTCGCTAGTTTATGTATATATTTTAAAAGGTTGCGGACGTTAAAAAAAAAATCAAATTTCGTACATTTTTCCTCTTAATGAAGTAAATTTTTGTATCTTATGATAAAATATTAAGAGACCTTTCAACCAAATCTTTTTTACTTTGGGTCGTGGATTGAATATTGTATTTAGTGATATAATTGGATTTGAGATATAAAAACTTGACGAGATTACGAGAGTTCTAGATCTTTTTGCGCACTCAGACTTTATTTAGTTTATTATTAAGATACTTTGCCTTATGGATAATAACTTAGATAATAAATTACTTTCTTTAGCTTCTAAGTACCTACATATTCGTTTATTTTATACATAGTTTCTTTTACTGACATAGCTCGTAGCCTTAGCAAGCTGAAGTGGTTATGGGCTGATCCTATCTTTCGGAGGACCGATGACCTAGAGTGGAGACCGCGACTCGGCAAACGTAGTGCACATCCGTACGCAGGACGTCCCCCAACTAGGACCGACGACCTCATAAAGGTCTCTGGGTCGGACTGGATGCGGAAGGCGCAGGACCGAGTTCTGTGGCTCGTGTTGTGAGAGGGCTACGTTCAGCAGTAGAGTGCAATAGGCTAGTTGATTGTAGGTAGGTATTATAAGCTACGAATGGCGTAGTAGTTAGTGTAGCTTGCTACGCCGAAGGTAGTGGAGTCGACGATCAAATTACATAGACATATTTTTATAGGAAATATTGTCCCTGCTGGGGTCTTTTTAAAAGCAACTATAGTTACTCAAAACACACATACATTTCCACCGAACCATAACAAATTCCCAAAAATGTCCATTACACTATAACGCCCGACTGTGTTCATAACATTCTATATACAACGTCTTGACATCGTCCGTATGAACAATAACCCGTAAACGTATTACTGTATGTAAGTCAAACAATATAGACTTAGGGAAGCAACGAACCCGGTCTGATTATATGGGATAAGTATGGGAGCCTTAACTGTCTAAGGCATGAATTGAGCAAGCACAAAATATGAAGGCCACATTATGGAGGTTTCAACGCGTTTCGTATTCATTCCGTTGTAGCGGAAAGGATTACGAAATTCACCCCTTACCCTATTGAAATAAATGGATATTTGTGTGCCGTAGAATGAAACTAACCGGAAGATTCTAGTATCTAACAAAGGTTAGATATTTTATAGTACGTATGTATTACCTCGTTTGTGGGCCTGAGAGGAATTTTAAGATGGTGAGAATATGTTTACTTTGTTAGGTTTTTTCTAAATTATTTTGGAAGGTAACTCGGGGTTTACAGTCTAGAATAATACTTATTTTTTAAGAAAGAGAGAAAGTAAGAAATGAGACGGTAGGGAAGCAATTAAACAGCTGAAGGTGGAAACATAGATGATATACCTACTGTCTTGTTTAAATAAAAAAATAAGAGAATACTATGCCCAGAAAAGAATTACGAAGTATAAAGATAAAACCAATGAAAACAGGTACAAAAAAAATTGAAAACCTCCTCTTTTTTTGAAGTCGGTTAAAAATATAATTACATCGCAGTTCGCTGTAATATCCTTCATGGGACTTTTACAAACTTTAATTTAAACACGGACAAAAATATCTCCAAATTCAGAGCGAAGATTTTCGGACTGCACAAACAATTAGTTCTGTTTAGGATGCAAACCCGCAATCTCTCGCAGGCAGGCAGTAAGCGGCGATCTCTAATCCACTGCTGCATTATGTTGTAAAATGCCATGCATAATATTATTTTCTTTTCTCAAAACATCTCAATTGAGATGGTTTTCATTTGTTCTAAAAGATATAATATCTATGAGTAGATACAAATTGTAGAAACTTTTCACGCGTTCGCTTTTATTCTTTTGTCTTGTTCCCAACATATAGTTTGCTTTCAAACTGACATATGACGTCACATATAACGTCACCTGTCAAGTGCTAGTTGATCTATTGGTTCCAGAGAGCTGGTTCCATTGTCTCCTTGTTTGAATGTCTATTTTATGTGTAGGCAAATGTTGATTGCTGTTGTAATGTTGCGGACATGACTTGCGGAACAATATTGTTATATTTTGTAGGAAAAATTGACTTATACCCCTTCCACTATATTTAACAACATTTGACAGATTGACGTTAGTGACGTTCAGCAGTATCTCGAATGTAATGCCATTCGATTATAGGCGATTTCGCGATTTTTCAAATTACTTTATTTTACACATTTGGATCCTTACATCAACTTACATTATCATTTTATTATTGTTTCTTTCTTCTATGGTGAGAGAATTAGCCTATAGCTTAAAATTATAGTTAGCTTAAGGTATTATTTAAAATACATAATTTATCGTGACACATTCGCGGGTTATAGCTAATCTAAAATATCATTTATTACATTTTATAAAAGTATTATGAAGAGTTCAGGTTTATTCATAGCATTTATTTCTACCGATTATTTGTAATTTGTTTCATAATGGTGGTAATCGTTATGAGTGTCCATCACTAAGTAACCATGGTAACTGAAAAAAACATGGGTACGTCCATGAAATACAATATAATTTGTTCGAAAAATAAGCGGAAGTATTACGAAACTTCATGGACGTGAACTGTCAAAAAGCTAAACTTACGCTGGAAGGGGTATAACATGTAAAATTTTGTTGTTTATTTTTCGAAATTCATAGAAGATGTAGGATAGAGAGAGATATGCTAGGGTGTTTTGTACGAGTACGTATTAATAATGACGTAGACGAGTACGTAAAATGACGCAAAATCCAATACTGTGTAGGGCAATATTTTATGCATTCACTTTCATTTTATTTCGGTTCAATAAATCGATGTTTATAAAAGCTTACTTATTTTCTATATAAAGAAAATATTTATTTCTACTACAAAACATCAATGTTAATACAATCAAAGAAATGAGTGGAAATCAAAAACGAGAGCTATGCGTGTAACGTACTTAATTAATTACTTACTTAATTAAAAAAGTAGATAAATTAATTAGTTTTTGTAAATTAGAAATAGACAGCGTTGCAAGTATTAGTAAATATTTTTATCTATACTTCTATACTATTACTATAATCTATACTAATATTATAAAGAGGTAAAGTTTGTGAGTTTGTGACGTTGTAATCTCTGGATATTCTGAACCGATTTTAAAAATTCTTTCTGTGTTTAATAGTCCATTCATCGGGGAGTGCCATAAGCTACGATTATCTATCACGCTATAACTAATAGGAGTGAAGCAGTAACAAAATATAAAAAAGGGACGCGTTTTTTTCGCAGCCCAACGAAGTGGGCACGGGTCAGCTAGTTAATTATAAATTAGTATGATTATTAGCTGTCTAGTACTGACAGTCTAAGCTCAGCTTAGTGTAGGTCTTGATTACATTGTGTGAATGTGCGTTATTTTTTTTTCCAAAAATATGCACCTAAGTATGCCCTTTATTTTAATTTGTAAAAAAGATTAAGACTTCAGATACTATTAACACAAAGACTACCTACAGTACTCTTTATTGCTAATTTAATATCCTAATTTTAAACCTTATTTTTGGTAACTTACCATTATGAGCGTTTGTTTATTTCCTAATAAATAACACAAGAAAACCTTGATGTAAATAGCATTATACAGTCTCATAATACATTTAAAACTTCTAACTTACCATAGAACTTCAAATTGTATACACAGTCAAAATAATAATTCTTGACGAGAATAAAGCCTGTGGTTTCCACGACTAAATTGGACAATTAGACGCCTTTTGTTATTTAATTGTTTATCTGTCCAAAACAAGGACACGGGCTTACTGCAAATCATAAATAACTGGTATAATGAACTAAATGAGGCTGAGGTGAAAATATTAAGGGCCTTTTATGGTTGAAAATTTATATGGGGCTTTAATGTGAGTACGTGGGTTGCTTGGGATTATTTTTAGTTTAAATATATGGCTTTAAGTGAGATAAAACTTTCGTATCTCCCTATCTATGGGTATGAAGTAGGTGAGTAATGTAAATGTGTAAACTTATTGTGCGTTTTTATCATCATAATAATCATAACAGCCCATTTATATCCCACTGCAGGGACAGGCCTCCTCTCGTGACGGAGGGATACTTGGCCTAATAATACCACGCTGGCCAGTCGGATTGTAATAGGGTTAAATTTCAAGTTTTCCTTCTTTTTGTTTCGAAAAGATAATATTCATGGATAGTTCCTTAGTCGGTTTTTACGACTTCTATGGGATGAGATGGGGTGGTGACATATTGTATTCTTACTCCGTCACCACACGCGTTTTCATATGCGTAGTTTTTTCATTATCAAAGTGTCATGGTAAAAACAGTGTAAATTTACTATTGTCTCTAGGTAAATAAGACCGGTGTGATGCAGTGGTATTTGACTGCTACGCAGATTTTTCAGTTTCGATTCATGCTTAATGTTTAATTGAAATTTTGATTTTATTTTGCGTTCTTACATAAATAAATAAATACTCACGGACATCTTTACACAGCGCCATCTGTTTCCCAAGTCAGCTAGGCTTAACCTGCTTGTGTTATGGGGAACAGAACAACGGATATTAGTACTTATATACTTTTTTTTTTGTACAATACAATACAATTATGTTATAGAGTTTAGAAGCCATGGTACAAGATCAGAATATTTTAAGATCTAGATTACGATTTAGTTTAATGTAGCTAGTAAAATTATAGAGCTAAGAGACATAACAAGATGTGTCCTAGTGTAGGCAGTGATAGATATTAAATAAATAAATAATCCTCACACAACGCCATCTAGTCCCAAACTAAGCAAAGCTTGTACTATGGGTACTGGACATCGGATAAACATACTTAATATTTTTATCCGATGTCCAGTATACTTTTTTTTGTAAATACATTCATATTATACATAGAAAACACTCAGACTAATGCAAACAATCATGTTCATGCACACAAAGATTTGTATTGAGCGGGAATCGAATCCGAGACCTCTGCCTAGCAGCCATGTAATATACCAATAGTTAGTATTCTAATTTATTACTTTAAATTTTTCTTGTTTTCTTATTTTTCTCAAGGTCACCAATTTGCGGTCGTTTCCTCCAATATAGCGGGTGCTCTTCTTTTGCACATTTTATTATTATAATCAGGTGACCTCAATTTAAAACGCCTTCTCTGTAAAAGTAGGGTATTTATAACACGTTAAGTAACAGAATAATAGACCCTATAGTACTTAATAATAGGGCGTGATTGCTTTCTCTTGCTTAAGTGTGAGCGAAAAACCATGTGCCTTTTGCCTAAATGCTGCAACTCGATATGTTATACTACGTTATAACAGATTATGTGACCGCTGGGAAAATTCGAGCATTCCATTAACTGGCTTGGTGTTTATTACACGGAGTAAATATAATCAATATAGGGAAGAAATATACTTGTAGTATTCACGAATTACACAGAATTTCACATAAACACTACTTGGTTTTACTAACTATTTATTTAACACTATTACACTGATACTTATTATAACGTTTGCAATTTATGGAGAACTAAGCTCGGTACAAAATGTCAATCAAAGGTAGTTAATTGCCGGAGAATCTTAACATCGTAATGCAAATGATGAGGTCACGAGTACAACGCCATCTAGTACACCAAAATGAACGAACATTAACAAAATGAACTAACATAAATATTGTATTGGTTATGCTACAGCCGAATATGCGATGCGCTACCTATGTAGTTATTGCTGTCTTTTTGTTTCATTGGCATAAGTCGCCATAATGAGCAAGCGGCCAATCGGTTATCGCTGCCTGTCATGGACGCCTGCAATGCCAGGGTACAGCCAGGCTGCTGGCTACCTTTTCTTCATCATAACAGCCCATTAATGTCCCACTGCAGGGACGGTTCTCTTCCTGTGACGGAAAGATACAACGCTGGCCAGACGGATTGGTATAGGGTTTAATTTCAGTTTTCCTTCTTTTTATTTCGTAAAGATAATATTCACGGATAGTCCCTTAGTCGGTTTTTACGACACCCATAGGATAAGATAGGGTGGTCACTATAGTTGCAAAACTTCTGAATAATATGGAATAATTTTTAAAATAGATTTGGTATTTAAAAAATTGCATTTATTTCGCTGTCGCGTCAATATCGATTACAACTTAAGTAAATTATTACTCATTCTTGCGCTAACACCCTTTACATTAAAAACAAAATGTCCATCCTACGCATGATACTGCGATAAAAACCCTTCTAAACAAAACTAGGTCATTTATAAAAGACACACTGATATTTAAAAGTCAACAAACATTGAAGTTATTAATTTCATAACTTTATGACGCTGACCGAAACGTGAGATGCAGCTGTTTTATAGGCAATAAACTTGTTATTAATTAATTAGTTTTGCATCAATCTTATCTCAGGCTGATGAGTGTTTGAAAA
This sequence comes from Schrankia costaestrigalis, assembly GCA_905475405.1. Taxonomy (NCBI): domain Eukaryota; kingdom Metazoa; phylum Arthropoda; class Insecta; order Lepidoptera; family Erebidae; genus Schrankia; species Schrankia costaestrigalis. The sequence goes on along the minus strand of FR997840.1, from coordinate 14,440,128 downwards.
ATTAAAAAAGCCAACCTTTACTGTAATATTGCACGAATATAATGTGTAAAAGGGATGTGACGAAATACCTTATCTACCAGAAAAGAAATGCTCATATTTTTGTTTGTAGGTTAAAATACACAAGGATTCCGACTTCTGTGGGTTATGTTAAGTTAGGTTAGAACTGTGACCATAATGCAAGGCATTATCGACATTTACCGGGATTACGTGATATCCCTAGGGATTTCGTGAAATCCCTGGTTTCCTCATTTCCCTGCGACCTGCGACATATATACTTTACACGCGCGAGAAAGGAGTATCTAGTTTTTACGACACCCATGGGACGGGTTGGTGACATATTGTATTCTTACTCCGTCACCATCACCACACAGATGTGTAACGTATAAAGTTATATTGCTCTATAGTATCGTTTTACATAACAAGCCGAAGAAAACAACCTTATATCACGTTAGAGAGTACCCAAAACCGAATTATCGGTGGATTACACATATTAAAGTTGCGTGAAGGATTAACCATATTAGTAGTCTGCGGGCTGACCGCTTTGACCACTTCGTTGGCTGTTTAATCCATTTCAATATTAACTTTTAGGTACGTGTGACTTAGAATGAGAGGAATAATTATCTCGCGGCTTTCATTTGCAAACTAACTTATTATTTTCAAACGGATAGGTATTAAGGTGCAAATCGCTAGGGATTTCAAAAACATTGTAGCAGTGCAATTATTATTTAATTGCAGAAACTGGCCTTCTTTAAATATGGAGGGAATTAAGGTCTTAAATTTTATGTAAATTTTTCCTTCTTTTCTTGTTGCAGAGTTTTCTCTTTCGAACTTTAAACTTTCACTTACTTACTAAGCTGTTAGGATAGTCATAGGTTGAGATGTGATGGTGACATACGGCCTTATTACAAAATACGGTCTAACTATAAACAACGGTTTATTACGTCACAAAACCACTGTTTTTAAAATTTGTTGTTACAAAATCAGTCTTAACGCTAAAGTGTTAAAACTGATTTTGTAATGACAAATTTATGATTTTGTATTTGTCATTACAAAATCAGTTTTAACACTTTAGTGTTAAGACTGATTTGGGTATTTCTATGATTTGGTGCAATTTCAACAGATTTATGGGAAATTTTTGGAGGTCCATTTTTATACATTCACATAAATCGGTAACGCAAATATAAACGTTTATTATAATTATTAGTGAATTATACACATAACTTATGAAGATATCGACTGATAAAACATTATTATGCAGAAGGTAATGAAAACGATTCATCGGGTAATGAAATTAGAAACCAAGGTAATGAAATCTATAACCCTGGTAATGAAATTAGGACTAAGGTAATGAAATTTTGTTACTGGTAATGATGGTAAAAATAAAACTCGTTTGTTGTAACTCAATCAGGGTTTATTAAAGTGTATGTCAATCACAAAAACTTGTTTCTTTATAAGATAATAATATAAAAATTAAAATGAATGAAATTATGTATTTTAATTAAACAATTATACAGTTTGTTATCCACCACTAAATAAATTATTTTATTACTAATCAGTCATGTCATACAGTATTGGAAAAGTATAAAATAATAACAGCTTATACTGAATAAATCATAAAATAAACTTCTTCAAAGAATATAATTAGGTAGGTAGGTAAATGTTACACCTACTTATATGAAAAATGTTTTTCTACTTCTAAAACAATCTGCTATATTCTATCAACCATACATTATTTTTTACTCATTAATCCTAATCAGTCATTACAAAAGTATAAAATAAGATTTGAAAATTATAAAAATACTCTTTTTTTTTAATTTAGTTCAAAAAATAAAGTATTTTTTTTTATAATTTTTAAAAAGTAACAAAAATAGACTCGATCAGCAACAATAACCTAAAGCTAAATCTTAGGAACTTTTAATTATTTGGAACGTTATTCTTATTAAAACATCTTAACTAAAAATAATTAAATTAAAAAATATCCAAATCAGAATCATCCGAATCCAAAAAAAAGTTTTTTCTTACTTTTTTGTGTATTTTCTCGTTATTATTATTATAGATCTTAATAAGATTATTTTGTACTTCTTCTTCTTCATTTGTAGTAATAAACTTATGGAATTCACTTTGAAAGATTTTATTGTTACATGTTGCCTTAATTTTATTGCCAACAAAAGAAGTGTTGGTCCAATGTACCTTTACATCGGAAAGGATTTTGATTTTGTCATTATTTTTAGTTGTACTTGATGATGGCGTCGTATTTTGTAATACTTCAGTGCTTGATCTATTTAGGAATTGAGTAACAGGAGTTTTTGGAAGCACTTCTTGGAGAACGCCTTTCGTGTTTTCCATTAAAAATTCTTGGAAATGGGTAGGATCGACAATTTCATCATTAGAAGGTAAATCCATGAATCCGTCTGGCGCTCCTTTGCCATGTCCGGCCTCTAAATAGTTCCAAGTTACTGATTTTAATTCTGGAAAATCTTGTTGTAATTGACTTATTACGAAAAAAATATAGCGATTCCTGTATTGGCTTGATGGGCTGTCAGATACAAAATGGACAGTATTAATCAGAGATGATATTTCTCTTATATACTCAAGTAAAGGTATGAGATGGGCCCATATGGCACTCGCATCATGTCGGTTGCATTTGCTGACACTACAAACGCTGTCGGCCTTATTACAGAATACGGTCTAACTATAAACCACGATTTATTACGTCACAAAACCACTGTTTTTGAAATTTGTTATTGCAAAATCAGTCTTAACGCTAAAGTGTTAAAACTGATTTTTGTATTAACAAATACAAATCATAAATTTGTTAATCCAAAATCAGTTTTAACACTTTAGCGTTAAGACTGATTTTGCAATAACAAATTTCAAAAACAGTGGTTTTGTGACGTAATAAATCGTGGTTTATAGTTAGACCGTATTTTGTAATAAGGCCGTGTAGGTTTTAATTACTCCCGTTTCTGGGTCAATTAAATAAAAAACCGCTGTATGCAGAGTAATTTGCAAGCGACTGCCGCCAAAATGATAGCTTTGTATCTCTTCATTAAATTTAACTGAATAATTTTCCGAAAAATCTATATGTATTATAACTTCCTTACTTGATATGGTTGCTTTTAGAGACTTAATATTTTTATATTGAACTACGATGTTACCACAATGTTTGAAGTAGGAATTCAAAGAATTTTCTAGTTTCTTAATAACATTTAGAGGATAATCTTGCAAACGAGTCTTAACGGTGACAATTTTAGTTTTCTCTTGCCCCTTAACGTTATAATTTTCTTTATTTGTACACCACTGAAAATAGTACATTAGCTCTAAATTACTAAATTCTCCATAGGTAATTACTCTGTTTTTACATTCCCCACACGTTCGATTTAAGCATTCTTCATTATATACGTCACAGCACAAGCTTTGCAATAAAGCTGTTCCACTAGCCTCTCTAATGATTCTTTTCTTGTTAAGACCTTTGACTAACAAGTCAAAATTCACGTGCACTTTACAAGAACACGTATTGCGATCAGAATCTTTTGGATGGAGAACCCAAAACGGTCGATATTTGCAGAATGTAGAGTATCCTATTTTACTATTTTGAGTGTTCATTAACTTTTTGTGGAGGTTAATTAATGTGTCACATAAATAGCGCTTTTGTTTTCTCAGTCCATTTCGTGTAATAAATTCGTTTTTATCAGGGGAGATTTTAGTATTGCTATCGTCTTCAAAAAAATTTTCTATTTGTTGTTTAATTTTGCTCTCTTTGTCCATGTTTGATTCCCCGATGGGTAATATTTTTTTATTTCTCACTGTAAAGTTGGAGACTTTACATAATAATTTATGTTTTTTTAAACTGCCTTTATCTTTCAACAGTATATCGCTAAAATCTCGTTTTTCTTTCTTACGCAAAACTTTGAAACCATCTCTTAAATTTTTAGATATGACCTCACCGAATAGAATTTTCTTTTTTACTTCTTCTCGTTTGTCTTTGTCTATTGAATTAATCAAATTATCAACTTTCTGACTTGTTGATGGTAGTTCTGCTTGCAATCTTTGGTTTTCTTTCATTTGCCTACTCAGCATTTTTCTCACTGCTGCCTTTTCTTTAATGACTTTCTCTTTTTCTTGTTTCAATTGTCCAATCTGTTTCTTGTAACTATAGCGTAGTCTTCTTATTAATTTATCTTTCTTTTGACACTTTTTACAATTTATGTTAAGCATGTCTTCTGAATGGTGTGATGGTCCTTCTAACGGATCTTGTTCAACAACAGCATTTTCTTCTCTATCACTTGTTGGAGGCGAATTATCAATCAACATCTGTTGTATTAATTTTTCCTTTTTCTTTTTACCTAAATAATGCATACTATTTTCTCGCCACTTTTTTCTTTGAAGTCTTTTTTCTCTTGGCGTCATATTAGCAACAGTCTTTATTTTATTTTGTTCTTTTAGTTTCAGATACCTTTGCCTCTCTTTTTCCTTTTGTATGGCATATTTCTCGGGGTCGTTCTTAATTTCCTCGTATTTTTTCCTTTTATGTAGCCTTGCTTGCGCTGCTTTTTCTTCTCGAGTTTTTTTTGTTTTTGTTTTTGCCATAATTTTTGTAACTGAAACAAAATTATACAATATATAAATAATACTCACAACTAAAGCGCATATAAATTAGGTGAAATCTGAGTGTGAAGTATTGTTAACAAAATTTTTGAATAGAATGGAGCTCTCGAACTAAGAATCTATTGTAATTCATTTATTTTATAATGCACCACTTAATAATATAAATAAATAATAATAACCTACTATTTAACTAACACACATTCATGAACACAAACACACACACACACAACCATTCGCAGAACCGCACACACACACACACACGCACTCCCACAACAAATCTCACAACCACACACACACACAACCAAACACACACTCACACAACCACACACGCACACGAACACACATACACACAAGCACCCGCGCGCACGCTTTACACACATCACACACTTTCCAAAATACAGACAAAGATCTATATTTATATGCTTACAACAACATGCTCAAGATTGTTTAGGTATTGTCAATTTCTGCTGTGTACTTTTATGTTTAAGTAAAAAAAAATGTTATAATGTACTAAATTATAATTTGTGTGAGAGAAATCAATAAAGTTATTTGTATTTGTTGTACTTATTAAAAATAAATGCAATAATTCATTACCCTCTTTTTTGTTTCATTACCGTCTCCTACGTAACTGAAGGAAATTGATGGTAATGAAAGTGAAGGTAATGAATTTTTTAAACAGTTTTGATTTTATTCTACATAAATCATCGAGATAAGTACTTAAGAATAATATTAAATATAAAAAAACATATTACAAAGATTTCTATATTAATAATATAAAAACGCAATATTTACTTACATCAAAAATCCACTGGTGGTAATGAAATAAAAAGACGGCAAAGCGATTTTAAGACGATGTTTTTCAAATTTCCACAAAAAATGACACGCGTGCTTCCTTGTCAGCTGTCTCTCGCCGACTGATTGGCAAAGAACCGTGCGGGAGTAGTGTATTATTGGGCATTCTGGGCCACTTTCGTCCAGTCGCTCAGCGAAACAAGTTTCGCTCTCGCTCAGGACTCGTGGCCCAGAATGCCCAATAATATAAATTCGATATAACCAGCGATTACATCGTTATGCAATGCAACCTTACGTTTTTTTGCAAGTTCGAACAGCAAGCTGTATCTATTCATGATCATCATTATAACTTTTCGTTATTAATTGCAACCAACATTTCTGTCGGGTGGCTAACATTTGTATGTGAGATGCGATCAATGCAGTTATCGATCGACTTTATCAATTGCAAACAACATTTCTGTTGTGTGACTTACAATTACAACCAACATTTCTGTCGGGTGTGAGATGCGATCAATACAGTTTTCGATCGACTTAATTATATTATCTTGTGTATATTAAGGTAAGACGCTATTTATGTTTCTAATAAAAATAACATAAGACGTAATATATTCGTTTATTTCATAAAATATAGTAGTAGTAGTGTATTATTGGGCATTCTGGGCCACTTTCGTCCAGTCGCTCAGCGAAACAAGTTTCGCTCTCGCTCAGGACTCGTGGCCCAGAATGCCCAATAATATAAATTCGATATAACCAGCGATTACATCGTTATGCAATGCAACCTTACGTTTTTTTGCAAGTTCGAACAGCAAGCTGTATCTATTCATGATCATCATTATAACTTTTCGTTATTAATTGCAACCAACATTTCTGTCGGGTGGCTAACATTTGTATGTGAGATGCGATCAATGCAGTTATCGATCGACTTTATCAATTGCAAACAACATTTCTGTTGTGTGACTTACAATTACAACCAACATTTCTGTCGGGTGTGAGATGCGATCAATACAGTTTTCGATCGACTTAATTATATTATCTTGTGTATATTAAGGTAAGACGCTATTTATGTTTCTAATAAAAATAACATAAGACGTAATATATTCGTTTATTTCATAAAATATATTTACTCATACAATTCGTATTTTATTAATTGTTAAATATCTTTGGCGGTGAATCGAACAGTTTGTCAGCGGAACGGACAAATTCTTGCAATTTTTCCCACTGATGTGAAGCAGTGTCGGTCTGAAATTTTATTCGCACCAGTGCTTTCTTCCAGACCTCTAAAGAGTCAGTGTGTTGTGCATCGATCGACTTGTACACCTTGCAGTCAATGTAATATTCACCGTCGTTGCTGGTTGTTCGACGTTCGTTACCGTTTGCCACTCGATAAATGAAGTAAGATGGTAAATACTTGGTTGTTGAGCTACCACTCGATTCATTCTCAGGATCATTGCGACTAATGCCGAATATATCGCTAGCAGAAGCAGCAGACTTCACTTTTTTACTGAAATAAAAAGATTACACATTGTTAAATTTATCTATCTATAAACAACACATAATTACATTGTTAACTAAATTACACCTTGTACATTATAGGTAATAAATAGTAACGAACATTGTATTAATTAACCTGTTGTCGAGAAATACTTTTAACTTTTTGTTCGTAATAAATTCAACAAATTCTAACCAAATCCGTTTAGCACCATCTAGCCCTAATCTAAACAGAGCGTGTACATTTTTATAATTACACATTTTTGAAAATACATAATTATTATACATAGAAACACCTAAACCAACCAAAACCCATGTTCATAATACAAACGTTTGATTTGTGCGTGGATCTGCGTCAACTGCATATCAGTCAAGTACATTAACAATTATGCCACGAGGGGGAAGGTCATCAAATATAATATTGCTCCAGTTAGAAAACCAAACTTAATTACCTTATATGAGTTGATTTTGTTGATGAAGTCGTCTTGCGTTTCGTGTTGCTTTGTGAAGGCTGCTTGTGAAAGGTTTTTGATTTATTTTTAATGGGTGGTGTCAATTCACAGTCATCGTATTCAGAATCGGACCTGAAAACAAAAACACAACCTTTAAAATCAATGTATTAATACTAGTAGGTAGCTAAGAAGTTAGAATTGTTATATTGTATAGGTATACTTACATGATGTTGATAAACGGTTCGTTATCTTTTACCTATGATATGGTCTCCCAACGATGTATAGACAGGTACAGCGGTTAGGAGGATTGAAGCGGTAGTTTATGATGAAAAACTAACCACTAATCGACAGGGATTAGTAATAACTCGCGTTATACTAATTAATTATTAAGTAATAACCGATGACGTCGTACTTTTCTTTACTCGTTCGTGTTGACTGATGAATATTGCGAAAAACACGTAGCTTATAAACCACAGAGGCATTAAAATACCATACATTTAAAATTAACACAGTTGATTTAGTTGAAGCCGAAGAATAAGTAAACTTTTTGTTTTGTACGTATTATACCAATGAAAAATGAAGATTTTACATTTTGCTGTACTTATTCAACAATAATTTTAATATTGCTGGTAGTGCACGATAAGTATTACGAAATATTTAATGAAATATGAATACTTTGTTTTTGTAAAAATTACAAATAATTATAATATTGCTGGTAGTGCACGATAAGTATTACGAAATATTATGTACCTACATTTGTGTTACCTAAATCGTTTAAATAATAAAATAATATTTATGTATTTTCATTGGTATAAAAGTTTGTTATTAGCCTCATAGCAGTGCTTCACATCAGAGTGGAAATCTAATAGAATATCTTATCAAAACATTTATACCAAATTTTATTAATCAACAAGTATTACTTACCTACTCTAGAAACCATATTCTTACAGTATCTCTAAGATATTGGGATAACTTATACTTATGATAGAAGAAATTTTGAAGAAAAATCACGCTTTAAGACGTACATGTACAGGTAATATCATAATAACATTATTTTATTGATCTCTTTTTCTTGACATTTAAAAAAATGAGATGTTAATATTGTCATTTTAATTTCAGAAATATTTTGAAGAACTGCATACTACTACATGTGAATTACCAAAGATTTTTGACCGAGGGTTTCAGGACACAAAACACTGTTTGGAGTCCTCATCAAAACTATTGTTCAATAATAATTTAAGCAGCTTAAAAGGTACATAATATTATTCACTTGGATTATTTGAATAATTGACTAAAATATTACTAAGTATAGTGCTAAGGTAACCCTGCTAATTAAGCAAGAGGTCGTGAATTCGAAGGCTCTAAAAAATATACTTATTTATAAAACAAGTACAATTAATTGATTAAAAAATTGTAAAAATTCAGATACTTTGTATTTTTTTGTAAGTTTTTAACTATCTAGTTTTGTACCAGAGAAATTTAGTTGTTTGTGGACACCTTAAAGACTTTTTAAATTATTTAGCTATTCTTGTCATATGTACATAAAAGTAAATATATACTTATATATTTAATTAAAATTTATAACTGTAATAATAGTTACATTACGATGCCTCGCTGTTCAGTTTGTGATATATTTGTAGAGAAAAGTCGGTGGTCAGGTCATTTACGTAGTACTGTACATAAAAGCAAAAATACAACCCATTTTTATGAGAACGTTGAAGTTATTAATAGCTCGTTTAAAGGACGGATCGTTAGTTATAGAATAAACGGTGACATTAATCATGTAAATAATTTACCTGAAATATTTCTCAATAATATACGTAAACAAGTTAAAAATTTAATTGACAGATCATTAATAAAACATACATCTTTAAAAATTAATTTTGAACATTTTTGTTACTTTATTTTGTTCAAAAATGATCAACAAGAACTTAAATCATTCCTTACAAAAAACTTTATTATTCATTTTAATTACAATTTTGATTCTATTTTTAATTCAACAATTGCAATAATATTAAAAAAAATTGAAGAGTTCCAGGAGAGAGATAGCGGATGGACTTTTATTAGTAATTCTCACTTAGAAATAAATATTAATAAATACCAACCCCTGTCTGGCTCTAAACATATTGCTTTGCCTAAATGTATAAGAAATAAAAAAGCATGCTTAAATATCCAAAATAAGGATGAATATTGTTTTCTATGGTGTGTTGTAGCTGCATTGTACCCCACAAATAAACACTCTTATAGAGTTACTTCATATCCTCATTTTAAAGATGTTTTAAATATTAACGGCTTATCATTTCCCATAACATTTTCTAACATAACATTATTCGAAAGGAATAATCCATTTCTAAATATTTTTGTGTACGGGTTGAAAAATGATAACTCTATAATTGGACCATTGTATAAGTCAACCAATAACAAAAATAAAAGTATTCATTTATTATTACTGGAGGATAATAATAATTCACATTATTGTCTTATAAAAAATTTATCTCGTTTAGTTAAAAACCAGATTACCAAACACCATGATAAGTTACATTTTTGTGAAACATGCTTATTGTTTTTTTCCACTCATAAACAAATGGAAACTCATTTGTGTGGAGGGGTTGTCACGGTTTTACCCGAAAAAGGATCAATTATTAAGTTTAAAAATTTTAATAGAAAACAAGACATTCCTTTCGTCATATACGCCGACTTCGAAACCTTACTGATACCTATTTCCGGTGTTGAATACGATACCGCGAATACGTCATACACACAACGACACGTGCCGGCGGCCTTCGGTTACAATATCATATCTTCAAGTAATAATGCAATAACAGGGTATCGCAGTTATCGCGGTATTGAATGTGTTTCAAAATTTATTTCTTTTCTTATAGATGACGTCAAAGCAATATGTAGAGTACTGTTCACTAGTAAATCTATGATATTTACGTCAACAGATGCAATCAATTTTAAACAAGCTATTACGTGTCATATATGTGAAAACTTACTGTGGGAGGATAGAGTTAGAGATCACTGTCATATCACAGGTCGGTATCGGGGCGCAGCCCATAGGCATTGTAATTTACAATATAAAGTACCAAAGTTCATACCAATATTTTTTCACAACTTATCAGGATATGACTGTCATTTGTTTATCAAAAAATTAGGAGAAATTCCTGGACAAATAAAAATAATACCTAAAACAAAAGAAAAATACATGTCTTTTTCAAAATTTATTCCCCTTGACGAAAATATGTTCATAGAATTAAGGTTTTTAGATTCCTTTAATTTTTTAGGTACGAGTTTAGACAAACTTGTTAAAACACTGAATGTTAAAGATTTTGTTAATCTTCAATCAAATTATAAGGATTATACCCTTTTTTCTTTGCTTACACGAAAAGGTGTATATCCTTATAATTATATGACTGACTGGAAATGTTATGAGCAAACATCGCTACCGCTAAAGAATCATTTTTATAACACTCTAACTGATGAAAATATTAGTGATGACGATTATAGTCATGCCCAAACAGTTTGGTCTAAGTTTAACATAAATAATTTAGGTGAATATACAGATCTATATCTAAAATCGGATGTACTTTTGCTAACTGATATTTTTGAAAAATTTCGACAAACATGTAAACAGCATTACAAACTTGACCCCGCATTTTACATAACTGCACCTAGCTTATCGTTCGATGCAATGTTACTCAAAACAGGTATCGAACTAGAACTGATCTCAGATTTAGAAATTATTAGAATGATTCAAAACGGTATTCGAGGAGGTCTGTGTATGTGTTCGCATAGGTATGCAGAGGCCAATCATAAATATATGTTTGAATACGAACCATCAAAACCTGACTGTTTTATAATGTATTTAGATTGTAATAATCTTTATGGTTTTAGTATGTGTCAGTATTTGCCCTATTCGAGTTTCAGATTTCTCACTAAAAATGAAATGAGTAATTTAAACGTAAAAAATATTGAAGATAACGCTGAGTGGGGGTATATTTTAGAAGTCGACTTAGGGTATCCTAAACACTTACATAACTCTCATAACGATTTACCTTTTTGTCCAGAGAAATGTGTTCCACCTGGAGGTAAATCAAAAAAATTAATAGCAAATTTATATAATAAATACAATTATGTAATACATTACATACATTTAAAGAAATGCTTGGAACACGGATTAATATTGCGAAAAATTCATAGAGTTATAACTTTTAAACAGAAACCTTATTTAATGCAGTATATAGAATTAAATACACGATTAAGACAACAGGCTAAAAGTACCTTCGAACAAGATTTTTTCAAATTGTTAAATAATAGTGTTTTTGGTAAGACCTTAGAAAATACTGAGAAAAGAGTTAGGGTTCATTTAGTTAACCGGTGGAGCGATACCACTAATAGAACCAAAAAAGCAATATCCGCTGAAAGACTAATAGCTAATCCCTATTTTCATAGTGCAACAATTCTATCAGATAATTTAGTTGCGATACAAATGAAACCTGATCAAATTGTTTTAGACAAACCAATTTATATCGGTTTCACAGTTCTAGAGTTGTCTAAGTCACATATGTACAATTTTCATTACAATATTGTGAAGCCTTATTATAAAGAACGAGTGCAGATATGTTATACAGACACCGATTCTTTTGTTTATGAAATATATACAAATGATTTTTATAGTGATCTAAAACATTATTTTCTACAATATTTTGATACCAGTAACTATGAATCTAACAATAGTTTTAATATACCACTTAAAAACAAAAAAGTTCCAGGTCTGTTCAAAGACGAAATGGAAGGCGAGTATATATCTCATTTTATAGGTTTAAGATCAAAACTCTATTCAATAAAAACAATAAGTAAGACAATTAAAAAAGCTAAGGGTATCAAGTCATGCGTGGTTCGAGGCTTAAATATCAGTGACTATAAGAATATTTTGTTCAAAGGTGGAGTAATGTACAAAAAAAATACAATGTTTAAATCTATAAAACATCAAATATTTACACGAAGTGTCAACAAAATTGCATTATCTGGTAACGATGATAAGCGAGCTATTTGTAGAGGTAACATAGCAACTCATGCATGGGGGAATCAGCACGAAATAATATAAAAGTTATAAAATAATAATATTTTTATTTTTTGTTTAAGCTAGTTGTATAAGCCAGTATTCCTATATATTTATTTGTAATAAAATAACCGATTATATTTGCGCGATGTCTATTTAGTCACGGCTTCGATTCCCTGTTCAATAAAATAATAAAGACTTTACATACGTAGAGTAACACTCATGATCTATGATAATATTGCAATCCTATATACGTGTTGTTTATTATAAGCAAAATTTTGAATAATTCTAAGCGAAAAATGGTGCATATACCTACCTAATTATCTGTATAATAGAACTCTCATTGTTTTGTGTAATAATTAATATACAATCGACCACATAATTGCTTAACATTTTTTGATAAAAATTCTATTATAATATAAATTCATTCTTTCATTATTTATTCTAATTAAACTGATATGTCAAAGCAACGATATGTCAAGCTTCAACTACTTTTTTGTTATACGATATTGAACCTAATAGTTTTTAACATTAACTCTAAAGGTGGTAAAGCAATTATAAAGTCGACTATATTAAGCTTGAGAATAATGTATGTAGTAAATAAACAAGCATACTTTGTTTTTATGAATGTACTACTTACGTACGTTACGTATTATAAGCCAAGTAATTTTATCTGAAGCTAGCTGTACTACATAATAATAAATGAACAAAGTATTAAATGTAAAATTTTGTTATTCGTTAAAATAATAATAGAAAATATAGTTTTAAGAAATACCCTGTACAATATTGTAAAGTTTATTTTATAAAGAGATTTTGTTGAAAATAAAATAATAATATGATCAATTCTAAATAAATCGTATTTGTTTTATTCATATTTGTTTTATTTATGTTTTATCCTGTTGTTACCTGCTTTTAATCATATAATAATTACATGAATATATTTATTAAAAAAACATTATTAAATTAAAGCATAATAATATCATATCAATATAAATCAAGTGTGCATAATGTTGCGTAAGTATAGTAGGTATCAATTTCACATTTTATTAACAAACATGCACAAATGTAACATGAGTAGATATTAAATTTAATTTCCAAGTAGCTGGAGATTTATGTGTTGGTTTTTAGAATTTATTTTGTTATTGCAATTATTTCACAAAATTAGTGCTTCACAATTTATGAGTAAGGTTCCGTACTTGACATAAATTAATGTTTTGCTTATCAATTTCATTTCAATTACTTATTTTAGTAATGATGACATGTAAAAACTATGTTTATTTTGAAATTATTACACCCATAATTATTTTCAACTAATGAACCCTACTTTTGTCCCACTTTCCTCTATTTTTTTAATCTATAGTAATATTTTGTGGTTGCTGAGTTTGTTTGTATGTTTGTGTGAACGTCATAATTTCACAAGAATTATTTTGTAAGTTTAAGTCAATTTATCAAGGAAACCTATAAAATCATGAAACTAGTCATGTTTAATTATAACACAGGTGTAGCCGCGGTGCAAATATAAGTGTTCTCAGCCTTAACAACAAATGCTTAGCTAACATTTTTGTGTTCAACGTGACCAAACTTGTATAATTATTTCGTAACTTAAATATGTTGTTTTTGATATTTAATTTATTCATCATTTACCAATAAGTCTTTAGCTCGAGAACTTGTACGTACATCAAGTCTACGTCTTCATTATGTCGACTGTAAGTATCTTATTATTAAAAAAACATTTTATTATTTATATGATTCTGATGAGCCTGATTGTTAATTTATTTTTTTAAATTGTTCTAGGTTTCTGACTCCGAGATCGTGTTGAGCCAATACGCTCAGGACCCCCTCCAAGAATACTATGAGATGCTTCGAAATGAATCAGATCCTGTTGTAAATAGCAAACAAAGTATAAAGAAAAAGAAACCTACGCAACGATGCAGAGAAACACCAAAAAAACAAATTCCCACAAAATCATTCGTAATGAGTCGACTGCAGAGAAAAGGGATAAAGTTAATAAAGATTTCAGTCATAGATCTGTGTAATAGTGATGTTCAAACAAGCGATGTTGACAGTGACAGTGAGAACGTTGTTTTAAGTGCACAATATATAGTTAAGGACGCTATGGATAGTGTCATGGACGAGACAGAATTATTAGTTAAGAAAATATCAAAATCATTAATTGATACTGATTTCTAATATTAAACTAGATGTTCCTTTTTTCTGTTTATTTTTAAGGTTTGTAACTAATATTAAATTGATGTATTTTTAGGTTTAAAAATAAAACAATAAAATATTTTGTAAGTTATAAAGCTTTTTATTTATTACCTACTCCAAAAAATAACATATATTTTTATATAAGTACATAACATTTTTTGAAATTCACATGCTTTGTGCTTAATACAATTGAAATTACTATCACAGTATTTTTTATGCAAAATAGAAAGTTTAGTCACTCATCTTCACTGAGCGCTACTACCTAGAAATTGCTCGTATACACCGTTTTTGGGCTAAAAATACTTTATTTATATCTGTACCATTTCCCCATAAAAGTAACCCATATCGTAACACAGACTCAACATAAGCAAAATATGCTGTACAGTTAAGTGATTTCATTTATTCCTCAATCGATGACTAATACTTTTTAAACTATTTACGGCCTTATTACAAAATACGGTCTAACTATAAACCACGATTTATTACGTCACAAAACCACTGTTTTTGAAATTTGTTGTTACAAAATCAGTCTTAACGTTAAAGTGTTAAAACTGATTTTGTAATGACAAACTTATGATTTTGTATTTGTTAATACAAAATCAGTTTTAACACTTTAGCGTTAAGACTGATTTTGTAACAACAAATTTCAAAAACAGTGGTTTTGTGACGTAATAAATCGTGGTTTATAGTTAGACCGTATTTTGTAATAAGGCCGTTAGGGTTTTCAAATTAAAATACATTTTGTATAAGTTGTACTATGATATTTTATTTTCAAAAAACACCTCATGATAATATTTTCCTAATTTTATAAATAACATTTGATCGACAGACACATTTTATCACCAATTCAAATACATTTTTAGACATAACACATTTTTAAGCGCACAATGCTTCAAATGTTTAACACAATTTAATTTAGTAGTTCCATAACAGTATTTTTTATGCAATAATGATAAATTAGGACACTGTTCATCATCTAGTGTCATCACATTACAATTCTCACACAGTTGCATAACCCACTTCACTTTCTCCAAACCTTTTACAATAATAGATTTATTTTCCAAATACGGTACGATTATGCGATGGAATTCTCTGTAGTCGATGAATCCTTCATTCCAATAGATACCTCTGTTTTTTTCTATCCATTTAGTTTGCTTCTTTTCATCGCTTGTTAGCTGATTAAACAAGTATGGAGGTTTAATTAAAAATGTTTGAGTATAATCATGAGTGACCAAAGCTAATTCCTTAATAATGAAATTATTATATAGGTCTTTAAATCCTTGAACATCTACTATAATCGTATCTGGATTCATGATATTTTCTTCACTGTGTTACTCAGTGGTTTATATTCAATTATACAATCGTTCAGAATGAGACAATATGCTGCAGTTTGATCTGGTATATCCGAATCGCTTTCAATTTCCACTCTCACGTCCACAACAGGACCTGTCTTTAGATTATCTGCTTGCCTGGAACAGTCGATAATGAAAAGCGGTGCCAAGTCTTTAAATTGTTTCTCACTTAATAACGGTTGCGACCGACATCCGTAATACGACTGTTGAAATCTAGTGTATTGTTCATATAATAAAGCAACTTTATTATTAGCAAAACTTATGTTTAGATTTTCATATGGAAAGTAGGTTGAATTTAGGTACACTCTAATATCACGAATATGACAATGATCGAACTGAGACATGTCAGAACTTGCATTGTTTTTCCTGTCTGTTTGTAGACCAATGATTACATATCTAGGCTTTTCAATTTGTGACGAAGTTTTGATAGACCAAGTATGTTTTGTAGTTTTTGGTAAAGCTGGATATTCATATAGATCCCAATTTCTGAAAATCATCTGGAGCGGTCTGTCTTTTTCTAACACTTTTAGCAAATTTATTTTTTCTTTATCTGATACTTTGACGTGCGGTACGCGCCATACAATTTTGTTTATAACAACATCTTCTATGATTTCTCCTGTGTTAAGTTTTACAGCGTTCAGGTTGGTATTGCTTCGTAACAATATCAGTTCGTGTCTACTATTAATCACGACTTTTTTGAAGTCTTCTGCAAAACCTAGGATATTGCAAAGTGGTATAGAAGCAGAAAATCTACCTCCGTTAATATTCTTTATACCCTCAACATTCCATCCCCATGCATTGGATATCTTTGACTCACTTTCATTCATTGATATTAAAGATTTCATGGTAGTAGTAACACCAGCATTTTTTATTTTATCAATTTCCACTCCATTTAATTCATATCTTATATCTTGGAACAAGTAAAGTAACCCATTGTTCGTAAAATGAACAGTATTAACAGGATCCTTCGATGTACTTTTGCTAACGATAACTGATCCTTCCAAATACAAGGTGCTTGCTGATGGTAATATATACAGGTCTTGTTGGTTGATAGGGATGCGGATTTCATCGTTTCTGTTGAAAGTTGTTATGTACGGCTTGTAAGAGTGAAACTCAATACCTTCAACGGTGTTGTCATAAGTTGGAGCAGATAAAACATCTAAGATATTCATTTTAGCAGTCCAATCGCTTTAAGGAATGCTTTATTGTCTTTAGTTAATTTAATTTTCGTTTTAGAGTAAGCTCGTATCGTGTTGAAAGCTCGAGTAGAACTGATATTTCCTTTTTCTGTCTGTGTATATTTATTGTAGTTAATCATTTTTGCTTCTTAGATGTAAATACAGTTGCACTTCTTCACCACGTAAATTTATTAAGTGGTTATTTATATTTAATAGTCTTATATGTATGGAGCTAATATTGTTTTGATTTATTGGAAAATATATCACGTTTGTTGGGATTTCAATAATTCTGTATCCGGGTGGGACGTTGAGCGCGAATTCGTGCACAATGTGACTGGGTTCTCCATTTATGTACGAGCCACTAACAATATCACATTCAATCCTGATCACGGTTGTAGATAGAATGTTGACAGGATACTCTGACTCATGCCATTTATTTGCTTCCAAGATCTGCTTCTTAAACCCTAATAAACTGTGAATAGAGTCTTCCTTATTAAAATTTACATTTTTTGTGCAGTATATACAAGTTTTTAATGTGTTGTTATTGCACTGTAATTTAAATAAAGCATCCTTTACTTCAGATTTTAAATAATCGCCAATGTGTTGTAATTCGTAAGTGCCTTCCGGTATTTCAATAACTTCATCGGAGCCATAATATAACTTATTATTGCTTTTGTCAATGTTTGGAATAGAGTTAAATGTTGAGAAATGCAACAAAGCACACTCATACTGTCCAGATAATTGTAGTGTGTTAGTATAGTACACAGATAATTCTGACGAGTTTCCAGTTATCGACAAAGTGAGCGACATCTTGAAAATGATTCAAATAAAAAAAACGCATTACATTTATAAGTTTTTATTCCAATAATTCCGTAAATATTTTAAACATAAGTGTCCACAATTTACAGTATTAAATTTCTGATATCTTGTATAGTTATAAAAAACATTATAATTTTTAAAATACTTTATTAATTCCCTGGGGGGTTTTAAATCACCAAAGCTGTCAAAATATTCACAGTAATTATTTACTTTAACATAAGCTACCCAATGTGTTCCTTCGTTTTTTGCATCATCCAAGTTCACTATACCACACTCAATCCGTTTTGGTGAAATTGGTAACTGATCCTTCATGTAGACTCCTCGAAAGTGAGGGATGTCTCGTGCATGTTTTTCAATATCCAAATTAGTTAAAGGTCGATTAGGTAGCTTCCAATTCAGTTTTTTGGAGATTTTATATATAATCCTTTGCCATTTTTATGTTGTTTTATGTATAGACCCTTGCCTAGGGCTAATGTCTCCATAGATCTGTTATGTCGCTCTGTTTCTTGTAAATTCTTCTGGGCTGCTTTATATTCGTTCACCGTTTTGGCTATACCTGCTGCGCCACCAGCTAAAGAGCCTAAAGCTGATAAACCAGCAAAAATTGGAATTAAAGGTAGAATTCCCCCAGTTTTGGGTATTGGTATAACTCGTGGTATTCGAATATTTGGAGTGCATGGAAATAGTTTCTTTGCAACTGAGTATGCAGTGTTTATTAATGTTTTACTGTTTTTGGGTTTCAATTTCTTAACCACAGATTTAATTTTTGATATAAAACTATTAAACGCCTTAACGCCACCACCAGATTTTAATTTAGCTTTCATAACTTTGCTCACTAACCAGGAACTAAGTTTTTCTCCTTTTCTTGCGTCTTTAGATTTAAGTCTTTTTTTAGCCATATCTAGTAGTTGTAAGTCAGCTTTATGTCTATTGGGTAAGTCTTTATGGTTATCGTATGCAATATCGTGTTGCATACAAGCTTCGTCTAGCTTATTTACACCTCGATCACCTCGGAGTAACCTTTTTTTGAGTTTTGTTCCTGGTCCGCAATAGTTGTAACCAGGCAGGTGAAGTTCAAACGGTAGATTATCAATAATAGTGTTAAGCAGTCCACCTCCTTGCATTGCTTAAAGCAAAGTAAATAATAAATATGTAATGAATGTGGTTATATAATTTGTATTTCAATCTGTTATTGCAGTTTTATCAATCCAACTGTTGTCATCATTGCTTAATCCCAGCCATTTCACGAATAATTTCGTTCCTTTTCTTTTCAATACTTTTTCAATCAAATACACACCAGGATGATGAGATTTTTGGAGTTCTTGTTCGTAAAACGTACCTAATATTGGTTGTTTTCGCTGATCTTCTATGTAATATGTTGTTGGTATGGTTTTATTGATCTTTTTTATAATAAACAGCTCAGTAGACCAATTTGGAGTATAGCCCTTTTCAAAGATATGTTTGTATTTACTAATGCGTACATTATCACCAACTTTAAATTTAGGTTTAGACCGAATAGATAAATGTTTATGTGATTTACTAATTTTATTTTTTATTAATAACTCATTTAATTTATTCACATTGGAAGGTCTGCATTGAATAGTACGATGATTTGTATTGTTATATGTCTTCAATATATTTGTCAATATCGATCCTAACCAATTATAGTTTCCATTTAAACTAAAACATTTGTATAGTTTATTTTTTATCGTTTTTATTAATCTCTCTACAATTGAAGCTTTCTTAGTAGAAAAAGTAGAGTAGTGGTTAATATTAAACCTCTTCATAAGGTTTTTGAAAGTTGTATTATAAAACTCTTTCCCAGAATCAGTTTGTAAGTTGATTGGTCTGCGAGGGCTACTACGTAATATTTCTTCAAAAGCATGTGTAACATCGGTCATGTTTTTAGATTTCAATGGTTCAGCCCAAGCGTATTTAGAAAAGCAATCAATCACTAATAAAATATAATTATATCCTTTATTACTTTTTCTCAAAGTCTGCATATCTATCAGATCAGCTTGCCATAAATCATCGATTCCTTTCAATATTACAGGTCGTCGAAGAAAGTTTTTTCGTGCTGCTTTGTGTATTTCATTAACAATTTGTTGCTTTGTCATTATGATTTTATTGATTGAATTAACTTGTCCACAGTGGTTTTTGTATAAAATTTGTCTTCTAAATGAAGCAAAGTATTTGTAAACTTTGTATTTAAAATACTTTGAACGTGTAGCGATTTATTAACTTCTTGTAATATTTCTGATTTAATTTTATCTACGTATTCCTTATTTACCACATCATCAGCTTCCTCAGGCAGTCTAATTCCTCTTAACCGTGATGCTTTCAAATCAAAATCACCGTTTTCAGATTTATACAAAGCGTTATTATTAATCTCGAATAACTCAGATAAACGCATTCGTTTATGAATATAATGACCGAATTTGTCTACATTCATGTTAAGTGTGTTGTACTGTAAGGTTGGAAATAAAATGAACATTCTATACAAACAACTTTTATTTATTAATAATTTTATTTTCACGTAATTCCTCAATAATAGAGATAATTTCATTATCTAATCCTGTATTGCCAGCATCTCGAGATGCTATTAACAACTTTAATCTATCAACCAATTCGTTTGGATCATCCCAATAAATGTAATCCACATTTTGTCTCCACATTTTTTTCATTGACATTCCTTTACCTTTAGATTGCTTACCAGGAATTGTACTTTGTAGTGAGAAAAGCGGTTTAATAACTTGTAAATATTTCATTCCCTTATTACTTTTTATTGGTTTATTTGGTTCGAAATCTCTACGATGTGCATTTGTATCAAGCAACATCGATTTATAATTTTGCATGTCACTCTCTGTAACTACGCTTAAATCTACATTCTTTTTTAATAACAATTGTTTCAAACCAGGTGTATTACGATATTTACAACCAGATACTACAATAAATTCATCACCAACTGTTATATTAGCAGACCCTAACATAAATTTCCCTTGATCTACTCGAACGCCAAACGGGATGTCTCGTAGGGCTTCTGAAGATAACGACCAGGATGAAGTGTCGTGCTCTTTATTATTAACATCATCAACCAATGATTGAAAAGAACTTTCACTGTCATTGTCAGATTCATCACTGTCATTTTTACTCTTTGAATTTTCATTCTGCATAGTTTGTTTATTCAATGGACCTTCGATTTGATTATTAGCGTTGGAAAGCAGGTTGAGAGATTCTGTTACAGGCCTGAAAACTGATTCCAATGCTTGTTTATTGCTAATCTCAATATCTCGCATGTTCCGTACTTTTCTCTTTACAGCTTCTGCGGCATCAACAATTTGTCTTTTTAATGATTTTTCCATGCTTGTTATCGGTTGAAAGTCGTATAAAGAATAATAATAATACAAAGATGACAACCTTAAATATTCGAAATTTTAATCAAAGATTACAAAGGTATCAAATTTAGTTCTATAGCATCCATTATTTTTAGAACAATCTTTATTAATTACAACATAGTTGAAGGGTTCACTCCATATCTTGGAACACATTTCACGGAATTCAAACCAAGTCATATCGGTATTAACATGTTCATCATAAACATGTCTTAAATTAATGTCATCTTGTTTAAAAAGTACTATCAGGTTAGCATTATCTCTTACTAATTGTTTTGGGATTTTACTGTATGTTTGATTTAGGTAAAAACAATCGATGTATTTGTGTCTACCCATAGCAAAGTAATCACGCATATTATTTTGATTCTCACACGCCACGTCATCAAAAATAATTATAGAGTTTGGTTTCGCATCCTCAACTTTTAACACTTCTTCATTTCCTTGAAATTTTTGTAATGATATACATGGTACTTGCTGTAAAACCTTTTCTAAAAACACATATTTTGGCTGGTGTAAAGTTTTTGAATATATGTATATGTTCTGAAAGTTTAATCCATTTTCATGTAGGAGTAAACCGATTAATAAGTTTGTTTTACCACAGTTTGATGGTCCGCAAATAAGGCATCGTATGGTATTAGGTAATAATTTTCCATGACGTGATTCAGTCTTACAAGAATCATTGCAAATTATATTTAATTGCAAAGATTGTGGTTGTTTGACGAATTTCATGTTAAATACATGTTACAGCTTAATTAATAATGATTAAATTTAAAGATTGTTAATCTTTATAAACACTATCGATGTTGAATATACTCAAGTTCATTTAAGTACTGGAACAAATTTTACCACACTAATCTCCTCCTTACAATATATGTTTATTAATTCTATGTCTGTAATGACACATTGGTACACTAAAATTCAAACAGGTAAGTATTCACGCATTCATCATTATTGATATTCTGTCCGATTGATTATGATCATGATTAAATCACACGTTTGCTGGTTATATAGAATTTATATTATTGGGCATTCTGGGTCACGAGTCCTGAGCGAGAGCGAAACTTGTTTCGCTGAGCGACTGGACGAAAGTGGCCCAGAATGCCCAATAATACACTACTTGCGGGGAAGGGAAGACAATCCATATACGACGCTTAAACAGGTTGATATTTTGTATTTCAAGACGAGCCGAAGGTAATGAGTTTTTTTTTTCTACAATTATTTTTTATCACCGTGGGCTTATAAAATAACAGTATGTAAACTTTTAAATGCATAAACTTATTCCTTATACTTAACATGAGGCTACACAAGTAAAACTATGTAGTATTAAAGCAATATGAATAAAATATTTAATATTTTTTAAGTCCCTCACGAGAAAGGACACTGATGGTAATGAAATTTGAGCAACAAAATTATTATTTTTATACAGTAATTATTACTAATTACTTGCAATTAAAACGTGCCAATATAGCTATAGAACTCAGTTTTAGAACAAAAATATTTCACGACTTTCAGCATGTGTATTTTCTCCAAAAAATACACAGACATGTGATTAGCACGAAATCATAGAAATACCCATTTTGTAATAACGAATTACAAAAACAGTGGTTTTGTGACGTAATAAATCGTGGTTTATAGTTAGACCGTATTTTGTAATAAGGCCGAATATGTTTAAAGTTAGCCCCATTAGAAAATTAACATGAAAATATTTTTTGTTCATTCTACACTTAAATTTTGCTGTAAGTTAATTATATGTTTTCTTTCATATATATTTTTTCAGATTTGCTAGATTATTATTTTCCAGCTGCAAATTGAAATACCATAACTTTCATGGTACACACAATGTAGAATTAAGTAAGTACACAATCAATCGCTACTAGACAATAGTGATTGATTGTGTACTTACTTAATTTAAAGTTTCTTGGTTTTCTTAGTTAAGGAGCCAACTACTCACAAAAGAGTTGGTCGATCACTGGGGCAACTGGCTGTGAACGCGTCAATATTTCTAGTGCTCACTAAGCTTTTAAGACAAAGCCCGTTTCTGGGGAAAAATATTAGAGGTTAATTTTGGATAAAATTTGACTATAGACAACACGTTATCATCT
Organism: Schrankia costaestrigalis; assembly: GCA_905475405.1. Classification (NCBI taxonomy): domain Eukaryota; kingdom Metazoa; phylum Arthropoda; class Insecta; order Lepidoptera; family Erebidae; genus Schrankia; species Schrankia costaestrigalis. Next base: position 14,416,675 of record FR997840.1, on the reverse strand, counting down.
GAGTACTGCAAAAAGAGATAGAAAATATTTAATTATATAAGAATAGAAGACACGTAAGCAAAACAATATTGCAATCTGTACGTTTTAAATATACATAGTTACTGTTGTATCAAATATTAATATAAAGAACCTTTCAAACACAAGACTAGGGAAAAGGTAAGTTATTGAAATAGTGTGAAGACCGTGGGTGGACAAAGTCGAATAATACCTGTCTTTATCAAATGTTGCTTGGAGTAAGGTTGACGTACTAGTGATGCAGAGTTTGAATAACTGTTTACTTCCTACTAAACTATTTTCATGCTTTGATTTTCTATTTTCAATCGACTCCAAAAATAAGGACAGATCGAGAAATTAGCTTTACCATTCATAACCTAATTAAAAATAATTAAATGTATCAAGTTGGTTTCGTTTGTAGTTAAGACATTTAATTAGTAATTAAAATGTCTATTAATAAAAGAACTATCGGGATATTTACCATGTTTAGGGTTTTCGAGTTTCCAATATTTCGACGCTGTTACAAGCGCCATGTTCACGGAGGAATTGGTAAATATCCCGATAGTTCTTTTATTATTAGTGAATGTGACCATGTCTATAATCTAAAAATGTATATTATGTAAGTATAATTGTTACTGTGATTTATTTATGTCACCGTAATTGCACGGTCAGTTGCAGTTTTTATTTAAAAATTATAATATCCATGTTTTTTTTCATCTTTGATACAAATATATGAATTAATAATAGTTTTAGACTTTCTGTGTATTAAAAACGAGTACTTCATCGCTTGAGGTGGCCCATCTCTGCAGTAATGCATTATTATGAGTAGGTATTATTGTTAATAAGTTGTATAAGAAAAAAAATAACACACACAATTGACCTCTATGGCGTAGTGGTTATATAACATGACTGCTACGCAGAGGTCTCGGGTTCGATTCCCGCTCAATGCAAATCTTTGTGTGCATGAACATGATAGTTTGCATTGTTCTGGGTGTTTTCTATGTATAATATGTATGTATTTACAAAAAAAAGTATCTAGGAATGTTTATCCGTTGTCTAGTACCCATAGTACAAGCTTTGCTTAGCTTGGAACTAGATGGCGTTGTGTGAATGTGTGAGGAATATTTGTGTGAATGTGTGAGGAATATTTATTTATATCCCGATAGTTCTTTTATTAATAGACATTTTAATTACTAATTAAATGTCTTAACTACAAACGAAACCAACTTGATACATTTAATTATTTTTAATTAGGTTATGAATGGTAAAGCTAATTTCTCGATCTGTCCTTATTTTTGGAGTCGATTGAAAATAGAAAATCAAAGCATGAAAATAGTTTAGTAGGAAGTAAACAGTTATTCAAACTCTGCATCACTAGTACGTCAACCTTACTCCAAGCAACATTTGATAAAGACAGGTATTATTCGACTTTGTCCACCCACGGTCTTCACACTATTTCAATAACTTACCTTTTCCCTAGTCTTGTGTTTGAAAGGTTCTTTATATTAATATTTGATACAACAGTAACTATGTATATTTAAAACGTACAGATCGTGTCATGACAAAACACTGCATCTAAATACACACGAATTTTGAGAATTCATGATTTTTCTGTTTCTTGAAAAATACGTCATAACATCTTTAATATAAGTTCGTTTTCTTTGAATGTTGGATATGTTTACCATTATAACTGTTTCTTGCTAGCCATATAATAAAAAAGGAAATATTGTATTATTTCAGTCATTTAGACCTAGAAACGTGTTCTGTCGAAACCTATAAAGACCCTGAAAGAAAACTAATAGTTACTACAAAACACTGTATAAATAGTTGCAGTGTTATGTCATAACAAATATTGTTCGGCAAATATATGACTGGATAATCATATATTTGGTGAACGATATAATACACTTCTCATCAAAAAAATCGAAACAGTTGCAAGTTGTGTGTTTTGTAAGGATTATCTGAAAAAAGGGTATATTTAGGAATATGTGTTATATATCATTTAATAGGGAATTTAATGAGGTTTTCAAATAATGATGTTAATGTTCTAAATTCAAATTAAATTTTCATAGATTTCGTATTTTGTTTAACAAGTCGTATTTGCCCTGTACGTAGTTAGACGGAAAATAATAAAATTAGGCACGTAAATGAAAAAAAAGCTAGAAAACGTTTATTTAATAACCCGTATCGCACATCCAGAGTTCTTTATTCCTCTTATTACTGCGTCCATGCGATGTTTACCCGCAAAAACCGCCAAGTGGTGGCATTGCTGAATTCTGGACTTAGTCAGGTTATTACGGCTGAAAGATTGCATCTTAGCGTCTCGTCTTTTCATAGAATCTGAAAACGCTATCAAGAGAATGGTTTATTCATGCACCGTTAGAGATCAGGCAGAAAACAGGTAACTTCTGACCGAGTAGATCGATTTATGGTAACACCTTTCTTACAAAGTCTATGCCTTAATGTCTTTCAACGGCAGCAGCAGTTTCATGATGAACCTATGGTGGCTGTAAGTGACTCTACAATTAGAAGAAGGTTGAAGAAACGTAGACTTGTACCGTACAAGCCAACAAATACGGAGGAATTACCTGCAGATCATCGAAAAGCGCGCCTTAACTTTTTACGTAATTACCTAAATTGGTCATACATCTAGTGGAACAAGTTCCTCCTTTCTGATGAGTGCAAAATTGTATTTTATGGTAACGATGGAAGGACTAAGGTCTACAGAAGTGATGGAGAACGCTTTGCACCATGCAGGATTAAAAGAAAAGGCCATCCATGGTGGCGGTTCATGGACTGTTTGAGGAGAAATTAGTGGCAACGACAAGACAGAGTTTGTCTTTGTGTTTGGGTCCCGTCTGCCCATTTTTAACAGTCATAGGTACATCGAACAGTATCTTGAACCTCTTGTGATGCCCTATGCACATTTACTTGACCCCGGTTTGACATTTCTGTACGAGGATGCTAGGGCAAACACCGTGATCGTCGTAAGAGATTATGTTACTAAAGTCGATATCTCTATTATTGATTGGCCAGCAAGAAGCCCGGACATGAATCTGATTAAGCATCTATGGGATGAATAAAAAAGACGAATTAGTGTAAAAGATCATGCCTCAAAAACACTTAGCCAGCTTTAGAATGCAATCCAAGATTATCCAATAGAGCGCCACTATTTTTGATCGTGACTCTCATCCGATCGATGAAAAACCGTACAGAAGCAGTAATGAGAGGTCAGGGATGGTATCCGAGTTATTAAATAAACTTTTCGTATCTTTTTGCTTATTTACGTGCGTAATTTTATCAATTTCCGTCAAACTACGTACAAGGTAAAAACGACTTGTTAAACAAAATACGAAATCTATGAAAATGTTATTTGAATTTAGAACATTAACATCATTATTTGAAAACCTCATTAAATTCCCTATTAAATGATATATAACACATATTCCTAAATATACACATTTTTCAGATAAGCCTTACAAAACACAAACTTGCAACTGTTTCGATTTTTTTGATGAGAAGTGTATAATGTTTCTTTATATGACAGCTATTCTAACAGAAAAGTATATAGAATAATTATTATTCTATATATTTCTGTTAGAATAGCTTTAAAAAAATAAAAAATATGTTACCTATATATATACCTATATTATTATTGTCTATTTTATATTTCTAATTAAATTATATGGAAAGTAAAACAAAGAAATTTATTAAAACTTTCCTTTATTGTGCTCTTAACAAAATACCACACACATATTATAGACATATCATAGCATACACATTTAAAAATCGACGTCTTGGTCAGAAGATAAATCAGGGACATCAGATACTATTAATTCTTCAAAAAACTTTCTACGTGACATAGGCATGTACTGGCATAAATTGAGGAGTTCTCTTTTCTTTATTTCACACACTCCTCGTGGATTGTCTTGTTTTTTAATGTTATTCAATAGACTTGTATTACTATTCAGCAAATTTCTCATCCTGTTTTCCGATTTCTTTTTTAAAAACTTAATTTCCGTAAAATTTTCGTCATCATTATAACTTACTTTAGCAAATAGTGACAGACAACCTCTTTCAAATTTAACTATTTTGAATTTTTGTATATTCATACCATCAGGGTATTTAAGTTTACTTTCATTTTCGAATAAAAACATATCTTCATGAGTCAAAACTAAAGTATCGATGTTTTTTCTCGAATTTTTAATTTGTTGAACATAATCTTGAAAATCATATATTTGACCTGTTCTATTAAACTTATTAGTTATGCTAGCATGGACTTGATCGGCAGCCATATATGTATGGCCCGGTTCGAGGTATTCAATATTAATAGATTCAATAGAAGTAGATGGATCGTTTACCAGTTGAACCAAAGCGGAGAAGAAAAACTTGTTTTTATTTTGGGCATTGCAGTTGTCTACAAAAAAATAAAGATGTTTCAGATCTCTGCAAAATTTCTGTATAAAATTAACATAGGCACTGGTTATGTTGAAAGCTTTTCGGCCGCTTTCACCTTCATGCTATAAAACACATATAGCTTGTTTGTCTTTGCCCGGCTGTGCAAAAGTCTCATTAAATAATACCAATTTTCTGGAAAAATAGTATTCCTTCGCAATCAATAAAGGCATGCAAATAACTTTTTGCATATCAGCAGTGAACAATGCCTTGTCGTTATCATTTGTGCATAAATCTTCTACCTCCTTCATATGTTGGCGAGACTTGTTCTTATTTTGAATGTGTTCGGGAAAATAACTACATACATCACAATCACAAATGTTGCAATCATGAGCATTTGAATCAGGGTGACTCGATTTATGCTTGTTGCAAATATCGCAGCCATCTTGAGATGGTTCGGCTGTGGATAAGTTCATTTTTTTACATACGTTAATAAAATAAGTCCAAGAACATTTTCGCACATCATTATCAACGCAGTATTTCAAATAATCTTCATGAATTTTGGTAAATGTTATAGCTGTAGGTAAATATCGTCGGTTAGGTGCATGTTTTAAATTGTAATGTGATTGTAATGGTTTATATTCCTCAATAAATTTAATAAGATTACTTTCGTAACCTTCTGGAAAGGCGTGGCTTGGTGTATGATGTCCTCTAAGGTCGGGTGCTGCCATAACTGATGGGTTTTTATTATTAGTTGCATAGTTCGCTCTTAAAACAGATTGTACAACCTCATCATTAGTATATCCAATGGTTGCCATAAAATTTTTTTACATGTAACAGTATCGCTTAATTTCCATATTAAAGTGTTATGTCTGCGAGAGTTCTTTACAGTGTTTACTTTAGATACAATTTTTGTTACCTGTCTTGAAATAAAATCACGACGTCTTTGCCGATCCATACTCCAGAAATCTTCCCATAAAGATTCTCTAGCACCTTCGTCAATTTTTTCGATACATTTCAGTTTGCAGTTACATGGTGGTAATAAAGGATGTTTCTCCCTTTGCTGTTTTATAAGCTCATTGGGATCTCGTTCTTTTTTCTTCTTTTTAGGTGCTGGTAAGGATGTTGGTAACGCTTCATCTGAACAGAATGTTGATGCCACAATATTATCTGGTAGGGATGTTGATGGCACTTCATCTGAATAGGATATTGATGGCACTTCATCTGAATAGGATATTGATGGTACTTCATCTGAATAGGATGTTGGCGGCACTACATCTGAACAGGATGTTAAAGACGCTACACCTGATAGAGAAGTTGATGCTATTTCATCTTGCACTAATTGTGATAAATTTGAAGTTGAAGGTACCACGGATAACTCTGTATACAAACGTGGCGTAGAACGACTAGAGTATTCCATTTCGTCGGTTACAGCATGTATGTGAATAGGAGCCGGTAATGTAGCTATATCCATGTCTATTATATCTGTCGTAATTATTGCAGAGTCAATATTTTTATTAGTCAAAACAGTAGTACCTTGAAAGTGTGGATCAACTTCCATATTTGTTGTAATAATCTCTGTAGTGGATGTTGCGGGTAGTTCACAATATACTTCAGAAGAGATTGCCAAAGAAGTTAATAAAGTTTTAGTACTTAGTAGCTGTGTGTTATCAAATGGCATATTAGTAACATTACATTCTTCATCTTGAGATTCAAGGGTTTGTTGGTGGTTATGGGTCCCAAGTAGAATTGAATCTGCAGCTATAATATCGGTCGGCAAACTTAAATCTTCATGATGGTCACTAGTCTCAGGTCTTCTAAAAGAATCGTTTAGGTTTGCAAATAGTACTGTTGAATTTAAATGACACTTTTGATGTTTTTGTTGTGTTAAATTGAATATTAACTTATTACGTTCTTTACTCATATTGTTAGGTAATTATTTTTAATTTACAATACAAAAATATTACACAATATGTGTATCGAATGCAATCTATTAATAGAATAAACAAATCATAACAAAAACAGCTACTCCCTAAGAAGGCGGGATTGTTACGACAAAACACTGTATAATGTAAGTAGCGGGCGACTAAAAGCGTGACGAAACACTGTATCTATTAGTACAGTTTTTAGTCAAAACTAATCCTTATACTTTTAGGGATACAGTGCTTATTGCTAGTGGTTTTTTCAGTGTTTTTAAGACGTAATAAAAATTTTTGAATGCCAGGTAGTGTAATCGAGTGTGAAAAAATCCTTTTTTCGTGTTATCACAAAACACTGTATCTATAGGTACAGTGTATTGTCATGACACGGCAGAGTAAGGTTGACGTACTAGTGATGCAGAGTTTGAATAACTGTTTACTTCCTACTAAACTATTTTCATGCTTTGATTTTCTATTTTCAATCGACTCCAAAAATAAGGACAGATCGAGAAATTAGCTTTACCATTCATAACCTAATTAAAAATAATTAAATGTATCAAGTTGGTTTCGTTTGTAGTTAAGACATTTAATTAGTAATTAAAATGTCTATTAATAAAAGAACTATCGGGATATTTACCATGTTTAGGGTTTTCGAGTTTCCAATATTTCGACGCTGTTACAAGCGCCATGTTCACGGAGGAATTGGTAAATATCCCGATAGTTCTTTTATTATTAGTGAATGTGACCATGTCTATAATCTAAAAATGTATATTATGTAAGTATAATTGTTACTGTGATTTATTTATGTCACCGAAATTGCACGGTCAGTTGCAGTTTTTATTTAAAAATTATAATATCCATGTTTTTTTTCATCTTTGATACAAATATATGAATTAATAATAGTTTTAGACTTTCTGTGTATTAAAAACGAGTACTTCATCGCTTGAGGTGGCCCGCTGCAGTAATGCATTATTATGAGTAGGTATTATTGTTAATAAGTTGTATAAGAAAAAAAATAACACACACAATTGACCTCTATGGCGTAGTGGTTATATAACATGACTGCTACGCAGAGGTCTCGGGTTCGATTCCCGCTCAATGCAAATCTTTGTGTGCATGAACATGATAGTTTGCATTGTTCTGGGTGTTTTCTATGTATAATATGTATGTATTTACAAAAAAAAGTATCTAGGAATGTTTATCCGTTGTCTAGTACCCATAGTACAAGCTTTGCTTAGTTTGGAACTAGATGGCGTTGTGTGAATGTGTGAGGAATATTTATTTATTTATATTTAGTTAGTTGGCGTTGTAAGTTCATGTCCTTATAACGCAGCATTGATCTTTAATACATGCGAAATTTTCTTACTTAGTCATACTTTACGCTTTACTTGAAAGCTAAAATTTACCTAAACCTATATACCCTAATAACACATTAAAGCCTTCTTTATTCCAGACCTTAGGGGTTCGACAGTCTTAAAATTATGATAATGAGAAAAGTATTATAACCTTCAAGGTAGGCTATAAATTTATTATTTGGTTTTATGTTTATAAGTTTTAACTTTTCTTTTTTATTGCACATTTTTATAGTTACATTATAATTATAGTAAAACGTAACCGTGCTATAATAATTGCTAACTGCATCGCGGCAGATTGCCTTGCACGCATAATTGTGTAATAAACATAGCTGTATGGTTTATTCCTAGAATATAATTTATCAGAATATCCCCGCGTGTTTCTATGTGAAAAAAGCTTAATTTAATCGATTATTTTGGATAGTTTGGGACTAGATAGCATTTAAAGAAGTATATTATTTTTATAATAGGTAATCCACTATAATAACGTTTAATAAAAGCACATCGTTCTTAATCATAAATTCCACTTCTTCAAATAATAGCTGCGGCGATTGCTCGTTTCAAACTCACTGAAACTTTTATAATTGTCGTCTAACTAGAGTAATAGTGGAAACTGGACAAACATCTAAAAACCATCTAAAAGCACCGGAAGAGCTTCTACCTATTACGTTAGTTAGACATCTTATATCCAACCAAATATAAATAATAAAATAATAAAAAGAATAAAATTAACCTTAATATATTACACATAAAATTATACTTATTCCATTAAAATCTCAGCGTAAAAGGAATTCAAAGCCGAAAATATAAAAGTAAAAGCAACCAAAATAAAATATTGCCATGAGATTATTTAGTTAGAATAACTCTAAAATCCCATCAAGCAAATCTAAGCCGGATTTGGTAAATTCTTTTAGAGCAACATAAAAAAACACTTAAAATATTTACAATATGGTTCACTTGAAAGCTAAACTTCTCAGTAACAAATCAGGGCTGGCTATAACCGGTACCTTATTTAAAGTTCCGCCCGCAACTGTCTGTATATCCACGTTTCGCTTGTCAAGCTGTGGTTTCTATTAAAAAAGCAAAAATTACATTGTTCGCTGCAGGCGCTCGCTAGGGCTGTCAACCAAACCCGCAGAAGGATAGGCTTTCATTTGAAACTTTTGTGGCGGCGCCACCGTCCTTTGCGTTGACGAAGCGAAATTTTATACTTCATTCAAAGCTGGTATTTTTAACCCACACTCTCTTTGCCGTGTATGAATAACTGACGACCTTATTTTGGAGTTAGAAGCTGACAACTCGGCGCAGCCAGCTTCGTAATATCGTTGTTGTGGAATATTGTAAGTATTTTGTTGCGATATTTGAAGTTACGCCTTTTGTTTGGGGTCTGTCAACTTAATCTTTATGTAAGGGAATGTTGTTTTATTAAAAACTTTCCTTATCATAAAAGATTGGGGAAATTTCAAAGAGTTAAATCTTCGTAGCTTATTTTTAGCTTTACATGGATGGTAAATATTGTTGTCGAAAAAAGAACAGTCATATTTATGTCCGTAATGACAGAAAGATATCGACTGTTTGAGTAACGTTGTCAGTCAGGACAGGTTAGTGTCAAAGAGCAATTGATCTAAACATTGCTATAATTTTTTTACAGAACTCGTCCTCTATTTAAGACTATAAATAGTTTTACGTAAGACATTATACGATTAGTTATTTTTTATATTTATTTATGCCTAGTATTGATACCTATAATAATATTCTTTTGCTAAAGTAGCACACGTTTAAAGTAATACTTTTAATATAATATTATTTTTAACCCACCGAGTAAATTTGACTTAATTAAGCTTAACCTACGCGGTAATCATTTATGTTTTAAGACTTTAAACCGATTACTAATTAGCGAGCAATTAATTACATATCGAACGAAAAGTAATATAGCGTTCGTGTAAAATAAGGTTTAAATAATTATCAGAGATAACGACTGGAGTACGAAACTTTCAGATAATTATGTTTTCGATATCTGAATTGAATGTTTAGTAAAGGGTTTAGTATATTATTGTTTCCTAAAACAAAGGAAATTGCCGACCGCCGCAAGCTTTGATCACTGAATGGGTAAAACCCTTTGTCGATGTTTCACTAATAAAATTTGCCTCGATGTAAATTATTAAATATTTAAGAGGAAGCTAATTAGCTGGTTGGTTATATTTTGTAGCAGAAGGCTTAGAGGAAAATTGGTAGACTTGAGAATTGTGTATTAAGTTGTGCATGAATTACGCGCATAGTTTAACTGGAAGGACGGAAGTATAAAGTTGATGAAATTATTAAGCAAACTTCTTTTACCTTGACTTAGATTCTGTGAGAAATAATAGTTAGTTGAAAAGTTAGCTTTGTTAACTAAATTAAATAAAACTTGTATTGTTCGAAGGTATAGATAAGTTGGTGTGATAGAAATTTAATGAAAAATTTAATAATATTTAATATAGAAAGGGCAAAGACTTCAAGTGGCTTGCGTTAAGAACTTTGTCTTTGTCCCTTAAGTGAAATAAGTTCTAAATTGCAAGCAAGGTTTGGTAAAATTTCATTATTAAATTCAACCCCTTAATGTCTAACTGCAAGGAGTGGCATGCTAGCAGGCCAGTTACAATTATGTGCCATTGTAGGGCTCTTATTACTTTTAAAGGCCGCGGTAGCGTAGCGGTTCTACTAGCGGTACTACACGGCTCCCACACCAACTATTTGTTCAGTTTTAGTGTAATTTAATAAATAAATAAATAATTAATAGATTAATAATTCCAAAAAGTCGGCAACACGTAGCACGTGATTGCTATTGCAAAAGTTTACATTCTAAATAGAAGAGTATTAAATCTTGTAAGGTATATCAGTCACTTAAAAAGCTTACATCTATATTATTTGCAAAATACAAGAAAGTGAAATATTTGAGAGGTGAATATAAACACTTAAACAAGACACCCAGTTAGATTGTTTTAAATTAGTTACTTGAGCTCTTAAAGCCACGTCCAGTCATGATTTATAACTTGTAATATATTTTTAGAGCCCGCAGCATTTTTTAATTGTACCCAATTAACTTTATTCCTGCCCTCGGCTCAGGAACCCAATTACATTGCTTCGGTAGAAAAAAAATTGAAGAAAAATAAAAAACAATAAAAAATTTACACGGCTCGTTGTGAAAGGCAATTTATTAGATCAAAACGTAATGACATCTTTTATCTTAATTACTTTTCCCTTGGACCTTTTTCTTTGTGACTTATTGTTTTATTCTTTTTCTCTCGCTGAGATTTCTTACAACAAGGATTTATCATTAATACGTATTATGACGCCCGGCTGCTACCTGCTTTTATGGATTATTCTTTTTGCGCTACACCTCGTAAAATTATTTTGCTTTACTTTATTAGGGGTGTGAAACATTTCTTATTTTTTAAAACTTTAGTATGCTTTTACTAGTGCAAATGCACTAGTAAAAGCATATGGAAAACGTTTTTTTTTAATAATTAGTAACGTGCAGACGCGCATGTGACTTACTTGGTAGAGACTGGTAATCACTGTTTCAGGACAGGCTACGCCAGAATAGAGCATAGCTAAGCAGTTGTCTTCCCTTAAGTTTAGTCTCATAGCTATTATTACACCTACTGCACACCCTTCCCAGACACAGAAACATTTTTAAGCTACTGCTACAGATTGGATAACGCAGTTCGCAGAGTTTGCAAATACAAATTCCTTTAATCACAGTGGTGGTACCATCTAAAGTGCATCGTGTTAAAGAGACCTATTATGTAGAATAATATTTGATCAATGTCCCACTGCAGGGACGGGCCTCCTCCCGTGACGGAGGGATATTTGGCCTACTAAGACCATGCTGGCCAGACGTATTGGTAAAGGGTTTAATTTCAAGTTTTCCTTCTTTATATTTCGTTAAAATGATAGTCCCTAAGGGTTTTACGACACCCATGGGATGAGATGGGGTGGTGACATATTGTATTCTTACTCCGTCACCATACGGAACACCAATAGGTTTCGATAATAATTTATCTCTGTTTGCTTGTAAATAATGTTAACAAAACTTAAATCTTCTACATAAGGTTTGAATAATTTCTTTCATCCTTTTTTAAAAAAAGCGTGATAAACAATACATATTTTGTTGAAAAATTAACTTTTTTATAGCTTGTATTATTCCCGCACATCAGGTCGACAGACTCAAAGGTAGCAATTACACAGTTAATTCGTGATCGTAATAGCTGATCCCGATTCTGAGTGACGTGTTACGTAACAGATTGATGGAGTGACAAATTAGATTTAATTTTTTTTTAATAAAATTAATTTGAAATTTATTTTTGAGGAATTATAATTTGCTCCGTGTGCTTACGGAGTACACAGAAATGGGCTACCACGGTATCGGAAGTTAACGATAGCCATTGTACTTGTTTGTTGATGCTGACTTAACATCAACTGAGGGAAAACCTTTTCATAACAGGACCACTCGTGCCTGCTTGCGATGAAAACAAACGAAGGCAACCCTTCTTCTTATTCTCTCGTGTCAATGGTCGAGAACGCAAACATTTTTTGAATAGTAAGCGGCCACTTCAATGGCATTTGGAGTGACCGCGTAAAGATCGGCCATCGTACACCGCTCAGGACACAAAGGACACACCAGTAGATGCGACATCGATTGCCCTGGGTTACCGCAGTCACATTGGGGAAAACAGGAGTCTCTGAATCCCCACTTACACATATTTGCTCTACAGCGGCCAACCTGTGTACGAAGTAGGTTTAATGACCTCCAGATGTGTCCCGGTGGAAGACTTTCGCGCGGGGTGATATACTCCGGAGGTGGAGGACACTTTTCAAGCCAAAGTTTGCACCTTGCAAACCCTAGGAAACCCTTATCTGTACACATTCCTTTTTTCGGCTCTTACGACACCCATTGGGTAAAGTGATGTAGCGATACGGTGTTTTATTCCATCACCTCACCGAGACTTAGCTAAATAAATAAGGGTAATACATACTAACAATAGAAAGTAAGTGTATTCAGATGACTCAGATTATCAAACTTTAACAACATAAATGGCGTATCCATTACTCCAGTATAATATTGCGTGCTCCTTTACAAAAACTCTGTGGTAAATATAACATACATGTGAATTTGTACACTAATGTACAATAAAAATGTGTACGAAATTAAAAGAAAATATAATTTGCTAAAAGGGTCGCGTGCTCGGACCTTCGCACGTAAAAAGTTTTTCAACAATATTATTATATATTTATTCTACTTATTACGCAATTTCTAAAATAAACATTGTAAAAAATATCCGACCCCTTTTCCGCGAGCTTATTATGAGGTCCACGTGGAGTTTAACTGAAAAAGTATGTGCTATTTTTTTTCTATCGAATACTTTTGAGAGTATATTTCGAAAATGCAGAAAAAAACCTTCGAGATGTCAGAGAGGAAATGCTCATTAATGAGTTTTGTGTTTCAGGTCATTTAAAAAAAATTAAAATCATAATAGCTTTAAAAATATTGGAAGATCTATTGTAGGTTTAAAAAATTTGGAAGATACTTATTTACTTTTTTGTAAATACATACATATTATACATAGAAACACTCAGACCAATGCAAAAATTTGCATTGAGCGGGAATCGAACCCGAAACCTCTGCGTAGCAGTCATGTTGTATAACCATTACGCCACAGAGGCCGTCAATGATCGACTAAAATATATTGAAAATAAATCATTACATATTTTAGGAAATTAAATTGTTCTGCTTGATATATTACACAAAAATAAAGATATTTATTCTTTCAAAGTCCTTCAAAAACAGTAAAACACGAGTTAGGATATGTACAAAAGCTCTAACAGTATGTAGATAGGTTTTTTCTAACAGTGGCCAGCCTAGCATTGAAACGCTAGTGTAATTGCTCCACAGTCGGTGTACACAGGGTGCTCCAATTATACCAGACACCCAATGTCACATGCAACCCCTTGTAAAGGATTTCAACAGTGGCTTTGTTCGTTATTTTTTTAGTATTTTGTAAAAGGAAAATGTTTTTGATTCTCTTGTTGCAAGATTATGCCGCGGCTTACAAGCGTTACAAAGTAAAAGTTTATAGATTGGTATTAATATATTTAGTTAGTATTGTATTTTGTACTAAAGGCCGGCTTCACTAATAACAATATGCATAATATTTTCATGCCGAAGATGTGATGAGGTAGAAATACTAAATACTTATTCTTAGAGCAAAAAAGGCCTATAATAATGCATGGTAATTAGTTAGTTCAATATCTAAAACATGTTTTTGACTAGTCATTATGGTTTAGTCCGTGTGGTGACGGAGTAAGAATACAATATGTCACAACCCCATCTCATCCCATGGGTGTCGTAAAAACCGATTAAGGGACTATCCGTGAATATTATCTTTACGAAAAACAAATATGCCAATCCGTCTGGCCAGCGTCGTTTTAGTAGGCCAAGTATCCCTTCGTCACGGGAGGAGGCCCGTCCCTGCAGTGGGACATTAATGGGATGTTATCGCAATACCTAGCTTTGCTTTGAATAACAACTGCATACAAGACCTCTTTTCACCAAGGCGATTAATCGAGACGTTCATGATGAGCTGCTATAAGATTTATCAAGAGATTATAATAATTTAGCTGTTTGTTTACTAAAGTTAAGATGGAACGTTGTATTCGAATATTCAAGATAATGTTTTAAAATATTAACTCCTTGCCTACTGGACTATTCTTGACAAGGCGATTAATGATCCGCTTTGTTCTTACATTAAATTTATATTACACAGCTGGCTTCTATCTACCAGAATGTTAGGACTAAATTATTTTGATATAAAAGAGAGTTATTATATTTTAATCTATAATTAAATTAGTTAATCACTTCAAATTATAATTAACTAAAAATCTAAGTGTACCTAATACTCCATCGGTATAGCCGTTTAGGAATTTACATTAACTGACTGCCTACGTTCGCCATATTGATTTTAGCTGACGTCATATTATAGCCTATGACGTTTTTTAAAAAATATATGGCTTTGTGGAGCCATCAGATTCATAATATTTTACTTCTAAACCGGTCAACGTGTTTAGTGTGTAGTGCTTATTCGAAATCTATTCAGGATACTGTATGCACGAGCAATACTTAGTTCTAAGCTTGTATTACTTTGTATCAATTATATCCGTGTGGTGACGGAGTAAGAAAACAATATCGTTGGCATAATTTGTTAAACTGCAAGTCCGTTTTTACATAGTTTACAGGAGGAAGAAAAAACTGAATTATTTCTTTATTTGTTTGGCAATCAAAATTCTGAAAATCCCGTTGGTGCCAATAATTTTACTTGTTATCTTAAAGATATAATTAGTAATATAACTTGTACCCAATTAAGAAAATTCTAGAAAATAACTATTTAGCAGCTTATCAAAATAAGGTTTGAATTTGATTAAGGACTTAGCAGTTTATCACTTAAGTTTATTATTGTATGATTTAAAGATTAGTTAGTAGTTGTACAGTGAAACTACTTCAATTAATTATCAGAATATTTATTTAGCATTATAAAATAAAACACTTCCAAATTTACACAATAAAAATTAAAAATCATAACACTCAGTCTTCTTTAGGAAACAGTGTTATAAATAATAGACTTTTTGAATAAACTACTTCTACTTACAAAGTCTTATTATAAAAACTGTAAATGAAAACTTGGTTTCATTTACAGTTCTTAAAATAAGCTTTTTTCGAAATATTATCAGGAAAAGTGATTATTGCAACGGAATTTTGTTCTGGACTTTTCGCAGGCCACAACAAAATCTTTGTACTGGCTTCTCAGGTGGCTCTACCTTTATGGGGCCGATCATTGCCGTGCATAATCATAATCACTTCACCTACTCTTTGTGCAAATGGCACCACATGGAACCTAATGACATCCTCAATCTAATGTTGACCTGATACTGTGCCTTCATTTAACATTACAAGGTCTGTTCATCCAGTTAGGCTAATGCCTCCCTTCACTAAAACATTGGGCCCTCGAATCTGTCACTTTCGTGGAAGCATGCATCAAAACATCGCTCATCATCTCTTCTCCATACCCTTATGCAAAGGTTATCATAATAAAATTTGTTTTACACTCGCCTATAAAGGTAACAAGCTGCTATAACTCATGCCCCAATTCAAATACTACCTTGCGAAACTTAATCGGTTAGCACGATGAGAATACGTTAATGTAACCCGCATTTCTTGTCTTCTTGTGAACTGCTGCTTTTATTGCAATCGCTTTCTGATAATTTGATGACCTTCAAATCCCTGATCTTTAATATCTCTGTTGCCCGAGCACAGGCGACTTTGCAAAGTCCGGGTAGTGATAGATCGTTCTCTAAAGGCACTTAAGCGTATGTATCGGTCTTCCTGCACTATACTTGCCCTAACTATGCCTGATATCAGTCTTCTAGTCTTTTGAAAGCGATGCTAAGCAATCTGGATTGTCCTTCGCAAAGAACCCAGCTCCAAAGCAACTGAACGCTGTGATGGACATTCTTGGCCTAATGTTTTGGCCCTATTCGTAGTAACCACATCTATATTATGTTGTGGAGCTTTCGACTTCTTGTTGTTAAAGACAGATACAGGCATTCGCTATCAACAATACACTGTTCGCTGCAGAAAACAAATGTAAAATGAGTTAAAAAAGTTCATGTTAAAATTGGGTAAAGATAAGTGGCAACAAAATGAAAAACATACACACTTATTCCCTTAACTAAATGAGAGTGATAAAAATGTATTCACAACCGCTATAACTAAAACGGCAATACATATTTTAACATGTTTTAAGTGAATTTAAAAAAAATAACACTTAATTTCAAAATAATCAAGTGGTCCTTATTTTGTCTTGAGTAGTATATTATTTAAAAACATTTCAATTAGACCCTAAATAAATATACAGTTACAGGAATATATTACTTACCTAGTTTATAAGTAGTTGTATACACTCTTAACAATTTGGTTAAAACACCCTACATTTGACGCATAGGAAACGGAAAGTGGGTTTGGAAAATTTTCAGTGCAAAACTGAGGCTTCAGTAGGATTTAGCAGGTGTGCGTTGTGGCAATTGGCTGGTGATCGGAAAGCAGTTTTTCGAACATCATTTTTTTTACCTTTTTAGGCTAATATCGCCATTATTTGTTAAACATAACGGTAGATAATAGGCTGAACTTTGTAACTAGCCAAAAAAGTGATTTTTGCCCAAAATGGACTTAGCAGTTTAACGAATTAGGCCAACGATATGTCACCCCCCCATCTCATCCCACGGGTGTCGTAGAAACCGACTAAGGGACTATCTGTGAATATCACCTTTACAAAAAAAGAAGGAAAACTTGAAATTAAACCCTATACCAACCCGTCTGGCCAGCGTGGTATTAGTAGGCCAAGTACCCCTCCGTTACGGGAGGAGGCCCGTCCCTGCAGTGGGACATTAATGGGCTGTTATGATAATCCATTTATTACTTTAATCTTTGTAAAAGTCACCGCGACCCAATTCAAGATCTCAGGTGCAGGAGTTGTCTCTGTCACTTGTTCTAAGAAGTACAAGGTTAAGGACATAAAGCCTAAATATAAACTAAATAAAGCAGATACTGAATAATTTACACAGATAAAACAAAATCGAAAAGGACCTCAATAAGCCTAGCTTTTAAACGTAAGAAGTTTATCTTTCGAAAAATAGAAAAAGTTAAATAATAAAATAGTAAAAACCTTTTTATTTAAATCGTATTAATGTGCCGACATCTTTGAAGATTTAGGGTACGTTAAGTTAAAATTAAATAAAATTGTTTAATACCAATAAGTTTATTTATATTAAAAGATTTAAAAATAGACATAATGAACTAATATAAATTAATATTCCTTTTTACTTTCAACACTTAAACAGACTCGTGTTAGGCAGACTGATCATAGTTCAAATACAGTAAGCAATACTCCGAGGAAGTTCCAATCTTTGGAACTCTCTACTATTAGCTTGACACTTTACCTATTTAAAACTAGCTTCTTCTAGCTTAAACTCGGGGTACCACTTCCCCTTTCCTAGACACAAAAGAAGAAAAAAAAAGTAGCCTAGGTTACTTTCCATCCCTTCTACTATCTCAGCTTAAAAAATCACGTCAATTCGTCGCTCCGTTTTGCCGTGAAACACTGTCATTTACTGATCATCCATGCTAATATTATAAAAGGTAATTTTATAATATTAGCATGGATGATCAGTCTATATAGACTATACAACAACAGACTATACTTAAGTTCTGAAATAACAAACAAACAAAAATGCAATAGTATTAAGAGCGTTTATAGGGCTCACTAGCGCCGCCAATAGAAAAAAAATCATAATTCGCAAATAAGATAAATAATGTTAAATGTTAATAACAAAGTCTTGAGAAAAGCCAATAAAGTATGTGTTTAGCACACTCTCAACACTTTAAATGTTTTTTAATTAGTTAAATTTCGCAATCGAAAAAAAAACGGCCGTTTTTGTTTATAATGCAATATTTATTTACTTGAAAAACATTTAAAGTGTTGAGAGTGTGTTATACACATACTTTATTGGCTTTTCTCAAGACTTTGTTATCAACATTTAACATTATTTATCTTATTTGCGAATTATGATTTTTCTTCTATTGGCGGCGCTAGTGAGCCACGTAAAGGCCCTTAAGAATCTCCTCCTAGTTTTAAAGTCGCTAAAATATTATGTCCTTGCCTTTAAACTTATATCCAAGGAAGTACAGAAGACGAATCTAACATTTTCATATAATTAAAGTACCTATACTAAATGTACAGACGGTTCTGTAGAAATGTAATTAGTTATACCCTTTCCACTATATTTAACAACATTTGACAGCTTGACGTTAGTGACGTTCAGCAGTATCTCGAATGTAATGGCATTCGATTGTAACGATTTGATTGCGATTTTTCGATTTTTCAAATTACTTTATTTTACACATTTGGATCCTTACATCAACATACATTATCATTTTATTATTGTTTCTTTCTGTATCTATGTTAAGAGAATTAGCATATAGCTTAAAACGATAAATTTATAGTTAGCTTAGGTATTATTTAAAATACATAATTTATCGTGACACATTCGCGGGTTATAGCTAATCTAAAACATCATATTACATTTTATAAACGTATTATGAAGAGTTCAAGTTTATTCATAGCTTTTATTTCTACCGATTATTTGTAATTTGTTTCATAATGTTGGTAATCGTTATGACTGTCCATCACTAAGTAACCATGGTAACTGAAAAAAACATGGATACGTCCATGAAATACAATATTATTTGTTCGAAAAATAAGCGGAAGTATTACGAAACTTATGGACGTGAACTGTCAAAAAGCTAAACTTACGCTGGAAGGGGTATAATTACTCTCTCCAAGCACAGAAATGAATGTGTAAATTAAAGCAAGATTCTATGTGAATAGTAAAGTGTCCATGGCCGGTGCATCGAACGGCTCCGTATTGAATAACAAGGCGATATTTCAAAAGCGAAGTTCCGTTCGTTATGAGTACGGTGAACGTATACCTATATCAGTGATTAGTTTGTACGGGCTTTCTGTAGGTTGCCGATGTCGTTGACAATGTGTACGTGGGTTAGTTATTGGGTCACTTAGTTCACTCAATACTCTATTATTTAATAAATGAACACCTCATCATAGACAGAATAATGATGCACAACTCTGGCTTGTTATTGTCGGCAATAAACTAGCTAGAGTCTCTGTCCCGCAAGTTCTTAGTCAGTGTCAAAGTGGTGATTATTTCTTAGTGGCTTTTGGCGCGGAATTCTGAAGTTTACTTCTACTTCTTCGTCTTTTTACTGCTTTGTTGGAGAAAGCTGATATCATTTTCATTGCTTGCCTGACGTCTTGAATGCTTGAAGACGAAAATTGTTGCCAATGAGCTGCAGAAAGCTTCTAAATCTCTTCTCTTTTTCTTCAAAAACGCTTGTTGCGTCATGATCTAGATATTTATTTATTTATATATTCTTATGCGACTGGTCGAACTACAAAAAGATGCATGGGAAGCTGTAAAAAAGTTGTAACAAAATGGTAATAACTATTCTTAAACGATGCGTTAAAAATAGCCCATGTATGCCAAAAAAGTTTCCTACTAATAATAACATTATGACATCTGGCAAGTATTACACATACAGAATATTCGAAATTCAAACATAAAATAAATGGTTTCACCGTACTAACGCGAACGTGAGTACGGTCAAATTATTGTTGGCATTAACTATATTTAGACAGGAGTCAATTCTAACATACAGGTATCAAAACTTATCCTATTAAATAATCACGAACTATCACTTCTATAACATATTCTAGAATACCTTCAACGATACAATCCTAACCATTAAACATGATTGGACATCTCAAACTTTGCAGAATAAATTATTGGTTTCCTTAATCGTAATTTCAAAGGCAATCTGTTTTCCAAATCGTATATTGCAGGAGAAGGGTAAGATTGGGTAAGATGGGCTAAGATTCGGACAGATCTCTAGGGCCTTCGGGGAAATCAAGTGATGCACAAAGGTTCATTGGGTAAGGTTTTAATGCGAGCCATTGTTAGCCATTACTGCGGTGTTTCTCGTAATAGCGTAATTTAAGTTGGTATGTACAGTTGGGTACAAAATTGTTTTCTACTGATTTGTTATCTGATTTTCAAACTGTCGAGTTGATAAATTTATTTTATGCTGTTAGATTACAAGATCTATGTTTGCTTACAAATTGTTTCTTTTCGGAAATTATTCTTGCCGTTTCAGAGTTGAACTGTATCCGTATACCAGTATATTAATGTCCTACTGCAGGGCTGGGTTTATTATTTATTTTGTACATTTATTTTTTAAACTGTTTACGAGATTCAATTTCATTTATTTTGTTGCTAGATATTGTGATAAAATAAAATTACTAAGTTAAAAGCAGTGGCCATAGTTTCTTCTCAGTGCTCTACTATAGCGAAATTAGAAAAAGTAGGTATCAGTTTCACAAAATAGTGTTTTCTTTTGATGTTCGTACGTATGAACTTGTTCATCATAACAGCCCATTAATGTCCCACTGCAGGGACGGGCCTCCTCAGGAGGGATACTTGGCATACTAATACCTCGCTGGCCAGACGTATTGGTATAGGGTTTAATTTCAAGTTTTCCTTCTTTTTACTTCGTAAAGATAATATTTACGGTTAGCCCCTTAGTCGGTTTTTACGACACCCATGGGATGAGAAGGGGTGATAAATTTGTTACACGCATTCTTGTTAGTATGTTAATAATTTACGGAAATAAGCCTAGTACATAATATATATCGACGGGCCCCAAGAACAAAACCGTATCTGCAATATTATCGATTTCGAGTATGAGCGTTTGAAATTCTGTGTACGCATGACTGTCCTAATCCTTTTAACAAGTTGTAGAGGGACTTAGCGGGAGTACCCCTTGCACCTATATCAACGGTATATAAAGGAACTATGTAGCCATTTCTGGTTATCTCATTTGTCAAGTCAAAATATTTTTTGTCTTAATTGCGTGATCTTTAAGGATGTTTGTTTTTCACGGTACCGTGAGCTTATTAGGTACTACACGCTTTATGAAATTTGAGTAGAGGAATATGTCTGGTCTCAACGGCGACACGCAGATATTCTCCGGGATGTTGTGTGTCCACCAGTATTGTCCAATCGTCTGCCGAACTCAGGACAAATTAAATATTTTGCCTTTTAGCAATCGATAGACTGACTGCCTCACGTATAATTCATAGAGCTCTGTCAAGACGTTGCAGTAATGACTCCTAACCAAAATCACTTTGCAGCCTACCAATATGTGTCTAGTCGTGCCAATTTCTTTGCCACATTCCGTGCATTTTTTCCGTTGCTTTTTCAATCTTACAAGATTACTTTGATCGTTCAGAGTCAATTGAAAGGCGTTGAGGTAGAATTTAAGTAATGCTGCTAAACTGTCATAAATTAAAGTGCGCAACTTCAAAGCTAAAAGTATACAGGAGTCACCTAGAGTAGCCCATTCATTTTGCATTTCTAGGTTCATTGCGTGCACTCTGTAGCTATCATTCTCATCTTAGTTTATGAAAGATTTTGTAATTTCTTTGACTGATTATCTTTCCGTGTTTCTAAAACCTGCTCTAATAGTTTGAGCGCCTATCATGAACCTTTTGTGAAATTGTAACCGTAACTCGAGTGCAGATGTATTTTTATCAGTTGGGATGGATTTTAGTGGTCGTATATCTAGTACATCTAGACTTTTTACGTTATTTATCGGTTATTGATCTATCTTTTCAATGTCATTTATGAAACTATTGAATACATCTTCTAGTACTAGAGAGCGATCTTTATCGTTTATCTTTCTACCAAGCAATTTAAAAGGCACGGTTTCTGATATTATTTAAACGTCTTCTCCGCATATAATAAGCTCGGGGCCATATGAACCATATTATGTCGTATCCACTTTCATTCCATCAGTCTACATACAGAATTTATCATCCTTTCGCAGTAGTTCTTGGCACTGCTTTGGATTTCAAGTAAGTATCGCTAGGTCGCGTCGTCAGCGAATGCTAGAATGGATTCTGTATATTTATATTAGATATCCCCACCTTTTTTCATCTATTGTTAAGCTATCTATTAGTGGATAAAGCCCCTCCAAACATAAAACAACATCAATATTTTCAGCTACAGGTGGTAGCGGAGAAACGTTACTGTAATTTTGACAGCCAGTTTCTAACAGAAAGCAATAAGAAAGGTAATGTCAAAGTGGAATTTATAGCTAAACGTTCATTGAAAAACAAGAAAATCATGCTAATTTACTAAAAAATACATTAAATCGAACACTTTTGTATTGAACAAACACGGATGATAAAATACTTTACAGAGAACGAAATCGCCTACGACATATTTTTTCCTTAAAAATTTCGTAAAACAAAATCGTATCAGCGCAACCGTTAAGTGACTTAGAATTCAGTTTTGTCGAACATAGACTTAAGGTGAATAAAAAATGAAAATAATTGATTAAAAATCAATATCTTTTTCTAAATAAAGTCTTATTGTATATTAAACTAATTATAAAACTAAAATTATTATGTTTCATGTAAATTGTCATGTATCTTGTCTTTAGATTTTTGTAGAACAATATAGTATATGCACAAACGATAATAAATAACGCACCTGATTTTGACGAGTACACGTAAATGACGTTAAGTCGCTACACACGCGGCCTTGGTTCCAAGGAACATGCTCCTACATGTATATACATGTTTGTTTGTGGAAGTATAATGTTTGATACGACAATGTTCGATTGGTTATTTCAATATGCAAGGGAATATTAAAAAAATAAAAACGGTGTCGTATAGTTTTTAGTGTGTAGAATACGATTATACAATAAAATACATTTCGTCTTATTTTTCCATAAGATTTTGTTCTTGGGACCCGTCGATATCTTCGCAATAACGTCTTTAAGAGTCGCAAACGATCTAAAAAAAAGATGTACATACATAGTTGAATGATCGAATGTCCACTACAAAGGGACTTCAAGAATTTATTATTACCGAAAATAGTATTATATGTATAAGTAATACTATTTCATAATAATCAATCCACTTAAAATTCTGGCTACCCTCTAAAGTCTTAAAATAAATGCTTTAAGCATACTAATAAGGGCAGTGTAAAATGTTAGTTAACTAAATTTTAAGCCAATCTCTACTATCTTTGGAACGTTATTCTAACTTTAGATGCGACAATTTATTACTAAAACTTTTATGAAGGAATTATGCATTTTTTGGGTTTTCTAAAATTGTATAATATTCATATTTTGGAGCAAACCTGTCCTAGAGTGGAGACCGCGGCTCGGCAAACGTAGTGTACCTATAACGCCGCAGCTAGGTGGACCAACGACCTCATAAAGGTTTCTGGGTCGGACTGGATTCGGAAGGACCGAGTTCTTTGGCGTGTTTTGGGAGAGGTTTATGTCCAGCAGTGAACTGCAATAGGCTAGTTGATTGATTGATTCATATTTTAAATAATTTTGCAATTAATACACCGCCATCTTGTCGTGAATAAAAAAAAAAATAGAGCAAACACGTTCATGCACTTAGTTTAGCATTGAGTGGCATTTGAACCCGAGACCTTTGCGAAACAGTGCTATAGCCACTACGGCACATATTTTTTATTAATTTACAACAAAGATTACATCTACTGTCTATTTCCCAAACCATTACTCCTTTATAACATCTTACTTGTTTTACAAATACAAGTGGTATTGTATTATATTAAACGTTATTAATAACAGATTTTAAGTACATTTTAGGACAACTAGACTTGATTTAGTTATTTTTAAGTATAATTAGCGTATAAATTTAACTTATCAACTTTGCTTTAAATAATTTCGAATTTCAGAATCGAATATGAATCTAAAGTTAACCCAATTAATACGTTACATTTTTCCTAACAGCCAATCCACTGATTAAAGCATTATACGACTTCTATTTTGGTCAGTATCCATCGATCTATCTAGATTTCACACCTAAAATAGGAATTCCACCAATAAAGGAATTCTCATTTCGGATTCCATTTTATCTCAATGAAAAAAAAAAAGCTTTTACAAAAACTTTTATATTCACATTACGGGTTCGTTTTCCACTTAATTCCTCGGTAGTACAGTACATGAGACTATCCGAAATTATCTAATGTGTAATGACAGTGTCCAATCTGATGAGGGTCGACTCCGGGGCCAATCTGAAAGGAATTCCAGTTAATATGGCCGTTATTCCGAAACACCGTTCCCTCGTACTGAGTAAACCATCTACAAAAACGTCTACATGCTTTTCAAGTTGTACAGCATCCATTGTTAGTTTTGTTCGAATGGAGTTCAAGTCACTGTATAAAGCTCCTTCAATGGTTGAAGATTGTAAGTGGTGGAGACATTTTGAATTGATCTAGTGGTAGTAACAACCGATTAAATCTACGTACAAATCTAATGTTATGCACGCATGAGTAGTTACAGCAATTCGCAATATTTGTAATGAGAAGTTTGATTTAAGTTGGTGCTAGTATTTGCATGAATTAGTCATGCGTAAAGCAATGTTGTTTCTAGAAATGTTTTCATGTGGTGTAGGGCTACGAATACAAAATGTCTCCACTGTAATTAATGTAAGTAGCAGTTGGATGTATAACACAAAATGTATTTCATTAAAATGAAGTAAGGTTGACAATCAATCGATGCTAGATAATGCTTTTTAATCATTTATTAAGACTTAATTTTTACCAAGCGACATAATTGTAGTTTACTGGCGAGACACGGTCAATAAATTAGTTGAGTGCCCGGTTAACGAATTGATTTATTATACTAATCTGTCTGTCTAAAATTAAGTAAATTAAAATTTTAGTAACGTTAAGGACTTTCGGGACAACGTAAAACGTATAAACCAGGTACCGGTACTTAAATATTTTTTCACAGTGAGTGTGTTGTTTTGTTGACGAACAAATTGGGTAATGAATAGTATTTATAACTTTACTGTCCCGTGAGTCTTATATGAACATTCGCATTGTTTTATTATTGTGTTTAGTAGCGGGAAAGTGAAATTGTTAATGCCGTACATGTTTAACATTTGGATACATGAACATCGCCGTTTCCATTCGTAAGAAACAGACATGAAGTAAAGGCACTTTTTTTTTTTTATACATATAATAAGATATTATCGGACACAGCGATCATTTAAGCTGAAGACAATAATTTGTGGTTTACACGAAATATCTTGAGTGGGATTTGAACCCATAGCCTCGTACACGGCATTCACACACACAACCGCTTTGCCACTGACGCAATGTAAATTCAAAGGACACACTTATACTTCTGAAGTATCATGTTTATGCATTCCTTTTATTTCTCTGAAAGAGTTGATTAAGTTTTCAAACACGTCACTAGCAGCGCTTCCATTTCAGTAAAAATACTTTCTTTTTAATTACCTTTTGCAACATCATTCGGTTAATAAGAATTCCTACATTGTTAACAAATACAAAGGCGCCACTTTACAATGCAAGCCACCACAAAAGGATGTCACAGGCATCTGAATTTAACTGTACGACTTCATTTTCACATTAATTAGTCTTTGTTCCTATAAATATAAGACTCAAATTCGTTTGTCAAAACATATTTGGCTTTCCGGCTAAAGCAAACACTTGGGGAAATAATAAAAATTGCTCTCGGATCACTTTTTTCCTCAAATATCCAATTTATTTATGTGTTTTATGAGTGTTGAAATGTGGATTGAAGAGTCTTGAATTTGATTCCTTAAGGCAACTGAGTAGTTTACTACAATAAAATACCGTGAGAGTATTTTTACGATATATTTTTATGATGTGTAACAGTTTTAGGCTTATTATGTATTGCAGGGCTTTTAGTATAAAATAATCGTTTGGTGAACATTCTATTCATTAATCGTGATACGTTTGATTATTTCCTAGCATATGTTTATATTATGAGTGTCTTCTAGAAACTTTATAAGCATTAAGGGAATGCGCTTAGTGATTTATAATTATGCTTTTCCTTTTTGCTCCTATATAATATCGGAATTGTAGACTTTTGTAATTCAGGTGCTTCTTTCTATCTACGGAGTAGTTAGAAAGCGATATTATAGTTACTGTTGGCCTTGGTTCCCGTGTCTTAAAGAAATTATATTTATGTGTCTGTGTCATATGTGAATAAAGTCAAAGGATCAGGCTGTATAGATTCTGTACACTTTAAAAATCCGTGTTAAAAATGAATGACCTAAATATAGCCCGTCACGTCATAAAGTACGTAACATGAATCGTTTGGCGTAGGTTGTATTATAAAGCTAAAAAAACATAGGGTGTGGGATTTTTGCATGACATTAAAAAGTCACTAAGCAAATATAAAAAAAGTGTGTTTTCTTTTTTTATATTTAGAAATTATGTATGGTAATATTTTTAAATAGGCAAAAGGTGATTTTCAGGAACAAGGACGAAAAAGGTTAACTCTTTTGAGTATTTATATAATTTGTTACTAAATTAACTGAATAGTATTTTTACTTTAGAAATTCGTGAGTTTTTGGGATAAATATTAATCTTATTATACTCACAGTTTGTTCTGATTATGAGTCAAATATCACTACCTTACAGGGGTCATCATCATCATAACAGCCCATTAATGTTCCACTGCAAGGACGAGCCTCCTCCCGTGACGGAGGGATATTTGGCCTACTAATACCACGCTGGCCAAACGGATTTGTACAGGGTTTAATTTTCACTTTTCCTTCTTTTTTATTTCGTTAAGATAATATTCGCGGATAGTCCCTTAGTCGGTTTTTACCACACCCATGGGATGAGATGGGAGTTGACATATTGTATTCTTACTCCGTCACCACACGGATGTGAAAAAGTAAGGTAGGTATTTCCAAGTTCTTTATTTTCTTTTGACTTCATATTTCGGTGATTCTTGCAAGAACTATATGTAGATCCTAGCCTACTGAAAATATAGTTACAAAAAGTGGATAAGTATAATTTATTTAAAATACCTAAAATAAAGGTCTAGTCTACCAGCTCGCTTGTATTTTTTGAAAAGAAAAATAGTAGACCTATTTTCATATTCATCTAGGTTAGATGAAATTGTGTAGGAATTCAATCCCTAACTTGTTATTGAATTATTTGGCGAAGTTCCCAATACTGTAATAGTGAAAGTGAGAATTTTGATAGTACTGAAACCAAATTCTGTGTATCTCGGTGATACTCGGGTTTACAATTCAATTAGTGAAAAACGTAGATAGATTTACAATATCCTACTGGAATATAGTGAGTTTAGTCTTGTTAACCTAAACCTAAAATTGAATAATATTCAGTTTTGTAAAAGTTTTAGTATTATTACTGACTAAATGATAGAGAGAGAGAGAGAAAAGGAATGAAACAGGAGAATTGAGACGAAGGCTGTAGAAAACCATTTGACTTTTCGTCGTGAAATAAAACTATGATCAATTATGATATTTTTATATATATATTTTTGTAATTACTTATGTATTTTTGTCCTTACATTAAATTAACGGTTGTTCATCAGTTAAATAGGAATGTATGAACTACTTTTTTCTAAAACCTATAAGTAAAATGTACCCTATTTACAGCGAATAAACAATTTGTATTTGAATGTTATTGTTGAATTTTATCGATCATTGTAACCTAATTAATGTAAGGCAAATGAAGGCGACGCATCCAAAATTACGGCCATTATTAAAAAAGCTGTCTAGAAGCAAGGTTTTTTCTTTTTTATTTTATTTTTACAAAAACTAATTAAAATAAAATTTATAAATTATTGTTTGTATGAAATAGTTAGTGGATAGTTAATAATAATTGTTAATAGATAGTTGGTTAATGTTGTGACTAATTGGTAAACGTAGCTAATAGTATCAATATATTCATCATTTCAAAATTTGAGCCCTATTTAATATCGTTCAAACTAAAACGAATAATTAGTTAAGCAATATTCAATTTGATATAGATTCAATTTGCAACAATTTCCAATATTGTATTAATGAAATCTGTCAATTTTGTTTCTAATAATCACTCAACTGATAGATACTTAGTTTAATGTTATAAATACTTACTTGAACAATACTTTCTATGATCAATATACCATCCCCTTCCGTTGGGGGACGGGAGGGTTATGTGGGGCTCCCAGAAGGTTAGGTAACCGCCCAGTGTACCCACTAAAAGTCCACAGCGGCACTCCTTTATCGCCTACTTGAAGTGATCAATATACAGGTTAAATAGCTAGAAAACCCATAGGCTTTGATTGCACCAGCCCCAAACACCATCGACTTACAGCGACTATGATTTTAATTCTATTTAATTTTTAATTAAGCCTCAGTTATTTAATTCACAGAACAGCGCTTTTTAGGACGACTGGTAGTAAGTGGGTAGTAAACCTTTGTTGCTATTGAATTTATATTTTTGTAGAATCAATGTAGCGTTAGTGTTGTTAATGTTCTACGTAATTATTGTTACTTTGCAGTAGTTTTCAAATTCTGTTCTTGTCATTCATTAACAAATGAGAAATGAGGATTTTCACATGAGCACCAAAGTGACTAATATATCCCTCTGGATTGCTCGATTAAAGTACAAGTTGGCAAAAAGCGTGAAGAAGACGACCTAGTCAAGATCGCCGGTGGGAAACCGATTTGAGGGAGACACTGTAACGTATCCGGGAGTGTGTAGGTGACGGAGTAAGAATACAATATGTCAACACCCCATCTCATCCCATACTAAACGTGTCGTAAAAACCGACTTAGGGACTATCCGTGAATATTATCTTTACGAAATAAAAAGAAGGAAAACTTGAAATTAAACCCTATACCAATCCGTCTGGCCAGCGTGCTATTGGTAGGCCAAGTATCTCTCCGTCACGGGAGGAGGCCTGTCTCTGCAGTGGGACATTAATAGGCTGTTATGATGACACTGTAACGTGCAAAGTGGAAATTGTTGGAGAAATTCTTTGTCCAGCAGAGAGCGTATATTTAATGTAGGATGATGAGTTGCATTCAAAGACAACGCGATTGCGTTTGGCCGGATGCGTTGTAAACCTCAGTCCCGGCAAAAGATAACTTGTAATGGCTATTTTCAAGTTATCTATTTCGTCTGTTTACAACTAAACCAGTATTAAAACCGCCTAAGCCCAATAAAGCTAGCAAACTATCAAAATCTAATACATTGTATGACATGAGGGTGTGTCTAAAAGTTAAACAATGTGACACACAGGCACAAAGCAAGTGTAGTGGGCCCTCGAGTTTCGAGACCGCCTTTTGTTCTATGACCCTGTCGGTGATGTTTCTTTTGGATGCTGTTTAAGTCATAAAAATACAGCT
The DNA here is from genome assembly GCA_905475405.1 of Schrankia costaestrigalis. Classification (NCBI taxonomy): domain Eukaryota; kingdom Metazoa; phylum Arthropoda; class Insecta; order Lepidoptera; family Erebidae; genus Schrankia; species Schrankia costaestrigalis. The sequence continues at coordinate 14,387,098 of FR997840.1, read as the reverse complement.
ACTTCTGGTTTTAGTAGCGATTGCGTATAATTACGTATTTGCTTAATGCAAATATTTGTGTGCATGATCATGATTGTTTGCATTGGTCTGAGTGTTTCTATGTATAATATGTATGTATTTACAAAAAAAGTATACTATAAGTACCCATAACACAAGCAGGTTAAGCCTAGCTTACTTTGGGAACAGATGGCGCTGTGTAGAGATGTCCGAGAATATTTATATTTATTTATTTAATTTTGATTAATGGTATTTATTTTTTCTTTTTTGAATAAATAACTTTTTTCTTAAAAAAGGTTAGCCTGTGATAGGGATCAACACATTTCACTTTAACTTTTTTTGGGATCACACAAATAGTAGGTATTTGTCCTACGCAAGATTAGAAGTAAACCATTCCTACTAACTAATCAAACGAGTCTCTGTGTGGGCATGGAGTAAGAATACAGTGTGCCACCACCCCATCTCACCACATGGGTGTCGTAAAAACCGACTAAGGTACTAACCGTGAATATTATCTTTACGTAATAAAAAGAAGGAAAACTTGAAGTTAAACCCTATACCTACCAAACTCTTTGGCCAGCGTGTTATTATTAGGCCAAGTATCCCTCCGTTACTAGAGAAGACCCGTCCCTGCAGTGGGACATTAATGAGCTGTTATGAATAATTAAACGAGGGCTGTATAAACTTTTGCGCCATTAAGAAGAGGCAAACTTTTTTACCACGGGTAGCATGGAAGGGAAGGCTGGATTGTATTTTAACGCCTTATGTTCTGGTGTCGTTTGGATTTTTGTTAAAGACAATAATTAATTACAAAAAGTGTAAGTAACTTTTGTTACTTAAAAATACTTAGCAAATTAAAATAGGTAAATTATATCAAAGGTACATTAATTATTTCTGTTATTATCATTAATTAAGTTAATATAGCACTGTAAAACATACAAAAAAACAGATTTGCCTCATGCCTCATTCTGGTTTACTTTCAATATTTGGACATAGGCTATTGAATTAGGTAATAAGTACCTGTAATAATAGTTGTATGTGTGATTAAGTAATAAATAAATATTGACTGCCAATATTTTATGACTTGCGCCGTTCTTCCACCCAGCTAGACAGGAAGTTCTGTCTCTTAAAACAACCGCACGAGATCGCTTTTGTCTAATGTTGATGTGCCCTCGGACGATACTTTGTAAAAGTGCATTTTTTATACAATTTTCTCTAAATGTATTTTATTTGTTCTGTTTTAAACATATTTTAATTTTATATCATAAAGTTATCTTAGTTTAATTGTATATAAGCTTTTATCTATACACATCGTGGATTATTCGAAAGCCTATATTCCATAGCATAGCCTATGTCTGCATAGGCAGGGTATACGGGATATAGGTACATTATGGAGTTTAAAGGGAAAAGTAAGCGTAAGATAATGTTTCCTATTTTTCATTAAATGATATAGATTTTGATTGACTGTTGACAAAATCATCCAAACTACTATTGTGACAATAATAATATTTATACAAAATTTTGTAAAATGTTTGCTCTAATAACATAAAAAAATACGTGTAATGTCCGTAATTTTTTCGCACAGCTTTTACTACAATCAGTATAACGTAATACATAAGCTCAGTAAACGCAGACATACTCGTACGTACTCGTATTAGCAGCTCTATGTCTGATTAAGCTACTTACAGTCATTCCTATGTTAATGCATTACCAAATACGTACTATTATGTGACTCAACGCTTAGTAATTGTGTTATAGAAGTGTGTGAAACTGAGTGCAATAAATGTGTTCATACTTATTTGTATTTTCTAATCCTAAAACTTTTATATAATCATATTTAGCATCAAAAAGCTTTAAAAATACCTATAGGAATCTACTTAGGAATCTCCAACGACGTCCTAATAGTAGCCCAAGTACCTATTTATCAAAAGAAGACCTTGTGAAAAGAGTTGGAATTAAAACAGTTTTAATTAATGTACAAATAATTAAATGAAATTTTATTAATTAAAACTTAAAACCTGCAATCACACTATAGGATTACACGAAAGAAATTCCGAGTATCAACTTGAAACCAATATAAGCTGTTTCAAAGAGAGAACTACCAATGGTACATTAATTTATTAAAGTTCAAAAGTCAAAGTAAAAAGAGTAACACAATCCATTCTTCATTTACACCCTTTATTTCAGAAAAAAGGGTCAATGTTCAACGGATGCAAGACAAATGTCTTTGTATCGAACTCTACTCCATAGTTTTTCTATTTCCTGAAAAGAACAAATTGTTTTTGTTTTTATGTAAGTACTTACTTTTAATTAAATTTCTTGTTTATAAGACGGGGCGTTTTAAGATGAACAGTTTACTATTTAAACTGTCAGGGAAACGTTAAAGGCAAGGAGTTTGCTTTATGGAATTCTATTTTGAGATTTTATCAGATAGGAATACATGCTTTAAATCAAAATCAAGTTTACGAAGTTCTCCAAGTTATGAATGTAACTAGGCTACAAAAGTGTCATTTTAAACAAATTCAGCGATTGTTTAAAATATATGATGGCTTTTTATCGAATTTAATTGGCTGACATATTGGTCAACGGAGCTCCTGCGTCGATCCAAAACCTCCGTGTAGCTGCAGCAGTCATCTACGATAAGTAGATTTATTTTTCATTGCTTTGCAGAAATTATTAGGTAGTATAGGCAGTGATCAGTATTTTATTTCATTAAAATCTTTTTTTACTTATTCGTTTCACCATTTAAACATTATTGGTAACCACATAATACGGATGTAACAATGAAGAGAAATTCAAAAGGAATTCGTAGATGTCATGACGACTTGGAGATAGGATCTGGTTTTATGTGGTCTTTTATCAAAAAGGTTTTATTGTCATGGGCGCGGTAGATAACGTAGTAAATCCTTTAACATTTTTTAGTACGAATTTGACGATTCTTCGTGATTACAATCATACTAGCTATAAAATTTAACAGTAGCTACTTACAGATTATTCTATTGCTGAAAATCGGAATTAGCCTAGTCTTTGAGATTCCAGAAGTTTTAATTTACTTTTATAATTCGACGACCTCTGTGGCGGTGGTTATATAACATGACCGCTACGCAGAGATCTCGGGTGTAATTCCCGCTCAATGCAAATCTTTGTGTGCATGAACATGATTGTTTATGTATATGTGAACAATATGAACTTATTTACAAAAAAAAAGTATTTATGTTTTTTTATCTGTTGTCTAGTACCCATAGTACAAGCTCAGCTTAGTTTGGGACTAGAAGGCGTTGTGTGAATGTGTGATGATTATTTATTTATAATTCCAAAAATGAATTTTTTTTTGTCTACAAGTCGCAAAGTAATTCTGTCTGATTCCGTCACAAGGTCGCCGCTTTGTGCAAGTCAGCTGGTAAACGGCCTCTTAAAGGTTTAACATTAAGTTGAGCCAGTTATTCATACATACATGTGGCATAGTTTGCGGTGGACGCACATGTATGAAAAACTAGCTCAACTATGCGAGCTAAGCTAAACCAACTTAGTTTAGCCGGCGGTGGACTTTCGGCTTAAAACAGCAACTAATATTTTTCTTTGCAGTAAAATTATTGCTTCATTGACCCAATATATTGACCTCTTAAGAAGGGACTATGATCCCTTTTCCTATAATCATGATTTCAAAATGCAGGTCAATATTCTGACCACGTTTCACTGCGAGCCCTTACACCGGCATTTGCTAAGCATCAGGAAATATAATAATTTGATAGCATACCCCTTCCTAATATTAATCTTTACAATATCGGCAATTTGTTGTAAATACAACTCTATTTACTGTTATTTTAAGTCTGTTTTAAATTGCTAACTAAAATAGTGTCGAATAGTTTAATTAAAATGTTCCTTCTATGCCTAAAATAACTTGTTTATTTAGTACACGAGTTAATAAATTCTATATTAATTAACATCGTCTATCTCATGTATGTTGTTTACTTTTCATAACTATATTTATTTGAGGGCGACGCTATACTCGTAGTATCCAAATTTGATGTAACCTAAAAAAATCCCTTTTTCCATAATAGTTATACGATCTTTTTATAATATATAAGTATAATACAACTGCAGTTAGATCTAAGTAAATTAATGTTTTATAAAAATAACACTTTATCATCAGCTAAAAAACCACAGAGTGTAATGATTGATAACAAGATAATCATAAACAAAAGAGTTTTTAGATTTTTAATATACTTCGTTTTTCAACGTGTCTAATGGGTTATAATTTTAGCATTTATCTAACAATGTAAGTAAGTGAAGAATACAAAAATAAAAGAAACGAACTAATGATGTTATCTTGACCCTTTTATAACATAGGCTTTGACTAAGTAGGTAAGGATTACATCTTACGAATTCGTTGAACTACTATTGGACAGGCAACCCAAAAGAAAACGGTGGGAGGAACGAAAATAATTGTCTAACAGTAGCCATGAATCGAATAAAAAGCAAATTTTTTGCCCTGCTGTGGGAAAATATGAAGATATTGTCCCACAGCAGGGCAAAAAATTTCATAACAGCCCATGTATGTCCCATTGGAGGGACGGGCCTCTTCCCATGACGGAGGGATACTTGACCTACTAATACTACGCTGGCCAGACGGATTGGTATAGGGTTTAATTTCAAGTTTTCCTTCTTTTTATTTCGTAAAGGTAATATGTAATATTTACCTACGGATAGTTTCTTAGTCGGTTTTTACGACAGCCATGGGATGCGATGAGGTGGTGACATATTGTATTCTTACTCCGTCACCACATGGACGCAGTGGAACAATATAGGCTTTTGATAACAGTGTTTTCTATTAAAAAAATGTCTTTCCTTCTAATCTTACGGTTCTAAATTCTAGAAACTAGTAAGGTTTTAATTGACACTGCAATTTTATGGAGCACATGTACCGGTTTATTACGAAGGAAATAAACTGAAGTGGCGAAACGAGTCACCTAGTTTATTCTATGCAGTTATAATAAACGATGCTTAATAGATATTAGCGGTTGTAATAATTGCATGTCGTTGGAATTAGCCTCTATATTTCTAAATATAAGTATGCTGGCTTGACGTCGCCAGGGATGACATGCGTGCCAATGGTCTTGCAATTAAGGATGCCGAAGACCGTGCGAAGTGGAGAAAGAGAAGCCGGAAAGCAGACCCCAGGCTCCATGGCTCTCGAGCTGTGGACGCAACTGGGAACTCGATAAGATGAAGAAGAAGAAGATTTCTAAATTATAAGTACTTACTTTTGTTGTCTTTTTGTTTGTTGTAAAAAACTTGCTAGTTTTTTGCTTTTGGGAAATAAATCCAATTATACTTTTTTTGAGAGGACTGGATAATAATAGTCTATGTTTTATATTTATACAACACTTCAACGGCCCAGTTGCAGCCTTTTTTTATTAGATTCCGTCTCGAGTTATGAAATGCACATTGCTTTTCCGGTGAATTCCATTTTATTACCTGCCTGATTCGTAATGATGGTAATGTTTTTCATATGCGGTATATTCATTGGCACCGAAGCCTGTAAATACTTAACTGAGTTTTAAGTTTTAGATGCCGTTATATTTAGATTTTTCACGTTAAAGGTAGGTATTTAAAATTAATTAGGGCTCTAACGCTCATCGGTGTGGTGACGGAGTAAGAATACAATAATATGTCACCACCCCATCTCATCCCATGGGTGTCGTAAAAACTGACTAAGGGGCTATCCATAAATATTATCTTTACGAAATAAAAAGAAGGAAAACTTGAAATTAAACCCTATACCAATCCGTCTGGCCAGTGTGGAATTAGTAGGCCAAATATCCCTCCATCACGGGAGGAGGCCCGTCCCAGCAGTGGGACATTAATGGGCTGTTATGATGAGTGCTCCAAAGAGTACTACTCGTTACAAATAAGAATGTGCATGAGCCTGCGAAATATTGTGACGTCATCCAAACAAATTCGTAAGACGTCCGTACTTTCTACGACGCCCGTCCGAGCTTTGACAGATGGAGGTCATTGACGCGACCATTCTTATTTGAAACGCATAGTACATACCTTGCCGGATACGAACCTCTTTACTAAGGGTCCTGCGTACGGAGAACAAATACGGTGATTTTATAATTTAACTAATTTCAATTGTTTCGCTGGGACATTGATGGGTTGTATAATCTTATCATCATAACAGCCCATCAATGTCCCACTGCAGGGACGGGCCTCCTCTCGTGACGGAGGGATATTTGGCCTACTAATACCACGCAGGCCAGACGGATTGAAACAGGGTTTAATTTCAAGTTTTCCTTCTTTTTATTTCGTTAAAGTAATAGTCCCTCAGCTTTTTTTACGACACCCATGGAATGAGATGGGTTGGTGACAAATTGTATTCTTACTCCGTCACCACACGGAGAACGCCAGATTATAAAACTACACATTTATTCAGTTTATTAATAAGAAGTAAAAGTAACATTATAATACAAATTATAACACCGTGTTATGTCACGTAAGTACTGAAACTGTAAGTTAAAACATTCTCCGCGTGAACATTTTGTACAAGGTGCAACGGTGAAGTTTTAAGACTCTCTCATATTAAAATAGCTTTCATACTTCATGTCATTACTGTCATAAGTTTTTCTTTTGCATGTAGGTTGAATAAAGATAGGATAGGAGAACGATGTGTTTTAAGACGAAAGAATTTGCTTATATTGAGTGAGAGATTGAGCTAGTAGTACTCGTTGCTTCTATATACAGGGTGCTTGGTACATCGTTTGCCAAATTGAAATAGTTTATAGAAGAGGTCATTACCCGTCTTACCTCACTCACCTAGACGGTTTTAACCTCAACATATTTTAGATATCGATGTAAAGCTATTTTTAAAAGAAAAACCCAATATTTACCATGAACACTTAAATATTAAAAAAAATTTCCTCCGTGAGTCCTCATAATTATGTTTTGTTTTAAAGTTTAATACTAGGAGCATCAAATAAATTCATAATAGCTCACCAAAAACGTCAACTTTTTGTTTATTGACTTATTATAACTAAAGAGACAGGTAAAATTTAAAGATATGATCAACTTCACAGTACAATAAAAAACTAAATAAAAGAGAGAAAGTTCTTCCATTTTCTGAATAAATGCCTTAATTTATCCTCTTTCCATTGGTATACAACGTGTTATAAAATAGTAAATAGTTTTTCTATAAAACATGTGTAATACATAATTCTAAGTAAAGAAAACACGTTTGATGAATAAGCAAAGGTAAATTTACTAGCTATAATTGCTATAATTGATTCATTTTAGCGTACTTACCCAGTTACTTTAGCTTTTTTTGTCACTGCAGTGGGTCTACCTTATCAAATTAGAGTTAATTTTAATATAAGAAAAGAAAAAAAAATCATCATTTACTATAGCGTCAATAATTACGATTAATGTTATGCATATTAAATTATATATAATTGCATATATAATTATTGTTATGGATATTAAATTTAAATAAACATAATTAAACAGTTGGTCCCATTCGCTTAGACTTTCAAAATTACCGTATCCAAGGGATTAAACGCCGTTCCCAATGTTAATGATACAGGATTTTGGGGCCCAGAAAGTATATTTTGGTTTTCGTATGCGAACGGGCAATTTTACTAATTATTTCATTAGAATAAAATTAATATTTGTTCGAAGTTCTTCTTGTACATGTAAAACGGTTGTGAGCTGTCAACGTAGAGTCGTGTTCCTGAATTCGAAATAAACTTAAGTTAACTCGACTGTGATATAGATAAAAAGAATGAAACGAATAAAGATATTGTATTAGATTTGATATGTTTTTGAAATCAATGTAATTTGTCAGATTTTATTTTTCAGCTTAGACTGTGATTACACCATTAGCTAAGAGTTTAATGACTTTAGCCTAAGCATTAGAATACGCAATTCCGTTTAAGTACTTTTGTTTTCATAAAAACAAGGATACACAGTTCAATGAGTTACACAGTGAGTGGTACACTCTTTTAATCCAATAAAATTGCATTTACGTAAGAAAAAAATGTGCTATCCATAGATCCATACAAAGTTTTACACTATCTTACACCGTTACTACATCGACGTATGTATTCTACTCCATAATTCTATTTTAATATTAACCCTGTTTTAATATAAACTGTTTTAGATCCTATGCTCACAAAACAGGTTCTCGCAAAGTTTTTAAAACAAGTACCAAATTTTATATCAGTAAATAATATATCGCACGTCACAAACAAAAGGGTATTATTTCGAAAACGTTGTTTTGAGATATCGCGTATTAAAGTTTAAAAAAATCATAGATTCGGAACTACTTACTCAAATATTTAAAATTATCTCTAGATTTAAAAGTACACTATCCATCTTTATGCTTGTTAAGTTTAGTTTGTGTATCTATAACAGTTTTTTTTATATTAATAGTTTTATGGGAACAGAAAAAGATGATACCCTTTAAGCAGTTCAAATAGCTCTTAAGTTTAACTTGCTACTCTCTAGCTTAACCAAAATTTACCAAATTATTTCGATAACCAGTTGTAATTAATATTGATACTATATTAAGCAGCACAGAAATTATCTTTTGCCTACATGGCTAAGGGATTATAATTCTTCTTCTTCTTCGTTTCGACGGCAATAAGTCTAATTTCAAATATATTTTAGATGTGCTTTGCCCAAAAACCAGCGACAGCAACAACATTATCGTTGGCACTCTTTAGGTCTTCTGGTGTGCAGGTGGCAGGGCACATTAGGCATGATAGGAAGTGTTCCATGTCCTGGACGAGAGAACCGCACCCACATCCACTATAGGAGGGGTTCAGATAACCCCATTTAGTCCGGTTAGAGTTACAGCGGCCTACTTGGGTACGTAGCCTATTGAGCGACCTCCAGATCGGCCACTGCTCCTCGAAACCAGGTGGAAGATGTTCGGCGGGTGGAATGAAGTCCGCCGGTGGTGCAAAGTTTGAGGCCCACCCGTCCAGTCTAGCCTTACTGGGGTCACCGCACAGTGCACGTGTGTGTCGCAAAAAACTCTTACGACTTTTGAGGCGTGCCCTGGGTATATTGTGCGAGTAAAGTGGATGACAAGGGTCGGTCTCTTGTTTTTCCTTTCACATTCGCAAATGACCTGACGGCGAACACCAGGTCGAGCAATGGCGGCCAATGAGTATAATTTGACCAATGGGGTAGGTTTCAAGCAGCCAGTTATTATACGGCATGTTTCATTCAGGGCAGAGTCGACCATACCTGCGTGAGCCGAACGGTGCCATACCGCGGACGCATACTCTCCTGCCGTGTAGGACAATGCCAGACCCGTAGTCCTGACAACATGTGGGGCTGCCCCCCAAGACGCAGAAGTTAGGCGTTTGACCAAGTTGTTTCTGATTGATATTTTTTGCTTGGTATTATAATAAATTAAATACTGATTGCATCTAAAAAATCTAGAAATTCTATTTGTTTTAGTATCATAATTAGTTATAATAAAAAAGAAACTCAATATGAAAGAAACATAATTTAACAACATTATGTAGGTACCTACAGTAACAAAACTATCAAATTAAATCAAATGTGATACTTTAGGGACATACGTTAGATCCCTGTTGTCACTGTCAGCAAATGGATCTTCGTAGAAGTATTGAAGTGGGCCATGAAAGAGAAAGTTGTACCTGGGAAGTATGTGAAGTTAATTCGTGCTATGTAAAGACAAATCAGTTATACGTCCGATCGTCTTGCAACTCCAACCTGTTCAGTGTGGCGGTAGGCTTGCACCAAGGGTCGGCTTTAAGTCCTTACCTCTTACTGATTATGGACGCCTTGACGGCGGGCATACAGGAAATGGCACCCTGGTGCAGTGTTTGCCGATAACATTGTTCTGGTTGGGGAGGATGGACCTAAGATCCAGAGCAGATTAGAGCGTTGGCAGTCCTGAAGCCATAGCGCTTAACGGCATGCGCCTTCTAGTCTTCTCTGTCTTCTGGTATCTCGGTTCTTTCATTCAAAGCGATGGCGAAGTAGATCGGGCGGTCAAGAACCGAGTTAACATAGGATGGATGAAATGGCAGCAGGTCATTGCTTCACGGGAACCATCTGTGACCCCCACAGTCCCCTTAATTTAAGGGGAAGATCTATAAAACTATGATTACACCTGCCGTCCTGTATGGATCAGAGAGTTGGCCAGAAAAGGGATGAATGAAAGACAATCTGTGTGGTGTTACAAGAGTAGATAGAGTAAGAAAAGAGTATGTAAGAAGATTTGAAAGTGGCACCGGTGGCAGAAAAATTACGTGGCAGCCGGCTGTCATGGTATGGGCATGTTATGCGGAGGAATGAGAGTCATGTAGTGAGGAAGGTGCTGAACATGTGTGTGGATGGATATAGGGGAAGAGGACGACCAAAGAAACGATGGATGGATTGTGTGAAAAGCTATATGGCTGCGAAGAGTGTTACTAGTGAGATGACGTCCGATAGGACAGTATGGAAGAAAAAAACATGTTGCGCCGACCCCAAATAAAATTGGAATAAGGGCAGGGAAATGATGATGATGAGCAAATGGGTCTTTGTTTTCTTCATTTTAAGAACTGTCCGGTGTACTTAGGCGATTGCTGATTGCTTTCATTATTAAACCAGCCTTCCTACTTCGCTTCATTGTTTTGATTATAACTAAAATTTAAAAAAGAAAAAATATAATAACAACTTAAAACGTAGTATTTTACTTGAAACTTGCAACCATAAAATACAATTGACAAGATGTACAGAATTATCTCAAGCAAATCGGGAGCTATAAAGTATTATTTTAATATTATTTCGTTAAAATTACCAAATTATATTATATTGAACAGGCAAGACAGTATTATTTAAAATAAAACATGAAACTAGTATCAATTTTAACAAGCAATAAGGTATTAACTTTACATAATACTGTTTAGAATACTTACAATTTTATAGATTGATTCGATATTGACGACTGGACGGGTTGTAACTCAGAAAGATACGTGCGACGGCCACGAACAATGCCCGGCTACTGAATCAACTAAGATGCGACTGTCTTACGCCCGAATACTCAAACGTCACTTAAATCGTCTAACAATAAACGGCATCCTAAACGTTTGGATCCTTACATTTTTTTCGGTATACACAAACGCCACTTAAGTCATTCATATCTTTGATTAGCTAAACAGCCGATAAATGTTTGCGTACTGGTAACATTCACCTCATAAAGTATGTTTTCAATTACAAATTTAATTACCCTATGCTGTGTTTTCGTTTTACGCAGAAAATGGAAAAGAATAATCAGTTGTGTGCTGCATACTACGATTGTAATTGAATATTCACTTGGAAATTTTCAGACATAAGTATTACAATTTCAATAAACAAACTAAATTACACCATTCTTTATTTTTAAATATCCCTATAATTGGTTATTATCTTTATCTATGGTTGACACGATCATTGCACAAAGAACGAAACGTTTACTCAGTGACACTGACACAACACGACAAAGCGCGAGTTTTCATCAGCTTGAAAATTTTTAAGAAGAATCTTTTACTTTCGAAAAGAGATGAAATCATTTAGAAATAATTAAAAAGTGAGTGAAATGTAAACGTTATACGAAAATGAGACAAATTAATGTGAACACATTTCAACATACTTCTTTTTAAATTGCAAGTTTGTGATTCAATTCAATCAACAATGACTTTCCAGATATCAAAATATTGTAGAAAATAAGGAAATAAACGGCTACATGATAAGAAGCGAGAGACCTGGGAATTTGTGTGTCAGCACTGTAATGCCGTTGCTGTGAGTGGCTTCAGATCATGGCAACAACTGCGACACTTTTACGAGAAACACAAACAGAAGTCAAAAAATAATAAAAACAGAATGGAAATCAATAAGTACAGAATAGAAATGGAAATGGATAAATTGAAAATAATAATCTTGTATAATTATGTTGTATATAAATAAAACTACTTATAATTAAAAAAGTGTGTATTTATTAAAGTAGTCCTTGTTATAAAATGTTGATTAGTATAAAGGCTTCTAGGCTGTGGTACCTACAGGTTTTTCTTCTACGGTAGAAAGTGAATCCTCTTCTAAGATCCCATTTCGCCTACGCAACGCTATGTTGTGTAACAAAGCGCATCCCACAATAACTAGTGGAATAATATTAATTTTTAAACCCATTCTATGTTGAAGACAGGGAAATCTCCTTTTTAGTACACCAAAAAGCCTCTATAGGATTTCTGGTGCTTATTTGGGCTCTATTGTAAGCTTATTCTGTTGGTGTTCGTGGATTTTATAATGGGGTTAGCAGGTACGGTCGACACAGATAACCGCTATAACCAAGTAGAGTCTCATGGCTTGAAAATCTCCACGCTCTAACTGTGCACATAGAGGAAAGTCATTTAATATTGTGCTATCATGTTCGGAACCTAGCCATCTTGCAATAACATTTGTAATGCAAAGTTTTGGCTGTCATTTAATGTACAATTCGATGAATGAATACACTTCTTTGATTATTAAAGCGATAATCGTCAGCTGTAGGGACGAGAGGGGTTGTTAAAATTAGAGTGAAAATATTTATATAACGCCTGATGATTTTTTTATAGCAATATTAGATTGTAAACATCATGACCTATTTTTAGACGTAAAATATTTTTCTCAATCGAATCCGATTGACGTTGAAGTCGCCTTAACTGCATATTGCTGACGATTATTTTATTTATAAATGTGTTTAAAACTGAGGTTTTCCAGAGATTTTTTAATGACTTTAACAGCCTGTATACTTTTACTCTACCGCTAGTGCGGCAACTGACGCTTACTTTACTGATTTCCAGACATTGAACCACTGTTTGAATCATCATAATTACTTGTTTATTAACTTTTTGGAGATTTAAGAGACCTTGCGACCACTCTCAAGTTTTTAAGCTACTTTAATCAATTTGGCAGGTCATTTGACAGCTAAATAAGTTAAGTAACGTTTGAGTATACGAATTTATTACTAAGTCGGCGTTTAAGTACAAATAAATTTAAGATAAATCGTTGCTTAAAATTGTGGTTTGTGTATAGGATAAGAGCTACTTTGTAGCTAAGAAACCGATAAATATTTAACTAGCGTTTGAGTATTCGGGCATAAGTAAGTGAAGAATACAAAAATAAAAGAAACGAACTAATGATGTTATCTTGACCCTTTTATAACATAGGCTTTGACTACGTAGGTAAGGATTACATCTTACGAATTCGTTGAACTACTATTGGACAGGCAACCCAAAAGAAAACGGTGGGAGGAACGAAAATAATTGTCTAACAGTAGCCATGAATCGAATAAAAAGCTAATTTTTTGCCCTGCTGTGGGACAATATGAAGATATTGTCCCACAGCAGGGCAAAAAATTTCATAACAGCCCATGTATGTCCCATTGGAGGGACGGGCCTCTTCCCATGACGGAGGGATACTTGACCTACTAATACTACGCTGGCCAGACGGATTGGTATAGGGTTTAATTTCAAGTTTTCCTTCTTTTTATTTCGTAAAGGTAATATGTAATATTTACCTACGGATAGTTTCTTAGTCGGTTTTTACGACAGCCATGGGATGCGATGAGGTGGTGACATATTGTATTCTTACTCCGTCACCACATGGACGCAGTGGAACCATATAGGCTTTTGATAACAGTGTTTTCTATTAAAAAAATGTCTTTCCTTCTAATCTTACGGTTCTAAATTCTAGAAACTAGTAAGGTTTTAATTGACACTGCAATTTTATGGAGCACATGTACCGGTTTATTACGAAGGAAATAAACTGAAGTGGCGAAACGAGTCACCTAGTTTATTCTATGCAGTTATAATAAACGATGCTTAATAGATATTAGCGGTTGTAATAATTGCATGTCGTTGGAATTAGCCTCTATATTTCTAAATATAAGTATGCTGGCTTGACGTCGCCAGGGATGACATGCGTGCCAATGGTCTTGCAATTAAGGATGCCGAAGACCGTGCGAAGTGGAGAAAGAGAAGCCGGAAAGCAGACCCCAGGCTCCATGGCTCTCGAGCTGTGGACGCAACTGGGAACTCGATAAGATGAAGAAGAAGAAGATTTCTAAATTATAAGTACTTACTTTTGTTGTCTTTTTGTTTGTTGTAAAAAACTTGCTAGTTTTTTGCTTTTGGGAAATAAATCCAATTATACTTTTTTTGAGAGGACTGGATAATAATAGTCTATGTTTTATATTTATACAACACTTCAACGGCCCAGTTGCAGCCTTTTTTTATTAGATTCCGTCTCGAGTTATGAAATGCACATTGCTTTTCCGGTGAATTCCATTATAATACCTGCCTGATTCGTAATGATGGTAATGTTTTTCATATATGCGGTATATTCATTGCAACCGAAGCCTGTAAATACTTAACTGAGTTTTAAGTTTTAGATGCCGTTATATTTAGATTTTTCACGTTAAAGGTATTTAAAATTAATTAGGGCTCTAACGCTTATCGGTGTGGTGACGGAGTAAGAATACAATAATATGTCACCACCCCATCTCATCCCATGGGTGTCGTAAAAACTGACTAAGGGGCTATCCATAAATATTATCTTTACGAAATAAAAAGAAGGAAAACTTGAAATTAAACCCTATACCAATCCGTCTGGCCAGTGTGGAATTAGTAGGCCAAATATCCCTCCATCACGGGAGGAGGCCCGTCCCAGCAGTGGGACATTAATGGGCTGTTATGATGAGTGCTCCAAAGAGTACTACTCGTTACAAATAAGAATGTGCATGAGCCTGCGAAATATTGTGACGTCATCCAAACAAATTCGTAAGACGTCCGTACTTTCTACGACGCCCGTCCGAGCTTTGACAGATGGAGGTCATTGACGCGACCATTCTTATTTGAAACGCATAGTACATACCTTGCCGGATACGAACCTCTTTACTAAGGGTCCTGCGTACGGAGAACAAATACGGTGATTTTATAATTTAACTAATTTCAATTGTTTCGCTGGGACATTGATGGGTTGTATAATCTTATCATCATAACAGCCCATCAATGTCCTACTGCAGGGACGGGCCTCCTCTCGTGACGGAGGGATATTTGGCCTACTAATACCACGCAGGCCAGACGGATTGAAACAGGGTTTAATTTCAAGTTTTCCTTCTTTTTATTTCGTTAAAGTAATAGTCCCTCAGCTTTTTTTACGACACCCATGGAATGAGATGGGTTGGTGACAAATTGTATTCTTACTCCGTCACCACACGGAGAACGCCAGATTATAAAACTACACATTTATTCAGTTTATTAATAAGAAGTAAAAGTAACATTATAATACAAATTATAACACCGTGTTATGTCACGTAAGTACTGAAACTGTAAGTTAAAACATTCTCCGCGTGAACATTTTGTACAAGGTGCAACGGTGAAGTTTTAAGACTCTCTCATATTAAAATAGCTTTCATACTTCATGTCATTACTGTCATAAGTTTTTCTTTTGCATGTAGGTTGAATAAAGATAGGATAGGAGAACGATGTGTTTTAAGACGAAAGAATTTGCTTATATTGAGTGAGAGATTGAGCTAGTAGTACTCGTTGCTTCTATAATTACAAATTTATTTTGGAAGCTTTGTGATGTAGAAAAGCCAGTTAAGTATAATACAAAAGTTCTCTAGTTCACATTGTAATAAATAAGATCATAGTATAATTATATAAAATACACGCGTGAAAGTTTTTCTGTTATTAAAATGTCGTAAAGTCCTAACAGAAGCGGCATCAAGCTATTTAACTAAATATTTATGCAGTTTATAAATAAGAAGTAGAAGTAACATTATACCTAATACAAATTATAACACGATATTATGTCATGTAAGTACTGAAACTGTAAGTTAAAACATTCTCCGCGTGAACATTTTGTACAAGGTGCAACGATGAAGTTTTAAGACTCTCTCATATTAAAATAGCTTTCATACTTCATGTCATTACTGTCACAAGTTTTTCTTTAGCATGTAGGTTTTATATAGAGATATTAGGATGAGAGAACAATATGTTGTAGTACAAAAAGTTTTGCAAAAAAATATTTTTAGTAAAAGCTTTTATTTAAATGGAAGAAGAAAATTCTTCTTCAAATTATTTTTTTTTATAATTTTTTTAACTATCCCTTTGTAGCCTCATGATATATTATGAGGAAAAACCATTCCACCTTTTTGGATGTCCAGTCATAGACCTAGACTAAAGTAATACAGATTATCATGTATTCATGTCATCCAAACTAAGCGTGTATGCTCAATCGGCTGAAGATATCTGCTTCAAAAATGAGTTGCAAGATTCCACCCGAACAAACATACAGATGAAGTTAAATAAAAGGTTCTAATAATTTATGTATATTGAGACATTGAACTACTTTGTATAGTCTAGTCATTTTAGGCATTTTAAGCCCCAATTTGCGGAATGATTCCAGGTGAGCTGGGTTTTTGCATACATCATTCATCATCATCATCATAACAGCTCATTAATGCCCCACTGCAAGGACGGGCCTCCTGCCGTGACGGAGGGATACTTGGCCTCCTAATACCACGCTGGCCAGAAAGATTGGTATAGGGTTTAATTTAAAGTTTTCCTTCTTTTTATGTGCATATACCATTACGTTGTTGTAATTAAGGTGTAAAAAAACGGTACAAATTGGACAATATTCACTACTTTACCAAATTAAATATACGAATAAAAGTTTTCTTTTTTTAATGCCGTAAAGTCTTTTACTATAGCGACATTTAGAGGTATAAAGTGAAACTTAATAAGTAGAAATAAGAATATTCAAAGGAAAACCTTTCAGTGGTGGCTAGTGGAAAGTGAGTGAGGCTTAAGCTTACACAAAGCGGTACTACTTGAAAGATAATAATGAAAAAAAGATATCTACAGATAGCTCGCGAGTTGAATGCAGAGCTTAGGAATGCGGTAGTGCTGTGACCTAATTATAATTATTGATTGACATTCATGTCGATAAATTTAAACAATGTTATAAGTTTAATTTTATTTAGTACACTAGGTTAACATGATTAAAAAAAAACAATATCATAATTATCTCATGTTTTTAATAATCATTTCACAAAACGGAATAAAAAAATAACACGGGAACTTCAGTATTACTATTAACACAATAACACGACAAACGTACGATAGTTGACAAGGATGGCACAGCACTACACTGCAGGCGCGTGAGGTGGGGCGTGCGGATAGCGGGGGGAGATGCTCCCGCTCTTTACCTCAGACCCCGACTGCATTCAACTCGCGCGCTATCTGTAGATGAAAGTGAAGTGGACGCATAGTATACTTAATAGTTTGAGTAGATTCAATATAATTTTAAAGGACATAGCTCAAAATACCCCAATACTTATAACTAAAATTAAAGTATTAGTTCGTTACTTTGTCTGAATGTATAACACAACAGCGACATCATCATCATCTCAGCCAATTGACGTCCACTGCTGGACATAGGCCTCTTCCAAATATTGCCACCTTGTGCGGCCCTACACAACAGCGTAATAAAAAAAAATACCTTTTAAAAATTTAGGGCTTTTTGGTCTGGGTAAAGGAAATGTTAGGACCAAATTAAATGAAACTTTTACAGTTATGTTTTTGACCTTATGGCGCGTAAAACTACTTTAGTTTTAAAGAAATATCACAAACAAATTCAGAAAATAAGAATAAGTATTATTCGATATACTTATTTAGTGGGACCAATATTTGTATCCAAGCAGGATGCTAAGTTTGATAGTTTATTATTAAGGAAGCATTCCACCAATTAAAGCTCCAACGGAATTTTGATAAACAATGATTAAGGAGTAATGTTAACTTTACTTCTACAAAGAGCAGATAACAAACAAAAAAAATGGCAAAGGAAGTCATGTCTCAACCATGTTCCTTTTTTAAACAGAATTTCAGTTGTAATATTTAAAAATGTGTTTGTTTGTAGGATAAAAACTTTTTAAACAAAAAATATACAATGAATGCAGTTTTCTAGTGACATACAAAGCCGTTTCAGCTATCATGCTCTGTCGCCAACTTATACTCAGTGCCAGTGTTGGATATTAAATTTAAATAAACATAATTAAACAGTTGGTCCCATTCGCTTAGACTTTCAAAATTACCGTATCCAAGGGATTAAACGCCGTTCCCAATGTTAATGATACAGGATTTTGGGGCCCAGAAAGTATATTTTGGTTTTCGTATGCGAACGGGCAATTTTACTAATTATTTCATTAGAATAAAATTAATATTTGTTCGAAGTTCTTCTTGTACATGTAAAACGGTTGTGAGCTGTCAACGTAGAGTCGTGTTCCTGAATTCGAAATAAACTTAAGTTAACTCGACTGTGATATAGATAAAAAGAATGAAACGAATAAAGATATTGTATTAGATTTGAATATGTTTTTGAAATCAATGTAATTTGTCAGATTAAAGCTTAGACTGTGATTACACCATCAGCTAAGAGTTTAATGACTTTAGCCTAAGCATTAGAATACGCAATTCCGTTTAAGTACCTTTGTTTTCATAAAAACAAGGATACACTGTTCAATGAGTTACACAGTGAGTGGTACAGTCACGAGCAATAATATGTACACATTTTCAAATTTTCTAAACTATCTGCACGTTTATCTAGACATTACAATATCAAAATGAATTCGTAATTTAGAAGAGGTTCCGTACAGTTTTGAATTAATCTTCGAATTTTCAATTTTGGATTGGCAGAACTTTAGATAACTGGTTTACAAAATGCGAAAATGTGTACATATTATTGCTCGTGACTGTACACTCTTTTAATCCAATAAAATTGCATTTACGTAAGAAAAAAATGTGCTATCCATAGATCCATACAAAGTTTTACACTATCTTACACCGTTACTACATCGACGTATGTATTCTACTCCATAATTCTATTTTAATATTAACCCTGTTTTAATATAAACTGTTTTAGATCCTATGCTCACAAAACAGGTTCTCGCAAAGTTTTTAAAACAAGTACCAAATTTTATATCAGTAAATAATATATACCTTTAATTTAATGGTTAATGATAATCGCATAAAATAATTAAATGGCGGTGCAGTCCCCATGGGTCAATGCGTCGTAACCCTTTTAGCGGCCATAACAATTTCTAAAGTTTAATTAAAAATTTCAATCTAAAAGCGTTGTGGTCAACTAAATTATGTTTAATGACTTAAACTTTCATTATTAATTTATTTATGAACTTTGTTAAGAGACATTTATGAATATTTATCTTAGTCTTTTGGCTAGCATTTAATGCCCTACTACAGGGTTTTTTTTAACAATGATAGTTTGAAACAGTTTCAATCTATCTGGGTTTAGTCTTACCCCCTTACTCATAAACGCCTCTTCAATTTAATCACTGTTTAGCGAGATTTTTCTTAGTTAAATCGTATGAATTTAAGCTAATGAATTGACTAAAATTTAAGAGGGTTTTATTAGTAACGGGGTTAGTTACTAAGACTATATTATTCAGGATATCCCTTCTGTGAAATGTATGTCTATCTTGTTTAAATCTGGTATTATTTTTGAATTCCTGGAGTGTTACTAAATTTTCTTTTTTTGGGTGGTGTGAGGGTTGTGACATTTTATTTTTGTAATTTAGATACAGAAAGTTGACTTGATAAACCATATATTTTGGTGTCTTACTTACTTACTTACTCCGTTGGCTCAACAACCCAAAATGTCTTGGATCCGATACGAGAGAGCGCCATTTTGGTGTCTGCTTAGTTTTAAAAACGGCTCCAACTCCAAGGACCTCCTGTCTTCGCCATGTGCTGCGATACTTTTATAAACCAAAAAAAACTTACACCCATAATATACAGGCTTAATATGAAGATAATAATTTGTGGATCGCACATAAAATATTATAATTGGAATCAGAATCCACGATCTCTCGCTTGATAGTCTAACTAAAGCGACCGCTCTCCCTTTGGCAGTCACAGTATCCATCATTAGTTTTTCCTAACACTGCATAGCCTACGAGCCTGCATAACTAACTTTAATTGATATTGATTATGTCATATTTAATTAAAAATTTCAATCGAGAAGCCTCTATACCTATATTCATTTGCTCTACTGAGAACAGCTACATCATTGCTTGCCGTGCTTCAAAGACATGGTGTTTATTCAAATAGCATATCAATTTCTCAGTTTTCTTAGAGAACCTAACAATCACATTCTTTAATAGTAATAGGAATAGAAAGTAAAATAAGAAAACGTTACGTCTTATAACAGATACAAAAATATAAAACAATTTTTGTGCCAATACTACAAACGGACGCTGACAAAGTAAACCTTTTGACTCAAAACTCACGTCAAATATTGCTAAACAAAGCAAGAAATTATTTTTCCAAGTCACATAGTAATATATCATAACGCTATCGGGTTATCCATTGATGCTTTTACTCGAAATAATTTACAAAACTCTGAGTTAAACCAGCAATGTATTAGCTTCATGTCGTTTTGCTCAAGTTGGTTTTGCGCATGTATACAACATAGTGCAACAGATAATTTTCTAAAGGGGCTCAAATTCAGTAGACTCTGGGCGGTCGTAGGGGAGTTACGCGCCTAGTGGAAGCTCTATACGAAGTTTCCAACGCCTTTCGGTGTTACGGAGTTTTGAAAGCTTTGGTTTAGTGGCAGTTTTGTTTTTGGACGAATCATTTGCATCATATTATTTGAGGTGAGTTAAATATTTTTGATGTTCAAATTTTGCTATAATATTTTTAACCTTGGTAAAGATTTTTGTTATATTTGTACCTGTGAAATTATTTGTCTGAGTTAGTTGTTAACTACGCAATTTAAAACTTATTTTTAATGTGTTTAAAATTAGATAATTGTGGAAAATATTTTGTCATTAGTATACTTATTATATTGATTATTATTTAAGCCGTTAAGTGTTTCAAAATACGTAGTAACTCCAACTTTAGGAACGCATTAGCTAATTCCCTCGTTTGAAAATGTTAGGCGTAATCCGTAGCTTTAAGTTCTAAGCACACAAAGGTCTAGATTTATTGTACTAGTAATGCCAAAAGGTCGTTTGGACTTCTGATCTTGGTTTATGGGAGTTTAAGACGGGACCGCGAAGTACCGATTACGTAAGATAATGTGTTATAATTATTTTATTATAGGTGTTTTGTAGGTAATGTAATATTATGGACTTTTAGTTAAGTAGTTAAATGAATAAAAATACGTAGTGTCATCCCTTTATCTTATCCGACGGGTGTCATAAATGTTTACTTAGGAAAAGTTCGTAAATATTTGTTACAAAATTTATTAAGGGAAATTTGACAAACAAATTGATACCATTATGTGTAGCCAGTATGATGTTAGTAGGTTAAATTGCTTTCAATCACTGGAGGAGCCTCTTCTTTGAAAGAGCTTATGTTTAAAAATTACTGATATATCTGCGAACTATATTTTGTGCTTTTCTGCCGCTGTTATTAAACTAGGTACTCTTTAATTCGACGACCTCGGTGGCGCGCCGGTAAAGCCAGCGGCTGCCGCGCATGAGGTTGTGGGTTCGATCCCCACGCAGGACAATAATTTGTGAGATCCACAAATTATTGTCCTGAGTCTGGGTGTTATATGTGTCCGTTAATTGATGTTTGTAAAAGTAACCGCGACACAGGGCATGATCCCTAGTGCGGGAGTTGTCTTTAAAAAAGAAAAATTTATATTTGGATAAAGATACAATTATTATTAAGACAATTATTATTATTAATTCTTGAAGCTGTAATCGTTATGCCTTGGAGTTGTTCTTGTTCAACTTCTGCTACTCACTTGCAGTGAACCTAAGTTATGAATGCATTATTGCTAAAAGAACAATTTGTGCTTAAACAACATATATGTGAAAATCTATATTCCTCACGCTTTCACACAACGCCATCTAGTCCTAAACTAAGCAGAGCTTGTACTATGGGTACTAGACAACGGATATACATACATAAATACTTTTTTTTGTAAATACACACATAATATACATAGAAAACAACCAGACCAATGCAAATAATCATGTTCATGCACACAAAGATTTGCATTGAGCGGGAATCGAACCCGAGACCTCTGCGTAGCAGTCATGTTATTTAACCACTACGCCACAGAGGTCGTCAAATTATTTAATATTTTAGAATACCTTTAGAAACTGATTGTATTGTTGGCGCAGTGGCCACACCTGCGGCTGCCGTGCGCGCGAATGCCGTTTCTAAATAAAAGACAATGACTTGTCTTACCTACAGATGAGTTTCTCGCGCCTGGACGTCCCCCCTTCGTCCTTTTTGACTAGTTGTCACTTTGAAAAACACATTTGACTGTAAACGCATTGAGATCAAAGAAATCGTAATAGGCGACTAAGGGAAATTATACTATCAATCAACCAATCAATCAACTAGCCTATTGCAGTTCACTGCTGGTCATAGGCGGCTCCCAAACGCGCCACAGAACTCGGTCCTGCGCCGAATAATTATACTATAAACAGTACTTATCTAAAACAAAAACACAGTAATATACCCAAACATTAATAGCGGCTGCTTTACCAAATTACTTCAACAGATGTCGCTAGTTGCGAATCTTTGCTGTCCTAATATTAACTCAACGGATGAACATGATTGATGTTAAGGGATGCTGTTCGTACGTAATAAAGCTACGAGTACTTTACTATATTTAGTAAACAGACCTTTAACCTTTTACATATTTCCTATCCGCCATATTTATAAGGGATGACGGAAATATTTTGTTAATTTTTTGCAACGATGTGTTTAGGTCTATGTGTGGAAATGGAAACGTAACCTAACAGTTATCATGCTTTTTTTTAAAGGTTTTTCGTACCGTAGAATGGGGTTTCTTTAATAAGAATCCCTACATTGTCATCAGTCATTTATCTCTGAATGTGCTAAGAGAAGGATGACCGATTTATAGTATTAGCCCTTATCAGGACTGTCACATGTATGGCGTGCGTCATTTGCACGAAAATAACACTTCTATAATAAATTATTAAAGAAAAATGAGTAATCAATGTTACCCCACGACAATCAAAGTAAGGGGTTACTTTGATTGTCGTGGTTTAACAGTTTAATAGTTTACCAGGCTGCCGATTTTTACGAAACCCTCGGGATGAAAGGTTATACTTACAATGATAGTTATTAGACTACTTATTATTCTCGTAGTAGGCCTGGCCCTCTACGGACTAGTCTTTATCTCGCTACCACTTACGTGGCCGTCACGCTGATGTGATTGACTGAGCCCGGGGCACTACTCTGTGCTAATTTTGGGGCTCTGTGCCCGCCAAATGTGCCAAATACGTTGGCTTCTGATGCAAGCCGACACATGCTTCAGCAAATACATTCAAATGATCTCAAATTAGGTCAATCAACAATACAAGTCCTGTAGTAGTGTATATAATTTGCGCTTGAATAAATAATGGTTAGTATGTACCCATACGTTGATACGCGTAGGTTAGGAACAATACTTATAACGCGATCCAAACGGTGACCCGCCTACATAATTACATGACTAAACTGACCCATTTGTTTTTGTCCTTAAGTCTTTTATAGAGATACTAATGGCTTTACACGGGTGCAATGTTTCAATCAAATCAATCAACTAGCCTATTGCAGTACACTGCTGGACATAGGCCTCTCCCAATATACGCCACAGAACTCGGTCCTGCGCCTTCCGCATCTAGTCCGACCCAGAGACCTTTATGAGGTCGTCGGTCCACCTAGCTGGGGGGCGTCCAACACTACGTTTGCCAAGTCGCGGTCTCCACTCTAGGACAGGTTTGCTCCAACGGTCATATCATATTATTATGCATAATATTATAAATGGGAAAGCGTGTCTGTTAGTCTTTCTTTCACGGCCAAAACGGAGCTACGAATTGACGTGATTTTTTAGTAGAGATAGTTGAAGGGATGTAAAGTAACATAGGCTACTTTTTTTTTCTACTGTTTCCAGGAAAGAGGAACTTTAAACAGCAAAGCCGCAGGCAAAGGATAGTGTAATATACATATTATAAAACTTCCTCTCAAATTACTCAAACCACTTAAAAAAAACGCTTCAACAACCGTTGCCGATGGCGGCGGCTTTGTTTTATACTATGTAGTGGTAATAATACTTATTCGGCGGTATTGGTTTGGTCTGGCATTTACTGTGTTTATTACGTTACAGAAACAAGTGTATTAAAGTGTGTATACGTTGTCTAGTACCCATAGTACAAGCTCTGTAAAGTTTGGGACTAACCCCCGGTTTCTGAATGACTGATTAAGTCAAAATCAACTAATCAAGTGTCAAAACTGTCATTTTAGTTCCTGAAAATGATAGTTTTGACACTTGATTAGTTGATTTTGACTTGATCAGTCATTCAGAAATCGGGGGTAAATGTGTGAATGTATACAAAATAAAGAGAGGCATATAAGTGCATCTCTAAAGTCTGAAAGAAATCCTTAAACCTTTCCATACTTTATCAATAGAAGAGGTAAACATAAAGTGTCAATCATGCCATAGAGAATTTCCAGAGGAAAGCCAATTTTCTTTGTGAACTTTTTATTTATTTATTTATTATGGACAGCCAGTAGTTGTTACATTATTACATAAATTTACAATAAAAGCAGCTTAAGTATAAAGTAAATGCACAACATTCTAAGGTGTCACAACATGCATAGAGAGTAACAAATTTAAACTGTACACATTGTTATAAAAAAAAACATAACAAGGAGTTTAAAGCAAACACTAAATTCGAAACATTGAATAATTAAAATTAAAACATAAAGAGAGAATTACTTAAAAATAATATAACATTCAATAATAATAATAAAAAATAATAATAAAAACGTTTATTCATCTCCACAAATTACATGTACATACACAGTTGACAGAAAGGTTACAAGTTTATAAGTAATTTGTGGGAGATCTGGAGTCTAAACTAAGCCTAGGCCTGTACTATAGATCTCCAGGCCCCCCATGATTCAATAATAATAAACATCAATTACAAAATAAAAATAAAAAAACACTTAAAATATAAAACATTTGAATGAGATCGTTTGGGCTAGTCTAATCCATCTCTCAACAACCTTACAACAGTATTCTTAAATGTGGATAACTTATCCGCAAAGACATCTACCTCTCCGCAAATACTATTATATGTCTTGGACAAGCGGTGTACAGGGGAAAATTGTTTTAAATTTGTCCTGGCACACGGCTGGTGCAACAATCCTGCATTGACGAGTGCACGCCTAGGTATACGACGAGGGACACGCAATGTAAATGATTCCAAGAGGGATGGACAATCGATGTCACCTCTCAACACTTTGTAAAGGAATGTCATGTCGTGCATCTGTCTACGACACAACAGGCTATTCATTCCAAAGTGACGTAACTTATCCTTGGTGGATGGCAACTGTTTATGCAACCTACATGAAAAGGATAGGTGTCTAAGGAATCGTTTTTGGATTCTCTCTATTCTTAATTGATGTATATGGTATTGTGGAGACCAAACTACTGAACAATATTCAAGATGACTACGCACGTAAGTATTATATTATATAGCAATTTTAGTGGCTGGGTCGCAAAAGACTTTGCCATTACGTATTATAAATCCTAGCATCTTAGATGATTTGTTGATGATGTTGTCGAAATGCGGAAAGTTAATTTTGAGTCAAAACACACTCCCAAATCCCTAACCTCCGATTTCTCCTGAAGCATTGTACCATTGATGTGAAATTGTGTCTTTATTATGTTGTGGTTACGAGTGAACGTAATGGAAAAGCATTTATTGATATTTAAGGACATGTTGTTTATGGCGCACCAGCTACTTATAGAATATAGGTCTTTTTGTAATAAATCACAGTCTAGGGAATTACTTATAGTTTTGCATATTTTTAGGTCATCCGCAAACAAATAAGCGCTGCCAGATTTGATGGTAGAAACAATGTCATTTATAAACAAATTAAAAAGCCAGGGACCTAAATGGGAACCCTGCGGAACTCCAGAAGTAGAAGTGTATGTCTCAGAGTGAAAACCCTTGACCACAACATATTGCGTCCTACCAAGTAAATAAGATTGAAACCATTTCAAGAGAGAGCCACAGATGCCATATGAATCCAACTTCCTTAGCAACACTTTATGGCAAACTCTATCGAACGCCTTAGCAAAATCCATATACACAGCACTGACTTGATTACCTGCGTCGACCGCGTTTGTTAGTTCATTATGATATGCCACAATATGCGTGGATCGAGAATCGATAAAACCGTGCTGTTCGTTTACAAAGATATGTCGCGTGTGGTTTTTTAAATAAGGGTATATTAACGCTTCAAATGATTTAGCAAAAACTGATAGGATTGAAATAGGTCGGTAATTAGAGATTGTGTCTTTACTACCAGACTTATAAATAGGAACTACTTTAGCAGTTTTCCACAAGGTAGGAAATGTTCCAGTAGATAACGATTTATTTATAATAAGATAAAGTGGATAACCTAAGGATGAGGCACACCTTGAAATAAAATAAGGGGAGATTCCATCTGGCCCTGCACCCTTATGAATGTTAAGCCCTTTTAAGTACTTACAGACAGTATCTTGTGCAATATGTAATTGTCCCATAGTGTTAGTGTATGGACAAGTTTCAATGGGTGGTATAGTTGTACTGGAAGAGTCACTAAATGTAGATGAAAAGTAACTGGCAAATAATTTACATATTTCAGATCCATCCGATACACTTATATTATTTAGAATCATAGTTTGGGGCATTTGAATAGCGTTGCTACGTTTATCTTTCAAATAAGTATAAAAAAATTTTGGGTTAATTCTAATGCTGTCCTCGACTTTATTTAAATAGCTGTTGTAGCAAGTAGTTGCTAGCTTTTTGCATCTTTTGTTTAATATTTTCAACGATATTTCATCAAGCGGATTTTTAAAGACTCTGAATCTATGCAACAACTTATTCTTTTCTTGCGTCAGCTTTATTAATTGTTTGTTAAACCAGGGTGGATGCCTTCCACGGGTATTCTTAGTTTTAGGTACATAATCAATAATTAAGTTATTTAAGACTGAGTAAAATATCGATACCATATCGTTCACATTTTGGGAATCTCGGAATTCGTTATTCCAGTCCACAATATCTAGACGGGACTCTATCTGATTATAATCTGCTTTATAAAAGTTATGTCGTAAAGAAATATTACTTTTTAACAAAGGTCTTTGTTTAACTTCTATCATGATATCCAAAGGTGTGTGATGTGGATCTATGTTGACAAAAACGTTAAGAGATGAATGAACAGTAACTGCGCCAACCATGTTACTCAGAACCAAATCTAGAATCTTATTCGAGTTGTTAACCACATTGTTGTATTGACTTAGGTTGTTAAGCGAAATGAAATCTATAAGCATATGCGCTAGTGAAGAACCATGATGAAGTATAGGTTGACAGCAACTATATCCTTCACCATTAGTAGAATCCAACCATGAAATGGAGCTCATATTGAAATCACCGATCATACATACATTTTCCATGTTGTCGGAGACACGGTTGAAATTATCCAAAAAATGTTCAAAAATATTCTTATTTAAAGGAGGAGGAAGGTAAACCGCACAAAAGAAGATATATTTATTTTGACTAATTTCCACTTTTACAAAGAGGTCCTCACACTGACTTTCTGCTTCATTACACCGAGTAGAATAGAATTTATTAGAGACTGCTATTAATACGCTGCCACCATCTTTGTTGCCGTGGAAACCAGTGGATTCGCGATCTCTTCTGTAAACTGTGTAACGGCTATCAAACAGTTCAGTACTCCTTCCTTCCTTCCTGCATGAGGCACAATTTGGGTTTCGACCCGGGCTCTCTACGGAGACAGCTATTTTGAGGCTCAAGCATACTGTCCAGTACTATGTTACGCGAAAAACACCCGTCTATGCTTGTTTCTTGGACATGTCGAGGGCATTTGACCTAGTCTCGTACAATATGCTATGGGATAAACTTCTGGTAGATACTGACACTCCTGTAGAGGTTGTTGGTATGCTAAAGTACTGGTACAGTCACCAGACCAACTATGTTAAGTGGGCGGGCTCATGCTCACAAGAGTATAAGCTGGAGTGCGGCGTAAGGCAGGGCGGTCTTACTTCACCGCGGCTCTTTAATTTATATGTAAATAGTCTGGTCGAGGAGCTCAGCACAGCGGGTGTAGGATGTTCCATAGACGGTCACTTTGTAAATAACATATGGTATGCGGATGACGCCGTTTTGCTGGCCCCCTCGATAAAAGCTTTACAGAGGCTACTGGGGATTTGTGAGCGGTATGCGGTGGCACACGGCCTCAGTTATAATACAGCAAAGAGTGAACTACTTGTGTTTAAGTCAGGGAACCGATTACCAAGGTTCATTCCTTCTATTAATTTAGGAGGCTTACCTCTAAATAGGGTCACAAAAGTAAAGTACCTGGGGCATTGGGTCACCGAGGATCTCTCCGATGACCTAGATATGGAAAGGGAGCGTAGAGCCTTGGCGGTAAGGTGTAACATGCTGGCTCGTAGGTTTGCTAGGTGTACAAGAGAAGTTAAAGTTACCCTATATAAGGCATACTGCCAAACCTTTTACACCAGTAGCCTATGGGTCAAGTACACGCGCCGATCCGCCGATGCTTTGCGTGTCCAGTATAATAATGGTTTTAGGATGCTGCTGGGGCTGCCGCGCTTTTGTAGCGCATCGGGTATGTTCGCCGAGAACACAACAGACAGCTTTCAGGCTATAATTAGAAAACGTGTAGCATCCCTGATGCATCGTGTGCATGCCAGTGCCAGCAGTCTCCTAAACACTATTATTAGTAGAATAGATTGTCCAGTGGTACGTCACTGGAATACCATACACATGGGTTCCAGAGGCGCTCTTTTTAATATAAGATAATGTTTTTATTTTTAATCTACTAACATAGTCTTAAGTAAATATATTGTATACTAACAAATTATGGAATTTTATTCTGATTTAAATAAATATAATAAAAAAAAGTACTATATATGGAACTATTCAACCACGTCTCAGACATGATGACTATGTCATAGTTAGAGCAAGCAATGGAAGCTAAGCACTCATGTGTTTTGGTCCGTAAACCTCTAACATTCTGATAATATATATTTAGATTTGTGAATTTTACAACAGTTTATATAAGGATGAAACATTATAATATAAAATGGGTGATGAGTTATTTAAGATTGTCTAGTGTCTCTAGATTTTTAACATACATAAATTCACTGTCTTCCGTTCTACGCATGAATACACGACCTTGTTTGATCCATACAAACTTGAAACCTTTCTCTTTGGCAACATGGCGAGCAGCTGCATGAAGCTTCTTGTTTATAGGTGACAAATGTTCCAAAACAAAGATCGGTGACTTATCCCCTCCGATTCCAATGTGACTAGTATTAACCTTATCGTTAGAATTCGTCTTGTTGAAATGAATAGTTCTAGCCAAAAATGTATTACGCAGCTTTGGGGTAGCAAGTTTAACAATGATAGATCGAGGTCTCTTATCCTCCTTGTTACTTTTTGCTACACGGGTGCAGTGGTGAATGTCGGTTTCTTTTATATCGCAGGATACTACCTTGGCAAGCTGCATTATAGTTGACATTAAGTTTTCTTGCCTATGTTCGGGTACACACTGTATCTCCAAGTTGCTAGAACGGTTGTGCTGTTCTATGACCTGGAGTCTGACTTGCAAATCCTGAACGGTGTTGACTAAATGGGTGTTCTCCTTCTGCAGCTTACACATAGCATCTTGGTATGTGTTTATATTGTTTTTAGTTGTCTCATAGTTCTCATTCAAAAACTTTACGCTATTCTCCAACGTGATTATCTCCTGTTTCACAGACTGAAATTCAGTTACCACCATATGTTTGAGAGTCTGGTTGAGTTCTTGCATTAAGGCTGATCTCATGAGGTTAAATTCTTCTCTGAATACTGCTCGAACATCATCCTTCGAAAGAGCAGGTGTATGCAAATTCAGATCCAAATCCTCATTACTCGCTCGGAACCCAGAAGACGTTTTTTTACGCTGCGTAATATTATCATTGGCAAGCGGAGAGTCTTGTATGTTTTTTATTTTGTCCGGTGAGTCTAAAGGACGCAAGGGGGTATTGCTATTATCGGTTTTGGGTTGTTTGGAGCGACATCCGTGACACTTCCATTTACTTTTCTGGTCGGTGGTCATAGAGGTGAAGTGCTTTTCAGTTAAATTAGCACATGGAAGGTCATACTTAAGTTTACAAAAAGCGCAGCTCAAGAAGTCTTTAGCAGGGACTTTATTGCGGCATCCAGCACATAATCCAGGCATAGCGGCCATCGTCCAAAAAACGTCAAAGAAAGCAACAGCAATAAAAAAAAAAATCCTTAGCAGAAAAATTATTGTGCAAAATAATTGAGCAAAATATTGTTCATCCGTCTAACGTGCATGCAGCGTTGAAGCGGTGTAAGCGCTGAGTTGTAAAGCGCGTACGGGCGGGCCGCAAGTTGCGCAGGTCGTTACGTTCGACGCTAGCGGCGGCCGTTGCAGAATATTTTAAAATTGTATTCGATGATTACTCACTTGTTCTTAAGAGTTCCAGTTGCAAACTTATATCAAATTAAAGGTCACTTCACAAGCTTTCCAATGATGTATAGTTTATATAGAAACATTCAATTTTTGCACAAACTTTGAATTAAAATTGACGGAGCAAAAACATACAGTGTTACCTTTGTCGTGCGCGTACGCGAAGTCACTTTTCTCAGAATACCGTCTTTAGTTGCGAAATAATATTATTCTCTTTGATACCAAGATATTATGACTGACGTACGGACACGTTATCTCTATGCATTGATAATAATAATGGTTTTAAAAGCGAAATATATAATTTCATCAATTATTTCATTCCGATATTTTTATTTGAAAATGGTACACGAATATTTTTTTTAAACATTTTAAGTAAAACAAGGTTTTTTCTCTCGAAATCGGTGTGTATATTTTACATTCGAAATTTAATATTCTCGTCATTTAACAATAGCCTTTGTTAAAGACTTTTTAACTTTATTCTTATTTCGATTGCGTATTGAATGGTGTATGTTTCTTTTTTTAATTGTTCTATTTTTAAAGCGTTAAAATTGTATACATAAGATATCAAATTTCCACCTGCTCTTATTGTCCTTGTAAATTTGAAAATAGTACTATGTCGTATAGTTCTACCACATAGTTCTATTTTCAAATCTAGAAGAGAGATTGAAAGGCATTCTAAAAGTAAAAAAGTTTAATTTGGAGTAAACTTTTTTTGATTTTATTTTTTTATCTAAGCGTGGTATTTGTTGAGTTTTTTTTCAAAGGAGCAGGCTTCTTTCAATAAAGGAAAATGCCCCTAAGGTTATAGTTTTGAAGCATATTGGCGTATATCGAATACGTGTGCTAATAAAGACTAGGCTATTGTTGTACGCTACTGATGAAGAATTTTAGTTCAAACAGAAATTGTTGACATTGTAACGATAGTGTATTATAAAGTACTTGAATAGAACAATCATGTTGTACCTACTATATTTGTTAGAGTAGAGTTATTAACAATAATCCTTCTAGAATAATATTTTGTTATTAAATATAGATATTGTTAGTTGTTGATGTTTTTTAAAACACAACTGCTTACTTTTGACCTGACGTGTATTTATAAATATCTATTAAATGGATATAAATACATCAAGACTGAGGACAATCAAGTGTAAATTGTACAAACAATACGTCGCTTTGTCATAAAATGTTATAGCTTAAATAACATTGCCTTTAGATTTTAGCCTTTTTTATTAGGCCCATAGTTAGTTTTCCCTACGTCAATATCGAGTAATAAAATAAGAGCTAGAAAATAAGAAGAAGATTTGACTTTAAAATAACCGCAGACATTTAAATAGTTCGTATTGAATAAGTTAAGATAGGCAAATAAATTGAAATCGGTTCGTTTGTAAAATTATAAGAATAATGTTCAACTCATTTTCGTTTAAACAAATTTCTGAAGTCTGAAGAACGTTCTAGGTACATTAAAATAATAATATTGTTGAACTTGAACTGTCGACCGAATGGAATTTTGTGAGAAGATAATGAGCATATCGAGCTTAATATTGACTGTTTAACTGGAGGTCGAATAACGTTTTATTTTACAAATTATTAACTTTAGAAATTAACTTAAATTGTGATAAAATACTGAGATAAAAATCTTTTAAAAGACTAAAATCTTGAACGAAACCGTTTTATCTGCTAGGATCAAAATCTATAAATATTTTTGTGTATTTAATGTGATTTCCAGGAAAGCTTTAATAAAGGGACAATGTAATTTATTAGAAATAAATGGGCCACTTAAAGCATAACTTAGCACGTGCTTTTCTTACTTTATTGTAACATTCTTCCAACTAAAAAAAACGGGACTAAAAAAAATGCGTGTATCATTTAGTAATTCATTTAAACACACCATTCACCCCATAAATATTTAACCAATACGAGTACAAAGATACTTCACAGGAAACTCCACATAATATTGCACATGGCAACCCATTGTTATAATACCTATAACAAATTTCCATGTTACGATCACTTATAACACCTGTGACCTATAAACAGCCACGATCATATTCATACTTCATTTACCCCTCTTTAGGGGTAACGACACTTTTGCCTGACGCATCGGGGAGTCCCCCAATGTGAATAGAAAGGCTAGAAAATTCAATAACAATTAACTATGATAACAGTTTTAATGAAAGTAATGTTTTTCTGTTTAGTGGCTTTTATTGGAATTTGTGACGTGTGTTAATGTGAAATAAGAGAATTTGATGTCATCAAGACTTGGTAATATGGAGTACTTTCATTAATAATTAACGACGAGTAGTAATTTTTTCTTTCGCAAAAACTATGTCTCCTTATTAAGAATATTACAATATACGTAACACACTACCTTGGCATAAGAAAAATATAATATTTCTAATCTAATTTCTACCAATTTATGTATGTGGATTAATTACAGACATTTACGTGTATCTTGCCATACACAGTTTTTGACAGTGTTTGTTACGGTCCCTGCGAAACAGAGCAATGATCCCTAAAAAGCCAAGTATCCTTTTAATTAACTTGCTATCAAACAAATTAAAATATCTACAGCTTAGTTAATCTTACAACACATTATCCATCAGCTGACTTAACTCCTTGAACAACGATGATACCAGATGCTACAGTAAACCAATCAGCTGGAAAGAATCACGGGTCCGTCCAACTATATTTTTAAAATACAATGACAAAGACCTTCTTTCTTTTGACCAGGCTTGAGCGAAGGGATTTGTTTACTTTGTGTGAAAATTACAATTTACTTTACGTAAATGGTGAAAAGAAAAGATACGAATTGGAAAAGGATTATAATGATTTCACTCGAATGAAAATGGATGAGTAATCAAATAAGTACACCTTTTTTTTTCTTTTCTAAACGGATTCGCAAAGGAGGTATTATTTCCTAGCTCGCACGTTCACACAATAATGCTTATGTTTTTTAAAGCGTACTGAAACATATGGAGACGTGTTTCGTGTGCTATGGCTGTTGTGTAGGAACATTTACAAACATGTATAAATCAAGTCGAAGAGTTAACGAAAGAGCTGTCCATTGGTTGCGTTCCTTTGCTTAGAGTAGTACAGCAGTGACTGGACCAGATGCTCGAATATTTGGTCCAACCATCACATGTGAATTCGGCACCAAGATTCTTTAACCTTGCCAATCACGATGAATCGACCCAAGAATGTAATGAAAGTTAATCAAAGAATATTAATTAAAGAAAACCCAGTACTTAAATAAACAACGTACATACAAATAGCAATTACATAAAGTTATTTATTAGAGGTACTCCATAAACTGACAAAGACGAACGTGATACCGTTAGCGTATCTTACGCGTTTGCCTTAGGGTCGTAGCACACATATCAAAACGTAATGGGATCAGCACCGCCTCGCCTTTTTCTTCGGTGTCAAACGTCAAAAATCCAATTACGTTACGAGTCCGATTAGTATGCGTTGCAGTAAGGAGTTTCATACAAATATTACTAAATGGCTCGAGTTCATACAGTGACGATCCCATTCCATTTTGATATGTGTGCTACGACCTTTAACCGTTGAAAATACACATTAAAGTAGGTGTGCAATTCGATCGACCCACGAGTACGTGGTTAAATAACAGGTCCCTGGGTGGTCATTGTTTACACACTGAAGCCTCTTCTTGCTTTGGTGAGCACGTTAAATTGCTTGTACCTTAGAATTAGCTATATATTTACTTCTAACTTTAATGTTTTCAGATATAAAATAAGTTTTTTTTTCTGAACTATAATTATTTTTATAAAAATTACCTTTGTGTGTATCTTAATCTGTGCTCAGAGATACTATCTGCCTTGTGTGTCCCTCACCAGATTAAATATCTCTTAAAGGGCATCTGCATCTTGGCTTCAGAAGCTTTTTAAAAACCGGGTCTCCAATAATGAGTCTGAATTATTAGTAAAAATTGTGTAAAGTGATCCGTTTAATATAACTAAAATTTCTTTCCTTCATAGTTTAAAAAAATACACAAAAATATGCAAGCTACATCATGGTAATAGCTAATGATCATTCTAAAGGCTTAACAATTCCCAATCAATACGTGCAATAGCTGCATATCAATCAGTACTGGTATCATGAACCAAACGTATTTCGAGCATTAGTTATCAACATCATGCGATTAAAAAAGCCCGTTTAAAGTCCCTATTAAATTTTTATAGATACATTAAGACCGGAAATTTCTAGAAAGATCTTCCAACAGATTAAGTTTAATCCACATAAAATAGTTCAGAACCAAGAAAAAAGGTATTTTGTAAAAAAACTTAGATTAAATCGCAAAAAAATAAAAATGCAGTGACCATAAATTCTGTTTATACTATGTCACAGTGTTTTGTTTATTACTTATATTGGTGTAACCTTTTAGAATTTTAATTCAGAGGGCATTAGGCTGTGCCCTACAGTCCGGAAATTTAATTTCCTTTATGAAGACTTACATAGATATATTTTTAATGGCTGCTTTGAATATCAACAGCCAAAGTGCTTCTATCGGCTAAATAAAGTAAATCTTTATATTTTATGTTCAATAAGTGCTTTTGGGCTCTGTAATTAGTAGTAAAATATTTTTTTAAGCTTTTAAATTTCAAATTATATTCGATTGGATAAATTCTACATACTTACTTCAATTTATAGCTTCATAATTAATAATACTTCGCTTCTTATACGGTAATTTAACTACTAAATACTCAAAAATAAAACACATTATACAGCGAAATCTTAAACAACACAATAATACGTAACAAAAAACGAGGATAATCGTTAGACGAACGATTTATTGTTCAACATAAACGAGTTGGGCTAACAAGGTTCCGTAATTCCAAAGAGTCGACATTCGCAACTTTCGCAGTTCCCTAACTCATATTCCTTTGTATTTGAATCCACGACAAAATATATGTACTTACAAAACAATACAAACAACAATATACTAAGTCCGTACAAACTTCGTTGATTCCTGTCCAAACCATTAACTCTTAAGGGCCACATCTTAAAGACATAGAACCACCGATTTGAATATTCTTGTTATTTATTTAAATTTTCTAAGAATATTAACGGAAAGTACTACGGCCATTAGTAGCGAGTGAATTTTAAAAGATCTTTCCTAATTTCGAATGCCGAGTGGTAAAGCAAATACAGAGAAGTTGTTGGACGTAAATCTGTTTGGGGATCCAAAGCATAAAATTTGTTGTATCCTTAGTCATTAATCTTGTACGCAATTGTGTCTAATTCCTGGTGCTTCCGTTAATGTAATAAATCAACTAAGTAAGTACGAATGTTGTTGTAGACTAGCTCTTTGCGTTCGGTTTCGCGAACATTGATTTATATTTAGATTAAAATTTTTACGTTTAAAGTGATCGTAAATTTACAAAAGCTTGAAAGTAATGCTAAGAAATTTTGCGGTTGATTTAGCATCAGGAAATTTGTATAGAGCATTATCTCAATCGTTATGGTAAGGTGATGTCCATGTAACGGTGACGAAAAAAGAATACAATATTAAGACTATCTGTGAATATTACCTTTAAATATAAAGAAGGAAAACTTGAAATTCAACCCTATACCAATCCGTCTGACCAGCGTGGTATTAGTAGGCCAAGTATCCGTACGTCACGGGAGGAGGCCCGTCCCTGCAGTGGGACATTAATGGGCTGTTATGAAGGTGATATACCTATAATAATATTACAGCCACCTTACCATGATATTCTAAGTAACGACGAAGAACAATCTGCATTTCGTTACATCTGCAAATTATTATCTTTCAATAGTTGTTGCAAATACTTTTTATAGGACATGCATAGGGATTCATCTCTGACTACATTGAGATATTATTATGCCCTTGATAGGGTAATTATCACTTTAGGTTTTAGTGGCTATTTTCACAATACTACAATTAGGTATGCCTTCATGAAGTGATGGTGAGGCATAAAAATTTAATTAACATTTAAATCTTCCCATCACACAGTCAGAAAATTTCTAGAATTAATAAAATTAAGTTTAACGTTCATCCAAAAATAACATACAAAAATATATTTTAGCTAATTTGGGATAGTTAATATCAACACCCCTGAGCTACAGAAAAGCAAATATTAGGTTGGGGAAAAAGTCTTTTCGTATTTTTGTATGAAAAGTCAAGACATTTTTTTCAAAGTTTATTTACATTTATTTACAATATATATGTACCGTTTTGTTGAACAACTTTCTGCCATTTTGTGGGCAGAGACATTATCCCGTTACTGTAGAAACTTTGGGACTTCTGATCAAAAAAACGGAACAAATAGTTTTGGCAGTCCTCTCTTGAGGTCAACCTTACAGAACCTAAAGAATTCTGAAGAGACCGAAACAGGTGAAAATCTGAAGGCGCAAGGTCAGGGCTATATGGTGGATGCACTAGAACCTCCCAGTCGAACTCTCTTAATTTTTGCTGAGTGGCTAAAGATGTGTGTGGTCTAGCGTTATCGTGATGAAAGACCACACCCTTCCTGTTGATCAATTCCGGCCGTTTTCTCTCGACTGCTTCCTTTAATCTCATCAGTTGCTGGCAGTAAAGATCAGAATCGATGGTTTTGCCGGGCGGTAAAAGCTCATAATGAACAATCCCCTTCCAATCTCACCATACACACAGCATCACCTTATTTCGAGTTAGGCCAGGTTTGGCCACAGTCTGTGAAGCCTGGCCAACTTTCGACCACGACCTTTTTCGCACGTTCTTGTCGTACGTGATCCACTTTTCATCGCCAGTTATCAATCTCTTCAAAAACGGCTCGGTTTCATTACGTCTCAATAATGAATCGCAAATGAGTACACGGTTCATTAAGTTTCTTTGAGTGAGCTCGTGTGGCACCCAAATATCGAACTTTTTTGTATAACCAGCTTTCTTCAAATGGGTCAAAACTGTTTTGTGGTCAATTCCCAGTTCTTCAGCTACATCGTAACTACTAATATGCCGATCTTGCTCCACTCTTTCAAAAATGGCGTCCATTTTATTCGTAACAGGGCGACCAGAGCGAGGTGCATCTTTAACATTAAAATTTCCGGACTGAAAACGTTTGAACCAAATTTGTGCTACTCTTACTGACACTGCATCAGGTCCATAAACATCACAAATTTTTTTCACTGCTTGAGTTGCATTTTTGCCTTTTTTATAATAAAATTTTAAAATGTATCGAATTTCTTCATTAGATTCACTCATTTTTACGGAGAGAAAAACAAATGAAAAATAGCGGGAAACAACTTTTTTTTTTTTTCTTTATAATGTAACCTTTTTAATGTTACCAAAACCAGCCAGACACAAGTAGTACAGTCAAAGAAATTTTATAATAAGTTTATACCTACGTTATGCGAAAAGACTTTTTCCCCGACCTATTATGTTTCCACACAACAATAAATTATAACGTATGTAAGTAAAATTGATATTAATAACATAACTACTATGTACGTTTATAAATAGGGTCGCAATATAAACAAGGATTTGCCGTAACAATTGTTTGTACTTCGTGTTATGTACCCATTGTAAATACACACATCAAAAAAGTCTAAGCAACATGCATGATATTACAAATTTACCATTTATATTAATTTATTTTACCATTTATTTTAATTATAACGTTGTATTTTATTTTTAAAATAATATTTTTAGGGTTCTATGATGTAAAAATAACAGCTGTTTTCTTTATAAGTTCTTTTAATAACAGAAATTAACAATATTAGAATATACAGGTACATAAGAAACTAAACTTTTTTTTTACAAATTGAAATTTCTTAAGAAAATGAATTTATTGTGAAAGAATAGGACAATTTAATACAAAGTATGGCCTCCTCTGCTATTCAGAACTTGTCGGCAACGATTATTCATTGAATTAATGAGACTGTTTATGTCATCTTGCGGTATTCGCTCCCAATGGAATTGTAGCAAATCCTTCAGCTGTTGGGTTGTTGTCACTCCGTCCAAGTCCTTCAAAACACGTCTCTGGAGCATGTCCCATGCGTGCTCGATGGGGTTGAGGTCTGGCGATTGTGCAGGCCAGGGCAATACCTGGATGTTCTCCGTTGCCAAGTATTCACTGGTTCGCCGAGCTGTATGTGAACGCGCATTGTCATGCATTAACGTAAAATCGGAGCCAAAGGTTTGTGCAAATGGATGGACATAAGGTCTGAGAATATCCTCAACGTAATTTTCAGCGTTCATGTTTCCATTTACAAAAACGAGCTCAGTTCGCCTGTTCTTCATAATACCCGCCCATACCATAACTGTTGAGCCGCTGTATGGATGAACTTCCTGAACGCACCTGAGTCTTTCAGTATTTCCGGGTCGACGGTACACTCGCACCCTTCTTGTATCAGGCCTAAACCCGAATCGCGACTCATCGGAAAACATAATTTTATCCCATTGTTCCTGGGTCCATGTTATGCGTTCTCTACACCATTCATTTCGACGAGCGCGATTCCCGTGACGTATCGGTGGGCACCTGATAGGGCGTCGAGCTCGTAGGCCGTACTCATGCAGTCGATTTCGCACAGTTTGGGGACTTACATCAACACCACTTGAATTTTGTAGCCTCAAACTTATCTCTCGAGCGGTTAACATCGGCTGGCGTCTTGCAGTCAGTTGTATGTACCGGTCTTGCCGAGTGGTTGTACTCCTTTTACGGCCTGGATGCTGTTCAGCGGGTTCCCCTGTATTATTGTAGCGCTGCCAAAGACGACAAATAACACTTCTATGAATACCAAAATGTCGAGATACCTGAGATTGATTACTTCCCGCTTGCAACATCCCTACAGCTCTTTGCATTTCATCTGCCGTCAAATGACGTCGCTCCATGACGTAAAGAATATCTAACAATTCAATTTTGTCGCCAACTGTATTTAAATGGTTGGTAAAATTATAAAATCAAGACTAAAACGTAGCAATTAACATGCACTCAAATTCAAACAAATTCGCAGTCATTTGAATTTTATGAAAAAAAACAAAACATAATCGAAATTTTTTTACCTATACACTTGAAGTTTACTTACCTATACACTTTGAGTGAGTAAATACTTAGAAATTAATTAATATAAATGGTAAATTTGTAATATCATGCATGTTGCTTAGACTTTTTTGATGTGTGTATGATACATCATGTATTAAGGTTTTAATCCTTAAATATTATTAATAGTGTTGTTTGTATTGTGATAATGAGTTTATTTGCTGTTGGAACATTACTGCCTTTGTCCTTTTACACTGTTTTTAAGTTTATAAATATTCTTCACACATTCACACAACGCCATCTAGTCCCAAACTAAGCAGAGCTTGTACTATAGGTACTAGATAACGGATGAACATACTTAAATACTTTTATTTTGTAAATACATACATATTTTACATAAAATAACACTCAGACCAATGCAAACAATCATGTTCATGCACACAAAGATTTGCATTGAGCGGGAATCGAACCCGAGACCTCTGCGTAGCAGTCACGTTGTATAACCACTACGCCACAGAGGTCGTCATTAATACAACCGCTATGTTAACGAATACCTTCCGTAGATGGGCCTAACAGAATACCAGCGCTGTAGTGTCGTAGTGTCTATGACGCATGACTCTATATTGTGTACATTTGTTTTATATTTAAATTCATTTTATTGTATGTTTTTCGTTTGTGCAAAAAAATAAACATTTTCTTTATTTCTTACTTCTTTCTTTCTATACTAATCTGTGTCCTGCGTAAACTGACTAGTGGCTCAAACTAACCTCCGACATAGCATTATTTGCTCTTCACTGCAGAGTAACACAAAATATCAGTTATAATAACATGACTGTATACATTTTCATTACTGAAACCATTTATATAATACTAAGCTTTAATGGAACCCAACTAATGGGACCATTAGCCATCTTTAACAAAAAATATAATACCAATATCATGAAAAAAATATACTTTCATTTGTTTTTATATATTACATTCTATTTTTAAAATAACAAAAACCATTTGCGAGGCCATTTACTCTTGTTTCTAGAGAGCTTTGGTTGTTTGAAGTAAAATTAATTATGCTTGACTACTTGAAGCCAAAATTCGTACTTCAAATTTCATAACAATATTTAAAACGGCTTGAGTAATTATTGAAATACAAAGATTGTACTTAAAAATAAAATAAAACAAGTTTAATACTTATTTTAGCACGCCTCTGATATTTAAAAAGGTTGTAATTACAAAGCGATAATTTTATTTTTTTCTGCCTGACCTATATTTTAGCTTTGAGAAGATAATGATGACAGGGATAGGCTCGGTTAAGGTATACGTATTAAAATAATGCAATGCCTGTGTTAATCAATGGCAGCTATATTTAAACTAAAAATAATGGCAGAAAATTTAATACTCACAGTTATTATATTTGGTGTACTGATGTGAAACCACTACTCATTTGTTGTGACTGACTAAAAAATGTTATATTAATAGATTAAATTTTACTAAGACTACATTTTGGAATTCCATCTGAAGAAATTCCGTGTGGTGACGGAGTAAGAATACAATATGTCACCACCTTATCTCATCCCATGGGTGTCGTAAAAACCGACTAAGGAACTATTCGTAAATATTATCTTAACGAAATAAAAAGAAGCAAAACTTGAAATTAAACCCTATACCAATTCGTTTGGCCAGCGTGGTATTAGAAGGCCAAATATCCCTCCGTCACAGGAGGAGGCTCGTCCCTGCAGTGGGACATTAATGGGCTGTTATGATGATCTGAAGAGATGAAGAAGAAGAAGTGAAGACTTCTTCTTCTTTTTTACCACTACGGTAAAAAAGAAAGAGAAGAAGTGTCTTATTATACTTTACATGAATAAAACGTGTTTCTTGTAACCTCGAAAGTATATAAAATGCCAAAGAGTATAGACTTGTGTCAGAATATAAATACGTGACAATAAAAAAGCAAGGCTAACAATAAATGGCTCAATAGAAAAATAAAAAGTCTTGCCACGCAGCGATAAATTCGTGGAAATAATATCTTCAACTGCCAAGGGAGACATGGACGTATGAAAAAGGATAAAACAAATATGTTAGCTTCACATTTAGGTTATTAACTTTTGAGGCTTCTGGAAAGGCATTTAAAATTAATGGTATTTGTTTTAACTTTTTTTATTATTAATACCTTTATTTGTAACTTATTTATGTTCATGACAATGTTTGCTCTGGCCGATTTACTTAGGCATGATAAGAACCACATGTATAACTTTTATGTTTTTCAATCAGATTTTTGATAATGTTAATCTTTAATAAAAAAATAAATCGCTAAATACTAAGTTATGCTAAGCGCATATCCAAGGAAAAGCTGAACCGATTACGCAAAAAAAAAAAAAGATTTGTTAACACGTTCCCAGTGCAGCGTACCATAAATATAATAATATGGTACACGTGCATTGTTTTACTATTGTGTCTGCTGGCGGCACTGTGAAAGGGTAAAAATAATACTTTTACATACCTTTCTAGACATGTGCCCCCTTACTCAAAAACGCCTCTTAAATTTGTTTGATTTTAGTGATAAAAATCTCGTTAAACAGTGATTAAATTTTAGAGGTGTTTATGAGTAAGGGGGGTAAATAGAGTTGTAGTTCTTTAGTTTTTTTGCTTTTATGAAAGGTATCCTTAAAATTTGATGGGGTGAAGAATAAGTACGTTTTCCCTGGTGTACACTATGTCATTGTAATCTTGGTCATAACATGAATTTTATATAATTAAGGCCTTAGTTAGTTAGCCTAAATAAGTGAACACAAAGGCTAATTTTCCTTTGTACCAAAAGAAGTCCACTTATTTTTAGTGTAATTCGTTTCGGTTCCGTGACATAAATTTGCATTTACGCTTGCGTTTAATCTCTAGTCTCTAGATTGGATTCTACACGGTACAACTATTTATGTGAGAAAAAGATAGCTGTTTTAAGTCTCTTTGCATTCGGATTTTAAGTCCAGGACACGTTATTTTTTAAGTGTCTCCAAAACTAGGAAGAGTTTTTTAATTTAAATATTTTTTTGTCTCTCTTTTGCAATAATCAGTCTATTTAAGCCACATATTTTTTTGCATTACACGAAAAAACACTGTTAAGTGGATAGATGAGCAATAATACTGATAGAGTCTAAACAAACTAACGCCACAGTTTGGAATATAAGGTGCTTGCTCGAATTTATCATTAATATGCGAGTTGTTTTCAAAGAGTCAACTTCTCAGGGCTGCAAGCCAAAGACGGAAGCCTAAAGTTAAAATACTTTACAAAACGTTTATCGGAACATTTTTTAATATCAAGTAACGTCGAAAAGTTTATAAAATGTAATTGAATCTTATATAATATCCTTAAAAATCTAGTTTAATAAGCTTCCCAAGTAAAACTTAATTAACTCCTAGTTCAAACTAATAAAATAATAATTTTTCAACTATTCCAAGTAGGTTGAAAGCTCCTGCTAGTCCAGTCAACGTAATGTGTCACCGAGAATTTTAAATTAAATTTCTGTGAAAGCGAATTAAGTTCGTGTGCTGTCTTTGGTTTACTAAGAAAGTCTGAGAATTACTTTAGATTCCTTCAGTGTTGAACTAATATAGTTTCTGATTGACACTAATTAAGTTTTGTAATGAAATTTCGTAATGATTCTTTTTTGTTGACGAAATTGTACCTACATGATGTTATATCGAATTACTTTATTACTGTCTTTCGTTTATTATTCATTATAAAATTGAATACAATTGTCTGATTTTACAACAATAGGTTTTCTTTTTAACCAGCAATATCAATATTATTAGATAATAATATTAATAATGTTGTATTGATTTTATTAATAATTCTATAGTACTAAATGACGTACAAATGTCCATAAAAATGCATAACAACGACAAAAATGCGTCTTTGGGTAGAAAAAATTGACTTTAGTACCAACTCTGGTCTAAGTTTTTCTTAGTAGTAGTATCAGTATTCGTTCAGTACTTAGTACAGTATACTTTATAGTAGTCCTTTAATCGACTTTAGCGAGACCTTCGGGATTCGTCAGACACATGAACAATTAAAATTAGTTTTTGTTTTGCTTATTTTCTGTGCTTCTGGGACTTTAGTGCCTTAACTTTATTTACGAACATCCAGAAATTTCAACGACTCCCAAAACAGTCATTTACGATCGCATAAACAATACTAATAAATGTACTGTGTCGATCTGAAGTTAGCTTAGCACAGAACAGTCATTTATTGCAAAATAACATGTTTATAGATATTTTATGTATTATATTAAACCGGAAGTCTTTAAAAATTACTTATGATACTGAAAACCTATTATCATCAACAGCCCATTAATGTCCCAATGCAGAGACGGGCCTCCTTCCGGGACGGAGGGATACTTGGCCTACTAATACCACGCTGGCGATTGGTATAGGGTTTAATTTAAGTTTTTCTTCTTTTTATTTCGTAAAGATAATTTTCACGGATAGTCCCTTAGTCGGTTTTACGACACCCATGGCATATCGTATTGTATTGTTACTCTGTCACCACACGGAGAGAAAACCTACACTTACAAATAATCAGAATTAAACAAATCAAAGGCCAAAGGAAAAAACAAAACTAAAGCTTAATGTAAAACAATCACAATTTCAAAATTGGTTCATCAGTATAACAATTCCGGCATACATATCTGATCCATAAACATGTAAAGAGACCAAAGGCTGCTACACAAAAGAACACCCTGTATACCACCGGGAATTACAAGTTACGATTATGTGATATTTTTATTATTATTACTGTATTACGTTCTAATAAAACTGTTAATAAATACACTTGT
Source organism: Schrankia costaestrigalis (assembly GCA_905475405.1). Lineage (NCBI taxonomy): Eukaryota > Metazoa > Arthropoda > Insecta > Lepidoptera > Erebidae > Schrankia > Schrankia costaestrigalis. The sequence continues at coordinate 14,342,671 of FR997840.1, read as the reverse complement.
ATGTTTAATGTATGTACATCGACACATGGAAAACTTTAATTAGTAATAATGTTATTGTCTACCTTATTACTTATTTTGAATCATAACATATTTTAAATAAACAATGACAAAACTAAAATCAAACTTTACCTTTTCTACCTTACCATACATTAATTTGACCAAGAAATTCTAAATAATATAACGAAACTAAAGCATAATGTAAAACAATCACAATTCCAAAATTGGTTCATCAGTATAACAATTCTGGCATACATATCTGATCCATAAACATGTAAAGAGACAAAGGCTGCTACACAAAAGAACACCCTGTATACCACTGGGAATCACAAGTTACGATTATGTGATATTTTTATTATTATTACTGTATTACGTTCTAATAGCATAGGGATATTATTAATTGCGTGTAAACATAACATTAACGTGCTATCTAGTAGATACTAATGCCATTTTAGCAATTATAACAAATTTAGTTAATGAAAATTATATGTGTACTGTATAACTATTACAATTTTCGAATTCGAATGATCATCATTATCATCATATTAACCATTATCTATGTATAAATAATGTATGTATTTACAAAAAAAAGTATTTAAGTATGTTTATCCGTTGTCTAGTACCCATAGTACAAGCTTTGCTTAGCTTGGGACTAGATGGCGTTGTGTGAATGTGTGAGGAATATTTATGTATTTTATTTATTTAATTGACGTCCACTGCTGGACGTAGCCCTCCTCCAAGTATTTTAACTTTACGCGGTTCTGCGCCATCCCAATCTATAAGTTTCCTACCGCTCTAAATAGGTCGTCGATTGTCGAATTTCTTGTTTATCTATTACTGCAGAAACGGGTTTTCTTGCAATGAGAAGGTCTACTATATTTTAAGGCAAACCCACTACTCTAAATTTCATCTATTGCCGTTGGAGGATGCTCGGCTACTCAAGAGCTGTTATGACGAGAATCGGTAGTGTAGACAGTGCAGCTTCACAGTACAGTTTCAGGCTTTCATTCCTGTGCAACAGCCATATTGCTAACAAAATAAATGTAAGTTAAACATATTAGTGAAAATATGGTTGTTCCATTTTGTGTAGTAGTTAAACAAAAATGTTTTTACGTTCACGTTTAGCTATATAGAACTGTAAATTAAAATACATACTAGTGAAGTTTTTTATAGTTGAAAGTTTGTTGTTGTACAAACAAAAATATTTTTCTTTGTAAAAAAAAAAGTCGTAACTTAAATCGACTGCGTATGACCTTCAATCGAACAAAGGGTTGCAAACAACAATGCAGATACAAAACAACATTATAGGGGAAGAGTAAATGTCGGTGCATTGTACAGTTTGCCTTCAGGGAATAATAAGCGTCATAATTACGTAACTCAGGGGAATGTAATGACACGGTTCTGGTACAAGCGTACTTATTACCAGCCACTTATACCTTTAACGAGATCTGCGAAGTTTGTGAGTATTATGCATTATAATAATACAAGCTGCTGCTGAAATATGTATAATATTATCTTTCATAATTATGCTCTTCACCAATTCTTACAGCGCCATTTGGTCCAAAACATTTTTGTTTATCAATCTCAGTTTTACTTTTCTATCTTTTCGAACACCATGTATCTATCCATCCATTTTAGCCTATGGACGTCCACTACTGGACATAGGCCTCCTCAAAAAGTTCCCGCTCTGCGCGGTCTTGTGCCTCCCTCATCCATACCATGTATAAACCACAAAAAAATATTGCTCCAAAGTTTGCAAGTCACTGGTTTATTTGACACTTTTAGGGTTTCTTAAAAATCCTGGATACTTGTGAAATCCCTTGCAATGTCATTTATCCTTTTTTGTACGTAAGCACTAGTTATCATTAAATTATAGATAAGCCGTTAGAGCCCTGTAAATAAATTTATTTACAGGGCTGTAACGGTTTGTCTTTTAGGGTACATAGTGATTTTGCTGTGTTCTGACATTCCTGACATCTTTTAAAGCCCGATTTACACATCGACAAGTACAGTACCAAGTTAAGTAGTAAGTTGTTGATTAAATAGGATGGAGATCTATTCAAATCAACTTAATCAACAACTTACTACTTAACCCGCTACTGTACTTGTCGATGTGTAAATCGGCCTTAACGGTGATTACCATTTACTATACTTTACTTATTAGGTAGATAAGTAAAGTATAAGTAAATGGTGCCTGCTCGTCTGTCATCTGTAAATATAACGTACTAAAACTAGTTACTATTTTATTTTATTTTATTTTATTTAATAGGTACAGTAACAGATGACAGATTAACAAATTATAACAATATTGTACAACACTAAACATTTACAAATCTGACATCCAGTAACAACTATACACAACACTTACATACTAAATTAATACAGTTGGAATTATTTAAACATACTTAAAACATTAAAAACACTAAAAAAACATTAAAAAAAACACAAATCGAGCACCCATCTAGGGTTACAATATTTTTGTTTGTTGCATTCATACATATTATCACTATACAAAGACTTTTTGAATGCAACAAAGCTATCGTAAAATACATCAACTTCTGAACAAATAGAATTGTACTGGCTACACATTCGTGAAAACGGGTTATTTTGTGAGACATTGTTATTGCTAGAAGGGATAGTAAATATTTGCGGTATGCGTACTGATCTATATGATTTGAAAATAGAAACAAAAACTCAGTGACTGTGCACAAACATTTCGTTTAGAAATCATTCACATTAGGCGATGTGGTCGCTAAGCGACAAAGCCAATTAAAATAAATTAAAAAAAAAAAAAAACATTCACATGACATAGCGCACACAAACTCCAGGTATTAACATAGCACATTCATTTTCTATCCTGTCACCGGTAGGCTTGTGACGTCACGAGATCCGCGACCAAACCTGACCTTAGCCGACATAAGTACCAATAAAACTACTAACAGCCCATTAGCCTTACTCAAGGGTCTTTTATTGAACTTCATACCGAAACGTAAAAGTAATTGTTCTACTCAATGTGCCAAGTTTGTTACTTGATTGGTATTTTATTTTAATGGCATGATCAAATGCCATTCGTTTTGTTTATGAGGCCCCGGTTTGTGTACGAAAAGTGGTTAGAACAGTGAAGTACGGAATTATATTTTAGACTCGAAGTATAAAGTGAGACGGAAATGTGGAATCTTGTTTTAACGGCGAAATGTTAAAGAAAGATTTAAACTAGATTTCTCATTAAGTAAAAAAGTTAAGTCCTTGGTTTTCACGGATATTTCGTGAATTGCCTATATTAATTTTGAAGACTATCATCATCGTACTATTATCAGAAAATAGAAGTCAATTATTGGACTTAGGGCCATATAAAAGTTTCATCGTGCGTGATTATGTGTCTCTCTTATTCAAAGACCTACCACTCATATACCTCCACTTACCAGAGCAATCCAACTTAGATAGGTTAGGTTAGGTTTATTCTTTTAGCCATCAAGAAGTAGGAAAGGTCTCCGTCGAGCTCTTTTTGCCGTTACGTCTAATAAAATTATGGCAAAAGAAATTCGGGCTAATGAAATTCGGGCATAAGAATATTATGGCATATAATTAAAGGGCAAACAACTACCACTACGACGACCTCGGTGGCGCGACGGTAGCGCAAGCAGCTGCCGTGCAAGAGGTTGTGGGTTCGATCCCCACGCAGGACAATAATTTGTGAGATCCACAAATTATTGTCCTGGTCTGGGTGTTCTTTGTGTCCGTTAATTGATGTTTGTAAAAAGGTCCCCGCGACACAGGGCATGATCCCTAGTGCGGGAGTTGTCTTTTTTCTTAAAAAATAAGAAATAAGAAACTACCTTTGTCAAATCTTTGCTTCACTGCGTACGGGATGCCGACTATGTGGTTTCCTTTATGCGGTCACTATTCAGAACATTTTTTGATTAAGCCATCGACATATTTTATCAAGCATATTTAATTGGAATTCATCAGCACGTTTCCAACAGCAGAGCAGGCTTATGAAGCCTATGAACTGTTTTTCATTAATATGGACTATAAGCTATTTTATGAGTCTATAGAGTTTAAAAAAATATGCAAAATATTTTGTAATGAAATGTTTTTGCACATACTTATGATGTATTTTTCTTTATTCTACTATTTTAAAGGGGTTTTTATCCACATCGATATGCCAACCCCATCGTACCTTATCTTTTAATTAACACAAAATAAATATTATATAAAAGGAAAGAGAGCTTAATTATGATGTATTCTAAATGCTAAAACCAATTTTTAAGTTTAACGCCATGGATTATTTCTTGTTCTTCCACAAAGTGTGATAGGGTAATGATGTCAGTAAAAATCAATAACCCATTGTGAGTTCCAATCTTCTGAAGCCTTAACGACTTGTCCTATATTGAAACTTGAATTCCCATGATATCTGTTTTTATTTGTAAGCTTGTTCTGTATTTTTGGTTTGGTAGATTAATAAAATTGTAATCATATTGTGTTACTCCGTGTGGTGACGGAGTAAGAATACAATATGTCACCACCCCATATCATCCCATGGGTCTCGTAAAAACCGACTAAGGGATCCGTGAATATTATCTTTACGAAATAAAAAAAGGAATACTTGAAATTAAACCCTATACCAATCCGTCTGGCCAGCGTAGTATTAGTAGGTTAAGTATCCCTCTGTTACGGGAGGAGGCCCGTCCCTGCAGTGGAACATTAATGGGCTGTTATGATGAAGCTATTGTTCTGTATTTTCGGTTTGGCAGATTAATTGTAATCATATTGCGTTACCTGCTGTTACTCACAAGAATAAACCATATTGACATTGTCACGGCTAATACAAGTATATGCAAAATCTTGTTGTGTTAACGCAGCATTAGATGACACGAACCATGAACCCGCATTAAGAACAGTGTCATGTTTTTCCTTCTTAGTATAATATTTACAAGGGGACCCCATGTAATGTATGTTTTTTGTGTGCATAATTTTCACGTCATATTACGTGCGTGTGCTATCTCTGCATATGTACTCGTTACGTTAAGAGAGTAAAGAAATTTTCACGACAAGATGTGCCGCTGTTTTGTAATAGCTAAGGAAATAATAAATTATTGCTTAGGGGAGTTCCTTGGGAAAGATTTTTGGTAAACAAAATTTTTGAACGAGTAAGATTGCAATGTTTTTGATCGACCGTTAAAGCATCATAACAGCCCATTAATGTCCCACTGCAGGGACGGGCCTCCTCCCGTAACGGAGGGATACTTGGCCTTCTAATACCACGCTGACCAGACGGATTGGTATAGGGTTTAATTTCAAGTTTTCCTTCTTTTTATTTCGTAAAGATAATATTCATGGATAGTCCCTTAGTCGGTTTTTACGAAACCCATGGGCTAATATGGGGTGGTCACATATTGTATTCTTACTCCGTCACCACACGGAAATCGGACAGTATAGTGGGAAATAATAATTTTGTGTTTATCGTCTGCGATGCTGTTGCTAAAGCACATATCCTTTTTGCATAATAATATTTATTTTTCCACGAGGGAAATCTTTTAGAGTCTTTCCTTCCTATGTAGGTAGGTATAATGGAGTTCCTCTAAAAAGGAATAATTCTTCCTTTTCAACCGACTTCAAAAATCGGAGGTGGATCTCAATTCGGTTGTATTTTTTTTTTGTGTTTGTAACCTGTGTCTTAAAAACGGCTAGACCGATTTGAAAATTTTTTTTTAGTCTAGGATTTTGATCCCGGAAAAACGAAATGATCGTTAATCGCATAAGAGCTATGATGTCCCTGTTTCATCTATAATACATTTCTGTTCATTAGTAATAGCTTCTGTTCACGATATTTATGTTTCTCAACGCCTTCGAGAAAGAAAGTGTTGCCCAAGTCGTATGGCAAGGTCAAAGGTAAATAAATTAAAAATCAATAATAATAAAATTGAGAACACACATGTTCTTTTCACAAAAAAATCACGTTCTAGAATAAGTAAGTATTGTATAATAATATTAACGTACACATTTATATTAGAGAAACGTTCCTTTCTCGATAGACAGACATATAAATCATTGTGAACAAAATGTTCCTAGTGATTTATTTGGAAGTCGGTGAGAAATTTCTTACGATGTATATAGTTATTGTATTGGAACTTTTTAGATAGACTTGATTCTAAGCATTTGATATACTTTTCGGGTGAAAGACGGGTTCCTCGTATGATTGAAGAAGGGATGTTTGTGAGTGCAACTACTTTTAGGATCTATAAGCCAGATGTAGGTTTAAAGAGACCTTGGAGAACCAATATCCCTAAGATATCAAGATTGTCCTCAAAGGCGACTTAACTTACTTTACACGAAATAGTCAGTATCACAGTCACTAGTCTGCGAGAAACATAATAATATCGTAAACAGAAGTTATCTATACATAGTATAAAATAAAGTCACTTTTTCAGTCCCTATGTCCCTTTGTATGCCTAAATCTTTAAAACTACGCAACGGATTTTGATGCGTTTTTTTAATAGATAGAGTGATTCAAGAGGAAGGTTTACATCACATGCATAATATAGTAGAGAAACTCATATTTTAGAGATTTCTAATGAAGCTGTACTTAAGCGTTGTTTAAGGACATTCACGGTTCACAAGGCAGGTGCCTGTGCGTAGCCGTGGCTGGTCGCTAGTTACCAATAAACAGAAGTTTATTATAGATGAAATAAGAACATTTTAGCTTTTACGTGATAAACTGTCATTCCGTTTTTCCGAGATCAAAAACCTAGCCTAATACTTGCACATAGTCTTTCCCTCTTGCGACGTCCATGAACTGCTATAATGTCACTATATTGATATTTTAAATATGAGATGAAATTAATATTTATTTAATATAATTAATTATCACTAAACTTTTTAACATATTGGAAGCTAAAAAAATTATAATACATTAAAGTAATTACTGGAATCTACTTCAGTAAATTATGGGCATTATCTATTAAAATGCTGAGCAATGCCCAGGAGCCAAGGGTCTTACCTACCCCGTAATATGCAAAGTAGACCCCTCAGAGGACATTAAATATTTACCATAGAGCGCTCTGAGCCTTTAGTATTACGTCTTAAGAATTTACACAGTGTGTGGTTAGATTTAAAGTACGTATTTGAAGCAAAGCAGGTAGTATATGCTGAAGTGCACTTGTCGCAGCTTCGATGTCCACGCAGTACGATTCTTGTCTGGCCCATAAGTTATTGTCCTGAGTCTGGATGTTCTTTGTGTCCATTAAATTGTTGTTTGTAAAGTCTCCGCTGCACAGGGTATGATCCACAGTGCGAAAGTGTCCTTTTATAAAGTTAAAAAAAAACAGTTTTATTGCGATTAGTTTTATACTCTAAGTAGTCTCTGCGTACCTCTATTTAAAAAAAGCGTGAGTTTATGTATGTATGTACTGTAGAGACCATACAAGTTCACACAAAGCGGTTTAGCACTTCGTACATATGCAAAACCATACAACAATGGAACTCTTTGCCAGCCCACGTGTTTCCTTTAGACTACGATCCTGGTTCTTACAAGCGAGGCGTGAAAAAGGATCTTCTGAAGCCGCCATAGTGGAGACATTCATGCCTCTACAAATTGTAGCTAGCATGGTGCTCGCCATTCTTGGACTCTAATGGATACTTAAAATCAGGCACTATAGAGTCATTTTGGTAGGCCAATAAAAAAAAAAATGTATGGTAAGATTTTTGTTTAACACAAACTTTCGTCGATATGAGAATTCCCTAGATTTGTGACTCTTACATGTGAAAGGTCTCCGTTGACATCGTCAGAATGATAAGTGTTTATACATTATTTATACTGTTACTTGGAGCACTCGTAGGATTCGTACGAGAAATGATTTCAATAGGTGACTACACGAAATGAAGATTGACATCGTACTGTACATTTGAGGGAGTGAATTTTGTATGAGAGTGAAGTAATATTTTTTATAATAACAACTTGTAACATGACGATATCTAAGATACTAGGCTGCTATGAAGATATTTATCATAGGTAACTTTCCCATTACATATATTATTTACGTAAAACTATTTTGTGTGTTAATAAAAACTATTGATTCGAATCAATAGTTTTTATTTTTGAAATGAAACTACCGTTTGTAATATCAAATCAATGGTTTTAATTAATGATATGAAAGTATAATTATATAACCTAAGAAGGGGTTTTAATTGGGTTGTATTTTTATTAAAAACATGTTTTTTTATGTATGTAGTGTCTGTTTGTGATATCGATATTACAAACAGACACTTTAAATTTATTTATATGTATAGATAATGTTTCTAAATTTTCCTGCTATTTTAAGTATGTATACATAGGAATGTGTTTATAATGTACGTAAATTTAATATCAAAGTTAACTTTATCCACACCATTTATACAAATATTTCCTTAATTTATAAGATCTTTTCTGAGAAACAAATTTAATCTAATTTTAGTAAACTGCTTATTATGTTGTATTTAACTCGTATATTGTACTTAACAACTCAGGAGATTAAATACTTACACAATATATAATTATACTGTGTTTAAAATAATGTGCTTCCAAAATAGAATACATTTGTTTGAATTTGGTTTTTATTATTTTGTTATTTAGCTTTTAAACACTGTTAATGGTTCCATTAGAACATAATTATTAGGAATTTAAACTTATTATAAACAATAAAAAAATAGCTTATAACCACAATACTATTATAGGATTACGAATGAAATGTGGTTTTGTCAAACTTTTGTTAAATCATATTACTTTGCTTGGCTCGTATGTAGTTTATATCGCATTCCATAAAACATAGAATTATATTCCATGTTTTGATACTTTTTATCTCATATAATCAACAAAAAGGATAATTATATATTTACTTTCCCTGACTGCCAGATGTCACAAAATGATGAATGTAAAATCAAAACAAAAAAAAACAAACGGGGAAATTGGAACAATTTAAAAATGGAACTTACACAAATAGCATGTACGTACTTAATTTAAAATTCATTGAAACCGACAAACAACTTGTAACCGCGCTTTAATATTTAATCTTAAATGTTTTGTTTGTACAAAAAAGGTTGTGATCCCTGTCAAAACTTTATTATTTATTTATACGTCGCACATTTTTAATTAACCTAAAAAGTAAAGTCGGGCGTGGTGTGTAAAGTCACGTTGGGTAACGTCAACAGCTGTCAAGTATAAGGTTTATAATAAACGTAATATTGTTAGGGGTCTCCATTCCTTATTTTGATTAAGTTCTTAAGTAATGTTGCGTAATTAAACCCCTAAACAAACAAGTTTAGTTAACAAACATTGTAATAACAAGTACATAGTTTGTATATGGGCAAGGAGCGTTTAACTTTACCTGTTGAGATTTAATTACGTCAACCATTAAAATTTAGTATTCATTTATAACTAAGACCCATATTTTAATACCTACACCAAGTCATATGAATTCTCCGTAACTATTAATTTGCCTCACATGCTCACAACACAATTTGTGCTTCAAATGGCACGTAAAAAGTCGAGCCCAGTACTTTTACTCAGTTGTAAAACTAAATCTTGGCCTTTAAAAGCCTAGGGAAGTTTATAATTACAACACTTTGACATCGGTTAGGCCAGTAATCACAACATAATATCTAGTAAATAAATAATAAAATGATATTAAACTAAATACTCAGTTAACCAATAAAGCTAGATTCTTCATAAACTCGTATATCAATTAATCAAAAGCATTCCATTCGAGAGGTCAAATAAATATTTTCTATTGTCTATTTTACTGATTAGCCGCCTCTAATGTTCTTAGCTTTTCAAAAAAAATTTCATAGCAATAGTCACAATTTAATACTGGCTTTACAGAAGCTTTAGTAAACCTCCTTGGAGATTAAATGCGTTCTTATTTAATATTTTAAGAAGAGAATACTTTGTTCGGTGCCAGCAATTTTACGAGCTCTAAACCTTTCGTTCTGAACCAACTTTTAAGACGTGCAGTAAAACAAACAGCTAACAGTTCTACGTCTTAAATTTATAGATAGGTATAAATAAAAGAAAGACTTGGCGACTTTGTTTAAGTGCTTCTTTTATTGGTCTTGATACGAAAACACAAATATATCGCTTAGTTAATCCGTTTATGTGTTACTTTTTTTAATTACATTGAAAAAACATAAATTAACCCCCTTACTTATAAAACGCTGCTTAAATTTAATCACTTTTTACGAGATTCTTATTAGTAAAACCAACCTTATACCTTAAGAATTTAAGCTAATCAATTGACTGAAATTTAAGAGGCGTTTATGAGTACGGGGGATAGTGTTTAGTAAATCTCTACATATTTATGTTTTAGTTTTTGAGATATTGAAAAGTTTTTCAAGTGAATAAACATTAAATGTGTAAAATTTTTTTACATAAACATGTTTATAATAATTTTAATAAAATTATTAAAGGAAGGAGGAGAGAAACTTCGCCTCTTGATACTACGCTCGCCAGACCGCTCGGTATAAGATTTCATGTCATTTCCACTTTTTTTACAGCTGTTTTAGTCGGCTGTTACAACACCCTTGGGATGAGATAGGCTAGTGACATTGTTTTTTCTTGTTCCGTTTTTCAAGCATTTAACCGTTTATAAACTAGCTTGAGCTTGATTCTAATATATTTATTTATTTATACTTTTTGGCCATGATTATACTTGTCAAATAGCGGGCTTAATGCCTTAAGGCATTTTCTTCCAGCCAACCTTTGGGTGGTGCAGAGAAAATTCAATGGTAGGTTCAATAAATATATATTTTGTAATAGATAAAATGAATATATTGTTATAAAATAATACAGATACATACTATTTATCTAGTTGTTTATGCAAACACGACAACACATGTCAGACTTTGCACTATAATATGGCATCATAATTATGATGGCTGTGTGTACGCTAAGATAAATACAGGATTTTCCCAGCACATCTAAATGTCTGCAGGATAGTTAAAGAGTAAATAACGTTGGAGAAACATATGTGTTTACTAGAAATGGGTCAACTGGTTCTGTAGAGCTTTAATCCTTGTCTTAGCCTACTTTATGTACTTATGTTTTGTGTAAATATTAAAATGAACATTCCTAGATGCATAATATTTAATAAAATAGTTATAAGTACGTAGAGAATAGTATGACTCAAAGTTATAAATTATAAGTATTATAAGTATCGGCGCAATAATAATATTAATCAAAATAAAAAAAGGTATTCCCATAATTAAAAATAAACCTGTTATAGAAATTGATTTATTGCTGTGTATTACCAAGTTCTTGAACATGTGGAAGTCAGGGGATGAAGTTTTTATTCAGCAGTGGGATGATGAAGGCAATAATATTCAGCCATTCAGACGGATTGGCGGTCAGGGGATGCAGCTTTTTCTCAGTAGTGGGATGATGAAGGCTTATATTCAGTTCGACGGATTGGCACATAGCTGCAGCATGTAGTACTAGTTTTCTTCTTTTGTTGGCTCAGAGGTAATATCCTTGAATTCTCCCTTACTCGGCCTATGACAGCTATGGCAAGAGATAGTATGACAGCATATTATAATTCCTTACAATATTCACCACACGCAGTGTACTGTACTACGTAGGTAGATACACGGAATTAACAAGCACATTTCTACCTTACACCATCCAAGAAACTTGATAATATTTGCAAAAAAAAACAAACGTTCTTTTTTACTCATTATTTATTCAAAAAGTTGCTCGTCACCGCAATATTCTGCTTGCTGACGCCATTTTTCTATATGTACTGTCATTTTGTGTAATAACTCTGTTTCGTGACACAGTAAACTAGCGAGTCAAATACTGGTATGTGTAGTGACGGTGACACAAACGAGTAACGCGTTTAACGGAACGTTGGCGAAGTGAATAATGAATAAACGGCCCGCACTGAGAACAGACTCACTGAATGATTCAAGTTATAAGCGAAAGCGAGCATCGTAAAACTTTTAATTATTAAATCGTTTGAGATTAACTTATAAACAATCTAGGTTTCTCTTTTATTCAAGATCCAGTTTACGAGAGTTTTATCCATATTTATACTTTCCTAAAAACGTGACAAATTTATACATACATACATAAAATCACGCCTTATCCCGTCTGGTATAGGCAGAGACGACAGAACGACAAATTTATGTGTCATTTTATTTTGAAATTAGCCTTTATTCGTATAGTAATTAGCATTTTATTCGAAAGGACGAAAACCCCGTAGTTCCAAATATCGGTGAATGAAAAACACCGTGAATTTTATTCAGTTTTCTAAGGAGCTCCGATAGCGTGGCTCGCGAATAGCTAGCAGGCACACAGTCCGTAATATGTGTAACACAATACGTAAAAGATACTAGATGCATAGTAAATTCATTATTCATATTTTTCGCAAAATATTTGAGTAAGTAGTATCTATTTTCTTGTCTTAACTACTAATAGGTCACTCTGATGACCTACATTAACCAATCACTACCGCTAAACGCGTAACACTTGTACCATATAGATGTATATTTCTGCAACGTGTACTACGACATCTGCTGAGCGCCAGTCTCTTGAGATAAAGCGTTAAATGGCAATGCCGCTGAGCCCTCTCACCAACGTTATTAGCTACCTCCGATATTACTTATCATGCTGTTTTATTTACTCTGTAGGGATTTTAGGCTTATCTTTAGTTACTATGCTTACTAAAATATATTTTTTCAAGCATGTTTTTCTATTTTTTTTTTGGTTTGTGTAAAATAAGATGTGAAAGTTAGTAAACTAAAGATACTAAGTAAGATCGAAAGCTTGATTTAAATGTTACAAAGCATAAAACTTCCTATATTTTCCATTCAACTAATAGATCACCCTTAGAAGCTACTTGTTACTACGTTTTCATATTATGTTTTCAATTAAATGTTTTTTTTAAGCATGTTTTGTACTTTTTGGTTCTTAGTAAAGAATAACTAAGTGGTAAAGAAAAATCCTAAAAACAATTTTCTTAAAAAAATCATACTTTTACAGTAATCCACTTCAGACATCCACTAAACAAACAAAGAAAGGCTTGTTCTATAGATGATAGAGGATTGATGAAGGTAACGTTAAGAACACAAATAGGAAGGTGACACCATCATTAACTCGAATTAATCGTTAACAACTGAGTTGTGGTTAAACAACTCTTGTCATACAGTGATAATGTTTTGCAAGTAAAATAAAGTTGTTCAAAGAGTACAAAAATATTTACTTAAAAAAAAATATACAGCTTTATTGTACATAGCTTAACACGTGTATAAATAAATATTTATACACGTCTTAAGCTATGTACAAAAATAAATATTCATGAATATAAACGCTTCAATAGTATGCCTGAATTTTTCAAGCATCAAAAGAGTTAAAAATAAAATTACTTATAAAGCTAAGATTTTTCTATTATCGATATATTTCGATCAAAAAGTTACATTATAACCGCATTATGATCAGTATCATAGCTATTTATTGTTTGGAATTCAAAAAAGGTTGATCTCTTTTAACTATTTACTATAAAGAATATTAATTGAATGAATATTTAGTTCTTCGCATGTAAAGTATTTATCATTTATGTTGTATTACGTTTACTATAATAACTGGTACATAAATTAAGTAATAATTAATTATTATAACTTATTAAGTAGACATTAAACCTTTGTTCGTAGACCTTCAGGACTCGATGTATTTAGCATAAGGACAAACCTCTGTGGTTTATTTATGTTATTTGTAAAACTTTGTTTGTATAAATTTGTAATATGATAATAAAGGAAAAAAAAAAAAAATAATGTAGAACTTTACACAAAAGTGTAAATATAACAAAAAAATAAACTATAATTAAAAATATAATTGTCCGTCTTTATGCTAAAAGGAACCACTCGACAAATTTAGTTTTTTTTTTTTTAAATAAAAACAGAGGAACCACTCGACAAATTTTAGTTAGGTATTATTAAAAAAAAAAAACTAAATTTGTCGAGTGGTTCCTTTTAGCATAAAGACGGCCAATTGATAGAGATAAAGTACAAATTAAACACTAAACAAACAGTCAGTCAAATAAATAATGACACTATTAAAAGATTGTGTATCGTTAACACAAGAACCATGCTTCCATCTATTTGCTAACTAACAACTACTTGAGATCAGGCTGCTTACGACTTTTAAAAAAATGCATTTGTGTTTTTTAGACAGCGTGTTGAGATGGATTAAGTACACATCAAATCCTTTCCTTATTATATCCTGTTTGCAGTAAAGGACAATTAAGCGGTATTTGAAACTTTAAATGTGTATGTATAATAATCATACTAATAAATGGTCCCTGTACCCGATGCCGGTGGGTCTACCTTTTTTTTATATTTTTAAATGTTTTTATTTTTTATATCTATATTTAAAAATGTACTTTAATGTGATAAATGTAAATAAAGAGATACTAATAAAATAATCTAAAATATAATTGACGAACATAAAGTACAAATTAAACACTAAACAAACAGTTAGTCAAATAACTAATTGCAGTAATAAAAGATTGTATATCGTAAATACAAGAAGAATACTCCCATCTATTTGCTAACTAACAACTACTTGCGATCAGACTGCAAAGCGTCCTTGTAATTGCAAATTCCTCTTCCGTTTGTTCAGTGTGAGGCTCTAAGAGGGCTTTCTACTTGACAGCAATGGAACGAATTTTCTTTGGACGAGTCCATGTTTCTTTGTTACTAATGTTTATTTTGACTACAGACGAAAATACTTACGACTTTGCAAAGGATGCATTTGTTTTTTTTGTTCTATGTGTTGAGAGAGACTAAGTAGACAACATGTCCATTCTTTATTATATCCTGTTTGTCGTAAAGGACAACTAAAGGCATATTTGAAAAGTTTTCCATAGCAAGAGAGTTTTTATTTTCTTCCATTGGAATACTTAAAATATTACTAATACTAAGATCTCTACGTTACTCAGACAAAAAATATATTATACAACACTATTGACTTAGAATTGACAACCTTTTGATACAAAGAGCAAAATCTAAAAAAGATGCCGCAGGCTTTAAATATATCCTGTCTTTTACTGACAGTAAAATCCTGTTATCACTGTAAAAAGAAAAAAAAATACACAATCCGTTATAAAAATACACCAAACGACTTTCTTTAATTTGGTATTCACATTCAAAAGAGAATAATCTTCTTAAAGATTTTCTATACATTCATGTTTTCTCTAGAAACACATTTCATATAGGTAGTATTGAAGCCGAGAAAATTTATTCGACAAAGAAATACTTCCTTAAACCTACAAAGTAAAGGTAAAATATATTTTCATTTGAGACTGTCAAAGCTAGTTAACATGTATATTTTATGAGGCATAGGACCTTACCTTTTTGTTGTAACCTTTATTAGGTAGAAGGTATTTTGAAGTAAAATCGGCTTCCATCAACCACGTCACTGGTTATTACGTAGAGTGTCAATCAACTCGCGCGAAGAACCAACAAAGCTTAGAGTTTGAAAAGTAATTTAATTTGATTTTGTTAGTAACGGTGGTGCGGTTTACTGACCTAACGTAATCTGCAAATCAGTGGGCTTTATAGTTGAACTAATTTTCTGTTATTTTATTTGTTTTTACTACAAATTCTAATTACCAGGAAACTCAATTTTATATTGGTTCCCTGATTTTGTATATTACACGAGCCATTACGTTTCTGTAATGAAAACGTAAAACAGTAAAGTACAACAGTAACAGTGAACTTAATAGTAAAGAAAATTTTTAATAAATGATTATTTCCTTAATATTTAAAAAAAAATTATGACACCAATATTACAATTTACACTATTTAAACAAAATAACAGTACTTTTAAGGCGAAGTACTGATATTTTTCTGTCTTGAGATTTTTTTTGTTGTTTGTAAAATACCTTAACCTAAAGGTGCTCCATCACCGGGAGCATTCGCGTGCAATGTAACATTACAGAGTCGAGCATTACATCAGAGAGGGAGGAGAACTGAGCATTACAGTGCACAAACTGTAATCATACAAATCGAGTTTACATCAGTGAAGGAGGAGAACCGAGTAGGGAGGTAGTATATAGTATTGTAATGTAATGCTCAAAGTAGAATAATGTTACATCACACGCGAACGTTTGTCGGTTAGGGAGGTAGTATTGTAAAGTAATGCTTAAAGTCGAATCTATAATGTTACATTACACGCGAATGCTCCCGGTGTGAGAGCACCATAACTGTAACAACTATTATACATTCAAAATACGTTGACTAGTTATCTCTTACATAATTTACTTAACAAAATTCAATAAAACACAAAACAATGATGGCGGAATTCGGCTATGACGTCACATACTCTAAACTAACTAGGTTTAGTCTGAAAGTAAAGACAAGCATTGCACCCTCTAGCGTAATAACTTATCGATAAATTCAACGTAGTGCTGCGCTCGAAATATCGGTACATTATCGATGAATTCATAATCGAACTTCGGGACTTTAATTTATAAATATTTGGCAGCGGCGGTAATTCGTTTCGCGGTCTCAGAATTCTTGATATCAATTCTTGACTTTTTGAATAATAATAAGTTTGAAATGTGAAAGGTGTTTCAGGCTTTTCAAATTGTTTGGCGTATTTCTTATGAAGTGTAAAGAAATATTTTGCATAGTTGGGGCATAGACATATTTATGTTTGCAGAATATCATAACAGGTTAATTTAAGGTCCCACTGTAGGGTAGAACCTTCCTATTCTATGAAACACAATACAGATGAAAGCTTGGGCTACTAATATCATTATTATTATCTTTCCGAAGATTATTAGTTATTTTTATTTGCTATTTCTTCCTGTAATATAATTATCGACATAATATGACATCACTGCTTTTGACAACATTCTCCATCTATCGACATATTATACCGTGACTGCTTCGGTTGGAGAACAATTTCAAGTATATTAGTAAAGCGGTCACGTCTACAATATAGACGCTTTTAATGCATGACAACGAGTAATGAAGCGTTACAGGAATCACAGACTGTTGAGGAAGAATTTCCTTTTTGTTATTTTATTATTGTAATTTTTGTTATAGACTACGAGTTCTTGATGTTACTACATAATGTTATATCGATTTCTTTCAAGAAGGCTACTAAGCCTACCTTCTGTTGTATGTCTGGCAGTGAAGGCAAATTGGTATTGTTTGAGTGGTTTTTTTATTTTTTTTTGTTGAGTACGAGTAGTTTGTCTCTGACGACAGTTACTACTTTACACGGGCTGTGGTAGGGCGGATGGCCCTCAACCAATCGTTTTTTTAATGTCCATTCCATTTAGTAAGTGGCGAATTTGTTTTGAAAATATTGTGAAACGCTAAGACCCTCCGAATTTTGAGTTAATATTTCTGCAAAAAACAAACTACGAAAAATGTAGACAGAAACCGATATTAACCCGAAGTATCTGCAGGCCATGCTCCACCCTATGGACAAAGCCAGTCTTTGCAGTAGGACAATAATAGGTTACTATCATGGCAGTAATGAAGAAGCATAAGTTCACAGGATTCTTTTCTTAGGGCGCTACAGCTGCTTATTTATTTATTCAATGCTTATAAATAAAATAAGCAAATATAGAGTAATTGGGCGCGTTTAGCGTTTATATTTAGAATTTAGCATGAAATGTATTCATGGCGCGTAAGGTACACGGAAGATTCTAATTTCCGTAACATTACAAGATTATAATGAAAGTTTAGGTATTGAAGTGAAACATTTTCTAGAACAACATAATTGTACTAATTGCGAGGTTACTTATAAGTGTTGTATTTTAGTTACGTTTGAACACAATTATTTAAAATACCTTCCGACTATTGTGGTTATAATTAACTGTATATAATACTATGTTCGATAAATATATTCTTATCTCTGATGGTTGTAAAGAAAACTAGAACTTTGAGATACAATTTATACCACTTATCTTACCATACGAATAATACATTTATTTCATAAATATATATCCCATTTTGATACAAATTACAATGAATCATTATCATTTAAAATGGATTTACTCAAATATGCTAATATTAGTAAATAACCATTGCTTAGAAAACGTTTTAAAGTCTTTGAACAGTGAGGAAGTTTATTCCGATAAATCGAATCCGATTACTCTATTAATCGAGCGGAATCGACTAAACAAATTTTGTCTGAACGATAATTATATTGGGAAGGCGGCAGTTAGTATTAACATTTTAGCTGAGTCAGAATTGTTTAGTGAAATTGATTGACGATTATTTTTGTATTGAACTGTATATTTTAATTTATGTTTAAAAAAGACAAGTCCTGGTTAGGGATTTTATAAACTCAATTCTCCAAGCAGGCAGCTGTGAAAATAGTACTGTGGTCAGGTGGAAAGGTACAGTAGATAGTGCATTATGCCCGATTTACACATCGACAAGTACAGTAGCGAGTTAAGTAGTAAGTTGTTGATTAAGTTGATTTAAATAGATCTTCATCCTATTTTTTGGCGAGTTAAGTTGGCTAGACGCGAGATAGGGGGCTACTTCGTACTTAACTCGCCAAAAAATAGGATGGGCATCTATTTAAATTAACTTAATCAACAACTTACTACTTAACTCGCTACTGTACTTGTCGATGTGTAAATCGGGCTTTAACGAGAGTAAAGCCCGATAAATATATATTTAAAATAAATAAATATATAAAAATAAATTAATAAATATATAATATTTTTTTTTATTATTATTTTTTTTTTTTAATTTTTTTTTTTGTATTATTATATTTATTTAATAGCACCAAATAAAAATAAGGCAACTTGCATTAAAAGTGTTTATGAATCACTGAAGAAAACGCGTCTTTTTAGTATGTTAGTAGGTTTATTAAACATTTTTTTTTTTTTTTTTTTTACAACTCTCGCACTAAGGATCATACCCTTATTAAACTTTCCTTAGAGTTCTAACGCTTTGTATGTAATATTATGAAAAAAGTTTGTTACGAACTTGTTGATAGCAGTCCTAAGTCCGTAATAAATTAATTACACACTGTTCGTTCATATACACTCCATATATTAAAGGTGAAGTTAAAAGAATGCGAGGTTAGGCCTTTGATTTTAATTACAGAATTAGTAAATAGGTTTTAAAATCATTGTTTTGATTATTGTCTTATTTTTTACCTCATATTTAAAGAAAAACTGATGATAATTCGTCTAGCTAGCTTGGTATTTGTAGTCTAATATTCTCTATATGTGTAGGAACCCCGTCTCCGCAATGCGACATACTAAGCCAATTATACATTTAAATTAATAAATTGGTCTTAAATATCACACAAAAAATCTATTTCTATACGAATGACATTTAGTCTATAAATCGTGTGAAAAAGCATTTGGTTAGACCGCCAAGGCAACGCAGTAAATTAGTTATTTGGCTACCATCGGTTGGCTGGCTTCGTATCTTCTATCAGATTCGATATAGCCGTGTTTTTTAATTGCCTTGTTTACAGAGAAGCGAGGCGTAGGGCGTAGCGTTGAGCGGGGCGGACCGCACTGAATTCAAATATATGGCGTTGTATGGGTGTGTTTACGGAGAAGCGTTTTTTGACACATTTGTTTGAAATAGAGCGTCGCACGCAGCGGTGCACGCGGCGGCGCACGCAGTTGTGCACGTGGCGGTGCACGCAGCGTCAATTCTCGCTGAAGCTATATATGAATCTAGTTGATTTGATCGAGACGAGAGTGCTTCGCTATACACTTGACGTATCGCAGCGGGCTCCGCGGCGGGCAAAGCGGCGGGCACGACTACGCTTCCCGCCACGCTTCTCTATAAACAACGTCATATATTGCTATAAGTTTGTGTTTACGCGTGCGATGATGCGTGCCGCTTCACGCCCAGATCCAGCGTAAACAGAAAAAACGTCCTACGCTCCGCTCAACGCCACGCCACACGCCCCGCCCGACGCCCCGCTTCTCCGTAAACGTGCACTAAGCGTACAGTCATCATCATCATCTCAGCTAATTGACGTCCACTGCTGGACACAGGCCTCCTCCAAATATTACCTTGTGCGGTCCTGCGCCTCCCTCGTCCATCGGCTTCCCGCCGTCCTTACGAGGTCCTCGGTACAATGTTTATTGCAAGACACAAGTTCTCTGAAGGTATGTTAAAGACTGAGAAACTATTTTGACGTAAACACTTGAGTTAGTAAGTTCATAGTCAAGATTAGCTAAGGTTAAAACCACGTATGTTTATCAACAACTTAGTTCGGTCCATAGGGATGTACTACCTAAACACACAATATGTATAAACGGATCGCTGTAAACAAATAGTATAACATGATCTGCTTTGAAGTTTATTAAAATTGTTGTAGTAAGTTATTTCACTCTGCAGGGAGGTACCTAGTCATGTGTAGGAAGTAAACTTACTTTGGTCGACACAAGACATTGTCCACTTTATTTTTTTAATGGTTTTTTTTAACTTACGAGTAACTTTGCTCCAGACAGGCAGGTTAGTCGGGGTCCTGAAACTTAAGGTAATATGGTATACCGATTAAAGCTGCAGAGGACGGCTTACCAGCTATAAGAATGGAAAACTCTTAAATGCAAGCGAGATAGATACAGGAAAATGATATGGCCTTAAGACTCAGATGATAACGCGATAACTATAGCTGAAATACTACTGTTGATTAGTTTTTATACAACCTACTGATAGCTCTAGGCCCCTCTAGTATTTAGAGATCTTACTGTATCGTTGGTCTTGATACTGTATCGTTTGTTTAGTATGTATACTTATTATATATTTATGTACAGCTATTGTCCTTAGTAACAGGATCGATTTAAAACTTATTGCCGAAACTTATTTCGGTTTTACCGATAATTACTGTGTTAAGTATTTAAATAGCTATAAGAAAAGAACTCCTTTAATTTAGCGTTTAATTGTTTTTCAATCGATCCTTGGCACTTTACCGGAGGGAACAGCCCATTAATGTCCCACTGCAGGGATGGGCCTCCTCCCGTGACGGAGGGATACTTGGCCTACTAATACCACGCTGGCCAGACGGATTAGAATAGGGTTTAATTTCAAGTTTTCCTTCTTTTTATGTAAAGGTAATATAAACAGATAGTCCTTCGGTGTGAATATCTCTCACTAATAACGGATAAACACACACATATATATATTATTGTTCATTGTAAACACCCAGACCGATTCAAACATGCATGTTCATACACTCAAAGTTTAGCATTGACCGGGAGTCGAAGACGAGTTATTATAACACACAATCGTTAATAGTTATCTAGATAAATCACCTCCAGTACAATAAACACAAAGTATCTAGCCTAACAAACATGTTTACACTAGAATTCGCTGCATTACAAGTGTTACATAATATTCTAATCACGTTTGTAAAATCCCGGTTTCAGTGTGAATATCTGTAGGTTATATTGCAGGTTAACATCTAGTCCCAAACTAAGCAGATCTTACACTACGCTTACTGATTACCGGATAAACACAAACACACGGAGAAACATTTATATTGTACATAGAAAACACCCAGACCAATTCTAACATGCATGTTCATACACTCAAAGTTTAGCATTAACTGGGAGTCGAAGTCCTTTATTATAATCACTACGCCAGAGAGGTTGTCCATCCAGATAAATCATCTTCAGTACAATAAACACAAAGTAACTAGCCTAACAAACATGTTCACACTAGAATTCGCTGCATCACAAGAGAGTGTTACATATTCTAATCACGTTTGTAAAATCCCAGTTTCAGTGTAAATATCTGTTGGTTATATTACAGGTTGAATTCCCTTGGGTTAGTTTTTGACTGAATCTTTTTCTAGCACTAGAGAGAGAAGTTCTATTTAGATTCAGTAATCGATAAAGGTTAGAGTAAATATTCATGAATGAAACAGTATTGTGTGACTTTTTTTACGTTTTGTTAAAGAAATGTTGTATAATGGCATGCCTGTTAAGAGCGTTTATAGAGCTCACTATACCTCGGCCATTACAAACGTGCAAACTGACGTCATAAAACATTACGTCAAAGGAAAGTGACAATGCCGATATACCCATAAGTGTGAGCGACGATTGAAATTCACGAATGAAAATTCGTGATTGCATATTTTCGTGGTAACGTTATTCGTGATTTCATGTTTTCGTGGTAACGTTATTCGGGGTTTAATAATTTGGAAATCAGAATGAGAGTTCTGCTGTGCTACGTTTACATTCATAAATTTCTTTATACATGCCTGTCGGTTATGAGTAAATACATTCATTCACAACTTAACACATTCACCGTATAAATTTCTTATTCATTTTTATTTACTTTCTCAAATAATTCCCTATACACATTTCCTTAAATAACTACGAAACACGAGCTGTTAGTGTAATTGTATAAAACCCAAGTGTAATATACAATCTCGTATTATTTATGCGATACCGCAGCTGACGGGGGTTCCTGTTGCTAGCAGCGACGGTTTGACGGGTCACACAGACCCGCTAGGGACCGATTATGTTTACTCTATAAACGATTACTTTACTACCTTTTGAAAAGGATTGGTTTTTATGTGTTAAATGTTATTTATATTTAATGATCTCAGTGGCGTATATTTCCTACAGAATTTTTGCACGGGTAAAATATGTACTTGTGTGCAATTGCTGTTTAGTTTCCTCTGAGTGTTTTCTAAAATATTTTTTACAAAATATAATCCGTGTGGTGACGGAGTAATAATACAATATGTCACCACCCCATCTCATCACATGGGTGTCGTAAAAACCGACTAAGGGACTAACCGCAAATATTATCTTTACAAGGTAAAAAGAAAAAAACTTGAAATTAAACCCTATACCAATCCGTCTGGCCAGCGTAGTATTAGTAGGCCAAGTATCCCTCCGTCACGGGAGGAGACCCGTCCCTGCAATGGGACATTAATGGGTTGTTATGATGATTCATGCAAAAGTAAACTATCAGTTGTCTATAATCATTACCCATAGTACTAGCTCTACTTAGCTTAAGACTAGATAGCATTGGGTGAAAGTGTGAGGGTATAATATTATTATTATATGATGGGGGTTCCTGTTGCTGGCAGTTACGGTTTAACGGGTCACATCGACCCACTAGGGACCGATTATGTTTACTCTATAAACGATTACTTTACTACCTTTTAAAAAAGATTGTTTTTTTATTTATGTTTAATGAATTTAAGTGGAAGGGTATAGTTGCAAGTGAAATAACAGGGTTATTTATTTATTTATTAATATACATACCAACAGTTTAAATGACTGAGTGATTGCGTCTGGACAGAAACAGCCTGCGGCTGGTGACTGGAACCATCACAGGTCATTGCTCGCTAAACAAACACTTCCACACCATAGGCATAACAGATAGTCCCCTGTGCAGGGCATGCATGGAGGCAGAGGAAACGGTGTCACATGTGCTCCTTGAGCGCACAGGTGTCGCTGACACACGAAGAAACACACTAGGAACCCCGAAATCCATCACGAAATGCCTGAACAAAATCAATAACCTCACACGCTTCTGGAGGGAGGTGGGCTGGCTGGAATGACGAGCACCCCTCACGTACAATGGTCCACTTCAGGGACTAAGTGCGGAAACCAACCCCCAATAACTTAGAACTTAGAACTTAGATGACTGAGTGAATAAAAAAGACGTTAATACATATATTCACTTGTAATTTTTTTCTTTTCAAAGTCGGCGCTTAAGGGCATAATCCCCAATGAGGACGGTCTTTTTATGTGAATACCTGTAGCAAAAAGAAAATAACCTTATAGCAACCCAAACCAAGACTATAGCATAGTACTTGAAAGCCACCAACCTCTTCAAAAATGGAGCAGAATAGTCACAGCAGTGGATCCTTTGCGCTGCTATGAAAATATATAATTCTAAAATTATTAGTTATGTTGATTCTGTATTTATATTCAGAATAAGAATAACAGTTTTTGTATTCTAGTAAAAATGTTTATGTATGTGACGGCATTACATCAAAGCTCAGTCGCATCTACGACGCGTAAGCTACGCCGTAGCCGATTTATCTTTTGAAAATGAAAATGAAATTTTGTACAAAACATGTTAAAATTTTTACAAATGTTTAGAATTCAATGGTAAAAGTTATTACTAGGAAATCCTAGTAATAACTTTTACCATTGAATTCTAAACATTTGTAAAAATTTTAACATGTTTTGTACAGAATGTGCTAGTAAATACTAGCACATTCATTTTTATATTTTTCGTGTATATTTTTTTATAGAATTTATTTTTGTAAAAAAAAGCTGTATTTTTATTAAGCTTTTAGGTTAACTCTTTTATATTATGCCGTTCAATGATGTCGTTGTCGAACGTACAGTATGTGATTTGAGTAGTATGGAGTCTTCTTGGGCATAGGTATAGACTATTATCAAAGTATTCAAAAAGTTTTCTTTTATCTATACTAATCTATACTTCTATACTAATATTATAAAGAGGTAAAGTTTGTGTGTTTGTGACGTTGTAGGGGGTAATCTCTGGATCTACTAAACCGATGTTAAAAATTCTTTCTGTGTTGAATAGTTGATTTATTGGGGAGTGTCATAGGCTAAATAGTATCACGCTTTGGCTTAAAAGAGTGGAGCAGTAATAAAATATGTTTAAAAAAGGGACGCGTTTTTTTCGCCGCCCGACGAAGTGGGCACGGGTCAGCTAGTAATTTTTTTTTACTACAACCACGGGGACAAATAAGGAAGGTATGAATGGTGATGGAAGAATATAACGTTTTGTACTCTACGATTAAATTTCGTAATTATGTCTGTGTCTTTGTAAAATTCATAGGACATAACAGAAATGCCATGTCGTTATACACAGTCTATCAATAGTAATATGAGGACGTTATATAAAAAAATATTTTATATATATTTTTATATTCCTCACACAATCTAGTCCCAAACTAAGCAAATCTTGTACTATGGCTACTAGACAAGTAAATACATACATTATTATACATAGAAGAAAAAAAAGCAACAAGAAAACACCCAGACCAAAGCAAACAATCATTTTCATGCACACAAACATTTGCATTGAGCAGGAATCGAACCCGAAACCTCTGCGTAGCAGTCACGTTAAATAACCACTACGCCACAGAGGTCGTCAATTATTCATTCAGACTCTAAAAATAAGTATTTAAATCGAGAACTTTTTCAATTTATGATTAATCTACGGGATTATAAATGTCTGTTACAGGGATCTGTCCAGGTTCGGCTTTTGAAACATTTGTGAATCGATTTAAGGCTTCAACTTTGTACACGGCTTATAGGACATAAAAACAAGACCAATTTGGATTGAGGTCCTGTTGAAAATAAATTTGATTTGATATGCTGTATGCCTGGGTTATAGCAAAATGAACCTTATAAATAAACAAAATACGGTTAAATTTTAAATAACAAGTACTTATACTAGTTTATATATAAAAAAAATTAGAGACTAATTATTTGAGTAAGAATAAACCTTATAACTAAACACAGTACGGTTTAATTTCAAATAACAAGTATAAATCTGAAAAGATAAAAATCAATGACAAAGTTTGTACACAGTAATAACATAGTTATACGAAAATAACAGTTTATTTATATAACTAATAACAATAACAAATAATATTAATAACATTTGTTTACCTGTTAAATAACGTTAAATAAGATAGGAATACGTGTTCCCGAACAAAGAAGGGTCGAGTCGTAATTTCGTATTATGTTCCTAACAATAAGTGTTATAGCAATAACCAGAATTTGTATTATAACTCTAAAAAGGATATTGTAATCTGTTATAGGAACGTGTTTTATAAAAATAATCTTATTATTACATTCATGCTTAATATTATAAATGGGAAAGTGTGCCTGTTTGTCTTTCTTTCACCTTTAATTCCTGAACTGTAGTCATGTTCAATACAGTCATACTGCAGTGTGCTATAAAAAAAGGAAGGAAAATTATGACAACAGCAGAATTAGAACCAAGTTACCAATTATTCGCAATGTTGTAGATGATTCTCTAAGTAGTAGGTGCTTTGGCGTGTTCAACTGTACTTCAAATTAGTTAAACATCAATCCATTCCGCCTAGTTACTATATTCGTAAACTAATTTTCTCTCTATTATTAATATAGTTTCATTTATTGGATTCAAATGTTATTAGATAAGTAGATAAATATCATCAAGCAAAAAAAAAAGAAAACACATCAACGAGCTAGACATCTAAGAAAGACTTTTAAAACTTATGTTGTTAGAATCACAACACAAGACTTACTTATTGACTTCCACTTACCTTATACACATAAATATCCAATTCGGTATGTATTTTTTTTATTTTATTTTTATTTATTATTCGGTTCACCAACAGCTATTTACACTAAAACAGTTCTTCCTTAATTAGCTACGTTTAACATTGTAAGTGTAATAACTACTTATAGGCGAACACCGCATGCATTAAGTGTGTACAACTATACTCATAATAATATTAACAAAGATAACTGTGAAATAATTTCATTTCTCCTAATATAAACCAAAACTAATTAAGTGACATGCATAAACCAAATTAATACAAAATATTGCTTAACATTACATCATTTCTGCCTTGTTTAAAACTACAACTGGCCTTTTAAAAGTAAAGTAAAAGATTACCTATGACGAATTCAAAACCATTTAGAGATTTTTAGATCGGTAAGTATATCATATTTTAAGCGCAAAAAACCGGAAGATTGTGTTCATTTTTACAATTAAACATAAATTACTTTTTGACGTCTAAATGACGCCATGCGCCCGGGTCAACAGAAGTTTATTTCTGCTTTCATTGCTCAAGTAGTGTCACGTGTGTCATATTGTATATGTCATTCAATATGTACCAACAATAAACCGGTTGTGAGCATATTTTGGAGTACTGTACTCAACTTCATTGATATTCATAGGAACCAAGCAATTTTCTCAAAATCATCGACGCTCAAGACTAGTTTAATAACAGAATAATTCAAGACACCATACTACTTTCTTGAAACACCTAACCACTTTATAGTTGAGCTAATTTTGTAACAAAATCCTCTGTCGTAAGCTTCCCTTTGATATTAATTCTCAACTTGCTTATATCACCTGATACCTAACAACTTCGTTACACCTCTGGCGTACAATATTACTTCAACTTTGCTTGCCTCACTTGAGGCATATTGACTTCATAAATTACGAACGTGAAAGGTTAATCTGCATAATATGTTTTCTTGAACATGTATGCTTTGAACGTTTTGACAAGTGATAATTTAGAAACTTTGGTAAATGTTTTTATACTTGAATGATAATACCTTGTCAATGCCAAGGCTATATATTAATAGCAAAGAGTTCACGAGCTTCTTATTCTCAGGGAACACAGTATAACCCGGTCCCATTATCTCGAGACCTGGCGTCGATGACGTCACGTCGCGTAGGAAGTATCACTAAGGGCGCTTGTACACGCTAAGAAAATTTGCCGTGTCTACGCCAGACAAGACAAATCTTCGTGTAGACGTCAAGAATTTTTTCTTTTTCGTACACGAAAACTTTTCTTGTCTTCCGCAGACAAGACAATTCGGAACGTGTACAAGCCAGGATTTTTTTCGTACAGTCGTCAGACGGGCGTAGGGCGCGCAAGTGTGATAATCAGTGTGAGTTTCCTTTAGTAAAAATGTTAACTAGAAAGCAAAATAGTATGATACCCTACTACACCGCTCCCCGCCCCTCCGCAACAACAGTCTTGTCTTGCGCAGACAAGAAAATTTTCTTATGCATCGCCGGCGCTGTGTACACAGGTCGTGCTTAGAAACGACACGAATTCTTGCGTAGGCCCGGCGATTTTTTTTACCGTGTACAAGCGCCGTGATGCGCCCTTGGCGAGCGCGGGGGTTGAAAGGAGAACGGGACGCGAGGTTCGCATTTAAGCGGGGTCTCTAGATAATGTGACTGTGTTATATGTATAAATATTCTAACATAAGATAAGTCGTCTCTTGTGCTGAAGAATTCTGAAATTGGCCTATCAATACCGTGCTGGTCTGGAGCACTACTGTATGATTACTTATTTACTGCTACTAATTGAAATATTGTTTTATGGGTTTCATCCAATGACGTAAGAAAACCTAGCCTGCTAATACTATGCTCGTTTGTTGCTCAACGCTCGGGTCTATAAATATATTGTTTGATGGGTTTAATATTAAGTTTTATTTTTTTCTTGTTCTAAAGTTAATAAAAAGAAGATAATGATAATCTGTTTGCCTTAGTCTATTTATACACCACCTGTAGGATGTACTGTTACTACGTCATCAGACGCCATGAATAAGTTTACAACTCAAAAGATTACTTACCTAGGAAACTATTCTACATGATTTGTGAAATTTTCTAACAAATTGATAAAAGAAACTAATATAATAATAAATTTTAGTACCAAAAATAATTTTCACACAAACACCGTTATCTTACATAAACAATATTCAATAAATAAACAAATATTCGACCATTAATAATACCTATTATAACACCATATCTCTTAGGTACAATAGTTCCCACGTTTACTCCTTATACACAATAATTTATCATTATAAAACCCAGCACTACTAGACAAACCCAATTTACGTGAAAATGAATATTATATAACTTTCATCGATTTATAAATAACAAAGCCAATGTAATTATTCAAGGTTGAAACATTGGAGCTATATTTTTTACTACAACATTAACGGTAATAGGTTTCCATAAATTTTTATTCAATAGATGTTTGTTGACTACAAGTAATTATCTGAAAGGACACCAAATTTGTTTACCTATCGATATTAAATAACCTATATTACAGCTGTATTATGACTAGGATTATGTTTGTTATTTTAACTCATTTAAATGTTTTATAAAATCGTTTAATAATTGGTTTGTTTCAATTATTGTCTTTTAGTATTACTTAATGGTTTTGATAAAATAAAAGTAAGTAATCGTAAAAAAACAATTTCGTAATGAAAAAATGCTTATGATACCAACTACGCTAGAGGTCGTCTTTAATGATGAATTTTTATTTTATTTTGTCAAGGGACTTTTATAGATTACTTTTTACTATAAACAACATTCATACAAGTAAGCCCACAGCAAAAAACATTTATATAAGCCTCAAAAGTTAAAGGAAATCAAAAGATAAATAATTTAAGAGACACATCAAAATAGTCTTTGGAACCATTTGATCTTTTTGTGACAATTTTATTGCCTTTTAACTAAGACGTGTGGTGAATGTAATATATTTAATAGCGAATGATATTTTATGAGCAAATAAAGAAAAGCTATTAATAGACACTTTAAGTCCATTTAGGCTCAGAGTTTAGGTAACTAGACTTTAATGATGACATAAAAGTAATATAAATAAAATTTAGATACAAGTTGAAACTCTCCGTGTGGTTACGGAGTAAGAATACAATGTGTCACCACCCCATCTCATCCCATGGGTGTAGTAACCCTCCGTGAATATTATCTTTACGAAATAAAAAGAAGGAAAACTTGAAATTAAACCCTATACCAACCCGTCTGGCTAGCGTGGTATTAGTAGGCCAAGTATCCCTCCGTCACGGGAGGAACCCGTCCTTGCAGTGGAACATTAATGGAATGTTATGATGATACATTGGTTGGCAAATATCGTTACTGTAGCTACCCTGCATGAGGACGCGGTTTCGATTCCCAAGTACAATTTGCTTGTGCTTTAAATTTATTAATTCGCGACTGTGAAAGTTTTTTGTTTTTGTTCAATAGCAGTTTGTAAAATTCCCTAAGACATAGAGCATGAAACCAAGACATGAAGTTGCCTTTCTTAAGCTAAGTCTTTTAACTTTCAATTCAAAGTAACAACAAAACTCCATAGTACTTACATATCGACACAGTTGTTAATTATACACAAGTAAACAATAAACTTTAATTGCTGGTTATCAAGCAATTAGCGAAAATAGGATAATTTGATACCAATCAAAACATTTAATTATTTGTCATGTATCTATTGTTCTACAAATTGCTACCACATCACTTATGAGAAAACAAATATGAACCTTAACGAAGTAGGAATAAGGCCTGTACTACGAATTTCATGAATATGTTTTCTATTTAATAATTCAAACCATTTAAAAATACTAACTATTAATATCAAAGTAACAGTCCATAATTAAAACATTTACAACACTTTTTATTTTGGTGTTAATTATAAACATCATTGTCAATTTACACTATATTTTTAAATGATTCTCTCCGTGTGGTGACGGAGTAAGAATATTATATGTCACCACCCCATATCATACCATGCGTTTCGTAAAAACTATGTATACGTGAATATTATATTTACGAAATAAAAAGAAGGAAAGCTTGAATTTAAACCCTGTACCAATCCGTCTGGCCAGCGTGGTATTAGTCGACCAAGTATCCCTCCGTCACGGGAGAAGGTCCATCCCTGCAGTGGGACATTAATGGGCTGTTATGATTATGATGATTTATGATTTTTAAATGATTGCTTCCTCATGTACATCTTTGTGTCTTTTCGTATTTTTATTACCACGTTTATAATTGAAATGATGATACTTAGTATAATTATTTGTGTTTTGAAAGTACTTGACCTCTATGGCGTAGTGGTTATATAACATGAATGCTACGCAGAGGTCTCGGGTTTGATTCCTGCTCAATGCAAATCTTTGTGTGCATGGACATGATTGTTTGCATTAGTCTGGGTGTTTTCTATGTATATATTTACAAAAAAAAGTATTGACGTATGTTTATCCATTGTCTAGTACCTATGGTACAAGCTTTGCTTAGTTTGGGACTAGGTGGCGTTGTGTGAATGTGTGATTTTTTAAAATTAATCATAGTAAATTCACTACAAACGAGAATTTTTCCGACATATTATCCTTTCGCCTTACTATCTTAGTTTCATATTTACTAACCAAGTCAAAACTATACTACTTCCCTCCGTATAACTAAATTCAAAAGGCTGTTTACCATATTTACATAGCAAGAAAAATATCTCGACTGAAGAATCAGGTCAATGTATTCAAATTGTGTTACTGTGTTGATACTTGATCTATCGAAAGTGCAAAACTTTTATTTTGTTGGGTTATAGAGGTCCCGAAAATCAGTTCTCATAATACTGTTTAAAAAAATTCAGTTTTGGTCTCTAAGATTATATTATATACTTCCTAAGGGCTTACTTAGAGCTTCTAACACAGGACTACTAAAAAGCTACCTTGTGGTATTTTCGGTTCAAGTTTGTCAGGCCTATAACACTGAAAATCATTATTATTAGTATCACAAAGTCAGTTCCGGATCGTCAAATGTATAAATAAAACAAAAGATGAAGATGCAGTTTTATATTTTAAAAAAAAGAGAAAGAAATACCTATAAGATCACATTTTTAAAACAATCCCCACATGTCGTGAAGGTTTCGTTATTTGTATATGTTCACAAATTCTCGGTGTGGTGACGGAGTAAGAATACAGTGTGTCACCACCCCATCTCATCCCATGGGTGTCGTAAAAACCGTCTAAGTGACTATCCGTGAATATTAACTGTACGAAATAAAAGGAAGGAAAACTTGAAATTAAGCCCTGTACCTATTCGTTTGGCCAGCGTGGTATTGCAAGTGTCCCTTCGTCACTGGAGGAGGGCCGTCCCTGCAGTGGAACATTAATAGACTCTTATGATGTATCTGCACAGTCTCTCTACTCTCAGCGTGCCTTTACTAGGCTAAGTTTTTCTCCATCATTAGAGCTGTCTTTACAGTAAGACTTTTCGAGTGGTAGAGCCATGTCGTCAGTCTTTGACTGCGGCACGCATGGGCAGGCTCGTCCGGTGAAATACCACCCTCTCACAGAAAATCGGCGTAAAATAGCAGTGCTTGTCACTGCTGTGTTTCGTCCGGTGAGTGAGAGTCCGGTAGCCCATTCCCCCTCCCTTTACTTCCCTTTTAAAAGGTCGGCAACGCACCTGTGATTCCTCTGGTGTCCATGGGCGGCGGTGATCACTTACCATCAGGTGACCTGCTGGCTCGTTTGCCTCCCATCATATAAAAAAAAAAGTTATACTTTTATTTTAGAAACAAAAAACCACTATACATAGAAAAATCTATGCTAACAAGCACCATGTTAGTAAACCAACAAATATCATCTGTACCAAAAGTTAAGACAGGCATTTGAATAAAACAGTCCAAAGCAATGTGAAAACAGAAATAACTAAACAAAATATTAGGTTGCTCTTTTACTTTAGCTTGTCGTCGGCTTTTCGGATTTTGTAACTATAAAGTTGGTTTTGGTTAGAGTTTCACAAGCGGATTAAAAGTACAGTGCAACGTTTTAAAAAGCATTTTTAACTGGGATGAGAGACTTTATCTACTATTTTTGTGTTTCGTTAAAATCGGCTTTGTATGGCCTGACTTCTACGTCACGATAAGAATGCTTTTAGGTGAACCAAGTATGGAATATGGAGAAAAGTAAATTAAATTACCAACATCGGCTTGCGCGGTTTTATAAGGTTAACGGTAGGTGTTGCTTTTAAGTAAACGACACTGACATTTTGCTGCTTAACGGCTTATACTCTTTTGTTAAATTTTTTTACTTACTTTGTACAATATTATATCGGTGTTGTCTTTTCGCGTTTAGGGATTATACTTAAAAATTTTCCATGAGCTTAGCATAGCTGCTTGCCTTCTAACTTTACAATGATTACTACTAACCTAATCATAAGAAGTTGTTGAAACAATAGTTTAGTTTCCGATTGAGCTGATTTATCAAGACAATCATTAAATTACTCATTTTATCGTATTTACGCAAATTCTATAAAAGTACTCCCCTTCGTCTCATCTAAGGAGGCCAAGCATTGTAACATATACCCAATGATTGAGAAGCTGGAAATTAAGACGACTTGGATTCTCTTGGGACTTAATGTCAAAAAAGACAGATAAAGGGTCTTAATAACATTAAAAACACTAATGTTAACTCAGCACAACAGAACAGCTATTAGCCTCGCCAAAATATAACTTTATTTTAGTTTAATTATGTTAAAATTTCATTAATGAAAGAATTTTATACGATGCCGTGACCTGTTATGTGTGAAACCGAATATTAGGGATATTTATGGGTCTCGTATATCAAAAAGGTAGCCTGCGCCCTTCACGGGATGTCTGTACTTGAAAAAAGTATTTTGTTTTAACCGCTTTCGATATAACGTAATTACAGTTTTATGTTCTACGTTATTATGATGTAATAAAAGTTTTTGCGTCAGTTGACTTATATTATAATAAGTATACCTGAGTTATACTTGAGTGAGTTAGGACTTTTTATTATTAAAAAACCTTTAAGTTAAAATATAATTCGAAAACTGACTAATAAAGGTTCGGTTAAATGTATATGAATGTAACACTCTATTTAAAAGTACGAGTACATAATACGATTTGCCTATATTTATTTTGTAAAAAGACACCTACAGCATCATGATAAAATAGATAAACATTAACGTAAATTTTATTCAAATAAAACAATTTCACCAGAGGTTTATTTTTATCTACAAGTAAATATCCGAAATAGCAACTCACGATTGTCACACTTAAAAGTCACCATAGTCGCCGGAATAAAATCTCATTAATCCGATCCTTGTCTAGAAAGGAATGCACCATTGAAACTTAATAAAAAAAACTCCATTCAGTTCGAAAATGTGCCAGAGAAACAGGAAAATAGCTTGAACTAGAACAAGTTACCAAATACAGCATTGTTAAGTCAAGATCAGATTCATATTGTAAAACTTTTGGAATTATGTGCCAGCTGAGTTAAATACTACTCCAAGTTGGTTCTCCGCTAGCAACCATTAATCTTGTACATTATGTATAGTTTTATTATAATTTTAGCCTTTCTCTCTCGACTTTCACGATTTATGTACCGAGATAAGTCACTGATATACTTAACTACTTTTTCTATTATTTATAGATACTAAGAAACTAAGTTTGCCAACTATCAAATTACTTATAAACTACTAGTCGTTATCTCGTCTATAAAACTATGGCACTTAGGAAAGCTATTTAAGCTCTATTATTACCGGCCCATTATCATATCTTTGCAGTAAATTATCTTGTACATTTTTTCTTCATGATAAAATTTCAAAGAATAGCATTTTCAACTTAGCAGTAACCCTTTATAATGATACTCAAAACTTTTGGATAAGATAACGTAATAAAGATAAACTCAAAGGTTGTTTAATTTGTTTCAGATATCGACTTTGCGAGAGAAATGGAACAAATCACTAAGTACTTGATCATCATTGCTTCGCTAATGACAGTAAAGTTAACTGTTACTGAGAGTAAGAATGATACCAAACTTAAGGTGGATCGATTTCACTATTCACCCGTCTTCATTAATGTTTGCGACATAGTCGATCGACGATCTAAAGTCCATTGCTATTGTGACAGTAACAAGCCAAAAATGGCCACAAGAGCGGACTGCTGGGTATTCGGAGGAGGCATCACCGAGGAAGATCTTATTTGGCCAAGCTTCTCGTCACAACCCGAAATAGAACACTTAATGTTTAATGTGAGAGCGGATGACGCATTAACATTTATACCGGCGAAGGCAATAGTAAGACTGGACAAACTCAAACATATCTCTATACAATTTGGAACAATCAAACGTATTCCACCGTATGCGTTCACAAATTCATCAACAGTCAGACAAATTGTATTGAAATCAAATAAAATTACAACGTTAGAGAAACATTCATTCTCACAAATGATGATGCTGTCAAATTTAAGTTTGGATGAAAATATAATATCTGAATTAAGAAGGGACGTATTTTACAGTCTACCAAATTTACACGCTTTACATCTATCTAACAATAATTTGAGTTTGATACACGAGGGTTGCTTTAAACACCTAAATAATCTGATTGAACTCAATTTAGAAGGTAATTACATATCAGTAGTGACAAGGGAGATGATGGAAGGCCTTGAAAATCTTTCTCGGTTGAATATGCGAAATAATAAATTAGCAATGGTTGGAAATTTAGCATTTAGTGAGCTTTGGGGCTTAAAAGAACTGATGCTTGACAACAATGCTATAGAGTACATATCAGAACGAGCGTTTGGTGGGCTCACACAACTGAGGAAATTGACATTATCCGGTAATAAGCTGACAAGTTTTTACGAAGACATATTGGAAGATATAAGAAGTTTGATTGTGCTTGATTTGCGGTACAATTTGTTGGAAGCGATATCGTACGAAACAATTCGACCTGTGGTAGAAAATGATAAAGCTACTTCAAGTGTAGTTTATTTGGAAGGTAAGTTAGAACTTTTTTATTTATAGTTCTAAGACCAGCAATTAAGTGCACGTACGGCAGTTCTATCAAACGAGTGACAATTCCCTGAATACCGCTTAAAGATTAGCATTTTGAATATTTTCTTTATCTCTGTTAATGGGATATAATATTTAATACAATAATACCGTTTACGTAATAAACGCTTTTGCTCTACTTTTATCTTGGATATTAAATGAAAACTTTTATTATAAAACAATTGACAGGCCTTAACTGGTCAGAGATATAAGTTTATTACGCCTTACTGAAAATATAAGTTACGAAAAATACTCTCTGAGCTAGGGCTCTTTATCAGTTATAAACAGTAATGTTTTTTTTTAGATTTAGGAATCATCTTCGTTTCTCAGTATATTTTTTGTTTATACGCCTATCTTTCATAAAATATTTTCTTTTATTAGTACTTTTTCTGTTAGTACGAATAAATAGTGTTAATACCTACTCTATTGCGTCCCATGAGTGTTGTAAAAACCAACTAAGGGAAAATTCCCAGATTTTCGGAATCGCAGTTTTTACAAAAACAAAGAAGGAAAACTAAACATAACTAATCTTGTATAAATTCATGCGATAAAAATGGCCCCAGTTTATTAGGGCTTTTGAAGGAGACTCGTCCCTACAATTGGAAATAAATGGGATTTAAATTGATTTTATAAGTATGATTTTATTTTATATTGATATCATTACAATAAAATACTATATATAGTAACTACGCACTCTCTGAGATTTGGTTAAAACAAAAGGATCTAGTCCCTTATAGGCAATTGGTGAATACTCGTTTTGTTGAAAATCGTAGTTTCCCACATTTATTTTAGACGCTTCGAATGGATTCTATTGCGGGAATACAATAGTAATTTTTCTTTTGGGAACAAAGAAATAGAACTTATGTTTGACTCAAACAAATATTTGCCATGTGTGATCTCTTGCTTGAACAAAAAGATAGTTAAAAGCTATATTAATAACTTTTCTATTGATAATCTATAATATAAAAATGAATCGCAAAATGTGTTGGTAAGCGCATAACTCAACAACGCCTGGACCAATTTGGCCAAATCTTTTTTTTAAATGTTCGTTGAAGTTCAAGGATGGTTTTTACGGCGAGAAAAATTAGAATTATTGCTGGAGAAACCCTAAAAATAGCCCTTTTCTTTTTCCCATACAAATGATTTCTAACTAAAACGTAGTCAATTTGAGCTTTATTGCTATGGTATAAAGTTCATATTAAATTACAAGCACTCACTGTTGTCTAAGCTATGTAGGTGTGTTCCTAACGTCAAAGATCATATCTATTAAAACAATCAGTCGTCATGATATTACAGCCAGAGACTTTAGACAAAAGTTGAAATCTTTAATGGATTTCATCGTAAAACATAATATGTTTGGTGAGACACGCTGCTGGATGTATTCTGTGGAGTGGCAGAAACGAGGATTGCCACATGCACACATTTTGATTTGGTTGGTTGAAAAAATAAGGCCAAATGAAGTTGATGCAGTGATATCAGCTGAAATCCCTAATGTACAAGTAGATCCTGGATTGCATGAGGTAGTTATCAAAAACATGATACATGGTCCCTGTGGAACTCTTAATCAAAATTCACCGTGTATGATGGATGGTAAATGTTCAAAACGATATCCACGGACATTAATATCGGAAACAATTACTGGTAATGACGGTTATCCATTGTATCGTCGCAGATCGACAGCAGACAATGGAAAATCAACAATTGTCAAATTAAATCAACAAGATATTGAAATAGATAATCGTTGGATTGTTATATATTCACCCATTTTATCAAAGACATTCAAAGCACACATCAACGTTGAATCTTGCCATTCAGTGAAATCTATAAAATACATTTGCAAATATGTAACCAAAGGGAGTGATATGGCTGTGATTGGAATTGGTGCAGAGAATTCCAATGATGAAGTTACCCAATACCAAATGGGCCGCTATGTCAGTAGTAATGAAGCAGTTTGGTGAATATTTTCTTTTCCTATTCATGAGAGACACCCTTCTGTTGTTCACTTAGCTGTGCATTTAGAAAATGGACAAAGAGTGTATTTTACAGCACAGAACGCAGTACAAAGAGCTGCTCAGCCACCATATACTACATTAACCAGTTTTTTTGAGACATGCCAAAACGATGATTTCGCACAAACATTGCTATATTCTGAAATGCCAAAATATTATACCTGGAATCAATCCTCAAGGAGATTTATACGACGGAAACAAGGAAAACCAGTTCCAGGATATACAGATGTATATTTCACCGATGCGATTGGCCGGATTTATTCAGTACATCCAAGCAATGATGAATGTTTTTATTTACGACTGCTATTAGTCAATGTACGTGGCCCAACATCATTCCAACAGTTACGAACTGTTGATGGTGAATTGTGTGGATCCTACAGAGAAGCCTGTCAACGTTTGCAATTGCTTGAAAATGACGCTCATTGGGATCAAACTCTCAATGATGCTGTAATATCATCACACGCTCATCAAATACGAACATTGTTTTCTATAATCATATCTACATGCTTCCCATCAAACCCAATTGATTTGTTGATCAAGTACAAAGATTATATGTGTGATGATATTTTGTATCAAATACGGAATAGAATGGGAAATCCAAATATACAAATCAGTGAAGAAATTTACAATGATGCATTGATTTCAATTGAGGACATGTGCTTGATAATGTCAAACAAACTATTAATTCAATTAGGCCTGACCGCGCCCAATCGTCCAATGCATGACGCTTTTAACCAAGAGTTGTATCGAGAAAGACTGTATGATCTCAACGCTTTGAAAGAATTAATTCAAACAAATCTTCCACTGTTAAATGAACAACAGAAGTATGTATTTGAAACTCTTATGAAAGTAACAAATGATGATATGCAAAGCAATGAAACTCCAACCTGCAACGTTCCGAAGAACTCTGCAATGGCAAAGGTTTTGCAGCAATGTAAATTGATTGTTTGGGATGAATGCACGATGGCACATAAAAAATCTTTGGAGGCTTTAGACAGAACCTTAAAAGATCTACGGAGCAATAATAATGATTTTATTAGCAGGAGATTTTCGTCAAACATTGCCAGTGATTCCACGATCAACGCCAGCTGATGAACTCAATGCATGTCTAAAGTCCTCCAATTTGTGGAAACATGTCAAAGTACTTCATTTAAGCAAGAATATGCGTGTCGAGTTGCAAAATGACCAATCTGGAAACATATTCTCTAAACAACTCATTGACATTGGTAATGGCAAATTTCCTATAGACATGTTGACTGTGCATTAACTTTCCTCAAAGTTTTTGTCAGTTAACTCGATCAAAAGATGAACTTATTCAGAAGGTGTTTCCAGATGTTTCTCAAAATTACAGGAACCATGATTGGTTGAGCGAACGAGCTATACTGGCTGCAAAAAACATAGATGTAAATGAATTAAATTTCAAAATTACAGGCGAATTGAGGATATATAAATCAGTTGATTCGGCTACTAATCAAGATGATGTAGTCAACTATCCACCGGAATTTTTAAACTCGCTGGATTTGCCAGGATTGCCACCTCACAATCTTCAATTAAAGGTTGAATCGGTGGTTATAGTGTTGCGAAATATCAACCAACCGCGTCTTTGCAACGGTACACGGTTAGCGATAAAAAAATTACTAAACAATGTGATAGAAGCAACTATACTCAAAGGAAAGTATAAAGGAGAAGATGTTCTCATACCGCGCATCCCGATAATTCCGACTGATGTGCCATTTGAGTTTAAACGACTACAGTTTCCAGTGCGGCTTGCTTTTGCTATGTCTATAAACAAGTCCCAGGGGCAATCATTAAGTGTTTGTGGTATTAATCCAGAAAACCCATGTTTCTCACATGGTCAATTGTATGTTGCCTGTTCCCGTGTTGGAAAACCATCAGATTTGTTTATCTATGCGCCAGGTAATCAAACAAAAAACGTCGTATACCACAAAGCACTACAATGAAAATAATAATAATTATGATTCACATGATTAACAATGAAGCGATTACTTACTTTTAAATCCTTATATGTTTTATTTAATTATTTTTTATTCACAACGCCCTATTACCAGGGTGACGGTTCTGTTCAGGAGAATTTTTTAAAATACGTAGGCACAAAAACTGCCACATTACAAATCTTTTTGACAGGACGAAGTCTGTCGGGTCAGCTAGTCTATAATATAAAAATGAATCGCAAAATGTGTTGGTAAGCGCATAACTCAACAACGCCTGGACCAATTTGGCCAAATCTTTTTTTTAAATGTTCGTTGAAGTTCAAGGATGGTTTTTACGGCGAGAAAAATTAGAATTATTGCTGGAGAAACCCTAAAAATAGCCCTTTTCTTTTTCCCATACAAATGATTTCTAACTAAAACGTAGTCAATTTGAGCTTTATTGCTATGGTATAAAGTTCATATTAAATTACAAGCACTCACTGTTGTCTAAGCTATGTAGGTGTGTTCCTAACGTCAAAGATCATATCTATTAAAACAATCAGTCGTCATGATATTACAGCCAGAGACTTTAGACAAAAGTTGAAATCTTTAATGGATTTCATCGTAAAACATAATATGTTTGGTGAGACACGCTGCTGGATGTATTCTGTGGAGTGGCAGAAACGAGGATTGCCACATGCACACATTTTGATTTGGTTGGTTGAAAAAATAAGGCCAAATGAAGTTGATGCAGTGATATCAGCTGAAATCCCTAATGTACAAGTAGATCCTGGATTGCATGAGGTAGTTATCAAAAACATGATACATGGTCCCTGTGGAACTCTTAATCAAAATTCACCGTGTATGATGGATGGTAAATGTTCAAAACGATATCCACGGACATTAATATCGGAAACAATTACTGGTAATGACGGTTATCCATTGTATCGTCGCAGATCGACAGCAGACAATGGAAAATCAACAATTGTCAAATTAAATCAACAAGATATTGAAATAGATAATCGTTGGATTGTTATATATTCACCCATTTTATCAAAGACATTCAAAGCACACATCAACGTTGAATCTTGCCATTCAGTGAAATCTATAAAATACATTTGCAAATATGTAACCAAAGGGAGTGATATGGCTGTGATTGGAATTGGTGCAGAGAATTCCAATGATGAAGTTACCCAATACCAAATGGGCCGCTATGTCAGTAGTAATGAAGCAGTTTGGTGAATATTTTCTTTTCCTATTCATGAGAGACACCCTTCTGTTGTTCACTTAGCTGTGCATTTAGAAAATGGACAAAGAGTGTATTTTACAGCACAGAACGCAGTACAAAGAGCTGCTCAGCCACCATATACTACATTAACCAGTTTTTTTGAGACATGCCAAAACGATGATTTCGCACAAACATTGCTATATTCTGAAATGCCAAAATATTATACCTGGAATCAATCCTCAAGGAGATTTATACGACGGAAACAAGGAAAACCAGTTCCAGGATATACAGATGTATATTTCACCGATGCGATTGGCCGGATTTATTCAGTACATCCAAGCAATGATGAATGTTTTTATTTACGACTGCTATTAGTCAATGTACGTGGCCCAACATCATTCCAACAGTTACGAACTGTTGATGGTGAATTGTGTGGATCCTACAGAGAAGCCTGTCAACGTTTGCAATTGCTTGAAAATGACGCTCATTGGGATCAAACTCTCAATGATGCTGTAATATCATCACACGCTCATCAAATACGAACATTGTTTTCTATAATCATATCTACATGCTTCCCATCAAACCCAATTGATTTGTTGATCAAGTACAAAGATTATATGTGTGATGATATTTTGTATCAAATACGGAATAGAATGGGAAATCCAAATATACAAATCAGTGAAGAAATTTACAATGATGCATTGATTTCAATTGAGGACATGTGCTTGATAATGTCAAACAAACTATTAATTCAATTAGGCCTGACCGCGCCCAATCGTCCAATGCATGACGCTTTTAACCAAGAGTTGTATCGAGAAAGACTGTATGATCTCAACGCTTTGAAAGAATTAATTCAAACAAATCTTCCACTGTTAAATGAACAACAGAAGTATGTATTTGAAACTCTTATGAAAGTAACAAATGATGATATGCAAAGCAATGAAACTCCAACCTGCAACGTTCCGAAGAACTCTGCAATGGCAAAGGTTTTGCAGCAATGTAAATTGATTGTTTGGGATGAATGCACGATGGCACATAAAAAATCTTTGGAGGCTTTAGACAGAACCTTAAAAGATCTACGGAGCAATAATAATGATTTTATTAGCAGGAGATTTTCGTCAAACATTGCCAGTGATTCCACGATCAACGCCAGCTGATGAACTCAATGCATGTCTAAAGTCCTCCAATTTGTGGAAACATGTCAAAGTACTTCATTTAAGCAAGAATATGCGTGTCGAGTTGCAAAATGACCAATCTGGAAACATATTCTCTAAACAACTCATTGACATTGGTAATGGCAAATTTCCTATAGACATGTTGACTGTGCATTAACTTTCCTCAAAGTTTTTGTCAGTTAACTCGATCAAAAGATGAACTTATTCAGAAGGTGTTTCCAGATGTTTCTCAAAATTACAGGAACCATGATTGGTTGAGCGAACGAGCTATACTGGCTGCAAAAAACATAGATGTAAATGAATTAAATTTCAAAATTACAGGCGAATTGAGGATATATAAATCAGTTGATTCGGCTACTAATCAAGATGATGTAGTCAACTATCCACCGGAATTTTTAAACTCGCTGGATTTGCCAGGATTGCCACCTCACAATCTTCAATTAAAGGTTGAATCGGTGGTTATAGTGTTGCGAAATATCAACCAACCGCGTCTTTGCAACGGTACACGGTTAGCGATAAAAAAATTACTAAACAATGTGATAGAAGCAACTATACTCAAAGG
The DNA here is from genome assembly GCA_905475405.1 of Schrankia costaestrigalis. NCBI lineage: Eukaryota > Metazoa > Arthropoda > Insecta > Lepidoptera > Erebidae > Schrankia > Schrankia costaestrigalis. Next base: position 14,300,406 of record FR997840.1, on the reverse strand, counting down.
AAAGTATAAAGGAGAAGATGTTCTCATACCGCGCATCCCGATAATTCCGACTGATGTGCCATTTGAGTTTAAACGACTACAGTTTCCAGTGCGGCTTGCTTTTGCTATGTCTATAAACAAGTCCCAGGGGCAATCATTAAGTGTTTGTGGTATTAATCCAGAAAACCCATGTTTCTCACATGGTCAATTGTATGTTGCCTGTTCCCGTGTTGGAAAACCATCAGATTTGTTTATCTATGCGCCAGGTAATCAAACAAAAAACGTCGTATACCACAAAGCACTACAATGAAAATAATAATAATTATGATTCACATGATTAACAATGAAGCGATTACTTACTTTTAAATCCTTATATGTTTTATTTAATTATTTTTTATTCACAACGCCCTATTACCAGGGTGACGGTTCTGTTCAGGAGAATTTTTTAAAATACGTAGGCACAAAAACTGCCACATTACAAATCTTTTTGACAGGACGAAGTCTGTCGGGTCAGCTAGTATAAAATAAAGATTGACTGATCGATGAATCGAGAAATTCGATGTCTTATTTTTCCATGTATTAAAGCCTTCCTTTGAATGATCTGAGTTCTGAGTGTTCGATACATTCAGAACTCAAATCATACATAAGAAGGCCATGTTAGTATATTTACCAACAGCAACGAACAATCAGGCTAATTCATGATTTGTCACCAAACGGTCAATCATCTTTAGAATGACCTCGTAACCATTACTTAACCTGGCTCATCGTTTATCAATCAGTGGTTGCAATGAGCTATTCGTATTAACTAATTCTCTTTGTATGATAAATGCTAATCTATTTATCGCGTGACACAAATTTAATTGAAAGAGATTTATCCAATTCTGTAATTGTAAACGACATCTAATTTACGTCATTTCAAAATACATAAGTTAGGATGACAGGGGCTTTACCTCGTTTTGATTTAGATTAATTGGCTACGTCTTTTTAATTCATTGAAGTTGGATAATCTTTTATACTTTTTTTAATAAGTATCTTAGTTTTTGTCCTACACTAATCCGAAAAGGTCTTATAAAGAATTTCATTAAAGCTGGAGTTGGATAAACGAAGTGGATTAAGAATTTAGTTTCTTTGAAGTCAGCATTAAAATGGAGTCGGTCAGAGAGTTTGAAAAAGGTAACCTAGGCAAATTTAAAAATATAATTTAACTAAAGGACGGCTAAATTGAACTAAAACCTTTATCAATCCTTGTTGCCCTCTCTAAATAGAAGACGCTTGTTCTTGCAGTTAGATATTCAGAGTTGACGTATTAATTTGTCCCAAAAGTAACAGTACTAGCATTTTTTTTATTTCTTTTTTTGTTATTTATTTTTTTTATTAATAAAAGACAACTAATCATACTAAAGATGTACTAATCAATTAATAAACTAATCAATCGAAAAGTTATTTCGAACATGCTGCCGAAAAAAAGCACTATCTTTGAAAGAAAATAATATTTATTTTTTTGCTAAAGACTTGAACACGAACACCTCCATTAAGTCAGTAACTAAGCAGAATTTGTACATTACTACGAACAGTTTAAGGGGCTTAAAACCCTACTTCTGTCTAGTATACAAACTTCTCTCCTTAAGCTCCATCCATTGAACCATCAATTAAACCGGTGGACATCGTTAAATGCCCTGGTAATTTAGTTCAGCAATGCTGAGCATTTTGTCGGTCACTTTGATTCTTCTGCAAATCTCCCCATTGCTGATTCGATCACGCAGTAAACTCTGAACATATCTCTCCCCATTGCCCTCTGCTGATAACTGCTGCTAGCTGCAATATAAAGACATAAATATTTTAAACGAAAATGTTTCTGAAAGCATCGTTTATTTCAAAGAATGGTAAGAGAAAAGCTGATTCCGAAATAGATTTTCTATTGAGGCTTATTTATTGAACATTGCTTTGTCTTTACTGAAATTGTAAAGCTAATGAGTTTGTATGTATGTGTGAGTTAGAAGGACTGAACCACTGATGATTTTTGAAACTTTTTAACCAGCTTCAAATAAAGGAGGAGGTTCTTAATCTTTTTGTGGTAGTATTTTTAACGTTAGTTACCTCGGAACTTAGTAATTTCTTGATTCAATTAAATATTTTAGAAAGCGTATTTTATACTTTATTTTATTTACATTATAAGGGTACTTTCAAGTATAAGCTAATTTTCGTTGAAATTAGTTTAAATTATGTCCAATATTATTTAGTTTAATCGTTTTGAATAAAAGATTCTTTAGATGTATTCATGTAAAAAATAAACAAATTCTTTAACTTAAAAAGCCTTAATTTATTATAGCACCTCATTTTGAATATAATAGATGAAAGCTACCTTTGTTCCACGGAACATACATTTAGTCTGGGTACGTGTGCCAACGTTACCTTATAACTACCAATTCAATTTCGTAAGGGTCACCCTCTCAGTTCTGCCTGGTCATCGAAACGTGTGAGCTAAAGGCCATGTCGGCATGCCAAATGATCTGAAGCGATTTGCTACTTTATTTTTTAAAGTATTCAATAAAATTGTGCTTTTTTAATTATCATGTTCTTATTTATACAGTTTTAAATTTAAAATACCTACAAGTATTAAACAAGTTATTTTAAAGATAATTCTATTTACATAAAGACACCTAAAAATTCTCCCTTAGCAGAGATTTTGTGTGGCAGGGATTTTTACACACAGTAATTATTGAATTGTTCATTGGGATACAATAAATAATACCCATGTTCAGGAGAAAATTTGTGACAAAGATGTATATTTCTCATATCAGACTAACCTTATAGTCCCAAACTTAACAGTGTTAGTACTATGAGTTATGTTATAGATAGAATCCATGTAAATGCAAACTTTATTTTTCAAACACTCAATGATTTACATTAGGTGAGAATCAAAACCACCAGTCATCTATAATATAAAAATGAATCGCAAAATGTGTTGGTAAGCGCATAACTCAACAACGCCTGGACCAATTTGGCCAAATCTTTTTTTTAAATGTTCGTTGAAGTTCAAGGATGGTTTTTACGGCGAGAAAAATTAGAATTATTGCTGGAGAAACCCTAAAAATAGCCCTTTTCTTTTTCCCATACAAATGATTTCTAACTAAAACGTAGTCAATTTGAGCTTTATTGCTATGGTATAAAGTTCATATTAAATTACAAGCACTCACTGTTGTCTAAGCTATGTAGGTGTGTTCCTAACGTCAAAGATCATATCTATTAAAACAATCAGTCGTCATGATATTACAGCCAGAGACTTTAGACAAAAGTTGAAATCTTTAATGGATTTCATCGTAAAACATAATATGTTTGGTGAGACACGCTGCTGGATGTATTCTGTGGAGTGGCAGAAACGAGGATTGCCACATGCACACATTTTGATTTGGTTGGTTGAAAAAATAAGGCCAAATGAAGTTGATGCAGTGATATCAGCTGAAATCCCTAATGTACAAGTAGATCCTGGATTGCATGAGGTAGTTATCAAAAACATGATACATGGTCCCTGTGGAACTCTTAATCAAAATTCACCGTGTATGATGGATGGTAAATGTTCAAAACGATATCCACGGACATTAATATCGGAAACAATTACTGGTAATGACGGTTATCCATTGTATCGTCGCAGATCGACAGCAGACAATGGAAAATCAACAATTGTCAAATTAAATCAACAAGATATTGAAATAGATAATCGTTGGATTGTTATATATTCACCCATTTTATCAAAGACATTCAAAGCACACATCAACGTTGAATCTTGCCATTCAGTGAAATCTATAAAATACATTTGCAAATATGTAACCAAAGGGAGTGATATGGCTGTGATTGGAATTGGTGCAGAGAATTCCAATGATGAAGTTACCCAATACCAAATGGGCCGCTATGTCAGTAGTAATGAAGCAGTTTGGTGAATATTTTCTTTTCCTATTCATGAGAGACACCCTTCTGTTGTTCACTTAGCTGTGCATTTAGAAAATGGACAAAGAGTGTATTTTACAGCACAGAACGCAGTACAAAGAGCTGCTCAGCCACCATATACTACATTAACCAGTTTTTTTGAGACATGCCAAAACGATGATTTCGCACAAACATTGCTATATTCTGAAATGCCAAAATATTATACCTGGAATCAATCCTCAAGGAGATTTATACGACGGAAACAAGGAAAACCAGTTCCAGGATATACAGATGTATATTTCACCGATGCGATTGGCCGGATTTATTCAGTACATCCAAGCAATGATGAATGTTTTTATTTACGACTGCTATTAGTCAATGTACGTGGCCCAACATCATTCCAACAGTTACGAACTGTTGATGGTGAATTGTGTGGATCCTACAGAGAAGCCTGTCAACGTTTGCAATTGCTTGAAAATGACGCTCATTGGGATCAAACTCTCAATGATGCTGTAATATCATCACACGCTCATCAAATACGAACATTGTTTTCTATAATCATATCTACATGCTTCCCATCAAACCCAATTGATTTGTTGATCAAGTACAAAGATTATATGTGTGATGATATTTTGTATCAAATACGGAATAGAATGGGAAATCCAAATATACAAATCAGTGAAGAAATTTACAATGATGCATTGATTTCAATTGAGGACATGTGCTTGATAATGTCAAACAAACTATTAATTCAATTAGGCCTGACCGCGCCCAATCGTCCAATGCATGACGCTTTTAACCAAGAGTTGTATCGAGAAAGACTGTATGATCTCAACGCTTTGAAAGAATTAATTCAAACAAATCTTCCACTGTTAAATGAACAACAGAAGTATGTATTTGAAACTCTTATGAAAGTAACAAATGATGATATGCAAAGCAATGAAACTCCAACCTGCAACGTTCCGAAGAACTCTGCAATGGCAAAGGTTTTGCAGCAATGTAAATTGATTGTTTGGGATGAATGCACGATGGCACATAAAAAATCTTTGGAGGCTTTAGAGTTTAGACAGAACCTTAAAAGATCTACGGAGCAATAATAATGATTTTATTAGCAGGAGATTTTCGTCAAACATTGCCAGTGATTCCACGATCAACGCCAGCTGATGAACTCAATGCATGTCTAAAGTCCTCCAATTTGTGGAAACATGTCAAAGTACTTCATTTAAGCAAGAATATGCGTGTCGAGTTGCAAAATGACCAATCTGGAAACATATTCTCTAAACAACTCATTGACATTGGTAATGGCAAATTTCCTATAGACATGTTGACTGTGCATTAACTTTCCTCAAAGTTTTTGTCAGTTAACTCGATCAAAAGATGAACTTATTCAGAAGGTGTTTCCAGATGTTTCTCAAAATTACAGGAACCATGATTGGTTGAGCGAACGAGCTATACTGGCTGCAAAAAACATAGATGTAAATGAATTAAATTTCAAAATTACAGGCGAATTGAGGATATATAAATCAGTTGATTCGGCTACTAATCAAGATGATGTAGTCAACTATCCACCGGAATTTTTAAACTCGCTGGATTTGCCAGGATTGCCACCTCACAATCTTCAATTAAAGGTTGAATCGGTGGTTATAGTGTTGCGAAATATCAACCAACCGCGTCTTTGCAACGGTACACGGTTAGCGATAAAAAAATTACTAAACAATGTGATAGAAGCAACTATACTCAAAGGAAAGTATAAAGGAGAAGATGTTCTCATACCGCGCATCCCGATAATTCCGACTGATGTGCCATTTGAGTTTAAACGACTACAGTTTCCAGTGCGGCTTGCTTTTGCTATGTCTATAAACAAGTCCCAGGGGCAATCATTAAGTGTTTGTGGTATTAATCCAGAAAACCCATGTTTCTCACATGGTCAATTGTATGTTGCCTGTTCCCGTGTTGGAAAACCATCAGATTTGTTTATCTATGCGCCAGGTAATCAAACAAAAAACGTCGTATACCACAAAGCACTACAATGAAAATAATAATAATTATGATTCACATGATTAACAATGAAGCGATTACTTACTTTTAAATCCTTATATGTTTTATTTAATTATTTTTTATTCACAACGCCCTATTACCAGGGTGACGGTTCTGTTCAGGAGAATTTTTTAAAATACGTAGGCACAAAAACTGCCACATTACAAATCTTTTTGACAGGACGAAGTCTGTCGGGTCAGCTAGTCTATAATATAAAAATGAATCGCAAAATGTGTTGGTAAGCGCATAACTCAACAACGCCTGGACCAATTTGGCCAAATCTTTTTTTTAAATGTTCGTTGAAGTTCAAGGATGGTTTTTACGGCGAGAAAAATTAGAATTATTGCTGGAGAAACCCTAAAAATAGCCCTTTTCTTTTTCCCATACAAATGATTTCTAACTAAAACGTAGTCAATTTGAGCTTTATTGCTATGGTATAAAGTTCATATTAAATTACAAGCACTCACTGTTGTCTAAGCTATGTAGGTGTGTTCCTAACGTCAAAGATCATATCTATTAAAACAATCAGTCGTCATGATATTACAGCCAGAGACTTTAGACAAAAGTTGAAATCTTTAATGGATTTCATCGTAAAACATAATATGTTTGGTGAGACACGCTGCTGGATGTATTCTGTGGAGTGGCAGAAACGAGGATTGCCACATGCACACATTTTGATTTGGTTGGTTGAAAAAATAAGGCCAAATGAAGTTGATGCAGTGATATCAGCTGAAATCCCTAATGTACAAGTAGATCCTGGATTGCATGAGGTAGTTATCAAAAACATGATACATGGTCCCTGTGGAACTCTTAATCAAAATTCACCGTGTATGATGGATGGTAAATGTTCAAAACGATATCCACGGACATTAATATCGGAAACAATTACTGGTAATGACGGTTATCCATTGTATCGTCGCAGATCGACAGCAGACAATGGAAAATCAACAATTGTCAAATTAAATCAACAAGATATTGAAATAGATAATCGTTGGATTGTTATATATTCACCCATTTTATCAAAGACATTCAAAGCACACATCAACGTTGAATCTTGCCATTCAGTGAAATCTATAAAATACATTTGCAAATATGTAACCAAAGGGAGTGATATGGCTGTGATTGGAATTGGTGCAGAGAATTCCAATGATGAAGTTACCCAATACCAAATGGGCCGCTATGTCAGTAGTAATGAAGCAGTTTGGTGAATATTTTCTTTTCCTATTCATGAGAGACACCCTTCTGTTGTTCACTTAGCTGTGCATTTAGAAAATGGACAAAGAGTGTATTTTACAGCACAGAACGCAGTACAAAGAGCTGCTCAGCCACCATATACTACATTAACCAGTTTTTTTGAGACATGCCAAAACGATGATTTCGCACAAACATTGCTATATTCTGAAATGCCAAAATATTATACCTGGAATCAATCCTCAAGGAGATTTATACGACGGAAACAAGGAAAACCAGTTCCAGGATATACAGATGTATATTTCACCGATGCGATTGGCCGGATTTATTCAGTACATCCAAGCAATGATGAATGTTTTTATTTACGACTGCTATTAGTCAATGTACGTGGCCCAACATCATTCCAACAGTTACGAACTGTTGATGGTGAATTGTGTGGATCCTACAGAGAAGCCTGTCAACGTTTGCAATTGCTTGAAAATGACGCTCATTGGGATCAAACTCTCAATGATGCTGTAATATCATCACACGCTCATCAAATACGAACATTGTTTTCTATAATCATATCTACATGCTTCCCATCAAACCCAATTGATTTGTTGATCAAGTACAAAGATTATATGTGTGATGATATTTTGTATCAAATACGGAATAGAATGGGAAATCCAAATATACAAATCAGTGAAGAAATTTACAATGATGCATTGATTTCAATTGAGGACATGTGCTTGATAATGTCAAACAAACTATTAATTCAATTAGGCCTGACCGCGCCCAATCGTCCAATGCATGACGCTTTTAACCAAGAGTTGTATCGAGAAAGACTGTATGATCTCAACGCTTTGAAAGAATTAATTCAAACAAATCTTCCACTGTTAAATGAACAACAGAAGTATGTATTTGAAACTCTTATGAAAGTAACAAATGATGATATGCAAAGCAATGAAACTCCAACCTGCAACGTTCCGAAGAACTCTGCAATGGCAAAGGTTTTGCAGCAATGTAAATTGATTGTTTGGGATGAATGCACGATGGCACATAAAAAATCTTTGGAGGCTTTAGACAGAACCTTAAAAGATCTACGGAGCAATAATAATGATTTTATTAGCAGGAGATTTTCGTCAAACATTGCCAGTGATTCCACGATCAACGCCAGCTGATGAACTCAATGCATGTCTAAAGTCCTCCAATTTGTGGAAACATGTCAAAGTACTTCATTTAAGCAAGAATATGCGTGTCGAGTTGCAAAATGACCAATCTGGAAACATATTCTCTAAACAACTCATTGACATTGGTAATGGCAAATTTCCTATAGACATGTTGACTGTGCATTAACTTTCCTCAAAGTTTTTGTCAGTTAACTCGATCAAAAGATGAACTTATTCAGAAGGTGTTTCCAGATGTTTCTCAAAATTACAGGAACCATGATTGGTTGAGCGAACGAGCTATACTGGCTGCAAAAAACATAGATGTAAATGAATTAAATTTCAAAATTACAGGCGAATTGAGGATATATAAATCAGTTGATTCGGCTACTAATCAAGATGATGTAGTCAACTATCCACCGGAATTTTTAAACTCGCTGGATTTGCCAGGATTGCCACCTCACAATCTTCAATTAAAGGTTGAATCGGTGGTTATAGTGTTGCGAAATATCAACCAACCGCGTCTTTGCAACGGTACACGGTTAGCGATAAAAAAATTACTAAACAATGTGATAGAAGCAACTATACTCAAAGGAAAGTATAAAGGAGAAGATGTTCTCATACCGCGCATCCCGATAATTCCGACTGATGTGCCATTTGAGTTTAAACGACTACAGTTTCCAGTGCGGCTTGCTTTTGCTATGTCTATAAACAAGTCCCAGGGGCAATCATTAAGTGTTTGTGGTATTAATCCAGAAAACCCATGTTTCTCACATGGTCAATTGTATGTTGCCTGTTCCCGTGTTGGAAAACCATCAGATTTGTTTATCTATGCGCCAGGTAATCAAACAAAAAACGTCGTATACCACAAAGCACTACAATGAAAATAATAATAATTATGATTCACATGATTAACAATGAAGCGATTACTTACTTTTAAATCCTTATATGTTTTATTTAATTATTTTTTATTCACAACGCCCTATTACCAGGGTGACGGTTCTGTTCAGGAGAATTTTTTAAAATACGTAGGCACAAAAACTGCCACATTACAAATCTTTTTGACAGGACGAAGTCTGTCGGGTCAGCTAGTGTTCTATAAAACTCCACAGAGGTCCTCGTTATCTTCAGAGGTCGTATACTTGTAATGTCTAATACTGTATACAAAATTAATTAAATGCCTAACAAGATTGGCGTACTGTTAATTGGTAAACAGTGTAAGGGACATCCATATTCTATAGCAGTGAGGAACGAACACATCAAAATGAGGCTTACATCTCAATCGCATCTGTACAATTTCGACCTTCCGAAAGATTCACAAATCCTTTTATTTCTTACGTTTCATAGACATCGCGTACGTAAATCACCTTTCTACCGTTGGTAGGATTGCACCTATATTTTGCCGAGCGACCCGATAAATTTGGCCCGTCCCACCATCGGGAAATAGCTTTTTATTCGCAAACCCGTTTGTTTATTACGTGTTTTGTGTGTTGTATCGGATACAGGTCGCTTATTTTATTATTCACGAGTGGGTTTTGTGACTTATTTGTTTATTTTTTATATTACTTTCTCGTTCCGCCGGCATGTTTTATATTCTTTGAATAATAAGTAACGAACATTAAAATTTTGAGGACTTACGCGCCGTCGTAAAAAGAGAAAAGTTTTAGGAAATGTGACTTTCTTTTTCTTAAGAATAAAAGTATTATTTGATGTGAAAATTGTAAATAGGATCTTACTTTTGGGTTGAAATTATAATAAAAGAATTTGACTTAAGAAATCTCGGTTGTCCTGGCTTATAAATTTAAACAAGATGTAACAAAGGCAATCGTTTGTCTCGAATACTTAAGATCTTCAAAAAACAGTTTATATTCAATAACAGTTGAAAGTTATTAGCTTTCGTACACTTGATTATATTATCTCCTTCAAAGAAACTCTGTATTCCGAGCATCGTTGGTTACCTTCAAAACAATTCTGAAAACTGGCCTCCGAAAACGTTAGTAGTCCAGTTTCATTGTCTCAATTTAATTAAAGAAAATTAGACCAAAATGAAACTCAAGTGTTTATAAAGTAACTGACGCTAATACTGGGAAAGCCCGTTAGTCTGCTAGATAGCTAAGCGGCTTTTGTCAGAATTATTGTGAATCCTAGAATTGTAAGTACAATCTGGAATGTTTCTTTATTGAAATTAGAAAATGATTTTGTTTAAACACGGTTTAAGTACAAAATAAGGTGTAGACAGCAAAATGTAAATAACATTCTTGTTTTTTATAAATTATCATCATCATATATCAGCCAATTGACGTCCATTACTGGGAATAGCGTTTCTTAAAATATTTGCACTTTTTTTATGAATGTGATTATATTATTCCAAGAGCGGTCGCAGACACGTCGACAGCAAACGTCGGCAGTGTTTTGCAGTTGTGTTCTATTCATAGCTGAAACTCGACCGCAGATCCATATTGAGATTAACCACAGTTGCTATTAGTAATGTCAATGTAATTTTATGCAGTTACAGCTGCTATCTGCAAGCTATTTTAAATTTGTCTACAATTTTTGAAGTAGTTGTAGAAAAATAATAAAGAGCCCTAGTTTGCAGTTTGTTGCCATAAAAGTTTATGGCAACTGCCAGAGTTTCCCACTTGCAGGCCCCTCAGGTGCGTGGCTAGAGGTCGTCTCGTTAACCTAACTTGATTGTGTTATTTTAATGATTTGGATATTATTATAATAAAAGAGTTGGAATTAAAAAATAAAGAAACATTATAATGCAATTATTTTGAATTCGTCCGTTGGGACTTCTTTACACTTGATTTCATAGTTTGATTCGTACCCGACTGTATCATCATCATCACCAACTAGCTTATTGCAGTCCACTGCTGGACATAGGGCCCTCCCCACTGTATAATAAACACAAAATAAAATATCCAATTAATCGAAGCTGAATTCACTTTGCTACGTTTGCTTCATAGTTCGAAGCGTAAACCAAAGAATAGAAAGAAAGAAAGAAAGAAATTTTTTTTATTTGACACTATACATTAGGTACACAACAAAAGCAATTAAAAATACAGACAAGAATTATTTTTAAAAAAAAAGACACAATAATAAACTATAGTTACTTAGGAGAAAAAAAAAACAACAATAGTAATAACAAATTACAGCCTTTGGTGTGACCCATCAGTGTCAAATGCGGAAACTGCTCAGTATAAAGCTACGAGAGCCAGAGGCGCCTCGCAACACTGGTTTTCAGCAGTGCCCGTAATATAATGTGTGAGTGACTTCACGGCGCTGGTCCCCGATCCCCACCCAGTAAAATAATTATTGAAATAAAAATAATAAATAAATAATTAAAATATACTTAAACAAAATACACATGAAATAGAATTAGTAACACGAAACGAACACGGAAAGTAGATAATAATATAAAAGTACTTATTATAATATTACACATAACACACAACACAAAATGCACCAGTTCAAAAGCCACAAACTGCAGTCCACCACGTTGAACAAAGAAACAAACATACAACCAGGTGAGAAATAAATTAAATTGTTTGTTTCTGTGTATAAATTAACAAAGCTTTAAGCTTTTTTATAAAAGTACATTTGGAGCTCAAACTGCGAATCGGAGGTGGGAGGTCATTCCAACAGTGGGTTGCGGCAAACTTGAAACTACCTCGGAAGGCAGCAGTCCTGTGTTTAGGGATCGATAGCGGATTGGTTCCAAGTCTCACAATATACCTTGAATGTGCTTGTCTCCAACTAAGCTTCTCAAATAGATATTTGGGAGTCTCCGCTTTAATTACCTCAAAAAGAAGGGACGCCAGGTGCAATTTCCTTCTCGCTGCCATTTTGAGCATGTTCAAGTCATTGAGGTACGGGGTCACATGACTTCTCCTTGGAACGTTAACGCAAAACCTCGCACATGCATTTTGTATACGCTGTATAAGCCGAACTGTGCGTGAAAGAAGACATGGTCCGTACACTGTGTCACAATAGTTTAACTTAGACAACACCAAGCTGTCCACTAACTGCTTCCTCAGAGGTATACTAAGGTATTGCCTAATATTATATAAAACCTTGAGTCTATAAAAGCAGCTGTTCAAAATTTTCCTAATATGACCCTCAAAACGTAATTCAGGATCCATGACTAGTCCCAAGTTGCAAGCAGATTCCACCCTCTGGACCGCAACGTTCGAGATTAATACCTTAGGATCTGCTCGAAGTATCTCCCGGATCTGTTGTCTTCTACCCAACACCATAAATTTTGACTTTGAAGGGTTCAAAACCAGGGAATTCCGCTTTGACCATTCGGCTACTCTAAATAAGTCTGCATTTATTTTTTGTACAGCTGATGATGTTTCTTCAGGTTTAAAAGAAACTAAAACTTGTAGGTCATCAGCGTAAAGGTGATAAGTACAGTATTCAAAAGACTTTACCACGTCAGCGCTGTATAAAATGTACAGAAGAGGTCCCAGTATCGAGCCCTGAGGGACACCTTTAACAAGTCTTTGTGGCTCTGATGTTTTTATAGTTCCGTCCTCTTGACGTATCTCTACGCTCTGAAATCTATTTGATAAATAGCTGTTAAACCATCCTACTGTGCCCACGGTAAATCCATAGAAAGATAACTTAGAGAGCAGCAAGGTAGGATTAATAGCATCAAAAGCTCTGGAATAATCCAATAAAGCCAAGATAGTACCTTCACCCCGATCCTGAGCCTCCAATACACTTCCCACAACATCACACAGAGCCATTGCAGTGCTACGCCCCTTTCGGAAACCTGATTGTAAATCAGGGAGAATATTGTTTTTCTCTAGGTATGAAACCACCTGAATGAACACCACGCGCTCCAACACTTTAGACAGACACGGCAGAACACTAATTGGACGCAGATCCTTAAATGTAAGTGGGTTATTTGTTTTAGGAATTGGACGAACCACCGCATAACGCCATAAATCGGGAAAGGTACACGTAAGAAGTGACTTATTTATAATGTCGGTAACAGTTTGCACCGTAGCTGACAGTGACAACGATATCATGTCCAAGCTGATGTCATCAATACCCTGTGCATTAGTCTTAATGTCTTTTATTATTTTTTGGACTAATTCCCGCTCCACAGGCTGGAATTCAAATACACCCGCACCATGCCGGTGATATTCAAAATATGTCAGTTCTGAAATATTCACCGTACATTCACCCGGTACGTTGAGAAACGCCTTATTTACTTCATCGGGATCATTGAAATGCGAAGGCAAATACCTCTCGGAATGATCTGGCATCACGTCAGTCTTAAGGTTTTTCCACAAAGAATAGTAAGCTTAGCCTTAGTCTGAAGTTGGCGGCATGGACCAAAGGCAAAGAACTACGGCTACCACGGTTACTTAGTTTAGTAGGTTAGGTTAGCGAAACTCTAGTGCCTACGTTTCGCTCGCCTCAGTTTGTCCACTCTCTTTTATTTTGGCTAGTTACTTTGTTGTGATTGTTGCTTGTACTTTTTAAAGCTTGTTATAAGTAAACAGAATTTATCTAAAGCGTTGGTACCGATTACAATACTCAGGCAATTTAGTTTTAAGGAATAATTTACAAAAATTTTTTTCGAGATGATAACCAAATTATCCAATTTTCATCATATTTCCATGGTACTAATATGAAAGTAGGTATACCCTTTAAATGAAGAAAAAAATAACTTGTTCATAAATAGGCTGCTTTCTGACGTAACAATAGACAAAACACCACCGAACTAAGCCGAACCAATCTCTAAAAGTGGATCATTAGGTTGATTAGCAAATACTCGTATAAAAATACACTATTACACATTTAGGTTACATTATAATGTCTTCAGTTAAATAGAACCAATACAATCGATAAACAAGATAATTTTATACATTCACAAATTCTCTCAATGCGCTGAATAAACACGTGAAACATGCCGGCGGCCATATTTCTTTGTATCGACATAAGACTACAGTTAACGTTCAACGCTTTCAGAGATGTTCGCGTAAATTCAATGTTAATGGTTCAATTTTGTTTTGTATTCAATTTTACTTGTAACACGTGATAGATTGTGTAAAGAAAAGAAGAAAAATCTTTTTAAGTATACGTATCAAAAATCTGTAGGTATGGGTTTCGTTCTTGAGGCTCTTTAGCTAACAAAACTGAATGTGTGAACTTGAAATAGTGATCGCATGTACCTTCATCATCATCATAACCAGCCCATTAATGCCCCACTGCAGGGATGGGCCTCTTCCCATAACGGAGGGATCCTTGGCCTACTACTACCTCGCTGGCCAGATGGATTAGTATAGGGATGAATATAAAATTTTCCTTCTTTACCTACCTCGCGTGTACCTCACTGAAATGCAATTTAATGAGCTAATTGCCAAAAGATCATATTCCACAAAGTCTTTAGATAATTACTTGCCTATTTTTGCTCTTTTCGCTTGTAGTCAAAAATTATAAGCTTGTAAGAACCCGAAGACAGATATTGGAATGGTTACTGACGTTGCTCTAAGAGAAAAATGGAATTAAAAACATATTGGACCGCTAGAATTCGGAACAAGTTTATGATACAATATTATCCAAAATTCGTACGGCATAAAATTTTAATTGTAATGACGTAAGCAAGGTACTGTTCATAAATTAGACTATGTAAGTAAATATGTATGTATAATGTATTCATACAACACCTGGCATATTCATCGTTTAGTCTCATTGAGTAAAAAGCCTTTACAATTTTTATGAACCAGCGTCGAGTTCTTTGGACAAGCTTGGCTCTGTTAATTTGTTTTTGTAAATATCAAGGTCATGTGCTTCTAAAGGTCAGAGAAAAGGTATGCTTAGCGAAATTGTGATATAAAAAGCTAAAATTATGTTTGTTGTCCTGGATTTTTCTGTTTAAACATTTAGGCACGTTTAAACATATTTCTTGTGTCTTTAAAATTTGTTGTAAGTAAATTTTGTATAACAACAGTCATAGTAGTAATACGCTAGTTTTAGAATTGTATCAGACTAACATCATTCATTATACTTTTTGGTCACTATTACTTCGCGAACTCGGTTGAAATAAAAAACTGTAATACTTTTCTTGATTATGAAAAGTATTACAGTGTTTCGGTTGAAATAAGAGTGATGTAAAAATGACATTATTTTTAGCATACATGTAAATGACGGAGAGTCTTAACATCGTAATACAGACTTTATATGAAAATAATAACGCCATCTAGTAACTAAAAAAAACACTAATTGACACAAATATAGAATGTCATTTCACAATTTGAAAGTGAAAGAAAAGTATTTTTACAGATATTAAAAGAATCTCACTGTAGGGACACTATGGACTAATATTGTACGTATTTTTGGTACAAATATTTTCTTATTAATTTAATTTTATAACTCAAAGTAGGTAAAGAAGGTTCTATTCAGGTTTTAAAACTTAAAATAATTATCATTCAAAAATAAGAATTTATTGATATCTTCCTACACTTAAGAAGGTTAATGCGAGTAAATGCAACCAGCATTTCCCAGATACAATCTTGTAATGTGCACCTAGATTACCATATCAGTTTTCTACGTATTTTTGGCAAGATTTACAAACGGAAAGTATTAGCTATATTTTGTATAGTTATGTTCTTTCGAAAAATACTTCTCGCTGTTTGTAAAACTTCTGGTTTAGAGCGTCGTAAAGTAATATGAAAGCATACCTAAATTATACTTAGTATATCTTATATTTTCTATCATAAAAAGAAGGACAACTTGAAATTAAACCCTATACCAATCCGTCTGGCCTAGTAGGCCAATTATCCCTCCGTCATGGGAGGAGGCCCGCCCCTGCAGTGGGACATTAATGGGTTGTTATGATGATGATGATATTTTCTATGTTGTTCTTCCTCTTCTTTTGTTAACATCTACTTGAAGACAGTACAAATCTGGACTTGATCTGTCACCTACGTTGATATTTTATTACTATTTTTATACGCTCATTAGAGACAAAAAAGAAATAATCAAATCATAACTTGACGTTAATTAGCAAACGCCAAAGTTTATTACCTACACATACTATTATTATTTACTTGGGCTGTGGTATCTTTATTTCAAAACAGAATATTTCGAATAGTTGAGTCTGTACAGCTATTACACCAAATTAATTACCTTATTTGATGAAATATTTCTGTAAAACCAAGCTAATTATTCTAATAACTATCATTATCGTCATATACCTAATTAAAATAATACAATCAAAAGATAAATATATAAGATAGATATATTGGCGCATTCTTTGTGTGGTGACGGAGTAAGAATACAATATGTCACCACCCCATCTCATCCCAAGGGTGTCGTAAAAACCGGCTGAGGGACTACCCGTGAATAGAAGAACGAAATAAGAAGGAAAACTTGAAATTAATCTCTATGCCAATCCGTCTGGCCAGCGTGGTATTAGTAGGCCAAGTATCCCTCCGTCACGGGAGGAGGCCTGTCCCTGCA
Source organism: Schrankia costaestrigalis (assembly GCA_905475405.1). Lineage (NCBI taxonomy): Eukaryota > Metazoa > Arthropoda > Insecta > Lepidoptera > Erebidae > Schrankia > Schrankia costaestrigalis. The sequence goes on along the minus strand of FR997840.1, from coordinate 14,283,652 downwards.
GTGGGACATTAATGGGCTGTTATGATGATATTGGCGCATGTATGACTCCCTTAACGAATGTAGACGAGGCCCAATCTGTTTGTCAGGATCGTGACAAGTGACGTTCTGTCGTCTCTGTCTACCCCAGACGGGATGAGGTTTATGTATGTATGTATAATTAAAAGACATAATTTGACATCTAAACTTAAAACATATTATGCTCTTTTAGGTAAGACAGTAACTATTGATTCTAAATTTCCGCTATTTCCCCGTCGATTTGTCTGGAATAAACCACTGGGACGTGCTGCTAGTCGATCGCCATTTTTCTTCTACCTACTATCTGGCGCGGGCAGGTTGCAACGTCGGTTACTCAGATAAATCCACCGTTCCGAATGCAAATAAAATAGATCAAGAATTATAAATGTTCATTCTTATTGGCAATAGAATTTATTTTGGATTATTCAATTGCAGTGCTCTTTTCTTTTAGATATAAAATTTTGGTACATTATTTTGCTTTGTGCACTTTATAGGATTTTTAAACTATTTGTTTGATTTATTTTGTCTTTATTATGAGGCATGTGGTATTATTTCGGTTTTTAGTTATTTGCAAGTGATTGCCTTGAGAATGGATATTCTTTGTTTCCGTTGATTTATTATCTGCAAAAGTCCTTTTTTCACCAGGATTAATCCCTATGGCGGGAGTTGTCTTTTTGGAAAAAAACATATTAATGTCAGTCTCTGAAGATTCGTTTAGAAAATTTATAACATTATAAATATATTTTCATAAGCGCGCTGTAATATAATATTTTTCTACTTTTGCATTTATTAAACTACTCCCAAGAGCTAAATTTGCATTATTGTCGCTCAAAAGGATGGTATTATTTTTACAACAGCAATTTACACGAATTTGTTTATTATTTATGTACTGTTAACTTTTCCCGTGGGTCTTAAAAAAATTGTCTTCTGAAAAAAGATGGAAGGTCATATTATATGTTCAATCATAACTAGTAGAATTAGTCTACATCGTTATAGGATTGAAATGTGTCTCCCTCTTGGCCATAAATTCTTTAGTTTTTAGACGGGAAAAGTCAACTGGTAAAAATTCAAATTTGGTAAGTATTTGAAAGTAATTGGGTGTGTTCAATACCACGTTAGTATCTTGATATGGCTTTGTCTTACGCAATTGGAACCAGGAGTACAAAAATGTTACGTGTTAGTGCTCGTCATTTGGGTGATATTACGATAATTATCATTATGTTAATTATACCCAAATAAACCTACAATGGGCAAATTCTTCGGGCGTGATTGGTATAAAAATCATAAGTCTTAGATAGGGTTTGAATTCGAATTATTAATTGAATTAATTAAATTCATTTAATTTAATTCAATTATTACTACTTATTTATTTCTCATCAAATTACGCATTAATATAAACAATTTTAGCCTACATTGTCATATTTAGTGACGACTTACATAAGAAAATTAATGATAGTTCAATATATGACCTTCATAGTTTCCGTCCTCAAATCCGTCTTTGCAACACTAACTCTATTTAGACCGAACATTAAAACAATGAGGTTTCTTAGATGTGTCTCGAAGGGATCGTCCGTAGTCCATTCTAAGGTACTATGTAATAACACTTACATACATATGAGAAAACTTTGAATAGGCCAAAGGTACTGTTATTAGAAAATTATGCTAAAGTTCATAGTTATTATAGCACGGCTTATATTCTATACTAAAAGTCATTACTTTCAAATATTTGTTCTGACTTTATATTATACAACATAAACAGTTTATTAATCCTAATAAATTTAACCCATATTAGAATTAAATAGTTAAGCTAACATCAAAAACAAAGAAACTTTACCGTTTATGTTTTCACGGAATAAGCCATTAGGTTAAATAAATAGCTTGTAATTATTGCTTGGAATATGTTAACCGAAAATTTTACAAATGCCATTCCGTGAACGGGAAAGGAATAAGGAATATATATGCAATTACCTGAGAGAGGAATTTTGGCGTGGTCGTTAGCAATAATAAAATTTAACAGGAGCAGTTATACAGAACTATTTAGTAGTAACTGAGATGATTTTGTTTTTGTGTATTCATAGGAATTTTTCGTGCAGTGATGCAGTAACAATACAAGTTTTCACTGCCTCATTTAAAGCGGCAGCGGATGATACATCATAACAGCCCTTTAATGTCCTACTGCAAGGACAGGCCTCCTCCCGTGACGAAGGGGTACTTGACCTACTAATACCACGCTGGCCAGACGGTTTAATTTCAAGTTTTCCTTCTTTTTATTTCGTAAAGATAATATTCACTGATAGTCCCTTAGTCGGTTTTTACGACACCCATGGGATGAGATGGAGTGGTGACATATTGTATTCTTACTCCGTCACCACACGGAGGGCTGATACGATTAATGTAAAATTGTATTTGTATTGCCCATAATATAATAATATCTCTTGTTAAACTGTTAGTTTATGAAAGAGTAATGATTTTTTGGACGATGACTTGACCAAGGTATGGGATGACAATGGATGAAGGAGGCACAGGATTGCGTATAGTGGAAGGAAACGTATTTTTGCAACACATTCAAAATACACCATTCGCCTCTAGTTTTAATATGGCTCTTATCAAAACTAAATACACCACAGTACACTTAAAAACTAGTTCAAAAATTCTCTCACTTATTTTGTAACAAAATAGCTCGAATTCCATTGCCGGTAAACCAAATTACTTGAATAAAACTCGAGCACACTCTTTGAATTTAGTGAAAAGGTTTCTGTTACCAAAAGAACCTCTCTCATTATCATTATAGTGGTGTTACTAATATTATTTATCTAAGGTTTTACTCTCAAAACAAGGGTTTAACTCGCAAAACTGGAATCAAAATACAACCCCTTTACGTTCTAGAGAGTTTAAGTACGTTACTTCTAAGTGGTTATCTTTCAGTGTTATTTGAATAAAGTACGGATATTGGGCAAGTAAATAGCTATAGAGTTACTATAGGATCCTTAATATCGAAACTAGAAGCGACTTTAGCATATAGTAGGGGTCGATTTCAACCAGTTATCTTTTGTAGATTTAGAAAATGTGTTTTATATTATTTTGTACTATCGGCATTAGTGTGTCGGCGGCTTAGGGATACTTGTGTTCTAAAGAAATGTTTTGTATAAAATGAAGTGGTCTTTAAAAATCTTATCTGTATTAAATAGAGTGGCCGAATGTAGGTTGTGTGATACATAAACTGTTCGTTTGGGTAACGAACTAAAAATAAGAGTGTCACAGTCAATACACTGTATTATTAACCCGGAGGTATCGTAAAATATTAATACGGGACTAAACACCCTTCACCATCATCCCAGCCCATTAATGTCCCACTGCAGGGACGGGTCTCCTCACGGGAGGGATGGATACTTTGCCTACTAATATCACGCTGGCCAGACGGATTGGTATAGGGTTTAATTTCAGTTTTCGTTCTTTTTATTTCCTAAAGGTAATATTCACGGTTGGTAGTCGGTTTTGACGACACCCATGGGCTGAGATGGGGTGGTGACATATAGTATTCTTACTCCGTGACCACACGGATGACAAACAAAACATTAAGTAAATATAAAAAATGTAAATCCTAATGTAGCAAAAAATGTTCGTTGCAAACGTATGTGTCATAACAATTCAGACTGCTTCAGGATTATTAAAGCTGTGGAATATAATAATATTACTTAAACTCATAATGCGCTGTGAATTCAGTTAAAATATACGGGTTTGCGGGAAATTACACACATATTTATTACAAAATTATAAAATAACAATAACAATGTTATTTCGTAATAAATAACTTATTTTTCTTTATGGCTTTTAAACGTTTCATTAATATAAATATCATAAAGGACGCGGCGTACTATTTACTTTTATTTTACCTGCTGTTTCAGGCCGTCATTCATGGCACGCTGGTCTTTTTATTTAAAGACGATTTCCGTACTAGTTATCGAGTAATCGATTTCTGTATTATTATTATATTATTATTTATTTATTATTACGGGGACTTGTACAAACATTATATTAATAATCACTAAGGACATATAGGCTAAAAACCAAAACTTTAGAAAGCTAGACCTTGCAAACAGCAGCCGCGTACATGACTTTGCCAGTGAGGCACTTAATAAGCTATTTTTAAAACTTTAGATCTTATAACACTACGTGATGAAAACCAAAAACAACAAGCTAAACCTATGTTTCTTTACAGGTAATCCACTGAAATGTAATTGCCGCCTTTCGTGGATATACGCGTTACGCAACGAAACGCGAGACACGACGCTCAAGATCGCCCTTGAAAAAGTATCATGTATCGCAGACCCAGTCGAACGACATTTGAACGATCAAGAGGATAACGATAACGACAACGATAATGCCCTCGTCGAGGATAATTACGACGATTACGATAAAAATGATGACTACGTAGAAAAAGAATTCACAAGAAAAGCTACAAAACTTACAGATATACCTATAGAAACACTACCATGCCCTAAAGAATTAATGCAAACAGAGGAATACGGACATCCTATACAAAACGAAATTAGACTCAAGGCGTATTCGAATGTAGAAACAATTTCTCCATGTTTAATTCTAGTCGTTTTCGCAATGCTGTTGTGTTAATATTAAGATGAAAACAAAAAAAAACAATATTTGTGATATTAGATGTTAATAAGTAGATATCTATCGTGTACAGATTTATATTTGTTGTTCTAAATGTAGCTGTGTTTAGTAATATGCCGTTTATATTTATAAATGCACAGAAATTCTAGTTGTTGACCCTGTGAAAAGTAATATAATTATATTGTAAAGATAATTAATTGGTACGCTGAGTACTTTCTTCTATAATGTAAGAGAGAATTAATTCTTTGAATTTATTATCCTTATTAGTCTTGTTACAAAGACAGTGGCAGTGAACGAAATAACCACCGGCTTCTTGTATTATAATACTTTTCGTATTAATTGTTGCGTATCAACTAAAGCTTATTTATTTTATTTAAAGTTCTTTATAAATATAAATAAATATGTATTGTAATTGCTTGACGTCGAAGGTAGGATCTTTTATATAATTTATTTGGAGTTTAATTTTCTTTGTTTAAATGAGAGCTTCATTTATAAAACACATTAATAATAAGCTCATATCGCATGAATCGAGCTTTCGGGATATGAGACCAATGACATTATCATTGTATCGAAATTCACAATTTAAATAAAGAACTGAATGTTACATAAAAATTTCATGTCAATGTTTATCCAGCCAGTAATTGGTTCTGTCACCGCACGAGGTTTATGTTTAAAATAAATGTACTTTTTTTGTTAAGGCTGAGTACGTTTCATACAGTGTAGAGGCAAAAAATTTTCATCTCGTTAAAGGAGATCCTAAGGGATTAACTCAATGTGTGATTCGGGCAACATTCCGAATGCGAGCATCGTAAGCCCGGCCGCTTAAAATTATCTAGCTTTCGGGAAATTTAACAAGCTTTGCTGTGCATTTTTAGTAAGCAGAAAAAAATGCTAATGAGTTGATTTAAAAGTAGCTTTGAAACTATTTTTCAGTTAACAAGAATGACGCCTGGGAAAGTAGTTACCGTTCAACTGTGAGTAGAACTATTTAATCGGATAGCAGGCTTGATAAAAGCTCGCCTTGCATTCGCATTGCAGCGTTCCGAATATACGTTTCTCAACTATTTTCACGGCATGAGCAGAATTTAACGAAATTAGAGTTCAACGATAAAAACGAAAACGTATTCTCTGATGCATCAAACATTTAGGAAACTACGACGCTCGATAAAATCACATACTTTTATATATATAACTTTTCTTTATATAACTCCTTAGTGAAATACGTTCGCATTATTTTGCGCAACTTGTCACGAAGCGTGAAAAACATTCTGAAGTGAAATATGCCCATACTAAGCTTTGAGTTCGTTTCACAGCTTGTTTTTTCTGTATACTGCCAAACAAGTTAATAATAAATGAGCCTTAAACTTTTTGAGGTAAGCAAACAAAGAAGTCGTTAAAGTCGAAGAAATCTAGATCGAATTATTTCGAACACGACGTTTGGCTTCGCAGAATTTGTGTGTATAAGTTTTGCATGTAAAACAAATAGCAGCTTTTGATAGCTTTTCAGCACGACATATCAAAAGGAAATAGAGTTTTGTAGCTTTCTAAGATTTAAAGAGACTCAAACTTTCAACGAGGTTGAGTATCAAAAAATATTTGCAACTTATTTGATGTTTGTCATTCTCTGTATATAAATAATGGTGTTTTTTTTATATTAGCTAATTTATGGGCTTTCCTATATACGTGGAGGAAGCTTGACTTACTAATACCGCGTCAGCTAATAGCTTATTACGTATCTTGTTTTCCTTATGAGATTTATTAAGGACACCGTTATTCTTAGTAGCTTTCACACAAATATAATTGTTATTATAGCAATATTAGGATGAAAAATCTACTCGTCATTTATTACTTTTGATTATTTTCGATGAAAGTTCCGAATAGAGGAATAGAAAATCCATTCCTAGCTTCGAATAAGAACTAAGGATTTATTTAAATCTAAAATAAAGACACTCAGCTTAATATTAGTAAATATTTTGTTGCATGATGTTAGCCGTATTTTCATTTTGTAGCTTGCCGACAGCGTTTTGTAAAATAAGTCCATGAAAAAGTATCAAAACCGGAAAATCCTAGTAAAATTATAAAACAGATTATTGACCATTTGCAAGATAATGGCGCACCATTTCGCGGGGCTCCTATTTTTATATTATCTTTTGGCTTAACACGAATTCGGACCGAAGCTTAGCCTTGCCCTTATAACCGAAAAAAAAATACTTTGTGAAGCAAAATTGGAACTCTTATGGTTTTGAGATGTTATAAATTTTTGTTTTGGCGAATAATTGTTCTATTTGAATAGAGGGTAAGAATAAAAAGAATGGTTCATAGGGCAATTCTACCGTACTATTCTGTTTAAGGGATAATTTGTGTGTGTACCTTAATACATTCTACTAAGATGAATTTTCGAATAAAAATGTATTGATTGCTGTATTTCGTTGTAAGCACAAAACACTTATCGTGACATAGTAATTGCGTCATATTATAGTAATGAACAACGACTACTAAATGTAACACCTTTTCGTTCCGTAGGTGTTAAACAAGGCAACTATAGAGTGTTAATTAGAATAAACTAGAAAAAGTGTAAAGCTAATTAACACTTCAAGCAACATTTCGTGTATAATTCCAAGACGCCAATTTATCTTTCACTTTTCAATAAAGATAGTAAAATCAATACCAACCCAAATTAATATCTAAACCCCTTGCGAGCCTGATTTATGTACTATGATTAGTCCTACTGTAAAGAGAGCATTTATTCCATGGTTGCACGCGGTTTGGCTATGCTCTAGCATTGTTGACGTCCCCATGCGGCAGTTACCAGTTATCATTTGGCAGCAGTATAACATAGTCACATTATCTAGAGACCTCGCTGGAATGCGAACCTCGCGTCCCGTTCTCCTTTCAATCCCCGCGCTCGCCACGGACGCATCAGTGATACGTCCGACGCGACGTGACGTCATCGACGCCAGGTCTCGAGATAATGTGACCGGGTTATAAATAGCTTGACTGCCGCCACTTCAAACACACAAATTTTCCAATATTATTCAAAAATAATTATATTGGGAGGCATTTTGTGCTATCAAACTTTTAACACCTAATATTATGCTTATCACACACCTTTTGAAACCAATTTAGTTTTCTAAACAGTTCACGTTTAAACGCTAAGCTCCTTAACTTGATATATAAGTACCTATCTCCCTTATTATAAATTGCCTATTTCATTTGTAAAATAAGCTCATGAACACGTTACAAGTTCTTATGTAGGCTTAAGGTTTATTTCTAAGTATCGGGTTTGTATTTTAGTAAAGTGTAATACAAATTCTAGAGCTGTTTTTGCAATAATAATATTATATTAATTTTTTATTTTTGCTTATAGCCTTCACTCAATAAATTGTAAGCTTACACTGTGTGTTTTACAGCAACGGACATGTTCAGATGCACAAAAATTTGCTTATCAAAGAGAAAATGATGTCATTAAACGGATTTCGAACATATTATTTTTAACTCTGACACTCACAAGATAATGTATAATATTATCCTTAATTCCTAAGAGAATAAACAATAATACCTAATGGTTTAGATTTTTTAAAGATTACAATACTTTTATGACCTAATTAATTATCGAGACTATGGTAAAAGATAAATTATTAATTTTATAATACGACCATTATTGTAATTTGGTCACATGGCGAATTTTATTGCTGTAATTTTTTATAAACTTTCAGTTAAAATTTAAGATATTGGCGTTAAAATAGTTAATATATCCCTATAAGGTAAGTTACTCTAGTTAAAGAGTTTAATTATTTGTTAATTAGGTAATAAATAAACAATATAATATGTATTATCAACTTATTACTGACTGAACCGAACTAAAGCATTAATTCACAAGAAAATTCGTCTGATGGTTGATAGAATATGAATGAAGGTTAGACGGTTTAGGTATTTAGAGGCAATGTTTGCTCATTTTCTTTGGAATAAAAATCATTGTCATATTTATTTCAAGTCCATACAATAAGTCATATAAGGCACCATTGTATTTATAACGTATTGGAAAATCTCTTAGTTTCTGTAACAATTTGAAATCATCTCTAACTTTCTCATATATTCATGTTTATTAATTTATTAGCGACCATTTTAACATAATCATCCCTAATAGTTAAATTAGTACTTTTGAGCAGACGAGTATATTGTTTTATACTAACAATATTTTAATACGTTGGCTTTTATAACAAGGTTATAAAATTATATTAATTGTTTACCTATATATGATTAAATACACAAATTATCAGTTCTATAATATGGAATACATCCTTTATAATTACAAGATACGAAAGTGTTGTATACAACACCTTAATATATTTCTAATTACAAACGTTCGGTATTAAATTAATTCCGTGAGTAACAACAAAATCAATAAATTTCGAATCGTCAGCTATTTCCAAACTTAAACGCGGTTACATCTATACTAAAATTATAAAGAGGTAAAGTTTGTGTGTTTGTGACGTTGTAGAGGGTAATCTCTAGATCTAATGAACTGATTTTAAAAAATCTTTCTGTTTTGAATAGTCCATTTATCGGGGAGTGTCATATGCTATATAGTATCACGCTATGACTAATAGGAGTGGAGCAGTAATAAAATATGTTTAAGAAACAGACGCGTTTTTTTCGCCGTCCAACGAAGTGGGCACGGTTCAGCTAGTTGTTTAATAAAATAAATCATTACATCATGACATTGCACGGCATTTTATTGTAACAAAGCATTTTAATGATATAAATGGGGCTTGATTAACGTGAAATTAGTTTTAGTAATTTATAAAGAATGACCGGAAAATTCTTGAAATTATTCTTCTACTAAATTACCGTTCTAACCTCGAAGTAACTTATTGAATGTAACTTTTGACGTTAATAGCTGTTATTTGGTGACCTTATATAAATAATTTGATTTCATTTGCTCTTCATTTCAACACTGGCAAAATGTTATTAAATACCGTGTTAGTTCGCGAACTGAATTTTTATAGCTTACTTGTGGTTCTCGTACCGTTGATACCTCCCTTGGAACACGTTTTACGAATATGTATCTACGTATTTCATAACTATTTGTGTAATTATTCGATAGGAAAGCAACGTACCTAGTATATGAAGGATTTTATCTAAATATTAATCAACTGATCTAGATAAGAAAAGTCTTTAATTTCTTTTCATTAATTACGCTGCGGGTCCTTAGATATATCATATCATTTATCTGTCTTATATATTTGATAACTAAACTGACTCCAAAAACCCACTGTACCAATTTGTTTTAAAAAGCAACATATTTTTTACTACTTCTCCTACCATTCTTCTTAGCTTCTGCGATATTAATTTTATCAAGTTCAGTAATTTAGTTTGTCTTTTTAAATAAATTGAGTTAGTCTTAATTTTATAAAATGAGTAATTCTGCCTACATTTTATACGATAGTTCTTTCTTGATTTACATTACAACTGCAACTACGATCATTAACTACGTATTCACTGCTTATCTTTACTTCGATCACGCAATTTTAGCACTTCATGGGCAATGTTATTGGATTTTTGTCATAAAATTTGATGCCTCTGATGGCTGTAGATTGGAACAGTGCCCAGTTCAAGTAAATAGGTTTCTGTAATTAACCGAAAAATATATGGTACACGAAAAAGAAATATATTAAGCTCTATTTTGTCAATGAGAGATAATAATAAAATTGGAATTATCCGAAACTTAATATACCTATCATCATCATCATCATAACAGCCCATTAACCCAGATGTTACTGACAACCATGAATTGACCAGATTGCTTTGAAATTTATATGATCCCTTAATTATGTCCTCCTTTTAATGAAAAAAATATTTAAAAAATTCCCAGACTCATGGAAAAGCTGGAAAATGGTGTCATTTATAAAGTACGCTAGTAATATACACTACTATAAAGTCGAAAAATATTTAATTTTGTACACAGCTTTTTAAAAACTTAGGAGGTTTCTAGGTATAAATAAAACTATATAATAAAGCAATCAATGAGTAACTTCAATATTATTACAATAAATTGTTGGTTTTAAGACAAATTGTGATACAACTCGAAACATTTCTTTGGTCACACACAATACATTTTATGCACAAAAACTTTGCAGGTTTATGACATCAGGCACACCGTAATTGATTTTTCCAATATCTAACTATATGGCCAAATGGTGTCATATCGAGAAATTGTCATGCAGCGTCTGAAAGGTACGGGTAGGTTTCGACTCCGCCCATGTTCACTAAACGTCAATTCCAAATAAAATAAACTTATGGCATTTTCTTTAACATTTTGCTCAGGACACCAAACCTCATCTGATCTGAATGTTGAGTGTCTCGTCTTATCCTATTATACGCTTTGTATTTTGGGACAGTAGTAGCAAATACTTGAGAAGTAGACGGTGTAATAATACTTGAGAAGTAAACGGAATTGGATAAGATTGTTGCTGTGGTTCAGTAGAAGACCGGTTCTCTTCTAGTCTCTGACGTTTTGCCAAATTAGATAATATGTAGTTATTTGTCACTGCTATCATCATCTGATGAATGATACATGAAGGCAATTTCAGCCACAGCTCGTAGTTGTCCACCAGGTAAATTATGCAAAGAAACAAAATTTTTATCACCAGAATCCTCATCGGTAAGCTACGCATTACAATAATCTCTGGTATTGATGATTCATTGTAAATTTGTTGTACATCAAATACTATTTTGTTCAATGAGAGGTGTTTGAAGTTCAATCTAAAACGTAATATAACACCGTGCTAAAGTAGTCTATATTACTATCGTCATTTATAAATTACATCAACTTTTTAACCAACTTAATTGTGGCGAATATCTAAAAATTTATTTAATTTTCTTAGTAGGTAGTTAGACAGAACAGTCGCTTGTAATTCGTCACAAAAAAAACATTCAAAAACAAATAATATGATTCGTGAACGTACCTTAAAAAACTCATGATGAAAGTAGGTACAAATTATTTAGTTATAATTCCAAAAATAATAAAATAACGCGAGAAACGATTTTCTGCCAATGACTCTTCGAGACTAATACATTGTTATAACGTATTCAATAAAACTCAACTACCCTCAAACTGTTAATATATTTTTTTTAAAGTGCCGTCATTTATAAAGTACGATAGTTACAAGTGGGTTAATGCCCCCCTGCAGGGACGGCCCTTCTACCGTGACAGAGGGATACTGATCAACTAATACCACGCGGGCCAGACGGATTGAATACCTATTTAGCATGAAAATTTATTCCGTGTTTTATTTTTGACTTTCCATTAATATACACTGATCAGCTCCGAAGCTAGAAGTTGGTATCAAATATGTCTAAAAATCATAATTCATTTTTTAATCATGATTTCAAGAATTTTAGTAAATAAGCACAGTAGGTAAAGTTGATTTTGCATATTAAATCAGCATGCTTTAACATGCAGATTAAAAATATTGTTCATAATGATGACAAACTCGGTAACTACGAAAAAAGACATTGAAAAATGTTAAAATAATTATTAAAACTAACATTATTGGTTTAAGGAAATATTATAAATTATATTATATAAACTATAATGTACATAATTAAGGTTTTATTTCATAATAAATTGTGAGTATAATATTAACAATTATTTAATTATTTTTATTACTAAAATTTATTGTTCTACTTTAAAATGTGATTTTATCGATACAGCAGTTAATAACACAAATTTGTAATAACGCAGATATTACAAATTTGTGTATCTTAGACCTACTAGTTTCTTTTGCAATAAAAAAAGGAATGAAATCTCTAATTCCAATCACAAGGATTGTAGAAACATAGCATTCATAGAGTATAGCAAAACTTAAATCTTCAATAACGAAAAAGATTGCCAGCAAATAAATTAAATAATGATTTTCTAAAACTTAAATCTATTGTCCTTTTTTATATTAATTCAATAAATTTAAATATTAAGCAAGAATTTTCTTGACTTTTTAAATGTGAACAATGCGCTGTATTGTAAAAAGCTTTTGTAAAATGAAAAACAGATTTCTTTATTGATTCCTTGATCTTGTTTAACAACCTAATTGACCTGTATTTATATTGTAAACATAATTTTCGATTAATAAATTCCATCGTTGAAATATTAAGAATATTATTGTACAAAGTGTATTCCTGTTAAAAATATCGTGTATATTATATTTAATTATAAATATTAATGTAATATTAGGTTGTGTATAGTCTTCAATTCTGTTGTAATAAATATTTCTACCGTGGCATTTGAGTTTTATTTTATTTATCCTTGTAGATTGGCGAAGCTGGTGTTCAGTATCTTTATATAATGCGGCTTCAAACGCTGTCTAAATTTTATATGAAGATTTACAAGAATTTTTTTGTTATTGTTGCTACTGCTTACTGCTTCAACTTCATAAGGGTAAAACCAAAAGGTATTGCCATAGCTATGATATCTCACTCTAAGCATTTGGCAAAACCAGCAAAATGATGGCGAGAATCTCGCCATTATTTTGCTGGTGGTGAAAATTTTTGGAGGAGACTTTATGTCCAAGTGTGGATGTGGATTGGCTGATATGATAACACATTTCCAATTAGTACCATTTCAAATATAGAAAAGAAAACAAAACTGCACTATGCAAGAACGCAGTAAATTATACAGAAGTTAGTTTTGCAGTTTTTAGACGAAAAAGCATCGCAATTTCCTTTTGAACGTAGCGTTTAGAAATGGATCGTTTAATTTTCGTTAGAAAATCATAGAGCTTTGAAATATGGTATTTTTAACAACAGACATAAGCATAGGTATCAGCTATGACCTGATGATTATGACAGCTTTGTGAAGGTCAATTGAATTTACGCTTATTTTGTATACATAATCATTTTCTATGTGTAAAATAATTTATGCACTTACAAAAAAACGATTTATAAGGTCATAGTTTCATTGTTAACACGTGCCCAGTGCAGTGTACTATATATGGTACACGTGCATTGTTTTACTATTGTGTCTTCTGGCGGCACTGTAAAAGGGTTAAGTATCAGTCGAATAGTTATATTAAATTAAAACATAAGGCATTAAGCGTCTGTGTAATTATTCATTAAAATATTTCGCAAATAACAAAGCTATTACCATAAATATATAAAACTTTTCTTTAAAAAATCAATGTTATTTATTGTCTCAGAGCTAAATAATGCAATTCTAAAACGAACCAACTTGCAACTTTACAACTGTATTCCTATCTATATAGCCACATAAAATGCAATCATAGATTCTACTGAAAGAAGAAATTGTGTATTTGGAAAATATCTTCGACTTTCTACTATGAATGAAAATCTAAAATTATCTTTTGTATGTCATGGTGTTTTAAATAAATAAATAAATAATCCTAACACATTCACACAACGCCATCTAGCCCCAAACTAAGCAGAGCTTGTACTATGGGTACTAGACAACGAATAAACATACTTAAATACTTTTTAACTAAATCTTAACCTATCTTTTCAGCACAGTGCATAAATCTCACAGACTTTAAATTTATATTTATAGGAGGGAAGTGGTGTAATAAAATACAAAAACAAAGTAAAATACAAAATTAAAAGACATCGAATAAAATATTTGCGAAATAGTTAAAGCGTACGAATGTTCAATTTCAGTTTTCCATTCCATTAAACTTTTTCAATTGATGTTTTGGTAGAAAGTGAAAAATCACAAGGAAACGAAGCAAGTAAAGATTTTATTAATTTAATGGTTTGTGAATAGTAGTCTATGAGTTAATTACTTGAATAAAACGAAGCTCTCGAATTAGAATTTTATTAAGCTTGTAATTGAATTGTAAGCACCGCAATATAGGAAATGATTATTCTTCCGTTTTGATAGAAATAGGTACACCCCTACCCTCACAGTACCTACTGTGAATCAACAAATTTTAAAAATAAATAAACATTTGGACAATATTATACAAGTAAAAATAATAGTTGATTATGAGCTCTTTTTTAGAATGTCCTTTTGTTGCACTGATCTGGCTTATCAGCTACTTTTGGTTCTAATCAAACTTTACGTCAACTCGGTATATCACAGGTTTCTTCATCATAACAGCCCTTTAATGTCCCACTACAGGGACGGGCCTCCTCCCATGACGGAAGGATACTTGGCCTACTAATACCACGCTGGCCAGACGGATTAGTATAGGGTTAAATTTTTACGACACCCATGGGATGAGATGGGATGGTGACATATTGTATTCTTACTCCGTCACCACACGAAGATTTTTAATATTCACTTTTTTAATATTCAGAAATATGTTGTAAAGACCTAGGTAGGTATGACCTATATGCATTCTTTTTGTCCGTTAGCTACATGCTTATAAAGTTCACGGACGTTGTATCTTTTAGACAGTGAACTTTGTGATTGATTGTTATGATATAACAAAGAGTCAGGCACATTAAGCCGTCCTCCTAATTGACTTAACAATTCTTCTTTGTAACAATTGTTTAGCCAGTTAAATTAACAAAAAAGGGGTGAAATAATGCAGAAGAAAACATTATGCAGAACTGTTATGTGTTTTAATAAAGAAGAGGGCTGAGAAAATGCAATCTCTATAGCTTGAACATTGTACCTGGGCCTGAAACGTCAAATCGAAACACGCTAAGTAAACTGTACTTTCCAGCAGTCGTATAGTACAAGCTGCTTTGGTGTTCCCGTTGACAAATGAAAATAAAAAATGAAATGAAAATAAAAACATTTATTTGAAACTAAAATTAGTACAAGCGATTACACAATATTATACTAAACTATACTACATAAATGACATACTACTTACATGCTAGATATTACAAATTTTCTGGACCCCACACTAGGATAAATGCCTAAAGATAAGATAAAGATCATTTATTCACAAGAAATGCAGCACATAGAGCTGGTATAGTAATAAAGTTATATAGGAACCAAATGACTAGACTAGTATACTAAACTTATAAAGTACTAGCTGTAGCCCGCGGCTTCGCTCGCGTTCAGAAGTATTATGATTAATTAGGCTTTTTTTTTGTTTAGCGTGTGTAAAAATAAGGAGCCTACAAAACTTCTTTGTACACATATTCTTAATGAAAATAAATAAAATGATAAAATAACTTGTTTAATCCATACAAAGTTATCATCATCATCATATCAGCCAATCGACGTCAACTGCTGGACATAGGACTTCTCCAAGTATTGCACCTTATGGGGTCCTGTGCCTCCCTCATCCATCGGCTTCCAGCCGTCTACAACAGCGCTGTCGCCGGTCGCCATTCCAGAATCTTTCTGCCCAAATAGCTGTCGGTTCTCCGCGCTAAGTGCCCTGCTTGTCGTACTTTAACCGGTTATGTCGGTTACTTTGGTTCTCTTGCGGATCTTCTCATTTTTGATTCGATCACACAGGAAAACTTCCAACATAGCTCTCTCCAATGCCCCTGAGTGACCATGAGCTTTCTGAGTAGACTCATAGGTCAGGCTACAACATAGCTCTCTCCATTGCCCTTGAGTGACCATGAGCCTTCTGAATAGGCCCATAGGTCAGGCTACAACATAGCCCTCACCATTGCCCTCTGAGTGACCATGATACTACTGAGTAGGCCCATAGGCTAGGCTACAACATAGGTCTCTCCATTGCCCTCTGAGAAACCATGAGCCTTCTGAGTAGGTCCATAGGTCAGGCTACAACATAGCTCTCTCCATTGCCCTCTAAGAGACCATGAGCCTTCTGAGCAGGCCCAAAGGTCAGGCTACAACATAGCCCTTACCATTGCCCTCTGAATGACCATGATTCTACTGAGTAGGCCCATAGGTTATGCTACAACATAGGTCTCTCCATTGCCCTCTGAGAAACCATGAGCCTTCTGAGTAGGCCCATAGGTCAGGCTACAACATGGCCCTCATCATTGCCCTCTGAGTGACCATGATTCTACTGAGTAGGCCCATAGGTTAGGCTACAACATAGGTCTCTCCATTGCCCTCTGAGAAACCATGAGCCTTCTGAGTAAGCCCATAGGTCAGGCTACAACATAGCTCTCTCCATTTCCCTCTGAGTGAACATGAACCTTCTAAGTAGGCCCTCCAATTTTTGAATTTTTTTTTATCATATCTTGATGTTATATGTAGCCTATAGCCTTCCTCGATAAACGGTCTATCCAAAACTGAAAACTAAATTCAATTCGAAGAAGTAGTTCCTGAGATTAGCGCGTTTAAACAAACAAACAAACTCTTCAGCTTTATATAATAGTATAGATATAGATATAGATATAGATATAGATAATTAATCTGTCATTAGGCGCTAAAACTATTAAGCTATTGAGAGAAATTACTCGTGAGCAAGCAACATAAAACATGCAGTTCATGAGAGAAGCTAAGTTTCATACTAACTGTAATCCCCTATTTTATCCCCTTGGGGGTAGAATTTATCAAAGTCCTTTCTAAGGGGGTACCAACGTCATAGTAACTATATGCATGCAAAGTCTCAGCCCGATCGTATTGAAACTGACAAAGTTTCATACAAACTTTCATCACCTATTTTATCCCCTTGGGGGTAGAATTTATCAAAGTCCTTTCTAAGGGGGTGCCAACGTCATAATATCTATATGCAAGCAAAGTCTCAACCTGATCGGATTGAAATTGACAAAGTTTCGTGCTAACTTTCATCTCCTATTTTAACCCCTTGGGGATAGAATTTATCAAAGTCCTTTCTAAGGGGATGTCAACGTCATAATAGCTATATGCATGCAAAGTCTCAGCTCGATCGTATTCAAATTGACAAGGTTTCATACAAACTTTCATCCCCTATTTTATCCCCTTGGGGGTAGAATTCATCATAATCCTTTCTTAGCGGATGCCTACGTCATAACATCTACCTGCATGCCAAATTTTAGGCAGATCCCACCAGTGGCTTGGGCTGTGCGTTGATAGATCACTATGTCAGTCACCTTTGAGTATATAGATTTTATCTTGATCGCTAGAACCTACCGTTTAAAGACAATTATGGCCTCTAGTTTATATGCCGATATTCTGTGCGTCTGCCTACTACACGGTACCATACCATGACCGTGCTAGGACCGTGCTATGAACGTGTCGGACAAAAAGTATCCTTTGTATTAAAACGTATGAGGCTATGCCCACTAGACCGTTCCGTAACCGGCCAGTAGCGTCGTCGACCGTTCCGTAACCGGCCAGTAGCGTCGTCGACCGTTCCGTAACCGGCCAGTAGCGTCGTCGACCGTTCCGTTACAGACCAGTACTGTACATGCCTGCTACAGTCCTAGCACGATCAAGGTATGTACGGTGTAGTGGGCAGACTCTTTTGTGCTAAAATTACTACTAATAATTTACTGTTTAAAATTGTACCACAATAAAAGCATACGTATACCTACGATTGTATTGTCAACTTTCCAATTTAATTAGTAACACATTTTCACACTGGAATACATAATTTTTGAAATTATGCGTAGGTACGCTTACGTAACTTTCTGTAACTTTTACACCTTAACATAAACATATATGTTTTATATGTTTACGTAATTACAGAATGTTATACGTTTTTTATAACCCTTGCGACATCGTTTCGTAAGAGTAAAACCACCTGGGTTACTTTAGAACATCTTGTTTAGAATATGTAGCTATAGATGTGTAGCTTTAGAATATGTACTAGGTTTACCGGTAATCTGGATAAAGTTACTGGCAGTTGATGTATAAGGGAGGCATCGGGGTTATTCGGGATAGGGACTTTACGAAATTTAGTCCTTCTTTTAATACTTCCCTCAAATATTAAAAAAAGGACTAAATTTCGAAAAGTCAGACAAATTCCAAAATCCCAACATTAACAAATATTAACAAAAAATTTTTGATAATATTTACAGTTAGTCCCTTTGTCGGTTTTTACGATACCCATGAGATGAGATGGGGTGGTGACATATTGTATTCTTACTCCGTCACCACACGGACAAGTATTCTTATTACAGTATTCTTATTTCTTCGTGAAATGACAAAATGAGATTACATGGCTTCGTCAGCGCTTCACCATGGGTCTCGAACAGAAATCGAAGAAACTCGTCACAAAATTATAATAAATAAATAAACTACTGCGAATAGGCGTGAATATTTGTTCTTGCAATATTTATAAACGAATAAATGATCTGTCCATAATAAGTATAACTCTAATCATCGTTTGTATTGAGGTCAAAAACAAATATTCCGAAATACCGAAAATAATTAGCGAAAGCCCTGTTCATAACTGTTAAATTTTATTAACACTGCGGTCGCGAGAATTATTTGATAATTCAATTTTAAGAGTATTTTATGTAGATAAGTATAATGTTCTCCGTGTGGTGACGGAGTAAGAATACAATATGTCACCACCCCATCTCATCCCAAAGGTGTCGTAAAAACCGACTAAGGGACTATCCGTGAATATTATCTTTACGAAATAAAAAAAAGGAAAACTGAAAATTAAACTCTATACCGATTCGTTTGGCCAGCGTGGTATTAGTAAGCCAAGAACCCCTCCGTCACGGGAGGAGGCCCGTCCCTGCAGTGGGACGTTATGATGATACTGGTTAATATTATTGCTTCCAACTAAGAATCAATATTTAAAAGTTCCAAATACTTCACATACAAGGAGGCAGTGAAGCATAATATGAATCGGCTGAGGCATTCGTTCTCAATTAAAACTTATATTAGATTCAAGACTTAGAAAGTCAAGGTCGCTTGGGCAAGAAGTTTAACCATTTTATAATTTAAGCATCATGGTCCGTTGACTCCGTTATCATTGTGTCTGAGGCAAAATAACTTTTGTAAACGAAGCCTTGCCCAAATAAGACTATCTCGAACATTCTTAAGCGCGGTGATAAAAAATTATTAGCTTTGAAACTCTGAAACAGAGTCGTAAGCTCGGAGATAAGTTAAAAAATTCAACCTTCCGTAACGTCACAGAGTGAAATGATGGATTTTACTGATTTGTAGATTAAATGCGTAAAACATTTTTATATTTTTGTTTGTTTTAATTTAAAGTACATACTTTTTACATTAGTAAATGCTCGTATGGGTCATCTAATGGTAAGATAGGTGATTACATTATACCTGGAAAAGTTAATAAGATGTTTGAAAGCTATTTCGAGAAAGTTGACATTAGAGATATTCGGAGGTAACGGTTTTTCTATACCTACACAGCATTGAGTTTCGTCGGCACCTTAATTAACTTAAACCTTTATATAATGGTTTACATTACTCACTTCTATATTTTATTCTTTATATGATAAGCGGAGATTCACAGCGTTCTCAGGCAGATTCTTTGGATTCCTCGGTAGATACCTATATAATAAAATAAATAAAACAATAAAAATCTACCATCTAACTAAACATAAATGCAAAAGGACCGTTGCATCGTGGTTAAAGTCCCTTAGCTACGATGAGACTGAAAGTCTACTTTACATACCTCAATAGGTAGTGACTACTTTTTACTGTACTTAGTATAATTACACATATTTACACATTCACATGCCCCTCAAACTCGCATACTGTCTCCATATCAAACTCATCACGAGAATATAATAATATGTACTTAATCATATTTAAATTAAATTCTAATTGAAAATGCGCATTTAAAATAAAATATTATATGGTATAAAATTCACCTTGCAATAATATTATAGTAGGTACCTACTTACATTAAATTCTTTAACTTACAACTTGGACCATACACAACACTAACACATTGAAATTATCATATCACAAAACAACCTCCACAACTTGTATCAAAATTCTTATACACACATGCATGTTCGCTAGACTTAATAAATAAAAATAGTGGTACGTTGCTGTTGTTGCAAACTACCTACATTGAATGTTTTAACTACCTACATTAACTGTTTCTCAGAGTTATAAAGCATTTAGTTTTGTTATTCCTTTTTCTGATGTCTGTAATTAAAAAGTATGTTTCGATTATGTTTTAATTGTAAAAAAAACTGTGATTTAATGTTAAGGAAATTATTTATACCTGGATATTTATGTGCAAGTGGCTATTGTTAATTTGGCAATGTGTAACATATGTGCTAGTGAGTTGACTAGTTAATTGATTATGGTAACCTATCATTTAATGGAAAAGAAGTGTGATTTAATTTTAAGGAAATTATTCATACCTGGATATTTATGTGTAAGTACCTACCTATTGTTAATTTGGCAATGTATAACATAATAATATGTGCTAGTGACTGGATAATTGATTATGTTAACCAATTATCCCAAACATACTTAAAAACAGTTATCATTCACTCAAACACACACTCACATTCACACATAAATACTTACCCTATATCATAACTAGTTGTAGAACACACAGTATACTTATGAAAATTAAAAATTATTATTGTTAAACGTCATGATAATGACCGGGTTACACATTATCCGTGTGCCCTGCCTGTCAAGAGTGAGGAGAGGCTGGTAATCTGTCATACAGGATTTCCTAGTACAGATACCAGTCTCTCACACAGACTCATATAAATTAATTGTATATATCCTAGTTTAGTTTTCTTAACTTGTATTGCTTATATTCTGTGTGAGAGAGAATAATAAATTTCATTTCATTTCATTTCATTTCATTTCATTCAAGCTCAACATATTCCAGACTATCTAGTCTGAAATACATTACTTACAAAAGCCACTGTTTTACGCGTATGCAAACACAGCAACAATGCATTTAAACACTACATCATATCGCTTAGCCTCAACTATAATATCTTTCAACGAACTCGAGTTTCGGATATTAAACGTAATATCCTAGCAGCAATAGACCTATAATTAAACAGCCCCTACATTAATATCGCATTCAGATTTAATGCAGCGCTTTATGATCCACTATAAAATGCCATTCAACCTAATACAGAGGCGATGTATAAAAGACATAAAGTGCATTATATTATCTTCTGCATGCATAAATGCGAATGAAATGAGGTACTTAATGACGTCATACTATAGTTTGACAGCGGGTCATAACTTCTGTTTAGGAATTTACGTTGAAGTTTAAAATTGGAATAGTGCCAGATACATGGTTGTAGGCAAATAGGTAACTAAGATATTATCTGTGAAATGTGATACTAACCTGGAAAATTTAAACTGCGAGAACATTATTGATATGTTTGGCATGGATGAGTCTTCCGCAACTTATCGGGTTATTCAAATATACTTACATCGATGATATGTCGCATATAAGATTCAATAATTATGTATTAAAGGATTATGTTTTTTCTTTTTATGATAAATGGTTTTGATTACCAGTCAGTAAGTACTTAACAATTTACTTATTTGTGTCCGGTAATTGTATGCCCTTAAAAGTCTCTAGCAAAAAGAAGTCTTTGAATAATAAATATTTTTTGAACAATATTTAGGGCGTGCAAAGGTTGCATAAATATTATGTTATCTTACAAAAGTATTTATCATCTCTAAAAACTACAAATAATATTTTATATTGTTTTAAATATAACAGTTTTAACCTAAAATAATAAAAATTCTTTTAAAAAATTCACACAAGTTAATTGAAATTCCAGAAAAAGTAATAAAACATAGCAATGTAATTTAAATACTACAAACGTTTTTATTTATCACCTCACTTATTTATTTTTTAAAATACAAGACATTGACAAATACACATACAAACATTAGTTATCTCAATTTATAGCAGAGGTAACATCAATTTACTCCTCGAATATGTTTTACACACATTTATTAGCTTATACAGAACACGTTTGATAGTTCCACGTGATATTACAAACAGGAAACAAGAAATAAATAAGCTCTCAAAGGGAATGAAATAGCCAGATTTCGCTATGCCAATGCGGAAATATTAAAAAAAAAGTCTATCTTTAGGATCGAAAACGCTATTTGCAGGTGTAAGGAAATTGGACCGCGGAATAAAGTAATAGCTATATTTCCTCGACCTTTCATTTATTACAATTCAAAAAGGCACAGCTGGAAGCATATTTGGTACGTCGAAATTATCTGTAAGGATTCCAACTAAAGCCACATAGCAATAATCCTTCGAGATACTGATTAGAAATCCGCCTAACCAGGGACGACCCTTATTTGAATTGTCATTCGAACCAACAGATTCTGATCTCATCATACTTGATATAATTGGGATGGGTTTATTCATTTTCGATTCAATAGAAACGTCAGTCTATTTTGTGATTACAAATACCTTTCGATTAGGTCACCGTATCTAAAAAAAGATATGTTTACAAAAGCCATTGTCAATTGATAATTTACGTTAGTATATCAAATCAGCAATTTTGTAAAAGCACTTTAAGTGCTGCAGAAAATTTCCCAAGTGGAATTCGTGCCTGTTAAGCTTATTTGAGTTTCGCAATGTATGTAATAGCAAATATTTAAGTTGCTATGGGTCCCTGAAGACGTTATATCTTATGCACGCGATATTCTATATGCTGTAGTTTTCTTGACGTTAAGATTTAAAAGCTTTTATTATTGATAGTATAATAAATAAAGTTCTCCGTGTGGCGAAAAAAGAATACAATATGTCACCACCCCATCTCATCCCATGGGTGTCGTAAAAACCGACTAAGGGACTATCCGTGAATATTATCTTTACGTAATAAAAAGAAGGAAAACTTTAAATTAAACCCTATACCAATCTGTTGGGCCAGCGTGGTACCTATTAGTAGGCCAAGTATCCCTTCGTCACGGGAGGAGGCCCGTCCTTGCAGTGGGACATTAATGGGCTGTATAATAAATAAAGTTAGATTAGAGTTTTTAGTAATGTCCGATAAAAAAGTTGAAATCGGTGAGGTATCCAAATTGCCGAATGTGCTGCCAAGCTGGAACTGTTCCAAAATCAAGTCAGAACTTGAACATTAATCTCACTGTAAATTGGTAGGATTATAGTTTAATACAATATTATATGGGTACACAGGTAATTTACATAATAAGTAGTGAAGTCAGCAAAAGGGTTATTAGAAAATTTTACACCCTCTGTGGCGTAGTCGCTATTACATGGCTGCTACGAGGATGTATAAAAGAAAGAAAAGAAAGAAAATAAACTTTATTTGACACAGTAGACACTATACACAAATAGAATTCAACCCAATTTACATAATTACAAGAATTACATATATTAATATTAAGTTGTCTATAGTTATACAAAAATATATAATTGTATGTATATAAGTAACAAAAAAAATGGCAAATGTGTCTTAAACCTGCGACAAAAAGGCAACCAGCTCAGCATAAAGCCAGGCGATGATACCTGGCGCTGATTTTCAGCTGTAGCCATGATTTTGACATATGGATGCCAGCCCATTTTAAATACAAATAACATGATATCTTAACTTAAATTAAATAAAAAAAAAAATGAGATTGTCGGACAAGTGCAAAAAAAGTGTTAGTAACATAAACAATTATTACTTTATAATGCAAAAGTATGTCTTTTGTGAAATTTAATAACAGAATGAATCAAATGTCGTAAAAGATAACAGAGCGGATTACTTTCATTTCGATAGAATTAGTTTCACCAACAATTGAACTAAGTATAATATTTAATCAAGTCATTGACAGATACAATTAATGCAGTACCAATAAATCTAATTTATTCGTTTACTGCGTTAGTTAAATTTAAACATTTATTACGATTCATAATGTACACGGAGTGGACCGGAGGTACACTACTTTTTTTAAGATTTTTTAAATTTTTATTTCTCACGTACTTTATAAATATCTCATACTTGAAAAAAATTTACATTAAAATGTATCGCTTAGGTGCAGACGCAGACGTTAGCGGGCCAATTGCTGACCATGTGCTGGGCACAGCACAGGCACACACAAGCACACATACACATATATAAACCAACACATACACAGGATACATATAAATACACCAATAAAAGACACTCAACAGATAAATAATTAATTTACCACCACATAAACGTACCTGTATATATTTTATTTATACCCAAATACACACAGAGAAATGCCTATGGCTGAAGTTTGTAGACATCAGCCAGTAAGGCCAACATGACTAACCATGACTGTATACACCAAACAATGACAAGGAATACCCTGTAGACTAAAACGATCACAGCCTATATTAATGAATAATTCATGTTCACATTACTCATTTTTACCTGACCATCTATTAGATGTTTTTTTAAATGATTCCTGAAAGAGTGAATTGTGGTCAGGTTTTTAATAGGTGGGGGTATATTATTCCATATTTTAGTTGCAGCATAACGAAAGCTGCCTCTAAAAGTGGTCGTACTATGCTGAGGTATTGACAATTGCTGCGAACATTGCCTTGTTTTGCATTCTCGCCTTGTAGACATCCACGCAAGTTTTTGGTACAAGTATTCTGGGACTCTGTGCTTAATAATGCCAAACATAAGACATGCAAGATGTAATTTCCGCCTCGACTTGATTTTTAAAAATAAATGATCATTAAGAAAAGGTGTAACGTGACTACGTCGAGGAACAGAGAAGCAGAATCGAGCACATGCGTTTTGTATCCTCTGCACAAGCTTATCTGTACGGGAGAGCAAACGAGGTCCATAAACAGTATCAGCGTAATTAAGTCTAGACAGAACTAATGCCTCTACGAGTTGCAAACGTAGTTCCTCTGATAGGTAAGGGCGTATCTTGTATAGAACTTTTAACCTATAGAAGCAGTTGCTAACAACATTCGCTATATGAGACTCGTCCCTTAAGTTTGCATCAAGATGTAAACCCAAATTCCTGGCCTCATATACTCTCTCAATTTGTTTGTTCATCAGACTGATGTTTAGTGTTGATGGTAAAGACTTAAGTTGATGTTTAGTACCGAAAACCATATATTTCGTCTTGCAAGGATTAAGAACCAAACAATGCAGAGCAGACCAATCAGATATCCTTTGGAGATCGTCATTAAGCTTTTTGAGAGCAACCTGGTAATCTTTGGGCTTAAATGAGGCATATATTTGTACGTCATCAGCATACAAATGATAAGCTGAGTTCTGTAAGCACTTGGTTATGTCTGCGCAATACAGGGAAAACAAAATAGGTCCCAATATAGAACCTTGGGGAACTCCTCGATTTAAATAAGATAGCTCAGATTTTTTCAACTTTCCATCATTCATACGCAGCTCTACAAGCTGCCTACGTTGTGATAAATAGCTTTGGAACCATTGTAACGCGGCACAGTCTAAACCATAATAAGCTAACTTCGACATCAATAATGACACATTAATAGAATCGAAAGCTCTAGAATAATCGAGTAATATCAATATTGTACACATACCTGCATCTTGTGCTGCCAAGATGTTATCAGTTACATCAATAAGTGCAGTAGATGTACTATGCTGCCTCCTAAATCCTGACTGAAGCATGGGTATGACATTGTTTGTCTCCAAATAGTCTGTCAGTTGCCTGCACACGACCCTCTCGATCACTTTTGACAAACAAGGTAAAATACTGATGGGCCGAAGGTCGCCTACCGTGGATGGGTTCGGTTTTTTGGGTAGTGGCTTAACAACAGCCACCTTCCAAGCAGTGGGAAACGTGGATGACACTATTGACCTAATAACCATTCCCGTTACGATCGACAGAATATAGGTATGAGACAGAGTCAGCATGTTGAGAGTTATGCCATCATAACCCACAGCGTTTGATCTCAATTTTGAAGAATCTCAGATACAGTTTTTTCGCTTACGGTTTTCAAAGAGAATTAACAGCAATGATGACGATGAAATTCATAGTAACTTAAGTTAGAGATAGTAGTTACTGAGTTACGGGTTTGATTCCCGCTCAATGCAAATCTTGATTCGAACATGATTGTTTGCATTGGTCTGAGTGTTTCTATGTAAAACATGTAAGTAATAAAAAAAAGGATATAGGTAAGTATTTATATCCACTGTTCTGTTACCCATAACACAAGCAGGTTAAGTCTAGCTTACTTTGGAAACAGATGGCGCTGTGTAGAGATGTCCGTAAAAGATAATAATAAAAAGAATATAGTAACAGAATAAGATTTCCAAACTTGAATGGAATAAAGCGCCGATTACACTACCCTACATCTTGTAGGGCACTACATGTTGTCTAGTGTAATCCCATGTAGGCTGTTAGGACACTACATATCGGAGATTGGCGAGTCCCGACCGCCGTACAAGATGTAGGGGCCTATATGCAGGGTAGTGTAATCGGCGCTTAATCTGATTCGTATAGAAAATTATACCTGTGCATGTCGATCTCGTCAGAAAAGGGAAAATTGCTTTTCAGATTAACTTCTGGTAAGTAATGAAAGATTTGTATAGTATTTGTAAGCGGCTGTGATTGGCAGGATTAAGGGACATTGTATATTGGGCAATGATTAATGAAATCTTCATAGTCTTTAATTAAAACTTAAACTTTTTCGAAGGGATTTGTTTGCTGTGATGGTCAAGGCAGCAGATTTTTTTTACGAAAACAACTTTATCGTTCAAATACAACCCGTAGATCAGAGCAAAGTGCGACATTATATTATTTGTCTTATGTCTTTTAAATACCTAAGAATATGTAGTATATTTCTTAATAAAAAAACAAACAGTCTACTAATCGTGCATAATTACTGCTATTGTTTGCCACTACGACTATTAACCTTTTATCAAACCGTTAAGTCTGCCTACAGGAACACAGCTACGTTAGGTATCCAGAATGGTTAGTGTCAAGTTTTTCTCCGTCCACAGACCTGCATTATTTTCAATATGCTACAAAAAGTCTTGTACAACCTTTCACAAATCCACAAATAATAATCATTACTCAAGTAGAAGTCAAAACTTTAACAGCTAAACTGTGATTAAGGTACACTTAAATATAAAAGTGACTCTACAAGGCGTTAATACCTATAAGCAGACAATTGAAACGGCTTACTTCTTAAAAATATCTCGACAAATCCTAACGATCTCTTGGCGACAACTTCAACAACATTTCATAATAAGAAACAATGTATTTCAACAGCCGAGTACACAAAAGTGTTACAAAAATCCCCATTGTGATACTTATTCTATGAAAAAACACTTTTCGTCTGACTCAAGGCAGCCATTATCTTGCTTTTCCCAATTTCCCACAGCTCAATTTATCTTACCACTCAAATCCGACTGGCATTCGGCCAGAGTTGAGGCAAGATTTGAGCGATAAGATGCAAGATTTGGCATTTGCATAAAAAGGCTTTAATTGCCGCAGTTACTGATGCGTTTATAGCAGAACGAGCAAATATTTAAAAAATAAATCACTTAGCCGTTTATTTTATACTTTTCTTCGAGGTAAGGCTATTTAAAACTATGCGACAAAGTATGTAAAATGTATATTAAGAAAGTAAGAATACATAGTAATGTGACTAACAATGGTATTCTAAAAAAAGATCAAGCTGCAAACAAACAGACATTATTTGCTACAAAATAGAACTAAGATTTAAACATTGTATTTTTATTTAGGTAAAAAGGTAAGGTTTCATTTAAAAAAAGAATCTTTAGTAAAGTCACTTCTATTGATTTAAAATACCTACATAAAATTATAAATCTTTTCGATACATAACTTTTACTTTTAGCTATATAGTTTTTTCTCACATTTAAGACCGAGACTCTTTTAAAAACAATTTTACAATAAGGTTTCGAATTAATTATTCATTACTTTAAATTAAAAAATAACTTATTTTTTATGCTGTACAGGCACGCTTAACCTTACAGTATTTTTTTAATACTAACTCTTCTGAACACAGAATGTACATTCATTCTCTGCAGAAGGTGCATTTTGATTAAAGAATTTTAAATGCTACATTATTTACCTAGATTCTACTCGCTAGAGGTCTGACCTATATACGTTAACACAATACACAGTGAAATTCATATTTCTCTGAAGATTACAAAACGTGCACGAAGCGAGAAACAATAATAATTACGCGTAAACAAGAGAAATACAACCACATAAATATATTATTTGAGTGTTAATATAGTTTTACATTATCTTAATTCTTCGTTTAGGTATTACGTGTATATTAGTGTACCTACCTATTTGTATTTAAAGTAACTACTATTGTATTGTAAGTAATGTGTTATAATTGTGATAGAACAACATTATTTTTATTATATTATCGTAGAGTTTTTAGGTATTCTCTTTTTAAAAGAAGAATCGCTTCTTAATTCTGTTGTGTTAATTTTAATGTTTGTTATCTAAGAACACAGTTTTTGAGAATCAAGTAAAACAAATGAAATCTTAGACTAATATTACTCTCTACTTGAGAGAGAAATGATATAAAATTTTCAGTAGTATGTTTTTTATCTAAAATATGGAATATCTTAGTACTTACACTAAATTATTATAATTGGTATAAGTGTCCATTAACAATTTTTTTTTGGTTTCTAGTTTACTCAGCTAATTTCTTGCTAGACAATAAATGTGAGCGTCCTTTAGCGATTGGGAAAAGCTTACCGTACTTTGTATTGATTGTCATGACATACATAAGAGGCCAATTACACGTAAGGGTAACTCGAAGGACAAAGTTGAATTCTGTATAAGGTAGTAATAGTAGTACTAATTAGTAGCCGACTCCAAAAAAAGAGTAGGAGGATAAATATATAAATTCGTCCCGAATCATCCGTGTAAATGACATAACATAAAGGCAGTTAAAGTCCTTTAGTACATTTATTTGGGCCTCTTTCATTTAAAGTCATTATAGATGAGACCTATTTCTATGGTGGGAACTATAAGAATACCATTCCCCTTAAAAATGTATATTCCTTTATAACTTTAAATAAAATAACTATTTTGGTGAGGAAAAAAGTTAACGTGACTGTTAGTGTTTACTTATTATGACCAGGTCGTAACTTAAATACTCGATTGTTAATTTTCCTTAAAAACTTTACTTACATTTCTCCAAAGACACAGAAATATCTTAACAGTTGTTTAAAATGTCCCTTTCACATTTGATGTCCGTTTCCCCGCATACCTCGGGTAGGCGGTGGAAGTTAGTTTATTTACTCGAACAAATTCAATTTACTTGTTAAATAAACAGATGTTGATAA
This sequence comes from Schrankia costaestrigalis, assembly GCA_905475405.1. Classification (NCBI taxonomy): domain Eukaryota; kingdom Metazoa; phylum Arthropoda; class Insecta; order Lepidoptera; family Erebidae; genus Schrankia; species Schrankia costaestrigalis. The sequence goes on along the minus strand of FR997840.1, from coordinate 14,253,943 downwards.
CTCTAGTTGTATTATGGATACTTGAAAACTCGTTATTAATACTGTCTTATATTTAAAACCATTGCTAAATTTAATGAATTTGATTAAAAGTTTGACCTTATTTTTGATAATAATATGAATACTTTGGTCTATTTTTGATGAACAATAAAAGCTTGGTTATTGGTTTTGTTAGAAATTATTTAATTTTGTTAAAACGTATGATGTAAAACTGCAATTGCAATTCCATAAGCACCAGTGGTGACATAATAATCTGTCACCAACCCATCCCATCCCATGGGTGTCGTAAAAACCGACTAAAGGACTATCCGTGAATATTATCTTTACGAAGTAAAAAGAAGGAAAACTTAAAATTAAACCCTACACCAATCCATCTGGTCAGCGTGGTGTAAGTAGGCCAAGTATCCCTCCGTCACGGGAGGAGGCCAGTCCCTGCCGTGGGACATTAATGAGCTGTTATGAAGCACCAGTGTTATTTTTTCCTACGAATGTGAACAAAACTAACAGTACCAAAGTGTTACTAACACATAGAATTAGTTGACCGAAAAGCCCAGTATACACGTAATACCTTGGGAATATTCTAAAAATAAACTCTGTTTTAATATTTCGTAGGCTGCCTTTATATTGTGTACTTAGCTGAGGATAAAAGTAAAAGAACGTTCACTACTTAACTCCCAACTTGCAAAATACTTAAGAACTTAATTCATTAAGGTGCTTGGACGCAGCCAGTTTGTATCTGCTGTACTACTTAGACTTAAGAATAGTGTTGTAAGATATTAAATTTCTATACATTTTAGTGTAAGTAGATTATTAAAAGTATATCCGTTCCTGGTTATTGTTTAACAGGTATAAAGATTAAGGACTGTGATCTGTGTTGCGTGTTGGGAGAGAACTATGTTAAGCAGTGGACTAAGAAAAAAGGCTAATGGCTTAAATAATTGAGACGTAATTATCCAACACACAAAATTGCTATTATTAAATGTTCACACATATTTTATATGAAGAAAATCTCGTTGCCGTTAAATGTTCGAATGTGAACTAGTTTATAGAAGGAAATTGACCCTTGAAATCGAACGGCTACTTTCTTTAGTTATTTACTTACTTTCAATGGTTGAAGAAAAACAATGTTGTTAGAATAGAGTCGCAATGCTGCAGAGCCAAATGCTACTGTCGATGTTCTTGTGTAAAATCTACGAAACGTCTGTAGCGAAGTGGATTGCATCAATGCATATTTTTTAGTTTCACGTAATCATTCCTCCAATTAAGTGGATTAAAATAAAAAATATATTATTTATTTAATGACCTTTTTTTAAAAAGTTCGATTTATTCTTAAAAGACGTTTTCACCCTTCCGTCTCTATTAGATTTTTTTTTCATTTTGTGAATGATTGGAAAGGACTGAAGTAGACATTCATACAGACTAATAAATGTCTTTTTTTTTTTCATTCATTTATTCAAAGTAGTACAATAATATTGTATCTTTTTGACGTCATCTAACATTACTTAATCTGTCTTCTAAGCGATCGAATGAGTACCTCTAGTTTCGAAAATTGGTCAACTGTTTCTTTCTTAAACGACCTCTGTGGCGTAGTGGTTATACTCGTAAATATAACATAACTGCTACGCAGAGGTGTCAGATTCGATTCCCGCTCAATGCAAATATTTGTGTGTAAGAACGTGATTATTTGCATTGGTCTGAGTATTTCTATGTATAATATGTATGTATTTACGAAAAAAAAAAATATTATAAGTATTAACCCAGATACTCCTACCAGGTGTTATAACACCGATTAAATGACTTTAACAATACCATCAAATAAAATATACAAAAAGCGAATAGTGATCAGCATTTCTCATTATATCTTATTTAGTGCATGTGCATAGTTATTTACGTGCTGAAACAATTGTTATATGAATTAAATTTTATGGATTTTTGCTCAATTAAAAAAAGATTTGTGGATTTTTTTCAAAATCACAATTAAAAGCTACTTTCTCTGTAATTATTGTATAGCAACCTAATAATATCGTCCTGATTATGCAAACTAATGACTGTTAGCTATAAAATGGGAAATTTAGTTATATTGTATTTAAATTTGTTTATTTTTTATAAATAAAATTCTCAGAGGTGTTATAACACCTAGTAGGAGAATATACGTCTATATCGCTTTACTACAAAATGATAGGTCACTGCCAGAAAAATCATTATGTTTACACGAAATATGAGAGAAATTAGAAAAAATTAATAATGAAACACATTTTCCACGAAGTATAGTCATTTTCGGGTTCTAGGTGGTCAATTTAGGGTTAAAGCTGAAGTACATTACGAAGAAACTACTTCTGACTACTACGAATATAACGTCTTAAATCCAGTGTCTTATATAACTAAGAAAAGGCGTACAGAATCTCCGTCCCACCTCAAAAATTCTACTGTACCTCATTCAGCTCCTGTAGTCTTTCTTTCAACAAGTGGTACTGCCTTTGCAGCGAGAATATCAAAGAAACAGAATTATCCAAATTCTTACCCAGAATGGCAAATTTTGAGGGTCCGAATAAACTACAGCCACCAACATAATATTATTCTGATGCCATGTTTGGTGATGGTGTCGTTGATATGCTGTTTCTGTTGGTATCTCGTTTGTACATTTAGTATACAAACTTATACACTTGCCAAAAGAGAAGTAGAATATTGTCACAACCAATGCATTGAAATGATTCCTGGCTATCTTTTTGTTTAGTGGATGTGGTCCATCGAAGAGGTATGTACTGGGAAAGTTATCAGATACTACTTTTGCACATATAAGTAACACTCTTTCACGAGATCGATTACGTAATGTTACATTTTCACCGCTGTGATAATACACCAAGTGGTGACAAGTAATGGCTAATTTGTGAAAGTAAGACCTTATTTTGGTGTATTGAACAAAAATTTATTACCTATGGCTTTTATAGAATTATTGTATCAATGAAGTAGTAGTGTCTTATTATGGGAGCCATTGTTTCACGCAATTTATACAACCTATGGCCCTAACTTGTTAAATTTGCAAACACAAATCTATTTTATGTAAAAAATGTTAGGTTTATTTTCACCCTAAGAGGTGCTTCATAACTAAATTAACGTAAAATATGAACTACTTATATTCTACCCATAGTATAAAACAGTATAAAAGTCTAACAAAGATTAAAAAATATATAAACTGTATAATTTTGTCCAAAATATTTCCCATAGTTTCCTACTAGCAATAGTAGCCCATTCTCCTACCATGTGTTATAACACCGATCATTTTCCAGCTTTCCCAGAAGGAAAGGATTTTTTTTTTGTATTTTTCCTGAAAAGTTAGTGACACTAATACCAACATATCAAAAAATTACAAAGATCTGAGACCCTAAATAGTTTCAGGAGTATCTGGGTTAATATCCGTTGTTCTGTAACCCATAACACAAGCAGGTTAAGCCTAGCATACTTTGGGAACAGATGGTGCTGTGTAGAGATGTCTGTGTACTTTTTTTTCCTGCTTTGGTTGCTGATTTTGAGTCAATTTTTTTTTTCGTAGTTATAGGGCACGCCCACGCTCTGACAAAGTTTTTTTAGTCCATAAGACAGTTACTTACTGTTGTTTTACCGACTGTGTCTAATTTCCTCAATTTTTTTTGCTTCTATTTGGTCATAGACTGTAATTAAGTACAGTGGGTGACCGAAAACGTCCGCCAGTTTTCTTTTTCATTCGTTTGTGAAGCCTAAAACTCTTAGTACCTTTTGAAACTAAAGCATTGTATAGACAAAACACATAAAACTATACTCACACAGTATGATAATAAGGGTCAAATTCATTTTCACCTTTGGTCTACGTCTAGTTACATGTCAACATCAAACCTTTTTAATGAACTATTTAGTCTGTTCTGTTCTATTTTTTTATAATGGCTCCTAAGTTAATCGATAATTCTGCCAACAGGCCTGTTTAGTCATTACAAACTTTTAATTTGCTGTGATATCCTCTGTTTCATTGTCAATGTCTATTACTGTTTATTTATTACTGTTTAAATAATAATTTATTATACCTATAGCCACAGAATATAAAACTTGAATATTAAATAAGTAATATTAAATAATAATAAATATTATTTCCGATTCACGAGCATTCACGAAGGACTAATTTTGTATCCTAGGTAACCGATATTGTATTGTCATCCCTACTAGTGACAGGCGACCATTGACTGCAATATTATGTCATATTCAATTGGTAAAGCAGAGTATCGCTCATACTGCATAAGCACACGAAAATAGGCCTTAAGGTGGCGGACCTTTAAATACCATGACCATAAAAAATATCTAATATTAACAAACGAACGTAGCATACTTATTTATTCTTACTGCATACTCAATACATTTAAATGTTGCGGGAATGAAGCAAAGGCTGATTAAAATATATCTTTTATTTCTTTGGTTACTGTAAGTAACATTTATGCTTCAATACTGAATACTAAGAAATATTGAAAGAGAAGTTTTAATTTTTTATTTCTTTTGTCTGTGGCTTACTAAGTATTCAGATTGGAAATAAATTACAAGAAAGAAATAAAAGAAAAATAATAGAATTACTATTAAACAAGGCAACAAGGAGGTATAACTATTTTATTTTAATGATTCTTTCAGAATTATTAAAATAAATGGGGCATCAATAATCCACAATGTTCACTTTTTGGGAATTAAATTATGTTGGGTCTGTTCATAAGTAAACGTACATATAACATTCAAACCAACAGTTCTGAGACACTTTAAAATTATAATATGACTTTCTTAAAACAAAGACAGAGCTCCATCAATTTCAAACAATTATGAATACCACTAACAAAACTTTTTATTCAAAGAACGCTTTTATATTTTTCCTTCAAGTAAAAAATACTTCTTCATAATAGGCAGAAAGGACTTTGAAAGTAATTACAGTAGCTTACAATAATGCACTTCGTCTCGTCCATTGTCCGGCAGTATACGTTTAAATAAAGCACTCTCTTCATTCATTTCTTATGACTCCGGGGAAGGAGCACAACTTGGTTTTTGTTTTTAGCATTTCTTTTGTTTAGTGTACCTGTAGATTGTATTCTCAGTTTGAATTGTGAGAAGATTGAAAAATCGCATCGAGGCCTCTGTATAAAAAACTCAAGGTATATAACGAGAAAAAATGTACTCAGTTTTTGAAAAATCACAAGCGAATCAGAACACAAATTCTGCAATGTTTATGCATCCATTGGTCAATAGTATTCGGCACATGCATATATAGGTCATCCAAGGCTTAAGGTAATTGCATACCATCAGCTGGGACATAAGCTGGGACATAAGCTGGCAAGTTGACGTAAAACCCTATGCGATTTGACACCTAGATTTCCAGTGTTGCTTTTCAACTTCTATTCACGTTTTGTTAATGCACGAGAAAATATAGGCTAGTATTATTATAACAGTATTTTTGCCCAACTGTAGCGATGGGTTTCATTCGGTGAAAGAGGGCTACTGGACTTTTACGATAACCATGGAATATGATAATGACACAGCTTGAACTTACTCCGTCATCCCTCTAAATTAATATGTATCAAGTTTAATGCCAATATTTAAAAACAAATAATAACCCAATAAAGAAATCTCTTTTGCCGAACACTGTGTATGACATTTAAAATACACCTACACTTTTCTCTTACTTACGAGTCAAAGCATAAAGAAGCCACAGCGATTGTACTCCAAGAGTTTTATAGGCTGTATGAAAAACATCAACAACAGCTTTTCTTAAGCCCTGTACAAAATAAATAATGTAATACATTTTGACGATGAGAACTTGAATACAAAAACGTTTATAACTCTTATTTCTTGTCATTAAAATGTTGGAAGTCGTTGAGTCAACCTAATTTTCTTTCATCCTTATTAAACACTTAACAATAACATTTTTATACTGCCGCAAATTTAATCACAGAAATAACAATAAGTAAGATTATTTTCTTTTGGGCGGTTGATGCCACTACGAGCCAATCATGTCACTTGGAATTCAGCAGCCAAAAACAGATTAGCTACCTGTATTATGACTGATGAATAATTTGGTGTTTTGTTTTTATTTACAAATGGATTTCAATATTTTTGGTAAGATTGTTCATTTAACGAAGTTTAGGGATGAATGACTTGAAATATTTTTATATTAGATTTCAAAATCGATTTTAAAACAAATAAATTATTGTCTCTGGGTATATTCCTGGGTCAACTGAAGGTAAGTGATCGATAGGGCTAGGTATCGAAGTCAGTGATGGGGGAAGGATAATAAATTAAAAGACAAGAGTTGGGTATTAAGGTGATGTACATAGAGCTTTGTGGTGACGAGACGTCATCTCATCCCGTATGTGTCATAAAAGTCATCTAATTTACTGATAAAAAAGTGATCTCATTTTTAAAATGGCAACATATCAGCCAAATGTCATTCCCAAAATGTGCACATTGTGGATTATTGATGCCCCATTTATTTTAATGATTTTGAAAGAATCAAGTAAGGTTCTGAAAGAAGTAAGTAATTATTTTATCTGATTATAATTAGTTAAAATAAAGAAGGGAAGCCGATGAACAACAACAACTTTTATTATGTTCACTTGTAATTTTAATATTCATGTATGTGCAATGAGGTGAAAAATAAATATTTTTTCTTTCTTTCTTTCTTTCAAGGGAGGCAGTGGACGTCCATAGGCTAAAATAAATAAATAATTGAAAAACAATTATTATCTTATAAAGAAAATTGGAGACCGCGACTCGGGAAACGTAGGACGCCTACCAGCTAGGTGGACCGACGACCTCATAAAGGTCTCTGGGTCGGACTGGATGCGGAAGGCGCAGGACCGAGTTCTGTGGCTCGTGTTGTGAGAGGGCTACGTCTAGCAGTAGAGTGCAATAGGCTAGTTGATTGATTGATTGATTGAAAGTAAATTGCAAAATAATTAACTTACATTACAACATCAACATGACCACATTGTATTAGTAGATAGGTAATAATGCTAACAAATTCCGTGTGGTGACGGAGTAAGAATACAATATATCACCACCCCATCTCATCCCATGGGTGTTGTAAAAGCCGACTAAGGAACTATTCGTGAATAGTATCTTTACGAAATAAAAAGAAGGAAAACTTGTAATTAACCCTATACCAATCCGTCCGGCCAGCGTGGTATTAGTAGGCTAAGTATCCCTCCGTCATGGGAGGAGGCCTGTCCCTGCAGTGGGACATTAATGAGCTGTTATGATGGTTAGTAGATAATAATGCTAACAAAACACACTGTACTAAGTACGATACTCAGCCATTACCTCGTCAATTGTGTCCGATCGTATACTGTAACAAGTGTGTTCCAAACGCTTTTATGTTATACGCTTGTAAATTGATAGGAGGGTAATTCTCTTGTAAATCGCATCTCGACAGGCAATCACCGAGTATATTACTCGATTCATCATATGTGACAGATTGATTATACACATTGTGCGTGTATATTGTGTTTGTAGGACGTAATCCTAACTTTGAATACCATGATTCAGAAACAAAGGCTGTGTAAGTGATGGTTTTGTGATGTCCTGTTACATGTGAACCGATGGAGAATTGTCCTCGCTTTATAGTAGAAAGCATTTTGGTTTACTATAGTTAGCAATATCTACTATTATTGTTCTGTTAGGGCGGCGGGAAGCCGATGGATAAGGGAGGCACAGGACCGCACGAGGTGGCAATACTTGGAGGAGGCCTATGTCCAGCAGGTGACGTCGATTAGCTGATATGATGATGATGATTGTCCTGTTACCTTTTACACGCCCTATTTCGTAAGCTTACTAAAAGTTCATTTTTGGTAGCATGAAAAGAAAATAAAATATTTGTAACTTTCAATATTTCGTGTTTCATTTTATATTATTATTATTTAAACGGGTATAAGCACGATAATTATTACTTGATAAATATTTTTGACGTTTCGACCTGGTTTCAGCAGCCATCATCACGAGATGACTCTTTTAAGTAATTGGGTTATGTAGTCTATTTCAATCTATTAATTACTACGATTTCAATAAATAAATAAATATTCACGGACATCTCTACACAGCGCCATCTGTTTCCAAAGTAAGCTAGCCTTAACCTGCTTGTGTTATGGGTAACAGAGCAACGGTTAATAGTAATTATATACTTTTTTTTGTAAATACATACATATTATACTAACATAAAAACACTCAGACCAATGCAAACAATCATGTTCATGCACACATAGATTTGCATTGAGTAGTACCTGTGCGTAGCAGTCATGTTATATAAGCACTACGCCACAGAGGTCGTCAAATACAATCTCCAGCTTCTAAATTAAAAAGTTAAAAGTCTTCCGTGGGATTCAAAATCGTGAAATATAAATGTTACTGCTTAGCCACTGGGGCAAAATAACATAGTCACGTATTCACAACAGAGAAAATTTACAAAGAAGTTACAACGCTCTTGAAAAACAAAAAGCTATTATTAATTACAAGCACTCTTAATTAATTAACAAAACAAATAAATATCAACTTAATGACATACTTAAGGTAACGTAGTAATGTTATTACAACTCATCTTAGTTCGTTTAATGGACCACATCTACTCATAGTATACTAGTACTTATTAATGTGAGGCTTAGTAGAGGACTTTTTCACAAAATTGTTGTTAATTAATTCTTGTTTTATTAAAGAGAGGGGACGCTTATCAATTCAATATTATTTTTATAATTAGTATCTAACAGTTTAAACTCAAATTCAATCCGTTTACTTAAATAAATAATACATATTCAGAAACATTTAAATGTCAATTATGCCTAATTAAAAAGATTTTATTTGTTTGATATATTGGCTTTCGTTGTGTTTTAACACATCCAAAGGCCGATAAGGGGAGCCCCATGATAATTATAATCAGCTGATAATATCAAGCATAAACAAATTTATTTTAATACAAAATTGTCGAAATACGGACTCAATAGTGGAAGTCGCGTCATACAATTGCGACTGTTTTATAACATGAGTGTTCATCATAACAGCCTATTAATGTTCCACTGAAGAGACGGGCCTTCTCTTATGACGGAGGGATATTTGGCATACTAAACCACGCTGGCCAGACATATTGGTTTAAGGTTTAAATTCAAGTTTTCCTTCTTTTTATTTTGTAAAGATAATATTCACGGATAGTCCCTTAGTCGGTTTTTGCGACACCCATGGGATGCGATGAGGATATTATATTCTTACTCCGTCACCACACGTCTACCGTTCACATGAGTATTATTACTGTCGAAATATATAAAACAACATTTTAACTACAATAAACTCATATCAAAAATCATTCAACCGTTGTATAATAATCCTTTAATACGTCTAAATTATAAAAGCCTTTAATGTAAGTTTAGAACTATCCAGGTACGTCTGGCATTGAACTTTCAAAAACAGGCAACACCCGGCCTACATCTGGTAAGTTTATAATAGACTTAAATGCCATACAACTTCAATTGATATGAGACTTTGTTAGCTTAGATTTAAAGTACGAATTACAATGTTGGGATATTAGTTTACCAGTTTCGTATTTCTTAGGTTAACCACAGCAAAGTTGCATGTCAAGGACCAGTTTTCCTTGTTGTAAGTTATCCTGCCACTCTTAAGATTTTCTTTAGCTGCCACAGTGTTAAAGTATTCGCGTATGGCGGCTACCGTTCGCAAGTTTTGTGGATTTGAATCTGAAGGAAAACAACTGTTTACGACACCAACAATTTATACTACGCTAACCTATAAAAGTGAACTTTACAGTAGACGCGTTTAAAGGGAAAAACGCGATAATTTTTATATTAATAAGGATATTGATTTGAAATTTTGTATGATTAATATTTGATTTATTTATAGTTTTTTCATATTTATATTTTTCCTTAATTGTGTATATTTTTTAATTTAGTGCAAGTTAGCCGTATATACCCCTAATTCCACAATATTATTTTACGCACTACACACGTCTAACTAGTAGTCAGCGTAGTGTATTACGGGCGGTCACAGTACTAAACAAGTTTGATTTTTATTGCTTTACATTTCTTACTCTAAAATAATAAAAAATAATATAGTAAATTATATAAACCATATTTTATATATATATATATTGTATGCTAAATATAATATTTAATAGTACATTAAACTTACCACTTTTAGCAGTATAAAGCGGAATCTCATCCTTTTTATCAACACTCCTCAATGAATATTTTACCTTTTTGGTTAATTTCATTAAATATTTAGCTCGTTTTCGTGTCATTTTTGTAAAAATACACTAACACTATTAATATGTAGACTAACTTGTACCAATAGCTCTATTAATTAGCATTATACTAAAGTGTTTAAAATCGCGCACTTACATCTTATAAAGCGTCAAGTGAAGTTAGCGTAAATTAAATCTAGCGATTTTTAAAATTACCTATACTAACCTAGGAGTACATGTCATGATTTAAATATGTCAAGAATAATATAATTTAAATCAAGTATAACTTTTCTTGTCTTAAATATTTATCTTGTTCAATTGTGGAAATGTAAGACGCGCTTAAATTGCTTTTCTGTTTACCTATAAAGACTCAGGTGTGTAAGGCACTTACTAATTCCTTTAAGTACTAGATCGCGGATCGCACATCTAGAACGATGAAAAGTTATTGTGTTATAAATGTTTAAGTGTTTTTCCAAATTATGCTTGATATTTTTGTAAGGCTATTGGAATATTTTCATTTAATTGGAAGTAATTCTGTTAGAAATGATCTAGCTAGACAATACGCTATGTAAAGTTCTAAAAAACTTAAATAAAAAAACTAATAAATCACTTTTATGCTTGTATTTCGGAGTTTCGGAAGTAAAGGTTTTATTCAGTAGACCAGTAATGGTACCCTGGTAGTGTCTTACATTTAAAGTTGGTTACAAATCAAAAGGTAGAGTGTAAGCTAAAGATAACTTGATAAAAAACACATCAAAACCTAAGCAACTAAAATCCAAACCTACTCAAACCAAATCAAGACCAAGACCAAATTACCTGTATTTATACTTAAAAGTATTTATTTCACAACATATTCAATAGCGTAAAGGTAATTAAAGAAATAGGTATCATTTGAGACTAAGCTTGCTATGAATGAGTGAACACGTAGGTACTTAAGTAAGCACAATTGTTTGAAAACTGTCGGGACGTGCATCTGACGTATAAGATTGATAGGACCTTTGTACGGATATAAATTTACTGAATGAGATATCGAAAACAAAACAAATTTTATTAACTAAGTAAGAATTAAGCCCGCTTTACACATCGACAAGTACAGTAGCGAGTTAAGTAGTAAGTTCTTGATTAAGTTGATTTAAATAGATCTCCGTGTGGAGACGGAGCAAGAATACAATATGTCACCACCCCATCTCATCCCATGGGTGTCGTAAAAACCGACTAAGGGAGCTAACCGTAAATATTATCTTTACGAAGTAAAAAGAAGGAAAACTTGAAATTAAACCCTAAACCAATCCGTCTGGCCAGCGTGGTATTAGTAGGCCAAGTATCCCTCCGTCACGGGAGGAGGCCCGTTCCTGCAGTGGGACATTAACGGGCTGTAATGATGATGATGATGAAATAGATCTCCATCCTATTTTTTGGCGAGTTAAGTACGAAGTAGCCACCTCTCTCGCGTCTCGCCAACTTAACGCGCTATTTAAATCAACTTAATCAACACTTACTACTTAACTCGCTACTGTACTTGTCGTGTGTAAATCGGGCTTTAACGATTTAATTGGTTTTAATTAAATCAAAATGTGTATTATGTTTCCGTACATTTATTTTATTTATATTTTTTACTTTTTTTAGAATTTAATGTTTTTCTCAAAGTCGTAGTTAAATAATTGTGTTAATAAACACTTCAAAAGCTACAAATTCAAATTATTTAATATTTTTCACTCGAGCTACTTCGCCATCTGTTTCCAAATCGGCTGTGGGTTCCACCTCGTCATCTTTGAGGAGACAGCACTGAGGATTGCGTATCATATGAGCTGGCGGGCAATAGCTGCGTAGCTAAAACAATTAAGGTAACCGGCTCTTGATTACGGTTCTTATGTATAGGACAAAAGTCCGCCAGATGACTCCGATTTATTTGCAGAGACAGTTGTGTCCATTTAAAAAGTGGCGGAGAGGTGTAGTCGTTTGTCGCGAGGGAGTAGTCCTTTGTCTCTATCGGCAGATCTGGACGTCACACGGTGGTGTTAAGGAACCTCTAATCACCAAGAGATATACACCTGGTGTGAAGGTAAGTAGGTGACCTTTAAAAGGTTTGACACGTTTAAAAAAAGGGTGTTCTTAAAACCCTTTAAATATTTTTAATTATCATTCCTTTAGTAAACAAAAAACAATTAAACTACGTAACAAAACATGGCAACATCAACATCTTGTAATTCGAAAACTTTTTAATAATAAAATACGTCTAAAAAGTTACTTCAATACTTTTTACGAAAACATTATTTCGTAAGAATAAACTTAGACGTTATTGAAGGAAACTTTTGTATTTAGAACTAAAGCCTTACTCCCAGACAAACAGAATAAAGCGTTTTATTCAAAGTACTCGGAGCGCACTCGATCAAACTTGCCGCTTCCATTTTCCATAAATTCTTTTATAACCGAATTCACCAAGCTTACTAAATTAATCTTCGTACAGATTGGGACAATGGGGTCTTAGCAACATAATACAGAATTCTTGTTGGCAAAATTTTGCGCTTACAAAAGATTTGTTCTAAATAAATAGAGCTTACGGTTTAGGGGACTCTTTATAGGTATTGCCAGTTAAATTTGATGTTTTGAAACAATGATAAGAGAGTAGATGTACCGCCTGCATCTACCTTTGTTCATAGAGTGCCTTCGCCTACTTAATTATGTGATTCTAAATCGACAGCCAGTGTGACGGCGCTCGTAAAATTCCTTCTCAAAAGGTAATGAGCAAAATTGTACAACGAAAATATTCTTTGGCCTTTCATTTGGAGAAACTTATTCACTTGGTATACTAATTTTGTAGAAGCACCGGATATTTGGGCAAAACTTTATGTTTTATTCCTGTTTCTTAGCTACTCAGAATTTTGCGTTCTTTGTAAAAGTTAACTGAGGTGAACACTGTGCTCTTTAATGTTAGAAATTCACTTCTATTTATAAGTAAATATTACTTTGTAAAGTATTAATCTAACATTTCGTAGTTGTTCGTAATCCTCGTACTTTTATAACAGAAGGGCGTCCATAAAAGATTGAAAAAAGTTTTTTAATCAATTTCTATTTTGTTTTGTCTGTACTTTCGTGAACTTTTTAATGAATATGAGAATAAGTTGTGGTCTTCTCGTCTTTATGACTTCGCACATCATATAATCTCATAAAAGTTTTTATTATAGGTACGGGGAGGAGCGTCTTCTAGTGAGGGGAGAAAATAGAGCTAAGTAAAATTATGCACCATTCTTTACTGGCCGTACGGTAATGGATTAAAAGTTCATTGTGTTACCATCCCATCTCATGCAGTGGGTGCCTTAAAATCCGGCTAAAGAAAAGTCCACTAATACTTACTTGCCCATCGTGGTTTAAGCAGGTCACGTTTTTTTTCGTCATAGGCTAATCGCTACCCAGACTGCTATTAATTAACCTTACCAAGCACTAAAATCAATTTACCAAACTAAAATAAATTTAGTTCGCAATATACAACATTCTCAATCTAAACATTCTAAAACATGAACAAAATAAACTTTTTAATAGGTTCAAAAATAAAAGAGGTTTTTTAACAATAAAATGAAATCGACCGTCCGTTATTTATGTGCCTACATAATTTAGTTCAAAGGTTTTATCGAAAAATGGTGATTTATTTGGATCATTGATAATTTCTATTACATACGATCGAATGACCGCGCGTTCGTTTAGCAATGATTACATATCTCGTATTAATTAATTTTTGTACATGATTTGTGTTTTATGAAACTGTTTGGTAGCGTGGCGTGGTTCGCAATCATAATGCAGGAAGTTGTTTCCTAGTTACCACCTCAATTAATTCAGAAAATTAGTAGTCAGAAAACCGACTAAGGCAAAGCACACAGGATATCTTCACGATACGGATACTTTAGAGAGGCCAAATTTGACAAAGAACCCTATATGAATCTCTCGAGCCTACGCGGTCAGTTTCAGTTAATACTCAATACGTTCATTGCACACCATAATGTTACAGAGTTGTTCTAAAATTATAAAAATATAGTTCATTATGGATCTTGTCACTATTAGTCAAGCAACTCTTCATCACTGGGTGAGGTGTGTCCCTGAATCATCAAATTAGTCATTGTGTTTTATAAGTAGCCCTGCGTCTCTGTTGAAGGCTTGTATCTGCACATCATCATAACAGCCCATTAATGTCCCACTGCAGGGACGGGCCTCCTCCCATGACGGAAGGATAATTGGCCTACTAATACCACGCTGGCCAGATGGATTGGTATAGGGTTTAATTTCAAGTTTTCCTTCTTTTTCGTTATTTCGTAAAGATAATATTCACGAATAGTCCCTTAGTCGGTTTTTACGACACCCGTGGGATGAGATGGGGTGGTGACATATTGTATTCTTACTCCGTCACCATACGGAGCAAGAATACAATATAAGGAGATGCTCTACTCTAACAAAAAAGTCCTCAAAAGAAAATGCACATTACACTACATAATACAAAAGCAAAGTATTATGAAGAATATTTGTACTACAAAATCGACGTCCATGTTTCATGAAGGGTCTGATGAATTTGATTAAATCTTGACATTCCAGTTACATACCCTTTACGCTGTAGCTCTGTGACAGCAAGTATTACATCGTAGCACTAGCTACACACTTGGTCGTAGCAGATTCATTATATGGGTCCATCAAGTTAGAGTCCCGTTTATAAATAGGTCTTTAGAGTTTAAAATGTCTTGGATTTCTTTGTTACAATCGAGTAACAAGAGCAGGTTCTAAAGCAATATGTATATGACAACGTAAGTACCTATGTGTGTGTATTTAATTTTAAGTTACAATATAAAGTCAGTTTATTTTTTTATGAAAAAAGTTATAAGCTACATTTAAATTTGGATGAATATAAAAATTGCTATCTTATCTCCGATCTGCCGCCATTGCGTGAGGTATCTGTCTACATGTCCCTAACAGTACAGGGTCTCTATTTGAGAGCATCTCTGCTGTACCACTTTTTATTATTTTCAACCCTGTTTTTATCAAGATTTAAATAATCATTTCAGCATTAAAGAAGAAAGAGGACGTCTACTCCTGGTCACCTCCTCCAAATACTTACGCGGTTCTGTGCTTCCCTCATCTATCGATTTCTCGCCGTCATTATCAAAATAATCCCTCAAAAGATAAGTCAGAAATAGTGCACATTGTAAAGTCATGAATAAAATATAAAGCAATAATATTACATTTTCTATCGGAACGTTGAGTTAATTTGAAACGTCAGTACTAATTGACATGAGAATATTTCGACATATTTATATAGGAACAGTCAGTTGAATTGTATTAATAATAGACTTGATTTCTTGGTAATCCCAGGTGAATAACGGTGTATGAAAGGAGACAAATTATTCATTTGAGTATTGTGAAGCATTCATTTGCAATCAATGATCATTAGAGGAAAAATTTTATTAAGAAATGTTGAGATAGATGGCGCGCTTGTGGAAATAGACTTAACTGTTTTTCATGTCAGAGTATAGGGTCCGTGCATTGATAATCACGAATGAAGTCGGTCACGTTGTTATTTAGGTCTTCCATCGATTTACTCCGTGCTTAGAATTTTATACATTTCAGTGCCTAAATATGACCCTTAAGTCTGAAAATTGAATCCTAAGCTTTTTCGTCATTTATAAGCGTTAAAGCTTTATAAAGAGAGTAATAAGCCTTGAAACAAAGATATCAAAAGCTCATTAAAAGAAAATATTCCAACCAGTAATCTCTACGAGATAACTAAATGGTTTCCGCATACTGGGTTGAGTTAATCTATGAGTAGAATTCACCAAAGTGTGACAATCGAATTACTAACCACAATCTAAACTATTCCCGGCCTTTTATCACGTACCAAATAACAAAGATACCAACCCCAAAATACCAAAAACAAACTGTTATAACGATTAGAATGTCAGCTTCCAATCCTCGCCACACGAGAATTCTTAAACGTTTGATCTCGATTATTACGTCAGACATTTTCAAACAGAAAGATCCATCGCATAAGCTTTTCGACTTCTGAAAAATGAAACTTGCAAGCAGGCCATAAAATTCGTCAATTTTACGGATTTCCGAATTTCAATGTGCGATTAACCGTGAACGTAAGAATGCTTGGGCGAGCGAAACTTACAATAGACAGTTTCTTTACGCGTAAATCTACCTTTTGGATGTCAACCCTATTTCTTAGAAGCTATCTGATTTTTTATTCTGTGGCTTTGTGTAAGCTAGTAGCCTTAATTTTTATGTGACCTTTTATAACCTTTTGGATAGAGATACACGTTTGTTGCTTGACACGGTTACCCATTATAAATAACCGCAAGAGAGATGAGGTGCTCTGAAATTTAAAACTTATACTCGTATGTATTAACATTTTGTAAAGGTCATGAGTACATCGGGCTTTATTAAGCATCTGGTACATTATCATGTAGAGGTCGAGCGGAAGGATTTTATTAAGGTGAATACATGAAGTAAGTACCTATGTTCATTCGTGTGGAGTAATTTGCATTCCTTTAGTATAAACAGGTAACGTATAAGATTTAATTCTTTCCTTTTTTGTTTTAAGAGGCAAACTTAATTTAGATAAATACATTATACGAGTACATTATTAGTAAGTAAAGATCATGATACAGTTTATAAATTTTACTAAAGCATACATTAAGAAATTTTATGGATCAAACCGTATTCGCCTCGTTATTTGTCAGGTTAATGAGTAATATAACCGCGCTACATTCCTATGGTGAATAGACTGTCAGTATGTAATACGGTCGTGCTATGTATTCTTGGTAAAAGGGTTAAAATGAAACACGACTGGTTCTTAGTAGTAGACTTCCAAGTATTTCTGTATGGACTTAATAGACCAACCAAGAAAGGTTAAGAGAACGGTTGAAATTTCTGGAAAGTTATATTATAAATATTTACAGTTGTTGTTACTGGACCCGTTTTTGCCCCTATCAGTAGTACTGTATCATTCAGTGGGATCAGCCATAAATTGTGTTTTCTTTTGACACTCTAATACAGGAAAACGAGGCTCTTTTCTTGTACGCGATTGTTAGGTTTATCTAAAACTTTTTAATGAACTTAAAATACCAAAAAAAAAATCTTTACATTAAACTAAAATCAAATTTTACAAATTGCAATAAAGCATGACAATACAAAATGAAACGAGTTCAAAGACAACCTCAAGAACGGCAGCTCATTAAAGTGTTAGTATAAATGATTGAATGCTAACAACTTCAGTTTAATTAGGAAACACAATAGGTCGTTAAGGTAAACGTATCACTTGGAGATTATCCTTGTCTACTACATTATTAATTGTGTCTCTAAATCCCGATTTACACATCGACAAGTACGGTAGCGAGTTAAGTAGTAAGTTGTTGATTAAGTTGATTTATCTCCATCCTATTTTTTGGCGAGTTAAGTACGAAGTAGCCACCTCTCTGGCGTCTTTCCAACTAAACTCGCCAAAAAATAGGATGGAGATATTCTATTTAAATCAACTTAATCAAGAACTTACTACTTAACTCGCTACTGTACTTGTCGATGTGTAAATCGGGCTTAACTACCCTTGAATACACAGACGACATGGTTGGAGTTTTGGATCAATTGATGCTTAAAAATTCAGTGGATGTATATTTTCGTCATGTTGTCACTTTACATACGGAGAGTATGTAAAGTAGATAGGTCCCTCAGGTTATCGAACTTCTAAAAAACCTATTTTGAGGATGTTCAGAACAGATTTAAGTTGTAGTTTGGTCGTGATTTCAAGATTCAGTGGACGTTTTTGACAAATTACTTATGTCTTATTTGTTGGACAAATTGAGACGTAACAATTTACTCGACTAATACAATTAGTAAGGATATTCAATTTCATTCATGTTATTTTGTACTCAAAGGGCACATAGATTGTCATGGACATGGAAATCGAACCAGCTGTTTCCGATATTACACAAAAAAAACAGACAAAATAAATCGATATATCACATTTATATGATGTATAATATTTTCATATGAAATTAAGTAAAAAACCTGTGAGTTTGATGCTACAACCAGACATTTAAGTTTTATTTATTTGTGTAAATAAGTTACTACTGATTGGTAAACATCTATTAACTTCTATTGACCCAATAATTTACTAAACTTAACTGCCTAGTATCAATAATTCCATCACCAAGGTTGGTGTTCCCCAGGGCAAGTTCCGGAACCAATTTCAGTATTTTATTTCTCACAAGTGGGGAATCTAATCAATTCACATTATGCCTCAAACGGGTTCTGAAGTTAACTTGCCCCAAGATACAGGTAAATACATCGTGTTTATTATAGACGCTGCTTGGGTGAAGAATGTTTTTTATTCTTTAAGTCGTCTCATTCTTTTTCACTTTTATTATTGTTGTTCTGAATAGATTGTAATGATATTTGAAATCAAAAAATAGGTAAAAAGTCTGTATGGTAAATATATTTATAACAAATTGATTGTAAAAACGAATACTTGTCAGTAAATAATTAGAATGTATATTATCTGTGTTTCAGATTGTTCACTACAACTCTATTCACGTCATCATTAGCGATCAGTGAGTCACCGGTGCGGGAACTGGTACAAAAATAAGTTCGGAAGAACTGATTAATAATTACATAACAGGGCAAAAAAAATATATCCATACTAATACATATTATAAATGAGAAAAAGTGTTTGTTTATCTTTCTTTCACGGGAAAACGGAGCGACGAATTGACGTGATTTTTTAAGTGAAGATAGTTGAAGGGATGGAAAATAAAATAGGCTACTGTTTTTTTTTTACTTCTGTGTCCAGGAAAGGGCTACCCCGTATTTAAGGCAAGCGAAGCGGCGGGCAAAAGCTAGTATTCAAATAAACCCTCATTAGAGAGTTTACACGAGCCATTATGTTGATTACCAAGGCCAGAATAGTAGAATACTTTATGATACGTGACAAAAACCATACACTGTAAGGTGTTCTGTTATCTAAATTAAATTATATCTTAATTAATTATTAAATATTCAAAACTTTGTTATTAGTTATGTGTACATTCAAACTTTTGTATAAAAAAACAAAGGAAAGTGTCAACTGCAACGTTTTAAAATTGTACCTTCTTACAATAAACTGAATCTCATTACAAGGGGTTAAGGTATACGTAGGTATAGGTTGATGTGTTTGTGCATAAATCGTGTCCTTAATAATCTATATCTATATCTATACTATTATATAAAGCTGAAGAGTTTGTTTGTTTGTTTGAACGCGCTAATCTCAGGAACTACTTCTTCGAATTGAATTTAGTTTTCAGTTTTGGATAGACCATTGATCGAGGAAGGCTATAGGCTATATAACATCAAGCTATGACAAAATATTTTTTTTTCAAATTTAGGAGTACTATGAGACTACTCAGAAGGCTCATGGTCACTCAGAGGGCAATGGAGAGACCTATGTTGTAGCCTGACCTATGGATCTACTCAGAAGGCTCATGGTGTCTCAGAGGGCATTGGAGAGAGCTATGTAGCAGCCTGACCTATATGGGCCTACTTAAAAGGCTCATGGTCACTCAGAGGGCAATGGAAAGAACTATGTTGTAGCCCGATCTATGGACCTACTCAAAAGGCTCATGGTCACTCCAGAGGGCAATGGAGAGAGCTATGTTGTAGCCTGACCTATGGGCCTACTCAGAAGGCTCATGGTCATTCAGGGGCATTGGAGAGAGCTCTGTTGTAGCCTGACCTATGGACCTACTCAGAAGGCTCATGGTCACTCCAGAGGGCAATGGATAGAGCTATGTTGTAGCCTGACCTATGGGCCTACTCAGAAGGCTTATGGTCATTCAGGGGCATTGGATAGAGCTATGTTGGGAGTTTCCCTGCGTGATCGAATCAAAAATGAGGAGATTCGCAAGAGAACCAAAGTAACCGACATAACCGGTTAAAGTAGCGACAAGCAGGGCACATAGCGCGGAGAACCGACAGCTACTTGGGCAGAAAGATTCTGGAATCGCGACCGCGTACCGAAAAGCGCTGGTGTGGACGACTGGAAGCCTATGGATGAGGGAGGCACAGGACCGCACAAGGTGACAATACTTGGAGAAGGCATATGTACAGCAGTTGACGTCGACTGGCTGATATGATGATGATGAATAAACTTTGTATGAATTACACAAGATTTTTTTTATTTCATTTCAAATTTAATTGCGAACAAAGTCGCGTTTTATAGCTTGATAAAGGTTCATGAATAATCGAGTCAAAGGATTAAGGGAGTTTAGAGATGTCAACAATAACACAAAGGTTGATATTTAAGGTCATCAACGTATCAGCAGCAGGTGTGGTGACGGAGTAAGAATACAATATGTCACCACCCCATCTCATCCCATGGGTGTCGTAAAACCGACTAAGGGACTATCTGTGAATATTATCTTTACGAAATAAAAAGAAGTAAAACTTGAAATTAAACCCTATATCAATCCGCCTGGCCACCGTGATATTAGTAGGCCAAGTATCCCTCCGTCATGGGAGGAGGCCCGTCCCTGCAGTGGGACATTAATGGGCTGTTATGATCGTATCAGCCAATTGACGTCCACTCTTATACATAGGGCTCCTACAAAATTAAATAAAAAAAACAAATATTGCTATTTTGCGCGGTCCTGGGCCTTCTTCATCCATGGGTTTCCCGCCGGCGTCCTAAGTAGGTCGTAGCCACCTACCACCGTGTAAGGGGTCTCCCCATTCTGCGGTTTTTGGTACGCGGTCGCCCATTCTAAAATCACGTTAGCCAGACATTTTGGTATAGGGCTTATCAAGTTTTCCAAGCTGTGTTTTTAAAAAATATAATTTTTAGCCATCTTTCTGACATCCATAGAATGAGAAGCAATGGTGACATCATATTTATACTACGGTACCACATATTGTTAACATTTTCAATATTGTTTTAAAGACAACCCGACAGTCCGGAATACGGTTTATCAAATTTTGAAAGGTTTGTTTTCGAAATATCTATGAACTTTCTTAGCCGGGTTGTACGACATCCTAGTGAAAAGCAATGATCACAACGATGTAAAATATCTGAGGGATTCCGTAGTAAGAATACAAATTCTTACTACGGAACCACTAAGATATTTTCTTTATATTTGCAACAAGATTTCTAATTTTATAATACCTAAAAGTTAACACAGAAACGAGTTAGACATAATGTTTCATACAGATAATATACACGAGTTTATAAAACTTTATACTCTTTACTTCTGTATTGAAATGTATGTTACATTTAATCTTTTAATCCTCGCCTCGCGTTGACGTACTTTAACACAAAAAAGTCGGATTACAAAAATGATTAAATTGTTGTTACAAAATATTTCTGTCACATTTTTATATTTTGTTAATACTGTGATGTTTGTGTGATGTATAAATGCAACTTTCGTATTCGTAAAGTATTATTTGTACTGTGAGAAAAATAGAGTAAATAACGTTCCTACTTTCAGCTTATTCCCCAAGGTCTTTTTATACGCCAGCGAAGATGGTACATATTTTAGGGACAAGAAAGGGGAAGGTCATGTCTCTACTTCACTGTGTTATGGACCTGCTCATACGAACTCAGCTACCACCGATCCAGCCATGTGAAAGACACCTTTGAATTTAGTAGGTCAAATGTATTTTTACATTTTATACTACTTAGACACTCCTGACAGCCTGGGCAAAAGGTGAGAGTCATTTGAGCCATATTTTTAAAAAGAAATATATAACATAAATTATTTAAATCTCTTTCTTAATTTACTTCTAAACTTAATCTAAATAACTGGTTTTTTAGCACAAATTTTCTAGAACTTTCAAATGATAACAGCAACTCAATACATTCCATACCAACAGCCTTCGATAACAACATCAAGCAAGAAATATAAGGCATCTTACTCTAATGATAATTCAACCACGAGCCCCAAAAAAACATTAAGTCCATCCAGCTAAGTGATGTTGGTCGTTAAGGCATAGGCCAGATAACTCTGAAGGAAATAAAGTATGGGATTAAGGGTGCGGGGATTGTAAATTATAATAACATAGTGTAGATGTTTTCTTTGAAGAATTAGGCTTATTTTATGTAATGATGGCTTAAAATTATTACTGCCTATAATACACATTGCCGCAGTCATGGTAAAAAAATTTGACCTAATGTTATGCTGGACAGACAAACAAACAAACAAACAACAAACAAAATACTTTATTTATGTACAATCTCCAAAAACACATACAATTTAATTTAGTAACACATAAATACACTGCAATTAATTTTACTAAGCATCTGTTCTGGAGAAGTGTACACAAAAAGGAACCTTCTCAGCATATTGTCTGACTTTCGTCAGACACTGATTTTCAGAAGGCCCATTTTTTGTGCACTGATGTTTAAAAATTGAGCAATAAGTTCCTCTATTTTAACAATAAGCTTTTTTTTTTTAATTTATTTCCTTCACCTGTATAATTAAACTAACAACTAAACTAACAACTATAATATACTAACAATACTAAACAACAATAAAACTAACTTTACCTTAAACTTAATATTACACTTAACACTACTTAAAAGCCATGTAGCCCAGCAAGACATTACAATTTTTAACACTGGCCACATTGGCATCCAACTACTGTCAGTCACTCTGATGACACTTATACAAGAAACATACAAAAGCAGACACAGCTAAGTAAACATAATGTACAATATCAAAATACAAACGTTTGCACTTAGTGCAACAATGAGTTTACTAATACATGTAATTATCTGTTATTACACTATCAATAAACATTACAACAAATTGCTTAGAGTAAAAACTAAACAAAGCACACGTATACACAAAATTAACAGTACAAAACATAGCAGGGCAGTAAACAAAAATAAGAAATACGCAACGAAAACAGCAATTGAGCCACAAAGTTACCACAAAAAATACAGACAGTCTACAGGTAAGAGATGTCGGCCCGAAGGTTACCAAAATTTTTTTGCCTATCCAACAGAAATTGCGTCAGTCGTAATCTAAAGACCATGATCGAAGGAGTAGATCTCACGGGGGGTGGAATATTGTTCCAGATTTTGGAAGCAGCATACCTAAAACTTCCCCGAAAGGCAGCAGATCTGTGACTGTGTGTTTAGAGTTGCAGTGAACACTGTCGCCTGCCAACCGGTCTTCTACTAGCAACCCATTCCAGTCTATTAAACAAGTATTTCGGTTCTCCATGTTTAATGATGTTAAACAGTAAGCAAGCCAAATGCAATTTCCGCCTCGATTTCATCCTAAGAATACCGCTTGAATTGAGAAATGGTGTTACATGTGTTCTAGGTGGAAAAGTGAAACAGAACCTAGCACATGCGTTCTGAATTCGCTGTATAAGCCTCTCTGTCCTACCCAGCAATCGTGGACCATAAACAGCATCCGCATAGTTAAGCTTAGACAAAATCAGCGATTCTGTCAGCTGTATACGAAGTTCCTCAGACAGATAGGGTCTAATCCTGTACAAGACCTTAAGGCGATAAAAACAGTTACGAACAGACTCAGCAACATGAGTCTCAAAACGTAAATGACTGTCCATATGCAGTCCCAGATTGCGCGCACCATCCACCCTGTCTATAGCTTCGCCTCGAATATTTATGTCCAGCACTGCCGGCAATTTCTCAACCATCTTTTTAGAACCAAATAGAATATATTTTGATTTCATAGGATTAATTGACAGACAGTTATTGTCTGACCATACTGCAATTCTATGTAAATCCTCATTTAAAGCCCTAACCGCAGCCATATACTCACTTGGCTTAAAAGATATGTAGATTTGTACGTCGTCTGCATATAAATGATATCTACATTTGTGTATGTTGCCAATGATGTCAGCACAGTACAAACTAAATAATAACGGAGCCAATATCGAGCCTTGAGGTGCACCTCTTGTCAAAGGTAGAGGGGATGAAACAGCACTAGTTCCATCACTTAAATTCAATTTCACACATTGTGTGCGGCCAATAAAATAATTATGAAACCACAATACCGAACTGTGATCAAAACCATAAAATGTCATCTTAGAAAGCAAGAGTTCCGTACTTATAACATCAAAAGCTCTGGAATAATCAAGCATCACCAACAATGTACACATGCCCCTATCCTGTGCAGCCAATATTTCATCAGTCACATCAAGAAGTGCAGTTGTAGTACTGTGTCTTCTCCTGAAGCCCGACTGAAATACTGGCAATATTTCTCTTTCCTTCAGGTATTGAGAAAGCTGATCACATACCACCCTCTCTAGGATCTTAGATAGGCATGGAAGGATGCTAATGGGACGAAGATCCTTATAATATACAGGGCTTGTAGTCTTGGGCAGCGGTTGAACAATAGCTCTCTTCCAACTTTCAGGAAAGGTAGACGCCTGTATAGAGGAATTAATTATACAATGTATACAGTCTAATGTGCAAGACAACGTCATTAACAACATCCTTAAGGATATGTTGTCACAACCACTTGCATCAGACTTCAGTTTGAGTATAATTTTATATATATCATTCCTGCTTACTGTAGTAATAGAAAAAGATGCCTCGCTAAACCGATGATGTTCAAAGTATGTCATGTATGAAATCCTACAGCGGGCATTACTAGGCAAACAAAGAAAGTGCTGATTCATCTTCCCAGCATCCCTGAAATGAGAAGGTAAGCTTGTATCCTTCTTTGGTAATACTGAATCTTTTAAATTTTTCCACAAAGCTTTTGGGTTCCGTATCTTACTATTGATATTGTGATGAAAATATGCTTTCTTTTCATGGTACAAGGAAGATGTAACTAAAGATTTAAGATCAGTGTAATATTGCCTTGTAGATTCAGATCTATTTTTTCTATACTTGGCAAGTGCACTGTCTCGTAGTCTCATCATTAATTTTATATTTTCAGTTATCCATGGAGGTGATGACTCTCTTATGAGACACTGCTTGAGAGGTGCATGTACATCAAATATTGACATGATATTTTGAGTTAAAGCTCCCACCATATCATCAACAGTAAGCTCTGAGGAGAACTGCCAGTTCAGCCTTGCCAAGTCATCATTAAAGTCTTGTAAGCATATATTTTTGATTGGCCTATAATGTATAAAATAAGGTTTAACTTTGTCTTTAGCTATTTTAAAGTCACAAATAAGCACTGAATGACCATGGATCCGCATAAAATGCTCCACCTGTACAGACGAGTTGGTTTTCCTTCAAGTTTTTTTTCTAGGGATAATTTATATCTGCGAACTTTCCCTTAGTCGACTTTAACGGCACCTATTGGTGGTGACACACTGTATTAATTTTACTACTTCTATAAATATAAGCTAAGTAGGTAATAAGTAAATGAACTACTGAAGTTAGTGTTACGTTTATAGTTATGTATAGTCATTATCATTTCTATGGGTCCAACATCTAAAATTTTACGGTTCCAATTAGGGATAAATATTATTAATCTAAAATAACTCGTTAGTTTGGTATAATTTTCTTGTGCTTTTTAATACTTTTCTTCCAAAAAAATGTTTTCAGACATCTATAAATCCAACATTATCAGCTACTTTCGTCGCCTTTATAGTATTATAAGGTTTCCTCAAGTGAAACTAGTTGGTAAACTATTAAAGTAGTGATGTCATTCTCAACACATGCACTTTTAGCATCACTATTTGTCGTCGCGACGAGTTTGCTTTTGAGATTAAGGGTAAAGTTGTACTGTGCGAATGTTTCTGATAATATTTGAATAAAAATATTTTAAAATAAATATTGCCTAATCCAGTGAAACAAATGTTAATTAGGAATCAAAAATATATTTGGTTTTATCTTATGCTAAGTTAAATAGTTGTGGATGCAGCTAACAAGTTTAATAAACATTCCACTTACACGAGACTAAAAAAGACCAAAAAGTATTCCTTGATATCATTAAATAAGTCACTGATTTGAATCCATGGACTTTCGCAAAATAAAACTTTTATGTCCATAAATGGCTGTATTTTGGTAGCCATATTTTAAAACTGTCGTATTTTAAAGGTTGTTTACAGATCACGCAAGTCAGCCATTGCCATATTCCTGTGAATATTCAATTCTCATAGGTCAAGGAGCGGCGCAACTTTGCAATAGAATAAAGTTATATAATCGTACGGGAATATTACATAAACGTACACTTTTAAAAGTTAATACATATTATAAAAGGAACAATTTAAAAAGCTATGTCACTATAAAAACAGCGTTGCAAGAACAAGAATGAGACGTAAATAAGGCGCGCGTTTCTTCATTAATGTGTAACTTAATCCTAAGCATAAGAACATAACAATACTTGCATAATTAATTGAATTTCTCTTGCTTTTGTATATCTCTTTAATAAACAACTAAAAAACTGCTGAAGTTAGTAAGATGAAGGTTTACGTAATCATAATGATCGTTGAAATATTTATGCGTTTATAATATAAATTTGATTGTAATTCATTCACTTTGCTATAAGTACACGTTTGTACCTGCGCGTACAATAAATAACTATGTTGTTTCACGGCGCATTGGCGCCTCGGCTCTGTCATGCCGTGAAAGGTAAACGGGCGTTTTGTTTGGACATATGACCCATGGCGTACACAAACGAAATATGGCTAGGTATGTAGTTAAATATACCTGTTACTACCTGGTATAATAGGTCCCACTGTTGTGGGGTATGGGAGAATAGAGAAAAATAAAAATTTTGTTTATTGTTTTTATGGCATTAATAAAGCATTTTTTAATATATTTCAGTAACCTATTGGGCTTATTTCGATAATACTTGGAAAAGTAGTCCGTTTAAAACAACACTGTTCACAATATTACGTTTATACCCAAATAGCACAGAAATAAAATTACGTGCTACATAAATGTTTTTTTGTTCTACTGGATATCTACAGTTACCGTATACCGGATATCTACGTTACGCGTAACCTTACTTGCCGGGCTGAAGTAAGCTTTCAGAAAAGTTTGCGCATGTACAGGAACAAAAAAAAAGCACCCACTCCGCATATTCCCGGTTATTTAGTTCCAAATATGACATCTGCTCAGCTGATTTGCAACAACTTCAAGCCGGTCACCTTTTTGTCTGGTGTATGCGTGTTTTTAAACCGTTATAATTCAAAACTGTCGCTTTAATTTTATTTTCTACAAACATAATAATGTTCTGTACTTGGTTATACCTACTCAAATACAGCCAAATAACTTTTTTCTCCCGGTAGATACATTAATTTTTTTTATATAATTAGAAAAGTGGTATTAAAGTCTATAATTTAAAACTAGTTTGGTGTTTGTACGCGAAAAAAATCAAAGTGGGTCAGATTCGCCCTGTTACCTTTAATTTTAATAATAAATAAATCATACATCTGTAGTTTATTACAAATTAGTAATATTACAAGACGTGCTTGCGTTAAGCAGTGATAAAATATCGATAGATTTATATGTCGCAGGGAAATTGATTGAAAAACAGTGATTTCACGAAATCACTAGGGATATCACGAAATCCCGGTAAATGACGAAAATGCCGTTTCTACCAGAAAAGAAATGCACATATTTTTGTTTGTAGGTTAAAAAACACAAGAATTCCAACTTCTGTAGGTTAGGTTAGAACTGTGATCATAACGCGGCAGCGGCCGCCTTAGTGCAAGGCGTTTCGACATTTACCGGGATTTCATCATATCCCTAGGGATTTCGTGAAATCCCTGGTTTCCTCATTTCCCTGCGACATAGAGATAAATACGATATGGTAATTATTTAACATATCTCACAGTATCTGCTGCACAAACTGCCCCTGTTTTTTGTATACCCGAAAACGAAATGGCTTTATCAGTTTTGACAAAAAATTCTATCATAATTCAAATTCATTAAGATCGTTATTTAATGTTTATGCGTGAGCTTAACGTCATTGGTTGACCGTAATCAAAACTATGCTTAGATTAAAAGTGCAATCTATTTTAAACTTTCACTTCAACGCAATAAATAATAATATCTACTAACACAATACAAATGTCACTATATTAAACTGTAGAGTTTGTATGTGGAAAACCATGAAAAACCATTAAATAATTTAAAACTAAAGTCAACTTGTTACTTTTGACATTACAAGCTTGTCATTTCAGAAAAACTGAAAATGTAGTATTTAAATATTGGCTGGTAAGCCACCCAATTGTTGGCACCTGAAGAGTGGACTTCGTGTCAGACTAACATATAAAATATCATAAAATGATAAAATACTTTAATCTTTGCTTATACTTAATCATTATTATGTGATTGAATAGTATTAAATAAATATTATTGGCACTAATGCCAATAAAAGTATTCTGATAAATTTATTGTTGCTATGTTGACACATGAAATAAATAAAATATGATAAAAATATTAAACAAATAATATTTGAACTTGAATAATCATACTGAACTTGAATAATCTATAGTGTTTTCTTTCTTTTTACTCACTTTTAACTCTTAAGTGCCAATAATTGTAGGACTTCTAACGATTAGGTGGTTTACCCTAATTTGTTTTATATTATAAAATTACGAAAACTTTAAATTGAAATATGCGCCAATGACGTCATGCAAAAAATGATAGGGATGGAGATAGAAGGAAAAAAGAGACAAATTCATTGGAATAAAAGGTTTTACCGAAAATATGCTCTAGTAACAGTCAATAACGTTGACATTACTATTTGTTTTTATAAATACCTAACGACTATTTGCTAATACAGATATGACAAAGTAGCGTCATGATTTAGCTGATGTTTTGTTGTGCGATATTGAACCTAATAGTTTTAAGACATGCAACTAACATTAACTCTAGAGGTGATAAGGCCATTTAGTTTTCGACTATACATTTCAATTATTACGATATAACAAACTCGATTTGTCTTTATAGATGTTTATATTTTATTTCTGTCATCATCGTGTTACTCAAACATTACTGTTTTTAAATTATTTGTTACATTAGAAAAACAGAAATTATCTAGGATTTTTTTTTATTGACCAAATCATTACAATATATTAACAATAATTTTATCAGTAAACCAATCGCTGAAACCTTTATGGTTTAAGTGCGAGTGGGAGTTTGATTTGATTTACATAGTTAGTTTGCTTATTATAAATTAATAAAACTATTACTCATATTTTATTAGACGGATAAAGCAATTGCATAACCAATTGCATAATGATAAAGCGCAGATATTTCCCATAATGCGCCGACTCGTCGAGTATAATGAAAGATCATTACCTATTGACTTCAAGTACATTTTACAGCCATTCGCTTTAGTTGGGAATGTACTGAAGACTCTTTTTAATACAACGCTTGACGCTATTACAGTAAGTAGTAGTAGTAAGCTACATTTTTATATGCAATTGACCTGTATTATTATAGCGAGGAGTAAAATTGCTTCAATTTCTATATTTTTCTTTTTAATCAGTTACTTTCCTTTTAATGGGCTGTTATGATAATGATGATTCCTTTAACTTATTTTAATAAAACTATTTGAGGACTTCTGTCGCGTGGTGCAGTACTTGAATGCTAAAAAAAGAGAGCATAGTACAAGTTTTGCTTAGTTTGGGTCAAGATGGCGTTTTGTGTGAATGTGTGAGGAATATTTATTTATTTATTTATTCTCTTGCATTTCAGTGGGGTTTGACTTCAAGATTACAAAAATATCAATGAAAAAGATATACTGATATAAATGTAGTTGTCACTCTAGTCACCAATCGAATTTTTTTTACGAAGATTGAAAATAGATGGCATTGTTTGAACGAAAGTACCTACGTCAAATTTCATTTATTCTCAATCAAACAGTAAATGAACAAAATAAGTAATCTATCTGTAATTTAAAACTAAGTTTTATTACTAATCTCCTTTAAGAATTGGAAACGCGGACGAGTTTGAACAACTTTTGTAAAGAGATTGCCTATTGATGATCCCATTAGTCGTCGCGATCGCCTTCACTATCTTCACTGTTGTTTGAATTGCTTAGGTACGTTTATCGTAATACATTTCATTTTTTATTGTCTTTTTTATGTTATAAAGAATGATAATTCTAAATAAGGAGATGCTGCATGGATTGGACTATTAGGTAAGTTTTGCATTTAAATACAGGGTGCACAAAGTGTGACAATATGTTATTTATGTGCACGAAGACCAGTGTTCCATATTGGCTCACCTAAAGTTCTTCTTCCGAAAATGTTCTTCCTAACGATTTGTAATCCGAATGATCACTCTTCCTAAAATTTAAATCCTAAAGTTTTCATACATACTATTTGTATTGCTACCGGGGATGTTCATAACACTCATGTTTCCGAAAATCGTTATTAATAATATCGTTATGTAAATATATTTAAACTCCTAATGTTTTTTGTCATAACACTTTTATCCCTAAAAATTTTCACCATAATATTTTCTCTCATACTCAGAAAGAAATATTTACTAAGTGAAAGTAATAAAAAGGTTTGTTTTTATACTATTTCTTGTGATTTGACTTAACAACTTTTTACATTTTTACATTAAACCATTTTTTTAAAATTATTGTTTATTAAAATTATTAGAATATTTTGTCTTAAATGAATGAAATCCATAAAACATGACTCGTTCACGGTTATGCTTATGGCCTGAGAGTTTACCGTAACCGTAACTAAACCAAAAAAGTAAAGGACCAATTCGGTTCTGGCACTTCGCCGGCCGCTGCCGCGGCACGCTCGCTGCGCTCGCTCGGCTCGTGCGTTGGGGTCACAGTTCTACCATAACCTAAACCAATAATTATGAATAGGACCCATTTCGTTTCTGGATCTTGACTGAATGATTGGAGCGGGACTCTGGTTTTGCTCTAGTCTTTGGTATATTATGTTATACCTACATGTTGTCAACAAAGTTACGCAAAATTAATGTACAATAATACCAATTATTATGAATAAAAAGAAATCTAAACAAAAAAGATATGACTTTAAATTATAGTATAAAAGATGGTTATGTTGAGAAAATATAGGAAAACAAATAATAGTATAATAGATGTTTATGGCTTCTGAAATTATGAAGATGAATGCTTCGGATTATTAACATTAGAGACAAAAAAATTAGGAATTGTGATTGTTAGGATGAAAAATGTTAGGAAGAACATTTTCGGACTTCCAATTATAGGAGTTGAAATTTTGGGTGAACTTTGGCGCACCCTGCCTACACCACTGTGTTGGGTTATGAGCAAATGCCATACACTGATGCTATAAAGTCTTATCCTGTCAATTATTTGTATACCGCACAAGTACACGGTAGTTGCATACCAAGATCGCTGGTCCAACGAGGCAATCAATATTCTAAAGAGTTCAAAAAAGATACATTTAATTAAATCGATATAACAAAAACAGGGAAACATACTTTCTAAAACATAACAGAAATCAACATCTTACTTAATCCAGCCATACTCAATGACACATCTGTCAAAGCTGTCTCAAAACGTCAAACTTTAGTAAACAAACTTAAAACATACACTCTCAAAACCTAGATAATCCATTATCAACTTTAAAGCATTCGTAATAAAGCTCAAAAACCAAGATAATTAGCTTGACTGAGTTTAATCACAAGTTTGTGTCGGCTTATGTTAACTGGGTTAGCCAGAAAATGTATGTCAAAGAGATTTCGGTCGTATGTCGTATTTTCAAACAAAATTCGCAGAATTTTTTGAATAAAAATGTAAAAGAAATGTGAAGTTTTTATTTTCATTTCGTTATCAAAGTACCTTGATCGCATAAAATTGATTTTATATTTAAGTAAGTACTACTTTGAAAGAACTGGCTTTAGAGAATTAACTTTGTATCTTTATTTATGTTAGATTTTCTAAAAATAAACATCATTGTGGTAACAAACTTTTAAAGACAATGTGACCAATCTTTTTACCTTATTAGCTGAAGAATGGTTATCAGTGTTTTTGATTGCTTTAAACCAAGCAACGCGCGATGGCCAAGAAGGAAATGGGGAGACGACCTGGACGCTTTTAAGAGGAATTGGCGAATGGGAGTCCTTTGCACTGTAGTGGGACAGTATATGCTATTGATTAATAAATACTATTTTGTTGAAATATAATTTATTTTCCAATTTTTTTTATTATGTTTGAACTAATTAGTTTAAGTGATAACTAACATCAAAGATACAAAAAATGGTATTTAATGAAATTTATGTCGTCATTTAGTGGCAAAGAAAATAAAATGTAGTATTTCATTTCATAAAGATACATTCTGAAGACATACATAGAATGATTTCGTGATATATTTGGAACGAGACGAAGAAGCCTTGTACGAGTAGGTATATAACTGAAATGAATGGGGAAATTACAACTCTGTAGTGTAAAGAAAATGACAAGAAAAAAACTGTTGCCATGTTTACTTGTAAACAACCTTATGTGTAATGTTTCAAAAACAATTTCTAGAAAATAGTATCTTCTTATTGGAAATTATTGCTAGTTCTTATTTACTTCCATTCAGCATTTAATAGATTCCATGGAATATTTCTAAAATTTGTTATGTAATATAGTTTTTATCTTACTATTTCTGTACAAAGTAAGGTGGTGCATTAAATAATTTCTTTTTATGCACCTTCCTTGAATGGTGACGGTTATTTTACAATTCATTACACTATTGGTGTAACATCAATTAGTATGTATTGACGAATTAGTGGTTAAATTATTCTAGTAATAAACGAATTTTTCCATTAATAAAAAGATAATAGGTCTTTACCTATGAAATTGTCGTTTTTTTGCCGCAGTCTTTAGCCTCTATTTTCTTTCAAAACATAGATTGCTTGTATTATTTTTGTAATTTAGTAAATACAGGACATTGCCAACAACTAACAAAAGATAATTAAGAAAAATAATTATTATTTGTATTAGTAATAAGTCTGTAAATATGGGTCCAATTTAAACCAGCGGATTTTACCATTTAAACAAATGTAACTTCTTTCCTTATATTTTGTTTCTTATGATTAAAATGCTAAAAGTTAGCTAAAATGTGCGCTATTACTTATACCAAATTTCATTTTATTAAGTTTAATAATTATTTTAAAAAATAAGACAACGTTAGTATGAAAAATCAAACTTCGTATAAAATCTTCATAAAAATCGGCAATTTCATAGGTAAAGACCTAATATTCATGGGACCTATAAATTGTTGATGTATTTCAATGTTATTTTATCACAAAACATAATTTATAAGCATATGTTATTTCTTCACGAATGAGGTCAAAAATGCTACTTTATGTGAAAATATAGAGATCCGTCAGGGTCAAATTCCGGATATGTGGCGATTTATTATTAAAATCTTTCCATCGGACCCACATTTACTCACGAGATTCCACATACATCATATTTTGATCTCAAATTCTAGGCATTCCGGTTAGTCCCTAGCTATCTAGATAAATATTCTCTGTTATACACAGAGTATTGTAAGATAGATTTAAAATGTATGGCACTCAAGCAATGTATTATCGATACTAATATTATAAATGGGAAAGTGTGTCTGTTTGTCTTTCTTTCACGGCAAAACGGAGCGACGAATTGACGTGATTTTTTATGTGGAGATAGTTGAAGGGATGGAGAGTAACACAGGCTTTTTTTTTTTCTGTGTCCAGGAAACGGGAACAGTGCTACACCTTATTTAACGCAAGCGAAGCCGCGGGTAAAAGCTAGTTCATTTATAAATTTATTAATCGCACGCACTAATTAATAAATAAACGATTTCTAACCTGAATTTACGATTGTATCAAAATACTATGTAGGTAGTGCTGTATTGTCTAAAACATTAGTCTTGGATGTTTTGAATATTATCCTTATGTTTTTCATACGAAGAAGAACGAAATTTGACAGTAAATCCTGTATAGTCATTCGGGTATTCATCAATGTTAGCTGAAGAAGTTTGAAGATACCATACTGAGTATAGGCATGAATTAATAACGCATTGTAGTTTTGATAAACAAACAATAACATATATATCCATTGTATGTTGCCACTTACATGAAAGTCATCACTTACAATGATGTTCTCAAGACAAGGGAGAGTCGATGTACTAATTAATACTACTACGGTCGATAACGTGATGTGAAGCATATTGACAAGTCATCAAATCGTCATTAAAATAATGATACCTATTATCTGACTATGAGAAAGATTAAAAAATAAATAAATAATCCTCACACATTTACACATTGCCACCTAGTCCTAAACTAAGCAAAGCTTGTACTATGGGTACTAGACATCGGATAAACATACTTAAATACTTTTTTTGTAAATACGTACATATTATACATAGAAACACTCAGACCAATGCAAATAATCATGGTCATGCACACAATATTTGCATTGAGCGGGAACCGAACCCGAGACCTCTGCGTAGCAGTCATGTTATATAACTACTACGCCACAGAAGTCGTCAATAGGACATTATTTGAGTGGCAAGAGCTTAGCAGCAACACGTGGCGGTTGCTGAATACATTTTTGTAGTTTGGAAGAAGGCGACGAGTATTTACGCTACCCTATAAAACCACTAAACCAACTCACAAAATATTTATTAATAAATTATGAAATTCATTATCTAACATTTCGTAGAAGATTTTAGATAACCCTTTAAAATATGCATACATTTCAATTAAGAATCAAAATTGCGTTGTCCGTGTTTGTGCTTATAAATAATTCCAAACACAATTAAGTAGGCAGTTGATTTGACTAACGAATGATTTCCATCTACGTATCATAACAGCCCATTGATGTACCACTGCAGGGACGGGCTTCCTCCCGGGACGGAGGGATACTTGGCCTACTAATACCACGCTGGCCAGACGCATTGGTATAGAGTTTAATTTCAAGTTTTCCTTAATATTCACGGATAGTCCCTTAGTCGGTTTTTACGACACCCATGGGGTGGTGACATATTGTATTCTTACTCCGTCACCACACGGAGTATTATCGACGTATATGTATGTACAACTTTCTGTTTAATAACTTGTCCGCATATCCATGCCATTAGCTAGGGTGAAGACATATCTGTGGTGAAGACATATAACCAAACATGATGTCATCATGTTACGTGATTTAAAATAGGTCTCACATACCTCATGAGTTCAACTCCCTTCTTTATTCCCGGATAAAAAAGTTATCCATAATGAAATATTTTCATGGATACTCTTTCTCTACCACAGATTGATTAACATTTTTAAAGCTTTACGTCAATTCTCGTTCCTTAAAATCGTTAAAAATTCGGTTAAGTTAACTTTAGTTGTCAAATTATCTTACCTATTGTATGACAATTTGGCAACTAAAGTTAACTTAACCAAAATTTAACGATTGCTTATTAAATTTTTTCCTCGTCTCATGGTCTCCCTACAAGGGTACGTATGATATTATGTTAACTTTGAGGAATTTATGTGACAGGCGTAGTAACGGGTGGTGTTACGAATTAATTACCGCGTTCAAGGGTTGCGGTTAATTAAACAGGTAACGGAATCCGGAATGTTGGTTAACCGCTAAAATTATGTGTTCGATACTGTGTATTGAGAAAAATATGGGCGCCAAGCTTACGCGTGATTAACATACTAGGATCACAAATCGCTTCAACGATGTAAGTATTGAATGTTTTACATTTAACAGACGATTGCCATATCTTACACTTGAACTCCTTTAGTGACATAGGTAAACATGTATAATGGTATACTGTAAATTCTATCAACCCGTACATCTTCAATGCTTTTCCCGTATGTGATGATTTTTACTAGTTACATAGTGACTAGAGACAGTGTATCCATGTATATCTTATTACTTCGTTACTACAAAGCAAATTCAACAGTTCTATCATAAAAGCCCAATAATGCTCCTCTGCAGGGACGGGCCTCCTCCTACTAATACTACGCTGCTCAGATGGATTGGTATAGGGTTTAATTTCAAGTTTTCCTTCTTTTTACTTCGTAAAGATAATATTCATGGATAGTCCTTTAGTCAGTTTTTACGACACCCATGGGATGAGATGGGGTGGGGACATATTGTATACTTACTCCGTTACTACAAGGCAAATTCAACAGTTCTACATTACATAAGAAATTATCCGTTCCGACAACAAGTAGGAATACAGATACCTAAACTATCACTTTCTCATGCTATTTCTTGATAGGCGATTATCGATTAATATTATCTGAGAAAGAAGTACCAGAGCCATGTACAATTAAGCTTTGAAAATTAACTTTTAATTGAAATAAATTTACTTTTAATTGAAATACAACGGGCTTAGCTGCCAGTCTAGACTAATAAAAGCAAGTTTTAATATTTTTAATTTGCTATTTAGCAGTTGTAAATAAAACCACTAGCTTACAATAATTGCTAGTTACATGAAACTTACTCATTTAAATAACATTCCAACAAAAAATTCAATCACAAGAACAACTGCTGTCTTTGGCAATCAAACTAATTATACACAAAGGAAAATAATACTCTGTTTCAGAAATTAGTGTAAGCCGCGGACAGCAAAAGCTTAATTCTAATCAAAATTACTAAATTAGTTTTACAACTTCCTAGTACGGTGCCTCAAGTATCTCGGAAACCACACGGCAAAATTGGTTTCACTTAAATACGTAGAATTTAAATGTGAATAGATCATGTATTCAAAACAAAGTTTGTCGGGAAGTTTTGGGTCTTAGACAAACAATGACAGGCGGTCAACTTCTAAACAACTCATATTATCAGTATCATCTATACATTGCACTAATAATATTATGTTTTAAACTGACCCCCTTACCCATTAAGGCCTCTTAAATTTTAGTCAATTGATTAGCTTAAATTCATACGATTTTACTTAGAAAAATCTCGCTAAATTGTGATTAAATTTAAGAGGCGTTTATAAGTAAGGGGGTTATTGTTTATAACTGTCTTGAGAGAAAGCGTTCGTGTATGTGGCTAAAGTGCAAGTAGGTTTCAATGTTACAGAAGATTAAAATTTGTTTCATTTACAAATAATGTCATAACATTTTGAACCTGTATGTCAATTCTCGTTTCTTAAAATTGTTAAAAAAATCGGTTAAGTTAACTTTAGTTGTCAAATTGTCGTACCTATTGTATGACAATTTAACAATTAAAGTTAACTTAACCGAGTTTTTAACGATTTTAAGGAACGAGAATTGACATGCTAAATGTTTTTGTGTCTATTAATTTAATGTGTTAATTCTATGTAGACTAACACTTTCACTAGACAAAATTTTTCTACTTGTCCTTTACTTCACATACATTTATTTGTCTTCTTCTTTACTGGTCTTCTTCTTTTTTGATTTTGCTTTATTGCGTAAGAATGTTTAAAGGCTATCGGAAATAAAAATCTTCATCATCATCATCATCATCATATATCAGCCAATCGACGTCCACTTCTGGTCATAGGCCTCCTCCAAATTAATCTTAATTTAAAGTAATTTATAGAAACTATGAAAAACAATTATAAATAAATTTTGGATTCTCCATAATACTCATTCATTCATTGAAAATTAATTCTGGGAAATATGAGTATTACTCATATTTCCCAGAATTAATTTTCAATGATAGGGATTAAAATGAAACTTAGTAAGAGAATGATAAATATTAATTTTATTTTAAAAAATGTGATACAAGTTTTCTTTAAATATTGTAAGTACATAAAATATATTAACCCCTAAGTCCCAAGAACCACGAATTAATAAAGTCATTAAAAGAAAAAGCAAAGATCTTCAAAGATACTAAACTGAAATACAATCATTTTAAAATATATAAAAATAAATTTAAACAAGATGACTTCAACATTGAGGTAATATGTACTACGTACTAGAGAAGACACCTCGAAGAAAATGTGTGCTCCAATTTTCAAGCTACATTGCACAATACAAGTTTTGTACGACGTTTTAACCCTTAACTGGTATTGGGGTCTAAATTGACCCCAAGAGCTTTTGATTTTATTCATAACTATGCAGTTTAAGTACCTACACTCTCGCGCATCAAGCAAGGTAATCCCATGTGGTCGCGGGGTGCGGCGGGTGACGGTCGCTCGTAACTTACTTCCTACTAGGTACGTATCATGTTGGGGTCAAAATTGACCCCGATACCAAAAGTGTGTATTTTAGTTTATGAGTTGTCTTGGTATATTTTATTATACAATTTACAGGACACAATCATTGCAATGGCGGATTATTTAAGTGATGATTAAAACTCTCTCCTTCTAGGTGATGAAGACAATGAATGGGACTCCGAAATTGTAAATGATGCCACAACAGCTGCGTGTGACTAAGAAATTATCAGTGATTGTAAAGAAGCTGAAGTACTTAGCTGTTCTGTTTTAGCCGAGGAAGCTAATTCTTCGAGTACAATCAGTGAAGGGAAAAAGGATGTTAGAATGCTATAAAAATGTAGAAAGTGTATGAATTACATATTTTATATTCAATCATACTGCAAAGTTGGTCAAATGTCAGATTATATGAAATTTTTAAATTTTTATTCATAGGATATGTTTTAAGTTGTCAAATTTTTATTTACATGTGATCTCAGAAGAAGTTTCTTATTTTTATTTTATTGTTTAAAGAAAACGATTTTAATATAGAACAGAAAGTTATTTTTAGTTTTTATATTAATATCAATACCTAAAGTAGAGTCAAAGAAAAAAAATAAATGTTAGCAATTTTATACATAAAAACGTGATTTCTTGTTAATATTAGTGAAAAATTTATCTTATGTTTATAATATAAGTGCTATTTTCTTATATATAAGAAAAGTTTAATCTGTGTAAATGTTTTTTAATATTTATATACACATAATATGTCACTCACCTCATCGGGGTCACTTTTGACCCGATACCACTTACGTTGTAATTTTTAACGATACCAGCTAAGGGTTAAACGTCGTGCATTTATTTCATATCATTTTGCACAATATAGACTAACTAAATAGCTGTTAACAGAACGGACACATATAGATTTGTGCTTAATTCAATACGTATAAATTAATAGTTTTTTGTTTTTTTTTTCATTACAAGTGGGAATTCACCCAAGTAAATTAAATGTGATTTTTGTTCAATTTTTCAAAATTATTCTTAGATCTGATAGTGGGTGTTTATTTTATTGATCTATGGTAAATATGTCTTCTCGCTACAAGGTTCAAATGTCGACTGAGACAACTGAGGTGCATGCACCTCAGTTAATGGAGCAAAAATTTTGTTCGGGATGTCATCTCTAGTACGTAGTACATATTACCTCAATGGACTTCAATAACCGAATTGAAGTATACTTGTAGTTAATCTTAATTTCTTGGTATGCCACTTAATAAATAACTTTCAAATTTCAAGTATTCGGTAAATCGTTTAACTTTAGCTAAACCGTTTTCACCCCAGCCTGTCCCCCATGTGTTAACAAATAACCAATACTCAATATTATTTTCAACTCCATAACCTATAACACGTACACTATGTTTTTCTTCCCATTTTTTTCCATATTTATGTTCATAAATTCCTGATGTATAATTGGTAATATCTTCGTAAGGTTGAAAAACTGCTTGTATTGGTCCATTTAAAAATAACTCTGTTTTTATGGCATCATTATCATTATTAATTCGGTAAACTTTTTCTGCAAAATGCTTATCTTTTGCGTAATCTATGGATGGATCTACGCATTGTTTTGGACATCCATTTTCAAGTAATTGGGTTACGTTATATGGTTTGCATCTTTGGGATACTAAGCCATCTGATTGCCAGAATTGGAATGCTTTAGATGGGTCGTTACCGGCGCAAACATTGTCCGTCATACATTGTAAATCCTGTTCAGCAAGTTTTACATTAATATTTTTATGTATACAAGTTCTATCTGAAGCTGTGTCAGCTGTACCAAACGTCCAACAGGATGAACATTGCCATTGATTATAAACCTGTTATATTGATTCGCAGTTAGGCCATTTTTCTCTAGAATCAAAATTTTCGGGCAAATCTCTTAATACGCCAAAGCCTGTATCTATTTCTTGGTAAGGGAATCTTTCTATTGCGCTGTAATCAATATGCGCCCCAAAAGACGTCATTATATTACGCTCGTGGTCACTTATTTTCCAGGGTAAGTTTTGTTTGTTGAAGTGTTCCATAAATTCAGAGTAAGGCATCGTCAAATACTTTTCATGTAGATCTTTATCAAAGGTACTGGACCCTAGCCTGGACAGTAGTAGTATTATCGTAATGCGAAGCATTGTTTAAAGTACTTGTCTACAACGTTGTCACGACTGCAGAATATGTTGGATGCATTCTATTTATAGTGATTCGGAAAGCTGATAATCTGGTCAATCACGAGCAAATTTTATAAGCCTATATTTTTTCCTTTGAAATATATAATATAACTAGCTGACCCGTGCCCACTTCGTTGGGCGGCGAAAAAACGCGTCACTTTTTTAAACATATTTAATTACTGCTCCACTCCTATTAGTCATAGCGTGATACTATATAGCCTATAGCTTCCGCCCGCGGCTTCGCCCGCGTGAAATTAGTTTTTGTCAATCAGAATCAGAAATCATTTACTTGCTTTGAACAAAGGTAATATATTATTATGATGGTATGGTATGGAATCACAAAATCATATATAGCAATAATAAAGAATAAAAAAAATAAAAACATATAAAAATAAAATAAATAGTATTCAAAATAAAATAAAGAAATAACATGTCAAAAACATTGAATTATAAAGTCACTTTTACAAATAAAAAAACAAAAAGAAAATATAAATAAATAAAAATATAAAAGAAAAAAAAATAGCATTCAAAATCAAATACAAAAATAATAATAAGAAATAACATGTCAAAAACATTGAATTATAAAGTCACTTTTACAAATAAAAAAACAAAAAGAAAATATAAATAAATAAAAATATAAAAGAAAACAAAAAAAAATAGCATTCAAAATCAAATACAAAAATAATAATAAGAAAAAACATGTCAAAAACATTCAATTATAAAGTCACTTTTACAAATAAAAAAAAAAAAGAAAATATAATTATATAAAAAAATAAAATCAAAAATATAAAAACATAAAAAAATAAAAATAAGAAAATAAAATAAATAGCATTCAAAATCAAATACAAAAATAACAATAAGAAATAACGTGTCAAAAACATTGAATTATAAAGTCACTTTTACAAATTAAAAAACAAAAAGAAAATATAAATAAATAAAAACATAAAAAAATAAAAAAAAATAAATAGCATTCAAAATAAAATACAAAAATAATAATAAGAAATAACATGTCAAAAACATTGACTTATAAAGTAACTTTTACAAATAAAAAAACAAAAAGAAAATATAAATACAAAAATATTTTTTAATGACCTACATACATACTAATTTAAATGTGAATTATGACTAATTTAAAACATTTTTGTAAACAACATTTGCAGTTTTTTTATCATAATTTGTTAAAATGTAGAGATTGCTTGGATTCGACACTCGCGAGCAGGCCACGTACAGTTGGCCATGTGAAAAACAGTTTTTCTCTAAATGGACACCTGCTACTTTGAGGGTTTGGCCTTGCGCTTTATTAATGGTCATTGCGAAGGCTGGTTTGAGGGGAAACTGGATTCTTTTAAATTGAAACGGTATATCTGTAGGGATCATGGGGATGCGTGGAATCAAAATTTCTTGATTTTTAGCTATACCTGTCATTATATTTGCTCTAATAATATTGCGTCCTAGGTGCGTAATTTGCAATCGAGTCCCGTTGCATAGTCTAGGTGCTTCGAGATTTCTCATTAATAAAACTGGAACCCCAACT
This sequence comes from Schrankia costaestrigalis, assembly GCA_905475405.1. Lineage (NCBI taxonomy): Eukaryota > Metazoa > Arthropoda > Insecta > Lepidoptera > Erebidae > Schrankia > Schrankia costaestrigalis. Next base: position 14,211,912 of record FR997840.1, on the reverse strand, counting down.
TTCAGTCTCAGCTTATGAGACGGCACTCCTGACAGCTCTAAAGAATTTAGAAACTCAGTAGGATAAGACGTCACCTGTTCACTGTCCATGACAATATCTACTGACAAATATTCGACAACATCGCCTTGCACATGTGACATCATTCTTTCATTGATCTGTCCCACGATTTCATTAGTCGGTGCCAATATTGCCCTTTCACACAGCCATTCTCTATTCCTCATGTTATATTCTAAACCGGGATAGACGTTGTTTTTAAGATCTTCCAAGTTGTGGACAGCATTCAAATAATATTTGTTTCCAACCACAAACTGAGATAAACACAAGCAGAGCATGTTAGAAATGTGGAAGAACTGCGCAATAACGGCCAGAGCTACTTAATACGTAGTTCGTCAGACATCTGTGACACTAACACCATACAAAACCATTTTAAACGTAAGTAATGTTTAAGTGATGCTAGAATGCTATTACGACATGTAGGTATGTAAGTCATTTAAAATTTACTAATTGTAAGCGTCTTATCCATCTTATTATTTTTTGCATATCAATGGTGCTCGTGTCGTCACTGATGTGGTCAGAGCAGCAAGTGCAAGCATGTTAATGCTTTAATATCCTATGTTAAGAACACCACCAGCTTGTCAGAGACCAGTAATGAACAACAGTGAGGCAAACCTAGCATTCGGCAATTTGTTCAGAATAAATATTCTAAGAAGACATGTTGTTTATATGTATTGCTTTGCTTTGATTTTGTACTGCAATTAACACTTTTTACAGCTGATTTCTGCCTTTGTTTCCAATTATTGTTATTTTACACCATAAACTACATATATTCCAAATTACTTCAAAATCCATTTAGTAGTTTTTGCATGAAAGGGTAACAAACATCCATCCATCCTCACAAACTTTTGCATTTTTAATATTAGTAGGATAGGATAAGCAAAGGTGTGTCACTTTAGTGCCTAACAAATAAGGTGAATATTATCTTCACTAAATAAAAAGAAGGAAAACTTGAAATTAAACCCTATACCAATCCGTCTGCAAGCGTGGTATTAGTAGGCCAAGTATCCAGTTTCAGTTTCAGTTTCATTTATTTATTCAAAGTAGTACAATAATATTGTATCTTTTTGACGTCATCTAACATTACTTAATCTAAATTTAAAAACATTTCAAAGTTTAGAAAACTTTACCACCGCCTCCAAAGCGCTAATTGACAGCTGTCAAAAGTGACAGAGGTATCAAATATTTTCCCGCCAAAATAATATGACGTCACAAATCATCTGTCAAAAATGCTGTGACGTCACGACTCATCTGTCAAAAATTCAAAAACATCACTGCTCAGCTGTCAAAATATATTTACCCGCCAAAATTCTGTGACGTCACGAATCATCTGTAAAAAATTCTGTGTCGTCACGACTCATCTGTCAAAATTCTATGACGTCACAGGTCACGTGACCAAAATTCTATGACGTCACACGTCACGTGACCAGAATTCTATGACGTCACAGGTCACGTGACCAAAATTCTATGACGTCACAGGTCATACAAATTCTGTGACGTCACGAATCATCTGTCAAAAATTCTGTGACGTCACGACTCATCTGTCAAAAATTAAAAAACGTCTCGGCTCTGCCGTAAATATTTAATTCTGTGACGTCACGACTCAGCGTACCAAAATTCAATGACGTCACGACTCAACTGTCAAAAAGTATTTTCCCGCCAAAATTCTGTGACGTCACGACTCAACTGTCAAAAAATATTTTCCCGCCAAAATTCTGTGACGTCACGACTCATCTGTCAAAATTCTATGACGTCACAGGTCACGTGACCAGAATTCTATGACGTCACAGGTCACGTGACCTATGACGTCACAGGTCACGTGACCTATGACGTCACAGGTCACGTGACACAGCTTTCCCGCCAAAATTCTATGAAATCAAAATATAATATGATTGCTAATAAAAAGTAGCCTATGTTCTTTCTCAGGGTCTAAAGATTGTCTGTACCAAATTTCATCGAAATCCGTTCAGCCGTTTAGGCGTGAAAGAGTAACAGACAGACAGACAGACAGACAGACAGAGCGACAGACAGACAGAGTTACTTTCGCATTTATAATATTAGTATAGATTATATTATGAAAGTTAGATTTTTAAGCTAACGAATCTATTCGTACTTGTATCTACCTACCGTAACGCTTTGTAAGATAACTTTGATCGAATTTTATTAATATAGGTACTCGTCCTTAGCTGCGTTATGTTATATCCTTGTGATACAGTTTTGCATTGCAGGTATTTTTACAGCAAAGCTTATCTTGTACTATATTTTTGATGATCTATTTGTAAAGTTGATTATATCGCTATAAACAAGAATAAACGCTTAATACTTTAGTTACATTTTTCTAAAATAATTCCGATTTTCCTCATCATAAAATTATTCTGCAAAGAGATGCTAAAATGAAATATATTATTTCAGTCTATTCTGACGATTAATAAATTCAACAGCGACAAACCTCGATGTCAACTCGAGCCTTTCAGTATTTGTATGAAACTCTTTGTATGAAACTCCTTACTGCAACGCACACTAATCGGAATCGTAACGTAATCGGATTTTTGACGTTTGGCACCGATGAAAAAGGCGAGGCGGTGCCGATCATTTTACGTTTTGATATAATATATCAAAACGTAAAATGAATAAGAATAAGGGTCGTACCATATTATGGTACGACCCTTATTCTGAACAAAAATATTCAGTCGTTCTAGCTTAAAAAACAGAAGATGTACGGGAAGTTTGACAAACAAAGAACGTTTGGTTTTCGTTTAAGCTATTTTGTTACCGAACTCTAAATACATACAATGAATAGTTTTTAAAATAAGCAATAAAAATTACAAAATTTAACGGATATGTTTAAAAAATTCATGAAATATTTCTTTAATGTACTTACTTATTTAAATTATAAACATTTTAATTCTTTATTTTTTTATTGTGTACTAACCTCAAGTAATGTGCAGTATGATTGCTTTGGTTTTTAACGACATCATACAAATGTCAATAATGCTAGTACACGTCGTTCTTTTAACACTGGTTATAATAAAATTAATTTTCACAAAAAAAAAGAACCGACTTCAAAGACAAAAATTGCACTAAAAAGTAATAAATAATTACTTGTATTTTGATTTTACAACAATAAATCAGCCATTATTTCTATTTAATTTTAATTTATAGAATAGGTTCTTTTCATTAAGTATTGTAAAAGTATTGTTAAGGATATTTCTTTAAGAGTCTGTAAATATATTTATTTGTAGATTGTTTAAAAGATAATCAAATTATTACAAATAATGTAATATTATTGTTATTTTTGGAGTCGGTGTCAGCCACGATCGTTATTATTAAGTATACCATTTTTTATTTCTGACTGAAAACTTAAACAAATATTATGGCGCCGTGTTATACACAGACTAATAATTACATAAAATTCACATTCGAAAATGAAACGGCCGTTTTCGTTTTAAATGCAATATTTATCTAATTAGAAACCATTTAAAGTGATGAGAGTGTGTTATACAAAACTTTATTGCCTATTCTAACGAACTTGTAGACAACATTTTGCATTATTGATCCTATTCGCGAATTATTTCTTTAAATCTAATCTATTTTAAGTTCTGGAAAGCTTTAATCAGTTATTAAATATAATATTAAAACGTTTAAATGTGATACTGGTATTTTAAAATATATTTATTTAAATATGATAAGAATAGTTGTTTAATATTTGTTTAATTTTTAAACTAATCCATACACAATCAACAAATATAATGTCGAAGTCATTTATAATCTGTAATTCATGGCCGTCATTCCGTTTGCTTAGGTATTATCGTACTTATTCCGTTGGCTGACACCGCCTCCAAAAATAACAATAATATTACATTATTTGTAATAATTTGATTATCTTTTAAACAATCTACAAATAAATATATTTACAGACTCTTAAAGAAATATCCTTAACAATACTTTTACAATACTTAATGAAAAGAACCTATTCTATAAATTAAAATTAAATAGAAATAATGGCTGATTTATTGTTGTAAAATCAAAATACAAGTAATTATTTATTACTTTTTAGTGCAATTTTTGTCTTTGAAGTCGGTTCTTTTTTTTTGTGAAAATTAATTTTATTTCTAAATTTTTAGTGAATTCCAATTCTATAAATCCGTGTGGTGACGGAGTGAAAACACAATATGTCACCACCTCATTTCATCCCATGGGTGTCGTAAAAACCGACTAAGGGACTATCCGTGAATAGAGATTGAGATATAAATAAAAAGAAGGAAAACTTAAAATTAAACCCTATACCAATCCGCCTGGCCAGCGTGGTATTAGTAGGCCAAGTATTTCTCCGTCACAGAAGGAGGCCCGTCCCTGCAGTGGGACATTACTTTGTCGGAATATGGGTAGACCTACGAAACGCGCTGCTTATATGAGACAGCGCCGATTGAATGAAACAAACGAAGAAAGGGATAAACGCCTTTTAATGTAGGAAATCTACCTCCAATGTCATTTCAAAAGAGACTAGTGAACAACGGAGGACCTACATGCAAAAAGTTTTAAATAGGGAGAACATCGAAAAGCGTAGCCACCGTCTCGGCATGGTTAATTGGTAATAATAATTAAGTTAATTAAAATTAAAATAAATCAAATAAATATAATAATTATTATTATCAATTTGTTATATCTAAAGAATAAGTTTAAAATAAATTAAATGCAATTCAACAATTTTGTCTATTTATAATCCGTTATTAATTCCTATTTTAATTTAAAATAAGAATTTCATTCAAGTCTTAAACCACACCTGCGATTACATTCATAATGTTAAGTTTTCATCAATACAATTAAAATAAGCCCAAACACAAGGTAGCTGCTGTATGCCGTTGAGGAGTTCCCTCGACTCACTCTGGTCTCCAGGATCTGACCAGTTCTTACTCTTGACTATTTGGTAGTGACGTCAGAGATGCACATGTATGACAAGATTTTACACAATGCGTCCCTACAATTTTCAAGAGATGCCCTTGTTATAAAATAGTAATATGTTGATTAACTTTACTATTTATATCAAAGAAATAATTATGTTGTTGCAAATAATTTAGTGATGAACAGCGAAATAATTATAAGTTATGCTTGTTATACTTGTTCTTTTTATAGCAAGAATCTTATAGCTATGTATATAGCTATAAAATTATTATACAAGATATTAAATAAATCTTTTTATAATTTTTAATAACCTTTGTAATACATTTTTCATCATAAAATCATAGTGTTGCGAACACGTGATCATTTAGAGTTGTTTGTCACTCAGTATAAAAGAGGACGGAATCATACGATTGAGTCATTCTGTGTTCGACCGTCGTAGTGAACAGAGCTCTGCAATACTGAAATTAAAGTTAAGTATATGTTTGTAATGTAATTATTGTAACATAAGCTTGGTATTTATGTTAAATGTGTAACTATTTTTATATATTATATAACTGTGTTATTTAAATACTAGTGTGGTTATTGTCATGAACATGGTACCTATGTTAATGACGTTAATTGTCATGATAAATGATTATGTTATTTAAACAAGTTTTGTTATTTCCCCCATTATAAATATTACATAACCTACAACAGGTATAATACAGTGCCTAATACTTAACATGACACTGAAATAGGTAGATAGCTCGAGTTAAAGTATTATTTCTATAAACTTTATATAAAGTAATACTTATGTATAACTATAACTCTCATAGTAAACTTTAAATCTTTAAGTTATACATTTTTCTAACATCAGAAGTGGGATCACCACGGAATTCTGACGAAGTACTAATAATTATTTATATTTTCAGATTATCGTGTATAAATGGATTCGACAATGCTTGAAGGGTTGCTCACCGCCATCCGCGATGCTCTTTCCAGTCAAAAACGTCAGGACGATGTGGCATTGCCTACATTTGATCCATCGACCAGTGACAACGGCGCAGCGGCATGGTGCGATAACATTGATAAGATTGGCGACGAGTTTGGATGGAGCGGTATAGCAAAAGTGGCAAAGGCAGGTAAGGCCCTTAAGGGCTCTGCCTTAACCTGGTACGAAACCTGGGACCCCCAAGAAGGACGTACTTGGGAGAACTTCCGGAATGAAATAATTTCATTATACCCAGAAAAAAAGAACCTCTCAGAAAAATTGTATAAAGCTGTTACATATTCATCTGATTCAGCGGATTCCTATTGCGAGTACGCCAGAGAAAATATCCGACTGTTAAAAAAATACTAAAATAGTTTTTTCTGAAGCTCAACTTATTGAAATAGTTTGCGGAGGAATCCGAGAAGCTAATGTACGAATGGCATCATTTAATAGCAGCGCCACAACTACCTCTGAACTAATAGCTCTTTTTTCCGCCTATGTTAAAACCCGAAAACGACCTGCCGATCAAACCTCTGAAACCTTGCGCAGTACTAATGACTTAAAAAGATTTAAACCAATTTCTAACGCAGACGAACCTCTTGCATCAAAAACGTGTTTTACTTGCGGTGATAAGGGGCATTTAAGGACGCAATGTCCCAATAAAAACAAAGCTGTGAAAGATTCTTCAACTGGACAAGTAGTTAAAAAATGTACTGTTTGTAAAAAAAATTGGTCACGATGAGACAACTTGCTTCTTTAAGAAAATTAACTCTGAAAGGCAACAGTCATTATCGAATGATACTAACCCTAAGATTTGACTATATAGCTCTATTAGTGCTATACCTTCGGATGCTAATCTAAAGTTTACTAAAGTCTCAATTTTTAATATGCCATTAAACTGTCTTATTGATACAGGAGCAAGTTGTAGCATTGTTAAAGAATCTATTGTTAAAAGACTTAATTGCCCCTTGGTACCCTGTTCAAGGTTTGCTAGTGGTATTGGTAATGGTAGAGTTCACATTTTTGCAGCTATCACTGTACCGGTTAGATTCGAAGATATTTGTATAGAATTAGACCTACAAGTAGTTAGAGATGATGATTTTAAATACGATCTTTTGATAGGTAGAAATGCATTAAACCACCCTGATGTAGAGTTAATTGTTGATTCAAACAGTTGTAGACTGACCCATAAAAGGGAGCAACCTATGGCGGTTTTGAGAGTAAATTTAGTTAGCAACAGTCTAAAGGGTGTTTTTGATGAATTGAGATGTTCTTTACAACATTTAGATATAAGTTTACAAGATAAGATTATAGCTATATTTGAGAAACATCCAAATGTATTACCTACTGTTGAAAATATTAGCATCGTTAGGACTGGCAAACTTAACATAAAATTAAAGAGTAACGAAGTTGTTAGTTATCGTCCTTACAGGTTAGCGCCTATAGAAAGACAAAAGGTAAACGATATTATTAAAGATTTGCAAAACAAGCACATTATTCGCGAAAGTCATTCCCCATACGCTAGCCCAATCTTGTTAGTAAAAAAGAAAGGCGGGGATGACAGACTATGCATTGACTATAGGGCTTTGAACAAACTTATTGAAAAAGACCGCTATCCCCTACCTCTAATAGAAGATCAATTGGACAGGTTAGGCAAGGCTAAATTCTTTATATCAATAGATATGAAAAATGGTTTTTATCAGATCCCTGTGGCCGAAGACTCTATAAGGTTTACTGCTTTTGTTACTCCCGATGGTCATTTCGAATTTTTAAAAATGCCTTTTGGAATTTGTAATGGACCATCTGTATTCCAACGGGCAATAGCAAAGGCAGTACAACACTTAAAATTTTTGCTTATTTACATAGATGACTTGCTAATACCATTTACCAAAATTGATGAAGGGCTCTCATATTTAGACCAAACCATATCAGCACTCTCGGAGGCTGGTTTTATCATAAACTTAAAAAAATGTAAATTTTTCGTAAAAGAGATTCAATATTTAGGCCGGCACATATCAGAGGAAGGAGTTAGGCCTAGTGACGATAAAGTATCAGCCCTTGTAGATGCCCCAATCCCGAAAACAGTTAAGCAAGTGCGCCAATTTATGGGCCTTGCCAATTATTTTAGAAAATTCATTCCTGAATTCGCCCCCCGTACAGCCTGTATAACGAAGCTAACTAAAAATAATCAAAAATGGGAGTGGGGATCTGAACAAAATACGGCTCGAAATTATGTAATACAGTGCTTAGTATCAAAACCCTTGCTATCTATCTATGACCCTGATTTACCAACAGAATTATATACTGACGCTAGTTCTCTGGGCTATGGCGCAATTTTATTACAGAAAGATCAAAATAGAAATAAAGTAATTGCTTATTACAGCAAACGCACTTCACAACCTGAAGCGAAGTACTGTTCATATGATTTGGAGACGTTAGCCATATATAATGCACTAAGGCAGTTCAGAGTCTATCTTTTGGGTATAAATTTTAAAATATTTACTGACTGTAACTCTATTAAATCTACTGTTAATAAAAAAGATTTATCACCTCGTGTAGCACGGTGGTGGACATACCTACAAGACTTTAATTTTGAAATTATTTATAAAAAAGGAAAATATATAAGTCACGTAGACTTCCTTAGTCGTAATCCTCCTAATACTCCGACTGTTATTGTAAATCGCGCTACGATTACTTGTCCACCTCTACCAGTGAATCTCACATCAAATGATCCGCGTTCTTGGTTGGAAATTTCGCAACAAAGCGATCCATTAACTCTATCATTACTTGAGAGGTTGGAATCTGGAGATTTAGACGAAAACCAATATACCGTGATAAATAACCTATTACATTATAAAATTAGCCCGGATGCCCGACCTAAATTATATGTCCCTAAGAACAGCAGATTCGCTATTCTAAGACTCTATCATGACGAAAACTGCCACGTAGGTCTCTTCAAGACTATAGAAAAGATACGGGAGAATTATTGGTTTCCTTCAATGGCGGCTTTCGTGAAAAAATACTTGTACCACTGCCAAATATGTGTAGAAAGAAAGAGTCATTCAGGTCCGAAGGAGGGCTTTTTACATCCCATTATTAAATACGCAGTACCGTTTCACACCATTCATTTGGACTGCACTGGCCCTTTCTTACGATCACCTGAAGGTTATAAATACATTTTACTTACAGTTGATGGATTTACAAAATTCTGTATATTAAATAAACTTAAAAGTTTAAGTGCCTCCGAACTGGTCCCTATAATTCGCAACACAATCACATTATTTGGTACACCATCACTTGTAATTACAGATCGCGGAACAAATTTTAGTTCGAATTTAATACGTAATCTATTTAGAGACTTAGAAATAGAGCACCATATGATCGCTACCGGAACTCCTCGAGGAAACGGTCAAGCCGAAAGGTATGTTTCTACCTTAATTAATATGCTTACAACAAAGTGTAATAATATGTCAGATTGGCCGAACGAATTATGCAATGTACAACTATCATTAAACACAACAATTCAGAAGTCAACGGGGTTCTCTCCACTTCGCTTACTATTAGGTAGAAACTCTAACATTCCGTGTGTACAGGCGCGACTTAATGAAGTTCTCGGTGAGGATGCTAACATTGATCAATATTTTGATTTACAAGCTGACCGTGATCTTGCTTTAGCTCGCTTAAGAGATATCGCTCAAAAATTTAAACAACGTTTTGATGCCGTACGACGTAATAAAAAGACATACCACGTTGGTGACGCTGTGTATGTTTACCAAGACCATCGGCGTCATCATAAACTGTTACCAAAATTCAGGGGCCCATATGAAATAGTCGAAGTTTTAGATAACGACCGTTATAATTTACGAGGGCTAGGGCAAAGAAACGTAGTAATATCTAAAGATAAGTTACGATATTGGCCAGGAGAATGGGTTGATGAGGACGCTGCTGCTACTAATGATGCTAATTAAAGTAGACAGTATATCATTAACTATTACAATGTTCTTATTTATTTTTTTAATTTATTAAGACTGATTTTGTTATAACTGTGGCTGTGCCTGTGGTCCTTCCAATGGCTGTGCCATAGATCACAGGGCTGTGCCTGTGGACCGTATGGCTGTGCTTCTTGTGCTATAGCTGTGCCTTTGGTCTTGTGGCTGTGCATTTGGTCTTGAGGCTGTGCTTTTGGTTCCACCTGTGGCTGTGCCTGTGTTTATTATTATCTGCCTCCAAATGTATAAAACAAACAAATTTTAATTAGGATTGATTGTAAACTGTGTAACCTTGAATTACGAACAAATACTTTATATCTAAATTAGTTAATACCAATATTATAATTGTGTAGTACTCCGAGAACGTAGTACATTTCAGAATGGCCGTGTTATAAAATAGTAATATGTTGATTAACTTTACTATTTATATCAAAGAAATAATTATGTTGTTGCAAATAATTTAGTGATGAACAGCGAAATAATTATAAGTTATGCTTGTTATACTTGTTCTTTTTATAGCAAGAATCTTATAGCTATGTATATAGCTATAAAATTATTATACAAGATATTAAATAAATCTTTTTATAATTTTTAATAACCTTTGTAATACATTTTTCATCATAAAATCATAGTGTTGCGAACACGTGATCATTTAGAGTTGTTTGTCACTCAGTATAAAAGAGGACGGAATCATACGATTGAGTCATTCTGTGTTCGACCGTCGTAGTGAACAGAGCTCTGCAATACTGAAATTAAAGTTAAGTATATGTTTGTAATGTAATTATTGTAACATAAGCTTGGTATTTATGTTAAATGTGTAACTATTTTTATATATTATATAACTGTGTTATTTAAATACTAGTGTGGTTATTGTCATGAACATGGTACCTATGTTAATGACGTTAATTGTCATGATAAATGATTATGTTATTTAAACAAGTTTTGTTATTTCCCCCATTATAAATATTACATAACCTACAACAGGTATAATACAGTGCCTAATACTTAACATGACACTGAAATAGGTAGATAGCTCGAGTTAAAGTATTATTTCTATAAACTTTATATAAAGTAATACTTATGTATAACTATAACTCTCATAGTAAACTTTAAATCTTTAAGTTATACATTTTTCTAACACCCTCGATTTCTCTGGGATACCGTCATCCAGATCCAGATCTGGTGACAATGGGACCAAATGGGAAGCATACCCATACGAACAAAAAAAAAATTTTTCAAATCGGTCTAGCCGTTTTCGAGAAATCAGGTAACAAACACAAAAAATAAAAAAAAAAATAAAAAAAAAAAAAAAAATACAACCGAATTGAGAACCTCCTCCTTTTTGAAGTCGGTTGAAAAAGAGGTCTACGCGTCATGTTTATTTTTCTCTTTAGTGCTCTGCAATCAGTTGTAGTAATCTGCAATCAGTTGTCCATATAAGCAGATTATGATGAGAGATATTGTCTGATCGAGTGCATCCTCCAGCGAGGATAGCTACTTTTTGTATAAATGACATTTATGCTCATGTATTTGAAAAACAAATGTCCAACTTTAGAAAAATCCAAAGCATGTTATTGAAAAAAGTTATGTCTTGAAATATACACGCTTTACGAAGTAGAAACAAATTGCATCAAATAATGTATTTTATATAAAATGCAATATTAAAACCATGTTGTGGTGTCTTCGACAGAATCTCATTAAAGCAACAACATTGCTATTTTTCTTGGATTTTATTAAAAATATCTAGTACATATACAGTAATGGTTACTAAATATTTTCAATGACCCATAAATAAACGGTGCTCCAGATTACTTCTTAATTCAAGCGTTTCTTACAAAAACTGGGCACACACCCACCTCTTTATACCGGGTAGCTTAATATTGGATTTAATGAAAACCTTTAGAGAGACATAAATCACTTGGCCATTGATGGCGGTCCTTATTAGCCGGGGATAAAGACTGTCACGGCTCGGCCGGCATTCAACGTAAACATTTTCACTAATAGATTTATTGAATATACTCAGATATAATGTGTTTTCATACATAGTATTAACCCGGCAGTAGAGTGATGGACTAAGATAGATTGGCATCACCCCAACTGTGTGTCCTGTGAAAAGTAATACAAGTCGACTTGTAACGAATTTGATGTTTTTGTTGCACCTTGATCAGAAAAAAATACTCTATTTTTCTGTCTAATCAACATTCTGATATGTCTATTATTTTTCGAGATAGTATGGTACATCTCAGCTGAAATGGAGCGTTTTGTCAATTTTTTTTGTGTAAGTGAATACATGTTGACATGTAGCGTTCACAATATTCACATTGTGAAAAAAATATTTGTGTATAAAGATATATCTCAAGTCATATCATTATACACATAAATTTACCACCTTTTAATTATGTGTCATTTGATACTTGTTTAGTTGTATCAATTGACACGAAGTAAATTTGTGTAATGCATCGATATAAGTAAAGTTGTATTATTGCGCACATATATGGGAATCCAATATTGTTTGTGTAATGTGATTTAACTATGGTTATATCAATAATCACGAAAAAATTAAAACACTTTTGATTCAAAATATGTGCAAGGTAAATACATCTTATGAACGTGGATGTATATGTTACGGGCAACGTGATTAACTGGGCATTATTAATAAGGACCGGTCTTTATTAATAATGCCCAATAACGATGGCCAAAGTGATAAATTTATCACTTTGACCGGTCCTTATTAATAATGGCCGACGCCCCGTGGTCAATGTAATAAGTTAGTATTTGAGATAGCTTAAAAAAAGATAAAACCTAAAATTAAGCCAAAAGTCAGAAACATTTGGTTAGGTTAGGTTAGTATGGCAACCACAACGCGCACGAGCCGAGCGAACGAAGCGAGCAGGCCGCGGCAGCGGCCGGCGAGTGCCAGAAACATTTAAGTAAAATGTTTATTTTTTAACTACTATGTCCAATAATTTATTTTTTGTTAACTTTACATGAAAATTTTGTAAGTTTAATTTCATTTAATAAACAAAAACACTACATTTCACCTATTTTATTACTTTGCCCAAGATAGGATGGGCATTATTCATAATGGCCGGGATAAGTGATTAATTATGCTGTATTAATCACATTGCCCAATAGAGTCGGGCATTATTCATACAGACCGGTCATTATTAATAGTGCCATGACTTATCAAATTGCCCGTAACATATATACATAGTAGATATTTTACATTTCACACAACTTTATTCTAGCGTTTATAGTTTAATAATAACAAGGACTTATAACAATTTACACATAATAATGACACAAGTTACATCAAAATACACGAAATCAATTTGTTACTGTGATTATTAAAAAAAAATATAATCAGTACAATAATTCACAAAGATGGGATCTAATTTCTCCTAAAAGTTTATGGTTTAATAGTTGTGTGTATTGTCCATTTTTGAATGTATTGTCACTTTTTTAGAAGAGTAGAACCACAATACTCCCGCTCTACGTTTAAGGTGTTAAACTTGAGAATGTAACTAAAGAGGCTTATGAGCTCTTTAAAAAGCGAAGTTCTAACTAACTAGTTTTTAGGAGCTTTGTGGTGATTCCGTCATGCTATAGATATTTATTGTTCTTTAGTTGGTGTGGAGCTACTCTGACCTTGCCTTGCTTGACTTCGGGGTGTGACCGTAAAATGGCGTCTAGTGTCGCTTTGTGATCATCACTGAGTCCCAAAGGCTACATCTCGGTGGCATATTAGCGGTTGAAGTGAACTAAGTCGTTTGTTGGAATCCCACGAATAAGATAGATTATCAAAAGATTTATTGTGTATTCCACAAATTATTATCTGCCTTTCGATTTTTTTTACTCCTTTTAATTTCATGGCTGTGAAAACGCCCTCGCCTTTTCCCTGTTGCTGGAGTTGTTTTTTATAAAAACTTAAATCAAATAAAGTTGGTAATCCGGAATGCGTACACATCTTGTAGAAACTCTAATTCCTCGAATATACTTAAAAGTAAATGATCTGCCATTCACAATATTTGATTGTTATTTTAGTGTATAGTCCGATTTACACATCGACAAGTATTATTTGGTAGTATGGCTTATGGGATTTTTGCGACTGCTCTAGCATTTCTGTCACGATGCGTCCCAGCTAGCACAATCTCTATACATTTGATGACTGCTATAACCTACGCAGCTGCTACACGTGATTCGTGGGTGAGGTAAACACTTTTTTTTTTGTTTTTGTGTATATAAGGTATAAAGTGGCAGTACGTCAGTCTGAAGTTGCGCCAGTAGTGACAGTAAAAAACAGAATAACTATATTTAGTAGGGAAAAAGCAAATGGTCTAGCACACCTGGCACAAAAACTCAATAAACTGGGAGTGCTGCAGCATCCTCCTCAAAGTTTTAGAGTATCAGGGAAAAGGTTGAGGCTGCCTTGCTTTTACTAGAAAACACTCTTACGAGTCACGACTCATAGTGTTTTGACCACTCTGACGGTTTCTTGTCTACATTGCCATTGCTTTCCAGCAAGTCGAAAAGATTTGGAACCTCCAAATGGAAGTTGTCGTGCCCCAGTGCTACTTATGACGGGGTAAGTATGAGGTATCTGATACAAGTTCCATGCAACGCCTTTTGGTTCAGAAGTTTTTATTTAGAGACTCTCGAAAAAATCAGTAATCACATCTGGTATTAAATCAGTTAATGACAGAGACATCTCTGCAGCTGATTCACAATATTATGCAGTAATACCTTTTAATAGGAATAATAAAACCTAATACCAATTTAATTAATTCTTTAGTTATAAAAAGAAACAATTAGTTTTAGAAATAAGTTGTTCATTTATATAGTTCTTTCACATATTAGAGGGTCTGAAAGTGTAATATTAAATTACGTTGATAAAAAGTTTAAGTTTAATTTATTGTTATTAATTTAGCGTTTTGTTTTAAACACAAATAATACTGAGAACATAATTTTTATTTGGGTATTTTCTGTGTAAGTAACTATGATTCATTATAATTTTATTCTTAACTTTTCTCATGAAATGGGTTTTTTTCTATTAGATATTGAATATAATTTTAAATTTTAACTAAGATAAATAAAAATAATAAAGGAAAAATAAAAAATAAAGCTTCAAATTTAAAGTTATTTGTATATCACTTCATTTTTATACTTTAAAACTGTTACTTGTATCATCTTACACTTATTTTTGTTGCGATTTAAGTCTACTTATATCAAAAAACACATAGTAAATCGACTGATTAATTATCCTCGTGTAAAATGATATAAATAACTTAAACTCAACTTTTACTAGATTTGACTCTACAGTGCTTTTGGGGATTAAAAATTATGACTTGTTTGTTTGACGGATTTATACAAGAGTTGTTTTAGTATTGTATAAAATTACTTGACAATGCAACAATATCATCTTTCACCAAAGCTTCACACCACGTGTAAAGTGATATAATTCATTTTGTATTACTATACACTATATTATTATATCCTGTAGTTGGTGTGTTTTGATACATTAAAAAGTTTTTATTAAAGAACAATGCTCAAAAATGTATGGACACCGTCCCCACTTTGTAGCACTTTAAGATATATGTTAATCGAAAGGTATTAGTCATCTCTCCATTTTATTGTATGACAGCAAAGCTCAAATGTGTATCCGAAAAAAGTTATATCGACCTAAAGAAACCGAAATCAGTCAAAATGATAATTATATTATTGTTCATGATGTTCCTTTTATTTTAATTAATACTGTGGGATGAACTTATTCCGAGTTTTGAAATGTCTCCCGCTTTTTGTAAAGTGGCCATAGACGGTTTTTAGAAGTTTTCAAATAAAAATATCTTCATAATCGCAACTTTTTATTATAACATTAATAAGTACAGTTACGAAAATGGACCAAAGGGTATTTTCAGTGTCTATTACAATATTGTCCCAGGCACTGGCTGGCCCATTGAAATTGTCTAAATCCCTTCCAATACCAAAGTACCACACGATACTGACGACATGCGCGCAAGCACCAGCTGTTCTTATAGCAGTTAAGCATGAACAATGCCTGAATGGCGTTTATATCCTGTGCGTTATTTCAATCCAAATAAATACCTGTAATAGGTCGCACAAGACCGCGCAGAGTGGAAGCTTTTGGAGGAGGCCTATGTCCAGCAGTGGACGTCCATAGGCTGATATAGAATAGGTCGCAGTTGACGTATGTTTGGATAAAATTCAACCCCTCAAAAGAGTGCAATCTGCCGTGTTTATACCGTATTGGTTCATAATTGGACTTGGAGTAGCACAAACTTCTATGTTGCAGACGCCGCCACGTAAATGTTCGCTAACATACGAAGCTGCTAGTTTTAAGTGTGATATGTCCCTAAACTAAACAAAATAATATCCTCGTTTGACAATTGAGGGAACGGTTCAATCAGTCATTCAGTCAACGTTCTGAAAGCTGCCTGTAACGTAGTTACCCAAGTCATTGTTGATGTGAATTCTGCAATGAATTCGTTCAACGAAGTCTGTGGCATAGACACTGTCATGAAAAGGCTCCCTGAATGTATTGAGAAGCGCTCCAGCAATTCGGAAGTCTGTGAAGAGATGAAGAAGTGTATTATTGAATACTACATTCCTGAACATTTTAAAATCACCTTTAAATGTCCCGTTTATGGGCTCAATGACCCAACGGACAAATTGTTACTAGACGGGATTTATTTGGTTATTCATTCGTAAATCTGCGTCCAACGCCCTCAGCGCGTGGTTCTAGAAATGGAGGATAACAGTCAACCCCGAAAAGAGCCAAGCGTTGATGTTTTACAAGAAAAGGAGCCACAAAACTCTCTCGGCCTCTGGGATGTCTCTGCACAGTACCTTCTAGATGCTCTTGATCGGTTACAGCGGCGAGCTGTGCGTATCATTGGGTGCCCAGAAGTATCCAAATCCCTTGAGCCTTTACAGCTGCGTGGGGACATCGCCGGATTGGCGGCCTTCTATCGCCTGTACCACGGCGAGTGTTCTGATGAACTTTTCCAACTGATTCCACCCTCTCCTTTCTTATCCAGAACAACACGTTTACGTCGAACAGCACGTCGGACTTAAGTGCCACCGCTACACTGTAGAAACCATACAAGTCCGAACAAAGCGGTTCAGCACTTCGTACATGTGCAAAACCACTAAACAGTGGAACTCTTTGCCAGCCCAAACTAAGCTAGCTAACTCTAAGCATTTTAATCCTTCAAACTACGATCCTGGTTGCTTCAAGCGAGGCATGAAATAGCATCTTCTGAAGCCGCCATAGTTGAGACATTCATGCTTCTACAAATATTGTAGCTGGCATGGTGCTCGCCATTCTTGGACTCTAATGGATGCTTAACATCAGGCACCATAGAGTCACGCTGGTAGGCCAATTAAAAAAAAAAAAACAAAAGTCAAGATGTTCAGCTCCCCGATCCCTTGGGCGAGGGTAGACAAATACCTTGGATTCATACTCGACGATAAGCTATCACCACATCGACTTCGAGTTGCCGACCAGCCAGCAACACATGAAACTCTGTTCCCGTCGCTACTTTGAAACGGCTGCCACTCACCCCAACCAAATAGTGGTTGAGGCATCCGGGTACAACCCTCTAGAATATCCAAAGTTAGAAGACCTAGACATGCTCTCGAAGAGCCGGGTGATAGGCCGCGATCGCTCAACGTAGAGCTCATACGGCTCGTATAACGTCCGCGGTTCCGTCCTCGCCGCCGAGGCAGGAATACGCGCCGCGTTTGCTCCTAGAGGGCGTGCCTTCCGCAGATCCTGTTAGTCGGTGACGGTCCAGGCCGAGGTTCGTGCCCCCAGGGGGCGCCCCTGAGGCATTACACTTAAATGTCGTAGGTTGAGGGCCATCCGCCCCACAGCCAGCGTGAAGTAGTAAATGTCCCAGGAGACAACTACTCGTGCTCACAAAAAAGAAAAAATCGGGTCATTGGCCATATAGCGCGCGTAATAATAAATAAATAAATAATCTTTTAAGTATATTTTTCTTATATTCTACACTGTTAACTATGTATTTTATTGGCTATCATTTCGAAAAAGTACAATAAACAGCAACATAATTGTGACTCATTTCGGTTTCTTTAAGGCGATATAACTTTTTTCGGATACACATTTGAGATTTGCTGTCATACAATAAAATGATGAAAATACTAAGGCCTTTCGATTAACATAGGTTTTAAAGTGCTACAATCTGGGGACGTTTTGAGCATTGTTCTTTCTCATAACGTATTTAACACTTTCAAGCAAAAACTTAATATGTTATAAACATAACTATACTGAAACGAACTGTGTCACTATTTTTGAAAATAGCCTATTCTAACAAGTTTTATGAATTTTTAAACACAAAAACTGCTCTCCTGAAAAGTTGACATTTTCGAGATGTATCAGTTTTCACAGGACGCACAGCATCTCGAGCATTTTTTTTGTTTTATGGGACAATTCATTGTAAGTGGCTCACGAAGTTTTAATTTTCAATCGTTGCTGAAATTACCGTAATTACAGAAAAAAGAGCAAATTGGCATGCCATTCACCTAGTAGTTACTAGATCCCATAGTAAGTGATCTTCTTATTCCGAGGATAATTCAAACACCAGAATCATTACGACTAACGATCTAAGAAATTGAAAAGTATTCTTGAGACGCGTTAACAAACCGAATTATTTCCACATTAAAAACATTATTTTAAAAATTAACTAGATAACTACCAAAAAAAACAATTATTATTTATATCATCATCATCATTTCAGCCGATGGACGACCACCGCTGCACCACACCGCACTACTCCTCCACATATTGAAAAATATTTCCAACAAACATCTGAGAATATAATTTAAAAAATCTTCATTCTTATAACCAAAAGTAAGGCAAACTAATTAAAGCTGCGCTGCACGTGCGACCGGGTGGCAGCGTGGCGTGGCGGTCAGGAATCACGGGAAAATAATTACCACTTACTCCTGTGTGTATTCGCACACTTCTATTAATGTTAGTGTTTGGGTTTGCAGATTTTGTGTGTTTTATTTAATCTTTTCTTTATATCTTAGTAATAGAATTGTCTTATTATATAAAAGTGACCTTGTACTTTTCTTTAATTACATTATATTTTCTTCTATTAAAGAAACCTTGTATTCATGTAGACTTTTTGTCACTACGGAAAATATGTGAAAATTCACACTCCTAGACTGCTACGATACACAAACACTCTTTATCGCAGGCATTTCTTCTTATAATAAAATAAAAAACATGTTTTATTCTTTTGGTTATACTTAAGTTAGCTTTGTCAAATAATCATTACAAAACTAAAATCACTACAAATACTCCACAATATATTTGTCAGTTTAAACAACAAGAGCCACAACAAAATATGAGTACAGTCGACAAATAGTTTTGCTACACTTAACACAGATGGGTGCACAGTGACGCTATTTTACTCGGCTCCTGGTTTACATGTAATGGTGACATTATTTCACGCTCAAGTGATAAATTCCCACATAAACTACAGCTGACGAATCATTTTAAAAATAGTGAGTCCTTTCGTCGTGTTTTTTATTGAAATACGTAACTATTATTTTTTAATTGGTCGTAAACTCAATTTATGTGTCTGTAACAGACAGAAATCAAACTATTATTATAGCGTTTTAACTTATATTAAACCAGGCTCTCTTAGATGTTCTTGTGTCGCTAAAATATCCATAGTCACACGTCAAGCGATATGAGCATTCTTGGAGAGTTGCGAGCAAATACAAGAATAACATCTCAATTTTCTTACTAACTTAAAGTTGCCTTAAACAATTATATCAAAGCAAGAATAAAAACAAACTTAGATTATAAGAAAATAATGCGGTTATATTTATTCAAAAAATTACAAACCTAAGAGTACATGAAATCGTGTCTCGTAATAGCCTTATTTTGTTTGCTATCAGAGACTCCAAGAGTGTAATAAAACGTGCTATCATCAAAACACAAGGGAATATTTCAAATCCATTAAACAAAAACACATAAAATTATAAAACATACTCAACGTTGTACGTAAATAAGGAAAAAATATGTACATTTGTACACGAAAATAACAAGAAAGAAAAAACAGGTATGCAACATCGCGTTATTGATCATGTAATATGAAACACTCTGAAAATGAATTATGTACAACCTCGCATGATATATGTTGTAGCATTTCTATCCACTGTGTTTACTCGGCTACAAATCAACCTATTGTATTTCATTGAAATTTAGATGAACTTTATTTAAAAATGGAAAAAGTCGTGGTGCTTTTGTCGGAATTAGAATGGTTCATGTTCACCCTATCTGCAAATTTGGCGGTAGCTTGTCAACAAACCTTTCGGCTTTCATAAGTGAAATTAAATGTGAAGTGGTTAAGTTTGATTTGATTTATCTAAACCCTCTTTGTTAGTTCGTTAAGAGTCAAAGTCGCGAATTCCTTGCTTGTAATTGTTAAAAGACAACTCCTGTTTGGGAAATAAGTTATTTAAAGTTTTTTACTAAATTGTCTTAAGTTTATTCATCATAGGATTTATTGTAGTAGCTTATGATCCCACGTCCCAATGCAGAGGCAACTTGTAATTGAGCTAATAAGTAATTAATTTTATTTTATTCAAATAATATTAATGTAAATTTATTTTACACTGTTATTCAAACAACTTAAAATATGTAAGATTCGTTCAAATTTAAAGTAGAATGCGTCTAAAGTTAAGTAGTTTTTACGTGATTCCACTGGAAATCGTACGATCTAACATTCTGATTGCTCTTCTATCGATTTTGAATGGTCTGCACAGATTCTTCCAATATTATTTTTGTCGTAAACTAAAGCGAGTGTGAACAGATGTTTGTCATCTGGATTAGGTTATTTATTCGTATGATTAATCAGACATATTTGATTGTCTTCTATTACTTGCATGTTTATGTTTTCATTATTATCGTTACCCAATGAACTCGTCACGGCGCTTGTACACGGTAAGAAAAATCGCCAGGCCTACGCAAGAATTCGTGTCGTTTCTAAGCACGACCTGTGTACACAGCGCCGGCGATGCATAAGAAAATTTTCTTGTCTGCGCAAGACAAGACACGGCGAACGTTGTTGCGAAGGGGCGGGAGCGGTGTAGTAGGGTATCATACTTGTTTGCTTTCTAGTTAACATTTTTACTAAAGGAAACTCACACTGATTATCACACTTGTTATTACTTGCGCGCCCTACGCCCGTCTGACGACTGTACAAAAAAAATCCTGGCGTGTACATGTTCCGAATTGTCTTGTCTGCGGAAGGCAAGAAAAGTTTTCGTGTACGAAAAAGACAAAATTGTTGACGTCTACACGAAGATTTGTCTTGTCTGGCGTAGACACGGCAAATTTTCTTAGCGTGTACAAGCGCCGTTACCGTAACTGCAAAGACATCAACAATGCACAAAACAATAAATACTTGTTCCACTAACAGCATGGTGGCCAAACGGTATGTTTGTTTTTTAGACTCTGTATTTAATTTGTTTAAATGAAGGCAAAATATATAAAAGTTTACCTTGTGAACTAAAAAAAATATAGTTAAGTACAAAGTAAATTGATATAAACATAAAGTCAACTACCCAGTTATCTTATGATGCCAAACTAAAGTTTAAGTCTTATTTTAGTAAACTAAACTGTATTCCCAAATACATCATACATCCCTTAGATTATATTTAACTAAAGGAACAAGTTAACTAATCAAGGTTCTTTACACAATGCTCTTTAGATATTAGTTTGTCTCCAATATTTGTTTAACCCACATAATGGAAGTTTGTACTTGAAGTTCGATTAAATTGATCAAAGTACTGTATCCCTTCGCTGCCAAAATGTAACTCGTGTTAGTTTGTAGACTTTGCAATGCCGGACACTGTCCCCATTATTTGAGGAAGACAATTTAATTATGACAAATTGGTTTACAAAAGACTTTTTAGGTATTCAGATATAATTTCCTCTGCAAAATTAAACCTATTTATTTAATTGTATTTTCTTTATTTGGTATAAAAAATGGTAATACAATGTGTCTTACAATCTTCTTTATTGAATTCCAGTAATATTATCAACTAATTACTTTAAGATACGTAGTTTTGTTGCCGTTTGACGGTAACGAAACTATTGAACCTTAATAGTTTTTCTTTTATAAAAAGATCTGACATCCATCGGTTTCCTGCCTTCGTAACTGTCGTCCTCTTCCTCGTAAGGGGTCTGTTTCCCTTGAATCGTTTGCAACCTTTCTGTTAGTAACCAAAAATTCAAAATCATCATATTTTAAGGTAATTTCCGACATATGAACCCCGAGTTAAATTATACACCGTATAAGGTCAGTACACTTATTATAATACCTCAAGGCATCAGTGTTTTATTCAATACCAATCTATTTTTAACTGAACCAAGGGTGTTCATTAGAAGAATTTACTGGCGCAGTAATGAGCGGCTCTTAAATCTGCCTTTGTATGCAACTGTATACGAAATGAGTTTCGACTAAACGATTACGCAATTAGGTTAACTAGTCATCCTAAGTAAGTGAAGTGTTTTAGTGCTTTATTTTAAGCTGTGATGGTCTGGAAGTTGTTTTATGTGCTGCTAGTTGGAGCTTTCTGTTCATCACTAATGAAATACAACATGTCAGTGTGATGACGACTTCATCATAACAGTCCATTAATATCCCACTGCAGGGACTATAATATACGGTATAGGGTTTAATTTCAAGTTTTCCCTCTTTTTATTTCGTAAAGATAATATTCACGGATAGTCCCTTAGTCGCTTTTTACGACACCCATGGGATGAGATGGTGTGGTAACATATTGTATTCTTACTCCGTCACCACACGGATAGATGACGACTTATGAATAAATAATTAATTATTTATAAAACTAAGTAGAGTTTTGATACAAGATGTAATAGGTTACACAATTTTATTTGAACGGATGATCCACGATGACATTTTTTATTACTTTTAGACGAAACCTAACTTGATGAAATTTAAAAGTATACAGTATTTACAAACTTCAAAGTTTACCCTTTTAAGGTACAGTTTTTTTAAATGATCAAGAAATTAGTAATTTCTAAGGGAAGAAATAATTACTTACACAAGATTTGCATTGATTGGCAATGGACCTGGACACCTCTTGACGTGGCAGTCATGTTCTATAACCACCACGCCTTAGAGGTCGTCAAAATAATAATTAAATAAGGTAGACAAAATACAACAAATACATTACATAGCAATTTTATCATTAATCCAACATAAACAAATTTATTTGACTAGTCAAACATGCTTACATGTTCAAATTCAATTTCAAACCACTAAAAGTGCATCGTGTTTGAATTAGTCATGTTCCTATTTTAAATTAGAATTGAAACATGTTCGTTTTAATAATTTAATCGTACATTTAATTCTGTCGTTGTTTTTAAAAGGAACATTGAATTAAACACAGTTTCGTAATTATAAATTGCGATCAAATAATTAGCAATGTCGAAAATAAGCTTCAATTGACAACTGACAGTTGAAAATGGATTAAATTGAATACTATAAATACGTAATAATTAAGTTATAAATAAATTATTATTGATTGGTTATAATTTTCTGTAATGTTTTTTGGTGTAATGCATAAAGA
Source organism: Schrankia costaestrigalis (assembly GCA_905475405.1). Taxonomy (NCBI): domain Eukaryota; kingdom Metazoa; phylum Arthropoda; class Insecta; order Lepidoptera; family Erebidae; genus Schrankia; species Schrankia costaestrigalis. The sequence continues at coordinate 14,188,341 of FR997840.1, read as the reverse complement.
ATTAAATAATATTTCCGTTTTCATTCATAACGGTTTTGTTTTAACCATCAAAATATTATTGTACTAAAGCTAAGCAGGCTTACCTGCTTAACTTTAGTACAATTATTACGATCCTTAGATCGTACATGCGATTTTGTAGTTTTTGAGTGCCCTCCGTAGATAATAATAATGTTCTGGAGACTGCCTACCTCTTAGAAACAACGCACAAAGTATCAGATGAATTTAAAACCTCTGGGATGAGACGAAGCGAGTGGTGAAATTATTAATTTGAACTCCTCTTTTTTTTGGCTGGCAACACTCATACATGTCAAACTAATAATTTTATCTCTCGTATTTTTAATTATAAATTAAGTTTAAAAACTAATTATTATATAGTAATAAGCAACTGTATATAAAGAATAAGTGTTAAAAGAGTCAATTTAAGTTTTTTACGATTAAATTTATAGTACTTCAGGAGAAAATAGCATTCAAAGTTGATACCAAGTTACCGGTATTTTTTTTCAAAAGTTTTCAAGGTAAGAATCTAGATTTTTATACCCATTCTACTGTGATTTAGTTTATTATCAAGTTTTTGGACACTGTTTTTTCCCACTTTTGACCACTTTATTCACTATAGTTAACTCTTTGATAAACTTGTGTTTACATTGATACGCTAATAGGTTACTTTTTAGCTAGGCAGTTGGTTTTGTTAGCTCTAAATTGCTATTTTGTATTCATTGTCTTCTCTATTGTACTTAAATCAGTACCAATTTGATCAATATGTGTACCTCAACTCGTGCTACTACTACCCGCCAATTGCAAATGCAATTAAAAGAAGCCCTTTTACAACTTAAAGGAGAAAAAGAAGAAAATAGGCAATTAATGATGGAAAGGGAAGACAATGAACGTGAGTACGATGTAATGCGTAAGAAAAATACTTGCTTAGAACAAAAGTTATCAGAAAGTCAGGCTATTTGTGATGATTTGAACGAGCAACTTAACCAACTTAGGAATAATTTAAATGTGATCATACATTTGAGCAAACCTTGAGACGTAACACTGAATTAGAACATGAGCTGGGGGAGGCATACAGGCTTATCAACACCTATGAGCAGGATGTCCAGTCGCGCCAGTCAGCAGAGGTGTCTAACCTCTACACAGAACTTCTTGAAAGCTCCTGTGTGCCTGCCTCAACCAATTCATCTGTGATAGATCTTACAAATGATAGTAATCGTATTCAATTTTCAAAACCACAGATTAGCCATAACAAAATTAAAAGACATTTAAAAATTAACAAAAAAATTAATAAAATCAATTTAAAAATGAAGTCTTGTTTGAAAAACACATGTAACTTAAACTTAAAACTTAAGTCAGATGTTGAAATGTATAGTAAACAATTAGTAGTATGTACCAATCAGTTGGCGGAAAGTCAGGTGGCTCATGATGTTGGTAGGGTCAGGCTTGAAACACATATTAAGCAATTGCAAGAGGATTATTCAACTTTATTTACTAAATATGACCTCCAAAGAAAACAGAATACTGAAAACATGTTGGCTTTGGATAAGTTGATAGATGACAGCAGGCACAACCAAGAATTACTTGGTTTTATTAATTCTACTATTGTATTACTGGTAGGTGAGAGTAATAATATAGGAAAAAAAGAATTAATGTACTGTATAGACTGCCTAAGCAGACTGAAAGTTTTTAAAATAATATTATGTGCCTTCCTATATGTGTGTTGCCAGTCTACATCATACAATAAAAACATTCACTATTTGAATAATTTCATTCATACCTTGACATGTCGTCATAGTGACACTTTTACTTTTTTCGACACTAATAATTTTATTAGTAAATATTGTTTTAAGACCAAGGATAGTTATTGCTATCTTACTAAGTCAGACAGATATACAATTGCTACATTGTTAGCAAATAATATTAAGTTTTGGACGAGTTTACATTGTAAACAAATTAATATTAACTCATTACCTACAGTTTTGCTAGGTACTTGTAATAATAGTTATTTAGATTTAAGTAATAGTATTAATAGTAATACTAATTTAAACTAAATGTTCAGACAATAGGAATGCCAGAGCAAAAGATAGCTCATCAGAACATACAAGGGCTTCCTGGCAAGGAATTAGTTATTGAATTATTCCTTGAAGATTCAAATGTGGATATTTTGTGTTTGACTGAGCATTGGCTCAAAGAGAGTGAGATGATGTTCAGTTTAAACAACTACAATATTGTAAGTTGCTTTAACAGAAAGTCTGCTATTAGAGGTGGCTCCATGGTCTTAATTAAAAATGGTCTCCGCAGCAAAGAGCGGGTTGACATTGTTAGGCTTTCTGTTGAGCGATGTGCTGAGGTGACCTGTGCTGAGCTTGACAATTGTGTAATAGTTTGCGTATACAGTCCACCTAATAGTGACTTTGAGTCTTTTATTCAGGTCATGGACCAAGTTCTTGGAGTTGTATCATGTAATAGGAAAAGTTTAATAGTATGCGGGGACTTTAATGTAAATATCTTAGAACAGTGCAGGAAAACCACTCAATTTCTTAACATATTTAAAAGTTATAATCTTAAGAATATATTTTGTGAACCAACTAGAACTACTGCTACGGCTGCTAATTGCCTGGATAATGTTTTTACTGATAGTGGATACTTAAGCAAGTCCTTAATTAGTTGCTTGCCCTCAGATCACTGTGGACAAATAGTGTCCTTTTCAAATGGTAATAAATATAAACCTGAGGAGAAAATTATGTGTAGGGTAGACTGGGTACGTTTGAAACACGTCATGATTGAAACAACTCAAAATTCTCGAAAACCGTAATACCTACGCGAGTGACGCGACACGTGTTAGAGGGCGCCGATCATATTTTTAATTTAATTAATTATAATAATAATTTAATTTCGGCCAGTAGCGCTCGAGCGAGCGAGCAAGGTAGTAGTGTCCGCGACGCCGTGACGGATTTCGCGCCAAAAGGTAAGAATTCACGGTTTCTTATTTTTTTGTATAGACATTTTCGCTCTCATCTTTTTAATGTTATTCTTATTTCATTGTATTCTTTAGCCGTTTAGGATTGTTTCTATTATAGTTATTAAGCTTTAAAGCAATTTAAAATATCATTATCGAGCTTGAAGTCAAACAAAGTAGGATGGGGACAATTGAAACATTTACTTGTGGACAGTTGAAACGTTTCAATCGTCCCTGTGTTTCAACCGTCCCTGAATGAAGGTGATAGTTTCTTTGGGGTGTATGTTTGTATAATGCAGTAATGTACTTCTGTAGGTAGTATACCTACTTAACTAAAAGAATTGAAGGGTTTCAAACATTTATCTTGAATTACGTTTACGTCTGATAGCTAAATTGAAAACTACGTATTTAACTATGATTTTCTACTAAAAATTTGTTAGTTTGATAAAGCTCATGACAGTAAAGTTAATTATTTTCAGTTTCGATTAATATTATTGTTTTTTCAGATGCCCAGAAAAAGGAAGCACGTCACGGACAGAAACTCTAAAGATATGTTTGCTTACCAGCAGGCATATGAAGAAGTTCTGTTGGGACAATCTTTGAGGAAGTCAGCCGAAATGTTCAATATAAATCACGTCTCTTTAGGGAGGTATAAAAAAAAACGAGAAAATGCGTTAGAATATACGAAATACGATTTGATTATTTAAAGATAAATTAATGATAATAGTTTATATACATTAAACAAGTAATGTATGTTCCTACACTGAAAACTTTGAGACTGATAATGTTAGGTTCGTCTTTAAGAGTTAAGTTTTCATATTATAAGAGCTTAGAAACTTAAAAATAAAACCTATCTTTATGGTTATATAATAATAAGGTTAAAAAACGACTGAGTTTTTGTTGTCATATTAGTAGATATTATTTAATTTCGTAACAACCGATTTTGTGCTTTTTTGTTACACATTTAAAAAATAAGAATTATTACTATACTGTTTACTTTAAAAAAAGTAAAACACGTTTTAGGTCATGGTTGAAACATTGTTATGATTGAAACAAGCTGTTTTGTATGAAACTTAATAATTGCACATTATTATAATTATATTCTGTTTATGCTTAATATTACGTTAAAACTACTTATATTTCACTAAAAGTTACAAAATAGTGTATTTAAAATACCTTTAACTGTGATACTTTAAAAGATATGGACCTTTTCTTCCTTTAGAGTATTTTTACTATATATTTTAAAATACTTAAGTACTAAGTTCACCAATTTTTTTTGATCTCATGTAACTGTGTCAAAGTAACGAAAATGATTAAGACTGATTATAAAACTTCAACCATTCCAAAGATATTTGTGTGTTTCAATTTACCTCATGTACCGTTTCAATCGACCCCACCATGGGGTCAGTTGAACCAAATTTCCTAGTCACTTTAAACACGTCATTGCTGCCTAACCGATAGAGTTAGAGCTGCAAAATAAGGTTGGCTTAGGAGCCAAGTAACGACCCTTCAAGTTATACAAGCATTTGGTCCTTCAATCTAACAGATAACGGCGCTACATACAGGTAAAGTAAAATTGTTTCAACCGTACCCAGTCTACCCTAGGCCCATAACCTCTAATAAAATAAAAAAATTCAAATACCAATTAGAGGATAAACTAAAAGCTATAGATTATACAGGTAATGATCCTGAAGTCCACAATAATTGTTTGTTTAGTACAATATCAAATGCTTTTTCAAATACATTCAAACAACAATATCAAAAGCATAACACTAAATCTAGATTCAGTGAATGGGCTACTGTAGGTATTTATAAAAGTAGGCGAAAGCTGTTTGACTTATATGCACAGAAACAGTACAGATTAGATAGTGGTTTTAGTGAATACGTTAGGAATTACTCTAGGATATTCAGGAAAGTATGTGAGCAGGCAAAGGCCATTCACATCAAAAGGAAAATAATTAGAGCCCCTAATAAAATGAAGGAGACTTGGAAAGTTATTAATAAAGAGTCTGGTAAATGTAAAATGAGGGATAGTGTTACTCGAATTAAATTAGAAAATAAGAATATTACCTCTCCTAAAGATATTGTAAATGCTTTTGAAGATTATTTTGCCAGTATTCCTTTTAAACTGACTGCTTCAATCAATTCTTGCGCTCACAGTGCTGTAGCCCTTCTCGAGAATAATATTAGTTCTGCTTCAAAATTTAACTTTAAACATATAGATTTTGGTGACATCCTAGGAGCATATAAACATCTTAAAATGAAGAAGTCTGAGGATTACTGGGGCATGTCAGTTAGCTTACTTAGTCATGTTATTGATATCATTGCACCTGATTTGGCACTTATATTTAACGAATGTATAGACAATGGTACTTTTCCTGACTTAATGAAACATAGTAGACTTATACCATTATTTAAGAAGGGATCTAAGGCAGAACTTGGAAATTACCGCCCCATCTCTATTTTGCCAGCTTTGAGTAAGGTGTTTGAAAGAGTGATGCTCAATCAAATGCTACTGCACTTTAAGACCAATAATCTTTTCCATAGCCAACAATATGGCTTTACTGGCGGGAAATCTACCACCGATGCGGGAGTGGCTCTAGTTAGCCTGGTTTACGACGCTTGGGAGGGTTCGCAGGATGCTATTGGAGTATTCTGTGATCTTTCTAAGGCATTTGATTGTGTTGACCATCAAACACTTTTGCTCAAGCTACGTCGTTATGGTTTTGACCAAAAATCAATAGAATTGTTAAAATCATACTTAACAGATAGGCTTCAAACGGTAGATGTAAAAGGCATTAAATCAAATGGATCAAACGTAAAAATAGGCGTACCGCAAGGATCAATTCTAGGGCCTTTTCTCTTCTTAGTTTATGTCAATGACTTGCCTTATATGATAGAAGCACAAGCTGGCATAGTTTTGTTTGCCGATGATACATCGATAATTTTCAAAGTGGCTAGGCGTACTGCAAATGTAGATAAAGTTAACAATATTCTGAATGCCATCTCAAATTGGTTTTCTGCAAACAATCTATTGTTGAATGCTGGAAAGACCAAATGTATAAGGTTTACACTTCCTAATGTAAGGCAAGCACATGTTGATGTCATGCTGGAGGGGCATAGGCTGGAATTTGTACAAAGTACTAATTTTCTAGGAATTACAATAGATTGTAAATTGCAATGGGGTGATCATATCACTGGTTTAGCCAATAAGCTTAGCTCTGCTGCTTTTGCTGTTAGACGGATTAGGCAGTTGACAGATGTAGGAACAGCAAGGTTGGTATACTTTAGTTACTTCCATAGTTTGATGTCCTATGGTATACTACTTTGGGGTAATGCAGCAGATTTAGAAACAATTTTTATATTACAGAAAAGGGCAATACGTGCTATTTATTGTTTAGGCAGGACGAAAGACTCTCTCAGGGAACGTTTTAAAGACATAAATATTTTAACTGTAGCCTCTCAATATATATTAGAAAACATACTGTATGTCAGGAAGAATATAAATAAATTCACAAAAGTAAGTGATATTACAGACAGAAATTTGCGTAATAAAAATAAACTGCTCCTTCCGAGCTATCGACTTAGTAAGGTTAGTGATTCTTTTAAAGGCGACTGTATACGCTTTTATAATAAGCTGCCTGAGTCGGTCCTTGGTATGCCTGACAATAAATTTAAAACCTATGTTAAGACCACTTTATGTAAAAAGGCATACTACAGGACAGACGATTACCTTAAGGATAAGAGTGTTTGGCTTGGTGCAGGTCTCCCATAATGTGCTATTAATAATAATGGCATAAGTTGTATTAGGTACATTACAATACGTTTTTTTTTCGTATGATATCTTAACTTAATGTTTTGTTTATATACTTATTTTAATTTTACACAAACAAATGTACACTCGTCCACATTTGATTTAAGAGTTAGGACTCGCAGAAATTTACTTTGGTCGATGTTAGGTAAGGGCGTCCCTCTGCTTGTGTTTCCCCAAATTGTATTTATTTTTCTTCTATTACTATTGTCAGGACTTGTCATGCTCACTATAATGTCATTGTTTGTGGTGGCGTGGAGGCCGGGTCAATCCCTTCCCTACGATATGGCGAGGGGGTTGATGGCTGGCCTTTGCGTTATACTCGTGAACGGGTGCTACTTGGGGTGACTGGTCGACCCTGACATTGAGTATTTTTCATTTTTGGTACACCACTTATTTATCTAGGGGATAATTTAGTTGAGCGACGTTTTTATTACTAGAAAACTTTGTAAGTGTGATTTGGTGCTCCCACTTTTGTGTACTACCTACAGGACGAATCTTCTAGTTTAAGATATTTAAAAATTTATATTGATCCTTTAGTGCAATCCTTAGTTTTTATATGGTATACAATGGTTGCAGCGCTTTGTTACGGTTACAAAATTGTTGTAAAATTATAGAGACGTCTAAAAAATGCTGCTTTAGAGTTTGTTACGCCGCTTCTTCTCTACTAGCGCCTTGGAAGCGGTGGTAAAGTTTGGAAAACTTTTAATATGTAAACTTAGACTAAGTAGTTTTAAACTGACGTCAATAAGCTGTTATTTTGTAACATTATGTTGAAAAATAAAGAAACTGAAACTGAAACTCCATCACCAAATATACTAAAATTGTACATCGAAAAATAATTTAATATTACATCATATTTCAATTAATGAAACGGAATATTCAAGGTTTATAATTTGAAAACTCATTAGCAAAAGGTAAACGACCGGTGAAGTAGTTACCACATTCGCTACTGATATCGAATGTGTAAACCTAATATTACTGTGCTTACATTTCTCTGTTTCAATCAATGACTTGAGATAGTCCTGTCAACACACATCGATAGCGGAAATATGAATTAATGTAAAGGACATTTTTATAACACTCGATAATAATACGTATGCAATTACATCATACCGACGGGTCCTACGTAGACTAGTATAAGTGCAAAAACACAAGTTTACAGGAGAGCAATTCAAAGGTTCAAAAGCAAAGCAAATAACTTTGTCAAAGTTCTACAGAAATTACTGAAATTTTGATAGGTTATACCTGGAAATAAAAGGAAAAAACCGGACTAAATATATTTTTATATTTCTTTGTATTTTAGAAAATAGCTGTACTTGCATTTGTTTAGTTTGTTTTGATCAAAGTATCCAAACAAGTAAACTGTTACAAGTAACCACTTGTACTAGTTTACAAAGTCCTGACTTAGTTTTTAAATAATGAAAATAAAAGAAATACACATTATTAGTCATACATATGAGTGTAATTTGTAAATCATGAAACCTCGAAATATGGGAAAATGATTTCATTTATCTACTTTTAGCACGTGTACTACTTTACAAGCTACTACGAAACTAGTTGTACCAGTAATTTATGTAGTTTTGTGGTCATGAACTTGATTTTTTTATGGAAAAATGAAACAAACAAACGTACATAATAGTAAAACACGTTTATTGTGTAACATTAAATGTGTAAAAATAAACGTATTTACTATTTTTATAATGACTTCAAATTTTAAAGTCTTTTCCAATTTTTTTTTTTTTTTAATGTTAAAAATTTAACATGATTCTCGCTTAGATAGTAAATATCATTTTTAATAGGTTATGGAGATATTAAAATATTAAATCAGTCTTTAACAAGCTATAAACTTTAATAAAATATATACTTGGCTTCGTCTTTTTGTCTGTCTTTTTAATAATTAGTTAAAGCAATCATTGCTTTCTATACCATGTTAATAAAATAATATATGTATCTATAACAAAATGTTCGATTCTTTTTAGGTAAGAACTGTACGACTACTAAGACTAATTAAATAGTTGTCTTACAGACTCAACAAAATAAAATATACATTTCACAATTTATTTTGTACCACAACAACAATCTACTAAGTGGTAAAAATAACTGAAAAAAATAAGACTACTATTAAAATAAAAACCTAGTCAAAAACGTTTACGTATATATAAAACGTTCTAACGTTTTATTTTATTACAAGAAGGCGGCCATCTTTTTGTTTAGTGGAAACATTGTTGTCCCTTCAAGTGGATGTACTGGGAAAAGTTGTCAGATACTAATTCTCCCGTGATAACTTTTCACTCTTTCACAAGATCGATTGAATTGCATAATGTCACGTATTATTGACGGCTGCGCTAATACACAAGTGGTTACAAGTGATAACAAATTTATGAAAGTGAGATTTTTTTTTATGTAAAAAAATGTCTCACCTATATGGCTCTGTAGAATTATATTATCTATAAAGTAACGTTGCCTTATCGTGGTAGCTATAGCTGCAAGCAATTTAAGCCCTAACTTGTTAATAATGCAAAAACTAACTTTTTTATGTTAGAAATGTTTAGTTTATTTGCTCCCTAAGAGTTAGTTTTACGTTAGTTGTGCAATTTCCATTGCGAATTTTAGATGCTTATTTATCATTTGCCCACAATTTATTAAAATATATAAAAAACCAGCAAAGATTTAAAAATCAATAAAGTGTAAAGTTTTATTCAAAATGTTCCCCATAGTTCTTTACTAGCAATATGCTACCCATTCTCCTACCAGGTGTCATAACACCGATCATTTTCCAGATTTCCCAGAGGACCAGGATTACTTTTTATGTAGTTTTTCTCAAATCAAATCAAATCAAATAATTTATTTGCGTCATACAGGTTACAATAGTTGTTACAGTGTAGGTATAAGCATCTCTGTACACTACCATTTCTGGTGTGCAAATATATAAAATATTACATAAAATTACAATTGATTACATTATAAATTTAGGACCATAATATACATTTTAAAATTATTACATTGCTATTAACTTAATTAATTATTATAATTACATTATTATTTTAGACACAAGATTATTTTAATTACAAGTATATAAAATATCATTATATTAATAACATCCATTGAAATTACCTATGGATTATGTAAGTCAAATTTGTTGATCATTTAAATATTCATTTACGGAATAATAAATTTTATCCACTAAAAACGATTTGAAAATTCGTTTAAACACATTGATATCCTCAATGTTTCTAATATTTTTTGGAATTTTATTATAAATTTTTGGAGCCATACCTAGAACATTTTTACTAAATAGCGCAGTTGTGTGAGGTGGTACTCTTATTTTTTTATTGCACTGTCTTTTACTATTTAAATATGGAAATAGTTCGGGATGCGATTTTACAAAAATGGCCAACTCATAAATGTAAAGCGATGGCAGAGTTAAAATCTGTAGATCTTTAAAATGTGGTCTACTGCTATCAGGTAACCTTAGTCTGCAAACTGCTCTCACACACTTTTTTTGTGCCTTGAAAGCTTCCTCTTTATCGACAGAGTTCCCCCAAAATATGACACCGTATCTTAATGCAGCTGTAACATAAGCATTATAAGAAGTCAGCACAGTCTTTTGACTCACAACTTTTGATAACATGTATAGTGAATACGAGTATTTGTTAAGCTTCTTACACAGGTGTTCGATATGAGTTCTCCATGACATGTCGTCATCGATCCATAAGCCTAAGAACTTTTGAGTATCTGTGTTAGTGATTTGGTGACCATCATAACTAATATTTAAGTTCTGAATATTTGTCCTTTGTTTGTAATGTACTATATTAGTTTTATCTAAATTTATTATTAAATTATTAACATTGAGCCATTCGATTACATTTCTAATTGTTGTATTAATGTCATTTTCATATTTAGTAATGTCACTGTTTGTCATTGAAAATATTAGGGTGCAATCATCAGCAAATAGTACCATAGGAGATTTTACAATTTTAGGTAAGTCGTTAATGTAAATAAGGAAAAGCAATGGCCCTAAAACACTCCCCTGAGGTACACCATATCGTACAACTCTTGATTCAGAACTATAAACGATTTCAGTTTTTGACTTTTGACATATATCAGTTATTTGTGTAATTTGGTTTCTGTTTCTCAAATAGGCGCTTATTAACTTTAAAGCATTATCTCTGACCCCATACGCATAGAGTTTCTTTAATAAAATGCTGAAATCTACGTGATCAAAAGCCTTGGTCATATCCATGTATAAAGCAGACACAGGCGTTTTGTTGTCAATATTATACAAAATTTGCTTTACTAAATTATAAATAGCTATGTCAATAGTCATATTTCTTCTGAATCCTTTTTTTTCTACTGCGAATAGGTTTCTCGATTCGAAAAATCCATACAGACACCTATGAATATATTTTTCAATAATTTTTGAAAAAACAGGTGTTAGTGCAATGGGCCTATAACAGTTCATATCATCCTTTTTTCCTTTTTTAAATACTGGTTTTATGATCGATATTTTTAAACAACTTGGATAAACTCCTTGTTCCATGCACAAGTTTATAATGTGACTAAGGATGGGAGATATAATGTTTGAAACTTCTTTTACTATGATAGTACTTATGCCATCATAACCTGTGCTACGAGTGTTTTTTAAAGATTTTATTATACTATTGATATCAGAAGTAGTTGATGGTGCAAGAAAAATTGAATGAGGATTACTGAATGGTAGTGAGGTATTTGCAGTAACATTTTTGTTTGGTTGTACCAGATCAGTATAAAAATTGTTAAATGATTCCGCAATTTCTTTTGGGTTTGTGATGTCTCTATGATTGACCTTTATTTTGTTTATATTATACGTTGGTTGATTTATTTTGTGTTTATTTATAACATGCCAGGTTGCCCTAGACTTATTTGTGGCTGTTCTAATATGGAAATCATTCTGAGCTTTTTGAGTCAATTTCAAAATATGTTTAAGACGTAGAGAATGATATTTAAGTTTATTTTTGTTACTAATACTTGGATCTAATCGGTATTTCCAAAGCAGTTCTCTTTTCCGTTTGCAACATTTTCTGATACCTTTCGTCAGCCATTTTGGTTTTTTACGATTACATATTTTTATTTTCATAATTGGAAAGCATAGACAATAAAACAGATTAAATAAATCATAAAAACTATCAAATGCGTCTTCAGCATTGTTGGTATTCATGGCTTCACTAAAACTAAGACTTATAAGGCATGCTTTAAATTTTTTAACATTTTCGATACTATAGTCCCGTCTGGCAATGAACCAATGATTCAAAATAGGTTTTCTTTTAACTGGACAAATTACTAACTGAGCTGTATGGTCTGAGATAGACCAATCTAGGATTTGAGACTTCACATTTTGAATATTGTGGAAAACGTTGTCAATACATGTGCCACTATTTAATCTTGTTGGCTGTCGTATTTCTACTCGTAAATTATAACTAAGTAGCAAGTTTTCTAATTGTATAGACCTTTTTGACCTTTTTAAAATGTTTATATTAAAATCACCTGTAATTATAAATTTCTGATTTAAGTTTTTTGTGAAACTACGAAGTAGTTTATTAAGGAGTGTAAAGAATAAATTCATGGCTTCATTATTTTCTTTAGGCACTCTATAAATGCAAAGAATTACAGTTTGTGAGTCCAGAAGTTGGATTCCACAACATTCTATAACGTTTGAAACGCTAGTTGCTACAACGTCATATAGAACTTTGTATGCAATATTATTTTTTATTATAATGCACGACCCTCCATTTCTGTTGTTTCTACTGAAAAAAGTTGCTAAGGTGTAATTCGGTATGTGAAATTGATCTTCATCACCATTTTTCATATTATGTTCAGTAATAGCTATCACATCTGCCGATTTGCCTTTACTACACAGGTCAGATAAGTGAGTAAATAAAATGTCTGATTTATTGAGCAAGCCATTAATGTTTTGGTGTAAAATTATTAGTTTATTATTATTCGCGAAAAAACATTTGTGATTGTTCTACATCGGTTTGTTTGCGTTTGAATTCATTTGATACAGCTCCAAATTTGCCATTATTTATAGGTGATGTTGAAATACATTCTCGAGGATACATAGAAAAATCAACCAATATTCTGGCCATAATATTCGTATATATATTTTTTATTCCAAAATTATTAACTTTGCCTGATACATTAGAAAACATATTGAAATTGAGATCCTGGTTTGTGTCAAAAAAGTAAGCATAATTGTTATTGAGTATGTCGAAAGATAATAAATTGTTAAATAATTCAACTTTATAATTGTAAATAGGAGCCCCTAGTATGTAAGTTGGTACACAGATAATGATATTTGTGTAGGTTATATCCAGTAAGTATTGCTTAATATTACTAATTAAATCTATATAATTTTGTATGCCTTTAATGTCCGTTTCACCAATCATTATTACGCAGTAGTCATTTATGTCGAAGTTCAGTAGTTTATTTTTAATGTTGGCCAACAAATGCTTAATACCACAATGTTGAGAAATATAATGGCAATAATTAAAGTGACCTCCAAAAATTTCTTCAATATCTTGTAATTTGCCCCTTGAAGTCCAATTTGATAAAATACACAATTTTCTTTTCTTAGTTTTTTCACATGCTGATAGTACTGGGCTTGTACATTCATAGGTGCTTACACTCTTATTGATTTCGGGATGGTTTGATGCAGTTTTTGAGTCATTAGTAACTTTCGTAGTGCTTTCAACAGCCATTGTTGACGTATTTATACTTTTCCTTTTGCTTATGATGCTCTTTTTCGGAGTATAGTTACAAATTTTCTTTAAGCTATTAATTGTTTTTAAGTGATTACTAATTACTTCTTATAAAGAGAAGTTCTCGGACAGTAGATTTGTAATTTCATTTTCAGCTGAATCTAATTTCTCTTGCAAAGTTTTTACAAAATTTTCTAACTCTTCACATTTTTCGTGTTCGTTATACTGTAGGCTCGGCAGGCTTCTGTTATGTCTGGTATTCTGAGTGATAGATGAATATTCCTCCTCATCTTCACTGGTTGGCAACGAGTCAAAAGAATTCTCAGTGCTCACATTAACTGTATAATGTTTTCTAGTTGTCACATTCTCATTAAATTCTTGACAAAAAGAAAAAGAGCCATTTCCGTTAGAACTCATTATACTTTATTATAATAGTATTGTGACAAATAAATTTATAAAATATATATAAAAATGCAAAAAATAAAAGTCCAAAAAGAGTCTCTGGGTACGGGCTTGAACTCGATATCTAGTGCACGGCGACCAGGTTCTTCACAGACGTAGCTAAACAGTAATTAAGATCCCAGGCGAAATAACTATTCTGTAGCTATTTTTGAGAAATAGTCGTCAGAGTGTAATAGAAATGTGTGACCTTATAAGGTAATTGTTACGAAGATGTGTCACTGACTCACCACCAATAGCAGCGCAGCAGCCGTTATGATTCACACTTGTTACACTTTTTTCTATTACTTTAGAATAACTTTTGGAATATATTTGCTTGTAACTTCGTTGTCTTTTACAATTTTCAAATTTGGTTTTCACTATTGTTTTTCTTGTTTCTTGCACTTAATACTAGCGATAAATATTATAACTATCTGTAACTTTTTACCACTTTTAATTAATGAAATGTACAGAGCGAATTTTAACGTGACTACTCAGATCTAAGAGCGAGCGACATCTTTCTAAAACGTTAGTGACACAAATACCAACTTAATAGTTTCAGGAGTATCTGGGTTAATCGACTCCGAGAACGCTTCATACTTATTATTATTTTTATTTTCACTGATCTTAAACTCTCAAAACGTCGTAAAAATATGAATAATTTTTAGAAATTCAATACATAAAGTAAAATTCGTTGCAGTTACACCCGTGTTGTACGTACGCGCTGTATCGTCGCCGCGCGTATACTGGTGCAACGGTCACTTACACTCACGCGTCACGTAGATTGTAACTACGTAAACTAATGCAAGTAACTTATATCAGTTTTGACCGTGTCTCCTTGCATTAAATTGTGTTACTTACATCAGTTTACGAGTTTGTATCGCCGAAACTAAAAGAAATTTTAATTTTTTTCTTACTGATTTGAGAAGAATAGGTTATTTTAAGGCCATTCAAGCAAAAAAGTCATTTTCGTCAATTGGCGGGTTACACCAGTATACGTAGGACCCGTCGATACGATATAGTACTCATTTTCGACAAGATGTCATTTACGTTAATTCATATTTTCGGTATCGACATGTCATAAAGAGTATTGTATCTGACCACATGATATGAATTATACAATAAACCTAAGTCTAATATTATCAAGGAGTAAATTTGTCAGTGTGTGAGTGTGTTTGTTGCTTCATTACGCTCAAACGGATGGACCAATTTGCATGTGATGAGCAAGGAATTCGAGTAACCACTGATCATATTCAAGTAAAGTTGAAATATTTGAAGCACGCCTATGTCCAGCAGTTGACGCTAATTAATTGGCTGGTATTATGATGATGACGATTTAGGACACATTATATTTATATTTAAGTATCCTCCCTCACGGGAGGAGACCCGTCCCTGCAGTGGTACATTAATGGGCTGTTATGATGATAATATTTATAACTCCGGTAAGCCTGTAAGCGTAATCTTTGTCTATTAACAGCTATTATAAAATAGAAATTACGAAAAATCAATCACGAGCAGCGCATTGGTAAAGAAGAGTTGGAGGAAGTTGATTAATAACTACCAAATTTAAAGCATCAAATAATATCTACCAAAGAAATTCTGTGTATCAGTTACATAGAAATTTCTTGGTTAGGAAGTACTTTGCTAAGTAATTGACTTTAAACTAACACCAGTTAGCCCAACTACTTAAGTTAAGAAAACAGGCTCAAAAGTTAACCTATTTATGTGTGAGTTAAAATTTCAGAAACTTGCCCAAAACGTTGAAAAGTTTTGGAGCAATAAAAACACGTTAAATTATCCATTAGGTATTTAAATGGGGTAGCAGTTAATGGCCTTGGCTAAACAGTGTCTCGCTGTTTTTTGTACTGGCAAAGCGTTGGTATTAAAAATGTATTTTGTTTTGGTGCCGTAAAACCTTATTTTGGAACAAATATTTATTGCTCTTTCGTCAAAGTTTAAGAGCAGTTTTCGGGTTAGCGTATAAATATGCCTTTTGTAGCTAGCACTTTTGGCATCAACTTGGTATTGATAGATATTCCAGTAACTTATCACTGTCGAGTCGAAGGACTTCTAGTAATGACAAGAAGGTTGCTCAATGACGAAGAAAATACCAGGCTAAAAAGGTGGATTCGTTTAGCACTTTGTGTCAAATTTTCTTTCTTATTTTACTAGGAAAATATATAGCAATACTAAATGAATTTCTATCCATAGGATGAACTGGAGTAGTAGCTTTTTAAGTTCTTACTCTAGTGTCATAGACTGGATCCTACGACGCAGGGTGTCATAGTGTGGGGTCCGGAGCATTTGTAATACAAGTAATCATTTACGTAGTATAGTTTAGTATAATGTGGTATTGTAATCACTTGTACATATTTTAGTTTAATATAAAGTTTTTTTTTATTTACTTTGGTATTATACGGAAGGAGATCACATAATATAGGTACTTGAAGAAATAAAATGAAATGTTTAACAATTCTATGAAATGCGGGACTTGCATCTATGTTTAATAGTTAACCACAGCTCTTGAACTAAAAGCAGCTTGAGCTTAGCATGCATTTGAAAGCCTTTGTGCATGTCGGATAATGTTTGTTCCTTATCAAGAGCATGATAGTCTTAATGTGACCAAATAGGCCTTAAGTTTATGCTTACGTTTATTTCAGGTATACATTTACAACATTAAGATAAATGAATAAAATAAATTAAATTAAATTAAATAATCATATATTTCAGGATAACCCATACATTACATTTTATAAAACAACACACTACCAATAACAACATTAGATTACTTACATTATTCATTAAAATTATATTATATTCTATTGAAAATTATACTAAATTAAATCATTAAAAATATATTATATTGAGAATTATATTATATTAAATCATGAAAATTATAATTAAATTATTAACTGAACCATATATTCATACTAAATTATATGACATGCAAGTTACCCAGGTAGTGCATTATGGGACAGTTCCATTTGCCAGCAATAACGCTTAGGAGGCTGTTGGTGCTGGCACGAACTCTGCTTAACAAGAAGGCAGCTCGCTTGCGTCTAATAGCATTAAACCCATCAGTATGCGCATTTGCGAACATGCCGGACGCGCTACAGTACCGTGGCAGCCCCAGCAGCATCCTTAACGCATTGTTGTATTGAAAACGAATAAGAAAGACAGATAAAGATAGCCTATTTGAATTCTTATTGCAGGATCATGATTGCAGAAGCATCTAGGGACTCTCAGAAAATCATTGGGATATCAATGATCACAAGTCTAAGGCTTAAGTAGAAAACTATATTTCTTGTATTAAATGTTGCACTTATAGCCAAAAGAATTTCTATCTTTATCAAGTGATTTATTTTTAAGACCACCAGTTTATACAGTATGTATGCTAAACTAACTGTACCTACTATTTAAACAATCATGTATAATCGTTTATGTAGAAACGAGATAACATAACAAACGTATACCATCTTAATTGTAGCTTGTCTATTAATGCGCTAATAAAAACAAACGACATTGTTCCTTAAATTATACTACTCACTATTTCTAATAGTAGTCGTTTATATATGTTAAGTTAGTACGTATGATCTAATAAAATAGGAGACTTTTTAAATCACAAGACACACATTAACAACTTCCTGAAAAACATCGTAACTCTAAAGGCCCATAAAAATTATAAGGTAAAAAAAAGTAAATCTAAACTAAATTTATGACATTTTCAATAAAAAATCCATACTAATATTATAAATGGGAAAGTGTGTATGTTTGTCTTTTTTTCACGGCAAAACGAAGGGACGAATTGACGTGATTTTTTAAGTGGAGATAGTTGAAGGGGTGGAGAATAAAATAGGCTACTTTTTTTTCTTCTGTGTCCAGGAAAGGGGAACAGTGCTACCCCGAATTTAACGTGAGCGAGGGCAAATGGTAGTACTTTATAAATTATTAAAACAAATAAACTATTATTATAAATCCGAATACACGCGAAGTGAGTTAACTCGACACGGTATCAAAGCTCCATTTATAACTCGCAGTTGACAACAGCACACTGCACAAAATCACACCAATGTTTTTGTGATGTATTGTTTAGCAACTATACTGTCTTGCTAGTTCGCATTTACATTTCAACTTGTTATCTTGCAGACTATATTGGGATAGAACAAAGAGAACTATGTGGCTATGAGTTCATGTTTTTCATCAAATACGTGTGGTGACGGAGTAAGTATACAATATGTCACCACCCCATCTCAAGCAATGGGTGTCGTAAAAACCGATTAGGAGACTATCCGGGAATATGATCTTTACGAAATAAAAAGAAGGAAAACTTGGAAATTAAACCCTATACCAATCCGTCTGGCCAGCGTGGTTTTAGTAGGCCAAGTATCCCTCCGTCACGACAGAAAGCCCGTCCCTGCAGTGGGACATTAATGAGCTGTTATGATGAGCTATGTGGCGATAAGTTGATGTTTTTAGTTAAAGATAAACTCTTATCTAAGAATCGCATTTGACGTAAGTGAAAGAGTAAAACTTAACGGTTCACATTAAAAGAACTTCTACGGGTATTTCGTAAAGGACAATTTAATTTAGATCAGAGATATAATCTTCATTAAAACAAAAGTAGGAAGACTAGACCCTATACCAAACTATCGAGTTAGCGTAAAGTATCAAATTGCAAAGGAAATTAATGGGGTGCAGCGGTTTAATTATTGGATAAGGCATACGAAATGTATAGCAAATTATTGATACTTTGTCAAGTATAGTACCTATTTAACCGTTGTGATGTTGTATGCAATTAAAGGGTCATTCTAGAAAGGCCCATCCCATGAATATTTAATTTATGACTCTAGCTTAAAAAAGCAACATCCGTATCATTTTCATCTGTTCCTAAGTTAGCTCTCCAACAGCACCTAATAGCCCTTGCCCTTTACACAAAATATGACTTGAAGTGGCGTTCACGTCGGAGAATGCTTTTAGCAGTTCATACCATCGCTATCATTTTCATTTCTTACTAAGTAACTAACTTAGCAACAGTTCAGTAGCATGTAGTTCTTACATACATACATAAACTCACGCCTTATCCCGGCCGGGGTAGGCAGAGACGACAGAACGCATGTAGTTCTTCTTGAACATAATATGTTATGACATAATATCAAGACTTTATTCCATCATGATAACAGCCCATTAATGTTCCACTGCAGGGACGGGCCTCCTCCTCCCGTGACGGAGGAATACTTGGCCTACTAATACCACGCTGGCCAGACGGATTGGTATAGGGTTTAATTTCAAGTCTTCCTTCTTTTTATTTCGTAAAGATAATATTCACGGATAGTCCCTTCGTCGGTTTTTACGACATCCAAGGGATGAGATAGGGTGGTAACATATTGTATTCTTATTCTGTCACCACACGGAGACTTTATTCCATGTCATAATATTATTTGACACTTTTTTATGTTCACTTTAAGACAATTGGTGTATTTTTTTAAGGTAGGAAATATTTACGAACCCGTAACTTTGCAATCACTTCAAACCAAAAGAACAGTCAATAGTAATCAAAATTCATCTTTATTTTTAATTAATTAAAACCTCATTTGGTTCAGAAAGTAAACAGTTTTCAGTACACAAACAACAACGAAGCTATACAGACACAATTTGAGTAACATCTGGTGTATTACTCGTGAATGCAAACTTTGATTTCCTTATGTTAATAATGGAGTACGAAGGTACATTGCTCCGCCTATATCAACAAGTTTATTGGTGCTATAGTATGCTTCGCTACAAATTGCATTATCCACTTTGAATATAATCTGGGAACAAGATGCAGTACAAAGCATTAAAATTTGTCTTTTGCTTGTTAGGCGTTTGTTGGAAATTAGACTGTAACTTTTTATTGATTGAGTTCTGTTTTGTGTATAAATATTTTGATAGGATCCATAGAATACGAAATGGAAAAATCAGCTGAGAAAGTTTTTGACAGCTTTTGGAATAGTTTGCTTAACATTTTTTTTAAACATAACGGCTCACGTCAACTATGTGTGTTTGGAAATTGAATGAATTTATTTTTGTTATGAAAGCTTCATTATTTAATGAAAAATAATAACTAGCTACCTACTAAATATAACTATTACTTATAGTTGTTGGCTAAGTTCAATAAAATTTATAAATATAACATTAGCTCTACTTTTATTCATTCCATAAATTTCACTACAGAGGTCGCATCCTCAAGAGATAATGAAAACCTACTTCATGACTTTATACTCTAAAATTTTTCATACTTTGACACCAATGCGGTAAGAGGGAGTAGCAACACTGTTTTTTTTTTATATTTGTAACACGGATCGTTGATTTGATTGAATTGAACCCTTTTTTTATTTAAATAATATGAAAAAAATATAATTATGATATCAGAGAGGGCAACATTAAATCGAATCATTAATTATTTATTCAAATAATGTAATGTAATAAGTACACCTATTTTTTAATACACTTATTTGACATTTACGAAGGTCAAGGTTTTTCTTGTTATATTTTTTTAACATAGCGATTACGCATGCACTTTTAATATATAGGGGTTTGAAACTCGCTTATGTCAGAAAAGATCCCATAAAAATCTCCACTACTATATTTATGTGACATCGCTTTTTTGGTAATCACTTTACAAATTACTTATTCATGACAATATCAAGGGCAATTAAAATCTAAACATTTACATCATTTAAGTAGAGTAGAATATGATTTAACTAAGTATTAAATAATGTTAAAAAAAATGTATTATTTAATAGTTCTTTAACCTCACTAGGGAGGTTATTACACAAAAGGAACACTATTACGAGCAATAGAATAATTTCACCTCTGGGAATGCCTAATGTTTTAGCATTAGTCTGTTCGTGACGCACTGTGTCTGTATATCGCTATTTAAAGGAATAAAAGTAATTGATTTTGGAAATCAATGTGTGTGTTAACTGTCATCATAACAGCCCTTTAATGTCGGGCCTCCTTCCGTGACGGAGGGATACTTGGCCTACTAATACCACGCTGGCCAGACGGATTGGTATAGGGTTTAATTTTAAGTTTTCCTTATTTTTATTTCGTAAAGATAATATTCACGGGTAGTCCCTTAGTCGGTTTTTACGACACCCATGGGATGAGATGGGGTGGTGACATATTGTATTCTTACTCCGTCACCACGTCTGTTAACTGTAAAAACTGCAAAACAATACCTTTAAGTATATATTTAAATGATGCAGTGTCAGCAGACCCCTCACAAGGTGAAGCAACAAACTGATAAAGGCCGCAAAATCTGCAGGCAACCGATGGATGAGGGAGGCTCAGTACAGAGAAAGATGAAAATAATATACCTTTCAACGAGGCCTACGCCCAGCAGTAATTGTTTTATGGCTGTGATAATTAATAAAATAAATAAATCAAATGTTTATTCAGTATCAAAACATACATTTGTTATGAAAATTGAGACAGCCCCAGTAAGTAGTATAAATACTTGTGTTGGGGTCGACTCGAAATAGTATGATGGAGGTTGATAATATAGAACACAATAAATATTTTCAATAAAATTCAGATTCCCAACATTGAACAGACTTCAAAAGTTATGCAAGTTTAAAAAAAAACCATGGTACAAAAACAAACAATACACAAGACCGGAAGAGATTTCCGTAACCCAAACTAAAATGAATATACGAGTGTAGTGGCTTAGAATAAACGAAGTGTCTATTGAAATCCGGACGGGTTAGGATAAAAACCCGCTCTAAGGAATTTCTCCTTTAGCATTATTTGTCATGGTTTTATATAGTGCGTAATTTGACTTTGACTGAACAAAAAAACATGGAGCTGCATTCTAGGTATAATATTTGATTTAGTTAATGAGAAAACGGTTTATAATAATTAAACATTTTGTTTTTAATTTAAAG
Source organism: Schrankia costaestrigalis (assembly GCA_905475405.1). Lineage (NCBI taxonomy): Eukaryota > Metazoa > Arthropoda > Insecta > Lepidoptera > Erebidae > Schrankia > Schrankia costaestrigalis. The sequence continues at coordinate 14,166,471 of FR997840.1, read as the reverse complement.
TTGTTATTTGATTAAGGACTAGTTAGATGAAACCAATCCTTGTCCTTTATAATAATTCTAGGTTAGGCTTTATTAAGTAAAGTAAATTAAGTATAGGCAACGTACTACAAAGAAACTCTACACTTGACTAAACGATTTTGTCCGGTCAAAGTGGGATCCATATGCCAATAACCCCTAGTTTTCATCCCTAAATGGTAAATGCCCATTCCTGCAGTGGTATGTTCATGATCTGTGACAATAATAGCACTTTTAAGCTCAAACTGACACGTTTGCACTCTAAATAATCTAATTCTACTGCAAATTAAATACTTTAGACATTTGATTGACTAGTCCGTTTTATTACTACTAACGGCGCTTGTACACGGTAAGAAAAATCGCCGGGCCTACGCAAGAATTCGTGTCGTTTCTAAGCACGACCTGTGTACACAGCGCCGGCGATGCATAAGAAAATTTTCTTGTCTGGGCAAGACAAGACACGGCGAACGTTGTTGCGGAGGGGTGGGGAGCGGTGTAGTAGGGTATCATACTTGTTTGCTTTCTAGTTAACATTTTTACTAAAGGAAACTCACACTGATTATCACACTTGATATTACTTGCGCGCCCTACGCCCGTCTGACGACTGTACGAAAAAAATCCTGGCGTGTACACGTTCCGAATTGTCTTGTCTGCGGAAGACAAGAAAAGTTTTCGTGTACGAAAAAGACAAAATTCTTGACGTCTACACGAAGATTTGTCTTGTCTGACGTAGACACGGCAAATTTTCTTAGCGTGTACAAGCGCCGTAAACCTCTCCACCCTCCTGTTACATCCGCGCCACTCAATCAAACCTCTGAGAAAAACTTAAGGTTATTTCGAGTATCGTTCTGCCAGCTTATAAGAACAAAGCTTTATCCCACCCTACTCAATAGCCATAAAATAAAAAAGGAAAATGGTTTTCTAATTAAATTACTGAGGTTCAATAGTCAAACATGTTAAGGAAAAGAGAAAATAAAACATTTATGGCTAACAAAATATTCCTTGTCACTATATTTTACTTACAAGTTAAGGAAAATATAAAAGTAATATTACATGAAATAATGTTAGAGGAATAGCTTTGAAGGCAATGTTCGCAATAAGAAGGCAACACACGTTAAACATAGGCTCGAACGCCGCGAGCATGCCAACCACAAGTGATAAATAACATATCGTTACCTAATAACCTTAGACAAAAATAAACAATATATTATCGTCACCACAGTCTCGTTTGTAACCTACCTATTACGTAACTTTACGAGCTATAAACCGGACAAATGAAATAGTTTGTCGCACAAACGCAATAGCTGAGCGTCGGTCCGTCAATTTGTCAAGTCGTATGTTTCACTGGCTCCCTCAAAATTGCTTTTGTGTGTCCCATGTTTAGAGTTGCGCGTAAAGTTAAGCGAATGTGAATTATATTGCCTAGATCGTAAAGTCCTCTACATGAAAAGGATAAAATAATATTATTGCTGAATGTTAGCGTGGTTTGTCTGTTATTTTCGCACTTTACGGTAGTGTGACTTAAAATACGCGAAAAGTACGTTACGTCAAGTTTAGAACGTGGTCTAACTCGTATGAATGCGAATATTGTTGGACGTTTTAATCAAGTTTATTCTGTATTTTTAACTTTTTAGACAACTTTGACAATAGCTGATATTTTGAAAGTTGTAGGTAAGTATGTTCTTTTTCGTTTTTCTTGTGTGTTTATCTAGGCTTTATTTGGTTATTTATATAATCACTATTATTAGGATTCTGTGGATGATCATGTGGATTTCAGATTAGAAACTTCTTATTCATAATGATATGTATTTTTTCGCAGCATCGGCATCCCTAAGATTCCATTTAGAAAAAAAAGCAATAGAAAATGAATAACCATAGATTTTATTACAAGAACCCGAAGAGGAAAAAAAATATAGCAGTAAATACATGCCCAATATTTTAATGGGCATTAAAACGCATCTCAAATAAAATTCAATCATAGAAACATACAAGTTTTATCCATCTCTAATGACCCCATTATACACAGATTATAATTCCCAACAGTGGGACCCAATTTAAGACGATTAGCCGCCACACAGAGTAAGCCGTAGAGTAACAAACGAAGGTACATTTTGTGTGAAAACAAAACACGCTCGCACTCACTCTGTGTTTGTATCTCATCTACAATTTTCCCCTTTGTTGTAACAATACTGACAGTAGTTGACAGTTGAACTAAAGAAGGCTCATTCTGTCAAAACCAACTCAGCTGTCGGCGAAGCCTAAAACATTGTTGTTTCACCAAACGTCGCGTGAGAAAGAGAACAACTCATAGAAAAGCAGTAAGAAACATGCACACGCACACGCGCTCGATTGTATTTATTACAAATCAAAATGTCGTTCAAAATATAAATATTGTTCTTCTTGATTGTTAGGGTTGACACTAATACTAGCTGTAGGTAGTTACTCAAAAAGTAATGAATCAGGAGTAAATAAAGATAACTAAAATGGGTTTTAAAAAAATATTTTATTGTAAGTTTTGTTGCGGAAGACACACCAAGCGAGACATCAATTACTCTTGTAAGTGGTGTAGGTATGACACCGTAAAACATTATAATTTTTTTTTTTTAAGTTAAACTGTTTATTCTTGAGGCAGTTTTTTAGACCGTGCATCGTTAATAGGGGTTCCATACAGTACACAATAATATCTTACTTCACATACAGTACATGAAGTTAATTTTAGCTGGATTTAAAAAAAAAGAAGAAAAATGATATAATTTTCTAATTAAAAAACCGACTTCAAAAGGAATCGGTTAAAAACCATGCTGATTACAATTTCTAAGATTAGTATTAAATAAATTTCTGCAGTTGTCTTCATCACAAGATCATGTTTGTGTAAAGTTGTGTAAAGTTTTCATCAATACAATTAAAATAAGCCCAAACACAAGGTAGCTGCTATATGCCGTTGAGGTGTTCCCTCGACTCTCGGTGGTCTCTAGGATCTGACCAGTTCTAACTCTTGATTATTTTTATTAAAAATAAATAATAATCATAAAATCTGGAAATGATAGTTAACAAGAAATGATACTTGATCAGTCATTCAGATACCGGGGCGGGGGTGAGTCACGTAAATATTAAAAAAAAATACAAAATAAATTACAAAAAAAAATACCGTTTGTGCAATGTGACAGCCTTAGCTATGCTCTATTGACTATTGTAATAATAGGTGAATTTTGACAGTTGATTTTAGTCAAGAATGTCACTGATGTAGGTATTTTATTTAACTGGTTATGCATCTGATAATAATTGGATCTCTTTGATAAAAGAAATTACGAAACTTCTTACTGGCAAGCGATACGTAATTGTCATAAATGACATAAATTAAAGTTTATTGAAGTTTAAAAAAAAATATTCGGTAACATTCGACGACGGTCGGCTCGCTGTCGTACCTCCCCTCCGCCGACCCGAGGGGTGCAGAAAGTGGAGGCGAGATGCAAGATGTCGATGGCGGAAACGAGCACGGTAAAATTTCCTAAAATGGTTTTGGGAAAAAGGTAATTGCGTACAAACTTTAGAATGTATCTAGTCAATATAAAATTATTTGAATTTTCGAATAAATAATCTATTCCTAGTCCCAAAATATATTTACCTTTATAAACGTTTAATCCTATTTTATTACGCTAAAAGTTGTCATAAAATGTGCATAGAATTATGAACTTTGAAGCCTCATAACTTGTAAATGAATATTTTTTTTACTGTTTTATTAATCAATAAGACTAGATAATAACGAGACAAAACGATATCATCTATAGTTTTGAGTATTTATTATCTAATGAAGGAGGAATTAACTTTCTTTGTTTGTATGGAATTGCGATTGAATTGTTTCCCCTTAAGCACCGATTACACTAGACTACATGTAGTCTTTCCATTTCCAAAACAATTACATGGAAAGACTACATGTAGTGTCCTACAAGATGTAGTCTCTTACAAGATGTAGTGTCCTACAAGGTGTAGTCTCCGACAAGATGTAGTTGACATGTAGTCTATTGTAATCGGCGCTTTAGAAAATGGTGAAATAGGAAGATTTATTATTTGGGGTATAAGTTTTTTGATAAGATAATCTATATCTATACTTCAACACTAATATTATAAAGAGGTAAAGTTTGTGTGTTTGTGACGTTATAGGGGGTAATCCCTGGATCTAGTAAACCGATTTAAAAAATCTTTCTGTGTTGAATAGTCCATTTATCGGGGAGTGTCATAGGCTATATAGTATCACGCTATGACTAATAGGAGTGGAGCACAAATGAAATATGTTTAAAAAAGGGAAGCGTTTTTTGAGCTAGTTTAATATAAGCTTCTACTAATTACGACTTTATGGAGTTGATTTCACACTGGACACTCCTAATATCACGTCGCTTGAAACCTTGTACCCTCCTTAAGTCCTAACACAATACATATTATTATTATATGAGTCGAAATTCGAGAGAGAGAGAGAGAGTCGAAGTAAGGTTTTTTATGAGATACATAAATATTTAAAAGAAGAGAAGATATCAAGTAATTCATTGTGCTTGTTTATAGGTAATTGTTTTAAGGTTAATTTAGCTTAAATTTAAATTTATCAAGTTCTACACTCACGGAAAGAAATCATGCTCATTATTGCGTAGATTTAAAGTTTAATTTAAGAAACACGAAGAAAATTCATACCTACTTGAGACAATAAAATCTGGATCGAAACCGCGACCTCGTGCAAAGCAGTCAGCAGTCGAGCACCGCAGCACCAAGGCAGAAAATAAATAAATATAAATAAATAATCACGGACATCTCTACACAGCGTCATCTGTTCCCAAAGAAGTAAGCAAGGCATAACCTGCTTGTGTTATGGGTAACAGAACAACAGCAACAGATATTAATACTTGTATACTTTTTTTTGGAAACACATACATAAATATTATACATAGAAACACTCAGACCAATGCAAACAATCATGTTCATGTACACAAATATTTGCATTAAGCGGGAATCGAACCCGAGACCTCTGCGTAGAAGCCATGTAATATAACCACTACGCCACAGAGAGCGTCAAAAATAACATTTAAATTAACGTTATAAATAAAACACATTTCACCAGCGTGGTCACCCAGTCCTAAATTTTACAGTCCCTGATGAGTAAACATTATAGTTCATAATAGCACATACATTAATGAAATGATAAGGTCCCTTTACGACTAACATCCACAGGAACCCTTAGATTACCATCGTTAATCATTGTAGAAACTATAAAGGAAGACTAAAGTATAATGGCAGCCATTATTTGTTTAGTATAATTATACTGTTAGGTTAAAGTTATTATACGGACAAATAATATTACCAAGAAAATTATATTATTCGTATAAGTAACGTGTAAAGGGTAACCGTGCTTAGTTTTGTGTTCTAAAGAACTAAGAATGGCAAATATCTTCACCCTATCTCAATGTCTTTAAAGAAAAGAAGGCCATGCGTAACAACATTGGTTGAACGTAAACTAGACTAAGCATCCATCCCTGCACTGGAATATCTAAAAGCTTATGAGGTGACGGAGTAAGAAGTGTGTCACCACCCCATCTCATCCCATGGGTGCCGTAAACCGACTAAAGGACTATCCTTGAGTATTATCTTTACGTAATAACAAGAAGGAAAACTTGAAATTAAACCTTATACTAATCCGTTTGGCCAGCGTGGTATTAGTAGGTCAAGTATCCCTCCGTCACTGGAGGAGCCCCATCACACAAATTAGTCCCTTGTGTAGGATTTGCGCCTAAAACCATTCTTTAATAAACAAATAATAATAAATGTTCCTCACACTTTCATACAACGCCATCTTGTCCCAAACTAAGTAGAGCTTGTACTACGGGTACTAGATAAGGAATAAACATACTTAAATGCTAGAAAAATAACGAAATTTGTTTATAGACTTGAGCATTTTAGCAATCAAAACCTTTGGAAAATTCGTATTTTTTTTGTACAAAAGCAGGTAGGCGACGTACATAACTTCTATAAGGACCTAGAAGTTCTCATACTTATAAAACGAGCAAGAAATTTCGGACAACCCACTTAAAGGAACGTAATTTTCTTAGGGACCTCGTACTTCGAAATAATTATAATCGTTCAGCTACCTAAGTAAGGTGCCGTTGTTTTTCTTAACAAGTTCATTTATATTAGAATAATTTGTTTTAAGAGAAAGACAGACACAGAATTTTTATAATCTTTATGTCTATTAATAATAATTAATTAGATATATTTTTAATCCTAAAAGACGTCATCTAAGATCTTTCTTTGAATAGTAGTGTATTAGTTTCTAAAAATAGTAGTGGTAAAAAAATTAAAAAACAACGTAGATTAAAATCTAATTGGGAAAAGTACTGTCGTTAAAAGATTGATATCATATTTTATTAATAAACTAGCGGACCCGTGCCCACTTCGTTGGGCGGCGAAAAATACGCGTCCTTTTTTTAAACATATTCCATTACTGCTCCACTCCTATTAGTCATAGCGTGATACTATGTAGCCTATGAGACTCCCCGTTATAATAATATGGACTATTCAACACAGAAATAATTTTTAAAATTGGTTTAGTAGATCCAGATATTACCCCCTACAACGTCACAAACACACAAACTTTACCTCTTTATAGTATTAGTATAGATTGATGGCTTTTTCTATCACGCACCATTTAATAACTGAACAAGAGATTAAAATAGTAAAAGTGAATTGAACAAAACTGTCCATTGTAATAACATACAAACAAAGCGTGATCATTTATTCCGACTTTTTAATCATACAGGGATTGTTAGAAACAAAGTTATACGAGACAGTACATTTAACGCGCGTGCTCGATACTAAATATATTTCTTTTGTACGTATAAAACATTTGATATTGTTGAATTTTATTGAGTACGCTATTGTGCGTTCTTTGTAGAATTTGTTGGTTATTTAATTCTTTATTAAATTTCCTTGTTTAATATGGTATTAGTGTTACATTATGTTTTAACTGATGTTTCCTAGATATCATTTAAGTGTTTTATATGTTAGAAAGAATTTACTTATCTTTATCAAATTACCACTGACTAGTTTAATAATCGAAAAACTATTGTTTGTAAAAGCAACAATTTCTATTAAACCATACATAGATTTCTTTATTACGCGCTATTTAATAACTGAACAAGAGATTAAAATAGCAAAAGTGAATTGAACAAAAATGTCCATTGTAATAACATACAAACAAAGCGTGAACCGAAAAATTATAAGAAAAACGAAAAATATTAACAATAAATATTTTTTAAAATTAGTTATTGCTTTCTCCATCACGCACCATTTAAAAATTGAACAAGAGATTAAAATAGTAAAAGTGAATTGAACAAAACTGTCCATTGTAATAACATACAAACAAAGCGTGATCATTTATTCCGACTTTTTAATCATACAGGGATTGTTAGAGACAAAGTTATACGAGACAGTACATTCCACGCGCGTGCTCGATACTAAATATACTTTTGTAGGTACAAAACATTTGATATTGTTCAATTTTATTGAGTACGCCATTGTACATTTATTTTAGAAATTGTATGTTTGTTAAATTTTTCTCCAATTTTTGTGTTCATTATGATTTATAACATTATGTTTTTGTAATATATTTTTCTAATAGACGTAATTACACATCTTTATTTTAAAATCGATAGTGGTAATTTTAAGAATCAATATACATTAAAATGAAAACCGAAAAATTATAAGAAAAACGAAAAATATTAACAATAAATATTTTTTTAAATTAGTTATTGCTTTCTCCATCACGCACCATTTAAAAATTGAACAAGAGATTAAAATAGTAAAAGTGAATTGAACAAAACTGTCCATTGTAATAACATACAAACAAAGCGTGATCATTTATTCCGACTTTTTAATCATACAGGGATTGTTAGAGACAAAGTTATACGAGACAGTACATTTAACGCGCGTGCTCGATACTAAATATACTTTTGTAGTATACATTTGATATTGTTTAATTTTATTGAGTACGCTATTGTGCGTTCATTTTGGAATTTGTATGTTTATTAAAATGTTTGTTGAATTCACTTGTTTATTAAGATTCATAACATTATGTTTTATCTATTTGCAATATATTTTTCTAAGACCTAATAGACGTAATTACACATCTTTCTTTTAAAAATCAATAGTGGTAATTTTAAGAATCAATTTATCTCAAAATGAAACCCTAAAAATTATAAGAAGAACGAAAAATAATAACAGTACCTATATATTTTTTTAAATCAGTTATTGCTTTCTCCATCACGCACCATTTATCAACAGAACAAGAGATTCAAATAGCATAAGTCAATTGAACAAAAATGTCCATTGTAATAACATACAAACAAAGCGTGATCATTTATTCTGACTTTTTAATCATACAGGGATTGTTTGAGACAAAGTTATACGAGACAGTACATTTAACGCGCGTTCTCGATACTAAATATACTTTTGTAGTTATAAAAACATTTGATATTGTTCAATTTTATTGAGTATGGCTATTGTACGTTCATTTTAGAATTTGTTGAATTTCCTTGTTTAATACGGTTTATTAGTGTAGCATTTATATTTTTAACATATTTATAGCAGGTAGGTAGTAGGTACCTTAGTATTAAATACATACAATACCCCGTAACTTTAGGATTTTATCATAGACATGAAAAAAAATTCATGTTTTAGAATCCTAACTAAATGTTATAATATTAGCTATCTGCTATAGAAAAACATGTTAGAAAAAATACATTTCTTCTACAACAATACCTACATTTTTTAAAATTTTAAGTAGCCTAAATAACGCGCCGAAAATCGAGTATCATAGTTACCAATAAAATGCCAATAAAAGTAAAATTACCTGTTTCATGCAACAAACAGAAAAATAAAATGACAAAAAAATATCAATGTGGTTTTAGCTTTCGTGTCGAGTATCATGTAACATGCAGTTGAAATACTCATAAACGATTTCATGTCAACCAGATACTCCAATATTATCTATTTGTATAGATAAATATGAACTGAGAGAGCTATTTGAGAGTACATTTTCCCAAACACAGGGTTTTAATAAAAGTGTGTAAATACAAATGTGATAAATAAATAAACTCTTATTTAATTGCTAAAAATGGAAAACTCATAATACTCCAAGTTAATTTATTAAAGTTAAAAATATACAATTACTATTAAAAGCCTCATTTAAACTCCATTCATGAAAAGAACGTAATTAATTTACCAAAAAACGAAAACATTAATTAAATTCTTGAAAAATGCTGAAGAAGATAATATTTTATAATCGTTTTACTTTGAAATATCTTTTATGGAGTTAAACATTGATTATACTTTTTAGGGTTCTATAGCAAAATTGTGACGGAGTAAGAATAAAATATCCGTATTTTCTGTGTGGTGACGGAGTAAGAATACAAATGTCACCACCCCATCTCATTCCATGGGTGTCGTAAAAACCGACTAAGGGGCTATCCATCAATATTATCTTTACGAAATAAAAAGAAGGAAAACTAAAAAGTTTTGATACGGCAATCCGTTTGTCCAGCGTGGTATCCGTCACGGGAGGAGGTGAAGTGGGACATTAACGGGCTGTATGATAAAATATGTGATGCCATATTTTATGAAATGGTGACCCCACTTCATTCTGTGGTTTTTGTAAGACAGTTACCGTTTAAAGAAAAAGTATAAGAAATACAATTATTGCTACGAAAATCGTAGAAAAGTTTGATACAAAACTCTATACCAAGCGCGATTAGTTTGGTAAAGTTTCCTCACACACTGAAAATGAAGTCGAGAATCACCTGTTCTGGAGTAAACCCCTTAATCAGAAACGCCTCTTAATTTTTTGTCAATTGATCAGCTTAAATTCTTACGTTTTAGTTTGGTATAAGGTTGGTTTTACTAAAAAAAATCTCGCTAAACAGTGATTAAATTTAAAGGCTTTTATGAGTAAGAGGGGAAGATATTATAATATTATTTTTCACTATTTTATTTACAATACGCTTCTATTTAATGTCACCTTAAGTTCTCTAGCAAATTTTTTTTTTGCGTGACCATTTGAATAGGAAGCAGGTCACGCAAAAAAAAATTGCAGTGTATTTATGCTTATGGAAAAATTATTAATGTATAACATTTATCATTTCTTCATACCTTTACGGAACCCTATCGCCTGTGTTTATTTAGTAAGTTAACATCGGTATCTCATTACACATAAATGTGTATTCATTCGATATATTCACGCTTTGTTTGTTACATTCAAACGCCATCATAATAAATAACATGTTAACAAAGACTCCAATACATTTTATCCCGATACATTCATTTTCAAAGCAAATCATAGCGTTCATTAATTATGTGCAGACCAAAGAATACGACCGATGAAGAATGTGTAAACGTTTACGACGTTGATAAATTAATAGTCTTTTATAATTTTGTCCTTTTTATTTTGTATGTGAAAAAAAGAGATGGCTATAAAAACATTTTGGCATTCATTAACGTCTATTTAAAAATAGGGAACGTTTTAAGTGAGGCGATAAGTGGAGTATGGTATGGTATTTACAACTTATTACTTCATTCAGATTTCATTATGATAAGACTTGATTGCAAGCATGATTCAATGCGTGTACTGAGAGAAAAGTAAAATGTAGTCTGATTTCCTATGCAGTGCTTTTTCTGTTGTTATATTTTGAGCTCACTCTCTTTTGCAGGGATGATTGTTACGGTAAATTATCAATACTTCTACAGTACCCACGGATTGAGATGGGGAAAGGGAGCATTTTTTATGATGACTTACTATAGTTACAATAAGAGGGAGGCTCTTTATCAGTCTAAATATAGTTAGTACAGTCACGAGCAATAATATGTACACATTTTCAAATTTTCTAAACTATCTGCACGTTTATCTAGACATTACAATATCAAAATGAATTCGTAATTTAGAAGAGGTTCCGTACAGTTTTGAATTAATCTTCGAATTTTCAATTTTGGATTGGCAGAACTTTAGATAACTGGTTTACAAAATGCGAAAATGTGTACATATTATTGCTCGTGACTGTACCTATACATGAAATACACAAAAAGAGATTATTTTGAAATAATGAATCTATGTTTCTTTCTAAAGTATTTAAGTATCATTATAGCAATAATTAAAGTCCAACGGAAAATGTGATAGACGATAACTTGGCAAGCTACTTTGTCCAGGCGACTAGCTTTTGTAACGTTGCGGACAATAAAATTCCTAGTGCACAAAATCCATCTACATGCCCTTATCTCTTTGGACGACTTCAATAAAAATATTACCATAGAACTAATGTAAGACTATCCCTAATACTAAGTACAATGTAACATACTAAAGCTATCCCTTTCTGAAGGTCATTTTGGGCCAATAACTGTTACATATTTAGCCGACCAAATAATCGGACCCTAACCTTAATCCTTATACTTAACCTTTATGCTCACTAACTCAGGGACATATAGCTTTGTAAATATACTACGAATAATACCTATGGCGGGTATAATTTTATTAAGATTTCATTTTATTTATTAATCATATAGATTTACCCTCTACCAATCCATCTGGCCAGCGTGGTACTAGAAGGCCAAGTATCCCTCCGTCACGGAAGGAAGCTGATGATGAAGAATGATGATGATGATGATATAGATGAAGAATGATGATGATGATGATATAGATTTACGAGTTAATCGATCTTCCTTTTTAAAGGCTGCAGGACAATGCTTTCTCTTGTAAATGCCTACTGGTGTCATAATTGCCTCCCATACACCACGCTGTCGTAATAAATTGGTATTGGTATACTCGTAAATTAGTCTTTAATTTACGTAAAGATAATGAAAATATGCGAAATATCCTTTAGTCAGCTAATTTCAGTCACTTGTGGAGGTTAGTTCATGTAAGTAATAGATTATTGATAAAACTCCTTTATTCCCGGTCGTCCTCACCCTGTCGTCCCCACTGGGTACAAGTGGGGAAAAAAAAGTTTTGTTCGTCCCCAGTGGTGACGATTGGAACTTTTTATTTCCCACTCGTTCCGCTTATAGACCGAGAGTCAAGGAATGAAATAATCGCAACATTATTCACCCACTTTAAATATGCTTTATATAATATTGTATTAAAGGGGTGTTATTATCATTATAACAAGGCGATTTGGGCTAAAGGTCGAGAACTCAAACTAATTAATGGAAAGAACCAACGCATATTTTTAATTTGTTGATTATATTATCTGTGATACGCATCTTAACAATGATTGTAATTTCGTTGATACTAGTTATTTCAATCTTTTAAAACTATTTTAAATTAAAAATATTGTTTAGTCTTAGAAAGTCATAATTAAAGCATTTTAATAATCCGTGAAATATTTTATTTAAATCCACCTGCAAAATTACAAAAACTTAGGTTTATTTTAAGTAGGTATAATGTTGCGATTATTTCATTCCTTGGACGACCAGGAATAAAGGTTGACTCTCGGTCTATAAGCGGAACGAGTGGGAAATAAAAAGTTCCAATCGTCACCACTGGGGACCAACGAAACTTTTTTTTTTCCCACTTGTACCCAGTGGGGACGACAGGGTGGGGACGACCGGGAATAAAGGATAAAACCCACTGTTTTCATATCATGATGATTAAGGGCCTTTTAATTAAAAATATAATATTTCAAACACCATTTTAATAAAACAAAACGTTTTTATTTTTCATCGAAAAAAGGAACATTGTTATTTCGAACATATGATTTTGTTTTCGAACTTTGACAAATGATACATTTTTATTACCGTTCGAATTGCTTTAATAGTGAATGGAGTTGAAATCGTTCTTGCATATTATATCGATTAAATACACTGTAGAATACTAACACAGAGTATTAAGAATCATAACAGCCCATTAATGTCCCACTGCAGGGACGGGCCTCCTCCCGTGACGGAGGGATACTTGGGCTACTAATACCACGCTGGCCAGAGGGATTGGTATAGGGTTTAATCAATTTCAAGTTTTCCTTCTTTTTACTTAGTAAAGATGAGATGAGGTGGTGACATACTTATTGTATTCTTACTCCGTCACCACACGTACAAGAGTATTAAGAATGCTAAATTTTATTTACATAGTTATACAATGTTCCTTCAGAGTCCATGCCATCCATGCTAGTCGTGGTCGCGGAGGAAACACAAAATAGAAATTAAGGTCCCACTGCTGGTATTTACCAAATAGCTGCATTCCCTGTGCTTATTCATTTCATTGTGCTAAATAACATACTTAGTGCAAATTAATTTGCAATGAAGGTTTTATTTAATGTTTATTTAACAATTCTTAATGTATTTAGTTTTGACAGGCAAAATTACAGATGTCAGTTTAATTTCAGCCTAGATTTATTTTGTATCTTGTTTTTCAACATAGTTTAAATGATGATGAGTAAATTTCTGAACACGAAAGACTGTTACTGACAGTATAATACTATATTATTTTGAAAATATATTTACTGAAATTGTATTTACTACAAAGTAGAAATAATGTAGTCTACGCTGTAAGTTACTTCTAGTATTGTGTATCCTGGCTTAGTTTACATTGCTTTAAGTGGAGCTGGTCAAACGCTTAAGTGCTGCTTTACCGCAACTCCAAATGCAATTCTACATACTATGTAGTAATAAGAACGGACTATACCCTCTGATTTAATGTATACTAAGTAATTCTATGGAAGTAGGTAAGTTCTTTCTTCTTCAAAATTTTTGAACCGAGTGTCATGTTCTGTAATTTTGCGAGCTTTAGCTGTTGCAAAAATTGTGTAGGGATCCATACTAATATTAATGAAAAAATGTGTCTGTCTGTTTGTCTTTCTTTCACGGCAAAACGGAGCGACGAATTGACGTGATTTTTTAAGCGATAATAGTTAAAGTGATGGAGAGTAACATAGGCTACTTTTTGCTACCCCGAATTGAACGCGAGCGTAGCCGCGGCAAAAGCTAGTAATATCATAAAAGGTTGAATCTTCATCTACATTATAAATGGCTTCGACGGCTCAAAACATTCTTTCGTCAGAACATATTTAGTATACTGGACAGTATACTAAATATGTTTGGAAGAAGAAACCCCAAAACATAAGAAAATATCTGCCTCATCTTATATTCATCAATAAATAGTGATGTATGAAGTGTCTAGCGCTAATGAAACGTCACATAGAACAATTGACAGATGTAAGGATCACGGTGGTTCAATTAACCTAATTATACCAAATGTCGTATGGCTGTTGGCTCCGTTTCAAAGAACAAGTTGTGTGGCGATTGAAACCTATTAGTATTTGTTCCCTGGTGTGACAGTAAGAGAATACATAGGTATAAATCATTTGTTGGGTGTGACTCACAAATGACAAAAATACCCTCTCTTTTCTGTCAACATAATGCAGTGCTTTCTCCGTGTGGTGACGGAGTAAGAATACAGTATGTCACCACCCGATCTCATCCCATGGGTGTCGTAAAAACCGACTAAAAATATTCACGGATAGTCCATCCGTGAATAATATCTTTACAAAATAAAAGGAAGGAAAACTTGAAATTAAACCCTATACCTATCCCAGGCCAGCGTGGTATTAGTAGGCCAACTATTTCTCCGTCATGTAAGAAGGCCCGTCCCTGCAGTGGGACATTAATGAGCTGTTATGATGAATGCTGGGGCTTTGCATCTTACCAAAGTCTTTTCTTACAGTTGTTTCTGGAAGAGGTCTAAGCATACAAATAGTATGATTAATTATATCAACAAACACCAGCAATTTATACTAAGCTAACTCATAAAAGTAAACTTTACAGTACACGCGTTTAAAGGGAAAAACGCGATAACTTTTATATTAATAAAGATATTGATTTGAAATTTTGTATGATTATTAATTATACAAAATTTCAAATCAATATCTTGATTTATTTATAGTTATTTCATATTTATATTTTTCCTTAAATGTGTATATTTTTTAATTTAGTGCAAGTTAGCCGTATATACCCCTAATTTCTCAATATGATTTTACGCACTACACACGTCTAAATAGTAGTCAGCGTAGTGTATTACGGGCGGTCACAGTACTAAACAAGTGTGATTTTTATTGCTTTACATTGCTCACTCTAAAATGTATTATGCATTCATTTAAACTTAAGCCTACATTTAAAAATGTCAAATATGCTGTCTATAAAGTATTTAACATAGTTTTATACGAGAAATAATGTAAAACATACAGTCGCTAACTAGTGCATGGCCAATCAAAGAACGAAATCCGATTGGGCTACATTACGCTAAGTAACATTTAGCGTAGTGTTACACGAACTTTAAGCAAAGCGGCTATAACTTACAAAATAATATAGTAAATTCTATAAACCATATTTTATATACTTTAACCTACAATATAATATTTAATAGCACATTAAATTTCCCTTTTTATTTGCAGTATTAAGCGGAATCTCATCCTTTTTATCAATACTCCTCAATGAATTTTTTACCTTTTTGGTAAATTTCACTAAATATTTAGCTCGTTTTCGTGTCATTTTTGTAAAAATACACTAACACTATTAACATTTAGACTAACTTGTAACAACAGCTCTATTAATTAGCATTATACTAATAAAGTGTTTCCAACCGCGCACTTCCATCTTATAATGCGACAAGTGAAGTTAGCGTAAACTAAATCGATCGATTCTCAAAATTACCTGTACTTAGCGTTGTATAAAATTTGTAACTTCTTTATTTTTGTATATTACTTTATGATTTTTTTATTACAAATAAAATAGCACATTTTAAGCACTTTAGCGTAAAAAACGATTTTTCCTAAAATTCGAGTTAGCGTAGTATAAATTGTTGGTGTCGTGTGTTAAGTATATCAATACATAATATAAGAACGTAAACGTAAAGTCAAATTTAGTATAGAGTACCTAATCTCAATACAAAATCTATTTTAACACGTCTGAAGCCCGCAATATCAACTAGATACTGTTTTCCAAGAAATGTCACACTACCTTGAAATCCCTACAGTGGTTTGATTTCCAGATAGTGTGATATTTCGCAGTACCTAGTAGTAAATTGTGTATCCAGCCATTGTTGTTGTAATATCTTTTCTCTTTAATTATGTATAAGATATAAAGACGAATGGGCAAAATATTAATAACTTATCAAGTACTTACTTCTAATTGATACATAGATGCAAGTGTTACAAGACTGGGGACGGGTTCCATACAAAAATGCCCATTCTTCTTTAACTGTCGTTTTTAGCATTGATATAATAAATTAATGATTGTTATCATTCCCGAGCTCACCGCAACTTTAAAAATTTTTTGCTACATAGCCACTCCATTTAATCAAAATCTTTTTAAATTAAAGTTTAAATAGTCTCTTGACAAAGATTTTTTAAAAAAATATTTTAATAAAATTATTGAAAGGGACCAATTAAGTAAATTCTTTTTTTTATTCAAAACATGATGTCATTCTGTCCCTGTAGCTATTTGCCGCATCAGTGAATACACGATTCACTGTCTTGAAATTAAACTACGTTCGGGAATGTTCATTTTAAACGAATCTGGACGAATTCACGCTTTAAGGGTGATTCTCTTTTGTTTCTATTAAAAGGTCAGTAGAAAAGTAAGAAGGGTTTTCTCACCGAGAGTATCGTGTCTAGATTACATTTTCACTTCTGCACTTGTAGTTGAAGTAGTAACTAGTAAGAAATATTTTATTATATCAATCAATGCCTTATCTATCGTCCAACGGCTACCACCACTGCCACTTCCAAATATAGTACAGGAGGCGTACCGGAAAGCTCAGGGTGGGGAGACCCCTCACACGGTGGACTGACGACCTAGTTAGGACGGCGGGAAACCGACGGATGAGGGAGGCACAGGATCGCACAAGGTGGCAATACTAGGAGGAGGCCCATGTCCAGCAGTGGACGTCAATTAGCTGATATGATGATGATGATGATAGGAGGAGAAGAATCTTATCTTATCAACTGGCACCACAATAGCCTAGACTGTCATGTGGGTGAGGCAACGACTGCAATTAATTTAGTCATTTACTCGGTCGACATCGCATGAATTTACATTTTTATATATTTTAGTTATTTAAAAAAATATTAAACTGTGTATTCGTTTGTTAATTAATGTATAATTATAACTTGCTTTAACTCTTAACTAGCTATATAAACATTACTTTATACAAACTGGTGAATTTCAGCAAACAAAAATGACACTTTCTCCGTTAAATTGCAAGTGAGCTGAGCTAAAAGAACCCGAATGTAATAAACAAAAAATAACAAATAACTCCCTTTCAGTACTAATATGATCCTAAAGCTGAAATTTGCTGAGCTGGATATCAGACCGAATTACGTAGGTACTGTACACAGACTTAGCCCGTCTTACATACGTCATTTCATCTCACCTTTCGTCTCCCATCTTCACATAATCCATATATCTCTTTGTTCTTCGATAAAGCTAACATAATATACTCCGTATTTCCAACTTACATTGTATTCTGTACTTAAAATAAGGAGATAGAAATAAGAAAGTTAAGTTTCAGTTTCAAGCACATTTCGTGGGTACATAAGGTGGGTAAACTTTCAAACAAGTTATAAGTTCCGAAAAACCTGCGTACAAGTTTAATGCGAGTGGAATTCTTATGGAAACAGTTCGGAAGCCTATTTGTATGATAACGTCGTAATAAGTTTTGATTAAAAATATAGTTTTGTAAGTATTTTATGTAGGAGTTATGTTAGTTTTTCTTTCTCTAAGTAAAAAAACACAATGGTTATTCACAGCCCATTAACGTCCCATTGCAGGCCTACTAATACTGCGCTGGCCAGACAAGTTTTCCTTCTTTCTATGTAAAGGCAATATTCACAGATAGTCCCTTAGTCGGTTTCTACGACAACCCATGGGATGAGATGGCGTGGTGATATATTGTATTCATACTACGTCACCACACGGATACAATGGTTATTATTACAAAGAAATTCCTTAAGTGTAATAAGCAAAGCTACCTTAGTTTCTGTAGGTACAATTAGGCAAAATGATGTCGAGCAGAATAGTTTCTACGGTCAGCTCTGCACTGACTTGTATTTTGGTCATTGAGCAAATTCTAGGAACAAGCTAGCTGCTGCATTAAATGCGTGATTGATCAAACGGATGCAAAATGTTTATGTGATTAGAAAATTAATTAGAACTAATTGTCCACTTACTGCAAGGAGATATTCATTTTATAAATTTTCGCTATATTTGAGGTCTTCAAACTGTAGATACCTTTGAAAAAAAAAACATTAATTTCCCAAAAATGCGGCTATCGTCAACCTTAGGTTGTGGTTAAGCCATAAAGTTGTTGTTTCACAAGCCGACAAAAACGTCTGAGAGGGCTGATACCTTTACTACTATCAAAGGTACAGACTGGCATCGTCGGCTTCTTATTTTTAATTTTCCGTACATATTCCTAACTGTAGCAGTAAGTTAAGCTACACAAATATTAAAACAAAAACTCATATAAATATATGAATCACAATAGTTTGTTAGCTGCAATAAACAACTCCGTACTGTAGCTTATCTATCAACATAACGAAGTCTGCAAAACCCAGTAATGAATATTATCAAGTTCTTTTGTTACCCCGAGGGTGCGCTCCGAGCTATAGTTACTATATTTTCCTTTAATTTACTTATTACATAAATATGTATGCTGTGGATACATTTAATTATGTTTTGTACTGCGTGAGCAAGATTGGACTGACCTAAATGTTTTACTCTTTGTATTCTTTTAAAAGGATTGCGTATGAAAAAATATTATACTCATGTCACATTTTTCTACATTTTATATTACAGGATGTGTTAGTTCATCTTAGAAGCACATTAATGTCCCACTGCAGGGACGGGCCTCCTCCCGTGACGGAGGGATACTTGGCCTACTAATATCACGCCGGCCAGACGGATTGGTATAGGTTTTAAAATCAAGTTTTCCTTCTTTTTATTTCGTAAAGATAATATTGACGGATAGTCCCTTAGTCGGTTTTTACGACACCCATGGGATGAGATGAGGTGGTAACAAATTGTATTCTTACTCCGTCACTACACGGATAGATGTGTTAGTTACAAAAATATAAATATTGTGAAGAAGACTAAGGCATTTATTACATGAGTTTATAAAGCAAAAGATTACAGTTGCTACGTTTTCTAATGTTAAACGGAGGATTGGTTATCCCAATGCGCAATACAAGCAGAGTATGCAAAACTCTATCATTTAAACACGATCATAAATACATTTATGTTGTTATCATTTTGAGGTTTAATAAATATACCTAGTATTATTTACGAGTATTTTATATCCGATTAAAACCGAATGAAAACTTTAGTAAATATCTCATTTAAAACGTTTTATTTGGTTTCATAGTAATAACCTTTGCAATAACATTAACAGGAATCATTATTACTATTTGCACGTTTGTACAGCAACACATCAAATATTTATTTTTATTGAAAATTGTACCTTATTACGTGGGGTTATGGTGTGTCTTGTGGACTCCACACAATGGACCAAAAGAGAGTCTAAGTGTGGAAAATAGAGTCCACCGTCCTATGGTGTGTCGTATTGCTGATGTCTTGTTTGATCTACTACCACTTTTGTGTGCTATATTGATCGGGTCTGACGTTTGACCAAGGTTCCCGTAGATTTAACCAACAGCGAAGATAATTTGAGCATGTTGCTGAATCATTAATAAGTTGTGAAAAATAGAAAACAGCTATTATTATTTGTGACATCCTACAAAAAGGGCAAGTGAGTAGCACTCGGAACACGCGGGCAAGTCAAAATGTATGAAAGTGGATGAAACAAAGCAAATAATTACAGTACTTGGCGTTCCGTCTCTGCCTTACCCTACGAAATAAAGCGTGATTATACCTATCTGTCAATAAGTAATGCCGATAGAAAATGGAATTACAAATAGTGTGTTTTACATTTATACACTATAAACTTATCTATCCAGAAATAAAACACAAACTTTGCACATTCAGAGTTGCGAATTCTAAAGAGGTTGTATATAAAGTTAACTTTTGTATCCGTGTAGAAATGTACTCGCTACTTGTAGTTGAGTTATTATGTTAGTTTGGAAAGAGGAACTGAATATCATTACCTTGTTTTATGACATAAACTTATATTTTACTAATAAAACTTTGCATAATTACCCGACTTATACAGAAGGATGTTAATGTTTTACGCGTTTGTGGATGTGTATGTTAGGCCCTGCGCAGACGACAGACTATCCGTGACGGACTTTTTAGTCTGTGAAAATAGAACCTATGGAATTATAAGCACTAACGTACATGACACGCAAAAAGTCCGGCGCACAAAAGACTCTAACATATGCCGTGTATGGCAGACTTTTTGTGCGCCGCAGACTCGATCGCACAAAAAGTGTGCCGTCTGCGCAGGGCCTTTTGGGTACGAATGTTCGTTCATTGTATTCCTTCACAGTCTAAACGGTTTGACCAAATTTTGTGTTGATTTTTTTGTGATAGAGTTCAAGTATCCAAGGCCTTATCACTTTTGGCTCTCATTTCTCCAAATTTTAATTTTTAACGAAGAATTATTTTGACACCCACCAGAGTAGGTTATTAATGAAAAACAAATTGCATGTTTACGGGATTCTGCCAAACTTGCGATAAAGAATAGTGTCTAAAGTCGTTTGTGTCCAAGTCTAATCTAGTTTGGGAGTAGATAGCGTTTTATTTATCATCAAATTATATTTCAGTTTCCAATTTTCATCCTACAAAAAAATAAATTAACCGCTAGTGCATAATATAAATATCTCATGCATAAATTCGTAATGATGAAGTCAATATGCAGTATTCTCTATATTGGCATTATTGCCACGTCTAGCAGGATCGTTAATTGAACCGATTTATGAGACAGCCTCGCGTATGCTGGTACCACACAATTAGTGAGCCTTTGATTTATACCAATATTACCTTCCGTACGATTAATTGAGATTTACTGCATTGGAACAATAAAAAAATTATATTGAGCTACAAAGGATTATTTTGCTTTAATCACGGAGTAAGAACAAAAGATGTTGATTTTTCTTCTTTACATCAGCATCACTGGCCACAGTTTCTGAGTAGTTAAATGTTGCAGGGTCTTTAGATTTTTTTTTACAGCGTAGTTGATGGTGGTAAAGTCCAGTAGCTGCGCAGCATTTCTTGCCTTATTCGCCGCTGATAAAGCATGAGACATTTTCGGTGGTGATCGGGCACCGACAAAATCTTTACTGACTTAATTTTATTAACAAAAAACATAGTTTAGCCCGTTTTAATCGACTATTTTTATGAAACCATATTTGAGATAGCTTTATTCCAAGCAATTCCATAACCTTCACAACTAGAATAAAACTGCTTTATTTAACTCTAACTTAAAGGTACAATCACAAATAATATGAGTGACCTAAATTGTCCCTTACCTCAAATTATGCGTCATTATTTACCTCCAGTACTAAGTCAACATTCATCGTAGTGCTGTCTGTCTGTTTACATATGATTTGGCCCAAAACCCGTCTCTTGGACGATTACAAAGAAATTGGAATTGAGCTCGTGTCCTTTTTTTGTGTAAACAGTAAAATGTTTTGTATGATTTTCGGGGAACAATTTCGATGTTTCGTGCGCATTTGTACCGGAATGTCAAGATACTTAATCGAATGTGTGAATGGGGACACATATTTGAATCTGTGTGACCTTTTTTATATACTTCCACGCTTCAATGAGTCTGACGATCGTGATTTTTGTAACTTATTCGGTTGGAAAGTTTTCTTTTGTATTTGTTGTTCATTATGTTCATGTGTGTATGTACCTATAAGCTGTTTAATATATAATGATATACTTGATATTATTTCTATTGATTTTACTAAGAGTCTTATTTCTACGTGATGAAGTACTAAGAATTCAAAAGTCTTTCATGTCTTATGTGAGAGTACCATCAATTGAGTTTGCATATTCCTGTGACTCTACTTATATCTACTATAGTTAAATACGGTCGTCATGGCAGTCGTAGTCAGTAAAGCGATTCTAGTAATGACTAAACTTGCTATCGCTGACATTTAATTGTAATTTGATTCTGCCAATCCCGACTAATAATAATTAACTGTATTACAATTTAGCAATGGTAATGTATCGTGATATAGTTATATGATAATATGTCATCATAACAGCCCGTTAATGTCCCACTAAAGGAACAGTGCTCCTTTACTGACGAAGAAAAATGAAGTCGTTAAGCGGTTGTCACAATCCTGAATAATTTAATTCCAGCAATAAACCATAATAATATAAAACTGCTCGGGTAACGTTATGTAAGTATATTATAAATAATTAAAATAATCATGGTTTTAGTGCAGATATATACATTGTTCACATGTTCATTCAACGTAAAGTAGCTTTTTGTACCTACCGTTTCATGCAATATGCAATTCTCCGTTAAATACTTATCATTTTTCAATTGTATTAAATTCTTTTTATAAAGTCGGAAACATGGTTTCAGCATTAACATCGTTGTAAAAATTAATCCTTTCCTTTTTACTAGAGGCCCAATGAGTTAACAAAATATAATAAAGTTTCACGAGCGCGAACATAGTCGAACATTGCCGAAAACGACCGAACAGAGTTGCGTTTCACCATAGCACGAGTAACCATGAGGTGCTTAAATAAAACAAAGTATAATATGTCGGTTCAAAGCTTTAAAAAGTCCATTAACACATAGATAGTACCCGACACACGCCCTCTACCGAGTATTGTGTTAAAAAATATTCAGAGTATGCGTGGTAACGTATTTTCTCTGTGTGCTTTTACTTATTTTAACGCGATGTTCTAGGTATGTTCTCGTAAAAAAATGTTATGAGACATGAAATGTTTTTACTGAGAAAGTGTATTTTTAAATAATTGCTAGTTCATGTAGGTGTCTAGATTTTAATGTCAACCCTGTTTAACCACTTAAAAAGAGTTATATTATAAAACTTGGTAAAGACGCAGACTTTAGGGTTCCAGTTATCACAACAGCCCATTTGTTAATATCCCACTGAAGGGAGGGCCTCCTCTCGTACCGTAAGGATACTTGGCCTACTAATACCACGCTGGCCAGACGGATGGGTATAGGCTTTAATTTCAAGTTTTCGTTCTTCTTATTTCGTAAAGCTTATATTCACGAATAGTCCCCTGGTGATTTGGTGACAGAGTAAGAATACAATTTGTCACCACCCCATCTCATCCCATGGGTGTTGTAAAAACCGACTAAGGGACTAACCGTGAATATTATCTTTACGAAATAAAAAGAAGGAAAACTTGAAATTGAACCCTATACCAATCGTCTGGCCAGCGTGGTCTTAGTAGGCCAAGTATCCTTCCGTCACGGGAGGAGGCCCGTCCCTGCAGTGGGACATTAATGGGCTGTTATAATAAAAAAAAACATATTGAGTTTTTCAGCCTCTACTGACTGAAACCACCCGAAGTTTTGTCATGTAGGCCAAGAACCACGTGAAACTCTACCGCAGCTTGAATAATTTTTAGATAATAATGCCAATAACCAATTTATTTTAGTAAAAGTCATATTTATATAATATAAAAGCGTCGTAATGACAAGACTTATTTCAATACCCACATTTTCTCTTTAAATATTTCCTCTTTTAAAACAAACGTGAAATGGTTCGCAAACATTTTTCGATATTTTTAATTTCCAGTAACTGCTAATTGCCTTCAATGAAGTCACCAGTTCTGTTTGTGTTAAAGCATTGAAAAGTTTTTAAAATTCCTGTAATATTTGAAAGCATTTATGTGGTTCCAAATTTTAATTTAATTAGAAAACCTTATTTTAAAGGGAAATGTAATTAAAGGGAGTGAACAACAGTTGGTACTATTAAATGCTTTGTCAGCTGTTATAAAGTAATGGTATAACGTATTTTTTTTTAATTATAAAAAATAATTTTATTTTCCACCACAAGAATTTTTTACATGGATATTGGTTATAAAATCTATGAGGGGTGGACTGGAGCCTAAACTAGGGAAACCCTGTATTTCAGGACTCCAGGGCACTCGCTCGCAAATACAAGAACTTGATACCTATAAATGTGCTTGATTTTTGTTAATTCATCATTACACTGCGACTGCTAAGAGGGACTCTGTACTGTTGTAAGCTATGCGTATTCACTAGATGTGAAACGCATAACGCTTCCAAAGATTCTTCGTGCAAACGCCTCGTCCACCTCATGATAGAGGTTGCAACATCGACACCAGAAGTATCAATTAACGTAAGGGACATTTTGGCCAAAATGAGTTATATATACCGTTGGATTCGGAATTTCACGCTCTATCGTTTGGTATATTTGAAATTTCTCTATCGTTAAAAAAATGTCCCTTACAGTACACGTTTTCGAAGGTCTAGACTGTTTTTTATACTAAAAAATTAATTTACCGGACGTTAATATTTTTACGTGTTAGAAAAAATAATGTAAATAGTTCTGAAATGCAATTCAGTCCCTTACAATAAATAAAAGTTTTGTACAATCTCACAATATGACCTTCACGTTAAAACACAATACATAACTTTACTCTAATTTGTCGCTTACCTTAATATACATTCAAGGGCCCACCTTTAATTATGTCTAAAATTTAGAAAAAATGTACACAGTATTTTTCGGTATCATCAAATATTTTACTTAATTACAAGTATGAATTAAAAAACATTTAATGAACAAAATTTCTTAAAAAATCAACAACATGAGAAACAGCCATAAAAACTGTAACATTTAGTTAATTGTCCTAGACATGTTCCATAAGATTTAAGTCTGAACTTCAAGGAGGCCATAGTTATTTTCGAATCACACCCTTATTCAGGTATTCAGTTGTGATTTTTAGGGATGTGTGGCCGGGCGCTATCATGGATTAACAGAAATTATTCCCCAATAAATGGCGCAATTGGCATCACATAAGGTTCTTAAGCCTCTGTAACATATTTTTCTGCGTTTACACCACCACTTTAAAAAATAACCAAATCTGTACGAGCCCCGTAAATGATGCCACCCAAAACATTATTGAACCACCTTGGCACACCACAGTTTCAAGGGGTACATGGGGCAAACCTTTTATTTTTGTGGCTGTAAGAACTCTGACGACCTTCACGATAACTTAATGATATCCGATATTTGTCTGTAAACACCACATTTTTCGAATGCTCTCGACGGATCGACATCCGTATTGGCAAGGCGGCAACCAAGTTCGGGAAGCTAGGTACAAGGGTATGGTACAATGAGCACCTTACTACTAAGACCAAGATGGTTGCCTTTCAGGCTTCCATCTTAAGCATACTCTTGTACGGAGCTGAAACCTGGACATCGTATGCAAAACAAGAACGTCGCCGTCGTCTTAACTTATGTAACATGCGTTGCTTACGAAAGATCTTGGGCTTAGCATAGCAGTACAAGATGACGAACGAGAAGGTTCTAGAAATTGCACAGCTGCCTAGTCTGACAGCGCTTCTTAAATAGAGACGTCTACGTTGGCTAGGGCATGTGCATAGGATGGAACCTCCTCTCCATTACAACGACGAGTTCTCCTTGGTGCAGTAGCGAATGGAAAAAGAGATGTTGGGAGGCCGCTGCTTCGTTTCAAAGACTGTACCAAGCGAGACATAGCAGCATTTAAAATCGACCACCGTGACTGGGAGAAGCTCGCGGAAAAACGTCCTGAGTGGCGCAAACGTTTCGGAGAGGGTCGCAAAATTTTTTAATGAAGCCTGGATTGGAGTGCTTGCTGACAAGAGACAGAAACGACATGAACATGGTTCGACAATAATGTCCAAGTTACTTCTTTTGTCAAGCCTGTGGTATCGGTCTGTACAGTCATCAAAAGCGTTGTATCACAGACACCACCTCATAAATCGTCTGCAATAGACGAAAAGGCCTTATATATATTGTCCATTGCCTGTACTCACGAGAGAAATAAGGATCTGTGGTCCTCTAGCAGTTTTAAAAGCTTAACCTTCTTCTGACCGTACGTATTCCCCCACACACATTTTTAACTTCTTGGAGTTGGTTACGTGTTTGAATTACTGTAATGAACCAGTTCCTGAGGACATTTCTGACGATAAAACGGTTATGTCAAGTCAAATTACACAACTTACTACTGTGACCTGGTCTCCGTTCATAAGATCCTGTCTCTAGGAACTGCCTAACTGCATTTACCACAGTCGTATTTACTGTTCGACCAGTCCGAATTTTCTCCAAAATTTTCAAAATTAATCTAAAGATATTGTAAGTTTAAGTATATTTTTACTAATGGAATTAATAATAAAGATATCAGGTCCAAAATTACATGATAATTGCTCTTAATAGTTTATCATACATCATATTTCATCCAGTTCATAGTAGTTTATGTCCTTTACAGTAGATTTGTGTTATAGTTTCCTATTAAACTTGGTGCTTACTTTAATATGGGATAGTTCCCATTGAAAGCTTGAGTGCCTTAAAGGACAACTAGCAGGAACTAAGCAACTTTTTTTAATGTAAGGGACATGCTATTTTCTAAACGCGTAAGTTTACGTAAATATTTTATTTATAGTTATAAAGAAGAGAAACTTATAAGAAACTTTGTCCTAGACACTTTTAAGATTAGGGCAACTAGTAAAAAGTTACAGAAGAATTTGTAAAATCGGAATGGTTTTTTGGCTCTCCTGAAAAGTCGTGTTTTGTCCCTTACGTTAATTGATACTTCTGGTGTCGACATTTGCGATAACGACAGTTCCTTCACTGCACGAAGAACCCCTTACGTAAGATGTAGGTTTAAGGAGGCTTGCATACAACATAGTTTAATTCTCAAAAACTTAAAACCGACATACAATTCACATCTGTCCGTGTGGTGACGTAGTAAGAATACAATATCTTATCACCCCATCTCATCCCATGGGTGTCGTAAAAACCGACTAAGTGACTAACCGTGAATATTTTTTTTACGAAATAAAAACAAGGAAAACTTGAAATTAAACGCTATACCAATCCGTCTGGCCAGCGTGGTATTAGTAGGCCAAGTATCCCACCGTCACGGGAGGAGGCCCGTCCCTGCAGTGGGACATTAATGGGCTGTTATGATATAATAATGACAATTCACATCTGCTAAGGGAATGTTTCCTAAAACATCAAAATCGTAATAGGCCTGTGACTGGTAGATAAGCGGTGTAACAAGCAACACGATTCTTAAACAACAAATCCCGAACTCGATAGATTGAAGATTACGAACTGTCGAAGTACTTTAAAACTCCTTATCACGGTACCTATCACTTTTATTGAGTTTCGTTTCATTTGTACGGAAGCCAATTATTGGGAAAAGAGCTCTATCTATTTGATGAAATATGAACCCAATCATATTTTATTTATTTGGAAAAATAAACGTTATTACATTGTATAATGCATAATTGATACAGTTTTCGGTAGTAGGTAGTTAATGCAATAACAACGACATAATCACACATTTTCCAAAAACATTGCTGTGATAGGATCATGAACTTAGATCTAGACAATTAACTGCTTAAACTATTATAAATCTATTTACATCTTAACTTACGAGTATGTAGTTTAATGTTTTGATATGTTGTGTTATATTGTGTGTAGTGGTATATTGTGTGTAGTGAGTGCTGTACTATGTCATGCTACGTTTTTTTATATTATATTAGGTAATTTTATGGTATATTGTGTTGTGTTATGTTAGGCTACTTCAAAATAACCGTTTGGTGAAATTTTAGTTAAAATAAAATACAACTTTTTGTGATATTTGTTATAATTTTTCTAGAGTAACAAGGCAGTTTAAAATTAACTGCAATACACGTATAATAAATAAAATGGTATGATTGATTTATATTTTACTAAACCGTGTCTTGGGTGGTAGTTACATAAGGTTTAAAATTTAAATCGTATGACTACGAGTAACCTCATAAATAAGACTATAGTTAGTGACTACTTTTTAGATTCTTTACTATGATTTACCAGCAAATCTGTGGTTTCAGATAATTAAACATACCTACGCCTTTAATTACTACCTCATTTCATCTCAAAATAACTACCTACACTAAAACGTAATATCTCAAAAATATAAAAAATAAAATTAAGCCTACTTTATACAGAAGCCATACAACTATAACTTACGTTAAGAAAATATTATCAGCATTTATTCTGAGACTCCGGTGCCTTTTATATTATGAGAACTAAAAACATCAAATTAAGTCAGCAAATTACCGTCCCTAGTGCACTTCACGGACTTCACTTTAGCTCTCAAATTAAATAACTTTGTTATGTTTATACATTCAATTTATACCTATGTTATGTTAGAAAAAAATATTATATGGTTTGGCCAAACGCTTTTGTCAAATATCCCGTATTTTTTTCAACCAGACTGGCTAAGCTACGGTAAAAAATTTCAGACACTACAATGACATTTTCTTTTTTTTTATTAGCTTTATTTATTTAAAGGCTTGTGGTCATTTATGACCAAGTCAGCCTAAACAATGACATGATGTTTCGAATTCGTATTATAAGCCTCTCGATTGACAATCGCCTTTAACGACACTGGCAATGAGTACAATAATATTATTTTATACCTGTCACTACAAGGTTATTTTCAAAGCCTCTCTATTAAGAGCTCATGTGAAATCTATATTAGGAATGAGTCTTCAAGGTTTTTTATTCCAAGAAATCTGAATCTGTTACAGTCTTCTAAGTATCGATATTACCGTGTGATGTCAATATAAAATCTTAGTTCAATTTTGGGAACTTTTGATTATAAAGGCGCGTCGGGACGGGTATCAGGACGATTATCGGAATGAACTTCGGGACGGGAGTACAAAATAGCGTCGTACGGTCGTCGAGTGGGACTGGTTTTGTGACGGGCGTCGGAGCGGGTAAACATGCCTATGATAAAAAGTACTCGATCGCCGCCTGGAATTCAATTCAGCACAAATATTTGTGCAAGGAGACTCTTGAGCCATTAGTCGTTTCGAGTTGGACATGCCAATGACCCTGACGTGTAGTCCGTTGGGAATTTAGACACTGAAAAAAGGAGTATCTTGTAGCCTGCGTTTTTTAATACTTTAATTCCAAACCTGATAAATTCTATTTAGCGTAGAATCTTAAGTAAAGTAGTCATCATCATCATCATCAGCTCATTAATGTCCCACTGCAGGGACGGGCCTCCTCCCGTGACGGAGGGATACCTGACCTACTAATACCACGCTGCCGAGACCGATTGGTATAGGGTTCGATTTAAAGTTTTCCTTCTTTTTACATCGTAAAGATAATATTTACGGTAGTACTTCTATAAAAGGAAATAATAATATGGTATTATTATACACTAAAGAAGACATATTCGTAGCAATATTGCGTGGGACACATTATTGAACACGTTCCCTTTCTTTATCGACTTATTTACTAACATGTAAAATGCGTTTCTGCTTAGAAAGTTCAATGGGTAAGGAACTGTCATTTCACTCGAGTAACTCAAGTAAGTATCATCACGTATGCACCCTTTAACAGATAAGCACATGCTCAGTCGAGTTTCACTTAAGTGTACTCGATATATTTGATGCATCTGCACCTCTACCGATACAGAATGGGTGATATTTTCCATAAAATGGGGCATACGGTTTAAAATTGAGCAGAAAGTTGATATGTAAGTAATTAGAAAAAAATATATAAATTTTTATCTCTATTAACATTGCGGTATGTGGCTTCCGCTTGGTATAGTGTTTAATGTCTAAATTTTATATTTATTTCATGGTTATTTAGTACCAGAAGAGAAAGGGTGGGGAGAACGGCTTTGACGACACAATTAGGAATATGGTTTTGACATTTTTGTATTTATACTCCTTCAAATTGATAATAACTTTTTACTTAACTAAGTCACATAATTTATAAAATATCTAAACTAAATAAATCAAGACCTATTTGACATTTACTAAAAGTTTTTTATTAAATAAACTACAGACGCAATCAAAAAATTTCACGAGTATTGGTTCTGTACGGTAACAGAATACAAAATATATGTTTCACGATATCAATTTCGTTTCTAGTATTGCTATGTAATTGATATTACAGTTCCATTCATATATCATAGTCAACAACTATCGTGTTTAAGTTATCATAAGAGTAAAATGTTTTAGTTTGCTGTGATCTACAAAATGTTGATCTGATCTTTAACGTTTTGAGTTTATTAAATCATTTTTTTAAAGTCCTCAAGACACTGGGCAAGATCCTAATACAATGTTTACTAGGAATCTTAAAAGACAGGGCTACAGTCAATCCAATATCTACCCTGAACTTCATTTGGTAAGTTTTTGGTCAGATGAGGAGAGCAACACAGTGTATCATCGGTTCATAATAAGTTGCCAGCAAATATTATTAATGCAGCCGGCCTCCGCAACTTTAAAAATCTTTTAAAAAGCTGGCTTGTCGAGCAAGCATTTTACTCATTTGACGAATTTATTAAATTAAAATAATAGTTAGTTAATTGTTTATTAATTTGATTGTAAATAAGTAATTAATTGTACCTATGCTTAATAATTATGTATCTCAATACTGTGTATAATATTTTATTATGACGTGTAATATCTTTACCAATAAATGAGTATGAGTATCACTGTTAGCAAGCATTGTCATCACTAAATATTTATACAAAGAAGACAAAACATATTAGTCAGTCCCAGATGGACGGCATTCCTTAAATAGTCTCTACACTATAATTAACAATTTTCTTTTATACAGCATTTTTATGCTTAGACAGTAAAAGCATTGAAAACAGAAGACGCTTTATTTTTGATAAAATCTAAGCTTATTGTCGACTGAACTTCATAGCGTTAAATATTTTGCCAGCTTGTGCAAAAAACCAAAGTCATATTGTTAAGTTGAAGTTTTTTGTAAAAAAGGACAAAATGTTTAAATAATCCCAAGTCTTTTATCTAGCAGTAAGAAAGTTTACGAGTGTTTTACTTTCGATACATTCATTTAACAGTTCATTGTCAGGATATAAATGATACTATCAACCCGAAGTTTCTGTATCGAAATACTGATACTATCATAAAATGTGAATATGCTTGCCAAGCCAAAAAATATTAACAAATTATGTAGCTGACCCGTGCCCACTTCGTTGGGCGGCGAAAAAAACGCGTCCCTTTTTTAAACATATTTCATTACTGCTCTATTCCTTTTAGTCATAGCGTGATACTATATAGCCTATGACACTCCCCGATAAATAAACTGTTCAACACAAGAAGAATTTTAAAATCGGTTCAATAGATCCAGAGATTACCCCCTACAATGTCACAAACACACAAACTTTACCTCTTTATAATATTAGTATAGATGAACAGAAAGTATAAAACAACCATATGATTAGAGAAAATATTATTGAAATCGATATTTAAACAAACTTTTTTTCTACAAACCGGACCAGAATGGGTATAACCCTAATAAAAAAAATATGGAGCTAACCACAAAACTGTGCGTAAAGTAATTAAAAGTAAGGTGAATTTCAGTAATAGAGCATCGTATTTGAAAGAAACTCATTGTGTACAGATTGTCTCTGTAAACAATGAGTTTCTTTGAGTTCTGGACGACAACTTCAAAGGAACAATATTTTTACAAAACACACTTAGACAAGTTTAGTTTTTGCACCCTGTTACAACAGTTTTATAACTAGTTCGTGCAACATTTTGATTGTACACTAACAAGCAAAGTTACGCGTACAAATGTATTTATTTTAAAATATTATATCATTTAAATATTTTTATATAATACCTATAACTTGTGCAGCAAAGGGTTCTTATTGTTTATCAGTGAAGTCAGCCCTTGGACTTAAGGGCATTGCATTGCCGAATGACCTTGAAGATCTGAGGTTTGTTACAGCTTTCATAAAAATAGCGCCATCTACTAACAGAGAGTAATACAAGGGTATAATCTACTAATGATTATTCAGATCACAGATGCGACACAAATTTGTCATTGTTTTTACCTAAATTATTATTTATTCTTTGGGAGACACCAATTTTATACATACGTATTTTATGGTATAATATAAGGACATAGTAACAGCAGTTTTCATAATTACCCTATTTGATTACTGATGCTACTACACTATGTCTTCTGAAGGTCTCAAAATATAAGTTTAATCGAAGCGACGTTCATAAAATGAATTTAAACATGCTTCGTTTAAATAAAGACGAGTCTAAAGCATACTAAGGTATAAAATATTAATGTATAAAGCTTGTAGGTACAATAGTATAAGTTTTGAAGAGCTCCGTCACGCTTCTCATTACTTTTGTTGGTTAGTCTATGAGTGATTCAAAAACAAAATTTAATTAAAAACTAGGGTTTATTACACTTATGTATTTAATTAGAACTAGTATTATTTAAAACAATTGTGTACTTTTTATTTACAATAGTTTTTCATTCAAAGTTGGTCGGTTTAAAGTTTATTCGGTAAGAAAATACGGTCGTACAGTCCACCCGTCACAAGAGTCGTAACGACACTGAATGTGCGACTCCCGAGCTATCGTCACGGCGGTAGCGGGGGTGCAGGCACGGGGATTTTATGAAAATCTAGTTTTTATCAATTATTTTAAATATAACGAATAATTAAGATAAAGTAATCAATACAGATTATTAGTTAGATTATAGCACATTTTTTGTATAAATTTCGAATAAAATCGTTCATCCGTTTAATAGACAATTTGATATTTAGTTATTATAATACCAGATTTCGTGATTTTTTTTTGGAAGTTTTTAAGAAATAATTAGCGTTTTTAATCAATACAAAGTTTTTTCGGTAGTATCTAGTTTATTCATGTTTTTTTGTGAAGTAAACGTATGTAAGGATTCGTCAACAAACTTCTCCAAACCGAGCGTGTTTTTGGGGTTTGAGCAATGCAATGCCCTTAATTGATAAACTCTAAGTAATTGAAGTCCATTTGGATTATAAAGATTTATAAAGTTTTCAGCACCTTTAACTGTTTCGTTTTTTTTCTTGTTCTCCCAACAAAACGTTAGTTTTAGTTTGTTAAAACTTGTCAGATAATCCTTCAAGATATTATATTGTAGTCTATAATTTTTATCTTTTATACGAAAAAAATATAATCCAAGACATAAATGAATTCTTGGCTAGCCGTTCTAGATTACTTTAAAAACTATATTAAGAAAAATTCTACTACTTCCTTACTCCAACCTATATACTCCTACTAACAGGTACATTCTCACTACGAATTTCACAAGGTTATTTTTAAACAGTATTATTTAATACAAACAATTAATGTAAAATATAACACGTATTCATCCATGAAAGGTTCCGGATCATTAAGAGGTATTAAAAAAAAAATTACTAAATCTAATGTGTTGTTTTATACCATATACGCCCGTTCCCTGTAGTGAGTGGTATGTTTAAGCTATACCAGGCTACTTTTAAAACGTAATTAAGAAAAGCTACTGCCACATTCGTACTAACCTAGACAAAATATATTAACCAACAGGTACATTAACACTACAAATTTCATAACGTTATTTTTGGACAATATTATCTAATACCAACATTAAATGTAGCACGTATTCGGTGCAGCGGAATATCGCTTACGCTCGACGAAAATTCCGAAACATGACACCCTTTGGCCAAATGTCCTTCTTATATGACGATTTCAAACAATTTGTGATAAATTTTATGAAATAAAGCATTTTGAAGTTTGAAGTTTATTAAACTCACCTACGTTTGACTTTCTTTAGAAAAGCAATGTAGTGTACTTTGGAAGCGCTTAATATTGTAAACTTAGATTAAACATTATTTAATAAGTTATTTTTTTAATCACGCTGTGAATATTACCTTTACATAGAAAGAAGGAAAACTTGATATTAAACACTATACCAATCCGTCTGGCCAGCGTGGTATTAGTAGGCCAAGTATCTCTCCGCCACGGGAGGAGGCCCGTCCCTGCAGTGGGACATTAATGGGTAGGCTGTTATGATGATGATGAATCCACGCCCTAGGAATCAAACCCTGTGTTGCAGAGGTTTTGACAAACATGAAGTTAACAGACACAAATATCATCCAGGTTTAAGTTAATAACTAATGTGATCTATCAATTATTTTATTGCCCGATTGATGGGATTCTAACCCGTGACCTTGGGCACGGCAGCCTCTAATGCAATCGCCGCACAACAGAGGCATTTATTGGTATTACAGTATATTGTCCATAAGGTAACAACTATTTTGAGAATAGCCTCTAATGAAAAAATGCGTTGTCATAGACACGTGCCTAACGAAAATATTATATTATCCCCAAGTGAAAGGAAATTGGGCTAAAAATAAATACCAATTTCTATTTTTAGTTTTGTTGAACATTATTTTTATTTATCACCGGAGGTATAAATACCTTTATAGAGTTATAAAAGGTTAGATATATTATTATTGAGTTACTGATATAATTATTTCTTTATTGAATACAGTCATATTTGATGATTACTCAGGACCAACACCATAAATGCGCATTGTAGCAATTTAATCATAACAGCCTGTTAATGTTTCACTGCAGGGACGGGCCTCGGTATTAAGTAAATTAGTCTTCATTTAGCTCAAATATTACTACCCAATGATTGTTTCTAAATTCACCAAAGGTAACTCTTAGTATTTATTTATCACGATTTAAACTGCCACGGCGATGCGCAAGCAATTGGCGTACACGAAGCAACTGGTTCGAATCTTAGGCCAGATAAATTGTTTGTGCAATCTACAAATCACTGTCCTGATTCTAGGTTTTCTATGTTGTGTCGGTTAAATATATGTTTTTAAAGTTCCGTCAACAAAGTATGAACTTTATAAAGGAAGTTGTTTTATTATTAAATCATCATAACAGCCCATTAATGTCCCACTGCAGGGACTGGCCTCCTCCATTGACGGAGGGAGACTTGGCCTACTAATACCACGCTGACCAGACGAATGGAAGAGGGTTTAATTTCAAGTTTTCCTTCTTTTTATTACGTAAAGATAATATTCACGGATAGTCCCTTAGTCGGTTTTTACGACACCCATGGGATGAGATGGGGTGGTGACACACTGTATTCTTACTCCGTCACCACACGGAGAGATTTTATTTTTACTTATTCAGACTACTCGCAAATAATGACATAAAAATTACACACCTTGGACTAAATTATAACAAATAACAAAATTATAACGTCACAAGGGATTTGACAGACGCTGAGTTTTTACGACCCTCGTTGATTTATTGTTACTGTGGTATTCAAATTTAATTCCACATGACTGTCAGACAGTTTAACTGCGATAAAATTATGTCAAGGTTGTTTTTTATTGGTCGACAGGGTAGAATTATATCGATCTCTATCCAAACATTTAAGTATATCTTTTTGACACTAAAACCTTTAACTGACACCTGCAAACAATTTGATAATTAAACAAAACTTTGACAACGTTTGTGGCCCAGTTTATAGATGCTATGCAGGAGACGTAATTCCGATTGCCAGTCAATGCAAACTTTATCAAAACATAAAATCTTTTTGGCACTAAAACCTATAACTGGCACCTGAAATTCACACATATCAACGAAAATTTTGGGACGTACTTTTTTTTTGACGTGCACTGGTCACTCTATGAATTGATAAATAAATTCGCGTAGTTTTATTAGAATTTATTTAGGATCCTGCAAACTAGTTTTGGGGACAAAATATCGCTGTTTACTGGTCCCTATTTTAATATATTAGCAGCAATAATTTACCATTAAATAAACAGAAACAGACCTACACATATTGTATGTAAGCTAATATATATGAAAACTAAAATAAATATTAATATTACTTGGTAAGTTTTTAGTTTATAAGCTCCTTTTTGCCTCAAGCCACTCATCAAACATTCTAAGTTAGTTGTAAATAAAATCTGTTATTTAATCTTTAGTTCTAACATCTTATATTCTTATATCTTTGTAGCTCTCTTAATATTCATTGTTTTAAAATAATACATTGGTACTTTCTTTAACTACTGATTTTGTATCTAGTATTATAAAATTAGTTTCTAGTATTATAAAGTTATTTTAATTCTATTTTTAGTTGTAATATAGTATGTAGGCAACACTATTGTATTAGGGTGTACCCTGTAAGGATAGTGATAAATAAGTTGATTAAATAAATTAATTTTGTCATAAAAGTTGTCAACGTTAATCTTAAAATAAATTTAAATACAAGAGTTTCTCTTTTAGGGTAAGAAGGGTCGATCGTGTTTATCAAAACACCCAGTTGACTAAACTACTCAAAAGCTAATCTACTTGCATGGTGGATTTACAAAATTTTCCTTAGTCGCGCGCGAAAGAATGTGCCATCATAAAAACCTAACTACATAATAATCCCGTGCGAAAGAGCGTTCAGGCTTTTCCGCGCGCAATCCTGTATGTTGCAAAGAACGCACGATAGTGTGTATGTGTAAAAGCTGCTTTGCAAAAATAAAGATATCTTAAAATTATATTTTAATATTCGACGACCTCTGTGGCGTAGTGGTTATATAACATAACAGCTACGCACAGGTCACGGGTTCGGTTGCCGCTTAATGCAAATCTTTATGTGCATGAACATGATTGTTTACATTGGTCTGGGTGTTTTGTATGTTTAATATGTATGTATTAATAAAAAAAAATATTATTGTGTTATTTTGCTACCTAAATTAAGACAAATTTAACTTTACCATTAAAGCAATCAAAGTCAAAAATATAATCCTCTTAGTATCTTTATAAAAATATAATCTTTATTGCACAGGCTTTAGTCTAATAGAAAATGTTACTAGGAAATTTGGTTTACAGTAAGTTGGTAACGACACATAGTGCCACCGTGGGCGTATGGCTCCTACAGTTTGTATGAGCAAACAGAATTCTTAATTTAAATAGAGATGATTTAGTTTAAATGTTTTACGAGGAACAAGATCAACTAATATAAGTAATAGGTACGAGAGAAGTTGTGTGTGTTTTGATCCCGCTCATGTCCGAAATGTCAAAAGATGTTTCGCTTGGACAGATGGTAAAAAAATAAAAAAATATTTTTCTATGTTGATATGTCTATATAGCTATATTTTTGGTTACGTGCTCGGTAATATAGGTATTCTAGACGACACGAGATCCGCATAGTATACCACTCTATGTGCTAATTATACCTAGATTGTTTAGCATTATTCGCTATGTTTGTACGACATCTGTTTAACAAAACCACATCTAATTTTGTAAGTTGAAGCTAATGATACTAAAAGACAAAACGACTAATAAACAAGACACTCTACAATTCAAAAATCCGCAAAATCTTAACTTTAACAACAAATATAAAACAAAGAAACTGTACGTCAAAAAAGAGGTTTTATTTTAACAAAGTAAAAGTAAAATAAAATTTTCTTTATATAAAACTGTTCTATGTTGACACAACAACTCTATATTGAACTGTACGTGATAGTACAAACGTTCGCACTTTACGACAGAACTACGGAAATCACTCAACACTTCCTACTATGAGGACCGTTTTTTTACTCCTATTTACTTAATACGAAGGAATTGTGCGAGAGGAATACAAACTCCTTTGTATAGCAACACATTCATATTGTAATCCCTTGTAATAAGGTTCAATTTTGAATGAATGTTGTTGTGCTTACGAATATTATAGAGACGAAACTTTTTTATTGGTTCCTATTCTGTTAACATTAGGGACAGGTAAATGTATGTGTATTCAATCAAGTCTGTTATTTTTTTAAATTTACATAATGATGGTTTATTTAGGGTTATCTTTTGAGACGTTTATTAGGCAAGGGGTAGTAACTTATGGTACAAGTATGTAGAATTTTAAGGATGACCAAACCACGTTTTGTAAATATGACAAGGAAATCTACACAATGCGCAAAAACGTTAATGATGTAAAGTGTGATCGTGACAAGAGGCGTTCTGTCGTCTCTGCCTACCCCGGACGGGACAAGGCGTGAGTTTATCTACGTATGTATGTAAAGTATTTTAAACTTTTCTATTTAAGTGATTAATTTCTAGACTTAATTTTTTTATTTACTTATTTTTTTATTTACTTAATTAAAAAAACTATAAAATAGATTATTTACTTATTTGTTTATTTGAAATGGATAAAAATGTCTTTAAATTACAAAGCACACCACCCTCTTAAAAAAAAAAAATCTAAAAAAAAATAAATCTCTATGTATCTTCTTAAACCAATATTCCTAACATGCAAGTGATAGAAGCGCTTCACTTCAAAAAGCATTCTTCAAAGTTACAACCTTTCAATTTTACTTGCATACTCAAAAAGTTTTTCCCTCGCGTGTCGTCAGCGAAACTAGTTGGGAAGTGTCGAACTAGAAAACTACCAAGTTTGATAAATTCTATATCCTTGGTATATCTTGGTGGAGTAAACATAGCAGGTGAATAAACAACTTCAGCTATATCTTTGCCAGTATAATATAGGACCTAGTTTATACAGTTGTGTTTTGTCAGATAACCCTAAACAGTTTTTATGTAGTTATGCATTATCAACATCATTATTACAACAGATTAGAACATCGCAGAGTGGTAAAAGAAAGAAAATAGTTACGACCGGGGCAGTACTACAGAAAACCGACGTAAAGTAACAGTTTCTTAAGTAAAGAAAGAAAGAAAAGAAAGAAAATACCTTTATTCCTGCTCTTAGGTTAAGATACAATAAGAATATAGACAATTACAAAAATAGAGCCACATCTGACCAGGAATCGGACCCCACTCAGCATAATGCTGCTGCACATCGAACAGTATTATGCTTCAGTCGCTTACAGCGCTGATTTTCAGTGAGGCCAAGTACCGGAGTCCTAACGATACCCTTCACATCCTCTCCGCGTTTATCTTGAGGAAGTGGAGGAAAGGGCATTGCTAGCGGCCATGAGTGATATCTACAAGTATAAACTTTGTGTCCATTACTTCCATGTCTGTTAAACCCTCGAGCATGATTCCTACAGCAAGAGTTGACTGATCAAAGAGCAAAAAACCATAACAATAAAATACATCTGTACAAAATATAAACTTATTTTTAAGTCCAACACTACATTCCTTTAAAACATGCGTCTTAGAAGTTTATAAAAGTGTCAAAGTGTAACAAAGTAGGAGCACGAGTGAAGTACATTCCTTGTTTGTTGCGGTCACGTTATCTTGTAAGTGTACTGGCTCTGTTGTTGTGTTATGTTCTAGTTTCTCTCTCTGTACTACATTAACAGCACTGTTCTAGTTCAATATTTATTATTATACAAAACATCATAACATTACTTCCTATTATACAAAACATCTCCGTGTGGTGACGGAGTAAGAATACAATACGTCACCACCCCATCTCATCCCATGGGTGTCGTACAGACCGGCTAAAAGACTATCATCTTAACGAAATAAAAAGAAGGTAAACTTGAAATTAAACCCTGTACCAATCCGTCTGGCCAACGTGGTATTAGTAGGCCAAGTATCCTTCCGTCACTGAAGGAAGCCCGTCCCTGCAGTGGGACATTAATGGGCTGTTATGATGATACAAAACGAGACTCCTTCAATTTCCTGATAATATAATGATGATGATGATTGCTTGCAATGCTTGAATATGGCTGGCATCTATGACCGACAGCTACCACTAGCCGCCAACTTTCCCGCATGCTCTTCTATCATCTTAATGGCATAAAAAGTCAAGGATTAAAATAATCTTTCATAAGAAGTTTTTCCTGAGTGTACCTTGAACGTAATTCTTGTGTGCTGTGTATTAGGAAAAAAAACTTGTAGGAAGTTTGTGTGTTCATGAAGCACTTTTGTTGTCTTTTTGTGTTACAATAATATTGTAACACAAAAAGACAACAATATTATTGTTATGTTTGTATGTCATATGTAAAAACTTTTAATTGGTCATTAATTACTTAATTACTATCTATCTACTATTCTAACCACTGTATACTGATTAGCTGTAAGTTTTCAAAATAAAAAAAAAAGTTTTTATATTCGAGACAGTACATACTAAAATAGTCACAGTAAAATTATATACACAAACACATCCATACACCCGTGAAATACATAAAACTTTGAAATATTTCTTCATTGTTCTGTTTTCCGCGTATTAGGGGTTAGGTGAGCATGTATTTTTGATGGGTATCCTCACTAAATTTAACAGGCTGTGAGATAATAATGTAGTCTGTCATTTATGTTAGATCCTGTCGTAATATTTAAGACATAAGTACAAATGGCAGAAAATTTGTAGCTAATTTTAAGTAGTGTATTTTAGGCATTTTAAATGTTTCGGGAAAAATGCTGCTGTTGAAAATAACGTCTCCATAATTGGCTAAG
This sequence comes from Schrankia costaestrigalis, assembly GCA_905475405.1. Lineage (NCBI taxonomy): Eukaryota > Metazoa > Arthropoda > Insecta > Lepidoptera > Erebidae > Schrankia > Schrankia costaestrigalis. The sequence continues at coordinate 14,126,033 of FR997840.1, read as the reverse complement.
TTTTAGAAACTGTTGCTTTTATTCAAATAAATCTGTATCTTACATATAATTTTTTACCTATAGGTAGGGTGTTAGGTAGGTTAGGTATAACTAGAAAAATCCGAAAAGAAGAAAGACAATTGAAAAAGTTGGTAATCGAGGCGGGACTTGAACCCGCGTCTCTGGACAAGTATAGTCCAGAGACGCGGGTTCGAGTCCCGCCTCGATTACCAACTTTTTTCTATTGTTTTTCTTCTTTTCGAATCTATATCTTGGTTTTAATTTAACGATGTCATCTAGAATAACAAGAATGATGGCATAATAATATTGGAACAATAATATTTTTTTCCTCTCATATTCTCTCAATGCTTTCTAGTCCCAAACTAAGCAGTGATGCTCTTATACCGTAAGTACTAGAAAACGGCATAGATTCAGAGCAATAACACAAATAATAGCCCTGCACGGATTCAAACACGTGACCTCAAGCTCGAGAGATATCGTTATAACTAAGAGCTGAGTAATATTTTACTTCTACATGGTTTTAAGATTAATATAATCTTAACAGCCCATTAATGTTCCACTGCAGGTACCGGCCTCCTCCCATGACGGAGGGATACTTGGCCTACTAATACCACGCTGGCCAGACGAATTCGTATATGGTTTAATTTGAAGTTTTCCTTCTTTTTACTCCGTAAAGATAATATTCATGTATAGTACCTTAGTCGGTATTTACGACACCCATGGGATGAGATGGGGTGGTGACATATTGTATTCTTACTCCGTCATCACACGGAGAATGAATGATATTTGACTTCTAAATATTTAGCATTATGTAACAAAAGCCTTATTGTAATTTACTTAGATATTCTCTACACACTAAATAGGTGTGCTTATGTAAGCGTACCTGAACCTAGAGTGAGATTATAAAACCTTTTTGTCCGCTAGACCTACCCGTGTTTATAGAATATAGACCGAACTACTAGAATACCTTTTGTAAGACTACTTTGTTTGATTAGATGTTGTAAAAGAAATAACAAAACTGAATTTGTTTTTGGGTGGTCTATTCTAAGTATGAAGACAAAATTGGTCTACTGATATCATGCTGATTGCTGTGCGTACGAGTTGGTAATGAAGTTTGAATCAATTTTATCTCTTGTGTCTATTTTTGAATATTTATTAGTTGTGTACCTTGGTCACCTTTTGCGTTACCTTTGGTATATGGCTCGAAGGTAGGAGACGTAAACCTGGACTGCCTTTTAGTAAAGACATCGAGTTTGGGCTCACTGGATTTGCCTCAACTAGTTCTTAAGTTTTTTCTTATCGATCGGGGTTTTTTTTATTTTTAATTTAATGTATTTTTTTATCTACGACCTGAACCATTTTATACTATACTTAATTAGGAAATAAACTCTGCTTAGTTTGAGACGATGTTTAAATGGACGTTTATAAATATTAGCTGATTATGGTTCTCTATTTTGTCTCGTATAATTTTTTTGTCCATAATCTAAGGTGTCATAACATTTTGTGTCCGAATCATCATGTGTCCGAATGGTAGCTAGCCCTAAATTTATGTCTTATAATATCACTTGTCCGAAAATTTAAATCCCTAAACATAACATGACCGATTTTTTTTGCTATAAACATCACAATCTATAATATTTAAAAATCATAAATACTATATTCTAGCTTTACATAAAAAAAATGTTTCTGGCGTTGTGGTCACCATACTAACCTAACCTAACCAATTGTTTCTGACTTTTGCCCTAATATTTTATTTTAGGACATGTGACTTTATAGCAAGAAAAAATAGGATATGTAATAATTATAGTACCCCATTTTATGACACACAAATATTATAAATGTAAAGACGATTAGGTAATATACGATTTCGTATACGCGAACATTATAGAAAGTGATGATTATAGTAAAACTTGTTTGAGATTATGATTTTCGGACGATCGATATTCGGAGAAGAAAGGGACTACCGCTGATTATGACGATCCTTTGCTTGCTACTCTGGAGATCACGGTACGGCCCCACCTCTCATCAAACATTCTTGGGTGACTTCTGTAGATTAATGATGTTTATGTCATACAATCATTCACTAGTTAGTAAAACACTCTCAATTTTATGGTACAAACATACATTAACAATTTTATTTATACCTAAGGAACATTATATCATTAAATCAAAACTTACATGACAAGCTACATTGAATAAACACACACGCTTTTCCTGTCACAAGATAAGTCCAAAAAGGTATATTAACAAAGTAGGCACGACGGTCCCAATACCTCACATTCGATACCCGCATCCTCATTGTATTTTATAATAATTGACCGGGATACCGCTCCAAAGGGAAATGTCCCGTAAACATGCCAGATAAGTATTGTCGTTGGGTTTTCTTTGAAATATAATGGTTACGCATATGTATGAGAAAATAAAGGTATGATCAATCAAAGTAACCAGGCTGTGTGACATGAATGGAATTTAAAATCAAGTTTCGTAAATGAAATCATCATAACAGCCCATTAATGTCCCACTGCAGGGACGGGCCTCCTCCCGTGACGAAGGGATACTTGGCCTACTAATTCGAAACTGTAAGCAAAAAGAAATCGTAGAGATCAACCACTATTGACTTTTCTTAATTGGCAGTAATGTATTAATGTTCAGTTAAATTTGTACTGTACTGAATAATAAGATAATGTCTATGATATTAAAAAATTGATTGCGGAGAAATTACGGGTCTTCTTAAATGTTAGCTTTTACTATTCACAACGCTAGCAAAACTGGCGCGTGTAAGAGATAAAACCTACAAAAAAATCTAGTCAGACAACAGTAATTATTTTATGTAGCCTGAAGGTTGTCTTTAAGAATTCCGTTTTTTGTTTGTAATAGAAAACTCACTTTTAATGTTTTATATTAAGCAAAAAAACTAATCCCAGTCGTACGTCTGTTTTCATTGCCGGCGGCATCTATTCAAAACCAAATATTATTACTATTTACTTACGACAAACATAATAATATCAAGTTATCATAGTAATGAAAGTCTCGTGATTTACGTAACGTCGACATTATGATTTTTGTGATATGAAAATATGTATATTTCTTATAAATAATAACGTACCTACTGTTATGCCTATATTTTTTTTCTCTTTTTCTGTGTTTCCAGCAGAGAAATATATCCTTATCTTTGAAGATGTCCTGGAGTCGATGACGTTATGTTTAATTCTCAATAAGGTCAATGCTAATGTTTCACTAATAAAATTCAAACAAACACAAGCAATTTTAATATTCTTATGCCCGAATTTGATTTGTCCGAATTTAATTTGTCCGAATTTCTTTTGCCATAATTTTATTAGACACTAGCTGTTGTGCCCGCGACTTCGTTCGCGTGGCGGATGCTACTTACTTCGCAATTCGATTTAATACTGAAAAATCGTTTTGTAAACCTTATAACAAACAGATATACCTACAAACGAATTGTAAAATTAACGAACGAACTAAAACCTTTTCAAAAACAGACCTTTACAAAGACAGATCTATTTATTTATCATAATAATATACATATATCTATGAAGACTGTGTCTAAACTTATACTGAAAGACATGAGCGAACGTCATTCTTTCAAGGAAAATCTTAACACCGCGATACTGAAAATGACGTCACAGGCACAATGCCATCTGTTGTCAAATTTGTAAGTTAAAATAAATGACATCGCTTTTCATCATAACAGCCCATTAATGTCCCACTGTAAGGACGCTCCTCCTCCCGTGACGGAGGGATACTTGACCTACTAATACCACGCTGGCCAGTCGGATTGGCTGGCATAGGGTTTAATTTCAAGTTTTCCTTCATTTTTATTTCGTAAAGATAATATTCACCGATAGTCCCTTAGGCGGTTTTACGCCACCCATGGGATGAGATAGGGAGGTGACATATTGTATTCTTACTCCGTCACCACACGGATAATCGCTAATTAATTATGAATGAATACATTTGCACGCCACGTTATGGTGCGGCAGAATTACCTGCCATTACATGGCTGGCGTGCATGAGGTCGCGGGTTCGATTCCCATGGAGGACAATTGTGATACACAGACTATTGTCCTTAGTCTGGATGTTCTTTGTGTCCGTTAAATTGGCTAGTGTGTGATTTGTCTTTTGTAAAAAAAATGCTGAAATAAATTATTGTACCTAACACCTTTTACCATCTAGCAAAAAATAAACTGCGTGCAGTATTTTTGAATTACTTAATAAAATAAACAGAAACACTTTCAATAATAATTTAATGATTTGTGATTGTATTTTTATTTTTTATTGTTAGTTTTGTATTTTTTTAATGTTGACAAATAGCAACATTGTGTAAAATGATTTTATAAAGAAAAAACGTGTTACTTATTATGTTGTCTGTTATATTATACCCATATATTATTAATTATTAAATAGTTATATAAGTGTGTTATAATTGCAGTTATAATAAGATTGTGAGAAAAGGAATGTTATTTTAATTCAATTTAATATTTATGATTAAGTATAGGTATAGTTTAACTTTAAAAAATGAAGTTTGTACGCCAATATTAGCAATACAGGGAAAGACTATTTATTTTTATCAGATGTTTTGTACCTGTGATTAACTAATAAGGGTTATTTGTATTTGTATTTATTTACATTAATAGAAACAGGTGGAGTCTGTTGCATACTTTTACGTTGACCAGTAACTACTACATTTTAACTAAATTAATACCAAAAGAATAATTGATACTTTAGATTAATAGCTTACTAATACAATGTATATTAAATTAAATTGCGTTTCAATTACGAAAAACACAAAAATATAACAATCAAGTAAACTTATAATTGATTTAATTTAATAAGACTTATAATTGGTTAATTTTATTAACATTTAAAAGGAATAACTTATTAATAGCACTTAATAATAAAATAGTAATAGATTATTTAAAAACTCATTTATTTTATGATTAATACTGGTAACGCCATCTCGTGAACAAAAGAATCGAAATTTAAATTCATTCAACATTGAACCAAATCCATTTTTCATGTGACCCCTGATTTGTATTGGGCTGTTCTAATAAAGAGATCTAGCGATATCTCGAGTAATACTTATCCGATTTGGATGAAACATACCTCAGTTTAAGCCTAATAAGAAAGGCTAAAATACAATGTATTGGTCTTAAGATTATATTTTAATTCGTTTTAAAGATGTGCGGTAACAAACAGACAGACAGACAGATAGACATTAATTCTAAAAATTGTAAGTGTTGCTTTTTGACTTTTTTCTAGATTTTATAGATAATTTTTATCTGAATTTTCGAAAAGAACAGACATTTTGACTTCTACAGTTTTATTATAGTATAGAAGATAGATAGATTACCTACTTTAAATTTCATCATCATAACAGCCCTTTAATGTCCCACTGCAGGGACGGGCCTCCTCCCGTGACGGAGGGATACTTGGCCTTTTAATTCCACGCTGGCCAGACGGATTGGTACAGGGTTTAATTTCAAGTTTTCCTTCTTTTTATTTCGTAAAGATAATATTTACGGATAGTCTCTTAGTCGGTTTTTACGACACCCATGGGAAGAGATGGGGTGGTTGGAAGAATACAATAGGATGGTACCTATTGTATTCTTACTCCGTCACCACACGGAGAAAACGTAATACTTTAAACTTAATACCTAAAAAGTACGTATCTATGTATTTTAATATCTAAAGCGCGCTTATTCCGAGAAGAGTCAATAAGAACCACGTCTGTTCGCATTAAGAGTCAATGTGAATGAAATTATATAGATGCACCGGTTGGCCGCTTCGGACGTTAACAAAAATCAACCGTACAGCCGTACTCATACTGGCGCGGCGACATTTGGAAATTTTCTTTCATCTAAATCTTGTGTGTTTATAAACCGATTTCTATAAAAATTTTTTATGAATAAGGTATTAAAGTGTACTTTTGAAATATGGGAGTTTAAAAAAGATATGTCTATGCAAATTACAATATATTTATGTATTTAATACACTTTGAAGAAAACCCTAACGATTAAACAGGTTATTGTGGCTAATATATAAAAGATAGATATATACTATTCAGGACTTTTTTGTTCATCTTTTGAAGACCATTATTTTTGTAATACATATTTTTGGCGTATGATCAACGTATGCGATGATAAGAGCTCGAACGCGCTTTTTTTCAACCGACTTGCTTCAAATTTTTCGTCACTGCTCAGCTCCTATGTGTCTTAGCGTTATGTTATATAACCTATAACCTGCCCGGGAGTATAGACTACAATTGTACCAAGTTTGGTTAAAATGCCTTCAGTAGTTTTTGACCCATGCGTGCACATACAGACAGACAGACAGACAGACATACAGACAGACAGACAGACAGACAAAAAATTTATTGATTGCATTTTTGGCATTAGTATCGATCACCATTCATCCTCCAATATTAATTTTTAACATATATTCAATGTACAGAATTGATCTCTCTACAGTTTTATTATAAGTATAGATAATGGCAAAAACAGATCGCGCAACAGAAACGCTTCGCGGGTCTCCTAATTTTTGGTGGCTTGAAAAATAAACGCAACCTAACCTATCTAAGTTGGATTGCTCTAAGTCTCTCTGTTTAAACATAATTGAATTATGGCAAGTAAATATTATGGCTAAGAACGATTATGGCAAACAATATTAGTACAAATGAAATTATGGAAAGTGAAAATTCGGGCAAATTAAAGTAGAGGTATACGGCGACGTTTAGTATAATCTCCGTCACTGGAACTCCTTTAATGAAGGAGGTACACTAAGTCACCAAACAGTGACTAGACAGATTTAAGTTTATATTTTTATGTCAAAGAGTTGACTTACCAGCATTACAATAATTCAAACTTCTGACCGCTCAAATCGACAACTACATGACGTTTCATCCAATTCGACTTTCCTGATTACATGCTACTATGTAATTCAGGCTATCGCATTGCCATTACTGGTCAATGTCCAACCACCTGAGATAATCCCTTTGTCGGCCTATGCAAAGTCATTGAATGAGCTAATGTTATCTATGACGCAAATTAATTGGAACATTAATTCTGAGCTGATCTGCTGCTTTCAGTTTAGTCAGTCTGGTGACGTTTTGGTATTACGCAGTACCACACTATCTCAATTCCATTACCAAGTAAAAACTTAGCATTTCCGAATTTCCAAAATCTATATGGTATCTATTAGGACGTAAAAAGTCAAGCTTATACTAGAGTACTATTTTGTAAAAGAATGGCATAGAAATACTTCAGCATAATTCCATTCAAACTACTCGATGCACAAAACTATCCATAAGCGTCGGCTGTTGTCGATCGAAATCAGTAATATCTGGAACATACTGATCTAGTTTTTAAAAATATGTTACAGAAAAGTAATGAAATCTTTGCCTATTAATAAGCTTAGTGGGTAATATTGCGATTATTTTAGGGACAAAAGTAAGTGGTATAGGGATCAACCGAGCAGATTAGATATTTTTTTATACTGGCTTAGCACAATAACTCCCATGCGCCTGTTGAGCGCGATTGCAGTACAATAACGGTGAAGACGAATGACTAACAAATATTTATTGTATTACTACTATACAAGACAAAGATAAAGGCAATCCTATCTTCATTGAAACACATCAAACCTTCGTATGAATTATTAACTATAAGACGAACGGCTCACATGTCTCAATCCGTGTTATGCTAACCACTAACATTATTACAGTGGGTACTATTGTAATGATCTTCAGAATGTGAACGTTGTTAAGCTTTGAACCCACGGGAGGTTAATACACTTCAAAACTGATATATAGTGCTGTGTCCGTGTGGTGACAGAGTAAGAATACAATATATCACCTCCCCATCTCATCCCATGGGTGTCCTGAAACCGACTAAGGGACAATTCCTAATTATCTTTATGAAATAAAAATGAAGGAAAACTTGAAATCAACCCCTATACCAATCCGTCTGGCCAGCGTGGTATTAGTAGGCCAAGTATCCCTCCGTCACGGGAGGAGGCCCGTCCCTGCAGTGGGACATTAATGGGCTGTTATGATGATATAGTGCAGTAAAAAAAACCTGATGTTCTTCAACTCTGCCCATTGATATATAAGTAGAGTAGAGCAAAAGATACCCATTAAATAGCAATGTTCATCGCATTTAAAATTGCAGGAAACAATAAACAATACCTCGGGCTGATTCCATTTTTTCTCTGGTACATTTCTGAGTGTTTCGTGACGTCATTTGAAATGTAAAAAGTAATCAACATAAAATAAAACTCCTTGAAGGGAACACGGGAACATAAATTTGGGAATGGCACATCGATTTCTTTATTCTTGAAGCCGTAACTAATAAGTCAGAATAAGACTCTCGTTTCTTAGTGATTATACATTTTGGGAGATGAAAACGGGAATCAAATTAGACATCGAATCAATAATGATTAAATCTGCTTACGTTGCTAAGCTGGGAGACAGAGAAATAAGAAAGATCCGCGACCATTTTGTGGTACATGCCCGATCAGAGACATATAACCCCCCCTAGTACTGCCATCTCTGTAAAATATTTGGAACTAGCTGAGAACAAGGTAAGATCTATTAATTCATCAAACATCACCAATCTAATATATAAACGAAAAGAACTGTTTATTAAGAAAACAATTACAAACATCATCATAATCGTAAAAATGCGATTTAACTATATCCTCATTAATACGCATTCTTTGTCTAACTCACAAATTAATAAATTACTACGTTTAAATGAGGTTCAGTGTGTGCCATCTATCGAACAACAACAAAAATAATGCGATGTTAGTTATTACGCTACATCCATATATAGACTGATACTGCTGGCACTTGGCTTGCCGCAACACAGCCATACACAGCTTGTTTAATTACTAGCGCACGCACACAGCATTGAGGAAGATACTTGGAAGGCAGTCTTTTGAAATAAGAAGATTAAGTTATTTTTTATGTATTTATTATTCATATGAAATTCGTTACTACAATAGCTAATTACTTAACCCATTAGCCAAACTTAGATAAACAAATATTTATTTACCTTTTATATTACCTTTTCTTTTTAAAGTTACGCACTTATGGTGCATTTATATCAGTAGATATAACTGCACCATAAGTGCGTAACTTTTTGGCGATTGATAAAAAAAAATGTATTAACAATTTTTGGGTAACTTTGACAAACAATTATAGGTTATAAAATTAAACCTGACATCAAATATAATCTTGGACCTAATATGCTATAAAAAGATATACCTTTCTTCAAAATTTGCAAAAATAATAATTCATCACGTCTTTAACGTGATATTTCATTCAAAGTTACCCAAGATGACTGTAGTTTCGTTTTGATGATTACTCACGAGAACCAACATGTTACTCACGTTTGAAACAAACAGAACAACAATTTACATCTCGCGAGATATATCAAAACTATTTACTATTAAATAAACAATTATATTTGTGGGGTCAAACTTAGGTTTAAGGGTTTAACTAACTAATAACCTTCACTTTCTATTACTTCTTCTAATCTCGATCTCATTCCATTTACCATATTAGAACAAATGTCACTTAATCGCATTAATTCCCAAGTTCTCGTAACCTCTTCATCTAAATGTTTTTTACTCCTAACTTCACTTGAGTCCCAATTTAGAACCATTTGACCCCACAAATTTTCTATTAAGTTTAAGTCAGGACTTTTCGATGGCCATTCAATTAAGGTTATATCATTTTGCCTAGATAACCACTCCATGACTTGTCTCGACCGGTGCACTGAACTGTTATCTTGAATAAAACAAATTTGTCCTTCTGGATAAACATTGCGCACTGTTGGAATCATCACATCTCTTAAGATTTCCAAGTAACGTTCACCATTCATTCGAGCGCCGACTTCAACAAGCTCTCCAGGGCCTGCTGAAGACATCCATCCCCAATATCCTAGAAAACAAAAGTTTGTTGTTATATCATATTTTACTTAATTAATCGAAATTATTTCATAATCAAGACTGTATAAATATAATATAATTTTAGACTTAACAAAATATCTATACTATTATATAAAGCTGAAGACTTTGTTATTATAATTATATAGATGTAGGTATATAATATACATAATTATATATCTTTATATATAATATATAATTAACCTACACCTATATAATTAATATAAATGTATATAATTAATGTGTAATTTATATATTAATCAATAATAATATTAATATAATATCAATTTATATATAAAGATATAATTTTTAAAGTAGGTTAACTTACCCAGCGTTAGCCTGCCGCTAGTCCTCAAAGGTAAAACATTTTGAGAGCTGTAGCGTTCGCCTGGTCTTCTCCACAGTATTTTACGCCCATCTTTATCGGACTTAAATGTTTTTTCGTCGGTAAAAATCACTATTTTATTTTCCCAGTCAAAGTTCATATATTGCCTGGCAAATCTTATCCTAGCTTGACGATGAACTTCTGTAAGTTCTATTTTTTTAGCTGGTTTATAATTATGTATCCCAGCTGCATGTAAATGTCTTCGGACAGTGATAAGTGAAATACCATGTCTTATAGCGCTTGATCTGGTGGTCGTGAAAGAATCCACGGTATGACGATCAACAATGTCACGATGACGGTCGGATTCGTTTGTATAGGCAACCGGGCGTGGCCCTGAGCGCTTACGCTTTACTCCACCAGTCTCTTGATAACGTCGAACCCACAAACGAACGGTGTTTCTCTGTAAGGAAATATGTTTTTAAGTTACTGTTCTAAAGGAAAAATAATGTAAACGTATTTTATTTTAGATTACACTTACTTCGACATTTAATTGTCGAGCAATGCTCTTTAAACTTTGGTTTTGTTCCCAAAGAACAATAATTTTCACTTTTAAAAATTCAGTTAATCGAGGCATGATTTAAATATAAAAGTAGTTACTTGCAGCACGTAAGCAGACGAGTAAATAATATTAAGAGACGGATAACTACGAGTATGTTAAACTTACCCTCAATTTTCATAATCAGTCTTTATTATAATAACCACTCAGTTAGTTGGTAATAATTATATGATGGATAATTAGTAAAGTTATCTATAATTTTAGCGAATGACGTAAGTGCATGGTTGGCTGATTGGTTTGCAACCCGGCTTTGAAAGTGAAGGTCATGCGTGGGACCCAAGATCAAGTCTGGCGTACGGAATTATAGTTTTTGTAAATTTCTATGAGTAAAGTGAATTTTAGAAATAATAAAAAGGTAATATATTAGAAAAGTGTGCGAATCATAATTATCTTGCAAGATAAAATTTAATGCAAACCTTAATGTTAAATAAATAAACTAAAACAAAAAAAACAAACATTGAATTTACAGAGATGGTCCACCAGCGCCTTTTTTATTTTTAGAAACTATTTTATAGTTTCGAACTAATCTCATAGATGGCGCTACAAGGGGGGTTAGCTTCATTAAAACGTAGTAATTTATTAATCTGTGAGTTAGACAAAGAACACATAATAATGAGGATATAGTGATATCGCATTTTTACGATTATGATGATGTTTGTTATTGTTTACTTGATAAACAGTTCTTTTGGTTTTCGATGAATCAATAGATCTTACCTTGTTCCCCGCTAGTTCTAAATATTTTACAGAGATGGCAGTACTAGGGGGGGGTTATATGTCTCTGATCGGGCATGTACGTCATAAGGAACAAACACGGTATGCGGTATTTATTCTTTCTGTCGTCCGCAAACAGTGTGTCCGTAGCCCAAGCGAACGCATTAAGAGAATGGCACCATTTGTGGGGAATTTCATTAGTCATTCCCTGCGGTGGGGGTATTCCATCATAGATTCCTTTCGCGTCTTACGTACCGCGGATACTTCGCAGACAAATATGTCGGAAATAGGGTTGAATTTTCAATTGAATCTTAATTAATTATTTACAGAGAGATACTTGAATTGTTTAAGGAAATTAAACGCGTAAATATAGTATTGTATAGGTTTGTTCACACTAAATTCCTATTAGCAAAGTCAGTGAAGTATACTCTAGTTAAATCGTAGTTCTAGGCTGAACTTTACTTGTTAATAACAACACGAATCAATCTGGGGCAGACGATGTACCCATCTTGTACTACTCCAGTAAACAATGATCTCCGTTTAAATTGTGTTCAATAAGTTGCTATAGGAACTATGTATGCGGTATATCTGTGTATGATGCTAGTTCTGTTATACAGAGAAGAGAAAAAAGATTAAATTGAATAAAATATTTAGATATTACAGTCGTTTCATCGGTGTACTACTGAAAACAGTAATAGTATTTTTGTAGTTTAAAGACATCTAAAAATATATTACCTTTTTTGCTGAAATTCGACTCATTAATCTTTTTAATTAATCTTATAGTCCTTGGCCAAGACTTAGTATTGTAAATTTAAATAAATGGTTGAAGTATAATGACTTATATTTATGTGATAGATATAAATGAAAGTGTAGCTCATTGAGGCCATCCCCTAAAATTGAGTAAGTGATCATATAAAATCTCCAGTAGAAAAAGTTATAGATTATCTCGGTAAACGCTTAGGAAAATTAGCGACAATCGATCCTTTATCGTTCCATTAGCCTTTATAAGGGTCAATTTCCTTTATCTGTTACAGCTCCAATAACATTTTAATATACTTGAGCCTACTATTTTGAAAGTAACTTTTAGGTTATCGGCATTACGATAGCGTAATACCTTCAAATAATCCTCTGACTTTGGTTCATTGAAAGCGTTCCAACTGGCGTAAGATAGAAAAATATAAAAGAAATTCTACGTAAATTCGTTGTTCTTTAGTTCTTGATAACAATTTGAATTTCGAGGAAGCTTACCAAGAATTGAAACCATTGCGCTCCGACCTCTCTGCATAAGTAAATTGTACTGCAGAGGACTATCTCTTCTTATACCTTGGGACACAAACGGGGACATTTTTTGTGGTGCAGATTCTACTGTAGTTTGTTCGCCTAGTTTTCTTATAAACACAGCATGTCGGCATATAATATAATAGTAATAAAAACTTGGGACATGAATGAATACTGTTCCCGGGAGAAGGTCAAACTTTGATCTGAACGATGTTCTAAGAAAGGTTTTGACTTGTAGAATATTCTCTGAATCCGTGGCAATATAAAAACAAATTTCTCGAGCAACTGATTTAACGATCAACTTGAATTCATGAAGAATCTTTTCTCGAATGAAGAACGTTTTTTAAAGAAACAGATTACGTTAGGGATATAAGACATAAGCCCGGGGGCGTTAGCTCGAACTCGCAGGAGAATGCTAATGTACTTTTTAGACGTAAACTATTTATCACTTTCAAAAATCTTCATGGAAGTGTTTAAATTTAATGCTAAGTCAGTGAACACTGTCTTAAGAAAGCGAAGAGGAAACCTGTTACTTAGATAAACAAAGCAGGTAACTATCTTCAATGTTATTAAAACTTTACCTGGCTTTGTTACCTACAGGTAAAAATAAAATGAAAAACAACCATTATTTGTAGTTTATCGTAAATCGGTTTGATTTTTAAATTGAAGACGTTTTAAATGGTGATATTTACCACGTTCCCAGTGGAGTATACCATATATGGTACACGTGCAATGTTTTACTATTGTGTCTGCTAGCGGCAGTGTGAAGGGGTTAAGAATGGTTAGCTACTATTCAGAATGACAGAGGTACGATGCCACGAGTTCGAAGTTATAATAGGACGTTGTCAACATGTTATCTTTTCGGCTAGTATTGTTAGTCTTTACATCATCATTGCCCTGGCTAATAATAAAGAAGACGCAGGCGCAGCATGTCTTCTTCTTCCACACTTTCCTATCGGACGTCAACTTACAAGTAACACTCTTCGCAGCTATATCGTCTTTCACACAAGCCATCCATCGTTTCTTTGGACGTCCTCTTCCCCTATATCCGTCTACATACATATTCAGCACCTTCCTCACCACATGATTCTCATTCTTTCGCATAAAATACCCATACCATGACAGCCGGTTCCCACGTAGTTTTTCTGCCACCGCCGGTGCCACTTTCAAACTACCTCTTACATACTCATTTCTTTATTGTTAGTCTTTACAATAAGTATGTCAATTCTCGTAACTTTGAATAAGTTAACTATTAGTTGTCAAATTGTCTTACCTATTGTGTGACAATTTGACAACTAAAAGTTAACTTAACCGAATTTTTAACGATTTTAAGGTACGAGAATTGATATGCAGCATAAAATAAAAACCATACATAAAATACATGCTGTCACAGCGACAAAGACATCTACAGGGTACTAAATACTATCATCTAAATTACGAGATATTGTAACAAATGTACATTTTATATTTCAATTTATTTTACGGGTACGAAAGTTTTAAGGAAAATTTATGCAGATGCAGCTAACATAATTTAATGTCATCTGCAGCTCGAAGGCTAAAATCGCTTCACAAAATATTTATTATGAAAGTTTGGGAAAGTTTTCATAAGAACTTATCGAAAGCTTAAAGAGAGTCTCTGATGGCTCTTAAGCGACTAGTGTACGATGACAGGTTGGGCTCTCAGAAACTTGTCATTTTATCAAACATTTGTAGCTAACCGGAATGTTAGCGCAGAATTTATTTACCATGTTTGTATTTTTAAGTACTTTCTTGTTGATAAGAAAGCATAGGTGTTTTTGTAAGATTTTGTCAGTGTCTATTCTTTTTATGCAAAATAGGCATGTGAAAACGCTCTACCTCTGCTAACTTTTTTATGTAGGTAACTAAAATCCAGAAACTAATTATTACTAAGTAAGAAGACTACGAAGAAGAAAAAGACATCACAATCCACTAGATTATGATGTCTTTTTCTTCTTGCTATGGAAAATGAGGTAAGTACAATTTTGTGATTCTTTCCCTACTAATGTAGTTCAATTATATTGGAATGATTTTCTAGTTATAGCGAACACGTTGCTGGTATTAATCTTATTTCCAGGCGAAGGTTTCGCAATAAGTAATCATGTTATCGTCTTACACGACCAATCTTCACCAATTAACTAGTAATAATGGGAATATTGACCTAATGGTGCAGACTAGGCGGGTTTGTCTCGAATGTTTCTATCAATTTTCATGACACCCACAGTAATTGTTAGCCACTTTTTGTATTCTTTACCATTTTTTTTCTTTTGCGTTCTTTTCCGTGTGGTGACGGAGTAAGAATACAATATGTCACCACCCCATCTTATCCCATGAATGTCGTAAAACTGACTAAAGGACTATCCGTAAATTATCTTTACGAAATAAAAAGAAGGAAAACTTGAAATTAAACCCTATACCAAACCATCTGGCCAGCATGTTATTAGTAGGCCAAGTAACCCCCAGTCAGTGGAATGAGGCCCGTCCCTGGAGTGCGACATTAATGGGCTGTTATGATGACGATGATTTTTTTTACTGAGTAATTATAAGAACTTAAATAAATCGCCGGGAGTACGTCGTTATTTATTTATTTTTCAAAACAAGTATTTAACTTTTCTAACTTTATGTGAAATGGATACTAACAACTTGTTTGTAGAAAACAGCATCCACTACTAAACTAAGCTACAAACTTATGTTTCATAAAAATATGTAACAAACAAACAAATTGCTTGTAAACACTAAAAGGTGTGAAAACTATTACAATTTATCAAAAAACTATTTTTCCAAAAAGAGAACCGTAACATACCTATAAAGCTGTAATACAGTGCTCCATTAAACGAGTGAAAAGACCATTTTTCTATATGAGATAGTTCAAAAAATACACGAGGGAAACTGCGTGGCATCATTGAGGATATCCTCCACGCTCGGCTGTGCCACGGAAAGCAATAAAAATTCGTATAATCCATACAAAGCTTTATGTACGGGCCCCGCCATTGCAATTTTTTGGGCAACTTTTTGTCTTGTAAAATACCAGGATATTTATGTGATAGAACACATGTTGTGGCAAACAACTGGGAACGTCTGCTTCACGATACGTTATATTGTTTTATTTTATATGAATTGCATTTGAACGGGAAACTGATACGGATGCGTCTGGAGAGAAAATGTTTGTCTATTTCATATTTTTAAAGACTTTTTCTGTAGAAAATTGTAAATAAAGAAATACATTTCAAGCTACTTGTTCTTGTATGTTGTGAGAATTTTAACTCTTACTATTTTTTATTCAATTATTTCTAAAAGAAGTTTAAAAAATGTTTCAAATTATCTAATCGACTAGCTAGTAAATGTTAACGATATATTATTATAACGCAATGCGCTATTCCGTGTGGTGACGGAGTAAGAATACAATATTATGTCACCACCCCATCTCATCCCACGGGTGTTGTATAACTGACTAAAGGGTCTATCCGTGAATATTGTCTTTACGAGATAAAAAGATTGAAAACCTGAAATTAAACCCTATACCAAATCGTCTGGCCAGCGTGGTAGTAGGCCAAGTATCTCTCCGTCGGGAGGAGGCCCGTCCCTGCAGTGGGACATTAATGGGCTGTTATGATGTATGCGCTAATCACCTGGTCTTACTTAGCACGAATAAGCCAGCTCTTCTTAAATGTCGATTTAGCTTAAATCGCACTATTAAATTGGACAAATTCTTTGTACCTATTCATTTGAATGGGGTTAAGGTTAAACTTTAAACATCTGAAAATCCCTTCGGCCGTTTTGGAAACCGAAGTTTGGTAACCAGTTTCCTAAAAGGCTTTTTTTATACTTCTACGTAACTGGTTTCCTAAAAGGCTTTTTTTTACTTATACGTAACTGGTTTCCAAAGAGGAGTTTTTTGTACTTCTACGTAACTACACTCTGGCCACTCTAATAAGTGAAATTTAACATTTGTAGTCTAGGGTTGGGTGTCTGAAATCTATTGAAAGATTTATCGATTCAGAAAATTCAAAAATAGAAATAGGTGCGAGGGGTACTCCAGCTAAATCACTCTACAGCCTATTAAAAGAAATAGGACTGCTGAGAACTTCAGTAAGCTCTCTACTATCACGAATGTCCAAAACGGCATTGTTAGGTTCCTACCTTTGGATAGGTAGAGGACGGAACATAGCAGACAGTGAAGGTGACCGCTAACGCGTTGTGTCCTTAAACCTACATCTGGGTCGTTAGTCCCAGACGCTGTTATGCAAGTGGTTCGTCCTCTATCACGCGATGGACCCGGCACCCGCACGGAGAATCCATGGAATGCTAAGATTAGGTTTTATCTGTTGACATTAAATTATGTCAAGAGTATCATTTTATTATATGATTGATGACGTCTTTCAAAACTATTACTAGCCAGGACACACAGAAGAGATTAGTTCTTTATACTCTGAACAGTTACTGTGAAATTTCACCTATTTACACATCGACAAGTACAGTAGCGAGTTAAGTAATAAGTTGTTAAGTTGATTTGAATAGATCTCCATTCTATTTTTTGGCGAGATAAGTTGGCTAGACGCGAGAGAGGGGGCTACTACTACGATGTCGATGTGTAAATCGGGCTTTAGAGTGGCCAGAGTGTAGTTACGTAGAAGTACAAAAAAACTCCTCTTTGGAAACCAGTTACATATAAGTAAAAAAAAGCCTTTTAGGAAACCAGTTACGTAGAAGTATAAAAAAAGCCTTTTAGGAAACTGGTTACCAAACTTCGGTTTCCAAAACGGCCGAAGGGCTGAAAATCTTGTATGTCAGAGTTTCGCCATGTCATATAAAAAAGTCAAGGTACTGGTTAACCTTAAACATAAAGTCTTTCAATAAAATATTGAATCATATACATACAAAACGAAAGTGTAAATTGCTATTTTTCCTTTTTTACTATTGTCATCCATCTTGATAAGATTTGGGTAAATTGATGGACATTTTTTGTGATGAAAGTTGCACAAAACAACAATCTAAATATATTACCTGTTATGACCATACTTTGGAAACAATTTATTTGTAAATATATTGTCTTCATCGAGGGAAAAGGTGTTGAAACTTATTGAATAATACTTTATGGTTTAGGTACTAGCTTGTGCTTGACTTCGTCTGCGTATTTTAGACAATTTACGCGATATTTTTATAAATTGTCTTTATAATTTACTTCATAAGTTTCATCAAAATCCGTTTAGTAATTTTTGCGTGAAAGAGTAAAGTTATAAGAGTTATAAGCAATAGCAAATAAAATTAGGATAAGGTCAAAGGAATAATGAATAAAGAAGTATAAAAATCAACACCCTCCAGAGGAAACGAATTCATTAAAAGCACCTACAATATAACTATGAGCTATAGTTAAACACAATGTCAGTGCCCACAAGTGAACGCGCTATAACACAAGATACCCTCATAGATAATACTCTATTGTTATAGAACACAATACGTACACGCATCTAATGTGCAACGGATCTTAGTCCCGCTCACTATCACTATTCAATGCGGACGTATAATCTGTTGCATAGTAACCGCTACGAGGTTAGGCGTATTGTATATATTATTATGTTTTGTGAAAAGACACCTGAATACACGAATTAGTATCACATTCGATTCCCACCTAATGCAAATCTTTGGGGTAAATCAATGTAAAACTATGTTTATTGCTTAGTATCTATACTTATAAGAAACTCTGCTTAGTTTGGCACTAGATGGCGCTGTGTGATTGTGTGCTGTACTCTTAACCAATTCATTAAAAGCACCTACAATATAACTATGAGCTATAGTTAAACACAATGTCAGTGCCCACAAGTAAACGCGCTATAACACAAGATACCCTCATAGATAATACTCTATTGTTATAGAACACAATACGTACACGCATCTAATGTGCAACGGATCTCAGTCCCGCTCACTATCACTATTCAATGCGGACGTATAATCTGTTGCATAGTAACCGCTACGAGGTTAGGCGTATTGTATATATGTTTTGTGAAAAGACACTTGCATTTATTGGGTATCAGCTAATGCCCGCGGCTTCACCCGCGTGTATAGGTAGTCGGTTGAAAAAGAAAACTCCGTGCAAACTCCTTTACCAATCCATCTAACAACAATAAATGATAACGATAAAATAAACGCAAAGATAGTCTTCGAAGGCGTTAAGTTGATCGATCGTAAAAGTTTTATAAATAACAAGACAATTTCCCGTAAAGTTGGACGGAAGTGGTTAATACACCATTTACTGAAAAATTATTTTCTATTGAGATCTATTCTACTCTAGGTACTTTTATATTCTTGGCAATAGGTAGCTAGATATATGGTCAAATTTAAGAAGCTACCTAGCTGAAGTTACTTTTCTGAACTGCTTCTCACCTCTTTCCTTTTTCGATTTCGATTGGAGTGATAACAAAACTTAATTATAACATTTTATCACTAAGCCTTGTTAGTGAGAATTGAAACTTAGTTCAAACAACAATTACTGTTATTTTGACACTAATAACAATAGCGCATACACTAATTGTGGATGTTTGCAGGGGAAGCGAAACGTTGCCGGAATAGAGACCTACTAAAGGTACTTGTACTTATATTGCGTCATTACAGCATTTTAATATTCTAGATGAATGGGCCTTCCCCAATTAAGAATAACTTGGTCGTTATAATGATATGTTAGGCAAGTGTATTAGGTATTAGTACAAACGTTTGTTTCAAAGTTATCCTTTTCTGGATATTAACACTGTTGAATTTCTGTAGTCGAATTTTACGACATTCAGGCAGGAAAAGAAGAAAGATAAAGCCTAAGCTTTATAGGTAAAAATGTGTATGTAATTCATACAAGCAGTTATTGCACTGCGTGAAATACGCACGCGGTACCCAGGGAGTTTTTGTAAAATATTCTAATGCTGGGCAATCCCGCATGTGTAATAAAATCCGCACAATATTTAAAACTCCCTTAAAGTTTTAAATTATTAAAATAATGTATTTTATTTATAAAAATAATGTATACAAAAAAAAATATCATACTTGATGTTACATCGTTCATCCGCGTCGAGCTATAAACGATGTGATCCAGTGTCACCAACGATTAATTTCATTCTCCCTCATGCGAACTAACGTAATGTACTTTATCAAGTGTAGTTTAAATTTTAATACATGAAGCATTCATTAGTAGACATTTTAATATACTTATGCAATAAATAAACTATAATTATGTCATAAATTATTTTTATTAAGTGCAGATGGCGTAGTCGTAAATATATTTGCACGTTATGTTGGAGGTGAGACGTCAAATGTTTAAGTGCACTAACATTGGCTTTTGGCTTTGGTTTAGGTGTTTATGTATGTATGTTTAAACCTTATTGATATCGTATACAATTAATCGATAATAGAAATACTATATTTTAGCTATTTACTTATTGTTTTTGGAGTTGGTTTGGGTTGTGGAGCCTGTGATAGCGGACGGACTAGTGTCTATCGCAAAATAAGACCCGATTTATAAAATTGTATAATGTATGCGTACTTAACACGTACTCATACTGGGAGAAGCAAACTCTTACTGCAAGAATTTGAAAGAATGATTCGAAGTATACCTCTGATATTTGAAAGTAAGAAATAAAGAAAAAATATGTATTCGGTAAAATCAACAAACTCACAAACAAATAACACAGAAGAAAAAATCAGATATCCTTTTTGCCTACGAAGAAATACATAGGTTTATAGGGTAATATACCATTCTATAGTCGGCTACCATATTTTGATGTGGGCGACAATCATCCTACACCTTTTACCTCACCATGTTATACTTCTTTGAAAATTTTGAAAAGCAAAAAGTATTGAGGAATAAATTGGTACGCTTGTAATTTGTCTTGAAACCTGCTGTGATCGCCGTCAATTTTCACATTTTGTAGTAAAAATAATGTCGTGTACACAAATATACATAATAAGAACACCTATTTTCCTTACACATATAATAGTAAAACAAACGTAAAGTTAGGTTGACCTAATTTCAAAGTGTCTGCCACCGCAATAGACAAACTAAAGTGATTTCGTACGCGATACGTGTCGTTATCGTAAACTTGAGTACAAAAGTGGGGAGGCGTGGCTATTCGACATCCTACTACTAAATTGTACACTCTGTAGTGAAATGTAATGGAATTGCTTGACACTGTGTCGTTGGAGGAAAATGATTTTTCACACGCAATACCTGTTACTTTCATCAAATGAGAAGTACCTATCTATATACTATACATTGACGACGTCTGTGACGCAGTCGGTGTATTACATGGCTGCTACGCAGAGCTCTCGGTTTCGATTCCCGCTCAATGCAAATCTTTGTGTGGATGAACATGATTGTTTGCATTGGTCTTGGTGTTTCTATGTAATGTATGTATTTACAAAAAAAAAGTGTTGAAGAATGTTTATCCGTTGTCTAGTACCCATAGTACAAGTATAGCTTAGTTTGGGATTAGGTGGCGTTGTTTGAATGTGTGAGGGTTAGAACGGAAAAATATTATGATGAACATAGGTTAATCATGATAATTTTCCTAAAAAGATAAACACATACATAATTATATTTAAATTAGTTTTGAAAAAGTAAATTATTTTAAAAGCTTATTACAAATCATTTGTAACTAGAAATATTCTCACTTGCTTTCAACGTTATTTTAGCCCACGTAAGTATGTGCAGATTCAAGAACGAATTACCCGCTCGCTATTTCTCAAGAGCCATTAGGATGTAGGAAAGAAACCATTTATTCAAATGCATCGAATGTACCTAATTACTGCGCCAGCGAAATACGACTTTTTTTTGTATAGCCACTGGGGTAATTTCGTATAAGCTTTGGAAATACGAAATATAATATGCATCCATATGAATTGCCATTAGATCACCCACTTTTTTCCTGATTGAACTAATTTAATGGGTAGTAACAGAAATTGTAATTGGTGGAAGTTTTAATTTGATTAAAATGTTTTCAGTGATTAATTATTATTGTCCTAGGGCTTTATGAACAACCTGAACATATCTAAAACTATTCAAGCCAATTATGAAAATTACAATATGAGGTAATTTTCACGCCTTTGGTTTAATACCAAACGGAGCCAAGTTTTTACGTGCCCACCAAAGCACAGAGATAGAAAAACTGAGTGTGGGACGTAAGACAGAAACAGGCTTCTACGATGTGACCGTACACAGAAAACATGGCTCATAGAAATCTCTATTCCTAGAAAGCTCGTTTCACCGAAAACTTTGTTCAAGACATGTTTTCTGTGTACGGTCATATCGTAAAAGTGTATTTCTGTCTTACGTTCCACACTCAGAAAAACTACCTAAAAACTTGCTTAACTTATCGCTCCCCGTTACCTAGTATCAAGAGACTAGCTTTGATGTACCTAATCTTCAACATCTTTCTCCAAAATCACAAGATTACTAGTCTTATGACTCGAAACATAATTGCCATACATGTTCCTTACTTCCTACTTACATTTGCCATTCTCCCGCAATAACAAACTACGCAATATCATGTTCCCCGAAACACTACCTGGAATTTAGATGGCAGTAATCCCTGGACATAAAAACTACCACAAAAAATGCTCAAACACATAACGCGCAATTCTGAGATGAACGACAGTACTACAATAAAATGCATGCTATATAAACACTCATGTTTTTCAGGTTCGTATTAGCGATCCTTCCATTAGGTCCGCTACGGACCAGACGGGTCCCGAACTTTTTTGCCTACGCCTGCCTATCTCTATAAATCTTTGTAAGTGCCTCGTTAGTTGCTCTGGTCAATTCATGTCCAGTTTTCACGTTGAGATTTTTTATTCATCCAATTTAGTTGGGTGTAGGTAAAGTATTTTTGGATTTATTTACATCTTTGAATTTCTTTATTAGGTTACTGGAAATTTTCTTAATGTATTTAGATATTTTCCAGTTTGAATTTTTGTATCTAATTTAGGTTACCATATTTATCTAGAAAAATACAATGTATCTTAGCAGATAGTAAATGAAGTTTTGTGTTACGTTGATTATATTAATAGCCTCGTAAGTAAAAAAGAAGAGTAACTTTTTAACCTTAAGCCTATTTTTAAGAAACATTTAAGTATAATAAAATCAAGGTCGAATTTTATCCATAAAAATGATAATTACTAGGGGATTAATATTGCTTTCTTGAGCTTTACATATTTCTCCGCAAACCATCTGGCAGTCAAAGTATTTTTAATACAGAGCAAAACAGAAAAAGATCTATTTAAAATTAATAAACTCAAGAGACAAATTAAACACCATCAAAGAGTTTCAGGTAAATGTAACCAACAACACCCACAGCACGAGTTAAACCAAAATAGTTCCGAGATATATTTGTGTTAAGATTATGATCTGTCATCATTAATCATTTAGTTATGACTTAATTACTGTCCCTGAAGAGTTAATCACACAGATAGACGGCTATGCCGAGAATGATGAAGATCTATTTCTCTAACTAATATTAGCTTATAGTTATATTAATTAAGATAACACCAATACTGTTTCAATTAGGCGCACTAGATTGTAGATTGTATCATTTTAAGTATCGGGTTAAGGGCTTGAACCTATTAAAAACTTATTGATGGTTTGTGTTTATTAAGTCTCCAGCACTCGGCACGATGCTTGTGCGATTAGTGTTAGAAAGATATGTATAAATGTAGAATAAGACAAAGCGGGATTTATGTGCTACGACACTAAACCTGACCTACACCTGGGTCGTAAGTCATAGACGTTGGTATGCAATTGTTCCGTCCTCTATCACGGACCACGGAGAATCCATAGAATGTTAAGATTAGGTGTTATCTATTTTCCTGCCAAGAGGCTTGTCCCAGAAGTGGGACATTTTAATGAGTTATTGTCGCGTATACCTACGTTTTGTAGTATATCCCTGCCACTACGGATCCCTGTGTAGTGAGGACTTTTTCAGAGAAAATTTTTATTTTTCACAGACACAAAGAAAACAGCCGGAATGTACGAGCAGTTATTATCTTTCCTCGTTCTCTATTCATACGAAATAAAAAGAAAGTAGCAGTAGAAACTTCCGATTGATAAAACCCGACCTACGCTCAGACATTGCCGGAGGCTAGTTTGCTATAAAATCCAATCATACGTCAAAGTGACGTGCAAGAGTTAACGTTACCGTAAACTTACGTTCACGAGGAAATAGAGACGAATTTCCTCAACTGATATTTCAAGGAAAATTGTGCAGAGTTTTCGTATGTGGGACTTAGAATTTCATAAACATTTCTTACACAGTGGTCTCTGCCTTCCTCTCATGGGGAAAAGTCGTGAATTTATTTATGTATGTATGTAGATAATTCACTCTTACTATGAGTTATCCTTCCTTTGTTATTGTAGTGGAAAACTCTACATATATCATTTCAAAAAAATATAAACATCAACACTCAAAGTGTTTTATATTCCTCAAAAGAAAATGCTTCCGCCGATTTCACTCGCATCCTGATTTTATATTTTATCATGTTGACGTCAGTTTCTTGGATATTTTCCTGTGTCATTTAAGTGGCGTTTCCAAGGAAAGATAAAAATAGAGCCACTTTATACTTCTCTTTAACATTCCCATGGGCGAGAGATAAAAAGAGATAAAACATCAAACTATAGCAATCTTACTTGTGGCTTTACGTAAGTTGTTTCACTCGAAGTGAGAAGAAGTGAATTGAAAAACACAGTTTACTCGTTTATGTACTATAGGGGAAGACGTAAAGAAGCCAAAATCTCTTTGAGACAATCAGAGTTCAGAATTTAAATAGTGCATCTGAGATGTCTTTACACAGAGAAAATTGTTCCGAGTAAATGATTGTCTAAGTCTGGTATCATCTTGTTCATATAACATTAGGCAAATGGCTGCTAGTATAATAATTATTTTTAAATGTTATCAACTTTTAATCGGTTCTGTGCTTTTCTATTTTATCGACGAACCGCCACACTTATAAGATCATTGTTCTTCCTTGAGAGGCCACTCATCCTGCTCTTTTCTGTTCCACCAACTATCTGATTCTGTTAGCTACTCACTACATTTTGCAACTTTGGACTGGCTATTTCTAAAGTTATATCTTCAGCTAGGTTCATCTATAAATTGGATGCTTCTAGAACCTTAAGGAAATAATGATGGCAGCTCTTTACAAGGGAACGAGAGTCTGAGACTAGAAATTTTCTACAAACCGTTAGATATATTTTATTATTAAAGTTATAACCACTTATCTCACCCCTAAAGGTCAAGCGAAATCGTTCCGCCCACGTTTCATGCGAGGTTGGTCTAATAGCATTACAGGCCTTCTCACTGCCTTATAAATGTCAGTCACTACTGACCGCCGCTTACTTGTGATATATTATAAGAAATGCAATTTTATTTATATGCTAAATGATGCCAAAACAGCACATGTGAATTCTAAAGTCAGTTATATAGAAAAGGGCCTATTTACACGTTCAAAGTATAGGACTTCTTGGAAAAAATTTACTTATTCAACAATATTTTATTGATATGATCATAAGTTATTATCCACAATCATGAAGCTTTCAGGTTAGGCAGATAACAATCCTTATGGGAGTCAAAGGGATTCAAACTCGGCAAGTCCATCCTTAGCAACTTAGCTCCCAATTTCTGGTCCGTCCAATGTCAGTGATTTGTGTGGAATCCAAGCAACCGACATGGTATTATTAAAAATTCTGTTAGGATTGAATCCTACGGCTTTATATAGCGGCATAACGCGACTGCTACTCCACCATACTAGTTATTGGATGATAGTTATACGCCACTAGCACTAAAATGAATACAATATGGCTTACAGCAAGTGGGTAGCGTTTCATGGTCCATAGAGTAAAGCCTTATTATACATTTCTATGGTGTGCTCACGTACGGTCAGCAGCAATAGTCCATTAAGTACTCAAAATTTACAACATACTTGAGTATAGACCTTTACCACGATATTATAGTATTACGAAACAATCTCCAAATAAAATGTGTGAAGATGGTTTAGCTAGTAAATTCTAAATCAATTCTTTGGTCAGTTACGTTTTGAAACCAATTACTTTTTACTCTTTTGCAAAGTTTTACAAAGAATATGGTCTCTACTTAAAAGAATAATTGTGTTTAATATAATTATAAATTACATATTTATTATATCTTTTTTTACCTATAAAGCTTAGGTATAACTAGAAAAATCCGAAAAGAAGAAAGACAATGGAAAAAATTGGTACTTGAGGCGGGACTCGAACCCGAAATACATAATTATGTTTTGAAAACAAATTTTAAAACAATGAACGTACTTAAAAAACAAGCAGTATATTCTTTAATTAGTAACATAATATAGCGGAGTTTATCTACTATTTCATTTATTTGAAGAAACCTGTTACTCGTCTACTTTAGGCAATAAATAAGCAGTAATAATTAAAGTACTTAACATTTTATTTCATTTATAATAATTCACTAATAAAAATACACACCAATAACAATACTAATTCACCTACCTACTGATGAGTTCCAGCTAACACACATGGTTGCATAACAAACCGCTAATCAGATATACCCTGCGGTATGCAATCAGTAATGGGCGTCACTAACACACTGATTGAACTTGTACAGGCTAACTAGTGGCCGTTGTTCTGATAACTCTATCCACCTTCAAAATGTTCAAGTGTCTCTGTGGCGTAGTGGTTATATTACATGGCTGCTACGCTGAGGTCTCGGGTTCGATTCCCGGTCAATGGAAATCTTTGTGTGCATGAACATGATTGTTTGCATTGGTCTGGTAGTTTTATATGTATAATATGTATGTATTTACAAAAAAAAAATATCTAAGTATGTTTATCCGTAGTCTAGTACCCAAAGTACAAGTTTAGCTTAGTTTGGGACTAGATGGCGTTGTGTGAATGTGTGAGGAATATTTGAAGTAGGTATGGCAACAATAATTCTAAAACAAACACTACTAACAATACTAATCCACCTACCTACTGATGAGTTCCAGTTAACACACATGGTTGCATAACAAACCGCTAATCAGATATACCCTGCGGTATGCAATCAGTAATGGGCGTCACTAACACACTGATTGAACTTGTACAGGCTAACTAGTGGCCGTTGTTCTGATAACTCTATCCACCTGCAAAATGTTCAAGCTTTTTATTACATTTACATTACTTCATTAAGGGATCTTTTCCTCCGTGTGGTGACGGAGTATGTCACCACCCCATCTCATCCCATGGGTGTCGTAAAAACCGACTAAGGGACTATCCGTGAATGTTATCTTTACGAAATAAAATGAAGGAAAACTTGAAATTAAACCCTACACCAATCAAGTCATCCCTCCGTCACGGAAGGAGGCCCGTCTCTGCAGTGGGACATTAATGGGCTGTTATAATGATATTTCTAATCAAATTCTTTACTACAGCTAACTATAGATATCGCGTTATCATCTGAGTCTTAGAGCCATATCATTTCTCTATATCTATCTCGCTTGCACTTACGGGTCATCTATTCTTATAATATAATATCTTCTGTTTTTGGAGTACTTAGATGATAATGTTCGTGCTATAGTAGGCGTTATTCTGATAAATCTATCCACCCGCAAAATGTTAAGGCCAAAGCGACGATGGTTTGCGACCGCTATTTGGCGTCTATCACGTGGGAGGCAATTTACGATTTTGAGAGTTTATTTTGGGTGTTGAGTGTTTAACCTGTTAAGGTTCAAGTTATTTGGGGTCTGGAAATGTGATATTGTTTCATTTATTAAAGGCTATGACGTCATTGTAGGTGTT
Source organism: Schrankia costaestrigalis (assembly GCA_905475405.1). NCBI lineage: Eukaryota > Metazoa > Arthropoda > Insecta > Lepidoptera > Erebidae > Schrankia > Schrankia costaestrigalis. Next base: position 14,098,313 of record FR997840.1, on the reverse strand, counting down.
ATGAAATTATGAATCGCCTCCGTAAATAATTATTAGTATTATTCCTTTATTTGTTTTCGAAAACAAACTTTGTACTTTTTGGTCACTACTACTTCGCGAACTCGGTTGAATAAAACACTGTATACTTTTCTTGACTATATTCCCCACAGAACAATTATACTCAAAGGAGAAGAATGTCAACTTCAAATAAAATTCGTGAGGAAACTTTTCCTAAGCGTGCGGCGCCATCTATCGGGAGCCAAAACTGCGGTTAAAATCAGCAGCGCGGGAAATTGTATTATTTTTTTTATTTAATAAAAACAAAGAGATATATTATATTACGCCCTACATTATTAGGGCGTTATATAATATATCTATTTGTTTATTTTGTTGAAGGTTTAAATTAGGATGACTGTAGGGTGATGCTACCAATTATCAGCACTTTAAGAATTAGTCTTACTTTAATATCGTTTATCTTAGTGATAATACTGATAACGAAAGTTAACAATATGCTTTCTCGGTTCACTATTAAATAAGTAATTGATTTTTATTATAAAAAATTGTCTTTATGCATACACATTTTATTTAGATGAGTTTGACTAAATAATTACCCTAACACCAATTATTGGCACCATCATCACCAATTATCAGCATCGACCGAGCCAATTATCAGCACCTTAATATTAGACATAAAATTAGGTAGATAAATGAAATAATCCAATGTTTATAGCAAAATCTCTTTTATTTATACCTAGCCTAACAACCGAAGTTTTAGAAAAAAAATTACATAAATATAAAAAAATCCAAAAAATAATAGACATTCTTTTGATCATAATATCAACACTATGAAAATAACTAGCAATGTTAGTTTCAGCACCATGCCAGGATATGAAATCCGAAATCATAGAGTACTTTCTCCAAGAGTATTGAATTCTACGCATAAAATAATCACGCTTTACAATAAAAAATATGGATTAACAATTTTACATACCACTTTGTCATGTAACAGTAGCAGTGCCGATAATTAGCAATTCGCAAAAAAATTGAACCCAGATGTCAGCACCTCATTTATGAACTTAAAATCAAGATAACGTTCATTTCCATTGTCAGATAAGCCTTATAAAACGTTTTATACATGAATAAAACCTAAAGGTTCAGTAAAAAATATCTAAAAGAACTAAAATAAAGTAAAATAAAAAAACCTGAACTTACCTACGATCATAAGAAACTGTCAAAACAAAGTAATGTAAAGGACATGTTCCCGCGTTTTTAAAAATATCGCTTTTTTTTTCAAAAAGTGTCGTGTTTGGATCAGTTTATAATTCCAAAAGGATCTTATTTTAATGTTTGTTAAATGGTAGCCGAAATTAATTAATAGAAAGCTTATAATTTGAGTTTTAGTTGGGGGTGCTGATAATCTGGTGCAGTGCCAACATTAGGACTCGTGCCCCTATTTAGAGTTGGATTTGATAATAAAAAACTTCATTTCTTTTACAATTTATTTATGTAAATAATATTCATAATAAAAAATATTCACATTCTTTATTGAAACATTCTTCTCTACATTGAAACTCATTGTAACATAACAAAAACCCTATAGGAGTCACTTTCTCAGAACTGGAGTCAATAACGTTCAATTTCACAAAAACACTTCAACTAAGGAATAGGATGCAATTTCACAAAAACACTTCAACTAAGGAATAGGATGCTCGTGCAACGTTTTTAATTCAGGATAAACTGGTTATTTATCGAGATTTTTTATTTATTTACAAGATATTTAGGAATTTACAAAATAAACGGTTTCTTTTCTTGTAGTGTTGACTGTTGACAGCTCCATATAAACAAGTATTAGGTGGTTGCTAGGAAATGACATAACATTTTCTATTTCATCTTTTCTCTCTGTCGTGACTAACAGCCCTAATAGAAACATTGTGTAGAACAGAGTTGACTCCCCCTGATATTCCCGAACTCAAACTCAATAATGACATATTAATTTTTAGCATATATGTAACTGACGGAGAATCTTAACATCGTAATACAGACTTTATATGAAAATAATATTTAAATAAGAACGCCATCTAGTAACAAAAAATTACACTTATTTACACAAACATAGAATGTCATTTCACAAATTGAACGTGAACAAACTTCACTCAAATAATATTTTACTAGCTCAAATAGCTATAGCCCAAAATATTGATTTTTATAAAGTCAAAGTCAAAGTCAAATAGCTTTATTCACTTAGGTTACAAAGTAACACATGCAAATCGTTATACATGTAGTAGAATAGTATAGAGAAAAATGTCTGCCAAACTACTACCACTTTCGCAGACGACTATAGTAGAGCTCTGAGAAGAATGTGGCCAAGAAACTCAGGCCACTCTTTTCAAAAATAATAATTTGACTTTGTTACAATTACCAACAGCAGCGTGAAGAATGATGTGTGCAAGCAAATCTTACATGCATAGCAATTTAAAGTTTAATTGATAAAAAAAATTTCATTGTTAATAAATTGATTTAAAAAAGCTTTAATTGCATGGCACGTTCATCAGTCATCTCGTCACTGCGATATCCGACAGAAATTAACACACAAGCATTTGTGTCGTCAAGTTGATTTTGTTAATCTTTAAGTAGTTGAGAATAAAATAGAATACCATTTAGATAATATAATTAAATACATTTACAAATGCAAGTGAAGTATTTCTATCGTTACAATAACAAATAAAACTGTAAAAGAAAGTAATAAGGTAGTAACATAACATCCGCACAACTACCTAGGTTAAGCCACAATCTACACCATGGAACAAGCAACATGAAATCACGATAATTGAAATCTAAGCCCATGAGTTTTTGTCATTAATATAATCGTTTATTGTATAATAGCCTTTCGATAATAGCTGATTTTTTACAAATGCTTTAAAGTTTAGTAAAGGTAGATCCATTACATGCTTAGGCAGTTTATTGAATAAACGTATACCGAGTCCCGCAAAAGTGTTATGTACCTTATGTAGGCGATGTTGTGGACCTATCAACTTATGCCTATTCCTCGTACCAATGCTATGAATGTCGCCATTTCTATCATACTGTTCAATATTTTGCTTAATATATATTATATTAGCATATATATATTGTGAAGCAACTGTTAAAATACCTATTTCCTTAAAACGATCTCTCAATGAAACATTCGATTCAAGATTGTAAATAGCTCGAACTGCACGCTTCTGAAGAATAAAAATAGATTCGATGTCTGCAGCCCTACCCCACAAAAGAACACCATAGGACATTAAGCTGTGAAAGTAACTAAAGTATACCAATCTTGCTGTCTCTATATTCGTTAGCTGCCTCACTTTTTTAACTGCATAAGCAGCTGAACTTAGTTTTCCTGCTAGAGCTAATATATGAGCACCCCATTGCAGCTTACTATCCAACGTTATTCCTAAAAATACAGTAGTGTCTACAAAACGAAGGACCTCACCGTTTAAAATCAGATTATTACTAAGGCTTTTAACATTGGGCATAGAGAATTTTAAGCATTTTGTTTTGGCAGCATTTAAAAGCAAATTGTTAGCAGTAAACCAGTTCAGGACTTGTGCGAGAGATTCGTTAACTTCATCTAAATTAGTTTGCTTACGGTTTACTTTGAAAACGAGTGAAGTATCATCTGCAAATAAAACAATGTCGCACAAACCCTGAGCAAGAAACGGCAAGTCATTGACATAAACTAAAAATAGAAACGGACCTAGAATGGATCCTTGAGGCACGCCCATACTTGGCGGAAGACCAGAGGACCTACTACCATTTACTTCGACATACTGAACCCTATTGCTTAAATACGAAGATAATAAATCAAGAGAAGCATCCCTAATTCCATAATGTCTAAGCTTGCACAGAAGTGTCCCATGATCAACGCAGTCAAAAGCTTTAGAAAGATCACAGAAGACGCCTATTGCATCCATAGAATTTTCCCAAGCATCATAGATTAGCGATGCCCGATACGTATCGATATTTTGGTGTATCGATACAACACCATGCGATATTTCGATATTTTGTATCGATACACAACAATACGATATATGGCGATATCGTATCGCTTCCCAGGTGTATCGCATCAAAAATATCGTATGATTGAACTCTTTAAAAGTAATAAAAAGTTGTTCAATCAAATGTCTATAAAGAGATAAGCTGAATACGTACAATTTGAGACTTAAATCTTTGATAAAATTATAATAAAATATTAACCAAGATTGAAAATATTATAAACAAACTTCTTTTAATAGTGCCGCCTATGGTAGGTTGTATATTGTAATATGATGTGGGTAGACTGTAAATGATATTTTGTTGACGTTAGCTTGTTTTGAATATCGGCCAGATACCTTCAAAAAGTCTTAAGCTATTTCTGTTAACACTGTGTGATTACGCTAATCGTTTATTATGTAGCGTGTTATAGCGATTACTTTCTTCAGCTAATAATACGCTTACAGAAAATCGCAATAGATTGGATCCGCAACGATTGACAAAATTAAAATTATTATCTTAAAAGTTTGGATTAAAAATTTTAGCAATTATAATTTTATAAGTACTTACTATAAATATTCTATAAATTATTATAATTGCCAAAATTTTGATAATCTAACCTATTGCGATTTTCTGTATTGTATGTATACAAAAATCAAAAATAGTGTGATGAATATTAAAATTATATAAAAAAATATAAAAAAAAATAATATAATACAATAATTAAATTAGAGTTTGATTTTTAGAATGCGATACGATACGATATTAACAATATCGATACAAAGCCATACAATATTTTCGTGTATCGATACAATCAATTACGATACATTACGATGCGATATATCGATACAAAGTCAAATATCGGGCATCGCTATCATAGATATATTTCAGAAGAGAAACACCCGCATCAATCGTTGAGCTACCCTTCCTAAAACCGTATTGCTGCCTATGAAAAATATTATTTAAATGAAAGTGACTCTCCAATTGGCATAAGATAATTTTCTCATAGATTTTACTAATCACAGGTAGTATTGAAATTGGTCTAAAGTTACCAGGGTCGCTTTTTGATCCATTCTTGAACAAAGGAATAATCTTACTGTGTTTCATTAGATAAGGAAATACACCTATGGCAATACACTTATTAAATATAATAGATAAATGTGGAGATATATTAAATATAATACCCTGAAGAAGCTTGACAGACATACCCCATAAATCAGCAGATTTCTTGGAATTGAGACTTTTGAAAGCTTTTATGATATCATTATGGTTAATAGACCTAAAACTGAAGCGGTTCTTACATTCAATTACTTTATCTTTTAGTAAAAATTCTGCTTGGTTTGGAGAGGAATTTAAGGAGGTTGTTGTATGAATAGGAACATTGATAAAGAAATTATTAAAAGCATGTGCAATGTCAGCATTATTGGTGAGAACCTTATCTTGAGTTTTTAGTACATAATTAGTATCACGAATTTTCATCCGGCCGGTCTCTGCATTAATAATGTCCCATGTACTTTTAATTTTGTTGTTTGATTCCTTTATCTTATTACTCAAATAAGAAGACTTTGCTATGGCACAAGCCCTCTTAAAAGTTTTCGAGTAGTTCCTGACATATTGAATGAAATCTGGTTGAGTATTATATTGTTTCATACCATACAATTCATACAAGCGAGCTCTACTTTTATATATACCTGTTGTTGCCCAATCACAGAATTTAGTTTTAGAGTTACTAACAAAAGTCTTAGTTTTAAAAATATTATCATATTCAAGCTTGATAATGTCTAATAAATCTTTATAAATATCATCTGGGCTATACTGATTAAGATTAATTCTAGTCACTTTGATTGCAACATTATCACTAAATTGATTCAGGCGGTTTATGGTAATTGGCCTGCATGTGATTTTGTTCTCTGTGGGAGTAGTAATAGATGGAAATACTACCCTTTGCCCACAGTGGTCAGATGTTAAATCACTTAAGATATCCTTATTAACATATTCACAGTTGCAAAATACATTATCTAAGCATGTAGCAGAATGAGATGTAATCCTAGTGGCTTCTTTAAATAAAAACTGTAAATTATAAGACTGAAACAAACAAATTAATCTAGCACTAGTTGAAGATTTTTCAAGTAGATTTACATTAAAGTCCCCGCATACTATAATAAATTTATTTCCTGAGCATAGTCTTTCTAACAATTTCTCCATAACACCCTCGAATAGACTATAATCACTCTGCGGTGGTCGGTACACACAAGCTACGACATGTTGCTCAAGCTCCACACAAGAGATTTCGACTGTGCGCTCGATAGAAAGATTTGCTATGTCTTTTCTTTCTTTAAATTCAACTTTATTACTTATAAATATTAGAGAGCCACCGCGTATAGCCTTCTTTCTTACAAACGCACTTGCCAATGTAAAGTGTGCATTATTAAATAATAATTCATGTGACTGTAACCAATGCTCGGTAACACAAAAGATTTGTACATTATGTTTGTTTAAAAACAGTTCTATTTCTAGTTCTTTGCCAGATAGACCTTGTATGTTTTGATGAACTAAACAAAGATTAAGGCTACCCTTTGTCTTATCTAATAGTTTAAACTATTAGATGGTTTAATAAATGTATTAGTAGTGGACCTACTATCTCCTACCAAACTAATGAGTACTCTATTAGTACTTGTACCTATACCTATATTAAATGCTAATAAATTAGCAAGTTGTTTTCTATAATAAAAAGAAAGATACATGGTATCTTTTGTTAAGTAAAAACTGTTCCTAATAAAAATATTAGAGTCAAAAAATAAAATGTCACAGTAGTGACGTGTACTATTATATAATAGTAAATTTAATTTACCTATATGCCTATTTTGTTCTTGAGTAAGTGTATAAGAATATGGGAATGCACACATAATTAATTTGCAACCTACTGATGCCTGGATTTGTAATACCAGTTCTACTAATATAATTACATCCTTCTTGGTAATAGAAAGGCCATTTCCAAGTAATATGACAACTGTAGACTCTTCGTTAAGTTGTAACTTTTTCAGATTATTCATTATAATACTTAAACTAGCTCCAGGTGAACAAACATTAACAACAGGGCAATCTATGTAAGTCTTAATTAAACTACCCAAACCAACACCCAGTTTGTCCGAGACAATAAATGTATTTTTACTTTTACATAATTTTGAAGACTTTGTTAACATTTTAGTAGTTTTAGAACACCCTGTTTGTATATTAGGTGAGTGTTCAGAACCACCATTGCTGGTACATTGCATACTGTGATTATTACTAATAAGAGAATTGACTTTCTCTAAATTTTCTTTGCCAATTCTTGCTATTTCATCATATTTGGAAATATAATCATTAGTTATTTGTTGATTTTCTAATGTAATCCTATGTAGCTCTGCTTGTGAACTGTTTAGTTTTGTGTTTAGTTCACTAACCTGTAAATCATATTGAATCTGGTTACTTATTAATTTGCTATGGCACTTTTCTAAGTCCAGCATTGACATATTAATTTGCCTACTAAGGTCAACATTAGTAGCCTGCAGTTCCTTTACTTTATGGGACTTGTTAAGAGCAGATTTGAGTTGTTTAACCAATTTATTTAACTTATAATATTTTTTACTTTTCCTTCTGGAATCAAATTTTACTGTGCACCTATTTATTATTATATATTATTTATTATTATTATTATATTATATATTAAAAAACAAGTGTTTTGTCCTGTCACAAAACTAATTACTAGCCATATTGAGTTCTAGAAATACTAATCAGTCGAAAATCGCATGTTACGTATAGGTACATAACAATACTTTAAACAACGACATACTCGTACAAAGGCTCTTGAAAGCTTGAAGACTTGTCTTAATAATTATATACTTAGATAGCGATTTAAGGTGTTGTTTGTTAAATTAAGTCTTTAATATGGGCCTAACAGAATACCAGCGCTGTAGTGACGCATAACGCTACAGCAATTAGGTGAGTTAGGTCCTATTTTGTGTACATTTATGTTTTATATTTAAATTCACTTATTTTATGTTTTTCTTGTGTGCAACAAAATAAGAAATTTCTTTCTTTCTTTCTTAATTGAGGTATCACTAGAAATAATTGAAGTTGCTACTAATCTTGCTGGGGAAGAAAACATTGAAGATATTTTTTTTTTTTTTAAAGACAACTCCCGCACTAGGGATCATGCCCTGTGTCGCGGGGACTTTTACAAAGACTCCAAAAATATGAAATTGTCAATATTTTAAAATGGTTCTTAGAACTCAGTCATTAATTGAAATTTCCTTACTTTTTTAGGTTAATTATGAACACAAATTTTGATGAAATTTATGTAAGTAAACTTGGGTCTGTTAAAATATTAAAAATAAATGACTCAGTATTTGATAACTTCTTCATCTTTTTGGAATCGGATAAAAGACAATTTCTTCACATACTATCTAAAACAACTTAGTGTTTTATTCAAATCAGTATATTTTTATTCAGCTCAAACTGAATTGAATAAATATATTTGAAAGGATTCTATTCCGACCCTTGAAAGGAAAAACGAAACCCTAATAAGATAATACTGGTGCTCATCTGTCTTACACGCGCGGTTTTTTTTTCTTTTTTCCTGAGAATCGATGCTCGGGTATATATTGTACTGCTATAAGAAACGGTGTTATGTGCAAAGTATGTAAACTGTAATCATAGGGTTGATTTATTTGAACTACGTGTATTGATTGTACAAATACACAGCTGTTTAATTGTAAAGATATGGAGACCTGGTGTCCCGAAATACAGGCCTTGTAGCCCACTACAAGGCCTGTTCAGCCACCAGTCTTCCACAATATTGTACACAAATTTGTATTTGTAAATTTCATTGGTATTATTAATATTGTGGTGAGAAATAAACGTATTTTTTATTAATACTCGAGATTTTCTAATGGTGACCATATTACAAGTCTCTACATCATATTAATCGTCTGTCAAAGAAAACAATAGAGGGTAAACTTGATATACAAGCAATCCGTTTGTCCAGTTTTGTATAAAAAAAAATATTAAAAAATATTTCTCACACTTTCACACAACGCAATTTAGACCCAAACTAAGCAGAGCTTGTACTATGGGTACTAGACAAGGGATAAACATACTTAAATACTGTTTTTTTTTTCTCTGCGTAGCAATCATGTTAAATAACTACTACGCCACAGAGGTCGTCAAACGTCGTATGAGCAGACCAAGTTTACCTCCGACCCTGAAGGTCTGACCCTATAGTGGAACAATAACAGGTCGTTAGAACAGTTTCCTGAATATATCATCATCATCATAACAGCCCATTAATGTCCCACTGCAGGGACGGGCCTCCTCCCGTGACGGAGGGATACTTGGCCTACTAATACCACGATGGCCAGACGTATTGGTATAGGGTTTAATTTCAAGTTTTCCTTCTTTTTACTTCGTAAAGATAATATTTATGGTTGGTCCCTTAGTCGGTTTTTACGACACCCATGGGATGAGACGGGGTGGTGACATATTGTATTCTTACTCCGTCACCACACGGATCCTGAATATATATTATGTAGGTACATAATTTAATTTGAACAAGTAATTGTTTTGATATAAGAAGCTAATTTCTTCGGTTAACGAAATTCGAAGGCTCTAAGGCCTTCTTAGTGCCGCCAAAACACACAATAGTAAAACAATGCAAAGAAACAATTATGGTCCCTTAAGTGTTAAAATATTGACCACGTCAACGACATTATAAATAACAATAGGTAAATAAATCATTTTAAAAGGCCTTATTAAGTATAATTTACTCGCTAATAACGGGTCAGAAATTAATAACGCAGTAATTAACAGTTAAAATTGTTACTGCTAAAAGCTTAATAGCTATCATTTATATAAATCATTTTAATACGCCACAAACATGTTGTTACCTACAGTTTAAATTTCTATGTTGTTCACATATAAAATGAAAGTTGACTAAATGGAATAAAATCCGGAACGAGGTTATCCGACAAAGAACCAAAGTTACCGACATAGCTCGTAGTATTAGCAAGCTAAAGTGGCAATGGGATGGTCATATCTGTCGAAGAACCGATGGCCGTTGGAGCAAACGTGTCCTAGAGTGGAGACCGCGACTCGGCAAACGTAGTGTAGGACGCCCCCCAGCTAGGTGGACCGACGACCTCATAAAGGTCTCTGGGTCGGACTGGATGCGGAAGGCGCAGGACCGAGTTCTGTGGCGCGTGTTGGGAGAGGTCTATGTCCAGCAGTGGACTGCAATAGGCTAGTTGATTGATTGAGTTGATTGACTAAATGGCATAATAACCAGCGACTGTAAGAGGTCACGGAATTGTATCCATTCCAATACATTTGTGCGATCCACTGATAAAATTACGTTTCAGTAAAAAATCCTGCAAAACTACTTGAAGTAATTGTCAATGTTTAATGTACTTTTTGTGTGTTTGTGCCGTGTTTTGTACCGTCCATGTAGTGACGGAGTAAAAATACAATATTGTCACCACCCCATCTCATCCTATGGGTGTCGTAAAAACCGACTAAGAGACTATCCGTGATTATTATCTTTACGAAATAAAAAGAAGGAAAACTTGAAATTAAACCCTATACCAATCCGTTTGGCCAGCGTGGTATTGGTAGGCCAAGTCTCTGTCACGGAAGGAGGCCCGTCCCTGCAGTGGGACATTAATGGGCTGTTATGAATGTACTTTTTAATAAAAAATTATGATTTCTTCCAATTTGTGTATCTTGGTAATTGATCAACGTAGTACGTGAAATCCCGTAGCTCTAAAGGTATTATAGGTACTTGGTAAACTTTTAGGAAAAAATACGAGGATAAGAGGTATGGAGGAACATTTGAATATTTTAGGCTGAAGATATCAAGTAAGCGTAATGCTATCCTTTTAAAACAGCAGTTACGTAGTTAACAGGCACAATAGCCTTAAGATAGTCGTTATCCATATATGACGGTGACAATTTTTATGCACACTTTGTAGCCCTACTATTATATTTTACATGAAGTAGTAATCCAAATGCAGGTAATTTTAACAAGCAAGAGATCAAAGGGGATGGGTTCATCTTCCAGGCATGTTTTGGCATGTATGTACAAGCGATAGCTTGAGGGCCTAGTTCCCGACCTTTTCAACTACCAAAAACTAAGAGCACTTTTCCAATTAACAGTTTAACAATAATTTGATATGCGAATGTTTCACAGGAAAGAATAAAATTAAATAGTTATTATTTATTTTCATCACAGCTTGTCTAAACTAATATTCATTTATAAAATAAATCACAACGAAACCGTGATATCAGTTGAAAGTAAACTAATAGCAATTCCACATTAACAGAGTAAATATGCGGCCCACCGCAAACAGTCGGAAAAACGAAACACTACAATTTATTTTACCTCAACAAATTTAATCCGGAATACAGAATATATGTCTGTCACTTTTATGTCAATAAACCGTAATAATATTTCCACGCTAGCTTACGCCACTGACGTCCTTTCAACAGATTTTAAACGAGCGAAATACTGTTGAAATATTCAACTCAATCTAATTGTTTTTTCCTGAATTTACCGATACCCTTTTTTTGTGTATTTTGAACCAATGAAATATATTCCTAGCCATTAATTCCGGAAGACAATAAAAACCCCAGTGAAAATTCTATGAAAGCTATGGGTTTTATACGAGTTCAAAAATAAATTGTTAGGTTTTTGGAACATAGATATTGTTTATACAATTTTGTTTCTTTTAATATTTATCTGTTATTTTATTGGTAGAGTTACACTGTATTGAATTAATTCGTCTATAGAAAAGGGTATAGGAAAGGGTATAGAAAAGGTCTATAAAAAATATTGTGTACGATGTACTCCAGGCGCCTTAAGTACTACTAACTTGATACTAACTTAGACGGCCTTTTGCTGAAGAGATCAATGACTAAATAGGTCAAAACAACTCCATAAAAGGACTGGCATGAACTACAGAAACGTGTCATATCGAACTTGGGTTAGTTTCATTTAATTTAATTTAATTAAACTAACCCAAGTTCGATAAAATAAGTATTAATAGAAAATAACAGCCTCATTTTTCTACTTCTAGCATTGATTCAGTAATACCTATTGATCCTTCATAACTCCGAAAGCAATGTGACACTACCTCTTCAGAAATATTATAATATTAGATTTTTATCATGCATAGATTTCCATTTCGTATGGTAAACATACCTAGTTGATGAAGCGTCCAAGTGACAAGGGTAAAAGTCCGAATGTTGACATAACGCGTGCTATGTCCGTTACTTATGACAGCTGACAACTGCTTCCAATATGGCTGACAATCTTCGACAATATTTTGTCAATGCTTTTACTTTGAATGAATGAATAAACACAATATTGAATAATTTTGTTTTAAATGTCTCCTCCGAGGAAAGATTTTATTGAACCGTAAGCTTTTCAAATATAATTGTATTATACATTTAGAGTTTTCTCTGAAAAATTCGCGCGACCCGAATAGAAAAGAATATTTTATCAATAAGTAATCTTCATTGACGTAAAACGGTTTTTATGAAACAGGATGATTTTTTAGACAAATAATTAAAGCAATGAGACAGGTAGGGGCAAGCAATTAGATTTCTTTGCCATATTTCTTAAGGGACCTCACTCATTTGAGGGCTAACGTTTCCGTGTTGATTAAGGAATGATTGTAATATTGTTTATGAAATAAATGTCTTATGATTGAGATCAATGGTAACAAAAATAAAAACAATCAAACGTATTTGATATTATTAAGATTAAGCAAATCTTTGTGTGCATGAACATGATTGCTTGCATTGGTCTGTGTTCTCTATGTATATATTTACAAAAAAAGTATTTAAGTATGTTTATCCGTTGTCTAGTACCCATAGTACAAGCTCTGCTTAGTTTGGGACTAGATGGCGTTTTGTGAATGTGTGAGGATTATTTATTTATTTATTGAGCCGCATACAGTACATACGTTTTCCATACATTCCTATTAATATTGCACAGCTCTTTCTTTTATAAAGGGAATATTTTGAACTATTGCGCCACTTAACCACGCTAGTTAGGCAGAAAGGTTATTGGTGATAGGGTTTTGACTCAAGTTTTTCTATAGATAATGGGATAAATTTTCTGTTAAGTCAAAAATACTTCCCAGTATAATATAATAATTATATTTATTAGGCCGCTAATGTCCCACTGCAGGGACTTAATTTCAAGTTTTCCTTTTTTTTTATTACGTAAAGATAATATTCACGGATAGCCCCTTAGTCGGTTTTTGAGGACGAGGTGGGGTTGTGACACACTGTATTCTTACTCCGTCGCCACACGGACAATCTCTAACGACTATCTAGAACAAACTCTCTTAACTTAAGCTGCATTAACAATTTCAATTACCATTCTTAAATACACGTAATATCGCCAGCTTAATAACAACTAGTGTAAACCATTCCCCGTAAAGTAAGGCCTCATTTTGTACAAGTTCCTTCGAATATGGCCAAAGTTTCGGTAACTGTACCACTACACTAGTATACGAAAATATGGACTAAACGTTGTACACACAGCAACACATCAAGTTAAACATTTTCATTTGAAATTGTGTCTTATTTCAAGGTATTATGGTACATGAGTGTCTAGCTTGATTAGTTGCTGTGTGTACATTACCGAAGTAATTACTTACACCAAATGAGTGGAAACTGCTGTTAAGAAGTTCTAGAATGATTGATAGTGTTATAACGTATGTAGGTTTTAGATATTGGCTTGAGTTCCTCGGTGGCAAAGATGTACCTATATGGCTACCGTACAGGTCACGGTTTCGAATCTCACCCAAAGTAATTATTTGAGTCATCATCATAACAGCCCATTAATGTCCCACTGCAGGGACGGGCCTCCTCCTGTGACGGAGGGTTACTTAGCCTACTAATACGACGTTGGCCAGACGGATTGATATACAGTTTAATTTCAAGTTTTCCTTCTTTTTATTTCGTAAAGATAGTAGTTACGGGTACCCTTAGTCGGTTTTTACGACACCCATGGGATGAGATGGGGTGGTGACATATTGTATTCTAACTCCGTCACCACACGGAGAATTATTTGTTTAGTATGTTTGGAGAATTATTATTTGTGTGAGAGACAATTATTGCCTTCAGCTTAAATGTTCTATGTGGCCTACCCTAGATATAATATTTAAGCTGTTACTATATTGTAATTATTACGCTCTCTTGTAAAAGAGACACCAGCTGGTAAAATTGATGTTGTTTTTTATCGTGTAAAAAGACTTCTTAGAAGCTCTTCACGTGGCTTAGGCCAATAATTGGGTTTATAACAACAGATAAGAAAGATAAAAATAAATAAATAATCTTCACACATTTACACATCGCTACCTAGTCCCAAACTAAGCGAAGCTTGTACTATAATAATATATTTCTTTATTTCTCTCATAAGGTACAAAATATTTTCTTAAATGTAACTATGGGTACTAGACAAAGGATAAACATACTTAAATACTTTTTTTTTGTAAATACATACATATTATACATAGAAAACACTCAGACTAATGCAAACAATCATGTACCTGCACACAAAGATTTGCATTGAGCGGGAATCGAACCCGAGACTTTGCGTAGCAGCCATGTAATGTACCGACTGCGCCACAGAGGTCGTCAAGATGACTTGATAAAGGATTTTGGTTTGAGGCTTCTTCTCTTGCAATGAAACTGTATTTTTAGTTTGTCACTACAAAGCTTGTATACAACCAAGACATGCTATACAGGTACCAAACATAAGTTAACACTATATTTTTTGAACTTTATATCCGACACGGTAATTGCCTCGCGCCGCTAGTGGCAGCTAAATTACATTCCTAACCGGAATATGTGAGTGACATACATTTTCGTTTCAAGCCAACTGAAGTTGCATAGAAAAAAATTTGCATAACATCGATTTCGAGTCATAGTAGTATAATGCATATACATAAACCTTATTCACACACAGGTTAGCAGAGACTATTGAACGCCAGGTAATGATCCGAAAAACCGTGTTTTGTTTCGTCTAAATTCATGAACATCTTTAAACATGTTCGTCGTCGGTTTTTTCAAATTTATCAAGTTACATTTTGTCCTAGTAAGTTTTTTAGGACGTTCTCTACCGACGTTACCTGCTACATTCGTGCTATAAATTTCTTTAGTTCACTTTATCATTATTCTATTCAAATAAATACTACTATATTATGAGACTATGGACGTCCACTGCTAGACATAGGCCTGCTCTAAATATTTTCAATCTGCGCGGTCCTGTGCCTCACCTTAGCATACTTTATATATTATCTATATTCAGTTGAGTTCAGAATACTATTCGAAATGCTGTGTGTACTTTGTACCTATTTAGAACAAAATCCCAAGAGACACCGACAATTGCAAAACTAGCACAAACAGGTAAGCTCCAAACATAAATTTAGCTATTGGTGTAGTTTCAGTTGCCAGTATCAGTGTTTAGGTGCTACTGTTGACTTTTATAGCACGGTAATTACCCTTGTCTCCGTGTGACGGAGTAAGAATACAATATGTCACCACCCCATCTCATCCCATGGGTGTCGTAAATACCGACTAAAGGACTATCCGTGAATATTAACTATACGAAATAAAAAGAAGGAAGACTTGAAATTAAACCCTATACCAATCCGTCTGGCCAGCGTGGTATTAGTAGGCTAAGTATCCCTCCGTTACGTAAATAATATACACTTTACCAGTATAGCTAAGTACATAATATAATATACAAGTAGCGTTCTGTCGTCTCTGCCTAACCCGGACGGGATAAGGCGTGAGTTTATGTATGTACTAGCTGATCCGTGCCCACTTCGTTAGGCGGCGAAAAAAACGCGTCACTTTTTTAAACATATTTTATTACTGTTCCACTCCTATTAGGCATAGCGTAATACTTTATAACCTATAACACTCTCCGATAAATGGACTATACAACACGGAAAGAATTTTTAAAATCAGTTCAGTAGATCCAGACTTTACCCCCTACAACGTCACAAACACACAAACTTTACCTCTTTCTAATATTACTATAGAAATCAACAAAACATAAACATAGTACTTAGCTGATACATTACTATAAATATATAAATAACATCAAACATTACAAGTTTCCCTTCAGAATAACTTTAACCATTATCAGACAATATAACAGCCATTGTTATAAGATGAAACTACTCAAGTATATACTTATAATAATGGAGAAACAATGAACAGATACATTTTCAATTGACATGCGTGGGCTAGGCTTCTTTCCTTGTAAGTTCCATCGACCTCGAATAACTGTGGGTTTGATTGTGTCTTGTGAGATATGTGTCAATTATTTTGTTTTATTTGATTTGTTCATATTTTATTTAAGTGCTTGTTTACGATTAGATTTATCCCGAAAGTAAGTATTTGTGAATGTGTTCCTGTTTATTTATTTAAGCTCACAAAATACATTTATGTTAGGTAAGTGTCTAATACTACTAACTCCGTGTGGTAACGGAGTAAGAATACAATATGTCACCACCCCATCTCATCCCATGGGTGTCGTAAAAACCGACTAAGGGACTATCCGTGAATATTATCTTTACGAAGTAAAAAGAAGGAAAACTTGATATTAAGCCCTATACCAATCCGTCGGGCCAGCGTGGTATTAGTAGGTCAAGTATCCCTCCGTCACGGGAGGAGGCCCGTCCCTGCAGTGGGACATTAATGGGCTGTTATGATGAAGTGTCTAACAATAACTGGCTTGGGACGTTAATATTGTGTGCACAGCTAATAATAGATATCATGGTAAGTTGTTTAATACTAACATTTTTTAAAAACTAAATAGTTTTTAAAAGTATTTAAATAGTAATCCAAAATAAAAGAAAGGTCTTATAGTCGTTTACTAATACCTATCTATAAGGTTATCTTTGTTTCCGTTTCGTGCCGGATCTTCGCGTGCTGACTGTACCGGGTAAACTGTCTTTATAATATGACATTCGTTTGAAGACAAAATAATATGTTAAATGATTTTGTTACAACTGCATGAATTCAGTTAAGCATTACGTAAAATACAAGGCGATTAGACAACTGTAAGTAATAGATTTTAAATTATCGCGATTTGTATACATAATACTATTTTTACGGGTTTTACTCGCGGTATATACTAATTAGCCTAGATACTAGTAACTGTAAGTACTTCTCTGATAATACATTTTGAGAATATATTCACAGAAGGGAAAAGGGCGACCAAAGAAACGATGGATGGATTGTGTGAAAGACAATATGGCTGCGAAGAGTTACGTGTGAGATGACGTCCGATAGAAAAGTATGGAAAAAGAAGACATGCTGCGCCTTACTCCAAATAAAATTGGGATAAGGGCAGGGAAATGAATATACACAACCGTAAACTTCTTTGACACCTTCGAAATTATATGTGGAGGTCGCGGTGACGTAACAGCACCACGCCTCCAACAAAAAGGGACTATCCTCCGACCAGGCGAGGGTGATCGTGCCTGGCGGGCCAACTGCTATTGCTATTGTTATTTCATAACCATACAAACAAAAGCAACTTATTTATTTAATCTCAATTTATTTAATTAAGTTTTAAAAGAAAAATATAGCCGCTATAAAAATCAGAGCTCGAATAGTGCCCCAAAATTCCGGGCACAATGTTGAATCGCTATAATTTAGCGATGATTAAAATTAGTTGTAGCAAATTGACTCAACGAAGACTTAATTAAACATTTATACCAGAAACTAAATTCAAACAGTTTATAAAATTTGAACAAATACTATTAGAGTTTGTTTAAGTTAGATGGCCGCAATGAAAATATTGTTGAACTAATAATTTTAGGATTAAAAAGTCCTTTAATAAGTAGTCTCTTAATAAGATAATTTTTATAGTCGAAATATTATAAAATATAGATCATCATCATCATAACAGCCCATCAATATCCCACTGCAGGGACGGGCCTCCTTCCGTGACGGAGGGATACTTCTCCTACTAATACCACGCTGGTCAGACGGATTGGTACAGGGTTTAATTTCAAGTTTTCCTTCTTTTTATTTGGTTAAGATGATAGTCCCTTAGTCGGTTTTTACGACACCAACGGGATGAGATGGGGAAAAAATAAATATTATTAATATTATATAATTACCATGTAACAAAAACGCCAGTTATAGTAAACTCTATAACGAATTTTGAGTAGGTAATGGATAAATTGGCCAGCTGGGCCCTCATCTTAGTCTACGTGGTTTATATCAAAAACTCACTTTATTCTTTGTAAGTATGAATCGATGTTTGTTGCAGGTTCGGCTGGATCGGTTTAGATAATATTACGTATTACTTCTTACAAAATTAGACACTCTAGATTAACATTTTATTAAAAGCTTTTTATCGTGATACGACATCAAAGCGAGAAGATCCGCGAGCGAATTCTGCTACCATGTAACTCAAAACAGCATTTTTATAAACAAACAGCATGTCAATTCTCGTTCCTTAAAATCGTTAAAAATTCGGTTAAGTTAACTTTTAGTTATCAAATTGTCTTACCCATTGTATGAAAATTTGACAACTAAAGATAACGTAACCGATTTTTTAACGATTTTCAGGAACGAGAATTGACATGCTGTTTACCAAAAGTATAATTTCTGTAGAAACATTTTCATTTGACATTAGGTACAACTATTGGGTCATCCCATTTGAGAGGCAAGCACTTTTATATTACGTTTTTATGTTACGACGGAGGGAGCAAGCACGCGTTTTATCTAATTATGAGTTATAAGGGTCCACATAAGAAAAGAAAGAAAACATTTATTTGACCCAAGAGGTCACAATTATAATACATATAGAAGACACGTTTAAGAACCACACACATCACATAAACGAATTATGAAGAACTTAATGTTGTTCATATTATGTCACCACTCCATCTCATCCCATGGGTGTCGTAAAAACCGACTAACGGACTATCCGTGAATATTATCTTTACGAAATAAAAAGAAGGAAAACTTGAAATTAAGGTGGCAATGCTTGGAGGAGGTCTATGTTCAGCAGTGGACGTCGATTGGCTGAAATGAATGAATGAATGAATGAATGAAACTTGAAATTAAACCCTATACCAATCCATCTGACCAGCGTGGTATTAGTAGGCCAAGTATCCCTCCGTCACGGGAGGAGGCCCGTCCCTGCAGTGGGACATTAATGGGCTGTTATGATGATAATGTTGTTCATTCATAAAGTAGACTGAAAGGCTGAACCTGACCGCATAAAGCAGAACGCAGTTACCTTTTATTTAACCGACTAAAAAAATGTAGATCATTATTTGGTTGTATTTCTGGTAAATGTTTTTTACATAAAAAATTTGTAATTTTTTGACTAATTTGAAATACATTTAAGTAAAAGAAGAATCCACAGCCAAGAAAGGTTTTGCACAAAAACATGACCGTGTTTATTTATTTATTACGTGTTTATTTATTTATTAACAATTTAAACTAACAGTAACACCATACATTTAAGTTATTAGGCTTCACGTACAAGATTAGGTTATATTTACCAAACCTTTCCCATTCCCGTGTTAAAATCGAATACTGGTCATGCAATCAATTAATCAACGCCTATTGTAGTCCATGGCTGGTCATAGGCCTCTGCCAAAACGTGCCACAGGACTCGGTCCTGCGCCTTCCACATCCAGTCCGATCCAGAGACCTTTATGACTGGTCATTATTTGTTAACAATTACATAAGCGTTTTAACACAAGCTTTTCTTGAATTTTCTCTTAAAATATATAAAGCTAAGAGATTTATCAAAATGTTAATATCGAAGAGAATAGCTTTTAAAATAAATTCGTTGAAAATATTGTGAGTTTTTCTTTAATTGAAGCTCGTTATTACGTATTTTACTCCCGTCATCATTTAGATTTTTGTATTCCTTATTCCCCTCGCTTCCCGGTTCTCAATGGTTTCTACCTTCATGAGCAAGGGATATTTTCCCATACACACACGTAGACATACATGTTATCATATTTATGTTTTCGTCAAAGTTCCAATTATGTAATAGTATCTTTTATGATCATTATTTTTTTACTTTTTTTATTTATTTAATTACAGACCATTGCTGCCCCGCTGCGGGCATTGGATGTCCTATGAAACGGTTTTATATTATTAGTTAAACTTTATAATTATTAGTTATTGATAAAATGATAAATAGTTCGCGATATAAAGAAGACACTACTTATGTGTGTTGGATAAGATTTTTTAGGCATAACGCTAAAAAGCGACCAAAATATTAAAAAACCTTTTTTTTTATTGTTTATTTATAATCTGTCAAATAAAACATTTTTTTTCTATATAATTACCATGCATTATTAGGATTTATTTTATTTGATTCGTCACTAAGACAATCAAAGTAAGTTCTCTCGTACAATCAATGTACACAGGTAACGTGACAACACGTACAACTAACACGTTTTGTCGCGATTCCTTGATGTGTGAGAACAAAGAATGTACTTAGTACGTGACTAGTCTGTCGCCAGACATAATGTTTACTTGAAAGATGAGAGGTAGTGAATTTGATAATATAATAGTTTAATTTGATAAAATAATAGTGTACTGACATGGATAATGATATTTACTGTTTTTTTTTCAAATGGTAATTTTTTTCTAAATTTACCATGTATTATTAGTATGTATTTACTTTATTTGATACATCAAAAAACCACTAATTTCTATTTAAGTTTCGTCACTAATGCAATCAAAGTAAGTTCTCTCGTACAATCCATGTACACAGGTGACGTGACAACACGTACAACTAACACGTTTTGTTGCGATTCCTTGATGTGTGAGAACAAAGAATGTCCTTAGTACGTGACATACCTGTCGCAAGACATAATGTTCACTTGAGAGATGAGAGGTAGTGAATTTGATAAAAAAATAATGTTGATAGGTAATGCTAATGAAATAAAAATAATGAATAGTTCGTGACATAAAAACACTATTTGGATAAGAATAAGTTTTTTTATGGATATAACATAAAGAACGACAAAAAAAGAAAGAAAAAGATTTAATCGTCAAATAAACTATTTTTTTCTGAATAATAACACTCATTATTCTAATCTATTTT
The DNA here is from genome assembly GCA_905475405.1 of Schrankia costaestrigalis. Lineage (NCBI taxonomy): Eukaryota > Metazoa > Arthropoda > Insecta > Lepidoptera > Erebidae > Schrankia > Schrankia costaestrigalis. Next base: position 14,077,168 of record FR997840.1, on the reverse strand, counting down.
ATTTAAATCGTCACTAAGACAATCAAAGTAAGTTCTCTGGTACAATGCATGTACACAGGTTACGTGACAACACGTACAACTAACACGTTTTGTCGCGATTCCTTGATGTGTGAGAACAAAGAATGTACTTAGTACGTGACATACCTGTCTACAGACATAATGTTCGCTTGAAAGCCAAGGTACTGAATTTAATAAAAAAATATTGTAATTAGATAAAATAATGGTCTAGGTAGATAATGATTAATACTGTTTTCTTATTTTAAACAGAAAATATTTTTCTCTAAAACTACCATGTATTATTAGTATTTACTTTATTTGATACATCAAAAAATCACTAATTTCTATTTAAGATTCGTCACTAAGTCAATCAAAGTAAGTTCTCTCGTACAATGCATGTACACAGGTTACGTGACAACACGTACAACTAACACGTTTTGTCGCGATTCCTTGATGTGTTAGAACAAAGAATGTACTTAGTACGTGACATACCTGTCGCCAGACATAATGTTCACTTGAAACTTGATGAGAGGTACATTTGATAAAATAGTAATGTATTGATAATATAATGAATAGTTCGTGATATAAAGAAGACACTACTAGTGTTTGGATAAGATTTTTTAGGCATCACGCTAAAAAGAGACCAGGCTTTTAAAAACATTTTTTTATTGTTTATTTATAATCTGTCAAATAAAACATTTTTTTTCTATATAATTACCATGCATTATTAGAACCTATTTTATTTGATTCGTCACTAAGTCAATCAAAGTAAGTTCTCTCGTACAATGCATGTACACAGGTGACGTGACAACACGTACAACTAACACGTTTTGTAGCGATTCCTTGATGTGTGAGAACAAAGAATGTACTTAGTACGTGACTATTCTGTCCTCAGACGTAATGTTCACTTATAAGATGGGAGGTGGTGAATTTGATATAATAATAACGTAGGTATTTAAGTAGAAAAGTAGTAGGTAATTGAATAAATCGACTGGGTTACACAACTAATTTTCACATTTACACAACAATAAAAACAGATAATGTTATAGCACCTTTTTTTTTTTTTTTTTTTTTTTTCGAGGGGAAATCCTCATGGTGTTCCTCCGCCCCGGAGAGGGCGGAGGGGTCTGTCAGACTTCTACTGACTAAAACCCCCCGGTGTTCCGTCTCTCACGTGTGCCAGGGGCCGCGGGAAACCAAGATTCTTCCGCAGCCCCCGACTAGTGCTGGTCCGCTCCTTAGCGGACCCCATCTCGAGGATGAAGCGAAGTGCTCCTCCTCTTACATCTGGAGATGCGCGCGTGGAACACGACGCGCTGCCATCTCGGGTCCATGGAGTGGAGGGGCGACGGACTGAACAGTCCGCCGCTCCTGGACCCATTTAGGGGGGCCGGAAGAGGGCATTGTCCGCCCTCCTCCTGCGCCCGGTGCGCCGGCTGCGGGCCGGGTGGTCTGCCGAGGCTTCCCGTTCCCGCTCCGCGGCCTCCTTCCGCGCCACGACTGTGTCGCAGAAGGTCACCATCGCGTCCCAGCAAGCCGCACTGCCGGCCATGGCGCTGACCACGGCCGGCAGCGACAGGTCGCTGCCTACTATTAAGGTGAGGGCGCGACGCGGCTCCTCCCAAGCTACGCATTCTTCGAGCGTATGCCGCACCGTGTCCTCTCCACTCTGGACGCAGTGGTGACACCGTGCGTCCGGCTCCCTGCCTATGCGGAACAGGTACTTCCCAAAGCAGCCGTGCCCCGAGAGCACCTGCGTCACACGAAACGACAGGGAGCCGTGCCTCCTCTCGAGCCAGATTTGTAGCACTGGCCAAATCGCCTCAGCTGTGGCGTGGCCGGCAGAAGGGTGCTCAAGCCTCTCCTGCCACGCCGCCACTAGGACCTCGCGGAGCTCAGACCGACGTTCGTCAATTTGGCGTTGAGTCAATCCTTCGCCCCGCGACCGCTCTGCCTCACGCCACCTATAAAGTGACGCTAGGGCTCTCGCCTCCAGGTCCCAGGGCGGAGATCCGGCCAGTGCGCAGGCCGCCTCGTGGGAGATCGTGCGGTAGCCCCTGATGACTCTGACAGCTATCACGCGCTGTGGTCTTCGCAGAACTGCGATGCTGCGGTCCGTCAGGTCGCCAGCCCACACCGAATGTTATAGCACCTCAAACAGCTTTGTCAGTAGACTTAAGTTCAATCTCTCTTCATCACCCAAAGGTTAGCTGGAAGATGCCTTATGGCATTAAGATTACCATTGTTTATCAACTTCATTGAGTGCATAAATTATGAATATATAAATAAATCCACTCAAAATTAATTTAGTAAAGTATGCTTGGAATATTAATTTCTGCGAGAAGTTATCTTTTATATATAAAATAATTATTGGAGTCCGTTAATAACTACAATAACCAAACAATAAACCATAGTTGTGATGGAATAACATTTTTTAATAACACTATCAATCATAACAGCCCATTAATGTCCTACTGCAGGGACGGGCCTCCTCCCGTGACGGAAGGATACTTGGCCTACTAATACCACGCTGGCCAGACGGATTGGTATAGGGTTTAATTTCAAGTTTTCTTTCTTTTTATTTCGTAAAGATAACATTGACGGATACTCCCTTAGTCGGTTTTTACGACACCCATGGGATGAGATGGGGTGGTGACATATTGTATTCTTACTTTATCACCGCACGGAGAAAAAAAAAAGCAAAAATAAAAGATACATTACAAAAACAAAACATAAAGTAAATATTCTTAACTTAACCTTATTACGAACAATATAACCCACATAGTTAATAAACTAGCATGTAGGATTGTTCGTAGCTAACCTCGTAGCACATGAACATTGCTACGTCGTAGCGCTACGCCGTAGAGCTTAGTAGCTTAGCATCGCTCGAATGCACTCCTACTAAAAGGTCGTTTAGATGAAAATACCTAAGTAGGTATACAACGTACAAGTACATTGTCAAGCTCTTTAATTATGCGAGGTACGCATACTTGATCTCTTCTTATATTGTACACTTTGTTTGTTTGTATGATTGGATCTCAGGAATTACTGGTACAAATTCATCATAACAGCCCATTAATGTCCCACTGCAGGGACGGGCCTCCTCCAGTGACGGAGGGATACTTGGCCTCCTAATACCACGCTGGCCAGACGGATTGATATAGGATTTAATTGCAAGTTTTCCTTCTTTTTCGTAAAGATAATATTCACGGATAGTCCCTTAGTCGGTTTTTACGACAAAAACAAAACATTACAAAAACAAAACATACAGTAAATATTCTTACCTTAACCTTATTACGAACAATATAACCCACATAGTTAATAAACTAGCATGTAGGGATGTTCGTAGCAAACCTCGTAGCACATGAACATTGCTACGTCGTAGCGCTACGCCGTAGAGCTTAGTAGCTTAGCATCGCTCGAATGCACTCCTACTAAAAGGTCGTTTAGATGAAAATACCTAAGTAGGTATACAACGTACAAGTACATTGTCAAGCTCTTTATTTAATTATGCGTACCTCATACTTGATCTCTACATATATTGTACAGTTTGTTTGTTTGTATGGTTAGATCTCAGGAATTACTGGTACAAATTAAATAAATAAATAAATAATCCTCACACATTGACACATCGCCACCTAGTCCCAAACTAAGCAAAGCTTGTACTATGGGTTAACATACTTAAATACTTTTTAAATACATACATAAATATTATACATAGAAAACACTCAGACCAATGCAAGCAATCATGTTCATGCACACAAAGATTTGCATTGAGCGGGAATCGAACTCGAGACCTCTGCATAGCAGCGATGTAATATACTGACTGCGCTACAGAGGTCGTCTAAATTCTAAATTGAACATTATTTTTTTGTTTTATAGAAGTTTTATTGAGAACGAGTTTCCAATACTTCTGGAAAACCTGTCCGAATATTATTTATAAATAGTAAAGATAGTATATCTAGAACTCGACTCGAACCCGCAACCTCTAGGTATAGTCAGTAACACAAACAAACTAACTCGGTTAAGCTTCTTTAATAAAATATTTGCTGCGAAGGCTGTTGCTAATTAAAGGAGCGCAGTCAATTGTGGTGTTGATGAATCTAAAAATATAACTTTACTTCCTACATTAAAATTAGAATTATTTGAAGACTTTTGTTTACGTTTTGGCTTATATTAAAAAAGATTATTAGTAAAATGTGTGAGGACGGAGTAAGAATACAATATGTCACCACCACAGTGGGTTTTTACGACACCCATGGGATGAGGCCCATGGGTGTCGTAAAAACCCACTAAGGAACTATCCGTGAATGTTATCTGTACGAAATAAAAACAAGGAAAACTTGAAATTAAACCCTATACCAATCCGTCTGGCCAGCGTGGTATTAGTAGGCCAATTAACCCTCCTTTACGGGAGGAGGCCCGTCCCTGCAGTGGGATATTAATGGGGTGTACTAATAAGTGTCTAACGAGTCTTAATGAGTTAACTATTTTTCATACATACAACGCCCTCTAATCCGCTAGCAAAACTTCTGTTGCTAAATAACGGATAAAATAATTTTTTTTTCCGAACATAGGAATCATATTTCCGTGTGGTGATCGATTTCTGTGTGGTGTAGTAAGAATATAATATGTCACCACCCCATCTCATCCCAAAGGTGTCATAAAAACCGACTAAGGGACTATCTGTGAATAGTATCTTTACGAAATAAAAATGAAGGAAAACTTGAAATTAAACCCTATACCGATCCATCTGGCTAGCGTTGCATTAGTAGGCCAAGTATTCCTCCGTCACGGAAGGAGGCCCCTCCCTGCAATGGGACATTAATAAGCTGTTATGAATGAATGAAAATGTACAAATAAACATTCTAAGACAGTTTTTTTGTGTAAACGAATTAAGTAACACAGACTAGACATTCATGTTTATTCACATAAAACTTTTCATTGAAGGGAATCGAACCTGATGGCACCAATGCAAAAGTCTCGGGTTTGATTCCTGATTATTGTAATATTGTGGGACAGTGTGCAGCATGAGTCCCAGAAGAAAAAGAAGATTTAATACAAAAACAGATACATTCGTTAAAGAGGTTAAATATGGGTAAGCAATTACTTTTATTGACAGCTACATAAGGGTTATCGTACATCAGGGGGATATTTAAACCTGCTAAGATTTAATACAGGAGTTTCTTTAAATTGCGCGTTTTGCCCTGATCACCAATTAATTTGTTAAGTACATCAAATATCAATATATAATCGTCCGTGTGGTGACGGAGTAAGAATACAATTGTCACCACCCCATCTCCTCCCATGGGTGTCGTAAAAATCGACTTAGGGACTATCCGTGAATATTAACTATAATATACTATAGAAAAATTTGAAATTAAACCCTATACCAATCCGTCTGGCCAGCGTGGTATTAGTAGGCTAAGTATACCTCCGTTACGGAAGGAGGCCCATCCCTGCAGTGGGACATGAATGGGCTGTTATGAAACATATTTCTTCTTTTACCATCATCAACAAAAAAATAAATGAATTTTAAATTAATTAATATTCACCATTTGTTTTTGTTATACTTATTGTTACTCTTAATGTAAAATACAAATCTGTCTCAGCATCATTTAAGCAAACCAAACAATTATACATGCATACTCTCGAAAAACATAACCCTCTTGTCACTGTCGAATAAAGAAATCACTATCTATAACTAGGTCTCGGGTTTGATTCCCGCTCAATGCAAATCTTTGTGTGCATAAACATGATGGTTCGCATTGGTCTGGGTGTTTTCTATGTACAATATGTACGTATTTACAAAAAAAAAGTATTTAAGTATGTTTATCCATTGTCTAGTACCCATAGTACAAGCTCCGCTTAGTTTGGGACTAGATGGCGTTGTGTGAAAGTGTGAGGAATATTTATATTTATAACTTCCCTAGAGTCGCTGTTAACTGCAACATATTTCTTTTGCTTTAACATGTGTATTACTGGCTGTCTTGTTCATAAAAATAAACTCGCCCACATACAATTAAAGAAAGATCAAGTAAATAACGTAGGAGTTGATAATTACATTTGTTACATTACCGCCCACTGGTATAGGTGTTAGTTACTGTTAAATTTAGTTCCGTTTATATGCGCAGTCACTGGGACATACTTTCCCTGAAAAGAATCTTAAAATAGGAAAAAACACTAAAACAATAAACATTTTTTAAAATACGTAAGTATTAATCTATACTAATATTATAAAGAGGTAAAGTTTGTGTTTGTGACGTTGTAGGGGGATCTCTGGATCTACTAAACGGATTTTAAAAATTCTTTCTGTGTTGAATAGTTTATTTATCGGGGAGTGTCATAGGCTATATAGTATCAAGCTATAACTAATAGGAGTGAAGCAGTAATTAAATATGTTTACAAAAGGGACGCATTTTTTGCCGCCCAACCCTACGAAGTGGGCTCGGGTCAGCTAGTAATTTATATTTTTCTTAAAATGACATAAACATTAGTTTCTTTTTAAACAAAGACCACGTAATTGGCATGACACCCTGTGAATTCTGAAAATATAAATTTAATAGACACAAAGAACATCATGGCTTAGAAATCATTGTGGGTCGCACAAACAACAATACACTCAGGAATATGTTAGTGAACAAATTGAGGTTCTTAAACATACACAAAATATACAAATAAACATACTTAAGTAGATAGTTTTTACATAGGATTCAAACACTCTGCTGCTTTATGCACTACAACCACAATGACATAACGTTACACTAAACCGCATTTCATAACAAAATGAAACGCAATAAACGTCCACAGTTACAACATTAAATACATGTACTTGTTTTAGATATTCCAAAACTATTTACTCGAAATAAACGGGCAACTGTTAACAATATTGGAATGCTTAAATTCGAGTCATTAAAGCTATAAGCATGGTAGTAATGTGAAATTTTCTACGTCTACCCACATGTGGAACTGGGCCAAAATGTAATGGCGGTGCGCCGACATTACCGTACCAACGTTTTAAACCTCTAACTAACAGTTTTATTAGACAATTCGCTTGGCATTTACATACTTGTTGAAGACATGATGGGTTTGTATAGCTGACTACTTGAGGGTAATGGCTGTGCAACGAAGATGTCACAAAAATGTCATAAGGAAACTGTGTCGTACTATCGTACTTGTAGATGACACAAAAATGTCATAGCAAACTCATTCCATGTGTAGAAGGAATATGCGTATACCTCCACTTGCCTGAGTTTCATTTGCCCCAATTTTCATTTTCCATAATTTCATTTGTACTAATATTGTTTGCCATAATCGTCCTTAGCCATAATATTTACTTGCCATAATTCAATTATGTTTTTGCCCTTATCTCTAATAAAATTATGGCAAAAGCAAGTTTGGCATATGAAATTCGGGCATAAGAATATTATGGGATATAATTTTCGGGCAAACAATTGATAATCAGGAATATGTTGTATGTCAAGTTCTTTGCTAGAACTAAAACTAAGTATAGTAAGAAGTTACGCCGTAAAAGTATGTCTAGTCTAAGTTTTTACGGTACCATCAAAACAAGATGTCTTGTGGTAATGACTAATGACACTGTGTTTTGTATTCTTTATCATAACAGCCCATTAATGTCCCACTTCAGGGACGGGCCTCCTCCCGTGACAGAGGGATACTTGGCCTACTAATACCATGCTGACCAAACGAATTGGTATAGGGTTTAATTTCAAGTTTTCCATCTTTATATTTTGTAAAGATAATATTGACGGATAGTCCCTTAGTCGGTTTTTACGACACCCATGGGATGAGATGGGGTGGTGACATATTGTATTCTTACTCCGTCACCACACGGAACATCTGTAGTCTTATTCCAGGTAGATATTTCTCTAAGATAAATGTAAACGAAACGAATTTACTACAAAAGGAACTATTCCAGTAAATAAAATGTAGCTAAGGTCCCAACTGATTTATCTTTGAGCAAAACCCCTTGCGCACAATAAAGAAAATAAGACTAATGTTTGCAAATGAAGTCATGGAGTAAGCTGCTTTTATGGAAATTGAATAAGTTACTTTAGCTGGCTCGTTGATCCTGTGGTCCCTACTTTGAAGGCATTTTAATGATAAAGTGCTGTTACGAAGTAAAGCTTGCGAAATTTTATAAGCTGACGGTATATCAACTGATAAGGTGACGCTTTTAACGTTCTTATTATGTAATAGACTTCGTGGGTGAGTGATTTATTTATAGAATTAAATACACATAAATAAAGGAAGAAAGAAAATAAGTAAGATCTAAATGAAATAAAATAAAAAGCTATAAAAAAATGTACAGAAATCAAGAAAGCCGAAAAATAAACCAAAACTAAATAGAATAAAAATAGTACAAAATAAAATGTTTTAATTCTTTTACGTGCCAGTCTAAAGCCCGTTCGTTTGAAGTCTCGGTTCCGGGAAGCAGGATTGTTGGCGTCCGTACTAATAGATCTAATAACTAAAACGGTGACAGTAAAAAAAATACGGTTTAAAAGTAAATCTTTGCATAACGCAAGTCATTGGCTGCCCCAGAACGATTTCAAAAGTAGCTCAACTATGTTTTCTAAGGTTTTACATAATGAAAAATTCTTGCCTCGCTTTGCCGTCGTCGGATTTTTGAGAAAGTGGTTCTTTAGTTTAATTATAGTTTTTATGAACAGTGCATAAATGGCGCTGTCTGCTTGCTGCTTTGAATCTCACATGGGTTTCGTTTACTTCAGAAACCTATAATGTTTGTTTAAATAATTTTTGTTGCTTTGGTTGAGGGTCACTCGCCCACCACAGCCCGCGTAAAGTAGTAACTGTCGTCAGAGATAAACTACTCGTCCTCAACAAAAAAAAGAATAACCTATAAAATTGGGTTTTGATTATATCGTGTTATAGTGAGTACAAGTAAATGTTTTAGTTATACAGCAGTTACCATGATTTATAACCCTACTTAAAAATTTATTTTTTGTAGATAAATAATATACAACTAGACCAAAGAAAACTTTCATATCCATGCACACTAAGATATGCATTGACCGAAAATATAACCCGAAATCCGTGAACAGTATCAGCCTTGAACTATGCTACTGAAACCGTAAAATAAAAACCTAAAACTATCTCTTTTTAAAGTTCCTTATCTCAGGGACCTAAGAGATCAACTTACACAAAAAGTATTCGGTCTATTTCACTCGTTCCGTTCGCTTAGACCGATACCCACCATTTTTCTCAACTAATGTCACTTGCTGCGTTCGTAGTAAAATGTTTTATTCAGTCAGCCTTATATCTACTATATCACTGTGAACTATTCCGTATGTTAATCTGTTTAAACTATTTTGAGAGTATGTTTTAGTTTATTTCTTACCAGCATGTCAATTCTCGTCGTAAAAAATTCGGTTAAGTTAACTTTAGTTGCCAAATTGTCATACAATAGGTAAGACAATTTGACAACTAAAGTTAACTTAACCAAAGGAGACGGTTTTTTTTTGTTCGGCGAATAGGCCCAGTCACAAATTGTGCGAGTTTAGAAATGAAATGCATACAGTTTATTCCTTATAATCTCTAGATAGACAGTCTGCATATATCAAAACTCCCTCAAGGGGGAATACTCTGAAATAGGACAATCAAAACATGACTCTAGTGACAACCTAAAATCTCACAACAGCGATTGTCTAATGAAAATACACTAATAAGGCAACCAAGACCTCTCGAAATAACGCAGTTTTTGCTGGCTATTGCTTGTAGATCTAAAATAATAAGGTAGTTAAAGAGAAACAATACACTATATATATGACACAAGAAATATTTATTACTGTTCACAATTATAATTAACACAGTCGTCTCTTAAAGCAGTATTTCATCTTAAACAGACGCAGGTGGCTCAAGCTCACCTAAAAGCAGAGCCCAAGATAAAAACCACACTTTACACATCACAATGCACAGCAGCTAACAGTGACTGTGCCTGTGCTCAATAAGCAATAACAACAGTATCCAGCAAGAGCAGCTTTAGTGTGTATTATGCACTCTATCTAAAGATGCCATTTTTATAAAATATAAAAGTACAAATAAATCATGCATTTATCTAATAAAATCTGAAATAATAACAACGTTGTCATGACAGTGTCAAACTCATTGAAACTGTAATAAAGAGTATCTGCTATTGGCTGTTATTTACGTTTCGTTCTACGATTATTTTTAAAGTACGTTACTTGATAATTTGTATTAACCATTAAAATAAACCTAAGAACGTTCCAAAACAAGCATTTTTAGGTGTAATCCTTTTTTATTATTATTTCATTATTCCCTCATCGTTTAGGTATAATTTGTGTTCGGTTAACTATATTAAGATAATAACTATTTTTGTGAGTAATATGAATAATAAACATTACTGTTTAGGGTGGTGCGAAAAAAAACCGTCTCCTTTTTTACGATTTTAAGGAACGAGAATTGACATGCAGTTCTTAAAGGGACGGATCTCAACCAGTAACAAAAGGAATCTTGGCATGTTTTATCATCATCATCAAAGATACTCTCCGTGTGGTGACGGAGTAAGAATACAATATGTCACCACCCCATCTCATCCCATGGGTGTCGTAAAAACCGACTAAGGGACTATCCGTGAATATTAGGTTTACGTAAAAAAAAGAAGGAAAACTTGAAATTAAACCCTATACCAATCCGTTTGGCCAGCGTGGTATTAGTAGGCCAAGTATCTCTCCGTCACAGGAGGCGGCCCATCCCTGCAGTGGGACATTAATGGGCCGTTATAATGTTATTTATTAAAGCTAAAAACTATCTTAAATAAAGGTTTCATTTACTTGGGTGGTGTACTAGGGTGACAAAGCATCAGATTATTGGTAAAATGATACAGTAGCTAACGGTAGCTAACAGAATCACTTGAACAATGTCAACTCAACAAAACCTTTTTTACTTAACCTTTTGTAAATCCAACAAAGTAAAAGTTAAATTGATTCCGGAAAAGATGGGTCAGGATTATTAACATAATACTGGGTGTTAAAATAGGTAGCTACATAGCTTTATTTAGAAGTTGTTCTGAAAATTTGAGATTTAGATCAAAGAGCCATTTGGTTTTTATGGCGGAATTAAAATTTACGTCATAAATTGCAAGTCAGCAGTCAACATTAGCTTTGTTAAAGTTTTTATCAATTATTCAATCGTTTTGGAATACACAATATTCCAAAACGATTGACCTTGCATTTTCTTTAATTTTACATTAAAGCATGGACCGTTTGTTATGTTAAGATTTTTCCTAATAAAATACCACACAGAAGGGCAATTATCAAAAAGGTTGGCAAGTATCTCTGAAATCTGTATCAAAAGCAAAATATAAGTATGATGTATGTTGTGGAAGAGGTGCAACTCGATAGACTCGTTAAGTATCGTGTAGTTTGCTATTGGTACTGCAAACTACTACAGAAAATCCATTTATATATAAAATGGCGAAAAATTGCACATCTGACCTTTCCATTGCCATCATAACTGCCCATTTATGTCCCACTGCAGGGACGGGCCTCCTCCAGTGACGGAGGGATACTTGGCCTACTAATACCACGCTGGCCAAACGGATTAATATAGGGTTTAATTTTAAGTTATCCTTCTGTTTATTACGTAAAGGTAATATTCACGGATAATCCCTAAGTCGGTTTTTACGACACCCATGACATGAGATGGGGTGGTGACATATTGTATTCTTACTCCGTCACCATACGGAGAGCCATTCCCATTGCCAGGCGAGTGGTTAATCCCATTTTTATTTCTAATAATCACAAAACACAAGAAGATCTTAACATGAATAGTTAAACCATGAAAGCGTACGCGTAGTACTTGGCTCACATTATTTAATTCATTTTCCCTTCTCAATGGTGACAGCATTTGCGGTTGGCCCCGCGGTCTGAATTACTTTGACACTATCGTACAAACTCATCTGTTTCCTTCAGTAGAAACTTACTTGTATGCGTAACTACCCTTTGTTTTACAAAACAAGTGTTTATGTGTGGAAATAGTTGTTTTTGTATTGAATGTGAGCTTTATTTCTGTATGACAGTGTCGATAGGAATATACTGTTTCTTACATACTCTAATAGCAAAATACATACATGAATTCACGCCTCAATCCATCCTGGGTAGGCAGATACGACAGAATAATAGTAAATGTTCAGGGTTATTGAAAGTATCATAAGTTTATTCTGTATCGATTAAAATTAAATTAACATGATTTTGCTAAGTAGTGTGGGACTCTAGTTATTGGGCAGCCTTGCATAAGCTCCCTGTTTTAAATCTTAGCCAGTTGCTTGAGCTATTCACAAATTACTGTCCTAAGCGTGAAAACAAATGGTTTATTGCTGTAACGTCTTATTTCGACCATTTCATTTTGTTGTTATTATGTTAGGGAAGCAATGTTCTCATAAAACGATGATTTCAAATAGCATTACCTCCGGGATATTAATTTGGTGAAATGTCCAAGCTATAATTGTTGAATCGCAGAAAAACAGTTGGCGTATGCGCAATTGTTTTATTTTATTATCTCAAAGACGTTTTATATACAATAGGTATACGAGTATACTATTACACTTAATTCGAAAAAGACACAACATTTACAAAATAATTATTTACTTTTACAAGATGTAAATAAACATAATTATTAAAAAAAATATAACAAAATACACAAATGACGATCCGAAGTCGTCAACAAAAAGCATTGTCATTTTTCTTTTCGTCAGTCTAAAAATATTCTATTTTTGTTATACAAGAATCTATTGTACTGATATTGATTGAAACGTAGATTTGAACATCAGACTTTTGATCTACCCAACCAAGGAGGTGGGGGGACCTTCCTTCAATAAATTGGATACCAGTATTGCGGATCATATTGAAACCTCTGAATAATGGAGAATGTATTGAGTGATTGGATTGTAACAAGAATAAAATATAGATTTGGGAGTATTGCACCAATCTGTCTGAGAAAGACATGTCCATAAAAATACATATGTATATATACTTACAAGTTACTAAAATACCTACGCACTTTTTTAGATTACAAGAAGATTTAAGGACTGGTAATAATATTCATAATCAACTCTTGTCCACGCCACGTACGAGTATGTAGTGACAGCCTAAGAATGCTAAATGTTACTAGTCATTTTAATTTAATTCTGTGGATCAAAGGCAAGTCAAAGTAACATGTCTTAAGTTTATAAATAATTATTAATATTTATAATAAGTCTTGTATCACATTCATTAACTAAGCAACAGTGGAAACCGTTTATGTAGAAGTTAAAAAGTAAGTAAAGAAACCCAACATTATTTCAAATGTTCGTAGATGCCCTCGACATTATACAAAAATATGTAACTTAAGTTAAATGCGAGCAAAACTAAAAATGTGGCAGTAGGCCAATTTCCCCCTCCTTACTAAAGGAGGTCGTCACTACAGTGGTAAATTTTAAGGGTTGGTTATAAATAATATTATGTAATGCATGTCATTCAAACTAATTGTATGCAAAACATCACCAACAACAAAAGAGGAGAATTAGGTCAAAACTAACAACATAAATTATTGTTAAAAGTAAAAGCTAGTTAAAATAAATTGTTTATGAATTTAAACTTGTTTGATATTGATAAATGTTCCAAAAGAGCAGCATGGGAATATTCTATTAGACGAAAAATCATTTTATCAAAGTGTTTAAAAAACGACTGAGTTCTGAGCTGACTTTATAAAACATTTAGGAAAATACACAATTGAATTGACAACCTACATAAATACATCAGTTAAACAAAGGAAAAAGATCACGCACTAACCACTACCAAATACTTTGACTTAACGAATGACCAAATAAGAAATGACTTTGTAGTTCTGTACATACCGTCGCAGATGGCTATCTGAGAGCCAACCACAAGCTCTTATAGCAATATTATTGTAATCTTACTTAGCCTTTTCGTACCACGAAGTGCTTGAAACAAGCTTATAATAATATTAAAACAATATTGTTTTTATTAGAGGTGACGTGGTACTTAACCCGCTACAGAAACAATATTGTTTTTATATTATTATAAGCTTGTTTTAAGCACTTCGTGGTACGAAAAGGCTAAGTAAGATTACAATAATATTGCTATAACGACGGGTCCTACGTAGACTAGTATAAGTGCAAAAACACAAGTTTACAGGAGAGCAATTCAAAGGTTCAAAAGCTTATAACTTTGTCAAAGTTCTACAGAAATTACTGAAATTTTGATAGGTTATACCTGGAAATGAAAGGAAAAAACCGGACTAAATATATTTTTATATTTCTTTGTATTTTAGGAAATAGCTGTACTTGCATTTGTTTAGCTTGTTTTGATCAAAGTATCCAAACAAGTAAACTGTTACAAGTAACCACTTGTATTAGTTTACAAAGTACTGACTTAGTTTTTAAATTATGAAAATAAAAGAAATACACACTATTAGTAATACATATGAGTGTAATTTGTAAATCATGAAACCTCGAAATATGGGAAAATAATTTCATTTATCTACTTTTAGCACTTGCACTACTTTACAAGCTACTAAGAAACTAGTTGTACCAGTAATTTATGTAGTTTTGTGGTCATGAACCTGATTTTTTTATGGAAAAATGAAACAAAGAAACGTACAAAATAGTAAAACACGTTTATTGTGTAACATTAAATGTGTAAAAATAAACGTATTTACTATTTTTATAATGACTTCAAATTTTGAAGTCTTTTCCATTTAATTTTAAAATGTTAAAAATTTAACATGATTCTCGCTCAGATAGTAAATATCATCTTTAATAGGTTAAGGAGATATTAAATTATAAAATCAGTCTTTAACAAGCTATAAACTTTAATAAAATATGTATATACTTGGCTTCGTCTTTTTAGTAATAATAATTAGTTAAAGTAATCAGTGCTTTCTTTACCATGTTAATAAAATAATATGTATCTATAACAAAATGTTCGATTCTTTTTAGGTAAGAACTGTACGACTACTAAGACTTATTAAATAGTTGTCTTACAGACTCTTCAAAATAAAATATACATTGCACAATTAATTTTGTACTACAACAACAATCTACTAAGTGGTAAAAATAACTTAAAAAAATAAGACTTCTATTAAAATAAAAACCTAGTCAGATACGTTTACGTATAATATAAAGGCGTGCAGGATGGTCATCTTTTTGTTTAGTGGAAACATTGTTGTCCCTCCAAGTGGATGTACTGGGAAAAGTTGTCGGATACTAATTGTCCCGTGATAACTTCTCACTCTTTCACAAGATCGATTG
Organism: Schrankia costaestrigalis; assembly: GCA_905475405.1. Taxonomy (NCBI): domain Eukaryota; kingdom Metazoa; phylum Arthropoda; class Insecta; order Lepidoptera; family Erebidae; genus Schrankia; species Schrankia costaestrigalis. Next base: position 14,061,858 of record FR997840.1, on the reverse strand, counting down.
AATTGCATAATGTCACGTATTATTCACGGCTGTGTTAATACACAAGTGGTTACAAGTGATGACAAATTTATGAAAGTGAGATTTTTTTTTATGTATTGAACAAAAATGTCTTAGCTATATGGCTCTGTACAATTATATTATCTATAAAGTAACGTTGCCTTATTGTGGTAGCTATAGCCGCAAGCAATTTAAGCCCTAACTTGTAAATAATGCAAAAACTAACTTTTTTATGTTAGAAATGTTAAGTTTATTTGCTCTCTAAGAGTTCTTTCATTGCACAACAGCTAACGTAAATTTTAGCTGCTTATGTGTATATTCATTTACCCACAATTTATTAAAATATATAAAAAAACCAGCAAAGATTAAAAAATCAATAAAGTGTAAAATTTTATTCAAAATATTCACTATAGTTCTCTACTAGCATTATGCTACCCATTCTCCTACCAGGTGTTATAACACCGATCATTTTCCAAATTTCCCAGAGGACCAGGATTACTTTTTATGTAGTTTTTCTGGTTCTCTATTTTGTCTCATAATTTTTTTATCCATAATCTAAGGTGTCATAACATTTTATGCCCGAACCATTATGTGTCCGAATGGTAGCTAGCCCTAAATTCATGTCTTATAATATCACTTGTCCGAAAACCCAAATCCCTAAACATAACATTACCTATTTTTTTTGCTATAACCATCACAATCTCTAATATATTTTAAAAAACATAAATACTATATTCTAGTTTTACATAAAAAAAATGTTTCTGGCACTCGCCAGCCGCTACCGCGGCACGCTCGCTTCGCTCGCTCGGCTTGTGCGCGTTGTGGTCACCATACTAACCTAACCTAACCAACTGTTTCTGACTTTTGCCCTAATATTTTATTTTAGGACATGTGACTTTATAGCAAGAAAAAATAGGATATGTAATAATTATAGTACCCCATTTTATGACACACAAGTATTCTAGGTAAAGACGATTAGGTAATATACGATTTCGTATACGCGAACATTATGGAAAGTGATGATTATAGTAAACTTGTTTGGGATTATGATTTTCGGACGATCGATATTCGGAGAAGAAAGGGACTACCAGTTTTTTTAAAACGTTAGTGACACAAATACCAACATCTAAAATTTTTTTTAAGATCTAAGACCCTTAATACTTTCAGGAGTATCTGGGTTAATTGACTTCTTCATACTTATTATTATTTTAAAAATATAAATAATTTTTAGAAATTCAATACATAAAGTAAAATTCGTTGCAGTTACACCCGTATCGTACGTACGCGCTGTATCGTCACCGCGCGTATACTGGTGCAACGGTCACTTACACTCATGCGTCACGTAGATCGTAACTACGTAAACTAATGCAAGTAACTTACATCAGTTTTGACCGTCTCCTTGCATTAAATTGTGTTACTTACATCAGTTTACGAGTTTGTATCGCCGAAACTAAAAGAAATTTTAGTTTTTTTCTTACTGATTTGAGAAGAATAGGTTATTTTAAGGCCATTCAAGCAAAAAAGTCATTTTCGTCAATTTGCAGGTTACACCAGTATACGTAGGACCCGTCGATAAGAGCTTGTGGTTGGCTCCCAGGTCAGGAGTCTTTAAAAAAACTTTAATATTGTTCAAAACACTAAAAGTTGTAACGAAAAACCTTTATTTATACATGACGCCAATTCTTTAAACGACTCAGGGACTTACAGGAAAATGGCTAAGGGTGCGACAAAGCGTTTTGTCAACGCGAAGTTATTAAATCAAAAAGGAAATGAGTTGCGAAATGTGAGTTTTTCCATACATGTATCCAATTTTGAGGCTCTATTAGAGTGGTGAGGTTGAATTTCGTTGCCATGATAAAGTCACTGTTATAAGTTACGTAGTTTATAACACATACCTAATGTTAATGCCAAGAAGAAAAAAAATACATGAACTGACACCTTTTTCTCATAGATACAACTTTCTGACGCCGTATACTACATCCCTAAGTTATGGACTAAATTATCCTTATTATTCACTAGCTGACCCGTCCCCACTTCGTTGGGCGGCGAAAAAAACGCGTCCCTTTTTTAAACATATTTCATTACTGCTCCACTCCTATTAGTCATAGCGTGATACTATATAGCCTATGACACTCCGCGATAAATTGTCTATTCAACACAGAAAGAGTTTTTAAAATCGGTTTAGTAGATCCAGAGATTATCCCTACAACTACTACTATTAAGGGATTTTGCTCTTCTTTCATGCCCGTAACATCTGGCGTTCCTCAGGGGAGCCATCTCGGTCCTCTCCTATTTAATATCTATATTAATGATGTCATTAGTGTTTTTGAAAGATCTAACTTTATAATGTATGCTGATGATTGTAAAATATTTAAAATTGTTAAGAGAGCGGAGGACTGTTTAGAGTTGCAACATGACATTAATAATTTGTGTCAATACTGTGTCAGTAACTCATTATTCTTAAATGTAAATAAATGTAAAGTTGTCACATTTTCGAGAAAAAAAAAACCTATAAACTTTAGCTATGCGATAAATAGCGAGCTTGTAGCGAGAGTTTCCGAGGTGCGTGACCTTGGTGTGTTACTTGACGCAAAACTCATTTTCGACTCTCACATATCTGCCATTACCGACAAAGCCTATCGTATGTTAGGATTCATTATGCGCATAGGCAGAGATTTTAAAAATATGACAACTTTAATACTACTTTTTAAAACCCTAGTTAGACCTTTACTTGAATATGCTTCAGTGGCATGGAACCCTCAATACAACATTTATATTGAACATCTTCAGGGTATACAAAATAAATTTTCTGGACATCTTACATGGAGATTCAACCTTAACCCTCACTATGATATTGGCCTTCAATCCTTGTTCGAACGTCGTGCGGAGCGTGATCTGGTATTCTTGTACAAGATTATTACAAACCAGTTAGACTCAACCTATCTACTAAACAAAATAAACTTCGTCTGCCCTCGTGTTGGTTCGCGAGGGAAGTCTCTCTTCTATTGTAGTTTCTCACGAACTAATCATTGTAAGAATTTATTTATAAAAAGAACTTGTAGATTGTATAATGATTTAGTTTCATCAAATAATAATATAGATATATTTCTCTTTTCTCTGGAAGAATTTAAGATATGTGTCAGGAATTTAAAATAGCATTTACTTACTTAAAATAGCATTTAATAATGCGTATATCGGTATGTTCATAGTCAAATATGTGTGGTTATGAAGTTTTAAGCCTGAAGTTATTCTTAAGATTTTATTAGTCTTAAGTTATTATTAGTCTTTAGTTATTATTAAGTTTTTTGTATTGTAATTAGTGGAAACTGTTCTATGGATTTAGATTTAACTATGTGTAATAACTATTTATACTGTAAATATCTGTTTGTTTCCCAAATAAAATAAAAATAAAATAAAAATAAAAATAAAAAAAACAACGTTACAAGCACACAAACTTTACCTTTTTATATTATTAGTATAGATTAAGTATAAATAAAAGTAAATTATTGATGTTTAGTTATCGTCAAAAAATACATAAAACTCTATAGCTATTCAGCAGTTCGATCCTAGTAAGGTAAGTTACCTTGCATCGCTAGAGAAGAACTCGCATTGCAGTGAGACAATTCTCTCTTACTCAACAATTTATATAAGCAACAGAGCAGAAATCGAAGCAAACACAACCATCACAATATTTGAAACAGATACACAAACGTTAGGCCTACAGTAACGGCTTATACATGAAACAATCGCATCAGTTCATATCGATTCAGTAAGTGGAACGTTTCAACACATCCTGTATCGATGCACTCTCCCTTCAAGCCTAAATCTGTATTGTAGCTGTTCTGAAATGAAATTTGTTATATCATAAATAGTTGTAGGGCTTGCTAAACGAATGATAGTAGAAGATTAACTTGATTTTGTTTAGAAAATTGACTCTTGAAAATTGAGCATTCCTTGCTTTGGTTAATTTAATGGATTCATTAATGCCTCCAGTTATTTTCTTTCTTAGTTTCTTTCTTCTTAAAAGAAGAAAGACAATGGAAAAAATTGGTATTCTAGGTGGGACTCGAATCCGCGTCTCTGGACTATACGCGTCCAGCGCCATTACCAACCAGGCCATCCGAGCAACCGTCTCAACTACCAAATTTAACCATTTCTTTATACGGCGCAACTTAGAACTCAATTGTACAACGCCATCTAGGCGCGATTCCTTTCTTTTTTAGTGGACCATGCAAAAAATTGCGTGCATGGAATTTAAAACTACGACCACCTTCAAGGCAATCACACACCGAGACATGTATTATGCCGCCAAGCCAAGTAAACTTAAAATGGTAACTAAATTGGTTGTTTGCTCATTTTCCCTAACATTGTGTTATTTTTAGAAACAGAAGCTTTTGTAAAACCAAGTACCGTACTACGCTGCAACTGAAAGACAATTAAAAACAGATCAAAATTCAAAACACGAACGGCCGTCAAATTAACAATCGTGAAACCTATTTAAAATTCTGCCGCAGCAAGGAACGCGTTCTCAACCTACGGGAACCTTATTCAAATAAAAAGCTGTTTAAAAAAAATTCGTGAACCCGAAGAAAGATATAATAGGCCATTTTTTAAACACGCCCGAAATTCTCCATCGACCCAAAAGGGAAAAGACTCGTCGAATGAAAAGTTGTGACGACTTTTTGAAAAATTTGCATGTTTTTCTCATGAACCAGAAGCGAGCTCATTTTGAGTGCAACTCTGTTTTAATACACGCTCTACTTTCGTATGGACTTTATTTTTTATAAAACACTCGCCATATTAGGCATGAGTGGGATATTTTTATCTTTTATGTAACTTTATACGTTTGTTTTAAAAGTTTTCTGTGAATTGAAATAAGAGTTATAAGGTGTGGAGTCAGAATAAAAGTGTAAATCATCATAGTGTTTTATTTGTTTCTAATTTTTTTTCTCTTAAAACTGTGACGCAGTTTAGTACCTGTTTGTAAAGTTACAAACGTCAATTTAAAGGATATTTAGACTCAGGAACGCACAAAGAAATGTCCTACGTGGAGTACGAACCCGACGAAACGACCTCTTGCACTGTTGTCACTACCGCAACCATCACGCCGACACCGCTATCTGATTCATCATAACAGTCCATTAATGTCCACTGCAGAGACGAGCCCGTGACAGAGGGATACTTGGCCAACTAATACCACGCTGGCCAGACGGATTGGTGTAGGGTTTAATTTCAAGTTTTCCTTCTTTTTATTACGTAAAGATAATATTGTTAGTCGGTATTTACGATACCAATGGGATGAGATGAGGTCGTGACACACTGTATTCTTACTCCATCACCTAAAAATAATATAAAACGTATCTATCAAGGTACTAAGCATTTAGTCTGGCTGGGATAGCAAAAAAATGCACACACGCACTTATATAAAAAAGTATCTAAAATACACAATCTTTTTTAACTACAACATCCTATATATTGTATCCACACAACAACTTTCCTACTTAAAAGTAACATCTTTGCGAAGCTTTGCTCTGAAATAGAATCGAGTTTAAAACCATCTACCAAGACAATTTAATTCGAACTAACTCCAACAAAAACAGTGCGAACGTCCTTTTAACTGACGTTAAGTTAAACCGCGTCTCACCTACTTTAATTAATTAAAGTGAGTTAGTTACTGTAATTCTGGGAGTGTAGACCTGCGTCAAATGATAGTAAGATAAGCCCTGTAATCTAGGCTTATGTATATAGTTCATTGTTCCGGCGCTAATCTTTTAAACACATTTCATATCTTTAACCCAATGTATTTTGTTGGGTGGATGTATTTAATTTAAATAATACTATCGTTAGTCAAGGTCTGTGTTTAACTCTGATTAAAGACAAGGTACTTGAATATTCTCAATCCAGCTTCTTGTGTTAAATCTTAGCTGGAAATTAGGTTTTCTAAGATTATTAAGGAAAGGTCTAAATCTAGTTGAATATTTGAATATTCATTCAAAGTTTGTGCACGATGTTACGCATTCAGATTTCTCACAGAACCATTATTTGCTTCTATAATTATCATTTACTTCGGTCGAAACTTTTCATCTGCTGGACAATAAAGTCGCTATAATGATTGAAACTGTCATGGTCACATTTACTATTATTAAACGAATTATCGAGATATTAACCATGTTTCGACTTGTTGAGTTTCCGATATTTTAATATAGTTTCTTCTTTATTTATCGGAAACTCAACAACTCTAAACATGGTAAATATCCTGATAAATCGTTTAATAATAATAATAAAATCGCTATTCCAGAACTTTTCTGCTCCGTCAGCTATCGGTATTTTACGAAACTAATTATAAAACATAGTAGCAGTACGCAGCATTTTTAATCTATTTCTGCAGGTCATACAAGATTTACGTAGATAAAATTTAAATGTTTTTCTTCTTTAAATAATAATATTTGCATATATGGATGGATGGATTCTTTAAAAAAAATATAAGTCTCACACTATCGATCAAAATGTAAAGTAGAACCATATTGCTATTTGCATACACACAAAATTTACATTTACTTTCTATTGGAGTCCGTCAGCATTCAGTATTCACCTTTGACTACATATTCATATTGCAATTTCAACTAAATTCCTATGCACGGTACAGATCAGTAAATAAATTGAATGCAGTTATAACTTTTAAGCTATCTCGTTTTATTATTATAAAATTTTGCTTGACATTTCGAAGTTGCGGCTACGGCCACTGAAACCTGTGTCGAAATGTCAAGCGAAAAAAATGTAATGGTATTTACATTTCTTTATTTTACAAAAACTGTAAATACCATGTTAACCTTCCGTTTTTATAATAATATATTTATAATTGAATGCAGTTCATCATTCACTAGTTTGTCGACAATATCGTCAACACAAACCTCTTTGGTCCGGTACTCTAAGTACGTAACAATGTCTGTACGTTGTGATAACTAATCTCTTGGTTAAGTGTCTTGATTAATATATCACCTTGAGAGAGGGTGACTATGTGTATCTCTGTTTTGTGCAGGACAATATAATTTTGTGGAGGATAACAAACAGATTTTGGACAAAAACGTATATTATTGAGCCATAACACGATCATAGCAGTCCCTAAAGGTCTTACTGCAAGTTCTCTAGTCCATGGGTAAAATTAGCCTAAAATTAAATCGCTGGTTAAACAGATCAGAATCCTGTTTCAAAGTTATTAAAATAATGTTCTTTATATTAATCGATGACTACTGGCGTTGTACGCTAATGAATAGAAAGAGAATGGTTAGGGTCTTATGGGTTATGCTCCGTAGTACCCCTGGTTTATATCACCGGTGGTAGAACGGGTAAAAGAAATTTCATTAACATTGGTTTAGTAATTTGGTTTCTACTTCGAAATAAAAGAACTACTGCGTCATCCTAGTACCTAACTGAATCTTGTTTTGGAATAGAATGTCTGGTTAGAAAAGATGTCTTCTAAGTTTGTTACCACGCTCCTACTAATACATTTTACGTACGATATAGGTGCGCATACATCATCCCACCATTTATACGGTGTCATGTTCTAATAGATTTGTATCAACTGAATCACAACACCCTGTAGTTTAATAATTCATAGTAGCAATACAAGCAGGTAACAGCGCAATGAATAATTGAGACCACATTATTAAACAATTTCCAGTAATATTGAATCACTCGTGGTTTTAAGAATTACTCAGATTACATTTATAATTACATTATTTATCAGACATTTACGTAATCCTATAATGAGTAGATGGGTTTGTGTTAATGATTGTGATGTTAACACATAAACATCCTATTATTATTTAAATTTGGTAAGTAAGGATGGATGTTTGTTACTATATCACGTAAAAACTACTGATTGTATTTTAATGAAAGAGAACAATAATGAAGCTTATACATCAGAATAACCCATAGACTACAATTTAAAAAGGTTTTATACAATATAAGGTAATTTAAATTCTAATCCTGCAAAAACGAAATAGCGGGAACCATTTTTGGGTATAATACAAAGAGAAAACACAGTCTATCACAAATAAAGACTTAGGTCTCAGTGTCTCAAGAATTATGTACACAAAATCAAGCCTAACCAATTAATACGTAACCCGAAAAAACAGTATAAATATGCCTTTACTTACTAATATCAACATCTTTTGCTAATAAAGCTAAAAGATTAATAACTAAACTGTTCATTAAACTAATCGGCTTATGATTTTACTTTTATTTACCGCTCCAATTCTTATTGAGCTAATCAGAAAAAGTATTTTATTTAGAAACTAATGACATTTAAAGGCTTTAAATAAAGTACTACCACTTTACTTAAGCTTCTTACAACCACAGCGAGTATTCTAAATAAAACTTTTATTAAATCAATAGTAACAATTTATATAAATCCCAGATTTGATAGCTTAATCCAACGAGTTTGAGTGACAAGTCTGTGTAAGATTTGTATACGATAAACTAGCTGTAGCCCGCGGCTTCGCTCGCGTTCAGAAGTATTATGATTAATTAGGCTTTTTATTTGTTTAGCGTGTGTAAAAATAAGGAGCCTACAAAACATCTTTGTACACATATTCTTAATGAAAATAAATAAAATGATAAAATAACTTGTTTAATCCATACAAAGTTATCATCATCATCATATCAGCCAATCGACGTCAACTGCTGGACATAGGACTTCTCCAAGTATTGCACCTTATGGGGTCCTGTGCCTCCCTCATCCATCGGCTTCCAGCCGTCTACAACAGCGCTGTCGCCGGTCGCCATTCCAGAATCTTTCTGCCTAAACAGCTGTCAGTTCATCTCGCTATGTGCCCTGCTTGTCGTACTTTAACCGGTTATGTCGGTTACTTTGGTTCTCTTGCGGATCTTCTCATTTGATTCGATCACACAGGAAAACTTCCAACATAGTTTTCTCCAATGCCCCTGAGTGACCATGAGCTTTCTGAGTAGACCCATAGATCAGGCTACAACATAGCTCTCTCTATTGCCCTTGAGTGACCATGAGCCTTCTGAGTAGGCCCATAGGTCAGGCTACAACATAGCTCTCTCCATTGCCCTCTGAGTAACCATGAAGCTTCTGAGTAGGTCCATAGATCAGGCTACAACGTAGCTCTCTCCATTGCCCTCTGAGACACCATGAGCCTTCTGAGTAGGTCCATAGATCAGCCTACAACATAGCTCTCTCCATTGCCCTCTGACAAACCATGAGCCTTCTGAGCAGGCCCATAGGTCAGGCTACAACATAGCCCTCACCATTGCCCTCTGAATGACCATGATTCTACTGAGTAGGCCCATAGGCTAGGCTACAACATAGGTCTCTTCATTGCCCTCTGAGAAACCATGAGCCTTCTGAGTAGGTCCATAGGTCAGGCTACAACATAGCTCTCTCCATTGCCCTCTAAGAGACCATGAGCCTTCTGAGCAGGCCCACAGGTCAGGCTACAACATAGCCCTCACCATTGCCCTCTGAGTGACCATGATTCTACTGAGTAGGCCCATAGGTTAGGCTACAACATAGGTCTCTCCATTGCCCTCTGAGAAACCATGAGCCTTCTGAGTAGGCCCATAGGTCAGGCTACAACATAGCCCTCACCATTGCCCTCTGAGTGACCATGATTCTACTGAGTAGGCCCATAGGTTAGGCTACAACATAGGTCTCTCCATTGCCCTTTGAGAAACCATGAGCCTTCTGAGTAGGCCCATAGGTCAGGCTACAACATAGCTCTCTCCATTTCCCTCTGAGTGAACATGAACCTTCTAAGTAGGCCCATAGGACCTCCAACTTTTGAGTTTTTTTTAATCATATCTTGATGTTATATGTAGCCTATAGCCTTCCTCGATAAACGGTCTATCCAAAACTGAAAACTAAATTCAATTCGAAGAAGTAGTTCCTGAGATTAGCGCGTTCAAACAAACAAACAAACTCTTCAGCTTTATATAATAGTATAGATAGATATAGATAATTAATCTGTCATTAGGCGCTAAAACTATTAAGCTATTGAGAGAAATTACTCGTGAGCAAGCAACATAAAACATGCAGTTCATGAGAGAAGCTAAGTTTCATACTAACTGTAATCCCCTATTTTATCCCCTTGGGGGTAAAATTTATCAAAGTCCTTTCTAAGGGTGTACCAACGTCATAGTAACTATATGCATGCAAAGTCTCAGCCCGATCGTATTGAAACTGACAAAGTTTCATACAAACTTTCATCACCTATTTTATCCCCTTGAGGGTAGAATTTATCAAAGTCCTTCCTAAAAGGGTGCCAAAATCATAATATCTATATGCATGCAAAGTCTCAGCCCGATCGGATTGAAACTGACAAAGTTTCATGCTAATTTTCATCCCCTATTTTAACCCCTTGGGGGTAGAATTTATCAAAGTCCTTTCTAAGGGGATGTCAACGTCATAATAGCTATATGCATGCAAAGTCTCAACTCGATCGGATTGAAACTGACAAAGTTTCATACAAACTTTCATCACCTATTTTATCCCCTTGGGGGTAGAATTTATCAAAGTCCTTTCTAAGGGGGTGCCAACGTCATAGTAGCTATATGCATACAAAGTCTCAAGCCTATCGGTTTGAAATTGACAAAGTTTCATACAAACTTTCATCCCCTATTTTATCCCCTTGGGGGTAGAAATTATCATAATCCTTTCTTAGTGGATGCCTACGTCATAACATCTACCTGCATGCCAAATTTTAGCCAGATCCCACCAGTGGCTTGGGCTGTGCGTTGATAGATCACTATGTCAGTCACCTTTGAGTTTTATAATATAGAAGATAGAAGATAGAAGAAGATAGATAGAGATACATTAAACATTTCTCGATATTTACTGGTGCAGAAAATTCTTCTAATAAAATTTGATCTAAAGAGTATTATTGTGGTTATATTAAAGTGATACAAGAGCTTTTAAAAACCAATTGATTTAAAATAAATACGTAAGTTTGTAACTGTTTATAATTATCTGTGTGGTGACGGAGTAAGAATACAATATGTCACCACCCCATCTCATCCCATGGCTGTCGTAGAAACCGACTAAAATATTACCTTTACATAGAAAGAAGGAAAATTTGAAATTAACCTCTATACCAATCCGTCTAGCCAGCATGTTATTAGTAGGCCAAGTATCCCTCCGTCACGGGAGTCCCTGCAGTGAGACATTAATGGGCTGTTATGATGTTTTAACTGATTGCGTTTTAAGGTCTAAGACCATTTAGGTTAAAATAGCAAGAACGATATGAAGGAGCAGCCTTCATATCCTTCATGCTTGACCCACACATACCACTTTGTCTCCCTTATATTCTCTGTGATACTATTCGCGTAGATAAGATGGGATGGTATATTATATACATAATACTCCGTCACCACTAGGGACAAACTAAAATAATATAACTTAAAAATATTTTAGACGTAGGTATGGTGCAAAGCAATTCTAACAAATTAAAAAGCACTTAAGCCTCACTCCACACACACAGCGCGATGGAACACTTGACTCTACAACTATGCTATAACATTAATATATTACCACTATCGTCATCATAACGGCGCTTGTACACGGTAAGAAAAATCGCCGGGCCTACGCAAGAATTCGTGTCGTTTCTAAGCACGACCTGTGTACACTGCGTCGGCGATGAATAAGAAAATATTCTTGTCTGCGCAAGACAAGACACGGCGAACGTTGTTGCGGAGGGGCGGGGAGCGGTGTAGTAGGGTATCATACTATTTGCTTTTTAGTTAACATTTTTACTAAAAGAAACTCACACTGATTATCACACTTGTTATTACTTGCGCGCCCTACGCCCGTCTGACGACTGCACGAAAAAAATCCTATCGTGTACACGTTTCGATTTGTCTTTTGTTTTCGTGTGCGAAAAAGACAAAATTCTTGACGTCTACACGAAAATTTGTCTTGTCTGGCGCAGACACGGCAAATTTTCTTATCGTGTACAAGCGCCCTAACAGTCCATTAATGTCCCACTGCAAGGACGGGCCTCCTTCCGTGACGGAGGGATACTTGGCCTATTAGTACCACGCTGGCCAGACGGATTGGTATAGGGTTTAATTTCAAGGTTACCTTCTTTTTATTTCGTAAAGATAATATTCACGGATAGTCCCTTAGTTGGTTCTTACAACACCCAAGGGATAAAAGATGGGGTAGTGATATTTTTTATTCTTACTTCGTCACCACACAGACACAATACTACGAGTATACTACTACTACTACACCTAAACTCATACAAAAATTGTTCATAATCTACTGTACACAAAAACACGCACAAATGTCTACACACAAACCTACATATTATTACACATTTATATCTTATAGTTACAACAATAAACTTTGCATCTTAAATACACCACACGCTAAGTATCATAACAAACATAAACACTTATTTATATACTTCTGGGCCTTACCTAATACTTATTACAATAAAAGAATTAAGTACTACATAAATTATAAATACACAACGTACCTCATAATACCTCAATATATCTTCTTACACAACCTTACCTTAAATTGATTTGTTGTCATCACTTTTTTATGCTAAACATTCCCATTTACTTCTTTTCATATCAAGAAATGAGCTACTATTATTCTTATTATTTACATACTCTAGTTGTTACCCCAAGTTGTTCAAACAAACTGTTATAAATGGATAGTTTTGATACGCTAAAGGAAATCGATAATATTAAACCATCGCATTCTCTTCAGTGTAGTTTACAGGAAATTAACCTAAGGATACAAGATGCTACCTATGATTTAATTATTGCCTCACAAAACATAAGAAGTATTTATAAGAACTTTGATGACTTGCAACTTAACCTGACACAACTAAAATGTGAAGTTGATATTTTAATACTTACAGAATGCTGGCTAAACCCTTACAAAAACATCCCGCATTTGATAAATTACACTTCTTTTCAAACAAATCAACATATTAACCAATGTGACGGAGTGGTTGTTTACACTAAAAATAAACTATTAGTTAAAATTAAAGAACTAAAACTAGCTAATGCTACCGGACTGGAGTTGAAAATATTAAACCACACCATACTGTGTATTTACCGGTCTCCATCATTCACAAATGCAAGTAATTTCATTATATCTCTCAATAATTATCTTGAAAATACTACCCATAGTAAAAACGTTATGATTTTAGGTGACATTAACATTGACTTAATTGTTTCCCCAAACGAAACTAATCACGAAAGAAATAACAGATTAAATTATTTAAATATGTTATCAGTTCATGGTCTTTTATCTTTACATAACTTACCAACGAGGGGGGACAGTTGTCTTGACCATGTCTTTTCAAGCCTTGAAGAACTAAGGAACATAGCCTTTACAGGAGTTATAAATACAACAGTAACAGACCACTATCTTATTATTGTATCAATGGCTAATAAGACACAACATAGGAACCCTCAAAGGTTCAAAACGATAGTAAACTATCAAGAAGCGCATAAAAGTTTAATAAATATTGACACCTCCTTCTTTAATACTTTCAATGATCCTGATACATACGCCTTTGCGTTGATAGAAATGGTACGGTCAGCTTTAATATCCAACACTAGAAACTTAATTATCACAAATAGCAAAAGGGCAATAAAGCCCTGGATAACCACAGGCGCTTTACGGTGTATTAGACTTAGAAATACTATATACCTAAAATTAAAATCAAATCCTCATAATCAAATTTTAAAAATTACATACAAACGATATCGAACCTTCTGTGGGAATCTTATAAGGAAACTAAAAAATAAATACAATAGGGACAAAATTAAAGCTTCTGTCAAAAACCCTAGGGCACTCTGGACAAACATAAATAATATCACACATTACAAGCCACCTAAAATCTCAAATATCGATTTACTTAAAACCAAATCGTGTGCTGAAGCTTCAGTCAATCATGTTAATGAATATTTTGTTAATACTGGACGCACACTGGCTCAAAACATCTCTAATTGCTATGTGCCTGCAAAACCAAGTACCACACACATAAATAATCCGCACTCTTTTGTTTTGTTAGACACCTCTGAAGAGGAAGTAGAGAAAACGTTGATGTCCTTAGACTCTGACAGTGCTTCGGGTTGGGATGGTATTACCACCCTTTTCCTAAAACAAGCTAAAGAGATCTTAGTACCATTAATTAGTCAACTTGCAAATCTATGTTTTCGTACTGGAACCTTTCCCTACCTTCTTAAACGTTCCGTTGTTACCCCTGTGTACAAGGGTGGGGATAGAGACGACGTTAATAACTATCGGCCAATCTCAGTGTTGACTTCCATTTCTAAAATCATTGAGAAGCTTTTAAACACTAGAATAGTAAACTTCATAACGAAGTACAATATCTTGTCTACCTATCAATATGGTTTTAGAAAAGGAATGTCAACCCAGGATGCTACCTTGGAACTTGTATCTGTTATAACAAAAGAAGTAGATAAGGGTAACAAATGTCTTGTGACCTTTCTTGACCTCAAGAAAGCATTTGACACCGTCTCTGTCCCTATACTTGTGCGCAGATTGGAGAGTATAGGATTTCGAGGCCCTGCTCTTTCCCTACTCAGTAGTTACCTTGAAAACCGAACACAAAGGGTCAAAATTGACAATTTTCTCAGCGATGAAGCAAGCGTCACATTTGGTGTTCCGCAGGGTAGTGTCCTAGGCCCGACGCTCTTTTTAATATATATTAATAACCTTTGTAACCTCAATAGCGTCGAGGGGAGGATACTGTCCTACGCAGATGACACCGCAATTATTTTTGTAGCTGAGACATGGGATAGAGTTAGATTGAAGGCTGAGAGAGGCCTGGCGAGCGTTGGAGTCTGGCTTAGTGAAAACCTGCTTACACTTAATACTCTGAAAACAAAATATGTATGCTTCGGACCATATATAAACTCACAGCCATCGCCTGATTTCCAAATTAAAATTCATTCCTGTAGCGGTCCTTTATCCTGTAATTGCAGCTGCACGGTAATTGAGAAAGTTAGTAGTATTAAGTATCTGGGGATTGTTGTGGATGAAAGGTTGAGCTGGTACCAACACCTTGAACTAACCATAGGCAGGTTGAGAAAACTCATATGGGTTTTTAAATCCCTAAGACATGTGATGAATACGGAACTTCTGAACAAAATATATACTGCTCTGGCCCAATCTGTAATCATTTACTGCATTTCGGTGTGGGGAGGTGCGGCTAAGACACACTTCATTGGATTAGAGCGAGCGCAAAGATCATTAATAAAGGTAATGTATTGTAAACCCTTTAGGTTCCCTACTGAGTCCTTATATGAGGTTTCTGGGCTGCTCTCAGTCAGAAAACTTTACATATTATATTTGATACTTAAATATCACAATACATTACCTTTCGATCCCGCTAAACTTAGGAGAAGACGTTGGGATCTAGTTGCTCCTACATACCGTGCACGCACAACATTTGCTAGTCGGCAAAATATAGCACAAGCCCCCCGCACGTATAATAAAGTAAATAAAATTATTAATATATACCCTTTAAAATCATATGACTGCAAGAAAAGGTTAATGGAATGGCTGTATTCTCTTAGCTACGATAATGTAGAAAATATATTAATTACTTTGAAATAAAATAACGAGTTTATGTGTAAATACTTATATTTAAACAGACACATTATGATTAAGTAGGTATATGTGGCTCACTCAAACACACCCAGACACACACGAACACCCACACACACATACATACATACACACACACACACACGCATAAAACCTTTACTGCACTTGCTAATTACATGCTTGCCTCAGACTTCTTATTATTAGTTACTTTACTTTTCTTTATTTTAATTGTATAATTTTAAATTAATGTTATAGGTTATTATTGTAAATCGTATGAACATGTCTACGTAGGAGGAGCAGGATTTTCCCAACACAAGTATCTTCTGATTACTTTCCGGGAAACCCTGGCAACTTATTTGTAAAGATTTACAGAAATAAACATATTTTTAATTTTTTTTAATTTTTAACTAACTTAGAAAAGTATCAATTGTTATAAAAATTCGCGAAATGAAACTTTATATTGTTCTGATAGAATTAGTACACCGAAAAAAAAGGAACTCGTCTCTTTCTATCTCAATAAGATCTGACATAATTTGTAAGCATAGTTTAGATTGTTCTAAATAGTTAAGGTAAAGTATTTTCAAGGTACAAACCTTATTTACAGAAAGATAGAGTGCTAAGATACAGACTTTATAAGCCCTACGTCATCTTATATTTACCAAAAAGTTTACACATCACTTTCAACAAAAGACAGAATCAAATAAAGTCTCGATCCATTTTAAATAAAAGAAAAAAGTATATATTTTTCATTTTATACTCTCTGTGAATATATCGATAGCTAGTTTCGAAACCATTTATTTAGAATAAAGGCTTGCCTACGCTCGTACCAAGCCTCTATCGCAAGGTCAAAATTGCTTCTGTTAACATTCAGAACAAGTAAAGACGCAAGCAAAAACTAGTAAGAAAATAAATCTATACCTAAGTTATAAGCGAAGAGCGATTTATTGGTTTTATGACCAAGAAACAGCCAGTCAGCTGGAATATATGGACAGCTTGGTTTGTCAAGACAGAATTTAAAAATTAACTTAAGTAATTGGACACAATAATACTTAGACTAATCTAACATCTTTGATGTCTATGAACGGTGGTTATTACTTCCATCAGACTTGCCACATCACACACGTCACCCTAAAACAATAAAAAAAATCGAAAAGCAATGTAAAAATTTTTAATGATGTGTTATTTTTTTATTAACAACAAAAATTTTGTGTTTGTATTACGATATTTGTTTAATTTTCACCCGCTCCATCTCATAATTTAAGCCACAACATAAAAAAACATTCTCGAGGCGTCAAAGAAAAATCGTAACAATTTATTTGGCGGGTCGACTCCGAATAGAAAGAATTTTCGCTGTCCCACCATTACGAGCATTTTCACTCACAATACAGTATTATGTAATCCCCATCATTAATTTGTTTCATTTTAAAATGTAAACGAAAACTCTCGACTTAGTTCCGAGTTTAAAACTTTGTGGTCAGTAATAAAAGTTAAACAGTATTTTGCTTGGGTAGAGTACAATCTCTTTTATTTGACAAGAATGGCACAGTTAGTAAAGGGGACAAGCCGATAAACATTAAGGTTTGTTTCCTGTGAAAAGTTCGATGACCTTTTTGTTGTAACTATTCAAGCATGTTTTCGTGGCTTCTACGCCTCTGCATAGACACCTAGACATCAGTATCAAACCCAAGACCTCCGTCTTGGGTTTGGAAAAAGAAAGAACGACCTTCTGTGTGGTAGAGAACTTTTAGATACTATAAAATGAAAATATTTATTTGCATAAAATGTGGTATACAGAGATGGAAGTATAAGTACAATAATTGTAAAGTGCAAGACATAAATTTTGTCATGATTATGGCATACAAATTTCAAAAATTACCTACTTAACTTAGCTTGATTTCCATTGTTTTAATGGTTTGATATTTACATATTATGGCCTCCACACTAGGGGGATAAATTATTATCGAAGGAAGAGAATTTCGAAAAATCATCTATAACTTAGGTACAATCAACAGTCCATTAAAGCCCTACTTCAGCGACGGGCCTCTTTTAGTAGAGGAGGTAAACTAGACTTACTCATATGCTGTTTCCCAAAAGGATTGGTATAGGGCTTAATACCCAGTTTTCAGTCTTCACTTGTCATTGTTATAATATCAATTACCTAAAAAGCCTAGAATATATTTTTAGGTACAGTACCCAGCCGTAAATATTGCACATCGACCTATGGAAAGAGACAATCGGTCAATTTCGGCTTCGTAGAGCTTCATCTCTGTCACACACTATCAAATCATAATTTGTTTTAAGGTACTGTAGGTCCTTAGTAACAAAGTAGAATAATATCTAATTCAGGAATAATCTGAAACTGTTCTGAATTTCCTTAATTATGATTCAATAACTTTTTACCAAACAATACATGTCATCAACAATATCAATTACGTTCAGATTACTCTAGTTTTATTGTTGTTACTATGTTTAATTATTATGTTAGAAACTTCAGAATACAAAGCAACAATCTATACTCTTTTGTACCTTAATCCCTTGTAATAAGACTGGTTTTAGAATGACAATGTATCACAAATACAAACTAACTACACTAATATTAAGGTTTCTTATTCTACAGTTAATATTTGTGAACATCCTAAAATATGTTGTAATATTTTTGCCCTAATAAATTATGTAAATATCATCCATCAATCCACCCAAGCATCCTAAAACTGTTATGTCTAAGATGTAAAAAAACAATATAAAAGCTTATAAAAATAATACATTATATAAATTCACATTTATGAGAGAAAAACCCACACGTCACCAACGAGTATATATTTATTCCCGCTACATTTTATTTAGATACAAATTTCTTTTACAAAGAAATCAAATATAGACAGTATTTTCTCCTTGATAAAATTAATTACGCCAACTCAATGTATTAGGTACATCATTTTATAAGCTTCGACATAAAACAAATACAGAAAGAGACAGCTTTTATGTACGACTAGCTGATTCCCGCTGCTTCATCCGCATTGTATAAGCTTAAATGTGATTCTACACCCTAAACTACCTAAATATTCTAAATTTCATCAGAGTAACGAACATCCTTACAAACTTTCGCATTTATAATATTAGTAAGAAGTAGGATGGGATAGGATTTCCACCGAACGCGCAGGAGAGCATTTCACGTTAACCAAAGGAAATTGAGCCTTGCAAACAATTCTTAAGTTACATTTTTGCATGGAATTTGTGCTCAGAATTGGCCGGTTTAAGTGGTGGTGGGCAGGGCACATAGAGCGAAGAACCTACAACCGTTAGGGCAGAAAGGTTCTAGAATGGTGACCACGTACCGGAAAACGCAGGGAGGGAAGACCCCTCACACGATGGACCGACGACGGTGTGAAGCCGATGGATGAGGGACACACAGGACCGCACAAAGTGGCAATATTTAGAGGAAACCTATGTCCAGCAGCGGACGTATATTGGCTGATATGATGATGATGGAATTTTCTACGTTAAAAACACGCGCGAATGCTGATTATCAGCGTTCGTTGCCATGCAAAATAGAAATTTAAACACTGTAAACAAGACACAATTCCCTTTGGTCAATGTGAAATGCTCTTTGACGCGCTCAATTCGGTGTAAATCGTACATTAATCTCATTTGTCAGTGTCGAGGCAAAGGCAAAAATAAATATTATGTCTCAATATATATTATCAACTATCATTTTGAATATAAACCGCATCATTTGACATATTCGTTGGTTAACATAATAATAATATGAATTCACATGTCATATGAATCGTTTCGACGTTATGATAATATTATTAATGAACTTGACTTGTCGATAAACGTTATTTAATTATGAATGTAATGTTGAAGTTAGTTATGTTGAAATAATTGCCACGTTTAAACTACATATTATAAAATAATAACGATAGGAAAGTAATAATAAATATACTGTGTCTTGAGAATATTAATTCAATTCAATTCTTTATTGCATTCTATAATGTACAAAAGATCGCCATAACCATTAGAAGTATTAATAATAATTTATGGACCCTTTCGGGCACAGCAAAATGTACGAGAGAGGGGGAAAAGCGCTATTTTCATTATATAGAGCTAGAATTAACAATTATAGTATTTTTATGTATATGTTATTAAAGACATTATTATTATTATGTCATTGCTTCAAGTAGATTTGATTTTGCAGCCCCGTCCAAAACGCTTAGCCTAACACATCGCTAGATTGCCCTCGAGCGCCAATCCTGAATGCGGCCTGACATGGACGTCCAGCAGTGGACGATAACATTTCACTGATTTAAAGACTAATTATTCATAGATAATAAATTATATTCCTCACACTTTCACATAACGCCATCTAGTCCCATACTAAGCAGAGCTTGTACTATGAGTACTAGACAACGGGTAAACATACTTAAATACTTTTTTTTTGTAAATACATAAACATTATACATAGAAAACACCCAGACCAATGCAAACAATCATGTTCATGCACACAAAGATTTGCATTGAGCGGGAATCGAACCCGAGACCTCTGCGTATATATTCAATAACCACTACGCCACAGAAGTCGTCGAATAGACAATATTGTGAGTGTGTGATAATGATAATGAAAGATCAATGCAAAAAGACTACACAAACCCTTTTATATTACTGTCTCGTTAACCTAGTGAGGCCAAAGACATAAAGCCATGCACAAAAATCTTTTTTGTATTTTCCAATAAAAGAATCGCTTTTCAAAATGATTGTTGACCAAATTGATTAAGTTAAATAAAAACCTATACTTAATATCGAAATGTTTTCTAAAATAAAGTAAATACTCTTTTGTTGTTCACCGAACGTTGTTTGATTGATATTAAATACTATTGATTCGTAGAATCTTTTCATTTAATTTGTTTTCAACAAATGTTATCCTTTATATCAAAACGTGTTTTGGAAAGCACTGAAGCACTTAATCTGGCTTTTAGTTTGCTCTGAGGAAACTCCCAACATAAATGAATATAAATGAGTACATTTAAAAATTAAATCATCAAAATTGTTAATTACATGTTTCTCCATTTTTTTAAACTATGTTCCCAAGTTATCTAATTTTTTAAAGTTTCTAGTAATCTATAATAACATCTGAGTAAACTCCATTGATGGGTTAACTAATTAGTCCAAGGGAACTATGCAAAAACTCCTCTTTGCAAATCTATCAACTGCTTTCAATTTACTTGACATACTAACGAAACAAATAAAAATCAGTAAAGAATATCTAATTAACTTAAAATAAATTTAATAAGAACATCGCACGTCTTCATGATCAATTCATAAACTTATTCATTAGGATCTTGTTGAATTGCTACCTAAACACAGCCAATTAGACATAAATCAAATTTGAAAGCCAAAGTCTCAATTATCCTGAGTCCTATTAGAGTCTGCTTAATTAATTGCCCTGTTCTATGTAATATCTAGATGTGTATTATTCAATGCTAGATAATTTATACCAAAATAGCAATTGTATTTCAGGTTTGCTTATTGGTTTGTAAGAATCTATCTTAAATTCCAATATCGTTTTGGGCATAAGTTGGTGAGCAACAATCACATGTGAGGTCAAAAGTACAAAGTGATTTCAATCTAAACTAAGTATTTCTTCGATATCTAAAGCAGTCAATTGTATTTTAAACATAAGCAGCATAAAGTTGACATCTCTCTCTATACCTTGCAATCCAAATGTTTGGTGAAACTATAAGAATTATAATAATTCTGTAAACACTAACAACAATATCATCATATCAGCCAATTGACGTCCACGGCTGGGCATAGGCCTCCTCCAAATACTCCCACCTTGCGCGGTCCTGTGCCAACAACAATAATATTGTTTGGCAAAAATAAAATTGATTTTGATTTTGACATTCCGTGGAATAAGTGTTTACAACAAGTGGACATGAATAGAAACTAGTAAGTTATTGAACTTTTAGAAAGCATGTCAGCAATGTCCGCGACATTTTAAAGTCACTGTGATGATGCATACAATACGGAATAAAATACTCCAGCGCTCTGAATTGTGGTGTTTTGCGTACAAACTATTTATAGAAGATTACGTAAAGGCTATGTTAGGTGTTTCATCTGTCTATCCTGCTGTTCATTAGTTACATTGGGCAGGAGACTTGACATAAGGTATTTTGATTGTGGTGAAAACTTCTTGTATAAGAGATGTTAGAGGAAAAACTTTGCCCTTTACTTATAAAGACCAGCTGACAGCTCATACCCACAAAGCTGCAAGTCGCTTGCATACACACTTTTACGTCATAAAACTTTTAGACATATTTTAGACTTTCGACTTTATAATACAACCCTTTCTTTTCATATCAGTGGGGAGCGTAAGAGATGACAGGAGTTCTAGAGATCATCTTTTTGGTTTGCATTTGCAGACATGTGTGGTCAGGGCAGCAAGTGATAACGACGTTATTTAAAAACTATTACTCGTTGCCCTGATTCCAGAACAGTGTACGAGATATTCTTACATCAGGTTCAATGTAAGAATAAATAAATATATAAATAATCCTCATACATTAACACAACGCCATCTAGTCCCAAACTAAGCAGAGCTTGTACTATGGGTAGGTACTAGACAACGGATAAACATACTTAAATACTTTTTTTTGTAAATACTTACATATTATACACAGAAACACTTAGACAAATGCAAACAATCATGTTAATGCACACAAAGATTTGCATTGAACGGGAATCGAACCCGATGCGTAGGTTGGTTATGTTACATAACCACTACGCCACAGAGGTCGTCAAAATATTTCGTAGTAGTAATTTGTTCTAGCCCTATGTACAAAAACTAAATTTCAAATCCTAACAATGTTTCCTCAAAAATGTTGCAATAACAGTTCAATAACAAAGTTGAAGAGCTGGCAAACATAAACTAGAAAATATGCTGACTTCGCACAATTAATATAAATAAATAAATATTCACGGACATCTCTACACAGGGCCATCTGTTCCCTAAGTAAGCAAGGCTTAACCTGCTTGTGTTATGGGTAACAGAACAACGGATACTTACTTATATACTTTTTTTTGTAAATACATACATATACATAGAAACACTCAGACCAATGTAAATCATGTTCATACACACAAATGTTTGCATTGAGCGGGAATCGAACCCAAGACCTCTGCATGTTATATAACCACTACGTCAAACAATTAGTAATACAAAATGAATTACATAAAACGACAGACAAAGTTCATCAAACCTTTCAAAGGGTGCGTACATAGATGTGACCATGCGGTCTAGACGTAAGACGAGAATGAATTAATCCCTAAAACAATCAACTAAATTTACTCTCTATGTAATTGCTTGGAGCTTAAGAAATAAACATTTTCATTTTACTCTGGGCAGTTAATAATGTTAATACTGTTATTAAAAAGACCGCAGGTACAAATTCAAATGGAATTTCGTCATTATAGAGAACAAAGCCTACGCTCTCTTATGTTAAGATTTTACTTTGAGATTGTGTTACTAACTTAAGTGGTATGTACCTAAATCGTATACAATTCAACGTCAAAAAATCTTAAGTGGCATTTTATCTTTTGGTAAATTACAAAAACAGGCAAGTATGGACTTAGAAGAAGTATCGTATCAAAAACCACGCCCTGATAATTTTGACAATTGGAGACAATAATAATAAAATGTCACATAACGACGACCTCTGTGGCGTAGTGGTTATTTAACATGACTGGTACGCAGAGGTCTCGGGTTCGATTCCCGCTCAATGCAAATCTTTGTGTCCATGAACATGTCTGGGTGTTTTCTATGTATAATATGTACGTATTTACAAAAAAAAATTTAAGTAAGTATGTTTATCTGTTGTCTAGTACCCTTAGTACAAGCTTTGCTTAGTTTGGGACTAGATGGCGTTGTGTAAAAGTGTGCGGAACATACATATATATATAAAGGATATTTTCTGACGTAACTACAAATACAACAAAAAAATAACACAACATTAATAAAATGCCCAAAAATAATAACGCCTACAACTAGTAACTACTTACTACCTACAACTTTGATAATAAAAGAAACCAAAACGACTTAAATATAGACTTGAATGAAAACAAAAATAACTCTTTGTTTTACATAAAACATCGAGTAACATAAAAAAATGTAGACCATTTTCCGTTACCATGGCATACGTATATTCAAATTATTATTTCCCATTAAGTGATAGATACATAAAATATTTAGAAATCTATTGAAATCACACGCACGGCAACTAACAATCATTTGATAATATCAATTGAATAGAACCTATTTATATACTAATGGTAGAAGCTACTCTAACAATGCTACAAGTTGAAAGAAGGAATATTTATATGGAATTTATGTGACTTACAATAAGTGAAAATACTGGTAATAAGATAGTGGTACCTAGATACCGGAACTACAGATTGAATCACAGTTGCTAACATTCGCCTACAAGACGTTGCTCTGTTCATGTTATCATTTAAATTAAAACAGGTCATTTATAATAATTCTGTCACCACCCCATCTCATCCCATGGGTGTCGTAAAAACCGACTAAGGAACTAACCGTAAATATTTATCTTTACGAAGTAAAAAGATGGAAAACTTTAAATTACACCCTATACCAATTCGTCTGGCCAGCGTGGTATTAATAGGCCAAGTATCCCTCCGTCACGGGAGAAGGCCCGTCCCTGCAGTGGGACCGCGCGAGGATTATTCCTCCTGTCTGCACTGACCGTAAGGGGAGTCTTTTTTTTATTCTTAAGAGTAATCGAATAAAATTAAACGCCTCCTCACTTCTCGGTATTGGTTGTTGCTTTACGCATGCTATTTTACACAAAGCTTTAACTTATCATATACTGAGCAATTTGGGTAGATTACGATTCTTGTAACATTAAAGGTTTCCCGATTTTCAAAGTGACTTTATATTAGTTTATATGAAGGCAAACCAAATGGAATCAAACTCTATGAAATAACGAACAACATCATTAGTTACAATCATAGAATGGTAAGTCCTATGTTGAGCCTGTTGTCCTATAAATTATTTCAATGAAAGATCATTAATCAAAGCCGGTTTATCATTTTTGGAAGTCGAAATAATACACTCACAAAACCTTTAAATGGATCTTTTAGTGATGTTATCGATTTTTTATTATATTTAAGGCATCGACTGTTTTTATGAGGTAACTCATTTAGTCAAATTTGAAGGTTAGTTTGGTTTGGTAGAGGTAAAATAATTGCAGATAATAAAGTAATAATGTATTTGTCGGTATTTAAGACTCGTGTATGGTAAAATGGAGTGTTCAACATGTATGTGGATGGGTATAGGGGAAGAGGACGACCGAAGAAACGATGGATGGATTGTGTGAAAGACGATATGGCTGCGAAGAGTGGGACTTGTGAGATGACGTCCGATAGGAGAGTATTGAAGAAGAAGACATGTTGCGCCGACCCCAAATAAATTTGGGATAAGGGCAGGGGAATGATGTATGGTAAAATGGAGTGATGACACCTTGTATTCTTACTCTGTCACCACACAGACGGTAAAGTTTGTAAATTTACAAATTGACTTTAAAATTAACGAAACATCATTCGCAAATTGTATTGTTTACTTGTTAACCAAGATCTATTTTCTCTTAAGTCAATACAAAGTAAACATGCAAACAATAAATTAGTACCGTTTACGCTTGCTGCCACAACACGGTAAAAACAGTACTTACATTTAATTTGCAAATAAAAGCTTTATTACATAAAGCATAGGGAACAATTTAAATTAATCTCATGACGAATAATGCTAAGCAGATTATTGTACAAAACGAGGTTTCACTTGCAACCTGTTGTTTTGGTAAATAATATTATTATTTGGTATTTGCTTTACTAAAACCATAGAACCATTGATGGCAAGATGCTTAAAGGGATTTAAAAGTTGATTAATTTACAGTTTAACATAATAAACTTTGACTTCCTCGTGTGTACCTATATTCACGCTATTCCGTGGGGTGACGGAGTAAGAATACAATATGTCACCACCCCATCTCGTCCCATGGGTGTCGTAAAAACCGGCTAAGGGACTTACCGCGAATATTTATCTTTAAGAAATAAAAAGAAAGAAAAGTTGAAATTAAACCAATATGTCTGGCCAGCGCGGCATTAGTAGGCCAATTATCCCTCCGTCACGGGAGGAGGTCCGTCTCTGCAGTGGGACATTAATGGGCTGTTATGATGATATTCACGCTATGCCAATAAAATCGCATAAGATAACTAGTATTACATAAGACGAAGTATACAAAGTTTGGATACCAAAGGATAGTTTCACGAACGATCGAAATTTCTAGATTCATTGAACTAAAGAGACCACACATTGCAGTTGATTTTTCGTTTGTTTGGTTACCCGGCTCATTCAGTCGATTGAACGGAGCCTCACTGCCTGTGATAAGCTGATGCAGTCAGTATTTCTTTTTCATTCGTGGATTAGCACGAAAATTGTGTGTCATTCAGTAAATGGGTGTTTTGGAAGTAGGTCAAATGAAATGTTTTAAGGGAGGGTATACATAGTAGGGTATATCAACAACGTTTTATTTTTTACACTTCTTGTTTTGTAATTTATGTGAAATTTTGGGGATTTATTGATTAGTTAAACATTGACTATCGGTCTAGCGAGGAGCACCAAAAATAATTCTTACAGATCAACCCATCCAGAGACTGACGTAAAAATATTCTAAGGGACCAAGACTTTTTCAAAAGTACTTTGTTTTAATTAGTTTTTAAATCTGTGTACCAAGAAATACATGATTAAGAACAACATTCGTTATTAGACTAGAGCATTAGTCTGTCACCAAATAAAACGACTACTAATTTACTGAGATTTAACAATAAGGAAGACATTTTCCATGATCGATTCTTCAAAAAGATATATTAACACCTGCTAACTATTTTAACTAATATGTTTTAACTTTACCTTTTAATCTTTCTATACTTTATGTAAGCGAGAGTGTTTAAACTTTCTAATAATATGTTTTATATAAGTGAAATTTGTTATTGGCTGTCTGTTAACTATAACTGCTCTTAAAATGTTGATTTAGCTGTAAGTTTTCCATGTAAATAAATAAATATAAATAAATAAATTAACTGCTTCAAAATATACTACAAAAATTACGTGCTTATTGTACATACCTACATACCTACCTAAACTCACGCCTTATCCCGTCCGGGGTAGGCAGAGACGACAGAACGCCACTTGTCACGATCCTGATCAGTGCATATTGTGTCAAAACATTTTAATAACACAAAAAAAAATCGCCAAACATCTTAACTAAAAACTAAAAACGCTACTGGTATTCCTGTTTGTCTTTCCTGTCAGTATTGTTATCTCCCTCTCTCATACATGTAAGCAGAGTACATTAGAGGGACAAAAGACGTATTAATATCACTTAGACGTAATCTAGCCCTCACACATATTGGGATATTAACTTACAAGAGGCTTTCATTATTATATAGAACATTATGTTTACTGTACGTATTACATTAATGGATGAAGTACTCGATGGAACAATGTCTTATTGTTAGTACTGTACTTCAACTATAATAGACTAGAGAATGAAATACTTTTTATTAGTTGACTTATTTTGTGATGTCTTGAAAGATTTGATGTAATAAATCAGCTACAGGACGTCAATAAATGTTAGACATAGGTGTCTACCAAATAATGTTTTAAGTCCCCTGATTCACCGGCTTCTCGTCGCCCAAGCCTTTTACCAGGTCGTCAAATTATATATAAATACAAAATTCTTATTTTTCACTACAGCAAATGTTAACAAAATAAATGTATTGGTGTATTAATTGCCAAAGACAGTATCTTCGCCCAATGTTAAATTATCATAATCCATCGAGCATCATCATCAGCCGGCAATATTGAATTATGTTATATTTCAATTCTAGTTCTTTTATATACAGTAACTAGGAATAACTATTACTATTAAATAATGGTTGTAACCAGATAAAAAAATATGTAGAGATTTTTTTTCTCTAGACGAGCCCGGTTAAGGTTCTAGCCACTGATCGTTATTGTTATCGTATAGAACTTGTAGTTTGCATTATAACATCGTTGCATGTCCCTGCGGGCTTGTAAGTTGAGCATTAGTGACGTGCCAGCGCCTGCGGCGGAATGTACTGAATCTGCCAATTGCGCTGATCCAATTTTGACCACTGATTGACGTTATTTAGTTTTAAAATAGTTTATTTAAATATATGTATTAGTATTACTCTAGAATAATTTAAAAAAGAGTACTTTGACTTCCCTCGCTAAGGGAAGTGGGTAAACCTGATCATGAATAATATTTATAAAGTGGCTTGGTATCCTAATTTTTTGTAGATGTGTTGATAAATTGTATGATACGTAAACGTAAGATATATGTATATCTTATAGATTAAAACTTTGAATTTTCTTAGGATAAGATTATAATATCCTATTGTAGCACGACAATGGTACCTTAGCAGCAAAATGATGAGCTGCTGTTTTTATATGCTGCGTATTCAATCTATATTCAATCATTGCGTATTCGCAAATATAAGCATTAAACTTGAAACGTCTGCGGACAAGCCTATTACATTTTAATACAACTGCGGTAGTGAAGCCTCAGTTCTGTTTTATGACCACCGGTGATACACAATACGATGTTTTCATTGCTCGGTAAATCACGAAAAGGCCATTGTGTGCCCAAATGAAATTTTTCGGAGTTACGATTCGAATAGATATGGAGTCAAATTTGTAACATAGATTGCATATATATATGTTACAGCCAAAGTAATAAATATGAATATTATACATAATAATAATAATAATAATAATAAATTTATTTATTTCTTCTCTCACACAGATGGTAATTTTTACACAATAATGTAGTCAGTAAGTAGGTACCTATACATGAAATTTAAACAACAAAAAATAATTTACATCTATGCGAGAGACTGGTATCTGAACTAGGAGACCTGTATGACAGATTACCAGCCTCTCCAGACTCTGGAGACATTGTTTACATTAGTAGTTACTAAGAATTTGGGTAAGTGTGAAAGTTGTGTGAAACGGAAGGGTTGGCGTATGTGTGTGTGTGTGTGTGTGTGTGTGTGTGTGTCTGTGTGTTTGTGTATATGTTGAGAAAGTTTATGTACGTACGTGCTTATATGTGTGTGCGTGTAGATATGTATATGAGTGGATGAGTGTATAATTATTATTATTATTATTATATTTTTGTGAGTAATGATTTATTGACTGTATGACCGTATAAATGAGAATTTGCGTAGGTAAGATAAGATTGGTATTCTACTTTATACTTTAGACCGGAATAGATAGGATATTTTCAGTTTCCTCATAGCTGAGAGTCTTCAGCCAGGAGGTGATAGTCTTTTGACACAGAAATTTGGTAAGAGGGTAAATTGGTATTAATGCATTTATTTTGTTGTATACATATCGTCCAAGAAATCCAAAGAATTTCTTAGAGAAAGCTGTAGTCCATTTGTTAGCAAAAGGATCACAGACCTTATGTTTTAAACGTTTGTTCGTAGGAGTGGGATCATAAGTGATCAATGAGTGTTGTTTCAAAGTAGTGTAAAGTATATGTAGTTGGCGCACGGTCAATACGTCGGAAAGAGGATATAAGTCACATGTAGGGAACAGAAAAGGTAAGGAGTGGCTGACTTTTAGGATAGCCCTCTGAGCTCGTTCCAGCTTAATCATATGTGTTTTGCCGCAAACGCCCCAAACTGTGATACAGTACGTAAGTATAGGTTGGCATAAGGACAAATAAACCATGCGAATAATATTTTTGTCTGCGACATGCCGCAGATTTTTAAAAACAAGTATCAATTTACGGGTTCTAGCTGATAGTAAATCTAGGTGTCGATTAAAATTTAAGCTACTATCGATCAAAATACCAAGATACTTAATGTAAGGTACTGACTCAAGAGGAGTACACGAGCACGAATTAGAGTCTTGACAATTGTGAGCCGTGATGGAGAAGTTAGCTAGAATATTAGCAGGAATGGGTTTTATAGAAAAGGGTAAGTATTTAGTTTTCCCAATATTAATTGTTACACCATTCTCCACCAGCCATTGGTAGACCTTGTCGAATCCAGCCTGAGCATAGCCAAAAACACTATTCCAAGTCTCCCCGTGAAAAACTAGAGCTGTGTCATCAGCGAATGTTATAATTTTGCCATTTATTAAATTGATATTACACAGCTCATTTATAAAGGTGAGAAAAAGGGTAGGACCCAATACGCTTCCCTGGGGAACACCAAATGCGATTGGTAAGTCATCACTTATTATCTCACCTAATCTAACCCTTTGATACCTATTAGTGAGGTAGTCTCTGAAAAGCTCAAGCTGGGAACCCCGAATACCTAACTTCTCGAGCTTGTTCAGAAGAAGTGGAGCCGACACCGTGTCAAAGGCTTTTGCTATGTCTAAAAAGATTGCTAAGACTTTCTGTTTATTATCCAACTTAGCAACTATGTGATCTGTCAACTCATGAACTGCGTCACTTGTTGATTTACCTGCTCTAAACCCGAATTGAAAAGGTGAAAGAAGGTTTTTTGTTTCTAAATAGGTGACTAGGCGTTTATTTATAAGTTTTTCAACTACTTTTGTTAATGTCGAAAGTAAAGAGATTGGCCTATAGTTAGTGTAACAGCCTCTGTTTCCACTTTTATAAATTGGAATGACTTCCGCTAGCTTGAACTCATTTGGAAATACACCCGTGTTAAACATTAAGTTAAAAATATGAGTCAAAGGAGGTACTAATAAATCAAGGTATCGTTTTAAGAATACACCTGAAATGTTATCACGTCCGGTGGTTTTATCTTTTTTTAAGGTTATAATGCAGTTAAGAACCTCTGGTTGGTCGGTAGGAGTCAGAACAAAAGAGAAGGGGCAAGATTCTGTAAGTGTATTATTGGTGAGGCCTAGGGATATTTTAGTTTTTTCTGCTAGTGTACTGCCTATGGATACAAAATATTTATTAATATTATTAGCAGCTGAAATTGGGTTGGATGAAGCGATTAAATCAGTAGTTGGATTAGTTGTTTTTTTATAGAGTGTTACTTGCTTTATAGTGTCCCATAGAGTTTTGTTATTGTTCTTAGTTGATGCATTTTTTAAAAGAGATTGCTCGTAATCTTTTTTTAATTTTTTTAATAACCAGTTGCAATAATTACGGTACCTTAAGTAAGTAGTTTTTATTATATCATTATTAGGATACTTTTTAACTTTAACATGTAGATTATCTCTATTTCTCATACATCTTAGGAGTCCTAAAGTTATCCAGGGCTTTATGATACGTTTGCGATTGGGTACAGTAATAGTTTTTGTGTTCGACTCCAAGATAGTATTTAATGAAGAAAGCAGTTCAGAAGTAGCAATGTTTGGATCATTAGTTGCATATACCTTGGTTAAGCAGAGATTGTTCATATCGCGATCAATTGCATTGTAGTCAACCTTCTTGACAGAAAATGAGATGCTAGTTTTAATACTAGCTTTTAGTATAAGTATTATACTCTCATGATCAGTCACAGAAGACTCAACTATCAAGCAAGTCGCTGGCAGTTTGGTCCTGAGCATTACGTGGTCTAAGCATGTTTTGCTATGAGTAGGTAGTTGGTGAGCAGGTAAAATACTGTGGGAGGCTAATAGATTTAAGTAGATAGAACAGTTGGGGTCTTTATTGTTTGGCATAATATCTATGTTAATGTCTCCTATAAGTATTATATTTGGATCATGTAAGCGACTAAGCAGGTTATCAAGTGAATTTATAAAAGTATTAATGTCCTTATGACCAGGAGGTCTGTATAATGCAACGAGAGTTGTGGAACGGTTTAGTTTTAAAGTCAAACAATTTGCATTCTCTATTGATATATCAATTTGAGTTAGCAGCATAGTATTTCTAAAATATACGATTACTCCTTCATTTTGCGTATTATTATTGTCGTTTGTAAGATAGTTGTAACCGTCCATTGAAGGAACACATTGAGTATGACGCAGCCAGCATTCCGTAAGAACTATAAGATCCCAATCCGTATTAGATCTTTCGAGAAGTGTTAGAAAACTAGGTAAGTTACGATTTACACTACGGATATTCTGGTGTATTATTTTTAAGCTCGAAAGTGGTGTTTCAATAAATTTTGGACACTCCTCAATGGTACAAAATGATGACTGCGCTATTTGAAATATGTCTAGGTCAGAATTTATTGTATTGATGTTATCGAATGTTAATGAATAGTATGTTATTAGGTGTATCCTGAAGTGGTGTAAACAGATAATAGTAGATAATAATAGTAGTGGTGTAAATACATAATAACTAGCCGTTATGTATAATGTCTACTCAATTTAGATAAAGTGATAAATGTCGCAGAATTAATCACATTAACTAGCCATTATAAATAATATCTTCAAAGACTCAGATAATGTAATAAAACAGGTAGGTAAAGATTACTAGATTATATTTATATGATACGGAGCGGTTGATTTATCTGTGGTTACTATTTATATAAGGATATATTTACTATAATATACGAAATCGTATATTACCTAATCGTCTTTACCTATAATACTTGTGAGTCATAAAATAGGGTACTATAATTGTTTAAATATCCTATTTTATCTTGCTATAAAGTAATATGTCCTAAAATAAAATATTAAGGCAAAAGTCAGAAACAGTTGGTTAGGTTAGGTTAGTATGGTGTTAAGCGAGCGTGCCGCGGCAGCGGCCGGCGAGTGCTAGAATATAGTAATACTCATAATAATGAAGGTAATAATTAGTTGGTTATATGGTTTTTTTGTAAATCAATGGTTATACCGTATTTATTACTTTGACTAACTTTGATCAGCTATTATAAATAATATCTAGATGAAGTGATTAATTTATCACATTGTCTAGTCAATTTGGATATTATTTATAATGACCAGTCCTTATGTATAGTATCTATTTAATTACTTTGGCTGTAACATATATATATGAAACTAAAAGGTGACTGACATAGTGATCTATCAACGCACAGCCCAAACCGCTAAAGAGATCTGGCTGAAATTTGGCATGCAGGTAGAGGTTATGACGTAGACATCCGCTAAGAAAGGATTTTGATGAATTCTACCCCCAAGAGGATAAAATAGGCGATGAAAGTTAGTATGAAACTTTGTCAGTTTCAAACTGATAAGGCTGAGAGTTTGCATGCATATAGCTACTATGACGTTGGCACCCCCTTAGAAAGGACTTTTATAAATTCTACCCCCAAGGGGACAAAATAGGTGATGAAAGTTTGTATGAAACTTTGTCAGTTCCCACCGATCGGGCTGAGACTTTGCTTGCATTTAGCTACTATGACGTAGGCATCCCCTTAGAAAGGACTTTATTAAACTCATCCCCTATAGGGATAAAATAGGGAACGAAAGTTAGTTTGAAATTTTGTCAAATTTAAACCGATCAGACTGAGGCTTTGCATGCATAGAGTTACTATGACGTAGGCATCTGCTAAGAAAGGATTTCGATATATTCTACCCCCAAGGAGATAAAATAGGGGATGAAAGTCTGTATTAAACTTGGTCAATTTTAAACCGATCGGGTTGAGGCTTTACATGCAAATAATTACTATGACGTAGGCATCCCTTTAGGAAGGATTTTATTAAATTCAACCCCTATAGGGATAAAATAGGGAACGAAAGTTAATTTGAAATTTTGTTAAATTCAAACTGATCGGGTTCAGGCTTTGCATACATATATGTAGTTACTATGACGTAGGCATTCTTTTAAAAAGGATATTTACGAATTCTACCACCAAGGGGATGAAATAGGGGATTAAAGTTTTTATGAAACTTTCTCGATTTTAAACAAATCGGACTGAGACTTTGCATGCATATAGTTACTATGACATAGGCACCCCTTCAGAAATGATTTTGATAAATTCTACCCCTATGGAATCAAATAGGGGTTAAAGGTTTGTATGAAACTTTGTCAATTTCAAACCGATCGGGCTGAGACTTTGCATGCAGATAGCTTCTATGAAGTAATATAGGATTTTCAGGAAAGGACCGGGAGAAAGACCGGAAGGAAAGTCCGCTAATATAGGATTTTGATCAATTCAGCCCATATTAGGACGTCACGTCTCAGCTGCCAAAAATTCTATGAAGTCACGACTCAGCTGTTAAAATTCTATGACGTTACGACAAAGTTGTCAAAAAAAATCCGCCAAAATTCTATGACGTCACGACTTAGCCATCAAAATTGTATGACGTCACGACGTAGCTGTAAAAATAAAATTTACCACCCAAACTTTATGACGTCATGACATAGCTGTAAAAATAAAATTTTCCCGCCATAATTGTACGACGTCACGACGTAGCTGTAAAAAAAATTCCCACCTAAACCTACCTAAAGTTTATGACGTCACGACCTAGCTGTAAAAACAAAATTTCCCGCCATAATTTTATGACGTCACAACTTAACTGTAAAATCAAAATTCCCGCCAAAATTTAATGAGGTCAAGGCGTAGCTGTCAAAAAAAAATTCCCACAGAAACTTTATGACGTCACGACGTAGCTGTAAAAATAAAATTTTCTCGACATAATTTTATGACGTCACAACGTAACTGTAAAATCATAATTCCCGCCAAAATTTTATAGCTGTCACGAGGTAGCTGTCAAAAAAAAAGTCCCGCCAAAATTTTATGACGTCACGACGTAGCTGTAAAATAAAATTTCCCACCCAAACTTTATGACGTCATGACATTGCTGTAAAAATAAAATTTTCCCGCCATAATTGTATGACGTCACGACGTACGTAGCTGTTAACAAAAATAATCCCGATAAAATTCTATGACGTCACGTCTCATCTGTCAGAATTTCTATGACGTCACGACTCAACTGTCAAAAATTCTATGATGTCACGAATCATCTTTCCAAAATTCTGTGACATTACTCCACGCATTCCTTAGACAAATGGTTTTGACATACAGGCAGACAGACGGACAACAAAGTGATCTCATAAGGGTTCCGGTTTTTTTTAAACATAATTTATAATAATACTTTTTAACGCGAGCGAAGCCGCGGGCAAAAGCTAGTTGTAACATACATTCATAAACTCACGCCTTATACACGGCTCATTGGGGGTAGGTAGAATCTACTGTTTGACATGTGTAGGTACATGGCAAACAGTAGTAGGTAATAGCGTAACATACCTACTCTACTTTAGCTTCATTCATACATATCTTGCCGTGTGGTAACGGAGTAAGAATACAATATGTCACCACCCCATCTCATCCCATGAGTGTCTTAAAAATTGCCTAAGGGACTATCCGTGAATGTTATCTTTACGAAATAAAAATGAGGAAAACTTGAAATTAAACCCTATACCAATCCGTCTGGCCAGTGAGGTGTTAGTAGGCCAAGTATCCTTCCGTCACGGGAGGAGGCCCGTCCCTGCAATGGGCTGTTAGGATACATATCTTGACTCTGAGCGCTAAGCATTTGTCCCTTTTTAAAAGATTAATTTTATAACTTAGACGTCAAAAGTCATAATAATTATGACCGCCATTTTAACAACCGACCGGTGGCAATGCGATCGTGTACGTGTGATCCCTGAATTGTCGTCTTCAGCCCGGATATTCTTCGTGTTTGTTAATTTCATGTCTGTAAAAGTCCTAGCACACAATACACAGGGCTCGATGGATATTGTGGTAGTTGTCTTAAAAAAAACAATATAACAAAAAACTACATTATTTCTAGGATGCCTTTACCCATACTTTATCTTCAGGAACTAATAATGTAGATATAGATATATCACTTAAGGTTGTTCGGTTTTGCTAGTCTAGTTAAAACTAAAGCTTTAAGCGTAGAGTCCAATGCCCTGACGCAACAGAACCACGGTTCAAAGTTCACGGAAGTTTCCAAAACGCCTAAACTTTTGCAAGCTGTTCATTTAAACTCAACATATCTTTGGTGTCTTGGATGCTTGCCCGAATGCTGAACTTTGTGGTTTTTGCTACTTTTAATGGTGTATTTTGCATAACATTATTATATTTTTTGGTTAATGCCTAAATATTTTGGGTACATACAGACATAAGCTGACAACTTGACACCAAAAACGAATCCTATTCTACTAATATGTATTATTAAATGCGAAAAGTTTGTGAAGATGGATGAATGTTTGTTACTCTTTCACAAAAAAACTACTGAATGGAGTTTGATGAAATTTGGAATATATAGGTAGTTTAGGGTGTAGAATAACATTTAAGCTACCTATACCTACCACCCAGATAAAGCCGCGGGCATCAGCTAGTCATAAATATAAGTTAAAAGAAAATTTCCTCACTAGCGCGGAGACTTTATACAAACATTAATTTTATCATCTACAAAGAAAGTTTAGGTTCAGGACAATTATATTTGAATTGCACGATTAATTGATCTATGTAAGATTTGAGCCCACAACCTCGTGTCGCATACCCCGACCGCCAAATCGTCATGAGAGTTAACGCCGATTACACTACCCTACATGTAGTGCACTACATCTTGTAGGAATCTACATGACGTAGGGCGGTCGGGACTCGCCAATCTCCGATATGTAGTGTCCTAACAGCCTACATATGATTACACTAGACAACATGTAGTGCCCTACAAGATGTAGTGTCCTACATGTAGTGTAGTGTAATCGGCGCTTTAGTAATTCTTTTGAGGTATCCACGGGACGAGAAGGGGTGACATCGTGTCCTTTGAGTTGATGTTCGTTAAAGTCCCTACGACACAGTGTATTAAGTCTATCGTCATTCGTCTTTTGTTTAATGATAAAAAAGAAAAAAGAGAGTCAAACCCAACTGTCAATTGCTATACCAAAAATTCAAATGCACAATACAACATAATATCCAATATGATTACTCCATTCGTATACCAAAGTTTAACAGTTGAAGTTGCTTTCTATATAAACAAGTAGAACAAAGTTTAGTTGCACTTCAACTGTAAGTACGCAACGTAATTATTGCCATCGAACTAATTCAGTGCTGCTTAATATATTGCGCTTATTATGCCTTAAGCCCGATTTACACATCGACAAGTACAGTAGCGAGTTAAGTAGCAAGTGGTTGATTAAGTTGATTTAAATAGATCTCCATCCTATTTTTTGGCGAGTTAAGTTGGCGAGACGCAAGTGAGGGGGCTACTTCGTACTTAATTCGCAAAAAAATAGGATGGGGATCTATTTAAATCAACTTAATCTTAAAATACTACTTAACTCGCTACTGTACTTGTCGATGTGTAAATCGGGCATTAGATACTTCAAACATTTAACTAGGCTTTATTAAGTTATGAAGTTATGTTGATGTGTTTAGATTTAGTTTTAAGCTTGCGGTTGTTTTGAAGAATTGTATTTTTGTTACTTTTATTTATCGCCATAACAGCCCATTAATGTCCCACTGCAGGGACGGGCCTCCTCCTGTGACGGAGGGATACTTGGCCTACTAATACCATGATGGCCAAACGGATTGGTATAGGGTTTATTTTCAAGTTTTCCTACTTTTTATTTCGTTAAGATAACATTTACGGATAGTCCCTTAGTCGGTTTTTACGACACTCATGGGATGAGATGGGGTGGTGACATATTGTATTCTTACTCCGTCACCACACGAATATACTTTTGTTTCTTTTATTATTTAGAATCATACAGGCTTATTTTTAAGCCAATGTAAACAGACTCCAAAGAAGTTCTTAATTCGCTTGCCATTTAAGTCGATCATAAACGCGCGCGATAGAAGGGTTAGGAAGAGGTCTATGAACGATATGATGATGATAATAATGAAGCTATAGTCTAGACTATCTATTTTAGAACACGCGATTCATTGTTTAGAAATAAGCACCAAGGCGGAACCGCCAGTAAAATCTTTCGTAATATAAATTCAAAATTTTATAAAACCTTATTAAAAGTCATATGTCGTTGCTCTTTATAAAGAAAAAAGTTGTTAGCGAGTCTCAGAATAGGTTCCCGGCAGTTATAAATTGCAAGGTTTAACGGAAAAACTTTGTTATCACCGGCCGCCTACCACGCACCATCAACCGATTTACTTACTTTAGATAACGAGTTTGTACAAGATTCTGGGTATATTTTTAATTTTCTAATCAATATGCGGTTAAAAAAGCGCTTAATTTTGCGAGACAACATCTTTTGTCGTGGTTACTAAAGCGCGATTTACACATCGACAAGTACAGTGCCTTTATGGCCCTTCGACCTCATAAAGGTCTCTGGGTCGGACTGGATGCGGAAGGCGCAGGACCGAGTTCTGTGGCGCATGTCGGGAGAGGCCTATGTCCAGCAGTGGACTGCAATAGGCTAGTTGATTGTTTGATTGAAGTACAGTAGCGAGTTAAGTAGTAAGTTGTTGATAAAGTTGATTTAAATAGATCTCCATCCTATTTTTTGGCGAGTTAAGTACGAAGTATCTCTCTCGCGTCTCGCTAACTTTCCAAAAAATAGGATAGAGATCTATTTTGACGACCTCGGTGGCGCGACGGTAGTGCAAGCGGCTGCCGTGCAAGAGGTTGTGGGTTCGATCCCCACGCAGGACCATAATTTGTGAGATCCACAAATTATTGTCCTGGTCTGGGTGTTCTTTGTGTCCGTTAATTCATGTTTGTAAAAGGTCCCTGCGACACAGGGCATGATCCCTAGTGCGGGAGTTGTCTTTAAAAAAAAAAAAA
The DNA here is from genome assembly GCA_905475405.1 of Schrankia costaestrigalis. Lineage (NCBI taxonomy): Eukaryota > Metazoa > Arthropoda > Insecta > Lepidoptera > Erebidae > Schrankia > Schrankia costaestrigalis. The sequence goes on along the minus strand of FR997840.1, from coordinate 14,023,486 downwards.
AAAAAAAAAATTAAATCAACTTAATCAACAACTTGCTACTTAACTCGCTACTGTACTTGTCGATGTGTAAAACGAGCTTTAATTTTGCGAGACAACACCTTTTGTCGTGGTTACTAACTTTCTTTGAAAGAGGAAAGGTTTGAAACAATGGCCGCCAGAGATTTTAAGATAAGCTGTGATGGAGGCCCGTGTTCTAATAATATCTTTCAAGTTTTAATTTTTAAATTAAGTTAACTACATTTTTTATAATCTTCACTGCAAAATGATTTTACAAAGTCAGAGGATAAGAGTAACCGGATGAACTATGTAAAATAAAAAAAGGATATAAGTATGTTTATCCGTTGTCTAGTACCCATAGTACAAGATTTGTTTAGTTTGGGACTAGGTGGCGATGTGTGAATGTATGAGGATTATTTATTATTATTATTATGTAAGTACTAGGTGTGTAGGAAAAACATCTTAACCTTAAAAATACAGCAACGGGATTGTAATCTTTTTGTAAATATAAATCGTTTCGTTATCATTATTGTGATAGAGCAAAGTAGGGGCATAAATTATAGCAGCAAGTCATAACAGCCCATTAATGTCCCACTGCAGGGACGGGCCTCCTCCCGTGATGGAGGGTTACTTGGCCTACTAATACCACGCTGGCCAGACGGATTGGTATAGGGTTTAATTTCAAGTTTTCCTTCTTTTTATTTCGTAAAGATAGTAGTTAGGGTTGTTCCCTTAGTCGGTTTTTACGACACAAATAATTTAAATAGCAGCAAATAATTTATTGAAATTATATTCCTATAAAAAATACCAAAGAAACAGTCTCTTTTAAAAATATTATGTAAAGAACGCAACAAACGTAAACATTCGTGTTAGGGTTCCCTTAACCAATTATTACAGTATATTCTTTCACCCCAAACAAGAAATAATAATGAGAAATAATAATTACATAAATTATCGTCACGCTAAGCGATATTTGGGTAAGCATTTATGGTAACCCTTGATTTAAATTGCTTATATTATGATAGACAAAAAAAACATAAACAGTGAATAAATATTAATAGAAATAATTATACCTACTATAGTTATCATCAAAGCCTAAGGGCCATATCATTTCTCTATATCTATCTCGCTTGGACTTTCGGGTGTTCTATTCTTATATAGTATCTTCTATCTGTTTTTTGGAGTACTCAGAAGATAACGCGCGTACTATAGCTGGTTCGTAAATCCTATGAGTATAGAATCTCCTTGCGCTGAATGAATAATGAGTAGTCACTTTGAATAGCGCTAAATCTATTTGTTTTTCTTACAGTTCCTATAGTTTCCAGTGACCTTGCAAAATCAAGTCATGATCATGATGTTAAGCAGTTTTCTATTAATAATGAAAAAAAAACTTAAAATTAAAAGAACATAATAAAATAATCAGAACAAATGGATGGGATGAAACCCGAGAGTATGAGCTAAGAAATATTTTAATAATAAATTAAACGATAATTGTATAGCTATTTTACAACGCGGATTATCCTATATTGTTCCAAACAAAAAAATTAATTCCTACGCATCTAAATTTTTACGGGACAAATTGAAATAATATTTAAACTGTTTTCCCCTCTAGAGGGCAACCGTCAATCAACGAATATCAAGGTACAAAAGCTTACAACGAAAACATTTTATACATTTCATGCCGTTTACCACACCGCGCTTCAACTTCGCAACAGATGAAAAATTAAATATCAACTTTTTTTATCTATGTTTGCGTTCTGATTATCTTTTTTATGAAACTCTCATTTGTGAAACGGCCGAGAATAGATAAAAAAGTCTGTTTACACATTTTACATTTACAAAATTTCGTACTATTTTACTCGTGGGAAAAGGAACTTTAATCAGTATCATACATTTCCAAAACATGGAAAACAAGTCAAAATTACTTTTTTTGTAGGTTAACATTTACTTTGCTGTTAAATTGACCTTTTATATTAGTACTTGCTACAACTGAATATAGTGTAGGGACATCATAGTTGTCTAGTACCCATAGTACAAGCTCTGCTTAGTTTGGGACTAGGTGCGGCGATGTGTGAATGTGTGAGGATTATTAATTTTTTATTTATTTATTTTTATCATTATTCAGGACTACACTTGCGACGAAAGGAAACCAAGTGTAGTTACTTTACGAATTGGTTTTGAGTTTTCTACTGTAAGTTTTTCTTTTTTAGGTTTGTACAAATAATAATGTGCGAAACGGGGAATCAATTCAGTGGGTCAAATAAAACAGTCACTGTCACACAAAATACACATGAAATTTGTATAATTGTTTTGTTTATAATTATTAAAGTGTTCTTTTTCATATAATTTTACGAGGTTATATTCGTAATGTTTAGAGAGATGTTTAATTAAACTTAGTATTACCTACGTACAAAGTTTGAACTCAATTTTATTAATGATAAGCTAATATTGTTTAGTTTAGATTATTTAATACAAAACATTCTTGATGTCTATTCACTTTTGTTAATAAGTAGCTAGTAATATGATTAAGCTTTATAATTAAAAAAAATACCAAAATATTTAATAAATCCCTTTTTATTTCTAAAACTGTCTGCTATGTTCCGTCTTCTACCTATCCAAATTTGGTAGGAACCTAACAGTGCCGTTTTGGACATTCGTGATAATAGAGAGCTTACTGAAGTTCTCGGCAGTCCTAGCTCTTTTAATAAGCTGTAGAGGGATTTAGCTGGAGTACACCTAGCACCTATTTCCACGGCATCTCATTTGTCAAGTGAAAGTAGATATTTGATGTCTTAATTGCGTGGTCTTTCGGGATGTTAGTTTTCCACGGTACCGTGAGCTCAATAAGTACTACACGCTCTTTTAAATGTGAGTAAAGGAATATGGCTGGTCTTAACGGTGACACACGGGTCTGACACACAGATATGCTCCGGGATTCTGTAGTGTGTTTCATACGTGTCAACTAGCAGTATCCAATCGTCTGCCGAACTCAGGACTGAAAAAGGCTTAAAGGTGGTATTTTTAGTGGTGCCTTTCTTAATAAATTGGATGTATTGTCTTTCATTTGTAGTCAGTCCTTTTTAGCTTTAGCGATCGATATACTCACTGCCTCGCGTATTGACTAACTTCGTAACTAGTAGGTTATCATTGAGTAAGTGAGGTTCTACTCGAGAAGGTCCAGGTTGAGGTGAAATACAAATTGGTTTGGTAATTACTGTTGACTGTACATCTCCTTCAGAATCGGAAAATGCTTTAAGAGATGGTAGCAAATTAGGATCTTAAACTGTCATCTGCAGAAAAATCGGGATTTGATGTTGTTTTAAGATTGTCAATTCAAGATGTTCATCAAGCGACAGTGTCGCTTCTTAAGTCACTCTGCCCAAAAACTATTTTTGGCCTATTTGTGACTTTGGTATTTGTTACAGAGATCACCGTCTTCTCTGTCCAATATTGATAGATAGATTAAGGTCAGCTTGACTATCTGCTACAGAATTTGTATCTGAAGAATTAATAGGTAGTACAATCTAGCACATTATTATTGTGGACAGGTAATGAGCTTTGTTCTGATACATTTAAGGTTGCCATTGTTAATATTTTTCGTGCTCTGCTAATTTTCAAGTAATCTGTAAAATAACAACATTTAAGCGGAACATCACTGAAACAATAACAACAGAACAAAATGAACATCAATATAGTAATTATTATTTATAAAAAAACACTTTTTTTCGAAAAATATTAATTTATTCTAGTATATTTCAATGGAAAAGGGACGTATTTTAAATTATTGCTAGTATTGTATTAAAAAACATGATTACAGTCAACTAATATTGGAATACAGAAAAGATGCAATTCATATATGGCACTTTTGTATTACATAATATAATAACAAATAAAGATGTTAGAATGCAAAACGGATGTTTCTAAAAATATGGTACTTTTGTTTTACATATTATGTTAACAAATACGAATCTCAGAACGTAAAATGGACGTTTTCCCAAATATGGCACTTTTGTATCATATGACTAAGTTTGAAATACTTATCTCAGAATGCAAGACGGTCGTTTTCCAAAATATGGCAATTTTGTATTAAAAAATATAATTAGACTCACCTGAATTTTTTAATGTAATAAAGACGTATTTTGTGTTGTGGCACTTTTTCACGGAACTGACGAGCGTTCTTGTTGAATGTCAGGACGTAACTAAAAAAATGGCGGTTTTGCACTGACATTACTTATCAAAGTGCTCAAAATCAAAATGGGCGTTTTGTCAGTGTGGCGAAAATATAAAGAAAAATGATGGGTGTTTTTTTTAAATATAAAATATAGTCGATTTAGGTATCATTTTACCAATAAAACCATTTCATATTTTTTTTATTTGTGGCCGTTTTGTATTCAAGAAGCGATATGGTTGTCATTTCAATCTTTTATCAAAAAGAACTCCGTGTGGTCACGAAGTAAGAATGCAATATGTCACTACCCCATCTAATCCCATGGGTGTCGTAGGAACCGACTAAGGGACTATCTGTTAATATTATGTTAACGAAATAAAATGAAGGAAAACTTGGAATTAAACCCTATACCAATCCGACTGGCCAGCGTGGTATTAGTAGGCCAAGTATCCCTCCAATGGGGGGATGTCCGCCCCTGCAGTGGGACATTAATGGACTGGTATGGCAACGATTAAAAAAAACAATCCTTACCAACGTCATATTCAAAATTTATGAGCGAAAGATTCCAAACTCCACTAGTGATCCAAAGTGACAAAATATGTGACAAATAAAAAGTTACCCCGTGATTCGTTTCAAACAAGTGACAAAACTAAACCTCAGTAGTTTGTAACTTGTAAGTAAACACAATTTGTCTAACCTAAAACTGTTCTTAGTTAGTTTACCTTCGTTTCGAATGTTTTTGTACTTAACTGGCTTTTAATTAACTAACGGTAAGTACTCCGAGCTTCTAACTTGTCAGAAACAAGAAGTTTACAGACTTGTAGTATAAATAACTGCGGGTAAAACATCACTTTAAGATACTAAAATGCAAACAACATTTACTATTTAAGAGTTTTGATAAAATTAAATTTTCCAAATTGTTATCTCCTGACTTATCAAACTTAATAAGTAATTTAACAACTGATTAAATTTGTATTTTATGTTGAACTCAAGAGGATACCTACTGTACACAATTTATATTTTAATAATTGTTTATTAAGGAGGTATTTTCATTATAATGAAAGGATGGAGATCAAAGGCTTTAGTCAAATGGTTAAGAAACGTGCTATATTCAAATTACCCCTTCCTCTTGCCGTCTTACACCCTCTACGCTTACTCATACAGTTACACGAATGCGGTTATACAAATGCTATGTTAAACTATATTCGTTACTACTATTTAAAGTTTACACAGTCAAAAAGTTCAACAGTACTTAAGACCTAATATTTGTTAACTTAGGCACAAACTACTAATACTATTATAAACTTACTTACTACTAATATTTATTAAATTACTTAAGCCTCATACTCATTCCCCAATTGAGAAGAATATTGTAGACGACTTTGATAAACCAGCCAACTCGAAATGCGATTCTTAATATTTTCTTTAATTTTGTTTATAAGATAACGAACCCCATGTTGGCCAGACATTTACAAACATGCATACAACATGCACAAACTGCACTTAGACTCAGGACAATGACTTATGGATCTGCGTAAGGTTCCGAGCGGGTTCGACGGGCAGCCGCATACCACAGATCAATTTAATTTAAATCTGTTAAATTGGACGCAATATTGGCACGACACGAGAATGCACTTTTTTTATTTTGTGTGTAACTTTACTTTGCTTTCCTCTGTTTAACAAATAGGTTATTTGTATTTTGTAGTTATTGACCGTGTTGGTGGCGTCACTGAGTGAGTTGACTTTTATTTGCATTAAAGTTTTAATATATTTATTTTAACTTTATGTTTTTAAATTAATAGTGGTTTTTGGAAATTGTATTTATGTAATTTTGGTTTTAACTTCAACTTTTATATTTGTATGCCATAATGACAAGATAAGGTTAGGCAAGTTTTTTGTTGAGCCAACATCTCTTTTATATTTTACCTATTTTTCACAAATAAACGTTACTTGTATTTGTGTTTCCCATTCCTTGAAATAAATTATAACGTGTCCAATCGTCCTTACACGATTCGACAACCACACGAGTAAAGCGTAAGTCAAAACTTAAAATCCTAGAATGAAAATATGGCACCACACAGATCAGACTGAATAAGAAATACGAGAAAAATACCCACATACATCAGCGAGAACTCAAAACAATTTTACAATAAAGGCAACAAAGAGGTTCTAGTGTAGCAACGATTCTTACAAAAGGAAGTAACACGTAAACATATGAGAGCCGGTGGCAAGAATCCCGAGTGTATACTTAGTGTGGATACGCCGCAACACGAAACATGACGCTAAAGAGAATACGCGAGCGTGATACGATACGAGACGAAATATAAATAGATGGATCTAGTTTTGTTAATCAGGTATTGATATTGAACAACGTGGTTTGAATATAAAAGTACAGTTCAGTGAAACTGTATCTGAAATTAAGAATATTCATTTTATTTAGACAATTATATTTTTAGTCTAGGTGAAATACGTAACATACGGGGATGTCATTTATACTTTTTTTAAACGTTAAAAGTTTTCAATGTTCATAACTCATAACCTCTAGATATATAGTTATTAGTGTACAGTTTTTATACAAAACCTGTTGGTAAGTGTGCAAAAGAATTTGTGAATGAAAAACCCCAAATGGTTCTTCACGCGATTCTATAAATATAATGAACAATGGTAGAAAATAAACTATTTTTAATGTAAAACATATCACGTTTTTAACATCATTCAAATGTCCTTATAGATAAACAATATTGTACAAAACTTATCTATTCCGCATGTAGTTGTAAGAAACAAAGCAAGGATATGTTTGTTCTAGACAAACACGAGTGCGGCCAACGAATGAATTTCGTGTTCGGCTGCACGTTTACTTTGTATGCAATGAAGATTTATTTGTATGCCCTTGTACCGAGTTAGGGATTTCTACATAGGGTGATCGAATAAGAGTACCATACTAACATAAGAGTACAAAAAGAAAGACTCCAAATACAAGGCTATATATATATATGTATATACAGGGTGGAATGTTGTAATGTCACCTGGAGGGGAAGTACTCTTAATACTTTAGATAGATAATTTTACTCAAAGGAAACATTCCTTTATTTTTGAAAAGAAAAAAAACTGCATTAAAGATTTTTTTAAATTCGCTTGCCCGCACACGGTAATCGAACCGACTAAAATCTGTAAAAGTTGCACCGTGTACTTTTATTGCATTGATTGTTAGGGTCAATAAGGATGAAATCTCTTTAACAAACTTCATAAATTGAATAACATGAAAACAATTAAATTTTAAATTAATTTAATTATGCACAAAAATTTAAACTAACTTATTAATTGCTCGAAATGGGCTCCATTTTCTTGGATACACAAATTTATTCTTCTAACGAATTCATTTCTAGTTACCTTCAATAACGTATTGTGGTGAATGTTATGAATCGTATTCTGAACTTCAACTCTCAACTCGTTTACATTCTCATAAGATTTAGTGTAAATCTGATTTTTTACATATCCCCACATAAAAAAATCTAAAGGCCATCTGATTGTTTTCCATTCATTTAACTTCTGAAAATGGAGCCCATTTCGAGCAATTAATAAGTTAGTTTAAATTTTAGTGTGCGGCAAGCGAATTTAAAAAAATCTTTTATGCAGTTTTTTTTCTTTTCAAAAATAAAGGAATGTTTCCTTTGAGTAAAATTTTCTATCTAAAGTATTAAGAGTACTTCCCCTCCAGGTGGCATTACAACATTCCACCCTGTATATGGCTTTCGGGCAATGATATCGATGCTCCTGAAATCTCCTGGATGAGAATAGGTGACATTTTATATTCTGCAGTAAATCACTATCATACTCAGTTTAAGTTATAATATATTCCATTTTAATCATTCAATTTGAATAATAATAAAATTAAAATGTTCATACATTTCATAAAAATTTAAGTTTTATTATCTTTAAGAAATTGGTAATACATTAGTTTTTTTTTTTGAAATCTCGTTTATTTAAAAAAAAAGTCATACATCATATAGATTAAGTCGGCTTAGGTAATACATTAGTTCTTAGGCAATATTTTTGTATTAATTTGGTTTATGCATGTCACTTAGTTTCGGTTTATATAAGGAAAAATGTAATTAATTCAGTTCTTTATCTTAGTCAATATTATTATAAGAATAGTTGTATACCTAGTTGTAAACACTTAATGCATGTGCTGTTCGCCTTTAAGTAGTTATTACACTTGCAATGTTAAACGTAGTTAATTAAGGAAGAAATGTTTTAGTGTAAATAGCTGTTGGTAAACCTAATAATAAATAAATAATTTTTAGTGTTAGGTCTTTTTGCAGCTCTTGATAAACCTTTGATGATTTGTATGAGCTAGAAGAATGTATGTTTAAGTAATACCAAACTTATGTAAACATTTAAGAAACAGACCACACTTTACTAAACAAACTTTTCCTAATTACTTACCACGTCGCTGCATTCTAGCTAAAAGTAATAAAGGATGTTTTCCAAGTATGTTTTCCCTGAAGAAATCTACGGTTAATATAGCCGTTGTCTTGGTAGAATCGTCATTGTACCAAGGAGCACAACAGAACCTTGTTAATTTAATTTGGCTTCGTATGCGACATTGAAGTTCTGTCGGTAATACTATGAGTAGCCATATGTTGTGTAGCTAATATTTCTTAAGAGTAGTGTTAAGAAATGGACCACTTACCTTACCTATAACTACAGTTCGAAGGAAATACACTGACTTGATTATAATAAAAAAGTATAATTTGTTACCTTATTTATTATAGCTCCTTCTAATCCCGTTTATCTGGGCAGAGACTAATTTTCTCGTACTTGACTATCATGGTATAAGAAGACAAAGTTTTTCTTTGCAATCAAAGAATCCATACAGGGAGATTTATGTGGGTGTTAAGATAACAAAAATTAATTTAAGTTTAGATGAAAATACGACAAAATTAAATAAGTCACAAATACCAGGATAAAGAAATCAGATAAAAGACAATTCATAAACTACAAATTGTTTTTCGGGAGATTATAATCCACCGTAATAAATTTTCTGAAGCCGAAAAACTTACGACAAACATTTAAAAACAAAGTTTTGTGCGTAATAGGAAAACATACCATAAACCCGCGAAAACGAATCAAGTATAAGGAAATAAAAAGGTAAGAATCTTTTGAAGTTTTATACGAGCAAATAAGCTCTATAAATTACTTTCTTGGTATATGTATTAATGGTGGAACGTCTCAGTAACTGCATGCAATAAATTAACGAATAAAATAAAAAATAAAATGAAAAAACTGCATCGGAGGCGCGACAGTAGCGCAAGCGGCTACCGTGGTTTAGGCCAGGTCGCGGGTTCGATTCCCACTCAGGACAATTATAAAAAAAACAGAATTTTCATTCTTAAACTTATAGTACACAATAAACAGTTAGTGGGGTCTCCATTTAAGCATATAGATGCCTGTGCAAGGAGACGTCGAGCGATCCACAAATAATTGCCCTGAGTCAGGATGTTCTTTGTGTTCGATATATTGTTCTTGTAAAATTCCTCGCGACACAGGGGAATACGATGCCTAGTGCGAAAGTTGAATTTAAAAAAAACTGAACTTGGCATATCGTGAAGGTTTCCAACCATTACCTTCCATCATTTCAACATTTACAAGTCGTTTGGTAACATTAACAATGAAGTTATGCGAGTACTTAATCTCAATAATATTGTCATAACAGCCTCTTTAGCCTAGTGGCCGCGTTTGTGCGCTGCAAGAAGTTCGGGGTTTCCAATTCCTTGGAAGACAATAAAAAGATTAAGACAATAAAGTTATTCACAAATTGTCGGTTTGAGCTCACATAACATTGTTTAAAAATGTGATACATTATATTTAAAAGCTCCCTGTATGTTGACTGAATAAGAGTTCAAAATGTTCTTCCAACTCATCGAGAGTTCGTAGGAAACTTACTACAAAACCTATTGACAAACGTCTTAAAATAAGTTTTCTTTTATCACTAGAAACTTAGGTACAGTAAGTAGTGCTTCTTCTTTCTGCTAAACATAAAGTAAATCTTAAAATGTGCACAATAAAAGATGGAAAATACAATTCTAGTAACAAAACCACAAGTCAATGCAAATACAATTTAAAATGTAACACGGTATTAACAGTCAGCAATAACAGTCGACAGAAACCATAAAGCTGAACTATCAACGAACACAATATACAAGCAAAAACAATATTTTCACACGCCAGATTAAAAACATGCATTTTTAACGAACCTTTAACGTCCACGGAATATTATTTTAATCGAAAACAGAAGTTTTAATTAACACGCAGTGAATACACAAAGGCTTTGTATAAAATAATCTCTAAAAATAATATTAAGTAACGAATAGGTGGGCAAACAATTTGTATAACAATTTTCTGAACAGGATGGATTATATCGAACATTTCCTGAATAATCCTTCGTTTCGTTGAATATTCAAATGACTTGTGTTATTAAATTCTGTGGATGGCCTTTTAATTTGTTCTGTTGGAAGTTTAGATTATTCTTAACTAAAATATTGAGATCAAAACAATATTGTTTTAGATACAGTGACAACTCAAAATCTGATTAATTGAAGACGTAAATCTTAATATTGCGTTCGTTGATATTAATTAGATTTAAGACTAAGGGATGTTGGAAAATAATAACTTGTCCAATATTTAATGTTGTCTCATTTTATTTTTGATTAGATACAAAATTTCCTGATCAAGAAATATTTAAGGATAATAATGTTTATCTTTTTTTATAATTATCCTGGTAATAGACGGTCGGATCATTATCCGGAGATAAAGATCTATTAATAACATTATTATGGAGGTGGTGTATTTATCACGGTGCGCACGCGTAGACGTAAGCTGCAGGTGCGTAATTTTTCGCTTAGTCTGTAGTAGTCTACGGGTACTTAGTATGTAGCTTCATTTCCTCACCACATTCCCGGACAATTTTGATTGTTTTTTATAAGAAACGTATTCGTAAATTTACGGACACATTCGTTAATTTCGTGGAAGTCCCGCGATACAGGGCTTAACTCCTCGTTAAAAAGAACTATCTTTATAAAAAGATAAGAAAGACTTTAACTATTAAACCAATAAAGACATAAACGATTTTATTTTAGAACAAAACGGTATAGTAAAGGTATTTACAAATTCATTGAAACGAGTAACAGCAGAACAGTGACGTTAGGCAACCGTTTACGAGGACAATTAAGTAAACCCTTTCACTCAATTAACTTTTACAACTTGCTTGGGACGACAGCTAGTTAATACCTCCTATGTCTTCATTTAGTTTACACGTCACTTACATTTGCCAAAACATCGAAAAAAAAAGGCAATAAAAAAAAATTTGAGAAAACGCATTTAATCGCTTGAAGCATAGGTCCTTGTCCTATGTATTTTGTTATCATGTTTTTGCATTTCAAAATATGTTTTTTAATAAAATCAAAAGCTTTCTAAGTCATTATTCTACGAGGGCGAAGTTGCGGAACACCTAGTTTCAAACAAATTATGTGTTTTCTGTCTGTCAGATGACGTGCGTTACTAAGAAAACATGCAATAACGAATAACGTTACCCACGAAATTATCCAATCTTGAATTTTCATACTGATTTCCGAATTACTAAATTCAAGGAAAATAAAATGTGACCAATGCCAATTCGTCTGGTCAGTCATTCGTTAGTTCGCTACGTCATTGTAACTTTACTGGTTGTAATGCGATACTCTTCTGGCACTTTGTCGTTCGAACTGGAAGTCGGTGAACCATGCAGTGTATGCCTCATCCTTGAAAACCGACCCCATGGTCTAAAGTGGAATAAGAATAAGTGAATCAGTTTATAAATCTCAAACCTATCACTGTACTTATAACAAAGACACAAATGATATGTGTTAAGGTGTGTCCAAACATTGAGCAGCAAGAGCGCGGCAGCAACGCGCGGCATTCGTAAGACACATTGCTGGCTGACTGGTAATACAGGGTTGCCGCGCGCGGCAGTCGTCCAATCACAGCGCGGCGAGCAGCGCGCGGCATCCGCGCTCGATTGCCGCTAAATGTTTGGACACACCTTTAAAGGATAAGTTAAACCGCTTGGACATAGACCACAGCGATTCTCTTCCCTATATCTTAAACTAAAGTACATAGTTGAAATATTAATAAAATTCAAAACGGACATAAAGGGGAACTATTCCTGGTTTGTTCATGCGAGGCATACATGTTTTGTACCGCTGCTGCATATTTATGTCTTAATCAAGGCAGGCAGCTGTTGCCGTGTACCTATAGCACATTACCGAGATGTGTTTACATGTCTTGAACGTATGTCTTGGAACAAAGCCTAGGAGTTTAATATTTTGGCAGCTGAATTACAATATGTTTGCATTCAACCGTCGTTATGTGAACAATGTCTAAATTGAATATTGAACTTTACCTATAGGAACTTCTCTTATTATTCTACATAGTTAAATGAATTGATATTGAGTCTGTTAGATAAACAGTTCGTAATATTAGTTTATACAATTCCCGATGTTGTTTAAACAACCATCAATATGAATAATCATGAACGTTTAATAAGTAATGGAAGCTTCATGTTCCTTATATCTATATTTAGTTATACATATCTGGTTATGTTGAAATTGGTTTCAATAATAGTATGTACCCACTCATTTTTAATAACTACATATTTGTACCCTAATAATATAATATTTTGTTTACTGCTTATTTAATAACGTATTCAATATAGCCATTGATTAAAAACCCAAGCCTTACTCAAAAAGGCAAGAGTAAGTTAAAAAGCCAAGATACTCTTATTACCAAAACTGCGAAAAGACGTTGTCTCACTTAGCTTGGTATACCGTCTGTACTCCGAAGAACTGTAAAATCTCATTACTTTTAATGAAATTCGTGTAAACTTTTAATATTTATTTAAATATTAAAAGTTAATAATAAATAAAATATAAAGAAAAACAAAAAAAAAAACAAACAAACGAAATATTTGGACTTGGCTCACGAGGTTGTCGACATGTGGAATGTTGATTCGGCGATCATTGTTCCGATAGTACTTTCGGTTAATGGACTTATTCCAAAGAGTCTCTATCAACATCTCAGGAGACTCGACCTTGGCAGTTGAATCATAGGCCTGATGCAGAAGGCAGTACTGCTTGACACGGCACGTATTGTGAGGAGGTTCCTATCTCTGGAGCCCTAACCACCAGTAGCTTGGTCCCTGTACCCGATGCTGGTGGGTCTACCTTTTTTTTATATTTTTAAATGTCTATAATTTTATATTTATATTTAAAAATGTAAATAAATGTGAAAAATGTAAATAAAGAGAATAAAATATTATTGGTAATTATAATATTTTATTTTTATTCAATAAATAATAAATTTAAAAAAAATATATTTCATAATTTCAAAAAAAAAATCTGGCCCCCAGGAGGTTATGAGAGGAACACGTGCTGGTTTACATTGCTTCTGTATAATGGTCGCTGCTATCCCCTAACCAAAAGTTTTGGAAGTCCTAAACATAGATTAACATCAGGCACACGTCGCACGCTATAAATAAAAGGGTATTAAGTCTGAAAAACCGTTTTTTTTTTATTTTGAATTCGGAAACCTAATTTTTTTCTCTATAAATTGGTAAGAAAATAGTATTTAAATTCCAAATACTTTTTGAAATATAACGATACAATTCTTTCTTGACTATTTATGCACCCTATTTTCGAGATAGGTAAGACAGTCGCATCTTAGTTGATTCAGTAGCCGGGCATCGTTCGTGACTGTCGCACGTATCTTTCTGAGTTACAACCCGTCCAGCCGTCAATATCGAATCAATCTATAAAATTGTAAGTATTCTAAACAGTATTATGTAAAGTTAATACCTTATTGCTTGTTAAAATTGATACTAGTTTCATGTTTTATTTTAAATAATACTGTCTTGCCTGTTCAATATAATATAATTTGGTAATTTTAACGAAATAATATTAAAATAATACTTTATAGCTCCCGATTTGCTTTAGATAATTCTGTACATCTTGTCAATTGTATTTTATGGTTGCAAGTTTCAAGTAAAATACTACCTTTTAAGTTGTTATTATATTTTTTCTTTTTTAAATTTTAGTTATAATCAAAACAATGAAGCGAAGTAGGAAGGCTGGTTTAATAATGAAAGCAATCAGCAATCGCCTAAGTACACCGGACAGTTCTTAAAATGAAGAAAACAAAGACCCATTTGCTCATTATCATCATTTCCCTGCCCTTATTCCAATTTTATTTGGGGTCGGCGCAGCATGTTTTTTTCTTCCATACTGTCCTATCGGACGTCATCTCACTAGTAACACTCTTCGCAGCCATATAGCTTTTCACACAATCCATCCATCGTTTCTTTGGTCGTCCTCTTCCCCTATATCCATCCACACACATGTTCAGCACCTTCCTCACTACATGACTCTCATTCCTCCGCATAACATGCCCATACCATGCCAGCCGGCTGCCACGTAATTTTTCTGCCACCGGTGCCACTTTCAAATCTTCTTACATACTCATTTCTTACTCTATCTACTCTCGTAACACCACACAGATTGTCTTTCATTCATCCCTTTTGTGGCCAACTCTCTGATCCATACAGGACGGCAGGTGTAATCATAGTTTTATAGATCTTCCCCTTAAATTAAGGGGACTGGGTCACAGATGGTTCCCGTGAAGCAATGACCTGCTGCCATTTCATCCATCCTATGTTAACTCGGTTCTTGACCGCCCGATCTACTTCGCCATCGCTTTGAATGAAAGAACCGAGATACCAGAAGACAGAGAAGACTAGAAGGCGCATGCCGTTAAGCGCTGTGGCTTCAGGACTGCCAACGCTCTAATCTGCTCTGGATCTTAGGTCCATCCTCCCCAACCAGAACAATGTAATCGGCAAACACTGCACCAGGTTGCCATTTCCTGTATGCCCGCCGTCAAGGCGTCCATAATCAGTAAGAGGTAAGGACTTAAAGCCGACCCTTGGTGCAAGCCTACCGCCACACTGAACTGGTTGGAGTTGCAAGACGATCGGACGTATAACTGGTTTGTCTTTACATAGCACGAATTAACTTCACATACTTCCCAGGTACAACTTTCTCTTTCATGGCCCACTTCAATACTTCTACGAAGACCCATTTGCTGACAGTGACAACAGGGATCTAACGTATGTCCCTAAAGTATCACATTTGATTTAATTTGATAGTTTTGTTACTGTAGGTACCTACATAATGTTGTTAAATTATGTTTCTTTCATATTGAGTTTCTTTTTTATTATAACTAATTATGATACTAAAACAAATAGAATTTCTAGATTTTCTAGATGCAATCAGTATTTAATTTATTATAATACCAAGCACAAAATATCAACCAGAAACAACTTGGTCAAACGCCTAACTTCTGCGTCTTGGGGGGCAGCCCCACATGTTGTCAGGACTACGGGTCTGGCATTGTCCTACATGGCAGAAGAGTATGCGTCCGCGGTATGGCACCGTTCGGCTCACGCAGGTATGGTCGACTCTGCCCTGAATGAAACATGCCGTATAATAACTGGCTGCTTGAAACCTACCCCATTGGTCAAATTATACTCATTGGCCGCCATTGCTCGACCTGGTGTTCGCCGTCAGGTCATTTGCGAAAGTGAAAGGAAAAACAAGAGACCGACCCTCGTCATCCACTTTACTCGCACAATATACCCAGGGCACGCCTCAAAAGTCGTGAGAGTTTTTTGCGACACACACGTGCACTATGCGGTGACCCCAGTAAGGCTAGACTGGACGGGTGGGCCTCAAACTTTGCACTACCGGCGGACTTCATTCCACCCGCCGAACATCTTCCACCTGGTTTCGAGGAGCAGTGGCCGATCTGGTGGTCGCTCAATAGGCTACGTACCCAAGTAGGCCGCTGTAACTCTAACCGGACTAAATGGGGTTATCTGAACCCCTCCTATAGTGGATGTGGGTGCGGTTCTCTCGTCCAGGACATGGAACACTTCCTATCATGCCCAATGTGCCCTGCCACCTGCACACCAGAAGACCTAAAGAGTGCCAACGATAATGCTGTAGCTGTCGCTGGTTTTTGGGCAAAACACATCTAAAATATATTTGAAATTAGACTTATTGCCGTCGAAACGAAGAAGAAGAAGAATTATAATCCCTTAGCCATGTAGGCAAAAGATAATTTCTGTGCTGCTTAATATAGTATCAATATTAATTACAACTGGTTATCGAAATAATTTGGTAAATTTTGGTTAAGCTAGAGAGTAGCAAGTTAAACTTAAGAGCTATTTGAACTGCTTAAAGGGTATCATCTTTTTCTGTTCCCATAAAACTATTAATATAAAAAAAACTGTTATAGATACACAAACTAAACTTAACCAGCATAAAGAAGGATAGTGTACTTTTAAATCTAGAGATAATTTTAAATATTTGAGTAAGTAGTTCCGAATCTATGATTTTTTAAAACTTCAATACGCGATATCTCAAAACAACGTTTTCGAAATAATACCCTTTTGTTTGTGACGACGTGTTTCTTCCTTCCTACAGTATTAGAAATTCTTAAACCGTAGTGTAAATAAACAACATAAGACCGCCAATACTATCAACGGAGGATCTTAGTTCTCGTTTCAATTGCTACTCATGCCCAAATAAAACTCTAAAATACATAGTCTACACTTCATAAACTATTGCCCTAAGCACGAGATCACCAAATTCTCCCAATTGGCTTATCAAATCAAACTGATTGAAATTATAATTTAACTATTCATGTTCAGGTACCATGTAACTGAACAATTTAAATTACAGGCTAATATTGTTATAACGCAGGCTCTTGTCTGACAAGTTTCAAATCAATATTAGTTTTTCCTTGAACTAGTTACTTACTTAAGTCAAAGAGAAACAATGGATCGGAGAGATATATCAGTCTTAAAGATAAATATAATAATTATCTTATATAAAACTTATATAAAATTAATAAACTTGTAAAAAGAAAGACAGTTCTATAGCTCTACATTTGTCACTGGAGTTTTCAATCGAGCTTTTTCTCTCCATTTTACTTTGCGTGAATAAAATAAATGAACTGAAAATCACTATATTAACAAAATAAATTAAAACAGCAAAATTCATTATGTTTCAATGGTTACATTAAGAGTGCATTATTACAAAAATGTTTTGTGGTCCGTGGCTTGGAAATAATATTCATTACAGTTAAAATTATATTAAATTTACAATTTGTTAATAAATAAACAAGAGCGCCAAAAGTATTTTATATTATTTTTTGATTAAGTTTCTAAATGACTCTGCTGTTAAGTTTTACTGTACTTTCTATCGGCCATTTTTAATTTTAAATGCTGTTGTAGTCGTACCAATAATTAAAAAGAAAACGTAACGTCTTTTTAGTAGAAGTGGCTAAAAAGTGCTTTAAGTTCTAATAGAATATTATATGAGAGCTTGCATACTTATTTAAAAAAAAAAAATCTTTTATTTTATACTTACAAAATGACGCTAAAATCTCTTGGCCTGTTTATCTGAGAAGAACTTTGTTCTAGTGAATGAAAATAATAAGTTACACGAATAGCATCTTCGGTCTTACAATCTGTTTGGCATTTAAAATATGATTTTTTTTTAAGACGAGCCAAAGTAAAAGGCGTTCCTTAATAAATACTTTTTTTATGTTAACTTTTCCTGTCTTTGTCCTATTAACTTCGGGTCGTAAATGATTTTCCGCCTCGATATTCTTCCGTCAGTGGTCACATCATCTCTTAGTCCTCCATATACTTTCTTATTCAAAAATCCTTACCTTAACCTTCATTACGTTACCAATAATCCATAATAGAAGGACGTCCCGGATTATTCAATAAGTACCTCCTTGAAAAGTTTTGCGCTATTCAACATATTTCGATCATTATCTAAAGGAAAAAAGGTAATTTTTTCGTTTAAGAACACATAGCCCCCGAAGACTCCCGTGAGAACTTGAGTGAAATGAAATCCTGGAGAGTTCTCTTGAAATATGGGTTCGAAACCTGCCTGGAGCTTCAAACCACGCCTATTACTTTTCTATTTATTCCAATAAACAGCAAACCTGATAAGTTTCATTTATTTGTAACAAGAATACACTTTTTGCGACAAAGCCAGTAATAAAACAGTACTTAATTCAATTCTTGGAATAACTTCAAATGTTAATACAAGTACCAAAGAACGTTAAGCCAGACATTTCAAACATAACCTAAAGCGTTCCGGCAACCACGAAATTGCCTTAATCAACTACATTTCTCGGTTTAGCCTATCTCCAAACTGAACATGAAACTTCAGTTTGATTCGCAAAGTCAATAAACGGTACGGAGTGGCGATCTAGTGAAATGGGCACTTAATCAAACAGGGACAGAAAAGGTGATGCCGAAAATATATAAGGGCAATTTGAACCGGCCGGTGGGCGATTTGAGCGAGCTTTTAAATTTCGTAAGTAATTTAACAGACAATATTGTGCCTTGTTGTATACGGTCTGTTACAAACCTGTTACACCTGTTCATTTGAATAATAACTCTCGTGAGAGCTTGAGTGAAATGAAATCCTGGAGGGTTCTCTTGAAATATGTGTTAAATAGATTCGGATTGGATGTAACTTTCTGAATTGTCACCTGTGCCTTCGTTGTTAGAGAATGAACCTTAGAGTTGACTTCTAAAGTAATACTAACGGTATTAGATTACCAGAACTCACTAATAAGCAATACTGTTAGTCTCTTGCCTAACCACCGAGCTTAGGATCTCTAGCGTAATAAACAACAAGACAATAAAAGTCATATGTACCTACATATTTTATGCTATTTAATTATATTACGTTCAATGTAAATAAACTGAACATCCAATATATATGACTATAAAAAGTTAGATGTTCGCGCCAAATACGGATTCGGACATTCAGTATTGGCAGAGCTCTTAAAGTCCAAATGTGCTTTCGTAAGCTATTTTCGCAGTTTACTGCAAATACCTTCCGAAGTTCACCGCTCTTCACAAATTATATAGATCTTAAATAATGTGATATATTTTTCTTGGTTAATATTACTTTTGAAATATTCAGATTTGAAATGTACCTCGTAATGCGGCGATTGCAAAAGCAGTAGACGTTGTACTTAGATCGCTTAATAGTGTGAATCTTTAATGATGTGAATGTCCTAATCGGTTATCTGGCGTTATAAAAGTACGGAGTTGTTAGTGGTTGAGAGAGCCACTTTTGAAAGAGGTCCATGACAATCAGGGGACAAGTTTTGTTTAATATGATGAAGACGGTAAATGTCCGATGTTGAAAAATAAAATTACAGGCTTCGTGCCGCGTCAGCAATCGGCTTTATTTATTAATTCACGGTATATGGCTATGGTCGCAAAGGCATAGATTCTTCAGTGTATCTAATGTGGAAACACCAGTTTTTCAGCACAATTCTTGCAGCACTGACGAAATAATTATAACAACGTATTCTTCGAAGTTTCATACCACGAATAGTTTTCATTATGTTTGAGAGCAGTTCGTAAATAAACAAAAAGTTTGTTCCAACACTCAACAACACTTGGCAACTTGAGATTGACCGACTTCCTTCTAATACCGATCCTTAATCCTTAGAAGAGTGTGTTGAAGATATCCTATAAAACTAAAGAGTTTGTTCAGTATTTATACTTGAAAGGTTTTTGGAATGCTGCGACTGACCTACTTTATTTTTTCCTTTAGAAAAAACTACGTAAATTACCTAATATGTGCAATTCTCTATCTTTAATTCTGGGTTAACTTAAGAACTTTCGCTTTTCATTTTAATATTATAATAATATTAACGTATTAACGCGTATAGATTTTAGGTAAACACTTTAATTAACTTGAGCCGCCCGACGTTTCATTTCAGCCAGGTTACAGCAGCCATGGTCACGAGCAGACTGATTCTAGGAGAGGCTGGAAACCACCACCGCGTTCACAAGAGTAATTAGCTCTATAAAACTTTGTAATATAATATTTTATACACTTTCTTTTAGATGTTGTGATGACGATGGTGATATAATAGTACTTCAGCAAAGACCTATGCTTAATAAAATATGACCCTATTTCAAACAAAACTCCAGTGAAAAATCTAAATAAATACAAAACAAAACACACTCGAAAGTCTCGAAACTTTATTTCCACTGTTTACGTAAGCATGTAGACACACGGTACTCATATCTCAATGCCAGTGGGACATAAACGGGGCACGTAATGATATACATATAATAGGGACATAAATAGGTGGTACAAAGACACACAGAATAAAAACATTGGAAAGAAGATAATAAAAAAACAATCAAGAGTGTGGCTTGTTCACGTGGCGAGTATAAATTTGGCGCAATTACTTTTTTACTGTCTACAGATGAGAAACGTATTTCAGTGTTGCCAAGCTTTATTATTAATCGAAATATGAACAACTTTTTTTTGTAAACTAAGTATTACGATATGATGAAATTGTGAAAGAACTGTCGTTTATTTTGTTTTTATGATAAATGTTTATCTTTTTAGAATGATAGGTACCTAGAGTATTTTATTTTATGTTTTTTTATGATTTATCATTATCAACGGAAGGTAGTTTTGTCTAGTTATACTGGTCACCTCCGCTTTTTTCCTTTTTAAGACTTCCTGCAGGGCTCATAAATGTCTAATACTAAGGCAGCTCTCATAAGATTATACTCCGAGGTAAGATTTTATAAGATAACAAAATGCAAAGAAATTTTCAATGACTCTTAGTTTTATATTCATACACAGCAAAGTATGAGCTCCGCCCACTTGACTGACTACTTAAAAAGCTTAACCATATTTCTATTTAAATTAAAAATGTAATAAATTAGACCCTGAAAAGAAGAGTTTCAAAAAGCTATCAAAGAAATAGTCTTTAGTTAGACAGGATCGTACACTTTAAGGGGTGCCTGTTTAATTTTCCTCTCAAAACTTTGACTATATATCTCGAAAAGTATTTTCCTAAATTTAAGTTTTATTGAAAGAATTATAGAACTCAACTTTTACACCGTCATTATTGTAAGAATTATGGGAATTGGGTAAAAAAAGTATAGGAAAGGGAAGCTCATAGTTATTTTTCGTTTATTTTAAGCGTTTGTTTTAGAAAAATTAAGTTAAAAAGTTATGTAATTAGAAAGTTCTAAATTGTAAGGTTAACGTTTGGAACGATATATATTAAATTTATATTATATGGACGTGTTATATTTGTGGAGTAACAGGTCGTCGGACCCGATTTTTTACGAGCAAAGTTCGGCTATGCTCGGAAAAGATCGGCTATCTTCGGACTGCGCCATCGCCGACTTTCGGTCTTCCATTAGTCCTACCTATCATAAAGAAGAATGAGGATCGTACTAAGTACATGGATCTCAATAGTATCCCCATGGAAATAACTACTATCTTAATCACTAGACTTGTACTTTCATTTCCTTTAAAACTATAAACTAATAACATAATTAAACTATTCGTAGGCGTGCATATACGCCAAAGTACACATCCTACTAAAATTTATTCACGCCATGTAACTCTCAAACATGAAACGACACTTACATGGGAATATAATTAATTAAATCCACTTAGCTTCGTGGTTCTTGGCTTAATAAATAACGCCCCATCTCCTTCAGTACATGTTGCATTTACAAACCAACTGAGAGAATATATTAGGGGAAGGGTGATATTCGACCCATTAACTTCTTAAACTACTTAGTAGTAAGGATTTAAGATAGCTCTTACATGGTTAAATGGGAAATACACTGGGCGGCAATGAAAACGGGTCGCTTATATAAACCTTAATAACTTCCAAAATATTGGAGCTAGGTTTATAAAATAAACACTAAAATAAAGATAATTTAACAGTCCTTATATGGAAGTGATAAAAATTACAGATTGTTAAGTGCATTTTGGACAAAAGTAAGTTAAATAAAAATTGTCACTTTCATTAGATGTCGAAAACAGGTAAAAGGTATCAAAAATGCAATTTTCACTTATTTAATACGCTGTTTTATTATCAGAAGCTGTTAATACAGCTGTCATCTGGTTTTGGATGCTTTCCATTTGGTTTTAAATTGAATTCTGAGGAAAATACACCCATTTCTCTATCACTGCTTCTTTGAGTTCACAAAGGGTGATAAGAGGTAAATTTTGACATCCTACTCATCGACCTAATACGTCCCAAGCATGCTGGATCGCTTTCAAGTCTGGGTTGCGTCCTGGCTACTTCATACGTGTGATAGCGACATCTTTACGGAACTTTAACACTATTAAATCTGTATAAAGACGAGCGTTGAGTTCCATAAAGGTGACTATTTCGCCGATGTTTACCAAAAATGAGCCATCATACTTATTAATGATTTCATTGAAGTACCTCTCTGCAGTTAAAGTACCATTTTATATCACTACTAGCTCGGTGCGGCTTTCAGAAGAAATTCAAGCCCACACGTGTACAGTGCCTCCGACATAAGGTACTTTCTCTTCAATGTTAGCTTGGTTATACAGGTTTCCTGTACTTTTCCAGAATCTTAGCCTTCCATCGTGCTTGTATAACGTAAACCTCGACTCATCGGAAGCATTTTCTTTAACTAATCAGTCATGATCCTATTCACGAGTTTTTTTATTATTACTCTATCTGGAATTTTGATGTTGTCTTTCAAGTTTACGAATATTTTCAGGTCTAGGACTGTAATTTTGCTTCATCTAGACACTGCCTCACTATACAAGGGCTTGGATTGCTTTCTCGAGCATGTAGCAAGTTATTTTTTGACTTAACAGCCGTTTGAAATCGATTTCTCAACATTCTCGACACCATGTAACGATCCTCTTGTGCTTTTGTGCACGCTGTTGGTTCTGATCTTGGTCTGCGCGCATTGGATAGAGTGTCTTCTAATGGCTGGAGTACTTTTCGAACGATTGAGAGCTATAAACTAACAGTTTTTGCTGTATAACGATGACTAGGTCATATTTCTAGCATTTCTGGAATCCTTGTAGACTCTTCAGGGGTTAGAGGCATGTTTTATGCTAGTTTGATCAGAATATCGAATTTCTGTATATAAAATGCGTCTTTTTCATGATACACCATAAAAAAGAGTAAAAAAATGATTTCGAAACTGTTGTTAAAATTTAAAAATTGTGTCTTTATTTTTAATTTATGGATTTAATACAATAATCAAAAATAACTTGAAAGATTTTACTTGCGGCATTATTTGTGATTAAATTATCTATCATTTAGTCTTTATTTCATAAAGCTAGCTCCAATATTTTGGAAGTTATTAAGGTTTTTGTAAGCGACCCGTTTTCATTGCCGCCCAGTGTAGATAGTACAGATAACGGTCTTATCTGGATTTATTTGTTGTTTATTGGTTAAACTATTTGACTGTTACACATCGATCTCCAGTTCGAATTTCGCTCTATGTAAATCACTACGTATATAATTTTGCAGTAACGTATCCAATGTTGCGAGTCCAATATATTAATGCAAATTCGAGAACATATACAATAGATTAGGAATATTAGAGAAAAGTTTATCATTCTTTGGTCCTCACCGTTACTGGGCTGTAACCGTGCCTAACATCAGGTGTGCGGTAGTCACTTTTATACGTCAGCGTCACTATAAAAAATTTACACGGGACGTCTTGACGGGTCCAGTTTTGCAAAAGCAGGCGTCGATGCGATGATGCATAGTTTCGCTCTGAGCCCGTAAACATAATATAATATGTCTAGAATATAATAAAAATATTACACGAGCCAGAGACAGTTTATAATAGATATTGTGGTATATTTGTGAGATAAAGCTTAATTTACTATAACTTTTATCAAACAAAACCGAACCAAAGCCCTTGTATAAGATATCGAATAAGTTGTTTAAATAAGTTTCCCCTTATCACAATATTATTTTCAGACTATAAAACATCAGTTAACTACCTACCTAATTAAACAGAGAAAGATACTTAACAAAGAACACAGTATCTATACAACAGCATTTAAACAATAGGAAGATAAAATTCACTCTATTACAACACTAGTTACACCTTCCTTTAATGAAATTCCACTAAAGTGAAACTTTCAAACGAAACCACATCTTCGTTGTGAATGATACAAAATCTAAGTATATGAACATGACTATAAATACCTAAATAGTTGCGTAAGACATAAGAAACTGGTGAATAAGCCAAGTTCTTGACTTTATAACCCGGGTTTGTTTTGTTTAGTTCACCACAAGACGGGTAATGGCCGCGGGCGAGCATGCCGCCAGATATTTGAGGATAAAATGGAGAAAATTGAACCGAAATATTGTTTGGAATTTGCTTGTGAAATTATCGTAAAGTTGGATTTACAAGATAGAGTCCTTCGTGAGTAATATACGAGGAGAAAATGTACTGTAAAATATTTATATGAGGAAATAGCTGTTGTCTGAGATTATTATGTGATAAACTTCAGTTTTAAAACGTTGTTTGTAGCTGATGTATTTATTGTACGTTTGAGATATTGGTTTGATAAACATAACTATCCTTTCGGGTCTCAAAAGTAAAATAAGGGAGAAGTACTTGGTTGATATAAACTCAATAACTCTTTAGTAGGTAAATAGTATTTAAACCTGATTAGTCATCATCATATTTATAAGTAGATCAGGTTTATCGCTATTCAAGAGGGCTCATGTATTCAGTGCTTCGTTTACTAGCCTATCCGGCCGATGCGATCCGTTAATAACCATGTACTTTTAACGCATTTAATTGTCTTTTACTGAATAATAAGATGTACAAATAAAGTTAAGAGCTATGTTTATCAATTGTATAGTATCCATAAATTCAGAATTGCTTAGTTTCTAAGTAAATGTCATTTTAGATTATATGAGGAATATTACATTATAATAGTTATTTCACAAATCTTAACTTTGTAGATATTGATACACATTAACAAATGTTTTATTCCAGAAAATCGTTAATTTATTGTCAATTTTTCAAAACAAATTAGTCAAAAAATAATAATAATATTGTCAATTTTTCAAAACAAATTAGTCAAAAAATAATAGGCTATGTTCTTATTATCTATCCTAAGGCGGTTTTTAAGAAAAAGCTCTGTAGCCATGTAACAACCTTAATATAGTTTCTTTTAAGAAACTCCTCTTTTTGAAGTTAGTTAAAGACGACAAATTAAATAAGACTCCTCGTTTCAGTTAATGGTCACTAAATTCAAATTAAATTAATATGGAAATATAAACCAAAAACACTCTTCGCGTAGACACAGGAGTCATCGAAAATGGCGGGCGCGGGTTTGTCACAAGAGACAAGAGCGGCCCGGGGCGGAGTACTTAGATTTACGACCAGGAACTTCGGCCGTACTTTAATTTATGACAAGAAACTTTCTTCGCGCGTAAATAATAGTGTTCAAACGAATTAGCAAATTACTTGACGAGTTTCTTACGGTTATTTTGATATTACGGTGTGTCATCAGCTTGTTTCTGATTGGGTAATGGCGTGTAAGGTTTAGTGTCAGTTGTCTTTCGTTCTTGTTCGAAGATAAAATGGAAATACACATAAAAGCGAAGGGCTTAATAACAAGCTTAAGGCCAAGAAACCTGTCTCAAATCAGTTATCATAACAGCCCATTAATGTCCTACTGCATGGACGGGCCTCCTCCCATGACGGATGGTTATTTGGCCTACTGATACCAAGCTGGCCAGACGGATTGGTATAGTAATTTCGAGTTTTCCTTCTTTTTATTTCGTAAAGATAATATTCACGGATAGTCCCTTAGTCGGTTTTTACGACACTCATGGGATAAGATGGAGAGGTGACATATTGTATTCTTACTCCGTCACCACACGGAAATTTTCTGTATAACTTTTGTTATTTCAGAACTATAAACTGGAATAGCAGGACACTAAACTAAACTAGGGCGTGTCACTGTTGTCAAGCGCACGTAAGTTATAGGGATACCCTTTACGTTTCCTTAACTGTTAGTTAAAACTAAGAGAGAAGAATTATCATTAACAGCTGATAAGAGAATAAGTAAAAACATGAGCTTTCCTTTCTACCATATCCTCTCCGTGTGGTGACGGAGTAAAAATACAATATGTCACCACCCCATCTCATCCCAAGGGTGTCGTAAAAATCGACTAAGGGACAATCCGAGAATGTTACCTTTACGAAATAAAAAGAAGGAAAACTTGAAATTAAACCCTATACCAGTCCGTCTGGCCAGTGTGGTATTAGTAGGCCAAGTATCCCTTCGTCACGGGAGGAGGCCCGTCCCTACAGTGAGACATTAATGGGCTGTTATGATATTCTGCTTATATGTATAAAGATATATCTAAGTGTGGTAGCAGACTAAGAATTATAATGTCCTGCAAGATAATCGCACATTTGTTGATCGCACAAATTTACATTTTTGACTACCTCTGTAGCGTAGTGGTTAAACAACATGACTGCTACGCAGAGGTCTCGGATTCGATTCCCGCTCAATGCAAATATTTGTGTGCATGAACATGATTATTTGCATATTGGTGAGTGTTTCTATGTAAGCATTTACAAAAAAAATCATGTAAGTACTAATACCCGTTGTTCTGTTACCCATAACACAAGCAGGTTAAGCCTAGCTTACTTTGGGAACAGATGATGGCGCTGTGTAGAGATGTCCCTGAATATTTATTTATTTACATCTTGTATGAGTTTCAAACTCCCTCATACATGACCACTTTGACACCGAGGCAATTTCGATTAGTTCCTTTAGTTGATTATAACTTTTTAAACTATTGCGTTTCATTATTATAATACTGCACTGGCTGTGTAACCTGTGCGTCAAGTAAAATAAAGGTAAATAAAATGCGCGGTAATCCCGTTGATATAATATCCTTTAGTTGACTTTAACGACACGATCCTATGAGTGTGAGGAGTAGTAATATTATGTTAATCTTAGCTGCCGCGAGGATCAAACTCTCGACGTGCCAATAAGATACTGTAACAATACAACAGAAAATAAAAATAAAACTTACTTAATTGTTAATATCCATGTGGTGACGGAGTAAGAATACAATATGTCACCACCCCATCTCATCCGATGGGTGTCGTAAAAACCGACTAAGGGACTATCCGTTAATATTATCTTTACGAAATAAAAAGATGGAAAACTTGAAATTTAACCCTATACCAATACGTCTAGCCAGCGTGGTATTAGAAGGCCGTCACGGGAGGAGGCCCGTCCCTACAGTGGGACATTAATGGGCTGTTATGATAGGATGAGAATCCTATGAGTGAGTGGAGTAGTGTAGAGTATAATATTAAGTAATCTTAGCTGCCGCGAGGATCAAACTCTCGACGTGCCAATAAGATACTGTAACAACGACAACAGAAAAAAAAAAACTTAAGTTGTGTGTGTGTATATGTATGAGATTACACATTCAGACACACATAATGTACGTAACTTTGT
The DNA here is from genome assembly GCA_905475405.1 of Schrankia costaestrigalis. Taxonomy (NCBI): domain Eukaryota; kingdom Metazoa; phylum Arthropoda; class Insecta; order Lepidoptera; family Erebidae; genus Schrankia; species Schrankia costaestrigalis. The sequence goes on along the minus strand of FR997840.1, from coordinate 13,995,853 downwards.
AACTTACGCTAATAACACTTAAGCCTAACACAGAACTTTAGTAATTTAGGACTCAAAGCTCAAATTCAAATTATCTAATGGTTTGAAGTTTATCTTTAAATATTAAACCTAAACGGGTGATTTATTATAGAGTTGATTGAGAATAATTTTAATAACATAGTACCCAGTCTTATTACTAAAGTATATAAAGTCGACTTTATGTAGAAAAAACTAAATGAAATTATAAACACAATAAATAAATAAATAATCCTCACACATTCACACATCGCCACCTAGTCCCAAACTAAGCAAATCTTGTACTATGGGTACTAGACAACGGATAAACATACTTAAATACTTTTTTTTTGTAAATAAATCCATATTGTACATAGAAAACACTCAGACCAATGCAAACAATCATGTTCATGCACACAAAGATTTGCATTGAGCGGGAATCGAACCCGAGACCTCTGCAGCCATGTAATATACCAACTGCGCCACAGAGGTCGTCGGAATAATAATAATAGGAATATTTTTAAATCATGCAGTGTTAGCAGGCCAACTTTTTTTCCATCCCTGGAGCAGGGTCATCCCTGCAACGGCTCCGGACGACTGGGGAAGGAATAGAGACACTTTCGCTGTGAATCCGCAACTAGCGTTTTTTAACGTTGAGCTCAACCAACTTCTTGTGTGAGGCGATACTATCCAAACTCTACCTGTAAAGTTTAAGCCTGCTCAACTGAAAAACGGCGCCCATAGAGAATATAACTACCCATTCACACACTATCATAACAGCCCTTTAATGTCCCACTACAGGGACGGGCCTCCTCCCGTGACGGACGGATACTTGGCCTACTAGTACCACGCTGGCCAAACGGATTGGTATAGGGTTTAATTTTAAGTTTTCCTTCTTTCTATGTAAAGGTAATTTCACAGATAGTCCCTTAGTCAGTTTCTACGACACCCATGGGATGAGATAAGGTGGTGAGATATTATATTCTTACTCGGTCACCACACTATTTATACAAAAGGTAATATTACCCAACAATATGTTATTATTATTATTTCCTTTATACGAGTCAGACAAACCAAATATTTCCAAGTCAAAGATAAGGATATATACGTTACTTTGATCATTGATTTATAAACGTAGTTGAGGGACAATAGCCTAAGGTATTATTAGGCTTGGGGAAATATATCTCATTGAATATTAATGTAGGTAAGAATGTTATAATTCTTTTCAACCGACTTCAAAAAAGAGGAGGTTCTCAATTCGGTTGTATTTTTTTTTTTTTTTTTTTTTTTTTATTTTTATTTTTTGTGTTTGTTACCTGATTTCTCGAAAACGGCTAGACCGATTTGAAAAATTTTTTTTTTGTTCGATTGGGTATACTTCCCATTTGGTCCCATTGTCACCAGATCTGGATCTGGATGACGGGATCCTAGAGAAATCGAGGGCATCTCTTGAAAATTGTAGGGACGCATTATGTAAAATGTTGTCATATACGTGCATCTCTGACGTCACTACCAAATAGTCAAGAGTCAGAACTGGTCTGATGCTGGAGACCACAGAGAGTCGAGGGAACAACTCAACGGCATATAGCAGCTACCTTGTGTTTGGGCTTATTTTAATTGTATTGATGAAAACTTTACGAAACTTGACACAAACATGATCTGATGATGAAGAAGACTGAGGGTCGAGGGAACTCCTCAACGGTATGTAGCAGCTACCTAGTGTTTAGGCTTATTTTAATTGTATTGATGGAAACTTTACACAACTTTACACAAACATGATCTGATGATGAAGACGACTGAGGGTCGAGGAAACTTCTCAACGGTATATAGCAGCTACCTAGTGTTTGGGCTTATTTTATTCGTATTAATGAAAACTTTACACAAACATGATCTTATGATGAAGACGACTGCAGAAATTTATTTAATACGAATCTTAGAAATTGTTATCAGCATGGTTTTTAACCGACTCCTGTTGAAGTCGGTTTTTTAATTAGAAAATTATGATGTAATAATATCAGGTATGGTGACAGGTGAACATAAGAAAAGGTTCGTTGGAAATTATACCTTATTGTAAACCTTTAAAGCTTTTTCTTGACTTGAAAGGTTCGTTGGAAAATATGGCTTTTTTTCTCAAGGTCTTTAAGGGTTTCTTTTGATTGTATACCGTATACATGTAGAAATGTAGACACGTATGAACCTTATTTTCTTGTAATAAGACATGTTTTTGTATGGCAATGTATAGTTTGCTGTGTCTGTGATTTCAATCATGGATCAGTTATTACTTTGGTTGTCTTTTGTAGTGAATTAGTAATGAAAGTGAACAGGATATATCAATAGTAAGAAAAAGAAAAAGGTGAATTTCAAAATGTCTGCTTCATTAATGTATGCGTTTTTATTAGGTAATATTTTAGGTGTCCTCAATTGACACCAAAACTATTACTACAATTTTGTTTTTTTTTTTAATTATACTGGTTGTATCGTTTACTGTTGATTCTGCCAACGTCGAGGTGCAAAAAAGAGAAAAATGCAAATTTCTTTAGAATTTTAACATATTATCGCACCTGCCAAGAACTAACATGGATAACTATCATCATACCAACTATCGCTCTTGCACCTATAGCCGTTTAGCATGGCCGTGGTAACAAAATGCAGGCACGGACATAATACATACATGCACGAACAGTAGGTAATGCAATCTGTTTGCCAGGATCGTGACAAGTGACGTTCTGTCGTCTCTACCTGCCCGGACGGGATAAGGCGTGAGTTTATGTACGTATATGAACAGTAGGTATTTATCGTATCAAGAAATAAACTAGAAACCGACAAGAATAATAAACAGTTAAATTAACAAAAAGAAAAATAACAAAAGCAATTATAAAACAGTAAAAATAATATCTTATTTGATATTCAGTGAAAACTTTACCGAGTACAATATGCGCCCGTGTGTTAATTAACTGTATTCAAGCTCGTTCCTTTTTTAAAATACGTAACAGAGAGGCAAGTTTGCCGCTAACAAAGCAATTATTTTCTTTGCGAAATTAATTATTTCCCCTTGTATTGGTGTTCTGTTCTCGCTGTAATTACCGAAGTAGGGTACGTGTTGTGACTAATTGACCGTAACGCGTTCAAGTACTACGTCGTGGAGGGTAGTCTACGGTAGCAGTATAAGAGAAACGAATTATATTGACTTAGGAAAACAATTACTTCACAAATAATCGTGCGGCTAAGCGGAAAATTGGCTCGGACTTGATATTAACCATATCTTGAGCTAAATATAAGTATGATTGGAAGTATCGTCTCTTATACGCTACTACTAAGGTTCCATTGCAGAGACGGTCATCTTCCAGTGATGTATCCTGTGTTTGTCTGTCTGTACCTACATGGAGGAGGCCCGTACCAAAGTGGGATGCTATAATTAATGATACCGACAACACACATATTATGACTGAGTGAGATATAACTTATAAAATAATGGCAAACGAAATAATTGTAATCTAAACCACACCTTAGCTAGACATTAATCATTGTCAAATTTAAACAAGAGAAAAAAAACAAGATTGCTATTAAGAGTAGATAAAATACAAATACTAAAAATACAGGATAAATCAATACTTAAAGCTATACGCGTGTGATAGTAGGTACCTACTCCCACATGCGTATTACTATCCTTTATTTAGTTAGAAATCACTGAACAGTTTACGACTAAATTAACGCATGTAAATAATTCTAACAAAGCCAGTAAACACAGAATAATAACTTTATTTCAAATTTATAAAATTTAACGTTGAAATTACATTAAAATTTCCATTAAAAATATAAAGAGCAAATTTTATAATACAATAAAGGTAAATTGTTAATTATTTTAAGAAATCATCAAGGAAACGTGCAATCCAAGCATTTAATTTAAAATAAACTTTGCTACCAAGTTGACTTACTGTTTATACACAGCTGTAGTGAGAAACACAATTTTACCAAACAACAACAGCCTGGCTAATGGAAATTAGCTTCCAGGGCTAATTGCTATGAATACGTTTAACATAAATCAACGGTGTTTTAAAAAACATGACGTGAGAAAATGGGGGAAATTTCCCTGAAAATAATACCATTCTAATGGAAAATCTTTATCGTTGTTACTTATATTTGAATATGTTAATGTAATTTCTACTTACTTTTCACCTGTGTAATGATAAACGGTGGTTGAAAGTTTCGTAATTAACCATTGTTCAAAAATATAATGAATATTTATTTTTATTACAGCTATATTTTTTTGAATAAAGTTGGTAATTGTAGGCCGTCCTATTCAGCCTCGTCGGTGTGTGTGAATAAAAAAAGAAAAAAGGTCACATTTACAATGTCATCACCCAGTTGAAAGATATTTACAATCTCTATGAAGAAGAGCATTAAAGATGAACCTACTGTACTCTCATGGAACATTTCATTTCTTTCATTAAATAAACATATGTCGGCGTTAGCTTATGATGGCACGTTCTACAATAGATCGGTCAACTCGAAGTAACACTTTTAATACACGTAACACTTTAACTACACTAAACACTACACCATATTCGAAATAACACTACTCAAACAAAACGGGTAACGGTCCGGGTTAGCTTATAAAACCGAAGGAGTTCTTCTGCAAACACTGATCAATAAGAACATAAAGATGGACAGCTGCCCTCTGCTGACATAAATGTTTTATGCGTTACCCAGCCCCTTTTTCTAATATCTCTAATATCGCGCTGCATAATATATTCGTAAATACCTACTTAATAATCCATAGGTATACTTCCTTATTTGCCGACCAGGTGGGATAGTTCTTCGTCATATATTTTCTTTTTGTATAAAGGTAAACAAAAAGAAGGAGACTGGAACATCGAGGAATGAAAACTTTTTAAAGGATTCTTCCTTCAACATTTTCAAATACTTAGAAAGGAAATAAAACAACAAAATTAAATTAAATATTTTACTGGATTGTATTGTTAATATATTTTACAAATATATTGTTTGTAAAGGTACAATAATAAATCAATTAGTCGGTTACACTCAAAATGGCATTGAAGCCGGGAAAGCCTCGTCACAAAATATTTAATGATGATAATATTTTTATTACTTAATTTAAAACCGAGAAAGAGATTTGTAGGCGTCATCGCGTTTGTTAATGTTCTAATTAATTTATAATTTTATTATTTATTTAGTATTTTGTGTCATACTTATCTCAGTTAAGTTATCAAGTAGGTAACTAAACTTATTAGTTTTTGAAATTTAAAGATGTCAGTGATAAAAGATGTTTCTAAAGTCTTGTGTTGTTTGGGTATTCGGATTTTATTTACGTCTTGATAAGAAAGCAATTAAACGTATTTCTTGTGTTTTCAATAAATCATTCCGACATTTTAGTTCTAAATTATAAGTTATCGGTAAGAAGATAACTTTTTTATATAAAAATATCATTGTGAATAATGTAGGTAGATAGACAAGCAAAGTTTTTCTATTTCTGTACCTTTTAAAATAGACCTAACTAAATTTTGGAATAACATTTTCAAAACAATATAATTATAATGTTATCTGAGTTACTAGGTATACATAATAAATCATATTTTCTGAAGATAGTAACGTAATTTTATCTAGTAATTAATTACATCACAAGAAAAGCTAGACGAGAAGAAAACCCACGCCTGAAAATTTGTTGATAACACGAATTAGTTTCTAAATAAGATGACACAAAAACTTTCATTTTCTTAATTATAATTACGTATAAATAACATTGTTATTTTTCTCTTATCAACTCAAGCCAGATGTTATAAACATTTTACTGAACGAAAATTAACAAAAAAATTAGCTGCCTATTTAAGCTTGAACTGTGAAACTTAATTTACCTTTTGTTTAGATAATAACAGCGAGACTCTACTCATTAATATTTATCTGCTTTCTCGAATCCTTTAAAAACAATTTTGTATATTTTTTATCTTAATTTTAGGCTACGTACGTAAATAATAAAGTAGAGTAATTAAACTCTAAATATTTCAGTCTTATTTGCGAGCAATTATGAGCGAATACATTGTTCTCCATTCATTTTCTTGTGGAACAAACGTAGGTCGTGATATCGTTGACTTCGTAAACACTTTTAAAAATAAGAATACTTATTCGTTGCGTTAAGAAACCTTATCTTAATCTTTTTAAGCATTGGTTTGTTTAGAGCTAACGTTAGCGAAAGATATGCAGCTATAGATAATGATTATTCTAGGTTAATTCGTGTATGAAGTGTATAGCATTTTTTTGGGTGTTGGCCAAGAGTGATCGTTTATGGTATTGCGTTAATAAAGTGCCAATGATGTTTAATTCAAAAAGGAATTTCAGAATAAAACCTACATAAAATTGTTCCACATTAAAATGAAGTTACGTATTATATTAACAAAGGCAATACACAATCTTATTCACTAATTGCATTAAGTTTATAATACTCGGTCACATAATAGTTACGTTAATATTCATAATTCTGTGGCAGCCATCTTTGAAAAAGGTAAAAGTCATAAAACTAAAAACAAAAAATAGATTGCCAACATCTATTTTTTAGAGTCGAGTATTAAAAAAATCGAAATTACAATAATTATTACCTTTTTCAGAAATGGCGTTTGTTTTTGTATGATACGATGTGCAAAAAGATAAACAAGGTTAAAATAATCACATAAATGCCTGTCCATACGTCATGCATACGTCACAACCGTAGAAAGAAAATATAATAATAAACAAAAATGTACAAGAAAACAGATTCATACAGATAATTGAGTCAATACATTTTCGTTTGAAACAAAATTAATATTACAACAATATTTTAAGTACATTGCCTTCTCTTCTACCATTTCAATAATTCGTCATTTCTGGCAACACTAAAGAGATTCGAATCAGCGAATCGAAGCGCTAAACGCTCATCGCCAAAATACCTACATAATACAAACTCATTACTAAGCTCAGATCTACTTATTGTTCTCAACCATTGATTTACAAAAAACCAAAGATACACACTCCACTTCCCAAAACCGTCCGCAACAAATAGGCGCATTGTGCACTTTTTTTAAATTTAGTATCGCGTTGTTCTACCGGCAAACGTCAATCTTTAATTTTATTGCTTTATGTGCATTACTTTTTAAATACAACTTTATGTCATGCGTGTAAGATTGAATTTGAAAAAAAAATATGTTTACGATATTACTATACGTATTTATTGCGTATGTTTAATTTGGTGACACTTTTGGCTGTTAGTTTTGTTTGAAAATGTGCATCTTGGGTTTTTTATAAATCAATGTTCTCAACACTATAATAAATAAAAATAATAGTAAATCTTGTCTTATAAATAGTCCTTAACAAAATATTTGTCGAAATAATTATAATTTATGTAAAAATCATAATTTAAATATAGTCACTTCGATGAAATTAGCAAAATTGGTTTATTTAATTTATCGGAATAGTCAGTGCCCTAAAATTCGATACTAATTAATTACAAATACCTACTCTAAGTAAATATTATAAATATAATTTTGTACTGTCGTAGTCCGTACACTTTGATATGGCGATAATAATGATATCACATTTCTTCAACAATTTCATTTTCTACCAAAAAGGTAGGAATTTTGAATGCAAGCAACACTTGTGTTTAAGATGCTCCATATTTAATTAGAAATAAATGCTAATTCACACGTACTGCCTTGTGGCTGGGCCATTTTTTCTTGAATTTGGTAGTGGATCCTCATTATTTCCAGTGTTGTTGTTATGTAAAAATGACATTTCTACTCCTGCATCCCCTCCCTGGGAAGAAAAATCAGTATGTTAACATCGGAATGTTGGCTTAAGTCTAATCTTTATTAGTTCATATTGTTTTAATTGTATTTAATACATTTGATGTATATTATATTAAGTTATGAATTTTCTTTGTAATATTATTATTTCCGAGTAAAACCAAATTATAGTAACGATGTTTTCAACATGTATGTATACGATATTTCAGTACATTTGGAAAATTGTACGTGTACAGTGTACGTCAAATGCAAGAACGGGTTTCGTTCATATATTGATTGGATGTTGATTGATTGGGTTACTATGTAGTTTTCCTTCTTTGCTAGAAATAGTGACTGTTAAGGAATAGACTACCTTATTCACTTTCACAACAGCCTCGGGATTAAACTGGGTAGAGACTCCCAAGTTAACAAGTTATTCAATCAATAAAGCAACTTATCACAGTCCACTGCTGGACATATTCGCGCATTTCGCATCGAGTCCAACCCAGAGACCTTTTTTATATATTAACAAGTTATTATTAATGTAAAAAAAAAAATATTTCCTACGGCACTAAAAACTTAACAGCTACTTTAAGTATCGCAAATGTTTAGTACAATAATACTAAGGAAGAGAGCGCTAAAGTTAATCTACGTCTTACCTCTGAATGCATTGGATTTGCGGTAATTGTAATTGGCACTTTACCGGGAATATAGCCGTTGGCACCACCGCTGTCGGTCACGTTCCCCTTTTCCTCTGTAACAAAATGTTGAATTGTTATGTTGCTTTGTTGCGTATGTAAGTTTAGTGTTTGAGAAAAGTAAGCATTTTTGTTTTATGTTATAGAAGGCAAACGAGCCAGCAGGTCACCTGATGGTAAGTGATCACCGCTGCCCATGGACACCCGCAACACCAGAGGAATCACAGATGCGTGATTTTAAAAGTAATTATTGAAGCGTCTACTTTTCATAAGTGCGGCTTGACTATTGAGGCAAGGCGAGGGTTTACCTAGTCTCACTAAGCGCATGACAGCTGGGTAGAACAACGTTACTTATTGCAGCCTAAAGTTGGACACGCATGCTTTCCATATCAACGAGGCTTGGCTACCCTGGCTCTAATATCCTTTCAGTAAAATACTAACTTAAACTGGTGAGTTTTAGGCACATGATATTTTAGTAAGACACCGTGTTGTAACTCACTTCAAGTACAGCATGACCATGATACAAACAGTCCTCAGTGTCCTTTAGTCCGTTGGGGATTGTCACAAGTAAACACAAAATGCCCGTAGCTGCTTACATAGAGGTTAGTTAGAGTATAACGTAATTATTATGTACATAGTTACAAGACGAATCGTCTTTTATCTACCAAAATTGTCTTTATTTAACACTAGCTGACCCGTGCCCACTTCGTTGGACGGCGAAAAAAACGCGTCCGTTTTTTAAACATATTTCATTACTGCTTCACTCCTATTAGTCATAGCGTTATACTATGTAGCCTATGACACTCCCCGATAAATTGACTATTCAACACAGAAAGAATTTTCAAAATCGGTTCATTAGATCCAGAGAGTACCTACCCCCTACAACGTCACAAACACACAATCACACAAACTTTACCACTTTATAATATTAGTATAGAAGAAACAGATCTTTAATATTTAATACTAGAAGCACTAAATTTTGAAGTATCTTTTCTCAAAATTTTTTAACCAACGTTTTAAGTGTAACTAGGTCATGAAATTAAGTCTTAATACATGTTACTTACTGACCCGTATTTTATGTGACCCTAACAAACTTCGGTACTTCTCGGTAATGTCCGTCCATTATTGCAGTTAAAAGGTAATAAAGTTTTTTCATTAAAATTACTTGATTAACCTTTGTCACAGTGTTTTGTTATACTGAAGACTAGTAAGGTTCTGGTGACAGTGTAGTGTGGGAGTAAACTAAAGATTAAATTCTTCAGCACTGCCCACGTTTAGCAGTAAAGCGAATCAACGATAAAAAATATTTTTTTGAAAAAAAAATTAATAATTTAAAAACTCAGTACCTATGGTATACATACTCGTATTTATAGATACATACATACATAAGCTACATGTTATATAACCAGTACGCCACAGAGGTCATCTCTGTGGCGTACTGGTTATATAACATGTCTGCTACGCAGAGGTCTCGGTTCCGATTCCCGCTCAATGCAAATCTTTGTGTGCATGAACATGATTGTTTGCATTGGTCTGGGTGTTTTCTATGCATAAAATATTTACCTACATAGAAATAAAGTCTAGTACCCATAGTACAATCTCAGCTTAGTTTGGGACTAGAGGGCGACTTATGTGACAAATCTTTACAAATACACAAACCAAAATACTGTTTATAGAATATACAATACAAAAAGTTCTTAACGTCCCTAATATCCAACTCCCTCTAGTGAGCAACACCACAACAGGTGTTAGTTAAGAGATAACTATTATTATTGTTAGCTATCTGCTTTACAAGTTACAAATTGTACAGTTCCATGTTCTACAGTTATATTAATAGCTTACTGTAGCTAAGTTTATTTCTTGTTTGACTACGTACATACGTGGTTTATTTTTTCACTATTTGAACAATAACTATGTTTATTTTAAACTTGTACTTTATTCTGTTTAATTTTAGGTCCTTTTTCCGTTGAATATTTATTTTTAAATCGGTACAGTTCCGTAACTCTTTTTAATGCAATTATCTGTATAAATATTATATTTAGTTTGGTTTAAATAATTTAAGCAAATTTTAAGTGCGACGGCCACTGTTTTTAACTTTTAACTCGGGCAGGAATCTCCCCCAGAGATTTGCTCTACTTACGATTATAAGCTATGTTAATAAAATGTTTTGACTTAAAACTATTTCGCAGTAAAATCGTTCGCATAGTTATCGTTAGCTGACTATCATTTATGTTCTTTAGATTTATTATTTGGTTTTACTGTAACATTTATATGTTGCCTAAGGACGTCTACATTATTACATCCGATAGATGAGGGAGGCACAAGACCGCGCAGGGTGGAAACGTTTGGAGGAGGTCCATGTTCAGCAGTGGACTTCCATAGGCTAATATGGAAGGATGTCTACTACTGGACTTATGTCCTGGAGGTTTACACCACCCGCAATTGTTTTTACCGCGCGCGATTTATTACCTTACAGTACTTACCAGATAAAATAAAAAAAGTAATATGTACCATATTTCTTATAAATTGAGGCACAATATCGATACTAATGAAATTGCAAATAATGTTAACAAAAAATAGATAACGTTTATTAATTTTATACCATTTCTTTTAGAGAAATTCCCTCTGTCTGTGTATTTAACATTTCCTGTGCCGAAGGGATGTTTTTGTAAGCATTTAACATATCCGACGGCACCGAACTATCTATACTGAATAAATATCCTGTGTCGAATTCAATTTCGTGCTCGCAACAAGATATTGAATATATAATTACTGTTTTAGATAGTATCTCATATAAAACTTCAATCGTAGGAAGGAAAAACATAAGTTTCCCTAAAGAAAATACTTCAAAAAGGCAGTTAGTCCGGGTAGTAGGGAACCTTTTGAGGACAAATTGGTTAGTAACATATTCTCGCTAACAGTATAAAGATCCCAACTAACAAGTTAGCGATAAAATAAGCGCTATAACAATCGGTTATTTGTTCAATTAAACACCAATAGCAATAGCGCGGCCTAAAAATTAGCGATATAGCGTACTATAACTCTCTTATAGTCCGAATTAGGCACCGGTGTTAGCACTGTAAGTTCTACAGCTGCTCGTATTAACTGCAACAGTGATAAATAAGTGGCATAATAATGCTACTATATGGTATTTTCTTACCAATGGCGATAGTTAAGAGTTAAACAGCCGTATTCATTACCCAAGATACTATTAAAGTAATAATATGTTATTCTATATCACTTGAAGTGTTGCAAAGTCTATATTAATCACCTGAGGTTCTATTTTAGTTATAAGATGTTATTTTATATCACTTGAAGTGTTGCAAAGTCTATATTAATCACCTGAGGTTCTATTTTAGTTATAAGATGTTATTTTATATCACTTGAAGTGTTGCAAAGTCTATATTAATCACCTGAGGTTCTATTTTAGTTATAAGATGTTATTTTATATCACTTGAAGTGTTGCAAAGTCTATATTAATCACCTGAGGTTCTATTTTAGTTATAAGATGTTATTTTATGTCACTTAAAGTGATGCAAAAACGCTGGAGTAGTGTAAATAAAATCTTTGCGCTTTGTAATGTTTTATGTACCTATTACTTCTGTATTTTATCTAAGTGTGATGTGTACGTAATGGCAGTTGATAAACAAAAACGGTAAGTCTTACAATAAATTATACATTTAGCGATTATTTAAGTGAAATACTATTGCGGTTGTATTTTTTCTGTTAATATATATATTATTTTTAATCTCAATTTTCAAGCGCCTTTAAAATAAGGCGTTTTAAGAAATCTTTAAACCAAAAATATAGCAAAAATATTAGATTTTTTTTTGTAATTTTGCTAATTGTACTAATTCCTTCCAAATAGTTAATCAAAAATTGTTAGATCTTTAATTGTGAGAAAACAACAATGATTTAAGTAAACATTATTATTAAAAGATACTCGTATATCAAGATTTTTAGGATAAAAAAAATGGAGTTATCAATTTAAATGCAAGGCTAGAGGCAATAGTGATAATTATATCTTTTTTAGAACTGTGCTATAAAATTATTTATTAGCTCTTCTGTTTGAACAACTACGTCGATTAGAACCTTAAATCATATCGTTGAAAGGATTTTTTATGATATTTGAGACATTTGGGTTCCTTGATAAGATACGTAAACCACTAATATGAAAACATAAAAGATTTTAATCAAGTTTATTGTATCTTTTTCAGTACGAGGCGGAAGAAAAAGAAATAACTATTATGCTTACACAAAGTGATACTGAAGAGGAAACCAGCGTCCGTCCAAAAAACACTGCACTAAAACCTTTGGACCTTCCTTAGGATCTTATTTTTACTCCTTTGCCAAATAAGAGCGATCACATATTATTTTCGATTTGTATTATATTTATGTGCAATTTTAGTAATGTAAACGAAATTCATATTGACAGATTTATTTTCTGTTACTTAGTACATTATTAATTAATAAGCCACAGTAGTTTTGTGAAGTACAAAAATCTTTTTATTTAACCTTTGCCATATAGGAGCGATCTCTATTTTTACACATTTATGCTGCATTTCGTATGTAGAATTTGTTAAGTAATTTTAGCGAGGTTTATATTGATTGATTTATGTACTTTCTGTTAGTACAGTCAGCGTCAGATAGATATGTGCTTTCAAAGTAGTTAAAATTATGTGAAGAATATAAATTCAGCATTATGTTATGTAGGAGAATGACTATTGTTTTGCATTTTAGTTTCTAATGTCTTTCTATTGTTGCAACTTAGATCCTATCTAATAGGTATAAATAAATACAAGGTATTGATTAAAACTGTATTTTATTTATCTTCATATCGTATGTATCAAGGGTATAAAATATGAAATATCTTGGTAGCTGAATCACAAATAAAGCACCGTATTTTAATAGGAACAGTTTTCCCGTCCAATCAAAAACCCCTTGCTCCAGTAATACCCCCATTTCACTAACAAAATCATTCAAAAAGAACTCTAGATTCTTGGGCTTCCCTGTTCCGTAATAAATTTCTATTATAAATGGACTAATTTTATATTTAAAATTAGCCAAAACTCTTTCTTGGCACTTTTGTAAATAGGTAAACCATCCAAATTTATATTTAATTCAATTTTATCAGGGAGTTTGTCCCAACTAGCCAGTATTTTAGTCAGACTGTTTGTGACCCCATGATGCCAATAATCCCCACCATCCATTGTTTTAACAGATTTATTTTTCTGTGTTTTCAAAATAGTCCGAGGGCCAGATGGTAATATATGTACCTATTTTCAAATCTCTTAATATATCTTTATAAATTCTTTATTTCCAATATTTTGATGGGCGGAACCCTCCTCTAATATACAAGATGGACGTTAAAATTTACCACATAAGCGATATAACGGAATTTTTTAACATTTCAAGTGATTATTAACACTAATGTAGACTTTTAAAGCTCATTAATATAAATAACCTCGTTAAACAGGTTAAGGTGGTATAGAAGGGTTTTATATTTCGCATATCGCTTTAAGATTGAATAACGTTCACACTAGCGCTCTTAGAGGGCTATAAAGCTTCAAGCTTCCCTAGCACCTCAAGCTATAAAACACCAATATTATCACTGCACTATTAAGAGTTATAAGATTGATTATTATAATCCTTAAACGGCTTGAGGGTTTTCTTATAACCACTTTAACATCCAAAGTGATGTTTAGCACTTAAAGGTATACATAGCACCTAAATAGAGCATTTACATCAGCAAGTGATAGTAGTCACTCCAAAAGAGCTTTTAATGTTAAAATCGACTTAAAGCTGCAATAAAACTGTAAAGTTCTAGCTTTTAGCACCTTATTACAACTTTAAGCTGAAGCGTAATTGTTCTATATCTTTTATATCACCTTACTATAGCTGGTGCTTAAGCAAGCTCTCTTATATCCGTACTATCATTTAAAAGTATTATTTTATATCTTACATAGCTACTATACAACTTAGAGCTTTAAATTTAGACCCTGTTATCGCTACTTTGCTTGTTGGGATACTTACTATGTGCAGTGGGTCTTCTCGCACGTCGACAAAGCAGTAACGCTGTGGCAAGCAGCACTAACAACGCGGCGGCTCCTAAAGCACCTCCAGCCGTCACTAGGGCTCCGCCCGGTGCTTTTGGACTGGATGTTTCTTCAGTGGGCGGTGCGTTCGTCTTGTTTATTGCTCCAGCCGCTGGACGAGTTGTTTTTGCAGTCTAGTAAAAATGTAAATTATATTAGTTTACTTGTAAAGTAATTCTTCCTGGAAAATTATAATCAATATTTAGTTTAGATGTTACATCAATTATACTCGAAAAAATAAATAAGTTGGTAGCCATCAAAAATTTCAATTGGTGTGTGTGAGCATGAAGCGTTTTCGATATCAAAAGAAATAAGATAGTTTATCGGTGATTAAGTAGCCATACTACTACTTACTTTGGGACTAGATACCTTTATGTGAACTCTACTGACCCGTGCCCACTACGTTGGGGACGAAAAAAAGGGGCCGTTTTTTAAACATATTTCATTACTGCTCCACTCCTATTAGTCGTAGCGTGATAATATACAGCCTATGACACTCCACAATAAATGGACTATTTAACACAAAAAGAATTTTTAAAATCGGTTTAGTAGATCCAGAGATTACCCCTTACAACGTCACAAACACACAATCACACAAACTTTACCTCTTTATAATATTAGTATAGATGTGATGGGAATATAATTACTGTAGATTGAAGCTCGTTTACCCAACATACGTATTAATAACCTGTTTACTTTAATTTGCGAATAAGGTCATCATTACTTTTTAATAACTCAAACCCACAGTTAATGCTTTAAATTGACAAACATTTTAAGATGTCGAAACTCCATTGAAAGTTATACATTAATCATGTTGTTTGTCCAACCTGCCAGTCCAAGTAAATAAAATAGTAAACAACTGATTTATGAAACGGTAGATACTTTAGAATTGTCCTTGTCAATCTTTAAGGTAGATCTTAATGGAATTAAAATTAATAATGAAAAGGGTCCATTGTCCTTGAGGTTTGATTTGCTATCTTATTACCAACTATAATACTGTCATTACTAGGTTGGGCCTACTCCAATAAAAGAGAGAAATATCTTACTAAGTTCTTTTTTGTTTGTTACATTAAAACTCATTATTCTTATAACCAACTAGGTGACCCGTGCCCACTTCGTTAGGTGGCGAAAAAAGCGAGTCACTTCTTTAAACATATTTAATTACTGCTCCACTCCTATTAGTCATAACGTGCTATAGCCTATGATACTCCACAATAAATGGACTATTCAAGACAAAAAGAATTTTTAAAATCGGTTAGGTAGATCCATAGATTACCCCTACAACGTCACAAACACACAACCTCTTTATAATATTAGTATAGATTTACCCCCTTACTCATAAACGCCTCTTAAAGGAGACGGGTTTTTTTCGCACCACCCTAAACAGTAATCTTTATTATTCATATTACTCACAAAAATAGTTATTATCTTAATATAGTTAACCGAACACAAATTATACTTAAACGAAGAGGGAATAATGAAATAATAATAAAAAAGGATTACACCTAAAAATGCTTGTTTTGGAACGTTCTTAGGTTTATTTTAATGGTTAATACAAATTATCAAGTAACGTACTTTAAAAATAATCGTAGAACGAAACGTAAATAACAGCCCATAGCAGATACTATAAAGCACGGACGTATACTATAACTGGATCGCTTACTACTATTTCTTTTGATCTCTAAGTTGATATACATATGGTTACTGTTCCGCTATCAATTGTAAAAGTAGAAAAACGAGCCAAGTGAGAGGACTGAAGTCGTAATGCGTCCTTGTCTAGCAAGTATGCCAGTGTAAAATAAAAACTGTTGTGGTAGAATGGTACATTTCTCAAAATCGGAAATAGTACGTATAGTATACGTTCGTGCTATAAAGTACAGTTTCAATCAGTTTGACACTGACAGACAACATTGTTATTGTTTCAGATTTTATTAGATAAATGCATGATTTTTATGTACCTACTTATATATTTTATAAAAATGCCATATTTAGATAGAGTGCATAATACACACTAAAGCTGCTCTTCCTGGATATTGTTGTTATTGCTTATTGAGCAGAGGCACAGTCTCTGTTAGATGTGTTATATGTGATGTGTAAAGTGTGGTTTTTATCTTGGGCTCTGCTTTTAGGTGAGCTTAAGCCACATGCGTCTATTTAAGATGAAATACAGCTTTAAGAGATGACTGTGTTAATTATAATTGTGAACAGTAATTAATATTTCTTGTGTCATATAATATATAGTGTATTGTTTCTCGTAACTACCTTATTATTTTAGATCTACAAGCAATAGCCAGCAAAACTGCGTTAATTCAAAAGGTCTTAGTTGCCTTATTAGTGTATATTCATTAAACAATCGCTGTTGCGAGATTTTAGGTTATCACTAGAGTCATGTTTTGATTGCCCTATTTCAGAGTATTCTCTCTTGAGGGAGTTTTGATATAATATGCAGACTGTCTATCTAGAGATTATAAGGAATAAACGGTATGCATTTCATTCCTAAACTCGCACAATTTGGGGCAAACTGGGCCTATTCGCTGAACAAAAAAAACCGTCGCCTTTAATCACTGTTTAGCGAGATTTTTTTTACGAATACCAACCTTATACCAAACAACGTAAGAGTTTAAGCTAATTAATCAATTGACTAAAATTTAAGAGGTTTATGAGTAATGTTAATCTATGAAAATAATTCAGCTAAACGAAAGTTATGGCAGCAATTTTGAATGCACTTATCCTGGAGAGATTTTTATAATTATATCTTACAGACAACTTCTCTTTGTAATGAGTATCGTGCTCTCATAAGCACATTAAGTATTGCACAGTTTCTGCACTTCGTACTCTTTAGCTATCCCTGTTATAAAGCATAGTTTTCTTTTTGGATTGACATAATTTTATAAGATAAATTTACTACCTCTTCAAGTTTATTCAACAGTAAACTATTTAAAAAAAAAATGAGTTAGATGACATAAAGTAACTGTACTACCCGGTCACATTATCTCGAGACCTGGCGTCGATGACGTCACGTCGCGTCGGACGAATCACTGGAAAGGAGAACGGGACGAAAGTTCGCATTCCAGCGAGGTCTCTAGATAAGGTGACCGTGTAGTAACTATAAACTAACCTTTATCGCGCTAAAGTCCGACGCAGCCTGTGCAGTATACGCCTGCAGTTTGATATCATAGCCAGTGTCAGGCGCGAGATGGTCCAACACTAAAGTTCTCGCACTGCCAGGAGCTGTCACTTTCTCATAAGCTCCGGCCGAGACCACGTCTCTGTAGTACACGTAGAAACCTTCCGCTTCGACTTCGCCGCCGCTTGACCACTGTACAAGGAAATTTAGATTAAATATAAACATTCCTCACACTTTCACACAACGCCTTATGGGTACTAGACAACGGATAAACATACTTAAATACTTTTTTTTGTAAATACTTACATATTATACATAGAAAACACCCAGACCAATTCAAACAATCATGTTCATGCACACAAAGATTTGCATTGAGCGGGAATCGAACCCGAGGGTTACGTTTTTCGAGAGTGTGTAGGTATCTAAAGGCTTAATGGATTTTTCCCTTGTAAGCTTCCGTCACATTCGTTTTTACTGTGATAGTGACACTGGCTAAATCAAAACAATTGGCGCCCATTTAAAATGTTTTAAATTTATTATTATTAAGCATCAGATTTTTTTAAGGTTATTCTATCATCTTCTTGCAGGGGTATATTAAAATTAAAATAAACATAATGGTGCCTTTAAATTTGGTAATTATTTTTAAGTAATCGGGTTTTTTATTTTTATAATTGTTACTTGTTTTCATACTCAGCAACGATCGGGTAAGTTTGAAAAATAATTAGTTCAAAAAGTCCCTTAAAAATAAAAGTAATGAAACTCACAGTCCACTCCAACTGTATAGTAGTAGGAGACATAGGTACGGCTCGTGAAAGTACTGGAGAACGAGGCGCTCTGAACCCACCGCGTTGTAGGTGGAACCGAGCTGAACTCTTGCCCATCTTGTTGTCTTGATTGGAGTATACTGCTGCTATGCGAAACCTGTTATAAAAAGAAAGAAGGTTAATGTTAATAAATAAATACTGACGGACATCTCTACACAGCGCCATCTGTTCCCAAAGTAAGCTAGGCTTAACCTGCTTGTGTTATGGTTAACACAACAACGGATATTGGTACTTATGTGTATACTTTTTTTTGTAAATACATACATATTATACATAGAAACACTCAGACCAATGCAAACAATCATGTACATACACACAAATGTTTGCATTGAGCAGGAATCGAACCCGAGATCTCTGCGTAGCAGTCATGTTATATAACCACTACGCCACAGAGGTCGTCGTTACTTTGCACAATTGTGGATCCGAATGGAATTTTGTTTTTCTATTAGGTATGTAATTCCTGCAATAGAGGAATTATTTCGTTTAGTTAAGTATTTATTTACATTTTTTATGTCCCATGTAAAGAAAAGGGGTAAGGTCTTACAAATATGAATATGTCTTTTACCACGTTGAAAAAAGCCACTATATTTTGAAAATAATACTCTTTTTAAAGCCACTCGAACACGTCAAAAAATTATGACGCAAGTACTTGAAAATAAAGACACTATTTAAATAATATGTTCTAGAATGTAATTAATTTTCATTTCTAAAAAAAGCCTAAACCAATAATTAACAACATTTTGTTCTCATACTTTGTTTGTCATACATAAACGCTGTGTCACTGAAAAATTATATGTTGCTAACATATAGTTTTACAGTGACACTTTTAACCTGCCATATTTAATTTTATACGAAGCGCGAGTTAAAGTGCTCTTACTTGAAGCCAACAAGAGTACTTGTAGCCTTATATGCCACACAGGTTTACATTTTATACTGGATTATACTAAAAAGAACGCGGAAAGGGGGAAAATAGGCCTAATTTGTTTTTGTATGAAACTGCGTATTTGTACGTAAATGAACTAGTCTAGACAACGGGCTTTAACACGTATTGTTTACAGTTTTGAGGTCGCATAAAAGTAGGTGGGTTCTAAATTTAACTTTTTTATTTGCCATCTGAGGTAATATCCTTTCTCGTCCTAAGGTCTTATGAAAATGCTAAGAGAAGTTGAAGAATTGCTACGCTCAAGTCCATTCTTTGGGATATAATATACAATTATTGTTTTAATCAAAACAGTAATATATTTACTTTACACGAAGTGCAAAGTGGGTTTCTTGAACTTAAGCCTTTTTTTATGTAATAGGAGGCAAACGAGCCAGCAGGTCACCTGGTGGTAAGTGATCACCGACGCCCATGGACACCTGCAACACCAGAGGAATCACAGATGCGTTGCCGACCTTTTAAAAGGGAGTACGCTCGTTTCTTGAAGCTCCCCAAGCCTCTTTCAAATTCCCTCATAATAAAACTTCTGTTCACCTTTATAAGGTTCACGTTCGTCATTTCAGAACCTTTGATACCATAACAGTACCTAAATAACACTTACTTGTAATATTTGCCAGCATTCAATCCATCAATTTGATACGAGTGTATGTATGAAGGTATGTCTTGATAAGCAGTATTCCACTGAACGTTGCTCGAGTTGCTTACTTCTTTGTATTGTACCTATAAAACAAAGTTGCATAAAATAAGAGGAAAAGATGTAATACCACCTACTACCAGGCTTAGGTACCAGGTCTAATAAGCAATCGTTTAAGTATTATTGCACATCATACGGATTCAAAGCAAGAAATACAAAAAATTCACAACATTTAACAACTAGATTATACTAGAAACAAATTGTTCATTCCAATGTCCATCAAGTTTCGGGGCAAACTAGAATAATTTCAAGCGCATAAAACACTAAACTTTCCTCCGCATTTTCATCTACAACGAAAAAGGCAAGTCAAAAAGCAGTGTCTAATAAAAAACCCCTTACTAAGTCAGCTCTTTGGCGTAAAAGAAACGAGTTTGTGTTATTATTCTAGCAGGCTGACGCTTCCAAACACAAAGTCTTTGCAACCGAGATTTACCCAACCAGTAAAAAACTATTTAAAAAGTAGAACATCATAAGACTTCGTAATAGTTACATAATGTTGCAAGTATTAAAAAGCGGAAAAAATATTTTAGGACAAAACAGGAACTTGTCAAAACGATAGTTAAGATCCAAAATCTATAAGTTTCTGTATTTGTCTATGTTTGATCAACTTTATTTCACTTTTAGCTAAATAAATGTTATCTTAAAATACAGTTTTTCTTTTAATCGGTCTTAAAATTAAAATAACTAAGTTCTTGTGAAACAAACAAAAATTAGAACCGAATTAAAACCTCCTTTTTTCGTTAAAAAACCTATCTTTACTATACCTTTCTAACAGTAGTTAATCTATGGTTTCCAATCGAATGATCACTTATCTTATTCATAAATCTTAGTTCAATCTTGTACTTCAGAAGAAAGATAATACAGATCTCAATGTTATAAAGGACCGATCGTTTGTTCATAATGATAACAAGTACTACTAAGAAGTTATTACAATGAAATTTCTTGGCTCGTATAAACGCCTACTAGGAAATCTTGTTCTGATAAGTACTTAAAGTATAAAGTGGAACGATAAAGTATTAAAATCTTTGTAAAGATTGTATACTTTCGTTGAATTAAAATACTTTAATCAAAACAAAAGTAAAACCCGACTAATACGGTATATTGTTCTAGCTAGTAAGTATGCATTTTTGAATTATGAATAGTAAAATGTAGTAGATTTATGTGAGCTGAAGTCTAGACTGACTTCAATGACTGTACGAATGATTTCCAGGCCCTTGTAATTTGTTTACTGTATTTAATAAATTAATAAATATACTTGTAAACCAAAAAAAGATATAAAATAAACAGCAAACATTACCATTTAATTTTGTTCCGTATGTAATTTTATAAATTTACTAAAAGCTAATGACGTACTTTAGATTGAAGTTATTGTGTCTTATTGAAAACATGTAACCATATTTCATTTCTTTTAATTATTACATATTTTATTTAAATTTTAATGCATGTTGTGGTTAACCTGAAATTATGCAGTTAGCTTAAAGTAATTATAAGTCTAAAAAATGTTTGATATTGCTGTACTTACGTTGGTAACCCTTTATAAATAAATTAATTAATGTATGTATATGTGCCGTACCTTATAGAATCGAATAGGTAGTCCTTGGTTGTCGTGTGACCAGGTAACCATCACGCTTTCGTCATTGAGGCGTGTGACTGTTGGTCTTGATGGTGGTATCATAACCGCTGTAACAATAATGAAACTATTTTTACAAGAACAATTATTTAAAAAAGACTTCCGCTTTAGGGTCGTAGCACATATAACGTAACGGAAACGTATCGGCACCGTATCAACTCGAGCCGTTCAGTATTACTTATTTGTATGAAACTCCTTACTGCAACGCACACTAATCGGAATCGTAACGTAATCGGATTTTTGACGTTTGACACCGAGGAAAAAGGCGAGTCGGTGCCGATCCGTTTACGTTTCGTTATATGTGCTACGACTCTTATACTCGTATCTTACTACTATCTTATAGATCAAGACCTATGTGTCGCGAAGAATTTTACAGACACGATATAAACAACATTCAAACTCAAGACAAACATTTTTGAATCACTATAGCTTGCGTAGGGTTCGAATCCGCGCCCACATATAAAGTAGTCACGTACACACGAACACTTATTAAACTAAAATACTTTTAATATACTCAAAAATCCGTGTGGTGACGGAGTAAGAATACTATATGTCACCACCCCATCTCGTCCTATAGGTATCGTAAAATCCTTCTAAGGGACTAGACTATCCGTGAATATTATCTTTACGAAATAAAAAGAAGGAAAACTTGAAATTAGACCCTATACCAATCCGTCTGGCCAGCGTGGTATTAGTAGGCCAAGTATCCCTCCGTCACGGGAAGAGGTCCGTCCATGCAGTGGGACATTAATGGGCTGTTATGATGATGATGACTTTTAAAATACTCAAAAATACACTTAACGATGAAGTCAAGAAAAATTACTTACATTGAAATGACATGTAATATAATAATATTATCTACTCAGTAAAAAAGGTTCTACAAACATATTTCTTTAGATGCGATGAGAACGGATCAAAGCATGATCCTCTTTCATCGTATCTGTTCTCAATAGATTCTTTTGTATTAAATATACTTTGTCAAACATAAGAGTAATTTAAAAAGGTATGTCAAGATTCGCGTCATAAAGCGAAAAGTTAGTCTTTCTAAATATTATATTGCAAATAAGTCAGTCCATTTCTGGTATCGCTAAAGCCCGATTTACACATCGACAAGTACAGTAGCGAGTTAAGTAGTAAGTTGTTGATTAAGTTGATTTAAATAGATCTCCATACTATTTTTTTAAGAGTTAAAGTGGCGAGACGCGAGAGAGGGGGCTACTTCGTACTTAACTCGCCAAAAAATAGGATGGAGATCTATTTAAATCAACTTAATCAACAACTTACTACTTAACTCGCTACTGTACTTGTCGATGTGTAAATCGGGCTTAAGGGTTATAGGCAAAGGTGAGAGTGATCGGTTTACCAACAAACGGACCGTATATTTGTTACTAGCTTTTCCCCGCGGCTTCGTTCGCGTTAAATTACAGAAGTAAAAAAAAGTAGCTTATGTTACTCTCCATCCCTTCAACTATGTCCACATAAAAACACGTCAATTGTCGCTCAGTTTTGGCGTGAAAGAAAGACACAGACACACTTTCCCATTTATAATATTAGTATGGATACATCTCAACGTAGCCAAAACTATTAAAAAGTCCACAGCTGGACAAAGAATGGACCTTCAAAGTTCTCCTTCAGAGTTGAGATTACCTTCGTCTAAACTGTGCCTTCCTCATCGTTCGGTTGCCCGTACCCTCAGATCACAAACATATCGTCTATCTGCCTTGTAAGGGGTCTTCCCACTCTACGACTTTTAGTACAGTCAGAGGCAAAAATATGTAAATACCACAAAGTCTCATAAGACGTCACCATTAACAAGAACATAAACATGTATTCAAATAAGTGTTCATATTGTACACATTGTATTGTTAATAAATATGTATTCAATAGGTAAAAAAATATGTATGCTTCAAAAGAAGCATAAACATGTACACACTACCAGCGATGTTGCCAACTCGTGCAGTGTACGGGAGCCGCGCATGACTGAACGGCAACGTCGCCCGCAGCGTCGCTCATTTGCGGTCGAATTTCTAAAATTGAATTTCTAAAACTCACTAGTTGTAGTGAGTGATTATGGCAGTATACAAAAGTCAAGGCCAATTTCAAAGGCTTGACAATTTGATCAAAACTGTTGTCAACACGATAGCTTTGCTTGTATAGAGCTTGGCTGAAAAGAAAACAGCTCCGGTTCGATCCTGAGGAAGGGATTACTTTTTGTGTTTTTTTATTTTGTTTTCTACTATTATTATTCAATACGAGCTGTAACCGCGACTTCGTTTATGAAAAAAATGTATAGTCGTCAATTAAATGACGTTTTTTAATATTTGGTTAAGCTTAGACTGGACTATTTTATTATCTATAGATAAACTGCATGCAGTATTTTTGAATTACTTAATAAAATAAACACAAACACATTGAACAATAATTTAACATTTTGTGTGTTTTAATTTTTTTTTATGAGCAATTAGTAGTAGGTAATGTACATGTTTATGCTATCATCATAATCATTGTATACATATTTATTTGCTCAAGAACGTACCCATGATTATTAGCAGTTGGCGGTGTACATGTTTATACTTCTTTTGCTGAATACATATTATTTTACCTATTGAATACATATTTATTAACAATACAATGTGTACATAATATGAACACTTATTTGAATACATGTTTATGTTCTTGTTAATGGTGACGTCTTATGAGACTTTGTGGTATTTACATATTTTTGCGTCTGACTGTACAAAGTCGCCATTCTAGAACCCCTAACTCGTGTTCTGCCCACTGTCACTTAATACAGGCAATCCTAAATCCCATGATGGCGCAAGGATTGATTTGATGAACTAAGCTCAGCTCAGCAGTATAAAAAAAATAACACAGAGATCAGTTTCCAATTTGAAATAAGAATCATTGACAGAATTGCATGCTTTGGACTTTATACTTTTTGATCAAGGGTTACGATCAAAAAGTCATAAATTTTTGACGTAAGGACCATAGCCCAGAGCGGTGTACGCGTCGCAGATTTTTCTTGAGACTTTGCCCTCTTTCAAAATCACATTTCGCAGTATTACTACTGCCTGCGACTGCTTATGCGCAGAATTAGTATATATAGTAGTAGTATTAGTATTTAAGTACAATATTTTATAAATTATAGCCTATGTTATCCTACTAATATTATAAGGGGAATTTTTAATTGCACCTCTATTTAAAATTTAAGCAAACAACAATTATCCACTAATAATGTACCAGCATATCAAATAAATGACTGTTTATCAAATTAAATAATTGTATAACTAAATGTGTAGCATAAGAAAAGGTCTAAAATATATCAAAGTTAGCGACTTTTTTTATCTAATTTTACTACGAAAATCTTGCTAAAACCACAGATATAAGCACTGTAAAACAAAATTACTCGCCATATAACAAAAATACTGATTTGCACACTAAATTATCCAATATTACCACCGAATTACTAAAATCATTATCTAAAATTGCATAACAGAGAATGCATGTTTTAGGTTATCTAATGACTACACTAATTTGCTACTTGTTGAACTAATATCGCTTTAACACAACTATATTTTTCTTTGTTCAACTGTTTTGTTGACACTTAAAAAATTTTGACCGATTTTGAACTTTTCGATCAAAATATCATTTGGTTAGGTTATGTTAGAACTGTGACAACCAACGCGCGAAGGCGAGCGAGCGCAGCGAGCGGGCCGCGGTAGCGGCCGCCGAGCGCCACATTCTTAATTTACGAAAAAAAAAATTTTTCATTCTCGAAAATTTTACAAGTCCTGGCTCCATTATGTCACACCACCTGCAGAAGCTAAAAACATACCTATCAGGATAAAGCGAAAACGCGGACGACCAACAAAAGCAAGACCTGCCCTGATTATAGTAAAAATATATATTTTTTTAATATTTTAATTAATTTGTTAAAAAAGTCTGAGTAGTCTTACCGTTGTGCCATAATTAGTGATTATGATGATAACACTTATTTGATTTTTTGAGAACTATAATTTAATAAACATGACTGATTAAATGGTGTTTTATTTAGAATAACTCATGTTCTTTAAAATTTAGTAGGTGACGTATTCCAAAAAAACAGATTAAATGTTTCGTTGCACTGAAAGGATAATTAGATTTACTATATTATATCAGATAGTAAACTAGTAAAATAGTTTAGCTTTAAACATCAAACAGTGTAGTACATTTGATTTATTTGATGAACAAATTTAGTGTGCAATTCAGTATTTTTTTTAGCAATTTCGAATACTTTGATAGGAAAATGTGGATTTACAGTTGTAAGATTAAATACTACCCATATTATAAATGCGAAAGTTTGTGAGGACGGATGGATATTGTTACTCTTTCACCCAAAAACTACTGAATGTATTTTGATGAAATTTTGAATATAGGTAGTTTAGGGTGTAGAATAACATTTAAGCTACCTATACAATGCGGCTAAAGTCGCGGGCATCAGTTCGTAAGGTATATAATTGTAAAATTTCAATAAATCCTTTTAGTAGTTTTAACCTGCAAGATTAACAAACATCTATCTATACTTACAAACTTTCGCGCTTATAATATAAGCAGGATTTACCATATCAAAAAATGTGAATAAGGAACAGAGGAGGAAAATAGATATAGAGGTTAAATCTGGAGATAAATCCCGGAGCGAGTAGAGATAGCAACTACGTGACTGTGTGACTGACAAGGCAGTATAACAGATAACTGATAAGCTTTTGCGCTTTCGTAATGCTACCAATTTATTATTAAACGTTTGATAATCTTAATACCTTTGTGTTTTCTTGGATTCTTCCTGTTGTGGCGTTTTGGTGATTGCGTTGGATATCTCGCTTTTGGTGTTCCGGATGGATAGTCCTGTAAAATTTGATAGTTAAATATCTTGTTTTGAATAAAATTATAAATATTAAACGTAAACGGGAGTTTAAATCTTACGCTAGATGTTTCGGCATTTAAGCTCTTGTTTACCTCAATGTTTGTATTAAGTATATAACCAATGAAATTATGTTTCAATAAAAATGTTTAAATATTGTAAACAGTAATGCATGCCTTGGCAACTTGTAAATGAAACAGCACTATTGCCAGAGCCACTAAAATCTGTTTTGATGCTTTCCTAAGTGTACGTTTTGTAAGTTGTCCTCAAAAATAAATAAATAAATATTTATTTTAAGCTCAGAGCGTGCGCTGCACTGTGTTCGTCACCCTGGGACTCAAACTGTTAAGTAAAACATGGTAATATTTGCGCAACAGTAACTTGATGGCATGTTAACCACGGACAGCGGACGTACCAACCCAGAGGGCCTTCCGCTGGAGAAGTTGTCCACCAAAAGAAAAAAAAGGAATGTTCACAGGAATTTACTCAGCATCTTACCTACATGTTTATAGCGTCATATACATATATGATGACTAGCTCACCCGTGCCCACTTCGTTGGACGGCAAAAAAACGCGTCCCTTTTTTAAACATATTTCATTACTCCTCCACTCCTATAAGTCATAGCGCGATACTATATAGCCTATGACACTCCCCGATAAATGGCCTATTAAACACAGAAAGAATTTTTAAAATCGGTTCATTAGATCCAAACATTACCCCTTACAACGTCACAAACTCACAAACTTTACCTCTTTATAATATTAGTATAGAAGTATAGATGTCAACACTGTTAAAAGAAAATTGAATGTGTCTTAATGTAAGGCGTATTCAATTTACACGGGGTATCCATGTATCTACTGAGACTATTTACAAATATCCTTGAGAGAGCAGAATAGTCATTGTTACTTTCGAAACAGTACGTTGTTTTGATTTTTTTAACTAGAACTGTCTCACTGGTCAGCAAAGGCAGATATCTATATATATAAAACTCAAAGGTGACTGACATAGTGATCTATCAACGCACAGCCCAAGCCACTGGTGGGATCTGGCTAAAATTTGGCATGCAGGTAGATGTTATGACGTAGGCATCCGCTAAGAAAGGATTATGATGAATTCTACCCCCAAGGGGATAAAATAGGGGATGAAAGTTTGTATGAAACTTTGTCAATTTCAAACCGATAGGCTTGAGACTTTGTATGCATACAGCTACTATGACGTTGGCACCCCCTTAGAAAGGACTTTGATAAATTCTACCCCCAAGGGGATAAAATATGTGATGAAAGTTTGTATGAAACTTTGTCAGTTTCAATACGATCGGGCTGAGACTTTGCATGCATATAGCTATTATGACGTTGACATCTCCTTTAAAAGGACTTTGATAAATTCTACCCCCAAGGGGATAAAATAGGTGATGAAAGTTTGTATTAAACTTTGTCAGTTTCAATACGATCGGGCTGAGACTTTGCATGCATATAGTTACTATGACGTTCGTAGCCCCTTAGAAAGGACTTTGATAAATTCTACCCCCAAGGGGATAAAATAGGGGATGAAAGTTTGTATGAAACTTTGTCAATTTCAAACCGATAGGCTTGAGACTTTGTATGCATACAGCTACTATGACGTTGGCACCCCCTTAGAAAGGACTTTGATAAATTCTACCCCCAAGGGGATAAAATATGTGATGAAAGTTTGTATGAAACTTTGTCAGTTTCAATACGATCGGGCTGAGACTTTGCATGCATATAGCTATTATGACGTTGACATCTCCTTTAAAAGGACTTTGATAAATTCTACCCCCAAGGGGATAAAATAGGTGATGAAAGTTTGTATTAAACTTTGTCAGTTTCAATACGATCGGGCTGAGACTTTGCATGCATATAGTTACTATGACGTTCGTAGCCCCTTAGAAAGGACTTTGATAAATTCTACCCCCAAGGGGATAAAATAGGTGATGAAAGTTTGCATGAAACTTTGTCAGTTTCAATAACTTTGTCAGTTTCAATCCGATCGGGCTGAGACTTTGCTTGCATATACTTACTATGACGCTGGTACACCCTTAGAAAGGACTTTGATAAATTCTACCCCCAAGGGGATAAAATAGAGGATGAAAGTTAGCACGAAACTTTGTCAGTTTCAATCCGATCGGGCTGAGACTTTGCATGCATATAGATATTATGACGTTGGCACCCCCTTAGAAAGGACTTTAATAAATTCTATCCCCAAGGGGATAAAATATGTGATGAAAGTTTGTATGAAACTTTGTCAGTTTCAATCCGATCGGGCTGAGACTTTGCTTGCATATACTTACTATGACGTTGGTACACCCTTAGAAAGGACTTTGATAAATTCTACCCCCAAGGGGATAAAATAGAGGATGAAGGTTAGCACGAAACTTTGTCAGTTTTAATCCGATCGGGCTGAGACTTTGCATGTATATAGATATTATGACGTTGGCACCCCCTTAGAAAGGACTTTGATAAATTCTACCCCCAAGGGGATAAAATATGTGATGAAAGTTTGTATAAAACTTAGCTTCTCTCAATAACTGCATGTTTTATGTTTTATGCTCACGAGTAATTTCTCTCAATAGCTTAGTAGTTTTAGCGCCTAATGACAGATTAATTATCTAAACTTCTATACTATTATATAAAGCTGAAGAGTTTGTTTGTTTGTTTGAACGCGCTAATCTCAGGAACTACTTCTTCGAATTGAATTTAGTTTTCGGATAGGCCATTTATCGAGGAAGGCTATAGGCTATATAACATCAAGCTATGATAAAAAAAAATCAAAATTGGAGGGCCTATGTGCCTACTTAGAAGGTTCATGTTCACTCAGAGGGAAATGGAGAGAGCTATGTTGTAGCCTGACCTATGGGCCTTCTCAGAAGGCTCGTGGTTTCTTAGAGGGCAATGGAGAGACCTATGTTGTATCCTAACCCATAGGTTAGGATACAACATAGGTCTCTCCATTGCCCTAGGCCATAGGCCCATAGGGCCTATTCAGTAGAATCATGGTCACTCAGAGGGCAATGGTGAGGGCTAAGTTGTAGCCTGACCTGTGGGCCTACTCAGAAGCTTCATGGTTACTCAGAGGGCAATGGAGAGAGCTATGTTGTAGCCTGAACTATAAGCCTACTCAGAAGAATCATGATCACTCAGAGGGCAATGGAGAGACCTATGTTGTAGCCTGACCTATGGGCATACTCAGAAGGCTCATGGTCACTCAGAAGGCTCATGGTCACTCAAGGGCAATGGAGAGAGCTATGTTGTAGCCTGACCTATGGGTCTACTCAGAAAGCTCATGGTCACTCAGGGGCATTGGAGAGAGCTATGTTGGAAGTTTTCCTGTGTGATCGAATCAAAAATGAGAAGATCCGCAAGAGAACCAAAGTAACCGACATAACCGGTTAAAGTAAGACAAGCAGGGCACATAGCGCGGAGAACCGACAGCTGTTTGGGCAGAAAGATTCTGGAATGGCGACCGGCGACAGCGCTGTTGTGAACGACTGGAAGCCGATGGATGAGGGAGGCACAGGACCCCATAAGGTGCAATACTTGGAGAAGTCCTATGTCCAGCAGTTGACGTCGATTGGCTGATATGATGATGATGATAACTTTGTATGGATTAAACAAGTTATTTTATCATTTTATTTATTTTCATTAAGAATTTGTGTACAAAGAAGTTTTGTAGGCCCCTTATTTTTACACACGCTAAACAAAAAATAGGCCTAATTAATCATAATACTTCTGAACGCGAGCGAAGCCGCGGGCAACAGCTAGTTATGGTATAAAAATACATTTTGGTATAAGAAACAAAATATTTACACATTTTATAGAGTATACTTAAACTTCTCTCTATCCAGAAAATAGTGTACTTACCTTAATTAGTTCCACATGACATAAACTAACATATCTGAATTTGTACTATTTTTCCTTTGGATATTTTAATACTAGCAGTTGATAGTTGTAATAGGAAATTGTAGAATGAATATGACGCAGATTCTAATAGATTTTTTAACTGCAATACAGTTAATGGCCTCCGCAATTTTGTATGTTTGATAAAATTATTTCATTCTCTTACATATTGATATTATTGGCCGTCACTACGCAAGTCAAGTTACTAATCTACGTATACCTCCACTTGCCAGAATTTCATTTGTCCGAATTTTCATTTTCCTTAATTTGATTTGTATTAATATTGTTTGCCATAATCGTCCTTAGCCATAATATTTACTTGCCATAATTCAATTATGTTTAAACTAAGAGATTTAGAACAATCCAACTTACATAGGTAAGGTTAGGTTTTTTCTTTAAGCCACCAAGAAGTAGGCTGTTTTGCCGTTATGTCTTGTAAAATTATGGCAAAAGAAATTCGGGCATAAAAATACTATGGCATATAATTTTCGGGCAAACAATAGATAACCACTAATTTAAGTTACCTGGTCAGGTATCTGCAGAGGCACTACAGACAGCATGGCGGCTCCATACGCACAGCCGAGGTTGTTACAAGCGAAGCACTGCACGATGCCCGCGTGACGCTTTGCTACTTGCGTGATTTGCAGGTCTGTGTCTGTACATAATATAATTTGGTTAATATTTCACTGCAGGTACGGGCCCTATCTCCGTGTGGTGACGGTGGTGACGTAAGAATAGAATGTGTCACCACCCCGTCTCATCCCATGGGTGTCGTAAAAACCGACTAAAGGACTATCCGTGAATATTATCTTTACGATATATAAAAAGGAAAACTTGAAATTAAACCCTATACCAATACGTCTGGCCAGCGTGGTTTTAGTAGGCCAAGTATCCCTCCGTCCCCGGGAGGAGGCACGTCCCTGCAGTGGGACGTTAATGGGCTATTATGATGATGACAGGTCCCATGTTCTCCTTTAAGGACGAAAGGAAATGATGTTTTCTAATACCACGTTAGCAAGATGTATTGGTGTAGGTTTTATGTAAAGTTCTTCTTCCTTTGTTTCCGTCTCCGTGGACTTTAATAGGTTTTTGCGATAGCATAGCCGTAGGAGAAGATGGAGAGGACACAACGTATACTTTTACCACAAGCAGAAATAAAACATCTGAATGTGATTTTTTTGAGGAATATTATGAGAAATATTTACTCTGTGTAAACGGCCTTTTTGTACAAAATAATAACTTCATTACATTGACATAAAAGTAATTTACTTACCATTAAACTCAATTTCTTTTTCAGATCGAAGTACTTCTGAGTTCAACACCCAATGCACACTAGGTGGTGGCTCTCCGTATGAATTCCCGCAGGACACTTGAGCAGTCCCTCCTTCGTTTGGAGTAGTGACAGACACGTTGCCTTCCCAGTGAGGAGCCTCCAGGGCAATCACTTTCCATGAACGACGGATGCCTCCGGCTAAGCACGAGTAGACGCCCTAGAAATAACAATTTGTGTTTAATGCGAGTTTGAGACAGAGTATAAAAAGGTTTTACTATTAAAAACCTCTGGTAACCACTACTTACTCTATTTATTCAATAAAACGGCAAGTTCCGCAGTAAATATCATACCTTATAATGCGGAGTCTAGCGCTCAGCAGAAGAATACCGGGTCTTTAGTATTTAAATAAAGTAAAAAGCTATTTTTTATCGCAATATCGCATGTCTTCGATAATGCAGCAAGCAGCAACATGTGTAATCGATTTTGAAGACACATAAAAGTTTTTCTAATATTCTAAAAAATAACAAAGAACAATAAAAATAAGAAACAGTTGATTAACCGAATACAAACCTCATTGTCTGCTGTAAAAGGAGATACGACTAGTAAATTGTCAAATCCTATGACTCCACCTTCATAACTCCAAGTTATCTTAGGAGGAGGTGAACTGACAGCGCCGCACCATAGTCGAAGATCTTCGTTAGGTTTGACTGGTATTGTAAGTACTCCTTCATTATCAAGTACTCCGACGTAATCTTCTGCTTCCAGAAACCTAGTGAATGAAAGAATCACATTTTTAATTTGTTTTTATAAAGACCGCCGTTTTCGTTAAAAAAATCTTCACAAAGGTAAGTTCCAATCTACTTTGTTTTTTTATAAACACATGGCAATATGACCATGTTGAACCTGATGGTCAACACAGTCTAGAAATGCGACGGACGGTTGTCAAAAATCAACTTCAATCAGTGGTGTCAACCTTCCCGGTCTGGATACCCATAGCACATGATAGAGGAAATACTAAAGTCGGAAAGTTTGTTCGACAATTTCATGGTACGGGAAATAATTCCCGAATTTTGATGAAAGACAATAACTGACAGAACTTCTGACTTGCTGTTCCGAACCTCTGAACATGGAATCAGACATACAATTTTAGTTACCTGACATCTCTGCTGGTTTCCCTTTGTATCCTGACATGTGTCTTCTGTTCAAACTCTAATGTGTCGCCACTAAGTTCGTTTGTAGCTCTACAACTATACAGTCCACTGTCGTCGATCGACGTATTGCTTATTACTAAAATACCATGAGGTGTATCCAGTTGTTTCTTTATACCCTGTAATAACAAAATTATTATATAATAATATTTATTTATTCAGCTTTATACTAAAACTACTATAGATACATTTCAAACTATAGATACATTTTGATATCTGTGCCTGAACTAGGCTTAACTCATTGTCCTAAAAATGTATTTAAGTATCCATTGTACAATTAAAGAATATTTTTTTTATCTACTGTACAGTTGAAGGGACCATGAAAGATCTTCCAACTAGGTAACCACCAATTTTTTCACATTTTATGAGTGAAGTGAACCTTCTGTCCAACTTTTTAGCGTCACGTCTTTTTATTTTTTTAGAGGCAGCATTTGAACGAGATACAGGGTGTAGCAAGCCCAGTGTGGCGAGGACTTTTACAACTTTTGGTCTTGAACCTGAAGTCTCCATGATTTCAGGTTCAAGACCAAAAGTTGTGAATTCGAAACCGACATCTCATTGAAAAGCTCGGACAAGCTGCAACCGCAACAGTAACAAGGCCGATACAGCCAAGTGTCTGCTCACGCTATTAAAACCTCTTTTTAAGTATCTACTTAGAACACCGCAAATTAAAAACTTAAAGCTTAGAGTTATTTATGGCAACAGGCGTTCAAAGCCACCGCAAGCTTAGTAAAACACTTTGATTTTATAAAAGATAAAAGCTGATTTAAAATGTATTTACCAACTATTCATAATCTAAGCCGGTGCCTGTGTCTGAGTTCTTTTAACATAAAAGCAAGAATATTTTTGTACAGTTTTTTTTATTTTTGCTTAGCAATTTATCTTGTAAACTCATTCATAAGCTGGTCAACATTAAACGTTGTAAAAACTTTAAACAACAAGCTAGTGTAATAAAAAGGTAGGAATATTTTCGCTTTTAATAAAAGGAGTATTTTCACTGTTTATTTTTGTAGTAAGTCAAAAATCTTTTCTCTTGTAGTAAAATTCTTATTCCTTTGAGGAATGAACAAGTATCATATTACTCTTAGGGTAGAAAATAACAGCTTGTATCCCAGGAAGACGATGTATAAACTATTGGGCCAAGCACTGATTTAAACCTCCAGTACAATAATGCACTTAGGGCATTTTCGGGAATAGCACGGTATTGCGTCAACCATATTCTCTGAAAGGCATATTGATGATTTCTCGGTAAGAGGTGCGCCTCCCTGTTCGCACTAGTTCACGCCTGTACCGGCAGTAATAATGTTACTTGTACTTAAGTTAATTGTCACTAACACCTATAGTAACTATACACCTATTGTTTGAAATATAGATTTATTTACTTACCACTTGCTGTTGCCCATAACTGGGCAAGATTAACAGTTGGTATAGGTTAAATTATAATCTGTATAAAATGTAGCCTATGTGTTTTATTTTGACGTACCTAAAGCTATATTATTGTGAAGTTTTATTAATAGCCATTCAGTAGTTTTTACGTAAAAGAGTAACAAACATCCATACGTACTTACAAACCTTCACGTTCATAATAATAGTAGGGTTCTAAAACAGAGTATAATAGTAAAATATTACCTTAGGCCCCTCCTTCCACCAGGACAGTATAGCAGGCGGA
The DNA here is from genome assembly GCA_905475405.1 of Schrankia costaestrigalis. Lineage (NCBI taxonomy): Eukaryota > Metazoa > Arthropoda > Insecta > Lepidoptera > Erebidae > Schrankia > Schrankia costaestrigalis. The sequence goes on along the minus strand of FR997840.1, from coordinate 13,961,120 downwards.
TCAGAACTAGGCTCCTTACAATGTAGTACTAGCGTATTGTATATCGGAGCTATGATGACCCTCTCGTCAGCTGATATGGAGTTCTGCGCGTTGTTCAGTTTAGCTACTGATAATCGTGCTGGCACTGATGTCAGGCTTACTGCTCCGTACCAAACTACGCACTGGAAAGAAGCCAAGAGTTTTAATATGTTTGTAGTACTCGTTGGTAGTATCTCCGCGTGGTGACTAAGTAAGAATACAATATGTCACCACCCCATCTCATCCTATGGGTGTCGTAAAAACCGATTAAGGGACTATCCGTGAATATTGTCTTTACGTAATAAAAAGGAAAACTTGGAATTAAACCCTATAAACATCCGTTTGGCCAGCGTGGTAGTAGGCCAATATTCCTCCGTCACTGGAGGAGGCCCGTCCCTGCAGTGGGACATTAATGGGCTGTTATGATGATGATGACTCGTTGGTACTACATCTGTGTGGTACTAGACTAAGACTGAGGGTGTCCCTGTAGCATGGGGAATTTGGTGTAAAAGGGACTTGTGCTTAACAGTCTATATCTTAAAGATGAAAAACTTGACACACAACGTGTCTGGTTAGACCTATGATAGAATTTGTTGACGTTCATAAAATGTGCAGGGAAAAAAAATGGACTTTCGCCCTAGTAATGCAAGAGACTTAAAAGAACCGCGTAGTTAATTCATACTTCGAGGGGACCTGTGTGAGGTATATTTAATTACAGTCATAAATATGTACAGTAAGGACCCCAAAAAGCTGTATAATTTGCCCTAAACAACATCACATTATGAACTCCTATGACATGTATTAAATAAACAAACAAAACAAACCATTCTGTACAGATAATGTAGCAAAATTTATGAGTAGGTCCAACCAAAAAATACATTTCAAATCGATGTCATTTAAAGCAATAATTTATAGTCAGCCTCTTAAACTAACTATTCACTTGTTGACAACAATATTACTTAACAAGCGGATGCCACTGGTCATCCCTACAGAGTAATCTCTTAGCCATCTTTTACGACACCCATGGGACAAAGGAATTTGTTCGGCAAGGGGACAACGTTGCTTCAATTGTTAATCTTCTTTGATTTATTGTAGTCGGTATTTGATTGAAAACAGATTTCTTTAAAAAAATAATAATCATCGTTAACTGTGTTACCAGCCTGTCCTGCCAGTTGACACAAAAGTAAGGAATGTATCATATAATATGGTACACGGGACAGAAAAATGTTTAATACTTTCTTTTCTTTTTTTAATACATTTTACACACTAGGGATGTGCGTAAAATGTATTAAATCATCCGTGTCTAGAGGATTTTTACAGACACGATTGAACGGACACAAAGAACATCTAGACTCAATACTAAAATTAGTGTTAGTGGATCACGCTAACTACTAATAAAAATAATATCCTACGTGGCATGGGGTTGAAAATTATCTTTACGAAATAAAAAGAAGGAAAACTTGAAATTAAACCCTAAGTATACCAATCCGTCTGGCCAGCGTGGTATTAGTAGGCCAAGTATCCCTCCGTCCCGGGAGGATGCCCGTCCCTGGAGTGGGGCATTATTGGGCTGTTATGGTTTAGGGTTGAAAACCACGACCTCGCGTACGCTAGATGCTACCCATGACCTTTGCGCAGGTCAGTTAATATTAGGTCGTAAAAAAAGGGTATTACTATGTTGTAAGGCAAAGAATTTACAATATAAGTAATGTTATTCTCTACGAAAACTTGTTATTTTAGGACAATAAAGTATTTCTATAAAGGTCCCTCTATGCTTGTAGCTCGGGGACATACAAGACAAAGCCTCTGTCCACACAAAGTTTACTTGTTAAATTTAAAGATTTCCAATATTACTTGTAAATCTGGGTCTAGTTTATAATATCGACAGGCACTACATCGATGGTCGCTACATCGCAAACGCTCCATCGATGGGTTACTGTATCGACAGTACCCTAAATCGATGGTACGCTACATCGACAGTACCCAAAATCGACGGTATGCTACATCGACAGTACACTAAAACGACGGTACGCTACAATGACAGTACACTACATCGATGGTCGCTACATCGACAGTGCACCAAATCGATAGCACGCTGCATCGACTAACCAACCCAAACCAGGTTTCATTATTTTTTATTATTCTAAGGCATTTTATTTATTATATTTTTTTTATTATTCTACGATTTATTAAAATTAGGTAAGAATATTGTTATTTTTATTATTTAACGAAATTTTTGAACTCAAGCCAGAATTAAATAAAAAAAACAGGACTTTTTAAAGTTTTTACTTAATTACAATTTGTTGAATCTGTAAATTGCTTAATTTTAATGTTTATTATTTACCAACGGCTACCGTTGCTACAATTAAAAAAATGTTTTTAACCAAAAATTTTGTATAATATTAAAATAATTAATTTTAGAAGTTAAAAAAAACTATAAATTTATTTATTTTATAAAGACAACTCCCGCACTAGGGATCATGCCCTGTGTCGCGGGGACCTTTTACAAACATCAATTAACGGACACAAAGGACACCCAGACCAGGACAATAATTTGTGGATCTCACAAATTATTGTCCTTTGTGGGGATCGAACCCACAACCTCTTGCAGTGCAGCCACTTGCGCTACCGTCGCGCCACCGAGGTCAACGGTAGAGCAAGCATTGTGCGCGTGTGCGAGTGTGCAAATGTTGCATACGAATATTATATGTTTATTTCACCATAGTACTTAGTACTTACATTAAAATCAAGCAATTTACAGATTCAACAAATGTAATTAAGTAAAAACTTTTAAAAAGTCCTGGTTTTTTATTTAATTCTGGCTTGAGTAGTTCAAAAATTTCGTAGAATAATAAAAACAACAATATTCCTACCTAATTTTAATAAATCGTAGAATAATAAAAAAAATATAATAAATAAAATGCCTTAGAATAATAGAAAATAATGAAACCTGGCTTGGGTTGGTTAGTTGATGCAGCGTGCTATCGATTTGGTGCACTGTCGATGTAGCGACCATCGATGTAGTGTACTGCCATTGTAGCGTACCGTCGTTTTAGTGTACTGTCGATGTAGCATACCGTCGATTTTGGGTACTGTCGATGTAGCGTACCATCGATTTAGGGTACTGTCGATACAGTAACCCATCGATGGAGCGTTTGCGATGTAGCGACCATCGATGTAGTGCCTGTCGATATTATAAACTAGACCCTGTAAATCTACTACATTATATAAAAATAAGTCGGGTATTCCTTCCTGACGCTATAACTCCAGAACGCACGAACCAATTTCCACGATTTTGCATTCGTTGGAAAGGTCTCGGGCTCCGTGAGGTTTATAGCAAAGAAAATTCAGGAAAAATTTGAGTAGAAAAGCGGGAAAATAATGCCCGTGCGAAGCCGGGACGTACCGCTAGTAAGGTTTATAAAAAAAACTGAAAACAGTGCTCTATACCAATGCATCTGACTAGCGTAGTAGGAACTATGTAGTAGCTAAAGTTCACTTCACAAAAGCATCTATTTATCTGTGAGCTCCCAACCTATCTATATGTTAATTTATGTAAACTATATACTTCTGAAAAGCACCTATTGTAACGATTTATAAATACTTACTTCTAATTAATTTGTTATACAGTACAGTTGTTTTTGTAGGTATATTAAAATAGTACCTAAGGACTCTTATTTAAAAAACCAGTATTTAAGTATGTTTATCTGTTGTCTAGTACCCATAGTACAAGCTCTGCTTAGTCTGGGACTAGATGGCGTTTTGTGAAAGTGTGAAGAATATGAGGAATATATAAATAACTACTAGATATTGGTACAATAATCTCGTACAATAAAATCAAAAACTAACCTGATATAAACTAATTTCCATATTCCTTGACACTTCAACTTCCAACTTCGTATTAATACCCTGTACTCCTGTGACTATCTTCCTTCCATCTTCGTTTAACTCTATGTCAATCCATTGACGGTCTCTTTCTAACTTCCAACGCCAGACGAACCTCTCTCCTGGTACATTGACTTCGCACTCGAAGACCACTTTGTCGCCAAGAGGTGCCGTCACTGATTCAGGGTACTTTGTGAACTTCATCTCGAGTTCTGCGAAAGAGAATAAACAATTAAGATGTGGTAAAAAGATAAGAATGTGTAAGCTACAGGAGAGAGCTCCAAATAAACCAAACAGAATGGACAAAATATAATGCCTCTAGCAACACTCCAAGCCTTGGCTTTCCGACCGCGGTTTTGTGTGATTTAAAGAGTAGGGAGGTCTTACTAGATAAAAAGTACTTTATTCTTCCTATTTCCCTAATGTCGGCAACACAACTACTATATCTTCTTCTTCTTTCTATTTTCGGTCATGCAAGCCTTGCTTTAAAGTTTAAAATATCATACAATAGTTCGCTCTCAAAGAGGCAAGCAATGAAAAAGTATCTCGTAACCCTAAGTTTTAGTGTTTAATGACTAATTAGTAAGAACACCTGCCTTTAAGGATGCAATCAACGGGCAGACCGCCAACACATTAATGACAATCACTAAAATGTCAAGAATTCGATTTGAGTTAATTTTATTGTTGTAATAAAATGTATTTAACGCTCATTAATAATCATATAATCAGTGATTCAACAAGATCAAAGAGAATACAATGATATTTGATATTTATTTGTATACCAAAGCTCTGATAATAACAATAAAAAAAGAAATCTTGGTGTCCTTGATACCTTGTTCCACACATCTCGATCTCACATGACGCACCCGACTTTATAAAATAAAGCATAAAAAACAGAATGCACATTCTACTTGCGACCATACGTCATAGTCAATGAGTTCCTATTGGAATGCATACAGTAATTGAGATGTAACATTTTATTTTTCTTTATGGCCGGGCACCAATTTATGTGAATTCAGTCCCGTAAGTCATTGACCGAACTTTATGGTGAGGTTTTTTTTTAATTTTACTTGTTACCGTGTGTTTAAGAATATATGTAGGAGTGATTGGAAGCCAATCTTATAATTTACAGGTTTATTTTATTATTTGTTTGGGTAAGTCATAGGTGTTATGTTAGTCATACGAGTTAACCAAAAAACTTTTGTGTTTTGTTGCATTCTGACTCCGGCAAGTAAGAATGCACGGTAGGTATTGCCACCCAAACTCATCCTGCCGCGCTGGTGGCGTTGGCTTAAAAGTTGACGAAGGAAAATTTTGCTTATATCATCTGTATCTGTATAAAAAAAAGGTAAACTAGATCAAAACCCTCATAGATAACATCTTCAAGAATATTATCTACTAGAATTACTATTTCAAATGGTAAGCACGCAGTACCCATCATCTAGCGTAGCGTAGCATTAGATGAAGTTTACCATTTTGGTCAAGTTACTGGAATTTATGCGATCTAAGTCACCAAAGGTTTCTAAGATTATCCTTACGAAGATAGTATTATTCTGTCTGACATGGCCATGACTATGCCCTCAGCATCATGAAGTTGTAATTCTCTTCCTTTCCCAGGCCCGTCCCTGTAGTGGCCCTATTAAGGTCAAATTAAATAGATAACTATTAGAAAGAACATTAATGATACGTTTAAGTGTATTTCAAACTTTTCGACTTTCCTTTTTGTTAAAGTTGACTCAATTACCTTAATTGTTCAAACTTATTCAATTTAAGTAAAAAGTTGTGGTCATTTAGTGCACTCATTTGGAAGGAAGACTCAGCTTTTTCCTTATTACGTAACGCAAGGAAGAAAATAATATTATATTCATTTTATTATTTTACTTTCTTTAAATAATAACTACTTACGTCAAGTCTCTAGTCCAAATGACTTAGTCACCCGCGTTTCTATTCTCATGCCTTGAGTGTATTAAATACCGACTAAGAAAAAGGTCACCGTTATTATTTCTAAGGCGCGAAGTATTTATTATTATGTGTAGTATTTTGTCATTATTATAGAATTAAATTAAAACTCTAAGTTAGTATGAAGAATATTATGCTCAGTCCACAAGACATCGAAAGGTGTATAACAAGCGATAAAGTCAATGATGACTAGCCTCTCTTCGGATTCTTAACACATCTATCGCCACATCAGCAGCGCCAATAAACCGCTGCAATGCTCTTAATATTTGGAATATTAGGAGCAGTTCCCGTATACTGATTCTGATGTTGCCAGACAGAAACTTATCAATTTACTCGGTATATTGTGTACCATACTTAGGTACAGTAAGGACTAAGCTTAACTACTCAAAGAAACAAGCAACTTTGTCTATGCTAAGTGTATGTCTTCCGCACTTCACAACGGAGCTATTGTTTGTCCAGACAGTGTTAATAAAGCTTGAAGTGTAGAATATCTGGATATACTTGTAGTACATATACTTTGAAAAGGTACTATTGAAACTTTCTTTTGGAGTATTTAGAAAGTTAGGGATAATTTTGATGACCTCTATGGCAGAGTAGCTATATATATATATATATATATATATATATATATATATATATATATATATATAGTATATATACGTATAGTCCAACATAAGTCGGCAACGCATCTGTGATTCCTTTGGTGTTGCGGGTGTCCATGGGCGACAGTGATCACTTACCATCAGGTGACCTGCTTGCTCGTTTGCCTCCCATCATATAAAAAAAAGTCTCAATTTCAATTCAGTTTTCCAGAAGTTTAGCATTGATCTCGTTCTTTGCAAAAGCTTACAAGTAAGTGTAGCACTTCAGTTAGGCAGGTGTGTCTGACTGTTTAATTTTTTTAAAGTCAAACACCACGCATGTAACAAACCTTGTGTCGCGGAGATAAAATATGTATTAAACGCACATAAAGAACTTTTAGGGACAGGGCAACAATTTACGGATCACACAAATAATGATGCAGCGTCGAATTCAGAAGGAACGAGGATAACCGAGAGTAGGAGCAGTTCGAAGATTTCTTTAGAACTCTTGCCATGTTACAAGTGATAAAGACCACAGATAGAGTAAGTTCCAACGCATTCGTAAACATTAGCTACAGTCAAGACAGGAAACTAAAGCACTTCTCTATTCCCACGTAAGCAAAGTAAAGACAGTATTTGACTTCTTACTTCTAAACGAAATCAAACAAATATTTAACTATTTATATAAGAAACTTCTTATCAAAACCATAGCTAATACTAACATAAATTTAAATAAACAGAACAGCAACACATAGCTGTTTAAACATCATAATAAAACAAAATGAAGTATGTTTCTTATGCATTCCAACGCAAACCGGTCGGGGCGGCACCATCACTGATGTTGCTTGGAGTTTGTCGGAGATTGCCAATCATCCGTTGCTATGGTAACAACCGCCTTCACAGGAACATGACTATAAATCTTTATAGAAGTGCAGACTACGGTTATATAATTTTAAGGGAATTACTAAGGTTATAAAATGCGGTCTCTTTTATACTTGGAAATACACTTCTATCGACATTTTGTTTTAATGTTGATTGTAAAATTGGAAAAAATGTTTCCTTATTTAATTGTAAATTATTCAATGACTAATATAAATTGAAATATTAACGATACCTTTCTGTCATTAGTAGTCTTTACGGATTTCGACTTTTCAATCCGTATTATTGATTTCCGCATCCCCAAAGGCAAAATCAAAGCTAGTCAAAATTCGGACAGAGCACAAGCTTTGAGCTTTGAACAAACTCAAAATTACTAACTTAAAAAGCTTCCGATAAATTTTCCAGGTAACCTTCTCACCACCCCATCTAATCCCATGGGTGTCGTAAGAACGACTAAGGGACTATCCGTGATTATAATCTTTACGAAATAAAAAGAAGGTAAACTTGAAATTAAACCCTATACCAATACGTCTGGCCAGCGTGGTATTAGTAGGCCAAGTATCCCTCCGTCACGGGTGGAGGCCCTCAATGGACTGTTATCATGAACCTTAATTTTTAGCTAATACAGACAGAACAATAACTATAATGTTCTAATTTCAGATTCGACTAAAACAAACAGTTGTTATTTTTAGCAGCGTTTTTACGATTTTACCACATAATCAAATGTAATAATGAGTACTGTTCAGACTTTTTTAAGTTGGCTGTCATAGAAATGGTGAACAATAGGTACGTCACAATTCGTGTGGTGACCATGTAAAAAAAACATATTTCACCAACCCCTTTTAACCTTATACAGTGTCGTAAAAACTCCTTTCAGTCGAGTAACTCAACTAATATCGGTAAAGCCCAATTTACAAATTTACAAGTACAGTAGCGAGTTAAGTAGTAAGTTGTTGATTAAGTTGATTTAAATAGATCTCCATCCCATTTTTTGGCGAGTTAAGCTGGCGAGACGCGAGAGAGGGGCTATTTTGTACTTAACTCGCCAAAAAATAGGATGGACATCTATTCAAATCAACTTAATCAACAACTTACTACTTAACTCGCTACTGTACTTGTCGATGTGTAAATCGGGCTTTAGACCTTGTTTAGACAAAACCAGAACATTCATGCACAAAATTTAACCCGCAAAGAGGTTAATTTTAACTGCCACCTACATTGATTTAAATTGTATTAACAGAAATATCAATTTAAAATCATAACACATTTCGTTTAACGTCGAAATTTAAATAATATAATCACACATCATTTAAAATGTTTACGCTTAAATGAAAATTGTAAAATACTAAATTAATGAAAATGTCGCCATTAACAGATAATCAATATTATTGTTATGGTATTCAAAAACGTTGTATTGTAAACGGTTTAATTCCTGGAACGCGTTTATCTTTCCTAGTGGACGATTCTGGTGAAATAAGAGAAAGGTTCTGATTTATGTAGCTAAACAATGATTTCTAGATCACAGTAGCGACTATCATGCATGAGGTCGCAGCAGATTTAAATCTCACGCAAGACAAATTGCTTATGCAAATCGTTGTCCTAAGTGTGGAAGTTTTTTGTGTCAATTAAATTGATGTTTGCAAAGTCCCCGCAAAAAGGTATATTATGATCCGTTGTCTTTTTTAAAAAGAGAATTTCAACTTCTTACTAAGCTGTTCTAAACGCTTTTAAACATATATTTTTAAATTTTAATAATGGCATTTACAAATAAAAACTTTTTATAAGACCGTATGCATACAAAGAGTTTTTGCTACAAGTTGAGTAAAAAAAACTTTAGTTGGCGGCACGACCAGATTGAAATCCAATGCGGCAACAGATTTATTTGATCATGAAATATAATATTTAATGTGTTCTAAGTAAAATGTGCCCCAGATATTTATTTCAGTACATGTTTATGTTAGCTTGGAAACAATTAAATTTATTATAATTTATAACTTGACAATTAAAAAAGAATGGTAAATTATAATATTATTATTGTGCTTTCAACTATATAAAACCTTTACTTAAAAAAAACATATAATATAAATGATAATTTTAAAAACTGGATGAGTTCAGCCTAGGACCAACCTTATTTTAATCAATTTCATGTCACTATTGTCGAATTCGGTATTTTTTAACTAATGAGAGAGTGCCAAACGCTAATTATAGACTAAAGAGTTGTCACTTGGAGTTAGCCGAAAAGGAATTAAAACAAATACATTTAGCCTTCTGGTTATAGTGGTCATGACCTCTTCGCAGAAGCCTCGAGTTTAATTTCCGTTTAATACAAATCTTTGTGTGTATGAACATGAATGTTTGCATTGTTCTGGGAGATCTATGTTGTCGAATTGGTCATAATGTGTATTGTGTGTTCATACATACATAAACTCACGTTGATGCAAGTGATCGTTGAGGGAATCAGAAAAGGTATTTTTACCGATATTAGATAAGAACAGAATAGACATAATTTCGATACCAAAAAGCTATCTCTATAACAGAACTTTAAAATATTAAACCTCATTTATTATAACACAGACAGACTACTCTCCAAGATTAATAAGTTATATTTAGCTAACCTTTGTAAATAATATTATCATTTCAAACTCTCACAAGGACATGTTATAATTAAACTAGAACTTACGCATGCCTACACAGATATTAATCCGTTCTCTTACTATATGCTAATTTATTTATGACGCCCTAAGAATACAAATACGTATGTAAGCAAACTATGACATACCTTCAAGAATCGCATTTGTGTACACAAAACAAAATGTAAGCAATCACGATATTTCATGCACGTGCGAAATGTCAAACATTGAACCGAAGTCGTGTTATGAACAGTAGTTAGAATACATTTCAAAATGAAACCAGTTCCTTAGAATTTTGACCAAGGGACCGACGTTCACGCATCTAGTTATCGGAAATACGTAAAAAAAAACTCAAACGAGTAGGAGGTTACTAATGACTTCACACAAATACTTGGACAATATAATGACGAGCGAGCGTAAAATTTGTTTTACCCACACATAAGCACACGTCTACGAGTATAAATCTTTTTTTGGGTTCAGTTGAATTGGATGAAAGACTTAAAATGTCCCTTGCCCTAGTAAAAGCTACATGGACTTTATTCAACATATAAATACGTACGTTTTATGTATATGAATACATTAACTTTTTATATGATTAAGTGAAAAGGAACGAAAAACGGTACGCTCTTAAAAATTTTATCAAAATCTCGGGGCACGTTTGAGCCGTGTAATGAATCTAGAAAACCTGTGCCGTTGTAATTTTATTTCAATGTAGGTAAATATTTTGTTGCTTCTACCTTTAATCATAACTGGTATTATACTTAAAACATAAATTTGTAAATAAAAGTATATAAAAATGTTTATTCGTTGCCTAGTGCCTATAGTTTAAGTTCTACTAAGTTCGGGACTAAATAGCATTAAGTAAAACCGAAGTAGAATATTTCAAGAAACATTATATTAAAATTTATACCTAATAGATACCTATATAATTTATAACGAAGTTTCGATACCTATAACATCAATGTTTGTCTGCTTGTATGTAAAGTTAAAAACAGAAAACTACAAAACGTATTCTACAATATTTTATTGGTATAAAATACTGTAGAGAATACACATTGGTATGTGTTGCTGCTGCATTTACACACACAACCTATGCTACTTCCTAATCGGTTAAATCTTTTAAGACACAACTTGACCTCTCGATTAGGACACTCTAGGATAGCCCTGCTTGGTCTTCCTTCCGTCTTTGAAGGAGGTTCGTTTTCAGTTCGAGGACCATTGATCATCATATCTTCCCACATATACCTATGTACGTTTCCCTACAAGGACAGGTCACCTTTATTCCCTATAGCTGAACTAGGCCTACTAATACTAAACAGGTTTACTATGTCTCAATCAATAGGATAATATTATATTCTTAGTAGCGTCCCTTTTACGACTTTTACGATAGCATGTTCTAGTGGTGATATTATGTATTCATTGGCTGTGACCAAACAACCCATTCGGTATATTTAATGGTAAGCGATGGTAGGTACGGCTTGCAATAGTAATATCATTTGATGTTCTGACTGAAGGAACATTAGCCAAAATAATTTAAAAAATGTCACAACTTATCCCGTGTTTGTGGTAAAGCTGGTTTTTGAATATTGTTTATTGGATTAATAATAAACATCCAAATAACCGTAGTAAGACTAACTTTCCTTCTTCGTCATTAAAGGGCGGAAGGTCTTAGCTGTCCAAATTATTTTTTCACCATGATATTATTCTAAAAAATAAACAATTTTGTAAAAAACATTAAAGTTAAGAACACACAGCTCGGGTCCTAAGGGCATGAGCACTATGCCGAAACAATCTCAGCATTATAATAAATTTGTAAGGCAAAGTTTCTTGCTATGGACAAGCGTAAAGCTTACCATCACACAAGCTACTTGTTCATCTCGGCCCCGTGTCCAATAAAAAAAAAATAAGCTCGTACCGACACAAATACATCTCGGATGTTGACGACAGGACCCAATAATCACCGAGTTTATTTTTTGTATGGCTACACTAAGCTCCGGTTGTATGTGTGAGTGGCTACCTGCGGTATCCGGGAGCTTACACGTCGCGCCTGTTATATTTTCAAAATAGACGAAAAAAGTTATATCTCTTTACACCTCGTACATTATCATTTATCTTCCTTTTAACACTAAAGCCGTCTTAACCTAACAAGCAATGAAAAATAAAATGTGAATTAAAGTTTAGTATCGCATTTGGAATAGTAGAAATATCGATGTAGGTGTTGATACGAGTCCTGGCAATTTGTTTAGAATTTAACAGTCAGGTTGATGTTTAGATTAAGTTTTGCTACAAACTTAATACAATTTTAAACTTGTTTTAGGATTAAATTTTCATAGTAACGTCCAGATTTATTTCATGTTGATACCAAAAAGTTCGTAAAACTATTCCTGGAAAATGTTTATGGAAGCATGTGAATAAACTACAAATTGAATAAACGTTAAACCAGTATAAAATGTAAGATACTTACGAGCTATTGCCGGCACAGCCATCGCTAAAAGCAACTGCATAAGCAACGGACCGGCCATTTTGGCAACCTGCAAAAGAAAACAAATAGTTAAGGTAACGTTCTCGCAACCATGCATCGTATCTGCCGCGATATAGTGGTGGGCTAGAAAATGATTGTTTCCTGTTGGATGGAATGTAATATCTATAAGAAAAAAAAGGACGGATAACTTCACATAAGACCCCATACTAAGCGGTCTGGGAATAGTGTCATCAGTAGGCCAAGTTTCTTCCGTCAATAGAGGAAGAACATTCATAAGCTGTTGTGATTGTACTCGTAATGCACTTAAGGCATAACAAACAAACATTTATTACTTATATATCACAATGTTTACTAATAAAATTTACATTAAAACATCTAAAAGGAAAAGTTACATTATAAAACTTTTCATATCCTTAATGCCAAAAGATTTTATAATACCCTTTTAATGTGAGCCCATGAGAGTAAAAAGACGACATTAAACAACGCATCACAATAAATTAAATTATAAATAAAACTTTTTTACGATCTCAATAAATTAGGAGTGCGTGAAGACAAACATGATATACCATTTGTTTTCTTGACACTTTATCATACTGACATTTACGTATTACCATTTTTCTTAGTACTGGCCGGTAGATGTACACATTCCATTTCAATCTTAAACGTCATTAATGTCAAAGTTAACACTTAAGTAACAAACCAATCAGACAACGTGATACTCTGATCATAGACTGTAGAGTTTTGTCTGGGAGCAAACCACAAACGTTTACATTTACTTAAATCTCAAATGTTTGTTTGCTGAATATCTGTTATCTTTAGTTTATGTCAAGTTCTCCTTCTTTAAATGAGAGTTCTCCCACATTGAGATTGGAGTGCTGAAATCATTTATTCTTCGGCATATCAATGAGGTTTCACAGGAGACAATTTATTGATTAAAAAGTTTATATTTAACCAGCATGTCAATTCTCGTTCCTTAAAAACGTTAAAAATAAAGTTAATTTAACTTTTAGTTGTCAAATTGTGACACAATAGGTATTCTTGTATTTATAATTTAAAATCTTTTTAAAATCTTGTATTTTTCGCGCTAAAATGAGTATTTTTGTCATTATGAAACGTCAAAACCTTTGCGTTTATTTTAGGAGCGGCAGTGCGCATGCGTGAGGGAAGCGTAACGAGCGGGAAAAACAAGTTAGGGATATCGCATTATTACATTCAAAGACCCTGATTTTCATATACTTTTTTCTTAGAATAGAAGTTTACGGAACTTATAATATTTTAGTTTACCGAAGATAATTTCCTGTAGTTGATTTATATATTAATGTTTTATTTCTGTATATGGAGTCTTAGAAAATCTATTAAAATTTCCAATCTTTTAAATTGTAAACCGTAAACTGGCAACTCTGTTATTTAACTCTTTTTTGCCATTTAACTTAATTTTAACTTTTTCTTTACCGGACAAGAATACCACTTTGGATTAATTAAAAATAAAATTTAAAAAAATTAAAAATTAAGTTAAATTAAATACTATGTTTCGAGAATTGGCCTGCAGGAAAAACCGCAGAGCACAGATAATATAAAACACGTAACAGGTGATATAAAGCTACGCTAACCTTTTTTTGTTTACAAGGTAAGTAATCCCTAAGGATACAACGGTTCTCTGTAGGATTAGAACCCGGTTAAAGGAGGAAACTAGTAACAAATTACCTCAACATTCTTTCTTAGATATAAAGGAAAAGATCGTCTCGCTAATAAGGGTTTTAATGAGACTTTTAATTAAAAGAATTACAAAGTTAATTATAGAGATTGAATAGATAGATAAGTTTAATCTCACCTCTTTTTTTGGAACTTATTAACAGTATCATTAATGGTGCTGCTATTGCGTATGGTTAGGAAACGATGTTGTCCGAAGTCCACATTCATTATTTGTATGATTTACAAAATAATGTTTTGAGTTTGATTTTAAACTGTGTTTCCGTGTTTTAAATTTTGTAAAAGTTTATGGTTTTAGTTTTAGGAAAACATTTCATTTTGTTTAAAAAATATCTAGACTCCGGAAGTACATTTGTGGATCGCACAAACAAATTATCCTGTGTGGGATTTGATTCTGTGACCTTGTAGTCGGCAGCTGCATAATACCCCCACGCCATCGAGCCAGTTTTTCATAGTTTATTGCTGCATATCTATAATATCGTGTTCGGGTTAATGATAGATCATTATATAAATTGTATTTCCGATGTAACTATGAACTGCAATAAATGAGGCTTCGCCCACTAAATAATTATCTATGCTAATAATCCTTAACCGGCAACATTAATTTTAAAGTTTTGACATGAGCATTAGAAAACGACGTTTTAAATTTAGAACTAGTTTAGAACACGTTTAAAAACTGCTTTAAGTAACAAATAATTGAATGGTTCTAAGCGTAAGTACTTAAGCTTTCTGTTTAGTAAGCAAAGAGTAATAACTCAACGCAATATAAGGGCAGTGCACTAAATAATAAAAGCAAAACCTCACTCACTCGGCCTATGTATTTCTGTCATTAGCCACGTGAAAAAGCAAAACATATTTTTAAAATTAGAACACGTTGTTGAAATTCGAAGCCGAGGCGTGCCAATAAACCAAAATAATACGTTATACCCTTTCCACTATATTTAACAACATTTGACAGGTTGACGTTAGTGACGTTCAGCAGTATCTCGAATGTAATGCCATTCGATTGTAAGCGATTTTGCGATTTTTCGATTTTTTAAATTACTTTATTTTACATATTTGGATCCTTACATCAACTTACATTATCATTTTATTACTGTTTCTTTCTTTATCTATGTTAAGAGAATTAGCCTATAGCTTAAAACGATAAAATTATAGTTAGCTGAAGTATTATTTAAAATACATAATTTATCGTAATATATTCGCGGGTTATAGCTAATCTAAAATATCATATTAAGTACATCGTATTATGAAGAGTTCAGGTTTATTCATAGCATTCATTTCTACCGATTATTTGTAATTTGTTTCATAATGGTGGTAATCGTTATGAGTGTCCATCACTAGGTAACCATGGTAACTTAAAAAAACATGGGTACGTCCATGAAATACAATATTATTTGTTTGAAAAATAAGCAGAAGTATTACGAAACTTCATGGACGTAAACTGTCAAAAAGCTAAACTTAGGCTGGAAGGGGTATAATAACTCTAACCGTTACAACGGTATGAAAACAAAAAAGGACATAAACAATTTATCTTTCATTGCATAAAGAATTTTTAATGGGAAGTAGTGATGGCTGTTTGCGTTCATGTTTTAGTATACAATTTCGGAATACCTACAGGTATATGTCTATGTATAGCCAATGGGCAGAAGTTATCCTGTAATTAAGAATGAAAAGGGGGTATACCCTTCCAGCAACGGCTCGATGATGTGATCTGGTGATTAAGGCAGATGATGATATGATGGTGCAAGATGAGAACCTTTTAAGGAGTCCCATGTTTAGCAGTAAACGTCATCAGAAATCAGCATGCTATGATGATACTAACTGAACAGACAGCTTCCCTTGCGCGGTGAATAATAAATACAACAATGTAAATATCCAATCTGACAAGCCGCAATATACGTAGTTTTCATTACAAAATGTTTAAAGCTTTGGTATAGTAATGAATGTCTAATAGAAGAACAGTGTAGTTAGCTCTGAAAGTGCTAAGCTCATACTAACTATCCTAAACACAAAGTTTAATCTACTTTAAGTCAATTACCGGTATTATATTTTATAATTTTCACTCTATAACGTAAAGGTTAACAGCTTTATTCGTTATTAGCTAACTATTACCAGCTATTTAACAAGTACTTTAGTAAGCAGTTTCTTCATCGACTATTACAAACTATTACGATGTATTACAGTTATAATGTTAGTCATTTAGATGATAAATAGTCGTCATAATGCATCATGTTGCTTATAAAGTTAATAATTATCATTTATTAGGGCCAGTATATAACGGTAAATTAAGTGATGTTAAAATTTTTGGTATGGATGAAGTTGTCAAGCTAGTTTGTCGTGGTTTTCAAAATGTAGAGAGGGTGATGGGCCTCAGTCAGGGAAGGAATCTTGCTAGCACAGCAAGTATAAGAACTTCATCGTATCTTGTTACAAATAAATAATAAGCACCAACTTAATACAAGTTACAAATTACATTTGAACTATCGTGTAGTATGATTATAAATTTTATATTTAAAAGGGAGATTGACGCTACATGCTATTCACCTTTTTTTTGCTTATGGTTTAGGCACAGTTTACACTAACCGTGTTCTTAAACAGCTTGCAATACCATTCCATGTTAATTACACTCCTATTTATATATTCACTAGCTGACCCGTGCCCACTTCATTTTGCGGCAAAAAAACGCGTCCCTTTTTTAAACATATTTCATTACTGCTCCACTCCTATTAGTCATAGCGTGATACTATATAGCCTACTAGCTGACCCGTGCCCACTTCGTTGAGCAGAAAAAAAAAGCTTCCTTTTTTTAAACATATTTCATTACTGCTCCTCTCTTATTAGTCATAGCGTGATACTATATAGCCTATGGCACTCCCCGATAAATGGCCTATTTAACACAAAAATAATTTTAAAAATTGGTTCTGTAGTTCCAGAGATTACCCCTACAACGTCACAAACTTACAAACACACAAACGTTACCTTTTTATAATATTAGTATAGAGTATTATCCATTCATTCTGTCCGTGTGGTGACGGAGTAAGAATACAATATGTCACCACACCATCTCATCCCATGGGTGTCGTAAAAACTGACTAAGGGAATAACCGTAACTACTATCTTTACGAAATAAAAAGAAGGAAAACTTGAAATTAAACCCTAAACCAATCCGTCTGGCCAGCGTGGTATTAGTAGGCCAAGTAACCCTCCGTCACGGGAGGAGGCCCATCCCTGCACACGCTGTTATGATGATGATTATACATGTAACGATGGATTAAGAATAGGTACATGGTATTAATCAATAAACCAATTAGCCCATCGCAGTCCACTGCTCAACCAAATGCCCCTCCCAACAAACGCCACAGAACAGGGTCCTCCGCCCTCCGAATTTAGTCCGACCAAGCGATCTTTTTAAGGTAGAATTAATTTATAGTACAGGTATTTAAAATTAAAATTAAAATCTTACTCCAACCAAAATGTTGATACTAAGAAAATTCATCTATACCTACTAACATCGCGTTAGACAGATATTTTACGTTACCCGCGCATTATTTTAAAACTGGGATATCTTTCAAACTAATAATCGGATCTCATCGCTGTAAAGGACAATATTGTTTAGAATTAAATAAGTATAATGATTAACGTATTTATTTTGATAAGGGTCAATACCATATACACAAAATACCTTTACAAACAATGCATTTCTTTAAATCAAATTTGATTATTATAAAAAAGGTCGTAGTGAGTCAACCTTAGAAGATAGATATATGCTATCGCTGACTTAATTGTAAAACTTTTTTAAAGGTACAATTCTCTAATACATCATTTCAGTATATCTCCAGACGTTTAAGCAGCAGAAGCAAAATAAACGTTTTTTAGCGTCCCTTTTATAAACATATTTCATTACTGCTCCACTCCTATTAGTTATAGCGTGATGCTACATAGCCTATGACAATCCCCGATAAATGGACTATTCAACACAGAAAGAATTTTTGAAATCGGTTCAGTAGATCCAGAGATTACCCCCTACAACGTCACAAACACACAAACAAACAAACACACAAACTTTACCTCTTTATAGGTAATATTAAGTACTAGCTGACCCGTGCCCACTTCGTTGGGCGGCGAAAAAAACGCTTCCCTTTTTTAAAAATATTTCATTATTGCTCCTCTCTTATTAGTCATAGCGTGATACTATTAATATAGCCTATGGCAATCCCCGATAAATGGTCTATTTAACACAAAAATAATTTAAAAAATCGGTTCTGAAGATCCAGAGATTACCCCCTACAACTTCACAAACTTACAAACACACAAACTTTACCTCTTTATAATATTAGTAGGTAAAGAGTATTATCCATGTAACGATGGATTAAGAATACATGGTATTAATCAATAAACCAATTAGCCTATCGCAGTCCACTTCTGGACAAAAGGCCTCTCCCAACAAACGCCACAGAACAGGGTTCTCCACCCTACGAATTTAGTCCGACCAAGAGATCTTCTTGATCTTTCTATCCGTGTGGTGACGGAGTAAGAATACAATATGTCATCACCCCATCTCATACCATGGATGTTTTTGGTTGAGGGCCATCCGCCCCACGACAGCCCGTGTAAAGTAGTAGCGGTCGTCAGAGACCAATTACTCGTCCTAAACAAAAAAAAACCATAGGTGTCGTAAAAACCGACTAAGGGAATAACCGTAACAACTATCCTTACGAAATAAAAAGAAACTTGAAATTAAACCCTATACCAATCCGTCTGGCCAGCGTGGTATTAGTAGGCCAAGTAACCCTCCGTCACGGGAGGAGGCCCGTCCCTGCAGTGGGACATTAATGGGCTGTTATGATGAAGCGATCTTTTTGAGGTAAGTAGAATTAATTTATAGTACAGGTATTTAAAATTAAAATCTTACTCCAGCCAAAATGTTGATACTAATAAGAAAATTCATCTATACTAACATCGCGTTAGACAGACATTTTACGTTATTCGCGCATTATTTTAAAACTGAGATATCTTTCAAACTAATAATCGGATCTCATCGCTGTAAAGGTCAATTTTGTTTAAAATTAAATAAATATAATGATTAACGTAATTTATTTTGATAAGGGTCAATACCATATACATAAAATACCTTTACAAACAATGCATTTCTTTAAGTCAAATTTGATTATTATAAATAAGGTCGTAGTAAGTCAACCTTAGAAGATAGATATAATATATGCTATCGTTGACTTAATTGTAAACCTTTTTTAAAGGTACAATTCTCTAATACATCATTTCAGTATATCTCCAGACGTTTAAGCAGCAGAAGCAAAATAAACGTTTTTAATTTTTTAAATCGGTTCTGTAGATCCAGAGATTACCCCCTACAACGACACAAACACACAAACTTTACCTCTTTTTAATATTAGTATAGAAGTATAGATTTAATATAACTTATAATTGATATAACACATACGATTCATGGTTAATTTTATTAAAATTTAAAAGGAATAATTTATAATTAATAGCACTTCATAATAAAATAGTTATGGATTATTTACAAACTCATTTATTTTTGAGTATGATTACTACTGGTAACGCCATCTTATCCGATTTTGATGAAACATACCTCAGTTTAAACCTAAATAAAAAAGGCTACAATACAATGTATTGGTCTTAAGATTATATTATTTCGTTTTAAAGATGTGCGGTAACAAACAGACAGACAGACAGACAGACATTAATTCTAAAAATTGTGGTTTCGTGCTTTTTGACTTTTTTCTAGATTTTATAGATAATTTTTATCTGAATTTTTGAAAAGAACAGACATTTCGACCTTTACAGTTTTATTATAGTATATAGATTATTAACATTGAAAAATACATAACTGACAATAAAATATAGAAATACAATCACAAAACATTAAATTATTGTGTTCTATTTGTTTAACATAATAAGTTTAATTAAGCCACCAACAGATGGCGTTATTTGATATATAGTTAAGATATTTTTATGTTCATCTTATAGCATAACTATGTTTTGTTGATAAATATAAAAGTTTTTACACTCGCCATTGAAGTTTTATTACATGAAATTCCATCGAGTACTTTTTGGGATTTGTTCATGGTCCTTCGAGCCGGATAAAAAAAATGTTAAATGTCTTTATTTTATTTATTCAAAAATACTGCACGCAGTATAACTCTAAATATATTCCAGTCTACATTCCTAAGATAGCGCTGTTTAATATTTCACTTTGTAAACATAAACTACGTATAAAACTAAAACTACTTATTCTTGAGCACTTTAAATTCAAATATCTTTTGATAGACTGAACCGATTGCAATGAAACAAAAATTAAATGGAACTTCAAGTTACGCTCAATCGTTGTGTATTAAAGGCATCTACATTTTACGTTACATTTAAAAATACTGCACGCAGTTTAACTCTTGATGTAGTTCTGTCTAAGTTTGAAAGATGGCGCTGTTTAATATTAATTAGTTAAATTCAAATATCTTTTAATAGACGGAACCGATTGCAATGAAACAAAAACTAAATAAAACTTCAAGTTACGCTCAATCGTTGTGTATAAAAATCATTTTAATTGCTTTGGTACTTTTTACGTGATGCCCGAACAAATTTTAGGTTACAGATAAACAGACATACAGACATACAGATATACAGACAAACAGACAAAAATTCCAAAAATGGTGGAAATGGGTTCTATTAGTTGTCTTTTAATACCCTGGCTATTTTTTTTGGATTTATTTTCAATGTACAAAAACGACTTTTATACAGTTTTATTATATGTATAGATAGATAAGTATATATTCGCGCATTATTTTAAAACTGGGATATCTTTCAAACTAATAATCGGATCTCATCGCTGTAATGGACAATATTGTTTAGAATTAAATAAGTATAATGATTAACGTATTTATTTTGATAAGGGTCAATACCATATACACAAAATACCTTTACAAACAATGCATTTCTTTAAATCAAATTTGATTATTATAAAAAAGGTCGTAGTGAGTCAACCTTAGAAGATAGATATATGCTATCGCTGACTTAATTGTAAAACTTTTTTAAAGGTACAATTCTCTAATACATCATTTCAGTATATCTCCAGACGTTTAAGCAGCAGAAGCAAAATAAACGTTTTTTAGCGTCCCTTTTATAAACATATTTCATTACTGCTCCACTCCTATTAGTTATAGCGTGATGCTACATAGCCTATGACACTCCCCGATAAATGGACTATTCAACACAGAAAGAATTTTTGAAATCGGTTCAGTAGATCCAGAGATTACCCCCTACAACGTCACAAACACACAAACAAACACACAAACTTTACCTCTTTATAATATTAGTATAGATGACACTCCCCGATAAATGGACTATCCAACACAGCAAGAATTTTTAAAATCGGTTCAGTTGATCCAGAGATTACCCCCTACAACGTCACAAACACACAAACTTTACCTCTTTATAATATTAGTATAGATTTATAACCCACAGCAATGATAGATAGTCATTTACTCTACATATTTTCAATTACTTTCACAATACACAAATTAAATTAAATAATACTAATACAATAAGTCAATAAAACAAATTCGCTAACGATAGCACAATGAAGTATGCAATGTTACCCTTCCAAATAACAAAACATAAAGCTCAATGGCGAGCTTGCGAGAACTACCTGAGATTATACCTTCCTTGAAAGTCGTTAGTTCATGGTCATTTTTATTTGTTGTCGTTATAATCAGCTGTTGAAATTAATACTTACTGCTAAACTGTCAGGGTGTTGTTTTCCGTGTGGTGACAGAGTAAGAATACAATATGTCACCACCCCATCTCATCCCATGGGTGTCGTAGGAACCGACTAAGGAACTATTCGTTAATATTATTTTTACGACATAAAAGAAAGAAATCTTGAAAAAAAAACCAATACCAATCCGTCTGGCCAGCGTGGTATTAGTAGGTCAAGTATCCCTTTATAAGGGGAGGAGGTCCGTCCCTGCAGTGGGACATTAATGGGCTGGTATGATGAAACTGTCAGGGAACCTTGCGCAATTAAATATGTGATTCATAAATTACTGTCCTGAGTCTAGACGTAGGTAATACTCGACATAAAATATATATTTTATGTCGAAGGTAGTAGGTAGGATAGTCTTGATTTATTTTAAGAGTTTGGCCAAAAAATGTCCATCCATAGAATTAGATAGTGATGATATGATATCCGTGACGTCATTACGGTCTATGCTATAGTCTCTTAACCGTGACTGGAATTTTAAACCTCTGCGAAACTCAGTATCGTCATCATACAACGTAATTATTCTTCATAACAATTCTTAGGTAATGACGCATGTAAAGTACAATTCTTGGAACATTTTGCGTACACCTTCAGTGGTGTCATATTTGGTGTTATTGTGGAGATTTGTCACACAGGTTTCGAACCTAGTATAAACTCCAGCTCTCACTAAGGTTCTTTCACATTTTCTATCATGTACTTGTTTTATTATTACACTGTATTTACCTTATTGAGAGAAATAAATAAATTGAATTGAATTGAATTTTTATTATTCAGGTCAGAGAACATTCTGTTATAACAGTTTGTTAGATACAACTTGTCACTCATCTCTAGGTGTTTTCTATTAGAAGTGAATGAAGTCTTTTCATTAATACAGATATTTTTTTTAAATAAAAGGCTACTTTCCCACTTATTTTAAGTACTTTATTGTAGAGCCTTTTACTGCACTGCGCACTGCTGCCCTAAACACGATTGCCTGTTTTCGAGGCTATCGTTTTCTTTTATTAAAGACTAGCTGACCCGTGCCCCCTTCGGTGGGCAGCGAAAAAATCGCGTCCCTTTTTTAAACCAATTTTATTACTGTTCCACTTCTATTAGTTATAGCGTGATACTATATAGCCTATGACACTCCCCGATAAATGGACTATTGAACACAGAAAGAATTTTTAAAATCAGTTCATTAGATCCAGAGATTACCCCCTACAACGTCACATACAAACACACAAACTTTACCTCTTTATAATATTAGTATAGAAAACACAAGCTTGGTTTATAGATTTAACTTACATTTTCTCCTTGTTACAGCTTGTATTTAGAGGAATTTTCTACCCAGAAGCCTAATCAGATGTTTATTCCCTATACCTGATTCCGGTTATTTTTAGGACCGTAAAAATATTGTAATAAACGGTAAATATTAGATATAGGTAACTATATTCTATGGAAATGAAACACTATCAAATTACCATAGATAAATTAGAATCACATAAATGCGCTGTACAACTCGTATCTAATTTCAAACAACATCGATAACGTTGATATTAAAGCCTAACCGAATCAATTATGCATTCGAAGTAATTAGCGAATGTAAATAAACAATATTTATATGATCCCAATTGAAAATACAGTAATGTATAAACATGCAGATTAATTTAAAAGTTTTACCACAAATACATTTTGAAATAAGAATAATATTATCATCATCATCAACATTATAAGCCAATTGCTGGAAATAGGCCTTTTCCAAATATATCGCGATTTACCTAAACGAACAAATGCTGTAAGGCCTACGCAGACCGGGACGGCATGGCAAGGGATTTTAATTTTTACTAATGGACATTCAACCGTACTGCTACAGAAATACTATATAAATTGCTATGCTTTAAAATGAACAATGCCGTTCGATAAAATTCCTTTCAATGCCGCGGCATCATTTTAAAGCATAGCAATTTATGTCGTATTTCTGTATAAGTACGGTTGAATGTCGATTAGTAAAAATTAAAATCCCTTGCCATGCCGTCCCGGTCTGTGTAGGCCTTTAAGTGTATAAAATATTTGATTTCCTATTCCTTTTTTAAAATCGCCATGGAATTGCTCTGAACAGGGAGAGCAGAAGCGTCTGCCATATTATGTCAGACACCTCCTGACTAAAAATCCCCGGGGTTCCCTCTCTCACGTAATCAAAGGAGGAAAAATACTTTCCAACTACTTACTTCTTTCTCTGCCGTAACCTAGATACGCTTGAACATAAATTACCCAACATTATTTTACTATCCGGTTGTTTCACGCCATATAAGATTTACAAAGAAAAACATGGGACGCCATAGATATGCTTTCTACCGTGAATAATTTACTCGGGTCAACAAATTCATTGCTTTGAAAAGGATATGGGTGTCTAAATATCTTAACGAAAGTTACTCTACGATTCTGTTTGACGTTGAAACAAACATCATAAATTATACATGGACTAGTGCATATCTTACTACCTACGTTTGATCGATTTCCTAGTACTTACTTACAGAACGCTGGTAAACATTAAACTTGTTGGTAATTTATTTCATTGTGATCGGTGTTATCAAACATTGTCTTTTGTATTCGCTTCGATGCTGTGAAGGATTAAATACACATTTCTTCTTAATATTTTCAACCGACTTCAAAAAGGAGGAGGTTCTCAATTCGGTTGTATTTTTTTTTTTTTTTTTATTTTTTGTGTTTGTTACCTGATTTCTCGAAAACGGCTAGACCGATTTGAAAAATTTTTTTTTTGTTCGTATTGGTATGCTTCCCATTTGGTCCCATTGTCACCAGATCTGGATCTGGATGAGGGGATCCCAGAGAAATCGAGGGCATCTCTTTAAAATTGTACAGACGCATTGTGTAAAATCTTGTCATACATGTGCATCTTTGACGTCACTACCAAATAGTCAAGAATTAGAACTGGTCAGATCTTGGAGACCAGAGAGAGTCGAGGGAACACCTTAACGGCATATAGCAGCTACCTTGTGTTTGGGCTTATTTTAATTGTATTGATGAATACTTTACAAAACTTTACACAAACATGATCTGATGATGAAGAAGATTGAGGGTCGAGGCAACTCCTCAACGGTATATAGCAGCTACCTAGTGTTTGGGCTTATTTTATTCGTATTGATGAAAACTTTACAAAACTTGACACAAACATCATCTGATGATGAAGAAGACTGAGGGTCGAGGAAACTTTTTAACGGTATATAGCAGCTACCTAGTGTTTGGGCTTATTTTATTCGCATTGATAAAAGCTTTACACAACTGTTCACAAACATAATCTAATGATGAAGAAGATTGAGGGTCAAGGGAACTTTTTAATAGTAAATAGCAGCTACCTAGTGTTTGGGCTTATTTTATTCGTATTGATGAAAACTTTACACTAACATTATGACTGTAATTGAAGGTATGGTTTAAGACTTAATAATAAAGTTCTTATTTGAATTTAAAATAGGAATTAATACCGGATTATAAATAGACTATAAACAAATTTTTGAATTGCATTTCATTTATTTTAAACTTATTCTTTAGGTACAACAAATTGATAATAATAACTATTCTAAGTATTTATTTGATTTATTTTTATGTCAATTTATTTAAATTATCAATTTAGTGTGCATGTCGCACAATAAATTAATAATTTTTATTACTAATTAACCACGCAGAGACGGTGTGGCTACGCTTTTCGATGTTCTCCCTATTTAAAACGTTTTTCATGTAGGTCCTTTTTTGTGAAAGCTGGTTCACTAGTCTCTTTTGAAATGGCATTGGAGGTAGATTTCCTACTTCGAGAATGGCGTTTCTTCCTTTCATCGGTTGTCATCGAATCGAACCCGTGGCGGGCGCGTCAAGTCTTGTGACCTGTGACGCGCACCAATGAACATACCGCGGCGGCGCCCGCGCTGCACTCCCCGCGACCCGACGACGGTGACCGGTCCGCCCGCTACCGCTCAGTCGCAAGCGAGCGACAGTGCGAGAGAGGGCATGAATATCGGAATCTCGGAATATCGTAATATCGGAATCTCGGAACGCAAAGTCCGATATTACAATTCCGATACTGGGTGATCGAATATCGGAATCTCGGAACTCGAACATTTTTCTATATTTTGAGTTTTAAATTATACATATATCGATCCTTGTGTCGCCGAGCGAAACAGTAGGTACCGTATTAATGTTGCCAGCTCGCTATGCATGTGCTACAAGAACAATAATATTGTTACCTGTTTCGCTCACTCTTTACCTACTCTAATAATATGTGATATTATTGTAAGGTTTTTAAAACGCCTCAAATATAAACAAAACGATACTAGCAGTCTCAACTTCACAGAAAGAAAGACTGAAGCACCGATAGCTTCTGTCTCTTCAGATGAAGATGATGAATCACTAGCTAGTCTAGCTACAACGAGTGAGCAGACCCTGCACCAAGAATTTGAGAAGGAAGTAGAAAAGTGCAAAGAAAAGAAGAAGGCAGTGCTTCCGTCCGACGAATTTGATCTATTGGGATTTGTAATAACTGAAAAGGCAACATACGTTAATAGAGGTGAAAGATGAGTTTATTTGTCACAGACATACATTATCTCACATAAATTTTGCCCACCAATGTTGAAAGTGAGCATGTTTTTTCGTCGGGCGGTTATTTATCCGACAAAATGTTTGACGCTTTGTTGTTTTTGAGAACATATTACCAAGAAAAACGAGATTTTAAAATAAATATAAACCTATGAATATAGCGAACCTTTATTTCAGTTGATTGTAATTTAAACTACCAAACTTAGAATAAACAAGACTTCTTAAAGTTTTGTTGATTCCGAGTTTTGTTAGTTTTATATTAGTAATGAGTAAAGATAAAAATTAGACAAAAAAAAATCCAATAATTATTGCTGTTGTCATATTATATAATTAAATAAAAATTAAGGTACTATACTGTGCTCTCGTGCGCAGTATCCTCGAATACGCATCAGTGGTATGGAACCTGCGTTATGACATTTATATCGAGCGCATTGAATCCGTACAGAAAAAGTTCCTAAGATATTTACAGTATAGGTGAAGGTGCATCGATCATGGGTATGAAGCAAGATGTAAGAGGTATCATTTTATGCCCCTACAGAATAGACGTACAATGTCTGATGTTGTAAAAATTGTCAATGGTGGGGTCGACTGCCCAACCCTATTTGAAAAACTAAACATTTGGGTCCCTAGAAAACTGCCAGTTAGGCGCAATCAAAGCTTAGTACTACCCTCAGGCAACAGTAATTTTAGACAAAACTCATTTCTCATTCGTGCGAGTAGTTCCGTTAACAGCATTGCCAAAAGGCATAGCGAATTTGAGATATTTAGGTCTAAGCCAACAGTGGTAAAGAAATTATTTACTACAGATTATTTTGGTCCCGATCCCAGAGAAGCAACAAATTAAATTTACAATTTATTTTAAACTATTTTTTTTTCTGTCATGCAATGGTCTTGCAATGGTTTTATGTTTAGTTTATATTTGCGAATACCTGTTAATAGCTGTGTATAAGTATATTTATGTATTAACCGATTGTAAATTATGCTGTTAGTGTTCCGAAGAAAATAAAATAAATAAAATATTTTAAATTCTAAGAAGTTCGTCAATTCAACTTTTAAGCTTTGTTGATAAGTTTAATAAGTAATAAGATATTAGATTAAAGAATAGGATATTATAAATTACTTTTTGTTCCTAATTGTTGATTTAATTTCAGATTTGAGTCTCTGAGTCAGATAGTTTAATTAGCAATAAGTACAGAAAAATAATGAGAAATATCTGATTTAGTAAAAACTGTGGGTAAAACTTAAATACGGGTATAAAACAAGCAATCCAAATTAAATAATATGATTTATAAATTTTGTATATTGCATTCAATCCAACCTCACACCGAATTTGTGCATTTTTGAACAAAAAGTGCAATTTCTAAAAAAAATACGAAATTCCGATATTAATATCGGAATTCCGATATTGAGATCTAATATCGGAAGTCAGTATCGGAATTGAAAACCTTCCGATATTGCATGCCCTCAGCGAGACGTAGACCGACGGCGAATGCACGTTCGCCCGCACTTCATGCGTACGCAATTAACTCGATCTCTAGATTCTAATTTACATCTTGTTTTCTACTCCTATATACTCGTAGTCTAAGCTACGTCTAGCTAATCTACATCTTGTTTTTTATTCTTGTATAACTTAACTTAACTTCAGTGCTGTGAACTTAACTAACTTAATAACTCTGTATTCTCTTTCATTCTGTGTCATTAAGTAAATAGTCTTGTAAATAACCGTCACGTTTTCTTTATCACCTCTACAGTCTCATACAATCAGCGCTGTCTCATGAGCAGCGCGTTTCGTAGGTCTACCCATATTTAGACAAAATAATGTCCCACTGCAGGGACGGGCCTCCTCCACTGACGGAGGGATATTTAGCCTACTAATACCACACTGGCCAGACGGATTGGTATAGGGTTTAATTTCAAGATTTCCTTCTTTTTATTTCTCAAAGATAATATTCACGGATAGTCCCTAAGTTGGTTTTTACGACACCCATGGGTTGAGATAAGGTGGTGACATGCATTCTCACTCCGTCACCACACGGATTTATAGAATTGGTATTCACTAAAAATTTGAAAATAAAATTGATTTTTACAAAAAAAAAAAAACCGACTTCAAAAACACAAATTGCACTAAAAAGTAAAAAATAATTAGTTGTATTTCGGTTTTACAACATTAAATCAGCCATTCCTTCTACTGAATTTTAATCTAAAGAATAGGTTCTTTTAATTATTGTAAAAAGTATTGTTTAAGATATTTCTTGAAGAGTCTGTAAATATATTGATTTGTAGATTCTTTAAAAGATAATCAAATTATTACAAATAATGTAATATTATTGTTATTTTTGGAGTCGGTGTCAGCCAACGCAATAAGTATGATATAGTTATACAAAACTTTATGGCCTTTTCTAACACACTCGAATCACTTTAAATGGTTTTTAATTAGATAAATATTGCATTTAAAACAAAAACGGCCGTTTCATTTTCTAATGCGAATTTTAAGTAATTGTTAGTCTTTAGCCTGTGTGTAACATGACGCCATAATGTTTGTTTAAATATTAAGTCAGAAATAAAAAATGGTAGGTATATAAACTATCGTGGCTGACACCGACTCCAAAAATAACAATAATATTACATTATTTGTAATAATTTGATTATCTTTTAAAGAATCTACAAATCAATATATTTACAGACTCTTCAAGAAATATCTTAAACAATACTTTTTACAATAATTAAAAGAACCTATTCTTTAGATTAAAATTCAGTAGAAGGAATGGCTGATTTAATGTTGTAAAACCGAAATACAACTAATTATTTTTTACTTTTTAGTGCAATTTGTGTTTTTGAAGTCGGTTTTTTTTTTTTTGTAAAAATCAATTTTATCTTATAATTTCTCAATTTAACATATTTTTAATTTTATACCGTATTTATGGCGACATATTAATACACACTAAAGTAAATTTTGTAAGAAAATATCATCATAACAGCTCACTAATGTCAGGGGATACTTGGACTACTAATACCACACGGGCCAAACGGATTGGTATAGGGTTAAATTTTAAGTTTTCCTTCTCTTATTACGTAAAGATAATATTCGCGGATAGTCCCTCAGTCGGTTTTTACGACACCCATGGGATGAGATGGGGTGGTGACACACTGTATTCTTACTCCGTCACCACACGGAGGAAAAGAAAATATAATTAGTGCAATTTTAAATAATGCAATGCGATTAAAACTGAACTAGGATTTTGTTACCGTATTAGTAACGCAACTTCAAGACTAAAATAACATAACAAAACAAATGTTTACATCTACCAATTTTCCAATTTCAATTTAAAACAAAAACGCATCTTAAACTCGGGGTACAAATTAAAGCAACAACATTAAACCGTGGAGTACAAGAAGAGCCGAAGCAAGTTTCAAGTCCAGTTTGTACCGCGGTCAATGTCTATGCATTTCCTGAGACGCCAGCCCGGCATGTCGCTGAACCACATTACTTACAAACTGTTTTTGCCTCACAGAATTCCAATACTAATGTAACTGGTTTACTGCTCAATTGCACACCAAATAAGTACTGGTAATTATGTTATTGACGATTATGCATTATTCGCCATATTTAAACTAAATGCAGAATGTAAAAAACTGTTTGTAAATAATTGCAGCAATCTGCAGGTGGTTTATTGTGAAGTTTTTAAGTCTAACACTAACCGAGTTAAAAAATTCTTTATAATTTGTCAATTTGACAAACGACACGCCATTTTTGTATTGTTGGCATAGTTTTATCCCATTTAAGACTTCACTTTACATTAATTTGAGAGAATTGAAGTAATGCAGCGTCGAACGGCAGCAGCGGCTTGGCAACAACATTTAAACAAGGAAGAATTTTAAACATAACAATCTTGTTTCAACCAGAAAGAGTTAGTTAGGTGAACATTATGATTAAATCTAAGCTCTAGGTGAAAACAAGTGTTCTTAAATGAGCTTTAATAGCATCTGTTATTAGCTTTTATTCTTTCCTCACCCGCAATGGTTAATGATTCTGATGACCTATTTATGTTACAATGAATACAAGTAGTTTATAACTCTTTCCTTGTTGCAAAATTCAGAGGTGACAATTTATTTACAACAAATTTCAGAGAAATAAAATTTGTCTTTGAAGTTTGCCAAAGGAAATGGCTGAGATAATTTACTGAGTCATTAAAATACTTGAGATGCATTTTGAATTTCTGCGGTTTAATTTAAAATAAATTGTATTGGAGTTGTGCCAACTATTCAACATTTTTATTCTACCTCAATTTAAGATTGACACGGGGCGCCATTGCAAAAATGCGAGTTATCGTAATCTGTACTAATTTTAACTATAAACAGCGAGATATATTTTTCTTGGGAAATCATCTCCGGTGTGTTAGAGGTAGATACAGCTATTATTGTTACAGCTGAATGTTACGACTAAAGCCACCATTTCAGAATGGTACATGGTAATTTTAACGCACTACGAATACAGTATCGGTGAGTATCGTAAATTCGACTAAAAGATTCGACGTGCAAAATACAATTGTATGAAAAACCTATAACATACTTTTAGCAACTAGTATGGCCAGCATATTATTAAATAGTAGGCCTAGCTTTCAACCATCGCTGAAGGAATTCTGTCACTTCAGTCATTATGAAGGTCCGTATCTTCAGTAGTAGAGAGAAGTATTATTACTACTCAGACGAAAGATTCGTAGTAAAAACAAAACAAATCCACTCTCTGTTTCCTTGTTCCAAAAAGGTTTCAATAACTTAACGATAGATCGAATTCGTATTCCCAACAACAGACATAACCATGTAATACAATGTAACCAGCTGCAGTACAATTGGCTCCGCGTGCAAATTTTAATGTATTTTAGTACTTACTTATGCATTGTACGGTGTTTAAATCGAATCTACTGTTGCAACATTCGGCTTCAAGCACCGACCGCGTTGTGAATCGAAATGTTTCAAATAAAGCCTCAAATTATGATCTAATTGTTGTTAATTTGTATATACTATGGCTTTGTTATTAGTCTAATAAGTCCTTGACTATCATTTATTGTTGCATAAAGCAATGGGTTTATATTCATGTCATCAAATGCTCTATTTCAAGCCTTTAAAATTGGAGGGTACTTGTAGGTTCAGGACAATAATTATTTGTGGATTGCATAATATCCGTGTGGTGACGGAGTAAGAATACAATATTTCACCGACCCATCTCATTCCATGGGTGTCGTAGAAACCGGCTAAGAGACTATCTGTGAATATTACCTTTACATAGAAAGAAGGAAAACTAGAAATTAAACCCTATACCAATCCGTCTGGTCAGCGTGGTATTAGTAGGCCAAGTATCCCTCTGTCACGGGAGGAGGCCCGTCACTGCAGTGGGACATTAATGGGCTGTTATGAAGATGATATAAAATTGTGTTCGAATCTGCGAACTTTTAAAAGATCCTCGTCTACTCGACTGCGTTTTTGGGGCAGTTAAGACAATAGTTTTTATAGGCTACAACCAGACCGAAACCAAATTATAATAAAAACAGTCGTGAATTAAACCTATTCCGAGTAAGAAGCAAATATTTTATCCCTAGGCAACAGTTATTTGCTTAAGCAACTGTAGTTTCTTTAACTATTAACTGTAAATAAATATTGAATGCCAATTCAAATGTTTATTTAACTCATTCTACCGAGTAATTAAGTGCGAATATACAAGCTCTAATAACATCTGTTTAATCTAGTAATTAGCTAAGTATGTAAACAAGTAGAAGAACTGGTAAATTCTTTGGTGTACTTAGTAGAATTTATCTAATGCTTAACTAAATGCTGTCTTAAATATTATGAACTTAAATATAATTATTACTTGTCTTAAGCTTTGATAGGGTCCACAAACCTAAGTTGTAGGCATTTTGAAACTTATGTATTTTCTTTATTTCTATATTGACTGCCGTGGTAGCGCAGCGGTCATGTACACAGATACCCGAGGCACGAGGTCGTGGGTGTGATTTCAAATACGACATAGGATAATTATTTGTGCGACGATAAACCAATAGTTGACCTGTGCGTGAATATGTTTGTATCCGTTACAATTAAGTTGTTTTAATTTAAGTACGCAGTAAACTCAAATAAAATAGACTTCTAAAATGTATTTTCATATCAATTTGTGTCTTGCTTGATTCGCTAACAAATTATAAAGTATCATTCAAACACGTTTGATGAATGACAAGCTAATAGTACTTGATATACCATTACTGTTAGTACGTACATCGCATTACTATTCTACGTGTGTGTAGAACATCGAGGACAATATCTACGCACGACGGTGATGTCAACTATAGAGCTTAAATTAACAATCATTAAGGTTGAATTTTGTCACTGATTTGTGTTCAACAGGTTTGTTAACCACCCTAACCTATGAATCCACAGGATGATTTGGTGTGTATTCTTTCATAACACGGAAAGACTATTGTATTTTTCGCCACGGAATAAATAAATAATCCTCAGACATTCAACTTCATCAAGTCCCAAACTAAGTAGATAATGTTTCTTTGTGACGCTGTCGCAGTAAGCTATGTCAAAAAATCAGTGCTTTAACATGCACATGTATGTTAATGATGAAGGCAAAGGTATACACAAGGTAAAACTATTTGAAGGAAGCCGAAGTCCAATAGACGTCTAATAAGTATGATTATGATGCTTTATAGACCTATACAAAATTAATGTATTTCTATCTTTTAATAAGGTAAGTAACTGTGCTGTGACTTTAAGCATATAATTAATGCTAATAGATTTCTAATTAAGCATACAAATATCTATCTGTATCCCTTATTAGATTATCAAAGATAGACAATGAATAAATATAATTAACAACATTTTAATACGAAAGTCTTCATAGTCAGAACCTGTCTCTCTTTAAGGACACAGGAATGCCATCACAGTTGACGTTTCCTTGCTAAATTTAAATAGTTTTGGACACGGTTTAATGCTTCCTCGACAGACGTGTACTTTGCATTCAGATTATGGAAAAGCGGATTTATGATCGGTTAATTGATAGGCTGTCTATGTATGTGATTTGACAGTTGTAGGTATAACTAGTGACATACGTCATTGTTGACGTTTCAATGAAGATGTACGTGTGGCTGAATCATCGATGTACGATGGAGCCATACGTCCTAAAACAGAAAATGTACGTGATGCAATATATTGGCGCACATATCAGGCGTAAATACTGATACTGTTATGATATTTTTGTACTTACTTTTTTACTATTGATATTGTTTTTTTTTACAGCAAAGATGGTCTGCTGCAAATAAAGCAAGGGAATGTTTGCCGTAATTTTTGCATAATCACTGATCATTTATACGCGATGCGTAAAAGCGTTTCTTTTGTAGGACGACCATCTTATGTTTTCATCAAGAATTGCGTACACCATCTATATAACAGACTGTGAATGTAGACAGGACTGTAATATTACAGTCCTACCACATACATAGGCAGAGTAATCAGACTAATTAAAATAAACTATCCTCGAATAAAACGTATAACATCAAATTACTTCATATATTATTCCAACTATTATGTTCAAGACGTAGCAATGTCATTACTGTCTAGTCCAGATTTGTCTATAAATATTTATACACTAACAACTATTTAGTATTCACCGAGACACTGTTAATTAAAAAAATGCTAATCAAGACTCATTCGTATACCAATAGGTCTAATTTTAGAAAGAAATTATGTAAGCAAAAAAATGCTCGAGTGACAGTGACTTCTTGCCCTCAAAGGAAAAATGGGAGGTATTTTTTTTCTAGAGCTAGTAATTGAATACAAAATATATTTACTTAGTCGCGCGCGGGTGAAAGGGTTTGTTACAGGTCTAAGTCTAGCTGTCGATGTCTTGTGGTGTGGCTCACGCGATACTGGTGAATTAGGTACAAAACTTGAATTTTTTACGACAGCCTTTAAATGTCACACTGCAGGATTGGGCCTCCTAGAGTGACGAAGGCAAACTTGGTGGTAGGAAAGAGCTTGGTATAAGTAGACCAATAAGTATCCGATTGACAAAATGTTTTATTTAAAATTTCCTTCAACAATGTGTCCTCATCATCATCATCATCATCTTCAGCCAATCGACGTCCACTGCTGGACATAGGCCTTCTCCAAGTATTGCCACCTTGTGCTCCAATAATGTGCTATTTTATATAATTATTGTGAATTTATAAATAACTACTGCATCAAGAATAAAGAAGCTTTCGATATCGATCCATTTAGTCGAAAACGGAGTGGAATTCCGCGTCGATGTCAGGCGATATTAATGAAGCTATTCAGAAATTCTCGAATAAACACACAACAAACCTAAAATTTCTAAAATAATTCCTTTGTTGTGTACGTAATTTTAAGTTTTTAGGTCATTTATTTGATTATTTATTTAGTTAGCTGGAATTTAGACGATACTGTATATTTTATGTATAATATGTAGGTATTTACAAAAAAAAGTATATAAGTATGTTTATCTGTTGTCTAGTACCCATAGTACAAGTTTTGCTTAGTTTAGTAACAGATGGTGTTGCGTAAATGTTGTGAGGAATATTAATTGTTATTTTTTACTAATTTAAAGTCCAATCCCATAAATAGACATCCTTTATATATCATGGTTTAATTTTCTATTCAAACTTATAATGCCAATAAATTCATTTAATATCTTTCAATTTCTTGTCTAGACCGTTCATTACAAAGTGAGACGAGAGCGTCATTGTTCCAAATATAGTGATTGTAAAGAGTACATAACTCTATTTGAATAGAGCTGCTTACTATGGTACTTCTTAAGTTTTCCGTAAAATCTGTGAAAAAGTCTATTACAAAGTTATTTAGACTAATGTTATAAACGAATTTGTGTGTTTGGTTAACATTAATTTTAGGTAAAATCGGTCTTTAAACATTCGTAAAAACGCCATGAATTCCAAAAACTAAGTAGACTTTGTACTATAAGTAAATATGCACATGTTTCCAACTACGAGTATATAGGTGTTTCAGGATAAGTCCTAAAACAACATTTATTGAAGTAAGCTTGAATAAAACAACATCATCTCCATTTTAGATACTCTAAAGGTCATAATAATATAAACAGTAAGTAGAGTTACTTACAGAAAGCCATTATTACATTATTTAACGAAGATATTACAATAACTCGCACTGGCACTATTTTATGCAGTGCTTCTAACTCCTTTATACAGTAAAGGAGTACATGTACCTGTGTGTCTTTGTTACATGGTGGAGTAGTTTAATATGTTCAACTATCTGTTCAACCAGTTGAACAAATTGGAGGATTTTCTTCCAATTTTTTCAAAATGTAGTTGAACTATTTGGACTATTAAAATTTACAATTAGTTCAATCACAATACTGTTCCTATCTCAATAACAAAACAAAATAAATTAATAAACGACATCTCTAAAAGTTACTACGCAATAGTTCATTACCAATTTTGTTGCTCACTATTGAAGAGTAAATGTTTTGTGAACTACTCTCAAATTTATTTAGCCATAAATTCTATGTGACATTTTCAATTTCAGATTTGTAATGCAGATTTTCAAACAGAATTATTAGAAATGTAAATGTATTACTTATTCTGTGTCTATGTACAGTAAAAAATTACTTAGTATTGTCAATATACATTCTAGCTAAGCTAACAAGGCATTGGAAAATAAGATTTTAAATTTACACATATTTGAAGATATTGGTGTCAGCACGCTATGTTCCATTTGACATCTACACTCTCAACAACAGAAAGGCAGGAATGTCAGTAGCACTTTTTTACCACTATCATTCATAGCCTGACCTATAGGTCCCAGGACACGAGGCATCATACATACATTGGCAATGAACGAGCTGATGCTTTATTACGGGAAACATTGTGGAATGCTTTTGTAGAGCCAGCAAATGAGCCTTTTCAAAAACACTATAATAACATTGCTTAACGGATGTTATAGAAGAAAATTCTTAGCAGAGTGGTAGTTGGCTGATGTCTTACAGCACGACATGAAGCAGCATCCAGACAGATTTAAAAAAATGCGATTGGGGTCAGTTCTGCGTTTTATGCAAAAACGTAAACAGCCGTTGCACATAAGAACCAGGAAGGATCAACCGTTAAAAGACTACAATCAAAAAATGCGATAAGACTGATCTTATCGCATAGTTGGTGAGCGTCTTCTTTTAATTGCAAGCTGTACTTTAATGTCCAACTACACGTAGGCGATTCGTAGTCAAATAAAACAAAGTCATTTCTATACATTACATATTTGCACGATCATCCAACATATAAACTACCAATCACAACATATTTGTCTCTATGTAGGAATCAAAACTATTTCTCTTTGGTAGCATTTAGCACATTTCTAATTACACTATTCAGGCTCACTATTCGAGGTACTCCGTGTTCGCTTCGAACTTAAAATTAGTTCATTAATTTGTGCATACTTTGATAAATTCAAGCATATCATGACAGTTAATTTGGTTTATGTAGGACGGTTCGTTTCTAGGCTGGTATGAACTGTGAGTCACGATCACAATCATTCGGAACCTACAAATACATAAAACCGGTTTTAGAGATAGCCAGCCCATTCCCTTTGACTACAGTCATCAGTGGGGATCAACTGCAACTCTTTAACCGTACAATACTGCCTTAAATTTCCGAAATATTCCGCCAAATAGATGCTTTTACCAGACGTTTGTCACAAAACTTTTACATTGATCAGTGTTGGAGTCCAAAACAATAAAAGTAACCCTTCATCAATCACAGCATGGATACAGAAATGCACAGAGGGACCCATGGAATACTAGGCTTCGGGTCCATTTCGAGAATAATCTGAACAAACTTCTATTTAATATTATACCTACCTAAAAGATAACCTCCCTTTCACTCAAACGCGAACCCAAGATCCAAATCAAACCTAATAACAAACATGATTGTTGTGAAAGTAAGTAAATACAAAATAATGTGTAGATTTCTAACAGAAGTAACCTATCACGATCTAATAGAAGGTACGACCGGCCCTTACTGTACTGTCATTTGGTCGATTAGTTAAGTATTTCTACCAATCGACGAATGGAATCTTTTCTTGTTTTCGATGAGAGTTTTCCTTGTTTAGTATTAGTTTATTTCGGCATCTTATTTGTGGGGTATTTTAATATGATGAGTATTGATCAAACGACACCGAAGCTTTTTTGCTTCTGTCATTTGAGCAAACTATTCATGATAATTATTTCTAAGTTCTGTACGTCATCATTATGTACTCTATGTATATTCTATCTGCGTACTCTGCTACGTAGGGTCGATTCCCGGTCAATGCAAATCGTTGTGTGCATGAACATGATTACTTGCATTGATTGGCCTGGGTGTTTTCTATGTATACAAAACAAAAGAAGTGTTTAAGTATCTTTATCCGTTGTCTAGTACCCATAGTACAAGCTTCGCTTAGTTTGCGACTAGATGGCGTTGTGTGAATGTGTGAGGAATATTTATTTATAACTTTGTGAACCACACAAGTTTGAATTTGAAGAAGATCTCCTACACGAAAGGAAATTAATCTCAATCTCGTGAGTTGCTTCTTTTATTTAAAAATACTACCCATAGTAGGTACTCTGCTTAGTTTGGACCTAGACGCCTTTGTGTTAACAATGTTATATTATTATTCATATGAATAACGACATTCTTCAGCAATGTAATATGATCTGAACCATTACGTATATCGAGGCATCGTTATTAACCGACAAAGCTCATCAACACTTGATAGTACAATGCATAACGCAACTGTATACACTATTCATTCATGTACGAGTACTATTACTGCAGAAGACGACGTGAAATCTTTATCACCTTAATCCATTGTAATAAGGTACATTTTTGAATGATTGCCATTTCTGCAGCTACTATGCTAACTGTGGTTCTAGATATGCTAATAGTATGTGTGATATTAGGTAACAAATATAGCATATATGTATTGTGGAAACCTTTACCTATCCCACTGATCTACTAGACAACCAGTTTAGAAATTTATTAATCTAAGAACATCAAGGGGCGATTTTTATTTAGATGTTTGACGATGTTGTTAGATATTAATAGTTGTCGAGTCTAAAACCATTGAGCGGTGAAAACGAGCAACAGCTTCATGAAAAGGGCAGAGGACCATGGGTGGCTCGAACTTTGCATGCTGTGGTCTTCTATAATTGAGGGAGTACACAGAATGCTATAATTATGTCACATTTAGATAAGATTTTTTGTCGTGTATATCCTTTGTTGAAGATCCATACAATAAATAAAAAATAAAATAAAATAAACTTAGGGAAGGGAAGAAGAACTGCTGAACATATCAGCATAGAGCGCTTATGGCAGACAGGCAAAAAAACTGTGAGCACCATCTTACTTTGTAAGTTCAGTATTTGATAATATTAGTAAATACATCCTACACAGTTCAGCGTATAAACCGAATAAACTCTTAACTTATTTCCCAATAGTGTACCTCAGCATTTTCTACCTCCACGTTATAAACCAAAATGTTATTTTATTACATTTATTCATTCTTGAAAAATAAATCTTCCGTGTTATCTACCGTACAATAAACTTTCTTTCATCGAGACGTTAGAAACTTTTAAAATGATGGATAAACTTTGTAATACAATGTTCGGTTTATTCACAGTATGAGTGTGAACATTTTTATAATCTTAACCTAAAAATATTATATCTTATCGTGTGATCTGTATATTTTCACGCCACACTCATATAAAGCGCCGATTACACTTAGACTACATGTAGTCTCCTACATAAGGACGTCCTAACTTTTTAGTGTTAGAACGTTCTTTTTACACTGTCCTACATGTGATTACACTAGACTACATGGTCTCCTACATAAGGACGTCCTAATTTTTTTGTGTTAGAACGTTCTGTTTACACTGTCCTACATGTGATTACACTAGACTACATGTAGTCTCCTACATAATGTAGTTGACTACATGTAGTCTGGTGTAATCGGCGCTTTACATATAAGACTAGCTGACCTAGCCTTCCTAGAATCAAATTTGACTGCATCACAAAAGAAGCACATTAAAGTACACCACAAAAAGAGCGTGCTTCGATGTTGTCAAATTAATTTTTGAGCTTTAACATTACGCTAAGACAAATAGGAGCGGGTCCATGATATTCTGAATCATGGACCCGCTCCTATAACCCTCCTATTTGTCACAGCGTTATGTTATACACCCTACCCTATAAGACTTCTCAATAAAATGACAAGCTAACAAAAAAAAATTGACGACCTCTGTAGCCTAGTGGTTATACATATAACATGACTGCTACGCAGAGGTCTCAGATTCGATTCCCGCTCAATGCAAATCTTTGTGTGCATGAACATGATTGTTTACATTGGTCGGAGTGTTTTCTATGTATATGTATTTACAAAAAAAATGTATGTATGTATGTTTATCCGTCGTCTAGTACCCATAGTACAAGCTCAGCTTAGTATAGGACTTGGGGCGTTGTGTGAGGATTATTTATATTTTATTTCATTTAAAGCTCAAAATATTGCAACAAATACAAAAGAAGAAAAACTTGATATAAAGGCTGCTATCATTATATCCCCGTGGTCTTTTATTAAACACGGTACAAAAGAACCATAAGTTAAAACGTTTAAGTTTAAAAATTTAATCGTTCATTATAGAACAATTAAAATTAAAACACGTGCACTTTAATTCTACACTTTACAACTGTCATTAAATATCTACTTAAACGTTAAAAAGTAATCTAAAAAACAGAGACCACAATAAAAATCGTTATAAAAGCAAAGCTTTTATTGTTTTCGCGGTATAAGTGTTAAAAGGATATTGTTGTGGATTAATGTGCTGTAAAACAATGTAAGACATACTCCTTGGTACGTGCGTCTATTACAAAAATTAGAATCATTAATTTGACCACAAGCCTTTTGGTCACAAATATTGTTAATTTATACACCAAGTACACTCGAGCAACATTCCTTCTCAATAAGGAAAAAACAACTAAATAAGAATGCCATTTAGTTTCTTTAGTATTATCAAAAGTTAACAAACCTAGTAGTAGGTACTGCACCCGCGTTTGGGATGGCACAATAAAGTTACTCTAGAAATTCTCGATCGGCGATCTATCTGTATCATAGGGTGCCCAGAGGACACAGCGAATGCTCTGAAGAACTTTTTAAACTGATTCTATCCTTTCCATCTAGTCCAGAACAACACGTACTGGACTCTGGAAGTTCCCATATTTGACATACTCTCAGATTTTTTACCAATAACCTTAAACCGTTTCGTCAGTGCTAGGTAGCTATGTATTAAACAACTTATTGTTTATTTTATTATTTAATTGTACATAATTGATGGTATTCGAAATAAAACCTCTTAAAATATCGCGGGAAAAAAACGTAGCCACCATATTCAGTAAAGCCGGTTAACCAGTCACTTGTTAACTACGAAGCAACGATCGCATTGAGTGTTCTCTATTGTACTATTGACGTTATACCCGCGCCTAACAAAGCATTTTCCACTATGCCGGAGGGGTTAACAGGAATTCTATTATTGTGCAAACTCACAACGTTAACCTTTAAAATACAAAAAGCATTCCTCACTCATCTTGAATAACATCGAATGTTTAAAAAGTAAATATTTCATCACGACATACATATTCATACAATATTTTTGAATATCGAGCTTATTTGAACTAAGAATAAGATTTTTTTTCTAGTAGAAGATTCCAATTTGTCACTTTTTTTATTTAATTTAGAGAACATGTGGAATAGACAATTCTATCAAGGCTTTGGGATGTGCTTATTTTCTTTTTTATTAGTTGGTATTTTTAAATTACTACCTACAATAAAAATAAGTATTTATTATACCTGGCATACAGGTTAAGTACTAAAATATAATCATGAGCAGTTCAGGAACGACGTCGGTAAAACGTAGAAAATTGCGCTAAAAGCAAGAGAATTTAGCTTTATCGTCAATATTATCGGACACTTAAGGAATGAACGTTCAGTGTTCCAGGGAAATTCTCTGATGGTAAAAAATGAGAAAAAAATAATACATTTCAAATATGCAGCTGTGTACTCTAATGTTTTTATTATTTTTATTTAAACTATGTATTACATAATGACAAATTCCATAAGAATATTATTTATTACACGATGGGTTTTGATCCAAATTTTCTTCGTGGCTACAGATTTTAGCTGTTAAGTAGCCTTTAGTTGGAGCTAGCTCTTAGCTGTCTTTTATGAAAGCCTTGATATGAGACAGGGCTGAGTACTTTGTATTCATATTACGTCACAACAAGGTTTTATATCAAGCAGTTTGGTAGGTACATCAAATTAAATATACGACCTCTTCCATTTGCGTCAGTAAATTTAAATATGGAATAAAGTCCATAACTTAAAAATATTCAAACTACCAAGGAGTCGCGGGAATAGTAATACCACATTTAAATTTTATTGATACAAGTGAACTAAAGTAGTATTTATTACGTGTTGCAACCATTTAAGAAATATATATTTATAGTTTGAGAATCGAGTAGAATGAAGATTTATCGAGTCGAGGGACATTGTCAATTTAGTCATGCCTATAAGAAGTAGCTATACGCTATACCCTTTTCCTTAATATCTAAGCTTGCCCATACAAAAGTTCACACTTCACCTGTCGGCTTTCGCAGGACAATTTCCGGTAGCTATTGTTAAAGATGGCAGCTGAACGGTGTCGTCTTTGACATATTGAATAGTTCGGATAAATAGAATATTTAATGCTAAGTCGTTTTCCGAGAATAGTAAAAAATACAAATCTAGTATTTTATACCTATTGATTATTTGGGCTATAATATATCCTGAAATGGGTTTGATTACGATAGGCAAAGAATTAAAATACCCACTATTATAATAATGATACATTTTAAACATTGCAATAATCATGATTTTGTGTTTTGTCCATCTAGATTTTGTGTTTTGTCGTATTTTTGTTTCTAAATTTAAAATTATCATTTGTTTTTTTAAATGTACCTATGTAAAATGTTGCCTATTATAAAAAAGAATGCTGTGTACACTTTTAATAGGCAAACATACCTAATATTGTGTTTATGTAAGTTTTATTGTGTTTTGTATGTATTGCTGTAAGTGTGCTATACTTTAAATAAATAAATAAATAATAAATCATACAGTATCATGTAAAAACCAATTTTAGCTTTAGTAAGAATGCCACTAAATACGATCTTAGCCTTTTTATAAAAGAAAAAGTAAAAATCCACGGCAGTCATAAGACGGCAAGCTCATTAAGTATTCTCATTTCGTCGCCATACGGAAATAAACTACACAAGCCCGTAACTAGAGCATCGTACACACGATAAAACACAACTTGTTAATGAACCGGGTCAATAAAACATCAGTTCATTATCGAATAATAACACTTACCACGTCAGAGAACACTTTGTCACATTATCACTCAAATTTTAATATTGTTTATAATAGATATCACATTATCATCTGAGTCTTAAAGCCATCATAACAGCCCATTAATGTCCCACTGCAGGGATGGGCCTCCTCCCGTGGCGAAGGGATACTTGGCCTACTAATACCACGCTGGCCAGACGGATTGGTATAGGGTCTAATTTCAAGTTTTCCTTCTTTTTATTTCGTAAAGATAATATTCACGGATAGTCCCTTAGTCGGTTTTTACAACACCCATGGGATGAGATGGGGTGGTGACATATAGTATTCTTACTCCGTCACCACACGGATCTTCTATGC
Organism: Schrankia costaestrigalis; assembly: GCA_905475405.1. Lineage (NCBI taxonomy): Eukaryota > Metazoa > Arthropoda > Insecta > Lepidoptera > Erebidae > Schrankia > Schrankia costaestrigalis. The sequence goes on along the minus strand of FR997840.1, from coordinate 13,917,782 downwards.
TAATATAATTTCTTCTATCTCTTTTTGGAGTACCCAGATGATAACATGTTTTCTATAAGCCATACTTTTATCTTCACTTTAGATTTAATGAAAGAAGTTACTCTTTGGGTTTGTGACTCTACGTATGCTAAATAGTTTTGACTATAACTAATACTCGCAGAATTGGTATAGAGGTTTTTATCAGATGTTTAAACTGAGTTACTAGATCTTTACCTTTAACGTCGATTTGAATTCTGAAGAGAAAATATATGTGCCAAACTACCGACACTTTCGCAGAGAACTATAGTAAAGGTCAGAAAAGAATGATAAACATAATAATTTGTTTTTGTTTTATTTTTTAGCAGCGTGAGTATTGATGTAAGATAATGTCTGAATTCGTTTCAAATATAATATAAACTACCTAATTCTTGTTTAAATGATAGGTATCGATTCCTACAGCGCCTAAACTACATATAATACCTATGACATTGCAGCCAACATTCTGCTACGACAAACGACAGAAAAATGCTACACAAGCGTCTGCATATACCTACTCGTAGGTATAAAGAAGAAAATATTCATTGGTTTTGTTTTCTTATTTCACAATCATTGAACTTCTAAAAATGAATGAAAACTAAACACATCAATGAAATCAATATTCCAAAAATGGTGGTTGAAATCGCAAATACTTTTAAGCATCAGTCAGTTTGAATAAACACCCAATCGTGTTCTACCTTTATACATAAATAACAGTACATTTGAACCACTTATCAAAGCAAACATTTTTACACCATAAACGGTAAGAATCTATAAATATTCTATACTACTAAAGAAAAGGGTACTTCAATCATTTGATCGCACGGAACACTTCCTCATATTGTCACTTACCCATTTCTAAACACAAGCACTCTTAAGTGCATCGATCACTATGTAGGTATATCATACTAGGGCTGTCTCTCACACGAATTGCTATTATGAGAATCTCAAGACTATGCAGGTATGTAAGTAACTTCCGCATGTCGCCCAAAATGATAAATGTTCTTCATAAGTCCGGTAAATCCACCTACACAGTAATAACCGTAAATCATAGAAAATCTTTTCCAGGCAATTTTATACCGGGAAAATTGTATTTCAACCGAATGAAAGAAGCTTCGCTCTGAAAACCTGGAAATCAATCGTCAACCAGTGCGTGGGATAAAGCGTGAGCAACCCTGCATGCAGTGTGGGTAATACGAACTGGACAAGTACCCGGAACTGTACGGTGTGTGGTCCCAAGAGGGGGGCGCGGAAATCGATGACACGACGATCCAATTTCAAAACAAACATGCTTTTAGAACTGGTATACTTATTGATTTATGAGACTACAGAGTAATTTTATAAGACATTTATTGACTCAAATTATGATTTACTAAACATAAACTCGTTTGAACAAATTAATATCTAATGAAAATGAGTCTCGAGAGCTTGTAATAACAAGTTATTACTTTGATATTAAACTAACTAGTTCGAAGAACGAAAAAGCCAAAATAATCCAAAATTGCTAACAAAAATCTTGTAAAGTTATCTTAGTAAGACAATTATCGAGGTGCACGTGATCAAATTTTCAAACAACACGTTTCGCAAATTAGGATAACAAGATTGTCGAACTAACTAACAATACTAATAAAAGCATTTGTAACAAATAATTGGTAGAATGTTTATGAAACAATAATACAGATAGGATTATTAAAATAACTTAATTATGTAAGATCCAGCTAATTGACTTTTATAGTGAAAAGCTGGTTGTGAAGGGCTGGTTGTATGGATCTAGACGATAAGTGTTCCCTCTCTACCAGTCATAGGAAAAAAGCGTGAGTTTATGTATGTATGTAAAAATAATCTCCTTAATGTGCCTTTTTTGATACGTGTATATGGCTCGAAAGGACTTCACGGCGCTGCGGGCTTTGATGTCATGGGCATTTCGGACAGTAACATAGTAAAACCTGAAATGGTTTTCTTTCCAGTTTTCATCTAGTACTACAAATATGATATCATAATATGTATAATTTCTAGGGTTTTTAACAGAAACCTTATCTGCTAAATGATGGTAGGAGGCACAGGATCGGACCAGTTGAAAATGGTTGCGGACTTCCATTAGCTGAATAGATGAATGAAGAAAAACAGTTTAACTGCAGCAAAATCAGCCGTTTACATACGGTCTGCACAACACTAACCATTCGATAAGGTTCAAATCCTTAGACATGTACATAAGCAAAATATGTTTAATTTTTTGATGAGTTTAGTAGATTACCAAGCTTGAAATGAGACATAAAATCGTTTTGTCATCTGAATGAAAAAGTAAATAATGTACTCAAATTTAAGGACTGATATTAAGATCAAAATGCAGATTTATTATTTTATTCCCCACAACAAAAAGTTTATTTTCCATACGAGTTGCTACAAATATTATGTACGGTCTTTACTGCCTAATACGGCGTACTAAAGCACGGTACACACAAAAATACCTTATTATAATGAACACAAACATCGTCATTCGGGAATACTTGACGCAATATTTTTATGTATATTTCTTTTCTTTTATGTATTCATTTTATGTATACTGTTGTTTATCTTTGAATAATAAGTCTATACAGTTTATGTTATAGTAGTTTGAATGTAAAATTATTAAGGTAATGTTTTTGTGATAGACGTTTTGAAACAACAATTGTGACAATAGTTTTACGAGAAGAAAAATGATTGTGACTGCACAAGGTGGAAATATTTGGAGGAGGCCATTTCCAGCTGATATTATAATGATGATTCACCGTGTGGTGACTAATCTATCTAGAAGTAAGAATACAATATATCACCACCCCATCTCATCCCATGGGTGTCGTAAAAACCGACTAAGGGACTATCCGTAAATATTATCTTTACAAAATAAAGCGGCGTGGTATTAGAAGCCAAGTATCCCTCTGTCACGGTAGGAGGCCCGTCCCTGCAGTGGGACTTTTTAGGGCTGTTATGATGATAATGCCAAGCTGCCCAAACGGATTGGTATAGGGTTTAATTTTCAGTTTTCCTTCTTTTTTATTTCGTAAAGATAATATTCACGTATAGTCCCATAGTCGGTTTTTACGACACCCATGGGATGCGATGGGGTGGTGACATATTGTATTCTTACGCCGTCACTACTCCATACGGATACCGAAAACCTTTCATTAGGTTTATTACCTTTTATTAAATTAACCAAATTGCCAATTCCACATTATGTTTCTACATAGCATCTCACAACATCTTGCGCAATAACACGTAAGCAGGATAACCATCAGATATAATAAACCTTAAATTTTTTGGCGAGTTAAGTTGGCGAGACGCAAGAGAGGGAGCTACTTCGTACTTAACTCGCCAAAAATACGATGGAGATCTATTTAAATCAACTTTATTAACAACTTACTACTTAACTCGCTACTGTACTTGCCGATGTGTAAATCGGATCCACATGTCCACCATCTTATTCCCTTGAAAAAAATATACTTTCGCACTCCTTCGCAAACGCTTCAGAAACAAAAGAGTTCTTTCATAAAATAGGTTGTAAAGTAAGAAAGTTAAAAGTAATAATGTACGGTACGGAACGAAAGCTGTGGACTGTCACCTAAGACAAAAGCGGTTTATCTCATAATAGTTGTTAGTTAACTTCAAAGAATTTTAGAAATAAAACACTCGACGGACTTAAAAGCTTCTTTCATTAATTTCTTACTTCGCTTGGCTGTATGGATCATGTGAAATGTCAACTGGTATTAAAAGCTATCTCGATTACTTTCATAGTTATTTAATAATGGGTGAAGCTTTTTATAGAAATGAATACTTAATATGTTTCTTGACAGTGTTCAAAAATTCAGTGCAAATTCATGTTCTCCCCATAAATGTTCCTTATTTTTAGGAGAATTCATAATTTAAGAGATGGTCTTATTATCGGAGAAACTCTGAAAAGTATTGATTTTAAGAGATTTAGAGAAACTCTACCCTTTACAATATTGTTTATTACATTGTCTAACTTTTTGAATACTAAACTATTGCCCCTTTCCTTCCCCCCCCTCTAAAATTAATATTTGCCCCTTCCTTTTCATTGGGCAAATATTTGGAATTTCTTTTAATATAACCATCGTCACAGTAAAAATCTTACTATTTCCTATAGATTCTAATCTGTGACTAAAATGAAACCTATCATCATTGAACAAAAAAATAAACGACCGCGAATTTTCTAACATTGTAATTAAAAAGCTAAAAAAACGAACATGAAAAAGCTGGCAAGCGAACACGAAAGGTCAAATACCTGCGTAAAGCACTTAATCTATGGTAAAGACCACCCATGATATACAAACTATTTGTTCAATACTCTGATAAAAATTGTGCACACAATTGTTTTAGTCAGTGCACGTGCTTAAGTGAGCACGTGTTTAATAACGCTACAACAAATTTGTAAAAATTGTAAGGACGTGTATAGTTTTCGTCGGTACTTGAAATAGGAAGGATATTTTAAGTGGAAGGTATACGCGGGATATAAAATATTCTTGGGTTAGAACCGCAATTTCACAATTTTGTTTAGCGTAGCTGTAAACTAGTTTTACCTTGTTTACGTTTTATAATACAAGGATGTTTATTGTATTTCATAACCTTATTTTAATTTCCAATGTTTGGAATGAAAGTTTTATACGTCCGCTGGCGGTTTCGAGTTTGCTTAACTCTGCCAATTACAATTATTTTAAAAAATGCCTCAAACCAGTCTACTCTGCAATCATAACAGCCGTGTTTAAAATTAATCCTTTTTAATCTATACCTCCTCTAATTTTTGTAATCGATCAAAAATAGGTGATATTATTAATACTAATAATATTATTAAAACACACACATGTTCTTTTTATACACCCACCTTTATAAATATTTATATAATAACAATAAATTAGATCATGGCATGCAAAAAGTTGTTGTTGCAACCATCAACCTGTCTTGACTAAGCTTGTACGATTACTTTTTGCTTCCAAAGATTCATTGAACGAGATATCAATAATGATAGATTCTTTATGTAGGAGCTGGATATAATACGAGCTTTCAGTTTTATTACTGATGCGAATATCTGAATCGTAATAAGATGAATAAGCTTTAAAAACAAAGTTTTGTTATGTGATATGAAATCTATACTAATATTATAAAGAGGTAAAGTTTGTGTGTTTGTGACGTTGTAGGAGGTAATCTCTGGGTCTAATGAACCGATTTAAAAAATTGTTTATGTGTTGAATAGTTCATTTATCAGGGAGTGTCATAGGCTATATAGTATCACGCTATGACTAATAGGAATGGAACAGTAATGAAATATGTTTAAAAAAGTGACGCGTTTTTTTCGCCGCCTAACGAAGTGGGTAATAAATTTAAACAGTTATAACTAAACTATATTAGAGTATAAATCCAATGCAAACTATGGCAATACATTATAAGACCTTTTATTATGTGGTCTTGTTATTGAAGTATTCTTTGAAGCTTCAATTTCAAAAGAATTAAGTATAAAATAAAGAATTAAGCATGAGAACGGGTAACAAAAGACCTAGGATAACGCCTTGCGGAAGTCTTCTGAACACTTAAAGTTAGTTATGCAAATTGCTTAACTAACTTAAAGTGAGTTAACTACATTTACAGATATACATTATAGACACATAATTATATATTCGTGGGGCGTTCGCCATCAGTTTGCTGGTCCGCCCACACATGAGCACTGGATGTGCACCGTCCTAAACCCGAACACGATATGCAAGTGCAAACCTTAAGGGGCTTTTCTCTTAAGTGCACGGTTATCGCTACCCAGGAGGCCATTAGTTCATCTACCAATAAGCATTAGTAAGCAAACGCTTATACCTAATTAAACATTGTTTCTGTAGCTGCTGCTATTGAATTTAAAGTTTTTATTTATTTTTTAGAATAAATTATGTTTTTTTTTAATCCTCACATATTCACACATCGCCACCTAGTCCCAAACTAAGCAAAGCTTGTATTGTGGGTACTAGACAACGGATAAATATACTTTAATACTTTTTTTTGTAAATACATACATAATATTATACATAGAAAACACTCAGACCAATGCAAACAATCATGTTTATGCACACAAAGATTTGCATTGAGCGGGAAACGAACCCGAGACCTCTGCGTAGCAGTCATGTAATATACCGACTGCGCCACAGAGGTCGTCGAATAATCACACTGTTTTTCGTGAACGTTAAAGTGTCAAACGCTAACCTATTATCAAATACGTAAGCGAAATGATGTTCTCGAAAAAGATGAAAGGATGTTCTATTTTTAAATCTATGTCAAACTCATTTGTGCACGTTTGTTTATTTTTGGAAGACTAATGCCTTAAGTACGTACCTGCTTGTAACCTATTTATAACTTTCTTGTTTATCTATTCATGTATTCCTTGGAAAAAATAACTTATAAACGGAAAAATTATACGGAAATACTTGTAGGAATTGACAATCAAATATTCTATAAGGGAAATTTATGAAGAATACCTGTAATTCTATTGCTATTGACTTTATATCATCTCTATCAAAAGTTACATTAAGGTTAAATGTATTCCTATAAAATAAAAGTCTCATAAGCGAAACAAGAAATAATATCAGAGACCTACGCCATGTTAAGCAAAAACATAACATCCTTTAAAAATGATTTAAACATAACTTACACATGAAATATTAAACTTTTATTGACATGAAACTATAGAGTAGACGATATTCCTTTGAAAAAATATGACGATGTTATCGCACGTTATTAATAAAATATGAAACTGAGTCCGTTTGCTTTTTTTAATCACCATTATATGGTTTATCTCGAGTTCTGAAAACTCGTTATGTCTAGAGTCTTTTGATCAGACTGTACATGAAATGGTGCGTCAACGAACAGACATGGTCTTGTTAAATAACTCGTATAGTCTTGTAAGTAACTACATACATCGATGGATTAAAATCATGTATGTAGGTGTTACCATTCGGGATTTGATGATAATTTAAACAAGTATGATGTTGTATTGAGGCTTTTTAGGCGTGGGCGTCATCAACTAGAACATAAAATTGTCTTGGTAATGTAATCATACTTTAATAGAGCAGGTAAAAAACGCGAGCTTTTTTCACAAAAGCATAATTTGATTGTATATTTTACATGATGAAAAGCGCAAATAGTCTTGGAACGAAGGCGAGGGATGGCAGGCATGATATGACTGCACACGCTAAGTTTTACTACCCGATATTCTAATCTATATTTCTATACTAATATTATAAAGAGGTAAAGTTTGTGTGGGTTGGTTGTGTGCTTGTGACGATGTAGGGGGTAATCTCTGGATCTTCTTAACCGATTTAAAAAATTCTTAGTGTTAAATAGTCCATTTATCGGCGAGTGTCATAGGCTATATTACTATATAGGTGATACTTCACGCTATGACTAATAACAGTGGAGCAGTAATGAAATATGATTAAAACAGGGACGCGTTTTTTTTCTTCGCCCTACGAAGTGGGCACGGGTCAGCTAGTATCGGGTAAAGAGAGAACTCATGCAAAGCTTTCTTTCCGCCAGTACTACGCATACCTAATGCAAGCGAGTTCGATATCAATAAAAATTTCTACAAACTAAGAAGTTCTAAACTATTTAAAAAATTACTGGTAAATAATTACACCTTTTAATCAAAATTCTCTGTAGACATTAGCAAACGATCTACTATATTTATTAAGCTTTTTGACAACTTATAAATGATATAACATTATATTATACAAATGACACACACCTTATTTAGCATTCGAAGTAATCGTTGAATCCGTTATTAATCCATATTAACATAATTGTCCAATTTCTTATACGTTTTTACATAATTCATGAGTTCTCATAGTTATATGTTGTGTTCATATTATTCTTATTACATAATCATGATTAATAAATGTCATTTGTTATAAATTTTCGTATAATCGCTTGTATACCAAATTCCTTGGCAAATACATGTCTATCTGTATATTAAGCTTTCAATTCTCCACAACTAAATACCTACAGAGGTCCACCTTAGGAAAGGCAATAGAACACAAAGGCATTCATATTAAAACCTAAAACAAATAATGTTAAGAAAATTGTACAGAAGAATGTAATTGTAATTAGGTTGCAGCTGATGTTTAACATTTTACAACATGGATCATCTTTAGACATATCCCCTGTTCCTTTATCGTGAAGAATCTAAGAAATACCTTAGATCGATCAAGTCACACGAATAGTAATTCTAGTGTTTTGCTAGAGCATCTGCCCATGTAAATATACAGAGTAAAGTCTGAATTTCATACTAGTCCATTAATGTCCCACTGCAGGAACAGATCTCCTCCCGTAATGGAGAGATACTTGGCCTACTATACCACGCTGGCCAGACGGATTGGTATAGCGTTTAATTTTAAGTTAAATCCTTCTTTTTATTTCGTAAAGATAATATTCACAGATAGTCTCCAGTCGGCTCCTACGACACCCATGGAATGAGATGGGGTGGTGACATATTGTATTCTTATCCGTCACCACACGGAGATGTCTGAATATACTTATGAATAATTATGTACTTACTATAAGTAGCTACTCATAGTTTGCAATTACGCTGATACCTACTCACGGTAAAGACGTCGGTCAAATCACGTAGGCATTTTGTTATCAGCTCCCAGTGTCTGTTTCATCGTAACTTATCTGTAGTATTTATTATTACTTAATGTATGTAATGTAAATATGTGTAAACAAAATATTACATTAAAACATTATTGATACACGTTAACATTTTGAGATGAATTTAAAATTGACCATTAAAAACATTATGTTTGCAATAATTTCTATTCTATTCTATTAGATAAAGACAACTCCCGCACTAGGGATCATGCCCTGTGTCGCGGGGACTTTTACAAACATCAATTAACGGACACATATAACACCCAGACTCAGGACAATAATTTGTGAATCTCACAAATTATTGTCCTGCGTGGGGATCGAACCCACAACCTCATGCGTGGCAGCCGCTGGCTTTACCGGCGCGCCACCGAGGTCGTCATTGGTTCTACGACATTTCGTTTTTCTTTGTTATTTAGTTATGAATTAAAACTCAATAACCACATATAAATAAAATAATGAATAAAAACTTTATTAGGCAGTCCAGTTTTTACATTATAATTTACAATGACAACCGTACTAGGCAAAGCCTGTTTCGCGACCATCAACAATACTGTTTCTTAGGACTGAAGAAAAATTTGTAATTGAAGGGTACTGCAAAATAGTGTTGTTTAATATGGTCCGTGTATTAAGTAAATAGAAGTGATAACGTAAAAACTATTCGTTGATTAAGTTTCCTAACATATTTCTTTATTCTTCTATTTATTCGTTAAAAGTCGTTTTTTTTATTAAGAGCCCACACTAGGAGTCAAGAATATCCACACGTAAGATTTGACATTAATATGAAGAGGAAGGAATTGTCTTGCATGGACAACGAGTCCGCGACCTTGGGTACGACAGCCGCAATGCCTCTACTAGCCACTACCCACAGGCAGTCAAATGTTATCCTTATCTCTAAAACATCATAATAATCCACTAATGTTTCATTTATCCCTTATCAAACTCATCCAAACACATTATAATAAGCCACTCAATGTTTCATTTAATATCTGCGTATGACGTCATCAAAGCCAAAAGTTTATAACAGTCGTAAATTATCAACGTAAGTAACAAGTAATATTTGAAGAAAACATACAAGTTTAGATCAAACGGTGATTAATCAAAATTATTATTATATTTAGATACACAATTTGTTTGTAATTTTGTTAGCAATGTTTTACTGAACACCTTTTGCTATTGATATTGAAATATCGTTTGTTTTTTAAAGCTAACACGTAAGCAAAGATATTTGTTGTCGTTACGGCAAAAGAAGATGGCGGGTTAAACTGGAGGACTTCAAAAATAATTGGCAGACAGAAAATACGGATCGAGGAAATAACAAGTCTTCAGGGAAGGCCTTTGCCTTGCAGTGGGACAGCTGTTAATATGAATAAGAGCCCACATAATATAGTATTTTTTTTTAATGTGATTGAAGGCAAACGAGCCAGCAGGTCACCTGATGGTAAGTGATCACCGCCGCCCATGGACACCCGCAACACCAGAGGAATCACAGATGCGTTGCCGACCTTTTAAAAGGGAGCACGCTCGTTTCTTGAAGCTCCCCAAGTCGTAACGGTCCGGAAATATCGTCGCAGCGAGCTTGTTCCACAAAACAGATTGTTGTTCGCGGTAGAAAGTTTCGCGAAAATCGAAACAAATATAGTATAGATATCACACATTAAAAAATAGGCGCAGAGTTCTGTACAGAATGCGCTCAAACAACAACACAATAACTTGGACCTGATCTGTGACTTGTGAACTTATGACCTGTGCGAGTGCGATTGTAATCCAAATTTTACATTCCGCGGACATGAATGAAATTAATGGACACAAAGAACATCTAAGTTCATGACGGTAATTGGTGGATTACACTTATATCTTGTCTTATATTACGAACGGAATCTGCATATACGACCGCTTTGCTGCCAAGACGTTCTGCCTTGCAAGTGTTTTAGACAAGAATTCTGTAACATTATAATTTGTCACGCCCAGATACCATGTTGTGGTCGTCGTTCCACATAACTGGAAGGGTCTATGTGAAAGACGCAGGACCGTGTTCCGTAGCGCATGTTGGGAAAATCCTGTGTCCATCAGTGGACTGCAATAGGTTAGCTGATTGATTAAATCGTCCGTTAAAATATAATCGTGTATTAAGGCTGATTTACACAGGGTCAGTAGACAAGTCAGTCGCAGCGCCAATGTCGGCGCCGCGACTGACTTTAACTGTTTACATGAAGTAAGTAGTAGTGGTGCGTTTCACACGGTGAGCACACGTGTGTGAAGTCAGTGGGAAAAACTTAACTTAAAAAAAAAAACAACTGAAGCGAAGATTTAATTATTTGTTGAAAAATTTATCAATTTTGCTGTTCAATGAGTTAAAAGAAATGGTAAAAAATGAAATAACTAAAAATAAACGACCATGGGTAAGAAAATGGATTGACGATAGAAACGAAACTGGTGGCTCTGCTTTGTTGCTGAAGCAATTGCGATTTGAAGATCCTGCGGAGTACAAACTGAATTTTGACGAATTGCTGTCAATTATATCGAGCTCTATTCAACGACATGATACATTCATGAGAGATGCTTTACCAGCCAACATTAAACTGGAAATAACGCTGACATTTTTGGCTTCAGGAATGAACTATCGGTTCCTGAGTCACTTTTATCGTGTCTCGTTTTCGCTATATAATTTCACCAATTTTAAGGTTTCGTCTTCGCTAAGGCGCTTCATTTTGAAAAAAAAAAACGTGGTTACTCTACAACGCAGCGGCAGTGACAACCACGCAATGACTTGTCTGTTTACACGGGGTTTATTTGGCTGTCACGGGGGTGCGCGGGTAGCGGGGGGCGCCAACTGACTTCAAAATATTCGTGTGCGAATATTCAAGTCAGCGCTGACTTCAAGCCACTGTACTGACTTCAAATCAGTTTACACGGGCTTTTTTTCGAGTCAGCACTGACTTGCCTCGAATTTGAAGTCAGTTACTGACCCTGTGTAAATCAGCTTTTATACTTATAAGCCCTTTAGTACGCGACTAGAACAAAACAAAAACAATTAGATCTATTAGTACCGCGCTACGGTTAACCGCGCTGGCGCTGACCGGAATTGGTAGAAGAAAAGTTTGTTTCTATTTTCATTACCACCCGTAGTCACTTTTACGACACCCACGGAACGCTTAGGGGTCACCATAAGGACAAAAAGAGTAAGTATATTTTATTAATAAGTGACGGACATGTACGAAGATTATGTACAAAGCAGGTTCATTAAGATCGTAGTACTTCAGCTTATTAGTCTCTGCCTTTCTCCATGAGTTTATGAATGTATGTAATGTGTTATTAATTGCTGCTGGTTTTTAGAATGATATTAACACATGAAATATAACTCTAACGTTGTACCTACTGCGAAAATCCAATTTGTTAACCGATATCGTCATGATTTATATTTGTACCTACTAGGTATTTGTTTTTACACCGAAAACAAAACTCCTGCAAATAACAAATAAACACTGTTTTTTCGATGCCAACATAAGTTAAACATGGCTGTTTGATTTGGTATAAGAGTTTTCTATGTATGTACTTAAAAATAAAAAAAATATTTAATAGTGTTTGTCAGCTGTTGTTAAAATTAAATATAGATTTCAGTAGCAGTACCTATAGCTTAGTTTGGGGATAGACTTCAAGTCTATAAAAGACACTGCGAGGCATGGTTTGTCTTCGTAGTTCGGAAGTTGTGAAGAAACTTTCTTGGTACCGATATCATTGACTATCTGGATGCATATAATGTATTTATACCTTGGGTTGGAACTGTTACTAAAATTTTGTGTATTTATGACCATAAAATACGAAACAATTACGTTCGAATAACTGTTAAATGATAATTCACTATACTTAACAATAATTAAGTCAAAATTACATCAAAACTCCATACATAAGCTGTCTCCTATACATACCAAACGAAATCAATCAGTAATTTGAAACCAGTTAAAGCTAATGCCAGTAATCGTAACTCTTAGATAGCTCTTTGGGAACAACATAATGTGAATATTCTCACAGAATCCCGTCATATTCAGCATACCTTAGACAGATATCGGTGTTGAGCTAGATTTATTACAACAGCCATAAGCCACTTACGCACACATAAATTGTTTTGAAACTTCCCTTTCAAGGTGGAATTTATATCAAACTTTTCGGTATTATGCTAAGCTTTGTTGAGTGCTTGCAATAAGACATTGAAAGAAGTTTTTGTTGTTATAATAGGTACTTACAGTTGTGTCGTTCATTGTAAAAGTGGTGTAACTCCATATGTTTAAAATATAATTTTTTTTGCCTGATGGGATCACATTTAGTCATATCTTTCATTATAAAAAAAAAATTCTGAATTCATTAACAAGGAGATAATTCATTTTTACAATGAACGACACAGTTATTGAAGAGGTAGAATATAGAATTAAATATGGTCTCTAGTAGAACAACTGAAGCCTACTACTCGCGTTGATGTCAGCAAACAGAGATATATGACAGTTTTTTTTTTGGAAAAAAGGAAATCTTTGATGTTATCCATGGTGTCATGAATGAATGATCGTTTATTTGCTTGAAACATGGTAACATAAGTTGTGACTTGACATTTCAGTACAGTACATAATATGTATAGTAATAGCACGATTGTTATAGCATAATACATTTTTGACTGGTATTATGGTCTAGATCGCACCTCTAGGATACTTCTGTCAATTATCTTACAGAATTGATAACGATCAGCTCTCTGAGCACGTAAATTCACTATGGCTTTGCCGGAATACCACGACTCTCAACATGTACTATGGAGAGTGCGTAAGATGAAATATGTAACCCTACATATTTCATCTTGTCCCAGCTGCACCTTTCTTCGACAAGACCACTAGTGCTGGTACTAGATATCTTAGCTAAAATGATCTCTAGTTACGTTCATAAAAAGGTTTGAAATAAATTATTAAACTGATGGAAAACGTCCGACACCACTTTTTTATCCCTTTAAGATCCTTCAAACGTAGTGTAAAGAAGCATTTGCCCAGAAAACAATTTATTTCAAGATTACCACGCCTTGCTTTCTTTCCTTGACGGTATTCACGCTTTCCATCAGGTTCGGTGAGGTCATGTGACCATCCCATTATAAAAAAGTACCTAATGGTTAGTAATTTTCAATCAACAGTCACTTTTATAATTAACCTATTTATAGCATGTTAATAATCTAATCATACTTTGGTTTTATCCGGAAATTAAAGTCGCATTCCGTTAGAAACTAGAATTAAACGTCTCTTCTTTAATAAAGATAATATCTAATAATAAACGGAATACAAGAAACCGACAATGAATTTACTGCAATCAAGTAAATTAACTACGTGTTTTGAATCTGATTCGTTTGATTCAAGTCAAGAGTGTTTTGCATCCGAATACGAATTAAGATAACCAATTTGGAGACCGCAAAGGGATTAAAATGTCTATCTTGTGATGATAAATATAGACTTGTTTGAAAGTACAGGCAGTGGCTTTATAATAACAATTTGGCCAGACAGGTTTGTCTAAGGTTTGCGTTTCATTCAATAATACGGAGACAATTTGATTAATATTTGCGTTGATTTAACATTTTGTGTACGTCTTTCTTCCCGAGGTTTTCCTTTGCTTTCCTAGTTTTTTTAATTATTTTGACGTAGTAATTATTGTAGTGTCGTGGATTAGAATGCCTTAAAAATCATACTTATTTTTCCTTGAAACGTGAAGTGGTTATTTTGTTTAATCTAGTCTAGATCTATGTATGAATTTACATAAAAGAATATAAGTATGTTAATTATTTGTCCTGTATAAGTATTGTTTAGTTTAGGACTCGATAACATTATGTGGACACGTGAGAATCATTATTAATGAAGTAGACTATTTATTTTAGTAATACGAGAAACTACTTTAGTTACTTGAGAAGCATTGGTCCGTAAAACAACATGAAATACCTGTCTCATTATTACTCGGTAGGTAAATGTTTGGCGTTTGCACATTATAAAATCAGCAAAGTTTCTATATTTACATATTTATTGTACATGATCTTTGACACCTTTTTATGTATTTGTGTAATAAAAACTAGGTATGTGTAAGGAATTGATATGGTTCGCACGGCGATCCGTGTAGTATTGTAGATACATTTCTGATAGCATGAATAGGTACCTATAGGTAGGATCTGCAGGCTGTTGATGAATACATCGAATTTCTATCAAAAATATCTGCTTAGAATTACTAAGTATCAATGCCGGAGATCGTAGGAAGTGGAGAAGAAATACTTCTTCTCAATTTTTTTACTCCGTTATTCAGGGTCTGCTTTCATAGAAAAGCAGGCCCTGAACTACGGAGTAAAAGCTCCAGATATAGGTAAGCAAAATATGTGGTGTTCCTGTACTTAAACTTTGGTTTCTTTATTTTAAAAATCCTTTTTCCTCGACCTTATACAAGCAAGTTCTTTTATTCATCAAAGTTCAAACGCTGTTTTACCTCGACAAAATTAAAACTAAAGTAGTAGCCGGTGCACATGGCTTGAAACTTACACCACTTTTATTACATGCAAGTAGGTAGTGATTTGTTTACAAAAACAATGCAAAGCTTATTGTCACCTCATATTCTAGTCCTCATAAGCACGTAACATATTCGTTGTAATTGTATCAAACGACAATTTTAACCAGTTAATTACAACGTGTAACTACTAAAATGTCAGTTATTGTATCGATCGGACAGTAAATTCGAGAGTCGCAAGGTGCGCCGGGGCACAGCGAGGTGCATTCCTCCAAGAGGGACGCGTGAGGGAATCGGCTGCATTCTTAGTTATTCTTACCTTTTCTTTACAAATACTCCAACAAAATCCACAGGAACTTTCCTTTATACAACTTCAAAACATATTTTGAACGTCACTATTGTTACAAAAATGTATTGATTCACAGAAAATACAAAGTTTTATTGTTTACATCACTGTCAAAAATACAAACACGGCACACACCCGAACGACCGGCGTTTTACAAGCAAACTGGATTCATTTGGCTTGTCTGTCTGTGACGCGGAATGCTATTGCTTTGTCTCTGTTCAACCTAAAATGTAATTATATACTGCCGTCTCGCTCTCCGAAGAAAGGCGCCAGTGCACGGCGCGGGCGCCGACTTCTTCCTTCGAGTCTTAAAAAAAACAAAAGCTCTTTTGAAACAAGTTACTGGTAATGGGGATTTAGGTGCCTGTCAAGATATTGTATGATTTAAAAATTGTTTGAGATCCCATCAACCTGTCTACTAAGTTATGCAACTGAGGAAAAAGTATTTACTCAGCAAAGCTAGCTTAGTTTTGTAATAAGATCCCATCATAATATAAAACGGCAGAGATTGTATAAAACGCCCCTATAACGAGCTTTCATTATCTAGACTTGAAACTAGATTCAATATCGTGGTTGAATAGGTATGAAATAAAGGGTTGATTTAAGGACCAGCCTATACCTAGCTGACTTTCGTGAGTGGACCTAGTAGGTTTAAGTACAACTACAGCTTTTACCCAAAATTCTAGATTTAGGTATTAGGTGTTCTAAATTTTATGTAAAATTGTATTTCTGAATATTAGGTACCTAATATAAAAGAACTTTAAATGTACTAGAAACACATCATGGTACAAAAAGAAAAATTTGGGATTTTAATAAAAAAGTATTTTGTACTGTAAGTATCTCTTCTTGCAGTGATGGAGTAGAAATACGTCATCAACCCATTTCATCTTATAGGTAAAATCAAAGGCGAAGAAAGTGCGGAGATTACTTATAAGTATTTCACCGACAGGTAAATAAGGAAAATTTGCCTTTCTTTTAACCATAATATAACTAACTACCCGTTTGGGCAGCGTAATTTTAGTAGGCCGAATTTACCCGTTCTTGCACTGGGACAAAAATGTACCTACTGTTCGTATGACCCTTAAATTAACTCCAAGTTGAATCCTTCCCGGAACCTAGTTATCTAACACTACATAAAGATACCAGTGCATACAGAATACAACATCCCTGTATTTTTCGCTCAATATTTACTTTTAAACAAAGGTGTAAAGAAAGCCTTCTGTAGAAGCACAAACCGTGAAATTGTGTTGTTACTAGTTTTCGTTTAGTAAATACCAAGTTAATGTTGCTTTTAAAATACTCGCACAATGCCTTCCTTTGCTACGAGTATAGCGTATATTGTTTTGTAGTTATTTTGTAAGCGTGAAACTTGTCTTATAGGTAGTTAGTTATTGTATTATGTAGGTACTTTGGTACGAAAAATAAAACCTTACTAATTACCTAAGTACAATATAACTACTGTTTCAAACTTCGTTATGAATATTACAATATTTTATAAGCTTAAGGGTTCCCTACTTGAGATATAAAGACGTTTGATACAATATTAATTTCCCGAAGTTGTATACCCTATTATTCATAAGACCTATGAATCGTGAGCTCTATAGCTTGCCACATCTATGCATCAAAATCCTTAAAAGTTTTGTGCCCTAACGATAAATTGCTGTAAGCATCGGATTGACGACCTTTGTGATAAGTTTTATTTTTAGCAGTTTCTATGTAGCACACATAGAAAGTTGATTATTTTAGGATGGTGAAAATAAAAACTAAATAAATTTTAATTATTTACTAAACCTACACTACTATCCAAATACAGTGTTAAAAATAAAACTTATCACAAAGGTCGTCAATCCGAAGCTTACAGCAATTTATCGTTAGGGCACAAAACTTTTAGGCATTTTGATGCATAGATGTGGCAAGCTATATACATATAGAGCTCACGATTCATAGGTCTTATGAATAATAGGGTATACGTCTTCGAGCAATTAATATTGTATCAAACGTCTTTACGAGTATATCTCAAGTAGGGAACCCAGTGCCAACACCCTTCCAAAGAATGATACCTGAGAAATATGAAGTACAAATTATAACCTTTTCGTGGAAGGAACGATTAAAGTAATGATAAAAACTTAAACATAACTATTTAGTTAGTAGTTACTCGAAGTAGTTAGTAATCTTGATCGGTCTTGCAAAGCTACCATACGAGAGGCACTTCGTCGAATTGTTTTTGTTTTCTTCTTTATTTTGTTCTTTTATATAATCAGAATCTTAGATCACAGCAGGTAAGGTTTTGTATGTACAAAGACAATCTACATACTTACTTAGTTTGACTGCATCATAACATTCAGGGTTATTACTAAAAAATAAATTAAATAAGAAATAAAGAAAGAATGACAAACTCTTTTCCGACCCTTCTGATAAAATAAACTCATAAATAAATAAATAATCCTCACACATTCACACATCGCCACCTAGTCCCAAACTAAGCAAAGCTTGTACTATGGGTACTAGACAACGGATAAACATACTTAAATACTTTTTTTTTTGTAAATACATACATATTATACATAGAAAACACTCAGACCAATGCAAACAATCATGTTCATGCACACAAAGATTTGCATTGAGCGGGAATCGAACCCGAGACCTCTTGCGTAGCAGCCGTGCCACATACCGACTGCGCGCCACAGAGGTCGTCGAATATATATTTAACAATATTGATTTTCCATGTATTTGATCAAGATGGGTGATTTATATTCTCAGAATACTTAAGCTGTATTGTTATAATTGATTAGCTACTTTTGTTTCAGGTGTATTATTGTTATAATTGATTAGGTACCTTCCTACTTTAGTTCTCTTATATTTGAATACGATATCTGTCCCTTATTAAATAAAGGTGACTTTATTAGTTATTACCTACACATACCACGCCTGTACAACAATATCTGCTACGAATAAATTTGTAAAACAAATAAAACTGGCATCATCGAACTTTTAATCATAGTGTCCAGACAAATTATTACAACCATTAATAATTTATAATTTACCTACCAATTAGTCAAGCTGTCAAGAGTTCTTACAGCCGTAGTAACTTCAAGTTTCATATCGGTTATCTAAGGTTATGTGTTTGTTATCTGGCTTCCCATCTGTTAAATGTTAAAGGTCAGATAACGGTAATGAGGTCTCTTATAAAGTTAATGTGCATAGGCCGGCAGACTGGCTTTAAACTTGAAAAGCTTTTGAAGTAACAAAGCAGGAGAGTTGGTCAATTTCATCTAAGTATGGTTATGTTATACACGTACCTAATAAACGTTAGTAGCATTTCTGCACATAATGGGCAGATTTGCGCGTAAAATTATTAGCAGCTCCAGTTAACTTAACTAACTAGAAACGCAAAACTTTTATGTGATGATTACCCGGAATGTTCATTGGTCGCTATAGGGTTCATGCCCTGTGCGGAGACTTTACAAATATTAAACAAAGAACATCCAAAATCTGAATTGTCCACCTTAGGATTCGAACCTGCAATCTTGTGTATGGCCTCCCCATACACGACCGCTTTACCACAGAGGTATAGTCGAAAAGTGATGACGCGCATATAAATATAACTAAAACTGTTTACATCGTACACATGGCACATTCACATACATAAAGCTAAACTTTTCATTGTGTCGCGGGGAGCACACAAAAAAAATTTAACCTCGTTCAGTAACATCTACTAACACGATGCACGACTTGGGAGTAGGATTTTATTTAAAATTTTCCTTCTTATGTTATAGATTATTGAGTAACTTTACCTTCATCTACATGATTTTCACTCAAAAACGTGAGGCCTTAGTTCTACTGTTGAATTGTCTTGCGGTGGATTCGAACCCGCGACTTGGTGGACGGCAACTTACCTTTCCGCGCCACTGAGACAAACGTTTTAAAAGACAAAGCGAGTAGACTCAGCGTAGTGGACATCACTTAGCATAAGTGTGTACCGGCATTCCAGTAAGAGTAGGTTATTCCTAAAATATTATAAAACTAGCTGACCCGTGCCCACTTCGTTAGGCCGCAAAAAAATCGCGTCACTTTTTTAAACATATTTCATTACTGCTTCACTCCTATTAGTCATAGCGTGATACTATAATTATAGCCTATGACACTCCCCGATAAATGGTATATTCAACACAGAAAGATTTTTTAAATCGGTTTAGTAGATCCAGAGATTACCCCCTACAACGTCATAAACACACAAACACACAAACTTTACCTCTTTATAATATTAGTATAGAAGTATAGTTAAACAAAAATAATTCATTCATTGTATAATTTATTTCCATTTGCGACTGGGTATTGAAGGAATCTCACTTAAATTGTTATTACTAAACGGGGAAACTGTTTCACTGCTACACACCACACTGGTTTGAACAGTTCGAATGAATGTAAAGACGTACCTTGTAAATTATATAAACGATACCAGCACGGAATATAAGTGTCGTAGCACATATAACGTAACGTAAACGGATCGGCACCGCCTCGTCTTTTTCCTCGGTGTCAAACGGCGAAAATTCGATTACTTTACGATTCCGATTAGTGTGCGTTGCAGTAAGGAGTTTCATACAAATAATACTGAACGGCTCGAGTTGATACGGTGCCGATCCGTTTACGTTACGTTGTATGTGCTACGACCCTAAAGCTCCTTTAATCTATTTATTCCAAGAATAAATATATGAACAACAAATTATTCAGTAAACGCCAAATAGCCGGCCAGCCAGAAGTTAACTATCAGATATGTCCGCGCATGCGCAGAAACAAATAAAACAACCGCTCCCCCCACCCCCGCCATTTAGTTCTAAAACTGCCACCTCCGCTGCCGTGGCGTTTACTGTAAATTTGCATTATTTGTTCATAGTCTTTATTATAAGGCTATTACAATAATAATTATATCATTCCTGTCATAATCGGTGCTATATCTGTACTGAATAATATAAATTATAAATACATACATATATCAGAAATTAGCATCTTACTATTGTACATACTATTTAGGTCCCATATTTTGACACGTAATTCATTTATGAGGTACATCTTTTTATCACATAATATAACTAAAATTATTTTTCATTATAATCCCTAATATGGTATAAAAGGGACGGCGTGATGAGAATGACACCTTAAGTTATATATAGCTCACAAGACAAGCCCTTACAATCGAACGTTATAATTTCTTAACAGAGTATTGTTGTTTATGAAAATTACTGTTAATAATATGACGAATTAAAGTTATACATAGAACAAAAAATCGCTTAGAAAATAAAAATTCGTGACGGAAACATGGACCAACCCTACCATACAATTTGTGCAACACCGTGTCCTGTAGTAGAAAAACAGTATAATACTCACACAAACTTATAGCCTTTTTTAATATATCACATAAAGTTTAGGTACAATAATAAATACATTACAAACTCGCGACACATAACTACTGGGGCGACTGCTGACGTAGAGATAAAAACGCTCTTTGTAAACAAATATAAACAATTACAAGAGAAAATATTCAATAATGAAATCACCAGAGCCGGCCAGTTTGAGATTTAACTGCAAGTCTCTTGAATGGCTTGTTCGTTTTCGACAGCGAATCAAAGTAAATATTATCATAATAAAAGCTTATGTATAAAATGAACGGTGCCCATATAGTTCGAAAAAGAAATAATTATAACAATGTGTACTAATCATATTTATAAAATAATTAATCTGTCATTAATTATTTTATAATATAATAAGAATCATCTTTATAAACAGCAGATTCTTGAGCAAACAATCATGATAATCTCAATTTATTCACATTTACTGCATTGCTTGAGATCTTAAACACGATTTATTCAAGAAAATAACAAATAACTCATTCATACAAAAACAAACAAGCCACACAGTCATTTAAATAAAAAATAAATTAGACTAATACATTAAGTTACTCCAATCAGCTATTATAATTCGGAATGTTCTTCTTCTTTACCATCAGATAATTGCAGAGGAGGTTCTGCGCTCTCTTCTTGATCACCCTCTGCTTTTACTTCACTCTCTGGGGCCTCCTCTTTTCCCTCTTCAGCCTTTACTTCTTCCTCTTTCACTTCAGGTTCCGGTTCAACAATTGTTTCAGCAGTTTTATTTTCAGATTCCTTCTTTACAGGTTTCTTTGGTCGCCATATTTTCATTTTATTCAATAAATATTTCATTTCTCTGTCCAAGTTCGCCATTTTCTCTCTTATACTTTCAACTGTCAATTTAATATCCTCATTTTTTTTCAAAGCATTCTGTTCCACAATAGATTTACTGACCCAATTTTCAGTGTCCTCGATTTTCTTCGCTAAAACTCCGATTTCAACTTCAGTGAAAATATCTTTATCTGAGTTGGCTTCCTTGGTAAAGTTCTGCGCCATTTTAAGGAACTCCTTTGAGCTGTTCAACATATTGCGAACTGCAGCCACGGCGTCAGGCCGTTCTCTGTGTTCCCAATGTTTATAGAATATAGGACTGGTTTTTTCCCTCAATACAGCAAGTTTATCTTCAAACAATTCTGTGTCTGCTTCATAACCGTCTTCATACAACCATTCTGATGTTTCGCTGCATATTTTCCTGATATCCTCAATTTGTTCTGGAGTGCCACATTCAGCATACTCTTCCATATCAATTTTCATTTGGGCATCAATAACGAAAGCCTCTAGATTGTTAAGTGCGGTTTCTCTTGCGATACGTTTTTTGTCGATAGTATTCAATTCTGCTATTTTTGTTTTTGAAGTCTTGAATTGTTCGGTAGAAAGAGGTTGCAAGCTTAAAACTTGTTCCTCAGATTTGATTGGTTCCTTAAGTACAACAATCTTGGGTTTAGGCTTGCTCTCAGGATCAGTAGCGTTTTGTTTTTCTGTTGCAGCTTCATCAACTTTCTTGGTATCGTTTTTAGCGTCGCCTTCTGGAACTTTCTCTTCAGTTTTTTCTTCTAACTTTTCTGGTGTTTCTGAATCCGAACCAAAGAGCTTACTAATAGTGCTACCTATCTTAGATAAAGTACTGTCTTTATCTTCATCTTCTTCTGTAACTGTTTTTTCGGCAACAAATTCTACATTGACCAGATTAAGTAAACCAGAGTCATCCATATTGAAATGTGCCTTGATTCCTTTATGTTCGATATTGTCGCCAGTGTGTTTGGCTAAAGCTGCACCGACTCCGCTCAAAGCGACGTCTGTGAGATTCAGTGAACCAATGTAATTAAGTTCGGCAGCGGGAATATGGTCTAATTCCGCATAATTGACATGGAATCCAAAATCATCTGTGTGTTTATTGAAAGTGATAACCTTCTTTTGTGGGTAAGGATTCATAGGACCGAAGAGAGTTCTTTTGATCTGTAACAGGAGATGATTAAGTTACATCTCAATATCTTTTTCCAATTGAATTTCACACACACTCAAAAATAGCTAAGAAAATGTCTCAAATTGCAGACTGAAAAAGATAAAAGTTTGCAGAGAATATGTCAAAGGTACAGACTAGTAAAATTAATGAAAGAAATAACAAAGTAAATACTACCGTATCCTGGAATAAATTAAAAATGTTTTTAATCATTTGGTATACAAAAGGTAATAAGATTCATGTTTATTATAAATAACACCATTAATATCATATTCAAGATGTACATACGAATTGGGTATATCTCCAGTCAGGATTATCTAGCAAGGTAGTTAAACTTGATACAAATCCTGATACCAGTATGTCCTGTTGAAGGTATTCAAATATGTGTTTTTTTCATCATCATACTTTTCATTTAGTATATCTTCAATTTAATGAAATGCATTTAAAAATAATTACAAGTTTCGAAAAGAATGAAACACTGTTTAAAGTTTAAAATTTTAGGTTCGAGTCCTGTCTTCGGAGATTACGACTCCGTTATGACTAACTAAAGCCATTCGAGTCTTATCAACTGGTATTAGAGCCTATCCTCTAGTCCTTTTGAATTTTTCCGTTCTTTCATTCTTTTCGACAGTTATTTCCGTGTGGTGACGGAGTAAGAATACAATATGTCACCACCCCATCTCATCCCATAGGTGTCGTAAAAACCGACTAAGGGACTATCATCTTAACGTAATAAAAAGAAGGAAAACTTGAAATTAAACCCTGTACCAATCCGACTAGCCAGCGTAGTATTAGTAAGGCCAAATATCCCTCCGTCACGGGAGGAGGCCCGTCCATGCAGTGGGACATTGATGGACTGTTATGAACCAAGGGTTTATAATTTAATTTATATGTTACTTACCAGTTTATCGGCCCCATCAACGTGTCTAGCGAAAGTAACTTGTATGGGGAACAATACCGCATCACGTACATTCAAAGGTGCTACCTTGTATCCCGTCGCCAAAGATGCCGCCCTGGAAATACAAATGATAACATTAAGTTTGTACAAATTTAAACAAACAAACAAAAAATCATTTATTCACGTAAGATATAACGATACCGCTTGTGAAAGTCGTTTTATAGCGATCACATATGCTCGTCTTTCTTAACGGCCAAGTTTACTGAGGGTTCGGAACACGACCATGAGAAGACACCCACAAGAAACTCTGCTGGGTTCCTATTTATGTGTTTATAAATATGATTACATATTGTCTAGTACCTATAGTACAGATTCTGCTTAGTTTGGGATTAGATGGCGTTGTGTGAGGAAGATTATATTAGATTTTTTTAAAGGTTAACTATTAAAATGTTAAAAAGCAACTTTTAAATACAATTGTTATTGGTTTCCACAATTAATCCGAATTTGTAAGGAGTTTGTTAATTTAAGTGTATTTTAGTGAGAAAACTGTATAATCTGGAAAAGATAACGCGACTTTAAATGCGATTGTAATGGGACTACACAATTGAACCGATCCCAAAAGCAGTTTCTCAATTTAATTGTACTTTAGCAACCTCAATCTCAATTATCTAAACAAAATTTAAAAAAAATTACAATGCCATACTAAGCTTAGTAACTATTTCGAACTTAAGATATTAAGAAGAACTCATGTGGTTCAAGAATCACTCAACTCTACCTGTAAACAGCGCCCATAGTGGCAGCTTCATCAGCATTAATAGACCTGGCAGGATCGTGTCCCACAGCTTGCTTGAGAGCGTTGAGCGCGGCGGGTACTCGCGACCCTCCCCCCGCGACTATCAGTCTGGCGCCCACCCCCGCACCCCCTGCAGCGGCGACAGCACGTTCCACTACTCCTGATACGCGACCCCATAGGTCGGCACATAACTCTTCTAGTTCAGCCCGAGTTACCTGGTGATAGGAAAAAATATTTAAGGTCTTTGTTAGTCTTAATCCAAATTACACATTAAATTTTAATGGAAGTCCTAGGTTGATTAAATTACTGAATATACAAGAAATTACAGAATCTGGGACTTGGGTAAATCTAATTTTATCTAAATCCCTGTCAGGGACCCAATATTAATGCATTTCAAACTATTATTTTTACATTCTGCTTGACCACTCCACAGATATAGAAAACAAGTAACATTTAGTTAGCCGTACAAGTGTAGGGGTTCAAAGTTACTACTCTAGTTACTCCATAACAAATATGTTACACTTACCAATTGCTTAAAGTCCTTATCATCAAGTAAGCTTTCAATCTGTGCATAAAACTCAGTGTTAGCTGATAACACAATCTTAAGTCTTTCAGCTTCTCTCAGAAGTTTCTCCATAGCCCGAGGCGAAGCCCTGACGTCGCCTCCGCCATTTGCTTCCCACGCCTTAATGAGATGTTCCCGAAGACGAAGTGTCATTTCATGACCTCCTAAAGTTCTGTAATAATTTAAAATGTGTGCTTTAATAAAAATTTACACTATATCAAATAATGCTATTTAATTAAAAAGCTTATAAAAATGCTATGACACACTTTCATAAATAAATTCAATTGTGTCAACTTCCTGCCATTATGCAATCAAATTTAGGTAATCTAAATTAAATGTAATAAAAACTTTACTTAATCAATAAAATTATTATTAACTGCTTGCTTGTTACAAAATTAAAACAAAATAAAATTAAAAGTACAGTTGTTAGTTCTGTGCAAACTCTAATTAAGTCAAATCCTAATTAGTTCCATATTTACCGTGTATCTAATTAAATTTTTCCACATTGATCTACTGTCTATTTAAACAGACTTGCTCTAAAACGTAAACATATATGGCGTCGTGTCAACCACAGACTAAAGACTTTAGTCTTTTATCTTTGAAAAATGTATAGGAATCAAGGACAAAATTCTATGATCTACAAATGTCAAATAGTAAAAATAATTTTATCTGTGAAATTTTATGTTGGAAAAAAATATATTTATAGTAAATAAATATATATATATAATATATTTATATATATATATATTTATATATCAAAGTGATTTACGTGTTTTCTATTGCATAAACGTTTAATGATACTTTCCAGAAATAATCATCCATATCAAAGTGTGCGATTGATGTAAAAACTAGTGAATTTGCAATATGTGGTGTTTGTTTACTAAATAAATCAAGTAAGGATGAATACGGTATACAGTTCAACTAGTTTAAAAACTACAGTATGACGTTTCATATTTTTCAAACTGAAACAACTTTGTTCATGCGCAGTTTCGAAAACCTTTTTCGTAAAACCATGAATTTAGAAAGATTTTATTATTATATCTAAAAATGTACAATTTTTAATATATAAATTTAATTGGAAACTTTCAAACAAAGCAAAATAACACATATTTACATAGTAAATAATGTCTAATAGTTCTATTTTTGACCTTATTGCAAAGTCACGTAGTTAGGTCACTGCTCGTAGTGTTGCGACTCTTCGGATACACTTGTATGCAAAAAAATCGTTTACATATACGAAAAATCGTTATTATCGTTAGACACGTTATTTAAATTTTTCATATAAAGTAATGTATAGAAGTTTTTTTTATTCTCTACAAGTACTAGATCAAATACTACTGTTTATTTATTACGACTTGAATATAAAGGTAAACAACTATGGGGTCGTGTCAACCACAGACTAAAGATTTTGTATTTGACCTTTTAGAAATGTATAGGAATCAAGGACAAAATTTTAGAATCTACAAATTATGTCAAATGGTGCAATTAGTTTATATCTGTAAAAAATGACGTTGGAAAAATTACATTTATTTAAAATTTAAGAAAGATAGTGGTTAAATCAAAGTAATTTACGTGTTTTCGATTGCATAACGGTTAATGCTATTTTTCAGAAATTTTCATCCATATCAGTGTGCGATTGATGTAAAAACGAGAGTTTTTGCAATATGTGGTGTTTTTTTACAAAGTTAATCAAGTAAGGATCAATACCCTTTACTAATAATGAGATCAATTATTAAAGTGTCTTAAATCGGATATTATAGTAATCGATCTCTTAATTTTCGGATATTATAGTAATCGATTTTTTTATCCCAACCTTATTATTCAATTTGTCAGAACTGTCATACCATATCTTTTATTTATATTTGAGTAACTGTAACTGCTTTGAGACATAACCTATTACTTTAACCAACACCCTCAAAAATCAGTAGTGACATTATGTATTTTTCACCACACACACACACACTCTTCAGGATATGACTATAATATTATCAAAAAAGCAATATAAATTACCTGTCAAAACCAACACCCAATACTTGTAGCTGCGGCACAGTCTCTACGTAACCCTTGTCCTTTATCTTTACTGTCTTGTATTCTACTAACGCTGCTTTAGTCGATTGCGCACCCATGTCGAAGAACAAAGCGTGCCATGCACTTTCATTAATTTCCTGTAGTGATATTGTAACAAATTACATTTGGAGTATTTTTATTACATTCAGTAAATTAAATTGTAATGTTTAGTACTTCAGTGAATGGTGGAAGCATAATGATATTAAACTCGCCTTTTATAATATAATGTGAAAACAAATTCAGGGTTATTAATAGAATCTATAAGAAAATTGATTAAGTATATGCAAATCAATATAAAAGATAGAACTAAGGTGAAACCTTACATGAAACAAAAAATGACTTGCCTGAAAAGCCAAAATTAATAAGGAACAACAGAGTATGAGAACAACAAATGTAAATGTGAAGAGCATAATAGGTTAAATGAAAACCTAAATTCGAAACTTACCTTCCTCCTAAATATTCCATAGTTGATAGCAATAGCAGTGTAATCATTGATTAGTTGCAGCACATTCAAACCAGCAAGGGCAGCTGCGTCTTTCAATGCACGGCGCTCTGCCTGGTTAAAGAAGCCAGGTACGGTGATTACACATTCTGTTATTGGCTGACCTGAGGATAAAGTAAAATATATAGTTATTATTGCTGTTATATCAAATTTTATTTAATTACTGTGTGATGACAAAATAAGAGTGTAATCACGCCAAATCATGCAGGTATCTCAAAGTAAAAATGCAATTTAAAAGGAAATCTGTAAAACTCTATACTAATCTATCTGGCCACTAAAAGTAGGGCAAGTTAAATGGGCAAGGCAATATATAGTACCCAGGGATCAATCCTAGGGCATTTTCTCTTCTTGGTTTATGTCAATAACTTGCCTTATTCTACATACTGTAGAAGTAAAGTTTGATTCCAGTACAGTCCAGTTCTTAATTCTAAATACAATCTGTGATTAAGGCCTAAGCTGACATAGTATTGTTTACAGATGATACATCACTAAAATTCAAAGTAAAACAGTGTAGTACAGATGTGAATAATGACAATATTTTGAATGCCAATTCAAATTCAACAAACAACCTATTGTTGAATACAGAAAAGAGCATTTGACAATCATGAAGTATTTCAATCTTCATTATAGTAGGACTTTTATGCCCTATTACAATAATAATACATGCAACATTGTATCTGGGGATATTTATTTTTTAAGATGTTTCTAATAAAATGTAATAAGATGTGTCTATTATATCTTGATTTTTCAAACTCAATTTATGGAAAGAATCCAGAGTAATATTATTCTTGATTCTTACCAAACTTGAGTATATGTACACATAAAGGAAAAACAGTAAATTTTAAGGTAGCATCTACATTAATCTAGTCCCATAAATAATTATATCTTACCATGACTAATTTCTGCAAAGTCTTTAGCTTTAGCCAGGAGCTGGGCGACAAGTTCTTCAGGAGTAAACTTTGTTTTCTCATCATGTATGAATAAAGGAGTACCTCTATCTGATTCCACTATTTCATAGTATGGGTAGCGAGCTCTGAAAATAATATAAAAAAATAATAATTGTATTAATTTACAAAGCAAAATGGTCTACAATGACATGAAGCCAGGTGGATGGTTTATTTTTTTATTAAAAGACAATTTCAGCCTAAGGCATAACAAATAAATCTGATATCCTAATGTTAATTAATAATTACAGTTACATTTACACCTGTATACAACATTTACACCTAAATATTTAAATTAGCAACAATGTTAAAATAAAAGTAGTTTAAATAGTCATTATCCCCTTACTCAAAAACTCCTCTTAAATTCAATCACTATTTAGCGAGATTTTTATAAGTAAAATTAACCGTATACCAAACAAAACCGTAAGTACTTAAGCTAATCAATTGCCTAAAATTTGAGAGGCGTTTGTGAGTAAGAGGTATACATATTTAATTCATTGACCAGAACTATTTAACAGTAGTTTCATTTCAACTAAAGTAAATAAAAGTAACTTTTCAGCAATATCTTTTTAATATGAAACTAGGCAAACAAAATTTCGTTTAAATGGAATTCAGTTGTAAAATTAGTTTACAGAGAAAATGTAATAAATATTTAAAAATCATAACAGAAAAGTATGATAAATTTCAAAAATATAAGACAAGTAGACTTTTATTTTTTTAATAAATTTAATAAAATAATGAGAGCACTATTGAATAACCTCATTTATTGAAAAATAGCTAAAGTTCGTGTCACTGACCTGTAAGCTTGTACGAATGGATGATCATATGGTTTTCCAAGTATATCCAATAAATACTTATAAGAATTTTTCGGAAATCTTACGCCGACTGTGACAGCGTCTTCACCAAATGTTCTCACATCATCTCTAAAAGCAACGACAGCTGGTGTCTTCCTTTTAGACTCTTTATTTAACACAATCTCCATCGGAACACCGGGGGACACTATGCCGATCTTCATCCATTCTGAACCCAGATCTATGGATATTACAGCTGCTGCGTCAGTGTGATGACTTAAAAGTAAAGGTACAAGGAGTACACTTAACACCGCAAACATTTTCTGAAAAACAAATTTTATAAAGCCGATTAAATCTTGAAAACTGAAAACCAAAAACTATTCCGCAAAATAGGTTGACACAAGAACTATAATTATTAGGAAAGTAGGAACTTACAACATTAACAATCATGCTTTTTTATAAAGACAGCATCTAGAATGATAATTTTATATAACTCTACCCTTACAATAGCATGGAATAATTGAATTCTTTTATATTTTATTTCAACAAAGTGAGCCAGCTACTTTAGTCCACGTCAAGTTTAACGTGTTTTCTTCTTTTTGGTTAATGACATTGTTGCCAGATTATTCAGCCACGTACGTAGATTGCATTGATTTGTTTTTTTTCTGATTCGAAAATTTTACATGAAAGTAAATTCAGTCAAAAAGCAATAAAAATACATTGAAAATAATCTAAGATTTTATATTAAACGCTTGTTTACATTTGTTTAATAAAGTAAATATCAAAAATACCGCAATGTAAGTGATACAAGAATTCGACATTGCAACGCGGCTCACCTCTATTCATTCGGAAACGGAAAAAATACCATAGAGTTATCCAAATCATATGTTTATTTATGTAGGTTGCTCTTTAGTTTATGGTTTGATTGGGTGTTGAGAGGAAGGTGTTTGTTGAATGTTGATCGCAAGTACGGAGGTCGCGGAATGCTGTTTATTTATTGTTATTAATTTATAATTAGTGCGTCCTATAAACAATACAGTTATAAAGGTAAGTGGATTACACTGTAATTGATTATTTCTGATGCAGCGTACAAATATCGAGGCAATTCAATGGTTTTGTATCATGATTACATCTGTTTTTTTTAGCTTTATTACGCATTTTGGAATATGCACCCTGAATAACGCAGTTATTAGTGATCAATTGCGCAAAAGCAATTCAGAGCGTGGGGTAGTAAAGTATCGTTTACATGCGGTTCTAAAAATGTGACTAGACGCATGAATACGTCGGGACGCATTGGTGGCGCTCCTTCTAAATATGGAACGAGTGGTAGTAAATTTTTAGGCTGTCTACGACTTGGTGTCAGGGGTTAACCATACAGTTATGTAATAAGCCCTTGGAGGTGTGTTAGGGCACGTGCATAGAGTACTGCACGCGGCGGTACTTCCACGTCGGAAGCTCGATATACGACGCACGGGCACGACGCAATCGCGCACGCGGTCGACGCGCTGGCCTCACACCAGTTTCCTAGCAACACGTTGTTGATACCACTGCTGACCCAATGAACACAATAACACATGGTAACGAGCTATTAGCTTATTACATCACACCAAGAATGCATCGCAACGATATTTTCGCTGCTTACGTTGCTAGGGTATCTTTTAGCCATAACATAATTTCTTTCGCCAAGATTACGAATTTCTCTTAAATTCTTTGATTATAGTATTATCTGAGTGAGTATCTATATTACCTAGTTATTTTTGTTGAAGAAACATTTTAGTAAGTAACCTTTGTAAACAAATTGATAAATATATATTAAAATAATACTTGGGAAAATGTAGCTAAATATTGTAGATTCTAAAGCCTGTTATGCCAGTCTTTAAATAGTCTAGACCTTTATGTGACCTAGATTTCAAGTCACACTTCCTGAAGGATTGCTAATTTTAAGTGTTACCTAGAGACAATGCTCTAGTTTTAAATCTGTAATTAGTTACAGAGGTTCTATTTTTACACATTTTCTTTAAGAGACCAAGGAGAAGATTGTTTAGGAAAAATGCATGTAGTTTTACATAACATTTATATGTGAAACAAACATGTATTATGCACTGGTAAAATTTAAATGCACTTTATTAAAATACTAATAAGAAATATTTCAAGGTTACATATTCTTTACCCAGTGATAAGAATTTGAACATGCAGCATGCTAAGATACCTTGCCTCTGATTACCTTGTGATCATATTTTCTTATCTTATTTTTATACATTCAGTATTCAGATATTTTAACTAGTGATAAAATTATTATGAACGTAACTTATGTACATTTTTTGTAATGTACTAATTAATTGATGTCCTATTGGTATTTTCTTGTTTTTATTTTGATGTTATAATGTCATAATTAGCTACTAATATAAAATAATGAGTGTTATAGTTGCCAAAGCTTTAGCTCTTTATCTAATAATATTAACGAGTAACTCATGTTTTAAAAAATTAAATAATTGAGTCGGAAAATATATTATAGTACAAAATATATAGTTAAAAGTTCTGTTCACTTCCATATATATTATGTATAACATCATTACCCTAATTATGTTATGTACACATATTTTCCGATCAATTACCACCACATAGAATGAATCAAAACAAACAAAAACATGAGCAATAGTGACATCATATTTTGAATGCATGCATAATTGTT
Organism: Schrankia costaestrigalis; assembly: GCA_905475405.1. Classification (NCBI taxonomy): domain Eukaryota; kingdom Metazoa; phylum Arthropoda; class Insecta; order Lepidoptera; family Erebidae; genus Schrankia; species Schrankia costaestrigalis. Next base: position 13,885,603 of record FR997840.1, on the reverse strand, counting down.
TTTACTTCCATCTTAGTTGTTTCCCTTAAAAAATTTAGATGTAAAAACTATTTTGTTTACTGTTTTCTTGTCTTTGAAATACTTGTTTTTTTTTAGTTTAAGTACTGTAAACTGTTTTTTAATAATGACTAAATCCACAACAGCTATACAAATGGTATTGCTATCTAAATATATGACTATTTCTTTATCTAACTTATTAAAGATACCCAGTATCATACCTTGTCTCATTATAGTAATATGATATTGTGTATAATATTATAGTTAATATTGTATGATACTTTAATATTGCCTTAAAATTAAGAAGACCTAGCTGTACAAAGCTTTTAAGGAAAACTTGTATTAAATATGATTTTATGTATGGTTAGTTATACATTTACATACACATAAACTGCTTTACTTGTAGTTTAAACAGATGTTATAAATTTCAAATTTCTTAACAATTACCTAATAATGAGGCAAAGTAATTTTGTGAGAAGTGTACCTTCTGTAGTTTCTCTACTCCCATGAAAACAAGGTTTGACTTTATGTAAGTACCTATGTGTATTATAAATACTTATCAACTTTAAATAGAAGATGAGGGCTTTGTATTCCATTACATTTCTCATAGAATTTTTATTGTTCATAATGATATCACTTCTTTTATTTTATAAATAACTGAATTCTGTAGGTATGCTAATCTTTTACATTTGTGTTAAGAGTAGCGTAGAAGTAAACAGGTAAATTATATAAATTAACGTAAGTACATACATGATGCATTCAAGGTATGGACTTTACCATTGGTATTGCGAAAAAGTAAAATAATACAGTAATTGCATTTTTTAAATTATGTTTTTAAAGGAACATTTATATTTTATTGTCTAAAATATTATCTTATAAGTGCCCATATAAACCATAAACAAAAGATGTATAAATAAATGTATCAATAACAATCTCATTCAATTTTGTAATGAGATGATACTGGGATGCGGCGCCGAGTACACTATTACGTTTAGCTGTTACTATGCCAAGGTCACGCTATATTATATGATTGTGCCGCTATTTTACACGACAAAGTCATAAAAAAACTTTCATTATTTTTTATTCCAACTTTTCGTTACGAATTGCATCATTATACCAGGGAAAGACTACGTAGTAATTCTGGCTTCCAGGTGCATATTCCCCCGCAATTCTCTTTAGATCCATAATATTGGGGTCACGATTTTTCCAGAAAGCACCCACGACTCGTACAGTAACATTAAATCTTCCTGACCATCGAGGGCGAACACACCCTGCGTTCGTCCACCTGTTCGGATATAAGCCTCCTTTGAATGTCATCAATGAGTCCGTTCTCTTGTTTCCCTCATCTATCTGTGCCGTAATTCCTTCACCATTACCTGGTATAGAATACCTCTCGTCGTCTTGCGAGGCTATCCAGTCTTAAAATTCCTAAATCTTGGTTTCTGTCTGTGCTGAAAGCAGAAACAGATAACTTTATAGGTCAAATTTACTGTCAGATTGATTTTGGAAAGTTCATTATGCAATAGCATGATTAAACCGAATGCATCGCGGCAAACCCACATTATCACTGAATATATTAAAACATATGCAAACATTTTCGGCCTTATTACAAAATACGGTCTAACTATAAACCATGTTTTATTACGTCACAAAACCACTGTTTTTGAAATTTGTTATTGCAAAATCCGTCTTAATGCTAAAATGTTAAAACTGATTTTGTATTAACAAATTTATGATTTAGTATTTGTTAATACAAAATCAGTTTTAACACTTTAGCGTTAAGACTGATTTTGCAATAACAAATTTCAAAAACAGTGGTTTTGTGACGTAATAAATCGTGGTTTAAATTTAGACCGTATTTTGTAATAAGGCCGTTTAAGTTCTTAGTATATCTTTAGATTGAAAAAGTAGTAGTCTTTACTTATGTTTCCACTGATTTTCCTTTGATTTCACCAAGGCATAATCTGACGTCTTTATCTATTTTGAAGGCTTGCGACGAGTAGACCTTTATTATAATTTGCTGGCGTTTGCCTCCCGCTTTTTACTATCTCTCGTGAAATTCTACTTCATTCTTCTGGATAGAGATAGCCTCGAGTGTTTCTTTTTGATACAATTACTTTAAAGTCTATGTGCAACGATATTATACTAATACAACAAAGTATGGTTAACTAATCAACTTGAGACATAAATAATTAAAGCTGTTGCAACATCGTTTTTGTAGATTAGTAGCGGCGGCGCTTTGCGTCTTATTGAGGCGAACTGCCAAACAATTTGAAACAATGCTCTACCGTCAACAAACAACTAAATACGCAATGTCATTTATTGTTTTAATGAGATCTTTGTTAAGTAACTAAGACACATTATATCTGTGTATTAGATCTGAAACTGCGAAGAGAGCAAGAGCCGATAGTCTTGATACGTTAAAATGCATGCCTGATTCTACTGACAAAGATTTCTGTGTACAAATACGCTATGTATATTTTTTATTTATTTTCTCGAGGCTTTGTCAGTCTCATTTAATATACATGTAAAGTGTTCTAGACTAGTCTTTCTTTAACCTGTAATAAAGCTCGATACCTTATTTCTTACCGTCCCTTTCCTCGTCTGTCCTTACTCCTGTCATAGGACGACAACGTTCTACAAATTGTCACCGTCGTTGTTGCATTTATTCCCAAGTGAACCGTGCTGCCGTTTATCGTACTTATGTTGAAAATGCTGTCAGACACAGGCTTCCTTTACCGAAGGTAATAAGCCTTGCTGGCTATATCACTTTAACGAAGATTACATAAAGTGTAATTGTATTTTCTACCTTGTTAGAATAGCGATGTTAGATAGATAAAATAGTCATTATGTTTAAAATCTTGTCTCAATAATATTAAATGCTTTCCATTTTCAATCTTAACTTATGTTTATCATAATGTATGTCGTGATTATTTACTACGAATCTTAATAATAGACATTTAAAAGAACTCGTATGTTTATTTGTTAATTGATTTGCGAATTCATAAGATTCTTATAAACTACCTAATTCCAATATCCGCTAAACTTTTTACTAATAGTCTCAGTCTCAGAGTCAAAGATCCTAAAAAAAACGATTAATGTCTTGCAACTCCTGCAATATTTATTTACAAATGTTTTGTATTCACTAGATGGCGCCAATGCGCGGCGAACGAGGTGGTTCACCGGCACGTGGCGCACGCGCATCGCTGCCATTACCTCGACGACTGATCCGGCAAATCGCCCGGCATGTGGCTTCAAGTGGCCGCTCTCTCCGCCGACTAGAAGTGTCCGGCAGGGTCATTGACAACTTCGACGATATTGACGATGCGTCTGACGAATCTGACATGGAGCAATCGCAACCTGCGTAAGTTTCTGTTGTTTTTTGTTTGTTTATGTTTTTGTTAGGTTTGTAGAGTCCGGGTTGGATGTGCACATCGTGTATTTTTTAGAAAGTCGCATGATGGTGACACATACGTACATTTAACATGATGCTGTAACTTCTGGTTCGGGTTCCTCGTAATATAACTGATCCAGGGGTTTTCAGGGCTAGAAAATAAGTATTACAAAAGAATTTGCTGTGTTGAAATGCTTCTGCATACTGAAGCACATTTCGAAATATGATAAACTAAACACGTTAACAATTTTCAGGAAATTAATAGTTACAAAAATAATGTCTGGAACGAGCCCAACCCGGAACTGAAACATGACCTGTCATTGTTTGTAAGAATAGGAGTAAAACCGTTGTATAATATACAAAATTAAAAAAACAACTAAACAGAAATAACGTCAATTGGGATTAACAGAACTTTTTCTTTGACTCGTGATGACGTCAAGGTCCTACCTCAATATTACTACCCTCTTGGCTAGCAACCTCGTTTACAATCGCCATGGAGTTGCCAAGAAACAAAATTATAATGATATCTACTGTTTTAAGGTTTCTTTTCTGGTATTTGTATCATAATGCGTTACTTTACTCGAGAACCTTATTTCCTGAGTCAGAAGAAATTTTTTTACGTCCAGCAAGCATATATTATAGGATTTACAGGGATTATATTGTTCCCGAGACGTTTTGATAGTTAGACGTTTTGCTACATGGGTGATTAGTTAACTTGACATATTGCTCACTAGACTTTTCGCCGAGTTTGACGTTTTGCTACTTGGACTATATTATCAGGACACATCGCCGATACGTTCTGTTTTCATTGTTCTGACCCCAAATAATCCAGTACCATCTTTTGAATCGATAAAAGCCGTCTGAGTAAATAATTGAAGACACAGAATACGAAAACACTGAAACTATTTTATCCCAATAGGTATTATTTCCTCAAAATGTATTTTCTAATGCAGAAATCATTCATACATCATACATATTTCGTTAATGAAAGAAAATAAAAACAACCTATTTTTAAACCTATTTATTTCGAAAATGAATGAGGCTAGCAAAAAATATAAACAAACGAACTGAGTCCATTTAGATAATAGGTCATTCCTGACAAAACTTTGCCAATATGTGTACTATAGCCCCTCCACTTCAACTGGGTTTTATTTCTGTTGTATACTGTGGGAAATAGACTTTCCTTTAATTAACTATATTAGAACTGTGTTTTCTCTAGAGGATAGACTGTTTTTTTGCTTTGAGTGAAAAGCTATTTTCATAAACAACGATTCAGTATACATCAAAACTGTTACACAATAGCTATTTAAACCACTTAACAGACTAAGCTAAGCCCTAGTGCATTATATTATTATGTCCATTGACCTCGAACATCCACACTAGGATATACAGCGCGTCTAAGTGTACAGATAAACTAATCAATAACTTCGCAGATGTAAAAGGGCCTTCACACGGCGTAGTTATCTTGTCAAATGTAGCTTATATATAAATGTTGAACGCTATCGTTTATTATGCAAACCTAATACGAACTCATGCGAATGTATTATACATGTCTTCCTAAGGTTTATTTTAAGTAAGGAAATGCATGATAATATCTGACTGGACGCTTAAAAGATGGATGTCGACGAATTTAAATAGCGGAAGTTTGCGTCATAAAAAGGACGTAGGTACGCTTCTTTATTCTAACTGAATTGGTATATCCCCTGTCACGTGAATGTGTACTGTTATTTAATGTTTGTCACGTCACACCCGACATAAATTTATTTTTGTAGCACGTATTCATTTTTCACTGTGGTGCAGCGGAATTTCATATTTCAGTACGAATACTCTGTAAATCTTATAAGATTACTGTACTATCTGTGTGTGAAAATTGTAATGTCAGAAATACATCTTCGTTATGGCAATAGCACCGTAGTCCATCAGACAAGATAGAAGACTATTTGTTAAAGCAATGCTAGAGTCAGGTGAATCTAGCCTACATTTCACCTCAAACTATAGTCGTTAGAAAGATCACTGAAGATTTTAGTTACAGCTACCTCCTTGGATTTCCTACGCATCGGGTCTTATTATATAAAAAAGTTCTGACGATAATGAGTGATATAAGAATCACAAGTTCCAATAGCCTTCTACACTCAAAGACTTAAATTAAAAAAACATGAACTTTACCAGCTGACGAATTGAAACATTATATCAGCTTTAGTCAAGATGACATTTATTATTAAATAGTACTAGAAGACGTGTCAGCAGACCAGTTTATATTATTATAACAAGATCTTAACAATGCTATTTAATTATCTTTGAGATAGTATTTTGATAGATACAGATGTGCGACCTCGCGTGTGTATATCAGCTAAAATTTTAAATCACGTGTGTTTAATAAACGTACGTGGTACGTATTGTGATGTAATCGATACACAGCTCAATAACTGTTCAATCTGCGCGTTTTGTATTGACAACATTCTACGTTCTTACGGTCCAGATAAAGAAAGGCACATATTGTGTTAACAATTAACTGTTTAAATCTCTTGTCTTAAGGTCTTATTGGCGTTATTATGATAAGCCAATAAAACACATTTGTTATTACAGAAAAGAAGGATTTAGACTTTAGAAAATGGATGACTTAACCTGTATCAATAACGTAAATTCGCAATTTAGTAGGGTCCACAATAAAAAAACCATGTTAGGAGTCACTACGAACTCAATTAGTAGTACTGGACAGCGTTTAACACCTACCTAGCAATGAAGGAGTTGCATGTTTTGAACTATCATTGTGACTTATATGTATTAAATAATTGATTTCTATTCTAAAATTCAATAAATGTAATGATGCACAATCGAAGATGAGACAAAGACTTACTGAGAAGCATGAAATAATATATTCTGCAAGCATCGACGATCTCAATAAAACAGGAATAGGAAAAGAAATCATATTTCTTCCTTATTACTTATTATCCAAGTAAACAATTCAAATAGGTATATAACAATACAAGTAAACTAATAGATAATAATATTCTAAAAGGTCTGGTCATGCTATATAACAAACATTAGGTCAGATTAAGGACGTGAACTGTGTTTAGGTTATCACCTTAACAACAGGAGAATTCGCGTACCCGTGCTCCAAGGTTGCACGATTTAGGCTACAAAACTTAAGCCTATTGTTTCTATCTCTGTTATCGTGTTTATGTCATCAATCAACTAGGTATGTCTGTGTTGTACTGATAAATTCTTATTTTGTTATCGTTTCGGTAGGTTAGTGGGTAAGACAGATGCGATATCAAGAGAATATTATAATCGGTAGAAGCTGGTTATAAAATAGTTTGAGGTTTTATTGTTTCTTTAAGATATTACATAGCTAAAATGACGTTTTCCCGATATATTGGATAGTTATATAGATTGAATGGTTTTCAATATAGCCTACGTAGCAACTTAACCCTGATAATATTATTGTACGATATTAGCCTTATAAAAGGAAGAAATGAAACAAAATTATGAACCCCCCCCCCCCCATGCGCAAGACGTCATCGATCAAGCGAATTCTCGAGAATAAATCGAAGGATTGTCCAATCCGGAATATAGTGTCACAGTACGGCTCTTTTTGTTCCCAAATATTATGCTTTGTACAATCGTCTTCATTTCGGCCAAAATACGTCTGACATCGTGTCCATATACGCCTCCACCTTCCTTTGTCCTATGCTTCATCAATCAGCTGCTTTGTAGAATACTTATCTACAATTTGTATACATATAATTTCTTACCATAGTATTTTATCATATACCAGGGTGGCTTGCGGAGGCAACGCTGGTAACCTGCCGCCGGCAGACCACGACGATGACCTCACCAGTCTCAGCTGGCTTCAAGATAGAAATTTACTTAGAGGTATTTTATAACTGAACTATAATTACGAAAAAAGAGAACCCTTCAAAGAATTGTACATAATACTCAATGTCTGTCAAAACCAAAGCCAATATACACTAGTAATTAAAGACAGTCCCATTTCGATATAAGGGCCGTAGCACGTATAACGTAACGTAAACGGATCGGCACCGTAACAACTCAAGCCGTTCAGTATTATTTGTATGAAACCCTTACTGCAACGCACACTAATCAGAATCGTAACATAATCGGATTTTTGACGTTTGACACCAAGAAAAAGGGCGAGGCGATGCCGATCCGTTTACGTTACCTTATATGTGCTACGACCCTAAACGAAGCAGAGTTTACACAGTGTTTAGGACCATTTAATAAATATTTTTGTACAATATATTTACTAGCCTATCACCTACCAGATAATTTAACAAAATGATGCTTCTTTAAATTGATCAAATACATTTTATTTCAGGTATAAATTTAACAAAAAGTGATATGGAAGACAAGATGATCGAGAACCAAATCATTGTGAAGGTCAGTAAAGACGTTTTTACTGTAAACATTTTTAACAGTACCATTAAGTAAACATTATTGTACAATATTACATTGAAGATTGAACATGAAAAGCAAATATAAACCTTATTGTCAAACAATAATCGTGATTTATAAATTTGTTCTGAATCAAATGCGTGATGCTATTAAGTAATGTCAATATTATCGTAACTGTCTAAGCCTTGCCTTATTTAAGAGATAACGAGTTATGATCTTGAATCCCGAACCGAGCAAATTATTATTTAATTTGAAACATACTTTGTAAAATATATCTTGAGTAGCTTATAATGAAATGGGATAACAGCTATTGTAGGTTTAGTAAACTCTGTTGTATCTACGCAATAAAAGGTTATATCATTCGACTTTTTGCAAGCACGTCAACTTTGATAGTTATACTAAGTCAATGACAATAAAAAATGCTGACGGTGGGTAGTAGAGTCACTTGCTGCGACCTAACAACTTCGAATTCTTTCTGGTCCTTTTGATTCGAAAAAGCCAACCACATGCTTATAACGTACTGAGCTGGCTTCAAGTGCTCGTGCAATAGCAAGGATTCCAAACATAATATTTTACTCGCGGTGAATAGGAACTTCCAACTCGCTCTTGGCTTGCATTTTATTGGCTATGTAGGTTAAGCTGTTGCGCTGATAGCTTTCAGTAACTAAACTTAAAGACTTGCTTCAATTGTAACGTTACGATACTTAGGAAAGATTATACGGCTATATACTTATAAAGACTATAAGACTTGAGCTTTAATCATATTTCATATGCCTATAAACATACATACGTTAATAAAACAGCTGCTTAAATATTGTATGTTACATACAATTATTAACCGCAAATACTTCAATTCCTCCGTGATCATGGCGTTTGTAACAGCGTCGAAATATCGAAAACTCGAAAACCCTAAACATGGTAAATATCCCGATAGTTCGTTTATTAATACATAGTATGTAACATAATTTATATACGTCTACTAGCGGCCCATCCCGGCTTCGCACGGGGATTATGTTCCCGCTTTTCTGTTCAAAATTTTCCTGAATTTTCTTTGCTATAAACCTCACGGAGCCCGAGACCTTTCCAACGAATGCAAAACCATGGAAATCGGTCCGTGCGTTCAAGAGTTATAGCGTCAGGAAGGAAAACCCGACTTAATTTTATATAGTAGATAATTGAAACCTAAACGTGGACAAGGAAGATGAAATTAAGAACTTGATAAAAAACTGCCTTTACAATTTTAAGGTCAGATAGAAGTTTTGTTTTTAAATTTATGTACATAGAAAAATTATACTATAAATAAAATGAAGAAAAAATGTACAAAGACGCTTAACTCACAAATAAGATTTCTTCCAGCAACCTTTGTCCAATAATGTAAAAATACAATATAATATTTCCCACACATTTTCACTATGACATCTATTACCAAATTAAACAGAGCTTGTACGAGCAGAGAAGTTTATGCAGGATAGTTAATTGTACACAGTATGTAAAGAATAGAGAGAAATATAAAAAGATTAAGGAATAAGAATAAGTTATTACAGTTTAGAATGTATAAAGATATCGTCTTTTTACTGTATAAAACTGGAAATAGGTATACAAAGTTATTAAAAACGATTCTACTTATAAATACAAATAAATGTTTTATTGTATTTTTAAGCCCTAATAAAGAAGTGACTATTTACTTCAATTTGAGTAAACTCCTAGTTTGTGTTCAAGTTACTAGTGTTTACAACGCGTAGACGCACTGCCATGGTTCAAAGGTTTCTTAAAATTGTTTCGATTTTTAACGAATCCATAACTAATTTTCTTGACGTTTCATCCACTCTGTGTCAGACATTAACCAACCTCATCCAGCAACTTCCTACCTCCCTTACCATAGTTCTTGACGATTAAAACACACACAAACACTATTTCATTACACATTTTCATATACAAATATTTGACGACCTCGGTGGCGCGACGGTAGCGCAAGCGGCTGCCGTGCAAGAGGGTTCGATCCCCACGCAGGTCAATAATTTGTGAGATCCACAAATTATTGTCCTGGTCTGGGTGTTCTTTGTGTCCGTTAATTGATGTTTGTAAAAGGTCCCCGCGACACAGGGCATGATCCCTAGTGCGGGAGTTGTCTTTTTTTAAAGAAAACAAAAAAAAGTAACCAATTTAATTCCTATACGTGGTTTACTGGTCTTAGTTCCATGTGTGCGTTGTTGTAATAACAAAAATTTGTTTATAAAACCATAATACCTATCCAGTCGAGATAATAAAATGGCTCTGTGTTTTATAACCAATATTGTTTACATTATGTTTTAATCCTTCTTTTCAATGCTTTTCTTTCATAAACTAATATATAATAATTTATTCATTCATACATATAAACTCACGCTCTGTTCCTAGCCATGTTCTACTATCCTTAGATCGATACGATCCTTAGAAAACCGTCTTCATTCGTATGTCTAGGGCGATCGGTACTGACGTTACTTAAAAAAAATCATAACGCAAAAACAATTAATGCCATGAACACAGAGAAAACTTGCGTTTATTGCATTGATAACATGCCAAATAAATGTCGACCTTTTTAAAAGTTTGCCATTTTGCATTGTATTCGTCAAAGTACAGTCAGCCCCAAAAGTCGTTACTTTTAAAAATACTAGGGTTCAGCTACTTTTGTAATAACCGTGTTCAGCGTGTTTTGGTCGTTTCGTATGTAAAGCATATTCTGTGCTCTTGTTGCGACACTGACTTATGACATTTTTAGTGTTCAGCAGTTTTGGAATTTCAAATGTGTTCAGCGACTTTTGGGGCTCACTGTACATTCATAATACAAGTCATTGTGAGTTGTGATTTACTTATTATACTAGACTAGCTGACCCGTGCTCACTTCGTTGGGCGGCGAAAAAAACGCGTCCCTTTTTTTAAACATACATATTTCACTGCTCCACTCTTATTAATTATAGCGTGATACTATATAGCCCATGACACTCCCCGATAAATGGACTCTTCAAAACAGAAAGAATTTTTAAAATCGGTTCAGTAGTCCCTACAACGTCACAAACACACAAACTTTACCTCTTTATAATATTAGTATATATTATACTTGTTAGTTTTATCTGTACCATTCTATTAGGTACACACGTTCGATTACGGCCCTCACAGGAAAAATTAAAGGTTCCTAAAAACAGTACTTAAGTAGTACCTAGATTAATTATAAAAAGTTTCTCATAACAACAGCAAGTAATTTCTCCATTGCTGCTAAATGTCATGATTCTAGGTCAACAAGTGGCGTAAAGGTTTTAATGAGGGCAAGTCATTTGTGTCAAAATATCTTTTTAATAAGGTTTTATTCTGTTAATATAAATTAAAAACTTGATAAAAACTCTATGTGAACATAATTTTAATCTATGCTTAATATTATTTATGGAAAATAGCTATGAGCAATAGGAGCAGAATTCGATTATGTTACAAATATTTCCTCAGGTTTATTTTGTGTATTAGATACTTGTCTAAACAATTTTTTTTTATTAACGTATTAATAACAAGTTACGACTATACACTGTAAATAGAAGTTTCAATTTTTTTCCTTAAACTCAATTTTAAACTAACATTAAATGATATTATTGTTCACAGAGAGAAGTTAAAACTCCACCACCGGTAGCGCGAGTACCGTCACCTCCCCGCACCCCCTGCAAGGCCCCTCCTTCCCCACCTACCAACACTCACACGAAGCCCCCGTACTCATTCTCGTGCCTCATCTTCATGGCTATCGAAGCAGCCCCGGCCAGAGCCTTACCGGTAAAGGAGATCTACGCCTGGATCATACGGCATTTCCCCTACTTCAGACACGCGCCTCAAGGCTGGAAGAATTCTGTGAGGCATAATTTGTCGTTGAACAAGTGCTTCCATAAGGTATGTATTTATTTATTATTATTTCAATACCGTACTACATGATATATTAACCCTTTCACAGTGCCGCCAGCAGACACAATAGTTAAACAATGCGCGTGTACCATATATGGTACACTGCACTGGGAACGTGTTAATCCTCAACTACAGGCTGTGAACTTAGTATGATAAGAAGTTATACTAAACCTAAAATTTTCTAATAAGTCAAATTTTTGAATAAAAGTATGTATACCGTATTCATCCTTACTTGATTTATTTAGTAAACAAACACCACATATTGCAAATTCACTAGTTTTTACATCAATCGCACACTTTGATATGGATGAAAATTCCTGGAAAGTAGCATTAAACGTTTATGCAATAGAAAACACGTAAATCACTTTGATTTATCCACTATCTTTCGTAAATTTTAAATAAATGTATTTTTTTCCAACATAAAATTTCACAGATAAAATTATTTTTACGATTTGACATTTGTAGATTATAGAATTTTGTCCTTGATTCCTATACATTTTTGAAAGATCAAAGACTAAAGTCTTTAGTCTGTGGTTGACACGACGCCATATATGTTTACTTTATAAAGCAAGTCTGTTTAAATAGACAGTAGCTTAATATGTTGCTAAGCAAAACGCCAAATTTTCTTATCCAGTAAGCAAAACCTTATTCGAAAGATTAAGAATCCAACTTTTGACCCCAGGGCGAACTTTGCCAGGGTCAAGCAGAAACGGTAGACATAAGTGCATGCAAAGTAGAGGAGAAGCAGAAAACCTGACCCGAAAGCTCCGATAACTCCGGCTATCGTGTCTTTTGGAAGATTATTATTGATTGGCGTATTACGAATAGTGACGTTCTGTCGTCTCTGCCTACCCTGGACGGGATAAGACATGAGTTTATGTATGTATTACGAATAGAAATATGAATAACTTAATATTTTCGTTTACAGGTGGCTGCTGCCCCTGGACTTGGCAAGGGTTCCTTGTGGACGGTAGATCCACAACATCGGGCTTCCTTACTTCAGGTTCGTTATCAACACTATAAACAATCAAGACATGCTCTAAAATAAAACTTTATAGGTACAAAAACTTGCCTCGTTAAACTTACATCTGTGTAGTTAGTTTCACACACTGTCAGGGTGGGTCCCTAATGTTTCTAAGGCGCTGTGTCCACGAGCGATAGAATCGCGACAAGTCTAAACAAACATCGCCGCGATAACATCGTCATGTTGAGACACCTTCATATTCAGAATATATAGAAATACGTGGCACGATGATAATATCGCCGCGATTTTATCGATCGTGGAGACAGCGCCTTAACCATCACACGAAGACCTGTACACTAGGACATAATATTTAATAAGCCTACCTTCTTTGTAACTATTCGTAGGTTAGCATAATTAATCTACAAAACCGTGCAACATGAGTTTAACTATACCATATTCATCTGGGCTTGAGAAATTTGGTAAACAAACAAAAAAATGGGTCTTTTTACTGTCACGATTACTCATTTATAGATAATTATAATCTATGGCCACGATGAAGACTCGAAAATTATAAAAAAATATGAATATTTTAACGTCTTTACAATAAAATAGAAATTTCATTATATAATATGTTTAAATAATTTAAATATTATAATAAGATTACCAGGTAATCAATTATTTTTTTTCCCCTTTTTAAACATTACATACGAACGGAACGACAATGATGAAGAGCCTACAATTGTCAATGTCTTAAATGTCATGTATCGCATTAATATGTCATATCAGAAGAAGAATAATATTACAAATTAATGGGATTATTGAAGAATTTGATAATTAATTTATAATACAAGCTGGGAACAGTTTTTCTGAATCTAAATTAGAAGTTTCCGATTAATAGAAATTGAAAAAAGTGTTTTTAAAAAACAATTTATTAATTCGTAAGTTTCATTTATATATTCTGCTTCTCAATTAACTTTTATTGCCTTAATTCAAGCATTATTTACTAAATTCACATTTTCTTATCCAGGTAGAATACACTTATTTATATTTACACAGAGTTATTTATTGTTTAGTTATGCTTTTAGTGAAAATTTTTTGAAAACCGCGGCATTTTGGCAGTTTGACAGATTTGACATGTTTATACTTTTTCTCATGCTATCTTGAATAGGATATAGTGTAACATATTGCCACACTTTTCTGCAGGCATTCGGTCGCCAACCAATCCCAGTGGCAGGCGAAGCTCCGGAGCCCGTTGAGAACGGCTCACTGTTAGCGCGACGCTTGGCCGAACCCGAGCCCGGCGCTGACGAGTACTTAGCCGCGGCTACTGTGCTCGCTATGAAATATGGACCCGGTGTACTTGATCAGGTAAGTTCCTTACCTTTTAACATTATTTCAGCAAATTAGATCCCAATTTACAACAGCTGGATTTTTTAACCAAACTCAAAACAATACTTTTTGACTTTACAAATCAGGCTAGTTAGGTACAGATTCAAATCTCTTTTATCAGTAAGTTAAATACACTTTAATAAATATTATTTCTGTAAATTATAATTTGTAGATAGTTGCAGAGTTCTTCTGCATCTGATTGCATTATACATTCCAGAAGAATTAAAGTATATTAGCACATAACTTTCCATAGCCCTGTTATACCACAAGCTACTATACCCTTTCTCCTAAACACATTAACTTTAGCACACTACAGCTTCTCAAAGCTCGCTGAGTCTACTGCAAAATAAATAGCGAATGACAGAGCGTGATATCGTTGCAGCTGCCCCCGGCGGCGCACCTGGTGATCTCCCGCTGCGCGCGCGACGAGCACTCGTACTCGGGCGGGGGCGAGGAGCGGCGCACGGCGGAGGCGCTGCTGAACCTGGCCGGCGTGCGCTCCGAGCCCGCGCCCAGCTAGCCGCCGCGCCCCGCCCCGCACACGCGACACACACACGCAAACAACTACTACAATACATTTATCATGCGATGTGCAATATAATTTCTCTCGATTATACTGAATCGATTACCGATTCTACCAAATCGATTACCGATTCTACAAAATCGATGACCGATTCCACGGGAGCCCTTCCGCTCGAAACTTCTTCTTCTTATTGGTTGAGCGATTTTAAAATTGTATTGAATTTTAAATTGAAAGTTTTCTATATCGGAGCTTAGCTCCTTTAAAATTATCTACTGAAGATTTTTTTGTAGATTATGAATTGACATATGAGTTCATAGAACGAAAAATGAGAATTTCTATTGCGTCTCTCGTTGCAGTATATATTATACATACAAAAAAAATGTTTACCATACTCTAGTCCGTGAAAGTTCTACCCGTTATCTATTCTCGTCGAGACAGAGGGACGATTTTTCTGTTATGAATTATTCACTTTTGAAATAGTAATCGTGCATTAGGTAAAATAGCCAGTTTACCACTCATTATCTTACTTAGGGCCTGACTATTTTCTCATTCTAAATATTTTTCAAACATACATCACGTTATCTGATCAATCAATATAATCTAGCTTAATACATTTTAAATAACAGTAGATACTTATAGTGATAGATGTGATACTACTGATACTGTTTTAGTATGAAATATTATTTAATGAATGGAAAATAGTTTAATAGTTACTCCCTGTCTGCATTTAGTTTTTCCTTCAATTACTAATAGTCAATCAATCGTAATATATTATAAGAATTAATTATTCATAATTTTAAAGTAATGATAGTGCCGTGTTTCCGTCGATTACATTATGTTTTATGCCGTATGTTGCCAGAGATAATATAATTATATAATTTATACATTTAGTAGTGTTGCTACTACGCATAATTCCACGACGGAAGTGTGGTGCATATAGTTGTTAAGTTAAAATAATTTTATTTTCTTCGCTTCTTATATTCGACTATACTTTTAAGTAAGATTACAACAGTAATTTAATTAATGGAAATTATCGATTATAACGTGAGCAATATCTAATGTAAATTATCTATAACTATAATATACCTTGTGATCTGAACATACAAATATTGCATACAGGGCGATCAAAATGTATTTTTATCTATTCAAATTTTGTTACTTTCGAAAGTGATAGTACATGTATATATTATTACTATTATAGCATATTATACTAATTGAGTTAGCCATAAGCAAGCCGTATTTTGTGTTCATAAACCAAGGGATCTACTTCATACTTCGCCTACAGTGTTAACATAACTTATTTATCATATTGATAAGGACTTTATCTACGTATCTGTGCGTGATTAGATGAAAAGTGTACTCAATAATTTAACCGGTATATCTAATAGTGAGTAGACAGTACCCGTTCTCTCGCAATTAAGACTTAGCATGTAATGGCATTTGCCGACAGTATAGCAAAAATTTATTCATGTCTAATAAGTAATAAAAGGTTCATTTTTTTTATATATTACGTAGCTGCTTCCTCTTTAGATTTTCAACAGAATAACAACTTTTAAAATTAACTTGCTATTTTGTAATTCAATTTTCATAATAAGATAAAATGGCTAAAAAAAATACATTAGTGTATGTTGCAATATTCATCAATAATAATACCTTTTTAATGGTATAAGTAAATGGTAATTTTTAAACTAATTGATATCTAATGCAGTGTTTATGTAATATATATGTGGCCGTTTTCTCTCAAGTGCCTACTAAAATGCTTGTATTCTATTGTTAGAAAGTTGTAACTGGAGTACGGAGTGTTGTTAGAGAGTAGAGTGTCGAAATAAACATTTTTGAATTATGTTTTAAGCTCGGGACATACATCAAACGTTTACATGCTACTTTAAAACAACATTATTAGTGATAAGTAGGCTGTGACATACTGTAAAGATCGAGTCCCTTTTTATTAAGTTATTTATTAAATCACACTTTTATTATTTCTTTTTAGATCTTGCATTAAACTGTTTATATTCGGCACTCGCGGCAAAGCCTTGGAAGAATACACCAAATAGTGTTTATTGTGATATAAACTTCAGTTTAGTTTAACGTTTGTCTCGTAATATTAGTTGGGTTTTTGGTATAATACTATCCAGTTGTAAGTATTTAATACGACAGGCAACTCTGAGCCCTGTCTAATATATTATTTAAATAATTATATTAATTAAAAGTTACTAATTTTAATAGGAGACGAGACGGATGTGAGTAACATTGGGTGTCGGAGCTCCTTTAATTTAATGTGTAAGTAATTGTTTTTATTTAAATGGCTTGATTATTATAATTTCGTTGGTGTTTCGTCGTGTTAAAGCGTAGGAGTACTAGACTGATGCAATGACTGATTTGTGATGAAGCAATATTATTTATTAGAAAAATTTGTATATTTTTTTTCGTTTCTTCAAAACCTGTGACTTGTTTCCTTTCATGACGGTGACAAGATCTCGGATCGATATCAATATATGCCAAATTATATTTTATTTATCAGAAATATGGACTTTCCTAACGATTTAGTTTAATTGAAATCTTTAACCATACGACCTGTTGGTTGTAAAAAATATCAAAATGATATTTGCATGATTGTCACAAAGGTTTATGCTAAAGCAAAACTAATAAAAGAATGACGATTGTCCTTCAAAGTTTAAAAGTGCTTCAAAATAAATGGCGAAATGCTTAGAAATCATTTCTGCAAGCCGTTTTATGTTAACTTCCTTGTATGTTTATTTTATAGGAAAATGAATGGTCTATGTGTGCCAAATGTTTTATGAAAAGATAACATTATTACCATATTATTCTAACAAGCAAATTCAAATACCAGTAATATGAATGTATTTATATTAATAAAATACTATATAGCGCATAGATTAGGTCGTAAGTGATATTATAGTAAAATAATTTAATTGCTAAATAATTAAAATACATACATTTTTGCTGTATTTAGGAGCGTCTTCCATCTTATTCGTATTGTTTTCTCTTAGATTAATATAGTTGGGGAAGCAAATTCATGTGAGTAACTCTAATTGAAAACTAACGTAAGGCCTAGGGAGTTTTGTCAATATTTAATATTTGACGTTTCTGGCTTAATCGAGATCTGTGTAAAACACGTCTGTGAAAAGATAAAATCGTATTTCAATATTCACTTTGGTATTTTATATGAACTTGCTTCTCAAACCGTACACACACTAGCCTTTCTTTCGGTGGTATGTAGATGAAATTATACAGCAATAATTAGTACCTAATTGTAGTACTTTGCTGGTAGAAGCTACGTATAGAATTATGTGTGATAAAACGCAATTTATTTATTAAGTGCTGTGTTTAATTATTTTTTTGATTGTAAGCAACTCAACAAGCAATAATAGCTTAGTACATATTATAGTGGTCACAGACCTATCTTTATTATGAAATAATAAAACTAATTTCCTTTTAGTATAACAGCTTACATTGATAGGAATCAAAAATGAATATCAACTAATTGTTTATGATCAAAAATTTAATTTTAAAGTTATATCAAAATGATATTAAAATTGTTACGGCTCATGTTTTATTGTCAAAAAAATGGTTTTTTAATAATTAATTTATTTTTAGGTTAATTAGATACTGTTATTATTTGTTTGTGATGGGGAGTTTTTGAACAAGTGTATCCCCTGATTTATATTAAGTGGTATATGTTTGTAATTACGTACGTAATTATTATGTCACCTCTGTAGATGTTATTTATATCGGGGTCTAGGGTGAAATATATGAAAAAAATAATATATAAAGTATTTAAAAGTATTGGGTGTAACATCCAGTCTTACAGTGGTGACTTGGTAATTGTATAAAATGTAGCCCTATGTTGTGTCCGAACTATATTTAAGTAAAAAATTAAATTATTGTTATTGTTGATATTTTGCCTGCTTTCGAACGATACCACTCTTTATTGCTATTGTTGAGAGTTATTGCCAAATTTTTATTTGTTCTAAAATCTTTTGTCTTTGTACATATCCATTAAATAAATTATGTACCGAGAACTATTTGTTTAATTTTTATATATTTATACAGAGGAACATTTCTCGTTATTTGATTCGCGCGCGATTCTCACCTTCGCGTTTAAATGTGTCTCTCCACACTTGCGAAGCTTCGCAGTCTCGTTCGCGCCCTCGAAGACGATGGATGACGACGTAATTGTCGCTGCTTCGGTAAGCACACAGCATGCTTTATCGCATTAAAATTACCTATCTATTAAAGAAAAAGACACAAATAAAAAAGAGATGGAGAAAAACACGATGGTGAATGACTCAAATGACTAGAATGTTAATAAGCACGGTGTCTCTAGGGTAATGTCTTGTAACGTATACCTACGGACATTTTTGACTAATACCACATTGAGTTACTTTAAATTATCTCTGCTTAAGTATGAGAGTCAAAGTGGCGGGTGAACCACCGCGAATCACGTTGTACCACTTACCATAAAAAGGTACCTATGTATCAATAGGTACCTAGGTCTAAAAAATGAGTACCCAATTCGGAACGAAATTATTTCGGAATTAAATTCACCCGGCGCCGTATTGATGTCAATATGGCAGGTGTGGGTGCGCCAAAGTTCACCTAAAATTTCAACTCCTATAATTGGAAGTCCGAAAATGTTCTTCCTAACATTTTTCATCCTAACAATCGCAATTCCTAATTTTTTTGTCCCTAATGTTAATAATCCGAAGCATTCAACTTCATAATTTCAGTAGCAATAAACATCTATTATACTATTATTTGTTTTTCTATATTTTCTCAACATAACCATCGTTTATTACTATAATTTAAAGTCATATCTTTTTTGTTTAGATTTCTTTTTATTCATAATAATCAATATTATATACACTAATTTTGCGTAACTTTGTTGACAACATGTAGGTATAACATAATATACCAAAGACCAGAGCAAAACCAGAGTCCCTCTCCATAATCATTCAGTCAAGATCCTGAAAAGATATGGGTCCTATTTATAATTATTGTATTAGGTTATGGTAGAACTGTGACCCCAATGCACGAGCCGAGCGAGCGCAGCGAGCATGCCGCGGCAGCGGCCGGCGAAGTGCTAGAACCGAATTGGTCCTTTAGGTACTTACTGGTTAAGTTACGGTTACGGTAAACTCTCAGGCCACAAGGATAATTGTGAACGAGTCCTGTTTTATGGATTTCATTCATTTAAGACAAAATATTCTAATAATTTTAATAAACAATACTTAAATTTAAAAAAAAAATTTAATGTAAAAATGTAAAAAGTTGTTTTGTAATAACAAGAAATAGTATAAAAACAAAACTTTTTATTACTTTCACTTGGTAAATATTTCTTTCTGAGTATGAGAGAAAATATTATGGTGAAAATGTTCAGGGATAAAAGCGTTATGATAAAAAACATTAGGAGTTTAAATATATTTACATAACGATATTATTAATAACGACTTTCGGAAACATGAGTGTTATGAACATCGCCGGTAGCAATACAAATAGTATGAATGAAAACTTTAGGATTAAAAATTTTAGGAAGAGTGATCACTCGGATTACAAATCGTTAGGAAGAACATTTTCGGAAGAAGAACTTTAGGTGAGCCAATATGGACCCGGCAGGTGTACTATATTATTTTATTACATAACTATTGTTCATAAAATATAATTAAGCCAAATTCAATTCAATTCACCATTGTATTCAAAGCTTTCTTTGGTTGAAGTCTAAGTAGGTTTTTTTATTAGTCGTCTAATAATTTGGAAAGGGACCACGGGTAATTTCTTATGTGTCCAGTTCGACCGCGCGGCCATAGCGTTTTTTTTTTAAAAAAAACCATGTCAATTTTTTGTAAAAATTTGTCAAAGTTGATTCCCAAAACCATAAATTTGTCAAAGATACGGTTAAAAAGTTATAAGGGTTTGAACATGGCCGCGCCATTGAAACGCGGCGAACCGCGCGGCCACTGAGATCTTTAAAACTAAGCCTTGTAGAGACCTGAAATTTACGCAAATGCAAGATTTAATTTGTAAAAAATTTGTAAAAATATAAAAAAAATACTCAGGTTTATAGTTTAAGAGCTATAACACTAAAACCGAATGGCCGCGCCATTGAAACGGTGGAGAAAACGCTATCGCCTGTATCTCGCTGAATAAAAATCGCAGAGGTGTGTAGTTTATTGTAATTACCCAGATTTGAATTTGTCGAAACTAGGAAAAATACAACAAAAATTCCTAGGTTTATATTTCAGGAGCTATAAGACTAAAACGATATGGCCACACCATCGAAACGGTGAATAAAACGTTATTTCGCCTGTATCTCGCTGAAAAAGCATCGCAGAGGTCTGGAGTTTTTTGTAATACCTAGATTTTAATTTGTCAAAACTAGTAAAAATACAATAAAAATTCTTAAGGTTATATTTCAGAAGCTGTAGAACATTATCAGTATGTGGTGCGATAGGGTGACCATGTCTTATTGTTTACAGAATACTTTCTACTTATTGTTACAGAAATTATAATTCAAGGATTCTAAATAAAATTAAAATGAAACCATAAATATAAAAACAATTATGTTTATTGCTTGAAAAGTCAATAATACAGTTACAGTCCGCGTGGACTTACGAAAAACTAGCCCTAAGATTGGTTTAAATGACGCAACTCCGCCCCTAAGCTATGTGATTGGTAATGCACACTATTGCATCTCACACGCGCCACCCTCGCGCGCCTCCGCAGGTCAGTGCGACGCGTACAGCCGTTAGTACTTATTATTCTGTGGTACAGCGACGTAAGCGTAAGAGTTTCGTATCAGTGTGTCGTTGTGATGTTAACACGATAAAAAAGTGATCTACTGATTATTAAAATGTTCAGTTCGTGTGTAATTACGATTAAGTGTTGTACTGTGGTGTAACGTCAGTTCGGTAAATTATGTAAACAATTCAGCAGAAGTGATTAAGGTATGTTGCATTTAAATATTTTATGATTATGTTAGAGCTCTCTCTTTATTTGTATGGATGACCGTGTAGTTAAGATATTTTACTATGAAATATTTACAATCTTATGTATATGAACTTATATGAAATACTAAAAACTATCTAATAACTAACAAAAATAATAATAATATATAATGTTTGCCCTGCAGTGGGACAATAATAGGCTGGATTATTATTATTTAATGTTTTATTAAATCATATAGGTAATTAGAACTTAACTTAGAACATTTGAAATGATTGTAAATCATTTGGATTCCACATTTTTAAATAAGTACAATCATAACTAGCAGGGATGTAGATATTTGTTTTTACTTTAAGCGTAATATTATATGAATGGAAAAATTACTAAAAAAAACTAAAGTCAAACATTTGAAAGATATACACTTCCAAAGTCGTAAAATGAGTCCCCCCCCCGCCTCTAACTTTTGAAATAATAAAGTTGGGAAAAAAAAATTAGTTTGGAAAAGTAAATTAGTAAATAATCTGTGATTTTTGATTATATCTTAGTGTAAGTAAAATATCTGTGATTTTTTATTATATTTTAGTGTAAGTAAACAATTTGTGATTTTTGATTATATCTTAGTGTAAGTAAACAATCTGTGATTTTTGAGTTTTTTTTTTAATTTGTAACATTCTGTGATTTTGATTTATGTGACTTTTAAACCAATAAACATAATTGTTTTTATATTTATGGTTTCATTTTAATTTTATTTGGAATCCTTGAATTATAATTTCTGTAACAATAAGTAGAAAGTATTCTGTAAACAATAAGACATGGTCACATTTTATTTTCGTTTTATTCACCGTTTCGATGGCGTGGCCATATCGTTTTAGTCTTATAGCTCCTGAAATATAAACCTAGGAATTTTTGTTGTATTTTTCCTAGTTTCGACAAATTCAAATCTGGGTAATTACAATAAACTACACACCTCTGCGATTTTTATTCAGCGAGATACAGGCGATAGCGTTTTCTCCACCGTTTCAATGGCGCGGCCATTCGGTTTTAGTGTTATAGCTCTTAAACTATAAACCTGAGTATTTTTTTTATATTTTTACAAATTTTTTACAAATTAAATCTTGCATTTGCGTAAATTTCAGGTCTCTACAAGGCTTAGTTTTAAAGATCTCAGTGGCCGCGCGGTTCGCCGCGTTTCAATGGCGCGGCCATGTTCAAACCCTTATAACTTTTTAACCGTATCTTTGACAAATTTATGGTTTTGGGAATCAACTTTGACAAATTTTTACAAAAAATTGACATGGTTTTTTTTTTAAAAAAAACGCTCTGGCCGCGCGGTCGAACTGGACACATTTCTTATACCCATTGTCCCTGCAGGTACTATCACAGGGACCACGAACAAAAAAGGAAAAAATTACCTAAAGAGTAGGTACTACTACGATACTTTTTTGCTGGGCGAACGCACGCGGTAGCTCTTTGTGAGGTTGGATAGTTTTTGAAAAATAAAACAACCGTGTCTAGTTTGCTTACGCTTATTATTTTTGAATGAAGTGCATTTACAAAGCTAGTATAAGGCGCGTTTCCATTATGCAAGTGCTTGCATACATGTATGACTTTTTGTATTGACTTGAATTTGCATACAAGTTGCCACTTGTTGTTTCCACTATACAATTTGCATGCACCTTGCATGCAACAAACTTGCTTAATGGAAACGCGCCTTTACAACAATTATTTACGATGTTCCATAACTCCCTAGTTTTGCCAAGTGATGAAAATACTATCCGTAATTATTATGGTGGAATTTAATGTCTTCAATGTTGCTAGTTTTTGAGATAAAATCAATGTC
The DNA here is from genome assembly GCA_905475405.1 of Schrankia costaestrigalis. Taxonomy (NCBI): domain Eukaryota; kingdom Metazoa; phylum Arthropoda; class Insecta; order Lepidoptera; family Erebidae; genus Schrankia; species Schrankia costaestrigalis. The sequence goes on along the minus strand of FR997840.1, from coordinate 13,862,199 downwards.
CCAAGGTACGTTACATAACCATACATTTTGTTTATCAGAATATAAGTGATGTCTGGCACTTTAAGGATCTTGGAATATTACGAGAAAAAATTAAATAGGTACCTACCACAGAAAGGGAATATAGTAACACTAAAATTAAAACCATAGAACATAACTGTGCTGCAGAAGTAAAAAGTATTTTGGTTTGTATTTCTTACACTAATATGTTACCTACCTTCTATGGCGCTAATCACCTGTCAGAATTCTCTCTTATTGGAATGGTACGACAGTAGTTCGTGCTGGGGTAACGAACGCGTATCGTGGCCAAGAAATGCGTCGCGAAGCTCTAAGGCGCGTAAGATGCTATCATTAATACGCCGCTGGTGACCCGCAAGATTCGAGGCAAAGGCCCGTTCAAGGCCTTGCCGCCGTGATCGGTAGCTAAGAGCGGGGCTGTGAGCATTAAGATCAAAAGCCATGTAAACGAATAAAGCACGCCACGAGGCAACTCGCGAAAAGCGAATATGCAGTTTGCTCTGACGGCTCCCTGCCGCTTAAGCCGAAGTCGTGGATGAATTGTAAATCCGTGGATGAAAAATAAATCTGCTATAACATTTCATTAACATCACATTTTCCAGAACGTATTGTACTTGTTTGGAATATCCTATATCGAAATGTAAAAAATAAAATAAATAAAAAGCACAATTCAATACTGAATCCATTTTATTACAAAAAGAACAAAAGCGCGTTTCTACAACAGTACGTCATCCGTACGTAATCATCATACAGTTGTATTATTTGTCTTAAAATTACAATATAATGTTGTCTACCTTAAATAACATCTATAGTTTTCCCCACATTACATAATCAAGTAGGAATTTACCTCGTGAGTAGAATATAAATTTCGAGAGAAGACTAGTTATTTCCTATGGTATTACAGGAACTACTTATTCAGACGCTAATCCCCCATTGCCATCAAAAGCGAAATAAAATAGCAATATTATTTAGACCCAGTCTCTGTTATTCATAATTACTATTCTGAAATAACGTGTCGTTTAAAGCGAATCACGCAATATCAATTTCTTTCAATTTTCATACAAAACTACAAATTAGTTGTCGTTACGAAATCTAAATATTTATATTCTTTGTTATTCTATCAATCCGTTAATATGGATTTAGTAACGCACAACAATAAAATTCAATCATTCAATCACCCATTTAACAACGACTTATAAAAATATCTAAATCAAAAACAGTTACTGTCCTTCATTGTGACTATTAAGTATTTCGATGCTATATTGCACCTGGCAATACTCCTTTCATGTCGCTGGTCACACACATAAAACCCTCTAATGTATCTTCGATAATAAATTTAAAATTACTGCAAAAATAACGATACCTAGTCATTTTTTTAATATTAATAATTATTATTTCAGTTCTTTGTCACTATTATTTGTGGCAGTTTTATTGTGTTTGGCTACGTAAGTTATTTCATGACGAAAATAACGTTATTGTAGCTCGAGCCTACTGTTCACGAGAAATATATTTGTCGAGCTTCTGCTGGTGACTGTTCCATGGGACAGTAAGGGCATTTCAATCTGAAATAAAAAATAAATGTTACAAGCAAGAATAAATACAATAAGATCTCACAGGTAAAAATACAGGGCCAGGGTAACAATGAACATGTCGACCTTGACGGCACCCTCGAGATAAAGGATACGTAAAAGTGGCAAATATACATTCTTAAAAGACAATTTGTAAAAGAAATTTCATCCTGATTTCCTCGAAGTCGAGTTTTCAGACCACTTCCAATAGGAAGTGGTCTGAAAACTCGACTAACTATAAATATATAAGTAGTACTGTGTAACTTTCCACCTAAACACAGTAACATTTTTACAAAACTACTTGAGGTGGATTAAGTGGGCACAGTAGTAGAAGACAGCCTCCTAATAAATTGACATTTGATGAAGTTTCCTAGATAAAAAATCCTAAAATTAATATTTATTCAGCAATAAATATACTTACTTGGCACCCATAGCAAGTTTGTTGAGCGCATCTCTAGATATAACGTGTCCGCACAGTAATCTCATGGGTGGGTTCTGTTCTGAGGCTTGTTGCCTCAATATCGGGCACGCGAACACTGAGTGGTAGCCGCCGCCATCTTCTCCGAGGTCAACCTGATGACAAAATATATGTTTTAAAATTATATTGTGTTTTATTATAATCATTAACTGACCTGTGCCCACTTCGTTGGGCGGCGAAAAAAACGCGTCCCTTTTTTAAACATATTTAATTACTGCGCACCTTTCCTATTAGTCATAGCGTGATACTATATAGCCTATGACTCTCCCCGATAAATGGACTATTCAACACAAAAAGAATTTTTAAAATCGGTTCAGTAGATCCAGAGATCACCCCCTACAACGTCACAAACACACAAACTTTACCTCTTTATAATATTAGTAAAGATGATAATATAAACCACTGCTGAACCAAAAATTTCCATCTTACATGGTCCTATGCCTCCCTAAGCCATCGATTTTCCGCCTAACTAGGTCGTCAGTTCACCGTGTGAGGGGTCTCCCTCACCAAAAACCGATAGACGATGAGGCAGAAAGTTCTGGACTGCGTATACGAAAGAAAAACGCAGTGAGAGGAGAGGGTGGGAAACCCCTTACACGGCAGCATCTTATATATTTTTTTACGTAAATTGTTAACCAACCAATGACCCCAGGGTCATTCACCCTGTAAATAACCACATTTAAAAAGAAAATCACACACAATAACGTTGGTAAGTAGCAATAAGCTTACCTCAAAAGGCAGTTCATCATCAGACCACGCCGCAATGACGTGTGGATGCGTCATCTTGGCGCGTATGTCGTGTAGCGCGGGCAGCACGCGACACCCCGCCAGCACGGCGCCCGCCAGCGGGGACAGCGGCGCCAGGCGGAGCAGGGCACACGCCTCCGTGATGAATAGTTCTGCTGCCTCCGCACCTGGATGAAGCGAACAGATATTTAAACAACTACAGTAACTAACTTGCTATGTTCCAGTCAAGTTATTTGGCGAATACCGTATTTTGAGACATCAGAACAGAACATACACAAACAAAAAAAAATTAACTCATTGGTATCAGAGAACTTTGATGGAAAAACTGACAATCATGATGTGAGGTGTAAGGTATAGCGTGGTGTATAGTTACCGAGCGCCTTGGGGTCGAGCAGGTGCTGGTAGATGGCGGGGGCGGGCGGCGCGCCGGGCGTGCACCAGGCCAGCGCGCACACGGCCGCCTGCAGCGCGCGCTCGTGCCGCGCCGCGTGTGCGGGGAACTGGCGCCGCGCGTACGTGATGGCCGCGCCCACGCCTGCCGTGCGGGCCAGCTGCACACAGATTTAATAGGTACCGGTTATTTCCAGTTGCCTCCACCGTCGCGATCGACGACCCCACCAGTGTTTTTGTGCCGATGGTCTGTCGATATCTGACAGATCATCCTAATATGACACCGCATATCGGCACGAGTGTTTCTGATAGGATAAAGGTAGATAGGGACAAAATCGAATAACTCTTCAGAGCATTCTACGTAGCACATACAATAGAACACCTTTAGAGACGCGACTTCCCTGCAAAGCAGCAGCGACTCCGCTGACCTGGATGATATCAATTATTCAGTCGGTCTACTGCTTCTATGAGAAACTTGGCAGAGCCGCCCGAAAGATCCGAGCTAATCAGCACTCCATTCTGCTCCTAACCGTTTTGAAGAGCAGGCACCGCTGCTCTGGAGTGAATTAATGTTGATCCTTGTTTAGAATACCAAGTTTATGTGAAGCCGAGGTGATAACTTCTTCGACATAGAGAGAGGGTAGTTGCAAAAAGGTGGACTTTTTGGTATTAAAAGTGCAAATAGTGTTTTTTTAGCTCTGAACTTAACTAAATTTTGGGAACCCCACACTGAAACTTGTTCAAGGGCCGATTGAGCTCAATTATTAATGGTTTTCTGTTTTACTCGAGGTGTTGCACGCTTCATCACCGTGCAGAGCACTGAAGTACCAGCTCCGGTCCGGTAACTAGACTGATTATTTTCCTTCTTGGGATTAATATATAAAATAATAGATTGCACATTGGTATCTTTTCAGGCCAGGGGCATAGCAGATTGTCCCAGACTGCTACGAGAAGCGATACAGACCCATTAGCACAGTAGACAACTCCGCCGCACACTTTAAGGATAATATCCTGTCTGGACCACTAGACTACCGCTCCAGTATACACAGCCGCCAGTTTGGTTGAGCGACCAATTCCTGATGAAGACGAGTTGAGCATCTGCTCTTACGTAAGCTCTCTTCTAAGACCTGAATGCTGAGAGTAACCACAATGTCGTTATCAGTTAGAATGATAAACAGTTGGCCCCGTACCACCCCGGGATAAGATGCCTTATTACCTATACCTCTTTCCGGACAGTAAGGGGCACCACAATCTACTGCGATATAAAGCGCGGCTTGATGAGGCAGTATTTAATGTACTCGGAGGTCTCTAACTACCCCCACGGTACAGGTAGGAAAAGGCGATTGGTATTCTGAAACCGTCGCAAACTAACTTTGTAAAAAGTTAATAATACATTTTCCCTTACCTTGAAGGCTTGCATTCTATGTAGAGTGAAAGGCAGCGGTGAGTTGTGCAACTCATGCGCACGTCGCTCGGCCCAATGCAAGGCTGGCGCAGGTTCTCCCTCAGCCAACGCCGCAGCACAACGTTGTAACAGTGCAAATGTGCATGTTCTTTCTACTCCTGTGATCTTTGCTTCTTCGACAAATGAGTCACCTACATCTTCGAGACCCTGTGAGATTTGTCAATGTATTAGTTTTTTACAAAATGAAACTGAAACCGATTGACCGCCACGATAATAACGAAAAACTTTGCGTCTATTATTTTTTTATCTTATCTTTATCGGAGGAAGATAACAAAATTCCCAGTTTCCCCCGATTATGAATTCAGGGGAAAATGCGACAAAATTCCCTGTTTCTTCCAATCGGGGGAAACTGGGAATAGACCAAACTTTGTCCTTCACGCCACGACAAAAATTCTGTCATTGTTTAGTTATACAAATAAACATTCAAAATTAATGATTTATTTCTTTATTTAGCATTTTGGTAAAACATATTTTTTGTCACGTATAGGCGTCGTTCGAGCATAGGGTCAACTTCGTTTGTCTACTAGGTATAGAGATGACTACGGCGGACAATGTTAACAGGATTAAGATTTAACATTTTGTTTAAAATAAAAAAAAAGATGATCGCGACTAAACAATTCAATTGTAGAATACGCACCTGTGGAATACAAACGTTTAAAATATGCTTAAACGCCTTCATAAATAACAGTGGAAATGCTAAGTAAAATATGCGTCGCCAGTGCTTGAAATCACTTAGCTATGTAGGCACTTATTTGTCAAAAATTTAATAATTGTGGTTGTTAAAATAAATATTGATAGTGTTTTAGATATTGTTGGCATGATACAATAACCATACACAGCAATTGAATTGAAGTAGTACAAATAACTGTATTTACCTAACTAGTAACTAACAATCAATCATTAGTGGTCAGAGCTATGATTTACTATGACACTTAATTGCGTGCATAAGCTATTAAATTTTACTGTTTAAGGAAAACCAGTTACACAATTACTGAGTACAATGCAATAGCTTTTAATTTACTCTTTATCAAATCAATAAGTACTGTACTAAAGTGCTGTGTTGAGTTTGAAATAATTGAAAATGAAGCCATAATGTTAGAAGTCTTGTAATAATTATTTATTTTGTTGCATACAAAAAAGTATTAGTATTATTATTTTATATTAATAGTCTAAAAGCTTTCTTAAAATAAATATAAGTGTCATATAAATGGTTTTAGACATAATGTTTTTAACCATCCTGGGAAAGAAGGTATAATATGCCAATAAACTATTAATAAGAAATAATAATACTAATATGTACTTTTAATTCATCTACAATTTCTTGTTAGGAACATATTTATAACAATAGTCATTTTATAACAATACTGTTTTCACAATTCCAAACTGCTTTAGTAAACAAATCAATTGATAAACATTAAATAACAATGACTAACCTGTCTATATAAATGTTGAGCTATGGCTTGTTCCATAATAGGTCTGTTTGTGTCATTACAGAATGATTCTGCTTTAGGTGCCACTGATGCATAGTCAGCAATAAAATGTCTATCAACGGACTTTCCAACTCTTGATACTGTAGCGTGTAGCTCTCTATGTTCTGGAAAAATTGTAATGCTTTAATAACACAGAGTACAAAGATTACAAGTAAAGAAATCAAGTACTCTTTTAGCATTAAGTATTTAGAATTATTATAATATGAATTCACATCTATTCATCATAGATTCAACAAGCATAATGTTGTATGTACACATTAGAAGGAAAACTTGAAACTTACCCAACAATATGGGTGTTTTCTATGTTTAATATGTATGTATTTACAAAAAAAAAAGTATTTATGTATGTTTATCCATTGTCTAGTACACATAGTACAACCTTTGCTTAGTTTGGGACTAGATGGCGTTGTGTGAATGTGTGAGGAATATTTATTTATTTAATAAGTGGAAATATCTGGAGAATATGTTTAACAGTGAGTAGATAGTCCATAAGTTGATTTGATGAAAGATTTTGATTAATGCATATTATAATATGGAATAAGTTTTTATGTTTACTTATTTTATATGTACTGGTATACTTACTAATAGCAAACATAAATGCTTGCTATAGTATTTACCTTTAGTATTTTTAAAGGTAAACAATCTGTTAGTGATATTTTACTTAAACAGTATATAAGAATAATACATAAATATATATTTACATTTTAGAAACAATTTATTTTTACTAAACTATAACATTCATCATCGTCATGGGCCTTTGCGTCTATTTCAGAGGATTCATAACATTTAGTTCAACACCAAATCAAACCTCATATTATTGAAATAGGACAAAACAACTAATAAATGTCAGTTTTAATAATCATCATCATATCAGCCAATCGACGTCCACTGCTGGACATAGGCCTACTCCAAGTATAGCCACCTTGTGCGGTCCTGTTAAATAAGTTGTCCTGTTCAGTTTTAATAATAAATTACGTTAATGTCAATCACTTGTTTTATTCATAACGTATACATACCTGTGGACATTTGAAAGACTCCTTGTTTCACAGAGCCTGCCAGGTCACTGACTGACATAGCCTGTGTGGGAGTGAGAGGTGAATTAGCAGGTTCTGAAATACAGACAAAAATTTATCATGTGGTGTTTTTACATAGAAAATATATTATTGGACATAACTTCAATATTTGATATTATTCTGAAATTCATCCCATGATATTATAATGTGTTTATTATTATGGTGATCTTTAACAAAAATGTGTGGTTAAAATACAAAATAAATTTTAAAATAGCTTACAAATGAAAAAGAAAACAATTACATATTTATTTTATTGTTATTGTAATATTCAATGTATTGTTATTGTGTCACCAGAGCAAGATTATCTCATTATTATATTATTTATTGATAATTCAATCTATTTTACTAATGCAAATCCTTAACATAATATGGACAATTGATAACACTGGTCAACAAAATTTTGTAACAAGAAAGGTGCTGGCTAATTCTAAATTACCCACATACCCTCATTTTATAACCATATTTATTTCGATCCCATCTGATCTAGTTTTCGTGTTACAGCTACCACAAAATCAAAAATTAACCGTTTTTGCTCTACTTTCGCATTTAGAGAATTTGTTTATTTGTAGAGCGCAGTGGTTTGTTCTGTTTTAGAGTGAGTGAAGTGATTCTAAAATAATGTCAAGAAAGTGTAAAAATAATCCTAACAAGTTCAATGGGCGAAAAGATCTCATCTATGCCTTTTGCAATCCCTATGATTTGGACGGAACCAACGAACCACTCATCTGATTGTTATTTTTTAGTTTTTAAGTTTAAGAGGGCATATTTGTTGGCCCCCAAATCAGGCAATTAATGAAAGATGATATATTCAAAGAAAACCTTAGTAATTTAGAGAAAATAGCTTCGGAATCTTTCGTGAAAGTAACTTGGAATTTTCTAGGAAATCACCGATCAAGTGACTTTAAATGTATTATCGTGGAGCTTTTATCTACTTATATTGCTTTGGGCTGTAATATGTCATTGAAAATACATTTTCTCCATTCACATTTAAACTTCTTTCCCGAAAATTTGGGCGCCGTCAGCGATGAACACGGTGAAAAATTCCATCAAGACATTTCTACCATAGAAAAACGAAATCAGGGCAAGTGGAGTCTACGTATGTTGGCGGATTACTATTGGAGATTAAAACGAGATGTTCCTAAAGCAAAATACAGAGGAAAATCATAAAAGTGAATTCATATTAATGTAGCAATAAATCGAAATAACTTCATTTTGTTCATAAAAATTCAAATTTTCTGAAATGTTATAAAATGATATAACAAAAAAACTATTCGTATTTGAAGCATTTCAATTTTATTTTTAGTATCCTTATCGTTGTCCTAAACATGACTAGACAAAAGTTTTCATGTTACACGCAAAAATTGTTTTTTTGTTGACTAGTGTAATTAATATTTTCCAAAACATTCAATGAATTATTTATCTTCTGACTTTCTCAAGCAGAAGGGAAAAGGGGTCTGTGTTCATGTAACTGTTTGTACTTATATACTACACATAAGCAATAATGAAATGTTAACATAAAACGTTATGATAACAATACTGACAAGTAAAATGAAAATCACTTTGTCATGTTCCTAAACATGTCGCCCAAACAAAGAAAATGGTACAAAGGACTTACGTTTGCTTAGTTCTTTTCTAAGTTCTTCAACCTGATCAATAATATCTTGTAGAACTCTACTTGTATGATCATTTATATTATTAAATTTCATTATAGCCTTGTCCAGGTCTTGTTCGACTCCAACGCAAGAATCCATGGTTGCTCTAAATGGGGATAACACTTATTTAATGCTCCGTTGTACCCAACACAACTAAACATGTATACCGTAGATAACGTAGATCATGCATAAATATCAATATGAATACAAGAAAATAAGCACTAAAACGCTGCTAAATTTCTAAAATACAGATTTGATTTGATTTCACTCACTGACAGTCGACACTCGACAGACAGACAGCCGTAAAAAAAAATAAACGTCAAATTCAACTTGTTGATGGTTCATTTTTCTTTTTTTTTTAATTTGACCAAAGTTATTACCATAATCCTTACAACATCATAGAATTTTAGCAAATAAATAATAGAGGTCGAATGTGATTTTGTTTTAAGTTGGTTTTCTTAATTAAATTAGTAATGTATGAAACCAATAAGCTCCTGGCGCGTTTAAAAGAAGTTAAAGGTAAAACTCAAGATAAAACTATCGCATGAAAAACGGCTCTTGGCTTTGAATTACTAAACTTAAAAAAAAATTGTTTTGTGAACATAAAGCCCAATATCTTGCTAGCTTATTGAATTTATACTACCTACCGAAGCACTCCCTGCAGGACAAAACCTCCCACGATCCACCTGGACGTCACTCAATCGCCTACGTGCCCAAGTGGGCCGTTGTAAGCTCAATTTGAGTAAATGGGACTACATTGAGGATTCAGCAACTCAGTGCGACGAGTGTGGCTTCGACCCTCAGACAATGTCGCACCTCTTAAAATGCCCTCGATGTCCCGATACATGCAGCCCTCAAGACCTATGGGCTGCTACAGACAATGCAGTTGCTGTGGCCGAATTCTGGGCCGGTACTGTCTGAGTTTTTTTTTTTTGCCAATCGACACAAAGAAGAAGAAGATTGAATTTATACTTGATTAGCAGGAAAAACTAATTTCGCGTAACTCACCATTATACCTAAATTATTTTCTTTAATGTGGTCGCTGGGTTCTGGTAGGTACTTTAACTGGATATTCCCAATTCCCATAGAGTAACATGAAGGAAGCCTGGGCCTGTTGTTTAGTTTAGTGCTTCCTATATATTACTCAAAGAGTATAATATACTACGGAAAATTACTTTACTCTGTGGTTTAGTGTCTATGATTATTGCACAATTTGTTCGATCGGTTGATTTAGGTTAGATTTTTTATTTAGACGTTTTTGAAACTTATTTCCATTGTTTGCGTTGAAATACTTTATAAACATGGCACAAAGTAAGCTGAATGACATGGCTGGTAAATTTGCCAAGGGTGGACCACCGGGTCTTAGCATCGGTTTGAAAGCGATGGCTGTCGTCGGTGCGGCTGCTTATGGTATTTCACAGTCATTATTTACCGTCGAGGGAGGTCATCGGGCAATTATGTTCAACAGAGTAGGGGGTGTGCAGCAACATATAATGAGTGAAGGTATGCACTTCCGTGTGCCTTGGTTTCAATACCCCATCATTTATGACATCAGGTCCAGACCCCGCAAGATTTCATCACCTACTGGTTCAAAAGATTTACAGATGGTAAATATATCTTTAAGAGTGCTGTCTAGACCTGATGCTCAACATCTTCCCACCATGTACAGGCAGTTAGGTACAGATTATGATGAAAAAGTATTGCCATCTATTTGCAATGAGGTACTTAAATCTGTTGTTGCCAAGTTCAATGCATCACAGCTAATTACTCAGCGCCAGCAAGTCTCACTTTTGATTAGAAGGGAACTAGTAGAGAGAGCAGCAGACTTTAATATTATTTTGGATGATGTGTCTCTTACTGAGTTGAGCTTCGGCAAGGAATACACAGCTGCTGTGGAAGCTAAACAAGTAGCACAGCAGGAAGCTCAGCGTGCTGCTTTCGTAGTTGAAAGAGCTAAGCAGGAGCGTCAACAGAAAATTGTGCAAGCTGAGGGTGAGGCAGAAGCTGCTGAAATGTTGGGTAAAGCAATGGGAATGAACCCAGGGTATTTGAAGCTGCGTAAGATTCGTGCTGCTCAGAGCATTTCTAGAATGATAGCTCAATCTCAAAATCGTGTATTTCTTCCTGGCAATAGCTTGATGATCAATCTTCAAGATCCAACCTTTGACGACTTGTCTGAGAAACTTACTAAGAAGAAGTAACATGAGGATGAGAGTGTGTATGCAGTGAGCCTGGAGCCTGCAACCACTCTTACAGAAAATGATGCAGTTGTTATACTTAGTGCTGCTGCTTCAGTTGCTGTGTAATGCATTTTGTTGTGGGTACCTTGAACGTTGCAAATTGTGTATAAAGTTTAAACAGTCGTAGATTGTAAATTTGCATTTTTATGTTATTTAGTTGTAGGTTACTAGTATGTATGGGAATCTAATGATGGAAATAAACTGTTTCAGATTTAGAAATTATATTTTATTTTATATCATATTACCTGTAGTTAACCCCAGTAGATCCATATTTGTGAATGCAATAAAATATTTTTATTGAGCTATCTCACTTCAGGCTTCTTCAGTTTTATGCCTCATTTATGCAATTAGAAAGCAATAGATGTAGAGGTTTTCAATATATTCTTACTATAATAATAGTATCCCTCATTGGGTATAATATACTATACTCCCATTACAAATTCACCCTATGGATGTGTTATGGTACAACAGCTATTAAATATACATGACATGCATAATTTATACACAGAAAAAACCAGACCAAATTAAGAAGGTAATGTGTGTGTGGATCATATTATATTTGTGATGATTGATGAAAGAGGCATTTTAACTTTTATGTGCGCCATCTGGTGTGAAATTTGTGTCGTTTTTCTTATACATTGCTTCTGACGGAGAATGACGAGATAACGAAACTGACCAGTTTACGAAATCTAAAAAATAATTAGAGAAACTGGTGACTGGCGACCTAACTCATAGTTATGTACCACAACTTGGAAAGGAAATAAGTTTAGCAGTGATAAATCTATGTCATGTTTACCTAAAAAAACTGGGAGATACTGGTTAACCATAACCACTCAGTACGACTTCGTGGTTATATAATATGACAGCTACGTAGAGGTTTCGGATTCGACTAGATGGCGTTGTGTGAGGAATATTTATATTTATTTAGTTCATATCTGACAGAACATGTGACACGTTTTAAGAAATGGAATAAACATATCATCGGTTGAGTGTGAACGGTCACCCATTTTCTAGGCATTTGTCCGTTTTGGTGTAAAGAGACTGGGGCATTTTTTAAAAGTGTACCTATGAGGAAAGTGTATCTACAAGGAATGATTCATAATAAGCATGTTCTGTCAAATAAGATCCAACCACCATTAGGTTCTTCTTTTGTGAACTTTTCTAATGACATCTGCAGCTGTTGGATGTCAGCAATGCCAGAAAATAACCAAGCCACTGCTTACAAATACTTAAACCCCTGTAATTTAAGTAGCTACCATACTCTTACACTTGAGCATGGTAACTTTCACCCTACTGCTTGGAGGTTGGATTAAGAGTAATCTTCCAGTTGGACAAAATAGTTTGACCACGAGGAATTTTGACAATTCCTTGTGGTCAACAGCTGATAAAACTTTAAAAAACATACCCTGTAAATGTACTGTGTAATAATATTATAAATAAAGAGTACTAAATCTTAAAATTAAATTGTATATTTTCAACCAATAATTTATTAACAGTCTACATTAAAACAATAACAATTCACTTTTTATTTGCAGATGGAGGAGGTAATCTATACTTGGCCATTTCTATTTCAGCTTCAAAGAAACTCATTTCATTGTAGCAAAAGTATTCAGGAGCTTTATAGGCACCAGACTTGTCAGTGGCAACATTTGGCCCAACAGCGGCAGAAGCTGGTAAAATTACGGCGCTACTAAGTCCTGGTACATTAGGAATAGGTTTTTCTCCAGTTTGTGGAGTTTTAGCTCCAGGTCCATTTTCACTATACTTTCTAGCCAGAACTCTAATAATATTTCTTCGAACCGAGTTCATTTTTATTACACAACAAGTCCTTCTTTTTGACAGTAGGATTTTTTTTGACGTTGAAAAAGAAGTGGCGTTCCCCAGATTTCGTCAATGGCCAGTTTAGCGCATAAAAAACAACTTTTAAGTGATGAAATAACTATATCTGGCCTTATGTGAAATATAAACAGACATACAAAATAATAGGATTTTGATCTTAAATATTTTTAAAGGTACCAGTAAATTGGAAAAGTAAGAATCCTACTAATACCTATTATCTCTCAGTTTAAAAAAAGTTAAGAAACTAGTTATTCAGAACTTAGGAACGGAACCCTAAGTTTAACTATACAAAAAATATATGTGCATAGGTATAAAAACTTGCACACTAAAGTCTAATTTAATCCTTGTATTTCCTACTTCTCTCTCGCTTCACATATAAAATCTGTTTATTAATCTGCGAACATTGGTATGGGTTATACGTTTACTTTAACTATAAGTTTTGTATTTTGTTATTATGTTATCGTATACTGTTATATGTTCCATAAAAAATAAATAAATTATAACTGTGAAAGTTAGTGAGGATTGTATTTTTGGATGGATAGATGGATGGATTGTCTTTCACGCAAAAACTACTAAACGGATTTTGATGAAATTTGGAATAAAGGTTGTTTAAGGTGTAGAATCAGGCTACCTATACTTACCACGCGGGTGAAGCCGCGGGCATAAGCTAGTACTCCTACAATTAACGATACGAGGGGGTTAAAAGGAGCCAGGATGACGACCTCGGTGGCGCGACGGTAGTGCAAGCGGCTGCCGTGCAAGAGGTTGTGGGTTCGATCCCCACGCAGGACAATTATTTGTGAGATCGACAAATTATTGTCCTGGTCTGGGTGTTCTTTGTATCCGTTAATTAATGTTTGTAAAAGGTCCCCGCGACACAGGGCATGATCCCTAGTGCGGGAGTTGTCTTTTTTACGAAAAAAAAAAAGTAAATTAAGTATAAATAAAAATTTAACTATTATACCTAGCCAGTATACTATAGTAGTCTTTGATTATACCCCTTCCAGCGGCTGCGTAAGTTTAGCTTTTTGACAGTTCACGTCCATGAAGTTTCGTAATGCTTCCGCTTATTTTTCGAACAAATAATATTGTATTTCATGAACGTACCCATGTTTTTTTCAGTTACCATGGTTACTGGACACTCATAACGATTACCACCATTATGAAACAAATTACAAATAATCGGTAGAAATAAATGCTATGAATAAACCTGAACTCTTCATAATACGTTTATAAAATGTAATATGATATTTTAGATTAGCTATAACCCGCGAATGTGTCACGATAAATTATGTATTTTAAATAATACATAAGCTAACTATAATTTTATCATTTCAAGCTATAGGCTAATTCTCTTAACAGAGATAAAGAAAGAAACAATAATAAAATGATAATGTAAGTTGATGTAAGGAGCCAAATGTGTAAAATAAAGTAATTTGAAAAATCGCGAAATCGCTTACAATCGAATGGCATTACATTCGAGATACTGCTGAACGTCACTAACGTCAAGCTGTCAAATGTCGTTAAATATAGTGGAAAGGGTATAATAGGAGAACTTTCATCCAAGACATACACATCTAGCTACTTACTCAATTTCAAAACTTGATCCTCTTAGATTTCTTCCTAAATGGCAACATAATGCTGTTGCTGACCTAAAATATGCATTCTAGATTCTACCCACCTAATGTTGGATTCAGATACGGTTATGAATTATGATAACGTTATTTAAATACTATGCTATACTTGTATATGTACTATTTATTTAAAGAAAAGAAATGTGTACAGTACAGTACATGATATCCCTATCAATCCTTCTTTATGCTAAGTACTTCTTATTGTACTATTTGAAAAGAAGCCCATTTATTAGAATTCTAGTTTTGTAATGGCTGGATGAGATGGAAGGAAGACCAGAACAAGTGGCAAGACCTCGGGGAGGCGTATGTACAGCAGAGGATCTTTCACGCACAGAGTACATTAGACATATTATAATGCTTTTACGGCTGAAAAAGAAAGGTAAAAAACCTACCCGTGAGCTTAGGGCTGAAAAGCTCTTTAATTCCTGCGTACGATTATTCCACTTGAATTATTTCAAATTCTGTTTGATGTTTTAGAAATTGCCGAATAAAATCATACTTGGAAAAATCGACTAATTATAGAAAAAAAAAATAGTTAAACCGAATTACATTTTTAAATGATTTAGAACCCGTACACTTTATTTTAAACAGTTCTCCATCTTGCAAAAACAAGTTTTGTAAAGTACCTTATCTTAGAGCTATTTACAATAAGGGCTGAAGAAGTATTATTTATTCAACATCTGAAAAAAATATGATGATGGATCGTTACACAAGTATTCCGAACTTCCGTGGTACTACATTGCTATTGCGTCTCTCTCTAGTGTCTATGGTTCTTTTTCACGACTGTTTTGGATAGTTTACCTACCTTGCGTATATTGCCGATTTTTCGGTCTGGGATCAGAATATGTGTATAAAATCGTTGTGTAATCTATATTACCGAGTGTAATAATGTGTTTCTATCGTAGTTAGGTCTACTGGTATTGTACGTTTCCGCGAAACACAAGTTCAGCCATTTACATAAAAGGTGAGTACAAAAAATTAGTACCTCTATTTTTTTTGTAAAGCTTAGGTTTCACCTTATTGACATTCTGAAAATGATTAAAACAGTCGATTTTCCCCTCTTAAAGTTCTCTAATGTTTATGTTATTTAATGCGAATAATATTATTCAAGCACGACATATAGTTATAGTTCTTATATATACTTATTTGCCGCTATTTTGTATGTTATATTTATGTATTACAACTGTAACTCGACCGAGTTGAATAGGTCATGAGAAACCGTACGTTCCATTTCATGTTGCATATTTTGCAATCGATTGAATAGTTCTGGAGTTGTTCTGATTGTTCATAGCAAAATGTCTTCAGGACATAGTTTATTGACCCCAAGTCTTCTTGATGATTCAAGTAAGCCATACGATTTTTCGAAATAGTTTTATTTCTAGAAGATGTTTGTTTTAGTGAAGTGTTGGTAAAACACTGAATACGAAAAAATGGGAATGGAACGTTTTTTTTAGTCTATGGTTTTTTATTTGATTCTCGATTTGTGTATAATTTTTCGCATTTTAAGAGAAAAGTTAATCATACAACGTGAAAGTGATTATTTTTACGAAAGCTCCTGTGCCGGTATTCTATTGACTATTGAAATTGAATTTTGTCGGGAAATATTACAATTTAATCGAGATATGGCTGCCGAAGTGCCTGTAAGCCATGTACTATGTGAAGCAATGGAATATTTGTCCAAGCTCGGCTCAAATTTGCAAACACGTTCTAGAAATTTAAAAGAGAAGAGAATTAGAAAGGATAAATTGAAAAACAGTCATGCCGTTCAGAAAGCTGCGAGTAAAGTGCTTCTCATATGCGAGTTATCAAAAAAGTCGCTTGACAATGTCGAGATTGGTGTTCGTAAAGTGCTATCATTGCTTGAAGCGTCTCAAGCGCCTTTACATGTTGGCGGGAATTCTTCTGATACAAGAAATAGCAAAAGGGTTAATAATTATTACTATTTTGAATATCAATCAAGGAAGTTACGAATTGCTAAGAAAATTTCCCTTAAACATTTTACTTCTGTAAAAGTCCTGGCTAGGGGTATGTCACAATCTTTGCAGGAAAAATATCCAGTCTATTATGATTGTAAATTGAAAAGACAAAGACAACGTTTAATTAGCAAGACAGTTGAAGGAAATGGGAATTCTGACCAGGAACTTAGTGCAAATACCAGTGAAGCTTTTAAAACAAATGAACTATCTAATCCTAATGATCACGAAACTGAAATAAAAAAAACACAACATGATATAGATTCTATATGTAATAGTAAGGAAAATTTGTCTAATGATTCTATGTGTGTAAAAGAACTAGACAGAATTCAAAATTCTTGCAAATCTGCTGATAATCAAGACAAGAGTGTAAATAAAAGTTCAATGGCAGAGACTGTGTCTGATGATGATGAAGACGTTAGGAGAAGCAGACATAAAAGAATATCAAAAATAATATCTGATGAAGAATCACAAAATAGTTCTGAACGCCTTGATCCAGAAACACTAATAAAAAGTATTACAGACAATAAAATAAAGAAGAAAAATAAGGTTAGATTTGCTGCTGTATACAGCTCAGATTCTAATGATGAAATATGCATAAAAGATAAAGAAAATGTTAGTAATATAGTTACAAGTTTGTGTTCAGATGAAGAAAATACTAAAGAAAATCATTCAATTGAACCTGAAGCTAAAAAATTAAAACTGGCTCAATCCGATGATGATTCCCCTAATACTAAAGCTGACGTAGATAAAGATGACCAGACAAAAGAAAATAGTTCCAAAAAGGACGAAGAGTCAGATAATTCTCAAGGAACAGAAAGTAGTCAAAATGGTTCATCTAAACCATTGATAAGATGTGTCAACTTAAGTAAATTACTTAAGCCCAATCTCTTTGGTAATGAAAGCAAAAAGACTACCAAGACTGATAATTTACAGGATAAAAACACAGTCTCAAAAAGAAAAGTAGGAAAGACTAAACCAAAGAAAAATGATGATGAATATTGGGCTCAAAAAAGAGCAGAAGTTGCTTCATTCAAGCCCAAGTCATTTTCCATTGACATTACAAGATTGCCAAATTTAACTGTAGGATTTTTGCATGCTCATAACCTGAGTCGTATTGTTAAAAAAGGTAATATTATATGTGAAATAGAAGCTGAGATTGATCCACATAGTTCTGTGAAAATTAATGCTGTTAAAGAAGCCTTGCTAAATGATTCAGAGTCAGATGACTCTAGAGAAACCTCTGAACCAAACAAACACAAAAAATTTAACGAAATTAATAGTGAACCACAAGGTAGTAATGATGATGAACAACACAAAGATAATAATAAAATTGTACAAAAATCTAACACTGAGCCTGACCAGCCATCTGAATCTGAGATTCAGCCTGACCAGCAATCTGAATCTGAGATTCAGCCTGAACAGCAATCTAGTTCAGATAAACCAGAAGCTAATGAATTAAATGAAGAATTGAACTTAACTCCTCCATTGACTAATGATTGTGGAAAAGAGTCCAATGAAAAAAATCATGATACATTAGGCCAGGACAAAGACACGCCAAGAAAAGTCAACCAAAAAGTGAAATTAGGCTTGTTGAATGATTCATCCGATGAAAAATCAGCCAATGAAGAAACTCCTACAAAAAATAATGCAAGAGTCAAATCATCTCTATTAAAAGATTCTTCAGAAGAAAATTCTGAAAAAAGTAAAGAAACATCAAATGTAGCCAAAGATAATTCAAATGATGAAGTTAGCAAATCTGCAATTGAAAATGAGACAGTTCCACCTCAGGCAACTGAGTCATCTGATGTTCAATCAAATGAATCTGATGGTGGGATAAAAAAACGGAAAACTCCTATGTTAAAACGCTTACATGCCAGGAAAAACAGGGAAGCCAAGAAAAGACTAGCTTACTCATCAAGCTCAGAAGGTGAAGAAGAAAATAAGGCTTCTTTAAAAGATACACACAAACTAAGAAAGACTAAAACAAATAGCGATTCACAATCAAATTCAAAAGATTCTGATAATTCTTCTGCCAGAAATAGTGATCAGGTTAGGTCATAGTCATAAATTATATTACCTTTAAAATATTGTATTTAACAAGAAGTACCTATATTATTCTTGTGTGTTTCCGAAGTACCTAATTATTGTATGTTCTGAATGTAAATACTATTATTGTTCTTGCTAAACTAAGTTTATTAATGAATTACATAATTATGTTGTGTAATTAATTACTAACTACCTGACTTCACAGTACATTTGATAAATATCTTACTGTGTGACTTGATGTTTGCAAATTATTGTAAGTGTAGAATAATTACTGTACATAGAATATAGGTTATAATAATAAAGCATTTCTTAGAGTTTATTCCATTAAATGGTAAAATAAACTATAGTGATTTTTATTTGGAAAGCATGAAGAAATTCTAAAGATTTTAAATATAAGTTATATCCAATAAGACAATGTTAGATTGAAGGGACTTACTTTAGTGATACTTACATTGATATTAAGTTTAAAGGGAACAAAAATAATTACAGATGGTACGCTCTAAAGCTAAACCCAGTGGAAGCAGCAGCCAGAATTCAGACAATCAAGATGCAACTGACAAAGATATTGATGGGTAAATATTATTTATAACATAAATGGTTATGGGAAATTTACAATCTAAGAATTTTACATATTAATAATATGTAAAATAAAACTACACACATCAAAAAAGTCTAAGCAACATGCATGATATTACAAATTTACCATTTATATTAATTAATTTCTAAGTATTTACTCACTCAAAGTGTATAGGTAAGTAAACTTTTTTGTTATTGATGACATACTGGCTGGTTGTAAAAAAAAAATTTCGATTATGTTTTGTTTTTTTTCATAAAATTCAAATGACTGCGAATTTGTTTGAATTTGAGTGCAGAGTGCGAGTTGACGGCAGATGAAATGCAAAGAGCTGTAGGGATGTTGCAAGCGGGAAGTAATCAATCTCAGGTATCTCGACATTTTGGTATTCATAGAAGTGTTATTTGTCGTCTTTGGCAGCGCTACAATAATACAGGGGAACCCGCTGAACAGCATCCAGGCCGTAAAAGGAGTACAACCACTCGGCAAGACCGGTACATACAACTGACTGCAAGACGCCAGCCGATGTTAACCGCTCGAGAGATAAGTTTGAGGCTACAAAATTCAAGTGGTGTTGATGTAAGTCCCCAAACTGTGCGAAATCGACTGCATGAGTACGGCCTACGAGCTCGACGCCCTATCAGGTGCCCACCGATACGTCACGGGAATCGCGCTCGTCGAAATGAATGGTGTAGAGAACGCATAACATGGACCCAGGAACAATGGGATAAAATTATGTTTTCCGATGAGTCGCGATTCGGGTTTAGGCCTGATACAAGAAGGGTGCGAGTGTACCGTCGACCCGGAAATACTGAAAGACTCAGGTGCGTTCAGGAAGTTCATCCATACAGCGGCTCAACAGTTATGGTATGGGCGGGTATTATGAAGAACAGGCGAACTGAGCTCGTTTTTGTAAATGGAAACATGAACGCTGAAAATTACGTTGAGGATATTCTCAGACCTTATGTCCATCCATTTGCACAAACCTTTGGCTCCGATTTTACGTTAATGCATGACAATGCGCGTTCACATACAGCTCGGCGAACCAGTGAATACTTGGCAACGGAGAACATCCAGGTATTGCCCTGGCCTGCACAATCGCCAGACCTCAACCCCATCTAGCACGCATGGGACATGCTCCAGAGACGTGTTTTGAAGGACTTGGACGGAGTGACAACAACCCAACAGCTGAAGGATTTGCTACAATTCCATTGGGAGTGAATACCGCAAGATGACATAAACAGTCTCATTAATTCAATGAATAATCGTTGCCGACAAGTTCTGAATAGCAGAGGAGGCCATACTTTGTATTAAATTGTCCTATTCTTTCACAATAAATTCATTTTCTTAAGAAATTTCAATTTGTAAAAAAAAAGTTTAGTTTCTTATGTACCTGTATATTCTAATATTGTTAATTTCTGTTATTAAAAGAACTTATAAAGAAAACAGCTGTTATTTTTACATCATAGAACCCTAAAAATATTATTTTAAAAATAAAATACAACGTTATAATTAAAATAAATGGTAAAATAAATTATGTAATATAAATGGTAAATTTGTAATATCATGCATGTTGCTTAGACTTTTTTGATGTGTGTATATTGCCCCAAAAAAGTCTGATAGCCTTGCATAAAGAAAACCTCAAGGAACCTTACTTAGTATTTTTTCCTCTTAGTCTGATTATGTATACTTCATCTAAAAAAAATGATCTTTTTAATTATGAAAGGTCTATTTTGTATGAGAAGGAGTTAAGATGTATCTGTAATTGGCATTTTGTTGTATATATCCTGGCTGCATGATGTGTTAAAATTACATTGAAGCTGATTCATGGATTCGGTGATTATGTTGGGCAGTAAGCTTTGGTAGCCAATTGTTGCAATTTAGGTTTAATTTATTCTGGTTTGTGCATCAACATTGAAACTGGAAACATACTAAAGTCTATATGCAAGAAACATGTATGTAGGTCCTTAAAAATATAGCTGATTTTTGAATAACCAATGTTCATTCATACAGTTCAATCTGTAAAAGTAACTTACTCTTTAGCTTATGTGCATGTAGAGTATAGTTTGATGGCTACAAATAGTTTATACTTGCCCTGTGGTGGCAGAGTAAGAATTGAAGTCTAAAAAAGAAGGAAGGTATTCCCATAAATTGTTTCTATGAAAAGAAGCAGACCATATAAAACCTGGCTTGTGTCTGCCATGTGACATTAAAGGCCTTTTATAATGGTGATAAAATCTCTATTTGTTTTAAGAAATTTTAATATGAATCAAGTATTTTAAACTTACAATCCAATGTTTCTATGCATGATACAGCATGCATTGTTACTTCATCAGACAGACCTACAGATTGCTATTCATGTTTGGTATTTATGTTAACATAAGTTTTTTGGATGTTTGTAAGATTTCTGATTCAAAGTCTATTTGTTACAATTGGGGATGTCATTAAAAATTAATAAAGAAAACCAAAAATAAATACTTAGGTTAACTCTACAATTAAACCCAGAATTGACGTAAACAATTTTTTTCGTAGACTTACAAATTTGGATAATTTAAATAAAATTCGTCATCGCGAACGACCACCAAGGAGCAGAGAAGACTATGTAAGAAAAAGTAATAGACTGAAAGCAACACCTACTATCGGCGAAGATTTGCTGAAAGCCGAGAGTAGCTCAGACGCGTCTGAAGATAATGAAGATGCTGATAATGATAATGAACAAGGTAATTATAAACTGCCTCAGTGGCTACCGTGCGCTAGGTCTAGGTTTCGATTCCTACGCAATATAATTAGCTATTTGTGCGATCATAAAATTTGTATCTTGAGAATTATATTTTGTGTCTGTTAATTTAATGCCTGTAAAAGTCTACGCGATACAGGTATTGATCTAGGGCGGGTGCTTTTTAAAAAAAAACTATCCATATCGTACCCTGATCATTCCCCAACCCGGCTGGTCACCGTGGGGAATTAGACCAATACCCTCCACCTCTACGCAACCAAGTTAATCTAAAGACAAGAATTAAACCAAAAGAAAAAATCAAAACATTAAAAATCTGTACCTACAATGTAAGATCACTGGCTTCTACGGAGAGATACATGGAACTAGAACATGCACTTGAAAAAATCGACTGCGACATACTGGGAGTATCTGAAGTTAGAAGATTAGGCGATAAAATAGAAGAATACCACGATCATATTCTATGTTACAAAGGCGAGACGAAAGGACTAAATGGAGTCGGCTTCCTGATAAAGAAAAATCTGAAAAAGAATAATAACTTTTAATGGAATTTCAGAAAGAGTAGCAGTGCTGGAAATACAAGTAGAGAAAATAAGAATTTCTATAATCCAGATATACGCGCCCACAGAAAGCTGTTCGGAACAAGAAATTCAAACATTCTACAACGACCTCGAAAAAGCCCACACGATTGCAAGTAGCACCACAGTAGTTATAGGCGATTTCAACGCAAAGATAGGGGATCCGAAGCCTGAAGAAAACATGATAATGGGAAGATACGGCTATGGTACGCGAAATGAAAGAGGCGAGCTACTAATTAATTATGCTTATGAATATAACTTATCAATTATGAATACCTATTTCAAAAAGAAAAGAAACAGGAAATGGACATGGCACTCCCCAGATTACTCAACTAAAAACGAAATAGACTTTATATTAACTAACAAACCTAAATTAATAACCGATGTAGAAGTCCTGAACAATGTAAACTTTCCTTCAGACCACAGACTAGTACGAGCAACACTCCAACTGAAGTTACCTAAGAAAACTAGATACAACTATAGTAAACCCTTGAAGACACCTAGAACAGAAAAAGAAATAGATGGTTACCTTTCCAACCTGAAACAAGAAACTAAGGAGATAAGAGATATTAATCGCGAGGACAATAGAAACAACGTTCAAAAGTTCTACGACATGCTTGAGAAAGCGATTATTAAAAGTTTGAAAATGCACGACAAGACAGATAACAAAAACCAAATATTAAGCGACAGCACAAAAAACCTAATAAAAAAACGGACAGAATTAATTAAAAGTACAAATAAAACTAAAGAAATGAAATTAGAATTAAGTAAATTATTTAAAGAAACTAATAAGTCTATCAAAAAAGACTATCTAGCACACAGACATAATGTAATAGAAATGAACCTGAAAAAATATCGAAGCACAAAAAGAGCTTACAAGCAACTAACAATACACAAAGATTGGATACAAAATCTGGAAAAGGACTCAAAAACAACAACATCAAGAAAAGAAATTCTAGAGAGTGCAACCAACTTCTATAGGGAACTTTATGGAAGAGATAACAGAAACGAAGACTATTCTGAAAATGAAGAAATAGGCGAGTATGGATTAGGAAAGGAAAACAACGTAGGAGAAATAAACATGAATGAAGTAATAATGCAAATAAAGCATTTGAAAACAGAAAAGAGCCCTGGTCCAGACGGGATCAGCAACGAAGCCCTAAAGAGAGGAGGCACTGTTCTTGCTGGTTTAATAGTGACATTGTTTAATTTAGTGCTCGAAACAGAGACCGTGCCAGAACAATGGTGCAGTTCCGATATAGTGCTCTTATTCAAAAAAGGAGATCCAAAAAACATAGCCAATTACAGACCGATCAGCTTGCTGCCGAGCATATACAAACTCTTCAGTGCACTCTTGCTCCGTCGAATAACAAAAGAAATCGACTCCCAACAACCTGTAGAACAGGCAGGCTTTCGCTCTGGATTTTCAACTATAGATCATATTCATACCGTAGAACAGATTATGGAAAAATTCAATGAGTTCAATAGACCTCTCTATGTAGTATTCATAGATTACAGCAAGGCATTTGACTGCATAAGCCACAACGCTATCTGGACAGCCCTCAAAGAATGCAACATCAACCAGAAATATATTACAATTATCAAAAAGATTTATGAAAAAAGTACAAGTAGATTGAAATTAGAGCAAAAAGGGGAAATAATAAAAATAAAAAGAGGCGTCCGTCAAGGAGACCCATTATCACCAAAATTATTTATTGCAGTGTTAGAGTCAGTATTCAAAAAAATTAATTGGACAGGAAAAAGTATTAGAATTGGTAATAGATACTTAAACCATTTACGGTTCGCTGACGACATCGTCATATTCTCTGAAAGTGCCACACAGCTACAACAAATGATAATTACACTCTCCCAGGAAAGCTTTAAAGTTGGATTGGAACTAAACACTGATAAGACAAAAATAATTACTAATAGTCGCGAAATATCGATCAAAGTGAGTGGTAGACATATAGAATATGTAAATAGCTATGTTTACTTAGGAAAGCAAGTCTCATTCAACAAGCTCCATAACGCAGAAGAAGTAGAAAGACGCGTAAATACAACATGGAAGAAATTCTGGGCACATAAAGAAATACTTAAGGGAGACTACAATATAAATATGAAAAAAATAGTAATGGACACCTGCCTGCTACCATGCTTAACATACGGTTGCCAAACGTGGGTATACACAAACAAAATCAGAAATAGAATAACGACTGCCCAGAGAGGAATGGAAAGGAGCATCTTAAAAATAAATAAAATAAATAAGGTCAGAAGTAAAACAATAAGAAGTAGAACGAAGATAACTGATGCACTGAAACACGCCTTAAAAATGAAATGGCGATGGGCAGGACACGTCGCGCGACTAAATGTCGAAAGATGGACAGTTAAATCAACGAAGTGGAAAGGGCCAGATGGAAAAAGGAATGTTGGTCGGCCTATCCAACGATGGACTGACGACATTATTCATGTAGCAGGACCTGACTGGATACGGAAGGGAAGAGACCGCGAAGCTTGGAGGGGAATGGAGGAGGCCTTCACCCGAGAAGGGATTCCCAGTAATAAAAAACAAGTTCAACAATAAAATAAAAAAAAAATAAGTTTGTTTAGATTGATAATGTAACTTTATTGCTGTGAAATAAATAAAGGCTTAATAATAATAATAATAAATCGTACCCTGAAAAGATGTTTATTCCCTGGGGAGTTAAAGACAGAATTACCGTTAAATCACTTTCAGCTATTAAAGCTGCTTAATAAGTAGTTTATGTGAACGGTCATCATATCAGCCAATCGACGTCCACTGCTGGGCTACTTGGAGGAGGCCCTCCACAGGACCGCACACGTGCGGTCCTGTGCCTCCCTCATCCATCGGCTTCCCGCTGTCCTAACTAGGTCGTCGGTCCACCGTGTGAGGGGTCGCCCCACCCTGCGCTTTCCGGTACGCGGTCGCCATTCCAGAACTTTTCTGCCCCAACGGCTGTCGGTTCTCCGCGCTACGTGCTCAGCCCACCGCCACTTTAACCGGGCAATTCTGAGCTCTATGTTCGGTTACTTTGGTTCTCCTGCAGATCTCCTCATTTCTGATTCGATCACGCAGGGAAACTCCCAACACAGCTCTCTCCATTGCCCTCTAAGTGACCATTAGCCTTCTGAGAAGGCCAATAGGTCGGTCGGACGGTCGTCAGAACAAAATGAATGTTTTATTCATTTTTCAACATTTTAGTTATCCTTTGTTGTTTTACTAATATGTACTTAATGTTGCCCTAACTATGCATAGGCACTCGTTGAGAATTCCCGGGTGACTAACTCCAACTTTGTTGAGACAACAACTAACTACCACTAACAACTATGTCGAACGATGAACATAAGCTTGAAGATCAGCATTTAGTCTCAGCTATAAAGATAGAAAGATATCTTAGGTAAAACGGAACGAAATGAGGTGCATTCTGCAATTAAACAACTGGCGATCCGGCGAGTGAAGATAATAAAATCATTAAAAATACAAAAAAGTAGTATTTAAGTACAATACCTAAAGAATTACTTAATTTAAAATGAAATTACCGAAAACATAATTTGCTCCCATTTAGTTAGTTTGAGTTAGCATTAATTAAATTAGAATTACGGTTAACATTTTTATTTGTAGATCTTCCTCCAATGACAATGGAAAGTCTAAACGGAGATGGTGTAGATCATTTGGCCAAAGATGATTTATTGGGCGAAAGTGATTCGTCCGTTTCTCAAAACGATAAAAACCAGTCTGAGGTAAGAACCCTCCACAATCTCTATAAAATATATAAATTGATTTCAGTGCCATTTTTGGCTTCTTAATTTAGTCGTGTAACATAACTAATTAATAAATTAAGAATTAATTTAGTAGTGTTTTAGTTAATCATTACACGACGAAATTGAAGTACCTACTACATTAATTTTCTTGTTGATAAAATGTTTCTCTTGTTAAAACTTATGGTAAACTATCAAATTTCAGAATGAAAATATGGAAGAAACGGATGGTGATGAAAGGTAATAATCATTAATATTTTAGTTTATAATACTTTCGTTGGTAAAACGCGGTGTGGGGAGACCCCTCACATGGTGGACCGACGACCTCGTAAGGACGGCGGGAAGCTGATGAATGAGGGAGGCGCAGGACCGCACAAAGTGGCAATATTTGGTGGAGGCCTGTGTTTAGCAGTGGACGTCAATTGGCTGATATGATGATGATTTTAGTTTAAGCTAGAAATCTTTGTCATTAAAGGTTGTCGCTAGACCGGGCCATTATATACTTAATTTAATGTTTTAGTTTTACCTCTTCTCCATGGTTTAGTTTGTTGGCTATGTAGATTACTTACTATTAGATTAGCTTCCGTAGTATTCACGCCCTGGATCGTTCTTGAGAAATGAAAAATTTGAACAATTAATTAAGTAACCGATAGAAAAACAGTACCTATACACCAATTCTGTATGCTGAATACATCTTTGTAATAAATAACGATATAGGGCTAAATGATATGTGCGGGAGTTGTCGAACTTACTTAAAAAGAAGAAATATTAAAATGATAGTATACACTTCAATTCATTGTAATACAATAATAACATTATTTTAATTCATTATTTCACATTTATCTATAGTTTAAAAATGAGACGACGAAAAGCGAACGCCATATCGTCAGATTCCGAAGGTGGTTCAAATCGTCACAAAGCACAACAGAGGATGAGTGATTTCGAAGATTCTGAGGAAGAAAGCTCTGAACCGAATAAGAAAGGAAAACGTAAAAAGAAAGCTACGGATAGTGATGCTTCCGCTGGTTCCTCTAATGAAGATGAGTTAGTATATAATGACAAATCAAATTCTGGTAATTATTTACCCCCTTACTCATAAACGCCTCTTAAATTTAATCAATGTTTGGCGAGATTTTTATTAGCAAAACCAACCTTATACCAAACAAAATCGTAAGAATTTAAGCTAATAAATTAACTAATATTTAAAAGGCGTTTATGAGTAAGGGGGTTAAAGACTATTAAACATTAGCAAATGCCATTTTGTTAGCAATGTAAAGGACTCATAATGTTGATAAATCTGTAAATTAATAAATTCTTTTTTTTTTATCATTTCCCCAAAATGCTAAGTTACCCTTAGCGTTTTGGGCCTAAATAGCTAAGAAGATTTTACTCGCAGCTGCAGCGATGACGTTGCGTTTAGCGAAAATTTATAAACTGTGTTTTATTCTGATGCATAAGCTTCTGCTATTTTCAGCTAAATCCTTTTAGTAGTTTTCACATGAAAGAGAAAAAAACAATTCATTCTCACAACATTTTGCATTTGTAATAGTTAATACGGAAGAGAGTTCTAAAACCATTTCGAGATCAGTATTAGACTGTTTTCAAAAGAGGTATGATAGGGAAAATAATGAGTTTGAATGTAATTAGATGGGCAGAAGGCATTTGTTAAGTGGGTAATGCCGGGCTCTAAAATGCTATATATAACGTACTCTATATGGGAAGCTGGGCTTAACCTGACCTGGGAAAGAAATACTAATTGGAACAAGTCTAGGGTTTTATTTGTATGTCTAAATAAATATTATATTTTTTTACAGTAAGAAGAAGCGTCGTCGTATAAAACCGGTAAATGATAGTGATGCGTCAGGATCTGATACTGAGAATGAAGGAAAAAATAAACATGGTAGAAAGAATATACGTAAGGTAAAGTAACCATTTTTAATGCAACTACGTGGCTTTGCTTCTTTATGCTATGAATAATCATGAGCATTTTTTTTTGTATTGCAATTGTTACATAATTTATTATCTATACTAATATTATAAAGAGGTAAAGTGCGTGTGTTTGTGACGTTGTAGGGGGTAATCTCTGGATCTACTGAACCGATTTTAAAAATTCTTTCTGTGTTGAATTTCCCATTTATAGGCTATAATAATATAGTATCACGCTATGACTAATAGAGTTGGAGCAGTAATTAAATATGTTTACAAAAGGGACACGTTTTTTTCGCCGCCTAACAAAGTGGGCACGGGTCAGCTAGTATATTATATAGATAGTAATACATAGTATGTTTACAATCTAATTCTAATGTTATAAAATAAAATTACTTAGCTTCAACTTAGTAATAATATTATTAATTTATATTTTGCAGGTTATGGGTAAGAATCAATTAGAGGAAGCTACTAAGAAAGCGGCACGCGAGGAGAAAGAGAGAATTGCGCGTATTAGTGAAAGACAAAAATTGGTAAGTGAATAAAACATGACACTTATAGTTACATCTATACTGGTGTGCAATGAAATTAGGCCACTTAATACAATGTGCTAATTCTTTTGATGGTATTACGTTTGACACAATTAAGTATTTAAAAGAACTAGGACTGCCGAGAACTTCAGTAAGCTCTCTACTATCACGAATGTCCAAAACGGCATTGTTAGGTTCCTAGCAAATTTGGATAGGTAGAGGACGGAACATAGCAGACAGTGAAGGTGACCGCTAACGCGTTGTTAGGGGGCCTCCTTAAACCTACATCTGGGTCGTAAGTCCCAGACGCTGTTATGGAAGTGTTCCGTCCTCTATCACGCGATGGACCCGGCACCCGCACGGTGAATCCATGGTATGCTAAGATTAGGTCTTATTAATTACTTACAATATTTCATGGGAAATTAAAACCAGTTCATGTAAACCAAAACTTTATTATATTATTACCAGAAAAGAAAAAACCTAGTTATTAGGATTAAACCTAGGATTAAAATTGAAAGGGTGGCATAATTTCATTGCACGCTAGAATAGTTTCAGAGTGAAGTCGACGATATGACAAACGTAATAGAGCGCGACTATTCAATTTTCATAGACATAGGCTTACCTCCATTACTTTCCACGGCGTGGAATCCTCTGCCTTCCTCATTGTTTGCTATCTTGCTACCTTGTTCATGACTCCACCGCGCTCCGGGGTCACAGTACAACCAGTATTCTATCTCGGCCGAATATTTATTATAAATGCATACGGCTGCGCGGTACGTAAACATGCGATAGGGCTGCCCACCGCCAGCTTTTTAATTACACTTTATCTACTTTCCCGCTTGTTACTCTTCACTGCGCAAAGCCACCGCTATCGTAAGCGTGTAGGTATAACTCGCGTTTCGTCCGTTTCTATGAAGTCGAAACCCACCCACGACTGACTCCCCATTTTTATGTCGTTGATAGCCATTCAAGATCAGTTCTTTTCCTTGCCTTTTTGTGGTTTTAAAATAAATTTCTACATTGCTTAGCAGAAATTAAGAAACCAAACATTCATTTAGTAGTGGCACATATCAATGTCTAGTCAACTTCATTAAATATTTATAATTCTATAAACATAATTTGGCTTCACAGTATTAACAAAGTATTAATTTTCACAGTACAATAACTTAGATTTTGATGAATCTGGCAAACCTGATGAAGTAGTATTGGAGAAAGTAGTTTTGGACTTTGATCCTGAGACAAAGGAGCCTTTGATACAAGTAGACAGAGGACTTGTTAAGAAGTTAAAACCACATCAGGTAAGATAATATCAAATTATTCTATTTAGAATCTTTTTTTGATAATCTTACTGTAAGTGATATATGACTATGGGTCTGCCACCTATTTTATTTAAAAAAAAATTACTTAGTAAATTATTTATTATTCCGCCATATTGTGTGTTGTCCGTGTGGTGACGGAGTAAGAGTACAATATGTCACCACCCCATCTCATCCCATGGGTGTCGTAGAAACCGACTAAGGGACTATCTGTAAATATTATCTTTACGAAGTAAAAAGAAGGAAAACTTAAAATTAAACCCTATACCAAGCCGTCTGGCCAGTGTGGTATTAGTAGGCCAAGTATCCCTCCGTCACGGGAGGAGGCCCGTGCCTGCAGTGGGACATCAATGGGCTGTTACGATGATGATTATGTGTAATAAGAAAATGGTGAAGTAATATGTATGTGTATAATATGCTAGCGTTTATTGCAGCTATAAAACATTTTTTTCAAGTCTCTCTTCAAGCAAAAATTAAGTAAAATAATGATCACTAATCTTTATAACAGTCTTCAGAGATACTTTGTCTACGAGAGAACTAGTTACTATTTCTCAATCGCCTTTTATGACATTCTAGGTATAAAATAGACTGGTGACCTTGTGTATTCTTTGTCCTTTATGACACACAAAGACAGACATAAACTCACATCATTTTAATATGTATATTTTTATTTTAGGCCAATGGTATAAAATTCATGTGGGATGCGTGTTTCGAAAGTGTGAAACGTATAAAGAAGGACAGAGGATCTGGATGTATCCTAGCTCATTGTATGGGTCTTGGTAAAACTTTACAAGTAAGTATTACTTTATATGGAATAGATAAAGAGAAATTATTGTGTTGTGTTCTTCAATTATCGGTGCTGTGTTGATTTTTGTCTATACTAATATTATAAAGAGGTAAAGTTTGTGACGTTGTAGGGGGTAATCTCTGGATCTACTGACCCGATTTTAAAAATTATTTCTGTGATGAATAGTCCATTTATCGGAGAGTGTCATAGGCTATATAGTATCACGCTATGACTAATAGGAGTGGAGCAGTAATGAAATGTTAAAAAAACGGACGCGTGTTTTTCGCCGACCAACGAAGTGGGCACGGGTCAGCTAGTTATTAATAAACATGTGTGGCCCTTTATAAAATTAAATCACGATTTTGATTTTAAATCATGTATTATTTATTTAATACATTTTTTCTATTCTCATATTATAATGATTGAATATACATTATTAAGGATTTTCTTTTTCCCTAGGTAATATCCTTGACACACACTCTACTGACCCACGGGTCACTAACAGGAGTGAATAGAGTTCTCGTTGTATGTCCACTATCGACTGTACTCAATTGGGTCAACGAAATACGTATGTGGCTGAAACATGCTGATTCCGACTATGACGTCGATATTTATGAACTGTCTAGGTGAGTTGTGAAATTATGCTTTTCTAAAATGGTCACTTCTGTTCTAGGAATAAAGCATGTAGTTGCTAATTATGTGGTTTGGCTGTCGTACACGAAGTTGCGAATATTCCACGCAGGATAATATTTTGCTATACATATTTGTCCTCAGCCTGGATGTTCCTTGTGTGTTTGATTATCCATAGTGAGAGTTGTTCTAAAAATACTACGATATATAGACTTAGGCCAGACTTACCAATACTATGTTGACCATGTGGATTGATGTGCTGTTTTTCTGCCAGTTTTTATGTAAGGAAAATATTTCAATTGGATTGGAATAGGTTTTTTTGGAGTAGTCCTTTTTTATGATGATTGTTTACCTCACATATCAACACACCGCCATCTAGTCTCAAACTAAACTAAGCTTGTATGGTTATCGATGCGACATTTTGTATTCTTATTCTATATCATTCTAAAATACTGAAGTGGTTCTTAATTTTTTTTACCTAAGTATGTTTTGTGGGGACGCAGTAAGAATACAGTGTGTCATCTTATCCCACGGGTGTCGTAAAAACCGACTAAGGGAATATCCGTGAATATTATCTTCATGAAATAAAAAGAAGGAAAACTTGAAATTAAACCCTATACCAATCCGTTTGGCCAGCGTGGTATTAGTAGGCTAAATATCCCTCCGTCACGGGAGGAGGCCCGTCCCTGCAGTGGGACATTAGTGGGCTGTTATGATGATGATGATGATGAAGTATGTTTTTATATTATATTTTACACTACAATTTTCTCGTTATTTTAGGTACAAACAAAACTCAGAACGTGCATTCCAACTACAACAATGGCTAGATAACGGCGGAGTATGCGTGCTTGGTTACGAGATGTTCCGTAACCTATCTGCAGATAACAATAAGAAGTTTAAGAAGAAAATGCTTAGAAGTTTCCAGGAGAGCCTTGTTGATCCAGGTATTTATTAAAATACTTTAATGTGGTGGTTAGAATATTTATTTCTTTCTTTTTCATTTTATAATTCACTTGACTGCTTGGGTGGTGTGGATGTATAGGCTATTGATCCTTACTTGATTAACTTTGTAAACAAACACCTCATATTGTAAATTCACTAGTTTTTACATCAATCGCACACTCTGATGTGGTTGAAATTTTTTCGAAAGTAGCATTATACGTTTATGCAATAGAAAACACGTAAATTACTTTGATTTTCCAACGTCAAATTTCACAGATAAAAATTAAATTCACCATTTGACATTTGTAGATTCTAGAATTTGTCCTTGATTCCCATACATTTCATAAAGACTAAAGTCTTTAGTCTGTGGTTGACACGACGCCATAGTAGTTTACCTTTATAAGCAAGTAAGGATAAATACCCTATAGTGATAGCAGCTGCCTCACACAAGGTCGAGTTCAAAAGATCAAATAATTTTTTTCTGTGGATCTTAACAGTGGTCGAGAATTCGAATCCCTCGGAAGATAATAATTTGTGTGATCAACAAATTATTGTCTTCAGCCTGAATATAATTGTAATTTTATCTATGTACAATTCTCCGTCCCACAAGGCTCTATCTCTAATGAGGTAGTTTTAAAAACAAGATAAAGTTAAACAAAAACATAGACTTTATACATAAGAACTACAAATAAAACTTAAAACATTTTTTCATATTTATCCAGGTCCTGACTTGGTAGTATGCGATGAAGGTCACTTGCTGAAGAATGAGAAGACAAGTTTATCACAATCCATGAACAAAGTTAAAACGAGACGTCGTATTGTACTCACTGGCACACCGCTACAGAACAACTTGAAAGAATGTAAGTTTACTTCAATTACTAATATCATTTTCTTATCAGCCTATGAACGTCCACTGCCGTAGTATATGTACAGACATAGGCCTCTCCCAACACGCGCCACAGAACATCTAGTCCGACCCGAAGATTTTTTTGAAGTGGTTGGTCCACCTAGCTGGGGGGCGTCCTACACTACGTTTGCCGAGTCGCAGTCTACTCTAGGACACATTTGCTCGAACTATACTACTACTTGATCACTAATATAGTAGAAAAATAGTGTTTGTTATTGAACTTGTAAAATCATTAATAGGGTATCATCCATCACCACCCTGAAACTAGAAATAATAGGTTCATAGTCCATGATTTCTATGAATAGGTTTAAGTATAATATAAAAGAACTACATATTGTATGCTTTAACCTAAATATTTGACGACCTCTGTGTCGAAGTCGTCATATTACATGGCATAATTTAATTACTCTGGGAGTTTACTAAGTATAAAAAATATCTATGTAATGACAAAAAAAATAGCATTGTATACCAAGCTATACGAGCACAAGCTCTGCTTAGTTTAAGACTAGATGGCGTTGTCTAAATATGTACAAGATTTAATAATATTACCTCTTCTACAGATTACTGCATGGTACAATTTGTGAAGCCTAACCTCTTGGGTAAATACAACGAATATCTGAATAGATTCGTGAACCCCATCACAAACGGTCAGTACACAGACTCTACTGAGCATGACATCAAGATTATGAAGCGAAGAAGTCACGTACTTCACAAGATGTTGGATGGAGCTGTGCAGGTAAATATTTTTGTTTAGTAAATATTTCTATACAAGAATATTGAGACTAAAAATATATATATACAAGATATGTTTAGTCTCAATATATCTATATAAGACCTAATCTTAGCATTCCATGGATTCTCCGTGCGGGTGCCGGGTCCATCGCGTGATAGAGGACGGAACACTGGCGTAACAGCGTCTGGGACTTACGACCCAGATGTAGGTTTAAGGAGGCCCCCTTACAACGCGTTAGCGGTCACTTACACTGTCTGCTATGTTCCGTCTTCTACCTATCCAAATTTGCTAGGAACCTAACAATGCCGTTTTGGACATTCGTGATAGTAGAGAGCTTACTGAAGTTCTCGGCAGTCCTAGTTCTTTTAATAGATTGTAGAGGGATTTAGCTGGTGTACCCCTCGCACCTATTTCCACGGCATACAGAGTAACCCTATAGCCATTTCTGGTTATCTCATTTGTCAAGTCAAAGTATTTATTTGTCTTAATTGCGTGGTCTTTAGGGATGTTAGTTTCCCACGGTACCGTGAGCTCAATAAGTACTACACGCTTTTTCAATTTTGAGTAGAGGAATATGTCTGGTCTCAACGGCGACACGCAGATATCCTCCGGGATTTTGTAGTGTGTTTCATACGTGTCAACCAGTAGGGTCCAATCGTCTGCCGGACTCAGGACCGAAAAAGGCTTGTAGGTGGTCTTTTTAGTAGAGCCTTCCTTAACAAATTGGATGTTTAGTCTTTCATTCGTAGTCAGTCCTTTTCTAGCTCTGGCAATCGACAGACTCACTGCCTCGCGTATAATCCCTAGTACTTTGTCGTGACGTTGCGAGTAATGTCCCCTATCCAAAAGCACTTTGCAGCCTACCAATAAGTGTCTTGCCGTACCAATTTCTTTGCCACATTCTGTGCATTTTTTGTCCGTGGCTTTTCCCCATCTTACAAGATTGCTTTGATCGGGAAGAGTCAATTGGAAGGCGTTGAGGTAGAATTTAAGTACTGCTGGTGACCAGTCGTAAAGCAAAGTGCGCCACTTCAAGGCTAAAGGTATACAGTAGTCCCCTAGAGTAACCCATTCATTTTGCATTTCTAGGTTCATTGCGTGCACTCTGT
This sequence comes from Schrankia costaestrigalis, assembly GCA_905475405.1. Taxonomy (NCBI): domain Eukaryota; kingdom Metazoa; phylum Arthropoda; class Insecta; order Lepidoptera; family Erebidae; genus Schrankia; species Schrankia costaestrigalis. Next base: position 13,827,043 of record FR997840.1, on the reverse strand, counting down.
AGCTGTTATTCTTATCTTGGTTTAAGAAAGATTTTATAATTTCTTTGTCCGATTGACTTTCCGTGTTTCCTAGACCTACTCTACTAGTTTGTGCGCCTATCATGAACTTTTTGTGGAATTTTAACCGTGACTCGAGCGCAGATGAATTTTTATCAGTTGGGATGGATTTTACAATTTCGTCTTTAGATGTTGATAAGACTTGCATTTTAGTGACTCTTAGATGTTTGTAGAGTTCCGATGGTTTTTTTAGTTTCATCCCAAAGTTATTTGTGTCTCGATACAGAGCGGAAGAGTCTGCAGATTGAGCTAACCCTAGCCACGATTTCAATGTTTTCGTCACTTTAGCATCTAGTTGTTTCAAGAGGTTCTGGTTTAAATCATACACAAGGAAAGGCCAATTGAGACGTGATGTTAAATCATAGTTATAAAGGAGAATGTTTTTTTTACTAGGAGCTTTGGGCTAAAATAAAATTGCTGCCCCCACGTTTGTAACCATTGTACATTGACTTATACCATTGAGCTTATTACATGTTTAAAGAATCAACAAAATTCGCCCCACAGAAATCTAGATATCAGCTGTTCAAAAAATTAAAAGCCCTGTGGCACTCCAAGCAGTTATCTACTAAAAAGTCAGTCTGTCCCCAGGTACCAACTAGGTTCATTACAAAGATTGATTCGTAAGCAACATTTTCTTCAATGGAATCTACAAAATTCGCCCCACAGAAATCTAGATATCAGCTGTTCAAAAAATTAAGAGCCCTGTGGTACTCCATGCAAAAGTTATTTACTAACAAGCCACTCTGTCCCCAGGTCACCAACTAGGTCTATTACAAAGATTGATACGTAAACAACATTTTCTAACGGTAATAACTGGCTGTTAAGAGGTAGGGTACAATCTAGGCATGATACTATCCATGGATTGTGCTGGATGGTTAATGCTTTACTGTACCGTGCACATGCCAAGAACCATACAGTAGATATAACATGAGCACAATATGTTCCCAACGTACGTCTGCCACTCTTCCAGGAGCAGTAATAATGACATATGGCTTCTAACTCAATATTGTCTGCATTGATGAGTATATATATACATATATATGTGTGTAATTAGTTCGACTACGGGTATGCCTAGATAGGGCCCGTCTGTAATGGCGGGGATCGCCGGAGGGGGACTGGACGCAAAGGCTCTGCCGGTTTCCTAGGCCCCCTCCAAGTAGGCGATGAAGGAGTGCCACTGGGGACTTTTAGTGGGTACACTGGGGGGTTGCCTAACCCCCTGGGAGCCCCACATACCTCTTCCGTCCCCCCAACGGAAGGGGATGCGTAGGCATTTTACCCCAGTGAAACCAAAAAAAAAAAACGGGTATACTCTACCTCTTAAAAACCAGTTATTACCGTTAGAAAATGTTGCTTATGTATCAATCTTTGTAATGAACCTAGTTGGTGACCTGGGGACAGACTGACTTTTTAGTAGATAACTGCTTGGAGTGCCACAGGGCTTTTAATTTTTTGAACAGCTGATATCTAGATTTCTGTGGGACGAATTTTGTTAGTTCCATAGAAGAAAATGTTGTTTACGTATCAATCTTTGTAATGAACCTAGTTGGTGACCTGGGGACAGACTGTAACTGCTTGGAGTGCCACAGGGCTTTTAATTTTTTGAACAGCTGATATCTAGATTTCTGTGGGACGAATTTTGTTGGTTCCATAGAAGAAAATGTTGTTTACGTATCAATCTTTGTAATGAACCTAGTTGGTGACCTGGGGACAGACTGTAACTGGTTGGAGTGCCACAGGGCTTTTAATTTTTTGAACAGCTGATATCTAGATTTCTGTGGGACGAATTTTGTTGGTTCCATAGAAGAAAATGTTGTTTACGTATCAATCTTTGTAATGAACCTAGTTGGTGACCTGGGGACAGACTGTAACTGGTTGGAGTGCCACAGGGCTTTTAATTTTTTGAACAGCTGATATCTAGATTTCTGTGGGACGAATTTTGTTGGTTCCATAGAAGAAAATGTTGTTTACGTATCAATCTTTGTAATGAACCTAGTTGGTGACCTGGGGACAGACTTTGACTTTTTAGCCCAAAACAAACATTCTCCTTTCTTACGTATATTTATACTTTTACATCATTGTGATTTATAAATTCATAGATGTAAAATAAAAAAAAACACACTGAAAATATTTAAAATATTGAAATCAATTAACTTTAAAACTTTCGTGTTTCATTATAACTTATTATCAATAACTACATGGGTATTAAAACGATTAAATCGTGGTAAATTGTGAATCATTTACCTTTAAGGCTCTCGACGTTTCGGCTAGGTTGCACCAGCCATGGTCACGAGATGACTTGAAATCAAATCAGTATCTTAAAAAAAAATTCAGAGAAGTTAATTATTTCTAAACAAAAGAGTTATTTATTTAAGCAATGACGATACGAATTACAATCAATATTTAAACACTTTTCGTGATATCAATAACTTTGTTTATATTAACTATTATTTGAAATTTTCAGAGGAGAGACTACGGGGTGCTGGCGCCTTTCTTGCCTCCGAAGCATGAATATGTCCTGTTCATCACACTCACAGATGTGCAAATTAAACTGTACCAGTTCTACTTAGACAATTACTCTAGAAGGTATTCATTTATATCATTGTTTTTATACCGTAAGAGTATTAAGAGTACTATACCATCGATCACTTCGATCGAACACCTACTATGATAAATTGAAATATGTGAAAACAATGCATTTTATTCATATTAGACATAATTTTTCATACAGATATTTACTGCTTAAGCTTATTACCTACAGAATTGATATTTAATCAGAAAAAGTATAAGTTTATTTTTGCAAAACAACCAGGTTCGATTCCCCAGCTGGGTACAGTATCTTTTTCAAATGTATGAATGCAGTTTTTATTTTTATCAAAATCGGTGACATGGTTCCTAAGAACAAATCTTCGTATGACTTATAGTTTAAGACTTTCCCATATTGACCGATTTGAATGAGCCACCCTGTATAACAGTATGTTTAGCCAGAAGGGTATTAGTAGGCCAAGTTTCCTTACGCCACTCGTACTCCGCCGAGTATTATAGAATAGAATATTTATTTTGCAAATATAGGTATAAAAGACATTATAGATATTAAAAGTAAACATGGAGTTGCTATATTTTACCTACTGTTCATTTATTACGCCTTGATTATAAAGGTAAACCACTATGGCGTCGTGTCAACAGACTAAAGACTTTAGTCTTTGACCTTTGACAAATGTATAGGAATCAAGGACAAATTCTAAAATCTACAAATATCAAAGGATGAAATTAATTTTTATCTGTGAAATTTGACGTTGGAAAACATTACATTTATTTAAAATTTTAGAAAGAAAGTGGTTAAATCAAAGTAATTTACGTATTTTCTATTGCATAAACGTTTACTGCTACTTTCTAGAAATTTTCATCCATATCAAAGGGATTGATGTTAAAACTAGTGAATTTGCAATATGTGGTGTTTGTTTACAAAGTTAATCAAGTAAGGATCAATACCCTTTAGGTAGGCAATTTTACAAGATAAAGTAACAAAATAAAATAAAAAGTTAATTTTGCAAAAGATTTTTAAATGTACGGGGAAGCAAAGTTAAAAAAATATTATGACTTCTTACTCTTTGAAAGAAAATTAAGGGCCAAATATTGTAAACTACAAAATTTTTAACGAGATCGGCTAATAAAAATGTATGTTAAGGGAACTATTTTTTTTTTCTTTCTAGACCATTACCTGGGAAGTCGTCTGGGTTCCTTTTCCCGGACTTCCAGTCGCTGCAGAGGATATGGACACATCCCCTTGTGCTCAAATATAACTCGGAGAGATATGAGATTATGCAGCAGAAAAAGGTTATTATAACAAATTGTTTACAAATTTTTGCATATTATACAATCTATTAATTGTACTGTTAAACTCCTATCGAAATCGCTTCAGCCGTTTTAGAGATTATCCGGAACAGATAGACACAATTTTATTTTAAATGTAATTTTATATAAGTATGATTTTATACATTCATATACAATTGGTAAAAATGTGTCGATTTCATGTTAATTCAATTTTATTTATATGTATTTATCATTGATTGATTTTATTTTTTTATTATCATTATTTTTTGGTATTAGTAGGCCAAGTACCCCTTCGTCATGGGAGGAGGCCCGTCTCTGCAGTGGGACATTAATGGGCTGTTATGATGATGATGATCATTGATTAATAACATTACACTTTGATTTTGATTCTTATTAATTGCCTTTTATTCTACTTTAGAGGGAGAGAGAAGAGGAAGACTCTGAAGGATCATTGGTTGATTTTATAGATGATGATTCTACACCAGATGTAAGTGTAAATACATTATATTATTATTTATTTTTAATACATATAATTACCAAAAATGGTCATTTACGAGATTATTTAAATATTTAAACAAACAAATGAATAAATCATTCAATTGATTAACAATTAAATCATTTAAATTTAATGTATCATAATGTTTTATATAATTAATGATGTACTGATCCAGTTAGTCAAATAATGCTTTCTGTAAATAAAAAAGTAGGAACTCAAATTCTACAAGTACTACTAATTCTTCTGTAAAATTGAAGGAAATTCCAACCTTATAATTAGTTGATAAGCTGGCGTTTTATTAATGATAATTATGTAAGGAACTATTACTTATATTTCATTGTTTTCTAGTTCCCATAGTACACGCTCAGCTTAGTTTGGGACTAGAGGGCGTTGTGGGAATGTGTGAGTGAAATATTTATTGTTATAGCAATAACATAATCTATACTTCTCCATACAGGAAACCTCCACAGAAGAATCTTCGGATGACCTTTCAGACATGAGCGATGACAGCCGCAAGAAGAGCAAGAAAAAGAAGGCTGCTAAGAAAGGGAAAGGCAAAGAGGGCAAGTCGTCTACGAGACGGGGGACCAGAGCAAATCCTACTATGGGTAATCACTTATAGTTCAAGTATTATACTAATAAGATTGAATGGTAGAAAATACCTTTAAAATATTTATTATTATTGTAAACTTATAAAACTTTTAAATAATAAGAAGATAAAAAAAACTAATTTCTACCATAGTAAAAATAAAGGCCATGAAATGGAGTATTGAACAAAACGCGTGGTAGAGGACGGAACACTTGCATAACAGCGCCTGGGACTTACGACCCAGATGTAGGTTTAAGGAGGCCCCCTTACAACGCGTTAGCGGTCACCTTCACTGTCTGCTATGTTCCGTCCTCTACCTATCCAAATTTGGTAGGAACCTAACAATGCCGTTTTGGACATTAGTGATACAAGAGAGCTTACTGAAGTTTTAGGGAGTCCTAGTTCTTTTAATAGATTGTAGAGGGATTTAGCTGGTGTACCCCTCGCACTTCCATTTCCACGCATTTCCACGGTATAAAGAGTAACCCTATAGCCATTTCTGGTTATCTCATTTGTCACGTCAAAGTATTTGTTTGTCTTAATTGCGTGGTCTTTAGGGATGTTAGTTTCCCACGGTACCGTGAGCTCAATAAGTACTACACGTAATATGTCTGGTCTCAACGGCGACACGCAGATATCCTCCGGGATTTTGTAGTGTGTTTCATACGTGTCAACCAGTAGAGTCCAATCGTCTGCCGAGCTCAGGACTGAAAAAGGCTTGTAGGTGTCTATCTCTCTTCATCTCCACGAATATATTTGACTTACAAAGAAAGACAACTAAAAATGCTCTTTCCCATTACCAGTTGATCTGGAAGACGACCACGATCCCGACGAGGTAGTAGAAGTAAAGAACGAGAATCCGACAGAGTGGTGGATCAAACTAGTTGAGGAGAGTGAGCTGGACGACATGAGGAATTCACACAAACTTGTACTGCTGTTTGATATACTGAGACAGTGCGAGACTATTGGGGATAAGCTGTAAGTTTACTTTTATGATTGATATATTATGTTTAGTAGGATATTTATCGACCTCTGTGGCGTAGTGGTTATATTATATGACTGCTACGCAGAGGTCTCGGGTTCGATTCCCGCTCAATGCAAATCTTTGTGTGCATGAACATGATTGTTTGCATTGGTCTGAGTGTTTCTATGTATAATATGAATGTATTTACAAAAAAAAGTATTTACATATATTACGTACATATGTTTATCCATTGTTTAGTACCCATAGTACAAGCTCTGCTTAGTTTAGGACTAGATGGCGTTGTGTGAATGTGTAAGGAATATTTATTTCTTTATTTGTAATCGTAGTCAAATCTCTGTTTTACCATAGTGAGATTGTACTTAATGTTAAAAGAAATACCATATTGTTTTTGTTTTCATCAAAACAATATGGTATTTCTTTCTTGGTACTGCATGAGACTGTGAATCCACAACATTGCACAGGGCAGCCGCAAATGAAACCGTTTTGCCACTGAGTTTAATATAATGAAAATAAACCAGAGATATGTGATTGAAAGAGCTATAGGGCATTGATCCTTACTTGATTAACTTTGTAAACAAACAGACACCACATATTGCAAATTAACTAGTTTTTACATCAATCGCACACTTTTTGATATGGATGAAAATTAAACGTTTATGCAATAGAAAACACGTAAAATACTTTGATTTGACCACTATCTTTCTTAAATTTTGAATAAATGTAATTTTATCTAACATCAAATTTCACAGATAAAAATTAATTTCACCATTTGACGTTTGTAGATTCTAGAATTTAACCTTGATTCCTATACATTTATCAAAGGTCAAAGTCTAGTCTTTAGTTTATGGTTGTCACGACGCCATAGTTGTTTACCTTTATAATCAAGTCGTAATAAATCAACAGTACTAATAATGCTTTTAATATTATTGGAAGATGTAATTTTAGCAAAACAATGAGTTTTAATAAAATACTTGATTTTACTCCTATAATAGAGCAAAATAATAGCTAAGCTTAAATTAAACACTATTATCTGTTTGTTTACAGATTGGTATTCTCCCAGTCGTTATACTCGCTAGATCTTATAGAACATTTCCTAGGGAAGGTAGATGAGGCAACGCAAGAGGCAAGAATCGACGAGAAATTGGGAGGACATGTTGGTAAGTAAAATGAAAGGGCCACGCCCTTTCTGTGTGCGACCTTTCGAGGCGTGCGTGAAACATTGATCCTTACTTGATCAACTTTGTAAACAAACACTACATATTGCAAAGTCAGTAGTTTTTACATCAATTTGATATGGATGAAAATTACTGGAAAGTAGCATTATACGTTTATGCAATAGAAAACACGTAAATTACTTTGATTTAACCACTATCTCTCTTAAATTGTAAATAAATGTATTTTTTTTCCAAATCAAATAAATTTTTATAAGACAAATTTCACCATTTGACATTTAATAGATTCTGGAATTTGTCCTTGATTCATATACTTTTTTCAAGGGTCAAAGACTAAAGTCTGAAGTCTGTGATGGACACGACGCCATAGTTGTTTACCTTTGTAATCAAGTCGTAATTGTCTATTTACTAAAATACATTTTTTTTTGTTATTTTGCAGGGTCTTGGTCACCAGGAATAGATTACTTCAGATTAGATGGTTCGACATCATGCGAGAATAGATCTATTTGGTGTAAGAATTTCAATAGGGAAGACAATCCACGAGCAAGGTAATAAAATAATTTATGAATAAAATTTTTAGGAAAGCCTCAATACTTAGTAAATCAGCATTAGTAAATAAACAAACATTATTTTTACTTATAATTTCCTATTTTTCTTGTGGTTTTATCTTTGTAACATTTTTTTACAATGTTTACTTCAATATAATGTTTACCATTAGATTATTCCTGATATCAACGCGTGCCGGAGGTCTGGGTATAAACCTGGTGGCAGCAAACCGCGTTGTTATATTCGACGTGTCATGGAACCCGTCTCACGATGTACAGAGTATATTCAGAGTGTATCGTTTTGGACAGAAGAAACCATGCTATGTGTACAGGTTTTTGGCTATGGTAAGTATTTAATTGTATTAAAAGTCATATCTTAAAGTTATTTGTGTGGTTACGTACTAAGAATACCCGTTGTCACTAACCCACCCTCGTGAAGATGTTGTAAAAAGTACTAAAAGGACTACTTAAAAGCGAAGCGAGAAAGAAGAAAAACTTGACAAAAGGTCATCTATCGTCCGACCTCTAATGCCTACAGACTCTATTCTAACCTAATGAAGCCTATTCTCCCCTATATAGAGAAGGCCTGTCACTTGTTTAAACTTATCAGCAGGCACACAATTTACAACATAAACACTAATTGCACAAGTATATTTTGCTGTGTATTTAAAAATGTAATATTATATATCATTTCAGCATTATGTTATTTTTGTTTATTTGGGTTTTTTATTTTAAACATTGTTTTAAATTTAAATTTTTGTTTGCATTAATTGAAAAAGTTATCTCTCCGTGTTTCTTTAAACTCGCATCCTCATACATCTCGACTAACTCTACAGGGAACAATGGAAGAAAAGATCTACGAGCGCCAAGTGACAAAACAAGCTATATCAAAGCGAGTTATCGACGAACAACAGATAGACAGGCATTACGCTGAAAATGATTTAGCAGAACTGTACAAGTTTGAAGCTAGGCCTGAGGAGCCACGGGCTATACCTTCGCTGCCTAAGGATAGACTGTTCGCTGAAATGTTAAAGGATCATGAGGCTCAGGTAAATATAATAAACTAGCTGAACCGTGCCCACTTCGTTGGGCGGCAAAAAAAACGCGTCTTTCTTTAAACATATTTCATTACTGCTCCACTCCTATTAGTTATAGCGTGATACTATATAGTCTATGCCACTCCCCGATAAATGGACTATTAAACACAAAAATAATTTTTAAAATCGGTTCAATAGATCCAGAGATTACCCCCTACAAAGTCACAAACACACAAACTTTACCTCTATAATATTAGTATAGATTATTTTATTCATATCTAAGTCGTCTTACCGTTTCGTCGTATTTTGCTGACAACAACAGGCCTGATTCGCTTTAGGTCAACTTTGCATTTGGTCCATTTCGTAGTTGGTCTGCTATGCTATTGGTCGTTGAAGTGGACCAAAAGCGCGGGACGGTGATCTTCAACCAAAAATGGAATATGATGAAAAATTACTTTAAATTTTTATATAATTTATGATTACTTTATTCTAGATATACAAATACCACGAACACGACTCCCTGCTAGAAAACAAGGAGGAGGAGACACTGAGTGAAGAGGAACGTAAGGCGGCCTGGGAAGACTTCGAGAATGAGAAGAACAAACCGCCTCCAGCGCCCTTCCCCAACGTGTTTATGCAGAACGGAATGAGTAATTATACATATACCTTTATTATATTTTATTATTCTTACTAAATAGTAACATTATACACCTATCTATAAGGTTTTGATCCTTACTTGATTAACTTTGTAAACAAACACCACATATTGCAAATTCACTAGTTTTTACATCAATCGCACACTTTAATATGGATAACAATTTCTGGAAAGTAGCATTAAACGTTTATGCAATAGAAAACACGTAAAATACTTTGATTTACCCACTATCTTTCTTAAATTTTAAATAAATGTAATTTTTTCTAACGTCAAATTCCACAGATAAAAATTAATTTCTCCACTTGGCATTTGTAGATTCTAGAATTTGTACTTGATTTCTATACATTTTGCAAAGGTCAAAGACCTAAGGTCTTTAGTCTGTGGTTGACACGACGCCATAGTTGTTTACCTTTATAATCAAGTCATAAAAAATTAACTGTAATGAATATGTCCCTTATTATTTATAACAAAATTCATCATCCTCCCGTGTGGTGACTGAGTAAGAATACAATATGTCACCTCCCCATCTTATCCCATGGGTGTCGTAAAAACCGACTAAGGGACTATTAGTGAATATTATCTTAACGAAATAAAAAAGAAGGAAGACTTGAAATTAAATCTTATACCAATACGTTTGGCCAGCGTGGTATTAGTAGACCAAGTATCCCTAAGTCACAGAAGGAGGCCCGTCCTTGCTGTGGGACATTAATGGGCTGTCATCATGTCACTTAATTGATGTCCATTGCTGGACATACGCCTCCTCCAAATTTTGCCACCTTGAGCGGTCCTGTGCCTCAACCGTTCTTACTAGGTCGTCGGTCCATAATAATATTACTTTTCCTTTTTTCATCTTTGGCGAAACCTTAATTTCTGAGTAATTTTGAGTAATAAAAAAACTTGCAGTGGAGGTTTAAAAGGCTTTTACATTGTATTTAATATGTATTTTTTTAACAGTGTCCGGTCTACTAGCACAACAGCAGCAACAACTAGCGTACGCGGCGCTGGCGTCAGTACTACGCAAGGACATGCCCAACATCAACGACAATCAGATACGGGACATGCTTCCGCTTATATATAACTCTAATCCTGGCGTGAGTGTTTTATATATTTTATATGTATCGAAATGTAATAACAGTATTAGGCAGGACAAGTTAACATCGTCAACATGATTTTAATTATAAATTTCTAGGTCTGTGTATCAGTAGTTTTACTTGTTCAAAGGTAAATTAAAAAGTAAAAAAACTTATAATAATACTATGTTTTATATTCTTAAACTAAGCAAATCTTTTAACACTAGACTAGATAGAATATAGTACTAGACTCATTGATTTACAAAAAACCAAAGATACACACTCCACTTCCCAAAACCGTCCGCAACAAATATGCGCATTGTGCACTTTTTTTAAATGAGTATCGCGTTGTTCTACCGGCAAACGTCAATCATTAAATTTTATTGCTTTATGTGCATTACTTTTTAAATACAACTTTATGTCATGCGTGTAAGATTGAATTTGAAAAAAAAAATATGTTTACGATATTACTATACGTATTTATTGCGTATGTTTAATGTGGTGACACTTTTGGCTGTTAGTTTTGTTTGAAAATGTGCATCTTGGGTTTTTTATAAATCAATGACTAGACTAGTATTATACATTAAATTGTGGCAAGCAGACTGTCATAAATATAGTTTTTTTTTATTGGCTCCGTGTGGCAAAGTATTTTCGTTCAAAAGTAGTATTGATGGTTTCTTTGTCTTTACTATTATATAGCAATCAATATATTTTCAGGTTATTTAATATATTATAATATAAGTAGGAAGGAAATAATATAATTTTAAGCAGTTGACGAAACAGATTTTTTGTATGTGTTTCATTTATAACTGAATTATTAAATTGGACATGTTGCACATTCATTATTTATATATTATTTAACTTGGTTATTATTATTAAAAAAATATAATTATTCATTTAATTTCCTTATTGGCGTCTACATTTTACCAAAACGCAAAAATGCTGTGGTGAAACTAAATTTGTTTATTTTCGCTTCTTTTTTTTTTAAATAAATTAAGTTTAAATATATTGACAGTTTGATATTTATCTGTTTAGATGTTCGGTGGATATGACTACGGCGTAAGTGTATATGAAAGATATTCCTTTAAATTCCTTGTTTAGTCCTTATTTAGAACATAAACGCCAAACACAGACGCCGTTAAACACAATTATATACTTTATTTTCCAAGCATGTACATTATATCATTATTTTGTAGTTTGCATAACAATCATTTGATATAATATTGTATTGTAGATGAATTATATAATATAATTGTTTTGTTTTTTATTTTATAGTTGATGCAGAAGATGAATGATATGTACAAATATGCGCAGCCTGGTATGATGAATCCTATGATGAACCCTGTTATGAATGCTGGTAAGCTAATATTGAGAATTATTCTTCTTCGTTTTATCTAGAACCGGAAACTAGCTTTCTAGGGGACATTCCCATTTATTGTAGGCGCTGTTACATCAATCTAGCATACATATAAATCCCAATTTTGTAATCGTTTTGTTAATCATACTTGGCACCCACAGGACAGGCTTGCCTAGTGTGGCCATGGATATAACTAATATGTATGCTAATTTGGAAATAAATAATTTTTATTTTATTTCATTTAATCAATCTGAAACTCATGATTTGTGAATCAAACAAATAATTATTCCTGGTACCTTGTAAAAAGTAATAAAAATCTTAGGGATTTATGAATAATTGGTAACTTTATGTAATCAGTATATACTGTCAAAAAATTAGAATCTTTGTCGGATTTGAAGAAATTAATTTAATTAAGTCAATCTCTTTTCCGCAATGACTACTTAACGAACAGTAGTGTTCGTTTAGTAATCATTGTAGTAGTAAAAATAACTTTGGTATTTATATAAGGAAATTTTTTCTTAGCGAGTGGAGGCGGCGGCGGTATGGGAGGTACTAGCGGTCTTCAGTACGAACCGCCCTGGCAACGACAACATCAGCAACAGCAACAGATGAGACTGCAACAACTCATGCAACAACAAAATGTAAGTACAGTCATGGTATTTAAAGGTCCGCCACCTTAAGGCCTATTTTCGTGTGCTTATGCAGTATGAGCGATACTCTGCTTTACCAATTGAGTATGACATAATATTGCAGTCAATGGTCGCCTGTCACTAGTAGGGATGACAATACAATATCGGTTACCTAGGATACAAAATTAGTCCTTCGTGAATGCTCGTGAATCGGAAATAATATTTATTATTATTTAATATTACTTATTTAATATTCAAGTTTTATATTCTGTGGCTATAGGTATAATAAATTATTATTTAAACAGTAATAAATAAACAGTAATAGACATTGACAATGAAACAGAGGATATCACAGCAAATTAAAAGTTTGTAATGACTAAACAGGCCTGTTGGCAGAATTATCGATTAACTTAGGAGCCATTAAATAGAACAGAACAGACTAAATAGTTCATTAAAAAGGTTTGATGTTGACATGTAACTAGACGTAGACCAAAGGTGAAAATGAATTTGACCCTTATTATCATACTGTGTGAGTATAGTTTTATGTGTTTTGTCTATACAATGCTTTAGTTTCAAAAGGTACTAAGAGTTTTAGGCTTCACAAACGAATGAAAAAGAAAACTGGCGGACGTTTTCGGTCACCCACTGTACATACAGTTAATTTATTAAGACTTGATTACAAAGGTAAACAACTATGGCGTCGTGTCAACCACAAACTAAAGACTTTAGTCTTTGACCTTTGAGAAATGTATAGGAATCAAGGACAAATTCTAGAATCTACAAATGTCAAATACATAAATTAATTTTTATCTGTGAAATTTGACATTGGAAAAAATTACATTTATTTCAAATTTAAGAAAGATAGTGGTTAAATCAAAGTAATTTAAGTACGTGTTTTCTATTGCATAAACGTTTAATGTTACTTTCCAGAAATTTTATCCATATCCGAGTGTGCGATTGATGTAAAAACTAGTGAATTTGCAATATGTGGTGTTTGTTTACAAAGTTAATCAAAAGGATCTACCTAATACTTTAATCGATTCGACTGTTCATTACAAATTATAGTGTCTTTGCATTGAGGTTGCACCTTGAGATACAAGGTGTTAAGTACCATAGCTCTGAAACTTCACTCTCTGCATCCTTCTACCTTAACATTGTGGCAGGAAGCTGGAGGTCCACCTTCACCTTTCTGCCACTTAATCCATTAAGTGAACACTATAATTAAATACTTCTCACCAATTAACCTATTTTACATCATAATAATATTGAACCTAAATTTAAAGTTATCAAATAATTTAACATAGGAATGAAAGAAACCTTCATAGTGTCGATTAGTCATTAGCTTTATTGTTATTTATTTTCATATTGCTCTACAAATAGTCTTCAGCAGGGATGGGTTTCCTCCTTATGTGGAGGTAAACCAAAAGCTATGCATATTGCATAGTGAGGAAACCTGTACTGGCTCCTTACAAGTACCAATATTTGACGGATTTGACGGATTGCATAATATGGTTTCGTGTCATTCTTTTATTTAGCTACATATTTTAACTGTTAATTAAACGTATCATTATGTCCTTTCTCGACACCTACGAAATAGGTTAATAAGAAGTATGTATTTTTTTTAAAACGAAAACAAAATCTTTTAATTTATCTTATAAGTAACTCAACTCTAACAACTTAATACAATAAAACTTAATAGTATCGTGACCAGATGGGCGCCAAGCTGTACGCGGGCGGGCTGGGCAGTCGTGACCCCGTGGCCATGGCGCTACAGCAGCAGCGCGCGCGGGAGATCATGCTGGGGGGGGGAGGGGGCGGGGCGGGCGCGCAGGGGGCGGGGCGACCGCGCGGCCGGCCCCCGCTGCAGCCGCGACACGCGCCGCCCGCACAGCCGCAGGATGTTGTCAACTTGGACTCCGATTAGCTGCTTACCAGGTAACCTGTCTTGCATATTTTTGTACCTTTTGCTAATCATCATTGATATCTACTGCTCCCTCATTCCAGGACCTCCCAAAACTTCTATTTTCACTTTACGAAGTCCTGTGCCTCTCTCATCTATCGGTTATCCACCGCCCTAACGAGGTCGTCGCTCTACCCTTTGAGGGGTATACAATTATTTTAAAAATTAGTGCATAAAAATATTCCCATATAAAAAATAAAAGCACTTTTTATCTCCTTGTTATACTTTAACGTAGCTTAATAATATGCCTAATGACCAATTCGTATTGTCGACAGGTAACGGAAGGTGTGACTAGTGGACAGATATGTACAGTGAATGTTTATAGGTGCTACACTGCTATATGGAGTGAGCGCGCCCATAAGCTCAGCGACCTATACCTCTAACCTACTAAGTCGATGAGCTCATGGCAAGCACCACTCCGAGGTAATCATCTGGCCAAAATGTAGAGTTATGTACTCTATATAATGTAGCTATCGCCTTGAGGCTTGCGCTCTGATGCTACATATCAAGAATCTCAGTATTTTATTTGTAGTTCACACCCTTTTAGAAGTTAGCCCTGTAATAATTACTTTTTTTTTAATAACGAAGATTAGTGGCGTCCACATATCATGAACCTACCACTTTTGTTCGTCACTATCTGCAGCGGAAGCCTAAGGCGCAGACATTACGTGATAAGGTGCACAGGAATGTTTATATTTTAAGTTTTGATTTATTGTTCGGTCAAAACTTAAAATGTGACATATTTATGTGCTAGTGGAAGATAACATTCTACTTTCTGACACTATGTGTGAGGAAATAAACTACGTAGGACTATCGAACAAACGGAGCATCCTTGAACAGGCAATACAAGAAAATACCTAACATCTAAATATACTTAAATTAACACAATTTTAAAGTTTCTCATTACCGAAGCTAATGCTAACAAATAAAATACCTGACTTAGTAGGATGCTTCAGATGTCAGCTTGATAAAAATTTTAACTATATCTCTCAGTACAGGAAATTAGTGATAAGATATATGTCGGTAGTTAGTATACTTCTGTGTGTCTAATATGATACATGTGTATCAACCTGCAGCTGCATGACCATTCTTACCCACACTGTAACGGTATAGTGATATTATGTAATATTCTATTATAGTGACCGGGACACCAAACTATATTGAAATATTAAAATTGTCTATTGGTTCTCAAAATAATATTTAATCATATATTTTTGGTCGTAAATTAGAAATTACGAAGTGCACATAAACCATAGTATCATTGATGTTCAATTTTAATATTAGTGTGATTTTAATTCGATCTTTCCTGATATGGTAATTAGTTCGTAAATTATTTTATACTTAATGTAATTTAATTAAATTGAAGATTTGTATTTGAGTAAATTGTTAATCTCTTTGAAGCGAATTATTCTATTTTATAATTTTAGATAATTTTAATTTCTTCGTAATACACACAAATACATTATTTTAACAGGTTTCAGTGTGAACTTATTGTTTAGGGATTTTAAAACTCAATTAATCTTATGGCATTGTGGTAAAAACAACCAAACTAATTACCTATTTATAAAAAAAAAACATTATACTGGAATACTTACACTTACTACCCTATAAATAACATACAAATTAAAAATGTATGTTATATCAATAACTTGATTTTGTATGATTAATGGTTTTAGAATCCCTACACAATCTGCTACACAGATATATCTGTATTTATTCTTATTTAGGGATAAAGCAAGGGATCTTTTTGAAGATACTCACACACAAATCATAGTGCAGTATGACTGTGTCTAATTGTATGCAATATTTAAAAAATAATAATTTATCACCTCTTTACTCATGATCTGTAGACAGATTTCCATGATTTTTCACATACATCTATTGGAATCAGTCTCGCGCGTGAAACAGCCACCACAGCTACTTATGGCATGACGACATTATAAAATAATGAAAGTAAATAAACCATCTTAGAAAAGAACAGATTTTTAAATACAATTAACAAAAATACTATTGAATTTTATCAACAATTGGCTCTGGAAGAAACATGCTAGAAAGTAGCTATTTTGAAATCCACAATAAAGCCTCAAATTTAATTCACTCTATTTATGTCGTGCCCTGAATAGCTAGAATGTATTTAAACACATCTCATAGTGCAGTATGTCTGTGTTTCCTTTATTTTTAATTGTCCTTCCACATCACCGTGAGACTAATTTAAGTGACGTTAATTTGACTGTAATTTATTTGCCTGTTAATATACAACAGGTGGTTTAGTTGTGATATGCCTAATATTAAATTTTTTGTATACGTTTATTTTAATTTAGTCACTAATGTGACTTTAATGTTAGATGCAACAATTATAGCTCTATATTTTAGAATATATTAATGTAACTATAATAGTGTGACATGGATTGTAGTGCATTTCAATTTTTTTTTGTTTCTGTATTTATAAGAAATTCTCATGATTGTTTTATTCGATTTTGGATGATTTTTACATATTTTTCTATGCCTAGAATGTTATTTATAATAGACGGTTACGTTAATAAATGAGCAGTATTTCAGTTAGTTGTAAGCTATGTTATATTCATTATAATCGCACACCTTATATTTTATTTTTTGTTTTCTCATATACACATAATAGCAAATTAGTGTTGCTACATGAATATTGTGAGGTTGCTACACGTAAGTGAGGACTGCTGTAATTGTTTCATTATTTATGTAATATATAATATAAATTGTAACTGTAGAGAACTTCCTATTATTTTGTAGTACAATCAAAGTATAATAAATAATTCAGAAATGTGTATTACTATGTTTTATTTTTACTCTCTAATAGGCCACCATATTATACTCGTATGTATTAACAATTCTATTAGCCCGAACAAGAGGTTGGGGTCAGTCGTCCAGCCTTTAGGACCACAATGTTGAATTCTCAGAATGTGGAACTCTCAAACCTTTAGGACCACAATGTTGAATTCTCAGAATGTGGAACTCTCAAACCTTTAGGACCACAATGTTGAATTCTCAGAATGTGGAACTCTCAAAATGTTGAGTTTAGCCAACGAAAATTTCATGGACAGGTACAGTCAGCCCCAAAAGTCGCTGAACACATTTTAAATTCCAAAACTGCTGAACACTAAAAGTGGCATAAGTCAGTGTCGCAACAAGAGTACAAAATAAGCTAAACGTACAAAACGACCATAACACGCTTCACACGGTTATTCCAAAAGTAGCTGCACATGGGTATTTCAAAAGTATCAGCACACGGGTATTTCAGAAGTATCGATGTTGCCAACTCGTGCAGTATACGGGAGCCGCGCATGACTGAACGGCAACGTCGCCCGCTGCGTCGCTCATCTGCGGTCGAGTTTCAGTGTAGTTGTAGTGAGTGATTTTGACAGTAGACAAAAGTCAAGCCAATTTCAAAGCGGAATACTACATTAACAATTTCATCAAAACAGTTGTCAACACGATAGCTTTGCTTGTATAGAGCTTGGGTGAAAAGAAAACAGCTCTGGTTCGATCCTGAGGAACGGATTACTTTTTGTGTTTTTTTATTTTTTCTTATTTTGTTTTCTACTATTATTATTCAATACAAGCTGTAACCCGCGACTTCGTTTACGAAAAAAATGTATATTCGACAATTAAATTAAATAATTTAATTAATAAATTAATTAAATGGATTTATCACCTCTAGAGTTAATTTTAGTTGCATGTCATAAAACTATTAAGTTAAATGTCGCACAACAGGGAGCACTTCTTCTTACATAACATTTCAACTCATATCATCGAATCTCCGAAAATGTTTCTCATACAATTTAAAGTCATAATGATCATTCTTCATTAAATTAAAAATTAAATAAAAATACTATTTAATTTTCAATTAAATTTAAAAATAATATTTTAACTTTATTAAAATACCTGTAAACAGTGACGGTGAATTTAAGTTACTTGTTTTTTTTGAGATAAAATACAATAAATAAAAAATAAGAAAAACCAAAAAAAAATACTTGGCACACCCCGGTTTCGAACGCACGTCTACTTCATCAAAGTCGAGTGTTCTATACCCTAGGCTATTGAATCTCAGTGAATTGTGTTGAAATTATGTATCTATTCCAACGAGTAAACATAATAGACACTAGTGTTCAGCTACTTTTGGAACACTAGTGTTCAGCTACTTTTGAAATACTAGTGTTCAGATACTTCTGAAATAACCGTGTGCTGATAATTTTGTAATACTAGTGTGTGTTGTGAAACGACAACGGGCGCTGAGAAGAAAAGAATTCATAAAAGTAGCTCCGTCTAATAAATTATTTTAAAAATAGTAAATAGTGCATATACATTATAATTTCGTCATAATTCTATAGTTTTAGTGTCAATTAATCTCAATAACTGTTATCTCTAAATTTCATGGACTATCAGTGTAGAAATTGTGAGTGAAAAAAGTGCTATAAAACGTAAACAAAAAAAGTGTAGAACTTATTAAAGAAACAATATTAACCACATAAATAAATAAAAAAGCAATATAAAAATAAAAATACAGTGAAGCAGTGGTCTAAAATAAACAATAAGTGATTAATACCATAATTATTTAAAAGAACAACAATCATTATTTTCCAAAACGACGCTATCAATTTTCAAATAATAACGTTTACCGCCTATAAGAAATAGTCAACACATAAACATCAATAATAAAAACAATAATTTATAAGTAGTCAGTGTATAAACATTGCCATAACCAAGTGCTTTTATAACAAAACAATATAAACAATTATTACTACGTGTGTTTAAAAAGTGGGTGAAAAAAATAATAAAAACAGTGACGGTTAATTGTAAACAACAAACATTTTTGAAAAACCGCTCATTTTTCAAAAACAAATTACTGTTTATTTTATGAACACTATTTTCGTCAACTTTAGTACAGAAGAAACGGCATCGTTATCGACGAGGTGTCGAGGGTTCGAGCCTCAGTACAAAGTACACTTTTTGTAATCCTTTCAATTTTTCTCATTAAAAATAATTACTTCATATCAATAGAATAAAAGTAATAGTGCAATACACAAAAACCAAATTGATTTACTACCAAAAAATAATAGTCTCACTTCAAAATGGTCAAGAGTACAACTTGCGGAAAGTTCTATTTGACAAAAGGTGGCGCTAGTAGTTGTAAATGTGCAATGAGTAAATGCGGAAATAATAATAAACCTGTAACAAAGAAGAAGTTGACGTCGCCGAGAGTACAAGTAACGTCGCCTGACGTGCTCTCGGTAAGTACTACTTCCTCCACTTCTCTACACAGTTTTATGAGCGCAGCCAGTAACACAATATTAGATACACTGGAGGTGCCTCTATCTCCGGGCTCTAACACGCAATTGTTGTCACGAAGTATGGACGAAACTATAACTGATACAGTCTACAATCAGGAACAGCAAGAGTATATGGAACGGCTCCAGTCAGAGCTGGTTACCACACAAAATGAACTTGAAACAGTCATACTAGAAAATAATGAACTGCGTACACAAATTACTAAATTAACCAAAGAAAATAATACTCTGAAAGGTTTTCTTACACTTTCACCTAGTGGTAGTTCTAAGAAATTGACAAATCATTCCTCACAGCAATCAGCAGCGTGTGCAAGCTCCATCCCCTCACCATCGAGATCTAGTCCGTTACAGACTAAGGAGACTACTCCCATAGAAGATGTACAGTTGATGCAGCGTTCCATCACTAGCCTGGAGGCCCAGCTTGTGGTGGCTAAGAAGCAAATACATACACTAAATACAAATATCAACGATCTACAACAACAATTAAATAAAAATAAATGTAAAACGTCGCCACTGTCTGTCAGGGATACCAGCCATCTCTGTCCCACTCCAATTGCATGTAACAACAAACCGAAACGTATTATTTCTAATAGCAGGTACAACTGCTCAATAGGTGATGTTGAAGATATATTTGGGAATGAATTTAAGTACTGTCGCTACATCTCTCCGGACTGTAGCATAGAGGGTTTGCTATGTGGTATTAGTAATAAGTTACAGAATTATAATTTTAATGATTATTGTATAATTATGTTGGGAAGCAGAGACATTAGTAATGCAGTTAATTACATAGAATTAGTTAGTTTGATTAGGAAATCTTTAGAACATATAGTGCATACTAATATTGTAATATGTGGTCCTTCATATGTATGTGATGCACCTATGTATAATTATAGAATTGAATTATTTAATAATCTTTTAAATCTGGACCTTCAAAGGAACCAGACAAATACTTTTTATTTCGACACAAATTCTTACCTTTCTTTTTTAATGTTCTCAAATACAACTGGTGTAATAAGCAAAACTGGTGTTAAACATATATGTATATAGGAAAATAATGGACAACATAAAAGTGGATAAAAGTAGATATGATGCATCTATACAAATTCCTTTAAATAGTGTAGATGAACTTGTAAATAATGATTCGGTTGAAGATTTTCTTCGTGAATAGTAAATAGGTACATATATGTTTTACATCAAAATATTGCTGGCCTTATCAATAAATCTGACCCAATTTCAATATGCCTTAGTGAACTTTTAGATAAAAATTTAGATGTAGAAATATTGTGCTTTACTGAGCACTTTGTTATGGAGGGCTATGAATCATTTATATCTATTCCAAACTTTCAACTTGCAGCTTGCTATTCCAGAAAGGAAAGCAAGAGAGGTGGTTCTTGTATACATAAAAAAGTGGCCTTAAATTCAAAGAAATTGAACAAGTTTTAAAACTCTCAGAGCCTGGTGTATTTGAGTGCTGTGCTATCAACCTTTTAGATTATAAGATAGCTGTTGTATGTGTATATAGAGTTCCTAAGATAAATAATTTTAATATTTGTATGGATAAACTTCATGCTCTATTGCAAATGCTTAGTAAATATGCATTTCAAAACATTATAATCGCAGGTGATTTCAATATAGATATGCTTAAAAGAAACACACTGTCTCTGAGCTTTAAATGTACATTTCTTAATTTTAATTTTAAGTTAGCTATAAATCAACCCACACGATTAAAAAGTCAAACTTGTATTGACAATTTTGCACATAATCTTAACAAGAAGTGTCAAGCTCAGGTGCTTGAACTAGCGTTATCTGATCACACCACCCAATTGCTTAAATTCCCGGTTCAAAAAGCTAGCTGCAACAAGTTCTGGCGTATAATTAGACGTGACTATTGTAAAGATAACATATAAACATTTCAGAAATGTTTAAATTGTTTAACTTTTTCTGAAATAGGTATACCGAGAAGATGATCCTAATATTGCATAATAATATAACCAGTTCGTAGATACTTTTACATTATACTATAATTTGTGTTTTCCTGAAAAAATAGTTACTATCAAAACAATAAAAAAGCCGAAATGGATATCTCGCGGTATTAAAACATGTAGCAAAAAGAAAAGACAACTATTATGGAAATTTAGAAATGAACCAAATGAAAAAAATAAATTAGCCTATAAAAATTATACTTACAAAATTATTTAAAAAAGTTATAAATATGACACAAAGAACGCAAAATAATTACAAAATACCTACCTCCGAAAATAAATCAAAAAGTACATGGCAAATAATTAATAATTCAAAATATAAAATACCGAATCACTTAATAAGTAAAATACAAGTAAATAATGATATTGTAAATAATCCAAAAGATATAGCTAATGCTTTTAACAACTTTTTTGTTGACAAAATCAGTCCTACTCATAAAGCTGGACAACATGTTGTAACTACAGTAAACTCAAAAACGTTCTTTATGGCTCCCTGTCTACCGTTTGATGTACTTAGGATAATTAAAAATTTAAAAAGTACTAACAGCGAAGGACATGATGGATTCTCAACAATAACTATCAAAGCCGTTGCTGAACAGATTTGTACACCATTAAGCTACATCATCAATCTCAGTATCAGCAGGGGCATATATCCAGAAGCTCTTAAAACTTCTGTAATTAAACCATTATTTAAAAAAGATAATAGAGAATCTCTGAAATGCTATAGACCAGTTGCACTAGTTAATATTTACTCAAAAGTATTTGAAAAACATATATATACAGAATTATATAAATATTTAGAAAAGCATAAATTACTTGCAAATGAGCAAAAGGGTTTCAGAAGTAATAAAACTATAAATATGGCACTTTATGATTTCTTGTATATAGTAACTTTAAATGTAGATAAGAACAACGCCGTTAGTACAATATTTTGTGATATGACTGAAGCCTTTGACCATGTACGGCATGATATTTTAATTAAAAAATTGGAGGTTTATGGTATCAGAGGCAACGTATCAAATCTAATTGAATCATACCTTACTGATAGAAAGCAATATACTACAATATCAACAATTAACATTAAAACTAAATTTGAAGAAATACATAAATCATCAGAGCGTACAGTCAAATATGGTGTACCTCAAGGTAGTGTCCTAGGACCTCTCCTCTTCATCATTTACATCAATGACCTACCGAATAACGTCAACCAGGCAATGTCCCTATTTGCTGATGATAGTACAATCACAATACCTTGCACTAGTAAAGATAGTTACAACTCTGACATAAATGACTCCCTAAAATCAGTAATACAATGGTTGGAAGATAATAATTTAAAGATAAATTTACAGAAAACAAACATAATGCATTTTTCTCAACGTACCTCTTGTAAGACCAATTTAATTACTCAGTTTAATGGTAATATCATAGGAAAAGTAGACTCAACTAAATTCTTAGGTGTAATAGTAGACAGTCAGCTAAATTGGAAGGAACATACAGAGACATTAATTAAAAAAATAAGTAAATCTAATTATGCTGTATACCAGCTAACAAGAATTGTGAGCGTCAATACGTTACTAACGGCATATCATGGCTTAGTATCATCGCAACTGAGATACGGCATCATTTTCTGGGGCAATTCTACAAATAGGGAATATGTATTTAAAGCTCAAAAAAGATGTATAAGAACTATGTTTGGGTTAAAGATGACTGACAGCTGTAAGCCCTATTTCATAAAATATGAAATCCTCACTCTCCCTTCTATGTACATATTAGAAACAGTTCTGTTTGTAAAATCTAACCCCAATCTTTTCCCAAAGCTTTCTGACAAAGTTACACGAAATAGACGTGATGACAGTCAGCTATGTCATCACTTTTCAAAGAGCGCTCTTATGCGAAAAAGTATATTTTGTATGGCTCCAATTATTTATGATAAAATAGGTACCTAAAAGTTGGAAGGAGTTACATATAAATCTTTTAAAAAATAAACTTTATAAGTTTTTAGCAGAAAAGGCGTACTACACATTAGATGACTTCTTAGAAGATAAATTATAATTTATTAAAAGTGTTAAATTTTATTTGTTTTGTTCTATATAATCTAACTAATTATTAAGTAAATATAATATAATGACTTTTTATGTGATTAATTAGGGTGATAAGATTTTTTAATTTAATGGAATTGTATGATTGATTGTAAGAAACTAATTTAAATGGAAGTAATTTGAAACTATTGATTATATTATATTAAATAATGCATGCTTCCAAAATAAATATTTGTATGCCCCAAGGGCAAAACATGACGTACCTATTATATCATGTAACAACATGTACAACTGTATGTATGCACACTCATGTTTTAACAAATAAAATGATCTTTATCTTTATCAGATACTTCTGAAATACCCGTGTGCAGCTACTTTTGGAATAACCGTGTGCAGCGTGTTATGGTCGTTTTGTATGTTTAGCTTATTTTGTACTCTTGTTGCAACACTGACTTATGGCACTTTTAGTGTTCAGCAGTTTTGGAATTTAAAATGTGTTCAGCGACTTTTGGGGCTGACTGTACCTACTACTAATAAGGGGAATATTTACGACGACTCATAATAACTAGTCCATTGTTTATTTAAAACCTTCCTCTTTCAACTTTCTGATGTCCTAGTTATTTGTTTAGTATGTGTCATGGGGGGATTTTACGAGTTGCAATTAAAAAAATAGGATATTGACATTTTGCAAATTGAACATTTTGAAATACAACATTATGGGTTCAACATTTTGCAAATTCAACAATGTGTTCCTAAAGGCCATGGATATGTCTATTACATAAAATATTGTTTCCAGCCTGGATGTTTCTTATGTTTGTTAAATATGTGTCCGGGGACACAGGAGTCATTTTCTAGTGCGGGTGTTGAGTCCCTATAATTTTAAAGAAAGCAATTACTTATATAAAATTATTTATTTAAATACAAAACAATCTATTAATTAAATAAATCTCAGAGACTATAATTTTAAAGCTCCCTTCACACAAATGAATGGTCCTGACCTTGTTTGGTACTTGGTACATAAGAGTAGGTATTTATATTTCTAAACAAATAAATAAAATTAAAATGTCTGTAGCATTGAACCATAAGACATTTTTAGTTTTTCTGCGTAATTTTCAAAATAGCTAGAATTCCTTTTGATAGGTCTTTATCTTCCAGATTGCTAATTGTATGTTACAGGACAAAATTAAACCATGCAAATTATTTTGTTACTTTTATTCTGTAGGTACTTGTATTACTTCATTCAGTTTCTTTTATTTTACAGGCACTTTAAACAACAGTCCATGATTAATTACAACTATAGTCATACAATTAAATCTCTTAACAAATCTAAACATTTATATTTGGTATACCAGTCTTAACTCCCACTGACACTTCCATGTATTTTAACAACCTGCGGCCAAGAAATGCTGCATCTTCTGAATTAAATACATTGGCTGATATTATATCCAGTTTCATATCAGTTTGAAAATTAATAAGTTCTGCGGTACTTATAGCCATAGCGTTCACAGGTAAACCACTAGCGTTTACAAGCACCACACGTCTAGGTCTCAGGTCAGAATGAACTTGTGCTAGCACTCTCTTAGCCCATTCTAAACAAAATATTTTACTTGTGTCTATTGCTAATATCACAAAGTCTATTCCCACTTTTCCTGTTAGATCAGATTGTTTTACGACTTCGTCTAAGTAGAATGACCGCAGTACAATTAGTTTCCAGCGAAAATTACTTTTGTTATGAACTTCAGATAACGCTTCTGATATCTTCTCAATTATATCAATATTTGACGAAAGAACGATTGAAGATAATGCATTTTCACAGCTTGTAGGACCAACCCATGGCGCTACGACAGTTTCTTCAATTATAGACATGATTTTTACATGTAGCGCAAAATATAATAAAACAACGGTTTCAAAAGTTTGAACAAACCGTGTTCACCAAGCTTCTGACACTGACAGACAGTGCCAGCCAGAGTAACAATAACAATGTCAAAATTGTCAATTCAACATTATTCATCTTTACAACACAACCCTTGTATGTACAAGGTCTGCCTGGTTCTGCCATAAAAATATTTTTTCTTAAAAAGCACGAATCTGCACGAATATCTTAGATAACTTATTTAGTAGGGTAATTTATTGAAAGGTTGGACCGAAGCAGTTATTATTGTATTATTTAATTTACTTATACAATTTATTATTGAGCTGAAAGAGGGAAAGAGTAGATTGTAAATGTTCAAATTCAAATTTCCACGAACCAGAGTCCACACACTTTGTGTATCTTTTATGCCTTGAAGCCCTGAAATTTTTGAACGAAAAGCCAGAGCCACAGTCAGTGATATTGAGTTATTAATTTTAAAAATAAAAGCCGGGAAACTTGATGTAAAATGTAAACAATAATTCGTAATGTAAGATTGTGGTGTAAAATATACAAAATAATATTAATTTGTTCCTAGTCTGTTAATAGAGATCACATATAAGAATAGATACCTAGTCATGTTTCAAAAATAACTTTATTATGTTTGTAAGTACCGTACCGAGAGACAGTGTTGAAGAAAGTAAATTACCGGGAAAATGAGAAGAGGTGATGAAAAATTTCCTGATAATGGCTTTGAGGCATGGGGCGGCTACATGCAAGCCAAAATAGCTAAGTTAGAACAACAATTTATTGTAAAAGCTGGAAAAGAAGAAGCCTTGTCTGATATATTTAGTGGGATTTGTATTTACGTTAATGGTTTTACTATTCCTTCTTCTGATGAACTTAAAGTACTAATGTCAAAACATGGAGGGGTTTACCATACATATCAAAGAAGCGATGACTATGTTATTGCCTCCAATCTTCCTGATACAAAGGTAAAGAACATGAACCTCTCCAAAATAGTAAGGCCTGAATGGATAACAGATAGCATACAATCTAAACGTCTCTTGGACTACAGAGATTATTTACTTTACAGAAACTCTAGAACACAAAAACTGTTAAACTTTAAAACTATTCCTAAAGGCAATGACTCATTAGTAAATGCAAGTAGTGAGAAATGTTTTTCTCCTAACCAAAATACTTCAAACTTTAAAGAAGAGCAAAACACATCAGATGTCAGTAATACAGTAGATGTTCCAGTACCAACAAGAGATATAGTAAAGAATACTGAAACAAGTACTAATAGTGTTCCAATAAAAGCACTTCCTCCACATAGTTCTGGTCCGTTAACCAAAAATGCTACAGACCCGGACTTCCTTACTGATTTTTATAATAATTCAAGATTGCATCATATATCTCAATTAGGGGCTTGCTTCAAACAATATATTAATGATTTAAGGGCAGAGAGTAACTTTGCATTTCCTGCTAGATTCCAGCTGAAAGAAAAATTACAGGAGTTAGGTGCTTCAAATGCAACATCATTTTATAAATTTGAGAAAAACAAAATTATTATGCACATAGATATGGATTGCTTTTTTGTATCAGTTGGTTTAAGAAATAGACCTGATCTTAAAGGCAAACCGGTTGCTGTAACACATTCAAAAGGTGGACAAGGAAGGCCAAAAAGGTCAGGTGTTAATAGAGATGCAGAGTTTAATCTTTATAAACAAAAACAAGCTCAAAAATTAGTTAAAGCTACTGGAGGTGATGTAAATGATATGGTATTTGAGACTAGAGTAGATGGCATCACTGATGAAGATGACAAGTTTGGGTCTATGAGCGAAATAGCATCTTGTTCATATGAAGCTAGAGCTAAAGGTGTTGGAAATGGCATGTTTATGGGTTCTGCTCTGAGACTCTGTCCTGATTTACAAACTATACCCTATGATTTTGATGGTTATAAGGAAGTAGCATATACGTTGTACAATACTATAGCACAATATACCCTAGATATTGAAGCAGTTTCATGTGATGAAATGTATGTTGACTGCACTGAGCTAATAACCAGTATGAATGTAAACATAGAGGATTTTGCCACCTTGCTGAGACAAGAAATTAAAAATAAAACAGGATGTCCATGTTCAACCGGCTTTGGAGGCAACCGCTTGCAAGCAAGATTGGCCACAAAGCAAGCTAAACCAGATGGTCAATTTTTCCTAACTGAGAATTTGATTGAAGATTTTATTTTTGATATTAAACTTAGAGATCTGCCTGGTGTTGGCAGGCAAACTGCTCATAAACTGGAAGCCCTAGGTCATAGTACATGTGGGTCTCTGCAAACATTAACTTTAGCAACATTAAAAACTCATCTGGGTAATAAAACTGGTGCTCAATTGTTTGATCAATGTCGGGGTCGTGATCTGAACCCTTTACAATTTTATACAGTAAGAAAATCAGTTTCTGCAGAAGTGAATTATGGTATTAGATTTGAAACCTCTGACCAGTGCTTAGAATTCTTAAAACAGTTATCTGGAGAAGTACATTCCAGAATGCAACAGTTTAAAGTAATGGGAAAATGCATAACATTGAAATTAATGATTAGAGCTGAAGATGCTCCAGTAGAGACTGCGAAGTTCATGGGTCATGGCTTTTGTGATGTTATTAATAAATCTGTTTCCTTAAATAATGCAACAAATGATATTGAGGTTATCACTAAAGAAGTAATCACACTCTGGAAAAAGCAAAACATAGATCCTAAAGAACTAAGAGGTATTGGTATACAAGTGACAAAATTAGACCCTCTCAATAGTAGACCTACCTATGGAGCAATAAATAAATTTCTGTCCAATAAAAGTGCCCCTAAAGTAAATGTAAAAAATGAAAATGCATTTGCTAATGTAAAAATAGAACCTAATAAAATGGAATCACATCAGTCTACATGTAGTAGTCTAATCAAAACTAAAACACCTCAAAAGAAAAAATCTATTACAATCGCAAAATCGCCAACCATACCTGCGAAATCTCCAAGCACAAAAAAAAGAGGAAGGCCTTCGAAAAGTTTGAAACTTCAGCAATCCACTTCAAAAAATTTGATGAGTAAGTTTTGTCAAGGACAAACATTCAGAGATGTTCCTTACCAAGATCCTATGATTAAGACTATTGTAAAAGCAGAAGTTGAGCTGAAAATACAGCCAACACAGGCCCCTAGAGGTTTACTGGGTCTTCCTTGGGATAAAGTAAGAGATTTATTAAGAGCCTGGTTAGAAAGTGGAGAGACACCATTACAGTGTGATATAGATATGATTGTGGAGTATTTACAAGAAATGGTTATAAATAAAAATATTGAGAAGCTCTATGTTCTAATGAACTTTTTGAGAAGAGTGACAAGAGAGGTAGATAGTGTTGCATGGTTAGAGGTTTACACTCGCATATGTGAGCAAGTACAGAATGCCATGGTAGCTGTTTATGGAAAGAAATTATTTATTAATGATTAATTGTGGTTGTATATACTCGTAATATTAACATGAGAATAAGTATAAGTTATGTTTTTATTCTTCCTACTACTTTTTACAAAATCTTTTTCTTATTTACCTTTCTAAGCTGTAGGCAGCTAACAGAAAGTTTCAGCGGTGCGGTGCCAAGGGCAGTTTTAAATGTCAATGTTACTTTATCTATTTCATCTTTATCTTAAAGTAGGGATAGATATAAAAAAGATTGCTTGACGTATGGTCTTTCTAAAGATAACAGAGCGCAAAAAATACGCAATTCCAAAGGTCCGCTCTTATTTTCCGCCCCTCTTCAGTGCAAACACTCCCTCCAGACCCACGATACGGTGGTAAAGTAGGTCTTTCGAAAGCAAACGATACCCCTCACCCCTCTTTACTGCTCCTCCGTCCAGCTCTTCGCTGTTGTAACGCACCCTATTGTCTGCAAATCTGTAACAGACCTTACCTTTTAATTTTTTTGTGGTGATAATAGATCCAACTCGGTCTATTTGTCGAGTGCGTTACCCTAGCAAGAAAGTATCTCGTAGAGCGATTAGAGTGGTACGTATCGTTCTTGCTAGGTCTACTAAAGATGTGCACGAAATTTGACATAATTGTGCGTCCTGGCGTTTTCGAGAAAAATGGAAAAAACGATTCCTGCTAGGGTAACGTTACTCCAGCAAGAAAGAATCTCGTGGAGTGATTTGAGTGGTACCTATCGTTCTTGCTTGGTCTACTTGTGTTTCTGTCGTCGTTTTAATACACTCCCTTCTTTAATCTTAATAGAATAAATGACGTCATGCTCTGGGGCAAACCAGTTGACGATTTCGGGATTTTGTCTAGGTGGAAAAATCTGTACATAATAGGTGCATAATGAGTACTACCTTACAATAAAGAGTGCTTCTGTAGTTTAAGAGTACAATAAATTTTAATTGGGACTGCTGGGGAGCATCCTCTACAGCAAACCATAATACAAATTAGCGCTTCTGTGGATAATTCTAGCACGAAAGTAGTATCAAAAAACTGTACAGGAGATACTTAATCGAACATAAAACATTTAAATTAATTGCAGCGGCCTAATAACAAGATATTAATATTTCAATTTATAATATGAAACTGCGCCTGACCTAAATATTATAGCAAAGTGTTTTATTTGTAACTATTGTAACGAGGAACTCCTGTAACAGTTTTAACTAGTAGCACATAGATAAGGGTTAGGTCCTATGTATAATATGTATAAATTTACAAAAAAAAGTATTTATATATGTTTATTCGTTGTCACACATAGTATAAACTCAGCTTAGTTTAGGATTAGATGGCGTTGTGTGAGGAAGGTATATTTTATTTATTAATTGTAATATCTTACAATACAAGGATTAAATGAAATATAGTATTATATAGTATTATATTTATTAGTGTAGTATTTTATTTACAAAGGTAAACGGGCGTTTTGTTTGGACATATGACCCATGGCGTACACGAACGAAATATAGCGAGATATGTAGTTAAATATACCTAATACTTACTGGTATAGGTCCCACTGTTGTGGGGTATGGGAGAAAGGAGAAAAATAAAAATTTTGTTTATTGTTTTAAGGCATTAAATAAAGGATGTTTCAAAATATTTCAGTAACATAATGGGCTTATTTTCATAATACTTGGAGCACACAGTTGGTTAAATTCGTCCTGTTACCTTTACAAAAATGAGTATATGTGATTGAATTTTTTTTTCTAAATTGGATTTACACACTTTATGTGCTAGATCGTCATAGCAATACCAAATATTTTCTGATTTACAGTGCATTTTATAATGACCTAGACCTTGAGCTGGTACAAACTCAGCTACTGACGCCAGATGATATGTTTTGTCGGACTTTAATACAATGGCTTTTGGAATACTCTGTATGGTTAATAAATCATCTACTTCCAAAATTATTAGGTGATCTGATAGTTCGTAAATTTCAGTAACTGTGCCAGTACACTGATTTGTTTTACACGGTTTTAGTTCATTTTGAATTATTGAGTTAGCTGATGCCTCTAAACAACTAATACCGTTATCTGCTAAAAGAAGAACGTTGAGTGGTAGTATTGGTATTCGCCTTTCGCATGTCGTAGTACAATCGGAACACTTTTTCGATATAATTGCACTGTAAAATTCATTTCGTAAAAGACCCTCAAAAATTTTTGTTACGTTACATTACGTGTAAACATTTTCTTAAATAGTGAGTGGCCACTTCAAATGACATCTAAATCAAATCTACGAAAATATGAGGCCGTCGGTCGATTCCGTGATTGTTGACTTATACCTAGATGGTTATCCGCGTGGTGACGGAGTAATAGTACAATATATGTCACCACCCCATCTCATCCCATGGGTGTCGTAAAACCGACAAAGGGACTATCCGTGAATATTATCATTACTAAATAAAAAGAAGGTAAACTTTAAATTACACCCTATACCAATCCCTCAGGCTACTTTTCACTTGATATGGTGACTCTTTCCGGCCCAACTACTTAGCCGTTTAACTTATTCAGCATTGGAATCGGGTCCTAAATTTAACTAAAAAGTAATTTTTGTCCATGATAGCAGCAACAATTTACAAAGTATATTACACCATTTTGGAATCCTTACTAAATGCGCCAACTTTACAACCATGCAACTTAGAACTTTTTTATATTATTCTGTTAACCAGCGTGACTTGCCTTATCACCTGGTTTCAGGTTGACGTCGAGTTTTGGGACCCTGTATATTAGTTCTGTTGATACTGGTTTTTTTTTGTATGAAATTTGCCCAATGTCCTTTAGTGATGTAAAAAGAACATCAGGTTTTCGTAAAATTTTACGATAAAATAATAATTACGACAAATAAAATAAAACATAGGTACTTACTTAGCTGAACTGTAGAATTATAACTTGTATTGTCATGTATATTTACTTATTTATTGTTATGTTACTTTTACAGTTCCTAGTGCACACACATTTTGTACTAACGGAAAATGGAATTAAGAATAAGCGCGCCTACATTATTCAATTTACCTAAATGAAATACACAAAATATACTTTGCTATAATATTTAGGTCAGGCGCAGTTTCATATTATAAATTGAAATATTAATATCTTGTTATTAGGCCGCTGCAATTAATTTAAATGTTTTATGTTCGATTAAGTATCTCCTGTACAGTTTTTTGATACTACTTTCGTGCTAGAATTATCCACAGAAGCGCTAATTTGTATTATGGTTTGCTGTAGAGGATGCTCCCCAGCAGTCCCAATTAAAATTTATTGTACTCTTAAACTACAGAAGCACTCCTTATTGTAAGGTAGTACTCATTATGCACCTATTATGTACAGATTTTTCCACCTAGACAAAATCCCGCAATCGTCAACTGGTTTGCCCCAGAGCATGACGTAATAAATGCGCTATCTTTCGCCCTCTTTCTTTCCTACACAAAGATTCAACTTGTGATCCCACCCTTCTAAGTTTGAACAAGTATTTAAAAATCCTCATTGTGCCAAACGAAGTATGCAGTCGAGGTATGTTGGCGGAATAATCTGCAGTTCGTTACCCTCCTACGACGCGAAGTCTGCGAATTAAGAGACAGGTCCTCCCATTTTCGCTACTTTCTATAAAATGTGTTCTATAACGTATAAAATGTGTGCTTTCATCTCATGAGATCAATTTGTAAAGACAGACAGAATTGGTACAGTTTTTCGGTCATCAAGACCCTGTACCAATCTTAGAGACATGGTCTTTTCCACACGAATAAAAAGATTACAATAGTGTAAATAACTAAGGTATTAAATAAAATAAAACCAATTATTTTATACGCTTTAATTGTCATACATTTTTGCTTTTTTCCAATAGTACATTTTGATTTGATTGTATTTCGACGCTATTTTCTAGAACTATGTGAAATAAAAATAAAATATCACTACTTTAGGTAAAACTGCTGTAGGTACTTGGAATTTTATGCGTTAAATTAAAATAGGTAGCTATTCGTAAATATCTAAACCTCTGTCGCTAATTACATTAAATTTGGCACTAACCGTACCATAGGCCTTTGAAAGAATGAACCAATTTACAAGATTTTTAACATTCAGAACATCCTATATATTTAGGATTTATACCTAAAAAACACATTAGGTATACTTTTAATACGAAATGGCAGTTAGTATCACATTGTATTAATATAGCATTTCCACAACACCTAATTAATTAAATAAATGTAAGGATACTATATAATTAGGTACAGACGGAAAGTAAGTGAAACGGATATAATGTCACTTATTTTAATCTCAGATTTATCATTTTTAACTATAATTTATTATCACAGTTGCTTATTGCAAATAAAATAAAGGTGTATTGACTTGTAAACGTAGCCAGCCAGCTCAACTAATATTTTTAATCATGATTAAGTCCTGGAAGATTTGTATTGTGCTTTAAAAAGAAGTGGGTAGATAAAAAATTAAATTAGTTTCATCACATCAAGCTCACAACTTGAGTTAAGTTATTCCTTAAAACTAAATGCTTAGTGGGAACTGTTGATAAGTTTTTACTATTATTATATATTAAGTTATCTTTGTCATTTGCAAAGTAAAGAAATCAAATCTATTTTTTACAACAATATAACTAAACTCATTTCACGTAAAATATTGTTAATAATGACGAACAACACTCACAGACAGACAAAAAGGAAGTTGGTACAAAAATAACGGGAGTGGTATTATGTACCTTTATAAAGGATGTATAAATGGCCAATATACATTTAAAAGCTCTTAGTTTCAAATACCAATTCTGAAGTGGATTTAGGAACTAGATTTCCAAAGAATTTGGAACAGCGAGTCAACACATCCTTAGTTTTCTTTGAAAAAACCAATGTTGATGACTTAAATTAAATCTTAGTTCACATAAACCTAGCATGATATACAATATGGGCATTGATCGTGATATATAAAAGCCATTTTTACAAATTTACTATTAACATTAAAAACATAATTCATGTAACTTAAGCAGTAGGTTTACATAAATTGTACTGCACTTTAGATAATTATTACTGTAAAAACCTTACAACCTTAATATTGGTATGGAATTTAACCCACAACTATTTTCTACAGTTTATAATATAGACGATAATAATTCTTGAAAAAGTGGGTAGATATGTATAATTAATAAATACGAGTACAACAAAATACAGGTATACTAAAGAAATTGCCCGATTTGAAAATGTATTTTATGAGATAAGCAAACAATTGTAAGGTTTTTTAAAAGTGCTTACTAAAATTAATAAGAAAATTGAATTACATTGAAAGTGATTACAGTAGGTAGGTTGTGAAATACAGCGGTCTTTTTCTAAGTCGAATTTGATGATGTAGAGTGTCTCAACTTCGAGTCGATAATAATTTCATCTCCCGATCTGATGTTGTAGGAGTACAGCTGCTTTGTAGGGAACTTCATCTCCTCGGGACCCTGGAAAGGCTTCAAGCATAATTCAAGAAGTAATATACAGTTTAAATCGTGTTTGATTTACTTGAGTTCCTAAAATACAAGATTTGAAAAAAAGGCAGAATATTAAAATTTATAAATCCTCCAATAATTTTAGGAATACATTTAGTTGTACATGCATTCTATTATTCTCTTTGCTCTTTGTCGTAAACAAAGTAAACGGGCATAAAGAATAATATCATAGTTCAGGACAATAATTTGTGGAGCACGTATTTGTTCTGCTAGGGATTTAAATCTACGACTTCGTTTCTTTAGGTTTTGGTCTAGAACATGCTATAATAAAAATTAAATTCTTGATATCGAATTCAAATCAAGTACTTAAATAAAATAAAACCGGTCAAGTGCGAGTCTGACTCGCGCACCGAGGGTTCCGTACAAACCTATTTGCCAATTGGGATAACGTCAGGACTCGGCTGTTTAAATATTAATATTAATAAAATACTTATTTAAACAGCCGAGTCCTGACGTTATTCCAATTGGCAAATAGGTTTGTACGGAACCCTCGGTGCGCGAGTCAGACTCGCACTTGACCGGTTTTATTTTATTTAAGTACTTGATTTGAATTCGATATCAAGAATTTAATTTTTTTAAGAATTTGGTTTTATTTTTAATAGATAGAGTGATTTACGAGGAAGGTTTATTATGTAAATCACATGCCATAATATAGTGGAGAAACCCATATAAATTTAGAGATTTCTAATGAAGCTGTACTTAAAAGTTATTTAAGGATATTCTGTAGCCAAAATTCAATGACGGCACGACTCAGCTCTGTTAAAAAATATTTTCCCGCCAAAGTACTATGACGTCACAACTCATCTGTCAAAAATTATGTGACGTCACGACTCATGTGTCAAAAATTCAATGACGTCACGACTCAGCTGTCATAATATATTTTTCCGCCAAAATTCTGTAACTTCACGACTCATCTGTCAAAAATTCTATGACGTCACGCACATCTGTCAAAAGTGACAGCTGTCATAGTGACGGGTGTCTAAAATATTTTCCCGCCAAAATAATATGACGTCACAACTCATCTGTCAAAAATTCTGTGACGTCACGACTCATCTGTCAAAATATATTTTCCCGCCAAAATTCTGTGACGTCACGACTCATCTGTCAAAAATTCTATGACGTCACGCACATCTGTCAAAAGTGATAGCTGTCAAAGTGACTGGTGTCTAAAATATTTTCCCGCCAAAATAATATGACGTCACAACTCATCTGTCAAAAATTCTGTGTCGTCACGACTCATCTGTCAAAAATTCAATGACGTCATGACTCAACTGTCACAAAATGTTTTCCCGCCAAAATTCTGTGACGTCACGACCCATCTGTCAAAAATTCTATGACGTCACGTCCCATCTGTCAAAAGTGACAGCTGTCACTTTGACAGCTGTCAAAATTCTATGACGTCACAGGTCACGTGACTCAGCTTTCCCGCCAAAATTCTATGAAATCAAAATATAATGTGATTGTAGTAAAAATTTAAGGTTTTCGGAATTTTCCCATTACATGTACTACAAGACCTTGCTCCATGCCAAATTTCAAGTTTGTAGGTAGACTGGAAGTACCCTGTAGGTTTTTGCCCTTACCCCTCTAAATTTTGCAACAAAAACGGCTATATCTCTTGATTGCGTTGGATTAGCACTTTGAATTTTTTACAGCACTAAGAGGCAACAAGCCTTAGTATTTGGTGAAAATTTCAGCTAGATACCTTCACGCGTTTCTGAGATAAATGGTCTTGACAGACAGACGGACAACAAAGTGATCCTATAAGGGTTCCGTTTTTTCAAAACTGGTACGGAACCCTAAAAACGATTTTATTTTAATGGAAGCAAAAATTTCGTATTTTGATCATGATCATTTTAGTCGTTTACGTCATGAGTTTTCGACTGGAGTCGCAAGATGAAGTACAATATTTACCTGAGTGTCCCTCAATTCCTGATCTACATAGAACAGTCTCATCTTGGATGCAGGGAAGCCCGCCAGCCGCTCCAATCTCACCTTAAGGTCCGATACAGTTCTGGAACAACAGATGAGGCGCTTACGTCAGCCTATAAACTTCTCCCTGCTTAGGAGGACCTCTTTGAGCGGTGAAAGATATCTTGACTTACTAATTTTTGATTGTAAAAAAAAAAATAAAAAAAACAATTTACTATATCATTGCTAAGTTGTAATATATAATGTCGTATAGTAGGATACCGTTTTCCGTGATGTCACACTACGAGAAGTCAGGTTTACCTATAAGTCGGAGTCACGGTGCTTGTACACTCACTACAAAAACAACCATTTCCCGCAATTTAGTTCCAAAAAATTATGTATCTGCACAGCCATTTTTCACAAACTTAGATTGTGCTGTTTGTGGTAGTACCACAAACAGCGTCATGTGTCAATACATTTCATTTCATTTCAGATATGTAATACTTGGCGACAATAGATAATGGTGAATTTGCTTTATCATATAATTGCTCTATGAAACTTTAAATCTCTAGCTTATTTAACACTGTTACTAATTAATTAACTATAACTGTTTACCTATAAACGTCGACAGTTCGCACTTCGCTAACGTCACCGCATGTGAATGTGATTTGTACGCGCTTCTCTGGCCGTAGGTCTACTGACACTAAAGGGTCCAACTTGCCGTGTACTCCTACTAGTTCCCAGTATCTGTAAAAGTAAGAGTTATATTGTTAAGTTAATAAAAAGAAGAAAGACTAAGAAGAGAAGATAAGAATATAAAAATAATTTATCCTCGTCGCTTCTACCATGGCAAAGTCTGTCTGTAAGCTGCCTTTTAGTAATATGTTTTTTATAAGGTAGCAAGTAAGTAGCCAGTTAAGTAAGTAGCCAGTTAAAAAATTGCAGTGTACTTATTT
Source organism: Schrankia costaestrigalis (assembly GCA_905475405.1). Lineage (NCBI taxonomy): Eukaryota > Metazoa > Arthropoda > Insecta > Lepidoptera > Erebidae > Schrankia > Schrankia costaestrigalis. The sequence continues at coordinate 13,789,603 of FR997840.1, read as the reverse complement.
ATTCATAAAGGAATTCAATATTCAATATATTGAGAAATATATTACGCTGTGTTTTTAAAGTGAGTTTAAACTATAATTATAAATTAAAAACTACAGACGTTTATCTTAAAAAATGGAAACAAATATATTTATATTTTCAAGGCAATAACACATTGAATTTATTTTTATTAATAAAAAAAAGGAACCATTTCATTTACCAACATTTATACACACACGAAATTTATAATAAAAACCAAATAACACCTCGTATTCTTTATCCTTCATAACACGGATAACGCTACATTGAAACAATATACAATAAGAGAGTGATTTTAAGATTATTTAACAACACCTACAAGATTATTAACATACCATTTTAGTCAATTAGGTCGATATTGTTGGCACAGATAACTTCGCCTACATTTTACTCCTTATTGAAAAGACCTTTAGTGATTTTAGAAGGACATTTTGCTTTGTAACGAAATGGTTTTCCCCAAGACGGTACCGATACCTATGTCTCTTCTATTTTTCAATGTTATCGACTTAAGATCCCACAAATGTCCTATTGGATGTATACTTGTACATCATAAATAGGACTGTCATGGTATGGGCATGTTATGCGGAGGAATGAGAGTCATGTGGTGAGGAAGGTGTTGGACATGTGTGTGGATGGATATAGGGGAAGAGGACGACCAAAGAAACGATGGATGGATTGTGTGAAAGACGATATGGCTGCGAAGAGTGTTACTTGTGAGATGACGTCCGATAGGAAAGTATGGAAGAAGAAGACATGCTGCGCCGACCCCAAATAAAATTGGGATAAGGGCAGGGGAATGATATGATGGATGTACACTTGTACAGTCTCCTGGGATAACGGAAAACTTGGCAAAATCCATCTGTTGTCTAGTGGGGATCTATCAAATAGTGCAAACTGTTTTTTGTGTCTAGGTAGCACTGCGTTAATACATAAAATTATTAAATTCATTGGTAAAACGTATTACACAAAGATCTTTTATCTGATGTTACAAAGTACCTACGTAATGTTTGTTGTTACGGTAAGAAACCGGTTTTTCTTGTTAAGAATATATTCGATCATAAAGCTTCAATGTCAAGGTAGATTTTCCTAATGCCAATATTTTTTATTCAACAATTGCTCTGGCTATTTGAATGTCATTGCATAAGAAAATCAAATTTAACACTAAATAAAATATACCTACCCACATAGATAAACTTAATTTTACACACGTTTTGATATTGTTTTTAGTAAGTAGGTATGTGAAATGACAGAAAATGCTAATACAATTAATTAACACTTTGCACGGAATAACACTACTTACTTGTGTTGTACCTTCAGTTATACATTGTTAGTCAATTCAAAGTTTTTGAATACAATTTTGAATCTTACAAGACACACCTTTTAACTATCTTTTATGTCCATCCATTCCATTTATATTTTAATTTTGTCTGACGTAAAAGTTAAATTACTTAACGTATACCTATTATTGTATTATAGTACAAAAAAGGCAAATTATTTATTTCCCGGAAACACTACATTATAGGAAAACTCTATGACATCGTTAAGTTAAATAAGTGTCTGACCTTGAAAACTGCTTTGTTGACGTACCTAAAGTATTTTTAAGCTAACACTAGCTAAACACGCCAGGAAAAAGTTGATAGTCTACCATTATTGCAAACTTCAAATGAATAAAGAATGGAAGGTGTGTAAAAAAATGAATAAAGAATGGAAGAAGATAAAGAATAAAAAAAGGGTTTTCATTTGATACCTGTAACTCTTACCAGATTCATCGCTTTATCTTTTGAGAGGTATGGTCACCCCGCCTCTTACGGTACGCGGTAGCCATTCCGAAATCTCTCTACCCAAACAGTCGTAGTTATGTTTTACGTGGCCTGCCCACTAGTTCGAAAGATACAATTAATTAAATTTTATTACTAACCTATCAGGTCGATCAGATTCAGGCTTATCCATATAATATCTAATGAAGGCACGTTCAGCGGCATCCCTCTCTTCGATGGGTACAGCGCCGCCGCCATTCAAGGTCCTCACGTGTGGTAACCGCGCTACTAGTAGAAGTCTTCTCTCGTGCTCCGTTGATTCGAAACGTTCCCATAATGGCCAACCCTGAAAACAGTAATGCATTTTTTATTGTCTGCTAAATTCGAGAGGTTCTGCAGAGATGTAAGGTTTCTTTGTCACATTTAATAGTGAACAGTCATAAACCTTGTATCCTAATTAATAAATTAATTTTGTTTCTAAGACGAATACAGGGAATACCTAGTGATGACGTCATAGTTTTAAAAAACTCTTATTTATGCGCAGTTTCTACTGCGTATAAAAAAAAACTGGTCATGGATTCTTCAAAGAATAGGTAGGTACGCAATAAAACAGCGTTCAAAGCTTAATAATGATTAGACTGTTTTTGATTACTTTGAACTAAAATAGAACTTTCTTCGATACATACTCAATAGTACAAAGTATGGACCAAACTTTTTATATAGAAGTTTTAAGTCAATTGACGAAAATAATTCTAAACCAAAGTCAGGAGGCACAAATCTTAAAGGAATAATGTATACCTAGTGACTACGTCCCGGATTGTTTCAAAGTACAAATTTCGAAGTCACGACAGAAACAAAAAGTCTTACATTTAAATTGAATTGGTTTTTGTTCGCCTCAAGGTTTATCGGAGGATCAAGACAAGTTTCCTTTTAGGGCTGCCGGCATGAACGTTAGTTCCTAGGTACCTACTGTATTGTTTATGGATTGTGAAGTAAGCTGCCATCGCCTCTAGGCGATACCTGTAGGGTTTTGTATCAAAATTATATACGTTTGCAGAGGTATAGAAGAAGACAAGTGCAAAAGAGTGGCTATTTTAGTCTATTTAATGTTAGTCTATTCTAATATTATAAAGAGGTAAAGTTTGTATGATTGTGTGTTTGTGACGTTGTAGGGGGTAATCTCTGGATCTACTGAACCGATTTTAAAAATTCTTTCTTTGTTGAATAGTCCATTTTTCAGGGAGTCATCATAATCATCATAACAGCCCATTAATGTCCCACTGCAGGGTCGGGCCTCCTTTCGTGACGGAGAGTTACTTGGCCTACTAATACCACGCTGGCCAGACGGATTGGTATATGGTTTAATTTTACGTTTTCCTTCTTTATATTTCGTAAAGATAGTAGTTACGGTTATTCCCTTAGTCGGTTTTTACGACACCCATGGGATGAGATGGGCTGGTGACATATTGTATTCTTACTCCGTCACCACACGGATACACATATCAGGGAGTGCCATAGGCTATATCACGCTATCAGTAATAGGAGTGGAGCAGTAATGAAATATCTTTAAAAAACGGCGTTTTTTTCAACGAAGTGTGCACGGGTCAGCTAGTTCTAAATATTAGGTTGGGGAAAAAGTCTTTTCGTATTTTTGTATGAAAAGTCAAGACATTTTTTTCAAAGTTTATTTACATTTATTTACAATATATATGTACCGTTTTGTTGAACAACTTTCTGCCATTTTGTGGGCAGAGACATTATCCCGTTACTGTAGAAACTTCAGGACTTCTGATCAAAAAAACGGGACAAATAGTTTTGGCAGTCCTCTCTTGAGGTCAACCTTACAGAACCTAAAGAATTCTGAAGAGACCGAAACAGGTGAAAATCTGAAGGCGCAAGGTCAGGGCTATATGGTGGATGCACTAGGACCTCCCAGTCGAACTCTCTTAATTTTTGCTGAGCGGCTAAAGATGTGTGTGGTCTAGCGTTATCGTGATGAAAGACCACACCCTTCCTGTTGATCAATTCCGGCCGTTTTCTCTCGACTGCTTCCTTTAATCTCATCAGTTGCTGGCAGTAAAGATCAGAATCGATGGTTTTGCCGGGCGGTAAAAGCTCATAATGAACAATGCCCTTCCAATCCCACCATACACACAGCATCACCTTATTTCGTGTTAGGCCAGGTTTGGCCACAGTTTGTGAAGCCTGGCCAACTTTCGACCACGACCTTTTTCGCACGTTCTTGTCGTACGTGATCCACTTTTCGTCGCCAGTTATCAATCTCTTCAAAAACGGCTCGGTTTCATTACGTCTCAATAATGAATCGCAAATGAGTACCTACACGGTTCATTAAGTTTCTTTGACTGAGCTCGTGTGGCACCCAAATATCGAGCTATTTTGTATAACCAGCTTTCTTCAAATGGGTCAAAACTGTTTTGTGGTCAATTCCAAGTTCTTCAGCTACATCGTAACTACTAATATGCCGATCTTGCTCCACTCTTTCAAAAATGGCGTCCATTTTATTCGTAACAGGGCGACCAGAGCGAGGTGCATCTTTAACATCAAAATTTCCGGACTGAAAACGTTTGAACCAAATTTGTGCTACTCTTACTGACACTGCATCAGGTCCATAAACATCACAAATTTTTTTCACTGCTTGAGTTGCATTTTTGCCTTTTTTATAATAAAATTTTAAAATGTATCGAATTTCTTCATTAGATTCACTCATTTTTACGGAGAGAAAAACAAATGAAAAATAGCGGGAAACAACTTTTTTTTATTTTTTTCTTTTCTTTATAATGTAACCTTTTTAATGTTACCAAAACCAGCCAGACACAAGTAGTACAGTCAAAGAAATTTTATAATAAGTTTATACCTACGTTATGCGAAAAGACTTTTTCCCCGACCTATTAAGATTTGTGTCTTTTTTTTTTGGAGTATTTTTTATGTTTCTACCTTGTGTTCCTGATTTTAACAGCGCAAAATAACCATAACTTTTAAAGCTTATACCTGCCTAATAATCCCAAAAATATTTAGTGTATGTGGTTAAATTGGCTGGAGTAAGCAGTCAAAAATTCGATCAAGCACAGTGGATCCGCTCCGTTTTGATCAAAACCGGAAAGTCTCTGTTTTGTTAAGAGTATATTACCGGAGCCAGGTGCAATATTGTCGCTATTATCTCTATAGCTTGCACTAGTTTGTCGCTGTACAAACAATATACACTCCGATAGTGTCCTAGAGAAAGCTGAATACTCTGCAACGTTATAATCAGATGAAAGTGAAATTACTTAGAGACACGTTTTGCTAGAAGGAGCAAATACATTGCATAATAGTTCACTTTTATACCTTCAAATTTAACTGAGCCAGTGTTACATACTTCGATTATGGTAGGATCATCATAGGACTTACACACGTTTTACATTATACAGGTAAGTAACACACAAAAATAGCCATTACCCCTATAAAAATAAAGACGAAAACTAGAAACATAGCTTCCTTAACTACAATGCACGCAAAATAAGATCTAATAGTTAACGGCTATAAGTCTGTATTTCTATTCATGCAATGTTCCTTTGTTCACCCTTTGTAAGATCTTGGAGCGTGCATTCAACCTTGCTGACCCTGTTTTGCCTAAAAACGGAAGGCGGAATCACCTTTGCATATTAGTCCCTGCGGAATATATTTACGTGGTATTTTGTTTTCTACTCGTAAGATTATGGGCAATATGATGATAGGTATAAGAAGTATAAAAACAAAGAAGATTTTGTATTGTACAGTTATATGCTTCTGCGTTTTCCATAAAATAAAAAAAGTATGTATGGTGATCAGCCAGTGTACTAAAAAAAGTATGTATGGTGATCAGCCAGTGTACATCTGGCTTGTGGTCAGGTCAGCAAAATTATGGACATGGGATGAAATCATTTCATTACATTATCCCTTGCTTTAATCCCTGGACTGTATTGGTGATGGTCCCTTTCGTCGCGACTACATAAAAATCAGATCGATCAAAGCTAATATTTTCTTCCCAAAATACTTTATAATGTGCTTGCTATCTAACTTAAGTTTAACCTTGACAAAAGAATAACAAAGTGACTCTAAGTGTATATCGATTTAACATTATGTACAAAGAAATCAGTCTTCTCTGAATTATTTAAGTAATGTACTGGACAAAGTGGGCATTATGGAAATGGGCAAAGCTTATAGTTAGGGTAGAATCATTACAATGTTGACTAACGTGCTTACCCACGCGTTTTCAAACGACCGTTCCAAAATTAAATAAACGTTAATAATTTTCGTGTTCCGTTCCAGTCTGTAACGGCTCCGTTCTGAATCATTGAATTCAACGTATCGATTTCATTAGTCGATTACAGATGCACTTAGTGCATATACGTTACGAATGATTTTAATCGATTAGGTATACTAACCTATCGGCATATTAAAATACTATGGAATACGTAATCAGTGTAAACAATACGTATCAACGTACAGGAAATATCCTAATTTGTTACGGCGTACTGTATTAAAACAAATAAGTTGGCGTCAATAGTTTACGAACATTTATGAAACAAAAACAAAGAACATCCAGGTTTTAGGTAAAACTTTGAGAAACCCTTCAAAAAAACGTCATAGAACCAAAGCTCTACAATAAGCTACATGAGCCAATATTAATGTCGAAAAATATGTATGATACGTTTGCGGTTTGACCTTTTGAATGATAAAGTGCATTACTCCTTTATGGGATATTTTCATGACCAATGTTTACAATTTTAACTTTATTTTACCTGTTGACTAATTTAATATGTATTATGACTTCTTAAATGCACCTACCTGACATTTTATATTCAATTCAACAACATTAGGTAATATTATACGATATCTAATTACTCATTGTTCACTGTACAATAATTTATGATTAAAATACAGTAATAATAGCATAATAAACTTTTTAACATGTTAAATAAATAATGGCATAGCTAAAAACATACAATATACACATGTATTTAAAAACATGCAGTTCTATTTTGTTTTTGCTTGTATCCATCTCAGAGGAATAATGACATGGATAAGACAGCCTACAAGTTATTGATGTTAGTTTTTAAGTTCGCTCCTTTTGTATTAGGCTTACGCAATAAAAAAAATATATATATATATTATTTTTTTTAAATAAGAACGTATTTATGTGCCTATTAATACTTTAGGACAGTAGGAACACATAGCACGAAGTTGTTTATTTATTTGTACACCTGTCACATGTTGCTATGTTTTAGAAAACAAATGAATTATTTGCATGTAAAATTGTCTACCAAAGGATTCAAACACGCGACCTCTTGCTCGTTAGTCGCAAGTTAGAACCACGTTAAACAAACACATCAGTAATCTGACATTAGTTTTAATTATTTCTAAACGCCAGTATTATTCACAATAAATTCTTTTGTATTATCGCAATGACGTATAAAAGGGTAAGACGAAGCTTCCGTGAGCTAACAGTGGATTAGTCATCGTATCAAGGAGGTAATAATATAATATTACTGTAAGATTACAATGTGGCGTGCGCCGCGCGTAATAATGAACAAAGAATTTGGAAATGTTATTATAAATACTAGAGCATCTAATTAATTTGAAGAGTAAATAAGTATATTTTACTAAGTATTTATTACAGTTATCATAATAACAGCATATTAATGTCACATTGCAAGGACGCGCATTTTCTAGAGTAAAGCCTACTAGTAGTAGGTACAATGCTAAACAGACGGCATGATATAGGGTTTTCCTTCTTTTTATAGATGATCCCTCCTTAGCACCAACTCATTAGTTGTATTTTACGACACCCAAGAGATGGATGTTCTTTGTGTTCGTTAGATTAAAGTTTCTTCAAAGTCTTCGCAAATTAGGGCATAATACCTAATCCAGCATGCCTTTTAAAAAATAAAGAAACGTTGATGACAAGGGGCTCTCGCGCTCTTTATATATTAAGTTATATACAAGAACTAACAATTAAGTATAAGTTGATATTTACAAACATTATAAATGCAACATCCGCGTGCCTCGAGATCATAGATAATATAGAATTTAATTAACAAGTACGCTGCACGTGTTTTTATATAAACACGTTCTTATACGACACAATCACTACAACTTATTGTTCACATGGAAACAGTTACTTCTAAACTATCTTGTTGCATGATTTAAGGGTTTGAATTCCTTTTTATGCATTTATGTTGGCCTTGAAGGAGGTAATACATTTGGGATGGAGACAGATGGTTAGTATGACAGCAGTTTCAAAGGTCGCGGCGCAAAGGGACTGCTGGGCCTCGATGGTAAAGCTGTTTTGCCCGTTAATTTCACATCTCTAAAAATCGCCGAATGAAGAAATCAATCCCAAGGAAGCCTGTTCAAAGACAATACGGTAATTAATAAGGAGGTAGACAGCACGTGTTTTATGAACACACGTTTTTAGATGAGATAATCAACTACGCCTTATAGATCACATGGAAACAGACCTTACGACGAGTAAGTACCTATGTCAATTTACTAATGTCTGGGCGTATTTGGTTTGAGGCCTTTTTTCGATTCTTACTGGATGCTGTTTTGTTTTTATTGTGTAGGATATAAATATGCTACTGATACTGCAATATAATAAAATAAGAGTTCAAGGCCTGCCTCTTGGGATCTGTGCGGACTTTGCACACGCTAATGGACACAAAGAACTTACAAGCTCACGAAACTAATTCAAGGGTCGGTTAAAAAAAAAGTCCTGCTGGTAACTAGCACCATACCATGACTCTACATTTGTGTAAAGTATACAATTTTAAAAGGATTACAAGTTTTAAGGATAAATGACTCAAGTCAATTAAAACCATAAAGAAATTGGAGCCACACAAAAGAAAAATAAATTGCCGTTGCCGACCGAAAAAAGGTTTGATCTTGAAGGTTACAAACTTGTCTGAACAGGGACTTTGGGAATGACGTCACCATCTAGACAGTTTCGACTTACTAATCGTCTGGGAATTCACTGTATCGTTAATAAAAAAAGTATATATTGACAGAAGGCTTCGAATACTTTTTTTCATTAGACGGCCAGTATGGCTATATCGAACCTGAGGGAAATACCAATACGGTTCAGGAATAAAGGTAAGGGAGGGATACCAGATAAAATGACATCACTATGTTGCCATCTTTTACAAACTACTTTTCCTCCGTCCTTCTTCAGTCACAGTAAGGAGGGTTTATATGTTCTGGCTTTAATAGGGAAAGTTTTAGGGGATGTTGCTAGCGAGTGACAATTATCACTTATTTTGTATTTTTATTTTATTAAAAGTAAGTTACACATTGGATACAATATTTTATCTGCCAAACTGTATAACAGTTTGTCGGCACTATACAGATATGTACAGAAGTTAATGTCAATGCCTTCTGGGTAGATCACGGATTATCCTTTGCATAAGAGAGGATTGCTCTGTTTTCTATTTATGTCACAGTTAATAAGGCTTTAATTAGCTTACACTGTAATAAAAGTTCCTTTCTCCTTGCTTTGGTTACGGGAAAGTTGCCATGTCAGGCTCAAGTTAAAAAATTCATATCGATGATAGAAAGCGTAAATACAGTCCAGAAATTAAGTCATCGCATTAATTAGATTAATTTGATTTTCTGCTATGTGAACTAGTTTAAGTTTTCAACATACACGAGTTAGGTAAGATAGGCATATAGAACATAACCATAGGCTTGGCGTTTAAATAGCTTGAGTAACATTACGTAAATAATGCAAAATATGAGTCAGAAATGCACATTACAAAAGTAGCTATTAAACCGCAAAAACTCATTTTTACAATTATTTTTTAATTTTGGTTTAATATAAAAGAGTTTAATTTCAATTAAGGTAAACACCGATTATTTCAAAACATCTGGTGATTAGTGTTTTTAACGGACTCTAAAGGATGTGTGTTTAATTTGTTTGTTAGGCTTGCAAGGTGATCAAGTATTTTTTTAAATCTGTTTGTCTTTAAAAGTATGGTATTATGTGAATCATTCATGAAAACGAAATTGCACTAGGGCAATAAATCACTCTGAACGACCAGCAGATAAAACGCCCCAAGTGTAGTGTTGGATTGGTCACACTCTCCGCAGGGACCAGGAACACATACTGAGGCGAGCCCTAGACTGGAACCCCCAAGGAAGGCATAAACGTGGCCGTTCAAGACAGACTTGGCGGCGGACTGTTGCTGCAGAAGTGAAGGGTATAGGGAAGACTTGGAGCGAAATAACGATATACCGGATAATAGAATAAGAATAAAGACCGACCGGGATGGAGACGCACTGTGGACGCCCTCTGCCCCATCGAGGGGACTTAAGTCAATCAAGTCTATTCAACATAGTACCTACTAATTAACCTACATTTTCACAAGTATCAATCGCATCTAGACTGAGGACTTAACGCAATTTTAATTTGTTTGAATGTCCTAAGGTCATTTAGAGGAGTGGTCCTTATGAGTCAAAAGGGAAATAATTCACATAAGTACTGAGGTGTTTTCTATGGTATCTATTGCGTGTATTGAGTCATTACATATCAGCTGCCCAAGAGCATAAATAAATAGAAAAAGGTACAGGTGAAAGTGCATAATAGGTTTAATTAACCACCACGCCTTTTATAATTGTGTAACATTTACCACCTAGATATACTTTTATTGGCTGTCTCATGTATAAAGGTAACGTAAAACAATTTTCTAGTGCAATATAATTATACTATTAATCTTTACAAAAAAAACCCTGCACTACCCTCTTCAGGGATAAAGCTAATGTGAACTATAGGTAATGAGTAATAACACACTAACCGGTTCATCACGTTTATAAAAACGAATAGACAATTATAAAGCATCGATGCTCTGTTGTGGTAATTCTACATTAAAATGAGTTTGAACTCTTTTGTCACGTTTATGTTTTGATATAACTTGTACTGTTTTTTGTCCTGTTTAAATTTTTTTCCGGCGGTGTTGCCACAGTGACACATAAATTTTCTTTCTTTCATCATGTTCTCTTTCTTGTGTGCTCGTTAGAGGTTAAACTACAAAGAACCACAATTCCCTTACAATGTTGGCAACAGTCTTGCTTGCATAAACACACATACTAAGGTGCAGGTAAATAGGAAAATCAATAAACACCTCGCATCTATAGATGCATACTTCACTTTATAGTAAGATACCATTAATAAGTTTACGTCATTTCTCAGTAAAGCGACCTTACAACAATAGCCTTTAGAGTGACTTAGAAAGGGTGGAATTGATAGGTTCACTGGTTTCATTCGTATTCGTCTTCAATTTATCATAGTGTACAGTATTCTACTAGTTTTTCATTTGAGCTGGAGAATTGGAGGAGGATGAAAATATATTATGTAATACGCCATTTTGGATAAGCTATCTCAGATCGAATGACATCAACTGCAGTTAGACAGCCTTCAAACAAAAAATAACTCAATGAAATCTAATTTATCTTTAAACAAAGTCAGATCAGCTGTTTCGTATTTAGGCCACATAAACACATACAGACTTTTCAAATTTATAACAACCCGTAGTTTTGCGTTCTGAGTCAAAGTCAGTAAGTTATAAAAAGGTTTAATTGGCAAAAAAAGTAAACTTGTCGACGACAGAAAATTACTTCATCGCATGTGAAAAGAAATATAAGTACACTTTACAATGTTATTATTCTTGTGTAATGCGTAATTTACTTTATAATCATGGCTTGATTAGATAGCAAAGTCCCTAACAAGAAACTTCTTTATACGTGCCTAGAATGACTAGGTCAAATTTATAAAAGAAAAACATTTCTGGTAATATAATAGGGTACAATTTTATTATGTAGCGTAAAAAGGGCAGTGGTTCAATTTTCTGGAAACGTGGGAGAGGATTGCGCGCAGTAAATACGATTGCAAGAGACTATAAAATAATATCGTAATTTTGATACAAATATTGTGATAAAAAGAATAAAAAAGTACACCTAGGCGGTTATACACAAAAGTAAATTTTGAAATAAATATTATCCACCTTAAATAACGTAATCACTTGAAGATTCCTTATCATATTGTTAGTCTATACTAATCGCGATTAACTTTATTTCTACAGTAAGTGACGTTTTTTGGACGTTATATGGACTTTAAGTTAGTTGTACTTAAACGCAATGGGACTTAAAGTAAGCGGGACTTGAACTTAGCGGGTTTAGTCCCGCTGTCGGAGTTCGAGTGTTTTGCTCACTTGAAGAATTGGAAATTAAGTTAATGCTACATATTTGAGTTTTGAGCCATAAATAAATAGAGATACATGGATTTTATTTAATAGCTTTCGAGAGTTTATTGCGTAGTATTCTATTCGCTGCACTGGTTTCACCAAAGTAGGTCAAATAGGGGACGATGAAAGGACATTGGGAACTAAGTACTGGGGATATTATTTAATTATTATATTTACTATAGTGTATCAAAGGAAATAAAATGTGAATAGGGAGTATTAATCAAACAGCTGACCTAAAAGTGACGTGCCGGTACGGTAATGAATTCATAGGTCACGACGACATTTCTTTAAACTTTGCATTAGAAACTGTACCTACAAAATTTTAAAACTGCTGAGGCAATTTGTTAATTTTTAGTCTCGTATGACTGTACACTAAGGGTTTGAAATAAAAGTTTGTATAAAAAACTTATTCATAACAGCCCATTAATGTCCCACTGCAGGGACGGGCCTCCTCCCGTGACGAAGGGATACTTAAAAAACTCATTGATTCTACTGAAATAGAAACCAAGCTGATTTTACAAAAACCCTGAAATAAAGCTTTAAAACAGCTAAAAAATGTGACAAAATCACGTTTGTATATAGCAACTATAATTTTATTAATTCATGTTTTGGAGTTATCCGTTGTAAAGTGAAAAAAAAAAAAAAAAAAAAAAAAAATCCGTTCTTGGACTATTTTCCAAGTATCTTGAAATTTCGTATAAAGTTTCCGTGCCCCAGGGATGGGTAGTTCGATCCTCTCGGCTCGTATATAATATATCTTTGAAAACTGGTTAATTTATTTTACCCGGAGGAAACGTTCATATATATTATATGTATATCTTACTACTACCTATAGGTTTTTCATATCATGTATTACCCACTCTTTGTGAATGTAGTATCACTGGACGCGTATAGTCCAGAGACGCGGGTTCGAGTATCAATTTTTTCCATTGTCTTTCTTCTTTTCGGATTTTTCTAGTTATACCTAAGCTTTATAGGTAAAAATTATATGTAATTTAATGTAGTATCATAAATAGAGAAACTACTAAACAGTACGGAATAAGAATACACGTTGTCACCATCCGAACACATGTCTAGGCCCTAGGCACACGAGTCTAGGCAAAAATTGGCTAAAGCAAAGTATGCAGAAAATTAAAACTGGAAATTTGCCCTCTGACCAGGCAGCATACTAGCAAATCAAGTTTACTTTCTTTCCGGAATGAGGCCCGTCTCTACAAAGGGATATTGCATTTTTAAGAACTATGCAGTAAAGTCTTGAAAGAAAGACTATGCAGAAAGGTTCTGGAATGGCGACCGCGTACCGGAAAGCGCAGGGTGGGGAGACCCCTCACACGGTGGAACGACGACCTAGTTAGGACGGCGGGAAGCCGATGAGTGGGGGCGGCACAAGGACCGGACAAGGTGGCAATACTTGGAGGAGGCCTATGTCCAGCAGTGGACGTCGATTGGCTGAAGATGATGATGATGCAGTAAAGTCAGAATTCGATGATATTACTGTTGATGATATTGATTGTCATTTTATAAAACAAAGAGTGTGAAACTCTTTCGGTGGAGACAATTGAACCACACTGCTGAATAAATAATATTCTACCAATTTTGCTTGTTTGCTTGTTATGTCCGTAATTAAAGCATAGATAGATCTATCTAGGAAAAGTTTTCGTTATATAACTTATATAGATCTAAATCAAATATTTAGAATGCTTTTGGATAAGAAAGGGTCACGAAGTTGTTTTCTTCGTGTGTCACCCGTGATGTAACTATTCAATATTTACGACATCTCATAAAATGTTTGTTAGTTATAAAATGGGACATAACTATTGCTTTACTTTGGATCTTGTCTAGAACTAAGTTATTTACATTTTCTTTTTGTACCCCTTTTCCCAAAGACTGGCAAATATTTCAAAGATCATCTGAAAAAAATAATTTTCTTTCGTGGGATTTACACACGACCTCGCCGGCAGCCTAATTGCCTCCGAGGCCCTTAATTTTCGCTAATCTATACTTATATTATAAAGAGCTAAAGTTTGTATTATTTATTTAAATTAAATGTAAATGTAATAAAAGGCATGCAACACAGTTACACAACGTAATTTAACACCAGTCAAAAGAAATGTAGTTAATATGCTTATACTATACATTACGTTTACTGGAACATTTCAAACAAAACAAAAGCAATGCACGTGGGTATTTAGGTCATTCTGTGACCCGACGCTGCTTACATGGTTTATCCATGCATCCGTACATTGGGTACTGTATCGCACTACCTATCAGTGGCGAAGGGTGGATTTTTATAAAAGGGAAGCCGAAGATTCCGTGGACTTTTGTTCTACTTTATATTACTATTATTCTGTAGTTCATAGGTATTCGTGAGAAAATGTTTCGATTTTACCTAGTTGTCCCGAACTCATAAACTTAAAATACGAAAATGTTTCTCTGTTTGGAAGACTTCTTTGATCAATTAGATTAATTGTTTATATTGCTATATCCTAAATGATTCTACATACCTACTTACTTACTTTTAGAATCTGAGAATACTGTCTGTAAGCCACTTACTTATACGTATCGAAATGAGATAATTGTATTAAAATGTTTCGTAAATCCACAGCGCCGGCGTTTCTTATATTTATAATTCAATTTCGAGAATGATGTTTTATCGCACATCACATAATAGGATAGTCAATATAATATAACACTATTAACCTGTCCCTTATAACAACAAACTATTAAATTTGCTGAAAACAATACAAACAAGTACTTACAAAAATATTCCATAGGATCCCAACGCACTACGACAAAAATAAAGTCAACCAATGCACAACACATAATACACAATCATAAATAATTAAACATACAAATTTTACTACTTTAAACAAGAAAGCGAATTTTATAACCTATTTGCAGAAAATAAATACAAATATCTGTTTTTTCTTCAAATGGTCCTATCGTTTACCGATGATTCTGCCAAAGTCAAGACGCAAGCCGTATAAAAATATAAAAACAAATAAATATAATTAAAAACTAAAAATTCAGAAGAAAGGCTGATTTCTATCAGATTTAAATAATTGATAAAAACAAAGGAATGTCAATGGCAAATTAAGTACTTAACGTGAAATGAAATGAAACTTCGTTACAATTGGTCGGTCCACTGGTTGCAATAGTGCTTTCTCGCTCTCGCAATGTTGTAGTTGTATCTTTTATCCTTGTCATAAGCCGATGGCCACCGGCTTATATGGTACCTTAGATCGACGAATACAAAGTGTCACGTGACCGTACGATTTCCGTACAGTCTGTTGTACTGGATTCCTAATTTCGCGACCGGCTTACTGCGCTCCGCGCATGCGCGCTTTAAGTACTCTCTGACTGAACCATAACAAGTTGTTAGTTGACAACCTTTAATTACAAGATGGCGTTATGAGTACGTAAATAATTATATTGAAAATTATTATTACTGTAATTATTATTGCGATTTACGTAAGAGAATACTTTTTTGTTTTATATTATTTTGTATTGAGTGGATGTTGCGTCATTGATTTATAATTGATTAATAGACAATGCTAAGCGGTTTTTGCAAAGGTAAGCCGGTAGGAATCGAGTTATATGGACACTTCGCCACTACTACCTATGTATATAAAGCAAACGGTAACCTACTAATTTATTATCCATATCTTAGGCCTCAGGCATGCTGCTTCATTGTCATTTCTCGTTTAGAGCAAACAGTCCTCTCAGTCATATTGTATTTTAGGCAAACTGCGATATAGTCAAATTAAGTTTAGGCAATGTGCTTCTTAGTCAACTTCACATTTCAGACATGCAGCTTCGTCGCCATTTTTTACTTAAGGCAAACAGCTTTTTAGGCATATCTTACTAAACGTTTAAGGTAACTCGATCAAAAGAGTCATTAAGTGTTGTTACCGCCATTTACAGGAAAATTTACTTTTCATTTCATGATCAGTGTATTTCTTCCGTTTCGCGAAAATATTACAATGAATTTTCTAAACTAGAAGATTAAAAACTTTAGTTTAAAATAAGACATCTAAAAAGGGAAAACTATTATTTAAATCAGTTATGGTGGTTTACGCCCTTGAAACCTCAAAATATCGTTATAAGAAGCTACGTAATTTTTAATTTTGAAAGTTTCTTATCAAGAAATAATTGATTGCAATGTAATAAAAATGAACTCCATAGTATTAAATTTAACTACGTAATTAATACATAGTTTTATTATAGTAAAGTAATTTCTTTTTTATTGCAAACTTTTTAATGTTCGTAATAACTGTCATAGTCAATTCTCTGTGCACTTTCCTCTTTAGGAAAGACTATTTCACTTGATTGATTTATTTCATAGGATATAATATTAATTTTCTTGTCGACTTTCGATAAAAGCACACAAATATGTCTATGGTTTTGTCTATGAACAAATCGCGAATCAAATGCAGATGCTTTTGTCGCTTTTCTTAGAAAAGCAAGTTAAATACTAAACTTAGGGTTGTCAGTGGATGTGTCATGATGACAATGTGGTAATAAGGAGCCTAGCTTTCCGTGACATAGGGACGTATTTCTGGGCAATTTGGTTTGTTTCAAGAGGTGTAAAATGTGACATTACGACATGTGCTGCTAGCCTTTCACAAGACCTGGCCACTCAGGCTCACTGACTATATGTATTATTATCTATGGACATCCTTTAATGATAAAACGCACTTTGGTCTATGTTCATTTTTTCTTTTCTTAACCTATCTAATTCTAAAGGGACTATAGCTTGTTGTGAGTTTACGATAATTTATAATAAACATTAGCCTGAACACATAAAATATTCTTTGATTTTTCTAAAGAAGTCAGGAAAAAGTCAGTCAGTCAGGAAGGCAGGAAAGTCAGGCAAGATGACGGTAAAGGAGTTAACTTGTTTTTTGACTACCATCGCTTGCTTTAATTTCTTGTCTGTATTCACGATTTTCATCAAGTTTGATAAGTCCATTGCAGTGTCTTATAGACAAACGAGTCTAAATTACACAAGCACCAGATTTGACAAGTTGGTTAAGTTAACTTTTAGTTGTCAAATTGTCACACAATAGGTAAGACAATTTGTCAACTAAAAGTTAACCGAATTTTTAACGATTTTAGGGAACGAGAATTGACATAAAGGTTAAAACAGTCAGAAGAATATGAACTAGGTCATTCAGCTGGATCAACAAAGTGCAAGGGCCAAGAAGACGCGCACAAGGCGTGGGCATGTCATCATAAAAGATTCATTTTAACTGTCGTATCAATGAATCACTTAGATGTTTATTGTGTACACGTGTGCATGAGGGCAGGTAATTATGATGGAGTTTAGTTAATAATTTAAGATTAGTAGATTCAAGCAGATTGAAGCGCAATGTCTGTTGTTTTATTTATTTACCTTTTTTTTTTAAATTGTACGAAGGCGGATTTAATGCTTTGAGGCATTATACAGTCAACCTTAGTCTACATCTGTACAGACTTAGAAATCTTATCGTTATTAATGATGTTTTTATATCAAGAAGACTCGCCGGGGTGTGATTGTGGAGCTCCAAAACAAACGATGATGCACATCGTCGAGGAATGTCCCCGGCGTCGTTTCTCTGGGGGAATGCGTGAGCTCCACAACCTTACTCCGGCCGCAAAAGATTGGCTCCTCCAGCTGGATATAGATGTATAGGGTTCAAAGCAGAAGCCATACGCCATGATGATGATGATGATTAATGATTTCAGGGGTATTATATGAACGGTTGTGATTTATTTAGGAATAAATATTTCAATAATAGCATACTTAATAATGCACATACGAAATTCAAATTAAAGAAATACATTTGACTGCAATTGTGTTTATTATAATTACATATTTGCAATGAAATGTTTTGCAAATAACATTAAATGAGTTATTAAAAGTCGTTATGTTGAAAGCAGGAATGTTTAACCATTACAAAATGTTCAGCCATTAATTGAAACAGAAATTACATAATCTTAACAGTCACGTAAAGGAAGTTAGAAATTATGATAAATTTTGAATATTTGACGATATTACGTACATATACCTAGATCATATTCGTTAAATTTACTTGTTAATTTTTTAATAAGTAGTCTCCTACTTAGGCTCACAAAGATAAAGTACTTGCTATAGAGTCAGAGTCAGGCTCTTTGCAGACGTATATGACAACAAGTGCTCAAAATTAATGAAAAAACGTATGGTCACAGACATTGGTCGTTTTTGACAGTTGACGTACGATATATATTGATTTTTTGCTGATGTCACAGATCCTATGACGCTCTGGGGAAAATGTAACGGTTATACATGTACAAGTATGTATATTCGCGCCAAAAAAGATCTGGATTAGCCAAGTAAATGATATTGTAATTAAAATAAAGAGTTCAACACCTGTCCATTGATACACAAATCAAATTATTTAACCAATTTTGATGAAATAGAACCAATTTGAGAGAGTTAAAGATGTTTCTATTTTATTCTATTCTATTTTATTCCAAGTTCAGACAACAAATCAAGTGCTTTATGTAAGTCTAAATTTGACTAGCGTGTCGTTGTCACCGTAGGAATCGTAGCGACCTGGTATTGTCTCCTAACACACCCTGAACGACCAATAAAATGCAATATTTATGTCTACTAAATGAGGATTTCTTTATTCTAGTATTATGTTCAACAATGTTGTAATAATATTTATTACATAACTAATAGTTTTCTATCTGAATCGAATTATGAGATTTGCCTACTTCAATCTTCAGCATAACATATAAATAATTAAATATTCCTCACACATTTACACAAAGCCATCAAAGCCAAGTCCCAAACTAAGCAGAACTATATCTTTTTAAATGTTGGCTAGACTTTTTTTGCCACATTCTTTTTAGAGCTTTTCTTTGTCAAGGCTGATTTTTACACAGGGTCAGTAGACAAGTCAGTCGCAGCGCCAATGTCGGCGCCGCGACTGACTTTAACTGTTTACATGAAGTAAGTAGAAGTGGTGCGTTTCTCACGGTGACCACACGTGTGTGAAGTCAGTGGGAAAAATGAATTCGCGAAAACAACTGAAACGAAGATTTAATTATTTGTTAAAAAAATATCAATTTTGCTGTTCAATGAGTTAATAGAAATGGTAGAAAATGAGATAACTAAAAATAAACGACCGTAGGTAAGAAAATGGATTGACGATAGAAACGAAACTGGTGGCTCTGCTTTGTTGCTGAAGCAATTGCAATTTAAAGATCCTGCGGAGTACAAACTGGTTATGAGAACTTCATTTTGAAAAAAAACGTGGTTACTCTACAACGCAGCGGCAGTGACAAGCACGCAATGACTTGTCTGTTTACACGGGGTTTATTTGGCTGTCATGGGGGTGCGCGGGTGGCGCCAACTGACTTCAAAATATTCGTGTGCGAATATTCAAGTCAGCGCTGACTTCAAGCCACTGTACTGACTTCAAATCAGTTTACACGGGCTTTTTTTCGAGTCAGCACTGACTTGCCTCGAATTTGAAGTCAGTTACTGACCCTGTGTAAATCAGCTTTCATGTGTGAAGTAGTAGTAGTTTGGCGGTTATTTTTTTACACATTCATTGATGATTTACACATAACATAAATAAAAAAAAAGTTAACTATGAACTTATTAATATATTACGCGTATCAAATAGTCGTGATTGACTCTTCAAGGATGTAAAATAAATATGTAGTTACTATTAGACTTTCTAAATGCTTTAGCGGTAGAGGAGTTACTAAATAACTCTACTACCGCTATATTTAGTCGGTCTAATATTTTTAGACCGACTAAATATTAAATAACAGTATAGCAGATATTATTTAATATTATTTTTACCTGTTTTACGAGGTTTGCTATAACTTAACAAAATAATAGTACACAAGTATGACAAAATTTCTGCGCCTACGTAATGTGTTAACGCTGTTTTTTAAGGTATTAACACGGTTCTTTATAATACATTGACCATTACTGTCAAAAGGTTAGAGTGACATATTAAAATGTTAACATTTTTAACAAATCTATAACTTTCACATGTATCATATTTTCAATTCACGGCAAGCGATATTCACATCTTCATTCGAATTCTTGTAGTTTCTATTAATTATGATCGTTTTACTCAATTGGGTATTAATAAACTATGTAGTTCAGCAAATAGTGCCTTTTTAGGAAATCATGATCAGCCAATTGACGTCCACTGCTGGAGATAGGCGGCCTCCTCCAATATTGCAACCATAGGAAATATGACTCAGAAATTATTTAATAAATAAAATAAAATAAAAATAAGGGAAAAGAAAAAATATATACATTTTTTATTATGGAGTAAGTACCAATTTTAACTTTTTGTAAAAAATATTCTTTGCTACCGGAATGTTACCGTAGGAGGTAATTACAGTAGCTATCTTTATCTTGACTTATTAGAGTAAATTTCGAACCACTAAAACGTTTTCTAAAACTCATTCAAGTAAATCACAGTCACAATTTTACATCTTAGTTAAAAAATCAATTTTTAAAAAGATTGATGATGCTATAAAAAAGAAATATTAAAAAAGTAAACAGGCTCTCACGTCTGTATAAACAAGGAAGTACGTAATAACTACAAACTATGAAAGACAGTAATATCCAGTTCCTAGACAGTTAGGATATAACGATGCATACAATTAACATATTAAGTACATTACTAACCAATACACAAATTTACGCATTCAACGCGTAAAGCATATTAAAACAGTCACACTTTCACATTTTTAGCTGTGACGGTCAACTCTACCTTTATGTAGAATTAATTGTCATAGAAAAATAGTCTTCAAAACTATGAAACGACAGGTCATAGTTGCATGGCTTTAATATGAGTACAATAGCGTTAATCGTGTTCACTGCTTTGGGTAACAAAGGATGTGACAATACAGTTGTCAACACAAAGAAAAATAGAATTTTAGATCAGTATTTTTCTGTTGCCTTGAACTTGGTTAATTGTAATTATGTGTTAGATAATTTCAGATTTTTTACAATAGCATAACATATTGTTCATACATATAACGAGTATTCCAAGAGTCATGTAAAGTTAATGAAATCTCTATCTTTATAACATACTCAAAGCACAAATATTTAAAAAAAATGTAAGACCCCGATGAAGATAATATAAAGCAGACAATTCTACACGCGAGGTTGCAATACATAAAAGTACATTAGACACGATGCACTTCAATCAAAACAACCTATAAACCGTCAGTAACATAAATCAAATCCAAGGTTAATACTATAAAATCTCCCCGTAACTCCCGAACGTGCCGGCGCAAAAACGTGACGAAATCACGTCTGATCGACTGTACATTGACTCAGTTGCACAACTCTAGTCAACTAGGCCACCTCTATATCTGGAAGACCTTCACCCGCATTACGCCAGCTCCTGTGCTCCCGAGGGACATTACACGGATAATTTAAAACTACACCACTGAGTAACGTAACCAACGCCAACGTCACATATCAAATTTAGAACGGTATCACAGTTCAGCTAGGCGCCCCCGGTAATAGTGTTGGCACATGTAAGAAGATTACATACTGCCAAGTGCAACGATCTAAATTGAATGAGGTATAAAATTTCTTAAAATTGCAAAACCTTTTGGTTCTAACTTCTAAATTTTCAGAAATGCTATCAATACGTAGACTAACATTGATTGTTCCGCTATAGTACTTAGCGAGTCTATCAAGGTAAGCATTAGCAAACACTATAAGCTATCTGTTTGGAATACCTAATAGGATAAACAGATGTTACTAACTCACCTGTACTCGTAAACTCTTAAGTGCGGGGAACTGCGCCAAGCGGTCGACTTCATCCCATGTAGCTAAGCCCGTATTATTTAGATTGAGGAAGCGGAGGTGTCTGGAATATCATTAAAAACTAATGAGGTTATATTCAATAAAGCAACATTACAATGCAATAATTGATAGGTCAATGTCAATACAATTGACCCGATTACGTTACATAATATAAAGAGACGTAATAAACTTACGGGAAGGCATCGTGACTCTTTTTGTTGCCATTACTGTCACCACATTTTTCACACGGGTCTGGTTCCAAAGTTGTGATGGGACAATCGTTAACCAATAGCGTCTCCAAATTCGGAAACGCATAACCAAGTTTCGAAATTTCTTTCCAACTGCTGGCAGGGTTTCCAGAGAAATGTAGCTTTTTTAGCTGTTCATGTACAGGTTCCGACCCATCGACATTTAGTCTCGAACAAGCTACACAATGGTCCTTTTTGTCAATCTCTTGTCCACTCAAATCGACGTAGGAATACTCATTAAGGCTCAAATGCAACTCCTCTAGAGCTGGTAGAGCGTTGACCATCGCATGGACGCTCTGCCATCCTACATACGTTGAATTCAGTATAAGATGGCTTAGACTGTCCCATCGTGGTTGCAATGCTTGTGCTGCTTGAATTTGGGCAGACAAACGATTGAAGCTTAAGTTTAAAAACCTTACTCTTGGTGTCTGTTCCAGTATTGCAAAAACCTGTAAGGAAAAGGGTAATAAGTCAAGAAAATATATAAAAGTGATTTGTACATTATTAAGAAGTGAACACGCAATATCACGGAAATACCGGCAGCCTGTAATCAATAATTGGTATAGTTTGCCATAACTGTGGGAGCGGTGGCACTTATTGCGACAAGCTTGTTTGATGTAATCGTCGTCGTGTACAAGAAGCCTCGTCGAAGCGAAGTCGTGTAGAAGAATTATGTACTGCAAATAAATTATTGAATGTTACTTACTTCTTGCCACTCGGCGAGTTTATTGTTGGCTAAATCGAGTTCTACAACATCGGCGCACTTGTCAGCGAGAGCGCACGCGTCTCCTGCGCAGTCGATGTCACAGTCATTAAGCACCAATAGGGTAGGCACGCTGAGTCTTGGTGAACGTTTAGGTACGAATATGGCAACTGGCATGTCATCGATAGGAGGGTTCACTTCGCCCTTCGCACCATATTTACGCTCTAGTGCTTCTAGAAGCGATGGCATCATAAAATTTATTTAATCTTTTGGATCTGCAACAAAGAAAATATTTTTTTTTATTGTAGGGAATTATTAAAAAATATATTTTTTTATTTGCTTTTTTACATCAAGGACTTGATTGCGGTTTATAGACTATTGAATATAACCTCGGAATCCTGTTTATTCTTGGATATATCGTAAAGCTGAATAATAGAGAAAAGTTAGGAGATAATTCTATCAGCAGTAATTCTTCTGCGACAGAAGGCAATTTGTGGCATAACACTGGCTTAAGGCAATCAATGTTATATATAAAGTAACACGAGCATATACCATATACCACCTCTTATATTTTAATTGACAATAAATAATAACTAGTACAAGTACTTTCAACCATCATTCAATTCGTAACACAATGGAAGTAATCATAGCTTTAATTTGAAATTAATTAATTGGTCAATATTAATGAGCGAGGTTTCCTTCTCGCTTCAACTCCTGCGCAACAGTCTAAATAAATACACACTACGTAAAGCAATCAACCAACGGACCGTAATATTTGTTCAAGGACTTTAATGAACAGCTTACATAAACTTACATTCAATTGGATGTATTCAGAAATAGAATTAGCATCATACTTAATCATACATTCGATCATAATAAATTGTAATATTGGCATCAATCATTCGATGTATCATAAATTTTGCTAGGCTTCAAATCTCCTCGAGAATAATGTTTGCTTAGCTTTAGCTGTGTTATGTTTGGTCTCTTTAACAGACTTATTACAGGATAGCATTCTGTTTTAATTTGTTATGTGTGTGATCCGTAATAGGCTGCTTAACTGCCCTTAAAAGTGCAACTATAGAGATGGGCCTTCTCTAGTGATGAAAGTTTGGGCGTCCAGGCTAGTTGATATATTTAAGCTGTGTAAGAATGATACTATGTATTTTTTGTATTCGCATTCTACGACATATATCTGAGTTATGATTGAAATTGATTTTGATCAATAATGTGGTATTTTAAACTACATTTAATTGACCTATTTATTGCTATTGCTTTATAATATTTAGAACACATGTTAAATTTTTTCTTCATTTATTTATAGGTGTATTTTATTAAAGTTGTTTGCAGTTTATTGACGGAACTAGAACACTGCATCTAAGACGTGGATTATAGATAACAATATAGATTATTTGCTACAAGTAGTGACGTAATCAATTGCACAACCAATAAGTACGCAAATGTTCAAATGCACAAACCACAACCACGATGTTACTCTTGACTATTTTCGATAATAAAATGATTATGTTTTTAATTGGTTCACCACTAAAACATGCGGTTAGATTTTTTATGCTCTTTCCGACATCTGTTTCTACATAACATATTTTTGTTGGTCTAATATGTGGAATTGGTTGTATCATAATATGGTTTTTACGCAATATGTTTTTTAATTTTAGTTTATTTGTTGTAGTTAAGTAAAATGATAGATAAGATTAGATTCTGATAGCCGCTAGACTGTTTTCTGAGTTTAAAAATAGGAACATTTCGTTTTTCTTTGCTCTTTTTTGACGAGAATTAATGTTTCCTATATTTTAGTTTTTTTAAGTTAATAGTAACTTTATTAAATTTATTAACATCCAGTAGCTAATGAGTATTTTAAGATTTAGAGACGGTTGTTATATTATGACTCTGTATTATAGGAACAATGGGAATAAAAACATTTAATTAAGCCGTCGGTTTACTATCTATAAAAGAACTACTGGAGAGTACTATAATAGGAAAATCATATTTCAGAGATATCTAGTTTGTATTTTTCACTGTATTCTGCTATAAAAGTTTAGATTATAAAATATAAATCAAAAAGGTAAGCTATTATACATATATAAGTTATTTTATTAATATAATTTTTAATCCAAACTAATGACCATCTTCGTAAATGGAGTTTTAGCAATCATTTCAGTATAGAACAGTCAAAGAAATACCGAAATTACCACAATGAGGAAATCTAACAATTGCATTGCAATGCTAGCGGAACCTCGACGCTACTGTTGCAAAACTAAACGGAGTTAAGTTTATCATTTTCACCAATGATACAATCGAATTGAGAGTTGGTTGAGTCTACAAACCAATATTGATGTCGGCTAACAGAACTATTTGCCTTGCCCTACGAGTATATTTAGAATTTGATGAATAAAATAAAAAGAGTATTAACTATTACTAACAATACTAACGGAGCAAGACGAGCAAAGTATGGACTAAAGATAAAATAGAGATTTTAAGAATTATTTCTTAATATTCACCATTAAAGTGTCAAATGAGCAAGCCGCCAGCAAAAAGCTAAGTCGCTCAGAGAACTACCAAAAGATAACTACCATCTTATAAATATATATAATACACTCGAGAGCAAAAGTTCCGGGTCACTAGCATTTACTTCAATATCTTGAAAACGAATAAAGCTATCGTATTGAAATAAATTGAACTTTATAGACAATTTAATAATCTTTCATTAAACATATAAAAACTGATTGATTGGCGGTAAGTAATGGCATTAAAAAAGTTATAAAAAAAAAGATACATTTTTTTAAATCAGAACTTCTAATTTTCACTACTGTTTTTGCTTTTGTTTTTGTTCTGTCATAAAATGTATTTATAAGGAGTCATCCAGGTATCCAATAGTCATTATTAAAGTGGTAATTATGTCACTCACACCTGAGGAATGTACGAGAATCCTCACGATCCTGGAAAATGGGAGCAGTCAGCGAGAAACAGCAAGAATAGTCGGTGTATCGTTGTCTACAGTTCAGCGTGTTCGCCAGCGGTTTCTAGAAACTGGTTTGAACCTACGCAGACCAACAACAGACAGACCCAGGTGTACGACGGCACGGGAAGATCGATATTTAGTGAACTCTATGCTACGAAATCGGTTTCTTACGGGAACAGCACTGACTCATCATTTTTTAGGACTTGGTGGAAGTAGCCCTTCTGCTTGGACTGTAAGACGGCGACTTGCTGAAGGTAATTTGAAACCATTTAGACCCGCAAATGGTCCGAAACTCGAGAGACACCATCGTATAGCAAGACGAATTTATGCACGCGAACACTCGAATTGGACGATTGAAAATTGGTCAAATGTCATATTCTCGGACGAATCAAAATTTATGCTGTATACACACGACGGAAGGGCAAAGGTGTACAGAAGACCAGGAGAAAGATTTATGCAAGCCTGTATTGAAGAAAAGGTGTCATACGGTGGTGGTTCGGTACTCGTGTGGGCTGGAATTTCGAACAATTCCGGAAAGCCGAACAGAGCTTGTACTGATCGAAAACGGTACTCTTAATGGCGTAAGATACGTGGATGAAATCCTCAACGAGCACGTCGGTCCATTTATGGCAAGACTTGGTGAGAATGCCATCTTTATGCAGGATAACGCCCGTCCCCACACTGCTCGTGTAGTGCAAGACTACCTTGATGAGGTGAATATTCGTCCCATGGTGTGGCCAGCACGTAGCCCCGACCTCAACCCAATCGAGCACGCCTGGGACGAGCTCGGACGACGGGTAAGACAACAAGATCCTCCTTTAATTACGCTTAGTGACTTGAAACATGCATTGGTAGAGGAATGGGAGAACATTCCCCAACAGTGTTTCAGAAACTTGGTGTACAGCATGCCAAATCGCATTGCAGCAGTCCAGACAGCACGTGGGGGTAATACCAAGTACTAAACCGTGTTAAAACTACTTGTAAATATAAAAAATTCAATATTTTCAGTTTTGGTTTTACAAGCAAAATGACGCCATTTTTAATTTGTCCTTTTAAACATAATAAAATAAATGGTCAGTAGTAAATGTAATGCATTTTATTTTAGTAACATTAAATTGTCTATAAAGTTCAATTTATTTCAATACGATAGCTTTATTCGTTTTCAAGATATTGAAGTAAATGCTAGTGACCCGGAACTTTTGCTCTCGAGTGTAGACCTAAGTGTGGGGTGACAGGGTAGGCAAACCCCTCATAAGGTGGACCGATGATCTGAAGCAGGTTGCAGGCAACACGGGCAATAGATGGAAGAGGGAGGAGAAAGGTAAAAACATTTGGAGGCTGCCTATGTCCAGCAATGGACTAAATTTGGTTGAGATGAATGAAGACCAAAGTAACAACAAGTGACTCTTAGGTGTTAAAATAATTAATCTATGAGTACCAATAGCATTAACATTGTGTTGAAGGGCAAGGTACAGTTACTCCGAAAGTTCGTGACTCGTGATTGTTGGCAAGGCCGATTTAAATCAAATGTGCACTTAAACTTAATTACTAGTTCTACAATTGTGGTTTGGTAATAACAATAGAGCATAAAACTAGAAGTAGTTTTATTCTACGAAAACGTAAATCGAATACAAGTTTTGTATGCAGGATGAGCGCAGTTCAGAGGCAGTCTGGCCTTTATATTTGTGAAGCCCAAAGTTTTCTTTTTATTGATATGAGTTATGACCAAGTGTGGATCTTACTATCAAGTGACCAACTTAATACAGCGTAAGTAAATAAGTGCAAAATAACACTAACTCATTAAAATTGCAAAACATACAAATTATTCGATCAGCTGACCGTAAGTATAAAATCTCAACACTTTGAAATGAATATGACTAAACGGTTCGTTTACTTCTTTTACGCCTCTGTATTAATAAATCACAACATTACATCTCCAGGAAGCCAGGTCGTACTTATTCATACAGCTAATGAAACCTTAATTATGTGTAATTTAAACAACCTTACCCAATATCATTCGACCACGAACTTACAATGACCTTAGGGACAATTGAACATGTTTGAAATGATTTTGTGTAATAATAATTTACTGAGCATTCAAGCACCCAACATAAACGGTTAGTTGATATTGTCGGGCGGAACGAAATTTCAATGATAAAAGTCAAGGCTAATAGAGTGAGATATGAATTAGAGGTGACTCGTGCTGTATCAATATTGACGAGAACCTTTACAGCAGGGTATATAATAAAATATACAGGTACTGTTTTTAGACTTATTCTAAGCTAAATATTGACAAATCTGTGCCTTTTGACCAGCTTATTTTCCGCAATTAAAACTCCTGTAAGCCAGAAAAAATTACAGTGTGATCTCACAAAAAGTTCCGAGCTTGAAAATCGGCGAAAGAATAATTTGAAATAGAAATGGGGTAGTTGGAAAAAAACTTATGAATTTTTTTTTTTTTGTTTTTTATAAAGACATCTCCCGCACTAGGGATCATGCCCTGTGTCGCGGGGACCTTTTACAAACATCAATTAACGGACACAAAGAACACCCAGCCAGACCAGGACAATAATTTGTGGATCAATTACAACAAATTATTGTCCTGCGTGGGAATCGAACCCACAACCTCTTGCACGGCAGTCGCTTGCGCTACCGTCGCGCCACCGAGGTCGTCAATTCTTTGGTTTTTTTACGCTGAGGGAAATTTAACCACACGACGATGCTTAGTGTTTTGTTTCTTATCCAGCAATAGGTAGTTTTGGTAATAAATATACTCAAAAACCTAAAGAACTTATACACGTATCTAATCGAAATTATTATCTTGAGTTACTAGAACATGTTTCCAAGAACTATAGTATCGATTATGTTATCGTAATTTCTTGATAGCCTACTTGCAAGTCATTATTTGACATCAATACACTTTTAAACCCTTCGTAACATATTGGTAAACATTAAAATAAAGATAGAAATAAGTACATAGTAGACTTCATGAATTTACTTAATAATGATCGCGCGTGGCACCTAATAGTGTCAGTTATTAGTTACTACTTATTTAACGAATTAAGGAAGATTATTCCTCCTATTCAAAGATACTGAGTGTAAAGCTCGTCACAGACTTAGCTATAATATAGGTATATTAATATACCGTACTATAATATATATTAAAGCAAGCTATACCACACACTGAGAGATCTATATTTTGCCTTCATTAATTGATGGTTGTCCTAGTGTTCGTATATGCAATAATGTAAATTACGGTATCGCTTGGTGTAGAAATATATATATGTATTATAGATAAGTCCGTCACGGGCTTAAGACTTCGCGAGTTGCAATGATAGATTAAACAATTTGTATAATATCAATAAAATATGTTATCAGATAGTAAATTGTTCTAACAACACATCACAAATGACATAAAATACCGTTCTACATTTCTAATGCACGTGTTATTGCGATTCATGTTGGGTAACGTAATAGTCTACTAGGGTTGCCATGGAAGTAATATTTAGCTATACTTTTAACGTTAGTCGGATTGTGTCCATTTCACTAAATGTCCAATCGCTTATTTAAAAAATTTAAAGATTTTATTAGACAACAAAATGATAAGATAGGATAATTATGACGATTATATTTATCGGCGCGGCGGCGGCGCGGCGCACGTTGGTGCAGGGGCGGAAAAAAGTCTTTTTTTAACTTTGTTCAAAATGTCTACAATTTGGTACACATATACTAGAATCTTATTAGAAACAAGTCATACAAAAAATATGACTACATTATCGGATTTTTAAATTTTATGATGCAAAGAACTAGGGTGTTCGTCAATTATAAATTTCGTGCAAAAAATTGTATTGCTTCAAGTATGAATAAATTTTACATGACAGCCCTGTTATGATTGTGTAAAGCGTCATGAACATCATGTACGAGTAGGTAATGCGATAGTGAATTAAAACGTTAATTACGCATGTCCTAACCTTTTTCATTGGCTAATACGACGCTATTAGAATCCAAGGCGTTTGTATACAAGCCTTGCGGATTATTATCAACTAAAATTTACACGCTTTTGGTTTTATATTTTTAATGTAATGAGATTTGAGAAAATATTATTAATATATAGGCCGTAATGTTTGATTATAATTGCTTTAATTTGATTTAATTACAGTATACATAATTTATAAATGTTATTGACAGGAAACTATTAAAAATTAAATACATTTTCAAATGACAACACTTTTCTGCACAATAATGCCTGAAAAGATAAGTTAAAATCGATAAATATATTTGATCGAAAAATTATCAATATATTCTATAAGTCACCACTAAAATTAGTCCGAATTATCATTAAATTTTAAATATTTTAGCAAACCCTACAGCAAACCATAAAAGAGATGTTGTTTGTGTAACACAGCTTTTAGCGATCAACTAATTTCATTTTCGTACACTGATTTAAGAAAGAAACACTCAAAGCGAACAAACCGAACCTACAGTGTGGGAGTGAGGTTCAATATTTGACTACTTAATGTACTATCAAAGAAGGAACACAGGAAAAAAACCTATTCCAACGAAAAGAAA
Organism: Schrankia costaestrigalis; assembly: GCA_905475405.1. Lineage (NCBI taxonomy): Eukaryota > Metazoa > Arthropoda > Insecta > Lepidoptera > Erebidae > Schrankia > Schrankia costaestrigalis. Next base: position 13,759,239 of record FR997840.1, on the reverse strand, counting down.
CTTGGCATACTAACGTGGTATTAGTTCTCTTCAATTATTCGAAGAAGCTCGTCCAATCTCAACAGGAAATAATTATCAGTTTCTCCAACAATTTCTCCCGAGGATTTAAACTACGTAGCACTTTTGTAATTTTTTTCTAATAACAAGTTATTCCCTGCAATTACGTAGAAGTCGAGATTTAAATAAACAACTGTTAACTGTATTTAACTTTTTACATAACTATTATGATCATAGAGAACAACAATTTTCTGACTCTCTTTTTCGAAAATGTTTTGCTGTGCTAATTCATGTGGATATCTCCGTTTGTCATATCTACTTCATGTAAAAGAAGGAGGGTTTACTTTGGCGTTTGTTTTGTACTAACAGTAAAAAATAGGTTTCTGTCTTATAATTATTAGCAAGGATTTTCTACATTGAAAAGAATAACTTACAAATGAGAAAGAAACAAAGAATTGCTACCAAACAATAAAAAAACCAAAAATTGATTAGCAATTCAATCTTATAAAATGCTTTCTTTTTGTGGAAGATCCATTAAAAAACGGTAACTTGTTATAAACATAACTAGTTTTAATATCCCTTTCAAATTCCAAAACTAGTTGCGATGGCGCCCGGTATAAAGTAAAACAAGTTTCTTGTCACATTAGTAAAATGCAGTAGCACAATAATGAATGGCCTAACGTGAAGTTATGACAGTCCGTTTTGAGGTTAATATGGTTCTGCACAAATGTTATGTGTTATAATTGCTGTTTTGTCTAATGTGTTTTTATTTAGGACATGACTCAGCATATTCACTTTACCATCAGCTCTGGATATTTTTAAGATAGTCAGTAAATTACCGAGTCCTCAAGTAACTAACAGAAAAAAACAAATGATCAGTAATAAATAGGACAACTCTCTCTCCTCTTTTTAAAGTTAGGTATAAAAATAGTACGTGAAGTTTCAGGCTTTTAACGATCTTATTAACTTTAAGCCTATCAACAACTTTGAAGAGCACGAAAGCCTTCCAAAAAAAAACCTTGTATCAATGGGACATTCTAAAATTACTGTCACTCACTATGGTTAGGCTGGAAAACTACCATAAAATTAAGATATGAAGCCTAAGAACTTTTTGTGCCTAGCCCGTCTAACCATGATTCGAAAGTATCTAAGAAGATGAAATGTAAGAGACAGTCTGTTAACAGCTGCATCGAGTTATATGAATCAGATTTAGCAACGAGGCGGCAAGGCCTTGACCTCAAATAAATCGTAGAATATAGGTCAGTGGTATTATATTCCTGGGAGATAATTTTATGATTTCTTTTAGTTCCAACGAGGTTATGTCATGCGATTATTAAGAACGATGTGTTTAACATTTAACAGATTTGACGGCACAAGGCAGGATACTATTTTATAGAGAAATGAAGAGCGAAGCGAAATTTATATTTTCAACGAACAATATGATGGTTAAAATGTTCATAATTTATAAACTCCAGCTTCCTAAACAATTTTGTTTAATAAAAGGTAAGATGTTTAAAAAGAGTTATAGACAGAATGAAATGAAATAGAGTTATAGAAAGAACAGTTGCAACGGTATTTGCAAAATAGTCTAAGAGCACATCGCTTGTATTGTTTGATGGGATATTTATGCAAGTACCGAAAACGAATCACATGTGATCTGCAACACGGAAAGTGCTAAAAGGAAACAGGACTGGAGTAGCTAACTGAAAAATTGATCTTTCATTATTCAACTAGCCTCTACCCGGTACGATGCCTTTATGTTGAATAAAATATGAGTGTAGTACTGTTCTTGTCAATCGGATCGTTGAAGAACATAACTCTATAAATAAAAGTATTCTTATTCTGCCTTAGATAAGTTAAAGCAGGAACTATTCCCCAGCTAAAATCCAAAGAGATTATATGTAGTAAGAAAATTGTATTGAATTACCATTCTTTGAAAATCTCTACGAAGAAAGCTCTGGTAGGGTCGAATGTTATGATAATCTGGAGATGATAGATAGATAGATCGGGTATTAACAATACCACATAATAGACAACAATGTTTTCGAAGTCAAACTCACCACCTAAAATCAGTTAGGAATGTGGGGAACTGAATCGTTTCTCGTCATGGTAAACTTATTCTGAAAGCGAATGGTGAAGGCCGGTATTATTGTAACCGTAATTTTTTGCAAGACGGAGCGTGGCGGCGTGATTTTACTTTTGTTTTTATTATCTTCATATCGAAATTCGTTTCAGTAGAGATTAGCTGTTGATAAAACTTGTAAGGATACGATGAACGTATGCAATTAATTTATTAATCTATGACTCATTGATATGAGTCATATCAAGGCGAACCCTTGTAACCATAAAGCTCCTTCATATGTGCCCCGTTAGGTTAGGTTGTTTAATAAGGTAATTCTTATTTCATAAACATGTGATGATACAAAAGGAATACTCTTAGATAGCCATAACTATAAAACAGTTGTTTATCAGAATAGGAATGAAAAGAATTTTTGAATCTGTCTAGGCTAGACACAGGACACGCAAATTCGATAAACAACTCAAACCCAGACTTTTCTACTTTCAAGAATGTTACGATAAATACTTGAGTGGCTTAATAAATGTTGCGTTGGATGCAGCCAACATTTTTACACAAACAGCTAAAGAGTAGGTATGCATATCACATTGTTAAAGGTATAACAGAAATAGGCACAGCTTAGACAGGACCACGTAAAAAAGAAATAGCGATATACCAAAAAATACGTGGGTTAGCTGATTAATGACGATGATGACTGAAATTAGTACTTTATTAAGCGGGTTGTAACAATAAATAAAATGTTTTAAATGATACAAAAAGGAGTTTAGCAAGGATCTGTACTTGATGCACGGTTAAAATTAGTTGGTAGAGACAAGTTCGACAAATAAATAGATATGTCGGACTAAGGTTTGACGTACCTACGTATTTAATTCAGTTTAGTTCTATATAGTTTTGATTCAGAAGACATTTAAAATTTTACAGAATGTTGACTCCAATTTAAATATGAATAGCTTTAATATCAGAAATGGAAAATGTAGAAGAATATTTGTAGTGGCTCTCGAAGTAACGTTCTTGGAATTCATTGAGAGGGTGTGCCACCCCGTCTCGACGTCGAGGGCAGCGAACCTAAAGTCTCGCCAGGTCTGGTCTTTGTCTATTATTCCACAGCTGTAGTATAATATGTCTGCTAGCTATTAGATATACCTATAACGCTTGCAACAGCTTGCACAGTCTAGCCATGTTTTTTGAAGCAAATCTTTGAACCGAGTACGAAAAGATGTCCCTTATGGCTATACAAAATAAAATTGATACAAATTGAAGCTTATTACATATCGTGCATGTACGATTTCAAACATTATAAAGAATTAAAAACACAATTTTGTTTGAAAACATTTTTAAAAGTTTGATTTGAAATAGGTACCTTTTAGAAAACGATTTTCATCAAGAGAAGAAAACAATGGTATTAATATCCTAATTAACATCACATAAGTGCGTGATTTGATACGAAGATTGTTAAATGGACGCTTTGTATGTCCTTCACTTGTTGACACGTACCACAAAAAAATTTTTACTATTCCAAAACAACGACAGATAAAAACGGCGTAGTTGTAAGTATAATATGCGCAGTTTAGAAACATAAACATTTTCAAGCATGTTTATACGTAGAAATTATACAAAGTTTTATCCTTTTTTATTCAATGATTTATAATAATGTATCACCTATTATTCGTTTTGTCTGTCGTATCTTACAAAGAATTGTGACATAATAAGAACTTTATAATTATTTACCTTCAATCAGGAAGTGAAAATGGTCACATTAATTTGTTAAGGTGGTGATTTTTTTAAAATTTATTTATCTATTATTTGTTTATTAGTGATAACCGAAAACACAGGAATAATATAGACAGTGTCTCTGTTTTAGTAGCCAAATGTTATCACAACTTATCCTAATAGTCGCCTAACAAATAAAGGTATAATCTATGATACGATAACAAATTACTTTTTTAGTAATTTTTCAGTAATCAATATCATACTTGTCACACATGAGGAGGACTCGGCAGAAGTTGAGAAATGTTAGCCTTTCGATCCCAAATTAGCATGGCATGAAACTACTGTCCTGTGTATTATTTTACTAGACAAAGAATACTGTTATTGTTTTTCTTTAATACATAAAAGTTCAATTGCATGTTTTAGAAGTCAGACAAACAAATGTTTGGCTTTACCAACAAATTTTAAACATATAGGTACCAAGTAAAGAACCTTGCGAAACTCCTGTTTTATATCATTTACGTTCTGTGGTTAAGATAACACTGGCACTTTTTGTGTTAGTTACTTATGTGCAAGGTCGAGGAGATAAACACTAGATAAGTACGTGAACATTACCGACACGTGCGACCAAAACAAACATGTCACTGATTATAACTACAGCTTACGAAACACCTATGGAAAGTTTATATCTAACTAGCGCCCCATCCCGGCTTCGCACGGGGATTATTATCCCGCGTTTCTGTTAAAAAAATTCCTGAATTTTCTTTGCTATAAACCTCACGGAGCCCGAGACCTTTCCAACGAATGCAAAAAAGTGGAAATCGGTTCGTGCGTTCTGGAGTTATAGCGTCAGGAAGGAAAACCCGACTTATTTTTATATAGTAGATTTAATGCTTACTAATATGTGAAAAAGAACTAGATTGGGTTATAACAAATCGGTGTCGTCGCAGCACGCAAGTGGAGGCGAGATGAGTTTGACAAGGTATATAAAAACTGGCCTTCATTGCTTATGATGGACCGACACATTTGGAAGTTAGGGGGAGAAGGTCTGGCCAGGAGTGGGCTGACGGAAGCTAACACTATTTAGTAAATCAAATTTACAACTGTCGCACTAGGGATCAAGCTCGGTAAACATGCATTTTTGGGCAGATTTGTTTCTGTGCAATGTTGTATTGCTTAAATTTACGGTCTTGATTCTAACAAACTGTTAGCATTTGCCCTTAAAACAAAAATTAATTAATATTGGCACAGATTTTTCATCAGCCCTGAAACCTTTCCGCTGCAGAGGCCCCTTTAAAAAAGAAAGAAAGAAAAGAAAACTTGATCTACGAATAGAATGCTGGCCACGATCTGGCACAGGATTTTGTGTTGCTGAAGTGAAGGTTTTATTCTCTCCCCTATTATCTTTGTTCGTCTAGTCCTAACTCTTTGAGCATTTACGACACCCTTTGGGCTGTATATACACGGTATATCTTAATATTGAATAGTTAAAATTAGAAATCAGTTTTACAAGCTTTATCTAGTTAGTTCGCGCCGTACGATTGTTACAAGGACACCTCACTATTTCTGAACATTGTGTTGCAATCTGCGGGAATTGAATGTTTTTGTAATGATTTTAATAGGTCAAGATTTATTCAGAAAGACGGATTTTTTCCTTTCTTCAACGTCTCTTAATTTTTAAAGTAACTAGGGCTATTTTGCGCTAGTGATGGAAAAAATTGCATTGAACTATGTATCGTGTATCGTTTTTTTATTACAGAGTCTTACGAAGTTTCTGGTTAATAGAACCAAGGGTTACATTCCTGGTCTGAATTAAAAATCAAAATGATCGTATGTATATTATACGTTTGTTTTTAGTAGAAACAACCAACTAGAATGGATACCAGGAAGTAATACGTACGCGAATATAATATAAATGGGTCACGGTCGAAATCGATAACACTGGCCATTCATACAAGGCACAGAAAAATATTACATCACTACACTAGTTTGGCTTATTGCACATTTCTTTGCCAATTTTCCATTCATTGTTTGTTGGATACGATACGGATCTAGCGTAGTTATGAATTTAAGCTATGAAAAGAGCGGGAAATTATACTTTTATTTACTTACGAAACAATGAAACATACAAAAAAATTATAAATAATAAACTTTACAAAAAAATTGATAACCTTGTAATAGTAAATAACTTGGTATAAATAAATAACAATTAACAATGAATTATTAAAATTATTCCAAATTACATCCGTCTAGAGAGTTTAATTGGACAGGTGACACAAAATTACATCACTCGGCGGCAGAGAACTATTTAACGTTTTTATAATTTAATTAAAACTTAATTAAATAAACAATGAACTTGATAATTTTATAGTTTTAAATAGGTACTTAAAACTTAATTATATCTGTGAGAATCTAGTAGGTTTACTTACCTTTAAATCTTAGCTTGATGTTTAAATAAAAACAAGATTCGCACCAAATAACGCCACAGTTGTATGTAATCATAGGCATAAGTGAGTTAGGGTTACTGTTTCAAGACAACTACATTTTAGACAAACTTTTTAACTAGTTGATCTCACTTTTTTTAAACAAAGACTTCTAACGCACTTTAATTCCGAACATAAAATCTATGAAGTTTTTAAACGAAATAACACAAGTCTCACAAAGAAATCTCAAACAGATCAAATCATTTGATTTTTGCAGATGCGCTGTGTAAAGGTTTCCATACGATCCTCGAAACACGCACTGAAATAAAATGACAAGAGAATGTTTTCAATGTTTACATCAATACGTTGCACAGACGCAGTGCCTGCCCTGGCCCTAACGCACACCACACTAGATTGTTGTGTATATGAAAGAGGGAAATATTGACTGACAGTAGTGGGGATGGAGGTCAATGACGTTTACACTGGTTCTGTTGTTAGACAAGGACAGCGCTAACAAATGCATGTGAAAAACGAAAAGGAAATACAACAAACCAACCACCTGAGAGTGAATATTCACACAGCTAAACGAGAACAGATGTGTGAGTGTGTGTATTACGAAAGAAAAATACACAACATTGACTTTATACAAAGAGGAGCTGATAAATGCAGCGAATAGTGCGCAAAATTAAGCACACAGAGAATAGTGAGTGTCTTAACTGTTTTTCTCTATCATTACTTATTGAGGATCTTTTTAATTGATAAGTATTTGTTTTACTGTAGGAATAAGAGAAATAATTAGACTTTCGCGCCGAGGTTACCGATGTACGGTCGGGGTATTTGCCGCTCGACCACCCTTAGGCGAGAATCGCTTGGCACGCGGCGCATGCGATACGTGGGCGTGCCACGTATCGCATGCGCCGCGTGCCAAGCGATTCTCGCCTAAGGGTGGTCGAGCGGCAAATACCCCGACTGTACCTTCGAATAGATCATGCTAAAAGTAATTTCCTAAGCACGACCACGTAAGTTCATAATAATTCTCAACATTAAACTTTTATAACTATTAAACTGTAGCGTTTCATTATTATTATAAATATTATATTAACGGGATATTAACGCGCATTTTATTTACCTTTATTTTACTTGACGTTTCGGCACAGGTTGCACTGGCCGTGGTCGCAAGCTGACTGGTGATGCGAGGTCACAGCTTCGTCTTCGTGATAGATAATATTATTATCATCTACCCTCGAATCTTGAGATGTTACTATAAAGTCCCCCTACATACAACACTGACCGTATCGCTGTTCTGTACGTTAACCGACCGTTCAAAAAAGGGAGGTATTGTTTTGAAATCACTGGATTCCACGTTGCTGACAACTTGAAACCGTCATCCCGGTTAAAATTCTTAGGGGACTATTTGATTTCGATGGGCTCGCGCACAAGTCTTGAGTAATAGTGGTGATCGGTGGAGATTACCCTTGATAATCCAGTGATTTCAAAAACAATACCTCCATTTTTTTAACGTTCGGTTAACGTAGGCACGCTGTTTGAGTGTCGCTCATACGCCTGACAAATGCTCAGGCCAGGCCTAATGAGGGGGAGGCCTTACACACTAGCAGTCAACCACGTAAGCAGTTTAGTGACAACGTCTGTTAAAACTAGCGCCACATCTGCCCGCTAAATAGCGCCAACTTCGAAAAATTACTTCATGCGGTAGATAAAATCTTTGAACGGTATAAATGAGATCGAGACCTTTTATACAAATGTTGCGTTTGAAAATTTGTGACAGTTAAGTGCATAGGATCACATGTCTGTCGTGGTTTCCTAAATATTTAAAAGCAAGTTAGGTAGCCTCGTAGTAGCCCCCCAATGCCGTGATTAACCGCTAGTAGGTAAATAGTTGACAAAATAATAATTCTAGTCGCTATCATGTTTGGTTCCAAAAAAAGTTATGATTATAACTTGTGTAATTTTACCTGGCTGGATATCTGATGATGTCTTGCGACTATTAAGCATTTAACTTAAAATTTGCATTGAATTTGCCAACGTTAGTGATTTTTTTGTCAATAGAAAATAATTTATAATATTTTTTACTTTCTTTTACATTTTTTCTTTATAATTTGACAAGTGAATAGGCGCTTCTTGTCAAGTCATCTCAAACAATGAAAACTTTTAAACATGAATATGAAAAATGTCGCTAATTAATTATTAAGTTTAAACACGCCTATCTTCACTGGACTTTATCAACTAAAAATGTTAAATATTTTTTAAACATCTTTTACAATCAGAAATGTTTCAGAACGCCTATCATAGATAACATAATTTTTTTTATTACATATTATATTAAAAAGTACTCTGTGCATAAAATCATAAAATCAAGGTCAAGCTTAGAATTCTGCTGTCAAAATATAAAGTAAAGTAATCAAAAATATAGGCAGCCTACAGAAAATGATTGAACCCAATTTTGCTAAATATAGCACTATAAACTCTAGATCCATCAAGAGTTTTTACTCTATTCTCATATTATTATTTATTTATTTACAATGTACTCGTGCGTGGCCCAAACTTTACAAGCATTATCTAGTCTAGAGCGAAAGTCGGCAAATGGCGAATAGGTCATCTTACATTTCCTGTAGTACTACAAGCGTTAACAAGCACCCTTGCCAACGCTATACCTACGGGTTGATAACCCGTAGAATTGGAAATATTATCTATTCATTTTTTTATAGTTAGAAAATATGTAATTACAGTTATTAAATATAATATTTTTGTAGTGTACTTTGACATTACGTCGACGTATCGCACAGTTTGTGCTACATTTGATAATCTATTATACTCTTTGCTGGTATTTTTCTCCAATGTAACACTTCCTCACTTTCTTTGCTTGACATATTTGACGTTACGATACGAGGAGCTGCTGTCAGTTCAAATATAAATATCATTGACTCTCAGATTAAGAACGTTCGTTCTTAATCTGAGCATTGACTCAATAACATAAAATTATAATATTCTATAGATATATTTCAAAGCTCTCTCATGGTTGCTAAGCAATACGTTAGGTCAAATTAATTCTATATGTTTTACGTTTGTGTTTCGTTTCATGTAATAATATGTAAATATCTTTTGTGTCTTGTCCATGTTATCAATGTTTTGTGTTGTTTTGTTTCAGTGTTATTAATATCAATAAACAAGATCCACAATTTCTGTTAATTTTAAGTCAGTTTTATCAGAGCTCTAAGCAATACACACGAATCTCCAAAACTACTGTTATTGGCAGAATTGCCGACATCGGCAGTAGTCGCCATTTCATAGAAGAAAAACAAAAAAAAAAAAAATATCATTGTCAATTGTGTCATGTATAGAAATCATCATTCATCATTTTATTTTTTATTCCTATGAATTTCATGGGTTTTACAAGATTATGAAGAAGTTGTGACTTGTGTTTTACAAGGAAGCTAGTCTAATGCTGACTTGCTTGGGATTTTTGACGCAATATATTGATAACTGAAGGATAGTTTGGTGGTGATAAGATTATAATTTGTATTTATTTTGAAGAATTTGTGCCGGTTCAGTAGTGTGGCGGACTTTTATGTAAGTTTAATTTATTTGTAATAATTTCTCATTTGTCTAATAACTAAAATGTGAAGTACTGCCAGTGGGAATCATAACAGCTTCATTGGTTTATCTGAACTGATTAGTATTTCATTATTTACATAATAATATATGTTTACTTTTGTTATAATTTTTATGTTAATATTTAACCTCTTTTACCACTGTAACTTCACAATAAATTGCCTACACTTAACTTACTTGGTTTTTTTAAATGAAATATCAAGTATTGTCAACTTAAATAAGTATTATTTCTGCTTTTAGATATTAGGTATTCTATCGAAATTATCATTACTTTCTAAAATGTTTTTATTATTATTTCGGGTTACTTATGGGCTGCAACATAATTAGTTAAATTTATTAGTTTATTATACTCATTAGTGTATGGAAACCTGTCTGCTTAACTGCCTAGAAGTTAACATTCTTAAAAAGACAATTGATCACAAATTATAATTCAAAAACTGTATTATGAGTTAACATTCATAGTTTATTACTCAGTATATTATAAAGTATTCATAAACACAGAACATTATTGTGTATAGTATGTAAACATTACCTTTATATAAAGCAGTCCTATGTATTCTACATTCAGTAATACTACAGACATTGAAGCTATTGCATTGCGATTTTGCCAACAAGTGTTATTATTCAGTGAAAAAGGATACCTTGGACATGAATGGGTATAGTTTTCCAGTAATATTTTTTTTGTACCAATATAATTTCTGAAGTAATAAAGATGCTTTCTATTTGCTTATCCAATTATAATCACTTTGTGTGTTTAAAAGTATTAATAACTGAAGAAGGTACTATTTAAAATGTCACTATTTATTTTTATTACATTTAGAGATCTTACATCACTGAACATTAAAATTAGAAACAACTACAATTAATAATTAAATCCAAAAGCTTCCTTCCTGGTTTTCACCAGGTGCAATTTAGTTATTATTGCCATATTAGTGTTATTTGAATAGGGATAAATAATACTGTATCATTCATGTATCATATACTAGACATACATTATTGTTCTGAGTGAAGGTATTAAAACCCTTTAATTTTCTTATTCTTTGTGTGGTGACTGAGTAAGAATACAACATGTCACCACCCCATCTCATCCCATGGGTATCGTAACCAACTAAAGGACTACCCGTGAATATTATCTTCACAAAATAAAAAAATCACCAAATTAAACCCTATGCCAATCTGTCTGGCCAGTGTGGTATTAGTAGACCATGTATCCCTCCGTCCCCGGACAAGGCCCGTCCCTGCAGTGGGACATTAATGGGCTGTTATGATGATACTAGACATACATTATTGTTCTGTGTAAAGGTATTACCCATTAATTTTCTTATGTGATAAGTAACTTATTTTATGTGAAGAGTTTTCCTTATTGTATTAAGTGTTATTAGATTTCTATGTTAAACAAATATTTGAAGTATGTAGAGCTAATACTTAACAAATAATAGATAATATCGTTATAAGAATAATGTTGCTCAGACAATGCAATGCTTTGTAGTTCCATACTAAGTTGACTGGTACTATGTGTATAGACAATTTGATGAGTTAATATACATTTTTGTAGAATTAAGCAAATATTTAGAACTCTTATGATGTGCAGAAAACGTTTAGAGACCAATGCAATTGTTACACCCTGAAAAAATTCAATATTACCATGTAGTGTTAATAAATATTTTCTCACAAGGACAAGACAAGGTTTAAACTTGTCTTGTCAAAAGGCCCTAACCAAAGTAAAAAAGGTTTTTGTTCTTTGGTTAGGGCCAAACTGATTTCAAGAGTTGTTTAAGCCGCCAATGGAATATATGGCTTGATGCCTGTTCGCCACTACGACGACACCGACTTTTTACGTGGCTGCAAAAAACAGAGCTACTCCGATAAAATTCCACTGAACAGTCACCCATCTATGGAATGACCTCACAAACGTTGCTTACCTAGCATTATTATTTGAATCAGTGATTGCAACCGGCTGTCAGTGCCTTACCTTAAAGCTGTTAATATTGCCTGTTAAGCTGTTAAATCATTTGAGCATATTTATATTGCCTAGACTTATTTTAGTACATACAAACATAAATAAAAAAGGTTAAAAACATACAAAAACGTAAGAAAAAAAAATTGTTTTTACGAAACACTGTTTTAGCTTAACTTAGTAGGTTAATTGAAGACTGTAAGAGTAGGTTAATAGGTATAATATAATATTGAATAGTGTAAATTAAGACCTTTGTGGTTTCTATACACTATCGCGTGACCTTGTAAATATAATTTAATTTTGTAAAAAATAAAAAATGTGTAAATTGATAAAGAATTCCTTCGCACTAATGTAATGTAATCAGCTTGTAGATTACATAAGAATGAACTTAATATTATGTCAATGCTGACAAATTTATTTGCTAAACAATATTGACAATGTCGATATCATTAGCAATGTCGTCGATCCATTGATGCTTCAACTAGCTTCGCGTATTTTCCTGCAAAACTACTCTTCCATCCATCCATCCATATCAGCCTATGGACGTCCACTGCTGGACATAGGCCTCCTCCAAAAGTTTCCACTCTGCGCGGTCTTGTGCCTCCCTCATCCATCGGCTTCCCGCCGTCCTAAACTACTCTTAGTCTTCACTAATCTGATCACTCATAAAAATACCGGGATGGGCTTATCATAAAGTACTTTTATTCAATACATTAACAGTACATTATTAGTTTACATATGGATTAATGTAATATGTAGTAACTAATCGATTTTTATAATTATCATTAAGTTCGGGCGTATGCCTTACCGCGTTAGTCAGAGGATAAACCTTCAAGTTAAACAACGTGTACCAATAAATTATAATTTAGGGTATTTTACGCTGTTGACGTGTTTCAAAGTAAAAGTATTTTTTTTGGTCTTTTTTAGTTTACAGTTTGTAATTTTCCGTTATCAAAGGGACCTCGTGTTTTACATCGTCTTCAATTTGGTTAGTTTACTATTCTATTTACCAAAATGCACGATCATTGCGCACTACCTCGATCATGTTTCGAAGTTTTTTTGTTTGACCTTGAGAAATATCAAGTTATGTCCGGCAGTCACTTGAGTAAATTAATGTTAACTGTATTTTCTTAGCGCAATTTAGAAGAAATTATATTATCTGTTTCATTTCGTATCATATATTATTAAAGAGAAAGTATAGAGTTCCACGAAGCGTCTTAAGTAACTGATTCTTAATCGATTAAAGCTCATGTGATACTTACTCCATGCTACGCTGAATAGAGGAACTGCTTAGTAACTTACAGTTTTTCAGAAGCGTCTGTTAATAGCTTCATAATTATTATTTTAGTAGAGTCTTAATACTTTCTTGAATGAAATACTAATAAACACATAAGTATAATTACGATATACCGCCAGGGTAAACAACCTCATCTCTTGATTACACTCTAGTCAACATTACATGTTTTAAACAAACATTGTACTATATTAATTACATATAGGTATGATTAACTTAATAATTGCAACGATTCAAGATAATTATGAAATATGTATTGCGTGTTATAGGATGCTGGAAAAATTGTCAGTAGCTGGTTGGCGCATAGCAGGTGCGTATTGCAGTTTACCAAAGACCGGCGTGCATATAAGACAAGGTTCATCATTGGCAATGGGCTCCAGTTTCTTTTTTAGGCAGGTTAGTTCTTTGTTTATTAAGTCTGAAGTCCTATGTTAGTATGTATTTGTTATGTGAATAAGTTTTTTTAATGTTTTTGATATTATAATATTTTTTAAATTGATGTTTACAAGTACCTAATCATACGAGGATATGGTACAATAGATCTTAGATTAAAACTACAATAATCTCTACTTAATTATAGGTGTAGATCTCAAAATTGTAAAAGTTATGACGTTTAAAATAAGTACGTAACTGTTATTACGAGTATAAAATATAGAATTCCTTTTTTAAAAGGGTTTAATACCTATGATATTGTGTAAGGTTGTTACATTGGCATGACACAGCAACTACTAACGGTGATGTAACTGTGTTGCCCTATGTAAATTTGTTTGATTATGTTCTTTGATAGAGTCAAAGTAAAATCGACTAAGACGATATTAGCGGATTAAAATAAAAGTGAAAAAATAATTTAATTATTTTCTTTTATACACACATAAGTAATATCTACATAGATATTATTGACACAATAGGAAGAGGTCAATTGTTTTTTTTTATATTTATTTATCATCAGCCAATTGACGTCCACTGTAGCCTGCTGGACATAGGCCTCGTCCAAATATTTTCACTGTACTGTGCCTCCCTCATAATAATTTTTATCATTTATGCTCGATTAGTATAAAATAAATTTTAATTTGTTGAGTGAATAACAAATAGCACCATGATAATAGTTTTTTTTCTTGGCCATTACAACATGCATTATTGTAAATATCCATTGAGAAATAAGTCCTATGTGTATAATGTAGCTATCTCTTAGATAAGATGTTTATTATAATTGATCCAGTGTATTATTTACGATAAGGTTAATAATAAATATGTTTGTATGAGTTACACAATCGATGTGCTATTGACATTTTATCTATAATTACGGTAGAAGCAAATGGTAAACATTACTTTACGCTTTTTATGAAAGCGATTGTCTTTTTTTTGTTATTTTTGTATTTATTGAAACAATGATGGGCATTTATTAGCACAGCTGTTAGGAGGAAAATTACTATGCAAAAAGTATTGGCATAGGGTTGTATTTCTTCGGCCTAGTTTTTTTCAATTGATCATCTCTTACGACGATACATTCCTGACTGAGTCCTATTTGTAGTTTTCCGTAATTATGGCTATCCTTCCGTAAGGCTGTGGTTTTCTCACACTGCTACTACACGCAGATACGTAGAGTTTAAACAGATATAAGCCAGGTAAACTGACTTAATTTTTTTAAAGGGAGAGCAAGACAACGAATATCTCCTTTTTAATGATCCATGAGAGGAGGCCTATTTCCAGCAGTGGGCGTCTCTAGGCTGATATGATGATGATGATGATGATGATGATGATGAATGCTCCATTAGTACATGACATCCAAAGCCATAGACAGAAACATATTTTTAAGTTAATAGTAAGCGCAAAAATTTTAATTTTAAAATATCGGTTGTTACCAAGAACCTCTCGAATGTCATCACAATCATTACTTATCGTCTGGCCAAGGTCGAATGATAAGTTATTTCAAAATCAAAATCATTTATTATTTGTAAAACATAGGTGATCAATACAATTCAGTTCTTATAAATACATAAGTGTGCGCTATGTTTTGTCTATGGTAAGACATACAAATATGGGAAGGTGAATAAATTTGCTACAATTTAAGTCACACACACCAAACATCACAAAATTATTACAATTTGAATCATATTAGGATTATACATTTTATATTAATGAATCAATAATATGTCTCTATTTTCCATAATATTATTATTATATAATAAAAAAATAAGAAATCAGAAGTATATAAGGACGGCATACATTATAAATTAATAAAATAACATTATTATTATATTTAGATTAAACTCATTACATATTACATCAAAATTACATTACACATTAAATTAAAATTATGAATTTTATTATAGATACATTACAAATTAATTATTTAGGAACTCATCTACCGTGTAGTAACATTTACTAATTAAAGTCTCTTTTAGGCTTTTTTTAAATGCATGAGTAGGAAGACTTTTTATTTAGTCCGGTATTTTATTGTAAATTCTAGGTGCAATGCCGAAAAAGCTTTTGTACATTAGAGATGTATTACATTGAGTGTGGCACAATTGATTCTTATACTGCGAGCGTATTGGCATTTTTCTAACATCTGATACTTTAACAAATAGGTGTATGTTTGCTTTCACAAATAATGCAGTTTCCAAAATATATAACGAGGGGAGAGTCAGTAGCTTTAAAGATTTAAAATGTGGCATGCAGCTATCAGTAATTTTTAAATTGCACATTGACCTTATGCATCGTTTTTGCATTTTGAAGATAAGCTCCCTATCTGTGGACTGCCCCCAAAAGATTAGCCCATATCTTAAAATTGAGCCAACCAGCCCATGGTAAGCCGTTAATACGGTATCAATATTTACTTTTTTAGATAGTTGGAAAAGTGCAAATGCTGACTGGCTCAGTCGCTTACATATAACTTCTATATGGGGCTTCCAGGTAAGTTTGCTGTCAATTGTGATTCCCAGGAACTTAATATTAGTAACCTCTTCTATCTCAACGCTGTTATAGGCAATATTTACTTTAGGAATTTCTCGACGCTGATGAAAATGCATTAATTTAGTCTTTTTTAGATTTATGATTAAATTATTATTATTAAGCCAATTTATTATGTCAGTAAGAGATTTGTTTATGTCGTTTTCATAATTGTCTGGATTTTTACATTCAATTATAGCAGTACTGTCATCTGCGAATAGTACCATTTTCTGGTTTGTGGCTTTTGGAAGATCGTTAATGTAGATGAGAAACAATAACGGTCCCAATACGCTTCCCTGCGGAACACCAAAAGTTATGCGTTTCGGGGTTGATGTGTAAGTTGTAACCATTTTAGTTTTTGGACAGATTTTAGTAACCTCCGTGCACTGGTACCTATCACCCAGATATGACTCCAGCAATTTGAAGATGTTACCTCTGACACCGTAGGCATGTAGTTTTTGTAGCAGGATCTTATGGTCTACATAATCAAATGCCTTAGTCATATCCGTGTAAATAGCACAAATAGGATTCTTTTTATCTACTGAAGTAATGATTTTAGCTATTAGTTCAAACAGAGTCATATTAATAGTTGTATTTTTTCGAAATCCCATTTGTTCGTTACAAAACAGTTTATATTTTTCAAAATAGTGTGTAAAGAGATTCGTATATTATTTTTTCTATTACTTTTGATAGTATTGGAATCTTTGCAATGGGCCTATAGTTTTTTAAGTCGGTTTTATCATCTCGTTTGTGTAATGGCTTTATAATGACGTTTTTTAGGCTATTTGGGAACACGCCTTCGGAGATGCACAAATTTATAACATGGGTGAGTGGTGGGGCTATTATATCCTTTACATATTTTAACACTTTAGTGGACACACCGTCGTAGCCGACAGTCTTTGTATTTTTAAGATTGTTTATTGTTTTAATTACATCATGGTTTGATACAGGCAGCATAAACAATGAATGAGATGTTATATTATCAAAGATAGGTTTATTTTTAATCATATTTAAGTGTTTTATATTATTCTCTATGTCATCAATGAAGTATCTATTAAATTCATTAGCAATGTCAGTGGGATTTTTAAAATGAACATTATCTTTTTTAATTGTTGAAATAGACTCTTGTGGGATAGATGTTTTGGAATTATTAATAATTTGCCAAGTAGCTTTTCCTTTGTTTGTGGACGTTTTTATAAAGTGATTATTTTGTGCCTTTTGTGTTAATTTAATTATTTTCTTGTAAAGCCTTGTGTAATTTATAAAATGTTGCCTATTTTTATCATTAGGATTAAGTCTATATGTCCAAAGTAA
The DNA here is from genome assembly GCA_905475405.1 of Schrankia costaestrigalis. NCBI lineage: Eukaryota > Metazoa > Arthropoda > Insecta > Lepidoptera > Erebidae > Schrankia > Schrankia costaestrigalis. The sequence goes on along the minus strand of FR997840.1, from coordinate 13,741,891 downwards.
CTGCCTTTGTTTTCGACTACATACTTTTATACCACGAGTAATCCATCTCGTTGGCTTATTACATGTAAGAGTTATAATTTTTTGTGGAAAACATAATTTATATAAAAGCAGAAAGTCTTCCATAAAGCTATCATAGGATTGGTTTGCTTCCCTAGTATCGTATACTTGGGTAAATGATAGACATTCTAAATATGTTTTAAATTTAGACAAGTTATTTTCTGATATGTCTTGTGTTTCAATTTTCCAATGCTTTAAGATACTAGTTTTTTTTATGGGGACTTTAAGTATTTGCGATGTATGGTCTGAGAGAATTAAATCAATAATATCTACCTTATATCCCTTTCGATAATTGTGAGCGAAGTTATCGATGCATGTTTTACTGCTTAGTCTGGTAGGCATGTGAAGTGCTAGTTTTAAGTTATACATCAAGAGAAATGATTCTAGCTCTAGTGAGGTTTTATTTTTTTTTAACACATCTATATTGAAATCTCCTGCTATGACTACTTTTTTGTTCGAAAGCTTAATTCGTCTTAATATGTAATCCAGTTTTTCGTAAAATACCGAACAGTCATGCTTAGGCACTCTGTATATGCAAATAATAATAATATTATGTGATGTTAACTCTATTGCACAACATTCAAAGATCCCTGAGACGGACTGTCTCGATATTTCATGTATTTCTTTAAATAGATATCCTGATTTAACTAAAATACATGTGCCCCCTCTATTTGTATTTCTTGAGAAGTGTGCTGCTAGACTATAATTAGGAATGTTTATTGTATGCTCGTTACCTGATTCTACAAAGTGTTCAGAAATACAAATAATATCTACTTTTATCCCCCTATAGGACAACTCTTCCAGCTTCACTATAAGAGCATCTGATTTGTTAATCAAACCTGCAATATTTTGATGTAAAATGTTAATGTAGTTATAGAAAAAACTCAGACTCTGTTTGTGTTTGTGTGTCTGATAGGCAAAGCGATCGGTCTTTTTGGACGCAGTCAACTTTTGTTTCCTCTAAGTAACATGAGCCTATGTATAAGATCATATCTACCAAATCAGATATTATAATTTGAAGACCTTTATGATTTATGTTTCCCAATCGGTTATATGAATCGTAAGTGTATGGTAAATTACAATTAGAATCGAGGATATATGCGTACTTATATGTTTCAGCGTCAAGATACAATAGGTTGTTAAAAGTATCTACACGGCTATTATACATTACATTTGAGTTTTCCATGTATTTAAAAGACGGCAAGCATATTATAAAATTTGTGTGTTGTAAGGGCATGAGTTTTGTGCGAATAAGAGTAACTAGTTCTATATAATTTTGTGTTTTTAGAAAATCTTCCTGCCCAATATAAATTACACAATAATCAGAACACGTAAAATTTTCTACTTTTTTTTCTATACCATTTAGCAAAACTTGTATATTACATTTAGGGAAACGGTAATGACATATCTCATTACTCAGTAATTGATTACTTTCAATTATGCTATACAACCTGTTTGATGATTCACTACTTATTAGATGAACCTTGTGTTTCGGAGATGTTGACATCGGTGATGGACTTGTAATATATGAGTTCCTTAAATTTCTTTGAGCAGTGTAGACGTCATTTATGTTGGTGTTGTCCACTGGATTACTATGTGGTTTGTTGCCCTTGATAATGTCTGTTGAACAATGTTTCTCACACAGTGGCCTCATTTTGGAGCGTATTTCTGTGTTGTTTACGGGAGGTTCCTTATTAATAATTTCTATTGAAGACTGCTGTTTTTTCAGCAAAGAATTTTCGTGGAAATCTGTTGAAATTCTTCTTGGAAGGTTCTTTTTTCTTCCTCCACTTGCTGGAGTTACATTAGTGGTGTAGTTCAGCTTTTTAAATAAATCGATCGTGTTTTTGTATTTTTCTACTAATTCTTTGAGATCTTTATTTTCTAGCGATAAATTGTCTATTTCTAGATCTGCTGACTCTAGCTTCGATGTGAGTTGTTGTATCTGAATAGTTAATTTTGCAACATTCTCGTCTATAGAAATGTCTTGAACACTCATGTGTGAATATTCAAATAGACTATGGTTTGATAGATCATGTAAGGAAGTACTTCTCATGGGTTTACGCAACGTCACGTTACTGTCTGTAGACATTTTTTTGTTTTTAAATAATGATAAAAATATATTTTTTTATTTCTTTTTTTTATATTTCTGTTTTTGTGTTTTTTGTATTTTTTTTTTTTAGTATCTTTTTTTTTCCTAATAAGTAAATTATTATTCTTTATCGGGTCAGCTTAGTTATAACTTGAAGAAATAACTTTCAAAAAGTGGATATTGTAACTCAGGATCGAAACCACGACCAGCTGTACGGCAGTCCAGTGCGTAACCTAATGCGCCAAACGTATCTTACAAATTTAAGTCGAAATACTCGATCACATTGAAAATAACGTCTGGACGTTACGTGCCCTCTGTTTATCACTGTGTGTACTAGATTGGTGTAAGGGGTCTTGTTTATGTGCAATATAGACGGTATTGGCTATATTCCATAGATGGCGTTGGTTCAACGATCAAAATTGCAAATCATTGTAAAAATATGCATACTATATTTTTATTTTCGATCAATTTCGCAACTGATTATCATAAATAGCACTTATTCACTGTTTAGTCACATAAATTATCTTCCGTGAGTATTTTTAAATGGTATTTGATACTGATAAAGTCCAAAATGTATAATTTTATTTTTTAGTAATTTAGATTCTTTTATTGACTTTGTTTCACTTATTTGGTGTTAGTCCACAATTTATGTATATAGTCACTACTTTGTACACACAATTCACTGGTCTTCGCATTAAATAACACAATTATTTATGTTTTTTCGAATTTAAAATACGGAGCTAATGTTTATCGTTGGCAATAGCGCCATCTCATTTCGATTCGGTTTGTTTATTGTCTTTGCCTTACTTTGCATTGATAGTTTAATGTCTGTTAAAAAGAAATAAAGGAAGGTATCTATGGCGTGTTCAATCTTATTGTAACAATAAGAGAGCAAGAGTACCGGTTAAGTTCCTAAAAATAAAACTAGGTCTTAAAGTTAGGACGGGTAAAATGCAGTTAAATTAAAATTAATGTTATTTGTAAATTAAGGCTTAAAACATTGGTATTGGTACATCTAATCGTATCTACACTGAAGTACACATATTAGTATTACAGGCGTTTATTTGACATGACGCGTTTATGTAATAAGAAAATCAAAGTCACTTTGTTGATGATTGCTCATAATTATATTATTTGCATGAAGTCATCCATGCTTAAACTTAGGAATAGCTACGTCATCCACATAACGATAATTGAGTTTGCTAGTTGTAATCGTGATGAGCATATTTTGTTGCTTTTTTGTGACACTAGTATGAGATATGTAATTAAAAAAACGATTATTAGTCGGTCATAGCGATAAGTCAGATAATATTGTATATCAGGATCTTCTTTTATGGCCTTTATAATTAAGTAAGAGGCTTATACTTCTTGAAAAGTACCTATCCAGCAGTAGACGTCTTTTGGTTCAGATAAGATTATGAGATTATAAAAAACTAGATTATATAGTAATATATAGAATCTTATTTATATCTCAGTAGTAGAAATGTAAAAAAAATTAAAACGTAGCTTATTCCCAACTTTATATCCAAAGAGAGCGAATAAGATTTAATAACTTGGAGTGCCTTATCGCATGCGTTAGTTTTTAATCAATTTCGTAGGTGCAACAAATAAGGTACGCATCTAATCAACAGATTAGATTGGAAGGTATTGCGTCTTGCAGCGTGATATGAATACGCAACATTAAAATTAGGTCGTTTAGTATCGCTGTTTGTTAGTATCCATGTTTGCGTTGTTAACTTGCCTAAAACGGCGGTTAGCAGAAATAATAGATAAGTAATTGTATATATACAAACATAAAATCACGCCTTATCCCGTCCGGGGTAGGCAGAGACGACAGAACGCCACTTGTCACGATCCTGGCAAACAGCTTGGGCCTCATCCACATTCATTAAGCGAGTCATACATGCTCGTCGGTTACGAGTGCTCTTTATTTGGCCCTTCTCCAATATGCAACCTATCTGGTCAGCATTCCGTGGCCTACCCGCACCGACTAATCCTTTCACACTAGCCTTGTATACTTGTTTCGTCAAACGCTCATCGTTCATTCTCTCAATGTGACCAAACCAACGCAACATTACTTTCTCGATTTTGGTCAATATATCATCTTCACTCTCCACATTCTTTCATAAGTAATTGTGTCAGCTCGATTATGACCGACATGGTTATTATGACTACAGATAGCGCGCGAGTTGAATGCAGAGTGACCTAATTATAATTATTGATTGACATTCATGTCGATAAAGGAGATGTTCCATTTGCCCATACATTCTGGGCCCAGGCAAGAACTTACACGAAACCATGTGTGTTTTGAAGTTATATTACCACCGTATAGGCCTGTGTATTTTTTTTTACAGTTAAACTCCGAGGATATGAGATATGTGGTATTTAAAGTGGAATTATGTCATACTCCAAATAGCTCAAAATACATTTTTCACTTATAAGTTACCTAATTATTCTATTTATTAGAATATTTGAATGTCTAAAATAAAACCTACATATAATCCATAATCAAAAGCGAATTTATAGTCAATAATAATCTGCAAATCACATCAAAACATTCACAAATACGTCGTAGCAACACAAATCACAAACAAAGTACATTAACACAAATGGGGTGACAGATGTTAAATGTGTTGCAGTGATTTAAAAAAAATTACATCCGATTTTTCATTAAAATAAAGACAAAATAATAGTGTTACTGTAAGGAGATGCCTTAGCCGTTTCCCGTAATTGTAATACGATTTGTTAAGTAAGCATGTAAGTGTACTTTAATACATTTTATATTACTCATTAAACGCAACTAAGAACAAGCAGACGTCTTTCATTGGCTCTACTATCCGACATATCTACACACACTAAAACCAGCATATTACATGGCGACCCTGCCTTTGAAGAACACCTAAAGAAGAAAAAGAAACAAGAATGAAGAACAAAAAATCTATAAAATAAGAAAAAAAAAGTCCGACTTCGGCGAAACAACATATTGAAAACGAAAAAAAAAATTGAAGATACAAGATTACAATTTGAAAATGGGAAAAACAAATTCAAAAGAAGAAGTTATAATAGCGCAGAACGCTAACGGTGAAGCCAACGCCTCTACTAGCCAGAATATTTCAAAACCAATGAGTGTTGTTGAAATACTTTTGATTACAATACTTATTATCATACTTCTTGGAGCAATGTACCACTTATACCAAAGGTGCCAAAGGAATGCTGTCAAAATACTTCGAAGAGAACTGAACGCAAGTACATTTAGCATCGCCGCCCAACCGCAAGCACTTTCATCAGTTTAGAGCAAGTAACTCCCAGCAACATTATAACCAGGATTTAGCACGGAGTCCAGCAACATTATAACCAGGATTTAGCACGGAGCGGAGTAGCAGTAGACTCTCCACATCACTACTCCACACGTCAACGAGCAGCACTGCCTAGAATCAGGTTTTTTTTAACGGCCGAAATTTAGTTTATTATTTTAATTACGTGTATCCTACATGTTATTTTGTTATGCCTATACAGGAATTAACATCTATTCTAAGTGCATTAAAAGATACGAAAGATTATCTTATTAAAATTGGTCCTGTACGAAGACAAACATCCCATACAGCACAGCAAAAATTACTATCAGCACAGACTGAATATTGTAAATTGGAGCGTATTTTGTTAGAGATTCAAAACAAAATTAAAAATTCTGAGATAAGTGCCGAAAGTTTACAAACTATTCATTCCATTATTAATAATATACATCTTGTATATAACAAAATTATTAGAATAAATAAAATGACCTCGGAATCGTCGGATTCCTTATCAAACATGTCTGTTGAACCATTTAATTTAAAAACAGCCATAGCACTTTTGCCCCTCATGACAGGGAAGGAACAAGATACGTTACGTCTAATAGACGGTATACAATTGTATAGTTCTATGATCAGTGATAACACTAAAGCCCAACTTATAGAATTCGTTTTAAAAACAAGGTTATCGGCGGGTGCAAAATTACGATTAAAATCTACTTATGCAACTGTAGACAGTTTAATTCACGATATGCGTACATTTTTAATACAGAAAAAGTCCGCTGTATCACTTCATACCAAGCTTTTAAGTAGTAAACAAGGTCGTAGATCTATTGAGCAATTTGGCGACGAATTGGATAAGTTATTTGTAAATTTGACTATTGCACAGTCCGACGGAGACGATACGAAGTTCTCCACATTGCGTCCTATTAATGAGAAATTAGCGATTAAGCGTTTTTCAGACGGCTTATGCAATGTGCGACTGAGTACAATTATAGCCTCACGCCAATTTGAATCATTGCCGGAAGCTATTAGAGCAGCTGTTGATGAACATACTATGTCTCCAAACGAAGACCATGTTTTGAACTTTAGGCCACAAAACCGATCATATTATAAACAAGGTTTTTCACAGTCAAACAGGGGAACTAAAAATTTTCATCATAATCGTAATTATTATCAATCAAATGATAATAAAAATTTCAAACAATATGTTCCTATGTCAAGTTGTAGCAATAGGTTCATGCGCGGCAGTTCACACGGGACAGTATCGCGTGGCCGAGGTTTCATGTTACCTCGCACACCTGCGCCTGTGTCTGGGCGTAGCGCGCCACAATACTTTCCGCGAAATAACTACAATAATATGCGACCACAAGTAAAGAGTTTTTCTCACGATATGCAAAAACCATACACAGTAGATGCATCGAATAAAACTAATGAGTTTTTTCGTCCCTTTAATGAATGATAACAATGTTTTTAGTTATGATAAAAGTAGTATAATTTCTCTTAACGTAATATCAGGTAACTGTACTAGCTTCTTAATTGATAGTGGAGCAACTATATGCACATTAAAGTTTGAATGGTTAAATGAGTACTTCTTAGATAAGCTTTGTTATGACAACATAACTATAAACGGTATCGGAGGACAGTTAGTATCGGAAGGTTATGTTTATTTAGACTTAGTTTATGAAGGGTTAGTTTTAAATCAACAATTTTATGTTTTTAAGAATTTAAATTGTGTAAGTGATGGCATATTAGGCCACAATTTTTTAAAGCGGTATAATGCTGAAATTAATTATAATAAAATGAATATTTGCTTGTCAAATAATATTAGTAGAGTATGTATTAGCTTAGAACGTAATAATAGGTTTAAACACGTTATACCTTCGCGATGTGAAGTTATTAGGCATATTCCTTGTAGTGTTAGCGAAGATATTGTAGTATTAGCTCATGAAGTTTGTTCAGGAGTTTTTATAGCTGGCTTGATAGCAAAACCAGTTAATAATTATATTCCATTAAGAATTTTAAATACGAGAGATGAAGAAGTTACAATCGATTTATCTCATTTATGTATTAATTTATATAGTGAATTTGATGTGTGTCAATTTACCGAACAACATATTTCAACTGATCGGATTAAGACACTTTTTGAGTTTCTTGATTTAAATTATATGAATAAAGAGGAGAAAATCAGTATAGAAAACATATGTGCAAAATATGCCGATGTTTTTCATTTACCAGGCGATAAGTTATCAGTTACAAACTTGATGGAACATAATATAACATTAAAAGATAACGAGACACCGGTTTATGTGAAACCGTATAGAATTCCTCATGTTCTAAAAAAGGAAGTAGAAAAACAAATTCAGGACATGTTGGATAATGATATTATCGAGGAAACCTCATCTGAATGGTCGAGTCCAGTGTTATTAGTGCCAAAAAAAGTCGATAAAACAAACAAAAAAAAATGGAGGCTTGTAATCGATTATCGTCATTTAAATAAAAAAATTCAAGACGACAAATTTCCTCTACCAAATATAACCGAAATTTTAGACTCTTTAGCAGGTAATATATACTTTTCTAAATTAGATCTTTCACAAAGTTATTACCAACTTTCCCTTAATGAAAATTCACGTAAATACACTTCTTTTAGTTTAGATAAAATGTATCAATTATCTTTAGATCAAAATTCACGAAAATGTACAGCTTTTACGGCCGGAAAACAGTACCAAATGAAACGATGTCCTATGGGACTCAAGACCAGCCCAAGTGTTTTCTCAAGACTCATGACTATAGCTATGGCAGGAATAAACTATAAAAAATGTTTTATTTATTTGGACGATTGCGTTTGCATAGGAAAATCGCTCTTACATCATAATAAAAACCTAATTAGTATATTAAATCGGTTACGAGAAGTAAATTTAAAATTAAACCCAATTAAGTGCGAATTTTTAAGACACGAAATTGTTTATTTAGGGCATAAAATAACATCGGAAGGAATTTTTCCTGACCCATCTAAAATTGAAACGTTGCACAATTATCCAATACCTACCTGTGCAGATGACGTAAGAAGGTTTGTTGCATTTGCAAACTATTATAGACGTTTTATACCATGTTTTGCTAAAATCGTATACCCTATGAACGTATTATGCAAAAAGGGTGCCAATTTTGTTTGGACATCTGAATGTCAAACAGCCTTCGAAAATTTAAAATTAGCTCTTTCCAATCCACCAGTTTTGGATTACCCAAATTTTTCGGATGATAACATTTTATGTTACAAACAGACGCGTCAATAATAGGATTAGGCGCTATATTATCAAACAGTAATGGTAAAGTTATCGCGTATGCCAGTCGTAACTTGAAACCTGCTGAAACAAGATATCCAATAATAGAATTAGAATTACTTGCCATCGTTTGGGCTGTAAACCATTTTAGACCTTATTTGTATGGAAAAAAATTCAAAATTTTTACTGACCATAAACCACTTATTTATTTGTTTAATGTAAAAAATCCCAATAGTAGATTGACAAAATTTCGTTTATACCTTGAAGAATATGATTTTGAGATAGAATACGTTCCAGGTCGAAACAATGTGGCTGCAGACGCATTGAGTAGAATATCTGTGACATGTAAAGATTTAAAGAAAATGCAAGAAAACGTTGTCAATGTTTTAACCAGAAAACAACATAAAAATCTGGTATTGACACGTACAAGTCAAGAACAAACTGATGAGATTCCTTCAGCTAATTGGCCTGATCAACCAGTTGCTGTCGAAATACTCAAAAAACCTGACAATATAATTGAATTAATTTTCTCTAGCGAATTTAAAGAAAAATGTTTAAAAAGTAAAGATAGTATTATATCAGATGCAAAACTTTGCATATTTATTCCATCGCAATGTGCGATATATCTAGACTCCCGATCATTATCTACCATAGAGGTGTTAGTGAGGGACTTAGATAAATTTTGTCAAAGGTTAGGCATAAATGAGTTGCTAATAATCAAAAATAGAAATGCTAGCATAATAAAACTTTTATTGAGTGAAAGTAAGAAATTTAAACTTAACTTACCTCGTTTCTTAGTTATAAAGAATATAACGAGAATATATAATGACGATGATAAAAAAGTTATACTCAACGATTTTCATCTATTACCTAGCAGTGGCCATGCAGGGATGAATCGAATGATAAATAACATTAAAAAGTACTATTTTTGGCCTAGCATGTCTAATGACGTTGCTAAGTATGTACAAATGTGCAAAAATTGTCAAATACAAAAACAAACTAATAGGAACATAAAAGAACCTATGGTTATTACGTCTACGGCTAGTTCAGCCTTTGATAGGATTAGTTTAGATTTAATGGGTCCCTTAGATGTAGATAATTATAATAACAAATATATTTTAACTATCCAATGCGACTTGTCGAAGTTTATCGAAGCATATCCGATACAACGAAAGGATACAGTTACGGTATCAAGATCATTTGTAAATAATTTTATTTTACGCTATGGTATACCGAAAGAGATTTTAACCGATAACGGAACTGAATTTATGTCATCAGTGTTGAAAGAGACATGTGATTCGTTAGGTATTAAAAAATTAAATTCTACACCTTATCATCACGAGACCTTAGGTTCCATAGAAAATTCACATAAACATTTGGCAGCTTTTCTCAGAATACAATGTACCAATAATAGAGATAATTGGAGTGATTGGATACCCTTTTGGTGTTTTTCTTATAATACTAGTGTACACACCGAAACAAAATACACTCCTTATGAATTAGTTTTTGGCAAACTATGTACCTTACCAAGCAATATACAAACCCATGTTGATCCCTTATATAATTTTGAAAGTTATCCCTTAGAACTCAAATACAGATTACAAAAAGCTAGTGCCGATGCAAAAGAAAATTTGTTACATAGTAAACACTTAAGAAAATCCTTTTATGACAAAAATGTACACACCATGAAATATAAAGAAGGTGACTTAATATTATTGCGAAATCAAACAGGTACCAAATTAGATAATATTTATAATGGACCATATAAAGTTTTATCAGATATCTCTCCTAATGTTAAAATATTAAAAGATAACAAAGAATATATTGTACACAAAAATCTTACCAAGATATTCCATTGCTAATAAAAAAAAATTATATTTGCCTACATACTGTCTGTCTTTATTATACCAATAAATTATGTACACTATAAGTTTAATATGATGATGGTAGAATGAATAAATACTATTATTAAATTTGGTTATTAATTAAGTTAATTTAAGTTAACGATAGTAAACAAATTGAATTGTTTAAATTATAATTTACTGTAGAATAAGTTGAATTGTATTGAAAAAAAAAAATAATTAAAAAAAATATATACCTATATTTTATTTTCTCTCTCCGATGGAGGGAAGTGGATTGTACTTTCGGGGGAGGTGTAAGGAGATGCCTTAGCCGTTTCCCGTAATTGTAATACGATTTGTTAAGTAAGCATGTAAGTGTACTTTAATACATTTTATATTACTCATTAAACGCAACTAAGAACAAGCAGACGTCTTTCATTGGCTCTACTATCCGACATATCTACACACACTAAAACCAGCATATTACATTACAATAGTAGGTATTGCGTACAAGTTCTATTTTTTTAACGATTAAAATATAATGTATTAAAGATTCAAATACATTGTTTGTGATTATTATACTTTTATATGAATAAAATATATTTTATCCCAAACTTTATTTTTACCCACATAATATTATTTTATTTTCAAGGGTGGCAACATAAAAGATATCCGCCATTAATTCAACCAATGAGTGAGGGAATTAAATACTGTTCACAACCATTTAAAACTAAAATCTTTCCCCCAAATTCTACGGAGAAATGGAAAATACTAATTGATTTTATTCGCTCTGGGCCCCAAATGGAACATCTCCTTTAAACAATGTTATAAGTTTAATTTTATTTAGTACACTAGGTTAACATGATGAAAAAAAAAACTATCATAATTATCACATGTTTTTAATAATCATTTGTCAAAACGGAATAAAAAAATAACACGGGACCTTGAGTATTACTATTAACACAATAACACGGCAAACGTACGACAGTTGACAAGGATGGCACAGCACTACACTGCAGGCGCGTGAGGTGGGGCGTGCGGATAGCGGGGGGAGATGCTCCCGCTCTTTACCTCAGACCCCGACTGCATTCAACTCGCGCGCTATCTGTACATGGCATGATGATGTTGTGGTAGGGTACACAGCTTGCGGAAATGACTACGTTGCATGGAGCAGAATCTAATTTCTGAAATTGCGACCACGTACGGACTAGTGGTTAACGCAATGTGGACCTAATAGTTTTTGCATAATGCCTTCATAATTTCTTCGCAAATTAATTGTGTATATTAATATTTCCAGCTGTTCGACTCAGTGAGCAGCACGTACACGTATTTGTTAGCAGATACGAATACCTGCGAGGCGGTGCTCATTGACCCAGTGCTAGAACACGCAGAGAGGGATGCTAAGCTCATTGGAGAACTTGGCTTCAATTTATTATATGCCTGTAAGTGTTATAATGGTTTTTAATACAGTTTTTAAATTTAATGGAGACTTTTTTGAGTGGTGATGGAGTAAAAATACATGGTGTCACAACTCTATCTTATGGCTGTCGTAAACGCCGTCTAAGGGAAATTTAATGAATTATATCTATCTACCAAAATGTATGTATGTAAATTTTGCATAAAAATCAAGTTGGGAAAACTTGTTCAACACTAAGTAAGGCTTGTTGAGCAAATTATTGTATAAATTAAAACCTGGATGTTCTATGTGTCCTAATAAAAGTTTGTAAATTCATCCGCGACACGGGAATTTTGTCTAGCAGAAGTTAACTTTATTTTTTATGAATCGAATCTAGAAAATTGAGACCTGTGAGCTTTAGACTATGACCACTATGCCAAAGAGCTATAAGTCATATTTATAAGTAACACAAATAATAATTATTCTTTCAATAACCACTCTCCAATTTGTCTATTCCAGTAAACACACACATGCACGCCGACCATGTGACCGGTACGGGTAAACTTAAATCCATTCTTCCCGGCACAAAAAGTGTCATAGGAAAAGCTTCGGGAGCCCAAGCAGACATACACCTAAACGACCAAGATGTTATCAAATTTGGATGCCACGAACTCCTTGCAACGGCCACGCCTGGGCATACGAATGGATGCCTAACGTATATTTGTAATGAACAGGTTAGTTGGCTATATGATTTTTGCAATTTTCTTTTTATCTGACTCAGTTTTTAAGTTTTGTTAAAATTGGTCCAGTCGTTCCTGAGAAAAAAAAACAAACAAACCGGAACCTGGAACAAACAGACAAACAAAATTGCTAAATATGTATGGTACTTTCATAAGGATCAAATTAGGAAATAAAAAGTCTGGATTTTATGTTAGAAAAAGACACTTTAAGTATTTATCACTATAGACCATAAACAGGCTTTCCCTAGTGACGGATGGAAATTTCACCAACTAATACCACGCTGGCTAGACGGGTTCCTATAGCGTTATTTGACAAGTTTCTTTTCTTTTGCTTTTATCGATGTTTACAATACGAATCTCACGAAATGGGGTAGTATTCTTACTCGCTGCAACACATAGTAAATTGACCTTCTTTACTGGTATAAAATTTTAGATTTTCTTTTTCAAAACAACTATAAAGAACTAATTTATGTTTCAGGCACTAGCATTCACGGGGGACACACTACTGATTCGCGGCTGTGGTCGCACTGACTTCCAGGAAGGGTCATCTAAAACCCTATACAGTTCTGTACACGAACGTATATTCACGTTACCAGATCATTACTCCTTATACCCGGCACACGACTATAGGGGGCAGACGGTCACCACTGTGGGGGAGGAAAAGATATACAACCCGAGATTGACTAAGTCTCTAGAGGAGTTTGAGGAGATTATGCAGAATTTGAATTTACCTTATCCTAGAATGATTGGTGAGTTTCGTTCGTATTAATAAACTGCCTCGGTGGCAAAACGATAATTCTTAACTTTTAAACTATCGCGTTTCATTGTTAGAAATATTTACGCGCATGCTATTTACCTATATTTCGCTTGAAGTTTCGGCACACATTGGATGTCGCGTAGTCGCAAATTGACTATTACGTAAACTCTTCAATTGCAACATTGAAAGTTTGCGGCTGTCGCGCCTAGATGGCGTTGTACAGTTGAGTTCTAGCGGCCCGGCGCTGTATAAAGCAATGGTTAAATTTGGTAGTTGACACGGATGTTCGGGTGGCTTACTTGGTCATGGCGCTGGATGCGTATAGTCCAGAGACGCGAGTTCGAGTCTCGCCTCGAGTACCAACTTTTTTCATTGCATTTCTTTTTTTTTTGCAAATTGACTAGTCTTGATTTTGGATGTTCTTTGTGTCCGATAGTATTCATGACGTTTTTCTGTGTATATGTCACCGGAAAATAACAAGACTCGTAAGTTGATCAATTTCCTAGGTAGTTAATCAACTCTCGGAAAATAATAAACGGCAGTTAAAATGTACTATTTAACGTATGTGTTTTAGTAAGTTGATTAATTTACTGCGTATTGCCGTTAAATCATCCGACAAAGGCAAGGTGTACGTTGATTGGTTAAAAGACTCACGTGCTTTTATGCCGCTCCCCGCCACCCGGCCGCCGCCATTACCGGCTTAAACGTAAACAAATATATTCTAGTCCGTACTTGTTTTTCTATTATAGTAGTAAAATTAACAATTGTTGTTTTGTTTTATTCTCATTATAACGCGTCATTTTATTTATGATGAGTGAAATGGAGTCTGTAGAAATAAACGAACAATTGGTGAGCAATACTAGTTTTGTCGATCGAGAACACTTTGATGCAGAGTTACAAAAGTACTACAGTGGGCTAAGTACAGAAAATAAAAAAACTCAGTGGACAAGTGAAAAAATCCAAAATGTTATTCAAATGATAGAAGAATACAATCTAGCTAAAACTTTAGTAACAGGTGTAATTGCAAAAAAGCCAAAGTTTTGTGTAACTCTAGATGCCATAAATCATTAACATGTAGTAATAAGTAAAATACGAATACAATTATTAGATATTTAGACTGATTGTACTGACTGATTAAACTGATTATAATAATTATTATTAATATAACTTACAATAATAAAACTCTGAGCTCCAATATATTTTTAAACATTTTTCATTTATTTAACATAAATGAACTTTAATATCCCTATATCTAAAATATAAATATTAAAACAACATATCTAAATATTTGTAACTCTATGAAAAAATACTTGCTAAATTCTTATAATGAATGCTGTCGACCAATCAGAGAAAAGTGTATTATGTGACGGATAATAGTGTACCGTCAAATAGTACACTGGGCAACGATTGGTCTATTTGTGGATGATTTTACTTGTAGCAATATAGTTAATTATTAAATTACGGCTAGATACCGTAAGTTGATTAATTAGCTAAAATTCAATGCGTTAAATAGTACATTTTAACTGCCGTTTATTATTTTCCGAGAGTTGATCAACTACCTCGTAAATTGATCAATTTACGAGTCTTGTTATTTTCCGGTGACATATACATAATGATATTGTGAGATTTGTCTTACTCCCTGCCTAAATTTAAATCAATACTGTTGTCTCAGGTGTCCAGTTCGACCGCGCGGCCATAGCGTTTTTTTTTAAAAAAAACCATGTCAATTTTTTGTAAAAATTTGTAGAAGTTGATTCCCAAAACCATAAATTTGTCAAAGATACGGTTAAAAAGTTATAAGGGTTTAAACATGGCCGCGCCATTGAAACGCGGCGAACCGCGCGGCCACTGAGATCTTTAAAACTAAGCCTTGTAGAGACCTGAAATTTACGCAAATGCAAGATTTAATTTGTAAAAAATTTGTAAAAATATAAAAAAAATACTCAGGTTTATAGTTTAAGAGCTATAACACTAAAACCGAATGGCCGCGCCATTGAAACGGTGGAGAAAACGCTATCGCCTGTATCTCGCTGAAAAAAAATCGCAGAGGTGTGTAGTTTATTGTAATTACCCAGATTTGAATTTGTCGAAACTAGGAAAAATACAACAAAAATTCCTAGGTTTA
Source organism: Schrankia costaestrigalis (assembly GCA_905475405.1). Taxonomy (NCBI): domain Eukaryota; kingdom Metazoa; phylum Arthropoda; class Insecta; order Lepidoptera; family Erebidae; genus Schrankia; species Schrankia costaestrigalis. The sequence goes on along the minus strand of FR997840.1, from coordinate 13,726,312 downwards.
TATTTCAGGAGCTATAAGACTAAAACGATATGGCCACGCCATCGAAACGGTGAATAAAACGTTATTTCGCCTGTATCTCGCTGAAAAAGCATCGCAGAGGTCTGGAGTTTTTTGTAATACCTAGATTTTAATTTGTCAAAACTAGTAAAAATACAATAAAAATTCTTAAGGTTATATTTCAGAAGCTGTAGAACATTATCAGTATGTGGTGCGATAGGGTGACCATGTCTTATTGTTTACAGAATACTTTCTACTTATTGTTACAGAAATTATTTTATTTATTTTAATGGTGTATTTTTAAATTGTAATACAACAAATAATAATAATATTGTACTTCTGGTTTTGTAAAAAATAATGAGTGAGAGGAAAAGGAAGAGAGATTTTACCAGTGGAGTTACAAAAAAAAACTGGGGAAGTACGAGTCGGACTCGCCCATGAAGTGTTCCGTAGTAACAAGCAAAGTTTTGCTCTTAACTTTGTTTTTCATAGTGTTTGTATGAATTACAAAGTAACGTGTGCGGTTTTTGAAATTGTGCTATATCTCAAAAACTTATGATTGTATCTTGTTCAAACCAGTTTTCATTGAAAGTTTTTATTGACATTTACATCAATTTTTTTTTCCAACTTTATTATTTCAAAAGTTAGAGGCGGGGGGGGGGGGCTCATTTTACGACTTTGGAAGTGTATATCTTTCAAATGATTGACTTTAGTTTTTTTAGTAATTTTTCCATTCATATAATATTACGCTTAAAGTAAAAACATATATCTACATCCCTGCTAGTTATGATTGTACTTATTTAAAAATGTGGAATCAAAATGATTTACAATCATTTCAAATGTTCTAAGTTAAGTTCTAATTACCTATATGATTTAATAAAACATTAAATAATAATAATCCAGCCTATTATTGTCCCACTGCAGGGCAAACATTATATATTATTATTATTTTTGTTAGTTATTAGATAGTTTTTAGTATTTCATATAAGTTCATATACATAAGATTGTAAATATTTCATAGTAAAATATCTTAACTACACGGTCATCCATACAAATAAAGAGAGAGCTCTAACATAATCATAAAATATTTAAATGCAACATACCTTAATCACTTCTGCTGAATTGTTTACATAATTTACCGAACTGACGTTACACCACAGTACAACACTTAATCGTAATTACACACGAACTGAACATTTTAATAATCAGTAGATCACTTTTTTATCGTGTTAACATCACAACGACACACTGATAACGAAACTCTTACGCTTACGTCGCTGTACCACAGAATAATAAGTACTAACGGCTGTACGCGTCGCACTGACCTGCGGAGGCGCGCGGGGGTGGCGCGTGTGAGATGCAATAGTGTGTAATGCACACTATTATATAATCACATAGCTTAGGGGCGGAGTTGCGTCATTTAAACCAATCTTAGGGCTAGTTTTTCGTAAGTCCACGCGGACTGTAACTGTATTATTGACTTTTCAAGCAATAAACATAATTGTTTTTATATTTATGGTTTCATTTTAATTTTATTTAGAATCCTTGAATTATAATTTCTGTAACAATAAGTAGAAAGTATTCTGTAAACAATAAGACATGGTCACCCTATCGCACCACATACTGATAATGTTCTACAGCTTCTGAAATATAACCTTAAGAATTTTTATTGTATTTTTACTAGTTTTGACAAATTAAAATCTAGGTATTACAAAAAACTCCAGACCTCTGCGATGCTTTTTCAGCGAGATACAGGCGAAATAACGTTTTATTCACCGTTTCGATGGCGTGGCCATATCGTTTTAGTCTTATAGCTCCTGAAATATAAACCTAGGAATTTTTGTTGTATTTTTCCTAGTTTCGACAAATTCAAATCTGGGTAATTACAATAAACTACACACCTCTGCGATTTTTTTTCAGCGAGATACAGGCGATAGCGTTTTCTCCACCGTTTCAATGGCGCGGCCATTCGGTTTTAGTGTTATAGCTCTTAAACTATAAACCTGAGTATTTTTTTTATATTTTTACAAATTTTTTACAAATTAAATCTTGCATTTGCGTAAATTTCAGATCTCTACAAGGCTTAGTTTTAAAGATCTCAGTGGCCGCGCGGTTCGCCGCGTTTCAATGGCGCGGCCATGTTTAAACCCTTATAACTTTTTAACCGTATCTTTGACAAATTTATGGTTTTGGGAATCAACTTCTACAAATTTTTACAAAAAATTGACATGGTTTTTTTTAAAAAAAAACGCTATGGCCGCGCGGTCGAACTGGACACTTATTATGGTCGTAATAATGTTTCTGTATTTATATACGACGACCTCGGTGGCGCGCCGGTAGAGCCAGCGGCTGCCGCGCATGAGGTTGTGGGTTCGATCCCCACGCAGGACAATAATTTGTGAGATCCACAAATTATTGTCCTGAGTCTGGGTGTTCTATGTGTCCGTTAATTGATGTTTGTAAAAGTCCCCGCGACACAGGGCATGATCCCTAGTGCGGGAGTTGTTTTAAAAAAAAAAAAAAAAAAAAAAAGAAAAAGAATATAATAAGTTTTGTTTTTTATTGTGTCATTTTGTTTTGAGCATTATTTTAAATTTAAATTTGTTAATTAATGATTTGTTTTTATTTTTATATATTATTTGATTGTGTGTTTAATTTTTTATTTTTGATTTCTATTTTAACTTTATTTTATTGTAATATAATATAATTTTTATGCAGATAATTCTCGATAATTTATGTATATTTTTGTGTTCTATTTTGTGTTAACTTAACATTGTATAATTGCATGCCGTGGCAGCCTTTAAGTAAGGCAGCACTATATTATGTGTATTAATTCACATGTTTATATTCGCAACTGTGTTAGTGTATGCTTTGTTGGTTGTCCTTAATAATAAATAAATAAATAAAACAGTGAAAATAAGTAGGTTTATAACAAAATAATTAATTAAAGGCTACATATTCAATAAGACGATATCTTTTGTTTCAGACGTGGCTGTGCCAGCGAATAGAGTATGTGGATTACACGAGATAAAATAAACTTTTAGGTCATAATTAGAACAAATATTTATTAGTAAACTGGGGCCTTACTATTGTTTTAGTAAAAACTGTTAAATGACATAATATGTATCTACTATTAGTAAATGCTATTTGTGTAGTAAACATATAGTCCCTGCAGTCATTGTCGTATTGGATTGCGTTCTGCGATTTGCTGTCAAATGCAACCTCATCCAGAAACTCCAGAAATTGTTGATTTTAAACATACACATACTCTTTTTCCATGTGGGCAGAGCCCACGGAACGACTTAAATATTTTTTTATACTCTTCTTATAAATGCGGTTGGCCTATAGACAATATGAGAAGCACCATAGATCTTGGTGGATTGTCGTTGTCTCTGTCTAAGACAAAGGGCCTGTGTATTAATCCTTTCAAGAGTAAAACTTTTATGGTTGTGTAACGGTTAAAATGTTTACCTAATTTATTTATATTCACAAGATTTTTTATATTGTATAATGATTAAAGGTACACCTACATTTTTTATGTATAGTTCCTTTAAGGAAGAAGAAATCGCGAAAAGTCATTTAAAAAAATGTTGCTAATGTATTTTAATTCTGTTTAAATAATTCTATTTATTCTAAAACACCTGTAATGTATTTTTATTATTCATCTTTACCTAGTGTAATAGTTTATATAATATTCCCAGTTACTAATCGATGAATATAATGTATAATAAACACATGTTTTTAATATAATAATATTATTATATAATGATGTTATTGCTTTATTTGTACCGGTAATTTTTTTCGGTCAGCATTAAACTTGTGGGTGTTTTATGTGATTTATACATGATATTATGTACAAATGTATTTTTTTAGATTATTTAAAGTAAGTACGATTCTTGGTATTTTTATTTATCAGATTTATGATTTTTTATGAGGATGTGCAATCAATTTGCACAAAATATGCGATGCAAATTGTGACAAAGGTTTAATGTGACAGTTGACATTTATCTATAAATATAGGTAACAACTTTGGCGCCATTTCTAGGCCTCATAGGTTATACGTCAGACTGAGTTAATACATATGTTTTTTTTTACAAACGAACTAAAGTAACACTCATTTGTATAAGTTACCAGTGAACAAATATCAAATAAAAACAAAAGTGTATGTATACGTTTTTGTTGACCTCTGGGAATGTTAAAACACAATATTGTTTTAATTGTGATTTAATTTAACTGAGGACATGTTTTTTAATCATTTTTAATTGTATATTTTATACTTTATGTATGTTAATTTAGATAATCATTTATTGTATTTATTGTTAATATTGGTTAAAAATAAATTATATTAATATTATACATTTATCTTTTCATTTCATCTTAGGAACCCTACTTATCATCGAATAGGTATCGCCTTAATCAGGTCTTCCGACGCTTTGTAAGTAGGGTGATGCTACCAATTACCTGCACTTTAAGAGTTAGTCCTACTTTAATATCGTTTATCACAGTGATAATACTGATAACGACTTTAACAACATTCTTTCTCGGTTCACTATTAAATAAATCATTGATTTTAATCATAAAGAAATGTTTTTATTCATACACATTTTATTTAGGTGAGTCTGACTAAATAATTACCCTAACACCAATTACTGGCACCATCTTCCGCAATTACTAGCATCGACCGAGCCAATTATCAGCAGCAGCACTGTGATATAAGTCATAAAATTAGGTAGATAAATGAAATAATCCAATGTTTATAGCAAAAAACACTGCCGACAAACTGTTATACAGTTTGGCAGATAAAATATTGTATCAAATGTGTAACTTTCTTTTAATAAAATAAAAATACAATACAAAATATCTTTTATTTATACCTAGCTTAACAACCAATGTTTCAGAAAATAAATATCCAAAAAATAATCAACATTCTTTTGATCCCAATATCAACACTATGAATATAACTGGGATCCTGCCGTTTGGCAAAATATGTTTCGTCAAATTTCACTTCCCAAAAAACTTATCGCAAAGTTTCATTTCCCAAAAAAATGCTTAGCAAATTTACATTTCGCATTTTATTCACTTGGTCAAATATTCATTTGGCAAATTATTACTTGCTCAAATTTTATCACATATTTTTGCGATTAAGTAATTAGTGTCTTCGGTCTAGTGACAAAATGATTATTGTGAATATGATCAGTGTCAGTGTATGTGGAAGTAGCTTTTGTGATTGGAGCAACGATCTTATTTTGGTAAGAATAAAGTATTGTGTTACTTTGATATCTTATCCTGACTGAAACAAAGCGAATATGGTGTTCTACGATATTCGAATATTATTATGATGTTTTAGAAATCGAATACTATGATTTGCAACATTGCATTTGAATGTAATGATTTACATTAACATTTTAAAAGTTTTACTTTGATATTTTGTTTAGAGCGAGGCCGTTGTTCTATTCGATATTATTACAAATTAAAAGAGATTAATATTCTCAACTATTTAAAAAACAAATTGAATGGGTAAAAGTTTCAGTGTCTTTTGCAGTTTTGTTTAAATAATTCGCAAATAGGATAAAAAAATAATGTAAAATGTTAATAACAAAGTCTTGAGAAAAGGCAATAAAGTATTTGTATAACACACTCTCAACACTTTAAATGTAATTATGTCCCACTGCAGGGACGGGCCTCCTCCTGTGACGGAGGGATACTTGAGCTACTAATACCATGCTGGCCAAACGGATTGGTATAGGTTAGGTTAATTTTCCTTCTTTTTATTTCGTTAAGATAATATTCACGAAAGGTAAGAATATTAACTTATTCAATTTAAAAATACTTATAAAAGTAGTTAACAACATTCTTAAGTTAATCCCCACCTTTTGCTAAATTGAAGTATTCGTATCGTTTAAGTTCACCGCTTTTATACGAACATTGTATTATTTGGCGTGGAATTTACACCACGGCGCGGCGCGGGCCGCTATGTGACATTAGCCAAATGTCGCGGAAACAGGGGACAATTAATGGCTGTGATATATCGGCACCACCCTGTTAGCCCACCATAACGTTAACTGTATAAAATTATACCTTGAGTGTTGTTACAAATAGCTACTGTAAGTTACCTTCATTTTCAGAGTAGGAGTCCATTGTAAGTTTTGGACATTAATGTTTTGTGTTGTATATTTTCCAGGATTATTAATTTGAGTTATTGTTTTGATATTTACTAGTTCTTTCAGTAAGTAATTTACTATTTACAGACTCTTAAATGTAAACTATTTAATCCTTTCTTCCTGATATCATAAATTCCTAGACATCGTGAAGAATTTGTGATTTTCTACGACACTTATGCTGCATTAATTCTTGGACTGTAAACACAAGAAAAACCGTGTGGGGTGTAGGATATATTGTATACCTAGACGTCATTCACTTTGTTAATCTTTACAGCTACATAGGTACCTATTGTCTTTGCTCAACATTAACCTAATCTTTTTAATGCATAATTTCGAACCTAATCAAATCTGTTGTCAAGAGCTCAGTCATTTACTCAATTAAGCTTTATGATTCGTTCTATAAATGGAAAAAATATTTTGATATACGTTCATGTTCATAGGGCTTTGGGGTAAATGTGATCTATAGGTTGGTATCGTGATTGTGGGGCGTAGAATGTGGGCGATTAGTCAGGGTGGGGGAGGCCGTGAGTGCAAGTTATGAATCAGTTTGTATCTTTATGAAATGAACTCGAAAATGACATTGCGTTTGAATTTGTTTTAGAATTCTTTTGGTCAGTATGTAGTTAACTGTTTGCTTCTAATACTTACCTTCCAGGTTTACAAATAAATACCGGGATAATATAAATTGTACACCCGCTCAAACAGCATTAGCAGTGTGCTGTCATATCATAACATAACGGCACCATAATGGGGACTACCATATTATGTTTGCAATTATTGCAACTTAAACAGCTAATAAAGAAAAACTTGCTAGCCATAATTTCGTTGTTGCCATATTATTTTTTAATTATTTACGCCATAAACAGAACCTTCATTACGAAAGATGGAAAGTTATTTCCAATGTTATATCTAACTGGCCTAAGGCTTTTTAGAGAAAACTCGTGCCCATAAAAAGAACAGTTTTATTAACGGAAATCGGATTTACGAGGCCGTTTATTCAACAGCAGCAAGTCAGTAATAAAAAGGCAATAAAATTGCATACACCCCAAGTCCATAGCGTTATGTTAGGGGCCAGCAAATTATTACAGATGTCAATATTTCAGAGAAGAATGATGCAATTTGGAAATAGTATTTTGTTTCGACATACCGTCTTTCTAATGTGCAGGGACAAGGCTCCTTTAATGGCGAAGATAAACTTGGCCTGCTAATACTAAGTTCAATGGATTGTAACAGGACTTTATGGCAAGTTTTCCTTCGTTTGTTTTTTGAAGAAATAGCAGCTGGAAAGTTATTTTTAGTCGGCTTTTCTAATACCCATCAATTACATTACTTGTACAATTATTTGTGCTATTTCTAATTCATTTAATTACCCCGTGTATTCCGCTGCGACGCACATGGTTGGGGTTTTGATTCTACACATGATAATTATTTATGTGATCCCAAAAATTGCCCCTGTATGTTCTTTATTCCCTTCATCCCTACAGTAGACGTCAAAAACTAAGCTATAATAGTCTCGTAATCAGAGATATTCTAGCGAAGGGATACCTTTTACACTATAAAAGAAACAACAAAACCCGCGACACAAACGCATTAATTAATAAAAACAAGTAATAATTTAGTTACTGACAAAAAGAATACAGCTGAAGGCACCTACTCATATTCTTATATGGGCCATTATACGTTGCTTTCATAGTAAAGCAGATCCAGAGACTCCTGTAGAAACACCATTGAATATTTTAGCAAGTACATTCTCTGACAAAAGGCTGTTTTGCCATATGATGTATTGTACATTTTGACACTCGTGCTATCTGATACCTTATACATTTTAACATGTTGTCAGTTTGTACCCGGAGTCAAACAAGAACATGAAGAGATTCCACGTACTACAAATAGATGGCACTAGCTGCTTACATAATCCAGTTTTAAAACTAGAACCCCAATGACGTCAGCAAACAGTTTAGGCGTGACGTAATACAATAGGAAAATTGTAATTCACCTCAATATAATAAAAACACAGATTTTGGCATACATTCAAGAATATAATACGTATAGTAGCAGGGTTGTTTTAACTTGTCATTGTGTTCCAATTTCATTACGAATGTTGTATAAGTTGGGATTTGGTGCCCAAACTGTGTTGGCTCATTGGCAAGTAAGATGTAAAGATTGTTTTGTAAGCAATTTATGATTACACCTTTAAAGGTAATAAAAGTTCCTACCTTTGCTACCTATTTATTTACGTAGGTACTTAGTATAAAAATCTATTTACCTAGGTACCTTTGTTAAGCAAAATGTTGATGAAATACCCCCTTACTCATAAACGCCTCTTAAATTTAATCACTGTTTTGCGAAAACTAACCTTATACCAAACAAAATCGTAAAATATTATATAAACGGGATATTAACGCGCATTTAATTTACCTTTATTTTACTTGACGTTTCGAACGGGCGGTTAACGTACAGAACAGCGATACGGTCAGTGTTGTGTGTAGGGGGACTTTATATTAACATCTCAAGATGCGAGGGTAGATGATAATAATATAATTATCTATCACGAAGACGAAGCTGTGACGTCGCATCACCAGTCAGCTTGCGACCACGGCCAGTGCAACCTGTGCCGAAACGTCAAGTAAAATAAAGGTAAATTAAATGCGCGTTAATATCCCGTTTATATAATATTTATAATAATGAAACGCGATAGTTTAAAAGTTAAAATCGTACAAAATTTAAGCAAATTAACTGACTATTATTTTAGAGGCATTTATGAGTAAGGGGGATAGTGTTTGGGACATAATAAACAATGTCGCTATTTCTTCATCTGTAGGGTGTCGTGGGTAACAAATAAGCGGTTGAAGTCCACGGAAGTGTAGAGGCAGTCCTCATTCCCCTGCCCTAATCCCAATTTTATTTAGGGGTCGGTGCAGCATGTCTTATTCTTCCATTCTTTCCTATCGGACGTCATCTCACAAGTAACACTCTTTGCAGCCGTATCGTCTTTCACACAAACCATCCATCGTTTCTTTGGTCGTCCTCTTCCCCATACATTTTCAACACCTGACAGACACTGTGTAACAAAAAAATGTTCACCAAAAGGTCTAATTTACAGCAGATTTTTATAGCATTATTCAAACATAAAATTATTATATTGACACTTTTATATCGTGAACTGTACTTTTGTCTTTTTGGTACAGGGTTTTAAGGTTTATGATAATAAAATGTAAGGTAGCACAAATAAAACAGTACATGACAATACCGGAAAATATTTTGTTCCCTATATTTTTTAACTAGGTTGGCAAAATGCCTGTAATTTCCCCAATATTGCGGGTGTCCATGGATTACGGTAACGTTACTCGTAGCCGTTAAAAAATGTAATCCATTTTGGGAATTATTTCGTAAACTACATACAATGAGTGCCAAATATTTGTTTCACGATACGTTTTGGCGATGTCGACAACAAAAATAAAAGCTGGTTTTTTTAGCTAATAGCCCAACCATTGCTTGTACGTAATAGTAGACAAGTGATAAACATACCTGCTTTTTATGCAAATTACACATACCCACAAAATCCCCAGAATAAAACTCATAGACTCGAGTCCTCTGCAAAGCTAGTAACTTATCTTAATATAATTAGTAGAGTCCATAAATTGTGGCCACCATAATAATTGTAATTATAACGGTCAACTCTATAAAGGCGATATCACAAAACATTTTTTCAGGACTTGAAGAACAATAATAAAAATGTAGTAAAAGCATCATATTCAAATTTAAATAATTAATAAATAATTGACGTTTGTAATTTATAAATTAATTCAAAATAAGATCTATTAATTGAGATATGATGCTACCAAAGGGTTCACATTATCTATAACGACTACCGCACCCCTATTTATTTTATGACGTAAGTAAAGACACAATAAGAACACAATCCCTTTTAGATACAACATTAGTTAGTTTAGTCGAACAGGTCCGCGACAAATCCAAGCACATTTATCTCCCTTTGCGTTCGCAGCTTTACAGTAAGGCCCGCATGAATACCGGAGCGTCTGGCAGGATGCGACATACCCTGACGACACCCTCCCCCGCTATATGCAAATGTCTAGAATATTCCAACGAACCGTCAACCATTTCTATGTGCAGATGCATTAATGGCCCGCCTTGGTTCGCTTCAAAATTCGATTTGGTGTCTACTATCTTCTGTTTGAGATGGCGCGATGCGCATGTATCTGCACTTTCAGTTAGCTCGTTTACTTTATTGGTTTCGTTTATGATCTTATAGGTTTTGACTTTGTGATTTAGGTACAATGTTTCTTTGTGAATCGATGTTTGATTTTGTGAACATATTTGCTGAGCACATTTGAGCTTTTGGTAGTAAGTGATTTGAAATTGGATTTTAAGGTATAACAGATTTCTTGTTAATTAATTGATTTTTGAGTTAATTCACAACGCAGACAATATTATAATTTCAACGTATCATTTTTGACACGTTATCATTCGTTACTATATAAAAGTATTAATAAACGAACGTGTTTATTAAAATTATATCTTATCAGCCTAATAGTTTACCTTATTAGGAAATGGGGCTTATGCCAATCTTTTGATTTCGTAGAGAAAATATCTGAAGAAGAGAAGACAATCTAGTTATTTAAACTGTCATGGTCACATTCACTATTATTAAACGAACTATCGGACTTCTTCCGTGATCATGGCGCTTGTAACAAGCGTCGAAATATCGGAAACTCAACAACTCTAAACATGGTAAATACCCCGTTAATTCGTTTAATAATAGAAGAAAATCTGTTTTCACTTACAAATTCTTTTTTTATCGTTCTATTTTCTCATTTCAGTAAATATTTTTTTAGCAGTTGGATATTTTTAATAGTAATTTAATTGATTAAGAGTAATTCTCCTTCTTTAGCGTATGGTAAGTGGAAATTGGTGTCGCGAGTAGCTCATGCCTCCCATAGGCCGCTGACGTGTAGACCAATTGAGGAGATTTTTATAGAAAAATCCATAGTAATAGTTTTTGCTTAGAAAAGAAAAAAATCATGTTAATTTATTTACTTTAATAAAGTTTTGCGTGACGATGTCGCGGGTGACAGCCTGTATAAAGATATTTCTGTAAATAAAATGTTATTTTAGTATTTTATACGTAAAACCTTTTGACGTGGAGTATTTTGCGAAGCATTCTTCGTTATATAAATATTACAAATATAAACGATAATGTCAGAGGTCAAAATAAGTCTGCGTGAGAAACCTTTTTAAAACTTTTTGAGACTTGTCGTGTACGCTGTAATTTTCTTTTTCAATAATCTCCGAGCTTTTACGTAATAAGTTAAGAAATATTTTTTTTCTTTGTGACAATATATTTTAGTGTGTTCATTTACGGTTTTTAATATGAACCTGAAATACTGTGATGGATTTACGTTCATACTAATAATGGTCATCACCTAATCCTCCATCAGTAGTGACACGAAAGACGGTGTAATGGTAGCCTAAGGGACAGTTCGCACTTCGCAGGTAAAGAAATTACCTTTTTTCCGTCATTACGCTCTATCCCCATTACCTATCCATCTTGGATTGGTAGTGGAGAAAGAAGTAGTGATGATGAGAGGTAAAAATGATGACTATGTTAAAAGTAGTTAGGTAAACTGAATGCGCCGTTAAACATTGCGTAATATTTAATACTTCATGTTAAGCCGAATGTTGCCTGATCAATATTGTACAAATCATACGCGGCGGTTGGTAGTCGCTTGCCAAAACGCCCACGTCACTAGCCTTATTGAGGTCGCCTTTATTAATGATAATTCGTATAAGAATTGAATGAAAGTCTTAGCCTTTTTGTTACTTTTCTACAGAAATAAACACAATGTTTACTGACATGAAATTCGTGTAGAAAGCTTCCTAATTGTATCGTTTTGTAGGCTAATTGTAGCATTTAGTGCTTGAATTTCTTTCGGTCACGGTGGTTAAGTTCCTCGCCGATTCGAATTCTTAAAGTAGAGCACGTGGAAGAAGAAACTACGATTACGCACGTGTGTTCCAAAGAAGAGGGACTAAGGGTCGTAGCACATATAATGTAGCGTAAACGGATCGTCACCGTATCAACTCGAGCCGTTCAGTATTATTTGTATGAAACTCTGTTATGTATGCAATGGCTAGCTATGCCTATGTTGTATCCACGCACCGAGCATCGGTGTCCTTCGCTTGACTTCTAATAAATCAGTCTGTAATTACCTGCCGTGTTTCATTGACGTACCCCTGTACATAACACTGGCGACGAGGAATAATCGAAACCGCGTGTGTCTTTACCATTAATAACAATGCCGATTGGACAGATTGAGCCATTTAGTATTACAAATACTAACTGGGATGCTTATATTCGCCGCGTTAATCAATTTATGACATTAAATAAAATAGACGAGTCGCTACAAGTAGCTACGCTAGTGACGGTGGTTGACGCGGAGTGCTATGAGTTGATGTGCGATTTGTGTGCTCCCGAGGCTCCTGAAAGCAAAAGTTACGAACAATTGGTGTTACTAGTTAAGGAACACTTAGAACCTGAAAGGTCGGATATTGCCGAAAGGCATTTGTTCCGGCAAAGAACACAACGACAAGGCGAGAACGTCCGTGAGTATTTACAAGCTTTAAAACATTTAGCGAAGACCTGCAACTTCGGAGCTTGTTTGGAGGTATGCCTGCGTGACCAATTTGTATCAGGGTTGTACAATGAAGACATGAGGTCGAGAATATTCGCAGAACGGGGCATTGACTACAGGCGCGCCCTTGAGCTGGCGTTGGCACTGGAGGCGGCGGAGCGGCACGCGGCGACGGCGTGTGCTTCGAGCAGCTCGACCAGTGCGCCGCAGCTCGACGACGGCCTGCACAGGATCAGCCGAGGTGCCGGTACTAGCGCGCCACGTGGTTTCCTTGGAGGCGGCAGACAGGGCGCAGGCGCGGCGGGCGCGCGCCCTGCTCAGGCGCTGCGCACGTGCTCGCGTTGTGGCAAACCGGGCCACTCGGATAACAGGTGCCGATTTAAGCAATATAGTTGTGATTCATGTGGTGAAAAAGGGCATTTAAAAGTGATGTGTCGTAAAAACAAACAACATAAAAGTCAATTTTTTATCGATAATACGGATACGGACGATGAGGAAAAGTATTAATAGTGATAATGATGGTCCCTACTTTATAAATATAACGGTTGAAAATATAGATTGTAAATTTGAAATAGACACAGGAAGCAAAATCTCTGTAATATCTAAACAATTTTATGATAATTGTTTGACTAATATTCCTATAATCAGTAAACGTTTAACTTTGAAATCGTATACTGGTGACGTCATCGAGACAGTCGGTTACTTGGTCGTAAATGTTTGTTGTGGTCAACACAGCGCTAAGCTTAATTTATATGTTATTGAGAACGGTGGACCTCCACTAATGGGTCGCACATGGTTTAAACAATTAAAACTAGCCGTGGTTGAATGTTACAACTTGAAAGACGACGACTCGATGACGACATCATTACAAAAGGAGTTCCCACAGGTATTTGCAGAAGGGTTAGGTACTTTTAGAACTAAAATTCGACTTTATTTAAAAAATGATACACCAGTTTTTGTAAAAGCGCGACCATTACCTTTGGCTTTGCGCCACCCCGTGGAACAGGAGCTCGAACGGTTGCAGCGGGAGGGGGTTATTTATAAAGTGGAACGATCGGACTATGGTACTCCTATAGTACCAGTAGTTAAAACTAATGGTAAAATTCGATTGTGTGGGGATTATAAAATAACGATAAATCCTCATTTAAAAGATTATCATTACCCGCTGCCTAGGATCGAGGACCTGTTTGCCTCGTTGGGGGGTGGCGAACAATACAGTAAATTAGATCTTTCTAATGCTTTTCAACAATGCCTATTAGATAAGGAATCTCAGCCGATGACGGCAATCACAACTCATGTTGGTACTTTTGTATATCGAAGAGTACCGTTTGGTATTAAATGTATACCAGAAAACTTTCAAAAAATAATGGAGGAAACGCTAAGTGGATTGCCGTCAACGGCAGTTTTTGCCGATGATATTTGTGTGACCGGTAAAGATAAAATTAGTCATTTAGCCAACTTGAAAGCCGTACTACAAAGGTTAAGTGAAAATGGTCTCAGAATTAACTTCGCGAAGTGTAAATTTTTTCAAAATAGTGTGAACTACTTAGGTTACAAAATTGATAAGTACGGACTACATACAGATAGAAATAAAATAGATGCCATCGCATCGGCGCCTCAACCAACTAATATTACACAACTTAAAAGTTTCATGGGGCTTGTAAACTTTTATTCAAAATTTTGTATCAATATGAGTGATATATTAAAACCCCTTTATGATTTGTTAAAAAAGAATGTTACATGGACGTGGACGGCTGAATGTACGAATTCTTTCAATAAAATTAAAAAAGTGTTATGCAGTGCTCCTGTGTTAGCTCATTATGACGCTAGCCTTCCATTGATATTGTCAGTAGATAGCAGCGCGTACGGTATAGGCGCAGTGTTAACACAACGCCATGCGGATGGTTTTGAGCGACCCGTTTGTTGCGCTTCAAGAACGTTAAATTCCGCCGAAATAAATTATTCGCAGTTAGATAAAGAAGCACTAGCTATAGTTTACGGTGTTACTAAGCACCACCAATATGTGTACGGCAGACATTTTATATTACGCAGTGATCACAAACCCCTGAGTTACATTTTTGGTAAGAATAAAGGACTACCGGTGACAGCGGCCAGTCGCTTACAACGCTATGCTGTCAAATTAGGTGCATATGATTTCGAAATCGAATTTGTAACATCCTCAAAAAACTGTTTTGCTGACGCTCTTTCCCGTCTTCCTCTGGAGTTGAATCAAGGTCAACTGAGAAATAAGAATACTGAGTACAGTTATTTAAATTATGTGCAAGATAACTTTCCGATTAATTTTAAAAATATTAAAATTGAAACCGGTAAAGACGCCTTGTTAAGCAAAATATATGGTTATATCATGTTTGGATGGCCACATATAAAAAAAGCGGATAGAATAGAGAACATGTACTATGACAAACGAGACAAGTTACATGTTGAGCACGGTTGTATTTTATGGGGCTATCGAATTGTAGTACCGAAATCATTAAGAGAAATAGTATTAAGTGAAATTCACGATGGACACCCGGGCATCGTGAAGATGAAACAAATCGCTCGTAATTATGTGTGGTGGGAGAATATAGACGCGGACATCGAACAAGTGTCGCGCGAGTGTACCACTTGTCGGCAGCTGCGGCCCGCGCCGCCCGTCGCGCCGCTGCATTCGTGGCCGTGGCCAACAGAACCGTGGTCGCGGCTACACATAGATTTCCTAGGTCCGTTTAATAGTAAATATTACTTAGTCATAATTGACGCACACTCGAAATGGATAGAGGTTGAACAGGTCACAACTACGTCGGCGTCAATTGTTATAGATTGTTTAAGATGATACATTGATAAAATGCACTATCTTTCATCAACTACTACAGGACTATGAAAAGACCTATTGATCTAGAATTTTAATATAGGTAAATTGATACCTTTAACTAGGTTTTTGTAATTACCAAAACGCGATAGCTTGATTTTGGCTCGATCATATTTATTTTTGAAAACACCTCTACAAAAACAGTTTTTTACATATTACACGGAAAGTACACTATCATTATGCTTAGGAATTACTCAAATACATTCGTAACATCAATATTAGTATTACTGTAGAATATCATTACATAACTACAACCAATAATTTTTAATGAATCAAATAAGATTTTAGCAATTTCTAAGCGCTCCGGATCGTTGCGGGCGCATCGCAATTTCAGACCTTATACCGATTAGTTAACGATCGATACAGAATGAGTACGGTCGACGATTCAGTCGGGCGATGGCCCTCTTCGACGCCGGACCTGTGCATGTCGACTCACCGTTCGTACTAAATTTTATCGCGTAATTTTTAATCGTAGGTAAAATATATCGCGTGCTTCAAACCAGAGGGGCGTATGAACAAAAACGCAATTTTTTTTTTATTACGTCAGTTTTTAGTACTTTTATCGACACACAACCTCTTTTATTTTTTTTATTTCTAGCTATATTATTTAAAAAGATATTTAATAAAATACTTTTAGACGTATGCTAAAGATCAGTAATTATCATCGAACCAGACAGACGTACAGCGGCCGTAACTACGCCTGACGAAATGTGTATCTTGCCACAAAGACGTATGTGCATACAACTATCTATTTTCACTAACTTATTATTAAAATACACACATCAACACTGTCTAGGGGTATTTTATATTTGCTTATTAATTAAGAAAATATAAAATACTAACATATACTCAAAAGTCACGACATTATTATTTCTTCTTCTTCTTAGCGTATCGATGGCAAAACGATACTGGACTAAATTGATGTAGCCCAAAACTCTGCGACACAAACTAACTAGTAAGGCATCCAGGACATGATAAGAGGTGGGCCATAGTTTGTGGAACGCCGCACAGGCAACCCAGTCCGCCACTGTCCGTGAGACCCCACCGGAGCATGTTGTCCTTGCTTCGTCCTACCTGGGTTCGCAATCTGTTTAAGGACTTCCAGGTAGCCAATGGCAACCCATGTCCGGGCGGAAGCCTCTCAGAGAGCGGCACAAACGGTTCAGGTAGTGACACTCTTTCACACCAAAGGTTGCACCTCGCGTGTGCTGGGTCTGTACTTAAAGGGTGGGCGCACTTTATGAAGCTCTTTCGGCTACGTAGCCTTTGCTGCACTAGAGCATAGCCGTGCATAGGATGCCGGTGGTCGCCATCCATTTTGCTCCTTTCAAGCGAGGCCGCCACATCTCTACGGACATCGGGAGGCGCGATGCCAGCCAATGGGTACAGCAGTCTGACCGGTGTCGGTTTGAGGCAACCTGTGATAATCCGGCAGGTCTATTAGATCTATTCTAACGTCAAAATAAAGGCATCGAGGTCACTTTATGGATGGGTGACCAATCCATTCAAAAAATGACATCGATGTCATTGCTTAAATTTACCTAGATCAAAGTGAAAGACACGCATGGGGGATTACATAAAGGGGGGCTAAATTTTCATTATTATTGACCTAAGTACAACAAACCGTTTTCGTGATAAAAAAAATACTAAGTATATTATAATATTAAATACCTAAGTCATTTAGTAAGGTAGGTATTTATATCAGCCATGTTTGTTTGAAATTGACATATGAATAATATATTTAGTTTCAATTTATAACACACAGTCCGCTCGTTACTGCGGCACAGTAGCGACTGTTCCCTCCGCGATCGTGAGCGTGTAGGTATAAACTCACGTTTCGTCCGTTTCTATGAAGTTGAAATACTGTATATATTTGTACTATGGCACAGAGCGATAACGTGTCCTTGAGGGCCGGTGGGACGACGACGGCGCACACGGCGCGGCGGCGCGTGAGCGAGAGTATATCCGTCTCATTCGCGCGCCGAGGGGCGCGCCCCTCTGGCCACGGCCGAATTCAACTCGAAAATTTTCAAAGCAGCGTCTTAAGACGATTATTTTCCCGTTTCGGTCTCCCTAAACGCTTAGTCAGCGATAACGGGCCGCCGTTTTCATCCGCGCAGTTTGCACAATACCTTCAACGTAATGGTATTAAACATACCTTAATACCTCCGTACCATCCGTCTAGCAATGGAGCCGCCGAAAATGCAGTGCGTACTGTAAAACGTGTACTTAAAAAGGCTCAATTAGAAAATCAGAACTTTAATACTGCGTTGCACAGATTTCTATTTACGTATCGAAATACTGAACAAAGTACTACGGGAGTCGAACCCGCAGTTAGTCTGTTAGGCAGAAGATTGCGCGGTCGTCTCGATCTCCTGCGGCCGGACACCGCAGAGCGCGTGCGCACTGAACAACTACACCGTGAACAGCTCCAGACGAACAGCACACGCGTGTTAACGCGTGACGAACCGGTTATGTTGCGTGATTACTCTAAGACAGGCAATAAGTGGACAGAAGGCGTAGTGGCAGAGCGCACGGGACCCGTTACATATACAGTAAAATCAAATAATGGGCAAATTCATAAACGCCATATAGATCAACTACAAACGCGCAAACATACTCGTAGGTATTCTTTAAGTAAGACATTAAACGACGCTCCTTCATTAGATGAACGTGAAGTTATGTTAGGCGACGAACAGTGTAATAGTCACATTGCCGATAGCACTAAGCGCGATATCATTGACACTGCTGCGCCTGCACTTCCGCAGCCTTTACATTCGCCACCGTTGGCCCGCGCTAGCGCGCCATCTACTGACGATATTGATATTGTTGATACTCGCGGCACTCGTACACGAAGGCCGGCTGCTATACGCTGTCAGGAGCTTCTTAAGAAATACTTATAAAAGTATGTGATGCTGATATCACACAATATGAGTTACTTAATAAAAACAGTAGCTGTTGGTAATTTATGTTATATTGTAGCTGCCACTTTCATATGTATATGTATATGCTTAAAAATGATTTGCTTATAAGTTAAGTATATGTAACATAGTATAATTATAGTGTAACACATAGACTTATAACATTTGTGGTGGTAATATTAGGTGATTTGTTGTGTATCTTATTTTACATTTTGTATAGGTATAAGTACCATTTATGATAAAAAAATATATATATTATTATATAAACTTTTGTAAACTGGTTTGTAAACGCATAGGTATCTAGTTCTTAACGTAATTTTGATATATATTAACTATGTTTTAAAGAATTTGAAGAGAGAAAGGTGTTATGTATGCAATGGCTAGCTATGCCTATGTTGTATCCACGCACCGAGCATGGCAACGCACACTAATGGAAATCGTAACGTAATCAAATTTTTGACGTTTGACACCATACGTTACGTTATTATATGTGCTACGACCCTTAACTGTCCTGAATCCAAAGTTCCGGTTAGTACAAGTTAAGACTATTTTTCCATATAATCGTGTAATTTGCAAAAAGCGTTTTTATTCTTTGATCACTAAGTCTTAAATTACTAACCCATAGTATTAACCTACTTTAAATTTAGGATAACGGTCGTGTTGGCATTATGACAAATACATTCTGCCAAGAAAAGTCAGTCCTTGAAAATAAAATTGTTTACAGCCTTCAGTTGAATATATCTCCATAAATTAGTTCCACAGTTTAAGTGTTACACGGGAAAATGGTAAGTCTCTTTAGAAAAAATAAGGCAATTTATAATTATAAAGTATTAACCGACTTATAAAAAGAAGGATGTTCTCATTCGTCATAATCTTATTTTAGTTACGAGTAAGTTCCCCTTTAACAGAAAAAAAACGCTTAAACCCATTTGAAAAATATTTTTTTGTTTTATTCCTATTAAATCTTTTCAAGTAGGTTATGGGCAAGTGGATGGATGGCCTTAAAAAGGTTTCTCAGGTTAAAAATAGGTGAGTCAATGGTTTTAGGTAATGTTTCGGTGATAAATGTATACTCTAACATACAATAAATTTATAATTTATATTAATATTAACACGGGAAATTTAATCAATCAAAACGTTCTGATTGGATTACTGCACAATTTAATAAAATTACTTATGATTAGGTACATAAGGTACAATACTGAACTATAGTACAGGATATTGTGAAAGCAATAAAAGGTGATTGTCGGACGCAATCCACTCAATCGTACCGAGAAGTCATGTGCGTTGATCGCATACACAGACCTCAGGACACTTAACTAGCGCTTATGTCAATCTGTCTTTGACTCCTGATTATTGACAATACACTGAGAGCTTATTTGGTTAAGCAATGTTTTTATTGTACTTGTATAATAATAACACTAGTTTACAAAATTTAACTTTTTGTCTGTTGCTGCGAATTTTGTGGTTGATAATGTTTACTTATGATTTGTTTTTATCAAATCTGCCCTCAATTTTTTTTCTGCAGCTCCATTTTCTTTGTTTTTTAATTTTTTATTTAATAGTAAATATTACTCGATAACAGGCGTATTTTACCGTGTTAAGATTAGTATCAAAAGTTTTTTCATCATGAGCAGTTCAAGGAGACGTTGTTTAAACAATCCAGATCAGTTTTGCTATATATGTGGAGAATATGTGTTTAAAAATTGTAGCAAAGCTATATCAGAGTTAGTGAAAATGCCTATTTTGAGTACTTTGAGATGCTCTTAAATAAAAACGAGGAGTCTTGGGCGCCCAATTGTGTTTTTAAATCGTGGGTGAAATATTTAAGATTATGGAAAAGTGGTAAAAGAAATGTCTTTAAATTTGCAACAGCGACTATTTGGCGAGAACCACAAAATCATCTCGAAGACTGTTATTTTTGTAGCGTTAACATAAACGGTTTAAACACTAAAAATGGAGCTAAATGGCGGTACCCAAGTAATAGTTGTGTTCAGTTTCCAGTGCAGCAACGTTAATCTAACTCTTCAGTGCCTAAAAACATAGGTGAACCCTTAGAACAAGACATTGAAGGACCAAGCTCATCAAACAATGATGCTGATTACGAAGGTACCTCAAATGAGTCAAAATGCTTTTCTCAAAATGAGTAAGATGAACTTGCTTTCCTCTAGTACTAAAATCAGTTTGTATCCTGAAACTTGAACTGCTTTTATCTCTGTGATCCAATATTACCTCGAAAATAAAATATCCGGAAATTATGTTGAACTTGTAGAAGACCTTTTGCTACAATTAAAACATATGGGGTGTAATATGAGTATAAAACTTCACTTTCTATTGGTCATCTAGACAGGTTTCCGGAAAATTTCGGAGATATGAGCGAAGAGCAGGGAGAGCGTACGCAACAGTACTTACGTGTCATAGAAGAGCGCTATCAGGGTTTCTGGAATAGAATATGATGTCTGACTATTGTTGGTCTCTGATACGTCATTTTCCAAAGACTACACATCAGAGAAGAGCTTTAAAACGTAGTTTTTTTTTAAATTAAATGATTAATTATTTTTTTAGTAAAGTTTTCCTTCGCAATTGCATGTTTTTTGGGTTTTATTTCTACATAGCTGAAACTCAAAAACTAGAGCTGATAAAAATATTCTAATTATATATTTGTAAAAAGCATATCATTATGTAGTCAGCAACAGCTAAAATTTCTTTGGCAACAGATTTACTGTAAACTAGTGTAATATACTAGCCTTTTCCGTGTGGTGACGGAGTAAGAATACAATATGTCACCACCCCGTCTCATCCCATGGGTGTCGTAAAAACCGACTAAGGGACTATCCGTGAATATTATCTTTACGAAATAAAAAGAAGGAAACCTTGAAATTACACCCTATACCAATCCGTCTGGCCAGCGTGGTATTAGGCCAAGTATCCCTCCGTCACAGGAGGAGGCCCGTCCCTGCAGTGGGACATTAATGGGCTGTTATGACTAGTCTTTTCAGTACGACTTTGGTAAGTACCCACTGTATCCGTAATTAAAACGTCCAAATAGTGTAAAATGTAACACTAGAACACAGGGCTAAAACACAAGTTGTAGTACACAAAAGTATATGCTATAGGACATTACAACTTTTGTTTTAATGTAAGTATGAGTGTAGGTTTGCTGTGATTTGGCTTTTTTGACTTCCATGAGCTGCCTCTGTTAAAAAGTTTACGTGATGAAATTAACAAAATAAGTATTTATTTTTTACAAAAAAAAGTAGTCATTTTGATAACCCTATCCAATACATCGTAATAATGAGACTTTTGTGAGAGCTGGAACCCTATACTGGGTTCAAGATCTGAATGACAGATCTTCAGCCACTCACCATCTTATATGCTACACAAAACGTGAAATTTAACAAAAAAAATAACAAAGAAAACCTCTTTGTTAAACTTACTTTACTCCAAATTTCTTAACATTTCGTTTCAAGAACTACATAAAAGAGAATATTTAGATATTTCTTTCACCGACAGATAGAAGACAATACGATACTTTCCTAAATTGATACAAGTGGCTGACAAAGGTGAGAGGTACGAGGTAAATACGCCCGGGGTGAACCTAAGGGTGACCATGGTTTCTTGTTTCTTGAATTTTGTAATGGAATTACTGAGGGCTACAAACTTATTTAGCGTACTGTTTTCGTCCCTACTAAGTTAAACCTCCTTAGGTTAAACTTTGACTCATTATAAAAAAAGTAAAACTGTGTGTCTCCGTGTGGTGACAGAGTAAGAATACAATATGTCACCACCCATCTCATCCCATGGGTGTCATAAACAATACAAGGACATTGATAATATGATTGGTTTTTAAAGAAAGACAGAAAACAATGAGGAAGCGAGAAAGTGAGATTATAATTTATTAATCAAGCATCATTCAAGCAACATAATTCAAGTCAAGAACCGTGCGAATTTGCTCCTACGAAATAAAATAATTTTCTGTGCTAGAAGTGACTTTTTCTAACTAATTTATAAAAACATTCAAAGTGGTGGCTTTCTTACATGTGAAAAAACATTTATTTGGTGCTAAATTGGACAAACAATCAAGTATTTTTATAAAAATATTACTAAGTGATTAGCAAAGTTTGTTACCTACCGGCATTAAACGTGAGAATCATTCTCGTGAGACAAACGCGTAAGTGCCGCCGTTTTCATGGCGCTTAAGTCGTTTACGCCACGCATAAAATTGTGATTGAATGAAGCTCGGACTGAGTTTTGTTGTTATTGTGATTTTTGAACATAACAAGTATTGTTATTTATTGACTTTTATGTGCTTTCTACTGTGCATTCTGGCAAGTAATTAGTGGTGTGATATTTTACTTCTAAACTGGACTTAAACTGTAAGTACAATCACTAAATAAACATTGATTTCTAAGTGATATAAACATTCCCGCAAGTTTGTAGTGGTACATATACCTACCTTCCAGCAGTGCTATAGTGACACACGAACTGAAAATTACTTGTACAATAACAATATAATTAAGTAATTATCTAGTTTGCTACTCGTTAATGCTTAAACTACGGTCCCTCACCATAATGAATTGTATGGCATGTAATGGTCCCACGGGAGACGATGATAATCTTTCATGTTCTGGCTGTCATGATAACTATCATTATCAATGTTGTGGTATGTCGATCGATATGTATACGAAAGAGTACCTTGTTAAGCGTCGTAGATGGAATTGCCCACAATGTCTGAATATTACGCGTCGTAAAGGAGATAGCACCCCGGTCCGTAGTAATAGCTTTAGCTCCTCAGCCACTGGCACACAACAAACGCAATGCGCTAGTAAAGGTAAAGACCTATTATCACAGCAATCATTTATCATGTCGAGTGGGGAACAAACCGAGTCAAACATATCCTACGACCGCTCGAAGCTCTGCTCGACAAAAAGCTAAATGAATCTTCGATCACCCAAGAAATCTCAGTACTTGTAGACAGAAAAATTGAGTCAGCTGTTGAACAACTTAAACAAGATTTCACTCAAACAACGGACTTCTTGCAAGGTGAACATGATGATCTCAAGGACCACTTAGCGTGTGCTAACTCTCAGATAAAATCGTTAGAAAATGCTAACCTAAAACTACAAACTGAATTGGCTGGTATAACCCGTCGCTTAGGAGTCCTTGAAAAGAATTCGCGCGGATGCAATGTAGAAGTGCAGTGTGTCCCTGAGTCTCGCAGTGAAAATTTATATGCATTAGTTAAACGGCTATATGAAATAGTGAACCTGCCTTTTGAGGACAACAATATATGCGCGTTGCGCAGGGTAGCTAAGGTTAACCTAAATTCTGATAGACCACGTAATATATTACTTACCTTGCAATCTGAGCGCCAGAGAGACATCCTTTTATCAGCTACGACACGTTACAACAAATCTAATCCAATAAACAAGCTAAACACGCGTTTATTTGGTTTTGAAGGTGAAAGTCGAGCTATTTACATATCCGAACACATATCTCCAGTTACTAAAGAACTGCATGCTGTCACAAGGAAATTTGCTAAGACCAATTCGTATAACTTTGTTTGGGTCAAGTATGATCGAGTGTATGTCAGAAGGGACGAGAAATCACCAGCCATACATATCAAAGACGTATCCGTGCTGGACAGTTTGAAGAAGTGATTGTGGTTTAATTTTATGTTTTATTTTTTGTCAAAGTTGTAAGCTATTTATTTGGATAACATTTATTTCAATATGTTAATTGTATATCAAAATGTTAACAGAATTAGGTCTAAACTGTCGGAATTGTATTCTAATGTTGTAAGTCATGATTATGACATTATTTGTCTTACAGAAACAAACATAAACAGCAGTATTTTTGATAGGGAGTTAATCGATTCGCGTTATATTGTGTTTAGAAGAGATCGAGAATCTTCTAGTAGTAAAAAGACTGAAGGCGGAGGTGTGTTAATTGCTATAAAAAACTATTATAATGTAATCCGTCGCCAGTCATGGGAGAGCAATGTAGAAACAATTTGGATATCTATACTGCCCAACGCTAATAGTTCCAGCACTACAGGAAACATAAACCTGTGTCTTTGTTACCTGCCACCAGATTTACCTGCATCTGACCTAACTGGTTTCCACAATAAACTACACTTAACAATCAATTCCCTAGATACTAGAGACATAAATATAGTGATAGGTGATTTCAATATACCTAGCTTGACTTGGCACCGCAGTACCAATTATCTTCACTTGACACCCAGTTTGTCACTCGACCTAAAGGCCAGATTACTTTGTGATTCTTTGTCACTATGCAATTTATTACAATTTAATCATGTGCAAAATGCTCGTGGACGTTGCTTGGATTTAGTGTTGGCCTCTGTGCCTAATATTATAGTATCTCGCACTCAACCCCTCAGTCATGAAGACCGTCATCATCCTACGATCGAAATTCAGCTAACTAACACATCTTTGTCTGTACCTAGACACCTACGACCTAACCCCCAAAGTTGTTACAATTTTCTAAAAGGAGATTATTTAAAGATTCAGAATGAACTAGATAAAGTGAAATGGCTGGATATTTTGGATGTGGGTGACGTGAATATTGCTGTTGATAACTTTTATAATGTAATTAATGAAACTGTATGCATGTATGTGCCCATCAAAACTTTAAATAACGCCACTTACCCCATTTGGTTTTCTACCCCCTTGAGGAAGTGTCTAGCAGAGAAGAGAAGGTATCACAAGCGATATAGGAAGTTTGGTAACCCCAGAGATTATGATACATTTAGTCTTCTTCGTGAAAGATCGAAGTGTCTCTTAAAAGAATGTCATAATGCTTATACTGCGTATACTGAACAATCACTTAGCAAAGCTCCAAAAATATTTTGGAACTACATCAATAACCGCAGAGCTAAAACAGGCATACCTAGTACGATTTCTCTTGGTAATAGATCTTGCTCTGATAGTCAGGGCATTTGCGAACTCTTCTCTGATTACTTTGTTTCGGTATTTGATGACGCGCCTACAACTTGTGATATTCATCAGGAACAGCGGTTCAATAGTACGCTGTCGCGGCTGGTAGTATCCAAATTAGATATAGCTAGAAAACTAAAAAATCTTGACTCCAGAAAAGGCGCTGGTCCTGATGCATTACCCCCTATATTTTTAAAGGAATGTGCCGAACAACTTAGTACTCCTTTATGTATTATTTTTAATATTTCACTTAGACTGGGCACTTTCCCAACGCTTTGGAAGACTGCAAATGTTGTACCCATTCTGAAGGGTGGAGACGCTGGGCAATGCGAGAACTACAGACCTATTAGCATACTCTCTGGGATTGCCAAAGTGTTTGAATCCATTGTGTACGATAGCATTTACTCTCATGTGGGTCCTTTTATAACAGATCGCCAGCACGGCTTTGTAAAGCAGAAGTCAACAATCACGAACTTACTTGAATACAAGCATTACTTGTGCTCAGCTTTTGCGAAGGGTGGGCAAGTCGATTCTATTTATACCGATTTCCGGAAGGCTTTTGACAAAGTTAATCATTTCTTACTTTGTCAGAAGCTTTCTTGGTACGGTATACACGGTGACTTGCTCAGATGGATGCAGTCTTACTTGTGGAATCGTAGTCAGATTGTTGCAATGAAGGGATTCAAATCGTCAGCGAGGTCTGTTGGTTCCGGTGTACCGCAAGGATCGCACTTGGGGCCTTTGTTATTTATTATCTTTATCAACGATCTTGCGGACAAACTAAGATGTCCTTGTCTTTTTTATGCTGATGATTTGAAAGTATATGCATCGGTAACTAATAATAGCGATTGTGAGTCTCTTCAAGTTGACGCTCTTGCAATAACGGATTGGTGCAAGTCGAACTGTATGTATCTTAACATCAATAAATGTTTTGTTGTGTCATTCACTAATAAGAAAAACAAAATAGTCTTTGACTACGAGTTAGAGGGTACAGCCTTGGAGCGAAAGTCGGTAGTGAAGGACTTGGGCATTTTGTTTGACACTAAACTCACGTTTCGTGAACATTATGACGAAATAATTAATAGAACAAACAAACTTCTTGGATTCATTTTTAGAGCTACAAAGGACTTTAAAAATTCATCCAGCTTTATTTATCTTTTTAACACCCTTATTAGAACCATTATCGAATATGGCAGTATTGTTTGGTCACCTTTCTATAAATTACACGAAGACAGACTTGAGCAAGTTCAAAATAGAGCACTAAAAATGATAGCTTTCAGAATGCATCTTGGCCGCCAGCTGACTTGCTATAGTGATAGGTTGCAGCATTTTGGATCATCCACACTGAGTTCGCGTCGTCATGTACAGGATCTATTATTCTTGTACAAATTAGTACACTCGCGAGTTTCTTCTTCATCGCTACTGTCTGATATAAACTTTAATTGTAGACCGAATTCAAGACATCCTTTAATACCTCTTTCTATAACCCTCTTACCCGCATGTGTCGTGCATATAATGATTTGTTTGGTTCTTCTGCTGGCAGGGTAAATGTGGATTTTGATTTATATAACCCTAATTACACATCCTACCGTAGGGAAGTTCTTAGTATTTTAAATGTTCAGAAAAAATAGTAATTTTATGCCTCTTCTTTTTAAGTTTAGTTTTATTATTGTCAATTTGTTAATTTTAGTTTTAATATTGTCACTTTTTAATGTATGAAGTTATAAATTCAAAGCAATTCAAGGATTTGTCCGTTGACATTTTTTATGATTAGCAACCTTATTGCATGTTGTGTGTACTGTTTTAGGTTTACATTCTAGGTTAAGAACATCTGTCATTAGTTATTTAAGTTGTTATACGATTGTAAACTGTTTGTACACCTAATAAAATTAAATAAATAAATAAATTAATGATTTTGAAATTGTATATTATGACGTTAACAATAAGTGCTATATTTTGTTGCACTGCAATGACTTTTTATTGAAGTGCAATGTTTCCGTCACCAGTGTCACTTAGTAAGACATGATGAAACATACAATGTCAAATAGAAGTAAGTAGGGATTCAATCTTTTATAATTTCAACCTTATGCCATAAGATACATTTTAATGTGATAATTTTAAAACTTATGCTAAAATTATTCAGCTATTTTCGGTAATCGGATGTACTTTTCATACTCATTGATTTGCTGTCTTTCTTTAAAAGCCAATCACATTATCAATGTCCCTGATTGATGATACTGTACTTGATTGTAAATAATTGTTGATTTGTGTAAATTCATCATTTGCATACAAATTGATATCAATAGGCGGAAGCTTGTAGTTGGCCACTTTTTCTATTTGTTAATGTAAAGTAATTGTACCAATTAGTCCGTAAGCTTTCCTAAAAGTAATATAAAAATAATAAAATAAAAATAAATAAATGAAATAAAAAGAAGAAAAACTTAAAATTAAACCCTATTCCAATCCGTTTCGCCAGCGTGGTATTAGTAGGCCAAGTATCCCTCTGTCACGGGAGGAGGTCCGTCCCTTCAGTGGGACATTAATGGGCTGTTATGATAATAGTGTGTGTCTAACTATCTATTCAAAACTCTCTTGGTCATGGCTTGGGTTTGATACATCCTTCCACTGACCAGGAACAAAGGTCCGGGTTTTAAAAATCCAAACGTAAGCGTTTAATCTATAGGTACTTGAGAAGTGTTAAAGCCAATTATATACTTTAATTGCATAAATGTATTGGTATTAAACTAGAAATAAGAAAATAAAGTGAAATAAAAACACCTTTTACACATAAAGTACAATGTGAATATACAACAGCGGGTGTTGTCTTATTTGTTGAAATTTTATTATAATAAAAACAGTCTCTCAATTTATAAAATCATGGCGAACCCACAATATCGGTTATGACGGACTGAACGGTAGCTCAGTGAATATTTAATGAGTATCTGCTGAGATTTCATCAGGTTCACATGAATGGACACAGGATATGTTCACAAGGTCCTTTTCATCGATACCTCTCATAAGACCTCGGGTTAATGCGACCTCCTTATTAAACGAAAGGTTTGATTATGTTAAAATGAATATGTTTTTTTGCAAAAGGGCGTCTTTTTATGACCTTAATCTGAGACTTATATATGAAAAAATTAATAATATAATTTAGGGATCGATGAAAGTATCTTTGCTAAAATGGGTTGGATACGTTGTGATGATAGAATGTAAAAGAAAATTCATTACTTTAATTTACTATGTTAGTTCAACAACTCAAAATTGTTGGTACTGTGCTGTGGTTCGTTGAAAGGGGTCGGATATAAACTATGTGAAAAATTATCTTAAAGGTAATTTTTATCGCACTTGAATAATATCGTTTACTGATAGATTTAAATTATCCACGAGTATAAAAAGAAAATTTTGAAAAGACCCAAAAACATTAGCAATAATATTGAAACTTGTGTCTTAATCGAGTCGTCCCGGCGGAAAATCGGTGGTGTTTACAGCTTTAATTAGCCGACTCGACCGGGGCAGTACCAGCCCTTTCTCAGAAAACTGACGTAAAGTACCTAGCAGTTTCCTTTTTTTTCTTTTTCTATATGATGGAAGGCAAACGAGCCAGCATCTGTGTTTAAAGTATCGGAAGCCCAACAGAACCTTTTACATTTTCTCCTCATTTCTCTTGGAGAAGGTAGAGAAAATGTAAAGGTGCCTCAAGGTAGGCATGTAAAGATGCCTCAAGGTAGGCAGAGGCCTGACTATGTCCTGGCATTCATCATAACAGCCCATTAATGTTCCACTGCAGGAACGGGCCTCCTCCAGCGACGAAGGGATACTTGGCCTACTAATACCACGCTGGCCAGACGGATTGGTATAGGGTTTAATTTTAAGTTTTCCTTCTTTTTATTACGTAAAGATGAGATGGGATGGTTACACACTGTATTCTTGCTCTGTCACCACACGGAGTGTCCTGGCATTACTGAAGTCTATGAGCGAGGGTTACTACTTACATCAGGTGGACCGATGCTCGTCTGCCGCCTCAACGCAATAAAAAAAAATTCAAAATAAAGGTTAATAGCTTGCCGCCTTAGGGTCGTACAACATATAACGTAACGTAAACGGATCGGCACCGTATCAACTCGAGCCGTTTAGTATTATTTGTATGAAACTCCTTACTGCAACGCACACTAATCGGAATCGTAACGTATACGGATTTTTGACGTTTGACACCGAGGAAAAAGGCGAGGCGGTGCCGATCCGTTTAAGTTACGATATAATGTGCTTCGACCCTTAATCTCCCGTTTACATAATATAATGCTTTTAATCAATAAACCTATTTTAATACAGAGATTATGATGAGTGGCTTGCTCATATTCTTCAAACGTCATTCAACATTGACACAGAGGTAAACGACTGAATATATTTGCATTTTGCTGGGGGTTAATCAATAAGCTATGATTTACATTCATAAATGAAACAAATATTTGTTGGGGTACAGTATACAGGATTCTGGATTAACTTCGGGTTTAAGAATTGTTATTTAGAGACAGATATGTGTTACTTGAAAAAAGAAACGTAAAAATACGTAGTGTAGGACGCCCCCCATCTAGGTGGACCGACGACCTCATAAAGGTCTCTGCGTCGGACTGGATGCGGAAGGCGCAGGACCGAGTTCTGCAGCGCGTGTTGGGAGAGGCCTATGTGTCAAGCAGTGGACTGCAATAGGCTAGTTGATTGATTGATTGATGTGTTACTTGTGTCACAAATTCAAATATAATGTTTTTTGAGATTGTTTTTTCTTTAATACTTTTACTTCATTACTTTTTAAACATACGTAGTTCACTTAAAAAACATGATAACAGAGTGGGATCTCTGATGTTGTCAAAATTGACTAACTATGTATAAGTATAACAATCTACAGGCAAAATAATTAACTATATACAAACTTTATAGCAATCCATTTGCTCAGTATGAAATCAAGATACTATTGAAAAAAAATGTAGCAAAATGTCTGTCTTTTGTCCAGTATCATCAATCAGTCCAGACGCCTTAGTTGTCACAGACAATGTTATTCCAGACGCCGTTCCAGACTTCACTTCAGACGCCAATGCAAATGTCAACTTTGACTAGAGTAGGCCTTTCGTTACAGTAGAACATTTCAGAGTAGTTAAGAATATCTGAATAGCGAAAACATATGATTTATTAATCTGCAACAATAAAATAAACTAACGTTAAAATCTTATATGCTTTTAAAATATTACATATGAAAATATTCATTTACATGTATGAAAATATATGTAGGTAATACGTTCTTAAACTAAAACTGAATCATAGCAGCGCGCGTCTAATGAAAACAATCGATTTTCAACTCCTAATTTTAAAGTACTCGTAGAAATAACAGCAGGGTTAAAGCCCCGCCGCCCTAAGCTCTCACGTGATGACTCACCGTAGGTAACGAAATGATAAAGTACGGAATTTTATTGTCATATTTTCTACAGGTCATATATACCTACTTTGTTGCACGTCATATGAACTATGTGGGCAACTAAAGCCTACACGTTAGAACGAACCTCTTTTGATACGAACCTGAACCTAAGTATTTACTTTAACAAACAAATTTAGACCTAAAAGCAATAGTAATAAGTGTTCTATCTTACTAGTTTATAAAAATGACGCATCATCATCGGGAAATCCAGACAAAGCCAGACGAAGACGGCATTCGCGATTCCCTTCGATAGAGTCTTCATTGTACGTTGCGTTTACGGCATTGCGCGTGCGTTATCCTCCCTCTTGCGTCCCTCTCTGTACTGCGGTGTTGCGTGCGCCGTCCTCCTCACACCCAGGAGGGTCGATCTATACGACGCTAGGTACGACTACAGTGCCGTACCAACTGACTAGTACGCAGGTTTCTGGCGTCTGGCACAAACGTCAGTTGTCGCCAGTCGGGTTTAGAAACGCAACGCGGCCGCAAAAATGACGCGCGCCGTGCTTTTTATAAGTGTTTTTACCATATTTTTGGACGTCCTTCATGCTGGACAGGTGAGAGAAAAGCTAAATTGTTTTATATTTGATTTGTTTGATTGCATGTGTAGCGAAGGTATCGTGCCGGGGACACTAAGTCGAAAATCGATTGAACGTGTTCGGTAATGTTTTCAAGGCGGGTGTAAAATACATAGTATCTAACTGAAAAAAGCCGTGTGTAGACTAGTAGGGGACTTAAAGCTTGTTTCCGTAAGGGTTTTTGAGACGTTTTTGTATTGTAAAGTACCTTTCTATTGCGTAACATAGGTATGGAAAAGCTGGTATATTTGTTTGCCGACGGGAAAGTTTTGGTGTTTGAAGCAATGTGAATGGATGATATACAGCATTTGTTTACGCGATGATTCTGTTTTTAGATGCCGATTAGTCAGTATTAAATTAAAATGGTTCATTAAATTAACTTATAGGTTCGTTATACTTTTTTATTAGATGTGTAAAAGTTTTGCGCAGTTTGTATTCTGTTATAAATACATTTATTACTAAGTTTTCACTAGTATTTTATATTTTTATTAATATGAGGTATGTGTGTTGCAGATGAAAGTCTGGTTTTCTTTTTGAAACTTCATTTCGTCATCAATCGATAAAATTGATAACATTATGACATTATGCAATAAATAGTATTATGAATATTTTCAAGAAATGATTTGGTTTTAATTTAGGTATATCTTCTTGTGGTGACGGTTTAAGAATATATGGCTTCAGCCCTTCTCATTCCTCGGATGTCATAAAAGCTGATTAAGGGAAAATTCGAACATCTCTACAAAAGAAAAGGAGAGATCTTTACAGGAAATCATATAATATCAATCCGTCTAGCCAGGTACCACCCTGGCTATTAGTCGGTCAAGTTTCGCTTCTTCGTCTAGTAGAGGCCTGTTGTCGTACTTTAATAAAGCGATTTTAATATCTATTTAAATACATTACGAGAATAATATCAGATACTAGCTGATCCGTGCCGTGCCCACTTCGTTAGGTGGCGAAAAAAAAGCGTCTTTTAAACATATTTGATTACTGCTCCACTCCTATTAGTCATAGCGTGATACTATATAGCCTATGACACTCCCTGATAAATGGACTATTCAACACATAAATAATTTTTAAAATCGGTTCAGTAGATCCAGAGATTACCCCCTACAACGTCACAAACACAAACTTTACCTCTTTATAATATTAGTATAGAAGTATAGACTACGGTATTAGCTATACGTAACTATGTAAACGAAGATTAGATTCACGGCAAAACGGAGCAACGAATTGACGTGATTTTTTAAGTGGAGGTAGTTGAAGAGTAACATAGGTTACTTTTTTTTCATTTGTGTTCAGGAACGGGGAACAGTGCTACCCCGAATTTAACGTGAACGAAGCCGCTGGCAAAAGCTACTTATTTTTTTCATAGAGTTAATAGGTTTTTTTGTTTTCTTAGAAATAGGTACTATTATCTCCGAGCTTTTCCATAGTCGCCTTTTACGACACTTATGGTAATGACTCTATCTTAGCACGAAGTACACAATGCGGTCGATACCATATGGCATATCCAGTAAATCGTAAAATTGAAGAAAGGAAAATAATATAAAAAGATTTGTCCTTTTATCTTTTCTGAATTTACTCAAGATTGCTAAGAAGTAACTGTCACAAATTGACAGATAATTGTATACCAAATTGATGGATGCGACGGATAAGATTGTATGTAATTGACCGGCTTTTATGATGTTATGATTTATGTCAAAATGAATTACATATAAATGGGAGAAATCTTGTTTGAAATAAATGTGTTTTGATGTGTTTTGTTCAGACTTTTCCTGGAATCTTTTTACCATTTCTGAAAACACTTCTGCTTATGGCAATGGAGATTCTTAGAATTATGTCTCACTGTGTACATCAAAAATTGAGATAACATTTACGAGAGTCAATCAAAAAACATCGTTACTTCTATCTGTTCAATAAACGAAATTTAGCTTTATTAAAACAAGACCCTATTGATCTCTATCTTGTCTAATACATATTGCTACAAATAAGGCCATGCGGATATAATTAAATTTTTCTTTCGTCTTCTTGTTTCACTTCAGTATCGTTCAATGGGACTGTCATTTGGTCTTAAGACCTGCAGGTTTCGTAACATACAATTTAATTCTACTTAATTTTAACTTTTTTTAAATTTAATTTTTAACTAATTTAATAGTGGTATTCTGGTCGTTAAACATTTCGTTAAAAACGTCAAGTTTGACGTTTGTTAATGGAGAATTGTCGCTTCAAAAATTACAAGAATGCCGTTTTAAGCTAAGTTACAATACGATTACATTACTTTAAATATATTTTATATTATAAATACAAGAATACCTATTGTGTGACAATTTGGCAACTAAAAGTTAAATTAACCAAATTATTAAGTTTTTCGATTTTAAGGTACGAGAATTGACATGCTGGTATTTGAGAATTGACGATACGCTAGCAACATACACTGTAATTACTGAATTTCGAAGTTCAAAATAGTGATGTACGGTAGTACATCACTATTTTGTTCGGGTTCTGAGTCAAGGCTTTCAGCTTAGGTTTACATAACTGAAAGTGCTATTCCTCACACCTAACGTTGACGATATGTAATCTTAGTTAATGGAGATCTCAGTTCGCGGAAAGAATTCAAACTTGATTACTCGAACGCGGTAGCATTGGTTAGTTACAACATAGCTATTTTAATAGGGTACCTATTAAAATAGCTATGTTGTAACTAACCAATGCTACCGCGTTCGAGTAATCAAGTTTGAATTCTTTCCGCGAACTGAGATCTCCATTAACTAAGATTACATATCGTCAACGTTAGGTGTGAGGAATAGCACTTTCAGTTATGTAAACCTAAGCTGAAAGCCTTGACTCAGAACCCGTTAAAGTAACACTCTGTTCTGGACGTCCCTTGACACAAAACTTTACAGTTATACCTAGCTGTTTTCCAGAGACCTTAAAAGCTAATCAACAGAAAATAAATTAATTAATCGCCATTACTGTGTACTTAGTTAAATTTCGTACTTATCCTCTTTTGTAACAGCAGGTATATCAAGCAAAAGGTACTTGTTTGGCTTCTTATTTTGTTGGAGGCAGACTTATAAAATCAATTAAACAAGAACGAGGGCGTTCAACTTTATTGTCAAACTGTACTTCAGTTGTACTTAGGTACTCTAGTAGTCCTGTTACTGTTCGGCAACAGTGTCTGGTACTTCTTTATCAATTGTAGCTTCATCTTTCACGGATGATTTAATAGTAGTTGAAAGTAATGTAACGTAGTTTAACTAATTTAAAATAGTTTAACCTTTATCACGCGAAGAATTCGGAACCTCAACTTAGGTAGTTAGACGTTAGGGATCATCAAAATAAGCTATTCATTTCCTAATGCACGGGTCTCTTACAATGCTTTTTTGTGAACAGGCAGTAACCAGTAGCCCTACCATCAGGTAGGACACAAGCTCTTCTTTTACTTATAAGGCCTAAAAAATATTTCATAAAACTTCGCAGGGATAACTAGTGTTTGGTTGTGTAAATATGTATTCAAAGCTTACACCACATTTAATAATAACGATGGAAATCGATTCATACATTATAAATGCATTGAATGAATTTTATATGATATGATACCCCGAAATCACAACGACAATGGTAGTCCGTTCAATAAAATGTCAAACGTGAATGAATTTTTAATAAATACTTTTTGTTCGAATGTATGAACGGACAATGTAAGAACTGGTTGGAAAGGATGTTAAATATAATAAGGTTTAATATGAGTTTTAATAGCTGTTGACAGAAGCTCTCAGTTATCTCGGTGTTTTAATGAAAAAAAAAAGTAATAAGTGCATAATTATATGTATACGATGTCTGGTGGTTATACAACAAGCTCTGTTTAGTTTAGGACTACATGGGGTTGTTTGGCTAAACAGTTTGGTACAGGATTAAAGTCTTACTTTTGGTAAATATATAAATAATAATAATAAATAAATAAATATTCCTCTCACATGTGAATGTGAGAGGAATATTTACTATAATAATTACTAGATGGCGTTGTGTGAACAACGCCATCTAGTCCCAAACTAAGCTCAGCTTGTACTATGGTAGGTACTAGACAACGGATAAACATACTTAAATACTTTTTTTGTAAATACATACATGTTATACATAGAAAATACCCAGACCAATGCAAACAATCATGTTCATGCACACAAAGATTTGCATTGAGCGGGAATCGAACCCGAGACCATACGTGTGCATAGTCGGATTTTATACTCATCAAATGGTGACACCAGTAACCTGCATCACATTCAAACGTTAGTCAAAATAAATAAATAAATATTAGAAATATTATAAAATTGCCGTTTTGTATGAAGATTTTATCAGAAGTTAGATTTTTCATACTAACGTTTTTTTGTAGATTTTTCAGTAATTTTAAACATAATACTTAGAATGAAATCTGGTATAAGCACATTTAAGTTAACTTTTGTGTTAAAAATAAAGATAGAAAAGTATCAGGGAAGAAGTTACAATTAAAGAAATGAGAAAATCTGCTGTTTTAAATTGGTGTGTTCACAGGCTTATTAATAACACAAATAATAATTATTATTATTTATTATCTTTTGTTAGATGTTGGCAACATCCTATATTTCCTAAATAACAAAAAATATTTAAACAATAAATGTTTTAAAAGAATATAGAGTCTTAAGACTGCGCAGAAATAAAACGGCAATTTCATAGGTAAAGACCTATTATATTAAATTACAATAATTGAAATAAGCTTCGTTCTACAATCACGTTAATGATTTACAAACAGTAGAAATCGTCAATCATTGCCAGTCAGCTAATGAGCTGAGTTTTCCCTTTAAATGTTCTGATTACTACGGATTTTGTTACGTTCAGGGTAAAATATGACTAATGTGGCAAAAACGTGATATTTTCCTGGCAGTTTTTTGTTTACTGAAGTCTACTTAAGATGAAAGTTAACATAAAAATAAAAAAAAAGGTTACAAGTTGTACCTTTAATAATTTCTTAGACTTTTATAAGGGTTTCTTTGATATAAGCTATAATTTCCTTTGTACAAATAATATCGGTAAAATCTTCGTTACTCGGGTTATAATAACCGACGAGTTGAGCTCGGAGAAAGATTTTTACACGGCATAGCTAAAATACATACATGGAATTAATACAATCATTACAAGTAGGTACCAACAATGGTATAAGGGTCTTCTTATAACAAAAACTAAATTAGGCAGAATATAGGCAAACAATGTCACATCCTTTACATGGTTACTATTAAATTTATTTCCAAGCAAAGTAGGTAAACCAACCATTTTACGTTATCCTACACTTTTGAAGAGGATAGTTCAACCCGATGGTATTTAAGTGTTTTTAGACATAGACAAACAGATAGATACACTTTCCCATTTATAATATTAAGTATGGATATTACAATGAACAATGATAATATAATGAAGTCCTTATAACAAGAAGCAAATTAGGAACAAGACGTATAAAAACAAATACTTGTTAAATTTACAAACACAAAGTAGTTATTTTATCCATTAGCCATCACGTAACAAGTACCGATTAACTTAACGTTATCCGCATCCCACACTCGAGTCCTTTTGAAGAGGATTTATTTCAACCCGATGGTATATGAGTGATTGACAGTTCTGAACAAAAGGGTCGCCGTTCTACGGAAACGTTGATGGCAGATCAGTTTAATATTGGCTGACGGACAGAGCTCCCTGGCTATCGTTTGAGCTACTAACTTTATAACGTAAAAGGGTTGGGAACTATTACGAAAAGTTTACTGTTTTGTGATTTAATTATTTAATATGGTAAAGAGTTGTTATTTGTTTATTTTATTATGCTTATCATGCATAATTTATTATCTTTACTTAATTGTTAATTATCATAATCAGTATAGCTTGCAATTGAAGTGACGGTTGAAAGACTTTCATATCATCTGAAATCGTTGTCTGGTGATTAGGGAGGATTACCTATGTTCGGTAACCCGCATAATTACTATATAAATGTGAGGAATAGAAACAACTAGCTAACTCTACGCACTATGTATTTGAACTCAAAATAACTATTACCAAAATAACAAATATAGTTTGCAACAAAATTTCCGCTTTAAATCAGAAAATTAAAAAATCACGGCGTAAATTGCTTTCAAAAAAATGTTTAAAGAGACTGCTTGGTGTTATAATTAAATTTTTTATTCTCATTGTTCACAATATCGCCTTTTGAATACATTTTTAGGTCTCCATCTGTCCCGGCCTGTAGGTTTCATTCCATTTTCCTCTTAGCTAGGATTTAAGGGGATTTGGACAGTGACCATTGTTTAAGCGGTAAGGGGTGTCCTTTTGTTGAATGTGTGTTGTTGATAACGTTGGTCCCGCCCTCTCGGTTAATTGTGGAATGATTAAAACCTACATCGGTACGGAACCATTTTGTTTTATTTCAATTTAACGGCCAAAATGATTGTTGTTTTTAATGGGAAGTATTATCGAAGCCGATGGCGGACCTAAAGATTCATACTCATGTTTTATGATTAACAGAAATTCCATACATTTCATTACTTTAGATAAGACTAAATTATTTAAGTAACACATTTTGATTATAATTATGTATTTTAATGGGACCAACTAATAAAAACAATACATGTCGGAGTTAGATAATATAGAAACCGTTATGAAATTGCAGTCTCTTGTCAATCACCAAAAAGACAAACCGTTACACTTAAACACCACTTACACTGAAATATTATGATCTCCCAGACCAAATATTTTGACTATAGAAAACAACTTTGTAAATAACATACAATAGGTGTACACGGCAAACAAACTGAACGAACAGTTTGCAATAGATTCAATGATGTGTACATTGCAACAGAGTAGACTACAGATAAACTGAAATTAACAACATTATCATAATTCTTTCCTTGATTCGGCTTTAACAGTATCTATACTAATATTATAAAGAGGTAAAGTTTGTGTGTTTGTGAAGTTGTAGGGGGTAATCTATGGATCTAATAAACCGATTTTAAAAATTCTTTCTGTGTTGAATAGTCCATTTATCGGGGAGTGTCATAGGCTATATAGTATCACGCTATGACTATTAGGAGTGAAGCAGTAATTAAATATGTTTGTTAAAACGGACGCGTTTTTTTCGCCGCCCAACGAAGTGGGGCACGGGTCAGCTAGTAAGTAATATAAGATAGGCTAATAAAAACTATTCTTAACTAACTGCAAAATTACACAAAAATAACTCAAAAAATCAACAAAATTACATAACACACCATACCAAATATTTTGCCGATAGAAAACAACTTTGTGCATAATACACAATAGGTGTACGGCAAGCGAACAGTTTTCAATAGATTCAATGAAGTGTACATTGCAACAGAGTAGAATACTGATAAACTGAAAATTAATAACATGGTGTATTTTGTGTAGCCTGTTCATTGTTTGTGCTGTCAATGTGTAGCAGGGTAGATTAGGTTATTTAGTAGGGCTAGGCTAGATATTGTTGGTAGTTTGGTAATGGTTTCTTGGTTGTGTTTTGCTTTCTAAGTTACGTAATCTTGTTTTGTTTTTTTAGTAATTTTTGTGTGGTTTTGGGGTGAGATAAGAATAGTGTCATTTTCACCCTATTTTACTTTTTCATCAGACTATTTTATCTTAGGCATCGCTAAAATCGACTGACATTAATTTTCTCTATAAATAAAGAAACTAAATTTTTATATAAACCTGGACTTCAGCTTAGTTTTGTCATCTTCACATTACTGCCTGGTAGTTGATTAACCGACCAAAACAGCCTTTTACTAAGGAGACCTGCCTGGTATGAAAATGAATTAAAGCTAACACTACAGGTCTTAGATCCCAATATGAAGTTATTCGGTTGTTTAATCAAATGGTAGAATGAGAGAGAGAGAGAAATAATGACACACGTAGGTATTGCGTTCTTGATTATACAGGCTGTTACTCAATTGTGTAAGGTAATCCATTTCCTACCATGAATGTTGCATGGCTACTATTTCTTACTAAAACTCCTAAATCGGTCAGATTAATTACATTATTTCGCCAGTTTTATGTATTTTTTTTCACTCATTCATTTAACGCTTTCTAGTCCCAAACTAAGCGGAACTTGTAAGAGAACATTCTTTTGTAAAAATATGTAAATATTTTATACGGCAAAAAGTAACACCAATACAAAAATTTAAGCACACAAATAAATAAATAATATTCCTCACACATTCACACAACGCCATCTAGTCCCAAACTAAGGAAAGCTTGTACTATAGGTACTAGACAACGGATAAACATACTTAGGTAAATACTTTTTTTTAACCGACTTCAAAAAAGGAAGAGGTTCTCAATTCGGTTGTATTTTTTTTTTGTGTTTGTTACCTGATTTCTCGAAAACGGCTAGACCGATTTGAAAACTTTTTTTTGTAAATTCATACATATTAAACGTAGAAAATATTAAATATTTGCTTTGAGCGGAAATCGTATGCGTACACATGTGACGATCATGGATATCAATTTGCCGTAGCTTTTACTATTGTAACACCCTGTATAAGCTCAAACACTATACTATGTTCGTAGTTCCGATGTTACTAAGCGCTCTTAGTGACAGCTGGTGGTTGGTATCTCAATATTGCATTTCTGCCTGACATGCATATACAAAGTCCTATAGAACTGTTCTATTCTACAGGGTTTAGTACAATATAACTTGATTATTAAAGGCTTGTATTATCATAATAGCCTACTAATGTCCCACTGCATAGACGGGCCTCCATTAATACAAATAACAATCATCATCATCATCATAACAGCCCATTAATGTCCCACTGCAGGGACGGGCCTCCTCCCGTGACGGAGGGTTACTTGGCCTACTAATACCACGCTGGCCAGACGGATTGGTATAGGGTTTAATTTCAAGTTTTCCTTCTTTTTATTTCGTAAAGATAGTAGTTACGGTTATTCCCTTAGTCGGTTTTTACGACACCCATGGGATGAGATGGGGTGGTGACATATTGTATTCTTACTCCGTCACCACACGGATTTAACAATAATTTTAATTTATTATCAACAAATAACAATAATTTTAATTTATTATTTTTTGTTAAATAACCTACATTTCTTAACTAACAAAAATAATTTAAGCAATATATATATATGTTATAAAAGAATATAGAGGTCAAAAAGTGCGTAGAAATAAAATAGCAATTTATAGGTAAAGAAGACCTATTACATATATCTGTTGAAAATTTAAGTATGAAACACATAAACACGTCTGGCCAGCAGGGTATTAGTAGGCCAGTTTTCCACCATGACTTATAGACGCCTATAGTAGGACGATGGCCAGATGATATGAAGTGTCTACAATATTTTGTAGCATCGCCTCCTGTCCTGGCGAAGTAATCCTGTTACACTGTACACACCTCTTAAAGACTTAGTAGCTAAACGGTGATATAAGTGGTCGCAGTTATGAATTAAATATAAATATTCCTTATACATTCACAACAACGCCATCTAGTCCCAAACTAAGCAAAGCTTAGTACCCTTGTATGTACCTACTAGACAACGGATATACATACTTAATTTTTTTTTTGTAAACACATTCATATTATACATAAAAAACACCACAGCCAATGCAAGCAATCACGTCCATGCACACAGGTCTCTGGGTCGGACTGGATGCGGAAGGCGCAGGACCAAGTTCTGCAGCGCGTGTTGGGAGAGGCCTATGTCCAGCAGTGGACTGCAATAGGCTAGTTGATTGATTGATTGATAAATAATTGTCTTTAGTGTGATTTGATCCCACGACACTGCTTGCAACCGAGGTAGTTAACATAATAACACATTTTAATCATAATAGTACAGTACAAGGACAAAACAACAACACTATTACGTGTCCTTATGTATGTGTACTAAGTATAAGACCTTCGCAAAGCAACACGTCATCATCCAATTTCATTGAAACAGTGAATAGAATTGCACAAAATAGTCAAGCACAACACACAGTGCCTTGAATTCAAAGAACCCCTTTGAAATTTAATCCCTCTCTGTAGTACGGGCGCCGCACTCCGCGTTCGTGCTAAGCCCAAGTTTCTAAGATTAGGGCCATGAAGCAAGCGATACTTGTTAAATAGAAATACGTTTATGTGACGACAAGTGATAATGCTCTTGAGTAATGTTTTGGTTTCCCAATATGTTTTTTTATACTGAATTTAATTCTGTAGATAGTATTTCTTGATATGCACCCAAAATAATCTCTGAAAGCAAGTTCAATAACTTGCTGAGGTTATTTTGGTTGCATGCAATGTCGTAGGCATATACAAAATCTATAAACTTAATAAAGGGCATTTCTTGTACAGAAAATAAAGAGTAGTTTTGATTTTCCACATCAGCATGCTAACGTCCAAATGTATTAGCACAGTTGAAAATATATCTATAAGCCTGTCAATGCTTCCAAAGCTTTTATTTATCCGTAATAGACCGTTACACCAACACAATTATGAGACCTGCCATCTTTATTTCCTTGTGTATTGACCTGTGTGAAGTGTAGTCTCTACATCTGACGAACTCTTTGGCGCAGTCGGTTTATTACATGGCTGCTACGCAGAGGTCTCGGGATCGATTCCCGCTCAAGGCAAATCCTTGTGTGCATGAACATGATTGTTTGCATTGGTCTGAGTGTTTTCTATGTATAATATGTATGTATTTACAAAAAAAAAGGATTTAAGTATGTTTATCCGTTGTCTAGAGTACCCATAGTACAAGCTTTGCTTAGTTTGGGACTAGGTGGCGATGTGTGAGGATTATTTATTATTATTTAAACCCATGAGTGTTTTTATTCTAACTATTCGCCGCGTTGTCGCGTGTCGCCCTGCGTCATTCAATGATGACACTTAGCAAAAACTTTTACTGGAAAGTAGCGTGCCGATACCAAAACTGTCCCTGTAAATCACTAAAGTTTCTAATTACTTTTCAATAATATGTACCCAATCCAATTAGAAAATATCTTCGTCAGTTTATAGATGATTTATTAAGGAATTAAGATATTATTAATCTATTTATAAACTTATGTGCGCTAAGGGAGTGTGATTATTTGGTGTCAGTACCCTTTCATTAATTCAGCCAAAAGAAAATTACTTCTAGACATAAGTCTCTTTTAAACGTTTCCTTCCCTTTGCCTCTATCAATAGGTTGCCCTTTACCAGATCTAACGTTTCCCAGATCGTCGGTTTTTTCCCATATCATCACATAACAGAATATGTGTCGTAAAACCAATAATGGGAAAGTTCACAAATACTATCTATGCGAAAACATAATGTAGCCGCGTAATGAGCAGCCTAGCGTAATGAGTAGACCAAGATTCCATCCGACAATGGAGGAATCCCTACAGTGGGTCAATAGCTACCTATTATTACCTATATAAATACTTATACATCTTCATCTTTTTCAAATAAACGAAATGCCTTATCGATGTCTCTATTTATAGGGAATATTGAATCGACTCAGTGTTTTAGACGTATCACATGTCAATTTCGTAGGAATTTCTTTATTATTTTGTCGGCAGATGATAAAATGTAATCTTGAGTGTCGATATGAAATACGTAGACTTGGAAAAGAAAAATTCTTATTTACTTAGAGTGTGTTTTAGTTCGAAAAAAAATATATTTATTTATGCTATTCAGAAAATTGTCTTAAGCTTGGGTGTTCGTTGTGCTTCAAATTGAACCTTACATGCCATTCTTATAATTTGCTCTTTGTTAACGTGTGTAAATCACGAACAGACTTCTCCGTCTTTTGTTTTCGTTTAGGTAATATCTGTGAGCTTTCTCAAATCAGTATTTTAGACACCAAAGAAATAAGATGCCGTAGTGACACCATGTATTCTTATTCCCTCAACACACAAACAGTAATACTGATACACAGACATTTGTGTCCGTTAATTGATGTTTGTAAAAGGTCCCCGCGACACAGGGCATGAGCCCAAGTGCGGGCGTTGTCTTTTTAAAAAAAAATATTTAAAAAAAATACAGACAATAAAAAAATAATATATTCTACATTGACTTCGTGGCCATATTCGCAACGTCTTACAAGCATACAACGTGGCATCTGCGCTCCACCGTCTTTTGTTTTAGAAGAATGCACCACCCCACTGTCTTGCGGCAAACAGCCAGTGCTAAGGAGAATTTATCTATTTTTAGTTGAGTTTGTAGTTTTCAAACTGTACAATTTTAATACGGGAAAAGTTTTCTAGTTGGTAACGTTGTGGTGAAACTGTGAAGTTTTAGAGATCATTAAAATATGATATATTATGCCGTTCTTTCTACCGCATAGCTGGTAGATCCAAGCAGGGTTTTGTGCGTGAATTTAGAGCTGCTGTAATATTCTTCAAATTTTTACATAAAATTTCGAACTAAGCATATTATGTACTGTTGTACTAGACACAGTATTTAAGTATCTGTAGGCTCACACACACTGTACAAGATTATTATATTATTTAGTGTTTACAGCATGCCAAAATGAATCCGCCTTTAAAATATTTACAGGATTAACTAGAGACTCCCATAACTCAGATCAATGTTCAGTAGAACCTAAGCACAAACATAGTTGAAAAGAAATAAAACCAAATATAGACATAGAAAATAACATTGACTGCATACAAAAGCGTAATTCTAAAGGAGCAACTTGCAAACTCGTTTTCTGTTTGGAAACAAGAAAACACAACTGTTTTGCTGTAGTTTTTATTGCCCTTTTTTTTGTTTACTGGCTGGTTGAGTGCTTGCATTTTAGAGGTCCTTAAGTATAGCGCCTTCTTCGAGAGATGCGCCTTGTTCTTTGTAAATGTGGTAGAATTATGTAGTTTGTTCGTTTTATTACAAACTGTTTTTGTATCTCGGCTAGGCTGTGGTTTGGTATTGTTGATGTCTGTGAGCAGCTGTTAGGCACCAAGCTTAAAGTAGGCTTTTAGTTCGTCTGCCACTTCTATGAAATGAAAAAAAAAGATATATAATTTCTATTTAAAAAATCGATTCTGAAGCCAGGCTAAGCTAATTTCATCGGATATTATTTACCTAATTATGTCTAAATTCATTACTAATGTAATGATAAGGAAAAAGTAAACGTATTAAAACAGTTAAATCTTAAATCACTAAATAGTACTTATAAAACAAAGTCGCTGTCTCTGTCCCTATGTCCCTTTGTATGCTTATATCTTTAAAACTACGCAACGGATTTTGATGTGGTTTTTTAATAGATAGAGTGGAAGGTTTATATGTATAACACATGCATAATAGTAGATAAACCCATATAAATTTAGAGATTTCTAATGTAATCGTCTAATG
Organism: Schrankia costaestrigalis; assembly: GCA_905475405.1. Taxonomy (NCBI): domain Eukaryota; kingdom Metazoa; phylum Arthropoda; class Insecta; order Lepidoptera; family Erebidae; genus Schrankia; species Schrankia costaestrigalis. Next base: position 13,681,367 of record FR997840.1, on the reverse strand, counting down.
AAGCTGTACTTAAACGTTGTTTCAGGACATTCTGTAGTAGGTGCCCGTGCGGAGCCGTGGCGGGTCGCTAGTAATACATAAAACGTAATAAAACAATATAAATGTCAAAAAAGCTACATAACTACATCAGTTACTTTAATTATAGTACACAATCCAAGCCAGATAAGAACGCAACAAAATACCTAATAAATCAAACAAAAGTAACAATGTACATCGTACTACAAAATAACTGTAAACTTTGTCGATAAACCTGTTCGTCCTTGCTAGGACGAAGTATTTGTACTCTAGATATAAAAATACCTTAACCAGACTGCCTAGTATGCGCTAGTACGTTCATTTTTTATTCATGTCTAGTGCACTTCGCTACTACACTGTATTTACTTATACACTTTGTAGTTATGCAGTGTAATTGCTTACTGGTTTGATTGTAGTCGTTTTATTTTGTTTATTGTCTACCGTTATGAATGTTGATCTGTTTTATAAGGCTGGATTTCGCTTGTTCCTTTAATATACTTATAAATAATGATACGTTTTTAAAGAAGACACGGCAAAATAACTGTATTGAACCTGAGCGAAAGCGCAATACCGCCTAGAAATGAAAGAATAGATTGTCTCTTATGATTGCTACTTAACATTCTAATCTTTGCAAAAGAACGTTTATTAAAATATCATAATACATTGTTACAAACATTACTCTAACACTGTAGTATAACAATAATACTAATATTCTTCACACAATGCCATCTAATCCCAAATTAAGCACAAATTGTACAAGGGGTACTAGACTTCTGATAAACATACTTAAACTTTCATATTCATACACACAAAGATTCGCATTGATCGGATTCCAGCAATATCTTGAATGTACACCAAAATAGAATGTTATTCAATCGACAACCTTGTAAAACCCTTTGATATTCCATCGAAGCAACTGGTATTGTACATTACAAGCTCGAAACTTCATTACGTAGCCATTGTAACACACATGTTGGACCTTAACTACATCTGAGCCATACAAAATGCCCAATGGAGCGGCAAATAGGCCCTTCTGCTCCAGTTGCCATGGCGACGGGCCTAAACACTGATATCCCGGGCCTTCTGAGCGAATAAACTAATCTTGTACATTTTATTCTAAGGCTGTCTGCGTGTAAAATGAATTTTGACATAACCACTTGAAGATGAGTAAATTGGGTTGGAATTATTTAAAGGCTTTACTCGTCTGGAGTATGTAGGCTTATGAAAAGTTAATATATTTTTCGTGTTTTTACTTTATTGCTTTTGTGATGAAAAATTTTATTATTTTAAATAATGTTTGTTGGAACTACGTTGTTAGAGCGTAAGCTTAACGTTTTTATTTTATTCAAAATCAGATATTCGACTTAAACAATCTTTTGAGTTAAGATTTTTTTGTTAGTTTTTTCTGAAAATTTTCTTGTTAAAGAAAAACAAAGAGTCTGTTTTTTGGTTACCGCTATCTAAATACTAGATGGTTATAGGAAAAACGGCTAAGCAGCAATTAACTCTAGAATAAAGTAATTATTAAGGCTGCTTAGACGGATTACAAGCAAAAAACTTCTTTTACCCAACGTTGTTTCAAAGACGTACGGTACGTTTAGTTATTTCCAAGCGCAAAACAAATTTTTCGTCCTATTCAAAACGTCGTCAAATTCGACCTAACATAGGCCAGTTCATACAAACAAGTATTCGTTGTGTAGAGCCAGTGAAGCGTTTCATTCCGGCCACAATGCAACGTTTCCTGTCTTCTATTTTGGCTGTAATACTGCCAGTTGCAGTGCCATATCACATAACCCGATTTTCTAAAGCCGTACTTGTTGAAAATGTACCTTATATTCTATTAGATTGGGGTTAATTTAGTTTGTATACAGTTTGTTTTCTTTTCAGTGATTATGTGATTTAGTTAGGAATTATCTTTTAATCGAAATAAATGGCTGTTGAGTCACGAATAACCTCTTGCGATCTATTCATAAGATCTTTATGTTCTTAATAAAGCTTTCGAAAAAGATATTTCGTCATTAGTCTTACTAAGTAATCATATTGTTTTACCTTATTGTATTATTATGTCTAAGCCTATTGCGGCCATATTCCATTAGGGATCACGCACATAAAAATGGGCAAAAAAGCCATGCGGGTAAAAATATAAACTTGATGGCGTATTGTGTACAATGTTACTATCTTGTCCTTTATTGTTAGTAATATACTCGTAACATGTTAGGTAGGTACAACAAAGTAGGTGTAAAAAACATACCAAAAAAAAAAATTGTAGTAAGATTAAATAAATGCTATAAACCACAGTATTTTCAATAATTGTTAGCTTATGGAAGCAGCGTGGTTTACAAGGTTGCTTTAACTCAACCAGAATTTCAAAACTCCTAGACAGACAAATTGGTATTGGGTTTTCAGTCTTATTTTTCATCTTTTTTAGCAATAACAAGCGTTGCCTCTCTTTTAATTAGGTTTAAAGAATACAGCATGAGTCGGGATAGTGATACTCTGTCACCACCCTATCATAAATATAGCTTTATAACAACTTATCTCTAATAATCTCTGCTGAACAGAGGTCCCTTAGTCGAGTTACACCCCAATTCACACAAACGACTCATCCGTTTATTTAGTTGATTGTTTTAGTGATTATACGGCTAAATCAAATTGCAATCAACGTTGTTGTCCGATTGAGTGCATGTACCTCATATTAACATGAACGTATTACCTTGTTTAGGTAGAATATACTTGTGATTTGATTCATATGTTTATATGTATAAATAAATTAAAACAATTCTCATGATTCTCAAATGATAGTCCTAAGCTTAGTTTATCTTTAAAAATCGGCACATTAAAATATTCCTCACACATTTACACTACGCCATCTTGTCTCAAAGGAACCAAAGTTTGTAAAGGATTTTTTTTAAACACCCAGACCAATGCAAACACGGAACGGAAAACTAACCAGAGACATATAAATGACATGACTTTTCTCATTAAACAAGTCGACAAAACTAACACAGCACTCAGAAGAAAACATTATAATGAACTTTCAAAACTCTGAAGCAATTCGATTATCTTGTCATGTATTTCATTTCAGCCTCCACGAACGCTGGACGTTAATACCGCATACATAACTACACGTTCGCATGTCATTTCTCGCATCGCTGCTACTGCTCTCAGATGCTTCTGAGCTTGATGCTTTTCAATTAATTTTTTGAATATACGTACAGCTACCCTGTATGATAACTTTAGGCCTTGTGGCTTTGACGGGCAGCCATTTTTTTTGTGTGAGAATTGAAACTACAACGAGAAGTTATGGACGCAAAAAGTCTTTGAACAACTAGGTCGAAATTTTCCAGTGAAACAGATAGATGTATTCGGTTTTTAGGTTATTTAAAATCGGGATTTTTAGGATGTTTTAATAAAAGGCTTGAATTTTTGTCTCAAATGTTTGCTGTTAGGTTTTATAGTTATTAAAGGGAATAGGAGAGTGCAACACATGTAAGTCAATGGAGGCAAAAGGACTGGTAACTTAGGATTAAGATCCCTAAGATTAGGAATTACTCGTAAGATAGTAGATAATTACACGTTTTTGTTCATTTGACAAACATTCATGTGTATGAACATGTCGGTATGTTAGTCTACGTTTTATAAGTAGTGGACATGTATTATATATTAGCCGCCTAGTACCCACAATACAAGCCCAGTTTCCAAGAACCCGATGAGGTTTCATAACCGTGTAAAGAGTAGTATTATATACGGTTAGAACTGTCACATATTTGTAAGACTACAATATATTGCTTTTATACATTTTATCCTTTAGTACAAAGACATTGGACGTACAAAAGCTCACGTCTGAACCCGGCTTAAGTATGTATGAGGGTATACGTACTCACCCCTTCTACAGCGTTACTAAGCAAAAATTACGTACGACCTTGCTTGTATGTGACGTGATACTTCCTCTATGACCTTCATACAATTATATTATGAAAATATTTACTGGCTTATAGGACCACTGAGCGGTTGATGAATACGAGTTGTTAAGCTGTAACGGATTTGTTATAGTAATGTACTCGATATGTCAACAGCCTTAGAAATGTGGTAATCGCAGAATGCAGCTACAGTACAAGAGGTCACGGGTCCACAAATGATGGTTCTGTGTGTTATAATTCAGGTTCTGCGACCATACAGAGCAAGAATACTTGGGACAATGATAGATATCTGTCAATCAGCGTGGCATTACAAGGTTCCCCTAAATCACGATCACGGTTCTCCTGTACTAGGCGTCTGAACACGTCACTTTTTCATCCACCCACTACCGCATCTATAAACGCACTGCTAAGGTAATACGTGACCCAGTCATTAATAAATTCCATTTCACGAACGACATACCAATTACTCCAACAAATCGTGAACCCGTATCTATTTACATATATTATCCTCGTATTTGGGACTTCATTAAATATGTCCAAATAACCCACGGGCACGACTATTTCTGTCGTTAACATTTACAACACTGGACCAATGATATGTCGGGCATTCGACAGGATTTGGGTCACAATCAAGGCTTACATTTCACGTAAAGTGAAATGTCAATCACTTAACAGTGGGCTAGCACTTCGATGGGTGTATAATATTTAGATACTGTTGACTAAATGCTGAATAGCAATGAAGTATGTTTCAATAATGGCACGTTTTGCAAGCTAAACTCAAACCGTCTTATTACAAAAAACTAAATAAAACTCAGTTTAAACCAGGTTCAGCTAGCACAGGCTTAATTTTTAAACTGCAGTCTAAATGTCACCTTATTACAAAACATAAATAAACCGTGGCTTTCATAGAACAGCAATTAGACCCTAGCTTAAATAAACAGTCACAGATTATCCAAAATATTGCTTGATCATTCATTACATCATTCGATTATAACGTTCCGTACTACTCGAGGGAAAGCTTATTGCTAAAAAATTTATAAATTTAATTACATATCAGCAATGAAATGATAATAATTTATATATTTAGTATAAATATATAACATTGGTTATTAATGATTACCATTTATTATTCTAGGGCCCTGAAATAATAAGCATTTTCATAACTCGCAATGTTAAATATAAGACGTAGAACGGAACAAAATAAAGAAGGTATTATCATCATTATGTACCTATTCGGGCATCATTTGAAATACGAGTAAGATGTCAACAATATGAAAATAGTTTGTATGTGATATGGTAATCGTTGTAGGTAAAACAAAAATACGTTTTAAGTAGTTTAAAGTTTGCTCTTTTCTCAACCGACTAAGTAGGTTTTTAGTTGTTTTGTGTAGGTGTTGTTGTGGCCCAGCTTTGTAATGCGCAAACCTTGAATTTCAGGGGACAAAGTACATCCCCGAGGGTCGTGTGATATTATCTACCAATAACTCCAAAATATTTTTAGTACTTAATACGTTTTCTAAATCTATATTTTTTTCTAAAATCTTTGGATAATTCTATAAAAGGATCAACACGAACAAGCTCACTACTGGGTCGTCGTCTTTCTAAAAGTTCAATATCTTCAATATACATTAAATGTACCATGTCGATATCCATTTTGAAACAAGTCAACAATATTATAATATTAACACATTACCAATAGCAACGCTAACCTCAAAACAACAACTTTGACAGAACTGTATGTATATAAACCATGGTCTATAGTTTAAACTAGGGGTCGAGTAGGTTTATCTTTAAACCTGACATTACGCCATGGTTTAGTGTTAAAACTGATTTTGTAATAACAAATTTCAAAAACAGTGGTTTTGTGACGTAATAAACCGTGTTTTATAGTTAGACCGTATTTTGTAATAAGGCCGAAAACATTTTTCAACTTAACTGTCTTCGTTCAACTTATGATTAAAGTTTGTTCAGACATGGGTTTTTTTGTCATAGGCCTCATTCGCAAGAGCGCTTTTTTAACGCGCGTTAAAAATGCGTCGAAATAGAACAAATGCATTCTTATGTTCCTCGGCGTTGGAAATAGAACACAATTTCCAACGTCGAGCGATAAAAAACGTCGCGTTAAAAAAGCGCTGGCATGTGAACAGGAACATAGGAATGCACTTGTTCTATTCCGACCCTTTTTTAACGCGCGTTAAAAAACCGCTTGTGCGAATGGGGCCTTATTTTTTTTAGGTAAAGATGTTAATAATTAACTCCTTTTTATGCCGAACAATAAAAATGTGAAACGAACTTTCTGTCAGTTTGTTTCAGTCTTCCTATAAAATTGGGTCCATCGTAGTAAGATCTGCATGGCCTTGATACAACCATATTCCTTTTGTCTTGATAGCTTTAGGACTGTGTAGCTCACTTAACATCAGAAAGAAAAAAACTTAAGGTCCTTAAGTTTATCATAACAGCCCATTAATGTCCCACTGCAGGGACAGGCCTCCCATGACGGAGGAATACTTGGCCTACTAATACTACGCTGGCCAGACAGATTAGTATAGGGTTGAATTTCAAGTTTTCCTTCTTTTAATTTCGTACAGATAACATTCACGGATAGTCCCTTAGTCGGTTTTTACGACACCCATGGAATGAGATGGGGTGGTGACATATTGTATTCTTATTCCGTCACCACAGCTTAAGTTGATATTTACCTAAAACCATAATAATATAATTATGTATTTACAAACATTACAAAATAAATACGTGATTACTGTACTACACTAAACTTAAGTGGGGATATAGCCCAGTCAAAATAGACAAAATTATGATTACAGTTTGCATTAATTCCCAACAAGCTGGATTTTTGTGCAGGCTTTGAATACGTCATTACAAATGATATGTCAAAAGTCCCCATCGATCCCGCTTGTGCGTTGTTTTTTATTCAAGGTCAAAGGTCACAAATTTGCGTTTTTTGCGTATATCTCTGAAACAACAAGAGCTATCGAAAAATGGTTCAGACAAAGTTTGTAGATTTTAAAATTGTCTACAAAAAATAGCTCAACACTTTTCTCCTACAAAGCATCGCTTTCGAGATATCGTGACTTTAGAGCGCAGGAAAGTCGTATTTTTGACTATATGCACACACTAGCTTTTTCCCGCGATTTCGCCCGTATTTATAAGAATTATTAAAAATAAGGCTTATTTCTATATATATAGTAGCATATGTATGCTTGGTCTCAGCCTAATCGGTTATAAATTGACAAAGTTACATACAAACTTTCATCCCCTATCTTATCCCTTTAGGGGTCGAATTTATCAAAATCCTTTCTTAGCGGATGCCTACGTTATAACATCTACCTGCATGCCAAAATTCAGCCAGATCCCACCAGTGGTTTGGGCTGTGCGTTGATAGATCACTATGTGGTAGGAGAATTCCTTCTAGAGAAACCACGTTAAAAAAAAGCGCCGTGTACTTGATTCAATGTACTGTTGTATTTGATTCAATGTACGTTTGTATTTGATTCAATGTTGGTGCAAGATTGGCCTTACCTACCTCAGAGGTGGTGCGGAAATCTTCTATTTATATAAAACTCAAAGGTGACTGACATAGTTATCTATCAACGCACAGCCTAAACCACTTGACAGATCTTGCTGAATTTTGGCATGCAGGTAGATGATATAACGTAGGCAACCGCTAAGAAAGGATTTTGATAAATTCGACCCCTAAAGGGATAAGATAGGGGATGGAAGTTTGTATGTAACTTTGTCAATTTCAAGCCGATTACGCCGAGACCAAGCATGCATATGCTACTATATATTAAAATAAGCCTTATTTCTTAATAATATTTATAAACGCAAATGAAATCGCGGGAAAAAGCTAGTGTGTGCATATAGTCGAAAATACGACTATCCTGCCCTCTAAAGTCACGATATCTCGAAAGCTATGCTTTGTAGGACAAAAGTGTTGAGATATTTTTTGGAGACAATTTTACGATCTACAAACTTTTTCTGAACCATTTTTCGATAGCTTTCGTTGTTTCAGAGATATACGCAAAAAACGCAAATTTGTGACCTTTGACCTTGAATAAAAAACAACGCACAAGCGGGATCGATGGGGACTTTTGACATATTATTTGTAATGACGTATTCAAGGCCTGCACAAAAATCCAGCTTGTTGGGAATTATTGCAAACTGGATATTTATTTTGACTGGACTAATAGAACATACTTCATAGTGCAACATAAAGTTTCAGTAACAGATCTATTAAATTGTGATGTTATAAGGGAACTATAAAAGATTTACTGACCATGTGTCATTATGTTCCTTGTATATGAGGTACCGTCTATTTTGTTGCTCACTGATACTCGACTTTATTGTCTTCGTAAGTAGAAGTGTCTTGTAGATATTGACGTATTAGGAGGTTTTAGGTGGATGTTACGAGTATGTAGAAAGTTGTTAAATATTTTGAGGGTTACTTACTTTATGTTTTCTGTAATTAATTACTGGAGAAGCCCTTTGCCCAGATTCTGAAATTGTTAACCGAACGGTAAAATTTCTTCATTTAGAAACATCCAAACTAAGAGCAGTTCATAGCATAACGGTTAATAAAAAAATATTTAAAAAAAAAGATTAGAATTGTGATTCAACAATAATTTTTTTTAGAAAAAACAATTAAAAATACGGCACAGTATTCAAGATGGGAAATGCAAGATATGCCTTAGGCTTCAAGAGAATGATATTCAACAACAAAATAAGCTTTATCATACCTTTCTTCAATACTTTAAAAATATTCTTCCAACGAACGCAAAAATGTTGAGTTGAAAATGTTTACCAAAATTGTTTCCTTGTTATTTACGGCTTGCTTGTGAAGCATTACCTTTTCCTCAATTTGTCTTTTTGTAGAGCCATCAAAAGCAGAAAACAATAGCTCTTTACAATTTATTGGTTACAGCTAAAAGAAGGTAGAGTTGTCGACTAAAATTGTACTGAAAGTAATCCGAAGTACGTTCACCGTCTCGGCTTCTAATGACATTGTAAAAGTTTAATGCGAGGGTCCACTCGTACTGAGATGCACTGTATGTCCGACGACATTTAGGCTTTATAATACATTCACTAGGAACGGTACTGAGGTCTTGTTAACATGCATGTCTTACAATATAGGAGAGTCTACATCTAAAGTAGGTGATCACTTATTTCTTGGTTCACAGCGACTTACATTGAGAACAATAAAATCAAAAGTCAAGTAAATTTGGTTGTCACAAATATATTTTAATACGCAGATTGGTAAAACTTCTCAAGTATGGTAGAAAAAAACCCATCACCATCCGATAACAAAATTAGAACAAAAAAGTCTAGCTGAGAGGTATGGAGTGACTAAAATGATCGGTCCTTCAATTTGGCCACGAGAAAAGTCTCCTGAAATAGAATATTAGTGGATTGATGTGACCACTCTTCTACATATTAAGTATATCAACAATTTTTAATATTAATAGTTTTAGTTCCAGAGCACTGTAATAGTTTCAGAATAATAGCAATATCAAATATTTACAAGGATCGAAGCCGCTTGATTTGATTGAATTGAATGTTTGCCAATTCTCTGTAAATCTATATGTTTGTCCTAATATAGAAATAGGGAGATGAGTTCTATGAAATCATTTATTTGAACTATTGGTATCTCATTAAATGCGATATTATATTATTATACCTATTTTTATCTTTCAGTTTTACATGACTGGTTTAATATATTTCTAGGCCATGTATTTACATATTTTAAAAACATTTTTAAAATATTATTTTCTCTTTTTTAAATATAAGATAAAGAAGTTAAAACGATAGCTTAAAATATTTAAGTGACGATATTCAAGTTTCCGGCATTGGCAAGATGAAAGTTTTCAAACATCTCTGTTTCATTCTGAATTAATTCCGCTGCGGGTCCCAAGACGTATTAATATGTTCCCCCAGACACCAAATTTTATGCTCAGTGTTTTTTGCGAGGTCACGTTGCTGCATACTTGTTTACAGTAGTGACAGTTTTGAGAAATTGGGTGGCGTTAGTCTTATTTCGAACCAAGTTAACACTATATTGAACTACGTAACCAGTGTTAAAAGTATAAGTTTAATATACACCAAGTACTTAGCTTGTCTAAGACAATGTTGTTTACTGATATTGTAAGCGATGGTTAATGAATGAAAGAAGCGGGGATGTTCTTATCGGGCTTAGCACGTGAGAATCTCGTGGAACTATGATATAGAAGCACTCACGAGTAAGTACTCACGGTACTTTTTAAAAATCTTAAAGTGTTTTTTCGGGTGTGAAATCAAATATGTAAGAAATAAAATTAGTCTCCTAGGTTCAAAGTTTGCTCGTAATTACGTTGATGTCCTCCGAAATTCAGCTTCTCTATGCTTTTTATTGCCGTGTATGGAGCATATCAACGTTCCGTTTTGGCGCAAACGAGCTAAGATAACGGCTTTATTACTTGACGAGGTGCCAGCACCTATATAAATTCACAAGAATCAATGCGACAATGTTCAGCACACTTGACTAGAAATAACCTCTCAAAATCAATATCTGCAGAGTGTCAACATGTTTCATGTTCTGCGGTAGTGTCGTCGGCAGCTCTCGGTGCCTGTCTCGCGAAGCTCCGTTTTATTAAATGCCGTTTTATTGTTACTCCCTGATGCCATAAAAGCCTCCGCAAGTACTCCTAGTTTTGTAAAATAAAACTGATATTTTCGGTGTGCCATATTTTTGGTGTTATCTAGAAAATCTACAGCTCTTTGTTACATTGTCTGTTGTTTTATGTATTGCTTGCTTTAAGATTTTATGACATGTCGTTTATATTATATTCGCCTCAGTACTTTAGTTTACCGGTTGCACTTGAATTGTAGATAAGGTTAGTTACATTGAAATGTTTTGGTCATTTTCTGCTGGAATTTTTTACATTGTCATTTTATGTCATCATCAAAATTGAGTAAAGGTATTCTTTTCTTTACTTAAGTGAGATTAGTCTGGGGAGAGTGGGTGTGCTAGCAAGCTCGCTGCGGTCTCTAGGAGTGTCACCGGCGATGCTGTGAAACGGAGCATGTAGGTTAAGAGCTCTTCGCGCTTTGTTAGCGCGCTCTAATCACTGCCGGTGCTCGACGGCACGCGACTCGAGGGCTCGTGGCGCACTAGCGTTTTGTGCCTCTCCTCTGCTGCGCATCTCCACCGTGTTATACTTGTGTAGCACGTGTCTATTTAATTACGGTACCATTGACGCTCACCCCATACGCTCTGAATTAATACTTTATTGTTAATTCATTCATTTATTATTCTATATTGTAATTGTACAGACTAAGATAAAATGTAACTCATATTTAGACAAGTTATAAACAAATATAAAAATAAGATAAAGAATAAGTTCCAGGCATTTCCAATAATGTTTGTTTCTTAATGTTTTACAATATATCACAAAGGCATTTTTATCTGGATACGGCTGTGTATCGGCAGCCAATAGCCGCAATCCAAGGTACACTTATAAGTTACGAAAATCGCTTTGTACAGTATTTTTTCTGATAGCCGGAGCGTAATCTATGAGTCAGTTAAGTTCGCTAAAGTAAACCATGAATTTGGAAACCAAACGGTACAATATGGTGTTCTTAGGGTTTCAATTTCTCTGTGGTATTGTTCTGTTATCAGCAAAAACATGTTTGCCAAGGATACAGCTCGCGCATCCATGATTGTTTTGGTGAAATTTATAGCTTTTTCGTTGACCGTGACTTGAATTTGTAATTTGATTTTATGAGTACATTCTTTTACGAAATTTTTCTACTTTATTTTCCAAAAATGTTGTTATTAACATTGGTTTTGTAGCTTAAAGTAGCATTTGATTTTCATTGTTGTGTTTGAAAGGGCTTCGGGTGACTCGTTTGTATATACCTACCTCATTACGGATTCTGTTTACATTTGTAAAATAAATTAGTTTAATTTTTGTAGCTTTGACTTTAGCTTATATTTTAGTATCAAACATAATTATTAAGTATTCGCTTTACTGTTGTAAATATTTAATACAATGAATTTTGAAATTAAAATCTCAGAGTTGATTGACTGACCTTTATTAATAATCTTCTTTTTAATACTTGAGATTAACTTGTTTTAATAAAATATCCTCCGCGTGGTAACGGAGTAAGAATACAATATGTCACCACCCCATCTCATCCCATGGGTGTCGTAAAAACCCACTAAGGGACTATCCGTGAATGTTATCTTTACGAAATAAAAAGAAGTAAAACTTGAAATTAAACCCTATACCAATTCGTCTGGCCAGCGTGCTATTAGTAGGCCAAGTATCCCTCCGTCAAGGGAGGAGACCCGTCCTTGCAGTGGGACATTAATGGGCTGTTATTATTAAACTATATTTATCTGTCTCTTATTATCACTTTTACTCAATCGTCGATGTAAATAAATAAGCTATGGATTTTCGAGTAGAGGGCAGTTTTCTTGATGTCACAACTGCATATACATACATGCCATGTGATTTTTGATATAATAATCTAGGTTTGAACATCTCACATTGTTTGTTTTTGTGTCCACTTTGTATTGTATTGAGGTGGAAGGGTACAGTAGCTAATGAAAGTACAGGGATTTAAGACAGTTGTCTTGGGTGGGCAGTAACTAGATTTGATTTGATTGTTACAATTCACCATAAAATGTCACTTTAAAGGATTAAAAAACATAAGAGTATGTAGGTATATGTAGTAAAACATTATAACAAAGATATAAAATTTGGATAGTCAGCTTTATTTTATTCTTTAAAAGTAAGGTAAGCTTTATATAAAAAATATTAAAACACAATACAACAATGGTAAAAAAACTCTTTACTTAAAAAACAAAGTTTAAGAAGCTGAGTTGTTTACTTTCAACCGTCAGCCGGGGTCAAATGGATTTTCTGTTCTGTTAATAATGAGGTGGCTGTCCCTTGTCGGAGGACAGAGGGTGGATGAAAACGGGTGGGGGGAGGACAGAAAGACGGCAAAACTCATTTCCGGTCTGTTGACGGAAGTCAGGCCGACCAATAAGTAATAGAAAATTGTATTCAGAGATGAATGGTGGTACCAATTTTTAAACGGTTGTTTTATATTATCTTTTTTGTTTTATCTGTGGCAGACGATTGATATGAAGATTGTTTTGATAAAGTTATTTAAATGGAAAAGTGCCTATTTTAAAAAGCATGTTAAAACATAGAGGTGTAATACGTCAAAGGAAATATAGATATTTAGGCACAAATTGAGTCTAACTAAGAAGGTGCGATATAAAACTTTGAATTGATGTTGGTTAACTAGTAATAAACTCATGATCAGAAACTGATGTGCCGAAGAAAGTCTCAGACGAAAGATGGACTGTGTAGTGTAGACAACGGATAAATACACGATTTTTTTTTGTAAATACATGTATATTATACATAGAAACAATCAGACCAATGCAAATAATCATGTTCATACACACAAAGATTTGCATTGAGCGGGAATCGAACCCGAGACCTCTGCATATCAGTTATGTTATATAACCATTACGCCACAGAGGTCGTCAAAAGTCCAAGTAGCAAGACAGCAAAGTTTTACTAGGATCAATACTTTTTCACCTCTGTACCATTAACGTCTTGTCGATTCAACCATAAATAAAGCCAAAGAAAACAGGGTCTTGCATCTACTAAACTAAATCAAGGTGGAATATAGATTTATAATACAACGAAGCTGACTCAAGTAGTTCGTCTGCTCGGCATTAATCTATAGGTAAAGTAAGTACAGTAATATTATTTCCATACATTTTAATGGGCTTTTGTCTAGACACTCCGGCGCTAGCTCACAGCAGTTTAACCGTGGATTCATATTTGCTAATCCTTTGTTTGAAAAGATTCTGAATATAATTGTAGGAGCATACTTCTGTCACCTAATTAGACAGGAAGGTAATTTCATTAGTGAAATAATTGAAATGTATGAAACTAACCTATTGTTATAAGTTTTATCTACGCTTCGGTTACAAAATGACAGGCATAATAGTGACAATATGCTTCTATGAGGGAATATTTGCGCAACACGCTGTTTGTAAGTATTGTCACAAAATTGTCTCTTTTGTTTTTGTATCTTATTTCGGATAAACTATAAATTAGGTTAGGAAATGTCCATACTCCTTATTCTTTGCGCATTTGGTTTTGGTCTATACTTGTGTGAGTAAAGTATCGCCTCTTCGATCTCTGACAGTAAGATATACTTTAAAAGAAGAAAACGTGGCTAATAGATTGATCGTATTTAGTTGTAAATGTTTTCACAAAACTAATTTCAAAGCAGAGAGGATGTGTGTGTTTCTTCTTCTGATTTAATTGTAGCACTTAACGTCTCACTTCGATAATTAAACAAAGGCAAAATGCAAGCACTCAACAGATATATTAGACAGCCGACAACTCCCTTCTATACATTTATAACAGCAACATAAAATGAACAGCGACACAAGGTTCAGTTAAAGAAGATTTACAGTTACATCTTAACATAACCAGATAATACGAAAGCCCGCAATAGTCAAGCAATAATTCTCTAAAGAACTGCCGCATCGAACGAGTTCCAATGCGTTTGGCAAAAGTGTGGCGCATTTAAATTGGCAAGGTTGTGAAGTCGCTAGGGATTCGACGCTACTGGCATCCCTCCAGTATTCAACCTTCGTTTGCCAACACACCCCAGAATGTGGGACACACAAGTTTTGACATAACGTGTTGACCTAATTCTTGTAGACATTTTTACTTAGCTCACCGGGATATGGTGCTCACTTTAGTGTTCTACTGCATGCAGCATTGCGAATCTTATTACTTTTACGCGAACTTCATAAACTTTTGCGGTTATTGTTTTCTTCCATTTCATTATTACATTCTATTTTGAGACATTCGGGCTGTGTATGGTGAAGTTGTCAGAAGCAGAATACAGTTTGTACTTTATTAAATAGATATGCGAGACTTGCGAAGTAACCTTGTTGTAACGTTTCAAAGTTTATGAGTATTATTTACAGTTTTTTCTTATTCTTTATTTACAGTTCATTCGTATTTCATGATACATCATGACGTAATTGGTAGTACATTTATACTCTAAAGTACAATGTTATGCAAAAGCTTTCTTATCTAAAGCATGAAACGTAATAAAATGATACTTATATATTCACACAACAGTATTGAAAACATGAAAAGTAAAGCGACAAATAAAATGAAACATTAAAATATATTTGTTTATAAACCCATTTAATTAGCGACGCGACGTAAGCCTCAAAGGTACTAAAATAAAACCATAAGGTAAATTGAGTTTATGTTATAAAAATTCCAGATTTATTCTGTACAAATAACAAAAAAAAAGGAAAAAATAAATTGTGCTGAAAATCGTCTGCCGCCGTGCCATTCGATTCCTCTTTGAGATACCTCGATTTATTTTTTTACAATCGCAACAGAACGTATAATTCTTTTCTGCCTTTGAAAAGTCTATGAAAAAGAAAAATATATCTATCCTCGGCGTTTAAAGTGCTACAAAATGTAAGAAGGACTAACGATAGGACGTCTATGCAAAGTCATACTGCTCCATTTATTTGTGTTAGCTTTCGTATGTACTGCTACTGACGCTCGTACAAAGTTATCTCTAACACTTCGCTTCGTAACATTTTGCCTTTGCATTGCATACATAGTGAATAAAGAATATGAGACGGTTATTTCGGAGGAAAATGTTGGTGTTCCAGCTATTTCCTTATCGAAATGCTTTGTATTCACTCAGCAGTGATGCCTGTATAACATATTTTAAATGGTTTTGTTAACAGTGTAATGTACCAACTGGCTTTTTCAGAGTTGTTATTTTATTTAACGAGAATATTAGAGTTTATTTTTTTAATTACTTAAAATCGTTTTTTTAACCGAGATGACTGAAAATTTGAATTTTATTTATTTATTTCAATTTCAATGTCTTACAATTGTGTTTGAACCTAGGAATATTACATAGGAAATAAAATATAAAAATTACAATATACGTTAGAATCTACGTTAAGTTAGTGATAATGCGTTTATACGCATTTTCGTAGTAAGTATATAAATATAGTCTGTAGAGACTCCGGGGAGGAATTATTCCTTAATTATAATAACCACATGTTTAACTTTTTTATGTCTACCTGTTTATTCCGGGTAATCTTCGTTTAAATTTGATAGGACTTCCATTGGAAGATTTCTAATTTTACAGCGCGTAACTTAAGCTACTAAAAGAACTAAGAATAAAAACTATGAAAATTACACCTTCTTAAATAAACTTTTTAAGATGAAATCGCAAGTTACAGCTAGATATAAAAAATCTCTATTCCTTTAGTTTACTTACTACAGCTTAATGTCCTTTTTATATATTCTTCTACTTGTTAACTTCAAAGAGAATTTTAGATATTGATAAAGTACATTTAGGTCGTCGAAATACGTGTATTTTTGTGATTTGGTACAACATCCGAATATTCTAGAGGGATTTCTGTATCTATCTACTTTGATATTCCGTTAATAATTGTTTACCCATTCCGCCATGACACTTTAACTGAATATTTATTAAGCTCTATGTTTAATTAATTTCTGTTTTTCTGTTTCAGGTAAGCAGAGTTTTTTGCTTTTTAGAGGATAAATAAATGAAATGGAAAATGGTAAGTAATAATGAGACATTATCAAAGATGTCAGAGCAAAGGATGTAACAATCGTTATTATAAGATGTAGGTTATGTAAGTACCTAGATATTACATTTTTTGATGAAGAATTTGCCGATTCAAACTTGTCTTGGATTTATTTAAACCATTCGTTAAAAATCTATAGCAGAAAGGTTATAACTCCATTTTCAGAATGTTTAAATATCTTTAATCTATCTTAGAATATCGTTTAAAAAAATATATTATCTTTGTCATAATCTTATTTCTGAACGTTGAAATATTTTAATAAACACTAATATAACAGAGTATTTACTAAAGAAATGTTGGCACAGAGTAATGTCTATTTACATTATTTCCTATGAGAATTACCTACATCGGAATCAACATGTTAGTAAATAATTAATTTAATATAGAGAGCTACGTGAGTGCGGGTTGGGTTTTATAATTATTTTTAATTATCCCCGTGGCGGGAGCGCGCGAAGCGTCATGACCACTAGCGCCATCTTGTTGAATATTCATTTAGTGAAGATCCCGCCATTATTTTTCTAGAGACTCTCTAACCTAATTTTCAGTAATGAGCCTTGTGGGATGCCGTCAACGTTGAGATGTTCGCACATATAAACTAGCTTCATTTTTGTCCTTTCGTCGGCTTAATACTTGATTATTGCGGTTGCGAAACGGTAGATGTCTTTTTTGTTTTGTTTGACGAAGTAGGGAAATGTTTTTCGCTCGAATATGGACATATGTGTCCGGTCCAATATGACTCCTGTAGCATTAACAGCTTGATTAATTTTTGAACCATAAGCTTTTTGACGACAGCAAAAACCTAAGAAGAAGGATATAAAAGTAAGCAAGCCAAATTATTGTAACTCCGTGGTGGAAGTAAAATCTATAATAAAAATGTACTACATTAGAACTTCGTCAATTTTATTCGTTTTATGTGAGAGTGGGCTAAAATATTTCTCTACTTTATATTTTCCAACATTTCCTTGCGAAGGCAGATCGTCATTTCAGATCTCATCTGTCAGATGGACGTGTTGTTTTACTTTTTATTAACCCTATAAAACGCAGGCGTGGCCTTGTTTAATAAATTCTCTAGGCTCGAGCAAGGCTTGAATATCAACTCGTGAATTTATGCGGTATTTCAGTAAGAATTTGGTATGATTAATTATCGGTAAGTAGACAAAGACTATTTCTGCATTTTCAGTAAAGTTTAATTAAATTAATGGTTAATATTGACGGGAACTTTGTCAATTGTTACGTTTGGAGATTTAGTCAAGGGAATTCATTGCTTATAATATTTATGTTAACGGTTTGTTTTGATGTTTATTTTGCGTTGAAATTATGTTATATTTAATGGAAATTATAGATAGCCTTTAACGTTAATTAAGAATTCCCCTGAATACAGAAATACACACCTAGCACGGGAGTTGCCTTTTTAAAACGGGCTATCTTTTGATCATATTTTAATTAATTAGTATAAAACAAGTACTTGTTAAAAAAAACAAACAAAAAAGGGAACAAATCGTTGTCATTAAACCTGTTGAGTTAATGATACGGTAGGGATATTGCATCCGATATCCCATAAAGGGTTAAATATCACACCTACAAACGTTACATATGAAAATTAATCAGGTGGGAAAATGAAAAATTATTTAATATCCTTTTACCTCATATGGTGGAGACATTGATTTACAAAAAACCAAAGATACACACTCCACTTCCCAAAAACGTCCGCAACAAATGGGCGCATTGTGCACTTTTTTTAAATTAGTATCGCGTTGTTCTACCGGCAAACGTCAATCATTAAATTTTATTGCTTTATGTGCATTACTTTTTAAATACAACTTTATGTCATGCGTGTAAGATTGAATTTGAAAAAAGAAATATGTTTACGATATTACTATACGTATTTATTGCGTATGTTTAATTTGGTGACACTTTTGGCTGTTAGTTTTGTTTGAAAATGTGCATCTAGGGTTTTTTATAAATCAATGGGTGGAGAGGGTGTATCTCTTCCCGGATATTATTTGAGTGATCCCGCCCGGGTATAAATCAGACCGGAATGGAAGCATTAGGGAAACATAATTTTTTGTTTTTTTTATCGGATTTTGCTATTACATTTGGTGTTTGAATTTAATTTGGAATGTTTTTTCATGTTCTAATGTTGGCTCTCAGCTTTTAAAAGTTACATTACAATAGATATATAACTGTCTCGGTGGAAAACCGGAAGTGTTTGGGGACGGAAGACAATTTATTTGCGTGATTCACAAATTATGTCTCGGATTATCTTTTATCACCAGGATTATCTTTAATCGCTAATTTCATGTCTATAAAAGTTCCCGCGACCTAGGCCTCGACCAATAGCGCAGAATTTGTAATTTGAAAATTCAAATATTATGTATAATGTATAGAGTACACTACCAACATAATACCTGCAATAAAGTAATAATACCTATACGTAGTAGTAGTAAAAACATTGTTATAAAGTTAAAGTGATTGCAATGAAACCAAATAACCGAGAAACATAAAGTTTCTAATTAGGTCTAATTATTAACTTTGCAACTAGCAAGTCGAAATAGAAACTAAATTACCGTTATAGAAAGTAATACTGTGGAGTATATAACTCTAGTTTCTCTAAGTAACGCATTTGCTTTAGATTAAAAGCGCTGCAAAGCATTAGGACTCCTAATCCGTTTTAGATTTCCCCCGTATTTATGCTCGGTGCTTTTGTGAAGTCACGCTGTTGACTCTGGCTTACTGGAGTCACAGTAATGGGAATGTGGGTGCGGTTAACCTAGCTATTCCCCTCAGATATTTGCAGGAATGCATGCTGGTTGTAGCAAGATACACATTGCTTGAATTCCTTGCTCATTGGAAGTAAATGCTATTTCAAAAAAGCAGACCACAGAGGCCCGGGGTGTAAAATACCTTTTACGTCAAATTTGTTCTAAACTTGTGCAGTTTTTTGAGTGTGAAGAAGTAACATAATACACACACAATCTTTAACTATCTTACTGCAAGGACGAACTGCTTCAGAGGGGTAACACAACCTACCGATAACGCCCATGAAACCTATAGAGTGTGAAATAGCGATTGAAGTTTTGTATCACAACTCCCTTGTTATTTTTAAGTGAGAACCGTCAAGTAACGTGCGCATAGACGTTTTTAAGTGTTTTTGGAAATCTTTTAGTCATACTTATGGACAGCCTAAACCGCAGGCAGCGACTAGTCACATAAATATATTTATATCTACATATAAATCGGTATAGAAATATGCAACATCGAAGTCACGAGTTCAACCAAAGGCACGTATGCAACACGTACATTGACAATTTGCAGACTACGACTATTTGCTATCGGCCAGTTGTGCGGAATATATTGAGTAAACCGTTTGTGCTATCTGTTATGTTATTCAAATAACTAAGATACGTGAATGTGTTTGAAGAGCGCAGATTTTGCATGATTTATGTTAAATGCATTATTTAATGGTTTTGATTCTCTCTCTGATGAGCGGTCCACTGCTGGACATAGGCTTCCTAAGTTCGCGCCACTCTTTCCAGTCTCCTGCCCGTCTCATCGCAGCCATTTCCATTTGCCCTTCTCACGTGGACATTCTTTCGGGCCGGAGGGCGTCCTACTACGTTTGCTCATACTTTTGATTGACAAAAAAAAAAAAATCTCTACTTTATGAAAGACGTGTAAAAATAACGAGATAAGGGTTTAAATTTATATAGAATTCCTGTTGGCATTTACAATTAATTGTCCAAATTGTTTAGGGATCAATTTTACGTAAGGGACTGACATACATTGTGTAGGAGGAGGTCCATTCCTACAGTTCAATATACGTGGGATGCTGTGAGTATTAACTCAAGGAAGCTAAATTTAAACTCAGCTTGACCAGATCCTACTTTAATCTTGATCTAAGAATAGACATTTAAATTCGTATCGCTGTTTAATTTTATACCGATTATGAATATTACTTCAATATTTCTTACTGACTACAGATAGTACTTCAGTACTTTTTATACCGATTACGAATAGCACTTGAATTTTGATTATGAATAGTACTTTTCATGAATATACCGTTTTCAAATAGTACTAGTACCAATTTTTATAGTAGTGTGTTCTGTTCCAATAAGCCAAATGAGATCTTTTAACGCGATTTTTTCGCTTGTTTATTACGTGAAGTTGGCTCGTGTACTACCTAAAATAAATTTAGTATTATAATATACAAACAGATACCAATAATTAAGCACTTTAAAATATAATTACATTACAATAATTAAATTAATTGACCGTCAAAGTGCTATAGCATCGGCGAGCCCTCAGCGCCAAGCCATATTTTACGCATTAATAAGTGATTTTCAAAAATTACTTATTACAAAAATCAGGCATTTTTATAAGATCTAAATAAATTTAAATTTAAATTTAATAAATTTAGAAGGCATCTTGTTAAATATAAGTGGACGCAACAGGCGGTATTATGTCCAGTAATTAATAACGGCCGGGTCAGCATTCCGCTTCATCAGTATTCACCCGGGCCCGTCTCATCACATGCCGGGTAATGTCCTATACCTGACGGATAAAGCTTTAAGCCTGTATTAAATCCACTTGTTTAGACTGTCTTGATAACATATTTAATTTTGCTTTTAGAGAAGGAATGTAACTTTATGCTTCATTATAACAGTCATTAATGTCCCACTGCAGGGACGGGTCTGCTCCCGTGACAGAGGGATACTTGGCCTACTAATACCATGCTGGCCAGACGGATGGGTATATTATGCTTGTAATGTAATTAATACGATATTTAGTAATATTATTAAAAACAATGTATTCAGCCTGGTATTTGTTGAAAAGGATAAAAAGGAAAGTAGATCTTCTGTCTTTATTATCAACATGAGTATTTTACATGCCATTACTAGGCAAGTATAAAGTCAGGACGCTTTGTTTCGAAATTACTTGCGCAGACTCGAGAACTTCCGGAATATTTTTTTTAATTTACTTATTCATTTTCTTTTCTCAATTTTATACCTGATAGTACACAAAATAATATAAAATATAGCTTGATTTGCAAGAAGAATTTCCATTTCTTCAAACAGAAAAACAACAAGAATATAATGAACGGCTTTTGAAGGAATTTACGTATATACTTTTGTTTGTAGAAAAACACGATTTGATATCTCGAATTCATCACATTTTAGATATACTCCTTCTGAGAGTAATCAACTTATTTATTTGACATCTTCAGAAACGTGTATCGCTCGTATAACACAATAAAATCCAGCATGACGAAGTGTACTCTAAAAATCTTTTTTATATTTCACATTTTTTGATATACTCGCAAATGAATGCCGAAATGCGAAGAGGTTATGACATATTTGGCAGTCTGATCTCCGTGCTCACAATTTTCCTTAAGGGTGACGTAAAATTGTCTGTCTATATTCACTTTTTTATATTTTGGCACGTAAATAATTTGGCATCGAGTGAGATACATAAATCCATAATTCTGTTGAGTACGAACGAAGCAGCACGAGTGCCTTTGGAATATTGATTCAAAGATGAGGGTATTGTGCAAGCGGAGATACTGAGGATCGCGGATATTCTCATAACTCTCAGATATCGCTTATAAATTATTTCCTGACTCCGCATTCTCTTGTAGCTTTGTATAAATGCAAATAAAATTACATAAAATACAACTCCCACAATGATAGCAATATATTTTTAATTCCGCAACCAAAATACGGGAATATTAAAGTAAAAAATAGTACAAAACGCTGCTTTGTCGAGCCGTAAAAAGCCGAAAATATGTGTTAAAAACGTCGGAAAGTAGAAACTGGCCACATTAGCTATAGCCGCATATTTGCACGTTGTTACTGAAGAACATGAATGTTCAGGACACCGCTCTGTGTCCCAATTACTCGCCTAAACGAGACTCGAGAGCTTCCCAAAAAGAATAATATGAATAGCGCCTGTACTTCTGGGACTGTGATATATTTCCAACCGAATGGACTAGCTTTTGTATACACAAGTAGAATAGAACTTTGTATCGTGTGTTCGACAAAGATATCTATGAAATGGTGTTTGTTTTGCGCTGTTCGAATATACCAAAGTCGTTGTCCATTTGTATTGAACCCATTTTGATTGTTCCTATTCAGCAGTTCAGGGTTTCGAGAATTGAACATTTAATGATGACTTTAGGAGAGAATAGAATCGATATAGTTGTTATCGAGAGGGTTAAAGACAAAGACAACGTCGTACAATTATTAGTTGAAATAGCTTCAAAGTTCGATTAAAGTTAGTTTCTTTGCATCGTTAGAATCCTTAGAATATTGCTCTTAAAGAAATTGGAATTAAATTGGTTCAGATTACTTCTTTAGAAATCTTGTTCTAGATGCTTGATTGCACATTGCAATGGGACAGAAATTCTCTTACACAATGTGACTCTTATCCTTTTCTAAAGCAGCACTTTTGTTTAGTTTCCTATTCCCTAAGATGTCTAACTGTAGTGGATTGTCCAACACGACATGTGCTGGTTTATTCCGGTCGAATTCGCTTAAAAATTTAGTGTATTTCTGTCCATACAGGTCCGAAAGTGTCCGAAAGTATGGTGTGTCCGTAGAGCTTATGCTCTTTGTAATTGATGGGTTACCGCCGCACGTGACAGTTTTATGGCGGGCTTATGGACATTTCTGTTTTTAAGGTACACTTCTGGATATACTGGAAATTGGTGGTTTGGGAATATTGTGGTTCAAGACAAATTGAGTAACTAGATTTATTTCAGACTACTAGTTAACACAGTTTACAGGTTTTAATATATGAGTTTAAATATGTAAACTCCGTGTGGTGACGGAGAAAGAACACAATATGTCACCACCCCATCTCATCCCATGGGTGTCGTAAAAACCGACTAAGGGTTATGATGAATATGTAAAAGTTTATAAAACTACATGCTTTATTTAATAAAGCACTCTATACATTGCATATCAATATTTACTGATATCAGCCATAAATGTCTTCGAAAAACTGTGACGTTCATTTGAAATACTACCAAGAGGTCAACTGTATATACTATGACCTCAGTGACGGTTACTTAATCCGTAATATCATTTAAATGAAAGTATTTCTTTCGATAATCATACTTTTAGTGTAAATTAAACACAATAATTTATTTTACAAGAGGATTAACAAGTTCATGATCACGGAACTATCATAAATATGCTAATATGCCAGCGTTATAATACCGATAATGACATATTAGGCGATACGATAATGATAATTTATGATACAATACTTTGTCGATATTATAACATTATAATAGGGAAGTAATTTATTCTGTGTTGATTTAGATCCAATAGTTACCCAATATCATGCAGGTTATTACACCATAAGTAACTGTGTATCGAGTATTTTGTAATATGTAATACTTTTAAGTATTTTATTTATGTACAAGAATCATTATTCTCCCGTGGCGTGACGTCATCTTGGGACACAAGCCACTAAGTTCCATAGCCACATTATTCTTATAGCTATTGTACTCTTTTAAACCAAGCCACGTAACATTGACTGAAACTCTTCAGGTTGGAAGTGGATAAAACGGCCATTGCTAAACACATTTCCAGATATTTAGATAAGCAGAAGTAATAAATAACATTTATTATAATTTCACAAAATCTCAAATCTCTATTTATTTGTATTGAAAACGCTGATCTCTAAGCTTTGAATTTACTATAATATTGTAGTAGAGTAAATACTTACACTCACTAAAAGTTATTTTACATTTAACTCAAATTCCCAACTGCAAAGAGCTTGAGTAGGTACTCAATGTAAATTCGAGGCAGTTCTTAGTTGGTAAAGGAGGCTGATTAAATAGACAGAGAGCTCTAGTTTAAAACCGTTACGTAACTTTAAACTGCTGATGTTTATAAAGATGAATGCGGTTTTAAGGTAAAATAGTTATTTTTAAACGTTACCGTCAAAGGCAACAACGTTTTCAAATAGTCTCAGTAGGAAAATACCATTACTCGCTACTTGCTTAATTCTCTTTGCCTTTCATTTTATATTATATTATAGAAAGTTATAAAGGAGATCGAGTTACTAGTTTAATGGACTTAAGCTCGGATCTGTAGGCAAGCGGAGCAATGTTAGCGCGTTCTGTTAAAAGGTTTTATGCCTTTTTAAATGTATTTTGATTGTTATTTTTTATGGCTGTGCACATTGAAGAAACGTCATTTGCTTCCAATTTGAATTTGAAATTCGTAGTCTCATTCGTTTCTGGTAAGTTAATGTGAAATCGCTATTTTAACACTTTTTTTAATAAGTCCTAAACATTTTACTTACTTTAATATAGGCTTACTTGCAAGTATTCCCTTACAAACAAAACACACGTTTGTTTAAACATATCAAAATACGACATACGTGATACAACAAACATCGGTTAAGGAAACGTTAACAATCGTGTAAACATCAAAATATAATATTGGAAGAAACACCTTCCAAACGTCGACAAGGGACTAAAGGGCTACAAAAGGCTCAAAAACAAACACTTTACCTAAAGGTTGTTTGAATGTATCAATATTAATTTATATATAGATAAATTTCTTATAAGAGGTATTGATTTGTTGTTTACGTATTTCAAGACTCAAGTAGGTAACAGTATCTAGGTTGCCTTTGTAACAAATAGAACTAGCTGGAATATTATATTATGTAACTTATTTGTCTGCAAATAAGTGATGGATGAATGAATATTGTATTATGCGTCACTGATAAACGCATGACTAAAAGCTAAAAGGTTTTGTGATGGTGACCAGATAATAGAGAGAAGACAAAACTTCTCATGAGAGGTTCTGTCCTTTCTCTCTCTTCCGGTGGACCCCCTCAACCACCCTCTCTTACGGTGGACTGACGATTGAGTGGCTAGCAGCCGATAGGTAAAGCAAGCACAAAACAGTGTGTAGTATTTATATTAATTGCTCCGCAAAGGAGTATAATCTTACACATGTATTTTAAAGGAGCCCCATTCAGAACCGCTGCTACCAAAGCGTTTTGACTAATTCGTTCTAGGTTAAGTACCGTTCATAATTCGGACTATATACATATTTGTCCCGTCCCCAGTTTATTACTCAGCATCCAATAACTGGGTCTTTTCCCAAGCGTTTACGTCTACGTTAAAGGTATTGAAATCGATATGGAGTCGGGACAATGGCGCCTGTATCCTCCTAGGTCATGAGTCGACGCTTTACGAATCAATTAGGTAAGGATTACACAAGCGTCTCTTATCTGTCTACGATGATGCCCCTTCTCATTAAAAGTTTGCTCCACGACCCTTTATAATGACCTACGTAATGGACGATCCCAGCCTAACTTTTAAAGGAGGTTAGTTGACTAATTCAAATTCAGTGTTGCTCAGAGATTACGTTGGCTTAACGTGTATTATCTCGACGTTGTCACTGGAATGTTGTTTTAAAAAAATAATAATGGTTTTTAATTTTCAATTGTCACGTTTCGGAGATCGTTTTGTTCGGATTAAGTGGGCTTATTGAGTTGATTTTTTTTATAGATGTTTTGATTTGAATTTCGAACGTTGTTCAATTATTCGTTATTTGCTTTGTGAGCTTTAGAGATAGGATTTTACCACATAAACCTCTCTCATTTATTCTTCCTTCTTGAAGGAAAATACTAATACGAAAATGGCTTATTATACTGCTTTGTATATTTCACAACTTCTTTCTAGGTCTTTGAAAAACTAGATCAAACTTAGGACCGAAGTTGATTTCGAGCCGAAATACTCTAGGTGAATTCAGATGCCTTATCAATTAGGTCGCAAGAGTTTCCACTTCGATATTCAAATTTCTCCACGGCTTTATAACCCAAGCGGTAGAGAAAGTTTTTAGCTTGAATTTCAAAAGCAACACCATCTATCTAGCCAGTATTATTCATGAGATGAATAAGGAAGTTTTATGTAATAAAAAAACAAAAACATTATCCTTTTTTTAATAAGAGAAAAGCTTCGAAATATGAAATTATTTAAGATAGAGTACATTTTTAAAAAATAAATTTCCCCACTGTTACAATATTTGACTGCCTGGGTCAACGAAGCATAATTAGGTTTCTTATTCTAATCAAAAGCGGGTAGAAGGATAACAAAAATATTTTAGGTAGGTATAGCTTTCTTTGACAAATCTTTGTGACATTTAAATGTATCTTAATTTATGAATAAGGGGATTGAGGCTATACGAATATGAAGAATAAATAATTGGAAACAATAAACTTCATGAAGACTTCAATGAATCTTCAGATGGGGGAAACGGAATTATTTCATAACGCAGCATAACAGCGTAGTTTTAAAGCAATGCATGTCGTATGGCAAAGAAAATAAATTCCATTTTTCAATGAAGTCTTTAATGCAATGACGTATATTAAAATGCTTTATTATAATTTAAGAATGTCGAAATATGGAATATGCAATATTTATTTTGTTTAGAACGATGGAACACGTAATTTGAAATTTGAATTTATTTCTTTTTATTCTTAATGAATGTCATTTTATAGGCACTTATTTCCATAGACTTGACTGTAGCATCTACATTGTTTGTCTGTAAAATTATGAAATGGGTAGGGGAATACCAACATTTGAAGAAAAGAAAAAATAGCTTGCTGACGAAAATACAATTGATATTTTTTGCTGTTTCCTGTATGAAATACTTATTAATGGATTAAAAACACCGTAATTAGTTTGAATTTACAATATTGCATTTGATATCTCATTTAGTGAATTGCCTTTTGCTGGAAAATTGTTGCAAAGGCAGTAATTCGATAAACTAAAAAGTAGCAGAATCTTAGAATAAGCACAAATAAACTTTAGTCATTTGAGTAAAAAAATGATAATAGATAAATAATTTAATAAAAAATACAAAACTAAAAGTCCTTATTATTGTTTCGAAGTGAAAATTATACATTTCGTATGAAAGCTTTAATTGAAAACCAATATGCAAATTCCTAAAGCAAGATAGCAGTGAAATAGCAACATAACAACAATGCAATTACAAGTAACACGAACAAATATTAGAAATACTAAAGTTACCGTAGTACTAAATCGCATTCATCTAATCCCCTACCCATAGTTGGAATTCCTTAGTGAATACCTCTCCTCAGGTATTACGTTTGAGCTGCCTTAGTCCTCATTAAGCTTCTCTGAGAACGCCCCTGACATACTGACTCGTTTCTTTACACTTTTAAAACTTAAATACCAGTATTTATTTTATCTCAGTCGAGATTAGAGTGGAAGGGAACGGCGCAGTTTTAAAACTTAAATAAGATCTCTTTTTAAAAGAGTTTGTAATTTTAAAAAAGGAACTCTTTCTTTTTTAAGGATAAGGTGGGTATTAGTAGGATTGTTTTAGAATACTAAATGAGTTTTGGTAGATTTCAGGCGATGCCGGTTGTTTTAAAAGATAATATTTTATAATTTAAGCCTAAGCCGAAAAAGCTGGATTATATTTTTTTAAGTAAATAAATTACTCACGTACGTAACGTAGTAAGAAAAGATTGTTAACCGTCCTATTTCATCCCAAGGGTGTCGTAAGGCCAACTAAGGTGAAGATTCTACGTATTCTAGCCCGCATTACCATAGTACTTTCAGACCTAGGTTCTAATCAGGGTTTAATAAGTAAGCATGTGTAGTCTTCATAAAAAAAAATTGAAGACTGAGGGATTCACGTGGTGTAGTAAAACCTGATACACGGTGTACCTTAACTCATCCGAAGGATAATATTAACTACGTTGCCCTTACCACACAAGGTTTTGTGTAGACCTAGTATACATATTATTACCTTGAATATAATAAATTCACTTACTTATACGTATAAAACACGTAAACAGGCGTCGTAATTGTTTTTCATGAAAGTAATTCAGTACGTCCTTCAGATTAGCTATTCAGAAACGTGATTGACCTTCGTGTTACTTATTTAGTTATTATTGATCTTGCTTGCAAAGACGTAGCTGGCTATGTATGTGAGTAATGGAAAGAGTATAATAATATTCCATACATATACAACGCCATCTAGTCCGAAAGTAGGTGAACCATCCATTTGGGAAGATGGTACTGGACAGTAATAACTTGAGGCGAAGGAGTAAAATGTACTATACCAAGTCATGGATGCCATGAAAGCCGACTAAGGAAAATTTATATCTAAATACAAGAAGGAAACACAAAAGAAGGAGAACAGACGGTTTGCACAGCATAATTGTGTTCGGGGATCTGCGCACAAGTCTGACCAGTGATGTTGACAACAATGTGATATTTCATGACTACCATTCGTTGCCTTTATTCCTACACCATATTCACGTTTCTTTTCTTTTCACTTTTCATCTTCAAAACAGTCCTTACCATGTCCTGTATAGAAACAAAAGAAATAATTTCAAACATGCCAGTGCTCACCTTGTAGAAACAGTTGACCAAAAGCGTAACTTCACCACAAGTCACAACATCAAACTAAACTAAACTTAGTCTCGTACATTCGAAGGTCCACTTTCAAATGCAAAAAGGGCAAGTTAGCAAACTTAGTAGTCCAACTTCACAGTTGTGTATAGCTTCTTAGAGTTTCGTATCTAAATAAATTTGCTTCAGTGACGAACGGACTTGTGTCTGGACTGTAAGATTAATGTATCTTGCTAACGTTATCCAGTTCTCGTTGGGATAAAGTCCGGATTCCAACTGTCTTTTAAACTAAGCTTGTAAAGTATACTTGATGAAATAGTGTTGGTTGAGCTAGTATGGAAATTTGTACTTCATTTTACTTAGTAATTGATGTTGTAGTAGGCTATTCTTGTCACATTGGCGGGACGGGCTTTTTCCAGTGACAAATGAAAACCTACCTGAGCTATTTATACTGCGCTGTTCAGGTGGACTGGTTTGGTTACGAAAAGTTTAGTTACCTTGTGTTCGAAAAAAAAATTGTGGGTTTTACGACATCAAGCCGTTGGGTAGTGGAATCGTTTATTCTTACGTCTTTTTTAACTGACAATCCAATTGATTTGTAAGCAATTTTGGTCCATTGAGTGTGAATCGGACCCAAAAGTTGTGTATACCCACTGGCTATAACACCAGAGACCGTAAATTCCGACAAAATCATAAAATAAACCAGCTCCATATAAAGTACATAAAATATAATATTAAAATCTTCGCAACAAACGTTTGTGAAACACCATATTCTCTGCAATTAAGACGTTAAAGGAACATCTAGCGACCTAATTAAATATTTACTTAAGAAAAGGGCACCTCGATTAAGACTGTATTCATTAAGCTTGAGGTAGATAAGTGGGTCTCTAACCCCGGCAGATCTCTCTACGACTAATTATGCTTTGCTTTGCTTCGTGTTCTCTGTTTATTGTAGTTTTAAAGTTTTGTACATGATCTTTAAGGAGTATGTAGTAGAATATTAATGTCTAGCAGAGACTCTCCTTTAGTGACGCGAGAACTTGGCCTAAGTGTTACACGTTTTCACCGGTATTCGAGTACCACTATGATATGTAGTTTTACGAAAGAAAAGTTAAACAAAAGAAGGAGATTTTTTATGCGCGACAAATTCGTGTATTGAAAAACTTAATAATTATTTTCCAATAACAAGAGCTTTAAAATTGAATATAATAATTATGATCAACGCAATTTTATAAGTCATTTAGATGACATAGTAAGTTTTTAAAAATTGATCAATAACTAACTGAGTTTGAGGAAACATTAAACAAAAATACAACCTACTCCTCTTTTCACAGTTAGTTAAAAACCAAAGTAGGTAACTTCATGAGATTGACTAGCTAGCTATTTTGCGGTATTTGTTTTAACTGTGAAGCTTCTCAAATACTTTATTGGTTTTGTTTGAAAGCTTCCACGTTAGGTTTTCTTAAGCTAAGACTATCTTCGCTGAAAGTTTTACTTGGCTCGCCAACTTTTCATTAGATTCCTGAGTTTACTTCTAATAGATTTAATACTGAGTAGGTACACTGCATAGAAAGTATTTACTTATAAAGTTGTGTATGAAATTTTAGAGTTTAGACATTTTGTTTTTAAGCGGGATTAAGAGAAATAGTGCTTACTTTAATTTTTTGGTAACTTAGCAAGTTTTTCTCAAAAGCACAGCAATGCTTTTTGCAGTTAGGTACCATTATATTTTCAAGAGTCAAGACTAATAATTCAGTACTAGGAATTGTAACAAACACAAAAACATCTAATGCCAGAACAATAATATGTGTATCACACAAACCTAAATTCAAACGCAATCGAGGCGTTCTGTGTGTTTATGACTATGTTTTTGATCTGATGCCTTCTAGAATTTTCCTTCCTAAGATTCTGATTTAGTAATATTATATCGAGGCTAATAGCTTCTGCGTGTTAGTAACATGGATGAATCATAAATTGTACGCAATGAGATTATAAATAAAGAACCACTTAGATTGAAATTATGTTTTACGCATTCACTTTGATCTTAAAGTAATTTTGATTATAATTTCACTTATGTTTTAGATAGTAGAAGTGCTAAATTACGCAGTAGTAACTGTGAAAGACAGAACAAGAATGTTCCTATGTTAATATTGCTTATTATGGTTGTCTGGAAGAAATCGCTGGGAGCCATAAGACCGCCTATTGTATCACTACTGTATTGTACCTAATGTTATATATTCTATGTATATTAACGGTGTATACAATAAAGAGTGAATAAATAAATTAATTGCTTCTTACACATATCTAATCACAAGCCGAGCAGAACTTATTCTAGAGGTACTAAGAACTAACAAACGAACCTATATGGAGTTTTAACAGTTTCTCAATTCTGTCGTAGTTTTTAGCTCAATGTAAGAATCAAATACACGACATGGCGAAGTTGGCAGCAACAACAACCCTTCTAATCATTACAACAAATACATACTAATTTTATCGTAACTAATGTTAAGCTTATACACAGAAACAGTTAGCTCTAATTGAGAAAACCGTAAGGACATGAAAAGAAGGACGAGAATGGCCTATCATTAGAAGTTATAGGCACTTCAATCCGATGTTAAGTGTAAGACCGGTGTTCAGGCCAGGCGGCTCGGCTCGTTTATATGTAACCTCGTTTTTGATTACAATTACAACTTGTAGCAATAAGTTTGTGGTGATTAAACAACATGTTTGCTTAGTTAGAGGCTATTTATTTGTGTTGAATAATATCTTTAGAGGTAGTTAAATTCAGAACTAGGAAATTAGGGGCATGATTATAGTAATCAACATCGCGTGCTTAATCTTTAAGTTTAAATAGCAGCAGATTTTTTTATTACAAAAATGATAACTTTTACAAGCATCAATTTCGCCGCCTGTAGATCGCACAAAGAATTGTTCTGGGCATGTAACCTCATGCACAGCAGCCGCTACCGCGACCGCTGCTCCGCCGAGGCAGCAAATTTATAGGTTTTGCACCGAAATGGATTTATCCATACTTTATGGGAAACCTAAAACTTTAGGTAAAAACTAAGCTTAGTAAATAAAAAGTGAACCACTTGTTAAAATCTCAAAAGCACTAAAAACTTATGAAATGTCAGCAGTAATCATGGCATTCCATCTTCCAACATCCGCATACTATCTTATCACTCTCGCGGCCACTTTTTAATTCCGCCGGCCCTCGAGGACACTCACCACCTTATTTACATATCCGAGAACTCTCGAGGGAAAAACTCAAAAAAATTTGCTTTTTAAAAAATGTCCGCCATTGAATTTATTACCATATTTTTAAACGTAATCATATTTTTCGCGTCCTTATTAAACTTGAATGAAATAGTTCATTATTTTTTTCTCTTTTCCAGCAAAAAAGGTTTTAGTTATTCATGAAGTTGCTGAAAGTTAGATTCGTATATTTGTCATGAGGAAAGTTATGAATTATCAATGGTTATGAATTTATTAAGTCTAATATAGTCGTGTGGCTTTGATGGATGGATAAGAGCCAATTAATTTCCCACTGCAGAGTGGATGACTCAATCTCTCATGACGCGACGATAGGAAACTAGGCCGATCGGTACTACCGGGTTGAAACGGTTTAGGGTAGGGATTAATACTCTTTGAAAAGAAGAAAATTTTCACCAACGTGGTTCATACATTGTTAAATAGAATAAGTTGGTCTGTCAGTAAATAAGATAAACGGTCTCCGTCACCACACGGAGAGTGGTGAATAGTAAAATACAAAAGTAAGAATACAGTGTGTCACCACCCCGTCTCATCCCATAGGTTTCGTAAAAACCGACTAAGGGCCTATCAGTGATTATTATCTTTACGTAATAAAAATAAGGAAAACTTGAAATAAAACCCTATACCAATCCGTTTGACCAGCGTAGTATTAGTAGGCTAAGTATCCCTCAGTCACTAAAGGAGGCCCGTCCCTGCAGTGGGACATTAATGGGCTGTTATTAAATCAGATATACTCCAGTTGTACGAAAAATGTTATAAAAGCAGCAGCAGAAAATCTTAGTCCTACAAAATACGTATTGGATAAATTTTCTTCTATGATTTGAAGTAAGTAAGAAAACACCACATCGTCGTATAAATGTAGATCAATACGGTTATTCCATATTGTGGTTCTGATAAAATCTAGCACTAAAATTGAATGCTTCTTACTCAAGCTGTTTATTATATGCATAGCAAGTAGTACCCGCCTACTTGCGAATATATTTCTAAGTATATATTCGTGTAAAATAACCTCAGGCATAGTTGTTTGTTTATGGAATATAGATAAAGTAAAAGTAGCTTTAGAAAATTATAGGACAATAAGACTTAACTACTTATGTCTAGTGTAGGTATAGGATTGGCATTGGTTTGGCATTGCTGACGTCGATATACAATGGTACTTTCTGCTTACTATCAGGTGGACTACTTGTGCGTATTAAAGATAAAAATATACTGTTTGAGATTCCAAAATTTACAATTTCTCATTGCATCATAAAATATTGTAGGGCTGCGCTGGCTTTCTTTGGAAATATTTTTTACGAATTGATATACTTAGGTTTATATTTTAACCACGAAAGATAAGACCTAATCTTAGATTTCATGGATTCTCCGTGCGGGTGCCGGGTACAACGCGTGATAGAGGACGGAACATTTGCATAACAGCGTCTGGGACTTACGACCCAGATGAGGTTTAATCTATATTATCGAACTTGACGTAATTTTTTTCGAATTCTCTAATTTTTGCCCAACTTCTGGATGTTTTATAACATTGTGTTTTCCCGCATCACAAGAGCTCCAATTACCACAGACTATTAAAAATAAAACAGAGGCAAATATTAACATTTCCTTTTCATCCACTTTTCCTATTCGTGTTAACTGAATTGGGACAAGCGGTCGACACCAGACTGTATGAGTCTGTAAGCCATTGCCATTGTATGAAATTGGAACATTGGCACCTCTCGCTATGCATGAGAAAACCAGATTAAAATATGCTTTACCAGCAAATAAATTTTCCATTGCCAATGGCCTCGGCTGATTGCCGTTTTATTTTGGATGTGTGCTAATAAAATAAGCCAGACCCAGATTTTCTATCTGTAGTATACAGACCAATTTGGTTTACACTCTTAGAAAGAAGAAGAATTCAACAAAATTTGTGATGTTATTCTACCTTGAAACTACCTTGTAAAAGCAGAAAAAAATCGTTAACATTGTTAAAATATACTTAACACTATCCAGAGTTTAGTGTATTTTAACTATGTACTCGTTTTTGATAATTTGAACGACAGTTACTTGTAGCAAAAACATGGTTTTTTCTCTTAACACATCGCACAGGAATCTTTTTCTAGAATATTAACCTCACTTATCTGCACCTACTGTTATTATAACTTATTCTAGAACTCCTTAGTGCTGCTTAAACAGGGATAGTTGGTTTTAGAATTAGTAATATTACAGCAAGGGTTGTGAATTTAAACTTCAAAGTTCACCTTTACCAAAACGTGTCTGCGCCACGGTAAATTATAAAGCGCCCAATGGGGTACTACCTGAGGTAGTCCATTATCGCTTTAGCCGAGATTCTGGAGGTCCTA
The DNA here is from genome assembly GCA_905475405.1 of Schrankia costaestrigalis. NCBI lineage: Eukaryota > Metazoa > Arthropoda > Insecta > Lepidoptera > Erebidae > Schrankia > Schrankia costaestrigalis. The sequence goes on along the minus strand of FR997840.1, from coordinate 13,646,711 downwards.
ATATGGGCCAATACCTCTTTCCTCTCTCAACGATTCAGTAACTTTACTGTTATTAGTCGCTTGGGGCCGTTCCTTGTTTGAAACGGTTGAGTTTCGACCGCCTACTTATTCTGCTATTGCTTCATTTTGTGGTTTTAATAGTCGGTGAAACATGGCCATCTGTAACTTTGTACCTATTTCGTTTATTAGTTTCTGCTTGCCCTTAAAGGTTCTTGCAGTAACAAGATTTCTCAATTGTTGGAGGGAATATTGATAACAAGATGCCATGACTGTCTCTTATAACTTTTAAACAATATCACGGTTAGAGTCACCTGTACTAAAACTTCAAAGAAAATAAGGTAAATCCCATGACAGTCCCAAAGAACATCAAAATTAGGCTGCTTAGGGGGGTAAGGATAGTATTTTGATAGCGTTATTCATTCACCGTTCTGTTCAGTAGGCTCATAGGCAGATAAAGGCACCGACATTGCGTCCGATATAGACATTTAAAGAAGACTTATGTCCAGGAAATGGAATAGGTTTTCCGATATGTTTATTCAGTCATTTTTTAAACCAGTGTACATGAATAAGCACTAAAAGTAAGCTCCAACGCACATGAACGACAAAAATCTCTTACGGACAATGATCCTTAGTGAAGCGCACGTAATATAAACTACAATAACGCGATTACCTATTCTTATGTTATGTTTAATAAAAAGAAATGAAGCTAGTTTTGCTTGTTGCGTAAGTTTGCGGCACTTTTGTAAGTTATTTAAGATGACAGAAGTACCGCATAAGGATTTTTGTACGGAATACAAAATGTAATGCAAAATAACCTACGTCTGCGGTAGATATTATAATCGGATTCTATAAGTTAATGTAAAGAATATATTTTAGAAAAAGCTAGTATATTCAGAAGGCCTAGTGTCGTGTAGTACACAAGCCTGCTAGACTGCTGATCACTTTTTCGTTCCTTGCATATGTCAAATATTTGTTTGCTTAAGCTGTTTAATTAGATTTACTCTGTCTACAGAAGAAAAGTAGGTGTATCAGTTATCTGGAAACCATGATACAAGCTCTTCTTCGTTTAGCGCTAGATAACGATGAATGAATATGTGAGAAATATTATAATATTAACTCAGTAAAAAGCGGTGACCTATTTAAAAACGCACCTATTTAAATTGTATTATATATCACACACGAGTACATAACATTCGCATAATAACATGCTACGTAAATTCTCTCTCTTTGATGCCTTTATATGCCCTTTTGAAATCCATTTGAGTTTCAACCGAATGATAAACGCCTGTTCAATTGAATTAAGTGTTCGCGGTTCGACGCGCAATGACTCAATGTTTTTGTCGAATAGCCTATCAGACCTTTGTGATTGGGAAAATTAAGAGCTTGACTTGTATGCCATCACCAACGTTTTAATAAATGCAATGAAATAGAGGTGATTATTTTAGTTATATTTTTGTACCTGATATTGCCAATCGCTTTGATTGCAAAATGGTCGTACGCGAGGTTGTATGATATTACTTTTTCACCAAGCAGGAGAGTGCGGTATTAACGGCCACCTACCTAGGCCGACCTTTGACCGGGCCTTACCTACATACTTAATTATATTAGTCTACCTTATTTTCTACATTTTAGATTATAATTATCTTTTTATGTTACACTTTCGTTTTATTTTTTATCTAGATTATAAAATAAAAACGGAACGTGACAGTGGCTAGTTTTATTGGTTAATCCAAATGTTACTATCAAATTTTAATTGACTGTTGGCTTTAGGATGTAGTCGTTTAAGTAAATCTGTGCCCACTTAATCTACCTCCAAGCAGTGTGTTAATGTTACTGTGTTTAAGTGAGAGTAAGAGTGCAATAGCTAGTAAAATTGCTAGACTCTAGGAAATACCATCTAGAGTTTTAAGGTAAAGCGGCACCTCAAGATTTTTAGTGCTGAAGCGCTGAGTTTTTCTGCATCTAGGATTGAAAAGTCGTGTAAAAAAACTTTGTTTCTCTTGCATCATCAAATAACTAAATTAAACACTAACCCCCTTACTCATAAACGTCTCTTAAATGAATCACTGTTTAGCGAGATTTTTATTAGTAAAATCAACCTTATACCAATTTAAGCTAATCAATTGATTAAAATTTAAGAGGCATTTATGAGTAAGAGGGTAAATTTGTAAGACAGCTTAAAATTTATTGAATAACGTAAAGCAATGATAATAAAGCGTCTCAAGTTAAAGTATTACAATTTTATTGATGAGAAAATGTTAATGATGGTATTATCATTACCTACACTAAACCCTCTTTTGATCAATGTATAGTTTATCTATCAGAGTTCATTGGAAAGGCGAGTGATTAATTTGAAAGCATTAGAGTGTCCATGGCTCGTGTATTCTTTGATAATACGGTACTTTTTGATGTTTTTTTATATCGAAGTACTACTAATGAGTCAAGTAATCTGTTAAGGCTATACATATATGTCTGTGTTGTATGCATGTTGTTAGTATGAGTATCTAATAGAAAAAGAATGAATAAATTAAAAGGCGATAGTAAACTATATTACATTAGCGACATCTAGAATGTCTTGGAGTAACTTTTTACTTAATAAATTAATAATATTTAACCAAAAATCTAGATTCGTCCCGGTTTTTGTACTAATTCATTGTTAATTATAGGTACAATATGCTACACATACATAATATAAGTATTCTTTAAATGTCCATAACAGTTTTAATTACCCTAAGTAAATACTGCATTCTCCAAACCTTACATACCGACCTAAAAACACTACTCAAATCATAACATACTAATAAAAACACCGTAACATAAAAGACCATTCGCCATATTTATTTGTAGACGACCAATCAACGTATATGCGATACTTTTCTGATATTGATGTGGCCAATACTTTTACGAGCATAATACTAATACTAACAAACCCCATTTATTAGTTTCTCAATATTTATATATTCGGTAAATAACGCCTCATTACCGAAACTACGGATATAAATCACAACTCGGCGTCTACACCCCGCGGGTGGGATAAGGTAAAAACTTATAGAGATTCTACGAAAGTCGATGATTGCCGAAAATGGCCGAATACTTCCGAATGCGAGTGACGTATGACGGGACTCGAATATTGCATCTAAATAGACTTTAGTGATTTAGATAACGGTCCACTATTAGTCTCCGTAGTGAATGTTTGTGAATCTGATTTGAGCAGTGATATATTTGGATTAGTTTTACTGTGTTTATGTTAGGGTGGTTTATGGTTAATGTGGTGGTAAGACAAAATTTCTAAGAATGGAATTGTCATTTTCTCAGAGCTTTTTAAGTTTGGATAAGCACAGCTTGTTTCTGGTAACACAAATTATTGTACGTGTACTGTGTATAAGCTTGCAAGCCAAATATCTAAAGTAATGCAAGTATTTAAATAAAGGTTTCTATCATTCCTATTTAGAGCACGCAGACCTTCTCTGCTATTCTGAAGTCCTATAGTCTGAATAGTTTTACTTTGAGGAACGCAATCGAAAAAGAATTTTATTTAAATCTTTTCATCGGATGCTTTTCGATTTTGCAAATATGGTAACCATGCATACGCTTAGTAAGTATTTGATAAGAATATTGAAGGTATCAACTAAAGTAGAAACATTTAAAGGAGGACTTTTGTCTGATACGTTTGTTGCATAAATAATACGGTAAAAGAAAAGATGTGCGTTATCTTGTTCAACAAATAGATCTATTTTCTTGTTAAAAGTAGTGTTCTATAAAGAATATATTAAGATATCGACAGACTACACAATGAAGTTAAGTTAATCAACACCGCTCCCTCTCTCTCCTTGCACCAAACGCTATCAGACACTATAAAATAGCGGGGCGTTAACGTCATTACCGAGATGCTTATCTACACTATGTTGACTCCGCGACTACAATACTGCACGAATGAATCTGCATTATACGACCAGATACTAAAATGTGTAATAAATTGTATTGTATCTGTGGAGATGTTTTATATACAGTGTAACTTAATAGTATTGTAAATATTTCGAAATTAACTGTAAACTTGGGGTCAGTCGTAAACTAGAGGTGACTTTAGAAGTAATTATTTATTATAAAGTTACAAATACGAGTATAAGATACTATGGCCTGTTGCTATATGTAGGTTTATAAAATTCGTCTTATGAGCTTATTAATTTTCACTGTTGAAAAGGCATTTTTCTAGTGATCGTGGAGAACACGAAAAATGTCTTAGTTAAACGTTTTCCATCTTTTCTTTCGTACACTATCAGCGTAATTTACCAAATCGGCTTTAACGACGCTCATTATTTATATGGATTAGGAGTCTTATAATAATATTCTTACTTCGTTGTCACTCGATAAAATTGGATTGATATTTTTTGTTCAAAATACAAATAATCTTGAAGTGGCCCGATATTAAATCGATGAGACGCTAATCTCATTCAGTATTTTTTTTTGTACGGTTAGAAAATCAGTCAGAAGTAATATAACGGATTTGTTCAATATTTGATCTTTCTCGGCGAGTTTTGCCAAACCAAAAAAGAATGTTTCTACTCAACCTTTATGTTAACTACGAGAATCAGAGATTACATTATACACTTCTCATCAAAAAAATCGAAACGGGCTGCAAGTTTGTGTTTTGTATGGATTATGAGAAAAATGTGTATATTTAGGAATACGTGTTATATGTCATTTAATAGGGAATTCAATGAGGTTTTCTAATAATATTGTTAACGTTCTAAATTTAAATTTAATTTTCGTTGATTTCGTATTTCGTTTAACAAGTCGTTTTTACCCTGTACGTAGTTTGACGGAAATTGATAAAATTACGCACGTACATGAAAAAAAAGCTAGGAAGCGTTTATTTAATAACCCGTAACCCGCTTCCAGAGTTCCTCGCGCCTCTTATTAATGCATCCATGCGATGTTCACCCGCAAAAACCACCAAGGTGGTGGCATTGCTAAATTCTGGACTTAGTCAGCGTGTTACGGCTGAAAGATTGCATCTAAGCCAGTCATCTTTTCATAGAATCTACAAACGCTATCAAGGGACTTGTTTGTTCACATGCCGTTAGAGATCTGGCAGAAAACAGGTGATTTCTGACCGAAAAGATCGATTTATAGTAACAACTTCCTTACAAAATCTACGCATTAATGTCTTTGAACCGCAGCAGCCGCTTCATGTTGAACCTATGGTAGCTTTAAGTGACTCTTTAATTAGAAGAAGGTTAAAGGAACGTAAACTGTTACCATACAAGCCAGCAAATATGGAGAAATTATCTGCAGATCATAGAAAAGCGTGTCTTAACTTTTCACGTAATTACCTAAAATGGTCATACATCTAGTGGAACAAATTTCTCCTTTCTAATGAGTGTTAAATTATACTGTATGATAATGATTAAAGTACTAAGGTCTACAGAAGAGACGGAGAACACTTTGCACCAGGCTGGATTAAAAGAAAAGGTCATCCATGGTGGTGGTTCGTGGACTATTAATGGAGAAAGTAGTGGCAACGACGAGACAGAGTTTGTCTTTGTTTTTGGGTCACGCCTGCCCTTATTTAACAGTCATAGGGACATTGAACAGTGTCTTGAACCTCATGTGATGCCCTATGCACATTTTATTGACCGCCGTTTGACATTTACGCACAAGGATGCTATGGCAAACACAGCGAGCGTCGTATGAGATTATGATACCGTAGTAGATATCTCTATTATTGATTGGCCAGCAAGAAGGGCGGACAGGAACCCGATTTAACATCTATGCAATAAGTAAAAAAGACGAATTAGTGCAAGAGATCATACCTTAAAACACTTAGCCAGCTGTAAAATACAATTTAAGAGGAATAGAATAGAACGCCACTATATTTGATCATGACTCTCATCCGATAGATGAAGAACCGTACAGAAGCAGTTATGAGACCTTGGGGAGGGTATATGAGTCATTAAATAAACGCTTCCTAGCTTTTTTTTAATTTACGTGCGTAATTTTATCAATTTCCGTTAAACTACGTACAGGGTAAAAACGGCTTGTTAGACAAAACACAAAATCTACGAAAATTAAATTAAACAATTAAACAATTATTTATTTCAGTAAATTGGTTTACAATGTGTTTTTATACATAGGCTAGAGAAAATGATCTAAACAATTGAAAAACAGCATCCGTTGCCGAACTAGGTGGAAACCTGTATTTCAGCTTTCGGCGCCACTCCCCGAACATTTATAATTTTTACATTCTAGCTAAAACTACTTACTTAATATACATAGATTAAACAATTACCATATAATGTTATAACATGTAGCTGAACCTCTCTGTGTGTGTAGTGGAAATGTACGTGTGTGTGTGTGAGAGGGTGTGTACGAATCTGAAATAATTATCCTATGAATATAACGATAAATAGAAAATTAAATTATAAAAATCATGTACCATTTAATTGAAGGACTATTGAAAAGTAACATAATAGCATTAGTCTAACTTACAACTTTTAATAGTTGCTCAGTCTTGTCATAATCTAAAGTCCCTAGCCAAGCTTCCACAGCTTTCTTACATTTGAGGTTGTTTAGTGAGTATATTGAAATTGAAGTATTTATTTTATTATATAGGTATGGACCAAGTGAACAGAAAAATTTTCGGCTAAAAGCTGTGCGAAACTGCTTTTTAGAATCACAAACTCTGTTTTGCCGTCGAGATGAATTTTTTTGGGGGTCGAAATGTAATTCACGGTGTTGTTTTAGAATTGTGGCCAAAATAAACAATTTTCTTACAGTAAGCACCTCACACTTTTCATAAAGTAAAGTTGTGGGAAATAAGAACGGGCGAAAAGTGCTGACCTTAAGAACCGCCCTTTGGGCTATCTCCAATCGCTTTAGTTTGTAGGCTGGAGCACCACCCCAGGTAGTGATGCAATATGTGATCAATGACTGACATAGTGCGAGATAGACCTGCCTAACTAGTTTTGGGTCCGCAACGTGTCTTATGGTTTTAAAAAGTACTATGGATTTACGGATTCGTCCAGCTAGCAAGTCTATGTGTTTAGCAAAGCTTAAATTTCTGTCTAAGATTACACCTAAGTATTTAAAATGTTCAGTTTCTTCGAGCTGAGGACATGAACAAGTACCTAATACATATGGTTTTCCTCGACAGCAATGAGCTATCAGTAGTGTTTTCCTATTACTAACATCAGGTTTATTTCTAATAGCAAAGGTCATGAATTTTGAACTGAAAGGTTGAATTTGAATTTAGAACGCCAACATCATTATTTGAAAACCTCATTAAATTCCCTATTAAATGACATATAACACGTAATCCTAAATATACACATTTTTCTCATAATCCATACAAAACACAAACTTGCTGACTGTTTCGATTTTTTTGATGAGAAGTGTATATTCTGTTTAGCACAGAAGCGTCAGTTATCCAAGCGTAAATCTTCTTAATAAAGCTGAAAGTTACAATAGTTTTAAACGCTAAAGTTTAATGTCCTTTCATTGTTTTAGTTGGTTTTCCAAAAGATATATAATATTCAGTTAAGTAATCTCTTTATATACAAAAACTGTTATCTGGTATTTTTGTGCATTTTTTTGTCAGAAAAACGCGATAAAAGTGGTGGCAAAATATGCTTTTTTCGCAACAATATGTTGCATACCTGACGCGGCCATTGCTAGGTCCAGCGGCTATATCCAGCTTTTCTTCCGCTTTTTTATCATTGCCAGCGTTCCTCGTTTCCACCGGATTTCCCGCGTTGTTTGTTTCATCCAGTGCTAACTTAGGTGTGTTTTATCCCTGATTCTATTTTTAAAATTAGTTTTGGTCCTTTTTTTGCCCTTACTCACTTATGGTAGAGAAAGGATGTTTTTTGACAGGCCTAAGGGTTATTTTTTGAGTAATGATAACATTTTTATTTGGAATAACCTGGCAGGAACCAATCGCACTATTCTCTGTGTTCTTTACAATGGTGAACAACGCGTTTTCAGGTATTTTATATCAAATATAAGTTTTTAACGCACTTAAGTCTGGCACTTAGCAGATATTAGACGCAATATTGATACTTAAATTATTTATAGAACTGAGGGACATAATTATTGATTTTATAAGGTCTATCACTGAAGCTCAGTCAGCCGGTATATTTATTAACGAACAGGCATAAAAATAAAATTTCGAGGCACGCTGTCTAAATTTGATCAAAAGAATGGAATTGCGTTCTAATTTTATTTTGGGTATTTTAAATACTTAATTATCTTTAAAAAAGCGTAGCTAATGTCGTGGGAAATATGGTTAAAGAATATTTATTTTCTCATAAAAAACCATTACAGTCACTTACATGAGAAACACAAAATACTTAAGTATAAATATTGTGTCCAGTAGGTAGATATAAATAATAATCTTACTTATTAACTAATTGGGAACAGTCCAGGCCGGTGTACTGTGTGTCCAGTACTTACACATTATTACAATTATTACAATTACAACATCTAGACTCAGGTTCAAGGTAATCTTTTGTGGATCGCATAGAATTTGTTATATATAATATTTGGGTGTGATAGGTACTAACCATGTTTATTTTAACCTCACATTAGCTTCTACACAAACATGCACACTGATTGCAGGTGAATTATGCAGGCAGTAGACCAACAAACCAATAAATTCATTAAGTAAAACATTCATATAGTTAGTATCAAGCTCACTAATCCAACAATCACACTTTACAGCTCCAACTCCAGACAAAATAATTAATATTCGAGCCCACACTATGTACACAGTCGGCATACAAACAGTACTTCACAATGTATAGCACACCGTTATCCATTCCACTACTCTTGATGCTACGGAGTTAACTATTTATCCACAATTTTAAGACCTGTGTGGCATAGTGGTTACAGCCTAAGGCTGCTAAGTAGAGGTTTAAGGTTCTTTACAAAAAAGTATGTAAATTGCCTCTACATTTCTACATCCTAGGACTTAAGCTGTTATGTACGTTACTAGCTACTGCACCGTTTTATCTAAAAACGTAACATTTAGAGACTACTGCTTATAGGTGAATTAATTAAACAGTAGACCAACTAACCAATGAAGTATCAAATTCACATAATCCAACTATAACACAAACAGCCGTCAGTGTATACACAGTCGGCATACAAACAGTACTCCACAGTGTATAACTCACTGTTATCCATTCCACTACACTTGATGCTACGGAGGTAGTTCATGCACAATTTTGTAATAAATAATGCTCCAAATGTACACACAGCAACACATCAAGTTAAACATTTTCATTTCAAATTGTGTCTTATTTCAAGGTATTAAGGTACATGAGTGTCTAGCTTGATAAGTTGCTGTGTGTACCAGCAACGTGGGGCCGTAACTAATGACTTTACTGTCATGCAAAATTTGAAAATACTTAAAGTAAAATGGATGTAATTAATTATTAAGTTTATTAATACGTTGTTTTATTTATTAGAGATTGTTAAAAGATTAAGGGAAATTTATTTTAAGGAAATTGATGACATCTTTGTTGATTTCATTATTTTGGAGACAGGTCTCTTGTAGTGTCCGAAAAAAACTTGAACAAAGAATGAAATTAAATGAAAATTATATAAGATCGACTTTGGACTATATTATATTGTTTCAAACAAAGAGTTTTTTTTTAATGATAAAAAATACAACTGTTTTGATCATTTACTCTGTTTGGTCTTTGTTAAATACAACAAAGCACGCGTGGCATTGCGTTACAAACTACACATAAAAATGGTCATCAGGAAATGAAACATTCAAAAAGCTCATTTTGAAGTATCATCAGTGTCCCGCAATGACTGTATTTTATGGCTCCTACGATACTGACGTATATCACGATGCAATGTTACTGTCACCATAAATCTACAACAAATGTGGACAGCGCCATCTGTCGGTGGCATGTTAAATTTGTGGTTTTGAGTTCAAATTAATTAGTAGTGTCCGGTGAGAGCCATCAAATAATAGTACACCTACTACGTTGTCCTAGGGGCCTACAAACCTGCACAGAGAAAGACCTTATAGACGCCAGTGATAAAGTTAACCTTAGCCAAGTTCTGGGCTGACTGTATTTGACCATCGATGGTATTGTATTGGTATACATCACGGCTCGAAAGAAGAATAAGTAGCTTAATTAAAATTCTGTATTAAAGAACTATTTAATCTCAAATCACTTTCGAAGTTAGTGATGCGATTCATATCGAAGACGGCTGAGTTAAACGAAGTCGAGTTGATCGAAGTTATCGAATGCCAACACTTAGATTGGAGTTCTAGCTAGTTGGAATACCTATCTGAAGGAAGTCGCACAAGATTACTGGAAGGCACGTCCCTGACGAACTATGGGAATAATAGTTCTGACGATTGTATTGTCTTACTTGGGCTATGCACCTGTAAAGTATTCAAATATGCCAAATTAACTTCCGAATTTGAAAATGGTATGGATTAATGCGATTTAGAATTATGTGCTTTTTTAAATGTTAAGACTCCGTCATCAGTCTATGATTGTGACGATTAAATCGAGTGACGTTATTGTTTATATTCTTATTTATATATCGATGTTCCTTTCTTATAAAAACACGGCCATATAGAGCCTGATGAAAAGTGCGAATCCAGTTCAGAAACTAGTGGTAGTCATAAAATAAATCCACTCCGTCGCCAATACTTTGCCAGTTTGCCAATTAGTACATATTCACTTAAACAATATTATTCCAAGTGACATATTATTATAATCAGTATAATTATGTATGTACGCGTACTGTGATAATATTATTAATGTCGTAATTAGAATATTATTCAGAAACTTTGTGCAAATAGATTGTCAATTAAGGTAATAGCATTATTAATTATTATAGTATCCAATTTGTTACGTGAATATTATTGTATGTGTCGCAATTCCTAACAATTTTGTAGTGTTCCCAACTTTAAATGTGCCACTGCAGTGATTGAGGGAAAATTCCAAAATCCAAAATTCCAATATCCTAAAGAAACCGGTATCCTAAAGAGAATTCCAGTATTCTAAGAAGAATCATAGGGTGTCACAGATTCATTGTTAAAGTTAAGGTGGTGTACATGCAGGTTAATAAAATCATTTACGAGATCCACAAATGATTGCACTGCACCTAAATATCCTATGTTACCATTACTTTACATATCTGTATCAAACCGCAAACCACAAATCGTGTTGGTATTGCAGGAGTTGTCTTTTAAAAATAACAATACAAATTACACTAGCCTATATTTTGTTTGCAAAATAAACCTAACTACATTCCAAATTATAAACGAAACACGAAACAATTAAAACTATACCTAATATACACGAGCTACCTAAATATTCTCAACACATTCCTCACTATAGTTTGCAGGAAATTTTGCACATTTTTCCCCCAGTACTCCATGGTTAGTGCCATCAAAAGGTGCATAAGATGGCGCGCGCTAAATGAAAAATTCCTCAAGTACGTGCAGCGTAAGGGTAGCAAATAGGGCTGTGAAATCTTATCTATACTCGTTCACTTTTATCGATGTAACAAAATAGCATATCGATATTCGATTTATACAACAACGTTGAGTTTGCGAAATAAATTGGGACAGTAGGTAAACATAATATATATTTGCAGAGTAATTTAATGTTCATGTATAATTTCAAAGCAATTTGTTCATAAGATAAAAACAAACAAAGCAATATCAAATATTATCGATGTCGATAATAATATACGTACATCACTACAGACGACAGGGGCGTATTTGGCGTGCGTATTAATTCGAGATTCATAAAGCTGGGTTTATTAAAGTAAGTCGAATTTCTTACATACTTTTTACTGGAAGCCTTAAGTTAATTTGATTCAGGATAGCTTTTATTATAAGTAACCTTTTGTACAGATCTTAAAAGCGTCTAAAGAAATGTTCTCTTGATATTGGAATTTATATTGACAGGATCGAAAATGTTACGGTATTTTGTTAAGTAGCTTTTGAAGATATGAAATATTTTGTGGGTTAAATCTTGATTGCTTTAGTATAAAGTTCTGGTATGTTTTGGTATAAAGGTTTTTCTAAAGCTAAAATTTTAGATACTGCCATATATTTTGCCTTAATTACACTTAGAAGTAATGCATTACCTTCTGATAAAGAAGTAATCGGCTGGGAGTGCTATATGCTCTGCGTATCGCCACTTTAATCGTCCGATCCTTAGCGCTATATCGGTCACCTTGGTTATTCTGCGGCTCTTTAATGACTGATTCAATCTAATGTGGCAAATCAATAGGCTGACCCCTCACTTGATAGACCGACGAACAGATCAAGTTTGCTGGAGGCCGGTTGATGAGGTGAGGTCATAGATTGCGCAGATGTCATATCCATCACTGAACGTGTTTTAATAGCTAATGTCATGATAATGATAGTAGTAGTGACAGTAATAAATAAGCACAGTATTTGTGTAAAATCATATCAATTGTTTTTCATCTGCTATAGCACTTACCTTCTTTCTCTTTCAAGTCCAGTATCTCTCCTCTCTTTGCAAGAAAACAATAATTTGCCAAAAAGTGAAACACAAACCTGCTATATTAAAGAAATTGTCTCTTGTGTTTCTCGAAGCAGGTATGCGCTCTATTTATGCACTATGTTTATGCTTTAGAACTAAAAAGAACCTTAATAAACATTTTACTATGTCCATAAAGATAAAGAGAAATTACTTTCTTTGTATACAAGGAACAGTTTGCTAGAAGCTAAGTTATTGCAGACAATCCCACTTAATAGGCAACTTCTTTTACGTATAAAGAGGTACTTAGTAATTGAAAATGCAAATGCTTAGTAAAAATACTACTTAAAAAATAAAAGGGAAGAAAAGGATAGTCCTTTCAGTAGTAAGTCGTAATCTAAGTAAATTGAAAAACCGTAGAGTTAATATGAAGCTTTTATAGGGAATGCCTCTGAGTTATTACTTTCGAGAATGGACTTGGCCTCTATAAAGCCCGATTTACACATCGACCAGTACAGTAGCGAGTTAAGTAGTAAGTTGTGATGTTACGATGTGTAAATCGGGCTTAAGACAATTTAGGAAAATTGCTGTATTTTATAAAAATAAACCGGCACTAGGAATCATGGGCCACTACTACTTTCGTAGTTATTTAGTAATATCAATCTAACTTAGACAGCTATATTTTGGTTCTATCGTCAGGTTAAAACCAACAAGGGAACAGGGGCTAGCCTAGATTAAGCTTAATATCTGCTAAAAATAGCAAGGGTAGGATTACCTATATAGTACAAATTCATACTAACATCAGCACATAATGTACTAAGTTTACTTTAACAACTTATACCTTGTAGCGTTCCTACGTCGAAATATTAGTCTGTAACATACGATAAGGGGTAATTTTCGCGAATAACTTGATCGTAATATCGTGTTCGTTTACGGCTTATGGCTTAAGGCTTCGGTAAAACTGACTATCTAAGTGTTGTTAGGTAAAGATAGGCTTCGAATCTTGTTCCCATTTTTCCTATAGCAGCAGTTTTGATTAAAATTCTTGATGCCTAAACTGTAGTAGTAAAATATAACTATGTTATAGAATTTTACTATACCTAGTTGTATTTACAGGATGTAGTAGGTAGGTATAAGATGTAAATACTTTGAAATCTATTTAAGATTAATTTTATTTAGATTTTTAAGGCAGGTTTATAACATAGTGGGTTTAATTAAATCTAGTAAGACTTTTTTTTAAACAAATTTTAAACTAGAGCAACTAAAATATTTTTATTTCTGCGTCGTCAAAGAAGTCAAGTGACTTGTAGATATGTATAACAAGTTTAACCTTTCGTTTAACATTAATTAACAAAACATTATTTCGAAGTCTGAGTTTGTTATGGCTTCACCAGACATAGTTTGTACATACAAACATATTTTTTATATAAAATATGAATAGGTAGTCGCAGGCTATTGTCTTCGACATAATTGTGAAAGTTAGTCTACTTATGTTTAAATTGAGTAGGTAAGTTTATTGTATTCAAACAATGCGTCAATGTGTGGTGACGGAGTAAGAATATAGTGTGTCACCACCCCATCTTATCTATGGGTGTCGTAAAAACCGACTAAGGGACTATCCGTGAATATTATTATTACGTAATAAAAAGAAGGAAAACTTGAAATTAAACCCTATACCAATCCGTTTGGCTAGTTTAGTAGGCCAAGTATCCCGCCGTCACGGGAGGAGGCCCGTCCCTGCAGTGGGACATTAATAAACTGTTATGATTCAATCAATGCGTCTTGCCTACAATAGACTTCTTTCGTAAAATGGTTGGATTTTTGTATTGTGATGCTGCTGCGTTTAACATGACATTATAAATAATATTTGCCCATTATGAACAAAATTAACTAATCAAGTTGCTTGTACTTAATCGCAACAATATATTATTGCGACAATATAATAACTAAACCAACCAATCAAAACAAAGCAAACACATACAATGCTTGTATTACAAACGATTAGGTCTTTACAAATGATTGATTACCAAACAATGCAAGTAATGGACATAGAAATATAAGGGAACCGCAAGTTTCAATCGATGTTGGTATATAACATTGGCAATACAGTTTGGATCATCAATATCTGTTAAATCACGTTCGGCTTAGTACAATATCTCAATGGGATGAGCGTTGGCCCAGTGCCTAGAGATAGACTAATGGATTTCGTCACGCTAACAGATTGTTCGTCTTGTGCTTGTGATAACGATTCGACATGTCTTGATTTTGACAGTGATCATTGGTCAAGTGTTTTAGGAGGCGATGTATTCGTCTTGTTGATGTGTCAATTGGTTTGTGGTAATCGATGTGTAGGTTTGTAACTAGCAATTCTGAAAAAAAAAAATATTTGGTATCTTGGGAATGCTGTGTGTGGACAATCCAATGCGTCTCTGATATTGGTAATTTGATTGCAATCCAAAAACTTCACTCACCAGACCTTTAATGTGCATCTGTAAGAGACGACTTGTTCCATTAACATAAAGGAAAACGCCCTGATACAACGCAGGCAATATGTCTTGGTTACGGGATTATTCTGAGTCTTCATTCTCTTTAAATGTTAAGATTCTTTACCGGGCAATACAACAATACATTTAAAACAGAAAAAAATATTTAAACAGTAGTTAGAACAAATGATTTCGAAATTAAAGAAAAAATTAGTTAGTGATAAATGAGTGAATTTTTAATGCATTGTCAAAAAGGTCTTGGTAAACTTCGCAAAAGTAATTAATTACTTAAGAAAATTTGTCATTTCTAAATGGACTTCGCTAATTAGAATCTTTTCAAAAGCTCAATTTTGTGACAATTGAACTGTTTTGACAAATACCGAGATATTTGTGAAATTATACATAATTTAATTAGAAAAGAGCTTATTTTTATGAGACAATTAACGAATAAGTCTAGTTAAATTTATTTACATTTGAGTGAGGGATTTTACTTTATTTTGTCTTTACTTTCAATCAAAGTTTATAAGTAAAGTCTTGTAAATACCATCAAGCTCAAAATGTTCTCTAGACTCTTGGTAGCCTCTTACAGCCCCTATCCGCACGGAAGTTTTTTATACTTTGTCTATTTGTAAGCCAAGAATTAGCGGTCTATTCCAGTTACAGAGCTTCGTGTATAGTCTGTAGAAGTTCCTACAAGATAACGCGTATGCTTGTGTCAAGATTACTTGTCAGAAACGTATCTCAACCGGTCTACGACGGTTTCGCACCGCCATGGTGCTGCGTTTAGACCGACTTACTACTAAAATTACTAATGGTATTTTACCATGTTTTCGTCTGAGACATAGAAGTTTAAACGTCCGAATTTCTCATTATCTTTAAATAACTGGTTTTGACAAAAACAATCAACATCTATCATTACATTTGTTTCTATCAAAATAATTATGTATAACTTTGTTATAGTGCAAATAATAAACAAAACTGGATGACAAATTTCACTATTTTTGGGCTGTTTATTATTTGGAAATTGACCGTTACCTAAGTAAGTATCATTTATTATTAACGACACTTTTACAATAATAAACAGTGTTCAAAGCGTAGTATTTGTAAAAGGTTCTCGTAACTACGAATATAAATATGTCCTTCCTAGTAAGCCTGTTAGAAAATTCACAAAAGGTTTAATCTCAAGAATTAATTTGTAATTCGAGTAACAAAGCTCTTTACTCACATAAACTTCCATTAAAAGTTAATTAATTATTTATATACCATTCGTTTAACTGTTTATTCTTTAAAATTAATGTCTTTGTTTGATGACTTTATATATCGAATCTAATGAAAAGTGTGAATAATAATGTCCGGATACGAAGCAGGATGGTAGTAAAAAAATAATTTAATTTTATCGACATCAGTTTGCCGGTCTTTTTTATTCTTTATTTAATTTAGGGACTTTTAAGACGCCAATCATATCCGATTTGCAGGTCTTGTCAAATGCTTCTTTACAGTACATTTGTAGGATCCGATATTAAGTATATAATAATCTATATCTAGATTATAAATAGTTCGATTTTTTTATGAACAGCCTTTTATGTAGTCTGTGAGAATCCCATTTGCTTTAATCTTTATCTACTCCCCTGTTATTTATTTCATTATCTTTTTAGTTAAATTGCAACTCTTTCTATCGCATTTTTAGTTGTAAGATAAAAAGTTAAGCTTATAGCGATAAACTCCTCTTTTAAAAGAATCTTAACTACCTTTCTTTAAAGTTGTTCTCTATAAAATTATACTTATGAAATCAGTTTGCAGATCCTATTAAAAGCTTACTTTTTTAGTGTTATTCAACGTAGCCTGGGTTCCAGTATCATCTCACTTTTCAGTATTACGGCTCGCCTATTTTAATTGCTTCTGCAGTTGAAAATTCGTTAGCTCTCATGCTAGTTAAATTTTAATATTTCACATCTCAGCTCGCCGAGTTTTTGAGTGAGCTTTAACATCGGATAATCGTTGTTTTTTCACTATTTATTTTGCTGTTTTTCTCTATTTATCTTGTCCGTGGTTTTGCTTTGCAATGTTTTTTGGTGTGGTGGCTTGATGCGATTTTGTTTAGAATCTTAAAGAGTTCAGTGAGGTATTAAATTAGCTGGTTTAATGATTGCCTTCCTATATTTTCTTTCCTTGTTTTCAGTGGCAAAATATAGACTTTTAATTTATTTGGTTGTAGATAAAACTACTGTAAAAGCAATTTAATACAAAGATAAAATAATTATCTTTGCTTCGTCATATCTCTTAGCGTGATATTATTGTTTATGTAGATTTTTGTTTAGTTGATTTTACGACCTCTGTGGGGTAGTAGGTAGTTATAGTAAATCACTAATGTGTTTAAATCTAGGTTTCGATTTTTGACTAATACAACTGTAGGTATATTTAATTTGTGATACCCTAAAACCAAATTTTAGGTATTCGAGTTTTTTATAAGCTACACGGAAGTGAACCGTATTTAACAAAAAAAGGGTCTACAATGGGTCTAATGTGTATTTTACACAAATTATTCTCATTTAAATTTTCAACTTGGTAAAAGTACACTTAAAATTTTAAAGTATATCCAAGCAAGTAAAATATCTCGTAGCACCACTGTCACTGACACGAAAGTACTTGACTTAAACGAGGCACAGTACTTATAAGTCGTGGATTAAGCAGTACATTTACATTAGAATGAGCTGACAACTATCCACGCAAGACTAATAAACGACTTATCGATTTAAATACCGAGAGAATTTGATAGTAAAGTACTTGTACATTGATATTATTATAGGAGGATTATAGAGTAGGATTATAAATATTATTGTGTATACAGGTGATTATCCGTGTGGTTACGGAGTAAGAATATCCATGTCATCTCATGGGTGTCGTAAAAACCGACTAAGGGACTAACCGTAAATATTATCTTTACGCAGTAAAAAGAAGGAAAACTTGAAATTAAACCCTAAACCAATCCGTCTGGCCAGCATGGTATTAGTAGGCCAAGTATGCCTCCGCCACGGGAGGAGGCCCGTCCCTGCAGTGGGACATTAATGGGCTGTTATGATGATGATAAAGGTGATTTGAATAAAGACACCGTGATGGATTCCGATGGTCTGTGTTAAATCTTACGATTGTCTGTGTTCTTAATCTTCCTACCACCCTTCATATGTGCCCCTGTTGAGAATAGGTTTCCTTTGTGTTAATTAATTTTAGACAAAAATAGGCAAGAGATTTAAGAAAAAGTATTAGGTAAAACATAAGGTTAATTTTTGCGTGATCTGACGAAAAAAGTAACTTTTATCAAAGAACACAACGTCTATTTATAAACTCTTTATATTATATTCAATATTATAAGACTTATACCTAAACTATAACATACAATAAGAATATACTAAAATACATTTTCAAAAGATATATTGTATATATTTATCTCACAAAATTTCCAAGGAAGACTTGTAAATGTGCCTGTAGGTAAAATGGTGAACAAATTTTCAGACCGCATATTATTGAGAACCGTCGTAAAGACGGTCGGGAAGTCCTATATTCGTCCTAAATTTCGGTCGACGAAGCATCAGAAATAAATCATATAAGATAGGTATTGTGAAAGGATAAGTTAGGTATCGCTCTTCCACCAACCAATTTATTTACCGAAAGAAAAAGAAAGATGTCTGTTTGAAAACCTGTAATCGTGACGGATCTAGTTTCTTAGTTTGTTGAAATATCTTTTTCTATTTTATCTTTCTTTGAAAATTCTGTTTCAAGTTTATCTTTGATTACGACTTTTATCATTGTACTTACCAGTACGTAGTTAGTCTTGATCTTTGTTCTTTATCTATACTAATATTATAAAGAGGTAAAGTTTGTGAGTTTGTAACGTTGTAGGGGGTAATCTCTGGATCTACAGAACCGATTTAAAAAATTCTTTCTGTGTTGTATAGTCCATTTATCGGGGAGTATCATAGGCTATAAATATAGTATCACGCTATGGCTAATAGGAGTGGAGCAGTAATTAAATATGTTTAAAAAAGGGACGCGTTTTATTCGCCGTCCAACGAAGTGGGCACGGGTCAACTAGTTTTTTATAGAGAGAAGAATATTAAGTACTTACGTCCTAGGATTAAGTGCTGTAATCAATAATAATAATTAACGATAAGCTCTTAACGGTGTTGGTCTTGGTGTAGACTTCTCGTCATACTCAATTGCTTTTTAGAGGACACGTTGTAAATTTATGTTTAGAGAGTAACAGTTGTATGAAAGTTTCGTAGTCCCTATAATCAAGAAATTAAACTGAAATTTCTGCAACTAAATCACCAAAAACACCATACACAGAGAAACATTCACGGGTTATATAAGTAACATGACCAGCTATTTCGTTGAAACCTCCAGATAAACGAATCCTTTATATGGCTATGTATTGATTTCATTCCTCGTTTTCATTAATACTGTGTAACTTAAATACATTTACAAGAAGGAATGAATATAAAATACCTCAATTGATCGTTCAGAGCTCAAACGTTTGTTAGTATAAATTAAATTAAAATGGCGGCTTTCAATCACATGAAAAGACTCGATCATTGGCAGGCTACCACTCGAGCGGAACATCGAATGGTAGAGATGGGCTCATAATATGTGTCACTGGTTATATAAGATAAAATTATATGTCCGTTTGTATGAGATATTACTATATTTTGTTATTAAGGGAAGAGATTGCAATTTGTTTGAAATGATTTTTCTGTATAATTTTTATGATGAAGACATGTTGTTTATAACAACATCTGTGATCTTATAACGAAAAGTTTATATTCGAGTAGGTAAAATTTTCATGATTTTGTGGATTCCTAAATCTATTTTAATTGATATATTTTCTTACAGTAAATAAAATTTAAAATACATACTACACACTCATTAAAATGATTTATTAAATAAAACCAACCAAGGGAAACATAGTTGCCAGGTTTCATGCATTTTTCCTTCAGTCTACTATTCAAAGAACACCTTTAATATTTTTCAATAGGTTTTATTCAATTTGCGACGCAAGATACTTTGCGGTTGGCGGCTTTTACGTCAACTTATCGAAGTTTATGCCAGCACAATAGAAAACCTATCTATACTTATATCCTGCTCATTATGTTAGCTTGCTATTGAAGAATGAAAGAGATGAAATAACACTATAGCTATGCAGGAATTGAGGGATGTAGTCGAGCTTCGTATCCGTAACTATCGGATATTCGTTATAAAAACATTAATATGCAATTACTTATAACGAATATTTATATCTAGATTTAAAGTATATTCAGATCATAACATACTTGTTGAAAGTAAGTGAAAGTCGCCTTTTTGCAGCTTTGTATGGAGCCTGTGGTTGTGGCACAAGGCCATGGTCGTAAACTAAGTAGTAGATCTTGTTCTATGTCTTTGACAACGGATACACATTCATTATTTTTATTGGGTACGTGAATTACTTGTTCTTAACATTCATTATAGACATTAAAGAGACTAAACATAAGAGATTCATTTGATTTTGCAGCAAATTATATCTTAGAGGCATATCTCTCTACACATCACTAGTTCCATACTATTCAACCCTTCAATAATGAAGCACCATCACATAGGGATGTACTAATTCAATGCATGCAGTCATATCTTAATTGGCACGTCACTACTGATCAACGACGTGAATGTGGGTAGTTGTATAAAGGGCGTGGTATTTAGACGCTCATGGATCGCTGATTGCTCACTCAAGCGTTTGCCCTCGGTAAGGACGGACGTCAGGATCGATAATAATGTAGTGCTTGCATACAATTCTAGAAGATCAAAGTCCGAAGATTCTAATTATAGATACAGTTAACAATGTTGGTTACTACTTGAATGGAGATTGGTTGATTTGATTGAACAATCAAAATGGTACTGTTTCTGTTTATTGTAATTGTAGTGTGGTTCGTTACGAATATTGAGTTGATCAATGTTATGTGGTTTATGACGTGGCTTAACGAATGTTTTAATGGTACTTACGTTCAGTTTTTACTTAGTGTAAATCTGGATGAATATTATCTTTGAAAAGCTCGACACTCGACCTGAACACTTGTGTTTAAATTCGTACTTCTACTTATTGTCTCTAAATCTTATCAAGACTTTTAAGGTCAGCAAATGACCTTATACTTAAAAAATCCACCCCTATGACCGTGTATTATTGTAGGTTTTTTGTAATATTTTTAAATGTCAGTGGCTTAGAGCATATAATTTTTTATTTGATTTTTAAAAGAAAATGTGACATCAGCGCATCACGGTCGACGTCTTTAATGAAATGAATGACTATATTTAATGTATCGTCTCCAACAATACTGACAAGAACTCTATTCATTTCTATCGACAGAGCATTTCCTCATATTTCTCATCTATCGATGTCAGAGCGAACAAAGAAAAATCCTGGTACATTTGAAAAGAACATAAAAGTGAAATAATTTTAAATATTCGCGAAATCGGAGGCCATTTTGAACTTTATTGACTTTTACCATATTTGAATATCATTTATTAGCAAAAAATATACAATATCTAGTATTGATAAGCATCTCTTATTGTTGAAGTTGGCTAATTATATTAATTAAAAACAGGTGTATATTATGGTTACACATTGGTTTAAGCTTATTTCACAATGATTAACTCTTTCATGTTTATTTTCATGTAAATTTTAATTACAAACTAAATGAACTTTCCCCGGAAGCTTTGTAAATAGAGTTGTTGTAACATGAAAACAAGTTTATTACTCCGAATAACGAAATAAATCCCATTAAATGGAATTTATGTCCGTCAGTATAATCACGAAGTTTGTAAATTTGTACTACATATAACAATAAAGTTATTTAATTTTACATGCGCAGTAAAAATTGATAAAATCTCGCATAAGTAAGTAGTTATACTAATTTATTAGTCACAAAAGTTTGATGAATTGTGGGCGATACTTTTGTGGTTTGTGTTAAGATTTCTTTGTAGGTTTATATTAGGGTTAACATTTTTACCTGACTGCGTAACGCAAAGTAGGGTAATGTGTTTATCAGCAATTTATGTTACTTTATTTGCGGAATTTGAGAGTCCAAACGGGTGAGCCGGTTTTGATGGTTCTTGCCACTTTAAATTTGTTTTAACTTTGCTAGTATTACTGAAGACAAAAGATAATAAAGAAAAAAAGAAAGATAATGTTTATTACAAATAAACATGTTGTAAAATTTGCATTCATTATTATTAAATAATTGTCTTTCTCAATAACAAAATGCTAAGAGAAACTATAGGACCGATTTTGAAATAAATAGCAAGATGGTCTTTGTAAATCTTCATTCATTTTACTGGATTTTGTGTGTTCTGTATACATGTTATACATAGTAACATCAATTTCACACACAGTTTGATAATCCCCTATATAAAAATCACGTTAATTAAAGCAACAACCCTTTTGCTTCAATTATGTTTACAGTTTCTGTAAAAGCCTTGTTTGTTTAAACAATTAACGTGAACTTCTACCTATTATCAAGGTATTAATAGCTTTTTCCTTCAGTTGATAGGTACAGGTAGTTTGCATTTGACCTTGCGACAAGCGCCCGGGGGGTGAGCTCCCGTGGCGAAGCGCCTAAGTGCTCGATACACACTATTTACTACCTTAACTACTAAGCAACGTGAACTAGTTTACATAAGCAATAACTACCAGTCAACATATAAAGTAAAAGCAACCTTCAGCTAAAGTAATTAAGTACATAATGAAACGATTTGTAATCGATCACGTGCGCTGTTTTACTGAGTTAGGAAAACGAACTTTAAGAGCGAAGTCATTAGAGTTGTAATTTGTTTATAAGGTATTTGCTAAAGGTTAAATTTTGCTTTGGTTGTTTAGATAAGTTATGACCTACTCTTTAGTGTATAAGGTTGATATTTGCCTGGTCGTTGTTTTATGAGGTTGTATTCTGAACTTGGGTCACGATGCGTGCTTTTTGTTATTTGCGGATAAAATATAGTCTGTGGCAGTACCTTATTTATGAATGCTAATGTTTTTTATCGCATGTGCTTGGAATAGGCGGGTCTCATCGAATTTATATTACAGTGCGATGTTTTTTTCTAGAGGACAAACGAGATTTCTATAAGATATCGGGTTTGTAGCGACGTAGGAGGATCTAGGGATCAAAAAGCAATCTAAGTGAGGTTGGGTTGTTTTTAATATACTATGTATACCAGTGACCTAGGATATCAAGATATGAATATGAATCATTGTTTTTTTACAAGATTTTATTCATTTTCGTAATACTGTTTGTTGGAGGACGGTTTTTGCTGATAAACAGCGGCATTAAAAATTTAGAAAACTTAACAATAAGGTTTTTAATTTTAATAATTATTCATGCAGTGCCAATGTAAAAAGTAGAAAACACCCAGACCCAGTTTCATGTTGAACGCGCAACGCGATGTTTAAAAAGTCAGGGTTATTATTGACGACCTCTGTGGCGTAGTGGTTATTTATTTACATAATTCATTTTACAGAAAGCTTACAGACTAATATACAATTATATTGCAAACATAAATTTTACAAATAGCTAATAACAAGCCTCCATATGTAACGTGACTGCTACGCAAAAGGTCTCGGCTTCGATTCCCGCTCAAAAATCTTTGTCTACATGAACATGATGCTTTGCATTGGTTTGGGTGTTCTCTATGTATAAATATGTATGTATTTACAAATAAAAATGTATTTAAGAATGTTTATCCATTGTCTAGTACCCATAGTAGGTACAAGCTCTGCTTAGTTTAAGACTAGATGACGTTGTGTGAATGTGTGAGGATTATTTATGATTTATTTATTGGTTGTTTATAACACACATATTATATTAAAACCACAAAATCATTTAATAAACTAATATTAGCGTACAAACAAGTAAATATATACATAGGTATATATACGTTTTCATTAATAATAGAGTAGATAACCACAACCGTGGCTGTGTACGGTCAGGGAAATTAATTGATTAGCAGGTAGACAACCTACGTAATTTAGTCGTATTATGTACCGAAATAATCATAACAAATTTGAAAGATATTACACCTCAAAATAGACATAAGATAATAGCCAATAAGTAAGAATCGCATTACAAACTCCTTTGTTTACAAACTTGCAAAAATTACATTCTGTCCAAAGAGTAAAAAATAAATTTTGACAGTATTATCGACACGTCAAAGTTCGAGTTACCCCGGGTTTCCAAATAACTGATCATGCAAAAATCAACTAATCAAGTGTCTAAATGGTCATTTTAGTTCCTGAAAATGATATCTTTGACACTTGATTAGTTGATTTTTACTTGATCAGTTATTTGGAAATCGGGGGTTAGTGTCACGAACTTCAATATAAAATTGAAGAATTTTACTTGAACACAAAATACCTGTCTGACATAGATAGAGATAGACAAGGCTAGGTATATACACCTTGTCCATTCAATTTTACGACTGCCAAGATGTCGGGGTTCGTCATCAGTCGTCTGTAGTCGGTAAATAGTAACCTGACCGATTACAAAATTGTGCAAACTGCTAAGCAATTAATTTCCTTGAGTGTACATTAAACTGATATTGTACATTATTGGTATTACACTGAATCAATACTGCAGTGTATGTTAGCTTCGCGATAGTCGGATTGAGTTCAAATAGTGGACGGTTAAGCCCGATTTATACATCGACAAGTACAGTAGCGAGTTAAGTAGTAAGTTGGCGAGACGCGAGAGAGGGGGCTACTTCGTACTTAACTCGCCGAAAAATAGGATGGAGATCTATTAAAATCAACTTAATCAACAATTTACTACTTAACTCGCTACTGTACTTGTCGATGTGTAAATCGGGCTTTATGTCTAGTTCATTATTTTGTTATGAAGTGTTCTGTTGTAGTGGTTCACGATCAATGTCAATCTTTGTGTGCATAAATGTCAATGTTTGCATTGTTCTTAGTGTTAACTGTGTATAACACGTACCTATGTATTTATAATAAAAATATAAAAGTAAGTATAATTAACCGTTATCTAGTAAACATAGTAAATGTTTTGTTTTTGACTAGATGACGTTATGTGAATATGTGAAGAATGTTATTGTTGTAAAAGGATACTAACGTTATTACTAATAGGTAATAACGTAGACTTTGTAAGTGCTACAAGTAGGTACCTACTACAATTTCGTAACGTTACGAGTATTATTTAGCATGAATGGCTTGTTTGCATTAATATAGGAGTAACTTCGTAAATAATACTTAATACTCTTTAAATATTTACACATTGCCATCCGTAAAGCAAAAGTTTCACTATAATTACTAGGAACTTAACAAACATACTTAAAACTTAAATACATATTTGTTGTAAATACATTAAATCAGCGATGTTAATGCACACAAAAGTTTTTCACGAAAACTCCTGCAAACTCCCGCTACCTCCGATGATTACGCAATAGCATTGGTAAGCCATGTAAATTACCCATTTTAAAAAGTATCTACAAATGTTTGACTGTAGAACATGCTGTAATATATTTTCAGATGGCTCCGCAATTTGGTTGTATTATAATGTCATTTACACGCCCTCGAGTTTGTACGGAGGAATAGCCACTTTACAAATACGTACAGAATTCAATCTTTTGTATGTTCTTCACTTATTAGATGGTAGGTAGCTTTAACACGTTCCCAGGCGAGCAAACATGCACGAAAAAAAAAGAACAGTATTTACCTCTCCCACTACACCTCGCCCACGAACCACTTGTGGCAGTTGCGTATTTTATAGCAGTCGTCAATGTATTGCTGGCATCCATGAGCTGCAGTTCCACTTAACATTATTTGGGATGTTTGCAAACATTTCAAGTTTACATTAAGCTTCAAACTAACCAGCTTTTTCTTGGTGACTCGTGAGGTCGTCAAAAATTGTCTTCTGTATTTACCTTTACAGTGGTAAAACGTTATAAAACACCAGTCTAAAGGCTGTGTAACCTTCTATTCGCATTACAGTACATAGAACATTTTTTAATACAGTTTCCATGGCCTGTTTGTCACAAGAATATTTTTACATAAATTCAAAGTTCCAACTTAATTTATTACTTTGTCGTTTACAAAGATAAGGGTGAGGTAATCTCGTCGAGTTTTCTTACAAATGAGTTTTTATAAGAATAACGCTTTAGTATGAAAGTTACTTATAAATTGAAATAGGAAATGACGTCGTGTAATAATGGTACACGCCACTATTTGTTATGAACGAAATTAGCGGAAACTACGTATTGACTTGTTCCGTGAACAAATTGGGTATAATATTAAGGATTACTGTAATGGCCGCCTTTATACATTATTCGATATAAATGCATAATGATTATTCGTTAAATAATGTAATTTATTAATTTCGTTGATAAACTGTGTTAATTTGAAATTACCTTCATTACACATTAACA
Organism: Schrankia costaestrigalis; assembly: GCA_905475405.1. Classification (NCBI taxonomy): domain Eukaryota; kingdom Metazoa; phylum Arthropoda; class Insecta; order Lepidoptera; family Erebidae; genus Schrankia; species Schrankia costaestrigalis. Next base: position 13,620,286 of record FR997840.1, on the reverse strand, counting down.
TTAAGTCAATATTTTATTAAATGATAATATCGTAGGAACAAAGACTGAGTATTGTGTTTAAAAAATATATATGTACCTACATAAAGTTTTGAAAAGCCAGCGACTTTTAATCCTTTAACTGAAAGTTTTTTATTATAAGTAATGTACGAAAGAGGTTAATCTCGTGCGAATAAGTATAAATTTACATAAATAGCAATTCTTTACTCAATTCTTTATTGCGTTCCACAATGTTTATATATGTACAAGATGGTAAAGTTAACAATAGTTCAAATTGTGGACCCTGTCGGGCACAGCATAATGTAGGAGTAGTATAATTATAAGTATATGTATCTACCACAGAAATCTAAATAAAAGGAGAAGTGGTATGACGGGGTTTTCTTGTCAACGCAATATGATTAGACCGATTATATAGCTAAAAATGGCTGTCACCTAGGTTTAGCTGTGTTTTGACAACGACCGAGATAACATATAAAATGCCGAGTTGTTCAGTGGTTGCCTGTAAAATTAAGAGCAATAAAAAAATCTTTATTAATAATGGAATCACTTACCGTATGCTAGTACATGTATTTTATTGTATTTACCTCTAAAATCATGAGAAAATAATCTTCAATGTCCTCACTATGTTATTTTCATGTTCGGACAATTAAGTACTATAATATTTTTGTAACATATACATTGCTTCTCTAATGCTGTCTAAACTAGTCATTCAATGATATATGAAGCAATGAACTATTCGCTCAACGATATTACGTATGACAAGTGGTTGCTAACCGTGATCGCTCTAACAACCAAACGATAGTGACGACCCCTTCATGACTACGACTATCTATCGTTTTCGATAAAAAGTCGTGTATTATAGGAATTTTAAATTGTAAAAGTTTTATTAAGTTAAATAAGATTTTTTTTTTAAATGTTGTGTTACGCTGTTTAAATTATGTAATTTCAATATAAGTATTACAATGTTGAAATAATATCCTAAATCAAAGGTGGAGTAAGTACTCTAGAACATAAAGGTTTAAAATGTTGATTAGAGTGGTTTTAAAAGTTTTTTTTAAACGCTCATCCATTTATTAGCACACACGTGCTTTTAACTGGTTTTATCAGATTTGCTAAAAATCAGTCTAAATGCTCATCTATCAATTCCTATATTCATGCTATTGTTTTAATTTTATCTAGGCGCAATATTGCTCGCGCATTTTGGCATGCGCATGCACATGCTTGAATAAATGAACTGTACAAGCTGTTACCTGCTTCAAAAAATAATCTGTATACTTAGTCTTATATTATACAACTATCCAAAAATTGACATCTATAAGTTGTAATTGACTACAAAACAGTTTTGGCCCAAAGCTCAAAATATGGGCCACACAAACTCACTCAAAGAAATTTAATGAACCATGATGTAATTAAACAAAGCGCTTTTTGAAGAGATTGATAATTGGCGATTAAAAGTAGATCATGCATGACAAGAACGTGCGGAAAAAGTCGTGTTTTAAAGTCGGCTAGGCTTTACCGACTGTGGCTAAATTATCGCTAGCTCTCCCTCACAGGTGCGTTACTTTTGTATGACAACAGTCAAACTGTTACAAGCTGCTGCGACAATAAGGACGCAAAAGAAGTATGACGCTTGAGTTCCTTCAACCTGCGATATTACGACATCAGTTCACGGATTAATTTGTTTCACGACATGTACGATCTTACACAAACTGTCGTGAATATTATTTTACAAAAGTCTTGTACAATTATATATTATTATATAATACATATTTATATAAAAGTAATTATTATTTAAGTATATGATAAGTATTTAATTTTTAATAATATATAAGTCTTGTCTATCGATAAATTTTATTAATTATTTATCGATAAGGTCAACGCCTAGCATAAATGTAATTTTTTTGAATGTAGTAGTTTTAAATTGTAGTAGTTCTTCTATCTATATTTTTTGAAGTTTGTTTTAGTTGTATATATATAGTAGCGCTGATTGGTTCGCTGTGACACCGTGTAAGGGAGATATTTCAAGGAAAAACGAGACAGAGTATTGCGTTCATTGATAATCTAGATGTAACTGAGAACAGTAGTCTATTCGTATATTCTATTGCTGTGTGTGTTAATAAAACTGGCGACATTAGGTTTCCATACAAAATGACATTCAGGGCACATCTCCTTTTTTCAGATATCTGTGGTATCTACAAACAAAAAGTAATAATAAAAATGTTTTTTTGTTCCCAGGTAAGATGGAGATGGAAGTTGGCAAAGTATTCCTTTCTGTTTTAATTAAAGGAGTACCTACAGTTGAAACAATCCGACTGATCAAGAAAATTCTTTTACTTTCAAAGGGACTTTCCTTACGATTTGTTAAAAAACTTAGACATTCCCTCATGAAATTTACAATTGCCCGTGACTTTTTTATATTATTTTTTGTAGGTAGTTATTCTAATGAATAGTAAAATTGGCACTGATAGGACAGCATTTACAAACTAAGCATCAACTTAAGGTTTGTGATTAACATTTTATTTATATAAAAAATAATCAGTTGAGAACTTTTAAGAGTTCTTTAATCTATAACAATAAAGGCTTTGTAAAATATATATAGGTAAAAGATAAAATTGAATTGGCTGTAAAGCGAAGTTTTATTTATGCTAAAATATTTTTTATAAAGTAAATGAAGTGTATTCATTGTATATAAATGATATTATTATCGTAATATTAAAATAGTTGACTTAAGAATTAAGACTAGACTTGTATTTAAGAATCAATTTAAAAAAAGAAAGAGAACATGGGCTTATTTAATTTGTTTTATAATGTTTATCAAAAACTACTTACAACATCGTAAATAATTCCTTATAAATCCCTCAGCAAACAAGAAAAAGCCATTAAAATAAACTAAAATTCGAATTCCAGCCATCTACAACGGGGCAAGCAAACATTTGATTCCATGTAACATATGGATTCAAACTAGGCGCGCATACAAATAAGGCCGGAACTTTAATATATGAGTTCCGTTACGTTGCCTTCCGAAGCTAAATTCGATAAAGACTCGACCGTTCCTAAAGGTGTTATTTATGTAAAGAGATTTAGATGGCTTACGTTCACACTAAGAAGGGTTAACAAGGTAAATGATGCTCGTAAAAGCGTCTAAAATTTAAACTTAAACTCATTTCAAGGAAATGTCTTTTCAACTTTGGATTGTAATAACGTTAGGAGTGATATAAGTACTTCGTTCTTAAACTTTTAGAATTATACTGACTTAGAATAACCTTTGTCTATGTATACCCAACGTTAAGTATTTTTTAAATTTTGAAGTATTGAGTCTTTTTCGCCATATATAAAAGCCAATTTTCTATAACTCTCTTAGCCATAAGTGTTCCAACTCTGTACGTAAGCCTCTCCAAGTCTTTGTTTGCGTCAATGATTCCTGTCGTCTGTTTTAAAAAAAATATTAGTTCCATTTATAAACGATCTACGTGCTTTGCAAACGTTTAAGTAACAATGCCTTTTTAAAAAGCAATCTAAGACTCTTTTCTTATATTGTAACAAATAATATAATTATAAATCCATTTATACTAAAGATATTTCTTTTATTGCACATTATTTATATTATCGCAAATCCATGGCTATTTCAATAATAGGTACCCTAATAAATCTAAATTGATGGTTTCCCTAGATACGTGATAGCATTGTATTAAGGCTATAAAACGTACACTGCTTATGCCTCCTACTTCGGTCTTGTAAGACGAAAATAAATAAATAACCTTAAATTAAAATAAAGTAGTTTTCAAGTCACATTTAGGGAACAATAAATTTAGACTCAAAATTACCTACAGTTGTAATCACGTTGTAATAGTTTCTCCTACAATATAGGACACAGATAACAACAACCAGATCAAAAATCAACGTAGATAATGCGAATTTTAATTAGGTATAGAAAATTTTATATCTGTATTTATCAAAACCACAGTTTACAATCCGAAAATAAAAAAAAACTGCCACTTTTAAAACTATTTCACTCAACTTGTGTCTTGTTTGCAATGGATATTGCGCACTTGTGTGGGAAAGACTATATAACATTCTTAAATAAAGTTATAAAATATTTTTAGTAGTAGGCAGGTCCACTCTACCTCTGTTATGAAGCATTAAGTCCTCATTTGTGTACATAATCTAGGCCGTGTATGTATTTTAAGTAGAATTTATGGGCGTTATATAAATCCGTTATACGCGGTTAAGCTTTATAATATAACAAGTTACAGCTTGGAGTTTCATATTGGTCATTTTGTACACTGTTTATTTATCTATTTATATAAATTATATTTATCAAAACCACAGTTTACAACGCGAAAATAAAAAAAAAATGCCACGTTTATAACTATTTCACTCAACTTGTGTCTTGTTTGCAATGGATATTGCGCACTTGTGTGGGAAAGACTAACATTCTTAAATAAAGTTATAAAATATTTTTAGTAGTAGGAAGGTCCACTCTTCCTCTGTTATGAAGCATTAAATCCTCATTTGTGTACATAATCTAGGCCGTGTATGTATTTTAAGTAGAATTTATGAGCGTTATATAAATCCGTTATAGGCGGTTAAGCTTTATAATATAACAAGTTACAGCTTGGAGGATCATATTGGTCATTTTGTACACTACTTACGTAATATTGTATGTATAATATTGTATGTATATAATGCTCTCCTTGTCCTACAGTAAGCAGAGCTTGTACTATGGGTAGTAGACAACGTATAAAAATACTTAAATAGCCTATACTTGTAAATACATAGGTACTTACTTATGTAGAATATGTATGCATTTACAAAAAAAACAGTATTTAAGTATGTTTATCCGTTGTCTAGTACCCATAGAACAAGCTCTGCTTAGTTTGGGACAAGAAGGCGTTGTGTGAATGTGTAAGGAATATTTATTTACTTATTTAAGTTAAAGCACACAAAGATTTACGAAAATCGAAACCGTGGCCTCTATGTAGCAGCTATGGGTTCTAAGTACTAAGCCATTTTATCCGTTTTAAAAAACAGACTAACATTAGCCCATTTTAAGTCAGTCAGAATTAGAAACGCTTAAAGTGTTTAAACAGCTATACTAAGGTCTCACGTTCGATTACCACTCATTGCATTTTGAACCAAATACTAAACGAGAACAAGGTTGAATTAGGTTTCTCATCTAAATGCTTTTAAAAGACTAACGACCGAATATATAACAGACTCTTCTATAAAGATATATCTTAAAGTACCTACTAATCGGAAAAGCTTATTCATGCATGCATGAGTGTCTCCGAAACGGTTTATAGACGAAGCCTTTTTAAAGCCTTCATCTAAGTTTAATTCAAAGTATATCGTGCGAAAACCGCTTAGATAACGACAAGGTTTTTTATATGTGACTAACTTTTCTTGTGGCTCTGCTTTTGATGATTTTTCCTACTTTGTTACTATAAAAATTATGTGCTAAGAATACATGTCTTGAGTTTTTTTTGCTGATGCTGTATTACGATGCTGTAAAGGGACTATCACCTATGACAGTGAGCTCTAGCCCCGTGTCCCCAATATGGCACTTTCCTCGGGCTAAAAAACGTTTTTAAATTTGGCAAGTTTTTTTTAATTGAAAAAGGAAAACGTGAAATTAGGCATGTAGCAAAGCAACTGGTATTGGTATAGTAAGTATATATTGGTATAGTAAGTTAAGTTTTCCTCCACGAATAAAAAAGGTTGCTGCAGAGGGTCAGTTAAGGTCTGCTAAGTAAACATTTCTCCCTCACACATATCAAAATTATATCTGGTTCTTTTTTTGAATATATGTTATTGTGTTCCTTACGTCCTTCTAGTAGACAAAAGATAGACATGCGGGAATCGTGCGTTTACGCATCGCGCGGTTTGAAACCGCAAAATTGTGATGCTATTCAGACACGCGCGGTTAGTATGCGATTTCGTGGGGGTTAGCGTCAGTTTCAAAATGGAGGTCAACGAAGAAGTGTGTTTACTGTGGTTGCTTCTTAAAAAAAAGAAAAGAAAAAGGCGGTATTGGGTGCATCCAATATTGCGTGACCGACTAGTACATGGTCAGTTCGTAACGTTATATCCCAAATTAAGAATGTATGATAACAATTTTTTTAACTATTTGAGAAATCATCACATTGAATGTCCCAATTGCAGGTCTCTTCTCCACCTCATCAATAAATAGTTCAGTGTCGAAACGATCCATGGCGAACTCACGAGCAGTGACGTGCTCACCGCGCGGTATCCGCAACGCAACTGAACGCGAAGTAAAGACTCCATAGTAATAGAAACGCGCGGTAGCAGCGCGATTCTATTTTCTCGCGGTTAGGTTGCGGTAACCGCGCGGCTTGATTAACCGCACGGTTATGTCTGAACGATTACTTTATAACTCATACAAATAAGAACCGCGCGATTTCCATGCGATTCTGAAATCGCGCGGTTCCCGCCGTGTCTGAACTAGCGCTAAATGTTATTGTCACACTGTTGCAGAAGAAAATTGTCTGTGAAATGTTATAGGGGTTCCCTTTTACAAAGATAGTATCTTTTTGTAGCTTGATAGTGAAGGGGCAAAGAATAAAAAGTTCAGCTTTGCGTAAAGGGATGATAATGATTTGTTATTAATACATTCGGATATCTTTTACATTCATTTCAAAGATCATAGCAGCCTAGAGTACTCTATGTATGGATATAGATAACATACTAGTCTTGTCGGTTGGTATTAGATTTTGTGTCAACTTTTTTCATCTTTGTAATTATTAAAAATACCACTTAGGCCCGTAATACATGGCGTCGTAAAAACCGACTAGGGGACTATCCGTGAATATTAAATCCGTCTTAAAGTTGGCTGGTAGGTATCTCTCCGTCACGGGAGAAGGCCCGTCCCTGCAGTGGGATATTAATGGGCTGTAATGAATACATGGCGATCCGTAGTTTATGCCTATCCCCGTGAAAACAAGATGTGAATTAGTGGATGACTTGATGAAAACATAATAATATATTACTCTTAAAAGTCCCATACAAATACAGAGATCCAATATTAAAAAGTTAAAGACAATTTTTGTCGTCACCAACAAAACTCTTTTCCACAAAATATAACTGAAATAGAAACTGTCATTTCGGAACAAGGGTTAAACTAAAAACAACAAGTCATCTAGCTCACTCAAACTTAGTTATGCAAAGCTATTTATTTTGTCCATTCTACCTTGGAGTTGTGAGATAAGGCGGCCTCCTATTTTATTCTAATAGTACTATGGTACCTTAGGGAATGGCTGTGGCAGGGGAGATTGGATGAAGCGAATAAGGGCTTAAGCGACTTGCTTGTAATAATTATGAAATGCATGTGCACGTGCGACAGATATGATACAAGGTTTATCGTCATTGCAGCCAATTAATGTCCTACCACCCCATCTCATCTCATGGTTGTCGTAGAAGCCGACTAAGGGTTTATCTGTCAATATTACCTTTACATAGAAAGAAGGAAAACTTGAAATTATACCCTATACCAATCCATCTGGCCAGCGTCGTATTAGTAGGCCAAGTATCCCTCCGTCACGGGAGGAGGGCCGTCCCTGCAGTGGGACATTAATGGGATGTTATGATGATTATAATATGAATGTCCCACTGTAAAGACAGACTTCCTCCAGTAGACTATTAATGCCACGCTAGGTAAGCAGAATTGGTATAGTATTTTATCTGCAGTTTCCCTGTTTTCGTATTGATGCCTTTCCCTTGCTTAGCTTTTACGAAACCAATGTGATGATGGGGTTATGAATGACACTACGTACCTATTCCGTGACCATAGAGAAATATCTTCATATTAAAAAAAAAATCTCCTTTGAACAGTTCTCATTAATTATATTACCTTTCTCCGTCACACGTTGTTTACTAAACAACAGAATAAAAGGACGATTTCCTAATGAGTTACATTAGGAACTAATGACCCGACTCTCCTGCAACGTTAGCCAAGTATTTTCTCCCATAATACTGTAGATTTTTTTCCCTATTTTATTAGGTTACGTAACATTGGGGGCCGAGTGTACCCAATTTGCAGTAATGTAGGATATTTTACGGTACAGGTGAGTAGAATGAAAGTTATTTAGGTTTCTTTGGATACGTTTCGTTTTGGGGGAGAAATGACATTTAAGAAAAATTTTGTGAGTATGATTGTTTTATTTGGGATGTTAAATTGCGGGGTTTTTTACTGATTAATTTATTTTTTATACTTAGTTTCTTAGGTAATAATTTAATATTTGATACTCTATGGAATAATTAAAACTGAATTTATACAATTTAGAGAACTAATGATACTTTATATGGGGTTGATAATAGTAATACACACCTGCAACGACGAAGGTAGTAGACTTGATGCTGCTACAAAACTTACAGCAGATCTTTTCATATCTCCTTTATTCTTTTGACATGACTATATTTATCTGTTTATTAATAATATTTATTTTTTACTTATTTTTCTGTCTCTGCCTACCCCGGACGGGATAAGGCGTGAGTTTATGTATGTATATTTATCTATCGTATGACTAAATACAGTAAAGTTTGTATTATTAACTACGAAAAAATCTTAGTAACACACAAGACATCAACAAATAAACGAATTGTGTAGATAAAAACATATTTCACAACATTACCTTCAACGCACAACATAATAATATATTGAACTAGAGCCATCAATTTAACTCAGCCCATGGGAATTATGTCACCGTACGATGTATGAAAAGTCATGTTACCCCTCTATATAGAAAAACTGTTCCTTAATGCAGTTTTATAATGTTTTGTTTGGTACGATTTTGGACAAAACAATTATTTATTTTAAATGCCATGGTCACTTTTTTACATTGGTATATAGAAATGTTTTAAGACAGAATTCAGATTTTGTCTAGGTAATAAAAAAACTATTTCCTAAGCATAGGTAGAGGGTGCACCCGAATCATGAGTTAGTTTTTCCGCGAGTATTTTTAAAATTACTAATTCAACAGATTTTTGTGCAAATAAAGTTTTTATTTATTATTATTATTATTTATTTAGTTATACTGTTATGAAATTCAAGAGGATTATTCATAACATACAGGTATATCATAGATAACAGATATTTTTAATTTAAAATTACGATTTTTATTAATAGATTTTTGTTTATTCTTACTCCACTTAATGCAACTCTTCTATCAGATTCAACTTACTATTACAGTACTAGGTAACTAGACCCTTATAAAACTTTTATCTCATCTACTTACGATTTTCCGAATAAAATACGTTAAGTTATGTAACCACACCAGTAAATACCACGTTTTTATTATTTGTTTAACAACGTCAGAAAATACTTATGTAGGGTAAGGGACATAATATATTATCCTGTAAAACGGCCCGGTATTCCCTTGTATCAAGGGTATATCGTAATCGTACTCTTGAGACGCGCTTTCGTTTCTACTTGAAAAGGGGACCCTATAGCTTACATAACAATTTCGTAATCGAAAATTCAATGAAAAATTAGCTTCGTTATTTTGGGTTTTGATGTGATCTTGTCACCACCCTATCTCATCTCATGGGTGTCATAAAACTCGACTTAGGTTTTGATTCTACTAATACAAACGAAGAATAACTCGATATAAGAAACCGGCCAGCTTCTGGTATTAGTAGGCCAATATCTTTATGTCTGCTGTAATAAAAATGGTTGTTACGATTCCTTTTTATGGTTTTAAAATCATTCAAATAAAGAACATCGTTAAACTTACACTTCGACATTTAAAAAAAAGAATTCCAATATATCGTTTAAAATCAAATTTCAAAAGTGGAATTGCTTTTAGTCGAATTCATTTTATTGGTACTGGCTATCGACATATCATGCGATTGGCATCGAATGGCATTAATCGACGTATCGATGCGCGATGTCGACCGGCCTGGCGTTGGCGTGCCCACAGACGTATCTGTCATTCGTACGGAGTATGCGTCTGACGGGTTAAATGGTCTTGGAACTTTATGACTGTTTCATTATATACGCGTAATTTATTACGAACTGTGTAAATAATAAACTAAGCTTTTATTGATAAAGAATAGTAAAAGAGAAAGAAAGTTTGTATTTAGAAGCTAAATGGTAATCAAATAATCTTTGTATTTATTTTATATACGGGTGTTTTAAAAGTTAAGACTAAAGGTAAAACTAGGCGTATATTAAAATTTTATGTTGCACCTAATTCTTAGTAAGGCAACGGAGTGGGAAATATTTAGGGTCAGCACTCTTTCGACAGGATGGTATGTGTAGATTAAGAGGAAGTTTCCTGTTATTATATCTTCATCGAAAACAAAGAATAATTGTAGAAACTATTGTGGGATTCGAAATCTCTAGTTGAGCATAGCAGCCAAATTCTGCGATCAGCCACTGACGACAGTTGAATGTAACTTTTATTTATTTATTTTATTTATTTAAAACTTAATGTACATGGTGCACAAAGGCGGACTTAATGCCAAAGGCATTCTCTACCAGTCAACCTTAGGGTGATGCAGAGACAAAGTAATGCTAAGATAGTAGATGAGAAGATATAGATGATTTTTATAAATAATATAAACCTACACATATTGATATAATAAAAAGGTATACATATTTATATAAATTATACATACAAGAGTAGATACATATATAAATATAGGATAAAGTTATAATTTATTCTGCTGACTTCCAAACAATTCTCGTACTTTAGCTTTAAAACTAAGAATACTTGTTGACATCCTGATTTCGTGGGGGAGGGCATTCCACAAGAGAATAGATTTGACACAGAAAGAAGAATGAATGAGACTGGAACTGTGAGAAGGACATAAAAGGAGAAGATTATTAGAAGAACGTAGTTCTCTATTGTGATTTGAGCAAAGAAGTTTAATATTTGACGTTAAATAAGAAGGAGCGTTAGGAGAGTTTAGCAACTTGAACAGTATAGTTACTGTTCGCACGTTACGACGTTGTCGAATTTGTAACCATCCTAGTTCCTGGCGATAGGAAGATACATGGTCGTATTTTCGGAGATTGAAGATGAATCGAATGCAGTTATTCAGAAGTCTGTCAAGTTTATCGAGGAGATCTGCATTCAGGTCGAGATAACACACATCACAATAGTCGACCATTGGGAAAATTAAGGTCTGCACAAGCATTGTTTTAGTTCTTGCTGGAAGGAAATTTTTCAAACGATACAGAGCCCGCAGAGTACCTGTTATTTTCTGGCTAAGGATCTTCATCTGTGTCTGCCAACTAAAAGTCGTGTCAATGTGTAAACCCAGATCCCTAACAGACTCAGATAGCGGAATGGTACACTTATCGTAAATAATTTGAGGTAACACATTTGATTCCATTTTACTTATCATTCTAGGACTCCCTATCACGATGGCTTGACATTTGTCAGGATTGACTGCCAGACCGAACATGTTAGACCACGTTCGGACAGCCTCCAGATCCCGATTAAGCTTGTTTATCCCCACAGGAAGATCCTCCACCTTCACTTGCGTATAAAGCTGCAGGTCATCAGCGTACAGATGATACTCACATTGAAGATGCTTTATTAGGAGATTAATAAATAAAGAAAACAGAAGAGGAGAAAGTATACCGCCTTGAGGGACGCCAGAGTCAAGATTACCCCAACTAGAATAAGTCTCTTCCACACAGACTGACTGCTGGCGCCCTCGAAGATATGAGGAAAACCAATCCAATACACCAGGGGACATCTTAAGATGGGAGAGTACGGAAAGAAGAATATCATGATGAATGGTGTTGAAGGCGTTTGAAAAATCAACCAAGACTAGGACGGTGATCATCCCAATCTCCATGCCTGCTCTGACATCACCGGTGACTTTTAGTAAAGCAGTGACTGTGCTGTGTCCAGGTCTGAATCCTGATTGGAATGGTGAGAGAATGTTGTTACAGTTAACAAACCCGAACAGTACAACTTTTAACTTTTAAACGTAATTATTTTTCAAAAAAAGAAGGAAATAATGACGGTTTCCGTCATTATCCCCTTGCTGTGCAAACGCCACACTTTTTGGTTAGACCCAAAGCTTTTTGAGGCTCGGTAACTTTTATGTGGTCTGCAGCGCAAAAAATAAAAACACTTTGAGGAATAAAAACTTTTTGTTAACCTACATAATGATGAAGTTTATTTTTAAATGTACTTCCTATGCCGCTCCTAGTAATAAAGTCGGTCCTTCCGTAAATGGGCAACTGCTTATTCTTAGGCTTATTACTACTTACACAAATTACTTTCACTAACTCTACTTTTTTTCTACACTATAGTAACTATCTATTTGACGACATCTGTGGAGAAGTGATAATAATCCATAGCTAAAGTGTCAGAATCGATTACTACTCAACTCATCTTAATTTTCTGTGCCTCAACATGAATATTTCCATTCACCATAACAGCCCATTAATGACCCACTGCAGGGACGGGCCTCCTCCCATGACGGAGGGATAGTTGGCCTACTAATACCACGCTGGCCAGACGGATTGGTATACGGTTTAATTTCAAGTTTTCCTTCTTTTTATTTCGTAAAGATTATATTCACGGATTAGTAGGCCTTAACGACACCCATGGGATGAGACAGGGTGGTTCATCTGGGTGTTACTTGTAAAAGCACGTAAAAAAATACTACCTCATTTATCCGTTGTATAGTAACTAGCCAAAAGTACAAGCTCTGCTTAGTTTGAGCCTTAATAGCGTTGTCAGAATATACTAGAAATATAGTAAGTACTATAATATTAACAATAAGAACGAATAATATACGATAAATTACAAGACGAAAATAGCACTATAGAGATTATTATAAGTGGATTAGTATACGCTAGGTAATTGCTTTGTGTTCTTAATTTGGTCGTATAATACTCTATTTGATGCTCTTATGAATCTTAGGTCGTTGGCTTCACTCTTTATTATACGATAGTAAAAGAAATGTTATTGTCTCTCTTATCGCAAGGAGGTTTCTCTAACTCTATAAAATAGCGTAAGTACCTACTAACATATTTTTGTCAGTGTTATGCGTACACCAATTCAATTAAAATCATTTATTTTCAAGGTTTTGTTCAAATTTCTATATGTAATATGTATTTTCAAATTTTACATACTTGTAACTTATTGAAGTCAATTTTATTCGACTTAAAGGTAAGTTTACACACTGTACCGTTAACTTAACTTTAAACTATAATATTTATTTATCCTTTCATTAGTGGCCAATCCTGTGTCGAGAGTTTTTCATGCCGTCCGTAGGTCTGTGACGTGGCTTAGATTGTGTGTCACGAAGTACGGAGACGCTCAAATGAAATAGTATTAAACGACCACTAAGCTGTGATCCCTCTACGGATTGACCTCACCGATGTTGCTTAACCTGTCAGTGATTGCGACTAACTGTGAGCGCCGACCATATGCTTATTCTTTTCCACTAAATGAAAAGCACTTAATTATGACGTCACAAAAGTAAGTCTATTGTTGTAATATCATTGAACTGTAAAATTCGCTCTTTATCCACAGCAATGAGCTTCAATTCCTTTTTGTTTGATTTTCTTTATGAAGGCTTTATTGTAAAGTGTTTTGACGAGATTCTTTCAGCCATTTTTGCTTGTGTTTCCTTCATTAAGTTAAGTTTGAAATAATTTTTCTTTTGTAGGATTTTTTGCTTGCACTGGAATTTTCTTCGCTTGTAAACTACTGTTTATTGTGATGTCCGTTTTGATTTAGTTTAAAGAATTTTTATTTTATGTTCTACTTGAGGTATATTAGTGGTGGAGAGAAAGAGGGCTACTGGTAGTAGACATTCGGTTAACTTTTATGACTACTTTTCTTTGTTTTTAAAAGATAAATAAAATAACTTATGTTTTATACACACATCAAAAAAGTCTAAGCAACATGCATGATATTACAAATTTACCATTTATATTAATTTATTTTACCATTTATTTTAATTATAACGTTGTATTTTATTTTTAAAATAATATTTTTAGGGTTCTATGATGTAAAAATAACAGCTGTTTTCTTTATAAGTTCTTTTAATAACAGAAATTAACAATATTAGAATATACAGGTACATAAGAAACTAAACTTTTTTTTTACAAATTGAAATTTCTTAAGAAAATGAATTTATTGTGAAAGAATAGGACAATTTAATACAAAGTATGGCCTCCTCTGCTATTCAGAACTTGTCGGCAACGATTATTCATTGACTCATTCATTGACAATTAATGAGACTGTTTATGTCATCTTGCGGTATTCGCTCCCAATGGAATTGTAGCAAATCCTTCAGCTGTTGGGTTGTTGTCACTCCGTCCAAGTCCTTCAAAACACGTCTCTGGAGCATGTCCCATGCGTGCTCGATGGGGTTGAGGTCTGGCGATTGTGCAGGCCAGGGCAATACCTGGATGTTCTCCGTTGCCAAGTATTCACTGGTTCGCCGAGCTGTATGTGAACGCGCATTGTCATGCATTAACGTAAAATCGGAGCCAAAGGTTTGTGCAAATGGATGGACATAAGGTCTGAGAATATCCTCAACGTAATTTTCAGCGTTCATGTTTCCATTTACAAAAACGAGCTCAGTTCGCCTGTTCTTCATAATACCCGCCCATACCATAACTGTTGAGCCGCTGTATGGATGAACTTCCTGAACGCACCTGAGTCTTTCAGTATTTCCGGGTCGACGGTACACTCGCACCCTTCTTGTATCAGGCCTAAACCCGAATCGCGACTCATCGGAAAACATAATTTTATCCCATTGTTCCTGGGTCCATGTTATGCGTTCTCTACACCATTCATTTCGACGAGCGCGATTCCCGTGACGTATCGGTGGGCACCTGATAGGGCGTCGAGCTCGTAGGCCGTACTCATGCAGTCGATTTCGCACAGTTTGGGGACTTACATCAACACCACTTGAATTTTGTAGCCTCAAACTTATCTCTCGAGCGGTTAACATCGGCTGGCGTCTTGCAGTCAGTTGTATGTACCGGTCTTGCCGAGTGGTTGTACTCCTTTTACGGCCTGGATGCTGTTCAGCGGGTTCCCCTGTATTATTGTAGCGCTGCCAAAGACGACAAATAACACTTCTATGAATACCAAAATGTCGAGATACCTGAGATTGATTACTTCCCGCTTGCAACATCCCTACAGCTCTTTGCATTTCATCTGCCGTCAAATGACGTCGCTCCATGACGTAAAGAATATCTAACAATTCAATTTTGTCGCCAACTGTATTTAAATGGTTGGTAAAATTATAAAATCAAGACTAAAACGTAGCAATTAACATGCACTCAAATTCAAACAAATTCGCAGTCATTTGAATTTTATGAAAAAAAACAAAACATAATCGAATTTTTTTTTTTACAACCAGCCAGTATGTCATCAATAACAAAAAAGTTTACTTACCTATACACTTTGAGTGAGTAAATACTTAGAAATTAATTAATATAAATGGTAAATTTGTAATATCATGCATGTTGCTTAGACTTTTTTGATGTGTGTATTTATATCTTTTGAATTAAACGCCGTCTTAAGCAAAACCTTTCAATTAAATCCTCCTTTATGTCCCTGAAGCAAACCGACGTAAACACAGCAACACATCAAGTTATCAACCGCCGTTTACCTTACCCCTTTGCAATAAGGCACATTTTACATGAACACATACAGGTTGATGTATTCTCATGCAAGGACTGACCCACATTAATTAAAGGTCAATCCATGACGTCATTACCCAATCCTCATTAACATTACATAACAAAATGCTAATTACCAAATAGCTCTTGACCCTATAAAGATTTTTAGGTTATCGAGTAATAATAGCTGGCCTAATGGCCTTCGGATTAGGGTTGACCTATTAAATTCTAATAATAATATAATGAAGGTTTAATATCTTGGTTATTGTTTGATAAGGTTTTTAAGGTTGTTATTCGAGAACTAATGAATAAATAAACATAAATAAGTATTCCTCACACATTCACACAACGCCATCTAGTCCCAAACTAAGCAGAGCATGTACTATGGGTACTAGACAAGAGTAAACATTTTTTTCTAAATACATATTACATATTATAAATAGAAAACAACCAGACCAATGCAAACAATCATGTTCATGCACACAAAGATTTGTATTGAGCGGGAATCGAACCCGAGACATCAGCGTAGCAGCCATGTAATATAACCACTACGCCACAGAGGTCGTCAAAAACTGTACTCTAGTCGTCTCTTACACACAGCTGGGAAGAATGCTTTGTTTTTTTCGTTTCACACGAAATTAACGAACACAAAGAACAACAATTTGTAAATCTCACAAATATTTCTCTTGCGTAGAATTCAAATCCGTATCAAGAAAAAAGAAAATATTATTAGTCAGGACCATTAGGCATAAGACATTTAAGTATCACTATACATAATTAAGCAAACAAAAAATATTTATTTATTACGATATTCTTTTTTCAAATTTCTTCCTTCTTATTTTGAGTGATAGATAACTATTCCATACGTGTCTTACTCGCAGTATACGAGTATACTGCTTAGCCTAGATACTAATAGGATAAATACATAGGTTTTTCGCCCGACTTTCAAGGGCCGTGGTCGCGGAGGGACTGGTGTCAGGCTAAGTAGTAAATACTGCTCGTAAGACCCGTATACTATTATAGTATTATGTATACAAATCGCGATAGTTTGAAATCTATTCTTATTTTGAGCTCAAGAAAAGTCGAACAGAAGTTCCCAAGACTTCTACTCTTACTATACGCTGTTGGGATAAATTTATCTAGTAAAGAGTGTGAAAATAGTAATGGACCATTGATGTTAATGATACGATCTTTGTTGAACTCTCCCTCACGTTTTTGTGATACGTCCTCTCTCTGAAATGTTTGTGCCTAATGGGGTGTTGGTTTTTCTTGGAGTTTTTGGTATGTAGACAGTGTTACAGAAAATAGTGTGGCATTTACTTCTTGAGAGTGTTGAGAAGTACATGTCACACATTTTCTTTAACATTCTTTTAAGTGACTGGATTCAATACTCGAGTCAAGTTTATCTGTGATTAAGGCAAAATACATAATCGTTTTGTAATTTTCTTAAACTCATGTTATGTATTAAAGATAAAGATAAGATAAAGATTATTTTTTTTCACAAGAAATGCGGTACATAGAGCTGGTAAAGTAATAAAGTCCAACACATTCTACCATAACAATGGTGCGTGTATTAGTGTAGTATAATTTGTTTTATAGTAATAAGTATGTAGTTTAAAAAAATCACTAATAAAGTAGATGGCTATAGCGTTTTTAAACGTAATTGCTTAAATTCAGATTTTCATTACCTTGTTCTCTCGTTCCCATAGTACAACCTACAAGCTCTGCTGAGTAGGAGAAGGACGTTGTGTCAAAGTGTATTTTTTTTTTATTCAGTGGACATTACGTTTTTTTTCAGCTATGTACCTATTATATTAATACAATAAAGACAAGTGTATTGTACTCAACTGTAAGCGACAGAAAACATGTGACTATTTACTTTAAGATCTAACCAAGATGGCGCGGAAAGTATCTGTCATTTCATATACATAAGTGTGGGTATAATATTCATTCAAGCTATTTCGTTTGTCGTCATACATAGTCAATGTGATGCGACCCAGCCGGACCTTTTAGCTGATGAAATGTATGGGAATTTGTATGTAACATCTGGTTTAGTTGTGCTTTTAATTAGAAGTAAGGAGACTACCTTTATGAACATATCCGGAATAATTTCTAGAAGTGATGACTTGTAATTGGCTGCCAGTCTCACATACTAATTTTTATATTGTTTATATTAGCTGTAAGTCATCCATAATGAAATAAATATTTAAAAATTAATAAATAAGAGAGAGAGGAGAAATAAAGTTACTGAATGTTGTCACGTCAGTGACAAAAACCTGAGAACGGTTAGTAGAAATGGCTAGATGAGAAGAGCGGAAGTCTGGAAGTCTCCAAAAAATGTCTCTCAGAGCGTCTTAATAGTATATTCAATACTATTGGTCTAAGTGTTTTCTAGGTATATAATATGTATGTATTTACAAAAAAAAAGTATTTAAGTATGTTTACCCATTGTCTAGTACCCATTGCTTAGTTTGGGACTAGATGGCGTTGTGTGAATGTGTGAGGAATATTTATTTATTTATTTAGTACACAACGTCTCGGACTTTGGAAATGAAGACAAAGTTTAGCAAAGAAGGACTGCGATAATAAGGTTTCAGTAGGTCAAGTTTCTATACATACAAGGGGTCAATCTTTTAAGTACGTGTGGTTATAACCCTAGCTATAACATTACATTCATTATACAGGGTGTCCCGTAAGTAGTGGATAACCCTGCATTGGCAGATAGTTGAACTATTAGCGGTTCTATAAAAAATATTAAAAAAAATAAAAATGCTAAGTAGGTCACATGACAGGTTACAGGTGACAGGTGACAGGTACATTTTAAGTATTACGTCATTTGTGTCCACAGATTAATAAATTTCGTAGTAGTTTTTTTGCCATAATACTTACCAATAACTATGACGATAGACACATAATAAAAAATGTAGCTGAGTGGTGCAGTTTTTTTGTTTTTTTGTCCTAAACTTAACTTTTTCATGAAATAATTTGAAAAAAAAGAAAGTTGTTAAAGTTCAAGCGCCTATGGTACAAAAAAAATGTATGAATGGATTAGTGACCAAGCATTTTAAATTAATGTACGTTTAATTGAGATTTCAGGATGGTATGAACCACTATTGTGTCTTAGTCAATCAGTGAATTATTGCTATTAACATTTAGAAAAGGAAATTTGTGAAATAATACAATTTTTAAATGATTGGAAATGCTTTACTCTAAACTTTACTTGATGGTAAGTGATTATTAAAAAAACAACATTCAATATTAATGCTCTTTATTTCCTCTTTCATAACAAATGTTCAAACTGTTTACCACCATATCTAATGCATGCCCTGCAGCGAACGGATAAAGGCTCTTCTTAGAAATCGCGTATAATGTCGATTGCTTATTTTTGATGCAGCTGCCCTGACACGATTGCATAATTCGTCTAAGGAAGTTATCGACGTCCGGTAAACTTCCTCTTTGAGGCAGCCCCAATAAAAAAAACCCAGTGGGTTTAAGTCCGGTGAACGAGGAGGCCACAAAATTGGACCCATACGGCCGATCCATTTGTCAGGGAAAGCGGTATTCAAATACGTACGAACAGGCGTAGCATAATCATATGCGCCGAAGCCATGCGCCGGGCAGCCATCGTTTTGTAGCCAAAAAGACTCTCTTAATTCTTCAGGCCAGACCATTTTTACCATGACTCACACGTTTTAAACATGTTTGGTAAAATGATATTTTTGTATTTGTACTTGGTGTAGATAACTCAAAATTGGGTTTTAATCAGTACTTTCATTGAGGATATTTTTTTTTAACCTCAAGCCTACAATCAAGTAAAGTTTAGGGTAAAGAATTTACAATTACTGAAAATTTTTCTATTTCACTAATTTCCTCTTCTAAATGTTAATAGCAATAATTCACTGATTGACTAAGACACAATAGTGGTTCATACCATCCTGAAATCTCAATTAAACGTACATTCATTTAAAATGCTTGGTCACTATTAAGAACTTTCTTTTTTTTGCAATTATTTTATGGAAAAGTTAAGTTTAGAACAAAAAAACTGCACCAGTCAGCTACAATTTTTATTATTTGTCTGTCATCATAGTTATTGGTTAGTATTATGGCAAAAAAACTACAACGAAATTCATTAATCTGTGGACACAAATGACGTAATAGTAAAAGAAAGGCATTTTTTTTAAATTTTACAATGAAATACCTACTATGTGACCTACTGAGCATTTTTATTTTTTTAATATTTTTTATAGAACCGCCAATAGTTCAACTATCTGCCAATGCAGGGTTATCCACTACTTACGGGACACCCTGTACACATCGAAATAAACCGAAAACCAAAACAAAACTGTCCTCTTTAGAAGACGTATAAAAAATCTTTGTTGAAACAATCTCAACCGTTGTAGTACTCCCTCTTCATTATTTCTCAACCCCTTTCACCCCCATCCATTACAGAAAAAGAAGAAAGGAAAGTGGTACACGTATTTTCGTCTCATATCTTTTTTTTTCTGTAACAAAGGAACTTGCAGCATTGGCTTTTCGTCTAATGAAACCTCTTTCGGTTGCAACAACGGCAATCTGATAATGAATTGTAAAAACTATTCGGTATGTTTTCATTCGATTCTTTTTATTTGATAAATGCTTGTTAGTTGTGATAAAATAAATCGAATGAGAGTATCAAAATGAGTCTGTATTTGATACTTTTATTCGTTTATTACCTACTTAATATTTATTTGGTTTCCTAATAGCTCATTAAAGCTTTACAGCAGTAGGTATAGGGGTCCATACCACCTTTGCCAGACGTATTGGTATAGGATTTTTTGTTTAAATTTCCTCTCGGGGAAATTTCCCTTAGACGGCTTGCTGAATGAGTTTGGGTTTTTGGGTATACCGTGTTTTCTTACTCCGTCACTACACGGAGGGTATATTATTAAATAAACAATATTGAAAAAAAAATACGTCAACGACAAAGCCTTTAAAAAAAAAAAGTAATAAATTGTACCCAAAACCACAAAAACTGTTTATAGAACATCCTATTTTACTTAAACAAAACCTACCAGATAGTGCTCTCACGTAAAGGATATTAACAAAATTTATTACCTTAGAACAAGCAATTTCACACAGTTACACATATTCTTAATGTTAGCAATTACGTATGTCACTTTAAAAGCGTATTAGTTAGTACAAGCCCGCGAATAATGTAGCTATTACGTAGATAAATAGTGACGTACACTATGGTTAACCGTACCTACGTATTGTCGTAGCTCTGTAGCAACAAGTCTAGTGCTACAAGAGAATTTATACAGCTTTTGTAAGATAGTTAGTGTTATAAGTTTAATGGTATTTTCTTCATTCTTCATTATAAAAGACCGCACTAGAGATGAGGCCCTGTGTCGCGGGGACTATTACGAACATTAATTTCACGGACACAAAGAACATCTAGACCCAAAAAAAATAGAAACCTGCGCTCTAGAGCACTACAGCTTTCGCGTCACCAGTACCGTATATTGAGGCAGCTAACAATATTTGTTACCCTAGCTAGATGCAAGCAATTTCACGAAGTTACACATATTCTTAATGTTAGCAATTACGTATGTCACTTTAAAAGCATATACCTACATAGAAACAAAAATATAAATATGTTTTCTTTTTTTCTAGCTATTACGTAGATAAATAGTGACGTACACTATGGTTAACCGTCTACGTATTGTCGTAGCTCTGTAGCAACAACTCTAGTGCTACAAGAGAATTTATAACGCGTTTGTAAGATTGTTAGTGTTATAATAGTTGTAGTAGCAGCTGTTATATGACTAGGTCGTGTTGTGTAGTGATGGACTATTCATGTTGAGTGTCTGCATCCCAGTTCTATCCTACCGGATAGTTTCTTTTCATATGTGCCGGAAAACGGACTTTTCATGCCATGACTTTGACAAATGAGATGACTTTGCATCACTGTCATTTTTTACTACAGCTTCCTTAGAACTGTACTATAGTAGACCATATAAAGCCTATATAGATAATGGATTTGAAACGGCCCCAAACTTCTCTTTTCATTGAAAATTGACACACATTATACCAAACTACATAATTTTGCTGACCAACAGGTAAAAACAATATATCATGGTCCTGAACACGGTCAAGAGGTCTGCAGTAGGCGTGGCTTAGTAACACTACGTCATTGTTACACAGAGTCTAATAACAAATACTGCAGTGTTCGCATATTATAAATTAGGTCTCGGGTAAATTACTACAAAGGTTGGTTATACGAAAACTTTTATAGATTGTTTCATATGACTTTGTTATTTATAACGTTGAGATTAGAGTTTATATTTGCGTGTATGGTTTGCCGCATGTAGCCATTTTGTATAGGAACAATATTTGACTCTATTTTTATTTTCGATGGTGAAAATTATAGATTAAATTTAAAAATAGATTTATTTTCTAATTATTTTATATATTATTTTAAAACTTTCACTTATTAAAGTGGCTTAAAATATTTCCTTCGTAGCTCTCTTACTCCCATACTAAGGTCCCTTTTTAAAAATCTTCCTGTACTTAAGTAGTTCCTATCTTAAAAAAATATGGGAATCAAAAAGTCTTAGCCTATAGGCAGACCGTTTAACTCAGACCCCGCCTGCGGTAATAGGGGTGCGCGGGGGGCGAGGACAAAGGAGAGAGCGATCTCTTGATATTTTGGCAAAACGGCGCCATCTAGAGACTGTGATCCGAACTATATCACATCACAACACAGCTCTAATTTTTAGCTAGCTTATTTTTATGAAATAAAAAGAAGGAAAAATTGAAAGTATACCATAAACCAATCGAAATACCTGGAGAGGTTTTTTTATTTTTCTGGTCAGGCTTTAAATTGTGTAATAATTTAGATTGCATATTTTCTCTAAGAAAGTACGAGATTTACTGGCAAGATGACGCCACCATCTTTGACATTTGTAAATTGTATAAAAGACGGACTAGGATACCGCACTAGTGTCAAACTGACATACTGACTAGATGTCCGTTATGGTAGCGTAAATAGTGTAAAAATTAAAAAAACTCTTAATACATATTGTTCTTATTATCTGTAAATATTTTCTAAGACTGATTATTAAAAATTAATATGTTTAAATCATACCTGTTTTAATGTAAATTATTTTAATTACACCAAATGTGATTATACTGTGATTTTAATATATAATTAATGATTGTACATGGTTATTATTTGTAAATATTTTCTAAGACTTTAGTTATAATTATATACTTTAAATCAGCCATTCTTATATTCTAAGGAATAGGTTCTATTAATTATTGTACAAAGGATTGTTCAGGATATTTCTTATATAACAAATATATTTATTTGTAGATTTTAAAAGAAAATCAAATTATTACAAATTATATAATATTATTGTTATTTTTGGAATCGGTGTCAGCCAACGAAATAAGATAATACCAAAGCAAATGGAATGGCGCCCATGAATTACAGATTATATTAATAAATGACTTCGACATTATGACATAAAATTTTTGATTGTTTGTCATGCAATAGCGAAAAAAGCCAAAGAGCTATTATATTTCTATTGGTATTTCACTTGACACTGGCAAAATATGTAACTATGTTCATGATGCCATAATAAACAAATAATATATATACATACCTACATTGTTTTAAGACTAAATGTATTTAAAATTACTGAGTAAAGTTACTAAAAAAATTAAAATGTAATAAAAAAAGTTATTTTTTAAAAATTTATACTCTGGATTAGAGTATAAATTTTAAAAAAATAACTTTTGACACACCACACACGGGAGTTAGAGTGCAATTTAAATCCAAGAAAAATTGCCACCAAGAAGTAATGTTGCTGCAATACCTGAAGATGCCACCGCTAAGGCAATTTTTCCCATTTTTATAATTTTTGCTAAAATCACTCGGGTAAGAAATGTTTTCCCTGTTCCACCAGGAGCATCGAGAAAATATACTATGCCCTCTTCGTTTATTACTGCTGTTGTTACGGTATCATAAACACATTTTTGTTCTGTAGTTAGCCTAGTAATATTATTATTAAGAATTGAGGATAGTTCGGCTGCACTATATCCTGTTTCTTCAATATATTCCCGGTTAAGTCTAGGCTGAATTGGAATGACTACTGGCTCAAGTAATCCATATTGTACAATATTGTTACCACCCATTGTGCTAACAACTTCTTTATGTTACAATTTTGGAACTATCAGATAGACGCACTTTGCAGAGAATCCTTGACATAAGTAATAATAATAAATATACATTGATAATAATTTTGAAATGAAATCCGTCAAGTCATGCAGAATACAATATTAACTATATATTCGGTAGACCATCAGCATCCAAGGTTGCGTAATGTGCGCATGTAAATTGGAAATAAAAAAATTGTGTAAATTAAAAATTGCCCAAAAAAAATCGTCGGCATGGGATACGAACCTCATTACCCAGCTCCTACTTTAACCATTTGTCTATGAACGACTTTCAAATACTTAGATAAGGAACGAAATTTAAATTCATTCAACATTGAACCAAAACCATTTTTCATGACCCCTGAAAAATTGTAATGTAATTGTTTAATAAAAAAAAATAAAAGTTGGACTTTTAAAAGAAATCATAATAAAATAAATTAAAAACGTCTCCTTGCGCAACCGGTTAAAATTAACTTATATCCATATTATCTGTGTCACTTTCATTTGATTCGAGATTTGTACTACTGGTATCGGAATCTTCATTGAAATTTATAATTAACCTATCTACGGCATCATCTAAAATACCGTCGTTTTTGTTATACTCGTCTTCTATCTTAATAATGTGATTGACGCAGTTTCTCCATTTCTCAACGGAGTATTTGCTAAACAGTTCCTCTAATGATTTTTTTTTTCGTCCAAGTTGGTATCGATGGTTGTTTGAGCTAATTGTCCTTTTATTTCTCCCCATACTAACTCAATTGGGTTTAAGTCTGGGTGGTATGGAGGTAAACGCAGCACATCATGTCCATTTGCCTTCAATAATTCGTCAATTTTATAAATGTCTTCAAAATTATGCATTTTAATTATCTTCACCAAGTCACATTTTCTAAGTTTTTCATCATGTGGTACGTTGTGTCGTGTAAGCCACTCCAGCATCATTGCTTTGGTACAAGACATGCTTGGCTTTTTATCCTCCCGAACGGAACCTTGGCGGTATATTTGGCAAAAGTTTTTCTTTGACCCATTTATTAAAATTTTCAAAATTCATATCATTGTGGTAATCTCCAGTTTTACATTTGGACTTAAAAATCAATAAGGCGTTATTCACAAAGCCAGTTTGACCTCCACAATGAACTATGATCAAACGTGGTCCTTTACCTATATGAGTAAGAACTCCGCGTTCGTCCTTTGATTGCCAACACTTTGACACATTGTGAGAGGAATTGACATACGTTTCGTCAAGATATAATATAGTTTTTCCTTTGTTACGATAGTTTTTTATGGCATTGAGATATTTCCATCTCCAAGAAGTTATATTAGGTTGTTCTATAAGAAAAGTCCTTTTGGATTGACATCTCCGAAATTTAAAACGCAGATTGTGTATAACAGCCTTAAATATTCTTTGCCGCAGTGTAATATACCTTCTTCTTTGAGTAAAACGTGTAAAATTGAGTTATTTTCCTTCTTACCACCCCTTTTGTAAAATCGTCTACATCTAATCGCTTCCTTCTGCTTTGCTTAGATTTTATCGGTGATTTAAAACGGTCGTTATTATCTATTAAAATTTTTCCTTCTTGTACAATCCTACTGACAGATTTTTCAGATAGTCCAGTAATTTCTGCTACAGTTTTTTTCAAATTAATATCTTGCTAAAATTCAACAGTATTTGGGTCCAATTTTTTTTTTCTAAAGTATTCGTACACATTGAATGCCATTTGCTTGGCCTGGCTACCTATTTTGTGTCCGAAGATACACCGGCTCATCATAATCTCGTGTGTAGCAACTAAGCAACCACAGTTGACGTGTGACAGCTGGTTGTGCAGCATGCTAGTCCGTCTTCTATAAAATTTTCAAATTTCAAAGACGGTGGCGTCATCTTGCCACTTAAATTTGTAATTTCTTAGAGAAAAAAGGCGTTAAACAATTTAAAGCCTGACCAGAAAAATAAAAAACCTCTCCGTAATGCCGTATTTTTAATAACTAATTTTCGGCATACAATTTGATAGAAGATTGACAAACACGAAAGCGCCCTCCTGTCAGGTTTATTTCTGTTTTTCTCTGTCCTTATTTTTAAAACTATTTGATGCAGGCAGGGGAATGATGACATACATATAACAAGGAAGATAGAGAGTGAAATTTAAGATATGGCAAATTATCGGTGCAATCTCGTCAATAATCGGTGCGATCATTTTGCGACTTATACCATCACTGCCAACTTCATTGGAAGTTATGGTTAATTGTGCCACCCGTGCAATCCCCGCGCGATCCCCTTTGTCGTCATTCCCCGCCCCCCAGTCACCCCGCAGGCGAGGTCAGAGTTAAGCATTTAATTATTTTTTTACTTTTTAGTGTTGTCAATTTTTGTCTTTGAAATCAGTTTTTTTTTTTGTAAAAATTAATTTAATTTGACATAGAACCAACTCGATATAGCTCTTGTGTACGCTACCATAACGTACACCGCTACCCTGCCCCCTCGTCCCTTTCATACCGCAGGCGGGGACTGAGATAAGCGGTCGGCCTATAAGACAATCATTCAAAGATCGCACTTATACCAAAATACCCGTTCTGTTTAATACGCGATCTAACCAGTTGACTAGAAGAATTTGTTGTGCATGTTTCTAGCTTTGCATGGCTTTACTACTGTGGCTTTGTAATCGACCTCTCCTTTTTATTGAATACATAGCAATAGCCCTAGCGTGGAACTTTTACACGTTGTGAAAGCTAAGTAATTAGCAATATCCTAATCATATTTTGAACAACTGCAATCACGAGATACTGCATCATCGTCATCATAACACCCCACTAATGTCCCACTGGAGGTACCGGCCTCCTCCCATGACGGAGGGATATTTAGCCTACTAATACCACGCTGGCCAGACGGATTGGTACAGGGTTTAATTTCAAGTTTTCCGTCTTTTTATTTCGTAAAGATAATAATCACGGGTAGTCCCTTAGTTGGTTTTTACGACACCCATGGGATGAGATGGGGTGGTGACATATTGTATTCTTACTCCGTCACCACACGGATAACACACTGCAGGGTATAAGGTATTCCCACCGAAAAGACAGTCGTATTCGTTTACCATTAATCCTGCAACGACATTATATTATATGTATAATATTCCTCTACGTTATGAATAAATAAACTAGAATAAACCCGCTCGGCTGAGCATGAGTTACAGCGAATACGCTTTCCTTATTCCCTACTAAATCTTTATTTATATAAAAACTTGACACTTATTTCTTACAGTTGATTTTTCTTTTGTATTTTCTTTATGTACTCTTTCTGTTTCGATGATAATTCATACTTAAGGGAGGCGTATATGTTTGTATATTTAGATGTGTTATTTTGAAGTGTTAATATGGCGGTTCTCTTAAAAGGTTTTTGAGTAAGATGGCAGCACTGTAGCGTCAGATCAATATCACCTGTCAATGTGTGCGTGATTAGTACCTTTTTTTGTTTCATAGTTTTTAATTATTAAAATCCATATCAAAGAATGTGGTTTTCTAAAGTATTACTTTTCTTGTGCTATACTTATGTATGCAAATAAAACAGTAGCTTAATGTTTTTGGCGAGCGGTTTATACCAGCCCGATTGAACAACATAGTATTGGTAGGGTAAGTTGAAGTTAGCCATCGATTGTGTTAAAGAAATACGAAGTCGAAAACGTGACAGTGGGTAATGCTATCACTTACTTATCATTAGACAGAACACCATCGCTTGCCACCTTCAAGTAATAAATGTATAAATAACTTTATTATCAAGAGAGCTGAGTTATAAATCAAATTTCATCAAGATAATGTACAGAAAACTTTGTCGAACTTAATTTAAGTAATTACCTCATCGTAAAAAAATAAAATAAAAGATTTAAAAAGAGTATCTAAGAAAAGGATCGTATCTTAATTAACGACGTCCCGATAAAAAGGAGAGAAAAGCTGATATTTTTATAGAAAAACCAAGTCCATTGTTTCCAGTCATCTATTGTTTTGCAATGACTGAGAATTTTCTAGTCTGTTGGGATCGAGATCGGGTTGTTTGGTAATATTACCGTCTGCGCGGCTTAGGAAATAAACGAATGAAATGTCAGTGCCATTTCGTTTTATTGTTGTCGATGGTAGACGTTTTGAATTTCGATAATCGAATGTTCTTAATGACATTTTATTTTATCTGTTTGTTGGCTGACGGTTTTATTTTTAACGTCTGGCATTTTTTTATTCTATGGTACATATACTTATACCGTATTCATCCTTACTTGATTTATTTTGTCAACAAACACCACATAATATTGCAAATTCACTAGTTTTTACATCAATCGCACACTTTGATATGGATAAAAGTTTCTGGAAAGTATCATTAAACGTTTATGCAATAGAAAACACGTAAATCACTTTGATTTATCCACTATCTTTCTTAAATTTTAAATAAATATAATTTTTTCCAACGAAAAATTTCACAGATAAAATTAATTTTATGATTTGACATTTGTAGATTATAGAATTTTGTCCTTGATTCCTATACATTTTTCAAAGATTAAAGACGAAAGTCTTTAGTCTGTGGTTGACAAGACGCCATATATGTTTACGTTTTAGAGCAAGTCTGTTTAAATAGACAGTAGTTTGTATTTCCTGGGGTGATGCTAATGAAGTTTGTACATTTTTTCTTGAGTCAATTTGCCTGGGTAGTGAGTTTTTAGACTGTGGTTTATGTTATGATGATAATTCATACTTAATCGCGTCTCAATTTGTTATGATTGATGGATAGAGACATTTCAATGACAATTCTAGGGAACCATTCAGCACGAAGCACTAAGGGCTATTTAGTGTCACGCTTGTTTTCGTTTTACTATGTATAATACGTAAAAAAATGCTTTGATAACGCTGTGGCCGTCCTTGCTCTTTCTCTGTAAAGAGGGCAAAAGTGCAAACCTAAATCAATAAATAAAATAATAAGTAAAAATATTTATGACATAGAGAAACCACTCTAAATCTTTTTTAGTTGTGCTTATTTTCTTCCATTTATTTTTCTTTCTTTCCTAAACTTATATTTCTTTTCACATTAAAGAGATTTTTTCCTTATGACAACCCATGTACGTAAAAAGTTTCCTCAGATATTTTATTTAATCTGATAACATTCTCGCCACTTCGCATACAATTTTTACGTTTCATTTTCAATAAACACGGAAACAAAATTGGGAACAAAGATCAAAGATAACGATACTGTTTTTAATATTTTGGTCATTTACAACTGTCTCCTATTGCCCTTTTTTATTTACTAACTTTTCCTTTGATTAAAGAGGCACAATATTTATATAAATATTTTAGGAATTTAAAATATACATTTTATGTAGGGAAAATATGGGTAACTCTGGGAAATATATAAAAGAGAAATATTATATTATCCAATATGACTACTATCAACAGCATCTTTATCAAAAAAGTAACATTTGAAGCAAAACATAATACCTATTCGTCCGATCAAAATGGCAGTGGTAAAGCTTCCCACTGAAGTAGATTCGTCCTAAGTACGATATTAATAGGCTGGCCTATAATTATATACCTTTTTACCTCCGTAGTGTAACTCATTATTATCTCTGCCAAAAAACATCATCTATATATATATAGGCCTCCTTCAGACTTGTCCACCTTTCTCAAAATTAATGCTTAAATAATAATTATATTTATATACATGAAGCAAATAAAATGAAGTAAGAATACGTGGTATAAAAACAGATAGTTATACAACAAACTGCGTGAGCGTGTATTCAGAACAATATTCTTTATAAGTTGAAGTTGGTTCGTTGTTCCCACAAGAGGCGTTCCAGATAAAAAAGTTTATATACGGATATAGGTACATCGTACTTCAATAAAATGTTGTTCTTTGCAAAGATTACCTATGCGTCGTCAAGTGTTATATCTTTTGAAATATGAAGGAAAATATTAAAGAAGGTTAATGTTATTTTCCCGGTATTTTGGTTTGATTTGCTTATATAAAGTGGTAGTGAAATGATAATGCCATAAGATGTAACTATCTAAAGTAGGCAGCAGTTTGGTATGCTTTGACATTGCCAAGCCAACATTCGTGGGCACTAAAGTATAGCTTGCTATTTAGTTACTAGGCAACGTATAAACATATAATTTACTTAGATATCTTTTTTATAAATACTTACATAGTTATACATAGAAAATACCCACACTTATGCCAACATTAATGTTCATACAAAAAAGATTTACATTATACGCCAATGGAACCCGACCCGATATACCTCTGCGTAGCCATGGAAAATAAACTCGGAAAATACAAAAGAGTTCGCCTATGGCATGATGATAAAAAAATTAACTTAAAAACCTTGTACACCGTGTCAAACGAATAATATTTATGCAAATAGAAAATGCAAAGTTGAATGTGCCATTTCGTCGCTGAATAAAATGTCCATTTTTACGTTAAAAAATATAAAGGTTGGGCGACATTCATCATAACAGCCCATTAATGTCCCACTGCAGGGACGGGCCTCCTCCTGTGACGGAGGGTTACTTGACCTACTAATACCACGCTGTCCAAACGGATTGGTATAGGGTTTAATTTCAAGTTTTCCTTCTTTTTACTTCGTAAAGATAATATTTACGGTTAGTCCCTTAGTCGGTTTTTACGACACCCATGGGATGAGTTGGGGTAGTGACATATTGTATTCTTACTCCGTCACCACACGGATAGCGACATTATTATGCAGTTATTATCATCTGACCCTTTTTGAGAACACGGAGAGATATTTCAGTATATATTTTCTCAACGGAAAACTGTACAAATTCGTTGAAATGGAGCACAACGTACTTTTTTTTACTCATTGTTTTTTCGTTGTACAATAGAGAAACTGCATTTGCCATATTCTAGCAATACCTGAAAACAAAGAAAGTTTTACAAAAGTATTTTCTGTTGTGAAATGAAACTTATTTTTATATTACAATGCAAGGTTTGCTTTTTAAAAGCAGCAATGTGTAATATACTACATACATACTTAATAAACTTTTAGGTATTCTCTATAGACATTTGCTTTATCGAAGTATATCTATAGAAAGGTGTTTAGCTCCCTTTCATGCTGTATTCAACCAAACCGTCTGGCGAGCGTGGTATTAGTAGATAAACTACTTGTATCATTGTTACTTTTAGACACCACTCTTTTCAGCTTTGTTTCCATTTAATACATTTCACATTTTTTTACTTTTAATTAATTGTAGATGGCATGATACTATGGCGTTGGTTGATAGTCTGACTTACTTGTGTCTAGATGGCTTTATTCAAAAGGTAACCGTAAGATAACTTCATGATATATATGAGTAGCAGTCACTCATTTTAATTCAAGGAGTAAAAATAAAAGTTTTACGTGAAAAATGTTATATTTTACTAACTATAAAATGAATTCGTCTTTGAGGTTAAGTACCTTTCGGAACAAGTTTTCCAAGGAACGTTTGTACGATTTATGATTACCCGTAAAATGGTTTTTGGTTGAATTAGTTTAAAAACTTTTTGAATAACGGTAAAAGTTCGTGTGAAACTTTTAAGCTTAAGTTTTATTTTTAAACTATGAAAAATATCAAGAAAAATGCAACGTAATCGAGATTACTTATGGTTTTCTTATTAAAAAGTTTTTAATGCTCACTTTTGATTTTATGACGTAGCGGTCCTGATATGGTTGCATTGCTCTACATTGCGGATACATACCAATCCAACTGCAAGATATTTTTTGTGTAGTTCATAAATAAAGGATTAGTTTGAAGTTGTATGTCCGTTCATTTCGTTTTTATAAAAGTCTCCGTGACAGACGCTTACATTATTTCAAAATTCTTTAAAAAAAATACTTCTCATTGCTACATTTCCTTTCGGTATACCTATCTCTCAAAGCGTAAAACCCTGTACATTTTTAACTAACTTTCAAACAATCGTATAACCCTTTTTACTGTCAAGATGATCTAAATATATTTATAGAATAAAACAATTTAATATTAAAGTCCACGTTTCAGGGTTAATTTTGTTGTAATTTGAATGTCGTGTTTGGTAACGAGATGCCATGATATAAACCCAACTCGTGTCCATATCACGTACAAACTCATGAGTTAAAAAAGTTAGGATCAATCTACAGTAGGACTGAATGAATTTAAATGGCTTTGAATTTAATAATAATGTGCTGTTTATTTGATCTTCATGATTTTCATGATGTAAATGTTAACAATTTCAATTCAATTTCAATAATAATTCTCTTATGTTCGTTTTTTATGTTTTTCATATGTTTGTAATTTTGATATTGATTTTCTTACGTTTGATTTTTATATTTTTATTATTAAGTAGGTATATGATGTTAATTGATAATGACGATTTCTTTTAATCTTTTAATTTTCATATTATGTCAACTTGATTATATTTTTTTTTGGAAATGAAGGAAAGCTTACTAAAAACCCTATCACACAAATATGTGGTAAATTATCTTACGTGGGCATCAAACAGCGACCTCGTGCACGCCACATTCACAACCCGCCAAGTTTTCCACTGAGTAAGTAAGTAAGTTAAAAAAATGCCATTCCATTCTTTTTCATTTTCGTCCAGTTCAGTGGAAATTGAGCCTTATGGAAGTTTTCTGTTTTATATGTAGGTACATGATGAAAAATGCACTAATAAAGCTGAATATATACGAGTATGAAGTATGAGTAGTAATAAACGTGACTGTAGCTTAGTGGTTATAGTGCATGGCCTCGGGTTCGAGTCACACTCAATGCAATATGCATGATTATGATTGTCTGCATTGGTTTGGGTGTTTTCTATGTATTAAAAAAAGTATTTATTGTTTGTCTAGTAAATGAATAAATAAATAAATATTCTTCACACATTCACACAACGCCATCTAGTCACAAACTAAGCAAATGTACCCTGTACCCTGTACTATGGGTACAAGACAACGGATAAACATACTTAAATACCTGCTTTTTTCTGTAAATACATACATATTATATATAGAAAAAAAAACTAAAAGTTCTGCTTAGTTTGCATTTAAATGGCGTTGTGTGAATGTTTGAGGATTGGAGGAATACATAACATTAATAAGTAGGTTCCTTTAGTCTTTTCTCTATTGTGATACCTACTAGATACTTAGTTGAATAATAATAGCAGCCTGAAAGGGTAAACAGGCACTCTCGCCCACACAGTTCTTTTGTTCTAATATATTTCAAGAAACTAATAGATAATATAATATGAAGTAGGTTAGTTCGAACACGTTACTAAGATGAGGTAGCTTTTTTTAATGCGTAGGTTTTATTTCTGACAGGATTATTATTCTGCTACGCAAAAGTATCGGGTAAGATTTTTGTTCAATGTAAATCTTTGTGTTCATGAACATGATTGTTTGCATTGGTCTGGGTGTGTTCTATGTATTATATAATGCCTGTCTGTATTTCCAAAAAATTAAGCAGTTAAGAATGTTGATATGTTGTCAAGTACCTATAGTACAAGCTCTGCTTAGTTTGGGACTAGATGGCGTTGTGTGAATGTGTAAGGATTATTATACAATTCTATAAATAAAAATACGAAAAAAAAACAATTGTTACATCGCCAATTACTTATAACATTGACAGAAACGCTGCGTCATACAATACAGGAATTATATAAAGTAAAGACTTTTTTTTCTTTATTGAACCGAATGAAATGGCACAGTTCATATACAATGCGTAGATACAGCCATGATCAGTAAAGCATTGGATGACGACATTATTCTTCCTCTAGGCACTTTTATGACAAATTCCAAATTCGACGTCAAATTTGACGACCTCTATGGCGTAGTTCTCTCAGGTTCGATTCCCGCTCAATGCAAACCTTTGTGTTCTTGAACATGATTATTTGCATTTGTCTGGGTGTGTTCTATGTATTATATTATGATGCCTGTCTGTATTTCCAAAAAATAAAGTAATTAAATATGTTTTTTCGTTGTCAAGTACCTATAGTACAAGTTCTGCTTAGTTTGGGACTAGATGGCGTTGTGTGAATGTGTGAGGATTATTATACAATTCTATAAATAAAAATACGAAAAAAAAACAATTGTTATATCGCCAATTACTTACAACATTGACAAAAACGCCGCGTCATACAATACAGGAATTATATCAAGCGAAGTAGGGCACTTTTTTTTCTTTATTGAACCGAATGAAATGGCACAGTTCATATACAATGCGTAGATACAGCCAGGATCAGTAAAGCATTGGATGATCGGATTATCTGCGTACGTATGTGTATAATATTGAATATAAATTGTATCAATTTAGATCAATACGTTTCTGCTGATTGTGTTGTACTGTTTTGATGGGTATTTGTTTAGTTGTGAGTTTAATTGTTTTATCTATATCTATACTAATATAATAAAGAGGTAAAGTTGGTGTGTTTGTTTGTTTGTGACGTTGTAGGGGGTAATCTCTGGATCTACTAAGCCGGTTTAAAAAGTTATTTCTGTGTTGAATAGTCCATTTATCGGGGAGTGTCATAGGCTATATAGTATCACGCTATGACTTATAGGAGTGGAGCAGTAATGAAATATGTTTAAAAAGGGGCGCATTCAACGTGGGCACTGGTAAATGGGAGAACGAGGCATGCAATAACTTTTACTTTGTTTGACATTTTGTTAACGACGCCTTGCTCTCAGTCAGGTTAAATAGATAGTTAAATAAATTAAAACGGTTATTTAAATCTTTGTATTTTAAAATCAAAAGGTTATCGCAGCTGTACCCACTTAACTCATATCCAAAGATCTTTTTTCTTACTTTTTTGTTGCATTGCTGACGTTATTTTATTTATTTATATATTTTATTAATGTTAACACGGTTTAAAAAATCTATAACATTAACATACACTATAAAAACAGTAAAACAAAAGATAAAAAAACGAAAAATTTAGTTAAGTAATTATTACTGACATAACCAAGTAGAGCCATATTCAACAGCCAGTAAATATCCTTTACATCTAGGTACATAACAAAAGTGATATATCGTAAAGTATATAAGCATTAATTAAGTATAACTCAGAGAGATTTGTAGCTTATTTGAAGTTTTAATTAAAACATATGGTTAAGTTCAAATTAGTTTGGTATAACAATGTTAAATGAAAACATTATACTTGTTTGTTTTAATAATGTTAGGTTTGTTATCCTTCATTATGTTATATTATCGTGATTTATATTGCGGTGCCTGTCTTATGTGGCAATGGGCACGGGACGTAGCACCAGACGGCTGTTGGGGAGTAAACTAAAGCTTCTGATATGGAGACCGCATATCGGCGGACTGACGATCTGGTACTACCACAGATATCTGAACAAAGGGTACTACACTGACCGCTATATAAGATTGCCTAAATGCCTACAATATAGCTTGCCTGTTCATACAGGGACGTTACTCCGTGTGCTGACAGAGTAAGAACACAATATGTCACCACTCCCTTGTCATCCTATGGGTGTCGTAAAAACCGACTAAGAGACTATCCGTGAATAATATCTGTACGAAATAAAAATAAGGAAAACTTGAAATTAAACTCTATACCAAGCCGTCTGTAGACCAAATATCCCTCCTTCACGGGAGGAGGCCTGTCCCTGCAGTGGGAAATTAATGGGCTGTTATGATGAAATGGTATAGTGACATCCGTATTCTTAGCCGGAAGATTACGGATGAATACATAAGTTAAAAATCAACTAACAATACCTTCTTGTTAAAATAACTTTGAAATACAGTAAAAAAACATAAAATACCAAACTTTTACCTTACAAAGAAAATACACGAACCATTTAAGTTAAGTATGAAACAAAAATAAAATTAAATCACTGCCCATAAAAAGGGGACGATAAGACACTTTTCTTTTTTTTTTCCTTTCACAATAAATGTAAGGCTTAGGATCGTTTAGTTAACTCACGGGTGCGGTCATGCGACATTTGGCGAAACACGCGCTTTGACCATGAATAAAATACCCACCCTTATAATACACCCTTCAATAGTCACGCAATACGTACAATGCTGGCAGCTGAATAACTAAAGAGTTAGCATTGGTAGTTGTTATTGACATATTCTTTTTTGCATTTAATTAGTAATAGCTCGTAAATAGCCCTACGGCTTTAAATCAGAGCGTTCTTGTAATATTTTAGTAGTTTTAGAGAAGAGCCACGGAAATTCGTATTTTCTTAAATGAAAACAATTTCATAATATTTGTACAGCTAATCTAACGAAAACAAAGTAAAAAAACTTTTCATAATATTACTAAGGTAAAAGCTAACATACATTCGGAAAAAATAAAATTGAATTGAAATTACCTCCTTCTTCTTGTCGATTAAAATAATGTATCTGTACTTTGAGTATTTACTAAATTATTGTACACTATGATTAACAAATCACATTTGGTCGCCTTTTACAACACTAAATAGATCTCCATCCTATTTTTTAGCAAGCTAAGTTGGCGAGACGCGAGAGAGGGCTACTTGGTACTTAACTCGCCAGAAAAAAAGGATGTAGATCTATTTAAATCAACTTAATTAACAACTTACTACTTAACTCGCAACTGTACTTGTCGATGTGTAAATCGGGCTTTAGAGCAAATTTCCTCCCATCATTACACTGAACCCGTCCTTGCAATGTCTTGTAGAACGTTTGTAAAAGACTAATTTAACATTGGTTAACATTGGATTGTTTCAACTTAGTATTAATTTATTTTACTTACTTAATGTAATTTCTTTTAGGGGTATTGATTTTTTCTTATGAATACGTTTCAGATTCAATACAAAACACAGTCTAAAAAACATCAAATCAATATTATACGACACAGATACCTAAAAAACATGCAAATATATTTTCTTAGAAACATTTTGAGTGTATTGTTTTTACCTATATAAAAATGTAAAGTGAATAAATTGCTCAGACATATTCTCCCCTTGTTTCAGGTGAGTGAGTCAATTGGCCCGGAGGCACGCAACTGGGGCGCGTTCCCTATTGTTAAGGTATATAGGTAACAGTCACAACCATTGTTTGTGGAAAAATCGATTTTAGTAACATAAGTGGCTAGGACTAACGTGGTTGCTTTGATAGAAAAGTGGTTGGGTACGAGGTTGCTGAGCGGAGATCGTAGGTTCGAATGTTACGGAAGGAAATTATTTGTGTGATACACTAATAATTGTTTTCAACTTGAATTCTCTTTGTATTCCTCATGGACTCATGGATATTTTCCTAGTACAGAAGCTATCTTTAACAAAACAAAACTTAAAACAGATTTTACAACGAACTGTTTAAGTAATTATTAGTTTTCTACATGCTTAACTTAAGGAGAAGAAATGTAGTATCATTGATTAGACCAGGTTCTTTTGTCTAATTTTACGACAGGCTTGAATTAGGTAGCTGTAGTAGCGTTATGTATTTTTGAACTGTCACCCCATGAAAACAAAAAAAAAACAAAACGGTAACATAAAGGTCAACTTCACTTATATATTATTCATACGGTTCCGTCGTTATTCAGGAGTGATTACAGGTGACTCACACAAGTTACATACATATTAGGAAGTCGTACAATTCTTATAAGGGATGACTCATCATTTAGATAGGGTTTCGAAATAAGGGTTTTCTATACTTTTTCGGAACAATCTTCCTTGCAAAATCTGACAGACAGATAGATGCTGGACATTAGCCTTCAAATATTTCTATACGCGGTCCTGTGCCTACTAAATTAAATGTATAATTTAGTTTTATGTGCAAGTAAAATAGATAACCTTGCCGCTCAGAACACAAGTTTAATCTTAGCATAGGCGGCAATGGATATTAGACCTTAACTTAACGTAAAGTGTTTAATGTTTAGTTAAATGAGTAAATTATACAAACTCTACAATTACTAATAATATAGTAGTTTTGCTTCACAACTTCTATTAAATTGACATAGATATACCTAAACTCACAGAACATACAGCAACAGATCAGTAAATATACAACTCGGAAATCCAATTAAATTTGCTGTCGGAGGAAATACAAGATGGCGACGACATGGGTCACTTCCTTACTGAAAATTACATCTCTAATAGTTTCACCTCATTTTTGAAGGTTACTAACATATCTACTTAATTAACTTTGTAGAATATGTTGGGCGCTATAGCAATTTATATGTAACTCTAGATTCGTTAAGTGAGTTATTTGAGGAACTTTGTTTACATTTGACAGATATAAATATAATAATAAAATGTTTTTATACATTCATAAACTCCCGTAGATGTAGAGACTACAGAATGTCATGTACAGGAACTACCCGGTCATATTATCTCGAGACCTGGCGCCGATGACGTCACGTCGCGTCGAACGAATCACTGAATCACTGATGCGCCCGGCCCGTGGCAAGCGCGGGTTTTGAAAGGAGAACGGGACGCGAGGTTCGCATTCCAGCAAGGTCTCTAGATAATGTGACCGACTAGTACGATCCTTACAATCCTCTTTTGTTTCCGATACTTTCATACATGCTCGTAGATAGCGAATGGACCGCTCTTGTTCTTATTGAAGAATATCATCAATTACGTCCCTGCAAGTCTTTCTAGAGTGCCCTTTGTTTATCGTTTATCATCATTCTATTTACTTTTTTTATTAGAAAATGAACACGCAATCAACAGAAAAAGTGTGAAAAATGAAATATGCATTTAAGTATTCTTTAAAACTGTAGATTAGACTCAATGGGTATTTTGAGATAACAGTAGGTACAAATAAGCACATAATAGCAGCTTGAAATTTAAGCACGTAGCTGTTAAATAATTGTCTGTAGCATTAAATGCTTTAACTATGTAATAGGTACGAAATAGATAGCACACAAAGATTTTATTCAAAATTAAAACAATACATCGAAATGAATGATTAGGATACGGGATGTAAATGAACATTATTTTATTTTATAACAATTGAAGTAAAAATAAATGATGAATAAAAGGAACCAAAATAACATCAAGTCCCATCTGCATACAATAATAACATGGATAATATGAACTAACACACTCAATTGCTAAATTACACAAACGAGTGAACCGTACAAAGATGTCACATTTCAAACCTCACTTCTCCAGCATTCCATTAAATTGAATCTCCCCGAATTCCGGCAATACATATACCCGGATTACAATAAAGACGATTCTGATTAATCTTGAAACGAAATTCGTGCCTCAATTCTACTTAACCGTTGCAATTTACTGACATTGTAACAGGAGAATTGCAAAGTAAATGTTTGAAACAGGTGAAATTTCATGTAAGTGTACGTACTCGGTAGCGATAATTGCAAACGCAAGGTGAAGTAATAGATAGACAAGATGAAAGGATAATGGATTGAATCACGTACTTACTTCTAGGAAACATTGCATAGAATTTGTAATAGTAGTTTCAGGATAGGTTAGTGGGAATCTTACCAGTGGTAAAGTAGACATTTTGCACGCTTTACCAGATAGTAGGTAATTTCAGCAAGAAACTGTTTTTAAATCAGTTTTCAATAATAGTTTGAAAATTTGACCATTCTTTTGACCATACCAGAAAATCACTTAATGATTTTCGCCCCGTTGATCATCTGTTGGCCTCCTTCCAGGACTTTTCATCAACTTTGCCAAATATTCGTTACGTATACAACACGTCATAATAATGTCATCTAGTCCCAATATGGCTACTATGCAAAGAATAAACAAACAAATACTTTTAAGAAAGTATAAAAAAAAAAAAATGTAAATGTCTTCTAGTTTCAAAATGATCACTTTTATTATAGTCCTAAAGAAATAAATAAAAAAGGACTAAAACAAAAATCGAAACAGTTTTCACAAGGAAATCATTCCGCATCACTAGTCCCGCTATTAAAATCTAACCCCATCTGCGTTCGACAGTTACACGGGTTTTTTCGATAATCCAGCAATATCGTGAAGCATCCAATCAATACGACAGCCGCTCGGAAGTGATTGCCGTTTTCAATCAGCCGGTTTATACGAGTACGGATACGACATTTTTCTGTGGCTGTCTGAAATTGCATACTAGGTTTATAGTTGGTATTGCATTAAATATACTGTAAGCAATGCATTTTACCTACATGTTTAAAGTTGGTATGTTTCTTTACAATTTTTTTTAAACAAGGGATCAAGCCCTGTGTAGCGAGGACTTTTACATAAGTACATGCAATACCAAAGCAATAACAAAGTACTACCAGACTTAAGACAATATTTTATGGATCACACAAATAATTGTCATGGCTGGGATTGGAACTGCTTAGTGACCGGCAGTTGCTAACACAACTGCTTTGGTACTGAGTAATTTACTATACTTTAGTAGGTACTAAGTTTTTGAAAAGACTAAAATGTTGTTAAAGTTTTATCGCTTTAAAAGCTAAAACTTAAAATTTAATTTTGAATGGCGTTTTACTCAACAAAGAAGTTATCCCTCTGGGATCAATATTTAAAAGAGCTCTTAAAATAATCTACTAAGTATAAAATTTTCTTTCAAACTGTATAATTACTTCTAATTTATTCTAGGTAAAGTACCTAGAATTTTTAATGTTTGGTGCAAAAATTAGGCGACCTCTCAGCACTTAATTAAAAA
Organism: Schrankia costaestrigalis; assembly: GCA_905475405.1. Classification (NCBI taxonomy): domain Eukaryota; kingdom Metazoa; phylum Arthropoda; class Insecta; order Lepidoptera; family Erebidae; genus Schrankia; species Schrankia costaestrigalis. The sequence continues at coordinate 13,579,863 of FR997840.1, read as the reverse complement.
GATTATAAGTTTTTAATACTTGCTTAGAAATTAAATATGGTAGATGGAAATTTATTTGAGTAATTACTTTAGCTTCTAGAGCTTCTGAATAACAACAGATGTAGTAGATGTAGGACGCAGAGAGTAAAGCCGAACGTCCAACGCCGGCTAAACTAAGTTGGTTTAGCTTAGCTCGCATAGTTGAGCCAGTTTTTCATACATGTGCGTCCACTGCAAACTATGCCACATGTATGAAAAACTGGCTCAAATATGCAAGCTAAGCTAAACCAACTTAGTTTAGCCGGCGGTGGACCTTCGGCTTAAAGCTCTCCGTTAAACCGAACGCTATTTTCCTCTTTATCAGAGATGGTGTGTCGCCAACATCATATTATCGTGTTGTACGATCACAAGAGTGAGAGCGGAGCGTTCGCTCGGAAATTGCATCGTGACGTTTTGCTCCATTTTGCCCCCACTCGTTCCGAAACGTGCGCTAATTGCTTGCAATCTATTGCTTTTTAATGTGTTTGCACCAATCCGGAGGTTTATTCCGATTATTTTTTGTACGAATAAATGGTGACAATAATTTGAATTGCAAAGTCTTTGCGTACCCAATTCACGGCATTCGTAATTGATGTCATTTTCGCTTCGTAGTTATATTACAGCTGCTGCTGTTCAGTTTTAAAATGACACATTTCTGTTGTTTAAATTAAGATAATAATATGACCGTGTACCGACCGTATGTCAAGGGTGGTCCTTTGACCATGGTTGTTGCGACGACCGAAACGTCGGGACATAAATAAAGTATTTTTACAATAAGTACTTACATTTTAAATAATCTCAATGGTCCTAAAAAGTCATCCAAATCATTTAATATAATTATATCATCAAGAATATCCCTGTACATGGACAAGTCTTCTCCGGTTAATTTGTAAGGAATATTATTATATTATTAACTACAGTATTAACTGTGGTAGTTTAAATCGAGTTTTGTTTTTTATTCAAACCACTAAAACATCCAGTCCTAACCACTGCAAGTCCAGTTTAGTTGTTCGGAATCGATGCCGGATGCATTACAAACGTGTGCGGACATGCAATGTAAACTAACACGTAGTTAAACAAAGGGGTAGATAAACAACAAAGTATAAACTAAATTCAACTTGTACCTTTAAAACCCAACTCAAATTTATACTCTCATTATTTCGTGTTTTGAGTTTTATAGAGTACTAGCTGACGAAGTTGCACTTCGTCCACGTATTTAAGACAAATTCACATAATAGTTATCTTTATATTATTCTGATGTATGAAATTCGCTAGATTCTAATTGTAAAATTTCATTACAATCCATGTTTACGTTAAGGGTAACAAAAATCCATGCAAACTTTCGTCTTTATAGTGAGTAGAATTTTGTGAGTATATAATTTTTGCACAAAATATAAACGACTCTGGGATGACTTTACGAATTTAAAGTACTCACGAACAGATGTTGTTAATTGCCCTTACTGTTGTTTTTTAATTACCCTTGCAGTTATTAACCATTATGTTTGTTATTACCATTATATTTCATTCAGTTGAATTTTAAAAATGAAAAATCTTGCATTTATTAGGTTTGGTAATCAAAATTAAAAGTATTGCTTCAGTTGCTAGCAAAATTAAAAAGTGTTAATGTTTCTAATGCTAAGCATTTTCAGTAGTAGGTATGATCTCGGGAAAACCACTTATAAAATGTGTTTACCGTCCTGGCTGTACTGATGTTAATATTCAGGTTTTCAAACTGAATTCTGCGAAAACCAAATTCATTATTTCTACGAAATCTAATTTGGTAGCAAAAACAAAACATTTTTATTTCATGTCATCTTTGTTTTTCCTGGAATCTATAAAAATATATTGTGCGACATAGCTAACAAAATTATTCTCAACAAAAATTTCAATATAAAATAAGCACCTACTGTAGTTATATTAAATTTAGTTTCAATTTCAAATCTTTTACAACGGTTACGTGACAAACAAAATAAAACAGACAAGGGACTACGAATTGTAATAAAATCGCGGAACTCGAAAATTGGTTTTCGCCGCAACGACGCTGGTAGTTGGGTGTATCTACCTACTATTTATATACTGGAACACATGTTATGTATAGGAACTATCTAGGTACAAGATACTTGATAAATTGACTGAGCAAAGTTAATAATAAGTTTTAGTTCTGCTCGTATTAATCAAAAGGAAAAAGCTAGCTATGAATTATGATCTCAGACTCAGCTCACAATTTTATTGGCAGCACAATATGTAGCATACATAAAGAAGCTGTTTAGGATTCCCTAAGAGGAAACCTATGGTATAATTAAGGTTCATTTCATCAAAACATCCGTACTTAAGAATACAAAATGTCACCTCTTAATTTTGACCAAAAGTGTCGTAAAAGCGTCTAAGGCGTAGCTGTTAAAATCGCTAGCAAACATGGAAAGCTAAACCCAAAACCCATTACCAATCCATCTGACAAGCACAGTATTTACAGACCAAGTTTCACTCAATAAATTGAGAAGAACCATCCCAATAATAGGACATACATGAGATACTATGAAGATACGGACTTACAACCACAAAATATAGCAGCATTAACCAAAAAAATACTAAGAACTTCCAGCATATATTAAGCTATTAAATACAATGTCCAAATAGGCGTCGTTGGAGATAAAAAGCTTTATAGCTGGCATAACGAGCTTACATTGCGGGGAATGGTGTGATTATTTGCGTAATATAAACGTTTTTGGTTTTGTTATACTTCTGGTTGTAGTTATGTTTTTATGTGTGTGTTTCTACGATGTCTGCCAAACTTAGTAAATAATGTTCCGTGTTCTGCTACATGCTAAGGATGTATGGTTAAATGGTATTAGAATAGTATAGAATGTAATTTAATTTCTCTTCCACAAAGGTGTCTTAGGTCTAAGTATACATAATTATATTGTCATTGTATTGACCGATAAATAATTGCATAGATTCGAATAATGTAATGTTCTCACACATTTATATCACGTCATCTAGTCACAAACTAAGCAGAGCTTGCACTGGTAATAGCCCATGGATAACATACTTAAATACTTTTTTAATTATTAGAAAACATCCAGAACTCATCCTGGAATATTTTTTTAAAAGAAAAATTTGTAAGCCCAGGTTGCATAAGAATTAACTACGTTTTTTATCAACTATCTCGCTGATGTGGCAAAAACGGTACGTTACTTCAAGAAACCAAATTAGGGAGGGCTTTATAATATATTTTACAATCATTTTCATTTAGAATTCGGATTCCCAAATGAGGCGACACTTTTCTGACTAAGGTGTACCAATCAGATAACACGCCCCCTCATATAAATAACAAGATTTAAGTCATTGTAAATTTTACAACCCCCCAACACACATAAGAGTGCATAATTTAAAGGTAAGCTAGTCTAGACAGTATTGATCAGGATAGTACCCCTCCGTTGTTAAATGTTGGTGTAACTGCAATGAATCACGTACTAAACAGGGGGGTAATTACGGATGATTCATTTTAATGACCGGTAATATTTGAAGTTGGAACTTTTTCAAATAACGCCATCTTGTTGCAACTTGGTAAAATGTTTTTGATAACAAAGTTCCTGTCCAAAAACTACTGCACATAATTTATCTATTTCTAGGAAGATGTAGGTTGTGACATTATGCATGAATTTTGTATGGAATCCCTGTCATGTCCTATTTACTAGGTTAGGCTACTGCTGAGCTGTGAACAAACCTAAGACCACTGCTAAGCAGCTTTGAACTATATAACCCCTCTGTTATCAAGTGTGTCAAAGAGACAGATGTCTACTTTATAGCAACTCGATAAAGGCGCGTCATAATTACTCCAAAATTTCTCCCCACACTAAGTACTACACTCACAGCACAAACCTACATACATAGCAGCCTTCACAGTACTTAACATCAATAAGCTGAGCGCACACGAGCGTGTTTAACGTTCAGTGTAATGGAATCTAAGCCACTGCAGTGACGTTAATAAGATGAAAGAGCTCATCATTCGTACGTCGCTTCATTTACTTGCAGGAGATGGTTCCGTTCACTCTCGTGAAAGGATTTTTAAGAAGACGTGCCATGATTTATTTCACTTCATGTTCCTAGATTTTGGTGGAAGTTGCTGACAGTAGATATTCCTAATCGGTGATTTGAAAGAAGGGTTTAAGGCGGCAAAGTTAGGGACCAAAACCTTTCAGTGTGGTATTATAAGTCAAAGCTTTTCAGTCTACGTATACAAAATATCGTCACTATATCAGCTTGTAGCCTAGTTATCGTAAATAAGGACTAAAGCAATTTTGACAAGGATAAAATATTAATTAGAGTAGCGTGGTCCCTGCAACTCATGTTTTTGTGTAAGGTTACTATAGAACTTTCAATGTTGCCATATTAATTTATCTTTTTTGAATTATTATTTTATGAAATAATAAAGCAATTTCTTAATAAAATCTAAGAAGCCACTTAAAATCGCGTCTGTAGCACCTAATTAAAGAACCTTTTCATATAACACAACGAACATTCAACGACAAATTAAATTATAAACGCTTATTATACACGCGAACGCCGAATAGTACTTTAAAGGCGTATATGCTGAATATACATAATATGTACGTAAAACGAGGTCGGAATGCGACTCTGATATATAATTATGGAGAACAATTATAAATCTTATTACAAAGCAATAAAGTTTATTTACTCTAGCACGGTAGGCGTGGTTAAGCGAATCATGAAACATAAGTGGAGATGAGTCGGCTCAAGTGAGTGAAGTGTTCGTTTCTTGCTCTGTTTTGTTGTTATAGGTTTTAAATTTTCCTTCCTTTGTTTCTATAAGGAGATTGTATGTCCGTTTTATTAAGTCCTCCTGTTGGCTAAATAGCTGGACCAATTATTTGAAGTAGGCATGAGAAGTTGCATTCTTCGCAGATGAGTTACCGTCAATATAAAATCAATGGGAATTAATAGGATGGCTGTCAACCGTTGCGGCACCTGATACAATTAGACTTTACTAAATAAGATTTTCAGTATAATAGTTTTAAACTTCATATTTATGTATCGTAAAATCCGACTTAGCGAAAGTTCGTGGATTTTACGAAAATAAACGATTGAAAAGCTGGAAATAAAACCCTATCAATTTGTGATTCCCATTGCAGCACCGGAAAATTTTCAGGCTTTTATAATGATGACTTGTTTTATAACCAATTATATTTATTAACTATTTAAGCAAAAGAGCTGCCAATTAAAATGAACCATTAATATTTATTATTTTATATACCGATATGACAATTCATGCATTTAAATTTGCACGAAGCAATTCTCTCGTGTTTGCAAAATCACGAAATTGTTTTCGCAAATTAAACGATTTAACAGGGAATTGTGATTGAAATGTAATTATTGTTGCGGTTTTTTGATGAAAAGACGTTGGTTTAAGCGAGTTGACGCTACAAAATTGTTAGTAATGAAAATATCTTAAGTTACAGTACACAAACAAATTATATTTTTTGTTCGAAAATAATTAGATCCTAGTTTTTTTTAATTGTAATAAATAAAGTTTTAACTTTTAAGTCCTGTGCTGTGCCTCAGTACTAGCTCTGCTTAGATTAAGAGTAAATGGCGTCGTGTGAGAAACATTATTGCTGCAAGGAATTTGAAACCCTCGAGTCGTATTATCATTTAGCTCTTTGAGTGCTAAGAGCGGCATCAGAGTAGTTAGGATTAGAAGTGCACTACGTCATTGTAATTAAGATATTATGCTCGAATATACTGTTCTAACAAGCTAGTAACACGAGGCATGTCTTAGGGATCATAATGCTATATGTAAACGTTCATGTATTTTGTATAATATGAGATATTAATTATAGTTATAATCTGTTCAATGGCAAAATGGTAGTGTACGAGGTACGTAGAACCATGTACCAGGATCCAGTGCCATCCACAAATTCTTGTCTTAAGCCTGGATATACTTTCTGTCAATTAGTTTCGTGTCATACCTTTTTCTAGTTTTTGAATAATTTTGGGTTCCAATCCAACGCAAAATTTCTTGTTTGTAAAATATGTACCACGAAAAAGAAGACGAAATATTTTGGTACTAATTTATTATGCTCTGCATGGTCTAGTTTTGATTATCAGAGGTACATATTAAAATACTGTCTGATACTTTACTGCCGAATTTTTATTTTATTGATTGACGTAGTTTATTATGAGTTGTGTTTTACGACATCTTCGAAATAAGACGAAGAAGTGTCACTTTGTATTTTCAATCAGTCTACAATGTTGAGTTATGTTACAGTTCCTAACAAACTAAGTACTATAAATAATGCATATTTGTTATTCCTAACACGTACAAAGTGTACTAGTTTCGTTCTACTATGTGACCTCATACTATATTATTTAGTGCTAATGCCAGACATAATCGTAGCGTTTTATGATCGCTAAATATTTTATATAGAAAGAGTGGATGGCTTGATGTATTGTTAATATATTTATTGTGTCGTATGCTTGCTTTCGAAATAATAAGATTAATCATTCCCTAGATGTTTTAACTAGTTATTTTTGGAAGAAAAAGCTTAAACTAAGTAATATTCAGCAGTTTAGTACAATCATATAATTATTTATTACAAAATTGGTAATAATGTCTAGCACAAATGGCTTGAGACATATTTTTAGTTAAGAGGGACCCAGTATTGCTCCTTGTGAAAGTACAAGTAAATGCTCATACAACGAAAATCCTTTTTTTTCTAACTAACATCTATAGCCGTCATTTTTGCATTGTATTTCCGCTTTCCATCAGGTCCAACATGGTCACTTTCCCAAGTCCTTATAAAATAAAACCGGTCTAGTGCGAGTCTGACTCGCGCACCGAGGGTTCCGTACAAACCTATTTATTTTCCCGCCAAATTGTGATAACGTCAGGATTCATCTGTTTAAATACTATTTTTCCCGCCAAAATTCAATGACGGCACGACTAAGCTGTCAAAAAATATTTTCCCGCTAAAATACTATGACGTCAAAACTGATCTGTCAAAAATTATGTGACGTCACGACTTATCTGTAAAAAATTCGATGACGTCACGACTTAGCTGTCAAAATATATGTTTCCGCCAAAACTCTGTGACGTCACGACTCATCTGTCAAAAATTCTATGACGTCACGCCTATCTGTCAAAATTGACAGCTGTCAAAGTGACACAGTTCTCAAATATTTTTCCGCCAAAATAATATGACGTCACAAATCATCTGTCAAAAATTCTGTAACGTCACAACTCATCTGTCAAAAATTCAAAAACGTCACGGCTCAGCTGTCAAAATATATTTTCCCTCCAAAATTCTGTGACGTCACGAATCATCTGTCAAAAATTCTGTGACGTCACGACTCATCTGTCAAAAATTCAAAAACGTCACGGTTCAGCTGTCAAAATATATTTTCCCTCCAAAATTCTGTGACGTCACGAATCATCTGTCAAAAATCCTGTGACGTCACGAATCATCTGTCAAGAATTCTGTGACGTCACTACTCATCTGTCTAAAATTCAAACACGTCACGGCTCAACTGTCAAAAAATATTTTCCCGCCAAAATTCTGTGACGTCACGACTCATCTGTCAAAATTCTATGACGTCACGGGTCACGTGACCAAAATTCTATGACGTCACAGGTCACGTGACTCATCTTTCCCGCCAAAATTGAATGAAATCAAAATATAATATGATTGAAGTAAAAATTTAAGGTTTTCGGAATTTTCCTATTACATGTACAATAAGACCTTGCTTCATGCCAAATTTCAAGTTTGTAGGTAGACTGGAAGTACCCTGTAGGTTTTTGCCTTTACCCCTCTAAATTTGCGACAAAAACGGCTATATCTCTTGATTGCGTTGGATTAGCAGTTTGATTTATTTACGACACTAAGAGGCAACAAGCTTTAGTATTTGGTGAAAATTTCAACTTGATACCTCCACGCGTTCCTGAGATAAATGGTCTTGACAGACAGACGGACGGACAGACGGACGGACAGACGGACAACAAAGTAATCCTATAAGGGTTCCGTTTTTTCAAAACTAGTACGGAACCCTAAAAAACATGTCAGAATCAATTGTGATGAAGCAGAACCATTACCCAAATGAATTAGCAGAGGCTTAGCAAGTTTAGTGCTAATACAACATAGCCGCATTGCAGCCGCAGGTGACGTAAAGTGTGACGACCTACATACGAATATAATAGTTGATCCGCGAGAATGATAAATGAGAGATCGTATGTCCTTCACGTGACAATTGATCGTTTTGATGTAGCTAGCTGTAAGCGATGATACATTTAATTTAACTCGAATCAAATTATGTGATCAAAATCTTGTTAAAATTTTGAAGACAATCACATTGGAAATGGCCCAATGAGCTTTTCTTCAAGATGCTTCTCATGAATCTACTACTTATTACGGTACTTCCAGACAAAACTTACGGCTTTTATAAATGGTACAGTCTATCCATAATGAATTGCCACAAATAAACACAACACTATACATAATCTATAGATTAAAATTGATTCTGACATGGTATACCATGTCAGAATCAATTTTGATAAGCAGAACCATTAGCCAAATGAATTAGCAGAGGCTTAGCAAGTTCTGTGCTTATACAACACAGCCGCATTGCAGCCGCTGTTGACGTAAAGTGTGATGACCTACATACGAATATACCTAATAGTTGATCCGCGAGAATGATGAATGAGAGATCGTATGTCCTTCACGTGACAATTGATCGTTTTGACGTAGCTAGCTGTAACTGATACATTTTTTAATTCAACTCCAAATGACGTACCTATAAGGTTAAAATTATTTAGCAGGTTTTAAGCCTGTGAAATGGAATTTAGCAGAGACTAAGATTTACCTTAAAAACAGTTACAGAAAAACAAATGTCCTTAAATTTTATTCTTCATAAGGCTTAACCAATTCATCAGCGAATCTAGCGGTACTTGCCAACAAACCTTTCGAGTTTTATAAGCAATACAGTGTATTCCAACTGAATAAATGGTTTGACTTAAATAAACACAACACTAAAAACTATAGGTAGATAGTAGTATGTCAGAATCAATTTTGATAAGCAGCCATTACCCAAATGAGTTAGTAGCAGCTTAGCAAGTTCAGTGCTAATACAACACAGCCGCATTGCAGCCGAAGTTGACGGAAAGTGTGATGACCTACATACGAATATAATAGTTGATCCGCGAGAATGATGAATGAGAGATCGTATGTCCTTCACGTTACAATTGATCGTTTTGACGTAGCTAGCTGTAAGTGATACATTTTATTTAACTTAAACCAAGTTGGGTATCAAAATTACGTGATCAAAATCTTGTTTAAATTTTGAAGAAAATTACATTGAAAATGACCCAATGAGATTTTCTTCAATGTGTTTCTCATGAATCTACTACTTACTACGGTACTTCTAGACAAAACTTACGGCTTTTATAAATGGTACAGTCTATCCCTAATGAATTGTCATAAATAAACACAACACTATACATAATCTTGACCATGTCAGAATTAGTTTTGATAAGCAGCCATTACCAAAATGAGTTAGTAGCAGCTTAGCAAGTTCAGTGCTAATAAAACATAGCCGCATTGCAGCCGCAGTTGATGTAAAGTGTGATGACCTACATACGAATATAATAGTTGATCCGCGAGAATGATGAATGAGAGATCGTATGTCCCTCACGTGACAATTGATCGTTTTGACGTAGCTAGCTGTAACCGATACATTTTATTTAACTCGAACCAAGTGGGGTATCAAAATTATGTGATCAATATCTTGTTAAAATTTGCTTCTCATGAATTTACTACTTACTACGGTACTTCCAGACGAAACTTACGGCTTTAATAAATGGTACAGTGTATCCCTAATGAATAAATGAATTGACATAAATAAACACAACACTATACGTAATCTATACCATGTCAGAATCAATTGTGATAAGCAGAGCCATTACCCAAATGAATTAGCAGAGGCTTAGCAAGTTCTGTGCTAATACAACACAGCCGCATTGCAGCCGCAGTTGACGTAAAGTGTGATGACCTACATACGAATATAATAGTTGATCCGCGAGAATGATGAATGAGAGATCGTATGTACCTCACGTGACAATTGATCGTTTTGACGTAGCTAGCTGTAACTGATACATTTTTTATTCAACTCCAATGATGTGTCAGTTTATCGAATTCGTTAGATTTTTACCAAACGTAAAAGTTGCGTATGGATTGACAATAACATGTGTAACTTAAAGTTATATAATATTTTGAGTTTAATAACAGTTGGGATGCAATGAATTTGGAATTTGGAATTTCGGTCACTAAATATCAACAGTATACTTACTTAAGTCACTATTTTATTGCAGTTTGGTCGGAGCAAGTCTTAAATCAAAATATCGTCAAAATATTTAACGTGATTAAAAAGATTACTTTTTTATATTGTATAGCCTGTCTGAGTGTTATCTCTTTTTTTTTCTAATGCCTGTCGTGAAGTAGATTACTATTATTATTACTATTATTAATATACTAGTATTATTGTCTACTAAGGTAGATTTAAAAACAAAGTACCATATTTTAATTAGCCCGTTTGGTCATGGTACTACTGCAGCACATTATGTTTATACCTTAAGCCTGTTAAAAGTACGTCAAAGCACACACCTTTATCCCTAGTCTTTAAAAATAATGCGGGTGAAAGCCAGAACATGTTATTTAATATAAAAGCTTTACTTTTAATAATACTAAACATTTACTTCAGTACTGGTCGTTTATACACCGGTGACCCATATAAAAGGAATTTTATGCGGCTAGATACGTAGGTACGGTTGATGATCCAAGTTGCATTACTGTCACGTACACACTCTTAGAGTCGGATAATACAGCGTGCACTATGAATGAGTTATTGCGGTACATGTTTTATGCTAGGATAATATATAGTGTAGTAAATGGATGTAGTTTTGGTCTGATGCTTGTTAACTATCGTTTAGGGAAGTTTTGTAGGCTGTGTTCTGTTGTAGGTTTAGTATTGGTAACTTGGGATTTATGGCTTTGGTCTGAGTTGTTGTTTTGAGAAATGGTATTTATAACTCTTCCTTCTTCTCCTTTAGTGGTTTGAGTCATTATTTCAAAGGCGTAGTAAAGGGGCTGATGATCTTCTACGTGACTTACCACTTTTTTTTAGAAAAGAAGGATATCTTTATACAAAACTTGATAAACTTAGAGGATACAAAGCCCACTGATCTTCTTCATCATAACAGCCCATTAATGTCCCACTGCAAGGACGGACCTCCTCCTGTGACGGAGGGATACTTGGCCCACTAATACCACGCTGGCCAGACGGATTGGTTTACGATTTAATTTCAAGTTTTCCTTCTTTTTAATTCGTAAAGATAATATTCACGGGAGTTTAATAAATTACTAAAATACCTACCTAATTAGGGCTCTTCCAGAGACAAAAAACTTTGCCTTACTAATACTCGTAGCACGTTGGTCAGCTTGATTGATATAAGGTTTTATGTTCCCTTTTCTGTAGTTTTTTTTAAAATAAATAAATCAATAAATATTCCTCACACATTCACACAACGCCATCTAGTACCAAACTAAACAGATCTAGTTTTTACCCCAGTTTTAACCCGTCACCCCGCGGATCTACGCTATCTACCAAAAACAAACAGGATAAGAATTGACATATTGACAAACGATATTAAATTTCAGGTATATGTGTATTTTATTGAGTCGACAGAATCAGATCAATCAAAACGTCTCGTTTCTAAACGCAACGTCGTTGGGAAATTGTAGACGATATTAGTTCAACGTAGAACGAAATGTGAAAGCAATTTTGCAATTTCTTTTCTTAATCTTATGGTGCATTGGCATGTCGATTAGGCAAACATATTTAAATGAGTTAGACTTTTATACAATGTTTATTTAACTATGTATACTTATAACTGCGTCGGTTATTGCTGTATACAAGGAGGGCTTGTGCGATCCACAATAAATAGGTTTTATGATTCTGGATGTTTTTTTCTGTCATTCTAATCTAGTTGACTGTACGAACTTTGTCTAACGATGAACTAGGACAATCAAATGGTAAAGGATATTCCAAAGCTGCGAATGGTATACTAAATAGAAGGGTATAGGTGAAAACAGGGCTTAACCCTCGAATAAAGCTACTCAAAACGTTCACGAACATATTTACGCCGAGTAAATCACTTTTCAAAAGCTTCTGAACTAAATACAAGAAGGTAAATGAATCAAGGTCCAAATGAAATGATTCTCGCTCGACGGACTTTCAGTGGGAATTAATTTGAAGCACCATCCTAACAATTTAGTAACAGCAATTAACTGTTATATTTTGTACTATAAATATTCACAATATCCCGTCCAGTCTCATCGCTGGCACTCGACGGAGAAATTGCCAATTTCCTGCCACTACGGTCCTACCATTTTACCTAACTGTGTATACATAAATAATTTGTTTTCATACCAATTTTCACGCAGTTACAGTTATGATTTACGTATCAGGGGGTTTTTGTATTTTATTGTTTTTGCCTAACCATATTTTTGTGTAAAATTAGGATAGGTAATGCTTGAAATTCGAATTCGAATTGTATAAACATTATTAAACGGTAAAATATCTTTTTAAAATTCGGAGGATAGATTTCATAATTTTTAAATACAAGTAATAGATTTTAATTACTAACTTGACTTAAATGTGGTAAAAAAAAAATTAAGTTAGAGGTAGCTTTAAATTCACTTTTTTCCCTGAAGTGTAATTATCAATATAACGTAAACAAAAAACCATACAGTTGACGTAAGCATTTTAAAAATAGAGAATTTGTTCTAAGCTCTTGAATTATAATTAATACTTTACTAATTTCGAAATTTTGTGACATATTGAATAACAAAACACATGTTACATCTCAAGATGGCAATTACTCAAATAACATGAAAACCACCATATCAATTAATACATCAATCTAACGGAAGCAAATAATACCTCATAACAATCAATTATGGATGGCACAAGCAATTTTCCTGCAGCAGTTGAATACTACGTGGAGGCCGTCAGCCAATAATCGATCGTATGCGTATGTCTTTGTATTAATATGTCATTGTCTGTTATTAAATTGTACTTGAAACAACAAACTTGGTCAAAGAAGTCTTTTAAAGAATTGATTGAAATTCAATGGAAAAAATTTGAGAATACTTCTATTGTAAGCATTGATTTATAAAAAACCCTAGATGCACATTTTCAAACAAAACTAACAGCCAAAAGTGTCACCAAATTAAACATACGCAATAAATACGTATAGTAATATCGTAAACATATTTTTTTTTCAAATTCAATCTTACACGCATGACATAAAGTTGTATTTAAAAAGTATGCACATAAAGCAATAAAATTTAATGATTGACGTTTGCCGGTAGAACAACGCGATACTAATTTAAAAAAAAGTGCACAATGCGCCTATTTGTTGCGGACGTTTTTGGGAAGTGGAGTGTGTATCTTTGGTTTTTTGTAAATCAATGATTGTAAGTATAAAACTAGTTGAATAATAAAATTGAATAAAATTTCACGTAATCTCAGGTATTTGTTGTACTGAAAGAACTCAAGATATTTCAATTAAAGCAGTTTTAAAAATAACTTTTAAAGTAGACTTAAGTTTGGAGTAGGTACTAAAAATTTGAAAGCAGTCAAAGCTACAAAATATTTTTTTTTCTTACCAAAAAGTTTCTCCTTTCTCCCTAGAAATGTTTAAAAATAGTTTCTAACTCTTTTTTATTTCTAATTTTATTAATAACCGGGAATCGCCTTTCATCAGTGACGCATTTTGCGTGGATTTGTTTATATAAACATTACAACTAAATTATAACAATTCGATATTTATATTTTTTCTTGCTCATAACAGGCCAATAATTTATTAATTCATAAAATTCATACTTAAAAAAACTGATTCCTTAATTTTACTGTTTTAAAAGACTATCCTCCAAAAAGCTAAATGCGTTTTCAATGACTGCTAACTAAGACATCAATTGTAACTGGACAGTATTCAATTACGCTGTTCGATACAGCAGTCAGGGCAGTCGATCAGTCGCACTTTAACTAATAAATTTAGATTCCCCGCGTAAAGCCTTTGGCTTGCAGTCCTGCCGTAGCTATTAACCGTTGTACTACTCACGTGATATATTGACTAGTTAACTGCGCAGTTTACTATATTGAAAGTTCTTTTGTTCCAAATTCAATTTTAAAAAAAGTTAATTATTTTATTCTACATTTTAAAACTTGTTTATTACTAGCCAACATCAAGTTTTCTGCTTATGGTATATTTTTTAATAGTATAGGTATTTTGCGAAATAAAATTTTAATAAACGATAAATAAAAATTTAATAAGTCATATAAAACTATCTTTTAATCATTTCAACATTTTCTTCACCAAGTTTCTGCCTAAATAAAAGTTGTTAAATCTGTCCCTGTAGTTTCACATCTTTAACACAGTAACATCTTCACACTACTTACCATTTGGTATTTTTGTAGTTACTTAAGCTAAAAAAATCTCAAAGGAAACAGTTAATGTCTTCCTAATTCATAAAATAGAACTACATGTAGTACACTTCATGTTGGCACGAAACTCCAAGCCTTTGCGAATACATTGGAACACACTTTAATTGCATCTAATTACATTGTACATCTGCCCTTCGCATTGTCACTTGTGTACATGTTTGTGTGCCAAACTGCCTCTTTACTACAATGTACATGCAAAGAGGTTGGTTTTGGAATTACATGTTATTTGAATCCGTTTGTGTTTGTGGTATGTATATGTTTAGAATACTGGAAATTGAGGGATCTTTTGTGATTTCTGTTTCAATGTGTGATAACAGCTCATTAATGGTCTACTGCAAGGATAACACTGAAGGAAGCACCCTTCAGTGACGAAGGGAAACTCGGTCTACTAATACCATGTCTGCCAGCTAGTATAGTAGGTATCGTAGATAGTTATGTCGTTTATGTTAATAATAAGTTTAATTGCAACATTGCTACTGCACTATCAATATTCCAAGATGGCAGTGACAACAAATTGGGGATCATAGCCGCAAATTGCTGCTCAAAATAAAATAGCAAGATAACGGCAAATCAAAGCATCAGGGACGTTTTCTCAAAAGAAGCAGGTTCGGACCTTGTCTTGAATTATTTCGATATTATATTTTATAAAACTTTTATTTCAAGATTTTGCAAAACAAAATTAAATAATATAAGTGTTTGATTCATTTCGTCTTTCTCTTTTCTGATTTTACGACACCTTTGTTTATAGTGTGGTGACACTATGTATTCTTACTCTATCACCACACATAAGAATATGTGTTAACATCACCCACAACAAAAGAACCTTGATAGAATAGAAAGTACAATGTCCTTATTTTTCTATTTTGATTGTTACTCTTTACAACATTGCATTGACGACGTTTCAAAAAGCCATGGGTTCGTCTCTGAGTGGTCGTATTGTGTTTTTGCTATTTTTAGTCTGTGCGTTGTTGGTACTGTTAGAAGAAGTGGGCTTTTACTTAAGTCCTTTAAGTTCTTTCAACTATTGTACAAAAGAAAAGTGCTTTTTAGCTTCTTAGAGTAAAAGACGTTTCGATTTGTTTGTGTATTTTCTTGTTCTTAACAGTCAATGAATGTAACATTGCAATGTTGGGATTATTTAATTTGAGAAAGGAAATGCTTGACTTGCAGGTATTACTCTAGTTACCTATATAATTTGGTAAAGGCATTTGTGCAATTTTTTTTTTATATATAATGGGAGGCAATCGAGCCAGCAGGTCACCTGATGGTAAGTGATCGAAAACCTAATACAAACCTATATTCAATCTATAGTTACTGTTCTGCACTTATCGTATAAAATATACATAAAACAATCTTGATCAAAATGTAAACTAAAATGAAAGAATTAATTAATGAAATATTAATAATAACGCTTTAATTAGGTTCTCTCATTAGCAGCGTCTTTGATCTGTCAAAAGCTCTTGAATAGCTAAAATGACGAGGTAGCAGATTATAATTTAATCTTCACACTCCGAAGCTGAAGGTCGGGCCATGGAGCCACAAGCCTCTAATCAAAGCGATCCGTTTCTAAATAATTTAAATAGGACCGTCCCTATTTATCAATTCCATATTTTATAGATTAAAAATTTGACGAAAATGGCCTTTATTTTAGATGTATTAAAGTACTTTTTAAGTAAGTATTTATTCGATATGTGGTTTTGATGGCTTCAACTTATGATCAAAAGAAAGGGGCTGACAGATAGCGTGTCGTTCTATTAATATGCCAGTATATTGTTTCAAAATGGGTGATATTTCACTTCAGTTACTCTGTATTTTATGTTTCATTCTTTTGTTAATAATTGAGTAGGTTTATTCATACTTCGACTTTGCCATTATGCGAAGTTAATTATTTATGTTCTAATTTCGTTACCATTTTTAGTTTTAGTAATGATATTTGCTACACATTCATACAGCGTCATTTTGTTCAATCAAGTCAAATCAATGCTAAATCTTAATTTAAGCTTTAAGCTTTAGACGGCACTCCTCATTTAAAACCGCTTTGCCCCCGATGTAGTTGAATTATGACCTAATCCATTACCAGACCTAAATAAAACCAAACCAAATATTTTTCACTTTAAAGAACTAGACCGCTTAAAACTCGACCACTTAAAATAAGTCACGTCACTAATTCTATTATCGTGAGCGAAAACCGTAATCCACTTCTCTCTCAGAAATAAAATTCACCGTACTTCATACATACATAGATATTTCTCATAAAGTGACCGAAAGCTATTGTTCAAACTACCCGATATGCCCGCCACGACGGTTCTTACGACACGCGTGAGAAATGATGAGGTGCTTGATCGATTTCTATTCCCTTATGCTTGTCGTTTACTGATTTATATTTCCAGTTTATGAGAATAACGATAACAAAACTATTGCATGATTGGGGAGAGTATTGTTTTTTGTTAGGCTTTTGGAAACTGTACACCAGCTGGAGAAGTATATATCTTAATAAATGATTTAAAAGTAGTTCAATAAATTCCTTATTTTCAATGTAGTGTAGGTACATTGTTATAACTTATTGACGTCAATTTTATTATTCTAGTTCTTTTAATCTTACAATAATATGGTATCACCCAAAGCTTTTATTTAAATTATTGTTCAAACTACCCGATTTGCCCGCCGCGACGGTTTTTACGACACGCGTGAGAAATTATGAGTTGATCGATTTCTATTACCTTATGCTTGTCGTTTACTGATTTATATTACCAGTTTATGAGAATAACGTTATTAAGACTATTTTATGAATCGGGAAAGTAATAATATTTATATTGGACGTTTGAAAACTTAGCCAAGTGAAATTGATCGTTTCTGGTTACGGACTGAATTACTAGTAAAATTGACGAGTAGCAGTATTAGTATCAAACCAATTTTTGCTGAGAGACTATGTGTATACTGCTCTATTAACTAATCAGCTCTTAAATGTTCCACTGCAGGCTCTTACAGGTACCGCAGTTTGGAGTCACGGGACTGACAGTACATGAAAAGTGGTTCGGATTAGTCCTAAATAAAGAAATCTGTAGGATTACGAGCATGTCTAAAAAGGATGTAATTTGCTTACTATCCTTAATATCCTTAGTATAAGCGTGATGGTGTTATATAAACCAAATTTGTGTTTAATAAAGCACTTTAAGCTTTGATATATGTCATTCCACTAAGTAGTTATAACAATAACCTAGTTTGATTGGAGCCAGACTGGCGGCCGGCTATAAAATTATCGCCAAATTTTATACCATTACGATATCAATATTTTCCTATTTAATATGGCGCCCAATGACTTGATAATGGCATTGTATGTCTGGCGACGGATTGACGGCTTGAATGTGTCATAGTTACCGTCATTGTTTGTTGATCACATGAAAAGCAACTATTCAGGACTTAGAACTTTGAATATGTTAGAAGTTAATTATCGTATGAGCTTGATAACGTCCTTTTGCAAGGTTGAGCTTCTTGCTGGTGACGGGAACTTATATCACAATGTCGGTGCATTAAGTCAACTATTAAATAAAAAATTTAACTAAACAAATCTTTTCTGAAAATATTTTTATGCTTCTAGAATTTTAGTAGATATTGGAGCTTCTAAAGGATGAGAAAGGGTTAAAGGAATTAAAAAGGCGAAAATAAGAACTAAAGGCTGAAAGACTAAGACTAAAGGGACATTTGGAATCTAACTCCCTCAACACAGAGAGAACAAATCAAATTATTCCAAACAACTAATCACGGTGACAGACGCTGTTATCACTTGATTATAACGTCCCTTAGGATATGAAAGCAGTTAGTGAAATCTACTTGGTTAAGATAATAATTTAGATTGCTTTACCCATTGGCGCAATGCAACAATCCACGATAAATTAGACTGCCACGAAAACGTGCAACACAATCTGTTATTTGGTAGATAGAACAATAACGGATTGTAGAGTAATTGTTTTGATGGTACGTCGTGGTTGCTTTGTTAACTTCGATGCTTAAGTAATTAATATACCTACTTAAATTTTATTGGAACTCTATGGTTACTGACAAATTAACTGTATATTATAACGACTAAAAGTAGTAATAATTCTGTAGCTAATTATCTCAAAATAATTAATATTAAAATTTTACTAATTTTACACTTTACATTCGGTCATAATATGCCAAATCACATCCTTTGCTAAATATTGACCTATTTTAAATGTTTCTACTTTAATTCGATCATGTTTTTTACTTATCTATAGTCTCTCTGTTATCACAAAACATCAGAAAATCTCGTCAGCGGTCTGTCCCACCTATATTTCTTGGTCCATAACAAAACAATTTAAACATATCATTGCATTTGTGTATAATTAAACATTATTTTTGAAACTTATTTAACGCTACATACTGAATAGGAATCAGAGACTTCGTTTTCATCAACAGGATGTAAATAAGCAAGAAGTCAAGTAAAGAAAACGAACAATTATAAATAAATACAATAAAAAATGTTAAACTTGTAGCTGAACTTAGACCCGCATTCGTCTTAATAATGCTTTTTACCGATTGGTCACCTTGCAATTTTCTCTTCTCTTCTTATCTTTTTCCAATTAACAAAGTAGTTGATCGTCGATAAAGTTTACTACTTTACACAGATTGGTAAAGCAAAGGACCCGCAAGACTCATTTTCAAAATTTCCTTGTACCTTGAACTCTTACCATAACGACTCCATCTCTGACTTTTAAATTCAATGTTTTAATTGATGACGTTTACTTCAAACAAAATAAGTTCACTGTTGCCATCGACTTTATACAAAAAAAATTCTCAATCCTTATCTATCAGCCGTCTTAATTTTTTTGAAAGTACCACATTTACCTGACTGACGACCTTAATCGTCTGATTTTATGGGTGAGTGTCGACAAAAATAAAGTACCAAACCTATTGAATGGTTTCCATTTATTTTTTCCAAAAATTAATAGATTCCTTTCAAATAGTTTCGATAGCTGACACATCGCGGTGTTAACCTTAAGGATTGTAGCGCCCTCATAAAAATGTTCGATTCAAATCGCCGCTTCACCCTTGTTCCTTTTTTACCTCCTCACCCCGTCGGGAGGGGGAGGAGGGGGTGAGGTGCGCGCGCATATAAAATCAATACGGTCCGTGTTACGCACAAAATATACGGTGGCGACGAAAAGAGATGTCATGGTCAGCTTATCGATATTAATTAGTTTCGACACTCGACGAGTCGCTCGTAAAAATAGGGGTGGACTATTATGTTGCTTACATTTAACGTTTATTTGTCGAACAAAGTAAAATTGAGCTAATAGAAATGACAGATGAGGATCAAACTATAATGTGACCTTTTGTAACAGAGAACGTAAGACTGTAGGGTTAGATAGAAGTTGGTTTGGGCTACTCATACTACTTCCTAGATACATTTCGGACACAGTTAATCAAGCGGAACCACTTTTTTACAATAAAGTTAGAAGCTCTATTTTGAGTAGGAATGTTTTTGAAGGCTCTTGAAAAGTTTTAGTCTTTAGCTAGTCTTTTATAACTGTAATCTGTCTAACATATTTTTTCATATTTAAATTGACCGATTGTGAAGTTTTTCTTTTGAATTTCTTATAATACTTTCTTAAACTAGTTCTGTACCTAGAGCTTATAAAAATAAACTTTTTAACGAGATTTACATTTCTTGTAGGGTACGGTAAGGGTACGTAAATAAAATTTGTTAAAAATATGTAGGTACTTACTTATAAAATATTTAAGTACCATTATATACTATCTTACTTCAGGGAAGGGCTTAGTAATAAAGAGAACCTGAGCTTACTTCTTCCACGCTGGTCAGAAATATTGACTGTAGGCCTTCCATATTTGTTTTGCTGAGATAATATCGCACAATATCTACAGGATGAGTTGGGGTCAGTGATACCATGTATTTTAACCATAGGAGCACTAAATATAAAAAGTAAAATATGAAAATAGCCAATGTTAATCATAGTTAAAATTACGTACCCGATAATAAACATGTGTAGTTAAAATTTCATTAAAACGCAAGCCCAGCCAATCAATAATGAAATTGCTGTACAATGTACTCCGCGACCGCCACTCTGTAATATAAACTAATAGACATATTAACAGCTACGTGGCCTATTGAATTATCGACAAAATTGTCGACAACATCCCATCCTTATTGACATCACGATATCTATAAAGCATGATTAATTACTACAAAATTTGCACATTTCTACAGGAATAATTCCTGTTTTGAATTTGTAATCCAATAATTTAAATTACGTTTTTTTTATTAAAGGTTTTGTTTTTTACAAAAGGGAAGTGGAGTTTTAAAATAATCTTCTAGGCATCTATTAGTTTTAGCAATACTTTGTTTAAGGTATGGAAATCCAGAATTAACTTCGCAATGAGGGGCTATCAGTGTTAAGGGCATAACAAACTCGAACTGAAAATCACACGGTGTTTTTGTCATAACATACCCTTGTATTTAAAACCTGTGTTTGACGTGTTCTGTTGTTAAAACATTTTCAAAGGTAATGAGCTCTCGTACCTAAATCATTTTAAAGTAACATCATTATTTTCAGTTACATTTACTCTGATTTAAGATATTTATAGTTAAGTAGTGTTAATAAAAAATAAACGAAGTAAAGAAAGAATAAACAAAATACAGCCTAATTAAAATTTTCTCACTTAATTCATCCCGCTGACTTCTGAAAAACAAACGATAACAGAAATTGTGAGAGATCTCATAAAATCCAATTAATTTAACGGGGGAGTGTCGCTTTCCCCGAGACGTGATTAAAATAACAAAAAAGATCCATTACCCGCTATCTTCGACTGAGGCCTGAGTGGCACAGGCGTGGTGGGAATGACACAAGCGGTGTAGCTCGAGGCCGAAAATTTAACGGAATTAAAATGTAAGAGATTTTTGGTGCAATTACTCAGTGTAAATACTGTTTATCAACTTCCATGTAATGAAGTAAGCAACAGTTGCACGACATTTATGAAACTTATAATTAACTTCAGAATTTTCTGAGCTTTAAGTTTTGAACGCTAGTATAAGCTAGTGCAGATATTGAGCAGTGATTAAAAGACTTAAGTAGTTAATAGACATTCATTAAAAGTTTACATGTAATGTTTAATTTTAAATAAATCATCTAAACACACGAATCTAAATCAGCTAAAACTAATTTAGTTTATGATTAATTTCAATCATTGGTAGATTCATATTTAGCAATCAGTCGTAGTATTTTGAAATAGAGCAAATGAAAATTCAATCCACTTGGTGCGGTACTGTTAACACAAAAAGATAATATCCCTTCTCGTACCGCGTGTAAAGTAAAAGGGAACTGTCGGATATCTGACAAAAAACTATTATTAGGGTATAAATTCTAGGATGGCGATGACATAGAATGATACATATAGCTAGTACGTAGATATGGACATGAAACGGCTTTACTCTATCTCCATTATTTTGTGGACTAGCCGTAAATCCAGTGCACAAGTATAAGTGCTGGAAATACACTGGCGGATGCCTGAATACGATATGAGATGCAAACAGTTTGGAGGGCATTCGTTGAAGTGTACGGTGATCGCTATTCAGGAATGTCCGTTGCCTCTTACGAACTCCACGGGTATGGAACGCTACGTTTGTTATATTCTAAAATTAACAATAATAAAAGTAAATGAACTTCAAATACACCCTATACCAATTAGCAGCTAGTTCGTTAATTAAATAGATACATTTTAGTAAAAGACAATACAGAAAAATAAATACCTTATTAAAACAAACCAAATTACAACTCAATGAACAACAAAAACTCCTTGTACTTAATCCACAAATTGACTACTTAATCCACAAAGTTAGTCCTCTAATATCATTTAGAGATTATTTAAGTAAAAGTCCAGTTATTTTCTGAGTACACCAATCTCGAGGTTTAATCCAGTGACAATTGGATTTTCCGACCAGTAGCTACGCTTGCCTTTGGTCCCGGAAAGTACCCAATATACATCGCATTGGGGACTTGGAGTATTAAATCTGTGCTTTCCGGAAACCAATGTTAGGGCTAATTATTCAATCATTTCATTCTTGTTACCATAATGAATGTGTGTGGTTGACTGAGTTTTGAATATTGAGTTACTTTTGAAGGGTTCCCGTTTATTCGAGCAAAAGTTTTTTGTAATTTTGACAGGGTAATTAATATGCTTCGTTATTAGGTCATTGGTTTGTTTAATATTTTCACATTTTGTTATGATTATTTTGTTTCAAACAATTCATTGGTGTTCGGTGGGTCTTAATTATTACTGCTAATATCGATCAACGATTTGATCTGATGACTTCTGTTGTGTAGTAGTTAAAGAACATAGATACTTCGCAAAGGTCGCGGATCCGACTCCTAACAGTAAAATTGTATGTATAAACATGGCTGTTAATTTTGATCTCTTCGTTGAAACGCATGTACCCACAAAAGAAAATTATTCTGGTTTATCCGTGATTGTCGATCATGGTACAAGTTACAGTTAGTTTGAGGCTAGGAGATATCGTTTTGTAGCTGTGAGGGAGCTGTAAGATTCTGATGAAGCATATTTAACCCCCAGCTAGGTGGACCGACGACCCAAAAAGGTCTCTGAGTTGGACTGAATGCGGAAGGCGCAGGTCCGTGTTCTGTGGCGCGTGTTGGGAGAGGCATATGTCTTGCAGTGGACCGCAATAGGCTAGTTGATTGATTGATTGATTGATATTTATCTATTTCTGAAGATACAAACAACTTCCTCTTTTTATGGCGGGTTAGTTAATCATAATTACTCTTACAAAACTTACTATAATATCCTCTATCATTCTGATATCACTTATCATGCTATAACGCGATAACATTCCCTCAGGCAATGTCGGACATGCTTTTGATGAAGTTCATAATGTATTAACATTAATCATGGATGTATCTTGGGTTAGGGATTTACTTGATAACCCTTATATTATGTGTAATGTCTTAAGTCTAATCCTATTTGTATGTAGCAGTAGGGATAGTTTTCATGTAATAATTTGCTAATTTAGTTAGGTCGTTATAAGAACTATGGGTTTTTGTATTTCATTAATACTTTTGTTTGGTGTGTATTTAGTTCGTTTTAGTCGCTTTGTCGAGACTAATGAACGTAATTTATTCCGTGTCTTGAAGGAACAAGAATACATTTCATCCTGTAACACCTGTTGTAGAAAGAAAACTTGATAAACCGTCTAGCCAGCATAGTACTTATTAGTAGGCTAAGTTGCCTTCTAGGGGAGATCTCAGAGTTATTTCTCAAAGAGAAAATGAAAAAAGCTTTAGCTAAATTATTCCTAACAAAGACTGCGACATCAGTTAAGTTTAATAATAAGATCTCTTGCTGAAAAGCTATTGACAGATGTTAAATTGAACTTTCAGAGCTTAACAATACTATATGAAATATAAATTAATTTCAAACAATATTATCATACTCCACTACTTGCAAATCTAAACCATATACGGCAAAGTTTCTACAACTACCCTACATAACTTCAGAGAAAGCGGTGAAGGATATATCTAAGTACTAGGAATTGTCACCGCAATACGACCTCCAAGAACCTTGAGAGTACAATCTACACTAGTTAGGTTTAGTAGGTAGATGTGCGTCCAACTGGAAGTTTACTTTGTAAGTTTTATGACAGTTTTGGTACGTTTTGGGTTAGAAGAGATTAGGAGTCTAATGAGATAAGAAATGAAAAGAACTTTTGGATTATTAACTTTAAAACTTTCGTGTTTCATTTTAAATAATTATTATTAACACGTATATTATTTTGGTAAATATTTAGTAATAATTTACCTTTGAGGCCGACGTTTCGGCCAGGTTACACCAGCCATGGTCACGAGTAGACTGGTCAAAGGTAAATTATTACTAAATATTTACCAAAATAATATACGTGTAATAATAATAATAATACGTGTACTTACCCGTATTAATAATAGCTTTTGGATTCTTAATCGTAAATAAAATTTAGGAAATTTATTTAAATTACAATTCTATCATCGATTAATGTTAAGAAATTTATCGTAGATATTTTAATATTTGTCGTTTTTAATATCACATTCAGTGATGGTACAATGAAGCTGGGTCGCATGGCTTACGGTCACGGTCGCAAATGTTCCTTCCCCGATCCTCGAAATAGGATCCTATCTTCTTAAAGATGGTTAACATATTAAGTATATACTAAAGTTATCTTTTTTAACAAACTCAGTTTAACTATGATTTGAATTCATTCATTTTCTAACAGGCGTGATCTAAATTCATCATGAATCGTTGAACTGCTTACGTCATAATTTAATATCCCAAACCCATAATATGTGACTTGTGACTTATATGAAAACATAAATGTGCCAAGAAGAATAATATCAACATATAATACTCGTAACTATAAATCAAGCTGTCAACTATACTGTAATACATTTAATAATAAAATACGTTCCCTAGCGAGTGTCTATGTAATATATGTACTTAGTTGAGTTCAGCGAAACTTGGACTTGCTTGAGCACATATTGGGCACAACTTGTCAACTCCGCTTAGAAGGCTCCTAACTTTATCGTGACAAATACACATTCTTGTACTGATGGGAAATCAATAGGTTCCTAAGCGTCGTCTTTCTGTTTTGTTCAAACAAAGTATGGCTTGTTCATGTCTTAAATGTTTTTATGAAACTTGTGCAAAATGGCTTTTATCGTTATTTGGAGTATTGTTACGGTTGTTTGACTGTAAATATTTTGTGCTTCAATAAACAAGGAATCGACTTCGTAATCTACTTTAAGTATTGAATCGAAAACAAGGAATTTAAATTTATTGAGTTCCGGATTCTGGAGCGTTACATACTTATTTACAAAATATTTATCCGTCAATGTATTTCCTTGAATATCCGCCATTTTCTGTTAATTGTTCACTTCAAATATATATTTAATTGGCCATTAACGTTGAATACTTTATGGATATTAATAATACCTTGTCGATGTGTAACTGGATCTAGCCTACTGAGATAAATATATATTTATATATTTTTTCATAGTACCTATCAGTAGAAAGTAAGCAACAGCCTGCAACATGGTACGTTGATGGGATCAGATGGTGGATTCGCGTTCTCGAGACCCTTCTCGACATCAGACCCCAAAACCAAACAAAAATTCACAAAGCATTTCCTCCACGTAAAAAAGTTGTCTACGTGTATCAAACAGTAATCAGGCTTGTGTTTTTTTCAGTATTTTTTCTATAATCTTTATAAAATACAGCCAATTTCCCTACAAATTATAAATTAGGTGCTTTATCCTCCATATAAAGCTACGATTACACAACATTCATAAATAATTTTATAATCAACAGAGTCAACAAAATTATCCTAGCGAACGTCGATATTTTTTTTTCAGTTCTTTCATAAAATTATAATGAAGTCGGCTCGGGTATAAAATTTATGCGGTGATCAAATTAATTTATAGTTGGTGTTCGAAACGTAACTGATATACAGAATGATCGTGAGTTATATTGGTATTTATTGGACTAATAGTTCCTCTTTCCATTGCCAGCTTAAATAAGGCTTTGCTAATATAAATTTAGGGATATTGGTTATTTATTAAGGCTTAGTTTTTGTAGAGGTGATGAAACTAGGTCATGTTTTATCATATTATGTCAGTGAGAATAATTAACAGGTTTGGTAGTAGATGAAGAGTTCTTCTTTTACATGGGTTTTGACGTTCTCGGGTAAAGATTCGGTGAATGAACTGTTACGTTTCTGTTTAAGGAGTAGAATATAAAGCACGGACATATTTCTAATAATGGAAAAAGTACAATGTATCCTCAACATGTACTACGCCGTTAAGCTACTACGTTGGCAAGGAGGATATAAAATCAATAAGTATTTATTTCATGATGCTTCTTTCTTCCGCTTTATTTATTTAAATTCCCTGGAAATATAAAACACTGTTGTTAACAAGAAATCTGCAGAATAACCGCAGGCTAGCTGATCGGCTCTTCTTACATAAAGGAATTTATTTTAAAAATTAAAACCTCTTTACAAAAGCCTTTCGAACTTTATACGACGGTAAAGTTTGTAAAGCTATGTGGCGGGTGAATATTTAAACTTCATCGGGATACGTAGTGTGGCCAGATTAAATAACAAATTTTATTCCACCTTTAAAATTAGGTAAGCTTGAAAGTTTATTATCGAAGTCGTTCAAATCGGCCAGTGTTATCTATTAATTAAGTTGGGAATGAAATTCTGTGATCATTTTAAATTAAAAATTGAGAAAGAATTTACAATAATAAAATTATATATAGGGAGTTCATATTACTGCCGATTAATATTTTCACAGTCCGGTTTGTATCGCATGCACAAAGGATTTCAAATAAAAAATGTCACCACCTCTTTTCATTGCGCGTTTCTCGTAAAAGATGACAAAGCGAGATTCAAAAAGTAGCAACCCTAGAGACGGAAAACTCTTAACCAAATAGTTTGATTAGCGAAGAATTATTAGACAAGTTTCCTTCCGCCGACAAATTAGACCAAACACAGCTGTGTGTAACTTAAACATTAATACTTATTAAAAACGCCCTTTTTCTTTTACCATCAAATGGAACACGTCCGACTAAAATATCAGCACAATCTTACTTTCATTACTACATTAAAATATATAAAATTTTCCCCAAAAAGTCAACACGTTGGTAACATCAGTAGGTACGTTATGTAAATTTCTGGGAAACTTTTTCCCCCGTCCTTTGCATTCACGGGAGACAAATGGTTCTCCCGTCAAGTCACTCAGAGACACCTATTAATCATTTTCTGTGAGAAATCTATAGGCAAGTTGAAGAGTCAACCGTATGTACTGAAAACGCCATTATTTTTAAGCAGATTAATGTACGGTTCTATGCCTGAACATCACCTGATAATTCTTTAGCTGGTAAAACAACAACTGGTATTTTTTTAGCAGGTGGTGTTTTTCTTCATACAAAAATACTGCTGTAAAATAGAGTTGTATTCACAGACACAGCAGATCATTGCTTTACTTTGCCATTTTTGCTTTAATGTCCAACGTTAGGTTACAGCCTCGGTTTTTGTAAAGTACATGACGAGTACGCAACACCAAAAACAGCGATAATGTAGTTAACTAAGAACAAAAGAAGGGTTTCATTGAAAATGTACTTAAGTAACTAGTGCAAGAAAATATGGATAACGGGCAAAACTTTTTATGATAAATGCACTTGCGCTAAAAGCTCTTCGAAACTTAAGGTCTTCTGTCGCATGTAGAAGAGTCCTCTTAAGTTTGTTTTTCATTTTAGTTTTTGTCTCCTAAAACACGACTTATTATAACAATTTCGGTGTCAAAATCGGACGGGCCATATCGTCCCTTACAAAACGCTACCGGATTCGCATTAAATACTAAACCACTGTGATCCCTCTTTACTACGACATTGGGGTCGTGAAAAGAACCTTGAAGTACCATTTAAAAAGATCGGAAAACTGATAGGAGAGACTATTCATGCCTACCAATCATTGACTTCATCACTGCACTATATTCACGTTTTGCATTAGGTTTGATGCCGTTAAATTGCCGTGTCATTCTAAAACGATAGTACTGTCATCACAAGATTGCTGTAATAACATGGTACAACCTCATTTGGACTCCCTTGAAATAAAAATAAACATAATATCTAAGTGTATACTTACAATATTCAATATTCACCTCATACGGGCGACAGGAACGTGCCTTTCTGTCGATTTAAAACAAATTAAAAAGACATTCGTACCGTCTGCATGGATTTCTTTTTTAATTTCCCCGTCGAGTTGTGTATAAGGAGTGTGCAAGTAAAAAATGGCGGTGATCGCACCAAACGAGTGCCGAGTACGGTTAAGTGTAGGGATGGTGCTCGGAACTTGCCGGCATTCCCGCCCTCTAGGGTTGTCGACAACTGACAGCTGAAATTATGATAAATTATATTATCGTTGAGTGTCAACAAGGGTCAAGTACTTTGGTTGTGGAGAACCTTTATATACGGGTATCGTACTGTATATTTATTACATGAATTTACTTTTGACAAAGTTGTGAGACTAATTCCTAGTAAATAAAACATCTTTGAAAAGAGCGCATTAAGTTCTAGTTTATTCTAGACTAGGTTATTTTATTATACACGAGTTTAACACCCGATGTTACTACCTCATCAGCTCATATCAGGAGTGTCGTAAAAAACGATAAAATGAAACTTATCATTAAACTCTATGTTTAGCCACCTGGCAAGATCTTTTCATGACCTATTCCATTTATAGGAACAAAATCTTATTTGTTTCTTTTGTTAATTGAATCATAAATAAGACTTATATTCATACAAACTATCTGTTAGTTCTAAGCAACAACCATTTCAGTACATAGTTAACTGTAACAACTTTTACTGAGCAAATAAAACAACTTCCAAGACATAAATTCTAAAGTACTGCAATAAAAAGAAAACAAGAAAGGCTTCCTTCTAATTTTTCATCGTCTCATTTATCTTGTTAAATAATTGCGCTGACTAATTAGTACTGGCAACCCTAATTCTTTCCGATCCTTTAGTGTTGGACTTACAAGTGTCCGCTCGGAATCTGCATGCATTTACATAAAGTAGTTCCCGGACTTTTTCAAGACTTGTCCGTCACTAGTGGTTTTATTTGTCTAAGAATTTCATTACAAGAGGCACGGCTTCACCTGACTTTAATTTGCTCAAAACTTTTGAAGGAAAACTTTGGCAAAAGAACGTTGGAATTTCACTTCGTTTGGGGAGCACAACGTATTTTCTTGGTGGAAAGTTGCTAATGATCTTGCAAAATTCTTAATTCAGTAGATTCATGCTGTTAGAATGCAGATTTTTACATGCGCATAATTATTTGAATAGATTTGGTGGATTTCTGTTTCTTTATTTCAAGTATAATATTGCTATATTAGTTATGACTTTTTAGTCAACCAGAGGAAGTTGACAAATTCATCAGGTAAATTTATTGGATTTGGGATGTTTTGAAGTCCTCTTTCTTGTCAGTACTTTAAGGTCCCATTGTAGCGGCGGAAGTTTACTTTGTTTACATGTACCACATTGATCAAGCTGACTTTGTACTCTTCTTTAGATATTTTACACTTTTAGAAATGATGAGCAAGAGTAGAGTCTAGTCAATACGAAAATAAATAATTGCAGTACTGTTGTATTTATCACTGATAGTCACTAAACAATTCTAACAAAGGTGTATAGGTAAAAATAAATAGAACCAATATTTTTGGCGAGACGTACCATTCCGGGGTGGTACTTTTAGTGCCAACTGGCAAGTTTTCAGCGACATTCACGCTCTGCCGTCTGCACTGTACTGTACTGATTGTGTTCACCACCTTGTTGGCTTTTTTTTATTTTTTTTGCGAACTTGTTGGTGATACTTATTACTTTAGAAGTTAAATGCAATTTTGTATGTTTCGTGTTTGATTACTTCTTCGTTTATAAAATTAATTGGACAGTTTTTTTGCAACAAGTTATAACGTTATACGGTCAAATGTGTCATCACTCCATCTTATAAGTGCAGAGGTTCCCACTTTGAAAGGGTATTTAAAGTTAGGTTTTTTATTAATAAAAAACTAAAGGGCTTAGTCAAGTATTCTTTCCTTTGTTTCCGTAGGGTGAATATTTGCAAAATTCTCCTAAGCTGACTTTTACTACACTTCATTTTATTTCCTCACCACCAGGACTGTTTTCAATCCGGTTTAATTCCTAAATCAAAGCTCAAGTAGCATTTCAATCAAATTATCCAACTTAAAACAGTGAATAGTGTTTCTCTCTGCTATAGAAAATTCAATCAAATCAACAATAGCAAACACTCTAAACGAAATAGTTTTCTAAATAAGCTGGAACAATTCAGCAAAGGCGTAACTTTTGCAATATCTACACTCGGACGCTCTCGGACAGTGATGTCGACACTAGAACGCTCATTGTCTGACACTTTAGACACCGGTCCACAATACAATATTTATTAATACATTCGACGACTTTTAAATTTGGAACTTTGAAGATTTTTAAACTACTTTATGGTTTGACGTGATTCGACGTTGTTCTTTATTTTCAAATTTTAAATAAATATACTTTGAAAACTATTGTTTTTGTGCCTGTTGGAGTTACTGACGAATGCAACAACGTTAACATTTCGAATAAGATTTTAACCAAAATTAGTTTTAGAGCAATGTCGAAATTATTACTTTTTATGTCGGAGAAAAAAACTACTAAACGCAAAGTAATGCAAATTAAGAACATCATTAATTTAATTTTATTAAGTTGGTAATAGTTATATCATCTAAACGTAGTTGTATATACAGACGTTTGTTGGCAGCTCTGCTACGAGTGTAATTCCTGAGAACTTTCAGTTTTACAGTACTAGACTTTGCACTTAGGTCTCTCGTATTCACCCTCCGTTGCCCTGTCGACTTCATCCATACAATTGTACTGACTTGTCGACGGAGCGACCGGGTTAAATGGAGAAACATACTTTTATTTTATTATATGCTTTATTTTTATAAAAATAAAGTGAAGTTTTCTATGCATTAAGCTTATTGATTTGACTTACGTTCTAAAAGCTTTCTTTTAAAGTATATTAGGGTAGGTTGTGAAACTTTTCGTATGTCCAATTCGAACATTATAGAAATGGCGTATACAGTCCAGTAATTTAGGCACCTTATGACAAACAGAAAGTTATATCGCTATGCCTTAATGTTTCCAAGTATGCATAGTAATAATTATTGCATTTTTAACCGACTTCAAAAAAAGGAGGAGGTTCTAAATTCGGTTGTATTTTTTGTTTATAAAGTTATTATGGCCTGCGCGCAAAGCACACTAGCAACTATACTCGCTGGAGAATGTTTAGGGATAGCAACTGCTGAGCAGAACGCGAAAGACCCCTCACACTATTGATTGACAACCTGCTAGTTTGAACCAAGAAAACAGGAATTGACCTATGCCCACTAGTTCTCATTATTTGACTGATGACGTAAGCAAGTAAAGGGCTTCTAACACTAATACAAATACTAGTACAAACAACTAAGCACGAACAAGTCGTTAACATGACAAATGCCACGTACATTGTAAACTAAGCAGAGAGGTTGTAGTCAGTAACGAGCTAAGTTTTAACTATACGTGTCTAATACAACCTCACTAACTCTACTAGAGGCTGAAGCGCGTTTGTATTGGGTTTAACTTTCAAATTGTTGTAAATTGGAATTTAAAAAGTTTTGTTTTTGCTGGTTTCTTTTTCTTGGATAATTACGAAATACAGTTTTCTTAGTTGTATTTTTATCGTATAAAGTTAAGAAATTTGAACATTACTAAAGAAAAGCCTCCTTTAATAAATCATGTTTATTTAACAAAACCGTTCGTTTAATTTGTAACTAGGTAATCAATATTTATTTAGAACGATACGATACTTAAAACCCTAAAGCAACTAATATAGTTTTGTTTTATAAGCTGAAATGTGTATACCTACCTACCACGTTGTCTGTAACTCAAAGACAATGAATAATTTCGAGAATTTCTTGCTTAGCTAAGCGAAATTATTCTACAAAGACAATTTCGTTTACAAATTGTAATGTTGGTATTTTGTGTCTAAATAACTTACTTTTACTGTTAGTTGTTTAGTCTTATCTTCATTACTATAACAGCCTATCGATGTCCCACTGCAGGGACTAAACAGAGGGAAATTGCTCGGTTAAAACCACGCCCGGACAGACAGATTAAAATAGAGCTTAATGTCGAGATTCATTATTAATTAGTTCGGTTTGACGATTTTTATAGCTATGGGACCTTTTGCACTAGTAATGCCCCAACAAAATGGAATAGATAGACAATTAATTTTTGGCTTATAGGAGAAAAACTGCATTATATTTTCGTCAGGAATCTTGGCAAAAAATTAAACAAAAGTGACATGAAAACGTGGTTTCACTTACTGTATTGTACAAAAAAAGCTCTAGCACTCTTTCATCCCAACTCAATAAATAAATACTTATACAAAGCAGTCCAGGATCTAATACATATTAAACCTTCATATTGTTTACCAAACAAAGACTATATCGATCTATTCGATGTTCAGTTCTTGTAACAAATAGACGGTAGACACAGCGTCTAGACTCAATAACATCCACCTATCCGCTCATAATTAATTCACAAGTCTTTGTTACAAGTTCAATACACATACATTGTGAAGATCTTGGACGTTTGTCTGTGTTTAAATTTAAGCAGAAGTTACAGTGTAGTAGATGTTTTAGCGGTTCTCCTTTTTTGTAAAAAACGAGTTTTAAATTAAAAGATTAAAACATCAACAATCGCTTGATTAATTAAAGTGGTCAAAAGTAAAGTTATCTTCTTTCATATTATCTCTTCTTAAATATTATTTAGATTTCATGTTGGTTCCTAAGTTTTTGAGTATATTATTTGCATGGTTTCTGTCTCCTTTACATCATTTATATCAGTTTTCATATCTAGGCATATGAAAACGGCAGCAACTATTTTCCCATAGGTAGGCAAATACAACTCTGTGTGTAGGGAAATACACTAATGTGATAAAAAGTTTGCACATGTTTTGAATAAAGAATATTCATTAGCATTTTTTAAATTGCAGAAATAATCTCTGGCTTCATGAATACTGTAATAAAATCATCTGCCACAAGCTCCAATAGCGCAAGCATCGTTAAATTTTGTCATAAAAAAGAAACAATTATTTTGTTTTATATACTCACAGATTTTGGTGATCGTAAACTTTTATAGCATTTACTTCTGTATTGTAAGAACGGACTTTAAAATATTGGATTTGTTATTGAACTTTTTGATACGAAAATTTTCTTAAGTATGGCGCGGTTACGCTGAAGAATAAAATGCAAGGATTGACACGATGTTAGGTATAAATCCGCAAATGGTTATTAGCCAGGTTAGTTATAATGAAAGTAGTATATTACAGCCCGGAAGTGAGTGACATGGACATAAATATATGCGGACCCTCTTTTTAAAACGGTTTTTGCTACATTCAAATGAGATAGTACGTTTTCCGATTTAATCTGACCTTAAAATGTAAAAAGGTTGGGTTAAACTACATTCCGGAATCAGCGTATTGTTCTAATTTCTCTTAACCATTCTAAAATAATTCCATATTTATATTATATTTCCTAAAATATTTGTTGATATCTCAAAGTTATTACTCCGACCCTCTTTAGTTTAACGAACTTAATTATTCATTTTAAACTCTATTTATAATACCATTAAGACTAAAATACCTTAGCCTTAAGTATTGTTTTCCATGAAAATGGCATTCTGTATAGTACATTGCACCCTTTGTTTACAGACGGTAGGTAATATCTTAACCTCAAACAGCAGTGTATAACAAATTTAATGGGAAACAGTGAACGGGGCTGACGTGTATTAGGTTACGGGTTGATGCCCTTTACTTGAAACACACTGTCGGCCAACTTTTATAGGAGTTAAACTTTAAATTTTATTTAGGTATGTATACTTTTATCTATACTAATATTATAAAGAGGTAAAGTTTGTGTGTTTGTGTTGGGACGTTGTAGGGGGTAATCTCTGGATCTAATGAATCGATTATAAAAATTATTTCTGTGTTGAATAGTCTATATTTATGAGGAAGTGTCATAGCGTGATACTACATGTTTCACGCTATGACTAATAGGAGTGGAGCAGTAATGAAATATGTTTAAAAAAGGGACGCGTTTTTTTCGCCGCCCAACGAAGTGGGCACGGTGTAATATAAATTATAATATAATAGTGTAATATAAATAGAAAAAGAAAAATATTATTTTTCTTTTAGTACAGGTGATAATAAGTGCTATGATGTTTGATTGGCGTGCTGAATGACTTTGTATTTCTGCATACTTTTATACCATTTGCTTAAAGGTTAATTAATATTTATACTATTTCTTGTTTATAATAATATAAATGTTATCTTTCTCGAAACGATAAAGGTTATTACATTTTGAATTAATGTAACTAAATTTAATATTATGAGTGAAAATACTTATAACTTGCGATGAACCTTTTTGCTTATTTTAAAGTTTCATACAGGGTTGTTCACCTGTTGTCTTAGTTCAGGCAACCCCCCCCCCCCCCCTCTCCTCTAGTCTAGACAATTCTGACAGGTATGTCTAACAAGAGGGAGGAAGATACAAATTGATTATTATTTTTATCATTTCAGATAATGTTTGCTTTTTGGTACTGAGTAAAAAAAAAATAGATACAAATATTTGAACGGTTTACTAACGATTAAACTAGGCCTAGGTGATCGTTGTGTCTTTTAAATATAATATTCATATGGGTAAATATTTTTTAAATAAAAAGGGCATTTTAGATCGAGGTTTTTAAAAGAGGTCGCGTGTAAAAAGGTAGCCCAACTCAGAACAATAATTATTTGTATAATCCAGAAATACCCGTGGTGAGCCTAGATGTTTAATTGTCACTTAAAATGACGTTTAAGTATATCAATTTCGTACTATAATGTTATTTCAATTTTTTTGCCGTACCTATGTGGCATGATCCTAATGACAGAGATTTTTGGAGATAAAATGAATTAAAAACTCATAGTTTGAAAGAAAGAAAATTTATTTATTCACACACAAATAGAGGCACAAAGACAAATAGGTACATTACATTGGATAGATAAGAAGATATAACACTGAAAATAAATAAAACAATAATTAAAACACAAGTAGTATAAGAATATTATTAATAATATTATTATTCTGTCGTCTCTGCCTACCCCGGACGGGATAAGGCGTGAGTTTATGTATGTATGTATAAGTATGTATGTAGTATAAGAATACCTGTTACCTAGGTACCTGTAGTCAGTGAACGCTCCACTGCAGCTTGCATTATAACTTACCAAGGTTTTCATACATGTTTTTCTTTATCCACAGGCAAGCAGTGGCGCGGAACCCCAGGTGGCCGTGCTATGCGAGGCGGGGGGTACCTACCACCCGCAGTACATGTCGGCTGCCGGACGGTGGACCCCCGACCTTACCACTAAGCCACACAACTGCTTGAGGGACAAGATGGAGATACTCGACTATTGCAAGAAAGTAAGTGGATTTAGTAAAGTCTTATTTTTAAAAGCTTTTATTTAACCTAGCTCTGTATGTTTCAAGATTTATAACGACAGATTAAAGATTTTACTTCGTGTGGTGACGGAGTAAGAATACAATATGTCACCACCCCATCTCATCCCATGTGTGTCGTAAATACCGACTAAGGAACTATCCGTGAATATTATCTTTACGAAATAAGAAGAAGGAAAACTTGAAATTAAGCTCTATACCAATCTGTCTGACCAGCGTGGTATTAGTAGGCCAAGTATCCCTCCGTCACGGGAGGAGGCCCGTCCCTGCATTGGGACATTAGTGGGCTGTTTTGATGAAGGATTTTACTGTAACTGTGTAGTTGAATCACATAAAAAAAAAGATTTGAATGTTGTTTTTGACCATTAATTACAAGCTTTTAAAAACCCCGCGACACAGGGCTCAACCCCTAGTGCAGGTCTTGTCTTTTAAAATACACTTATAAGAAATAAAATGAATAAATTCATTACGTATTTTGTATTTTACTTTGAGTAATATCTAGAAGGTAGGTAAGAAAATAAAAAAAGGCCTAACCTACCTTTACGTATATATCTCCGTGACCGCGACTTAGTGACTCCGTCCCCTAATCTCGTTAAGACACCGCTTAACATACAATTCCCCTTCTCTGTCTACTGTTAATTTGTTCAAAAACTAATTGTTTAACGTATTTTAACGCTTACTGATTGGTAGCCAAAAGGGGCTTTATTAAATTTTGTCTTAAGTAAGTTACGATTAAGAGTAAATAGAATTTTGGTGATTAGGAAATCAAGTTTTGAGATTTAAACATGGGCTTCTTTTTCAATAGGCTCCAACCATTAAATGTAAGTCTTTTAAATATTCATTCTTGGAACTGACTCAAATGATTAAGACAACAACATAACATCATTTTCGCTTACTATATATACTAGCTTTTTACAGCCGACAAAAAAGCATCTCTAATCTATACCCATAGTAATATTATAAAGAGGTAAAGTTTGTGTGTGTGTTTGTGAGTTTGTGACGTTGTAATCTCTGGACCTAATGAACCGATTTAAAAAAAAAATCTGTGATGAATAGTCCATTTGACAGGGAGTGTCATAGGCTATATAGTATCACGCTATGACTAATAGGAGTGGAGCAGTAATGAAATATGTTTTAAAAAGGGACGCGTTTTTTTCGCCGCCCAACGAAGTGGACACGGGTCAGCTAGTGATGTATAAACCAGAATAGAGTAATATGATTGATTTTGACCTGCAATTGGCCAAACAAACTGAAAAAAAATAATAATTGACCTGTGTATTAATTATGGATGTCCCAAATAGTTTTTACTACGTCAACTCTCTAATGTAACAAGTCAACTTATATTTTAACTAAGTTAAGCATACAGTGCTTAATTTCGTCTCAATCTAAGGTTGGTTTTCCTAATCAAAAATTACATCATATATGGCTATCGAATTTCAAAGTTATTCAATGAAAATTACAAATTAAATACATTTTTATTTTACCCTAAAGTATAAACATTTTTGATGTAAATTCATGGCATGGGTCAAATAGATTTACGTACATGCCAATGTCAACCCTTTTAAATTGCCAAATTCCTTCCGTTTTGTGGAATGTCTTGATTTTATAAAGAATGTTACTCTATATGTATAGGGACATGATGTCATATCGCGATCTGCCCTTCAGTACAAAATTGATTAAATTACGACGATACAAATAATTTGACAACAGCGACGTATTTGTATGGTCTATTGACAAGAGAAGAATCATTAGTACAAAATGAATATCGAGCATCCTCAAATAACTAGCCGACAGTATCTTTGCGTAGAATATTCTAGATATAATTGAAAACGGGAGCCACATGACAGAGAAAGGTCAGGATACATTAGAATGAGACCAAAGCGTTTATGTTTGCGGCTTTAATGAGAATTGTTTGTGTGATCCAAAAAATATTGTGTTGTGGATGGATGTAATGTTACCGTACCATCAAAAACCTTGAATGAAATGACAATTAGAGATAATAGTTACTACATACTAGGTATAATCTTAATTGGATAACAAGATTTTTTTTTATAAATAAAATATTCCATTCATTTTCAGGTATACCCGAGTCACGACATAACGAACATCGTCGAAGCCTCTCACTATGTGAAAGTCAGCAACTGGTGCAAACTAGGCACTGGTAATGCAGCCAAGTGCAAGGTGACTCGATGGGTGAAGCCGTTCCGTTGTCTTGGTATGTCTCTATTACAAACTTATACTCAGGTTATTAAAATCAGTAGTACCACTGTTAAATATAAATGTTTTCTTTGAAATCCCTGTTGGTCTAATAACTATTCTTACTTGGTGCTGTAACTTAAAAAAAGTCTATTAAACCAATAAGATAAAATAACATAATTTCTCCATATTTATACTACTTACTCCTGAAAAACTTTGCAGGGGTACTTATTGCTTCTTACATGGAATCGTTATATGCCACCGACTATGGCTTAGCTATGCTTAAAAACATCGTAACAAAAATGAAAAATAATCCATTTAAATTTTGACTCCATCAAAACAAAACTTGGCAAAAATACGGCTTTGAATTCATTAAGAATAAACCCCAAGCTCGTTATTTTATGTAAATTTGCAATGCATAACTACAAAGATTATTTTCGGCAGAAGGTCCATTCCAATCGGATGCGCTGTTAGTACCTGAGAGCTGCCTATTCGATCACATTCACAATCAGTCGCGCTGCTGGCAATTCGCAAGATGGAACAATACTGCTGGACGTGCTTGCGCACAGCGAGGGCTGAAACTACGAACCTTTGCCATGCTGCTGCCTTGCGGAATCAGCCTGTTCTCTGGAGTTGAATTCGTCTGCTGCCCTAAGC
This sequence comes from Schrankia costaestrigalis, assembly GCA_905475405.1. Taxonomy (NCBI): domain Eukaryota; kingdom Metazoa; phylum Arthropoda; class Insecta; order Lepidoptera; family Erebidae; genus Schrankia; species Schrankia costaestrigalis. The sequence continues at coordinate 13,541,245 of FR997840.1, read as the reverse complement.
ATTTCAAGGGTGAGTAATTAACTTAATAATAATGAGTAAAATCTTTAATCATAATCAAGTGAATGTGTAAAAGCTACTATATTATTTATTTATTGTTATTTCATTTGTTTTGTTTACTTAATAAGTATTCCAATAGAAAAAACTTATGAACAAAAGATAAAATTAAACAATACATTTTCAATTTTTACAGAAAACGTAAAAATGCATAAGCCCATGGATGTCGGAGTACCCGTAAGCCCTGGAGGTGAAGAAATGTTAGCAGCTTCAGCCGCTATGGATGAGAGAGATGATGACTTGCTTGACGATGATGATGCTCTTGATGATGATGATGACGACGACTCCCTGAACCTTAGCGATGACGATGATGATGACGATACGGATGATGGTAAGAATAAAACATAAATAACAATAAAATTAATAAGAATTTATTTAAAAGGCAAAAATACTTACAGTAACATTAATGAGTTTGCTTGAGAATTTATATACGCATAGGCACGCCATTAGTTACTTTAATAAGAACTAATTAATGCTTACTTGCTTTTTTAAGACATTTAAATGCTTTACAAGGATCTTTTTAGAACACTTTTTTACTTCATGTTTGTAGACTACTGATATTTGTTGGTAGGTGTTACCTGACTTTGTAAAGTGTCATAAATGTATAAATTAAAGATAAAAACTAACAGTTATTTATTCTATCCCAGATATGGACGAAGACGAAGACGCAGATCTGTCCCGTGACGACGACGCTGAAGACGATGACTACACAGATGGTGATGACACCGCATGGCCTCGTCCTGAGACTTCGTCACCACCATCAACTACTACCACTAGTACTACTACTACTACCACTACTACGGTAAGTACTAATAAGTACTAACAAAGAGGCTAAATTACTAAGAGAGTTTGAAAAATATACTACTGCATCTTAAGTTCTAATTTCACTTTTAAGTCGTATATCGATTTGTCAGCAAGTTTAATTACAATTTAATGCAAATGTAAATGGGCCCACCTAGTCTTTTTTGTTGGAGACTTCTCAGGTGATTTGAATTTGAATGGATTAGGATGCAAGAGTTGAGCCGTCAATTTAGAAAATTTGTCGTTTCTCTCAAATTGACTAAGTAGCTTTAGCAAGTTGCGATGGCTTATTGATTCTGACATTAGTGACAAAATTCACTATCTGACGTAACTATTAAAAATTAACCATTGTAAGATATGCTTTGTTTCAATTTTCCCTGTTTGCTATTGATGGATATTTTTCCACGAAGTTCTTCTTCTTGTATCACAACACTTCAGCTTCAGTTATATGACAAATTTAAAATACTTATGATCTTTTAAAATTAATTACAGGCATCGACAGCGACCTCAGACCCGTATTTCTCTCACTTTGACCCTCGCACTGAACATCAAAGCTACAAGGATGCCCAACAACGACTGGAAGAAACTCACCGCGAAAAGGTAAAAACTTACGTTATTGTATTGAAATATTGACACTATCTTTAAAAACTACAATTATGCATTTATTCAGACAAGCAAGACCAATTATACCTACACATGTGCGTTATACCAACAGACTTATAGAAAATTCATCAAAATTTCATCTCCACAGATCACCAAAGTGATGAAAGAGTGGTCTGAACTCGAAGACAGATACCAACAGATGATGAACAATGATCCTTCTTCAGCACAAACTTTCCGTCAGCGTATGACTGCTAAATTCCAGGCTAATATTCAAGTAAGTATTCATTTATCTGCCGTATGCGTTTTAATTTTTATTATTTTGTCCTTATAACATACGAGTAAAGACATTAGCAAGGACTTCAAGAAAATCCATAAAAATAGCAATTTTTCCAATTTTGTTTTAACTTTTGGGAGTGAAGGATTAAAATGTAGCATTTGCAGCAAAATAATGTCAATGAAGAAGTGATACACTGTAGAGTCACTTACAGTATAACCTAAACTGAATGTCTAAGCTGTTTGGATTTCATAGGAGACATGAAACAAATGAAGCTTGTTAAGAAAAAATGTCAGATGCCAAATCAGGAGCATAGCTACTAAAGGAGGTTTCTTTCTGCATAATAATGGACTCTCATTACCTATTTTTAGTCGTTGGAAGAGGAAGGTGTTGCTGAACGCCGTCGTCTCGCTGCTCTGCACCAGCAACGTGTACTGGCTCATCTGGCACAACGTCGCCGCACTGCGCTCGCCTGCTATACGCGTACTCTCCGAGATACACCGCCAAATGTAAGTCGAAAATACTATTTTATTATATACTGTCTTTCATATTTACAACATCCATTTATGGATATGTCGCAGGGAAATGAGGAAACCAGGGATTTCACGAAATCCCTAGGAATATGACGAAATCCCAGTAAATGTCGCAACGCCTTGCACTTCGGCGGCCGCTGCCACACTTCTAACCTAACCTAACCTACAGAAGTTGGAATACTTGTGTTTTTTTACCTACAAACAAAAATATGAGCATTTCTTTTCTGGTAGAAACGGCATTTTCGTCATTTACCGGGATTTCGTGATATCCCTAGTGATTTCGTGAAATCACTGGTTTCCTCGTGTCCCTGCGACAGATACAACACATTTAGACATTTATTACCTATTTAATAAGGTCTTCTCCTTGTGCTTGGTCGTGGTATGATGACATGTGAAAGGATAAAGCTGCAGGGAATTTTAGGGATGCCACTGACAGCGCTAAAGAACAATGTAAGCTTGATCAGTTTAACCAGGGACTATTTTACATCCCTTAAAAGAAGAAGAAGATTCGACAAACATATCAATGAAAGAGTACGGTAATACCAATCAGTATAATCAACTGGGTAATAGTGGTGTGTTTCAGAATTTTATTTTTATCCTTTATCTCGCCCCATTAATTACGCAAGTGCATAAAACGATACAAATTGATTTGATTACTGTATATCTGTTCTATATTGTTATCACTTTCCAATGTTAACTCTATCTTTAGGCTCACCGAGTGCAGAAATGCCTGCAGCGTTTGGTTCGCGCTTTAGCAGCTGAACGTAGTGGGGCTCTGGCAGCATGGCGACGAGCTGCTGCAGCAGGGCGAGAGGCCGCTGCCGCTGAGCGAGCTAGCGCTGCTGATAGACTGCAGGTATGGCAGTATGATATAGCAGAAGTACTCTAGACCCTCTTCGTTATCTTGACGCTCTTCCTAATCTGGCCTAAAGAAAGAACCAAAACATACAGGTGTGAACGTTTAGTTATCTATGGGCAAATTATAAGTCGAAACTTATAATATGCTGTCATATAATATCTTAAATCTTTCTTAGTCTTCATTTTAGTTATCGTAAAAACATGTTTCTCATTCACATTTAAAACTAAAACGTGAATAGTGTATAGTGAGATGAATAGTTTATTTTAAATTACAATAATAATATGCCTAATATTAAATAAATTTTGCTTTAGTTGTTGTCAGTTTATTTAAATGTTGGATATTAATTGCATCCGTTTTAGGATGCTGACCGTGCTCTGCAACGTGCCCTTACTGCTCTTCGCCGCCGCCCACATCTTTATGCTAACATCGGAACCGCTATTGAAGATTACGTTCAGGTTACTATAATTTCTATTCTACTATTCTATAGCTAAGAAAGCACTTACTGCAAATAATACTGCACATTTTCAGACGTTTCATCGTAATTATCGAGGTTAATGATAAAGTGGCAATAAAATTTTATGCACCATTGAGCTTAATATATTCCAGTACCTGAAATAAATATCAGACCAGGAAATATCCAGCCTAGCCAAAAATCCTATAGTTTTACTTTAGAATTACCTCACGCTTTCTAAGACATGTCCATAATATTGACGATATTATGACTTTCGCTATCTTATTAAAGAATACTATTATTGCAGTCAATGCAGTCCAAGGACGACATGGCCGTATCCCTAATGTCGATGACCCCTGAAGCTGAAGAACTGCTGTTGGACCGCATCGAGGCTGAAGTACAACGTGAGCAGCAGGCTCGTGATCAACTGAACGCTAAGAGAGACCAGCGCACAAGGCAACGACAAGATATCCAGAATGAGCGAACCAAGGTACAATACTTTATTATGTAGAATGTATTATTTATTTCGAAGTTTTGACTTTTGAGTTCAATCAAATAATGGTGGGCGCTTGCATTCCCAACATACGGTTCAATAAGTTTCTTTTAATATATAAATACATATTTCTCACATATTCACACAACGCTATTTAGTCCCATACTAAGAAAAGCTGCAGTAAATTACTTCAACAATAATGATAGCAATAATCTTTTACATTGCAATGCTATGCTATCTATGTTGCACGCCAGATCCTTTGTTAAAGTTTAATATGAAATGGATTCCATTTACTTTTTCCTTTTCACGGTTTTAAATTACAAATATTAAAAACTAATTACATAAATGTGTTTCCTTTCTTATAGACCTCCAACGGCGTAAAAGAAAGTTTGGAATCAGACGACGAAGCCAACGAAGCTAGTGAGATCGAAGACAATGCATCATCAAGCAGCACTCGCAGTCCTTTGACCGGAGTATCGCCATCTGCTTCTCCTTCATCGGCACCGGCTTCATTACCTCCTGCCCTGGCTTCAAACACACCACGAGATCTTACTACTCGTACCGCTGTGTCACAGGATACTACTACTACGGTAAATACAGTTGTAATATAAGCATTGTAGGACACAGTAATCAATACAGTCCATTTAGATGCTACTGCGGGGATAAGCCTTCTCCGATGACAGAAAGAAACATTTCATGGCAATGCCACAGAGACTAGGTAGATTGCTTTCGTAGAGTTGATATCTCAAAATTTCATTTGGTCTGTCTGCAAAATTCTGTTTGGTCAAGTCTCGGTAATGACTGATTAGAATAAAGTAAATTAAGCAGATTCGCAAGTTTTTCTCAATAGCGATAGAAATATTGTTACCATGGCAATCAATTAAAATAGCAAAAAGTATGCTAAAAATTAAAGAATATGTTTTTCAGGAAATCATCACAAGCACGGTGACTGATATACCGGAAAGTGAGACCGCTGAAACTGGGGAAGTCAGCGAGACTTCTAGCCGGCGTTCTACTAGCGAGGTACGTTTAAAAGTTGATCATTCTACTGTAGAGATGAGTTTCTTTAAGTTCTAGCGGAATATTTAGCCTGCTAATACGATGTAGGCTAAGCAGATTAGTATAGCAGTTTCTTTTAACTTTATTTTTGTAAAGGGAATGATTATTTGTGAATTTAGTCGACATTGGCGTCACCTATGGTAACAGACTGATTATGTATTAGAATGCTCGAAAATACTATGTATTTAGCAAAAGTATTTAATTTAATAGTTAGCCTGTCCTTGAAATCATATGCTACCGAATAATGTGATCTTTTTAGAAAGAATGACAGAGGAACGAATATATATGTATTTTCAAGAAATTACGCTGTAACTGTTTAAACTGTTAACACTATAGTGTGACCACAGGAGCTGTGCACCTCCTGAGGTATGCGCGCGGCGAGAGGGGGGTGGACATATTGAGTACATGATAAATACTGGTATAGAATAAACAGTCTATGATGTAGCTACTAGCGACATCTGACGCAATATACTTAAGTTATTTGGCTGGTACTGGTCGCTGCACGAGCGGCTGTAGCAGTTTTCTATCAAAAGACAGTTTTTTTAAAAACCCCAAGAAAGTATTTACATTGTTGTATAGTTTTAAGCGTAAATAGGAACATTATTTGTGTTTTTATAATGTAACTTTGAGAAAAATGACATCTAGCGGAATGTATCAAATACTCTAAGAACATGAAATTCTTAAAGAAAAATATAATGTTCGAATTGTTATGACACTGCCGTCAAAACTCGTGACAGCAGGTAGGTGTCCATAATGGTAGCATACACAAGAGCTATATCGAGTTGGTTACTATGCCAAAAAACTCTGCATAAAAAAAAAACCAATTGTTAAGATTAATGATGAGGAATTAGAAATCGTTAACACTACAGTATTATAGGAATTACTTTATACAGATTACCCCCTTACTCATAAACGCCTCTTAAATTTAAGTTAATTTATTACCTTAAATTCTTACGGTTTTATTTAGTATAAGTTTGATTGTACAAATAATAATCTCGCTAAACAGTGATTAAATTTAAGAGGCGTTTATGAGTAAGGGGTGAGTTCTTATTTATCACCTGCATATTTTTAATAATTTTCTAATTAAAAAACCGACTTCAACAGGAGTTGGTTAAAAACCATGCTGATAACAATTTCTAAGATTAGTATTAAATACATTTCTGCAGTTGTCTTCATCATAAGATCATGTTTGTGTAAAGTTTTCATTAATACGAATAAAATAAGCCCAAACACTAGGTAGCTGCTATATACCGTTGAGGATTTCCCTCGACCCTCAATCTTCTTCATCATCAGATCATGTCTGTGTAAAGTTTTGTAAAGTTTTCATCAATACAATTAAAATAAGCCCAAACACAAGGTAGCTGCTATATGCCGTTGAGGTGTTCCTTCGACTCTCGGTGGTCTCCAGGATCTGACCAGTTCTAACTCTTGACTATTTGGTAGTGACGTCAGAGATGCACATGTATGACAAGATTTTACACAATGCGTCCCTACAATTTTCAAGAGATGCCCTCGATTTCTCTGGGATCCCGTCATCCAGATCCAGATCTGGTGACAATGGGACCAAATGGGAAGCATACCCACACGAACAAAAAAAAAATTTTTCAAATCGGTCTAGCCGTTTTCGAGAAATCAGGTAACAAACATAAAAAAAAAAATATAAAAAAAAAAAATACAACCGAATTGAGAACCTCCTCCTTTTTTTGAAGTCGGTTAATAAAATATGAGTATATTTGGGTTACATTGTAATCAACTAAGTAAGTGTAATATATTACAGATAGGTATGTCTATAAAGTCGTCAAATTTGTGATTTTTATTAGTTCATTAATCTACAATAAACTAATACTGACTTACGAAGAACAATGTAAACAATGAGTAGAGTAAATCAAAGTGGCACGCGGGAAGTGATTTTTAAAGTTATAAGGCGATGTTTAGCGGAGCACGATTCTGGTCAACTTTTATGCGATTTGGATGATGTTTATGGGCGAACTGCAACTTTGATGGGGACAGATTACGAAAAACAGTAACACGATTACATTCGTGTTACTGTTTTTCGTAATCTGTCTCAAGTAATAAATTCACTCCATTTGAGATCTAAAGAGGCATTGTGTACAGTCACGAGCAATAATATGTACACATTGTCAAATTTTCTAAACTATCTGTTCACTTATCTAGACATTAGAATACCAAAATTATTTCGGTAATTGTAAGAGGTTCCGTACAGTTTAGAATTAATCTTCGAATTTTTAATTTTGGATTAGCAGAACTTTAGATAACTGTATTACAAAATGTGAAAATGTGTACATATTATTGCTCGTGACTGTACATAGCACATTTTTAGGTTAGATATTCATTGTAAGTTGTCTCTTTTTAAGATGAGATGAATTCAGTAAGGATTTATCCCAATTTGAATTTGAATTAATTGCTTTATGTCTATATTACGGTTGATATTGATAACTAAACTATGTCACTTTCCCATCTACTGGTCTGTCTACAAAAAATAATTAATTGCAATATTTTATTAAAATTTATATCATTTAGCTCTTAGTGAATCCATGTTAAATGATATCTTGTTGGTTAATATTTAACACTGAATAAATTTTAGTTAGGTATTGTAGTTATTCTTTCCATTCCATTAGAATTATTAAATTTAAAATAACAGATTTAAAAATAATGAAAAGCTTGAAACTCCTGGTAAACACAGGCAAGGCCGGCCAAAGAAAGAAATGTATGTTTCTATATTTCTGCTCTCCTCCACAAAATACAATTATGTTCTACAGTAAAAAAGAGGTATATAACATTTTTCTTCTTTTACCTGTATTTTGTTTCTAGTTATGGCTAAATACATTGTAGGTATAATCAAATGTTCAATTTAAATAACTTTTGTAAAATTTAGAGTTCCAACCCTCAGAAAATTGCAGATGATAGCTAGAAATGAGATGGATTTTAATTGTAGTCTTGAAGTTCTACGCAAAACTTTAAATGCAATAGGCTTACCTACAAGAAATGTCCTAGTATTATAAGTGCTCTAATAGTGTAGTGTTATTTGAACATAATTGTTTTGAAAACTATTTTGTCAGACTAAATAGGGTTGCTACGTGTAGCACAGTGGCGCCCTAATTTTTTGACAGGACTTTATAGTACCCTACTGACTGTACCTACATTTAAAAAAAATGGTTGTTGTAGTTTTAATATTATAGCGTAATGAAATAACTCCAGCCCGGCCCCTAAGAACCGTTAATATCTCCGATAATATTGAATTTTGTATTGAAATAAAGTGTTACACAGGCGTTATTTCAGGGTTACATTTCTACTGTATTAACAGAATTACTGTACCTATGTTTTGTAGTTCTCGAGATATTCAAATCACTTGTGGGCATATTATTTGTACCAGTACTATGAACATAAATTAACCTGGATTTTTGACATATTCCACTGTGAATTCGCATAAAGCATTTACCTACACTAATTCAGTCAGAATTTCACGCATTATTTTTACATAAAGAATTTTTCAAAAGAAAAGTTCCCTTTCTATCAGAACTATCACGTGTAGGCTACCATAACGGACACCTATTTTTTCTTCGTCCCCCACCTCGCCGCGCATACCTCAGGGGGTGCACAGCTCCTGTGGTCACACTATAGTTCTTGGGCAACTATGTACATAACTTTTTATCTATTTGCAGACTGAAGGAGAAGGGCTTCGCGCTGCTCTTGAGCATGCAGAGGAACGTGCCCCACCACCACCAGCACACGCTCTCAAGCATGAGCTGCAGCACCCACAACCTGTAAGTAGACGTTCAAAATATTTATTGAAGAATGGCTGACATCAAAATTTCATAGTCTTTCAATCTAAATATAGTCTTATATCAATATTATGCTGTCTCGTGGTACAACTCAAATGCCCTTATTCGACAACTGACTAATTGAAAGTCTTCAATGATAAGGAATAGGAAAAACTAATCTCGGTCGATCCATATTTTCCATTTTTTTATATCTTAGTTTCTAAAACAACATTTCAATTTCACCACGGCAGTACATATGAATCAGAATTCTGTTTTATAAGATTATTTTAGACCTTTCTAAGCATTGTGAACATTAGTTATACTTACGGAATTTAGTACTAGTTACTTATTTACGGAATTAGGTGTATACTTACGGAAAAAAATACTTTTATATCCCAATCTTTAACATACTTTTATAAACTTCCAGGGCTACACAGTACGTGGATCAGTCCCTGGTGGGTCTAACGGTGCAGGTGCTTTGTACCCTGCGCTGTGCGTGGGTGGCGCCGCCCTGGCGGCCGCAGCTTGCGTCGCGCTCGCTGTAGCTCGTCGCCGTGATCGTGCGCCTCCTGCGCAGGGATTCGTGCAGGTATTGTAACCTTATTCATCTAGTCAGATGTGTTTCTAGTGAAAATGTTATAGTTTAGGGGACTTTGTATCTAATATATCATGGGTATAAAACCTCTTTTAGGAAAGGTGTAATAAATAAATAAAATAAGTTTTATTTTTGTTCCTTACATGTCTTATTATACATACATTTAAACATATTAGGGAAGTTTAACAGAAGTAGGTGCTTATGGCACGTGAGGTTCAAAAACTAGGACCAGTCTCAGCATAATGCTGCAGCTAATGTGGTAGCTTACAGCGCTGTTATTCTGACTGGCCCCTTTTGTGACGTCACGGACGTCGAGCGGAACAATATAAGTGAGAGTAGACAGTAACAATAAAACAAAACAAATAATAATTTTAAAAACATAAAACTTAAAACTAAAACTGCCACTGCTAATAGAAGCGCCATCTATTATTAAAGCCCTGAATTAAACAAGTATAATGAATGTACCTATATCCGTTACCTATATAAAATCAATAATTAACTTTAGTTTTTTTTTATTGACAGGTGGAACAGACAGGTGCCGTGGCCCCAACTCCTGAGGAACGACACGTAGCCAACATGCAGATCAATGGCTATGAAAACCCCACCTACAAGTATTTCGAGGTCAAAGAGTAAATAACTCTTTCTATGGTACCTCTCCTCTCCCTAGTCCTATCCTCTCCTCCCCGTCTCGTCCCCGTCAGGAGTGTAACTAATGCGTCAAGTCCAGCTAAGTGACATTGACAACGTCAAGTCACATTAGTCGAGTGCTGAACAGTTTGTTGTGTATCCTTTCGGCCAATTAAAACTTTCTATTTCTCTCTACGTACATCTTATTATGACATGTAGAATCTCATATAGAAGATTGGTTAGACTAACTTGTATTTATCTGAATAAAATACTCATGGACTGATGTACTTAGATGTGAAATAGAAACTAATCAAAATTATTGTCATGTGTGCTAGGTACCCCTTAGAGACAGGGTGTTTTTCTACCCTACACCTTTTATGTATTGTCCTCTGCGTAATTCTTTATGGAATGGATGTGTGTGTAACTTATATATTGTCAGGTGAGGGCACGCTCCGCACTCCTGGCGGGCGAGGACTAAAGTTTGTTTATAAAGCTTGTGTGATTAGTGGGAATATTCGTTTGCGGTAACGCGATCAGTCATACTTTAAGGTTTAGAAGTGATAACTTTTTAATATGTTTGTTATTTATTTTGCACCAAAATATTTATTGTTCTTTTAAGGACTTAGATCTAAGTTTTTTGTCTAGTGTCCTAGAATTCATAAGTGTCACTGTAGTCAAGTTTTAAATTAAGTTTTTGATACCGCTCCCGCAGTGGTTACGTCCGACGGCCATCTTTTATTCGTTTGGTGCGTATCGGTAGCGTTACGGATGATCTCAGTTTTAGTCTATCTATGGGTTAGCTATAGTTTCTTTATAAGTTCGTTGGACGTAACCACTGAGGCGAAAGGAACAAACGTCCATGGTACGCTGTGTATATAGCTCCGCGTACAAATTTGAACCTAAATTACTTACACTTAATGCCCGCTTTCATTTACTTTTCTAACGTAGGTAGAACATAACGTGAATTTTATGTAATAAATGCGAAAATATATTTTAATAATTAATGTGTACTTAGTGATGGGACGGGCGGCAAAGCCGGCGCGGGTGAACGATACTTCACCTCTATCAACTCTATTATTAAGTACGAGACATTCCTTCACAATTTGTTTAATATTTATAGGTTATTATAATTATAGTCTATTTCTTACTCTGTTAGCAGAGCGCTATTTTTCCTTCCCGTTCACCCGCGGGACAATACTCAAGTTCCCGATGCGACGTCAAAGATCCCCGTGTACTCAACGTGCGTTTCGTTATTTCGATAAATCGATGAATACGTATAATTGTTATACATGTAACAATTATAAGGTGTTCTTGTAATTTGTTTAATCTAGTCAAGGCAGGATGCAGACGTATCGGTCACTTCTCGGCAAAAGGTTGTGTGTGACGCACCTTGGGTACGCGGTCGCGAGGCAAACTAAGCTTAGTGAGTGTATGTACGGTTAATATATAAGTAGATGTACAAAAAGTAATACATTATATAGATGTTTTAGCGTCAGATACATAGATATAAAGCAAAATATAATTATATATCGCATTCGTCCGTATAAAGTAAGGGCTTGCGCTCGTGTCTAATCCCACGTACCACACTTAATGTTATGTCGTAGTTAAGATGTAATTCTGCCTCAGTATTATATACATTTAAGCTTATTTGTTACATAAGCTAATTTATATACACTATCTATTTGTTTACGGGCGTAGTGGTGTTATTACAAATGAAGTCATATCAGATGCGCCACGGCGCTCTGTTGCTCATGTTTCGCTGCGTAATTCAAGGAACACGATAACAGATGTCGCTGTTCTATGTAAAATGTTACGTAGCGAAATAGTGTAAGTAGGCGCCCGCCCGTGGCTTATCGTACGGCATTTACGTAAGTTACTCACTGTGTATAACGTAAGATTAATCCCGCATCAAGTAACCGCTGTGTATTTTTAATAATGATGATAACGAGCCGACCACTTATTTTTTTAACAAAACTTTTTGCTCAAAATCAGCTGTTTCTCGTCGGTATAGTATCTACTTTCAATCGATTTAAATTTGTTGTCGTCGTAAACAATATTCGATGTTAGTAGTACCTACCTTTAACCTGGTTTATGTACCTTTTCCAATCACTGTTTCACGTATTTTAATAAGTATTCTACATAATAATAAATGGTTTGATGATTTTTGTGTTTACTGTGCTGCATTTTATTGTGAGTTCAAGTTCAAATTGGAATCAATAAATAGAAATTTAAAATATTGGTGTTATTAATGGCGTTCAACGCTAAAATCCCTTTAAGTACCTATACGTTACAAACTAATAACATAACAGCAGAAGAATGCCCCACTGCAGCGGTATACCTCGTCCAGTGATTAAGAAAACTTAATCTACTGTTAGTGGTAAAAGGGATGGGTACAGGTGTTTTATGTCAGGTTTACCTCTCTTGTTTTCAAAAAGATAATATCTGCAAATTTATCCTAAGTCGGCTTTTACAACATCCATGAGATGAAATGGGGTAATGACATCAAGTATTCTTATTCTGTCACCATAATGCAAATAAGTTAAGAATTCATTTTACGAACTTGTTGAATAAAATTATACAGCTGAAAGTTTTTTTTTAATGACAACTCCCGTACTAGGGATTACGCCCTGTGTCCCGGGACTTTCCAGGATCTTTTTTGCTTAATCCACAAAGACTGATAATTCGATTGTGGATCACAAAAAAAATCCTGCATGGGATTCAAACTTACGACCTCTTGCACGACAACTGCATTCACGACTACTTTGCCACTGATGCAAAAGAAAGAAGATTGTAAGACGATTAACATTTGTAAACTTATGCTCCACTGTGACCCTGGTGGTACTACGGGGCATTCCTATTTTACCCCTCCTACCACTGGTGGTATAAACCAGGGGTACTACGGAGCATAACCCGAGGAGGGCATCGAAACATATTATGGTCGTCATTATAATATTTAATCCCGCACTAAATACTGATGGCCTAACCATGTTTATAACCACGCTGACTGTAGTGTAACAACCCAAGAAATTTTAGAGACGTATTCAACCTATTAGTACGGCACATCCCAACCAAGAACGCCATCTAGGAGCGAACCCGATGGGTCTGCTGCCCTCTAAGTAAGGCGCTGTCTCCACGAGCGATAGAATCGCGGCGAGTCTGAACAAAAATCGCCGCGATAACATCGCCGTGTGGAGACACCTTCATACAGAGTATATAGAAATACGTGGCACGACGATATATCGCTGCGATTTTATCGCTCGTGGAGACAGCGCCTAAAGAACGTGACTGAAGACGATTTGATATAGAACTGTCTGCTGCCATACAAAGTGTAATTTTAAAAACGCCATCTCATGAAAATAGGCATATTTATTTACTCTTGGAGTTTGCATTACACTTACTAGAGTTGGTTTAACTATTGTAGTCTTATACGATTCATAAGAAAAAATCATAAAATTAAGGCTATTGGAGCAAATAAACAATTTTAATTTTTAGAAATAGTTACGTAAGTTCTTAGCTTCTTTAAACAGAAATAAGATGTAATGTTGAATACCTACAGCGACCCTACAGCCGCTACAGACTAGTTCGTAAGTAAGAATACCAAGTAACCTTCTTTCGTGGAAAGAGGCCCGAAATACATTTCATTTATTATGTGAACATTTTCATCAGTGTGAAAATACAAAATATACAAACACGGATCTGATTCAATAAAATAACAAAACTTTAGACTACTATAATTTTGTAAAAGCGCCACCTAGTAATGCAACAGTATATCACCAGCAACAATACTTGGCAAACCATTTCTGTAGTTTGAACAATGTTACATAGATGTCGTGAGCAGTCCCATGCGCCACGCCAAGTTCAATTAAACTACTTTACGACTATTTCATTTCTTCTGTGCTGTGGAATGTTTTTATAAACGTTAAAACTGTTTGTAACTCACACAAACGTAAATTACATTTGCTACGTAACAGAATGGTTACATACGCTTAGGTATTGTGGTTTCTTTTTGCTTAAAAGAATTTGTCAAGAATGTGTAGGAAGGGTATTTTCGTAAGGTGACGTATTTAGATTGGAGTAATGTTTAACTCCTTTTAATCCATGGGTGTTGTAAAAAGAAACTATGAGAGTTTTGTCCAGCATACTATGATTGCTAGAGAAGACCAAACCAAAATAAACTTTAAGCCAAGACGGTATGGTATAAGTAGGCCAAGTTCCGTATCTTATTGGCATTGGAATTTATAATTTTCAGATCAGATGTACCAATGACAAAATTATTTAATTGTATTGTCTATCAAAATCATATTGTCTATCCATTCTACTTCATTGGTGATGAAAAAATACTTGACATACTAATTTTGACAAAGCAAGTTGGTGCTCCCGTCTAAATGTAAAATGTTAGGTCATGTATGTCTTATTGCTTCTTTAGATGGTACTAGCTGACCCGTGCTCACTTTGTTGGGCAGCGAAAAAAACGTTATTAAGCGTCCTTTTTCTAAACATATTTCATTACTGCTTCACTCCTATTACTCATAGCGTAATATTATAGCCTATGACACTCCCCGATGAATGGACTATTCAACACAGAAATAATTTAAAAAATCGGTTTATTAGATCTAGAGATTATGCCCTGCAACGTCACAAACTCACAAACACACAAACTTTACCTCTTTATAATACTAGTATAGATTAGGTATTTATAAACAATAATAGGTGTGTAATCCTTAACAAAATCTGTAGGACAATTTCTCAGAATCAGAGTAAAAGAAAAACAATAAAAAAAGAAGAAAATAATTGGAAATCATAACAGAGAATTTGTCTGACACACTCATTGACAGTCAATCAATATAAAAAATATTTAAGTAATCAGTGAACAGTTGGTGGACGCGTCTACTACCCCGCTTCTGTCTTTTCTGTAAGCGTGTCCATCAAGGTCTCTTAAGGGTCAAGGCTTAAACATGACCTTAAGCCATAAGTCTATATTTTGAGGACCTCTGTGGCGTAGTGGTTATATAACATGACTGCTACGGAGAGGTCTCGGGTTCGATTCCCGCTCAATGCAAATCTTTGTGTGCATGAACATGATTGTTTGCATTGGTCTGGGTGTTTTCTATGTATTATATGTATGTATTTACAAAAAAAAGTATTTACCGTTGTCTAGTTCCCATAGTACAAGCTCTGCTTAGTTTGGGACTAGATGGCGTTGTGTGAAAAAGTGAGGAATATACCTAAGTCTATTATGCTTGGCCAGTAGCAGGCCAAGTTTCCAAACGTCACAGAATTCGCTACTTCAGTGGTTCATTAATGAGCTTTAGCAAAGCGCCTACACAGTAAAGTCCATTATTTATTAAAATGACAATGACAGACCGCTTATTGGCTTCGTGATCTACTTATGTACATAGTTCTGTAATAGTTAGTTTGGATCAAAATCAAAACCCACGCATGAAGAGGCCACGATTAGGATGTTTATTTATAAAGCTAAAGTTAAGTTCAAGCCTTATTATGTTTTTATTTTTAACAGCCTCCAAAAAGAATCATCAAAATAGCCCTTTAATGTCCCACTGCAAGGACGGGCCTCCTCCCGTGACGGAGGGATACTTGGCCTACTAATACCACGCTGGCCAGACGGATTGGCATAGGCTTTAATTTCAAGTTTTCCTTATTTTTATTTCGTAATGATAATATTCACGGATAGTCACTTAGTCGGGTTTTACGACACCCATGGGATGAGGGGCGGTGACATATTGTATTCTTACTCCATCACCACACGGAGACTTGGCTTACTTGGACATAGGTCTCACTAAATTTTTGTTACTTATTCCTGTATCATCTAAACATTTACGGCCACCCTTCATAAGTAGGTAAATAAGTGTATGAAGTAAGTAAAAAAATTTTTTTAACTTCTATCTAATCTATCTTTTGAAAAGTCATTCCTAAGCATCTTTGATAAAAAAAACTATACCCGTGGGGTAATAACTAAACCTATACCTTAAAACATACGTAATAAAAAGTTAATTAAGCGAATATGACCCTCAATGCCTTAACACATAGTCTGTATTTCATTACAGCAACAATTGATTTATGACCTACTAAATATGTGTTGGCGAAGGAAAAGAAACCTTTTGGCTTTCGTATGTAAGTTCAAATTGCAATGCGGATCTACTATTGCTATTTCTATCTTCTCGTATTGCAAGGAGACCAATTTTGCTTGTTTTTATAAAGTTATCTTACATACATGCATTTATGTGTGTATTCATACATAAAAGTTCATACGTGATGTATGAATGTATGAATTTGGCGTAAAGCCATTAAAAGTGATGATGATTTGGAGAAGAATTATAAAATAAGTTTGCTGAATTAATTATATTAATTAATTATTAATTTATTATTATTATTAGCTATGGCTTTGAGATACTGTAACACTAGCTGATACCCGCGGCTTCACTCGCGTTGTAAAGGTAGCTTAAATGTTATTCTACACCCTAAACTACCTATATTTCAAATTTCATCAAAAACCATTCAGTAGTTTTTGCGTGAAAGAGTAACAAACATCCAACCATTTATCCATCTATCCATCCAAAGATAATATTCACGGATAGTCCCTTAATCGGTTTTTACGACACCCATGGGATGAGATAGGGTGGAGACATATTGTATTCTTACTGCGTCACCACACGGAGAAATACGTTTCTCCGTGTAGTGACGGAATACGTTACTTTTACATGCACACAATGCCGTTTAGAATTAAACCAAACACGTATAGATTATAACAAAATACTTTTACACCTCTTAAATATTTACCGGAAAATTGTTTAACAATATAAAGATTGCTCACGGTTAGTCCCTTGGTCGGTTCTTACGACACCCATGGGATGAGATGGGGTGGTGATATACTGTAGCCTTACTCCGTCACCACACGGAGATCAATACATATTATAAGGTCTTAATAATACAGCCAGCTACGTGTAGATCTCGTCATGTGAGCCTTTTCCCAATTAAGGCGAGAATCACATTATTTCGTAGACCAAGGGAGATACATGTTAGGTACAAAATTGTACCAATTTCGTTGAGGCAAACCTTTTATGTACCGCACGTAATAAGTCGGTTATATGCTTTTATATTTCGCCCTTTTTTGGGTAAAAACGTTTGTGAAAGAATATGTTTTTATGTAAACTACTAATGTAATGATGGGTGTGCATTGTTATGTGAACAGATTATTATGTGAAGTAAAACTCAAACGCAATTTATTATTCCCTTTTAGATTCAGATTTTTTTTCAACATAATGTTACAAAATAACAGTAGATTTTAACTGACGTCAAGAAACGTCAGCTTGTCTATGGGTATAGACAAGCTCTGCTTAGTTTGGACAACAAGAAAGCTTAAAGTATGTACCACTGGGTCTGGCCAGCTTGATATTAGTAGACCTAGTCTCTCTACATCACAAGATAAGGCCTGTAAAGCCAAAGAAGGAAACTGTTTAGTTAGAATCATCACAAATGATATTTTGTCCCACGCAGGACAATTAATTCTTGATTTCACCATAAATTATCACAGTCCGTTCCATAAAGTGTGTTATTGTTCGAAATGCAAACGAAAAAGAACCTTATTGACATATGAAAACTCCCTAATAAGGAGTAGAATAAAAGTAGCCCCTATGTCAGTAACGCATTAGACATAATGGGGTCGTTAAATAGGCTTTGCGCTTTGACGATTTTGACCAATGTGTGATCTTTGAATGTAAAATGGGGATGCATTTTGTTTAAAGATTAGGAAGTATAATTTGAACCAATGTATAACATAATTTGGCCTGTATGGTGTCCTGTCAGTCAAGATAAGGCAAAACATCAGGACGAGCTTTAGGCCTACCCGATTAAATATCTTTTAAAGGGTCTCTACGTCTTGACTTCGGCCCGATGTATGCCTTCCAAAGAACCGGGTCTCCAATAGACCCGAGTATTATGGAAAAGAGATAAATAAATAAATCTAAATAAAATGTATAAGTACATTGTTAGCGAAAAATATCAGTTTTCTTTATAATAAAATTGTAAACTACTAAAACAAAAACAAAATGGCCCTGAGATTGTAGCTACTTCCCGGAACAAGCATTGGATTCATTTTCAAACATTTGTAGTAGAATATTACTTCATGTTATTTCACAGAAGTAGCTTTCATTTTAGATTCAATAAAGTAGTAATAACTGTTTTTATTGCTAGTGGTTAACTCCCTGTGGTGTCTATTGTTACTGTATTCTTTCACCTAAACACTAATATATTCCTTAAACCGGGACCACCCTCCTACCCGATGGATCGACGACCTGAGAAGGGTGGCAAGAAATGGTTAGATCATAACATCACATTAATGTCCCACTGCAGGGATGGGCCTCCTCCTGTGATGGAGGTATACTTGGCCTACTGATACCACGCTGGTCAGACAGATTGGTACAGGTTTCAATTTCAAGTTGTCCTTCTTTTTGTTAAAAAGAATATAATATTTACGGATAGTCCCTTAGTCGGTTTTTACGATGGGATGAAATGGGGTGGTGACATATTGTATTCATTTTTCGTCACCACACGGAATGGTTGGATTGGATCGGCAAAAGACTGGATTTAGTGGCGAGATCTTGGGAAGGCCTAGGTCCAGCTCTAAACCACTATAAGCGGGGATAGAAATGTATTCCTTTCTTTCCTAAATACCAAACTTCATAACAATTATGTAAAGACCAACTGCAAAGCCAAATCTCCATCACAAAGGCAAGAATTTCGCCTACTAAAACACATAAGGCATCTATAATTATGATATCTGAATGCGCAATACATTATTGATTCCCATAGTCATTGTTTCAACTTCGACAGATATACGATATTGCAAGCCGGAACACAACCTATAAGTCAATAAAAGTAAGAAGTATAGGTTTTTAACAGGCGATATTATGTAACAGCTTTGATCAATATTATAACAATGGGATACGATAAAGGTATTGTATTGGCCCTTTACTAAAACGGGCCTTCTTCAGGGATAGAGTAACCAAGGCTACTATTACTTTGCTGGTCAGAGGGATGATTTTAGCGTTGTATGTCCAGGAATCAAACCTTTTCAGAGACAGATGATTATAACAGCCCATTAATGTTCAATTCTGTTATACTTGAGGGAAAAACGCCACAGGCATGGCACAGAGGCGTGGTGGTACTGTTCTTCAAGAAGGGCGATAAAACGCTCCTTCAGAATTACAGACCCATCACTCTTCTGAGCCACGTCTACAAATTGTTCTCGAGAGTCATCACGAAATCGTCTCGAACGCAGACTGGACGACTTCCAGCCTCCCGAACAAGCCGGTTTCCGAAAAGGTAATAGTACCATAGACCACATTCATACGCTGCGGCAGGTTATACAAAAATCAAATGAGTATAACCGGCCCCTATGCTTAGCGTTTGTGGACTATGAGAAAGCCTTTGATTCGATCGAGACATGGGCAGTGTTGCAGTCTCTCCAAGCAACGGTGCCAAGTTGACCAACGGTATATCGAAGTGTTGCGGTGCTTATACGAAAACGCCACCATGTCGGTTCGTCTTCAGGGTGGATTATCAGGCCCTATCCAGTTGCAGCGAGGAGTAAGACAGGGTGATGTCATATCCCCGAAATTGTTTACCGCTGCACTGGAAGATGCTTTTAGGCTTTTAGACTGGGACGGATTGGGCATCAACATAAATGGCGAGTATATCACGCACCTTCGATTTGCTGACGATATCGTGGTCATGGCTGAGACCATGGAGGACCTCAACACAATGCTCGATGGCCTCAGTAGAGTCTCTCAACAAGTGGGTCTTAAAATGAACATGGACAAGACCAAGATCATGGCAAATGTCCATGTTGCACCCACTCCAATCACGGTTGGAGGCTCTACACTCGAAGTTGTCGACGAGTATATCTACCTGGGACAGTCAGTCCAGCTGGGTAGGTCCAACTTCGAGAAGGAGGTCACTCGTCGAATCCAACTCGGATAGGCAGCGTTCGGGAAGCTAAAACGTATCTTCTCGTCCACATTACCGCAGTGTCTGAAGACAAAGGTCTTCGATCAATGTGTGTTGCCAGTGATGACATATGGAGCTGAAACGTGGTCGCTGACTATGGGCCTTCTCAGAAGGCTTACCGTCACTCAGAGGGCAATGGAGAGAGCTATGTTGAGAGTTTCCCTGCGTGATCGTATCAGAAACGAAGAGATCCGCAGGAGAACTAAAGTGACCGACATAGCGCTCAGGATTGCCCGGTTAAAGTGGCGGTGGGCAGGGCACATAGCGCGGAGAACAGATAGCCGATGGGGCAGATAAGTTCTCGAATGGCGACCACGCACCGGAAGGCGCAGGGTGGGGAGACCCCTCACACGGTGGACCGACGACCTGGTTAGGACGGCGGGAAGCCAATGGATGAGGGAGGCACAAGACCGCGCCGAGTGGAAACTTTTGGAGGAGGCCTATGTCCAGCAGTGGACGTCCATAGGCTGATATGGATTAATTTCCCACTGCAGGGACAGGCCTCCTCCAGTATCGGAGGGATAATTGGCCTACTAATACCACGCTGGCCAAGCGGATTGATATAGGGTTTAATTTCAAGTTTTCCTTCTTTATAGTACGTAAAAATAATATTCACGGATAGTCCCTTAGTCGGTTTTTAACTACCATGAGATGAGATGGGGTGGTGACGACACACTGTATTCTTACTCCGTCATCACACGGAAGAGAGAGAGCTCTCTCTCTCTTTTCAGAGACAGATTACCTACACCTAAATATGTGGTTCCTTAGTCTTTATGATAAGGCCAACTTAAACAAACCTACACGCTTGTTAATCTCCTATTTCCTAACAAATCTTAAGTCTAATTTCAGACCCTAACTTTGATGGACAAAAGGTTTTAGGGTTTTGCAGGTGGTATGTTCCTTTAGCAAGAGGCTCGCTATATATAATAAATCGCATGTATTTATACTAAAATTATAAAGAGGTAAAGATTGTGTGTTTGTTTGGATAATTTCTGGATCTGATGAACCGACTTTAAAAATTCTTTCTTTGTTTAATAGTCCATTTATCGGGGAGTGTCAAAGGCTATATAGTATCACGCTATGACTAATAGGAGTGGAGCAGTAATGAAATATGTGTAAAAAAGGGACGTGTTTTTTTCGCCGCCCAACGAAGTGGGCACGGGTCAGCTAGTCTATAATAAATTATTGTCTTAACAACAAGTACCTAGTTATAATCATATTGACTAAAAGACAACGAAGAGGGAGGTGACACGACAAATTCTTTTACGTTTAGGGGTTGTTAGATGATGCAGTGAATGTGATTGATGATGATGTTAAAAGGGGTAGTGAGATAAAGACATCTTGTAAACTTATTGTATTTAATGTTTTATATTAAAGACTTGGTGACGTTTATTTTAATGCTGCCATCAAACGAATATGTATTGTAAGACAATGTTATCTCATGACCTGCAACAGAACTCCATCAAACCGAAATCGATACATGCAACATATTTGCTAAATCAATTCACATCCCAATCCATTAAACCACGTATAGCTTCTACTTAAGTATACTCGACCATTTAAGGTAGACCTTTCCTTCCCTCCGCAGTTTCAACCATCTAGGATAAAAGCTAAACTTTACAATGATATGCCGGAGATCTATCTATAGTGGTTAGTAATAAAAGGAACCCCATATTAAGTACAATGCATAGTGCAAGGGGTTGGTACCCTTACGCCTGTTTGGAGATTGCGAGGGTATGTCATGGTTGAAATAGTGTTTGGAATCACTTGCTCCGTGTATTTGTTGATTTTGAGATATATGCGGTTGATTACTTTGTAGGTATGTGTAGGCATTTTGGTGGTAAGCACTTGTAGGTAAGGCTGCTTAAGTCCTAATTTACACATCGACAAGTACAGTAGCGATTTAAGTAGTAAGTTGTTTATTTAGATCTCCATCCTATTTTCTGGCGATTTAAGTTGGCGATACGCGAGAGAGAGGGCTACTTCGTAATTAACTAGCCAAAAAATAGGATGAAGACCTATTCAAATCAACTTAATTAACAAATTACTCCTTAATTCGCTGTAAATCGGGCTTAAGTGCTGCTTAGTTATTGTAAACTGGTAGTAAACGCGCGAGTTAATAATATAACTGTACCTGTATAGGTACTTGAAAACTTTTAACTATTTGATGAACTCCGACTTAGGAGTCCAAAGGAAGAAGAACATTTTCTAATACTATCTTGATCTTTTTAAAATATTTTTAGTCTTATTTTTCCAAGTAAAAGTAAATAAATTATATTCAAATGTAATAAAATTAGGTATATAAATTATGAAATGAGTTGGTAATGAATTAAATGCACTTAAGTATTTCGATATTATTTATATTCAAATCAATCTTTTTACATGCTATAGAAAGTATTCAAAAAAATTTCGAATTGAAGTACCTACTAAGGGAACTTATAGTAAATGTTTTAATTGGTGGTATGTACCTTAAATAGAGGAGGCTGTACTCTATAGCCTAATAAATGCAACATACGACGTGAGATCCATAAAAAAAGAAAAGATTAATTAATTTTATATATTCTTTCTTTATTCAAAGAATAGTTTTAAAGGGTTGCAAACAAACACCTGTAGATTTGCAAACTCCAATTGGCTATTCTAACTGTTTACCAGGTGGACTGTTAGCTGCCATCTTAATCACTTCTTACTCATTCCCCTATTATAGTTTAATATGTTTCCCATTTTGCATTTAACAGTGAATATTTTTATATTGTTTTAAATAAATTAATAATAATTAATAATGTATGTAGTCGAATTGCCCCAAGCGTTTCTCGGTAGCGGGTCATTGTACGATCACCGGGTCCGTTTCGACCAATGGTTGACAATTTATAACTTTAAAATGTATTTTTTGACTTCTTTATACATATTTTGTATGTATTTTTGTTTAACTGTATATTTTCAAATGTATATATTAACGTTAAGTACATTGTCCTCACTAGTTATTGTTATTTATACGTATGTACATCGTTCTTGGAGTAAGTAAATTATTTTTTGGTATTTATGGGATATGCAATATTTGACTGCTAAGGTGTAAATTTTCTGTGATATGGTAGACAATTATATTGAAATTAAAAAAAAATATATAAAAAGAAACTTATTGCGCTGAAACGGCAAAACAATGAAATTGCAAACCGAATAAGTAGTTCGGTCAAATATCGAGTTTTGAGAAATCACACTACTTCATCGAGGGGTGAATTTTAAGGGATGTCACCATCCCATTTTATCACAAGGGGTTGTAAAAGTCGTCTTGTACTATACACAGAAAGTTTAGCGGATGCTATTATTAATTTTAGTAGGTAAGTAGATCTTTCAAAGTATTTAAGAAAACGTTTTCATCTGTACGAAAACATAACACGTTAAACATAGTAGTTATTAGTAGTGCAAGTTTACCTTTGGCACTGAATGTTACTCATAATTTCATATTTTTAATAATTTAATCCTTTGCAAACATAGGTGAAAATTGGTGATTAAATTAAATACTAGTCTTTATGTTTCGCCATACATAGGGATTCAAAGTAGTGCACATAAACTAGAATAAGTATGTAAGAACAATTTTTCAAATTGTTATAAATATGTTACTCATATCATAACAACCCATTAATATCCCACTGCAGGGACGGGTCTCCTCCCGGGACGGAGGGATACTTGGCCTACTAATACCACGCTGGCCAGACGGATTGGTATATGGTTTAATTTAAGTTTTCCTTCTTTTTATTTCGCAAAGATAATATTCACGGATAGTCCCATAGTCGGTTTTTACGACACCCATGTAATTGAGGTGGGGTGGTGACATATTGTATTCTTACTCCGTCACCACACGGAGAACTGTCACTGTAGTAGACCTGAACTTGCAGTGGGACATTAAATTCCTGTTATAAAGAAATGAAAACAAGATTTACCTTTATCTTGGTTGAGTTACCTTCTTCATATGAATTTAGTTTCATTATTATTTACTCTTTTCGGACGCCATTTATCATCTATGGGAGGCTTTATCTGTTACTTATGTTATCATATTTCTTAAACCATTTACGTGGTTCATACTGATTTATTTGTTTTTACCCAACTGCGCAAAGTATTATTGCTATATTTCCATTCCTTACATTTTAATTTTTACAAACAATTTTTAAATAAATACGAGTATAATAATGCAACTATCACGACTTCTAATGCTTAAGGTTAATTTCCAAAAAAATCGTCCCCGTAGGTTTGAAAATTTGTGTCTTTGTTGAAAAAATGTGTATTAAGTAGAAAATTTGCTTGTTTAATATTTGTTTCTTATTGCTCTCATTTTCACACAATGCTATCTCGTCGTCAAGGTAGGCAGAGATTGTACTACGGGTATTAAACAACTTTTTTCGATCGTGAACATTTTTTTTTAGCAAATAGCAAAATTTCAAGCAGCCATTGTCAGACACATAAATGTTTGATCTGTACGGAGATTGAACCCGTGCCCACTACAACAATTACAAAATTAATATACCACAAAAGTCAAATCCACAAAACTAGCCCATAATTTTTTACAGCAATAAAACAGTGCCAAATTCATTTCAACCTTTATATCATTTATGTAAAACCTGTTTGTAACATAAAGTAGACGATTACGTTCGCTACAGACTAAATAAAAAAAAAAGTAAAGTGTTGTCTACCGTCTAGATATTTGAATGTGCCAGTTTGAGGGGAACGGCTTTCACGAGTGCTCGCAGACAGCGTAGACTGATAGATATGTTATCTAGATATAGGTATTACTTACTTATTACGAATGATGTAAGTTGTAATAGATTAAAAGATATTTTATCGATGTGGTGACGGAGTAAGAATACAATATGTCACCACCCCATCTCACCTACTATGAATATCTGTGAATATCTTTACGTATCTTTACGTAATAAAAAGAAGAAAAACTTGAAATTAAACCCTATACCAATCCGTCTGGCCAGCGTGGTTTTAGCAGGCCAAGTATCTTTGAGTCACGGGAGGAGGCCCGTCCCTGCAGTGGGACATTAGTAGGCTGTTATGATATCGATTGATTATAGTGGCTAACCTGGTGCCGAGAGATGTTCAAGTCGCCCGGAGTCCCCTAACGTGGCTTAACGTGTCTGTGATAGGTACTACGACAACTGGGTCCGATTTTTTGCCATAAAATATAATTAAGTATTTATTTTTAAACATTTACCTAATTCAATTATTTTTTCTAAAAAAATAAATATATGATAGGTCGGGGAAAAAGTCTTTTCGCATAACGTAGGTATAAACTTATTATAAAATTTCTTTGACTGTACTACTTGTGTCTGGCTGGTTTTGGTAATATTAAAAAGGTTACATTATAAAGAAAAGAAAAAAATAAAAAAAAATGGTTTCCTGCTATTTTTCATTTGTTTTTCTCTCCGTAAAAATGAGTGAATATAATGAAGAAATTCGATACATTTTAAAATTTTATTATAAAAAAGCATTGATTTATAAAAAACCCTAGATGCACATTTTCAAACAAAACTAACAGCCAAAAGTGTCACCAAATTAAACATACGCAATAAATACGTATAGTAATATCGTAAACATATTTTTTTTTCAAATTCAATCTTACACGCATGACATAAAGTTGTATTTAAAAAGTAATGCACATAAAGCAATAAAATTTAATAATTGACGTTTGCCGGTAGAACAACGCGATACTAATTTAAAAAAAGTGCACAATGCGCCTATTTGTTGCGGACGTTTTTGGGAAGTGGAGTGTGTATCTTTGGTTTTTTGTAAATCAATGTAAAAAAGGCAAAAATGCAACTCAAGCAGTGAAAAAAATTTGTGATGTTTATGGACCTGATGCAGTGCTGACACTGCATGCAGTGCTGACACGTTTGAACCAAATTTGTGCTACTCTTACTGATAAGAGTAGCACAAAGAACAATGCTCAAAACGTCCCCAGCTTGTAGCACTTTAAAACCTATGTTAATCGAAAGACCTTAGTATTTTCATCATTTTATTGTATGACAGCAAATCTCAAATGTGTATCCGAAAAAAGTTATATCGCCTTAAAGAAACCGAAATGAGTCACAATTATGTTGCTGTTTATTGTACTTTTTCGAAATGATAGCCAATAAAATACATAGTTAACAGTGTAGAATATAAGAAAAATATAAAAGATTATTTATTTATTTATTATTACGCGCCGTATATGCCCAATAACCCGATTTTTTTTTTGTGAGCACGAGTAGTTTGTCTCCTGAGACATTTAGTACTTCACGCTGGCTGTGGGGTGGATGGCCCTCAACCTACGACATTTAAGTGTCATGCCTCAGGAGCACCCCCTGAGGGCACGAACCTTGGCCAAGAAGGATCTGCGGAAGGCACGCCCTCTAGGAGCAAACGCGGCGCGTATTCCTGCCTCGTCGGCGAGGACGGAACCGCGGACGAGTTGTTGTGGCATTGCGAGCCGTATGAGCTCTACGTTGAGCGATCGCGATCCTATCACCCGGCTCTTTGAGAGCATGTCTAGGTCTTCTAATTTTGGATATTCTAGAGGGGATGTCCCGGATGCCTCAACCACTAGTTGGTTGGGGTGAGTGGCAGCCGTTTCAAAGTAGCGACGGGAACAGAGTTTCATGTGTTGCTGGCTGGTCGGCAACTCGAAGTCGATGTGGCGATCCTCGTTACGCGTGAACCACGGTGCTCCCGTCGCTTTGCGCATGAACCTATTCTGAATTGTTTGTAACCTATGGATCCTGCTGTGTGGCCCAAGGTGGGTGAAAACTATGCACGCGTACGTCATGATTGGCCTAATACAAGTCTCGTATATCCTAACTTTAATGCGGATCGACATCTTAGACTCCTTCCTAAGGAGTAAGTGCAGCCGTCCCATCACAAACTAGCCCCGCTTGCGAACCATGTTTAGGTGGGGACGGAGCGAGAGCTTATTGTCAAGTATGACTCCAAGGTATTTGGCTTCCCTCGCCCAAGGGATCGGGGAGCTGAACATCTTAACTTTTTTTTTTGTATTTTAAATTGGCCTACCAGAATGACTCTATGGTGCCTGATGTTAAGCATCCATTAGAGTCCAAGAATGGCGAGCACCATGCCAGCTACAATATTTGTAAAGGCATGAATGTCTCAACTATGGCGGCTTCAGAAGATGCTTTTTCACGCCACGCTTGAAGCAACGTAGTTTGAAGGAAACACGTGGGCTGGCAAAGAGTTCCACTGTTTGGTGGTTTTGCACATGTACGAAGTGCTGAACCGCTTTGTTCGGACTTGTATAGTTTCTACAGTGTAGTGGTGGCACTTAAGTCCCGCACGTGTTGTTCTGGATAAGAAGGGAGAGGGTGGAATCAGTTGGAAAAATTCATAAGAACACTCGCCGTGGTACAGGCGATAGAAGGCCGCCAATCCGGCGATGTCCCTACGCAGCTGTAAAAGCTCAAGGGATTTGGATACTTCTGGGCACCCAATGATACACACAGCTCGCCGCTGTAACCGATCAAGAGCATCTAGAAGGTACTGTGCAGAGCCATCCTAGAGGTGAGAGCGGTGTCTCTGCCGAGAGAGTTTTGTGGCTCCTTTTCTTGTGAAACATCAACGCTTGGCTTTTTTCGGGGTTGACTGTTATCCTCCATTTCTGGAACCACTTGCTGAGGGCGTTGGACGCAGATTTACGAATGAATAACCAAATAAATCCCGTCTAGTAACAATTTGTCCGTTGGGTCATTGAGGCCATAAACGGGACATTTAAAGGTGATTTTAAAATGTTCAGGAATGTAGTATTCAATAATACACTTCTTCATCTCTTCACAGACTTCCGAATTGCTGGAGCGCTTCTCAATACATTCAGGGAGCCTTTTCATGACAGTGTCTATGCCACAGACTTCGTTGAACGAATTCATTGCAGAATTCACATCAACAATGACTTGGGTAACTATGTTACAGGCAGCGGGGTACGTTCAGAATATTGACTGATGAGTCCATAAATATACTGTTCCCTGAATTGTCAAACGAGAATATTATTTTCTTTAGTTTGGGGACATATCACACTTAAAACTAGCAGCTTCCTATGTTAGCGAACATTTACGTGGCGACGTCTGCAACATAGAAGTTTGTGCTACTCCAAGTCCAATTATGAACCAATACGGTATAAACACGGCAGATTGCACTCTTTTGAGGGGTCGAATTTTATCCAAACATAGGTCAAATGCGACCTCCGAGTATTACAGGTATTTATGTGGATTGAAATAACGCACAGGATATATACGCCACTCAGGCATATTATTGTTCATGCTGAACTGCTATAAGAACAGCTGCTACTTGCGCGCATGTCGTCAGTATCGTGTGGTACTTTGGTATTGGAAGGGATTTAGACAATTTCAATGGGCCAACCAGTGCCTGGGACAATATTGTAATAGACACTAAAAATACTGATTAATGAAAACTTGAAGATATTTGAAAACTTCTAAAAACCGTCCATGGCCACTTTACAAAAAGCGGGAGTCATTTCAAAATTCAGAATAAGTTCATTCCGCAGTATTAATTAAAATAAAAGGAACATCATGAACAATAATGTAATTATCATTGTGACTGATTTCGGTTTCTTTATGTCGATATAACTTTTTTCGGATACACATTTGAGCTTTGCTGTCATACAATAAAATGGAGAGATGACTAATACCTTTCGATTAACATATATCTTAAAGTGCTACAAAGTGGGGACGGTGTTCATACATTTTTGAGCATTGTTCTTTGGTTCAAACGTTTTCAGTCCGGAAATTTTGATGTTAAAGATGCACCTCGCTCTGGTCGCCCTGTTACGAATAAAATGGACGCCATTATTGAAAGAGTAGAGCAAGATCGGCATATTAGTAGTTACGATGTAGCTGAAGAACTGGGAATTGACCACAAAACAGTTTTGACCCATTTGAAGAAAGCTGAATATACAAAAAAGCTCGATATTTGGGTGCCACACGAGCTCACTCAAAGAAACTTAATGAACCGTGTACTCATTTGCGATTCATTATTGAGACGTAATGAAACCGAGCCGTTTTTGAAGAGATTGATAACTGGCGATGAAAAGTGGATCACGTACGACAAGAACGTGCGAAAAAGGTCGTGGTCGAAAGTTGGCCAGGCTTCACAGACTGTGGCCAAACCTGGCCTAACACGAAATAAGGTGATGCTGTGTGTATGGTGGGATTGGAAGGGCATTTTTCATTATGAGCTTTTACCGCCCGGCAAAACCATCGATTCTGATCTTTACTGCCAGCAACTGATGAGATTAA
This sequence comes from Schrankia costaestrigalis, assembly GCA_905475405.1. Lineage (NCBI taxonomy): Eukaryota > Metazoa > Arthropoda > Insecta > Lepidoptera > Erebidae > Schrankia > Schrankia costaestrigalis. The sequence continues at coordinate 13,511,792 of FR997840.1, read as the reverse complement.
AGGAAGCAGTCGAGAGAAAACGGCCGGAATTGATCAACAGGAAGGGTGTGGTCTTTCATCACGATAACGCTAGACCACACACATCTTTAGCCACTCAGCAAAAATTAAGAGAGTTCGACTGGGAGGTCCTAGTGCAACCACCATATAGCCCTGACCTTGCGCCTTCAGATTTTCACCTGTTTCGGTCTCTTCAGAATTCTTTAGGTTCTGTAAGGTTGACCTCAAGAGAGGACTGCCAAAACTATTTGTCCCGTTTTTTTGATCAGAAGTCCCAAAGTTTCTACAGTAACGGGATAATGTCTCTGCCCACAAAATGGCAGAAAGTTGTTCAACAAAACGGTACATATATATTGTAAATAAATGTAAATAAACTTTGAAAAAAATGTCGTGACTTTTCATACAAAAATACGAAAAGACTTTTTCCCCAACCTAATATTTTTCAAATTGTAATGTGTACTTATAAAAATTAAACCATTAAATTATAAATTAGACCACCCAACAACAGCATGTCAATTCTCGTTCCTTAAAATCATTTAAAAATGCGGTTAAGTTATCTTTTAGTTGTGAAATTGTCTTACCTATTGTGTGACAATTTGACAACTAAAAGTTAACTTAACCGAATTTTTAACGATTTTAAGGTACGAGAATTCACATGCAGGTTAAATTATGTACCTACCTAACTTTCACCTCGTACTGCAGCTCTTAGTGACCAAAATCAATCAGAAATATTCATCAAGCAAACAAATTCAACATTAGAACAAAATTCTGATAACTCTAATCTCATTTAAAACATACCTATGCGACATAACTCAGTCCTATTAGTTATCGCCATGGCAACGGCAATATCGCTTTCTCGTTTCGTTTATGTGTGAAAGATAAGGATAGAAATACAACTCAATGTTACAAGTTACTTGTAATGAGTAGTGTGTTTTCGGTAATAGCGTCCTGTTGACCTTATTTAACTAATTCAAAGATAACAAAATAAAAATTAATAAATAAATAAAAACACATACATTCCTAGTATACTTACCTAGTTAAGTATCTAATGCTGTTAACGCAAAAAGTGTCATAAGAATGTGTCTTTACCAGTATGAGAAACTGAATCGATGGATAAGGTAATATAGGACCGAACCGCGTAATATGGAAATATTTAGAAAATATCTGTATCCAGCAGTAGTCTGTTGGCTGATGTAAAACTAATCCACCGAGCCGTGTGAAGGATCTGTCATAATTTTTAATCTACGAGTAAGTATACAAAATTGATCAAAACCTGTTAGGTAGTGATTCGATTTCCATGCTCATACCATGGATACACCATATTCTATTGGGATGCAAAGAAGCCTACATCTTGATTTAGAATATTAACCATCTCAATACCAAATTTTAAGCAATTTGGTAAAAGAAATAACAAAACCACGCTTACAAACTTTCACTTTTATCATATTACTAGCTGACCCGTGCCCACTTCGTTGGGCGGCGAAAAAAATGCGTCCATTTTTTAAACATATTTAATTACTGCTCCACTCCTATTAGTCATAGCGTGATACTATATAGCCTATGACACTCCCTGATAAATATACTATTGAACACATAAAGAATTTTTAACATCGGTTCATTAGATCCAGAGATTACCCCCTACAACGTTGTGACACACAATCACACAAACACACAAACTTTACCTCTTTATAATATTAGTATAGATTAAAGGTATTACAAATAAAATTCTTTCCAAAGAGTATCTATCTAAAAAGGTAAGTAATATTTTCCCAATTCAACTGTTATATTTAAATCTAAAAATAACACACCTTTTCAAACAGCATCCCACATTAAGGTGATCCGTGCAAAAGGCCAAGTTCATAGAAATATGAACGTTGATTTGATTCAGATAGAAAGGATCGGATATCGACCGGTAGGCATTTTAACTTTCCGTATACATACTTGCTTATTATGCAACAGAAAAGAATGGGTTTCATTATTAGATCATAGCTTTTTTTGTTCTAAAGCATATTTATTAACCAACCTTTCAGTACAAAAGATCCGATGGGGATGAAGTGCATCCTGGAGGGTCCCCGAAAAGGAGGAGAAGAAGATAAGATAGAAGAACCAACCTTTCTCCTTTTAGGAGAGAGAAGAATACACGGGGTTTTCCCCAACCTATCCCGTGAATGTCATAAAATCGACTAAGCGAAATTTTGCAGACATGATCTTTGATTGAAAACTTTAGGAAAACTTGATGTTAAATAGGTGTTATGCATGAAATAATAAACCTTTTTATCTTACTTATTGACGAAGTACATTAAAGTTAGTTTAAAAAAAACTCTATGGAATCTAAATAGTTATCAATGAAGGTAATTCACTTCCTCGTGTCCTAGTTATATAGTTTCTAAAAAGGACTCCAGGCACATCCAGACTTTAAAGACATAGGCAAAGCCAAAGTTACATAAAATTAATAAAACTTAGTACAACAATGTGTTACTGTAAAGTTTAAAGTAAGTAACTATTGATCTGTTTCTACGTATCAGCCAGTATCACGTGCAATACTACATTATACTTTGTATTGACTAAGTTAGATTGCTTACTTATTTTCATTTCAACGAATGCTATCGAATATGCACGAGTATTTTTTATTTCATTCTTTATGACCTCGTGCGGACGGCCGATGGATGAGGGAGGCACAGAATTGCGTAAAGTCGAAAGAGTTAGAGGAGGCCCATGTTCAACAGTGGACTTTATTTGACTGATAATTACTGGATGAAACCTACCTAAACCAATGCAAATATTGATAGACACAATTATTTGCATACAACGGGAATAGAACCCAAATCATTAGATTACTATGACACAGTACGAAATTAACATTTTACAGGAGGGCTTTAAAATATGATGTGTATTACATAAATAAGAGTCTCAATTAGCATTTAAAACCAAGAGTTCACGTAAAGGTGTGTTTTTAAACCTTAGTGGGATTTGTGTTTTACTTTTATATACGCCGCACGAGAAGGTTATGTCTACCTGCCGTTCATTACCGTTCTTAGTAAACTGTAGACATTTGTGTTTGGACGTATTTTTTAGCATAAATATGGACAAAACGCAATTATAATTCGTCAATAAAATGTCCTGTGCTATACCTACGATCGTGCGAACATTCGGTGATTTTGTTCTAACTTAGAGAGCGGCAGAAATATTGCGTGCTGCCGCATTCTTACCGCTCGATGTATGACCACACCTTTAGGAAATTGCATCCGAAGATCACCAAGGCAATTAGTTTGTCATAAGTATGAACAAACCGTTGCGTTGGACACACAGCATTACTTACTAAAATACCTTGTAATAAGAAACTTTTTTGAATGTTTTACTAATGTTTGACCAAAAAATGATTGACAAATGGTCATTCGACTAACAACGTTTCACCAAATGTTCATTTGGCAAACGATACATTTTACAATAGTATTTACTTACAAAAACTTACTTAGCAAATGATCTATTAGCTAACACTGCACTTGCTTATTGTGTTAAATATTAAAATTTTGATTAAATAAATTTCGTAAATTAAGCCAATTATAATTAAAAAAAACGCAATAAAGTTGCTTTTTCTTTGGCGTACGGACATCGCAGCGGATCGTACAAGATTGGCCTTAAAAAAAATGAATACTGAATACTGCTCTTTAATTTCAGATATACAATTTAACCTCTCTGTTAGTTTACTTGCATAATCATAAAGCAAAAAATTAAGGAAAATTTGAAATTAAACCCTATAGGTACCAATCCATCTGGCCAGCGCAGCGTGGTATTTAGTAGGCTTAGTATCCCTCCGTTACGCAAGGAGGCCCTTCCCTGCAGTGGGACATTAATGGGCTGCTATGATGATAAATCAAACGCCTTTGTTCATAGTCGTATAATATTCTGCATCGGTCTTATTATTAACAAACAAATATTTTTCATAAATTCTTATTTGTCCATTCTCTTATAATATTCTGATTATTATTATATTCTGGCGTTACTGCCAGCTCTACCTAACAGTAACGTGCAAATGTTATACAGGGTTAAGAAGGCTAGTGTAGCTAAGCTATGTGACTAAGCTATGTGTATATGACTAAGCTATGTGATATAAAAGCTTGCTTGTCAGGGTGACGCAGCATAACAGTCAAAGCATTCCGAAGGTATAATTATATTTATAAAACATGGATAAGCATAGAGCCTACCGTCAAACGAGCTACTTGTTCGTCTAAGCCCCAATTTACACATCGACAAGTACAGTAGCGAGTTAAGTAGTAAGTTGTTGATTAAGTTGATTTAAATAGATCTCCATCCTTTGTTTTTGGCGAGACGCGAGAGAGTACGCTACTTCGTACATAACTTGCCAAAAATAGGATGGAGATCTATTCAAATCAACTTAATTAATCAACAACTTACTACTTAACTCGCTACTGTATTTGTCGATGTGTAAATCGGGCTTAAATGCTCTGTAATTTAATAAAAAAACTACTTTTGTAGAGCAACAAGAATTATTCACAAAGACAATTTAAACACATTTTAAACACCAACACTTAACCAACATAAGTACAACAAAAAAACAAAAGTACAATTAAACACATAATATTATAAATATTATGTCTTAATAGTCAACGAAATTAAACCTTGAATTTAAAATTAACATCACATACATACATAATACACTTCAAAACAAATAGTAATCTATTCATAAGTAATTAAAGTTCAAATTACTTTAACATAGTAAAGTTGTACGCTTGCTAAACTCATAATACATTTCATTACAAATGCTAAACTATTGATAAGGTATTAAGGTTTAAATTGCTTTAACGTTGTACGCTTGCTAAACTCCACATATAAGCACCGTAATGTTACCTGCGTGTTTATTCCATATTCACTTTTACTTTAGCATGTCATTTGTTAAACTATATCAGGTTTGAGCGAGATGGATAATATTGTTGTCCTGCTCACACGTTTTTTCTTGTCTCTCCTTGGTAACATTACAGAGATTGATGCAGAAGTTAATATTATGTTTAAAGTGAATACGAGCTAATATTACACAGGGCTAATGCGATTTCGAGTGATAGTTATTGTATTCTTGATTCATACTTCATCATTCCCTTGCCCTTATCCCAATTTTATTTGGGGTCGGCGCAGCATGTCTTCTTCTTCCATACTTTCCTATCGAACGTCATCTCACAAGTCACACTCTTCGCAGCTATATCGTCATTCACACAATCCATCCATCGGTTCTTTGGTCGTCCTCTTCCCCTATATTCTTGATTCATACTTATTTGCATTGTTTCTGGTTAAATAACGTCGGCAAGATTATAGGCATAGATTGGTGTCTATAGTAGTATTTCATCTAAGAGTCCTTCCTTTGCCGGGCATGTAAGAAGTCGGTCCCGGATGTCCTCGTAATGACATAGTTGTTAAGCCATGTCTAAGGTAGCTTGAATACCTCTTGACACCAGGTTACCCACTATCATAAGGATATAGAGAAAGACCATGATAGATTTCGTACACAAGACCTTTAGCGATCATAGCTATTTTTTTTAATTGACCTACCAGATTGGCATGGTACCTGATGTTAAGCATCCAATAGAGTTCAAGAATGGCGAGCACCATGCCAGCTACAATATTTGTAAAGGCATGAATGTCTCCACTATGGCGGCTTAAGAAGATGCTTTTAAACGCCTCGCTTAAAAGAACCAGGATCGTAGTTTGAAGGAGCTGGAACATAGCTTACCTTAATCCTACTGCGATTCCCACTACCTATTAATAGGTATGCCATATGAACAACCACGTTATCTTCTTGCCTTGCTTCAGTAGTCCCTTTCGGTCATAGGACTATCGATTTTATTCACCTATTTTAATTTATTCTCTTAACCGTTAACTATTGACTTCTGCACTTACCTGTAGTATGCCTTACCGGTATAATATTACACTTAACTATACACACTGTTGCAGTCTTACATATGTGTGAGTTATTCAAATTGTGTAGATTTATAGGGTATGAACTTTTACATTCTTTAGAAACTTATGATCAAGCATCAGGCATGTTTGCAACACTATATAGTATGTTTAATAGTTTTGTAGAGTTTTTAAAAGACTTATCTAATTTCCAACAACACTTACAATATTAAAATTCACTTTCTCTTTTCAAAGACACAATCTTTTTACCGATCTTTGGTTTGTAGTTGCTTGCTTACATGTTAGTCTAAACATTTGGTTCGTAAAATTGTCGTTACCAGGACAAAATTCCGAGAGTTTCGAAAACTAGCAACTTTAAATATTGATTACTGTAATGTTTGCTCCGACATCATAATTATTCGCAATATAGAAATGGCACCTGAAAGCAGATATTTTTGGCAATAATATTGGTAATATTATCATAATTTCGACTTATTTGTGTTCTGAGGTAACAAACGTTTGAAAAGACAGAAAATAGAACCTGTACTTTTTTTCGGAATCGGAGGAAAATTAAAGCTGATTTTGAGCTAGAAACTATAATCTGGAATGTAGCCCATTTAGTTATTTTACATAGAACTAGCATTTTGATGAAAAGGCGTAACCTCATCCTCTTTTTGGAGGTGATTTAAAAAGTGAGGCAGTTATAAAGTGAATTACATACATCACATAGACTTCAGTTTTAATGTGCACTAAGCATGATTTAATGGTTCAAAACTACTGTTCACAATATTATGTTCTAGCAGAGTCAAAGTGTCACTTGTATCTACAGTTATAATTTTACTTACGACGACAGTGTGGGAAAAACAGTGAATGTTCTAGTGTCGCATAACTTTGTAACGTATAACTATTCTATGTGTATTCTCCTTATGCTGTTATGTCGAGAAACACTGCGTCATTACAAAGCAGATTATTGACTGGTATTTAAAATGAAGAGTTTGTTTATTAGGTTAATTGTTATGTCAGAAATCGTAATGCTAAAGGCATTTGCTTAAAATGCTGATTAGGAAATCAAACATGAAAAATTCATCTGTTTTTTGGTTAACTTAGAAAACTTTCAAAGTAGAAAAAAAGAAAAGCAAATAAAATTATGTATTTAACACAAAATTAAGTGAAGTAACAACAAGCAATCAAGAGAAACAAAAACATAGGAAAAATATAATAGCCTAGGAGTTCTAAATGTTAGTTAAAATTACTCAACATGTAAATATGTAGGGCACACCCTCTTATTCTACAGAAATTTTATCAAAATTGATAATTTGGTTTTTATTTCATAAATACGGAATCACTGTGTAAAGAATCAGTAAAATTTTAATAAGCAACACAAACAAAATTGTCTATTACAGTCAGTAGATACCATTGATTACAGACTTAACATTTTAATCACAAAAATGTATTACTTAAAAATTACTTTTCCCTAGCATATGAAATGGTTTTAAACAAAACGTGCAAGCACGTGTATTTCATTAGCACGAGAACGCGTACGTGAACCTGCGTATACTTAGCATCTCCGACCGATACAATTTGGGTCACTCCGCTCCGACTTGGACGAGAACAAGATTATAAAGGCTGGCTCTAGTTGTTCGAAAATTTTCCAGTGTACGTGCTCGACTGATGACTACTATTGATTGGCGTTTTTGAAATTGAAAATATACTATTAGTATGTAAAGGATATTTATATAATATATTGGTGGTTGGTGTCTTTATCAAGTAAGTGTCTGTGGCCCTTTCGTTATGTTTTACAATACTCATTCTGTTTAGGTACTTTTATAATATTACTTCGCTAATTAAAGTCCTGTCTCGAGCTTTAGATTTTTTTGGATTTATTTCGACAAAAGTAGAAAAATATTAAATACATTAACTACTTTGCAAATCCTTTTCATCAGCTTCATATTAGTAGAGTTCGTTTACTTTTGTCACTGGAAGGGTTTTATCCTTGCAATGACATAATATGAATAAGCGGTTTTTTAAATTAAAATAACTAACCTAACTTCAAGCTTTAGATATTGTAATCTAAATAAATTAGTTAACAACATGCCATTTTAACAGACGACTGATATAAAAAATAAACAATGTAAAGGTTATTAATATAAAGGTCGTTAGGGACACAACAAAGCGCCGTTCGATGTCTAGCATTAGTTTTTGTGACTTCAACAAAAACTTAGGGAACATAAAATTACCTGTTTCTGATATCTCATGATTTTATAAATCTTTAAGTTGTGCCTTACTTGTGCAGTTACAAAATTTGACCTCTCAAGGTAGTCTAGAAAAATTATTTAAATTGAAAGTAATTTTGAGGCAGAAAATGAAACTGTATTTCTAGTTAAGTACCCCATAACCATACTGTAATACTTTATTTGTAGAGTGCGTTGCATAAACGAAAATTCTCTTATGTCTTTATTAATAGTAGATACGTAGTATATTGTATTACATATATTATATACGTAGATAGTACGTGAATATTTTCTTTACGAAATAAAAAGAAGAAAAACTTGAAATTAAACCCTGTACCAATCCGTCTGGCCAGCGTTGTATTAGTAGACCAAATATCCCTCCGTCACGGGAGGAGGCCTGTCTCTGCAATGGGTCATTGATGGGCTGTTATAATGAAGTCTTTATTAATTAGTAGATAATTTAATAACAGAAAAAAGAACGACTCCAATCGGAGCGGTGAAACCGATTACTTATACCACTTCCGCTATTTGTTTCCTTGAATCATTCAACAATGTGCCGTTTTTACTTTATGAATAAAATTGATAAAATATGTATAAGGACTAAAATTAAAAATAAATAAGTAAGTATTCGTTTTTTTAACAGCCCAAGCCTGATATATTTTTTTCTTTTAAGTTTTCCATTCTAACAGAGCTAATAGAACTCTGAGTAGCATTTCCCATAGCCAGCTAGTTAAAGGCATAGTTTTGCATAGATAAATAGATGTTTGATATAATAACTGCAACGAAGTACATTTTAATACAGTGAGTCGTTTTACGTAACGTAAACAAGGCGATATGACGATGATAGCAAGTAACCGCTTTAGTTCCGTTTATTTCTAAGAGATGGCGGTAGCGTTACATAGCGTTATGAAAGCATTATCCGTAGACTTATTTGCTCGTTTTGAATGGATGAAATAGGTTAATTGATATATTTTGATAGTTAGTTATCGTTTGATTTTGTGTGATGTTCATGTTATATTTTAGTTAGTTAGTAAAAAAGACTGGGCTATGGAACTAAAGATATTGTGTTCGGACTTAGCTGTATATTTGTAAAAAACATAGCTCTGGTATGAACAAGTGTGACCATCAAATGAAAGCAGTGTTCGTGCAGTGAAGCATAATATATATTTTTTTCATATTTAGAATTATTATAAGATCAGAGGAACTGGTTAAGGTCTTATGTCAAAATAAAATTTTATTCTTTTGGTTCCGGTTTAACATCTGAAAATTATGATATTCATAAGATGAGATTTAGTGGTGACACCACGTTTTATAACTCCGTCAACACACAGATAATTCCAAAATTAACATATTCAATAAATATAATCATGTTTTCTCTAACAAGTAACATTAACATTTAAGTAATTTATAGAAATAAACATTATGAAGGCGACCTTAAGCAAATGGAATGTAACAACATTAGATTTATCTACGAAATGAGTGTTGAATTACAAATGGAGACAAGTCGTTGCGTAATTCTGTCAAGAAAGTTTACTTTGAGTTAAGTACTTTAAATGTTTTGGGTTAGTGAAAAAAATATGTTATACCCATCCAGTAACAAATGAGTAGTAAACTGTCTCAGTAGGTCGGTGGACAGGGTAGCGGCTGTCGTCCACGGGGTCACAGATTCGAAAACGCAAAATAATTATTTACGTGATCCCGAATCTAGATTTTTTGTGTCTGTTTGTCTGTTTACATAAGATAAAGGGACGTATAGATTTCCATATTAAAATTTGCCTACAAACCCGACTGTTGATTTTTATACGTAATTTTATTTAAATAAATTATTATTGACAACAAAATGAATTTTTTTTGAAACAAAAACTAAATTGCTAAACCAATTTTAAGAAGACTTCTATGGTATCACCTAGCAAAAGATAATAATTATGCACAAACTTTTGTATTGTAACAATTAAGATGTATGTATAACGCAATTCTATTCTTTTCTAGATGACACGTGCCCACTTCGTTGGACGGCGAAAAAAAACGCGTCCGTTTTTTAAACATATTTCATTACTGCTCCACTCCTATTAGTCATAGCGTAATATTAAATAGCCTATGACACTCCCCGATAAATGGACTATTCAACACAGAAAGAATTTTTAAAATCGGTTCAGTAGAGATTACCCCCTACAACGTCACAAACACACAAACTTTACCTCTTTATAATATTAGTATAGATTACAAGCATTGCATTATATCCAGTTTATCCGCTTGCATTTTACTATTAATCATTTTACTTTTATTTTATTTTATTATTTTATTAACTGTAAATCTGTTAACATTTGGGTACTCCTTGTCTAAGTATAAGCTAAGTCTGTAATTTAATAACTATGTAATGATGACTGTTTGTACCAAAATATAATAAAATAAAAAATTAAATAAATACATAAGGGATAAGTTGCAGTATAGGTATAAGCATGTTTTTTCAGTCCCACATCACAAAGTAAAACGCCACTTTTACCATATTTTATACTTAAGTGAAAAATTTCATTATAAAACACAGAACCTATTTGTGACGAATCGAAATGATATCAACGGTTCGCGCAGTTGTTGCCAGGGGCTAAGTTATACCTACCGCTAGCTTGCTGATACGCATTGCAGTGAGGTATTTCTTTATAAAGAATGTTGAATGGATTGTGATCCAATACTGACGACTTGAGCGAAATTTTTTTTGCAGATTTATGCTCGAAAATTGGATTTAAGTTGTTAATTAATATGATAAGATTAGGGTGAGATGGTGTATTACATCTATTCTTAATCACAGACTGTAAAAACCTAGTAATCTTTAAAAGAAAAAATGAGGTTCCATGACCTCTGTGGCAGCGTATCCATAGCTTTAATAAATCTTCATCCTATGCCCTATGCATAGGATGCCTCAGGTTCGATTCCTGCTCAATCTTTGTGTACACGAACATAAATGCTTCCGTTGCTTGGTCTGAGAGTTTACTGTGTAGAATTATGTTTCTACATATTAACAAAAAATCCAGAACCTTTGTTTTCCACTAACTATCGTTTCTGTTTATTAAAATAACAGACTACATATTAATTTTACTTTTGAAACACGATGTAAACTTCACAAAATGTCCACTCAGAGACAATCGGCCATGGGTGATGGTTAACGAGTTAAGAAACAGTCCGGTCTAGATAGTAGTTTCACCAGTGACCTTTACATTATAATAGCCCTTTCACAAATATCACTTGAGTTAAATCAAAGTCTTTTACAAAATAAGTGCTTTAGTTACATAAATATATTTTTAATAGCTTCGGGTTACGGCTTGCAGATTGAATAGTTAAAACCACTTTTATTCTGTTTGTGCTTATCCTATTGATATATGTAATACTGTACTCATTGTTGAAGAGCCAAATAAAAAATAAATATCAAAATGAATATAACCAATCTAATAATTAAAGTCATTTTAATATCGATCACTGATTAATATCCTGAGTCTGGATGTTCTTTGTGTCCTTTATTAGAATGAATTAGGTACTTTGACGTCACGTTAAAGCTTAATTCGAATTATTTTGTTCTCTCCTTCGTCCATGTGGTGACGGAGAGTAAGAATACAATATGTCACCACCCTATCTCATCCAATGGGTGTCGTAAAAAACGACTAAGGAACAATCCGGGAATATTATCTTTATGAAATGAAAAGAAGAAAAACTTGAAATTAAACCCTATACCAATCCGTCTGGCCAGCGTGGTATTAGTAGGCTAAGTATCCCTCCGTCAAGGGAGGAGGCCCGTCCCTGCAGTAGGACATTAATGGACTGTTATGATAAATAAAGTTGTAAATGTATTTTTTTTTAATATTGAATTCAGTAAGTAATTTAATTCTAGCTCATTGTCACATTTTCGGTATTAAGAATTATTGCGCTTAGCTTCTTAGTAACTGAATAAGTAGTAAAACTTTTTCGTGTTAAGTATAATTTTTGTTAACATTTATTAAGTACTTAATAGTTTTATTTGCGATGCTTCTCAGCATCAAAATAAGAAACAAATGGTATAACGGTTAAACGAAGCTCGTGTCACATAAAGTTGGAAAGCAAATAAAAAGGCAAAAAAGGTCGCATTTATTTAGTAAGCAATAACTTTCTTGAGAAAGTTATGTAAGTAATGGAATATGCCATATTGTAAACTTATCTGTTATCTAGTACATTCTGGGGACAGTTGTAAAGTGTAGTGTATACGGTGTTACCATCCGTATCTCATCTCATGGGTGTCGAAATTACACTGATTGATATTTTTTATGTGGGATTGGAAAAAAAATTATACCTACAGGGCTATACCAATTTTAGGAAAATAATAAATACTTTTGAATATTTTGATGTATCAGCCTATTTACGTCCCAATCCAGGGATGGGCCTCTTCCAGTGGCGGATGGAAACTAGGCCTAAATCTACCACAGTGTCCGCATGGATTGATATAGATTTTACTTAATAGACTAACTGTATCTTAAAAAATACCTATATAATAATACCTTACATAACTTTCAACTCAAGATGTTAGTGTCGCCACAGTGCCTCATTGTCGCACTACTTATGTTGCCATTTGTGTGGTCACGAGTTAGACAGTCACCACCTGTTTTTCACAATATTTAGGTTTATTTTTGACTTTACAAACACAGTTATATATTTTTAAAGTTGTTACTTAGTTAATATGTTTTATTTTAATTAGTTTAGTTCTTCAATTTGTTGCTCAATCTTAGGGATTTACAAAGAAAATGTACTTACGTCTATTTATACAAAAAATTACCTATAACTGTATACATAATTACATTTTTCAATATTAAACCCTTAGCCCGATGACCTAATTATGACGGCGGGAAATTGATAGATGAGTGAGGGAGGCACAGGACTGCACATGGTGAAAATATTTGTAGGCAGTTTATGTCCAGCAGTGGACGTCAAATTGGCTGACGAATAATCACTCTTACACGAATGCAATAAAACTCAATATGCAATAATAAATTTAAATGAAAGTGCATACGTAAGCTATGTTACAATACGACAGGACATTGTTTCATCCTTTCTCCACTAGATGGCAGTAGCAGTTCACAACAATATTTGTCATAACAATTAAGTCTTGTATAATTAACTACTACTACTTAGCTTAAATACTTAAAGTCAATATTGAAAGGAGTGTTATTAATTATTGATCTAGTTAATGTTATTTCAATATTAATTTGATGATGCTCTATTACAAAGAATCCCGCTTTGTTTGCAATCTGATGACGTATCATATCGTTTCTAAGAAAATAATATTGTTAGAAAAGATAAAATAACCTTCTACGTAGTCGTTTCTTCCTAGTATCTGTGTAAAAAGTTAGTTTTTAAATATGTATTATGTCATCGTGTAGAGACTTACCCCCTTACTCATAAACGCCTCTTAAATTTTAGTCAATTGATTAATTAGCTTGAACTCTTACATTGTTTATTATAAGGTTGGTTTTCGTAATAAAAATCTCGCTAAACAGTGATTAAATTTAAGAGGCGTTTATGAGTAAGGGGGTGAGATGGAATACACGTGCAATACTCCAAAACATGTCCTGTAGGTGTAGTACAACGCGTGTCGTAATGGACATATCAACGAAAACAAGAGAAGAAAAGCTTAATATCGGGTCAGATAAAGTTTTATTATTTAGGCTCATTAAACACATTACAGACAGTGAATATTTTTACAAACTGTCTAATACGCTGGCTTGTAACGCAAATTGTGTGCACAGCTAATTATAAATATCGAGGTTAATATATGATTTAATAATAATAATTAAATATTGTTAGTGTAAGCCACAGTCGTCACGCACGAACAAATATCATACTAATTACTTACTTACTTACTATTTTGACTGTATTCACTTTGCGTGTAAAAGTATGTAGATTCCTTTATTATGTATGTAGATAATACTCGATTCCCGCTCAATGCAAATCTTTGTGTACATGAACATGATTGCTTGCATTGGTCTGGATGTTTTCTATGTATACCTAACTAACTAAAAAAACACTTGTATAATTTATACAAAGTTTATTCATCATCATCATATCAGCCAGTCGACGTCAACAGTAACTGCAGTACATATGCCTCCTCCAAGTATTGTCACCTTGTGCGGTCCTGTGCCTCCCTCATCCATCGGTTTCCAGCAGTCCACACCAGCGCTTTTCGATACGCGGTCACCATTCCAGAATTTTTCTGCCCAATCAGCTGTCGGTTCTCCGCGCTATGTGCCCTGCTTGTCGCTACTTTAACCGGTTACTTTTGTTCTCTTGCGAATCTCCTCATTTTTGATTCGATCACGCAGGGAAACTCCTAACATAGGTCTCTCCAATGCCCCTGAATGACCATGAGCCTTCTGAGTAGGCCCATAGGTCAGGCTACAACATAGCTCTCTCCATTGCCCTCTGAGTTACCATGAGCCTTCTGAGTAGGCCCATATAAGTCAGGCTACAACAGAGCTCTCTCCATTGCCCTCTGAGAGACCATGAGCCTTCTGAGTAGGCCCATAGGTCAGGCAGGCTACAACATAGCTCTCTCCATTACCCTCTGAGACACCATGAGCCTTCTGAGTAGGTCCATAGGTCAGGCTAAAACATAGGTCTCTCCATTGCCCTCTGAGTGACCATGCGCCTTCTGAGTAGGCACTTAGCCCCCCTAAATTTGAATTTTTTTTTGTCATAGCTTGATGTTATATAGCCTATAGCCTTCCTCGATCAATGGTCTATCCAAAACTGAAAACTAAATTCAATTCGAAGAAGTAGTTCCTGAGATTAGCGCGTTCAAACAAACAAACAAACTCTTCAGCTTTATATAATAGTATAGATTATAGATATGTATGTATTTACAGGAAAAAAGGTATTTATGTACGTTTATCCGTTGTCTAGTACCCATAGTACAAGCTCCGCTTAGTTTGGGGGTATATGGCGCTGTGTGAATGTGTGAGGAATATTTATTTATTTATTTAATATTCCTAATAGAACACATTCACACAAAGTCATCTAGTTATATCATAAAACAACCTCAAAAAAACGTAATATTACAAAAATCCAACACAAAATTAAATCGTCAAAGAAATTAGTTAGAATTTTTGGTCGTTAACCTCCTACGTACGTGACTGTTAGTATCTCAAAAGTTATTCGCACTACGGGTACAAGTTCAAACTGATTATAGGATCAATATTCATAGGGACGGGAGTCGAGTTAACACGCACTATGAAATGTTCTTACTCGATTGGTCTTTCTTGAGAAAGTGTTGTGTTTTACGCAGGTATATTTTATGTAGCTATGTATAGATAAAGATATAAGTCTATTGTACACAATATAGTTTTAAAAACTCAACACAGTAAAATACTAATATTATTCTTCTTTCTTTTACAAAAACACAACTCTCGCATTAAGCCCGATTTACACATCGACAAGTACAGTAGCGAGTTAAGTAGTAAGTTGTTGATTAGGTTGATAATTATGATGAGTTGATAGATCTCGATCTCTCGCGTCTCGCCAACTTAAATCGCCAAAAAATAGGATGGAGATCTATTTAAATCAACTTAATCAAAAACTTACACTTAACTCGCTACTGTACAAGTCGATGTGTTAAATCGGGCTTCAGAGATCGAACTCTGTGTCGCGGGGGGCTAGTGCGGTAGTAATGAATAAAAATGATTTAAATGTAATCAGTGTTTACCCATGTCCTAGGTACTGGTATAAGCAATGCCCTAGAATGACTTATATTTTAACAAATGTAAAATCTGCATAAACTGCCTTTTAGTCATATTACGATAGTCACGGTAGAAAACAGTGGGGGTAGGTACAACCTTTTAATTTATAACTAAAAAGAAATGATTCCAATGTATCAAATAAAAAGCAAACCGGAAGAATAATAAACGAATATTACTTCCTATCTTGAAATAAGAATAGGTTATTATTATGTTTGTAATGATAGCGAGATACAGCATTTTGTTTCCTGCGCCCTCTAGTTACACCAAAGTAAACAAATAAAGATAAGTTGTTACCGTTATGTTATTGATCTGATTCAAAATCAATCAACTAGCCTATTGCAGTCCACTGCTGGACATAGGCCTCTCCCAACACGCGCCATGATTAACCAAATTATATTTATATCTAATACTTATTAATAAACCCACTTTACATAATGGTATAGGTTTTTTTTTGGGTTATTTAATCTTGAAAAGTTTTTTGCGTGTGTCGGCGTGACCTTTGTTGACCAAACCAATTTGGAAACAAATCTGCTGTAAAAAACTGGGACCCTAAAATGAATAGATAGACAGCTTAGCCTACATGATAGCTTTTGTGAGCTCTTGAAATAAGCTGCTAAAATAAGTATTTTAAACAAGATTATATTAAAATACATAAATAAATTTTTAATTAGCCATTAAATATACCATAGGTGGGACGAGTCTTCATTAAAAATTAAGTGCAACTAGGTCCACTAACAAGGCGAATTATTACTAATTTGCTTTTCAAGCAATGGCATAATGATTCTAGCATAATTTTACGTTATGCCCGGGATAAGAAGGGGTGGTAAAGTTGAGTGTTTTCTGCCCATACCACATGGATAAGTATTATAATATTCCGAAATAATCGAAGCTATCTGTCCTATAATGAATTGGTATTTTCATGTTTATAAATAAGCACTGACTGTTTGTTATGATGATCGTCGTACCCACAAGCCAAATACGGATGGCGTATTGGTGTGTATGAGTCACCTCTTGTTACGATTAATATACTCAAGGTAACTGGCCTTTAATGATCCAGTGTAGACGGTCTTTCTTCTGCTTTGGGGGGTAATATGGCCTATTAATGTTGCTGGCATAGATATATTTGTTTCTTAGAGACTTAGTTGACATTTTTACGATGTCATTGGAATGAGGTGAAATTATTTAATAAAATAAAACCATCATTTTACTTACTGTAAAATTAAGTACATATCTACTATAGTTCAATTACATAATTAAATCAATTGTGTTGTTTTTATAACATCATTATTATTTATTAATCGTTACATTATAATTTGTATTCAACGTGCTTATATCATAGCATTTGTTAATATAATATAATAAAAAAATTGATTTAATATTTTTTTTTTCTAAAAAATACTTTATTTTATCCCCACATTTAAAAAAAAAGAATAGTTACTTAGTTAAAATTCGACTTAAACATAATAGGCCAAGTACAGACGTTCGCCTTTACTATAAAGCAAGAAGGCACATGACACCCTATAATAGTATGTATGGTTCATGTAAGGGACAGGTTAGAGATGAACAGCTGCCGCGCTCCTTGTAATTGTGTATGGGAGCGTGTTAGTAGGGTGCAAGATAGATAAACACGTAGAAAATAAATTTCTAATAATAATCGGCTTTGTAACCTATTATTTTATGTAAATCTATGATTAATAGAAATATATTTATGTAATATAAATAAATCAATTGAAGTATTAATGTTGGTTAATTTCTATAGGAACAACTTAGGATTATATCGAAATATTTTTGCAAATGGTAAAGTAATGGATGGCTGAGTTCTGAGTCCAAAAGAAACGCCTCTCATAGTCACTAGTCTTTTTTTTACACTTTCACACAACGCCTTCTAGCCTAGTAGTCTAGTCCCAAACTAAGCAGAGCTTGTACAATGGGTACTAGACAACGGATAAACATACTTAAATACTTTTTTTTTTGTAAATACATACATATGTATTATACATAGAAAACATCTAGACCAATGCAAACAATCATGTTCATGCACACAAATATTTGCATTGTGAATCGAATCCGAGACTGCTACGCAGAGGTCATGTTAAATAATCACTACGCCATCCACTGAGGTCGTCAATCTGCAGGAGTCATGTCTTGAGTCTTTGACAAAAGGGATACAGGTTTTTTACCCACCTAGACGACCTCTTTCTAAAGAGATCTGACATCTAGTAAATACTGGCAACAATTTTTCTTTTTTTCGAATTTTAGGCCAAGAGGAAAAGCTATAACCAGCATTAAATCTGTAAACAAGACATGTACTAAAGGGATATTTTAAGCAAAGGGATTATTCGTCGATGTGTAATTGCTTATATATCTTGGGAATAGGGCGTTCGATGCGGTAGATTTTTTACTACTAGGTCAAGGCGATAAGGCTGTACGGTAAGCAAAAAAAATACTTTTTGACATGAAATGGCAGTTTTTTACGTGGAATTTAGGAATAATATTAAATGTTATCTTATTATTGGGTACCGTCTTTGACCCAATGCTTGCTTCTATATTAGGAGTCCCAAAAATGCAAGAAGTCCCAAAACATAGCCTATGTGTCTGTATATTTGTGTGTTTAATTAAAATTTACATTTTTTACAAAGATAAAAATATTTAGTTTAATTTTTACTGGTGTCTGTACACACAATGACCTAGAAAGGACAACTAGTATTATTTATTTCTTAGCAGCACACTACGAGTGAAATATTTATTAGCATTCAGAGGCTTCCATTTTTATCGAAAACTACCTTTTTTGGTAAGATGTTAAGGTATAAGTATGACTATTGTAAGTACAAACTACGGATTTGTTATCCGGACTTAAATATTTGGGGACTACTCATAGATACTAGCTAATACAAACCAACCCTTTTTGCCATATTTTTTAAATCAGCCTATGGATGTCCACTCTTGGACATAGGCCTCCTCCAAACGCTTCCACCCAGCGCGGTCTTGTGCATCCCTCATCCATCGGCTTCCATAAAACCATAAGCCAGCCCTCACTTATCTAATATTTACTATTCTACTATTACTACAAGCCCTAACTTTAATTTCACGCATAATTAAAAATGAAACTACAGCAAGTAAGACAGAAAAAAAAAAAAAAAAAAAAAAAAAAAAACTAAAAAACTACAGTAACTTCACTAATTAAGCAAAACATTCCTTGAACGTAGTAAGCAGTGACCACACTACACGGCATTCTTATATCTATCCCACCCAGAGTATTATTTGTACCAAGAATGCTCGCTAGGGTGTACACATGTTAGTAATAAAATGGGAATAGTACGGACTTGAAGTCGTCGGGTGTCGAGCGGTCAATACGATGACAAGTTTAACATTTTTGTAGTTTAATGCTGCTTACAATTTTATATTTATGTAATGTTTTTAGAAGTAGTATGCTAAGTTTGCGATGTTGCTGTTTTTATGGGTTTAGCGAAATTAGTCAATTGATAGTTTGAAATTCCATGAGTTTTTAGGTAAATATAACACTAAAAATTACTACTAACTCGATTTTTGATATTTTTTCTTTACTTAAATCGTAATTATTTACTTTGGACAATACTTCTTTAATTACTTATAATATTAAAACCATAACTATAAAATTATAATAATTAATTAAGTACATACATCCTAAGTATTATTTGTACCAAGAATGCTCACTAGGGTGTACACATGTTAGTAATAAAATGGGAATAGTACGGACGTAGTAGTAGTAGTAGTTAATACTGTGTGCGTTACTTGAAGTCGTCGGATGATGAGCGGTCAATACGATATGACAAGAAATGTAACGTTATTTTTACAATTTAAATGTGATGCTTTTTTCTAGTTTGATGCTAGTTCTTCGTGTGGTGACGGAGTAAGAATACAAATGTCACCACCCCATCTCATCCCATGGGTGTCGTGAAAACCGACTAAGGGACTATCCGTGAATATTATCTTTACGAAATAAAAAAAAAGGAAAACTTGAAATTAAACCCTATACCAATCCGTCTAGCCTGCGTGGTATTAGTAGTCCGAGTATCCCTCCGTCACGGAAGGAGGCCCGTCCCTGCAGTGGGACATTAAAGGGCTGTTGTGAAGAATGCTAGTTTATGTAAGTTTTATAAAGATTAGGGAAATTAGTCGGTTGTAAATTTAAGATGTGAAGTCAATTATTTTTACACCTATTTTGCTGTTAAAGGTTGATTTCACTTATAAAAATCTCGCTAAACGGTGATTAAATTTAAGAGGCGTTTATTTGTAAGGGGCTATATGTTTAACCATTACAGAAGCAGGGTAAGATCAGGCTTAGCATGGTGTAATAGTTAGTAGGCCTGCAGAAGTCTATTACTACCCGGTCACATTATCTTGAGACCTAACGTCGATGACGTCACGTCGCGTCGCGGGGGTTGAAAGGAGAACCGGACGCGATGTTCGCATTTCAGCGAGGTCTCTAGATAATGTGACCGTGTAATACTTACACTATTTCACTATTAAAATGTAGGTTATATTTCTAACACAACCCGACTTTAGCTACATAAAATATAAGGCGCATTCCTACCTGATATCGGTTGAATAATTTCATTGGGACAAAGTTATTTCCAACGTTTTCCGTTTTAGTAATATCTCGTAAGGTAAAGGTAACTTGAACCAAAAATTATTAAAAAGGACGCCCCTTTTTAGGTAAAGCTCAAAAAATTCTTTTGATTCGAACGAGGACGGCCCTTCATTCTAATAAGTAAGAATTATATTTGCAAACTTTTGGTATGTATGAAAGTCGTTTATTACTTAATATAAATTTTCACAGTATGAAAGACAGGTGAAATACTCCGTGTGGTGACGGAGTAAGAATACAATATGTTACCACCCCATCTCATCCCAAGGGTGTCGTAAAAACCGACTAAGGGACTATCTTTGAATATTACCTTTACATAGGCATATACAAAAACAAAAAACAAAACGCTTACATTCAATTTAAATTGTATATAATCTGTAAATTACCATTGTTTTTTTCATTGTTTCTTTTTTGGTTAATTGTTTTGTTTTGTTATTTAATTTTATTTATAATTTTTATTTATATTTTATACAGTTTTAATTTTTAAATTTTTATTTAGTTTATGATATTTTTACTAAGTACATATAATAATTAATTGATTGTATGAATTTTATTTAAATTTTGATTTTAATGTTAATTTTGATTTTAATTACGATTTTGATTTTAATTTTTGATTTTAATTTTATTTTTGATTTTAATTTTGATTTTAATTTTAATTTTTGATTTTAATTTTGATTTTAGTTTTAATTTTATTAGGTAGATTTTGATTTTAATTTTATTTCAATTGAGTGAGAGGTAGGATTTCGGATTTAATTGTATAAAGTCAGTGAATTTTTTTGTTCTTTTTCTCTCTGTTTTTGCAGTTTGTATAAATTATTATGCATGTTGTGATCTCCTTTAATTGAGGAAACACTAAGACTATTGTATGTAGGGTCGACTGTCTCACAATGAACCATGCAGCTACACTTAACCAGCGCTATATTTCCAAAATTCGACGTGGCCAGATCGTGTTAATTTGTGCAAAAGATAGGTACAGACGTGTCTCTTCCGCTCAGTAGTTAGCGAGCAGATCGCGCGAGAGGTGTATGTATGCGAACCTTTTTTTAAAAAACTGTCACAAAAGTAAGTTTTAAATAAATTTTACTATCTTTTTTTGCATTTTTCCTTTAAGAAATATCGACTATTTTATTTCTACACCGAATTATATAGTTATTTAGCTTATCTATGCACTGTAATTTATTTCATAATTATATTTCTTTCAGTTTAAATTTTTAAGGTTAGTTATAAAAAGGTGCTATGTCTCACATTGAACCATGTTGAGGTGGTACTCAATGAATCACGGATTGTGTACCCCAAGAATTGCCTTGGCGTACACATTAAACAAAACGTGGTTCATTTTGCTAGTGTTGTTAGATAATGTATTGAAACTTTCAAACTACATAATATTCTTTTACCTAGCTGTTCATATTATCATTATTAATATTACTTTATTTACTTCCTTTGGTCAATATTTCTATCTGTTACAGAATGGCACGGAATAAAGTAAGTCAGAATAGGGAAGTCAGGGTGGGGAGCCCCTTACACAATGGACCGACGACCTGGTTAGGAGGGCGGGAAGCCGATGGAAGAGGGAGGCATAAGACCGCGCAGGGTGGAAACGTTTGGAGGAGGCCTATGTCCAGCAGAATAATAGTCTATAGGCTGATATTTATGATGATGATGAAATTAAGTCAAAGAAAAAAGGGGGCCACACTGCTTCCAATATGTTAAGAGCTTTCAAATTAAATAGAGAAGGTGTAATCATCAGAAAAGCTGCATTATATCCTACTTTGCGCCGCTATGTAGCACAGTATTTACACACACGTAAAGATGATCTTGCTAACAAGAAGTATATACTAAATTATGATTTAAAGACTACTCTATTACAAGTCAAGACTAATTACATAAGAAATGGACGTTTTACTTTTACCTTAATTAATTATTGATAACATTTCTTTTTCATAATTAAGTGGTTCAATGTTAAAATTAACCCGGTTCAATGTGCACACCCTAGAGTACAGTCACGAGCAATAATATGTACACATTTTCGCATTTTGTAAACCAGTTATCTAAAGTTCTGCCAATCCAAAATTGAAAATTCGAAGATTAATTCAAAACTGTACGGAACCTCTTCTAAATTACGAATTCATTTTGATATTGCAATGTCTAGATAAACGTGCAGATAGTTTAGAAAATTTGAAAATGTGTACATATTATTGCTCGTGACTGTACACATTGATCCAAATATTTATATTTATATTTATGTTTTTATTTTTAAAAGTATAAATAATATTGAAAATTTGTCAATGCTCTTTTAAAGCTAGATAAATTACCTATCTTTGTACAAAATTTGAATCATTTCGAAGCTTAAACGAGAGAGTTATGCGCCTTCAAATTTTACATGGTTCATTGTTGGACAACTTACCCTATTTTGTATAAAACAACTTGTATTGTGTATTCTTTGTTAGAGATCCGAAATAAATAAATAAATAGAAAGAAGGAAAACTTGGAATTAAACCCTATACCAATCCGTCTGGCCAGCATGGTATTAGTAGGCCAAGTATCCCTCTGTCACGGGAGGAGACCCGTCTCTGCAGTGGGACATTAATGGGCTGTTATGATGATGATGAATATAATTCTCTGACGTCACAGTCATTAGTCAGCTCGGTAACTACAGTAAAAGGAAATATTAGTAGTCGGGCTTTTCCTTCAACATTTACATTTAAACGTCAGAGGAAGGATAATAACGCAATTGATTTCTGATTGAAATTATTAGTAGGATAGTTGTACTAGCTGAAAGAAACATACTTACTTAGTTTACGTAACAAAACGTATTTTAAAGTTAACGTATTTTCGTTTACGATTGAAAACTGGTGCATAACTGATTACAATTTTTATCATAAGTAACAATCTGTGAATCAACCTCATAAGGTGGACCGACGATCTGGTTATGACGGCTGGAAGTCGATGAGTGGGGCACACGACCGCGCAGCGTGGACATGTTTGGAGTCATGGTTGTCCAGCTGTGGACGTCCTTAAGGTGATACGATGATGATGATAAGCTTATTATTTGGCAACTGCAGGGTCGATATTCCTCCGCCTGCTGCTGGTGCTGAACGGAAACTTTAACTATTGGTACTCGCTGGCCAGACGGACCGGTGTTGGTTTTATATTCTGTTTTCTTCCTTTTGTTTTTGTAGTGGTAATACCTAAAGTACCTACATGGATACATACTTTAGGTGTTACCAGTACAAGGTAAGGTAATGACACTATGTACTTTAAATCCATCACCACACGAAGATTTACTAAAGTCCCTTTTCGACACCTTAGGAGTAACAACAAACCTTAGAAATTTTAATAATACCTACAAGAAAAGTTGAAACAAAGAAAACAGTGTAATGGGTTATGTGGCTATTTGTATCTTACGTCATTACTACACGACTAATAAGTCCTATGACATTTATAAACACAACAACAAAATTTCTAACAATAATAACACTTATTACAAAGCCTTAAGGTTTAACTGTATCTGCACAGATATGTGTAGTGTGCCTTTTCATTCAAAACTAATCAACCACAAAGTATCCTTTAATTACAGTATGGTGTGGTTTACACTCATGTTTTGTTATTCTATGAATCAAAGTTAACTAATACTGTCACTGGCTGATTCATTAAAAACTACAGTAGGTATATTATAAAATTATATACTTTAGGCACAACTTGCCTTCATATATTTTTTGCCTAAATCCACCTCCAAGCAGTAGTGCGAAAATATTACTGTGTTTTAGGTAAGGAAGGGTACAGTTACTTTGCTGGTTAAGGGTCGTAGCACATATAACGTAACGTAAACGAATCGGCACCGCCTCGCCTTTTTCCTCGGTGTCAAACGTAAATAATACTGATCGGCTCGAGTTGATACGGTGCCGATCCGATTACGTTACGTTATATGTGCTACGACCCTAAAGCCCGATTTACACATCGAGTACGAAGTAGCCCTCTCTCTCGCGCCTCGCCAACTTAACTCGCCAAAAAATAGAATGGAGATCTATTTAAATCAACTTAATCTTAAAATACTACTTAACTCGCTACTGTACTTGTCGATGTGTAAATCGGGCATAAGTTACAATAGTACGTGACGTGACACCCCATCTCATCCCATGGGTGTCGTAGAAACCGACTAAAGGACTATCTGTGAGTATTACCTTTACATAGAAAGAAGGAAAACTTGTTATTAAACCCTATACCAATCCGTCTGGCCAGCGTGGTATTAGTAGGCCAAGTATACCTCCGTCACGGGAGGAGGCCCGTCCCTGCAGTGGGACATTAATGGGCTGGTATGATTACGTGACTTAACAGCGTAATATGTCAGTAAATACACCGGCTTGGTTGTCTGACATTGATGTGCATAAGCTGCGGTTACCACTTCCCTACAGTTCTTCTATCATCTTTAAGCAATAAAAAAGTATGGGTTACTAAAAAAAAATATATATTTTCATTTGACTTCTCGTTAAATATATGCTATCTCAAAACTTAATATTCAGCTTTTATTACTAACCAACGTACACAATGAACAAGTACCTACACTCGCTTGCTACAAATATACACTACAGTTCCAGAGGCGAATAGCACATTGCCTATTAAGTAGCCCAGTTTCCTTATTTGACCAATACCACTAAGCTAAGTAAATGCTTGTAATTTTACGAGGGTCTAAGAGAAGTATTTATGTAAGTAAATAAGAAAATATACTTAGTTCAGATGGTACAAGGTAACGTGGTATGACAATAAACTGGTTACGGTATGACGTTTTGTCCCGAACGGAAATTACGCTATGTTTGCCATGACCTCTGGAAATAGTTTTTTTGGTCAATGTCATATTACTTACATTAGTTTTCTAGTAAGTATTGGAACTAGTTAATTATCACTTTGTAAAAATCACTTTTTTGTGATCAGACTTTTGTCCCAATAAAATTATTGTACATGATCATTGTGTACATAACCAGTTACTGAAGTGAAATTTCCAATATATATGGAGCAAAATCTGTGGCATCGATATTTTAAAGAGACACTATAATTTAATTTACTTGCACGTAAAAAAAAGCTGCCATAAATTCTCACTGCAAGGACAGGCTTCATCCAGAGATAGAACTTGGCCTATTTAACCGCTGGCGAGCAAATTAATACCTCAAGTTTTCCTTCGTTTGTTTCCGTAAAGATAAAATTCCGTGACCTTTCCTTGAATGAGTTGGGATGGTGACACCATACGCTTACTCCGTCATAATATTTAATTATCATCATCACCATATTTTAACCAATTGACATCTACTGCTGGACATGGCCTTCACCAGATATCTCCTTCACCTTGTTGCACTTGCAGTCCTGAGCCTCCCTCATCCATCGTTTTCCCGCCGTCCTAATTAGGTCGGCGTTTCACCGAATGTTACTCATAATTTCATATTTTTAATAATTTAATCCTTTGCAAACATAGGTGAAAATTAGTGATTAATTTAATTACAAGTCCTTTATGTTTCGCCATTACATGGGCATTTAAAATAGTGCATATAGACTAGAATAAGTATGTAGAAACAAATTTTTCAAATTGTTAAAAATATGTCACAGTTTGAAATTAAACCCTATACCAATCCATCTGGCCAGCGTGGTATTAGTAGGCCAAGTAACCCTTCGTCACGGGAGGAGGCCCGTCCCTGCAGTGGGACATTAATGGGCATCAACAGCCTAATTGATGATGATGTTACAGTTTTGTACAAATTGTATTGTTCAATATTAGATTGATTTTTATATGATATTATTTTTAATTTATTTTAGTATAATATTGTTTATCCTCATAGCTAGGTAGGAACGCGTCAATGAAATGTTACGTCATTGTAGGGTCGTACTACGCAGGATTCTATGCATTATTTTTAGCAATCGACTATCGATTGCGTCATAGGCCTTTAATTTTACGGATTAGTAAATTTTATACCTACTTAAGACTTTTTAATCTTTTACTTTTTTTTAACTTCTAATTTTTAATAATATATATAATTAATTAATAATATTATATAATTATATTATATTATCCATACTTGGAGGAGGTCTATGTCCAGCAGTGGACGTCGATTGGCTGATGTGATGATGATGATGATGATATAATTAATAATTTATAATTTTACTTATAATTATACGACCTACATTTAATATCCCATTGCAAGGATGGGCCCTTTTCTATTAATTATAGGAAACTTGACCTTAAAAACCAGTCTGGCGCTTCTATTTGCAGATATGGTTTGCTTCATAGGTAGTTTCCATATGGAAAATACGCCAAAAGTATCTTCACCGGAAGTATAAAAGATAACTTGCTACCTAAGGAACTTACGGATCTTTTTTTTTATTAGTCATCCTTTCTATTACGTATATCTAATTTTAGGTCTCTCTCTTAAATAGTAATGATCTGCCTCTAAAAGGATTTATACTGGTTCATAGTCATAAGCTTCGTTATCATAATAGTATTAACGTCCAGCTACCTCCTAACCTTTAGCCGTAAGAATCTTGGCCTATTAGTTTCACCCTGTCCAAATTTAATTTCGACCTATCTCATCATAACAGCCACTGCAGGGACGGGCCTCCTTCCGTGACGGAGGGATACTTGGCCTACTAATACCACTCTGGCCAGACGGATTGGTATAGGGTTTAATTTCAAGTTTTCCTTCTTTTTATTTCGTAAAGATAATAATCACGGATAGTCCCTCAGTCCGACACCCATGGGATGAGATGGGGTGGAGACATATTGTATTTTTACTCCATTACCACATGGACATGAGATGGGGTGGTGACTAATTTTGAACTTACCTTAAAAAGATGACGTAAGTATTTCTCTACTCTCTTTTAGTTCCTAATGGTGTTAAAACAGTACTCAGATTTTCTTGACTAATTTAAACAAACACTGAACTCCTCCTGTGTTGGAGGGTATTTGGCCAATTTTACCACAACACTGGCTTGTATTTTGTATTGTATATGGTTTAGAAGATGATTTTGCTTTTTGTTTTGTCGAGTTTTTCCTTTCGGCCATTTTTAAGGGTAGTTTTCCCCTTGAATGAATTCTAATATACAGGGTGTCCCAAAACTCGACGTTAATTCGAAACCGGGTGATAAGGCAACTCACGCTGGTCATCAGAAAAATATATAAAGAAATCCAAGTCGCATGGTTGTAAAGTTATAGGCATTTGAAAAAAAACGCAAAAATTCCCACTTTGTGACAGTCTTTTCCCTCCTGTTGTCACAAATCTTAACTTTTACCAACTTTTTTTTCTGCTGTGTTACCCTGAATAGTGCCTCTTTAAACTCTAATAAATAATTTAAAACCAGCTGGTCTAGTTTTCATATCAATAGGACTTATTTCTTAGAATAAAATTTATAATGAAAAAAATGTCCAGTTTGAACTGACTGTAGTGAAAAAAAAATGTACTACGCGAGTTTGGCAAATTACGCCAAAAGTTGGCGCATTTAGTAAGGATTCGAAAATGGTATAATACTTGGTAAATTGTCGCTGCTACCATGGACAAAAAAATGCTTTTTAGTAAAATTTCGGAGCCGATTCCAATGCTGTATAAGTTAAATGGCTAAGTAGTTGAGCCAGAAGGAGTCACCAAATCAAGTGAAAAGTAGTAGAAACTGTGGTATTAGTTGAAAGTGCCAAAAAGTACAGCCCATCGCAATTTTAAAAAGTCACGAATTACACTCATTACATTCATGCAAATTATGCATGTTCATGTTGCTGTCTTTTTTAATGTTAAATTATTAGGCTAAAACTGTTTTTTTTAAATCGAGTTATTTCAATACCTCTTCAATATTGTCCGGGAAAAAATTACTCGATGTTGGTAGTCTCCGGATACTAACGATTGTACTCGCAGTACTAACGTGGTACGGGAGAAATTCGTGTGTTTTTAAAATACGATGGGTATGGTATTTTTTGACACTTTCAACTAATACCACGGTTTCTACTACTTTTCACTTGATATGGTGACTCCTTCCGGTTCAACTACTTAGCGGTTGTACTTATTCAGCATTGGAATCGGCTCCAAAATTTTACTAAAAAGCATTTTTTTGTCCATGGTAGCAGCGACAATTTACCAAGTATTATACCATTTTCGAATCCTTACTAAATGCGCCAACTTTTGGCGTAACTTGCCAAACTCGCGTAGTACATTTTTTTTTCACTACAGTCAGTTCAAACTCGACATTTTTTTCATTATAAATTTTATTCTAAGAAATAAGTCCTATTGATATGAAAACTAGACCAGCTGGTTTTAAATTATTTATTAGAGTTTAAAAAGGCACTATTCAGGGTAACACAGCAGTAAAAAAAGTTGGAAAAAGTTAAGATTTGTGACAACAGGAGGGCAAAGACTGTCACAAAGTGGGAATTTTTGCGTTTTTTTTCAAATGCCTATAACTTTACAACCATGCGACTTAGATTTTTTTTTATATTTTTCTGATAACCAGCGTGAGTTGCCTTATCACCCGGTTTCGAATTAACGTCGAGTTTTGGGACACCCTGTATGTAAGTACTTGAATAAAAACCAGTATTTAGTTTAAATTTAATATTTATTTATTGACAATTTCTTAGCTTAAGACAGGAAACATTTATAAAATAGCAGCTAGTCACAATAATAAAATTATGATAACATTTACAAAAAGTTTTCTTAAATTTACTATTTTCACGAACACCTACCTCGCCTCATATGACAACTGACAAATCTTATATAGTACAGTCAGCAACTAAAGCTGATAACACACCCAATATATTAAAACATCTCAACGCTAAAACCGTCCATAAGTAAATTAATATCGTAACGAAAAGAGAAAACAGTGTTATCATTGGTAATATCGAATAAACACTAAACACCAATTTTCTATAAACCAGTGACCACGAAAACCGACCTTGTATATTATTGGATGTTAATCAACTTTTGTTATTGACTGCACATTGAGAAACTCCCTTGGACGAACTACAGAGCTTTTTTACCTCTCTAGTTCCTCCAAAGGAATTCTTAAAGAACTTTCGAGAACGAGGAATACCTTTTCTCACATATTTATTTAAATATCTCCTTACTAATACTCGTTATTGGTATAAACGATACATTTACAATATCGTTATTAAACCAAATCGTTACGGATTAACTGTTGCCATGGTTCCTGTTAGTGTGATATTCAAGCGTATTTTAATTTGTTTCTTTGTTCAATTTAATGATATTACTTCATTGGTTACAGTCTATTCATAACATTCTAGCCTTGTATATCAAAACTTGAATTATTTTCTTTTTAGTTCGTGTAGGTTTAAAACTTAATGCATTAAATTTAAGTTTTATAAAGTTGCACAATCATCTGTGTTACTAATTGTACTTTTATAGTTATCATTGCTGTCTCAATGTTGAATAACAACTAATCATTAACCTTTGTTTGCGTCGCACAGCTCATGTCCATTTATTCCAGTATCTAATTGCACCGTTTCATTAAAATCCAGGAAAGTAGTAGCTGTTGAATCATTAGAAACTTCAGTTCTATGACTCAATCATATCATTAAATTCTGAATCATCTCGTTCTTATTGAAAAACAACTCGGGTAATAAGACACAAGTGCCTTTAATAAATAAAATGACAATATAAGCAGAACTATTAACTTTATTTAGATTTTTACCTCACACGGAACCAATAAAAATAATTCAATTGCTTTGGAGTATTATCGATACATTACAATTCTTTCAACAGAATGCTTCACACTTTGTTCGTTGTCTCGCTCACACTAATAACGAGTAAGGGAGATACAATATGAGTTTGATTCAATAATCTGATAGTCTGCAACATCCTCTTTTTCTCATACATTTCTCGATTTAATGACTAAATCTAGAGGCTCGGTGTTAAATTAATTACATTCTAGGAATCTCACATCATTCAAGAAGCCACGTTTATAACGTATGTTATATAAAAATTCATCTAAGTTTGGTCTTGCTTTAATGATATAAGAGCTACGTATATCAGAATGTTCATTTTATATAATTTCATTTAAAAGAAATTCATTCAAACAGTTGATTTTGTCGAGTTAATTTACATTAGTGAACTTCCAGACATCCCTATCTCTTCGACCATCTATAAATAAGTACATTAAAACGTGGCAGTTTTATATTACAATGAAAAATCTACTTATTTGATAACATGTGCGTTTTATGATCAATTTATAAAGTACATTGCTGCTTGCAAATTCAATTTGAAAACTAGTGAACGTAATAAAACGACAATACTTTTTATTAAAACAATTTTTATCGTTTTATTTTATACAATGATCCCCTAATAAGGGCAACAGCTAAGTGTACAAGCTTCTTTACTTATAAATTTTACATTACAGTGATTAACCAACATTACATTTAACGTGGTACCAAATTAACAAAAGAAAATCATCTAATCACCACAAGAGGCGATCAAAATACTAAATGCGATTCTACAGTCGGTTAAACGACATGAAAATCCGGTTAATCCGTATAAAATGGCCGATATAGAAAAGAAATTATCATTATTTTATTTTACTTTTTAAGCTTTTTACAAGCACAATATCCAAACAAGTCGGTTGGGGAAACTAGCACAAATACGACACACAGGCTAGGCTAATATCACAGGAGTGCTGGGAACGGTGCAGAGACCCCACCCGCCGTCGCACGGCGAGCCACCCGCGCGCCCTCCCCTCCCCGCCTATCGCTCTCTTACCCCTCGCGCTCGTCCATCCCCCCCGCGCGTCCCCCACCCGCCATACTCCCCGTACCTATTTACTATTCAGAGGGGGCGAAACGGGCTACTAGCGATATATTTTGCGACAATTAAGATTTCAAAAGAAAAGGAGCGCGTTTGTTTCCGCAGATTAATTGCACAATCAATTGATTGATTGCCTTTAACTTATTGCACAACCGTTTGATAAGTAACGCTTTTTATTACACACAATCCCTCAACTTACAAGTGTTATATAAAGTTAAGCAACTTTTGTTGCTGGCAATTATTAAAAAATTCATTTGAATTTGTACGTCCAAACAAATTTGTAAGTTGAGGTTAAGTTGTTTAAACTAGTCAACAATGCACAATAATCTTTATCAACCCAATTAAATATCATTATAATGGTAACAAAAGTTCAAAATGGTGATATAAGCTATAAGGTAACATAAAAAAATGTACAAAACAAAGTACGTTTAAGTAAATAAAACTTAAAACAATAAAGTAAAACAAAACTCGTCCGAAGTAAAACTCTTGGACTTGTTAGTCAAATGTGAAGCGCGCAAACATTGGAAGTTGGCCGCCAACATTGGACGCACGTTACCTCCACTGACACGCGCGCCACTTTGATAAGGAAACTAAAACCCGTCAAGTGTTGCCGATGATACACACACACACTAACGTCACTCAATTTTCTTTGTATTCACACTTAAACACTATTAGTTAGTGTTAGCAAATTATGTTTGCTCGTTGTGTCCTAACTTGATTTGAAAACTGCTGATCACAATAATGATTTAATATCAATTAAGAGACTTAAGTGTGAGTGTGTGTTTGAAGTATTAAATCTATTTGATATCTCACAACAGGCAGCGTATAATACACTTCATAATAGGGCACCTGACTAAACTTTTAGGATGGAAGAATATTTATCGCTCTTGTCTACAAACGCAGCCGTTCCCAGTCGTTTTGCACTATCTCTTAATAACTATTTACTTAACTATAAAATAATAACATAATTATCACTTATTAACTACGTTTTCATATGAACAGTTAACATCGTCTACGTGTTACGACACACAGATGATAGCATACACTCTGAATTCTCAGTTCGATAAAAATTAATCGTTGAACACTAATTGGACCGCGCCCATCGGCAGCGCCTGAGCAACTTTCACTAAATAATAAAAAAACACGCTAACAAAGTAAGTACTTCTCTTAAACAACAAAGAATTGGCTAAATTCAGATAGTTTGTTTGTTCCGGGTAACGTAAATTATAAGCACGAATCAATAGTCCAGTGATTCTTGAACCGCCGCCACCGTAAGCGCGTGCCACGGACTGCGGCGCAGGGATTCCCGAGCACGGGCCCGCTGCACTCGCACAGCGTGCGCGACATCGCGGTCAGCGACTCGCGGCAGAAGCACGCGAGTATATCATTCACGTTCAGCTCACAGGGGGGAGTGGAGGTGCGCAGCTCGGCGCGGTCATGAGTCCAACACCGTGAGGAGTCCGGGCGGTAACAGAGGTACATCTTGCCGTGGCATTTGACGTGCTAATTGTGCACAGCCCAAGTTGGCATCACCTAGCTCAGGAATAGCGTCTAGTAATGCTAAGCACTCATCCTCGACCGCACGACGAGCTTTCTTCCCAACCCATGAGTCGTCGCATTCTTCTCTCGCACGCCTCCGCCTAGCTTCTTTCTCTCGTCGGGCCTCTTCACTCAGTCTGCAGTAGGTATTATTAATGCATACTGATCTGCGAAGGTCCCTTGCGGGGTCTTCGATATTTTCTAATTTTTGTGAACAGATCTCAATGACCCGTTTTCGTTCTTCGTTAGCTCGAAGGCGCGCTGAGATCATGGACAGCTTTGGCCTGGCGGCTGGTTCCGTTCTTGGTGGACCAAACATTTCGTCTTCGAAAGCGTCAGCAATCTCCGCACCGCGAGAACTCTCTCGCTCCTCTTGAGGCGTCATTCTGTAACAAACATACATAAATATTAGCATAAATATAATTGGCAACAAAAAAATTGGGAGTGGTAACGATAGAAGGACGATTCAAGTTTAACATCTACCTAGTTACCTTGACAAGAACAATTTAAATTGCAGATTATTATTATAGTGTATAAAACTATCAAAATGTTTACTTATTAACAACAAAGACAATATTAATTATAACACTGTGACGGAATGTATACGAGTCAAGGAGAAGCCCTAATTATTTCTTAATAACAAGTACTAGGTCAATCCGAGAACAATGCATCGGCGTCCGAACGGGCCAATCAGGTTCACAACTCATTATAATCCGCTCTCCATTCGCAATCACACCAAAACGCACAACAGATATTAGCAAACAGGTTCTGAAGATAAAAAGCACCTTGAAATGATTTTTCGTCATCATCACCTACCTAAATGATAAATCTGGCGAAATGATGAAGAACCCTGACATAAGCATCATCAAAGTCTGCCTGAGCTCAGATCACTTTAAATAAGTTCCTTCAATATCACAAAGTTCAAAACACTGGCACAAAACAAGAACGCAATTCGTCACTTTGTTCACGACGACTATAAAAAAGTAAAAAGACACAAGTGAAACAAAAATAAACCACGCGTTGAGCGGCGTGCGCGCAGCTCGACGACCACTCGGCGAATGACAACATACCTCACACAGTAGATAAGACATTGAAAAAGTCAATTGCGTCATGTACTGCTACGTACGTATGGAGAGGAAACGGATGACGTAGACTTAGCCGTCATTTTAGACGCTATTGCCTGACTAGTCATGACTCGCCGTACTAATTTGTTTACGGGACTTATGAGACGAATACACCTACTTTATGTGTACTTAATAAAAGACAAAGATCATTAACGTTGAACTGGTAGCAACTAGGAATACTTCAATGAAGTTATTGTATATTAACAAAATCGAACTATACATAATGCTAATTGAATTGAAAAACCCACATGATTCTTAACAATGGAATAACTAGTGAAACGGTAAACACCACAATATAGCAGCATATTAAATGCTTAGATTTACAATACCTAAGTGTCACTACGGATACAATTTTTCTAAAATTAGTATTTATTGATGAAATTATAAGATTGAGATAAAATCTTTACTAAAAAATTAAGAGACAAATGATCCAATTTCAAATACATACTAATGATAATAAAACCTAGAAGATTTTTTTTTTAAATCTCATTTATTTAAAATGATGATCAATATTTAAAACAAAGCAATAAGTATTATCTTTTTACGAAACCAGAAATAAAAGTAATTCGGTGGCTACATATTCGAACAGCTTATAAATATTTATTACAAAGGGAAACAAAGTGCTCTTTAACTAAAATACTTTCTTCTTCATTTTGAATCTAAAGCACAAGTTCAAAGTATTCCTTTAATATTGTACATAATATCATTTTTATTGCAAGCGAAGACTAGCGGAAAGTTCACACTGTGTTGTAGTTCCGTTGTTTATTCAAGGTCTGGCAAAGAACAAGATATGCTACCGTATGATTACTACTTTTGTTTTCATATAAAAGTATGTAGGTTGTATTCACTATTTAGTTGAATGGAAATTTAACGTTACCTTTAAAATGCCCTTGGAGCGTTCGGTCGTTTACAATATAGATATCAACACAAAGAAATTTAACACTTAGATACGTTTTAATATTAAATCAATAAGCAAAAAAGGACGCTATATCTTCAATAATTTAAAATTGGTTCTGAACAAAGTTGCAGATATTTCAAACCATCTTGAAACTCTTGTTAGAGTTCATTTACAACTTTAGAGTTCATGTGCAACTAATATTCGAATAAAAAAACCTTTGTACAAAATTATAATTTAAAAGATACAGTATGTATTTAATAAAACAACAATTTCATTCTATTGCCAAAAAGATCTCTAATCAAAATTTGTATCAAGAAATATCAATAAATACAAAGTGCACGGGTGGGTCATGGTTTTATTTTTTTCGTGTGGCGAATGCGCGACGACAGTACACCGGGTGTTGCCGACCCCACCAGTTACGATCTAATAAATCTCACCCGAGTCGACCGACGACGACGCTACTACCTACCTGCACTTTCTTTTCTCTGTCCCACACAGACCGAGGGCAACAATTCACTGATACATCGAATGCTATCACAATATGGGGGACTTTTTTTGTAACATTGACATCGTAGAAGACGCTCATTTGACTTCTATTCCATAATGTAAATGTAAAACACCCGGAGCTATTTTAAATTTAAGTAGGACATCGTATTATACAAGACAATGAAACATTTTAAATAATATTTACTTTATCAATTCTCATAGCTTTCCTTGAACGTGTAACGTGTAACATGTAACACGAACGTATGGTTAACTTTTTAATGTGAAAAGTTTTTTCTTAGCCGAATTTCTACGATGATTTACATACGAAGTTTTGTTCAATACTCTTACTAATTTGATCGTTGTTTTAATTCCTATTTGAGCTCTTGATTATTTTATTATATTGATCATTTATGATAATATTTATGTCAACAAATGCTAAATCACTGCGTCACGTAGCTGGTTTATGTGGGTAACCATTTATGGATTTAATGGCACGTATACCGTGGGTTGATTCACAACTATTAAATTAATATGAGTATCTCTAACGTTATTCTATGATCCAACCATTTGTACACTTTCACTACAATCAACGATGCCCTTAATTGTCCAAATCCATGTGAAAAGAATAATATGAGAATAAGCTATTACACTTTTAAAGGTAAATTTATTTTGTTATCGCTGAAATAAGTATTAGGTGATAACTAGCGATATATTTTTACCAGTGATAAAAACTTTAGAAAAATTCATCTAAATCTTTTGTATTTTTAATCACTTTTTTCCTTATATCGTCATAATAGTTTATTAGTCCAAGTTTAACGCCTTGGGGAACTCCGCTTAGAAATACCATTGGGCCAGACCAATTGGTATATTGTAAATTCAAATAATGAAACTAAGTAATAGTAAGTAAGTAAACTAGTATTATTTATGAAGCAACTACATTATAAAGCAATAAAAGCAGTAGAATTATGTTGAAATTTTGTGACAATAACCAAAACTGCGGCGCGTCCATGTTGATTACGTCATATCAAGCATACAGCGAGTGTTACATAAATATCTTTTGTAAACTAAACATTCTGCCGATTCATGTTTGTTATAACTTTATATATTATAATAATATATATTTTTAAACTAGATTTATAAGGAAAAATGTAGTTTTTGTCACATTTATTTGGGCTTAGATTATTAATTTAGGGATTTAACGTGAACAAGTAGGCAGGCAGGAGCGCACTAGGTAGAAATATTTGGTCGAGGCCTATTTTAGCTGTTGCTTTCTATTGGATAATTTCATGATAATAATTTTTAGTTTTTTTTAAATTTAAATGTGTATCAATAATGATTTTAGCAAACAGCTGATTTGTGAACACTTTAGTAGTATATAAAAACTGCTTTGTTTAATTAATTATTGTTTAGTCATGGTGGAAATTTTGTATGACGATATCTATGACGTACAAATTATTATACTTAAGCAAAATTTATTTACCTACTTTTGTGCTTTGTATATTTTTAATGTCGACAAATATATACCCACGGATACTTACTAGTTCTTCTGGAAACAATTTTTTTTTGGATTTTCCTTGTTTTAGATTTAATATTGTGAATTTTTTTAGATTGAAGTTTAATAATGATCAACCTTGACACTGTTGTAAGTATGCATTTATGCATACTTATTAATTAAGTCGTATTTTTAAGTAAGCATGTATCTGTACTGTACTTGTCCCTATTTCTTTTAAATTTTACCCTTAACTAACTTTAAATGCTTATACCTAGTAGGTATTACTTATTTTGTCTAATTTAATTACTTTTTTCTTTTTTTATTAAAACTGTTTATTAGATTAAAAGAGAGTTCTTTTGTTTAACCATTTCCGATTCAACTTTGTTTTACTTATGTTATCTTATAACAGTACAGTACCTATGTAATACAATGGCGGTGACAATGACGTCACATTAAGTAGAATTACTTAGAGTTCCACAGAAATATGTTTCTTGTTCATACAAACAAGCTAAAACTAGTTAAATAATATTATAAACGTTATTAGCTTGAACATGGCATTTAAAACTGTAGGAGACAGTTATGCCCGATTTACACATCGACAAGTACAGTGGCGAGTTAAGTAGTATTTTAAGATTAAGTTGATTTAAATAGATCTCCATCCTATTTTTTGGTGAGTTAAGTACGAAGTAGCCCCCTCTCTCGCGTCTCGCCAACTTAACTTGCCAAAAAATAAGATGGAGATCTATTTAAATCAACTGAATCAGCAACTTACTACTTAACTCGCTACTGTACTTGTCGATGTGTAAATCGGGCATTAGCGACCGTAAAAGTCAGTTACCAAGTGCAGACTAATCAAAATGGCTGTGTAATATACATTGCGTGGTACACTCCATGCGGTATATTACATTGATAGTCTACACCAGACAATGGATGCGGCGTACTGCGAATAAATCACCGGTAATGGCTACGCTTGTTGACGCAATTTTTTAAACTTATTGACTCTGTTGAAGTTTATATTTAATATTAACAAATAAAAGTAAGCAATTATTTTAGATGATTATTTTACGATCTATTTAAACGCTTTCTTTATCCGGTAGCCATCTTGTTAAGGAAATTCGCAAGTAAACAATCAGTAGTACTCAGGAAAAATAACGTAAGTAGTATATTCTTAGTTCGGAAACTTTATTAAGCTCTATTCTTCCACTTTACTAACAAAACTAGGATCTTGGCACGTTTCCCACGACAGTAAAGTTTATAATATTCGGTAGCGGAGAAGCAAATATAATGCCGTCTCACTCGCACGCGAGAACACCTCCAAATGATCATGATCTATTGATGTGCGTAATACAAAAGAAGTTAAGTCTATTTACTACACAAATACTTATAAAATAATACCAAATGTTGATTTTATTGTAACAAACTGTCGCTTATAAGATCAACTAAGTTTCTTTATAAGACAATACAACTTGGCTTAATTAATTTCTAGTAAATATACAGTTAAAAGTCACAAGGAGTCCTGATTCCATAAGAACCTAGCTAATGTCAAAGTACTTAATAATTAAAACTAATCTACACTTAAACACTAATTAGTACGTTTTGCAGTATGCTGATGATATGCATCTATATTTAACAAATACAATATATTTATTACAGATGGGCTTGAAGTATGTCAGTTGCCACGCAATAATACCGGGCGGTGGTCGCGGTGGGGGAATGGGAAGTTATGAAGCCAATAGCCTTACGCGTATTACAAACAAAATATTCACAACAATTTTATAACCATACACTACTATCTAACTTAGATTTAATTAAATAAACAAATTTAATAATAATAGAATGGTTAAATAAATTTACTTCATAAAAGAAGAAATTCCTTATTAAATGAGAACAAAGGATATCCAAAACGAGTAAATTTGTACTTAAAATATTTAAGCCAAGAATCCGTATTCTGAAAATCTCGCCATAGTCGCGCATTCGAATACCGTTTGTCACGCTCTTACTGCCAGAAAGAGATAGATATAGATCATAGCTATCGAACAAAAGGTATCCTAACTGAAATTGAAAATAAGCATTCCGTAACCAACAACAATAGTAAATGTTCTAATGATGATGCTAATAATAATCAAATATATTATAATAAAGAAGTTTTTATATGTATTAAACTTGTCTATGGCGTAACGCCCCTTGTGTTGATGTTTAGTCGATAGTTTCAATAAATTCATAAACTCTGTTACTATTTACTTAGGAGTTACGCGCACTAATCGTTTGCTTGTGATATAAAGAAGAAACAATTATGGTAGTGTGGGAGTTAAATTATTACAATTAATTGTTCTAAAACATTCTTAAATACATTAAGTAAATCTTTGTCTTTGTTTAACTTCCTTTGTATTTATATAAAATAATTATGAAGTTAATTTTATTAAAGTGAATTTTTGTTTGCCTAGTTTTCCTCAATAATAAATTTTAAGTATTCATCAATATGTAATAAGAAGTAGATTAGACTTTCAAAGTTACTAAACGCATCCAAGAAAGAAGCAACTGAATAAACAAGTTTACCTAATAATTAAAACGTAATAAATATTGGTTTAACAAAAAGACAAAGAACTACTTAATTAAAATAAAAAAAGTTATAGGTAAGTATCCTAAAAGAAAAAAAAGTAGACGTTACATTTAAAAATAATAAAAGCAATTACCTTATCACAAATCCAAGAATCAACAGTCCAAAAACTTTAACACTTAAAGTTTATAAAAAAATAACAACGATATCAATAACCATGATACGCCTCGGAACTATTAAAAAAATCGAACGATTAAATTAAACATAATGCCAACGAGGTGTATCACATAAAACGATCAACTTAGCACTTGTCCAAACAGCAGAGCGACGAACGACGAGCAGCGCGCGCTGCTACTACATAACTAAATCGAAAGCAAATCGCGCTAGAACGTGTGCGAGTGACGGCTTCGCACGCCGAACTGCGTCTGTTCTCTCCTACATAAGTTGTGGTGATTTACAGAGGGCGCGCAGGCGGGTGGCGAACGCCAACCATGGATGCTCCCCTAGCAAAGGATACCTCATTATCCTCACTGTAATCCGTGTGCCTTTTTGATAATTTTTATTTATAGGGTGTCACTGTTGGTGACCCCTTTTTAAATTTATCTAGTTGCAATTACTGACTTAGTACGTTTTAAGCAATTGTTCTCGATACTGTAGTTAATATTGATGCTAAAATGCAATCAAATATGTTCAAGGATTTTTCTAAGTTCACATAAGTTGAAACAGAAATTACTGTGTATCAACACACGCTCACAAAAAATATTGCTCAATTGGTATTCAAGGCTGCAAACAGCTACGATAGTAATTGTTGTATATTTGCTCTACTGAGTCTCTTGTTAATGTGCCACGCAGTCAAATTCAAAATCGTCGGAAAGGAGAATGAAACCTTCACTA
The DNA here is from genome assembly GCA_905475405.1 of Schrankia costaestrigalis. Taxonomy (NCBI): domain Eukaryota; kingdom Metazoa; phylum Arthropoda; class Insecta; order Lepidoptera; family Erebidae; genus Schrankia; species Schrankia costaestrigalis. The sequence goes on along the minus strand of FR997840.1, from coordinate 13,471,511 downwards.
AGAGTTTTGGGCCAAAATTAAACAGAAATGAGAGTATTATCAATTTATAGCTTCACACTTATTAGTCTCGTGCTAAATCTTTTGTTAGTTTTGGCAATCTGAAATCCAAGATAATTTTTTTTTGAAGGAGATGGAAACTTCTGGGCTAAAGCCTGTACATTACTGTACAGAGTAAGGATATGCCCTAAAAATCTTTTCTATTTTATTCAAGTTCGAAACTTAATACAATTGAGTAATTTTATTATTATTTTATTAAAAAATAGGAAAGAATTTTAAGGCATTTCCTTACTCTGTACAGTAATGTACAGGCTTTAGCCCAAAAGTTTCCATCTCCTTTATAAAAGAAATATTTTGACAATTCGTAAATGGAACTTAAATATTTGGGTCTAGGTGATCTCATTACAGATAAGCTGGTGACTGCTACGGCTCTCAAGACAGAGATAGTAATTAAAGTCAGTTCACATTTTTGTCATTGTAAGCCAGTTTTTTCGCTTCCTTTGAACTGTACTTGTAGAGCCAAAAGGCACACTGTAGCTTGTCTAGTAAATAATAGTTTCTAGCAAACAGAGGATTTATATTTCAATATTTAAAATGAATACTTTCATAATCATGTTCTGGAAGTTTCATCTTAGGACTGTTTACAATAATATCAAGTCAATTATAGGTATAAAAAGATTAAACAATATCGACCTTCGTCGAGGTGGGAGCACGCACGATATTATAAACATCGTCAGTCAGTTCTCTTTGCGAGCATTTATATTATTCATGTTTGAAATTTTTGCAACAATATACAAATTGATCAATATTTAGAATTATATAAAATAAACTTACAATGTGGCTTTAAGTTGCTTAAATTGACTGAAATCTGCGCAAATTTTTATTGACATTTGGTTGTAAAAACCTGAAAACTTATCCTTTGTTCTTCAGATCAACTTAACTACTAATATTTTAATTGTCAATCTAGTTAATTTTATCAAAATTGATCTAGAACAAAACGAATTTATATTTAAGTTTAATTGGATAGTAATGATCTTATATAACATGGAATAGAATAGTCTTACGCGACTGGCTTGTTCTAGTAACTTGGCTAACGGATATTACGTTTATTAAATGTGTTGGTAAAAGATTCTTAAGTATTACAAGTTTATCTTTTCTAACAAAAATGGTGACTGATGTGATGGGGTTATAATTCCTTGTTTTTAAAGACCATAAGGATTGTAAAAATGAAGATAAGTAATATTTTGTCATTGGTATAGATTATTAAATTAAAATTAGTAAGTAAAGTAACTAAGAGTATTTATAGATGAAAATATGCTATTAAAGATTAGCAAGAGAGTTTCATTGATCTTTATATCAATGAAACTCTCTTGCTAATCTTTAATAGCATATTTTCATCTATAAATACTCTTAGTTACTTTACTTACTAATTTTAATTTAAGATATTATTGCATATATTATTTTAAAGCATCAATTTCTTCAACAAACTTTCGTATAGTTTTTGAGTCCAATAATTTTCAAGATGGCGATTAAATTGGCCATCGTATAATCCAAAAGTTCAATTTTAAACATGAATTTAAATAAGTATAAAACCGATTTAGGTGAATATCATAATGACCCTCAAGCTACCACATGCAATCAACCATGAAGGTACGATTCAGCGCTTCTAGTTATTTACATTTGATTTAAGTTTGATTTATTTTTTTAAGTATGGTTTAGAATGTTTCTCGTGCTTCCAGAAAACTAGTAAGTATAGTTAAACAATTATTTGGACCCCTAATGGATAACGATATTTGTTCCGGTATGCGGAAACGATCCGGAATTATACCATTCCGGACTATATTACGCAGAGTCGGCAACCGTTTGGCGGATTGTTGTAACCCGAATATTTATAGGAGGATGGCAGGTCGAGGTTCAATAATTGCGGACCGTCAAGACTTTCACCTTCGGCGCGCGGCCGCCTCGCCGCCAAGGCCACCGAGGCACCGTTCACCGTAACTTCCGCCCGCAGCTCGTGGCACGGGCCGCAGCCGCGACACCGGCCGCTCGCGATACCGAACGTCTCGCGCTTTTGCAATCAGAATTTCGGAAAGCGGTACCAGTGCAACGGCCTCATCGCTTTACCTCGCCGCCATACCAGAATAACGGTTGGATGTCAGATTCGCTCGCTTTTACGTAACGATCTCAAGGAAATGATAACCAGTACTTTTTGCAAAGTAGAACGTTTGATAGAGTCTAGACATTTTGTAGAGATAACAAATATGTAGCACATCTGCATGGTTCAATGTATAATTTACGATAATAAGTTTAAAATTGTACTGCATGAGACCGCAGATGATTACAGTAAAGCGGATTCTGAGTGCAAGGAGTTTAATAAAGCCGCATTTATAATAACACAAAAACAGTTTATCGAAGCGTGGCGCTACACCTTTTGTTATTTCATTAGCGTGTGTGGCTGGCGGCTGGTGAGCGGCGCGACGACCGGTCGGGTCTACTTGTGAGCGGGCGGTGCGCGCAGACCGACGCACCCGACCCATATTTTACAGTGTATGTACGTTGAGTGTACCATCTCATTCCGCTCGTTAAATCGATGCTTTTAATAGAGATGATGGCTCAAGACTCCATTATATTTAAATAAACGGGAACACCGGCACGTGCAAAATGTTATCCTGACATTTTGAGCGAATAACATTCATGACGTCACTGATATATTTGTGTATAAAAACTATTCGTTCAAACAAGTAACTGATTTAAATAATAAAGATAGCAGAAAGTGTTTAAAAGTAGAGGAATTTAGTATTAAAACATTTATTAAAAATAACATAAACAAAGGGTAAGCTAAAGCGTAACAGCAGCGCGACAAAAACCTCCATGAACACAAGACAACGACCGATAAAATTTCGAGGTCACGCAGTAAACAAGGTGGACAACATTACCCTTAAATTTATTTATCAGCAACCTATTTTAATGACGTCAATGATAACAAAACTCGCGAATAACTCTATTACATATTAATATTGATAATACTATAACCGCGCTGTTGGACAATAGATAAAGGAACGTAGATAGCAAACGTTTTGATATTAAAATTATAATGTTGTGAGAATTTTGCAAAGATTACAATGTAACTGAAAACATTATAGTAAGTAGGTTTCCTTATACAATAAATTTACTTTATAAACAGTTAAAATGAGAGTAAAACTCTATAGTTAAATTGACTAGGGTTTGTTCACTTAAACGTCCTAATTATAAATGAGCCACGGTAGAGACGGGGCCAATGGACGGACGGGAACTTAGCTTACCAATACTATGCTGATCAGACGGATAAGTATTTTGTTGAACATTGTGTGGAAGGTTATGTTATGTATTCTTAGCTGGATAATAGAATAGAAATTAATATAAAAACTGTATTAGTTTTGTCTTATATGGTTATCTATACTAATATTATAAAGAGGTAAAGTGTGTTTGTGACGTTGTAGGGGGTAATCTTTGGATCTACTAAACCGATTCTAAAAATTCTTTCTGTGTTGAATAGTCCATTTATCGGGGAGTGTCATAAGTTATATAGTATTACGCTATGACTAAAAGGAGTAGAGCAGTAATGAAATATGTTTAAAAAAAAGAGGCTGTTTTTTCGCCGCCCAACGAAGTGGGCACGGATCAGCTAGTTTTAAATTAAGTTAATAACACACAGGTTACACTTAATGAAGAAGGTGTTAATACTAAAACAATTATCAAAATTTAGTTTAATACGTTCGTGTAGGTATGTGTTGTTTGGAAATTTCCATAAGACAAACAATACGCATGATCTCGATATGTTTTTCAACATCGTCCGTACCGTTCAAGATGTCTGTGACGTAAAAGTTATCGGGTCATAAAATACTATACGATTGACAGGGACAAATGGACGCGTTTAAAAAGTATTAAACAAAACACTTAGGCGTACCTCAAGGAAGTCTACTAGGGCTTTTATTTTTAAATGTCAGATGTTATTGTAAAAATGCAGGTGCATGAACCATGTAAAACCTACTTAATATTTACATAATTTAAGTGATCAATGCTATTCAATAGGTATCTATGCGAAGGAAACATTGATGACTTTGTTCAAAGGGTTTCATTGTAATCAATTCGTTTTAGAATTATGGGTATTTTGATTTATTTTAAACAATTTATAAGAGTATTTCCACTTTCAAGTCTTTGTTAAGCTACAAAAAATCTTGGGCTTCTAAAACGCAGGTAAATCTTAAGCTTGTTTGCCACTAAAGTGCAACAAAACAATTAATACTACACCAATTAGTATAATTTTACTTGTATTACGAGCAATATTATAATTAATTTTATTCATCTAATTAAACCAAAACGCGGAAATAAAGATTATAATTTATAATCGACGTTGATCCGTGTAACATCGGTGCATAACATACTTACTTAAATCAAAACAAATCCGACAATTTACAATATTATCATACATTACGTAATACATCAGCTGTACGCACATTGACATATCAAAATGTACGTTTTTATTCAAAAATGTGTCTTATTGAAACTGCCTAAGGTTTAGGGTGTTTATGATGATGTGTCTAAAATACAGTAGGTACATCTTGTAAAACATTTTACGTTGCAGGCATTTAAATACAAATAGTAGGTTTAAATAAATAAAGGCAATTAAATAAACCAATTCTTAAAACATCATCTGTTTTAAGGGACTCTAAGCTAGTCCCATAACAACTTCCTCAAAATTTAATTAATTAGGTTTTTATTTCAAAATCAGCGATTGTTGCAATCCAGGTTTGTTAAAAATCAATTGACGACTTAATAATATTCAAAGACGTTTAAAGTCTAGTATTTATACGAGTACTTGTCAGACAGAATATAGTTTTTAGTAAACTACTGCGCTCTAGTCTGCTCTACTGTGTCGGGCCAGCGACTATTTAATTAATGCGCTACTGCGAGCTAGCAAATCATAGTAATCACAATTCTCTACTTTCAGTTTCAAATGAAATATCGAAACTAGTAATAAAGAACACATTACAAGACTAATAGTAATTTATTTTTAAAGTACCTAATGGGAATTCATGAAATTTTAGTTTCCTAATCCCCAGTAAGTATAAAATTTTGGCGTCAACGGGGCAAATTCAACAAAAAATTAATGAATCCCCAATCTATGGGGGATTTTGCAATAAGCCAGAAACTCAAACTTCCATTAAATGCATTGGTTTATAAGAAAAATGTTACACCTTAACATTGTGTAATTTTGTTAGAAAGTTTATTCATTAAGTTGTACACTTTCACTCGTCTTTGCACGTAGGAAACATTGATCAGTTTTGATTTTTAAAGCACAGTTCTGATGTCAGTCAATCAACCTTTTGACCTAATAAAACTATTATACATTTTTTTCTGATAGCTACAATGTAATAGTTAATTTTTTTTTCGTTCTCTCTTCTTATCTTGAGAAATAGATTGATTTATCATTTCTGCCTTTTAATGTCCCAATAGATGAATTGGCTTCTTAAAGTAACTGACAGAACGCTGGCTTACTATTTAATTACTAATTATAATCATCGAAAGATGCATCAGAATGAGACATAGACTATAAATACTCCGGAAAACCAACATCTAAACAGGTAGAGCCTCGTGTAAATTCAAATGTATCAAACATTAAGTAACGCATAATATCTAAACTGAAAGTGTATTTGCCCTATTTTCTCCGCCATTACATAATAAACAACATAACTTTTTATATGAACAGCGAAGCAAGCAATATGGCGTTGTACACTACTAACACTACTAAATAAATGTAGGTATATACAGTCTGAGTGTGCATTGTATTAAGTGATTACGTTTGTAGTCGATGTTGAACGAAAACAAAAAGTATTGGTAGCGTGGCCGATAATACCCGAAGAGCACACGAAAATACTCGACGTTGTTCAGTTAGTCGAGTCGTGGCACCGATATGCGACGAGGCTGAATGACGTAGACGACATAGTCCTTGATTATTAAAAAAGTTAGTGACAGTGTACGATATTTGCTATCAAATTGTATTGAGTAGTTTTAATTTTATTAGTATTTTGTTATTTGGAATAGTTAAATGATTAATTTTATCTGTATTTTACTTTATTATTGTTACTTACATCTTATATAATACAGGGTATTCTAGAGTGGTGTCCAAAATGTAATACAGTGTAGTCCCAATCGTCCTGTAGTATTAAATATTATCTTAATAAGCTATAAGTATCGAATAAATGTGTATTTATTTAGCTCTACATTTATTATTATTTTGTTTCTACTAGCTTTAAATTACCTAAATTTGGGTCGGACCTCTTATAGTATAGAAAGGAAATTTGAGCAGCAAGTATCAGTAGTACTTCTCTACATTGACTTTTACAACATTCGCGGGTGAGAAGGGGAGGGAGAGATTTTTATTATTACTTGCTCATTGCGCTGATTTAAATCTGGATAGTATTTGTAATAATTTGTATGGCCTACAATGATTGTTGTTGGCTGTCATTGCTTAGTGTCATTTAATAGACATTTGTAAAAGTCTGCGACATAGAACATAGTTTCTAATGCATCTTTTTTTTAAATTAAATATTTAATTACCTTTGTAAATATGCTTTGATTGAAATAGAATAAATCATAAAACGATACACATTAATTATTATTCATAGGTAGGGCTATACCGTTGATACTAGTGGTTACATAATTTACTATTTTACTGCGGAAGTTACAGTCTAGTGATGTTCAGGCATTCTCGTTGCATTGCTTTAGTCGATTCTACGTTTGTTTTGGATATTATATCGACTTTATAAAATAATAGAATTAAAACATAGAATGAGAAGGAAATGTTCTGCGATATATTTTAATAGACGTCGTTTACTTATACTCGTAAGTTAAAGTAATACGAGTTTTAATTGAACTTTTAAAAATAAATAATTAAAAAGTACCTAAGTGTCCTTGAAGAGTAAGTAACAGATGGTAGCAATCTTGGCTTGCTAATACCACGCTAGCCTGCCGGATGAATCATTGCAGAAACCAGACTAAATATTTCATTGCAAAAATGCTACTACATACTTCCAAGCTTTTATTATGCCCATTATCTATCTGTTTACTTTGAACAACTGCCTACGTGACCAAAAAACAATAAACCGCATCAAAACTAAAACCTTCTTTATTCAATTCATTGCCAACTTATATTTCTTTTTGTTTTTCCCATGTGACTAATCATGGCTTATTTAAATTTAAAAAAAGAACGTTTTAGTTCCCGGTATTACCTTTTTTATCTAAATATTCATTGACAAAGCTAACAAAGAATTCTAAGAACAATACCTCCCTTTTGTATTAATGCGATAAAAGTTTAAATAATTTTTAACAATAAGGTTAAAACCTTTTTTCTAATTTAAAAATTGAATCAGAGAAATGCAGTAGATAAAAAAAACTATAGTATTCCACGTACCCAAGCTTGTATAGAGGCAGGTAGAGCAATATAAAGTAATAGAGAAGAGGTAGCTTGGTATACATAGCTATCCCTTTCTCACATCTTAGAAGTTCGTAAGTGTAACAAAATACGGTATAGATGCCTTTAAACCGGAATAACAGTGAATTCTTTTCGTATTGTAGACATGTAGATAACATATCGTTGATTTTTGCACTAATATAAGTTATTTATATTGACCTTTAAGTGTTAAAATAAATAAATGCATCTAAAGTTTCCGATGATGATAAAAAATTGCTTCATTGATCTTCAAAGTCGGCTAGAGGGCGATTGAAAGAGCTTGGTGTAAGCGTGTCCGATTCAGAAAGGAAAAGAAATGTGTTCATTTGAATTAAGAACTTTTGCAAATAAAGATAAGGCATATTATTTTTACTATTATATTATATTTCTTATCAATCTTATTACTTATTTTGTTAAGCTGTCATTATTATTGCATAAAAAAGTAATTTTATTGTCTAAATACTGACAATCATACTGTAATTGTTAGGCACGTGACCTACAGCTTCTATTAATTGTGATTGAATTTGTTTTAATTAGTCCTAAACACCGCAATACAGTAGGTACCTGTAGACCCTAATGTTTGGTAATAAAATACATTTTGGAATAAAAAAGTGTATTACTATCAGGTTAGAAAATAGTAGTAAGCCTAGTAAGAAATAGGAGTAAATAGTTTCGGAAGTAACATTATAATGCGATACGCCTCAACCAGAGAGATCGGTCACCTTGACCTTATTTTGCAGGATTAGAAGGATTGCCAAGTTAAAAAGAGTACCACCCATAGTGTTAAGCTTTTGATCCCTTTCTCTCTCTCTTTCTCCCTTTCTCGGGTTGTAGTCAATGATACTTCAGAGTTGTGACATTTTGTAAAGCCTTGTGTTTAGTAAACAGTTTGTTAAATATTGTTTAGTCAACCGTATTTATTTGTAAATTTGTTAGCAGCATTCTTCTTAACATATTATTCCCTGTCCCATGTATACTATTGTGTCTACAGGCGGGACAGGCAAAATAAAAATTCTATATACTTAATAAAAATTCTTCAGAGACTACGTACATGTACCAAGTTTTTTAAAGACGTTTTGACTTTCCCATGATCAAGGCTTACATCACCCCAAAATAAGGGTTGGTGAAAAATTTACTATTTTAAGTCCATGGGTAAACAGACATTTTACATGTCAACAAGCTTACTAATGACACTTTCTATACTAGGTAAGCAGTTGTTCTGCTTACACTAATACCAGCTATTTACTACAAAATATGTCACCGTACTATAAGTATTCACCGTAACTGCAGTAGCTGTGTGACACACATAAGATTTACTTTCGAACGATCATGTCAATTGTCATTGTATGATTTCCGCACGGAGTTAAAAAAAACGTTATGCTGTTCAATCAAAGTTTGTTTGTTTTGCGTTTGAATTGCGACTCTATCTTAATAGATTTTAGGGTTTAAATTCTATAAAGCATGTTTTGTGGGCATAAGCTACGTAATTTTTGTTGGATTAAAGTTAAAAGTGTTTAAAATAAGTACTTACACGTTCCAAGTCTAAACTCTATACCGATACTATGCCCAGTATTGTATTAATAGGCCAAAGCACTCGTCATCCCTAAAGAAGGTTATGTCTCTGGCAGGACGCATAGCGTCTGGTAAGACCGAGCGATGCTTTCTTTGCCATTGGATTAAAATAACAGCATTCTAATTATTTGAATTCAAATACGTTTCTTTGCATTGACAGTAATGACATTATCTAACGATTTATTAATTGCAGTTTAGCTAAATACTTAGCCACTTTTTTAATAATATTATTATGTATTTAAAACTATGGTTTCTAAATAAGTACTGTTTAGCTTAGTTTACTATTACTACGCGTTAGTGATATAACATGAAAAAGGTAAGAAAGGTGGATTATACCTAAATCATATTAGGAATCTTCGGAATTTTATGCCAAAAACTTCGTAAGATGTCTCACATACCACAAAACTACCATGGACAAAAAATATACAATTTGTTACATAAGAAATGCTTACCGTTTCATTATAACGTTATAAAGTAATGTAATTATATTTTCTTAAAATAATGATAATGATTATTCACTTTAGTGTCATTGTGTTGACATAACTCATTGACTTTTTAATTTTGATCATAGATTAAAATTATAAGATGGAGATACGTTACTCTTTTCTTTAAGAAGGTACTCAAATAGATTGTACCTTTGCTTTACAACAGTACAAGCAAATATGAGACTTATACAGTAGACAGTAGGCTTGTTATTATTAGCTAGTACATGAAACATTCACGCACTATGACGCTGTAGTACTTGCTGTACCGGCCGGTTTAGTAAAACAAGGGTTGTCACTATTGATTTTTTTAAAGGTTGATAATAATTATGTTTATTTTTAATACTTTATTATTTTGTTAATTTTAATGTGTAAATAAAAAAGCGATAAAATGGATTATTCTTTTATGTAAATTATAAGGTGGAAATCCGACCTCCCCTTTGCCTGAATTAATGATGATGGAAAAGAAATATTTTGCATTTAATTTTTATATTCCCATGTTTGAAAATACTGTTAGTAGTGATCGTGGCCGCATCCTACAGAAATTAAACTATACTTATCAATGATTTTATGAACATATTTAACATAAATATTTCACTTGTAAATGCAAATCGAATTTAAGAAAAGCAAAAGAGCTTTGTAGATTTACTATTAACTTTAACATTTATTTAGTTGGGATTAGTTGGTTTTAATTTAACAAATAGAAAAACAAAGAACGGTTGAGAATTTTTATTGTAGGTTTAATTTTGGTGATTTTAAATAAAATAAAAGTTGGACTAAAATAGAAAAAATATAAACTTACATTAAAGTCTGTTTATCCTTAGCTATAATTTCAAACATCGACATCTCATCTTCCGAGCACTGCGAAGAAGAGTACCCGTAGAAATCAATATCATTACCATCACACATTTTTAACACTATTTATTTATAACCAATTAAGACGTTGTTACTGGCACGAAAGACAAAACTGACTGACTGACCCAGTGAACTAATAAGTCCTAAGAAGCAGTGGGCTTCTGTTATTCAAGCTTACCAATAGATAAGGACCTGTCGGATTGGCTGCAAACAAGCGGCGAATTTGTTTGTTTGCGGGCTTGCTTTCTTTGTTTACTGTGGCTTATCTATTAAAATATTCAATAGATCGTTAAATTCTTTTCATTGTTTAAAAGTGTAACGCTTAGCAGCTGCGTTTTTACTTTTGTCAATTGTAAGTTTATTGTTATATTTTTATGTGTAATATTACCATTTACTTGAAAACCACAAGTTGCTTTAGTCAATTTTATTGTCTTTATTATTTTACTTATAGTTACAATAAAAGATATAAATATTTAATTTTTACCTCGTATACACCATCAAAATGCTTTTATCAATTTAAAAAGTCATGTGCCTTCTAATTTTATATAAGAATTGTGAAATTTGTTCACGCTTGAAATCTTAGTTTGCAGAAATCAAAGTAACGGAAAACCATGAGTAGTCTATTATGAAGATAGAGCCAAAATCTATAGTATAAACTAAATCGAATGTAAAAATGATGTTCAAACACTCTCAAGTTATAGTAAATTGAATAAAAATAACGAGATTTTTAATTAGGTACTTGACTAATCAGTACATTAATTAATGTATTTAGAGCTTTGTCTAAATAACGCTTAGTTAAACCTCTACTAAACACTGATTAAAACAGTGTTTACTACACCTTCGACAAAATGTTATTCTTAAATCTTTTAAAAAAAAATACTGTTCTTTATAAAAAAAGCATGTGTTCAACAACCCTAACAAGCGCTCTTCGGTCGTAGGCGACGCGCTACATGCAAGCGAATAACAACTCTATGTTTATGCTAGTAGTTTCACTTTGCCTTAAACAGTATAAAAGGCCAATTTCTTTCACAGATATTTGTATTTTGGAAGGAGTGACGCTTCTTTAAATGTACTGTGGTAATAATCTTTGGTTTTTAGTATTTTAAACTATGGAATCATTGACAGAACTTTGTAACAGTATTTTATATAATTTAGTCGTAATAAATTAATATATTTAAAGGCTCTACACAAATTAACAGTCACATCTTTCAATAATTAATAGCTATACCACACAATTCTCTTAATTAGTTGGTATAGATATTTATTAATACGGCTATTATAGTTGGAATAAAAATAATGCACAACAGTACATCAACCTTATTCCTCTTAAAATAAGATTAATATTTGAACAATAATGTAGAGCTAGTTATGTTACTCAGTTTATACAGTTTTACTATGTTTTAAATAAGTACAGTAAACTTTAAAGCCTACGTCACAAGGTATTACTAAGTTAATAAGTATTCAAGCGAAGCAACAAACAGCAACGAACAACAAAACATGATTATTTATATTCTAACATAAATTAAAACCAAAAAAAGGTATTCTATAAATTATGTAGCTACTGATTCAAAGACAAAGATCGTTCACATTATAACCTTTAATTTTCATAGAACGCTCTTAAATTACGAAGTTCTAACAATTTTGATTTTATTATCTATACGCTTTTAGTACTCAAAATTCAAAATTAACGTCCTAGATGTATGAAATTAAGTATGTGTGTAAGATCGCATTCTCAATAGTTTAAATTGAAACCGACGAATTAATACTGTAATAGATTTCGAGTCATAATTTTTTTTTCTAGGTAATATATAAAATCATGATAAGTTAAAAATTAATTTGTACACACCGGAACACACGGAACATATCAATGTAGACACCCCTTTAAATTAACGTTACTAAGATACTTCTTAGAAACTTTAACACCAGTTTATTCCTAACAAAAATACTGATAAATTGTTGTTATAGATAATCAATAAAGTTGAGTAAGAATGCAATATGTCACCACCCCATCTCATCTCATGGGTGTTATTAAATCCGACTAAGGGACTATCCATGAATATTATCTTTACGAAATAAAAAGAAGGAAAACTTGAAATTAAACCCTATACCAATCCATCTGGCCAGCGTGGTATTAGTCGGCCAAGTATACCACCGTCAAGGGAGGAGGCCCGTCCCTGCAAAGAGACATTAATGGGCTGTTATGATGAATATAGTAGTTAATGTTTTTTTTTTTGTTAATATTGAATTCAGTAATTCAATTCTAGCTCATTGTCTGACATTCTCGGTATTAAGAATTATTGCGCTTAGCTTCTTGGTAACTGATAATACGTAAAACCTTTTCGTGTTATAATTTTTGTTACAATTTATTAGGTAATAGTTTTTACAATTCGTTATCACGTTACTTGGTATTAAGGGTTATGAGACGAAGCGTTTTATTATGTACTTTTATGACTTCTTGGTTACGGATTAGGTAGTACCCTTTTGTCTTTATTTTTCTTTTGTTTCGTTCACGTCACAATAAGAATTAGTTTATCCTCGGAACTTTGCATATAATACCTTTTTGTCTTTACTTTTCTATTGTATAACACTTGCAATACGTACACACAAATTATAAAAATTCGTTAAACGGCGGAAGCTAAATAACCTGATAAAATTTTATTTTATTTTATTTGAGAAGCTTACAGCTACTTACAGTACTTAAAGTTTGTTTAAGATATGCCAATAACAAGCATCCACATAATGAAAATTAACTACTAATTTGTTAGGTATTTTTGAGAAATCACACAGAAAAAGAAAGGGATTGAATTTAAATGTATGTTAGTTTATTATGTTTAGGTAAGTACCTGAGCATACATACTTTTAAAACCAGAAGTCTATTTTTACTTTCTTTGTATTATTATTATGTTACACTTATTGAAAACTTGCAAATAAATTAGCAACATAAATATGTATCTTAAGAAAGAGAACCGATAAGGAGGTTTTAGCCCGATCTGCACTTGATGTTTTATTTAGTACACACAGCAACACATCAAATTAAACATTTTCATTTGAAATTGTGTCTTATTTCAAAGTATTAAGGTACATGAGTGTCTAGTTTGATTAGTTGCTGTGTGTACCTACATAGTTATTATTCTAAATTATAATGTTTAAAAAAAAATTAAGTATTGTCTCATGGCTTATTTATTTCAGTTTTTAATCATAGGTTTATTATAATACTCTTAATCAAAAAATTATACATTTAAAACTTTTTGTTTTTCCTTTCTTACATCTGCAATCGCCTTGAACAAGTCACAATCAGATCTGATCGCTGCAGGGCACATTTAAAACTAATAGATAATTATTGTTTGTAAAAGATTGCGTAGGTATTGCCCTTTAATCCGCTTGTGATCGATTTAACGAGAGGGCATTATAATCCTTATTAACGTTAGGTCATTCAACTACTAGTTGTATTTGTTGTTAGATAGTAATTTATGTATATTTAGTAATTAATTACTTCGATGTAAGTTCGCAGATGCACATGATCATCTATACCGTGTGGTGACTGAGTAAGAATATAGTGTGTCACCACCTCATCTCATCCCATGGGTGCCGCAGAAACAGAATAAGGGACTATCCGTGAATATTATCTTTACGAAATAAAAAGAAAAAAAACTTGAAATTAAACCCTATACCAATCAGTTTGGCCATCTTGGTATTAGTAGGCCAAGTATTCCTTCGTCACTGGAAGAGGCCCGTCCCTGCAGTGGGACGTTAATGGGCTGTTATGATGATGATGATACAGATGTGAATACTCAAGACTTACATTGGAATAATATAATGTTTAGGGCAGGACTCGAACCAGCAAGCTCTTGTCTGAGATGCTGAGGAAAGCTTGTAGGTCAGTTAGTATTACTATCAATCAATTAGCCTATTGCAGTCAACTGCTGGACATAGACCTCTGCCAACACGCTCCACAAAACACGGTCCCACGCCTTCCGCATCTAGTCTGACCCAGAGACCTTTTTGAGGTCCGAAAAGAAGAAAGACAATGGATTTTTCTAGTTATACCTAAGCTTTATAGGTAAAAAATATTTCTAGCTTTTTGAGGTCATCGATAGTCAATTACTATCAGGTAAAATGAGTTAATTTTGTACTTTCCCGACCTCCAAGCATACTAATACGAGGGCAAAAGAGCTACGCGTATAGATAAAAATAATTATTAGTGACGTGAAAATGTGAGTAAAGTGACTGATATATCGTTCAACACCGTGATACTGTTATATAGTGATATTTTTAGATATCAATGTCACTTTGAGTGATATTTGCCAAGTGTCAGTGACACGGTTCTGTATTACATTAAACTAAATAATGTTTATGTAAATAAACAATATTACAGTATTAGAGTAATTACGCTTTTTTTATTATCAATTTAAAAACATAATGAAAATTGCTGTAAACCTTATATTTATTTTTATATGGAACAAGACTATATTACTTTTATTTCGTTATGCACAACTTTTTAAACTTTTTTACAGAGATAATATCTATGTAATTAGATTCTTTCGTTGACTTTTGGGAGTCAATGGCATGGCACTGGTAATATTTACTCTTACTCCGCTACTAAGAGGAAGCTTGGATCTTCTCCCCTTTTGGTACCTTTGTGTGAGTTGTGCACTTCCACCCTTTTTGGACTCCGACGCACCTGCCCGGCTGGTTCAAAAGCAGGGGGAGGGTGTCTAAAAGATTTCCCACGATGAAAAAGTAGGCTTAGAAGCGTCTAACTCAATTACACATAGCCTACAAAATCTACAAATTTATTTATTTTAAATAAAGCATAATTTACCCTTATTTACGATTCACATAATAAACATTTGTTGTATGAAAAACAACCACCATACAATATCACCTTCCAAGACCTTAATCCCTTATAATAAGATACATTTTCGAATGACAACATACAGCTTGATACGTTGTGTACATAATACGTTACATCCCTAAGGTAATTTCACATTTTCGGATAATAACAGTGGCGTACGGAAAGTCAATTAGACATACAATATTAGTGTTATGTATGACCGTGTATGTCCTCGTGTATTCTCAAGAGAATTGCACGAAAATACTGTGCACTATTACTCTACTTTTCATTATGGCATAGCTCTGTTTTATCCAAAATTACAGTAGACAATTTACAGCTTCATACCTTGTGGCCCACTGCAAGGATTGGACTTTTAAACTGATAATGTTCATGTTAGGTAGTTGGAGTATAAGCTAGGGAAATTACAACGCTATGTGACCTAATAAAATCATCGCCGTATTCAATAGAAAGTTAAGCTGATAAAGAACTTGGATCGTATAAAACTTAACAATTTTCATCTAAGGTAAGCGTTGGCTTGGTAGATAGGCAAAGCCTGCCTCTAGCACTGCTGATTGGCATAGTCAAATTACAAAGAACAGTGTAGCCAAAGAGCAATCAACGGTGTGAGCTCTCTCTACGCAAAGCATAATTTAAATTAGTACAGACTACACTCACAAACTTTTAAATACATATTATTTGAAAGGGTAAAGCTGAAGCTAATGGCATTATTAGCTAGTGCCAATACAGAGCAGAATGCAGTCATTCTGAACAATCAACTAAAAATTAAATACAAACCCCTTACTCACAAACGCCTCTTAAATTTAATCACTTTTTAGCGAGATTTTTATTAGCAAACCCAAACGAAATAACAAAAATTTAAGCTAATCAATTGACTAATATTTAAGAGGCGTTTATGAGTAAGGGGGAATAATGTGTTTAAGCGCATAAAAATTAAAAAAAAAAATTACATCCTTACGATAACAATAAAAACCTATTCAATGCGTAAATTCTTAACTAAAGTTACATTGAAAAGAAATTTAGTCGGTAACATTTTATGTAATAAGTCTGGGTGGGAATGATCTCTACTAGACCCAGACAGCAGACAGTTGGCGTACATCGCAGGGTTCACTGCACTGTTGTACTACCTCAGTCTGGAATAAAAGTTTATAAGTTCCAATCTTTTTGGAAGTACCATTAATTAGATACCAATTTTAAGTAAGTTGAATAAATAAATAATAATACATAATAAGTTGTAGTAAGCGATTTCTGCATGTGGTGACGGAATAAGAATATAATATGTTACCACCCCATCTCATCCCATGGGTGTCTTAAAAACCGACTAAGAGACTTTCAGTGAATATTATCTTTACGAAATAAAAAGAAGAAAAACTTGAAATTAAACCCTATACCAATCCGTCTGGCCAGCGTGGTATTAGTAAGGCAAGTATCCCTCCGTCACGGGAGGAGACCCGTCCCGGCAGTGGGACATTAATGGGCTGTTATAATGATGAATAATAAGGTGTAGTAAGCGATCTAAAGGGACGATCGCAGATATTAACTCTACAAAAACAAGAGACAAAAACTTGGCATGAAACTTTTCTATCGCGCCAGCGTGGTATTACTAGGCTATGGTTCCCTCTGTCACTTGCAGTAGGACATTAATAATGATCCCTCAACAAATTAATTAATCTTTTAAAAGCATGATTGTGTTGTAAACGATCGCTTTACATTATTAAATTCTTTGATTATGTTGTTACATTTATTTTGAAGGTTTTTTAAACAAATTTGAATACAAATTAAATTTTCTGGTATTTTTATAACTGTATAATTTGGTACAACGATTATTATATAAAATAAGTTAATCTAATCCACTCATTAGATAGAAATATTAACAAAAAGATGGTATTTTAACACTACCTATTATCTTCTCTTCAAAACCGTAAATTAATGTTGTAGGTAGGTACAAAAGGCCGGACGAATTGCTCGATTAGAAGCGCAACCTCGTTGATTTCCAATCTGTTGGTCGACTAGTTGTACGACTTGTCGTTCGATTACAATCTGTTTTCTTTGTCCGGAACGTAGCGCTCGAACTTATCCATGGATGAGTCGTGTTTCTACCCAGTGACATCTATGAATCGGTTTGGTGGAGAATCTTTATGAAGAATGCTATAGCTTCAAAGATGCTTGTGGCAGCCCTGTGGGGCATGAAAAGGCATATGTGCGTTCATTCGTGTGTATTCTATGTATTCTTTATTCAAATATGATTATTTAAAACTTTAATTCGTTCTACATGTCAAAGATGTTTTTCTTTTTTTAATTTCAGTTTGCATTCCATTTATTTTTTAAATGGCTCTAAGCTAACAATAAATAGACAAGCAGTTTATAGACACTATAAACCATAGAGGTGTTATGTAGCTTCATTAGGACGGCACGGCAGCTACTAATGAGTCTGTTTTTGTTGCGAGCGCTACATCACAAAGCTGATCTATTGTCATTGAACAGCAAAATGTTATTAATTAAATTTGTAATTTAATAAAACATTCATATTGTAGTCATAGTATGTCAGTAACATCAAAGTGAAACATGAAACTGAAACTAAAGTGGAATTACATACTCAAATGTTTAACTGATTTTGTCCTTTGATAAAATGCCACGCTATTTTGTAAGCATTTTCCCAAATTTACTTAATACTCAGTACTGAAGTTAAATAAAACTCGTTTTACAAAATAAAAAGGAAAGGGAAATCATTGAGTTTTCGTCTGTGTATAATAAATGAAGAGTAATTTGCTAACGATGATGTCAGCGTTCAAATTAATATTTAAAACGAACATCTTAATTTAAATATTATATTAGAATGCTTTAAAGATTAAGTGCAATAATGTACTACAATATAAGTATTTATTTTTGTGTTAATAGTTAAGCATAATACATTTTATTTAGTCGAAAACTGATGTTCGCTAACTAGGGCGCCATATTCTATTCAGACAGATTACGCGAAAGTAGTTCGAATTCCGAACGCTCGGTGGTGTCGTAAGTTTACGCGACCACGCAAACTAGAGCCCCAACAAATTAGTGAGCGTCTCCCACTCGGCGCGTTTCCCTCCACACCGAGAGGGACGTCGCGGATCCACGCCGACCGGTGATCGACTAAGTACCTTTCACGATCTTGAGGCGCGTCACTTTCCCCGCTCTAGTGAGTTTTTTCGAACGTAACAACATCACGATTACATCAATATCGCATGCGGATCGTTCCGCGTGTATACTGCACCTGCAAATCGGAACGCAATGAACTCAATGGCATAATGTGCTTGCCTTTGCCCTATTGTTTATTTATTTCGTTTGACATTCCGATAGAGATTTACCGCCAATCCGCCATCTTTGTAGAGTAATGAGCGTGTTAGTTAACACACGGCGAGTGTAAAAAATCCGTTTCTTTTATTGCAATTAGTCTGGCAACATAGTTGCTGTAACGAGTCCCTAGGGAGCAGGTAGAAATTCTTTTTGAAGGTTAAACTGTCATTGAATTAATGAGTAGGAAGTTTAATGTTGGGAATATTCAAATAATTTACTCACACGAAGCGATCCTTTATGTGGGTGAGGGTGGCGTATCTGAAATAAAAAATTGTATTTACTTAGTTAAATCCTTTAGTTATGTAAATAAATAATTATGTTGGTAAGTAATAAGTTTCAGTATAACCTGACCCCAAAAAAAACTAGACTTAAATACAAAAGAAACATTATGGCCACATCCGCAAAGTGATAGTGACAAAAAAATAACAGCGAATTCCTACTTCACTTCATGACTATAATCCGTATTAAACAATATCGAATAAGGTAGAATATCCGTTTAATTGTTAATTTAAAAAAGAATGTTGTCAACGGTCTTTTTCTTTTTATACTATACCTACTCTAAACATATTAAGCTAATTATAAAAAATAAACGCATGTGGAAATGTAAGAAAGCAAAAAAATAAATTAACCGCTAAAATGTTACTTTTTATGGTAGATACATGTGGCCTAAGCTCACTAGTATGCACAAAATATACAACTAAACGAGTCACCTAAGGCAAACAGCTGTTAAATACTTTCTTATATCTGCTTGAAAAACTCCGTTTTTTCTAAAACAAGTTTCGCTCGGGATCCCCTTTGTAGTTACCCTTGCACACACAGAAATATTACATCCAATAAACCAAACTAAACTTTAGATGGTGCGATATAAGGTTTAATTTTCTTTGGAAGGTGTCAGCAGAAAATTGTTTTTCGAGGGACTATTTCTGATGTTAACAGGTACCTACTTCATAGAGATCTATTAGCGTGGATGGATTGAAAAGTAGAGTAAAACATGCTCTTTTCATTATTTAATTAAAAATATTCCGAGCTTGGATTGTGTTTGTATTTCAATTAAATAAGTATTTCAATTATAATATGAACTACTTCAGTAGCTAAGTGGGAGAGGTATTCAAGTAAGTGGTTAAAGCGCACAAACTCATAGGTTATAATCTAACGTAAGTCAATTAAGTGTGATCCATAAATTTGATCATCTTTAGCGGTGATGTATTTTGTGTTCCAAATTTAAAGTCCGTTTTGCCGCGATACAGTGAAAGGATTCCTAATTGGCGGGAGTTGCCTTAAAATGCATGTCAAGATGACCGGGATGGTTTGATAAAAAATAAAGAAATAATTATCTTAATCTGTAAATATTATCTTTACGAAATAAAAAGAAGAAAAACTTGAAATTAAACCCTATACCAATCCGTCTGGTCAGCGTGGTATTAGTAGGCTAAGTATCCCTCTGTCATGGGAAGAGGCTCGTCCCCGCAGTGGGACATTAATGGGCTGTTCAGAAAGAAATAATTATTATTTTACTGGAATGTAATTAATAAGTAGAAAGAAACGTAACTGAAAAGTGTCATGGCGTTAGTAAAGAAAGCATTGTGTGACGTTTACGTGGTGGGCCACAGTTAGCGTCACAGATGATGGATTGCATGGAACACGCCCGCGATGGCGATGTATAGACCCGTCTTTGATATCGCTTTCACAACTTTTGTATTAATGTAGTTCATAAATACAGATTTTAATAATAATGCCTATGTCGTAGGAATTAAAAGTTTAATTTACTATTGACTTCTATCTTCTATTTAGCTGATTTACAATCATTTAGACGTACCTACAACATAAACAAGTACCCCCTCACTCATAAACGCCTCTTAAATTTTAGTCAATTGATTAGCTTAAATTCTTACGGTTTTGTTTGGCATAAGGTTGGTTTTCCTAATATAAATCTCGCTAAACAGTGATTAAGTTAAAGAGGCGTTTATGAGTAAGGGGGGTAGTGTTTCTGGTTAATGGTAGAATATTGTTAACGCAACATAGAGTTCTAAAATTCAATTATAGCTCAATGCAAATCTTTGTGTGGATGAACCATGAATGTTTGTCTGGGTTTAGTTGTTTTGATATTTCTAGTTTGGGATTAAACAGAGTAGTATAATATGTGAGAAATACCAAGCCCTCTACTAGCCAGTCTCATATCTGTGTGAGCCTACTTTTCAAAAATCATTAAAAGATAATATAAGTTTATTAAGTTAAGTTTTTACATTGTGAAAGATTAAATAAAATAACATCATAGTTATACAAGTATTCAAAATAACCTCATCGAAGGATTTAATCCATAAAGTTATACGAGATACAATATCCGCTGAACGATAGAGTCTAGCGGAACCAATAATCGAACGATTCAAAAACCGCCATTACAATCTCTTTGTAAAATACTCCTTTCTGAACTAACATTATTATGCGTGCAGTTTTAAGAGAAGTAATTGT
This sequence comes from Schrankia costaestrigalis, assembly GCA_905475405.1. NCBI lineage: Eukaryota > Metazoa > Arthropoda > Insecta > Lepidoptera > Erebidae > Schrankia > Schrankia costaestrigalis. Next base: position 13,450,459 of record FR997840.1, on the reverse strand, counting down.
ATAATCTGTGATCAATACTTTGAATTTAGAATACAATGTTCTAGAAGAAAAAGAGAGATTGATTGTTCTAGGAAATTTGTTTTTTTTAATAAATTTAGGAAAAATCTAGTTTTGTTTACTAACTACGTTTTCATAGTTAATTTAGTAACAATAAACAATTTAATTTTTTTATAAGTAATAATAGGTGAAAGCTCTTCGCAATCAATAAATGACCCGCATAGCTATTAGCTACGGTTGGTAAGCTGGCATAGTCAATTTTCAATACTTACACCATCTTCTGCCACGCCATAATGTATCTATCTATCGGATTCAGAGGTTAAACAGAAATGAGCTCTACTTTTTTTGTCGGGTAGTAGATTTCTTTCATAAAATATCTTTCTTGACTTAGATAGTTTTATTAATTAAGTACTTACCTATTTTAACTAATTAATAAATCGTTCAAGTATATTGTTAATAAAGTAATATCATCAACTAAAAGTACACGCTCTTACAGGATATCATAACACAAAAGACTATTGAAGTTTTCATTTGAAGTTAAAAAGTTATAAAAATGTTTTCCTAATGTTGACGTATCATAAATCAAAACATTATTTTTAAAAAGGTCATGTTATCTTTCCATTATTCATACATACGATTGATGGATACAATTTTACGGCTAATTAATTAGGATACAATGTAAAACGAGAGGCCAAAATCGATTCGTAAACGTTGGATCCGATTCACAATATTCATCGCGTAAATCGAGCATTCTATTTGTTTGAATTCGAGTTTCAACGTAGGAGAACATTCGTACGAATTCCATTCAGGCGAGCGAGCGCTGACGAAGTAATGTAATATCATATGAATTAAAACGTAAACGATATTATACTCTATACCCTTGTAATAAAAGTGTTACATTCTTAGTATAGTTTATCGCACCACAACCGTATATCGAAAACGCACCAAGCTTCTATTTTTAAAATCGATGCGGTGACCGAAGTGGGACATTTGTATAGCTTTTTCAATTAGGGAACAGTTAGGAGCATTCCGGTATCAAAACGACTTAAGTATCAAGTATTTACGTTCACAATCTGTGTTATTTATTAGAATAGTATTTTTTTAAAAGTACTTATCGTTTTTCTGCACGTTTATTTTCGTTGGAATAATACCAAAATGGCATTGCAAGATCTTTAATAGGCATTTTAAATATTTCGATTGTCTTTATATAGACAGATGAGAACGAAATAAAAACAAAGTAGAATAGGTTAATTTAAAAACGGAGTACTTTTATAATAATGAGTTTCATGATCGCACTTTTAAAACACCAATGATCATGTTAATTTAAACTGTATTGCCGCTTCATACGAAAAAGATGGCCGCTTGCCAAAGGGATTTACCGCGGTAACCGCGCTGTGTTGAGATTTGTGCAGCTAGTTATTATAAACCCATGTTGTGTTCAGCTATTAAACTGGCTAATTCTATAAATTATAACCGTAAAGGGTAAATAAACGAAGTCTATTTATAACATGATCAAAATGGTAAGCTATATCTGGCTATAAAGCTAACTAGTAAGGCACTATTCTTTCGATACAGAATCTTAAATCTTCTGTCAAGCTTTGTTCACTATTGGCGGTCAGCCTAAATAGATTGTATTTGTATGCCATTATGATAATTACGCTTTTGTTTTTAATTTAGAAATTGTTTTATTTTAAATTCTTATTGTTAATGTATTCTTAACTAAGTTTAATGAGAAAATAAAATAACGGCGAATAGTTTGTTTTGAGAAAATATTGGGACAATTTATTTTTATAAAAGAATGCTTTTTAGACGAATGACGCAAATTCGCTTTGTAGATACTAAAAATTACAGGTTAGGGATAACCTAAATGAATACCAATAGTGTAGGTAGGTATTTATTCATACAAAAATGTTAACAATTTAACTTTTACAAACATTTCTTTATACATAAGATTTTTTCTATATGTAGAGTTTTAGTTTAAGTAGCGTAGAGTATTAAGAATTTTAGTCAGTTTTGTTATTTGTACCTAGTCATTAAATACGTATGTAATAGATAATTTATGGATAAGCTCTACAATTTTGAAAACATCCATTACATTTTACCAATTAATGAAAACAAAATAAGGCTATAAAACATAGTAGGTACATACATTTTCTCTAACCACAAGACAAAAAAAGGTTCCAACAATTACCGAAGTTTCTTAAATAGTTAAAGATTCATAAAAAATTAATCGTGATTTATCCTACAAATAAATTCGACTCATCCGTAGAACAAACTTCAATCTGCAGGATTGCTAGTTTTCATTAAAAGCTAGAGAAGTTGTTGACTTGTGTTATTCTAGAACTATGAGACCTAATATTTTGATATGTTATTATGTCATACCAATAATCAGTATGAAGACTACTAAATGAAATGAAATGAAATATAATTTATTGCATAAAATGTAGGTACATAAGGTGATAAGGTTATTTGTCGATCCGTATACATTTTGTCATTTTGTGACATACAATATTTACAATTTACAGAAACACAATTTACACATTAAATAATTCAATAACACATTATCCATAATTAATTAACAAATTAAATGATTCATTTTAAAACACTACTAAGATTAAAATAAATAGAATATGAATTAAAAATTATTAACTGTATCAGTTAAATATTCATTCGTAGTAATAGATACGGCCCTTTGCCAACGAGTAGATATTACCTGTTCCAGTAATATCGATGAACGCTTTCACCACAACAGCGATGCGTCCAAGCGTGGGTAATATCTTTGGTACACACAGCAACACATCAAGTTAAACATTTTCATTTGAAATTGTGTCTTATTTCAAGGTATTAAGGTACATGAGTGTCTAGCTTGATTAGTTGCTGTGTGTACGTACGCACAACTCTATTGTTTTCTTACTTCATTTACCTTTTTTTATGTGAATTACAAATTGCCTGTCGTACTTTGATCTAAAAGACTGGTACTACATATGTAAGGTAAATGTGTCTTCTTTAGATCAATTTCGTTATCTTTCAGGGTGAAAATTTTATGTTAAAAGTAAATGCTGATAATAAGAGCTCTTGTTTATTCCTCGGAAGAATTATTTTCTTTTGTTTTTAAATTTTATGTTTTTAACTTAGTTCCTTAGACCCTCGGATTGTTTCATTGTTTTTTATTTATTTCAATGATTTATAGCAACCCTAACTTTATTAAGCAAATTTTACCTTTCTGGAATATGATATAAATGAGAAAAAAAAGAGGCTTTTTTAACCCGTTTTAACACATAATTTTTAATCTGTCACCACACTGACAGCTAGTACATACGTCCTTTACCGCCAAAAAAATGTTTAACACAATCTGTACTAATACAGATAAAAAATACAAATATATCGTTTGACAAAGATATTTAAAAAGATTACTCAACACTATCTGATACTGTTATGAATAGTACATTGTCAAATTACGCAAAACTGGCGCAATGATTAAATGACGTAATGTAATACTTGTTACAGCACTTGTGTTCATTTAAATTTGTACACTTTTGATTGAATAAACTCAAGTTGATGGTAATGAGAGTTTATTGCAAAGAGAATACTTGGCATACAACCTGATTCCGACATGCTTGGCCGGTGTACTGCTTCTAAGCCAATCTCTCGATTAAAGGGCAAGGTTTATCGTAGCTGTGAAAGATTTGTGGTCTGTTTTGATGACATCACACTAGCCTGTGTACGCTTTACCCTTGTCTAGACAAAATGAAAACGAACTCAGCACTTTGCAAATAAAAAACTATAAATACTCGGTATAGCACAGTCTATTGCTGAAGAAAACTACTTCCTACCAAAACGTATTTATCATAATCATCATAACAGCCCTTTAATGTCCCACAGCAGGGACGGGCCTCCTCCCATGACGGAAGGATACTTGGCCTACTAATACCACGCTGGCCAGGCGGATTGGCATAGGGTTTAATTTTAAGTTTTCCTTGTTTTTATTTCGTAAAGATAATATTCACGGATGGTCCTTAATCGGTTTTACGACACCCATGGTATGCGATGGGGTGGTGACATATTGTATTCTTACTCCGTCACCACAGCGAGCCAAAAAGTATTGGTTATTACCAATTAATACATTTAAATCTGGTTATACAAGGAATTAAAATGCATACTTAAATGTTCTTTCCCCATGGGTCAATTGATGACCGAGGAATCTGGAGAATAATATTATTTTCCCTAAAGCGTATGCAATGAATATACAGTTTAGAAATGCTCACTAACTTACTAGTACACAAACACAAGCGGTTACAAACGTAATCAAATGTCAATCAACCCAATACGGTAATACGCAATGAGTTGCTGATTAACTATGCACTTGTCTTTGTTAATGCATATAATATGTGTATTGCAAGACTTACTGTTGTATTGATGTAGGAAAACTTTGGTTATAACATGTTAACTAGATGAACAATCCGTCTAGTCAACATGTTATAACCAACGCTTATGGATGAAACATTTTATTTATGAACATAAAGAAATAGAGACTCTGGATAATAATTTGTGGATCACACGTCCTAGAACATAAATATAACGTAACGTAAACGGATCGGCACCGTATCAACTTGAGCCGTTCAGTATTATTTGTATGAAACTCCTTACTGCAACGCACACTAATCGGAATCGTAACGTAATCGGATTTTTGGCGTTTGACACCGAGAAAAAAGGCGAGACGGTGTCGATCCGTTTACGTTACGTTATATGTGCTACGACCCATAATCGTCCTGCGTTATGTGCACGGCAATTGCATGCCACGACTTTGAAGCCTTTACTTTATTCACTATCTGCATTATTAATTGTCTCTACTATCTCAATCCATCCTTGTTGAGACAAACATTTTTTGTTTCATGGGGACATTTACAGAAATGTAACTAACAAAAATATCTTTTCTGTTGTATATAATCTGATTTCCGACTCCAACCAATTTAAATTAGCAAAATACATATTTATCGAATAGAATAAAATAGGTACTTAGGCATGACCCGCTATTTTCATCGTCCACGATTGATCATAGCGTGATCATTTGCCATGAACCAAATGACAGTAGTAATGTGAAACGGATCAAATGGACACAATTTTTGTACGGTATTTTCGTACAAAAATTGTATCAATTTTTTCCCGTTTTTGATACGGATTCCCTTAGTAAAAGAATTTAGAGTTGTAGTTCAATTGTTTTCTTATTACGTTGGTACTTAATTAAAAAAAATGTACATCACTAGACGGAATGGTAAAGATGTTTAGTGACAAAAAACAAAAGAAAAATTAAAAAGGAAAAAAAACCCCATGCGTGTCGCGAAGAAGACTACGGGATAATTCGCAGATATAAATACAAAAAGAATATTTTAAATAAAATCAGAATCAGATTTTCTTTAAATGTATTTTATACCTACCTATATTTGCAAAATAAATAAATATTCTATTCTATTCTATTCTATTCTAATCCTATACCAATCCGTCTGACCAGAGTGGAACTAGCTAATTGTCCCTCAATCACTAGAGAAGGCTCTGCAGTAGTACATCAAAGGCAGCTAAGTATATTTAAAAGAGCAAAACATTCCATTAACATCAATATAAACATTGTATAACATAAGTAAACGACGAAAATACTCAATAAAATTCTGCCTCCATCATTCGCGTGTAGCAATCGCAAGAGCGGTATCACGTCTCAGGCTCTCACATTGAAGCCATTTAATTTAAGATGCGGCCAAAATATTTTCACACGTCACAACTGACATATGGGTAACGTAGAGTGACGTGTGAATGTAGGTAGATATGCAAACTCACCGCTTTTTCATTCATATTTTAAATATGTAGGTAACTGAAGTAACTGGCTGGTTAAACTTGAGCCTTGTGTCACTTTTTTTTCTTTTTTATTTATAAGTTAAACATAGAACGGTGTGTGTATTCCAATTTTGGATTTTTACATCGACAATGAAAAATTTTAAGTACCTACGTAATACAAAAAGAAGTTGACTGTATTATAGGTGGGATCGGTCGGATACACAAATGATTGACTTGCGCGGGGATCAAACCCGGCTTATAGACACTAACCAGTACGCCATTCAATCCTTTTTAAACGATAATAAAACAGCACAAAGTAGAGATAAACATTTTTTTTTAAATAGCGCTCTACATTTTCAACTCAATGGTATAGATCATACAAATATGATCTATACCATTGAGTTTTAAAGCTGGGACAAATCCCAGCTTTAAATAAATGTTAAAGTACACACGATAGGCTTGACTTATACTTTAAAGATTAAAAATCCCACCAACATTATAAAATACTCACAAGCACATCCTAATTCATGGGATATTCAATAATACAATATTTTAAAAATAAACTGTTTAAGATGTAAATAAAGTAAGATAGAACAATAGTGTATCAAAAATGTTTATAGTATGTAGGTGTATCGTATTACGTTCGACCGCGGCGAAACGGACGGACCGTTATTTGAATACACTGACCTACCACGAAGTGCGAAACCAACATTTAATGAATCAATGCACCGTAGATTTTTAAATACTGGCAATATCTATATCATGTTGCTTTTTCAAATTTGAAATTAGAATAGAAGTAAATTATGTAAATACTGATAGAGACAGTTTTATTTTCTGTGCAGGTTAACCTTCATTTACTTCAGTAGTAAGTGCCACGGTCAGGTGCTTTTGCAACCTGGTTAGTTAGATTTTTATTTGAAAAAAAAAAAGCTATTCGTTGGTGTAATTCCGTGAATTTTCCAAAATTCATTAAAAATAATTATATTTCAATTAAATCCTTTGTTAACCATGGTTAAAGTTGTACTTAATAAAGTATTGTTTTAAACATGGTTATTTGAACGCATTAGCAAATTCAAGACAGTTTCCAAAAATATTTTCCTAATAACAAACTTACACTAAAAGGTAGAGTAATCGTAATCAGTGTTAGTCATTCATTCTCCAACTAAAGACATCAAGCCTTCATAGGCCGCGGCGCGCGCATTGAAATAACGCTCGCATTGGGGCGGGGCTAACTACGGGGTATACATGTAGAATGAGTATTGAGAACAACTAAGTATATTATTAAGTTATTTATCTTAATGTGGTGACGGAGTAAGAATGTAATGGTGTCACCATCGCATTCTGTCGTAAAATCCGACTAAGGAAGAGTTTGTGAAGAATAAATCAATCAATCAATTAGCCTTTTGCAGTACACTGCTGGGCGGCCTCTGCCAACACGCGCCACAGAACCAAAAATAATATGCCTATATTATAATTTATTGTAAATTATCTATTAAAAACAATATGTGATTCCTTCAAATAAATAAATAATAATAACTGCCTCGTTGCCAAATCGGTTATTTGAGTGGCTGCCATGCCGGGTTTGCGGGTTCAAATCCCAAACAATACAATTTGTGCGATCAATAAATTATTGTTTTCGTAGCGAGAAAGCTGTTTAAAAGAAAAGGAAATATTTCATTTCATTTCATTTTTATTTAAAGTGTCAAAACTCTTGTCATGTATCATTTTCAGGAACTAAAATGATAGTTTTGACACTTGATTAGTTGATTTTTACTTGATCAGTCATTCTGAAACCGGGGGCAAGAATACCAATAAAATATTAAATCTTAAAACAAAATCACCAATTCATCTAGCCAGTGATAAACATGCAGGCTAATTTCCCTCTGTATAGAAAAGACGCGTCTCTGCACTCTGCAGTGGGTCAATTGGCTATTACGAAGTAAATTAAATAGTTTTATACCTTTAATTTTTAATATAAGAATATTAACAGAAACTACGTATAGTACAACAAGTAGTAGGTAGTTTTAACTATCTGTGCGCTTCAAGTCGTAAGCAATCTGTGGTTAACAAGTTCATCCCAATAGGACGCTGTTTCCCGCTTTCCTTGTGTTGTATAAGAAACTTTTTAGATTATTAAACTTTGTTATTACTTTATATAAAATTACTATTAGTTATTAAGTTAATAGTTTACGTCTATGTATGAACGGTAAGGAGGATATATTATTATAAAGATTTAAAAATAATTGACGTCCGCCGCCCTATGTCACGGGGACTATACAAACATCAATTTAACGGATACACAGAACATTCGAAATCAAAACAATAGTTTGTTTATCGCACAAAATTAAATAGTTGTCCTCCATGGATTTGAAATTTGTCTACCAAAGAATAATCGCTACTTGATAAAAAAATAGGTTATATCTTAATCCAGAATTTTAGCTACCTCTACATGAAATTATACTAAAATCAGTCCAGGGATTTAAGTAATTATCACACAGTAAACATACATACATAAGTAAATACAAAATATTCATAGTATAATAGTATAATTCATAGTATAATAAACAATATTAATAGTATAATAATATTACCCACACTGTGTACAAATTCAACTTGAATATTATTTTATCAATAACCTTGAAAACTAGTTTGATAATGCTTGTCTATTTATTGAGAACATACACATTACTTAATTAACTTAATGTTTACTTATAAACATTCTTTAACAGCCCTTTATGTCCTACTGCAGGGATGTTTCGATCACCTATGTAGGGAAACTTAGCCTGCTAATAGTACATTGGCCTGGCTTAGGGGCATTTATGAGTGGGAGAGGAACTGTACACCGTATGGTATGGTATGGTATGGTATAACGGGGTGTTTTCCGCAACTCCACGTCAAGGCGCATTTAAAACGCCAACAGGCCCTTCAAGTTGCTGGTGGTTTCTTGGAGCGTACCGTACTGTACACCATATTACCAAACCTATATTTGGGACTCGCCCGCTCTCGAGCTGAAAGGAAACGGCCTCTTAAAGATTTGCAACGTTCTAAATGTAGTTGTAGTGTGTTAAACGAAATTTAAAAAAACAATATTTATTTGTTTAACGTCATAATTTCCCAATAAATCATAAAATTAACTTACTACATATTAAGGGTCCTAGCACAAATTATCGAAACGTAAACGGATCAGCACCGTATCAACTCGAGCCGTTCAGTATTATTTGTATAAAACTCTTTTGTGCAACGCACACTAATCGGAATCGTAATTTTTGACGTTTGACACCGAGGAAAAAGGCGAGGCAGTGCTGATCCGTTTACGTTTTGTTATAATATGTGCTACGACCCTAATACAGAAAGAGTTCTGTAAAATTATGAATCATATTGCACAGTTAGTCACATCCACTGGACATGGTCTAATAAGACAGAGGAGGGTGAAGACAATTGATGGAGGCCGTAAGCCAGAAAAGTCACATCAGCGCACGTCATTTGACTGATACAATTATGATGACGAAAAAAATTATAGCAAGATGAAACTTAACAAATACCTACACAATTCTTACAACCTCTATAATATAAACAGACAATTGGTACGTTATCGATGCGGTTATTACTGCGCCAGGAGCGTTGACTGCCTTATCTTATCACTAAGTGATAACGTCAAGCGAAATCCTACGTACATGTTTCTAATATGTATTTTTCTATTCACTTGTTAACAACTACTTTTTTAGCTATTATAACAGACTAGGGAGGAGGCCCGTCACTGCAGTGGGACATTAATAAGCTGTTATGATAACAGACTAGCGAAGATAGCTGTATGGAGCCTGATGGAAATCGCGAATAGAGTTCAACAATGAAAGACCGAAAGGACCGATGGCCGTTGGAGAAAACGTGTCCTAAAGTGGAGACCGTGACACGACAAACGTAGTGTAGGACGCTCCCCAGCTAGGTGGACCGACGACCTCAAAAAAAAGTCTCTGGGTCGGACTGGATGTGGAAAGCGCAGGACCGAGTTATGTGGCGCGTGTTGGGAGGGGTCTATGTCTAGCAGTGGCAATAGGCTAGTTGATTGATTGATTGCATCAATGCAACGGATGGTAGGCAATAAAATACTGTACAGTCACGAGCAATAATATGTATACATTTTCACATTTTGTAAAACAGTTATCTAATGTTCTGCCAATCCAAAATTGAATTTTCGAAGATTACTTCAAAACTGAAGGGAACTTCTTCTAAATTACGAAATAATTTTGGTATTATAATGTGTAATAAACGTGCAGATAGTTTAGAAAATTTGACAATGTGTACATATTATTGCTCGTGACTGTACCTACTTCGTGTCATCATCTTGGCTGACTAGCTATTAGAATAGACTTTTGTATATATCTAACAAACTAACAATTAGATTTGAATCACGTCCCAGTCAGTCAAAATACCTTTCGAAGTAATCATAGAACAATAACAAAGATTTCTTACGCAGTAAATTCGTTAGCATTAGATTTTGTTCCGCCATCTTAATTTTAAATTCCTGTAACATCGTAAGACACATACCCTCGAACTAATGATCAATAAGCATCTATTAATTAGCGACAGCTAACAAGCAGTGTTGCTTTAATTAAATAATAACTCTATCCCTAGACTAGCTAACAGCCCACTCAACGTCAAACAGGATACATTTAACCCACTACGTGAAGCACTGAAGATAATAATTTAACTAGAAAAATGTACGTAGATAAACTGTCGTTTATATAGGTACTTTGATGACAATGTTTTTAATTTAACTAGTAATTATTATAAAATAACAGTTGGGGCAGACAAGTTCTGGAATAGCGACCGCGCACCGGAAGGCGCACGGTGGGGAGACCCCTCACACGGTAGACCGACGACTTGGTTAGGACGGTGGGAAGCCGATGGATGAGGGAGGCACAAGACCGCGCAGGGTCGAAGCGTTTGGAGTAGGCCTATGTCCAATAGTGGACGTTCATAGGCTGATATGATGATGATGAATCTTCTGAAACCCTTAAAAGAAATATTTTATTTGCCTAATGAGATAGTCGACATGTCGAATGTTAATTTAGTAACAACTAGACGATTTTTTCACTCTGTGCCGCAGATACTTTTATAGATATGAAATGAAACATTTGTAAACCGTACTTATAGTCTCGTGGTTACTCAACATTCGAATCCGTAACCTTGTGCAAGGCATCTATATTATCATAACAGCCCATTAATGTCCCACTGCAGGGACGGGCCTCCTCCCGTCACGGAGGGATAATTGGCCTACTAATACCACGCTGGCCAGATGGATTGGTATAGGGTTTAATTTCAAGTTTTTCTTCTTTTTATTTCGTAAACATAATATTCACGGATAGTCCCTTAGTCGGTTTTTACGACACACGTGACATATTGTATTCTTACTCCGTGTGGTGACGGAGTAAGAATACAATATGTCACGTGTGTCTATATACACTACCGTTAATTAACTAGGAAGTTAAGCTAAGCTAATGGGCTCTGACATCCTCTTATATAATTCAGTTTCACTTGGTTCAAAATAGGCACGAAACTCTTCTACGACCTGCTTTTCTTTTTAAGAAGACAGTAACATGACCATAGTCCACTCGGAGTTAAAAAGTAAATTTGTCTCCTATCAGGTAACTCATTAGTTTTCAAGCAAATATTAACTTTATTTATCTGGTAATAAAGTTCTATTTTAATTAAAAGATAGTCCTTTGTTAACTGAAAACAAATGTGCGTGGGTACCACACAATATCTATTACAAAGAAGTATGTATTATATGTGCTACACGTAGGTTTTCCAAGGTCCCAGTCTGCCCTAGTTACAGTCCTTGATAATTTATTATTTGTGTATTATGTAGTGTAAATAAGATTAGAACTTAACTATTAAAATATAATAATTAGGCTTTTCTAGGAAAAGCAGATTGTTGAAATAGAATCAGTAATCTGCCCAAATTTCATGGCCAAAAATAAGCCCTTAACAATAAGCAGATAAACCAGCAAAAAGAAAGGATAGAATTTTTTTCACAAAACACTGTACTATACTAATTCCACAGGCAATCGGTATTATATGTAGGCCAAGTTTTATCGTAACTGGGAGAGGTATTTCTCTTTACAAGGGAAAAATGGCCGCCAGAGAAGATTATCCACAGAATCACAATTCACAGCCCTCTTACAGAAGCAGGCCAAGAAGACACGCCCATAGAAGACACTTTAACGCCCTGACTCCGATGAAAGGATTGCGCTGGTATGGAGGCGATCAATGTCCGTCGAAGGACTTTTTTTGGAAGTAAGAGACTCAGCTACTTGTAACTGACATACAGATTACAGTTATTGTAAAGCATTATCAAGTACTTAAGCTAGTATACGTATAAGAGTAACTTAAGTAAGTAATGTTCAACAGTTAAGGTACCCCATCTCATTATATATTCATGCAAGCGTCTTAGTAATTCTTAATAAGTCTACAAACTTACGCACTTAAGCTATGTAATCTTCATGATTATAGCAATAATTATTAAACTTAAATACTAACATGAAATAAGTATATCATTAAGTGCATTTCCTTAACATTAATGCGAACAGTAAAAAGTTCTTATCACAATCTAAAGCGCTTTTGGGTTACTTTTGATGTGCTTTTAGGAGTTGGTGGGTATTTCTTTAGTAGTCAAAGTCAAACTCATGTCTTTTGAGTTACGTTGCAAAGTAATAGGTACTGATTTGTGTCTAAAGAAACAATACTACCTTTATCTATCTTTGCAAATGACACTAGTACAGTTCTGTGCAAAACGTGGTTAAGAAACTGAAGATTAATGAAGTCGATTGTAATAATTTTACTTAATTATTAATTACAAAATAAATTATAATAGTTCAAACATTTATGGCATATTTCTTGCCTGACATTAAACAGTGTAAAGCCAGACACGATTTTAGGTCATCAAATTGGATTAAAAAGAAAGAAATATATAACTAACTTAAAGAAAGTAATAACTTTAGTGGGTAGGGAAGTGTTTCATCACAAGTTAAAGTTTCTATCACCTATACAGTAGCGGTAAGGGTTACTAGCATTTTCATTTTTGTACATGGTATCATGCTGAACCTAGGAAAGAGAGAGAAAGTTAATTAGGAGAAAATAATACTTAATATAGCTACATAAAGCTACTAATACTAGGCACGCAGTCTGTCTGCTTATACCTAATTGTTTGTACTGTGTAAGTTTACTGTCTGTTTGCAACTGTCTCAACCATTACATTAGTGCTTTCATTGCCAGATCTCTTACAGACAAAATAAAATAAAAACACGTGTAAATACGTCACATAATAAAGAAAGCATTTAATAGTTATGAAAGTGAAACCTATATATAGAAACCTATATGCGTAATATACTTTACCTACAACATGTATACAGGAAAACTATTATACCTACTACGTCTTAACCATTCATAAAAATATTGTGTACTACAAATATTATGTATGACGTAGTTTGTTTTTAACAACCTATGGCATACGTCACTTGTCATACAGCCATATTTGTTTAACATTCTAATTGTGAATCACTGACTTAACTCACACAGTATAAAATCAATATGTTATAATTCGATTTTAGATGGTTAACAACCACAATCCCTGCAATTATTTATTTGAAAAATCTACCCTTTATATTATACGTAGATGCACGGCAATATGGAACATAATAACCTATACATAAAGAGGTTTATTGCGGGACGACGAAGTAATTTCGCGCCAAAATTAGGGGCACATTTTACTGGCCCCTAACTTGGAACTTCGGCTTCAAGGGGAGTGCGCCATCTAGTGACAGAAGTTGCACGATTAATTACATCTTTCGCCCCTTATGCCCGATTTACACATCGACAAGTACAGTAGCGAGTTAAGTAATATTTTAAGATTTAGTTGATTTAAATAGATCTTCATCCTATTTTTTGGCAAGTTAAGTTGGCGAGACGCGAGAGAGGGGGCTACTTCGTACTTAACTTGCCAAAAAATAGGATGAGATGAAGAAGATGATGAAGATGAAGATCTATTTAAATCAACTTAATCTTAAAATACTACTTAACTCGCCACTGTACTTGTCGATGTGTAAATCGGGCATTACCGAAATCGAATGCGAGTCCAAATTACAGAATAGGGGTGTTTAACAAAATCATTTATGTTTATAATAAATTGCTATTTATAATTGGTAGAGATATTATTTCAATTTGTTTTATTGAACCATTTGACCAGAGGGGCAGTTATTGTTATGAAAATACATTGAATCGATCTTATTAGTACTTCCAGTGTTTTAAGTTTACCTAGATTTTCAAATTTTCCTAGATCTCTCTTTAATTTTCTTTAGACACCACTAAACTATAATTTCGTCCATCAGGTAGTCTATTATTCATTATGGTTCGTCATTTTAATAGTCTAACCTAAACAAATAAGCTAATTACTTTAACGAATATCTAAAATTCAATCAATAGTAGTAGACAGTATACTTCGTCGCTCGGTCACTTAGTTTAGGACGGACTTAGGAACACCATTTTAAGATGATACATTGATAAAATGCACTATCTTTCATCAACTACTACAGGAATATGAAAAGACCTATTGATCTAGAATTTTAATATAGGTAAATTGATACCTTTAACTAGGTTTTTGTAATTACCAAAACGCGATAGCTTGATTTTGGCTCGATCATATTTATTTTTGAAAACACCTCTACAAAAACAGTTTTTTACATATTACACGGAAAGTACACTATCATTATGCTTAGGAATTACTCAAATACATTCGTAACATCAATATTAGTATTACTGTAGAATATCATTACATAACTACAACCAATAATTTTTAATGAATCAAATAAGATTTTAGCAATTTCTAAGCGCTCCGGATCGTTGCGGGCGCATCGCAATTTCAGACCTTATACCGATTAGTTAACGATCGATACAGAATGAGTACGTTCGACGATTCAGTCGGGCGATGGCCCTCTTCGACGCCGGACCTGTGCATGTCGACTCACCGTTCGTACTAAATTTTATCGCGTAATTTTTAATCGTAGGTAAAATATATAGGTTAGGTTTAAAATATTTATACCTAAGTTTTTATTAATACTTTGTTCTCTTTTTTAAGTAAATAATAGTATTTTTTTATAATAGTTATTTCGATAACATTGGTTCGTAAAATATTTTTGTAGTTATGTCTTTTATAAAACTTAGGTAAAGTTCGCCATAACTCAACTAAGTACCTAGTTACTGTTGACCCTTTTGATAATGCAAGCGTTTGTTTATATAAGCGATTTTAGACTATATGCTCAAGTGTAATAAGTTTTATAACCGTTTTCGTCAAGATCACGTAATTGAAACGGCCTCAGTGGCGCGGGCAGTGCGGCGCGGTCGCGGTAGTGGCTTGCGTGCACGAGGTCGCGGGCTCGAATCCAAGCAAAAAAGTTGTTTGAGCGATTCACAAATTACTGTCCTGAGTTCGGATGTTCTTTATAAAAGTCTCCGCGACAATACCTAGGAGTTGTGTGAAACTGAAAAAATCAAAGAAATAATATTACTTACCTATTTTATTTGCAAGCTTAGGTAGGTAGGTACTTACTGATAAGATCTAAATAATACTTTTTACTTTCGCGGGAACTTTTACAAACATGAAACAAACGAACACAAAGAACGTCCAGACTCAGGGCAGTTGTTTGTGGATCACACAATAAAATTGTCTTACGTGAGATTTGAACTCTCATGCACTCCACCGCGGGAACGTTTACAAACATGAAACAAACGAACACAAAGAACGTCCAGACTCAGGACAGTTGTTTGTGGATCACACAAAAAAATTTCTTACGTGAGATTTGAACTCTCATGCACTCCACCGCGGGAACGTTTACAAACATGAAACAAACGAACACAAAGAACGTCCAGACTCAGGACAGTTGTTTGTGGATCACACAAAAAAACTGTCTGCCTTAGGCAGTGGCGGGCGCAGTAATCGGTAATCGTAAGTCAGCATGAAGAGTCCACCAGAACCTTGGGCGAGACGAGACGAGAATTGAAATCGCACCGAACTCTTTCCACCAAAAATTGACATCGCGACATGCGTGTTTCTTGTTAATGTATTTTGAACTCTATGTAAGAAATAATACGGTTCATTTTTACACAAACAAAAAGTAGCAACAAACAACAATAGGCCTATCGCGAGAAGCGAGTGTTTTTGTTACAAAGTTAATATATACTCTATTTCCTAAGCAATACGGTTCATTTTTACATAAAGATTTCAAATTTTGCCTCGTCTCGCCCCTCTGGTGGAAAATCACCTAGAGTTCAAATCTCACGTAATACAAATTTATTTGTGCGATCCACAAATTATTGTCCTGAGTCTGGATGTTTTTTGTTTCAGCTAAGTAAATGTTTGTAAATACCCCGCGACACAGGACAATACATAGTGGGGCTATTGTATTTTTTTTAAAGTTCTATTATTTTGCGTGAGATTCAAACCCGCGACCTCGTGCACTGCGACCGATACCCCGAGGCGGTCAAATTATTTTTGTGATCCCCAAATTATTGTTCTAAATCTGGATGTGCTTTGTGCCTTGTTGTGATAACAACTTGCGCGGGTGTAAATTTAAAAAAAAATAGGGGCTACATGTATAAACATAATAGACCGGTAGATAGTAGGTTTTTCTGTAACAGAATTTTCTGTTACCTACCGCGGACTGACGTCACAGTATAACCAGTAGTCAAACTGGGCCGATTATTTATTATAAATGCCTACGGGTGCGCGGTACGTAAACAATAGTAAACATGCGATCTACTTTGTGTTTCCATTTAGTTTTGTAATTGTAAATTTATACTTTTTATTTTTCTATTTTATATTTAAATAAATAGGAAGTGTTCTGTAAAAAACGTGTTGTTTTATGATTGATACATTTAATTTAAAGAAACATATATATGTTTGTATTTATATCCACCATGTTTGTGATATAAATAAAATACTAAATTATAATATTAAGAAGGTACTTAACAAGTCATTCAGTAAAGTAGGTACAGTACCGGGCCGTTTATATTGCATATCAACCTATAGAAAAATACAATCGGTCAATTTCGGCTTCGTAGAGAGTCAGAGAAAAAGTCGATGTGTAATATTTACGGCCGGGTGCTGTATTTATTATATTGGCCATGTTTGTTTGAAATTGAATTTATCGATAACCAAAACCAAACTTAAAACAGGTCTATTAGATTTATTTAATGTCAAAATAAAGGCATCGAGGTCACTTTATGGATGGGTGACCAATCCATTCAAAAAAAGACATCGATGTCATTGCTTAAATTTACCTAGATCAAAGTGAAAGACACGCATGGGGGATTACATAAAGGGGGGCTAAATATTCATTATTATTGACCTAAGTACAACAAACTGTTTTCGTGATATACACAAAATACTATATTATAATATTAAATACCTAAGTCATTTAGTAAGGTAGGTATTTATATCAGCCATGTTTGTTTGAAATTGACATATGAATAATATAATTAGTTTCAAATTATAACACACAGTCCGCTCGTTACTGCGGCACAGTAGCGACTGTTCCCTCCGCGATCGTGAGCGTGTAGGTATAAACTCACGTTTCGTCCGTTTCTATGAAGTTGAAATACTGTATATATTTGTACTATGGCACAGAGCGATAACGTGTCCTTGAGGGCCGGCGGGACGACGACGGCGCACACGGCGCGGCGGCGCGTGAGCGAGAGTATATCCGTCTCATTCGCGCGCCGAGGGGCGCGCCCCTCTGGCCACGGCCGAATTCAACTCGAAAATTTTCAAAGTAGCGTCTTAATATACAATGATACAATACACTGTCCTATAAATAATTTATCTTATATTTTCTTAATCCGCGAACATTGGTGAGGGTTATACCTATACGATGACTCTATCTATAAGCTCTATATTTTGTAATTATGATAACGTTTATCTGTTAAATGTTTCTTTACAAATAAGTATATAAATAAATACAGTAAAACGAGTCAACTTAGTCAATGAATTTTACTAGGTGATTGATCTCTTCAAATAGAGGCCGTTTAAGTCGGTGCTACTGTTATGCCCTATGCCTTAACCAAACTCCTATCAGTATTGTGAAAAAAGTTTCAGTACTTAGGTAAAAGATTAGAGTAACTAAATAAATTACAAGACAAAGGAAAATAATAGCTTGTCTCCCAGGATATATGTAGGCCGCTAAGCTATGCTTTGTTATTGTTGACGTCATTGAGAGGTAACCCCATCTCATCCCGTAGGTGTCATAAAAACCGACTAGGGACAAACCGTAAATATTATCTTTACGAAGTAAAAAGAAGGAAAACTTGAAATTAAACCCTATACCAATTCGTCTGGCCAGCGTGGTATTAGTAGGCCAAGTATCCCTCCGTCACGGGAGGAGGCCCATCTCTGCAGTGGGATATTAATGGGCTGTTATGATGAAGTAAATAGTTGCATTAGAAATTTGCTTAAAATCTAAAATATTCTAATAATCAATATCATCAAATAATAAGCACAATTACATCAAAATACATCAAGAAAAAAACACCTAAGATAAAGTTAAGGGAACACCTATTTGCTTTTGATTTTGTTATTCATTTCGTGGGCCGAGGTCGCGGGGAGGGAACTTTACACCCCCTCACCCTCCGGTAGGTTCACCAACAATTTTCGTGTGAAAATTTCGTATTTTAACCCCCTCGTTGCTTTTGGCCACATCCCTGTTAGGATTATAACCTTCTTGAAACATTACTGTACTTATGTAGCACTTTTATGTTATTGTGCATTTTTTGTATGAGAATGTAAAGGATAGGTGTCGTTGCGTGGTTGTACATATAATTGTGATGTAGGCATTATTTCTTTGTCTGTTGTTTGGTTTTTGGCCAGCCTAGTGTTGAGAGCAGTTCAATTCTCTGACGTGGTTCAACGACTGCGTAATTAGCACTACGACGGACAGCGGGTACCTTAAATTATAAATTAAATACCACAAAACAGTCAGCTATCTATAAAAATACCTCAAAAACGTTACTTAACTAGCTTTGAGCTGTATAATAATATATTAAGTACATTAATACGTAATGTATGTGTAACGAATCCGGACCTGTCCTCATTCGTCCGGTTCTTTGGTTACTGCACTAGTCCCCCCCCCCCCCCTCGCTCCCCTCCCCTCGTTGAGGAGCGCGCCATGATCACCGATACAACGATCTCGCTTTGCCCGTAGTGCGTTACCCGTTGCCCGTAAGCCCGTCAAAATACCGCAATATTCCCTAAGTCCTCCAAAATCTATGGAATATCGCACACAAATATTACACCTAACCTATTTCTTTATAATGACTTAAATCTGTCGCAGGACTATTACTTTTGCGGTCCATAAACTATTGTCCTGAGGTTAGATGTTGTTTGTACTCGTTTCATTGATGTTTGTAAAGTCCCACACAAAGCATGACCTAGCTAGTGCGAGAATTGTAAAAAAATGACTCATGATACATACTTAGTAACGTAGTTGTCATTGTCCTTTGATTTAAAATCAAGTAAGTATACCTACACAAATATATAAAACACATTACACATTACACATCATACAGGAGAATTTAACGGGCACACATACGAGTTTAATAAGCCTCCGTGTGGTGACGGAGTAAGAATACAATATGTCACCACCCCATCTCAGTATCAGTCGGTGTCGTAAAAACCGACTAAGGGACTATCCGTGAATATTATCTTTACGAAATAAAAAGAAGGAAAACTTGAAATTAAACCTTATACCAATCCGTCTGGTCAGCGTGGTATTAGTAGGCCAAGTATCCCTCCGTCACGGGAGGAGACCCGTCCCTGCAGTGGGACATTAATGGGCTGTTATGATGATGACATATAATAGAGACAGAAACAGGTAGCTTTAAGGCCACCCGCTCATCACTAATCACTAGAATATTTAATCTTATTGATTGGCTAACGAATCGCCTGACAACAAACTAGCGAGTGACACCTCTGGTGTTATCGGCTACTGTAACCACTTACTACTACGTGAACGGTCTACCGTATACTTGTTTGCCACCAACGTGGTATACAAAAACTTGCAAAGCACGTGACCCAGACATTGACATCTTCAACAACAGCTCTCTTAGTAAATTTAAAGTATAGCTTCACAATTGTATGTCATAATTTTAAGTCAACTAACTATTATATTTTATTGTTATTTGTAAATTAGTTTTTATTATATACACTGGGCGGCAATGAAAACGGGTCGCTTACAAAAACCTTAATAACTTCCAAAATATTGGAGCTAGCTTTATGAAATAAAGACTAAATGATAGATAATTTAATCATAAATAATGCCGCAAGTAAAATCTTTCAAGTTATTTTTGATTATTGTATTAAATCCATAAATTAAAAATAAAGACACAATTTTTAAATTTTAACAACAGTTTCGAAATCATTTTTTTACTCTTTTTTATGGTGTATCATGAAAAAGACGCATTTTATATACAGAAATTCGATATTCTGATCAAAATAGCATAAAAACATGCCTCTAACCCCTGAAGAGTCTACAAGGATTCCAGAAATGCTAGAAATATGACCTAGTCATCGTTATACAGCAAAAACTGTTAGTTTATAGCTCTCAATCGTTCGAAAAGTACTCCAGCCATTAGAAGACACTCTATCCAATGCGCGCAGACCAAGATCAGAACCAACAGCGTGCACAAAAGCACAAGAGGATCGTTACATGGTGTCGAGAATGTTGAGAAATCGATTTCAAACGGCTGTTAAGTCAAAAAATAACTTGCTACGTGCTCGAGAAAGCAATCCAAGCCCTTGTATAGTAAGGCAATGTCTAGATGAAGCAAAATTACAGTCCTAGACCTGAAAATATTCGTAAACTTGAAAGACAACATCAAAATTCCAGATAGAGTAATAATAAAAAAACTCGTGAATAGGATCATGACTGATTAGTTAAAGAAAATGCTTCCGATGAGTCGAGGTTTACGTTATACAAGCACGATGGAAGGCTAAGATTCTGGAAAAGTACAGGAAACCTGTATAACCAAGCTAACATTGAAGAGAAAGTACCTTATGCCGGAGGCACTGTACACGTGTGGGCTTGAATTTCTTCTGAAAGCCGCACCGAGCTAGTAGTGATATAAAATGGTACTTTAACTGCAGAGAGGTACTTCAATGAAATCATTAATAAGTATGATGGCTCATTTTTGGTAAATATCGGCGAAATAGTCACCTTTATGGAACTCAACGCTCGTCTTTATACGCAACCCAGACTTGAAAGCGATCCAGCATGCTTGGGACGTATTAGGTCGATGAGTAGAATGTCAAAATTTACCTCTTATCACCCTTTGTGAACTCAAAGAAGCAGTGATAGAGAAATGGGTGTATTTTCCTCAGAATTCAATTTAAAACCAAATGGAAAGCATCCAAAACCAGATGACAGCTGTATTAACAGCTTCTGATAATAAAACAGCGTATTAAATGAGTGAAAATTGCATTTTTGATACCTTTTACCTGTTTTCGACATCTAATGAAAGTGACAATTTTTATTTAACTTACTTTTGTCCAAAATGCACTTAACAATCTGTAATTTTTATCACTTCCATATAAGGACTGTTAAATAATCTTTATTTTAGTGTTTATTTCATAAATCTAGCTCCAATATTTTGGAATTAAGGTTTATATAAGCGACCCGTTTTCATTGCCGCCCAGTGTAGTTTACACTACTACATTACAGACAATGCTATGTACACCGTTATTGTCATACATATCAGATGTAATACCCTGTACAGTGCGGCTTCACAAACGAATGTAAAAGAAAACTGACGGACGTTTTCGGTCCCCCACTGTACAATTAACAAATTAATAATTATGTAATATGTATGATGTGGTTGTACTATTTTAAATAAATAAATAAATAAAAACAAAACTGCATCTCTTTTCCACAACATTATCTTCGAAAAATCAACTTCTCTTCATGGCTACGAGTCAAAAACACCTAGTAAAGAAGTACTATCTATACGCTTCGTAATTCGTGACAAATGTCAACAAGATAATGGCCGCCAATAACGAAGGAAAGTGAATGAGTATACGTTTTATTTTTACACTGCAGCCGAGACTTCGCTGTTCAAACAATGTCGGTAAACAGCGCTGTCTTATTGTTCTGTTTTCATTTAACAATTACGTGTAATGGTTAGTTAATTTAGCAATATATTTAATAATTTGATGTAATATACTATAGCCCACACATTTACGAGTGTAGGGAGAGGGCTATGCCCATTAGTGGACTACAATAAAAGGCTAATTGATCTAAGTTGAGCTTGTACTATATTTATGTACTAGGCAACGAATTAAAATACTTATATACCTTTGTTTTAGTAAATACCTACTACCTATTATACAAAGAACACACCAAGAGCAAAGCAAACATTCATATTCCACACAATCATTTACCATGAGCAGAGATCGAACCCGAGACCTCTGCGTTGCAATACACTATAACCACTAAGCCATCCATCATCGTCAATATTTCCAATATTTCCATTTAAAAACTAAAACATGGTTAATTTGTAAGAGATAAATAGAATGCGCAAAGTGAACTAAAAGGCAGCCGTGAACGAAAGTTACAACAGAAGGTCGTTAACCGTAAGGTTACACGACTGAGTGACGTAGGCGATGACGCGCTCAATATTTTCGTCAGTATTATCTTTTCTTTGCTTACAATGAACACTTTAACTCCGAATTCATAGGTTTACAGACATCTAAACAAATAAAATACAGTCATTATTGTAGACTAGCGAACCGCCCCGGGTTCGCACGGGTGATATATTGATACTCTATTGCATGTATTATAGTTCCGTTTAAATCATTTTCAAACCGCTTCAAAATCTGTATGGTTGCGTAGTTTAAAAGATTTAAGCATCTATAGGAAAATTAACTCTAAGGACCTACTATGTAGTGATATAAATCTTTTAGGTTTTAAAGTTATTAAGTAGTAAAGGTACTTAAGGACATAATTTCGACTTAGAGGTATGGTTATTGGAGCCATCTTTTTTAAAAGATACTAGAACTAAAAGATGAGAATTCATTCACCTTTAAAGGTAATAAAGGGTTAATATGTAGGCGGGTTTCACGGTACGTTACATATTAGACGTGAGGTTTATGACGTGGCGCTGATTTTCGTGTAGGTTGTTTGCTAAGCTTAACAAGATTAAGTATTAAAAAGAAGTGTATTGTTGACAATGTTTTTTTTAAGGTCATAAGGTGTGACCAACCATTACATCAGTCTAAGGGTTCGTAAATGCATATTATCTCTACGAGAACAAAATTAGATATAACAATAATATGGTAATCCGTATTTACAGCGTGGTCTAGGAAAACTTGAAATTAAACCCTATACTAATCCGTTTGGCCAGCGTGGTATTAGTAGGTCAAGTATCCCTCCGTCACATTCGACATGAATGGGCTGTTATGATGATGATAATGATAGGCTATGACTTGGGATCAAGCCCTGTATCACGGGGATTTTTTAGACACGAAAATCACGAACACAAAAAACATTCTGGCTCAAGACTTATAATATTCTTGAGTAATTATCTTGAGCGAGTTTCGAACCCATGATCTCGAGCACGGCACCCGTTTACACGACTGATTTGCCACCAAAACATTTAAGTTATCAAAGTAGTTACTTAAGCAGTTATTTGCAGTTATTTAACGATAAATGGCAAAGTAAATTGCTGTCGATAGAGGTACGCGACACAGTTTTAAGTAAAGTATTTTGTAGGGCATTTATCGTGGTCATTTCCCCAACGCCAGATAACCATGAAAACAAACACAGGGAGTATTACTTGACAAGCGATAACAAAGAACATTTTTTGATACACATGTTACATCTATCTATCTCACTCTATCAGCATTTTACGTAGCGTAGAAAGACGTAGAGTGAAAGAGATGGAAACAGTTTTACAATGGCTATGTTTTTGGATGGATATTTTTTAACTAAATTGTTAACTTTGGTAGTTTTATAGATAAGATTGTTATACAATATTATGTTGATCTCCAGTTTTGAGTTATTTGATAAATGTTATTTAATAATGGTTTAAGATTTAGGGAGGTAATATTGGGTTTTGTACCAAAATTTAATTTAAGAAGAGTCAAATATGGCATATTTTTAACTACTTAGTTTGATAATGTGATCTATAAATATAATTACAAACATAGATATACAACCGACTTCAGTACAAAACGTTGATACCAATTATAAATACTTATGCGATTTCGTTTACATAGTTGATTTACAGAAATTACATATTTTTAGTACTTATAAAACCTTTTTTTAATTGGTAAGTATAGTTCCATACAAAAAACACAACTGAATAGTAAACCTTCCGAATAGTAACTGAATAGTAAAATCCTTTCGTAAGTAGAGTCTCTGTATAAATAAGTCAATATTGTAGGCACCTATATTATTATGAATGTTCTGAATGCTACGCAGTTCTAATGCCCGATTTACACATCGACAAGTACAGTAGCGAGTTAAGTAGTAAGTTGTTGATTAAGTTGATTTAAATAGATCTCCATCCTATTTTTTGGCGAGTTAAGTTGGCGAGACGCGAGAGAGGGGGCTACTTCGTACTTAACTCGCCAAAAAATAGGATGGAGATCTTTTAAATCAACTTAATCTTAAAATACTACTTAACTCGCTACTGTACTTGTCGATGTGTAAATCGGGCATAAAGGATGACACGAATTACGCCCCTGTTAGTCTTTTACGGGACGGGCCTCCCCGGCCGAAGTAACCTGCTACTTTCGCGCTGTACATTTCCTCCGCTAATTTCTTAGGATAGGGTCCTATTTAATTATAAGTAAGTACATAATTATATAATTAATAATAATAATATGTGGAAGCTTGTAATTAGCAACAGACAACAACCTATTCTTTTATGTACATAGTATAATTAGACTGTAAACTTTCTGTAAAATACATAAATAAATAAATATATAATATTTTATTAAATTTTGTTTTATAATTTATTAATGTTACATTTTTGCTTCCATATTTTCCTTTTGAAATGATATTGTTCATTGCCACGTGCCGAACAATCTACTCAATACGCACCTATCCTTCTCAATACGACATTCTCCCAAAAACGATATTCAATGCTCGCTTACTATTAACTACAAGCAAATCGACAATGACGAAACAGAAATGAATTCTACGCGATAGCTATTCCACAAACAAAGTACCTAACAGTCAATGAAAGGCCAGATTTATTAACAAAAGTAAATAAATTCGTTGTCATTGTCAACCTAGATTGATTAGATAACAAATTACCTAACAAGTGCTCACAATTTATTTAAAAGTAGAGAAAACACTGACTTCAAAATCTGTCAAGCCATTTAGGTCACAAGAGGTCACAAAGCCTTGCCATTTTTGATGACATCATTCCGTAGTACCTACCTACCGTAATCGCGTTAAATTAAAATTGTTTCATTTTAAATCAAAATTAAAATAGATAGTAAATACCTAATATGTACAATGATATTATTCTAATTAAAAAAAAAATACGCTTAAATATCTAATAAACAATAATTGCATGGTTAAATTATTAAATACGATATAAAATGTTTAGGGCTTTTTTATAATTATGACGTTTCGGCATTATAATATGTAACATAAATATTATTATGTTACAATGGCCGCGATCTCAGAGTCAAACTGGCTGAAAATAAATAAATAATTATTCAAATAAAATTCAATTTTAAAATTTTCTCAACAAGTTGAATAGTTTTGCTAATAATGCTATCATGTATTTCAAGGATATTGTATCAAGAAATATGTCATTAACGCGAATGTTATCATGCTATGAGCGATGTCCTTAATAGCGTACATTGGTTTAAATACGAACAACTGGACTAGACTACAAAATAGAGATAGATACAGAAGTGGATCTACGAACAAATTATTTTCGAGAAACATACTCTTAAACTTATAAACACTTTTCATGGAAAGGATTTCTCAGACCGATTGGGTCCAGAGCACCATTAGCTCTAATATTGGAAGAAGAAAACACATGTTCCGAAAGACGTTTGTGTGTCTTATTGTTTTTTTTCATCAGAAAGAGATGTCGAACTTTTATTTGTCAGATTTGGAAATAGAATACTTAAGTAAATTCGTTTAATCGTTATTTATAGAAATAACGATTATACGATTTTTTCTGATAAAAAAAAACATTAAGATAGTCTCTATTTTGACATAAATTAGATAATTCATGATAATATCCAGACTCATTAACTCGGGCTAAATGTAGCTTTCTATTATACAAGAAATAAAAATCACCACGTTTTAGAACAATCTTATAACAAAGTTATTATAGTTATTTTGGTGAGTAATAACACAATTGACAGTATTAACTGTTACCGTCCGCCTTTCTTTTACAAATTCCTTTTACCTTAGAACCGGATAACGACATCGAGGTCACACTAAATTGGCAGTGACGTCGTTAAGGCTTAGAAATCATTACCACATCATTCCATACTTTAAAAAAAAAATATTGAAGATGATTTCTTTTAAAAATAATATGAGTACAAATATGGAGTGATATAAAAAAAATATTTATTCGATTACCCTACAGCAAGCAAACCGGGCGGGAACCGATGAACGAGGGAGGCACAGGACCATACAAGGTGGCAATACTTGGATGAGGCCTATCCCCAGCAGTGGACGTCCATTGGCTGATAGGATGTCAGCAAGAGGATGGACAATGTCAGGAAGAGACTATCTAGTTTAAACAGTAGTATGAAATGTCACTGCGTTTAAAATGTAAAAGTACTTACAGTAGCTAGTAAAATTACAGTGCCATGGGAATCAACAACACGTGTCTTAGGACTATGAGCGCTGTGCACTGAAGTCAAGTATGTATTATCTAGAGATCAAAAATATGTGTGTAAAATATGTTTTAATTGAAAAGTCAATGTATCAGTTGGGTAAAAATTATCTTAGGAATTGAAATAATTTTTTTTTTCATTACTTAACTAATTTTATGTCGTACTAACGGAATTAGTTTTTACAAAAATCCAGCCATCACAGCCAGTTGCAATTATTGATGCATTACCAAAAGTGCTGGTTAAGCTAGGTCAGTGAGGTCATTCCATAGACGGGTGACCGCTCAGTAGGTACTTTACCTGATCGTCTGTGTGCTTCGGAAGTAGGTGTTAGTAGTACCACAATCGTTAGGTCAGAGGCAACTGGTTGGCTACTAATCAATTAATAAAGAAAACAATCCAAAAAGGTTTTAATTTAAACACTTTTCAGTTAACACCTATTTCAATCAACATCGTACTTATAAGTACTAGCTCACACATGAGTTTGCTTTGTTATTGTGTTATTTATGTCCGTCCACTGTGTTCACGTGTATATTTGATATATATCATGAACACCCTGTTTATGTAGCTTACTTGTTCTATATTAAAACAATACTGTATTTAAACTTAGTAGACGCTCACAGCCGGTTGCGATCTGATTCATAAACGATTACGCTGGTTAAGCTACTTGGGCGAGATCATTCCATAGATGGGTAACCGCTCCGAGGTCTACTTGCTTCGGAGAACATGTGAAAAGTCGATCCCGGCTGTCGTCATAGGGACACGGTGATTAAATCAAGGGCATATCATCATAACAACCCATTAATGTCCCACTGCCGGGACGGGGCTCCTCCCGTGACGTAAGGATACTTGGCCTACTAATACCACGCTGGCCAGACGGATTGGTATAGGGTTTAATTTCAAGTTTTCCTTCTTTTTATTTCGTTAAGATAATATTTACGAATAGTCCCTTAGTCGGTTTTTACAACACCCATGGGATGAGATGGGGTGGTGACATATTGTATTCTTACTCCGTCACCACATAGAGATCAAGGGTATATATATATGGGCGGCTTGAACAACTCTCGACTCCAGGTTAGCCACTAATGAAACGATTAAGAAGAAAGAGTATCCAATAAGGTTTTAATTGAATAACCTTCCTAGTTTATACACGAGTATACTTAACATGACCTGTAAGTGGTTATTTATATTGTTATGTTATTGTGTTATTTATGTCCGTCCACTATGTTCACGTGTACACTTGATACATATCATGAACACCCTGTTTATGTAGCTTACTTGTTCTATATTTAAACAATACTGTATTTAAACTGTGTTGCTATTCTAAATTAAGAGAAGAGTTTATTTTCAATATTAATTTGTTGTGTACAAAAATGTTTTTCCTCATGAAGGGAATATCCAGGTTTTATAATTTGACCAGTTTTTTTTTTTTCTTTTTTTTAAAAAGACAACTCCCGCACTATGGATAATGCCCTGTGTCGCGGGGACCTTTTACAAACATCAATTAACGGACACAAATAACACCCAGACCAGGACAATAATTTGTGGATCTCACAAATTTTTGTCCTGCGTGGGGATCGAACCCACAACCTCGCAACAACGCACGGCAGCCGCTTGCGCTACCGTCGCGCCACCGAGGTCGTCAAAGATTCGTAGCTTTCTATGGATTTTATTTCGGGTACAGTCACGAGCAATAATATGTACACATTGTAAAATTTTCTAAACTATCTGCACGTTAATCTAGACATTAGAATACCAAAATTATTTCGCAATTTAAAAGAGGTTCCGTACAGTTTTGAACTAATCTTTGAATATTCAATTTTGGATTGGCAGAACTTCAGATAACTGTTTTACAAAATGTGAAAATGTGTACATATTATTGCTCGTGACTGTACCACCTACCTATCTATTGTGTGATGGAGGAAGTAAAATTTGCGAAGGTGACAATGTCAAGGACTTATGATTTAGATAGGTCTAAGGATACTTTCTTATTATTATAACGTTAGTAGTCTTAGAACAATAGTAACCAATTTTGAAATAATTCTCATTCATATTATTTGAATCTACGACCACAACATGCACAGAAGCCGCATAATACGACTGCGTAGCAGGGCAAAAGCAGAAATCTTTTAGACGTTAGGTCTTACTCCTCCTTCTCCCATTCCCCCCCAATTTTCAATAGCAAACCTTCACCGAATCATATGACGTCACTATTGACCAATCTCTAGATTCAATCGCAGGAACACGTGTACGGCTCCATTGTAATGACTATTAAACAAAGGGTATGATTTAAGCTGTCACCAATTTAATTCATTTTGTGTTTCTTAAATAATAGGGTTTGCCCTCAAAATAGTAGATTTGTCACTAAAATGTAGTCACCAAACAATATAAAATCAATTCCACAATAAATTACCGAAAATCATGGAGATATGGGGTCAAGTACCTACCAAATAAATGGTTTTGTTTGTATTAGAATAGGTTTGTCCTAATAGTATTTAAGCAAACTAATATAAAGAGATCACCAATAAATCATAATATATTATATCACTAGAAAATTTCATGAAGGTCTAAAAATGTAGGGTGGTCGTCATCATTCTTTCAACTAAAAGAGTCTACTACCTAACTGGCCATGTGCATCCTCCAAGGGTCTTAATTTCCACAGGTAGTATAAATATATTTAAATTAAATTTCTAGCTGAATAGTAAATAAAACACTTAATTAAAGTCAAAATAATCAATATTTATTGTTAAAAATAACAATCACTGAATAATCAGCGCTGGTTTGGATTTTGAAGGGCGCCCCCTTTTTCTTTTGAAGATATTTTCATTAAAATTATAAACTGATGTATTAAATTGGTAACGAATACATTATTTTAATAACTGAACGAAATAAAATGTAACTAATGTATTGGTGACAAAATAACACATAAAAAGGAGTCGCAGTCAGGGATCTTTTAATCAATTTATTTGGTGACAGATCTACCATTCTGAGCACCAAGCTATTATATAAATAATAAAACTATTATTATAAGAACGAAGTTTATATTCATGTAAAGCACTACAATTTTATTGGTAATCCATCTCATATTTTACACATTATATTAACAATAATTTGGTAATTCATACCTGGGAACACTCTTTGTTTATCTGAGAACGAAAATATTTCGTGGCGATAGATCTATTTATTAGGTGATACAACTTGATGACAAATATAAATTTTGGTGACAAAAAATATAGTTCCCTTAAAAAAAAACATCAATACTGTGAAATACGTAACGGCGTCCAATCATTCACTCGCTGTTTAAATTATTTTGTACCTATAGTCAACATTTTTGTAAAAGACCCTATTGTAGGTTTAAATTTGCCTCCTTTCAAGCCTTACTTACTTATCCTCAGCGGTAATTTTTATGGTTTCTAGGCTTAAAACAATAATTACATATATTCTGGATCAAACTATTATCGTGCTTGAATCCCTAGCCTTACGCACTAAAATGACATAACCGTTACATCACATTTTTTTCCAAATTTTCAATAAGAATTTAAATCCCTAGATTTAATTGCAGGAACACGTGTACTCCTCCATATGTAATGAATGACTATTAAACAAACATCAATACTGTGAAATACGTAACGGCGTCCAATCATTCACTCGCTGTTTAAATTACTCATAAATTCATTAATAGCTTTGTCAATCATTGCAGCACGTGAGCGTTCTAACTATATTAAACATCCGATTTACTCTTGTATATCATCATCATCATAACAGCCCATTAATGTCCCACTGCAAGGACGGGCCTCCTCCCGCGACGGAGGGACACTTGGCCTACTAATACCACGCTGGCCAGACGGATTGGTATAGGGTTTAATTTCAAGTTTTCCTTCTTTCTCACTTCACTATGTAAAGTTACCTAATATCACAAAAATTCCCTTAGTCGGTTTCTGCGACATCCATGGGATGAGATGGGGTGGTGATATATTGTATTCCTACTCCGTCATCACACGGATAATATACTCTTTTATATAGTGACATGGAAAAACGTTAACTGTCCTGTGGTTATGATGCTAAGTATAGTGTACTAATGCGAGGTAGTGGATTCTTACCCCACGCAGGACATTTTTTGGTGCAATCTTCTTTTTCTATACCAAATAGAATATTAATGTTTTTGTAATAATAAAAGTATGTAATCTAAGGAGACTCGACCTTGGCAGTTGGATTATAGGTCTGATGCAGAAGGCAGTACTGCTTGACACGGCACGTATTGTGAGGAGGTTCCTATCTCTGGATCCCTAACCGCCAGTAGCTTGGTCCCCTACCCGATGCTGGTGGGTCTACCTTTTTTTATATTTTTAAATGGTGTTTATTTTTATTTTTATATTTAAAAATGAAAATTAATGTGACAAATGTAAATAAAGAGAAAGTATGTAAGTGCGTTATCGTCATCATCAGGTCATCCTAAGGAGGCCCTCTGCTGAACATAGAGTTACTCTAAGCATTTTCCCCATCAAGTATGATCTTGTGCCTGTCTCATTCCTTACTTTCGACTTTAATTAAAATAAAACATATAAATATCGTTGCCATATCTTCAAAATCCACCAAATACCAATCCTACTTCAATAAAATTGCACGATTAAATGAGAAAAGTACAGAAAAAAAACAAAAAATGGAGTCAGTTAAATATACAATTACATAAAAGAAACAAAATTACAATCATAATAAAGAGAACTCCTTATTACAATTTGAAAGTTATCGCTATCACTTAATCGACAAAGAAGCTTCTTAGAACTAAGCCTATAGACACAATACAGAGAAATAAAGAAGTCCTATCAACAACAAACGCATATCATTGCTTGCGCTATGCTAACTCTATGAAAGAAATTCAAGTAAATTGTAAAAATGAACACAATCTTGCGGTTTTTGCGCTAAAAATATGATTTTGTTTCTTACCGATCTAAAATCTCTAAATAGTTTTGGAATCAACATAGGTAATCTTTTACTTTACATACCGAATTTCACAGACACAAAGAACATCCAAGATCAGAACAATATTTTGTGGATCGCTCAAAGATTTACTCGTACTTCTCTTGCGTGGGATTAGAAACGCCAGCCGCTCTATCACAATCACTTTGTTAGCAGGCTCGAAATGATTGTTTTGAGAATGACTGAGTGAAAGAGAGAGTGTGATAAAGAGAGAGTGTAATATAGAGAGAGAGACAAAGATAGAGAGAGAGTGATAGAGGAAGAGAGAGGTAGTTAAAAGTAATTCCAGCCCTAAAATCTTGCACCTAAGAGTAGCAGTACACTTTGTTATAAGTCAGTCAAAGTTCAAAATCGTAAAAATATAAAACGTAGCAAGAGACTTCTGCCACTATTTATTGTCATGTGACGTAGATTTCAAACCATTATTAAAAAGAAATAGAATTAAGTAAAATAAACTGAACTGTAATGTCAAAGACATTGGCCTCAATAAATACGACCTTGAAATATTTAGTTCAGACAGTATGGATCTAGACATGAATTGTAATAAAAACTTTATTTAATTTTAATTTTATCTTTCTTTACTCATGTTTTGATACCTATCTCTGTTCTTTTAGATATTAGCGGTCCACTACTGGACATTGGCACAGAACAACCAGTAGTCTATCTCGACCGAATATTCATTATAAATGCCTACGGCCACGGCTGTGCGGTACGTAAACATGCGATAGGGCTGCCCACCTCCAGCTTTTTAATTACATTTACCTATGTTCCCGCTCGTTACTGCGGCACAGTCGCGACTGCTCACTCCGCAAAGCCACCTCTATCGTGAGCGTGTAGATATAACTCGCGTTTCGTCCGTTTCTATGAAGTCGAAATACTATATATATTTGTACTATGACATAGGCCTACCCAAGTTCGCGTCACTCCTTTTGGTCTCATGGGCCGGAGGGCGCCTAATTCTACCAATATGTGGTCTCTACTCAAGGACACTTATTATCTATCAATTTACTCTTTGATGTTGTTTTTCTAATTTATCTATTCTGAATGAAATCTGTAGAGTTAAAAAAACATAAGTTATGAATTATCGCATTCATCATACCAGCCCATTAATGTCCTACTGCAGGGACGGACCTCCTCCCGTAATGGAGGGAGACATATCGCATTGCATGCACTTAAATATTTAACGCAAATGTTCTCGGACATCTCTACACAGCGCCATCTGTTCCCAAAGTAAGCTAGACTCAACCTGCTTGTGTAACAGTAACAGAACAACGAATTTAATACTTTTCTTTTGTAAACACAATCATGTTCATGCACCCAAAGATTTGCATTGAACGAGACCTCTGCGTAGGAGCCATGTAATATAACCACTACGCCACAGAAGTCGTCAAATGGGAATTAACTGGCTTTTGCATCTGACCTATAACCCAACTTCCTAAAGCGAATCTTTGGAATTCATTCATACGAGTTAAATTTCGTTAGGTAGAGAGAATTAAATTAAATTTAGTTACTGATTTCTTTCAAGTATTGTATGCTACTGGAAAAACGCTTCAAGATACTCATTTAATATAATTACTATTTTGCAAGTCTAATTACGAAGTTATAATTTGTTTTTTCTTTATACGAATAATATTATAATATAAATACGTGCCTAGTTAAAATTCAAAATGCTTGTAGAATATAAATGATAAACCAATTATTCGTAATCGTTGAACTAGCTAATGCTAATTTAGTGGGTTAATTATTTCCGTGTGGCGACGAAACATGAAATGGTATCACCATTCCATCTCATCCCGTGGGTGTCGTAAAGCCGTATTATTTCTAAGTAAAAATAAAAGGTACACAATGTCATGAAACTCTGTGCCAATGCCGTTTTCTTAGTCATTGATAGAGCTTGTGCAAGAGTATATTAACCCATTACATGTACACACAACAACACATCAAGTTAAACATATTCATTTGAAATTGTGTCTTATTTCAAGGTATTAAGGTGCTTATAATATATGTCTAGCTTGATTAGTTGCTGTGTGTACCATATTATAATATTATGATTCATTTGCATTGTTCTAAGTATTATTATTATGACCGATACTGTTATGATGGCTGTGTGATAACAGTTTCTCCATGTCTTCCTGCAATAATCAGCTTCCACCAGGAGGAACACTTGGTCTAGCCGCAAGAGGCTCGTCAGGTTGATTACTATAGATATATCTTTTCGTATTGTATGTTTACCGTTCCTGAAAATTTCAAAGGTCGTCGTTCTATGCGCTATACTTGACACTCTCTCTATAAGAAATGAATGACTTAAAATCATCATAACAGCCCATTAAAGGCCTGGGCACACCGGGACGGCATGGCAAGGGATTTTGCCGTGAGTCAGCGCACACTGGCCGCTTAGATGCCGCGGCATGCCACAGCGCGCCGCGGGACGGCATTTCAAGGGATTTTGCCGTGAGTCAGCGCTCGGTCGCGGTAGGCAACGGGATGCCGTTGCCTACCGCGGTATGCCGCGGCGTCCCGCCACGGCAGCCTGTGGCGCGTCTTTTATGCCCGATTTACACATCGACAAGTACAGTAGCGAGTTAAGTAGTATTTTAAGATTAAGTTGATTTAAATAGATCTCCATCCTATTTTTTGGCAAGTTAAGTTGGCGAGACGCGAGAGAGGGGGCTACTTCGTACTTAACTCCCCAAAAAATAGGATAGAACTCTATTTAAATCAACTTAATCTTAAAATACTACTTAACTCGCTACTGTACTTGTCGATGTGTAAATCGGGCATTAGCGCCGGAGTCCGTGGCACTCGGTCGCGGTAGGCAACGGGATGCCGTTGCCTACTGCGGTATGCCGCGGCGTCCCGCCACGGCAGCCTGTGGCGCGTCTTTTGATGCCGTGCGATAAAATCCCTTTCAATGCCACGGCATCATTTTAAAGCATAGCAAATTATGTCGTATTTCTGTAACAGTACGGTTGAATTTCCATTAGTAAAAATTAAAATACTTTGCCATGCCGTCCAGGTCTGCGTTAGCCATAATGCCCCACTGTAGGGACGGGCCTCCGCCCATGACGGAGGGATTCTTGGCCTACTAATATCACGCTGGCCAGACGGATTGGTATAGGATTTAATTTGAAGGTTTCCTTCTTTTTATTTCGTAAAGATAATATTCACGGATAGTCCCTTAGTCGGTTTTTACGACACCCATGGGATGAGATGGGGTGGTGACATATTGCATTCTTAATCCGTCACCGTTTGACTTAAAATAAAATCTTACCTTAACTAAATAATCTGATGCTTCGTTTTGCTTTCTTTAGTAGAAATAATCTTACTCCAGAATAACTGAAATAAATAAAAAAATACGATTATATTTCTTGATTCGATAACATTCTTATCTAAGTCATGCACGTTCTTATACTAGAGAGAGAGAAATACTAAATGTAAAGGCGTAGACGGACTAGAATTACAAAACTATACCAGCCTGTATCATAAGCCTTCCTATACCTGCGCCAATCAAAAATGTATGTAGTCGGTCCCACAGACCAACGGGCGGGTTTAGGAAGATTAACTGGGTCTTGAAAAAGACGGCTACAAGAGATCTGACAAGCAAAACTAAAGAAGGAGGACTCAAAGCAAACCCTATACCAATCCACCTAAGCATGGCTGAGTTTATCTTCTTCTAAAAAGGCCCGTCGGGTATCAATATTAGGATGCGTGTAGCATCTTATAATGATGACAAAACAAATCCTTATTTAGGCACGCTTAACATACTAAGCTTATAATTTATACATGTAGATTTACAACTTAGATTTTATACAAGTATACATATGAGGCCACCAGAACCAGAGTGGCCCAGACCCAAAATACAATTATGTGGATATCTGCCAAAAGAGTTTATGCGAAATTTTAAGCTAATGTAACTTAAAAAAAATATATGGACAGTATGTTTATTATTTGTGAAAATATGATGTAGTTATTGTTAAAATTTAGATTAACTATTAAAACAATCGGTATTTTACTTATTTGCCATTTTATTTGGACATGGGCCACTATGGCATTTAGCATTGACAATAAATTTAAAAATAGTGTAGTGGGATGGGCCACTAGGTATGAAACTTATAACCTTTTCTTTTGATTTAAATGCAAGTTAGCCTTTTTAAACTTAAATGAGATTAATTAAAATTAAAACTAACTTATTTAATGTGTAATTTTTATTAAATTTATGTTTTATCTTAATTTTTTTTTCTTAGTTTAATTTTAACTTAAGACTATATTCATTTTAGCTTATTTATAAACACTTAGCGCGTCTTAGGACAATCTGGTATGGTTGTTTATTTAATAAATAAGTTTAGTTTAGCCTTTTAAAATTAAAAATAACATTTCATTTACGTGGGCAAAACCATACATTGATTAACACGTAAACACTGCACTTAGACAACTAGTTTGGAATCGTTTCCAATGCCATTAATACTTATACTAGACTATTTTTGAATGTCAGAACATTGTAATAAACTAAATAAATAAGGCTTCTAATGATAACATCGCACTTTTGGTAATTTTTAGGTTTACATACAAAATAATGGATAAAAAGTGCCAATAATCGAATGCAAATATTAAAGCTTTTATTAGCCAAACTATTGGAGTAAGTTTTCTATGACTCATACGCTTGATTTTTTTTGGAAAATTGGCTCAATATCGAATAATTAGACCGACGTAGTTAATATTCCGAAGGATACCTACCTAACATCATATAAGACTAGCGTGTCAAGATCCTATACCAACACAGATTAAAAGATAAATAAACCATTTCTGTGACGAGGTATAGGTCATGGCTGCTAAGGAGACGTCTTAACTCAATTCATTTCATTAACTTATTGACTTTAATTTTATTCTACTTAATCTAAGTTTACACAGTTAAAAATTACTAAACTTTTCCACCGCTGTCTAGGTAATAAAGAAGAAGGGATACTTACTACAAACTGGATTTTTCAAACGTCCAGTTTCCATTTTACATTTCAATTTACAAATGTTTACATTTCATCATCATCATAACAGCCCATTAATGTCCCACTGCAGGGACGGGCCTCCTCCCGTGACGGAGGGTTACTTGGCCTACTAATACCACGCTGGCCAGACGGATTGGTATAGGGTTTAATTTCAAGTTTTCCTTCTTTTTATTTCGTAAAGATAGTAGTTACGGTTATTCCCTTAGTCGGTTTTTACGACACCCATGGGATGAGATGGGGTGGTGACATATTGTATTCTTACTCCGTCACCACACGGATATGTTTACATTTGTCTCGTATTAAATAAAGCAATTGTGAATAATAACAAAACATTTAAAACTCTGGTTTGATTCCCTCTTAAACTTTGTTAGCATGAACATGAAAGTTTGCAAGCTGCTGGCGCTGGCCAGACGGATAATATACCCTATACCATCAATCCACTTGCCGTTAATTTTAAGTTTTCATTCTTTTTATTTCGTAAAGATAATATTCACGGAAAGTCTCTTAGTCGCTTTTTACGACATCCATGGGATGAGATGGGGTGGTAACATATTGTATTCTTAATCCGTCACCACACGGTTTTTTTTATTATTAATTTCCAGTTAAAAAACCGACTTAAGCTAGAAACTTAATTATAATGGTATGGTGTTTTTAGTTATTTAGTAGGTGGTATTACATAGAAATACCAAGAACTAAATTACTAATCAGAATGAAAACTCTTTCTCTTTCTTTCTCTCTTATCGGTTTATAATTGCCTGAGTTATGAAGTTCTAAACATGAAAAAAATACAGACGGACTGAGAACCTCCTCCTCATTTGGAGTCGGATAAAAAGAAAAGCTTAGTTACAGGAATTTGATGAGGGAAAACTACAAAGTAATTATTACAAGTATGCAATAATTACTTTGTAGTGATAAGTATGTCATATCTTTGTAGTCTGTGATGGCCTAATATATAATTTATAATCTTAAGATCATATATTATAGTAAACTTCTTACCCGTCTGTAACGCCCCTACATTTAAAAACGTTTTTTCAAATTAACTATCCAAGACCCGCGAAAAACTTCATACTTACATTGTTTTACTACGGAAATCTAGAAAGATAAACTTGCCATTTAAGTCAACTTCAATGTAGTCAGTGGATTCATTCTTAATTACACTCAATGTAACTTCAGTTAGATCTATCCTAAACAAAAATACTATAAATTATGGTAATTTATAAGTATGAATTAGTTGCCGCCAAAAAACAAAAAAATTTGACTAATAAATTGATATTCTTCCCTATAAACTTATTGCAGTACTGCAAACTTCTCGCACGCTTACATAAAATAATAACAAATTAATACACACTTATTTCTAAAAAACCCTATTCAGTTAATAAAAAGTACAAAAATAATAATCTCTACCCGTAAATACATAAGTTTCAAAACCAGAGTAACTCATGTCACATGAGCCAAAATGGCGCCGAAAACCATAGTGACCCAAGTGATCTGGGTCACTGTGCTCTTTTCCTATTACTTTAAAATTCGAAATGGCAAAACTCTTTTTTATAACGCCATTTATGATTTTATTTTAAAATTAACTTAAAATCATTTTGACTATAAACTTAGGGGTTTTAAGGGGGCATTTCCGTGCCTAACTAAAAAAATCACAAATTGTGGTCTGGGCCGCTCTGGTTCTGGTGGCCTGATATATAGGCAGTATTATTATCGTTTCATATCATGGCTGTCAGTCCCTCCATAAATCAAGGGACAATGACATTAAGAACGTACTATGATTATTACAATGTCATTGCAGATTATATTCTTTATGATTTTCAACGCCATCTAATAAGTAAAAATGTAAACATACATTTACTAATATAAACATTATTATAGAGCTGATTAATATCTCACGGTAATGGTAGTAATGGACTAACTCAAGAGACTGGGGTAACCCGGCCGACTAAAACCACGTGAGCCACTCTGATTAGTAAAGGCTATTGAGAAAAGGTTTAAAAAAAATTGTAAAAATGTGGAGTTAACTTCCAGGTAATGTTTTTTCTTCTCCCTATAACCTTGGGACCGTTGTGTGACCATTCACACCACTATTCAGTTTCAAGTAAGTTGAATAGGATAAAACAAGCATTAAGTAGGTATATCGTATTATTAGTGGATGAGAACACACACTGTCCATTATAACTTACAGTTAATGGATATCATATAAATTGTTCCTTACAAAGTATTTATTAATAATGTAAATTCTTTGTTTACGGGGTTTTATGATTACGTAATGGGATCACATTTCTATGTTTCGGTATTTCCCCTTTGCTAGTTACAATGTTGTCAATACTGCATTGTTCACATTTTGATAAAAAAATATTTGTATTATTTTAAGTGATACATTGTATATTCGTCCCATATTATCCAATTGGTGTTTAAAAGTCAACTACCTAAGAGAAAAAAATATTTGTATTATTTTAAGTGATACATTGTATATTCGTCCCATATTATCCAATTGGTGTTTAAAAGTCAACTACCTAAGAGAAAAAAATATTTGTATTATTTTAAGTGATACATTGTATATTCGTCCCATATTATCCAATTGGTGTTTAAAAGTCAACTACCTAAGAGAAAAAAATATTTGTATTATTTTAAGTGATACATTGTATATTCGTCCCATATTATCCAATTGGTGTTTAAAAGTCAACTACCTAAGAGAAAAAAATATTTGTATTATTTTAAGTGATACATTGTATATTCGTCCCATATTATCCAATTGGTGTTTAAAAGTCAACTACCTAAGAGAAAAAAATATTTGTATTATTTTAAGTGATACATTGTATATTCGTCCCATATTATCCAATTGGTGTTTAAAAGTCAACTACCTAAGAGAAAAAAATATTTGTATTATTTTAAGTGATACATTGTATATTCGTCCCATATTATCCAATTGGTGTTTAAAAGTCAACTACCTAAGAGAAAAAAATATTTGTATTATTTTAAGTGATACATTGTATATTCGTCCCATATTATCCAATTGGTGTTTAAAAGTCAACTACCTAAGAGAAAAAAATATTTGTATTATTTTAAGTGATACATTGTATATTCGTCCCATATTATCCAATTGGTGTTTAAAAGTCAACTACCTAAGAGAAAAAAATATTTGTATTATTTTAAGTGATACATTGTATATTCGTCCCATATTATCCAATTGGTGTTTAAAAGTCAACTACCTAAGAGAAAATTTGCAGATTATTTAGGATTGTACTACCTACTTAGTGCTCAGTAATAATAGTAATATGGCGTTAATTGATGTATAAATATAAATATTCCTCACACATTCACACAACGCCATCTAGTCCTAAACTAAGCAAAGCTCTACTATGTGTACTAGACAACGGATAAACATACTTAAATCCTTGATTTTTTATTAATACATACATTACATAGAAAATACCCAGACCAGTGCAAACAATCATGTTCATGCAATTGATGTACAATTTATATTTTTGTATACTCCCAATGGATTATGTCCCCGTGAATCTTAATCTTATCTTTACGAAATAAAAAAAAGGAGAACTTGAAATTAAACCCTGTACCAATCCGTCTGGCCAGCGTGGTATCAGTAGGCCAATCATCCCTCCGTCATGGGAGGAGGTCTGTCCCTGCAGTGGGACATTAATGGGCTGTGATGACAATGGATTATACCCCTTAAGGTGGACATCAATTTAAACCGACATGAGGTACAGAATCAAAACAATAATTGCTATGCATAGACCTTGCACCCAACACTTGCACCACAACCAAATCACATAACAAATCAGTTACCGAAATACAGCAATTATCTAAAAGGTAAACTTTTGCATTGTAATAGTTACAACGTTAATTTTCCGTGGGAAATTGTTATTAAATAATCACAAGTAGATTAATCTAATTAATTAAATAGAAGGAAATAATTAATTACATACTTTAATGTCGTTTAGCATAAATATTATTATAACAATCTGGTTTAGTATATGGGCATAATGTGCGCCAATGCTTATAACTTACATTCTATTAAGTTCAATAATTATTGAAAAATCCAAGAAAACGTTAGTATTCAGTATTCATTTATTTATTCAAAGTAGTACAATAATATTGTACCTTTTTGACGTCATCTAACACTATTTAATCTAAGTTTATAACATTTCAAAGTTTAGAAAACTTTACCACCGCCTCCAAAGAGCTAGTAGAGAAAAAGCGGCGCAACAAACTCTACTGCTGCATTTTATTGACGTCATATTTTTACATAGGAGATAACTAACGTTAATAATTATGAAAAATCAAACTTCTCATAAAATCTTCATACAAAACGGCAATTTCATAGGTAAAGACCTAATATAAACAGCTACACTACAGCAAGATGGACATTAAACGATGTATACAATATTATTCGATAGCGAGCCCGCAGCTGTGTTTGACCTAGATCTTGCTTGCATGCTCCGCGACAAATAACTTTTTAATAATCAAGGACAATATAGAGGTCTCGGTATAACCTTCTTGTGAAAATGTATGCCATTGCTAAAAATGTTTGTTGTTAAACTGTTTTGATGTGGTTTAGTAGTTGTGGTATGAGGATGTTGTGTACCAGGAGGTAGTGGGGTCAAATCCCATGTAGTTTGTGTGTATAGTTTAATAATACACCGATGTAGATAGAATATTGACCGCTTTTCGATATTAAGTAAGTTTTCCTTCTTTTAGTGAGAAATGTAAATAATCGTATCTTTTCTATAAACTATTCAATAGTAATTAATAAATGCATTAACATAATACGGAGTATTTATAATCTATACTTACTTCTATACTTCATATTATAAAGAGGTAAACTTTGTGGGTTTGTGACGTTGTAGGGGTAACCTTTGGATCTACAGAACCGATTTTAAAAATTCTTTCTGTGTTGAATAGTCGATTTATCGGGGAGTGTCATAGGCTATATTGTATCACGCTGTGACTTAAAGGAGTGGAGCAGTAGTAGGACATTAGGCTTCCTCATAATATTTTACGTTTACATTCTTGTGCCTCCTTCATCCATGACACTGCCCTAACCAGGTCAGCTGTCATTCACCAGAGCGTTAATATAATAATTTTGTTTACTTTGATGACACAGACTTACCATATTTATTGAGATAAAAACCAAATTACTAAATAAATGTTTAAGTTATTTCAAGGAATAGAAAATAACTTGTTGGAATAACTTGAATAGGTAACGGTATACTTTTTATAACCATTTTATATTTTTGTTCAATATTTCACTTTATTCTGAGGTATCATACATCCTGCGTGGGAATCGAACTCACAACCTCATGCACAGTAGCAGAAACCTGAAGCCGTTCTTTATTGCAACAACTTCAAGCCAGCTAGCTAAGATTACGCGTATTGTACTTATACATTATTCAGATTACAGTTTATTCTACTCGTGCTGTTACAATACAAGTAGAGAGAGCGGGTCGACCTCCGTCGTACTGATGACGTCACGCGACCGCGCTTCCTACATGGCTCAATCTAACTATCGACAATACGATTGTAACATCTCTAATGTTCACTAGGCTATTTTTACAAGCTAGATTCATCATCATCATAACAGCCCATTATTTTCCCACTGCAGGGACGGGCCTCCTCCCGTGACGGAGGGATACTTGGCCTACTAACTTGCTTAGCTTCCATTGCTTGCTCTAACTATGACATAGTCATCATGTCGGAGACGTGGTTGAACAGTTCCATATATAGTACTGAACTGTTTGATAGCCGTTACACAGTTTACCGAAGAGATCGCGAATCCACTGGTTTCCACGGCAACAAAGATGGTGGCGGCGTATTAATAGCAGTCTCTAATAAATTCTATTCTACTCGGTGTAATGAAGCAGAAAGTCAGTGTGAGGACCTCTTTGTAAAAGTGGAAATTAGTCAAAATAAATATATCTTCTTTTGTGCGGTTTACCTTCCTCCTCCTTTAAATAAGAATATTTTTGAACATTTTTTGGATAATTTCAACCGTGTCTCCGACAACATGGAAAATGTATGTATGATCGGTGATTTCAATATGAGCTCCATTTTATGGTTGGATTCTACTAATGGTGAAGGATATAGTTGCTGTCAACCTATACTTCATCATGGTTCTTCACTAGCGCATATGCTTATAGATTTCATTTCGCTTAACAACCTAAGTCAATACAACAATGTGGTTAACAACTCGAATAAGATTCTAGATTTGGTTCTGAGTAACATGGTTGGCGCAGTTACTGTTCATTCATCTCTTAACGCTTTAGTCAACATAGATCCACATCACACACCTTTGGATATCACGATAGAAGTTAAACAAAGACCTTTGTTAAAAAGTAATATTTCTTTACGACATAACTTTTATAAAGCAGATTATAATCAGATAGAGTCCCGTCTAGATATTGTGGACTGGAATAACGAATTCCGAGATTCCCAAAATGTGAACGATATGGTATCGATATTTTACTCAGTCTTAAATAACTTAATTATTGATTATGTACCTAAAACTAAGAATATCCGTGGAAGGCATCCACCCTGGTTTAACAAACAATTAATAAAGCTGACGCAAGAAAAGAATAAGTTGTTGCATAGATTCAGAGTCTTTAAAAATCCGCTTGATGAAATATCGTTGAAAATATTAAACAAAAGATGCAAAAAGCTAGCAACTACTTGCTACAACAGCTATTTAAATAAAGTCGAGGACAGCATTAGAATTAACCCAATTTTTTTTTATACTTATTTGAAAGATAAACGTAGCAACGCTATTCAAATGCCCCAAACTATGATTCTAAATAATATAAGTGTATCGGATGGATCTGAAATATGTAAATTATTTGCCAGTTACTTTTCATCTACATTTAGTGACTCTTCCAGTACAACTATACCACCCATTGAAACTTGTCCATACACTAACACTATGGGACAATTACATA
Source organism: Schrankia costaestrigalis (assembly GCA_905475405.1). Lineage (NCBI taxonomy): Eukaryota > Metazoa > Arthropoda > Insecta > Lepidoptera > Erebidae > Schrankia > Schrankia costaestrigalis. Next base: position 13,406,798 of record FR997840.1, on the reverse strand, counting down.
TTGCACAAGATACTGTCTGTAAGTACTTAAAAGGGCTTAACATTCATAAGGGTGCAGGGCCAGATGGAATCTCCCCTTATTTTATTTCAAGGTGTGCCTCATCCTTAGGTTATCCACTTTATCTTATTATAAATAAATCGTTATCTACTGGAACATTTCCTACCTTGTGGAAAACTGCTAAAGTAGTTCCTATTTATAAGTCTGGTAGTAAAGACACAATCTCTAATTACCGACCTATTTCAATCCTATCAGTTTTTGCCAAATCATTTGAAGCGTTAATATACCCTTATTTAAAAAACCACACGCGACATATCTTTGTAAACGAACAGCACGGTTTTATCGATTCTCGATCCACGCATACAAATCTTGTGGCATATCATAATGAACTAACAAACGCGGTCGACGCAGGTAATCAAGTCAGTGCTGTGTATATGGATTTTGCTAAGGCGTTCGATAGAGTTTGCCATAAAGTGTTGCTAAGGAAGTTGGATTCATATGGCATCTGTGGCTCTCTCTTGAAATGGTTCCAATCTTATTTACTTGATAGGACGCAATATGTTGTGGTCAAGGGTTTTCACTCTGAGACATACACTTCTACTTCTGGAGTTCCGCAGGGTTCCCATTTAGGTCCCTGGCTTTTTAATTTGTTTATAAATGACATAGTTTCTACCATCAAATCTGGCAGCGCTTATTTGTTTGCGGATGACCTAAAAATATGCAAAACTATAAGTAATTCCCTAGACTGTGATTTATTACAAAAAGACCTAGATTCTATAAGTAGCTGGTGCGCCGTAAACAACATGTCCTTAAATATCAATAAATGCTTCTCCATTACGTTCACGCGTAACCACAACATAATAAAGACACAATTTCACATCAATGGTACAATGCTTCAGGAGAAATCGGAGGTTAGGGATTTGGGAGTGTGTTTTGACTCAAAATTAACTTTTATACCGCATTTCGACAACATCATCAACAAATCATCTAAGATGCTAGGATTTATAATACGTAATGGCAAAGTCTTTCGCGACCCAGCCACTAAAATTGCTATATATAATACTTACGTGCGTAGTCATCTTGAATATTGTTCAGTAGTTTGGTCTCCACAATACCATATACATCAATTAAGAATAGAGAGAATCCAAAAACGATTCCTTAGACACCTAGCCTTTTCATGTAGGTTGCATAAACAGTTGCCATCCACCAAGGATAAGTTACGTCACTTTGGAATGAATAGCCTGTTGTGTCGTAGACAGATGCACGACATGACATTCCTTTACAAAGTGTTGAGAGGTGACATCGATTGTCCATCCCTCTTGGAATCATTTACATTGCGTGTCCCTCGTCGTATACCTAGGCGTGCACTCGTCAATGCAGGATTGTTGCACCAGCCGTGTGCCAGGACAAATTTAAAACAATTTTCCCCTATACACCGCTTGTCCAAGACATATAATAGTATTTGCGGAGAGGTGGATGTCTTTGCGGATAAGTTATCCACATTTAAGAATACTGTTGTAAGGTTGTTGAGAGATAGATTAGACTAGCCCAAACGATCTCATTCAAATGTTTTATATTTTAAGTGTTTTTTTAGTGTTTTTTTATTTTTATTTTGTATGTGATGTTTATTATTATTGAATGTTAAATTATTTATAAGTAATTCTCTCTTTATGTTTTAATTTTAATTATTCAATGTTTCGAATTTAGTGTTTGCTTCAAACTCCTTGTTATGTTTTTTCTTATAACAATGTGTACAGTTTAAATTTGTTACTCTCTATGCATGTTGTGACACCTTAGAATGTTGTGCATTTACTTTATACTTAAGCTGCTTTTATTGTAAATTTATGTAATAATGTAACAACTACTGGCTGTCCATAATAAATAAATATAATAAATAAATACTAATACCACGCTGGCCAGACGGATTGGTATAGAGTTTAATTTCAAGTTTTCCTTCTTTTTATTTCGTAAAGATAATATTCAGGGAGCTAGATTATGAGGCTAGTTTTTACCTTGATTAGAATATGCTTAACATTTCTGGATTATTTAAGCTAGCACTATTGCTCGACTACACATCCGAATTGAATAGCACGCAAAATAGTAAACTGAAACAGTTAACTTTAAAAACTGTGCCAATTTGTATCAAATCGAGTTTGGGCATTTTAAAATTTACTTGAGCAAACTGATACCAGCCTACACAGACATGTAAACACGTTTCAGGGTTTATTCCCACGAGCGCGAGTCGCAGAATGTCGAGTCCCCACTACGTCTACTTTGAAAAATTTTCTTTTTGTATGTAGATTTTATAAATTTAAATTTGTACAATCAATTCAATTCAATTCAATTCAATTTATTTAATTTCTCTCAAAAGGTTACATTTTAAAGATAAAAGTACATTATATCTTAGACTAGAAAACCTTATGAGAGCTGGAGTCCGTAAGAGGTTCAAGACCTGTGTGACGGATCTCCAGGCTCTCTCTTACATTCAAAATCATACTTAAGTCTAGAGTCCAAGGTGTCGTGAGTAGAAATATTTTGTGAGAATAAATAAAAATATATATAAAGGTGCATGCAATGTGTGAATGTGTATGAGGGTGTGTGTGTGTGTGTGTGTGTGTGTGTGTGTGTGTGTGTTAGGTCTAATTGTTGTTACGAGAGCACAGTGCTTGAGTATATGAAGATGTTTATATAAGAAAGTTATTTAAATAAGTACATATTATTTATTTTAATACTGTTATAATTTCACTCCCATCAATGCTTCGATTATTTTAATTTATAAAAATAAATAAATGATTTTAATTCAGACTGAGAGTTGAATCATGATTAAACCAGGAGGGGGACACCTTAGCGCGATATCCCTGTAGGTACGAAAAAAAAAAAGAATATTATGATTTTTTTTTCATAAATATGTACAATAAATACGAATATTATGATTTGACTCACTTGTTTCATTCACTGTACTTTTCATTAACGTTCGACATAGTGGCACTAGATGAATGAGATTTTCAACCACTCGACTAGGTGGGAATTAAAGCGAGAATTTTCAAAGTAGACGTAGTGGGGACTCAACATTCTGCGACTCGCGCTCGTGGGAATAAACCGTTTCAGAAACTACTTAATTGTTTAATAGCTTAGAAAATATTATATGCTAGTTTTGTTGACAAGAAGACGCAATAATTAGCAAGCTAGTTTGGGAGATAGCCTGTTTAGTGAACACATAAAGTTACTTAACAAAATAAAAATAAGCTGCTTTTCTTATCTATACCATACCAGTATTATTTTTTTACATTCTTTTCTAATATTATATAGCACTGTTAACGAGTATCAACCTGTGGTGGCAGCATATCTGACTCAGACGTTTTCGAAATATTGCCAAGTTTCAAAAAGAAACTAATGGCCCACAGCTACAAACTATTCCAGTAGGTTTTATGCTATCCTTAACAGTTATATATTTTTATCATTTCTCCATTTGCCTCATAGCTACGAGTCCTTGTGTAAGTGGGTCAATCTCCAAATCGGGCGTATTCGTGTGATCGCTCTGGTGCTTTTCAGATCTTGATATTTTTTGGTAATTAAGTATCTCATTGAAAATAACGATATTAAAATACTACATTTTTACTATTGGCCTTCATTTTTGACAAACAGTTATGGAAATATTTAAGTTCAAACATTTTCGCGTCCAGAGCAATCATGATAGGCGCTAGAGCGATCATAAATGGTGAAACAAAAATAATAAAATTGGTAATAAATTATTTATTTAGTCATTTTTAGTCTTGCATGTTACAAGATTTTATGATTTTATGTTTAGGGGATATATCTGGAGCTTTTTGAGAGCTCATCAGTTGGAAACTTGTTCATTTTTAGGGCAGCGTACCGATTTTGAAACAACGGAACCCTTATAGGATCACTTCGTTGTCCGTCTGTCTGTCTGTCTGTCTGTCAAGACCATTTATCTCAGGAACGCGTGGACCGCCACGCGTTCCTGAGATAAGCTAAAATTTTTAACAAATATTATTAGTGATGAGACGTGACGTCATAGAATTTTTGACAGATAAGTAAGTCGTGACGTCACATAATTTTGGCAGGAAAATATTTTTTGACAGCTGAGTCGTGACGTCATTGAATTTTTGACAGATGTGTCGTGACATTACAGAATCATTGACAGATGAGTCGTGACATCATTGAATTTTTGACAGAATCTGTCAAAAACTCTCACATTCACATCTGATGTGTCGTGAAATCACAGAATTTTTGACAGATGAGTCGTGACGTCATAGAATTTTGGCGGGAAAAATAATATTTAGACAGCTGAGTCCTGACGTCATCACAATTTGGCGAGAACGTAAATAGGTTTGTACAAAACCCTCGGTGCGCGAGTGAGACTCGCACTTGACCGGTTTTATAAGGGTCCGTACCGATTTTGGAAAAACGGAACCCTTTGTTGTCCGTTTCTCTATCAAGACTGTTTATCTCAGGAACGCGTAGAGGTATCAAGCTGAAATTTTTACCAAAGACTAAGGTCTGTTGCCTTTTAGTGCTGTTAAAAAAACAAACTTCTAATCTAACGAAATCAAGACATATAGCCGTTTATGTCGCAAATTTTCGATGAGCAAAGGGCAAAAAGCTACAGGGTACTTCCAGTCTACATACAAACTTGAAATTTGGCATGAAGCAAGGTCTTATAGTGCATGTAAAGGAAAACTTCCGAAAACTTGAAATTTTGACTTCTATCATATTATATTTTGATAACTTCGTCATAGTCATAATAATTTTGACAGCTGAGTCACGTGACTAGTGACGCCATAGAATTTTGGTCACGTGACACGTGACGTCATAGAATTTTGACAGATGAGTCGTGACGTCATAGAATATTGGCGGGAAAATATTTTGCAGGGGAGTCGTGACGTTATAGAATTTTTGACAGATGAGTCGTGACGTTACAGAATTTTTGACAGCTGAGTCGTGACATTTGTCGTTGTAACAATCTGGTATTATTACTTAAAGCAGTTTTATAACGTACAATTATTGCAAAATATCATCGCTCTGGTCTTTTGGACAGAGCAATCATAGCCATAGCGATCAAAAAAAGTCATAAAAGCATTAATATAGCCCAAAATAAAAACAGTAGAAAGTTGTGTTTACGCCTCATAAAGAACATCATTACTATCACTTAATTTACTTAATAAGCACATTTACAACCTTACTATTTAATTTATAAAACATGCCATATCAATCATCAAATTCGAGAACCAAACCCAGATAAATCATAAACTTACCCTCGTAATGTTGTAGTGGGGGACCGTGGCACAAATGTATCTTCCTCGGCGGTTAGACCACTACAGCCACTACTCCGGGGGAGGGGAATAGAGTTTCTATTTCGTAAAACGAGGGATGAGCGCGATGTTTTACTCCAGCGCAGAGCGATGAGATAAAATGCCAGGTCATGACGATAAATTTAAATTGTGCCAAAAATATTGTTAATATAATTTTAAAAAAAATATTACAATGAAGATTAACTATTTGTTATGTAATATAAAATAACATCGGACATATGAACCTTCTCAATAAAAAGTTACACAATGTTTTCTCATTCAATCGGGAGTTAGGTCAACCCAGAGCAATCAGGATTTTAGGGTTTATGATTTTTTTTTAAATATTTCTAATAAACTAATTCATAATTTCAGCACTGCACCACATAGATTAGACACCAAAGTATACATAAAAAAATGTAATGAAAACATTTATCGATTTCAAAATGGGTTTCTCCAGTCCGACACGATAAAAAATGCCTCTGGAGATCTACCCAAGTATGTATCTACTGTTATTACATTAACAACTGCATTTTTTTTTATAAATATGAACCTGTCTGTGTGGTGGCGGAGTAAGAATACAATATGTCACCTTCCTATCTCATCCCATGGGTGTCGTAAAAACCGACTAAGGGACTAATCGTAAATATTATCTGTACAAAGTAAAAAGAATGAAAACTTGAAATTTAACCCTATACCAATCCGTCTGGCCAGCGTGGTATTAGTAGGCCAAGTATCCCTCCGTCATGCAAGGAGGCCCGTCCCTGCAGTGGGACATTAATGGGCTGTTATGATGATTACAATCATATCTGCTTAGCTTAAAACAATCTTAATCTGCGTATAGATTGATATCTTCAAGTGCCGTCAAGACATTTTAGTCCTTAGATTACCAGTTTTGCTTGTTTTAAAATTATATTATTAAGCTTTGTCAATTTTCATCTCAATCAATCAACTAGCCTATTGCAGTCCACTGTTGGACAAAGGCCTCTCCCTTCTCTCTCTCTCTCTTTTCATTTCATTTCGCGAAATTAAACTCTACAATAACTACCATTGGACTCAACGTTTACTTCCGTGTCATGCGTGAGAGCGCAGGTTTGAATCCCTTACAGGGTAAATTTTATCGTCGTGATCTTGGGTGTAAAATTGTTGTTTTGATTTGTCCTAAATAAACTATTATTTTACTCTTTATTTACATTACATCACATTATTTTACATTTTTATTGAATATCAATAATTAAAAATTATGAAAAATATAAAAATGGTAGACCCACCAGCTTTGGGTACAAGGCTACTATACTACTGGTGGTTAGGGCTCCAGAGATAGTACCTCCTTACAATACGTGCCGTGTCAAGCAGTACTTTCTGTAACATTATTATTAGTTAAGTGGTGGCATGTTGTATTTAGATACTATAATCACACAATGGATAATAAAGTTAAAAATAAAACTACAAAATTGTCCAACAACGTCGATTCACCATCGCTTCGTCTACAATGAAGAGCTGCAAATGCTGCAATGCATTCCTCGATCCATTAATTGATACGGTACATAATATGAATATTTATGAGATTTCGGTTCGTTTAGTATACGGCGATTCGTTTTCTGTTCGCTATCTGAATTTTGATTCATAATAATCAAATTACGGCTCATTTTCTTTGGAAATAGGGTTCTGAGAATATGTATCGATTTTCTTAAGACCCTGAATGTTACAGCAGCTAGCAGCACAAACGAGTCTGGCTAATGATATTCCTATTTCATTTGGTTATTGTTCCTAGGCATTACAAGATATACTGTTGGTCTACAGGGACAGAAATTTCTCAAAATATACAGGACATGAATGATACTTTCTAATATAAAAACTGACATCAAAATCTGAGCATTGATTCTGATATCTTCTATACTTATTAATATTATGAAGAGGTAGAGTTTGTGTGTTTGTGAAGTTGTAGGGGTTAATTGATATAATGAACCGATTTTAAAAATTCTTTATGTGTTGAATAGTCCATTTATCGGGGAGTGTCATAGGGTATATAGTATCACGAGTATAGTATTGAGCTCTACCAAAAAAAAACCGAATTGAAAACTTTTCTTTATACCTAGTCGGTTTATAAATAAGTACACCACAGTAGTCTGTAAAAGGCTTTCTTTTGTCAATAAAACATACCCGTATCTTCATTCACAAAAAAAACTTAGAAAACAACATTCTTAAAGACATTCAGAAAAAAGTTTGTTTCTGTTTAACCGAGAGGGTAAAGTTAGTGCGATAAATTGGTTTGAAACCATTTAAACAATGTAACTTACTACCAATTTATTGAAATACAATGGTAGTGACGACAACCTTTCGAAAATGGGGTGATGACTATGTTGTCACCACCCCATCTCCTAAAGGATGTTGTAAAAGACTGACTATAGGAAAGTTTGCAGATCCATTATCTTTACCCAAATAAAAGAAGATAAACTTGAAATAAAACCCTATTACTAATCCTTTTGATCAACGGTGAAGGTCCATCTCTTCAGTGCCCCTGCCCATCCCTTCAGTGGATCATTGATAGGACTTTATGATTAAATAATATAAATAGAGGTTAATAATTCACCTCTTAGCAGTAGAGTGCAAATATTACTCTGTATTAGTAGAAGAGTCCGTGTCGTGACGGAGTAAGAATACAATATGTCACCACCCCATCTCATGCCATGGGTGTCGTAAAAAGTGACTGAGGGACTATCCGTGAATATTATCTTTACGAAGTAAAAAGAAGGAAAACTTGAAATTAAACCCGATACCAATTCGTCTGGCCAGCTTGTTATTTGTAGGCTAACTATCCCTCCGCCACGGGAGGAGGCCCCTCCCTGCAGTGGGACATTAATGGGCTGTTATGATGATGACAAGTGGAAGAGTAGTATGTGGTTAATGACGTTACAGACCTATGAGACTTAACAACTACTCTCTAGCCAGCATCTTTGCTTTAACATTCCTGACGTTCATGAACGGCGCGCGTTAAATATAAATAAGTAAATAATTTAAATTTACTAAAGATCTTAAATATTTTAATAATCAATATATTTACTAATAAATTGATTTTAATTACAGAGCTAATGACTCTGATTGGCTTTACTTTGGCATTTCTAACGTCTATGAACAGCGGTTACTACTTACTTATCATAAGATAGGCCGCTTGCCCGGAAGCCATCTTGTAGAAATAATATAAGTTCTTTATGTTTTATATTAAGAAGTAAATTGCACTATAAATAGTTATGCACATAAAAACGTCAGAAGGTTAAAATGGTGTTGTCCTTGCGATTTGTTTTAGATATTTTAGAGGGTTGTTGCTTATTTTGTCTAAGTTGGACTTGTATGTGACTTAGAGAGGACTTTAGCCACTATATTACTAACATAGTAACCCTGTTAAACTACTAGGTACTATGGAGACGGACTTCCTCCAATAATAGACGAAAACTTCACCTTGAACTTGTTTTTTTTGCAAGTTTTCCTTATTTTTTGGCAGCATTGAACATAATATCTACATAATAATATTATATAACTCCTCGCTCATCTGGTCAACTCCGCAACTCCTTACACAACACCAACCAGCTGGAAGTATGATACCTCAACCACTGATAAACTTACTTATATAAATGAATAATAAATAATCCTCACACATTCACACAACGCCATCTAGTCCCAAACTAAGCAGAACTTGTACCCATAGTACAAGTTCGTAGTAACTAGACAACAGATAAACATACTTAAATACTATTTTTTTGTAAATACATAGGTACATATTATACATAGAAACACTCAGACCAATGCAAACAATCATGTTCATGCACACAAAGATTTGAGCGGGAATCGAACCCGAGACCTCTGCGTAACAGTCATCTTATATAACCACTACGCCACAGAGGTCGTCATAAGGTCGTAAATATTTTACTTTTGCAAATACTAATATAATTTTGTAAAAAGAAATAGAAAAAAACCCAAGCCAACTCAAATTGCCATGTTCCACAAATGTTTCATTTCTGCGGAGATCGAACCCACTAGCAATGCGAAGCAATCGTGTTACCACTTCGTACCATTTCTATGTCCACCTTTCTTTAAGTATTTCAGTAAGTAATACAACCAACATTACATTTGTTGTAATCTGTTAAGAAATAACAAAGCAATATTGCACTTACGACTGTATAAACAAATTTTCCACTTAAACCCCTTATCATACTGTCTATTTTCCTATGACAAGATATCTTTAATGTTTTGATTTGTCAACAATCGCAACATGCCGCTACTGAATGAAACGTGAGTGTATTTATTGAGTAACTAGTGGCCTGTTCCGGCTTTGCACGGATCCTTAATTTTTTTTTTTTTAAGACAACTCCCGTACTAGGGATCATGCCCTGTGTCGCGGGGACCTTTTACAAACATCAATTAACGGAGACAGAGAACACCCAGACCAGGACAATAATTTGTGGATCTCACAAATTATTGTCCTGCGTGGGGATCGAACCCACAACCTATTGCACGGCAGCCGCTTGCACTACCGTCGCGCCACCTGAGGTCGTCATACTATGCGAACTCTACAATTATTATGCATATTTTAATACAATATAAACCTTCCTCTTGAAACACTCTATCAATTTAAGATAATCGCTTGAAAATCCGTTGCTTAGTTTTAAAGATTTAATCATGTATAGGGACGGACAGACTAGGCCTACTAATAGGTACCACGCTGGCCAGACGAATTGGTACTGGGTTTAATTTCAAGTTTTCCTTCTTTTTATTTCTTTAAGATGATAGTCCCTTAGTCGGTTTTTACGACACCCATGGGATGAGATACGGTGGTGACATATTGTATTCTTACTCTGTCACCACACGGATAGTTTAATACATTACGATTATAATATTATATTCTAAATCAGTTTATACTAGTTATTACATAATTTCCTCGCTCTACATCGAGGATATTTCGTTCATCAGTTGTCTGTGACATTGATCTTATAATTAATATTGTTTCTTCCTGCTAAGAAAGGTTAGCGGTTGATAAAACCTATGATTATGACGTACAGTAAGTCGTATTATTAATATTATCAATGACATTATATAATTTATTCTTAGTTCAAAGTAGCTTCTTAAATTAAGTATTTAACTGACTGTGTAGTGATAGAGATAGAATACCAAATGCTACCATTCAATGACGTGCAGACGGATGATTCTCAGTAATTATATATATTGTTTTAGATAATAATTACACTACTGAAACGATTTTAATTAAATCTATGAGACTAACATGAAAGTACGTATACGTTCAAACCACGGTTTAAACCGAGAACAGATTTATTTAAATTTGAAAGAAATGACTAATTTATGAAATACTTACGACTTAATTTAAAATTTCATCATTTTGGAGTCGGTTATCTCGTCGGTAACTTTAACTAAAAAAAATTACTTCATAACATCAGTTAATAAATTCATATCAAATATTGTTTAGGTATTTGACATTACTTTGCTAGATTTAAGTATTTTTGTATTCACCCGCTAACTACAATACCTATACATATATATATATGTATAATGTTAAAAAGGGTATCTTTCTGCCAACAAACTGCTATGCAGTTTGGCGGATAGTAATGTATGAATAAGTAGGTATTGTTTTGAAATAAAAGATTTAAAAATTTTAATTTTTTTTTTTAATTTAGTTCTAAACAGACTATATTATAGCACTATTTCAATTTTTTATTTTATTTTTAATTCCACTAAATATAGACATGCATGTACATAAACATTGTGAGTCTGAAATAAAAGTTTTTATTTATTTATTACTAGCTTCCGCCCGCGGCTTTGCCCGCGTGAAATTAATTTTTGTCAATCAGAATCAGAATTTGTTGTGAGTGAGAGAGAAGTAAATGTGAGTTTGGCTTTGTAGTTCCCGTTCCGAATCCGTACAGTTCGAATTTCGGGAATTCCGTTTGTAGAAAAAGCCTACGTACTAAGATTTATTGTCTTATCTTCAATTCAACCCCTATTTCACCCCCACACTGGTAAAAATTTCAAAATGCTAGAACATACGATTTTTTTGTAAAAAAAGAATTTTCTTTTTTGGTAATAAAAAGTAGCCTGAGTATGTTCTTTCTCAGGGTCTAAAGATTGTCTGTAGCAAATTTCATCAAAATCCGTTCAGCCGTTTAGGCGTGAAAGAGTAACAGTCAGACAGACAGACAGACAGAGTTACTTTCGCATTTATAATATTAGTATGGATTTATTATAATATTCAAATATCATTCCAAGTAAGAATATACAAGCATTTAACGAAGCGAACAGCGAAACCAATAAAAGTAAAAGAGTTAAAGTACCAAAGAGTTGTAAGAAACGATTGATCAGACATGAAGTTAGTTAAAACTTCTATACCCTTTTCTTCAAAATTAATAACTTTATAATAATAATAATTACTTACAATAAAGTTTTTATCAGTCGCTCAATTAATATGCAAAAACTTCTTTGTTATTAATTGAATATAAAATGAATACAAGAAATGTTTTTACTGTTGTAATATAAATAAAATAAATATTTACAATACAATTTACGTCAATAACCTGTATTGTGTGAATAAAATAATTTATTCTAACTTATTTAAAAGCACATATGGTATTACTAGAAGAGAAAAACTGTGCCTATAGTTACATACTTATTTTAATTTTTTTATACAAGTATGTATTCCGATAACCACGGCGCAGGGTAGTCAGATACCTCACAAAGAAGACCAGGAACCTGGTAAAGCTTGCGGGCAATCGATGGATGAGAAAAGGCTCAGGACAGAGGCAGGTGGAGACGCTGGAAGGAGGCCTACGCCCAACCTCTTTTGGCTGAGATGACTTTTAATCAGGCTTTGCGCTGTTTTTATCTGTACTATGGAACTGGTCTTTTTCAATTCAGTTGTATTTTATTTTTAATGTTTATCCCCTTGTAACTTAGTTTAAAACATTTTAAGAAAGAGAAAAAATTAACTAATATCCATCTTGTTGGGAGAGGTTATTCTTCTCCGAAACTCATTTCTCCATTTACATTTGTTGGATATGAGGGGCTCTTTATATAACATTTGACAAAACTGATGATAATACGCAATAGACATTTGATAAGAAGTAATGAGTTCACCTTGACGAACACGGTAGATGCCGTTTGACCCCGAAACATTAAAAGATAATCACGAAATACTAGTTTTGTACTACGTTTTGTGACGTCACATAACTACGCAAATATAGCCTTTATTATTAAGGAAATATGAGTGTGATTAGGTTTTAGTGATTGAGCGATTTGCGTATTGGAATGTGCAATGATTTATTGAGTGATTTTCATTTGGATCGTGTGCCGAAAGTAGTTGTTTTGGTTTTTAGATAATTTGGTTGTCAAGTCATCATCATAACAGCCCATTAATGTCCCAGTGCAGGGACGGGCCTCTTTCCATGACGGAGGGATAGTTGGCCTACTAATACCACGCTGGCCAGACGGATTGGTATAGGGTTTAATTTCAAGTTTTCCTTCTTCTTATTTCGTAAAGATAATATTCACGGATAGTCCCTTAGTCGGTTTTTACGACACCCATAGGATGAGATGGGGTAGTGACATATAGTATTCTCACTCCGTCACCACACGGAGAATATTTTTCTATACGAATATATTATTCAGTATTAAAGCGCGTACGTAAGTAGTATCTAGTAGAGAGAATGTGAATCCATATTGTCTGTCTGTCAACTACCTCGTCTAGACAATACGTACTGCGTTATCTATAAGTAGTAGCAGACTAATACGACGTGTTAATCGTTACTCTTTACTTTTTATTGCCTGTTTAATATAGAGCTAAAAGTTTTATTGCTTTTGAAAACACGCATTGTATTTTAACTGACGCGAAAAAGGAGAGCTCTCAGTTCTGTTGTATTTTTTTTTAGTTGGAATTGATTTAAATTGTATTAAAATTGATTTAATAATTCAGTGTTTATATAAAACAATATTATTTAAAAGAATTTCGCACAGTTAGATTAAAAGACCCAACTAATGTGGTAAAAGTTGGATTGTTGACTATACACCTAGGGAACTTATAAAAAAAGCTATACATATTATAAACACTCACATAAAAACCTATGTGTTTTCTAGTTTATAGTAAAATTATTGTAATAATGTTGATCCCTAAAAAAATATATTGTAGTAATAAATAATAATTTTAAAACTTAAAATTTCGGTAAACTAAAACTAAGTAGGGTGTTATAGGTATTAATAAAATAAAAAGGTTATTGACGAAATTCTAAGTATAACTCTTCCTAAATACCAAAGACCGAGCGCCACCCTTGTCCGTGTAGTGACGGAGTATGTCCGTGTGGTGACGGAGTAAGAATACAATGTCACCACCCCATCTCATCCAACGGGTGTCGTAAAAACCGACTAAGGGAATAGCCGTAAATATTATCTTTACGAAGATCTTTGCGAAGTAAAAAGAAAGAAAACTTGAAATTAAACCCTATACCAATCCGTGTACCCAGCCTAGCATTGGTTGACCAAGTGTCCCTCTGTTACGGGAGGAGGCCCGTCACTGCAGTGGGACATTAATGGGCTGTTATGATGAGCGCCACCCTTTATATTCTCAAAAAACTACTTAACATTAATGAACATCAACTAATAATTTCAAAGTATGTAGTAGTAAATACATTTGTTGCATATCTTTTTTTTCCGAGGCTCCCTCTATCCTTTAGTCTCAGTAACAATAGGCGCGGGTTAACAATAACTCCGCCGTATTTCACACAAAGTTACACAGGGTCGCAAAGAACTTAATAAAACAAGGAAAGGTCCTGCGCCTTCCGCATCCAGTCCGACCCAGAGACCTTTATGAGGTCGTCGGTCCACCTAGCTCTGGGGCGTCTTACACTACGTTTGCCGAGTCGCGGTCTCCACTCTAGGACACGTTTGCTCCAACGGCCAAGTCTAAGTACATACTTATAACTCTTTCTAAACACTAAACACCGAGCGCCACCCTTTATTATCCCAAAAAACTACTAAACTTTGATAAAAAAATGGACATCAACTAATAATTTCAAAGTAAGTAGTAAATACATTTGATGCATATCTTTTTTTTCCGAGGCTCCCTCTATCCTTTAGTCTCAGTAACAATAGGCGCGGGTTAACAATAACTCCGCCGTATTCCACACAAAGTTACACTGGCTCGCAAAGAACTTAATAAAACAAGGAGAGGAAAAAAGAAAAGAACTGTACTCCTCTTTTAGGAGTTCCTATTTATCTTTTAGTCTGCTATTCTGTTTAGTTATACTCATATGAGTAAATTTTGCTGCGTTGATTACGTTGTTTGTCTAAATGATCGAATTAATGTCCTACAACTAGGACGGGTATATACTCGTAACATATGGAGAAACATATCTAGCCTATATCGATAATCATATAATATTCTAACTTATGTCTCGAGTATCAATATTTACTTACTTAATACGATGTTACCTAAAATAATACATTCGCGCTATAAGTTTCCTTTTTTAATCGATTCTCTCATGTTGTGTTTATAAATCACTTTAGCATACTTCTCTCGATCCTTGTCACCACGTCTTCTTTAATTCGCAATACTCTCTTATTCTATTGTTTCGGACTTTATTAATCAAAACGTATTAGATACCTATTTAGTTATCTATGATCAAAGTTACACCGCAAATTCTAGGCAGGGAGCACATTTCCAAGGCATTTACTCCACTTTCACACCTCTTCTCGACTGAAAATGTTTAGGATAATATGTTGATCTCCTATGTATACTTTTACCACACCAATATACATTTGTTTTGTGTATGAGTTATCTCTATACGCCCTAAAGGCGGGAGAGAGTGTAAAATTGATTAAATACCGTGTAAAAATGACTGCGCAATGCCATTAAATTTAAAACTTTTTTGGGTATTTATCGATCCAAGCCATTTGGAAACAATATATAACATACTATGCCATATAACATATTATTATGTTATGTCGAAGAGAGTTTAAAGTTTTTGTCTAGTCATCGTCATAACAGCCCACTAATGTCCCTCTGCAGGGACGGGCCTCCTCCCCTGACGGAGGGATTGGCCTACTAATACCACGCTGGCCAGACGGATTGGAATAGGGTTTAATTTCAAGTATTCCTGCTTTTTATTTCGTAAAGATAATATTCACGGATAGACCCTTTTTCGGTTTTTACGACACCCAAGGGATGAGATGAATAGTTGACATAATATTGTATTCTTACTTCGTAACCACACTTAAAACACGTAAGTTATAATAAGTATAAGTTAATAAATTTCTTTGTTACAATACAATCAGTTACAAGGAATGCGATGATTCATAATGTGTTTGTGTCTTCGTTTAGGGTCACGTCAGTATTATTTGAAGGTAACATGACTCTTTGACATTGATCTTATGATGACAGTATTTGTAAAAAACCTTCCTTGTGCTAAATGTAAGGTCATAAAGGATATTTAGCACTAGCGCCTCGCCCCGGCTTTGCATGGTTGTAATGCTTGTATTCTACAATATAGTGCTTGAATTATACCTACATTTAAACCATCCAATCATCAACCATCAATCTCATCATAACAGCCCTTTAATGTCCCACTGCAGGGCTGGGCCTCCTCCCGTGACGGAGGGATATTTGGCCTACTAATACCACGCTGGCCAGACGGATTCTTATAGGGTTTAATTTCAAGTTTTTCTTCTTTTTATTTCGTAAAGAATATATTCACGGATAGCCCCTTAGTCGGTTTTTACGACACCCATGGGATGAGATGGGGTGGTGAATATTGTATTCTTACTCCGTTACCTCACGGAACCATCAATCTATCTGTTTAAAAACCGATTAACAATCCGTTGTGTAGTTTCAAAGATTGAAACATATAGGGACAGACAGACAGCGACAGAGACTTTGTTTTATAAATACTATGTATGTAGTAAAGAACAGATTGACCAATAGACACAATACTATAACAATGTAAATGATGTATCATATATCATACACGGGGGGTTTATAAAGAAAGGGGTTCATAAATACTTTATAAACATACACACACTGTGTTTGTTTGTGTGACTGAAACAACCAATATTGCACGGTTGCCCTAAGCAACAATGTTGTTCGTACATGACGCAGACGGTATTCACTTAGTCACTGAAGTTATCCAGTCACAGGTCATTGTAAGGTGACAGACAGGCAAGCGACCCTAATGCTAAATGGTAACTGCTCAAGAACGTTCAACCTTCAAAATACACCTACCCAAACTTTTTGTTGAATAAGGACATGTCATAGCGCTTGGTTTGATAAATCCGTGTGGTGACGGAGTAAGACAAAATGTCACCACCCCATCTCATCCCATGTGTATCGTTAAAACCGATTAAGGTCCATGAATATTATCTTTACATAATACAATGAAGAAAAACTTGTATATAAGCCGTTTACCAATCTGTTTGCCGGCGTGGTATTAGTAGGCTAAGTCTCCCTCCGTAACGGCAGGAGGCCCGTCCCTGCAGTGGGACATTAATGGGCTGTTATGATGAAGGACATGGCATAGCGCTTGGCACAGGATCGCGCAAGGTAGAGATGTTTGAAGGAGGCCTACTATGTCCAGCAGTGGACGTCAATTGACTGATGGATGGATAGCGCTTGGCAAAGCCTACAGCTGTTAGTTCTTTTTAAACTTACACTTTGGAGAATAGAACGCTGGACCCTAACAGTTAAGAACAATTTTATTCTAGTTAGTATGGATGATTTTCCCACTCTCTTTCAGCGATGGCCGGTCCATAGCTGGACATAGGCCTCCCCACTTATGGCCATCCTTAGGTCATCAGATCATCGTCCCCAGGTGAACGACCATCGGCCCCAGGTGGGCACCCGTTTATTAATTTGTCGTCTCTGAATGAGACTCAAACCCGCAACATTAAGAAGCGATATTAGTACCCCTGAACAACGGAAACTGCTTAATCAGATATCAATTAGCAAATACATTATACAAAACGTCGTATTACAATTTGACATAATTACTCATTTGTCCTAATTGGTTATTTTATGTGAGTCAAGGTTGCTATACAGAAGTTGGCGGTTAACCTTGTTCATTTGTATGTTTCACTTGAAACAGTTTAAAAAACATACATTAATTGTACTGAATTTTGAACTGTATATGTTACGGCTAATACCCGAAGTGCGGCTACACCTAGTTTTAGCCGGTTAGAACTAGGTGTAGCCACACACTCTTGGTTAAAACTAGTATTAGCCGATTGTTTTCGGGTAAAACTAGGTCTAGCCTTCATCAAGCCGGCTACAACTAGTTCCACCCATTCACTGTTGGATAAAACTAGGTCTATCCGATATCATTCCGGCTAGAACTAGTTTCAGACTATCCCTGTTATATAAAACTAGGTCTATCCGATACCATTCCGGCTAGAATTAGGTTCAGACAATCCCCGTTGGATAAAACTTAGATGCGTGTCCTGCCACGTCTTCCGCCCCGCGTCACACTCATGACTCACAGCATCTGCAGCAGCGGCGCGGGGTGGAGGGCGTAGCGAGATACGCGCCTCTGCCGGTTGTGAGCGCCAAGTGCTGTTGATCTACTGCAGGTCTACTAGCGAGTATGACTCATAGCGTCTGTACATAGTTGTAGCCGGCATGCTATCAGCAGAGCTTTTTTAGATATTAAAAAAAAACATCCAATCTTTAGAAACGTAGATAGTTTTGTATTCTTTTAAATCAAATTGTAATAATTAACACAAATTGTTAGGAGTACAAGTTTTAGTATAAAAGGGGCCATTAAGGAACATTTTTTTAACAACAGACAATAGGTAGTTGCATAATAAAATTTTAAAGAATATTATTAAAATTATAAATCACACTTTTATAAAGCAAGGCAGGGGGGCGCGACTCGCGTGAGCCAAGCGTCTGTTACTTGTTTGCATCTAGTTTTATCTAACAGGGATAGTCTGGAACTAGTTCTAGCCGGAATGATATCGGATAGCCCTAGTTTTATCCAACAGTGAATGGATGGAACTAGTTGTAACCGGCATGATGAAGGCTAGACCTAGTTTTACCTTGACCTAGTTTAAATTGACTATAAGAAATTTGAAAACAAAACGGAAAAACATGAAAGAGATATATTCCATGAAATGTGTGACGAAATTCTTAAGGAAGAGCTGTGGTAGTAAAAGCACAGACTATAGTTGCCTGTCATTGATTCTTATAAGCAAAAATATTTAATTTCTTTGAACTATCCATGTAAAGGAAATTACGTAAATATTATAATCGGTATTAAGTAATTTTTCCGTTCTCCGTGTGGTGACGGAGTAAGAATATAATATGTCACCATCCCGTTTCATCCCATGGGTGTCGTAAAAACCGACTATGGGACTATCCGTGAATATTATCTTTACGAAATAAAAAGAAGGAAAACCTGAAATTAAACCCTATACCAATCCGTCTGGCCAGCGTGGTATTAGTAGGCCAAGTATCCCTCCATCACGGGAGGAGGCCCGTCCTTGCAGTGGGACATTAATGGGCTGTTATGATGTTGATAATCGATATGAAACGTTCTAAAGTCGATTATTTAATTAGAAAACTATTTGTCTCTATCAGTATTCATACACGTAAGGTAAGACTGCATGCATTTCTGTATTTTTCTCTTTCCCTCTGCATATTAAGTGCAAAGAGTGAATAAGACGCCACTAACTTGTCTGCGCAAACGCAATCAGAGCGATTTGATGTCGACATGCGTCCTTGTATCGTGATATTACAGTGCTTTGTTACTCGTGTAAGCATATGGATATTAAGTTTATTTATGTAGTTTTAAAGGGCCATTGCAGGGATGGACCCTTATTCTTTCATCTTCTTCAACTCGATATCTGTCATATGATAGAGTTTTAGAACGAGATATTTTTTGCAATAATTGTGAATACGTTGTCGTAGGGTGAGCTGGCAACATAGTAATAAGTACCTCAAAACTTGGTCATTTATAACCTAGGTAATTTAAATATTTTTTTTGTCTCAAATGAATTATTTTAGCTCAGTCTCTCTCTCTCTCTCTCTCTTGGATAAGTAATTTATATAATCATCCATGTTAGCACGTAATTTGTTTTAATCAGTTTTTTCATTAGTAAATTATTGTCTATAAGCATCACTTACAGCTTTTTTCGCAAACTAGGCAATGGGCCCTTAATTTAACATTACTCTCCGGTAAAAACGGTGAATCCGAAAAGAAGAAAGACAATGGAAAAAATTGATACTCGAGGCGGGAATCGAACCCGCGTCTATGGACTATACGAAATTTAAAAACGGTGAAATCTGCACCTATTTGAGGTATAAACGCCATTTTTCCTCTTTATCAAGAAGCCTTCAATATAATCGAGCAAGTATGTGCATGTTTATTTACTCAAAGGTCAAGCGAATAAAACTATTTGTTATTACAAATATGTTAATACTTGTACTACTTTCATACTGAGATTATGTTAAACTGTATGAAGAATATTGTCATTACTTTGACGAACTTGACATAGTAGTAGGATATGACTGGTACGCTAAGATCTCGGTTTTGGTATTTCTTTGCTCTTTATATATAAAATGCTACTACTTATTATAGTTTTTAAATAACATATAATATTTTTACCGATAAAGCTTAGGTAAAACTAGAAAAATCCGAAATGAAGAAAGACAATGGAAAAAAATGATTGTAGAGGCGGGAAGGAAATAAAGTTTTTTTTAATATAACTTTTATGACAAATGTTGAACAATGTCACACAGGTTGGATCTAAAAGTAGCTCATGTCTTAAATTACAAAATCTTAGTATGATTTTTTTTTAAATTACTATTTTAATTAATACATATTAGTTATACATTTTACAACGTGCTTTGGCGAGGTATGTGCTATAGTTGAAAATTACTCAATAGAAACTATTTATGTATTAGGAGATTTTAATGCCCATCCTGGCGAATTATTTGGTAATGAATTAATTGGTTTGTGTACGGTACAACAATGGATCTGTGCTGATATGGAGATCCTAGGAAGTGTTGTAAATAATTATACATTTATTAGTGATGCTCATGGGTGTACGAGATGGCTTGATCACTGTGTTACTAGTCACTCTGCAAGACAAACTGTTAAAAATATTTACATAAAATATGATACATATTGGTCTGACCATTTGCCACTAGTCATTGAGTGTGAATTAAGTACAATTGTAAGTAAAAATAGTTTTAGTAATAATAATAGGCAAAATAAAGCGGTTTGGGGCTATAGAACCAAAGAACAAATAGAAATGTATACCAAAATGTGCAATAGTAAACTTAAGTTAATAGATTTTCCAGTTGAATTAAGACAATGTAGTTATAATATTTGTAATTCTAAGAAACATATATATAGTTTAGATAAAATGTATAAAGATATAACAGCAGCCTTAATAAGCTCAGCAATTAACACCTGTGATACTCAGTTTCATCGCCATAAAAAGAAAAAACATATTACAGGGTGGAATAAGCATGTTAGTGGAGCGCATAGGGAGGCTAGACTTAAGTTTTTATTTTGGGTTTCTCAGGATAGGCCACAATCCGGTATAGTGTATTAGGAGATGTGTGATAGCCGTAGAAAATTTAAAAATAGTTTAAAATGGTGCCAAAATAATAAAGAACAGATAAAAATGGAAATTATTTCAGAATGTAGAGCATCTAAGAATTTTAGTGACTTTTGGAAAGCGACTAACCACCTAAACCATAAGCCTGGTCTCCCTGTAAGCGTGGGTGGGGTGAGTGATAGCAGAGATATAGCTGAACTGTTTAGAGAACATTTTACTACTAACTCCCCGCTTGGTCCATCATCTGGAGATCCTGGACCCACCATGACTGGTGACTTGTTTAATGTATCTGCTAAACAAATATGTAAAATTGTAAATAGTATGGCTAGGGGCAAGTCACCAGGTCATGATGGGCTCAGTATTGAGCATTTAAAATATGCTGGCGCTCATCTGCCCCGCGTGCTCGCCATGTTCTTCACATTGTGTCTGAATCACTCGTACCTGCCCATGGAACTTATGAAAACGGTTGTAGTACCTATTGTAAAGAACAGGACCGGTGATTTGTCTGACAAGAATAACTACCGGCCAATATCTTTAGCAACAATTGTGGCTAAGGTGTTGGACAGTGTGCTTGACGCCGAACTTGATAAACACCTTCACATTCATGAGTCATCATGACGCTCAGTTCGGATTTCGCGCCGGACTTTCTACTGAAAGTGCAATTCTGAGTCTCAAGCACACTGTTCAATACTATACTGATAGAAGTACACCTGTGGTTGCATGTTTCCTTGACCTCTCCAGGGCTTTTGACCTCGTGTCATATGATGTATTATGGGATAAACTCAAAAAGACTGGAGTGCCTACACAGGTGCAACGTATCTTTCAGTTCTGGTATCGGCACCAGAAAAACTATGTTAGGTGGGCGAATAACTTCTCTGAAGCGTACAGGTTGGAATGTGGAGTGAGACAAGGTGGTTTAAGTTCCCCCAAGCTTTTCAACTTGTACGTGAATGAGCTTATAGTTGGGCTCAGCAGCACTAGAGTAGGATGCTGGATCGACAATGTTTCTATGAATAACTTTAGCTACGCGGATGACATGGTGCTGCTGGCCCCAACTGTGAGTGCAATGAGACAGTTGCTAGCCATATGTGAAAAGTATAGCTATGAGCATGGTTTAATATATAACTGTAAGAAAAGTGAGTACCTACATGGTTTTCAGGGCCTCCGGTAAATGTCCAACAAATGTGCCTGCAATAAAATTAAATGGTACTCAGTTAAAACGAGTTCATCAATTTAAATACCTAGGGCATTATGTTACTGAAGGCCTTGACGACCAGGTAGATATAGAAAGGGAACGTAGGGCATTGGCGGTCAGAAGCAATATGCTGGCTCGCAGGTTTGCACGTTGTAGTGATCAAGTTAAAGTCACACTATTTAAAGCTTACTGTCAGACTTTCTACACGTGCAGCCTGTGGTTCAGGTATACGCAGAGGTCGCTCAGTGCCCTGCGTGTCCAGTACAACAATGGATTTAGGATGTTGTTGGGGCTGCCCCGATTTTGTAGTGCCTCCGGTATGTTTGCGGAAGCCAGGGTGGACGGCTTCCATGCTATCCTACGTAAACGGATCACATCTTTACTCAACAGAGTCAGGAGTAGCACTAACAGCATCCTAAAAGTTATAGCTGATAAACAAGACAGCAACATTTTGAAAACCTTTATTGGTTTACAAATTTTGTAAGTAATGTGTTTTTTGAAAAAAGTTTTGTAATTTTTGTTTTTAATCTTTTGTTTTTATGTGTGTACAAAATGTTTGTAAAATATGGATTTTGTCCGAAATAAAGATTTATTTAATTTAATTTAATTTAATTTATACAAGTACAATAAAATGAAATTAAAACCCTGTACAGCGTCATATTAGTAGGCCAAGTATCCCTCTGTCACGGGAGGAGGCCCGTCCCTGCAGTGGGTCATTAATGGGCTGTTATGATGATGATACAAGTACAATGAACTTAGAAAGGTCTCTATGTCTAGCAATGAACCAGTCATGAAACAGAAGTACCTACAGCTTGCTCAAGCCCAACTCCTTATTGATCTCGAGAGTCATGTGTCATAGTGTTATACTTTGTTGCCTACACAGCTTTCCATTGCACAACAATGTTGCCTCTGTTTATACGTTTAATACATACTTACTTTTAATGTTTTGAGTTTATTTATGACTCTTTCTGCAATAGCCTTAGTTGATATAGTTCAGGGTTGTTTTAAATGTAAAGATTCAGTGGGCATCGAATATCTTTATATGCACGGGTATAGCTGCTGACTTGACTTATTGGAGTCAAATATATTTACAATATGTCACCACCCCATCTCATCCCATCGGTGTCGTAAAAACCGACTAAGGGACTATCCGTGAATATTATCTTTACGAAATAAAAAGAACGAAAACTTGAAATTAAACCCTATACCAATCCGTCTAGCCAGCGTGGTATTAGTAGGCCAAGTATTCCTCCATCACAGGAGGAGGCCCGTCCCTGCAGTGGGACATTAATGGGCTGTTATGATGATATACAAAAAATATAGTCTCAGAGCAAATGAGGCTAAAAACTTGTTTCGGATGCAACTGGGACATGGCGCTCAAATGATAACGACGCGACAATGACAATTATCTATTTTAGTGATAGAAACTATATTTATTTTAACCGAATCCCAAAAGAGGAAGAAGTTCTGAATTGAGTAGTTTTTTTGTTCCGTAATATTTCGTAATTTCCTAATTTATCATGTTTGAAGCGCTGATTACACTAGACTACATGTAGTCTCCTACATCATGTAGAAGACTACATGACGAAGAACGGTCGGGACTCGCCAATCTCCGATATGTAGTGTCCTAACAGCCTTAATGTGATTACACTAGACTACATGTAATCGACTACGTGTAATCGGCGTTTGACTGTATTTATAAACAAAAGTAAGAAGTAATAAAAATCTTTACAAGAATATTAAAACAGAAGAGGCCCTAGATTTAAAATGGTCTCTGTACCTTGAGTGACATGATTATACAAATATTACTTGGAAGAGTTTATCGTGTAAAACGCAAAAGAGATATTATTTTACTAATTCTTAGTAAATTTTATTTTCCGTGGCATATTTGTTTATGATATGTATCAAATATTTCAAATATTCGTGTCATTCTGATATTATTACTGCGAGTATATTTTGTTATTATAATTCAAATATCCCGTTACCTTCTTAACGAGATTTTACGGGATATCGTGATTTCTGTAGTGAAGTGGAAGAGTTAGTAAAATGGCTACCATAGGTATCGAAATGTAGAGTAGAGCCTCCTCAAAAAGTGTGTGAATAAGTTGCTTACTACGATCAGAATAGAACAGTTTAAAAGGGAGGGTAATAAAGGGACATCTTTTCCTTCTCCCGTAATTATAATTTGCTTCTTACAACATCATCCTAACCATCAATACCATACAACAACATTCTCCGTGTAGGAGTAAGAATACAATATGTCACCACCCCATCTCATTCCATGGGTGTCGTAAAAACCGACTCAGTGACTAACCGTGAATATTATGTTTACGAAATAAAAAGAAGGAAAACTTGAAATTAAACCCTATACCAATCCGTCTGGCCAGCATGGTACTAGTAGGCCAAGTATCCCTCCGTCACGGTAGAAGGCCCGTCCCTGCAGTGGGGCATTAATGAGCTGTTATGATGATTTTAACCATCTTATTAAAATCAGCGTTCTGATGTGATAGCCCCACAATCAAGCTGTGTTTTGAACCCCTTTGTCTAGTTTTCAAGATAGAATGTATGTGTGTAGTACTTGTATAATACAAGTAGTCTTTTTTCTCTTAAAGAAAATATACGTGACCTTATGTATTCCGAGAATTCCGACTACGTCACACGGTCAAGAAATCATCCAATTAATTAAGATTTAGTCGCCATTTTGTGTGTTACTAAAATACTTTTACAGAAGTAGATCGAACACATAAAATTTACAATTCAATAGTTACCTACATTCAATAATCAGTTATTTTACATAGTAGTTCATTACTTATTTCTTCGCAATAACATTTATATTTTGTTTATCAGTGTTATTCTGTATCTGTCGCTCCCGCTCCATTTCAATACTCATAATTAAACATCAGTTGATGCCATTTCAATTAGTACGTGCCAGATGCCTTTCAACTCGAAAACCTGTTTCGGCCCTTTTTATCCAAGTGTTTGAGATAAAACCTTTGTTCCTAAATAATTACTCTACAAATATTTCGCTCAACTTGTACTTAATTATAAGGAACTCGATAAAATTCCGCGCATTAAGAAACAATAAAAGCTGAGAACAATAAGTTATATAAAACTCTGTTACGACAGAAAGTAAACTATAAAATGTAACTCGATTGTGTCCGACCGGCGCGCATGAAAAAGGTGAAGTTGAAGCTTTTTTTTTTTTTTTTTTGTGTGGACGAGTAGTCGGTCTCAGACGACCTTTACTACTTTACGCGGGCTGTGGTGGGGCGGATGGCCCTCAACCAAAGACATTTAAGCGACGTGCCACAGGGGCACCCCCTTTGGGGTACGAACCTCGGCCTGGACCGTCACTGACTAACAGGACGTGCGGAAGGCACGCCCTCTAGGAGCGAACGCGGCGCGTATTCCGGCCTCGACGGCGAGGACGGAACCGCGGACGTTTTGTTATGGCTTCGCGAGCCGTGTGAGCTCTACGTTGAGCGATCGTGATCCTATCGTCCGGCTCTTCGAGAGCATGCCTAGGTCTACGAATTTTACTAATCTTAGAGGGGATGTACCCGGACGCCCCGACCACTAGTTGGTTGGGGTGAGTGGCAGCCGAATCAAAGTAGCGGCGGGAACAGAGTTTCATGTGTTGCTGGATAGTAGGCAACCCGAGGTCTATGTGAAGATCCTCGTTACGCATGAACCACGGTGCTCCCGTCGCTTTGCGCATGAACCTATTTTGAACTGTTTGTAACCTATGGATCCTGTGTGGCCTAAGGTGGGCAAAAACTACGCACGCATACGTCATTATTGGTCTGATACAAGTAGTGTATAACCTAACTTTGTTTCGGATCGACATCTTAGACTCCTTCCGGAGGAGCATGTGCAGCCGTCCCAACACAAACATGGCCCGCTTGCGAACCATGTTTATGTGGGGACGGAAAGAGAGCTTATCGTCGAGCAAAACGCCAAGATATTTGGCCTCCTTAGCCCAAGGGATCGGGGAGCCAAACATCTTGACCTCTTGTGTCGCTGCCGAGAGAGGCGAGTGGTTCCGTTTCTTGTGAAACATCACCGCTTGACTCTTTTCGGGGTTGACTGTTATCATCCATTTCTGGAACCAAACGCTGAGGGCGTTGGACGCAGATTGGAGTCGCCTAACTATCGAGGGGGGGGAGGTGCCAGAGGCGTAAATCGCTGTATCGTCTGCAAAAAGGGCTGTTTGCACACCCGCAGGCCGAGGGATATCTCGTGTGTACAGAGAGTACAGAAGGGGGGCGAGGACGGAGCCCTGAGGGACTCCGGCCCGGATGGGGTGAGCTGAGGACAGAGTCCCTTCAACTTTGTAGCGAAAGGAACGATTCGACAGAAAGTCTCGTAAGATGAGCACGAGTCTGTGTGGCACTCCCATCATGAAAAGCTTGTATGTTAAGCCGGCGTGCCACACCTTGTCGAATGCCTTTGCCACATCGAAGAAGAGAGCTCCGGTCATTTGACCTTTCATGAGCCGAGCGCTGACATGTTCAACGACACGGTGAACTTGGTGGGTGGACGAGTGCTTGGCCCGAAAGCCAAACTGCTCGTTTGGAATAAGATTGTTGGCCTCCACGTGTGCTAACAGCCTCCTATACAAAAGCCGCTCGTAAATTTTCCCTAAACCTTTAAGCAGACTAATCGGTCTATAACTAGCCGGCTCGGACTTCTTTTTGCCGGGTTTCGGTATTCCGATAACCACGGCGTCTTTCCACTGCTGTGGGAAGACACAGTTTGATATTGCGGCATTAAATATGCATGTCATAAGGACCAAAAGACGTTCGGGGAATAGCTTGATGACCCTATTCGTTATTCCGTCCGAGCCGGGTGCCTTTTTAGGGGCGAGAGATTTTATGACGGTTTGCACCTCGTCTGGTGTAACTAACGGTATAACGTCGCTATCTGCCTCGAGCGGAGGGGCCGGGAGAGAAGCTCGCCGTTCCACTTCACTTTCGACATCTATTTGAAATTTTCCATGAGTATTTCCCTGAAGAGGACTGCTCACGCATTGGGCCTCGAGGCTGTCGGCCAGGCATTCGGCCTTGTCATCATCCTCAAACGCTAGTGTCCTATCAGGCTTGACCAAAGGAGGCATAGAAGAGTAGACGTCCTTCGTTAACGATCGGGATAGTTGCCAGAAAGCGAGATGAGAAGGCTCGATCTCGCTCAATTTCGCATCCCATCGTGACTGACGAAACTCATTTATGCGTACTTTGACCTGCCGCTGCAGGTATCTAAGGGTAACCCTATTGTCCTCGCTGGGGGCTCTGTCATAGGCACGTGTGGCAGCGTTCTTGCGCCTCAACAGATCACGCACGTCTGCGGGCAGTTGCCAGCGCCGGTCTTCCGGCACAGGCACTGTCCGAGAACAATCGTTAATTAACGATTGAACGTGCTCTGTTAGGGCGCTGATCGCCGCCTCGGTGTCCTCTACAGTCTCTAGTCGGTCGGGAATGGACTCTAGGTGAGCGGATTCGACAGACGCGAGTTTCTCCTCGAGCCTCTTCCAATCCGTGATCACTTTAGTAGGGGTATGGCCTGTGTCGGAGTCGGGGGGACCTAATCGTGGGGCGAACCCTATGACAACAGGTCGGTGGTCAGAGCTAAGCTCATGAAGCACTTCTACAGAACATAGACGTAAGTTTATGTTCTTTAGAAGGGCCACATCAAGAATGTCAGGTCTGTGAGTCACATTAGCCGGGTAGTGTGTCGGCTCTAACGGGGTAATGATGTCAAAATTAAGGGACTCCCCTAGTGAATGAAGGTGCCTACCTCTCTGTGACGTCGTGTGACATCCCCAGAGTTGATTCTTTGCGTTTAGGTCGCCCGCTATAATAACGGAGCCACCGAGATCTAATAACGCTTCTAGGTCGCTACGAACTAATTCCCTACTCGGGGAGAGATAAGCTGATACTAGCGTGATCGATTGATGGAAGTTGAAGCATTTGCCTACCTGCTAATTAGACAAAGAGCTCGCGAGCGATCGCCTCGTCAGTGACAACACGATACACAAACATGCACACACTGACACATCGAGATACGAGCGATGCGGGAAGCGTACGAGAGTAGGTGGGCAGGCGGGCGGGGTCGTGCGTCTGTCCGCGTTCGGCTGGCTCCGTGCACTGGGTTCATCATGCACGCGGTGCTCACTCGAACAACGGGCACGAGCGAGCGCGCCGAACAGCTGATGTGCCGGCTGCGTCGACGCACACCTGTGTGCCGCACTCTCTCTTTCTCGCACACCGTGTGCCGGCGCAGCGTCTTGCCCTGATATCGGCGTGACGTTACCGCGGCGCACTCACCGCCTTACCGCTTACGCTTACCCCGCTTAGTGCGGCCGCATGCGGCGTGAACCCGTGTGAACGACACTGACGTGCCATATTATCTCGACCAAATGTCGTTCGCTACTGAATACTCGTTGCATTAGCACCGGTATGCTGTTGCTAGGTCATTGTGATCATAATACACGTTACCTTTATATGAACACTGTTCTCTGTGTTATGTTAATATACACATAGAATCAACGTTACGGTCATTATCACAAGCTGTTAGTAATAATTGTAATGGCAATATTGACCTTTCATTTAACTTTGAAATTTAATCTTAATTTTTTTTCATTACATTTTTTACTACTGTGAAAAAGTCTTATTAATTATGTAAATATTAAATAAAGTCAATGTAAGTCACATAAAAATCACATAAAATGGATTGTCATGATTTTGGAAAATTAAATATGAGGATAAAATATGGTTGATCATTGTGACATTAACATAGATCCAATATTAATAGAATAAATATTTTGTCTATGTCTGTGACTTGGTCTAACTGCAGAATAATAGTACAGCACTAAGTAACTGGTTATGAGTTATGATGACGTCAATGAGCGTAGCTCAAAAATCAGAAATGGTTTTGCGGTAAATTATTTTTAAATCTCAAAATGAATGTATTTTTGTGGTAAAAAGAAATACTTAAGTAAGTATTTTTTTTTATTTGGCAGTTACACCTACTTAATAGTAAACTATTAAGTAGGTGAAACACTTAATCAAATTTAAATCATTTTCTTACTGTGTGTGGCTACTTTTTGCTTACGAATAAAACCATACTATACCTACATACTTTTTTAAAAGTTTTTCCATTGATGTCATAGGTTTTTTGTAATTGTTCTGGAATATTTTAAACATAAACTATTATTTGGTTTATCCAAGTGGACCCGTGGATGTCAATTTAAAAGATTTCAATAGAAGGACAATTTTCCTTTTGTCACTGAGGTTCTATCCTTGCAGTGGGACATAAAGAACACAGCCTGTTCCTAAAAGAACTAATTATACACTTATTATGTGTATTTTTATGATAACGCTTAACAAAGAAACGTATCAAATAAAATGAAAGTTATAAATAGCAATGCGACTGTGTAATTTCTTATGTAGAGTTAGGCCTGCCATCTAGTGGCGAGACTCTTGAAACTTAATAGTGTGGGTTACGGTATTGTGTAAACTAGTTGATAAAGGTAGATTTGGTTGTTATATTGTAACTTAAGTGTACGTAGGCGGGTATTTTGAGTTTAATTTTAGATTTTTTTGTCACGAATTTTAAATGAAATTTCTTGAATGAATTTCAGTTTTATTTTAGAAAAATTATTGCGTACACTTGTCTCTACCTTGGGATAAGTGTAAGTACTTATGTAGACTGTTACTATATTCATTTTAGTTATTTCTGTAAAAGTTTGCCCTTGGATCTAACTAGGTACTTAAGTAGGTTAACCATAAACAATTTACTGTTTTGTTCTTTTTTATAATTGCTCAAACAGTAATTGCGTTCATACTACATATTACTCAAATATATAAACTTTTGTAGAGTCCTATAAATTACCATTGCATTTCAAGTTAATTAGTTCATAAATACAATACAACTTGTTGATATGTGTTATTTATGGTCAATAAAAGTTTTTCCTTTCTTACTTTCTAAAAAAAAAAAAATACCTATTTAACTTAAATATTAAAAACGTATTACGTTCAAATACTTAGATATTTACATATCTATTTAATCTTTTTCCCAGTCATTAGAAATAATCTTGCGTAATTATAATAACACGGCCCTGTGATTGGTAGGTAGACAGTTGTAATATAAATATAAATTCCTCCGTGCCTCAAAGTGCACTTGAAATCATCAATAACAGATTGCTAGGCCATCATTCATAAATAATACGGAGTCGAGCTTGATAAATTCTGACAAATGAATGCATTCTTTACTTATGACTATAAGATTAGAATAGAGCTAGAACTTTTCTTAGTAAAATTACTATTATTTATAAAGTAAATAAACATTTAAAAAGTAATAGACAATAAATTATTGATTTCAAAATGGCGGATATGTTTACAATGCACTATGCATTAAAAAAGTAAAAATAGTGATGTAGCTACACTTGACCGAATTCACTTTCCGGAATCATTCTAACGAGCGAGCGTGTCGAGAGTCGAGTATCGTTCGAAATTTTAAATTTCGACCGCGACCGCCAGTCGCTCGGCCGCCCGCCATCATGACGACGCGACGCGGCGCAAGGTTGGCGCGAACTCATCGCCCGTCGAGGTCATTGTACACACAGATTTGACGTCCCAAATACCTAATACAGATAGTTAGAAAATACTGAATATACGCTTATTGAGCTCAGTTATGGATATTCCCTCTGCTGATGTCATTATTATGTGATTCATTTGTATTGTTTTACTTTTAATTGCATCATATTAAAGATATTTTGCAATAATACTAGTATTAAGTACTGTGTTAAAACTAGAATTATTGTTTAAAGCAGCTCGTTATAATGTAGTAAAATTATTGATAGGAGAATCTGTTCTTGCTATTGCATCGCCATTATTTGCAACTATGTATTTAAGGATTAAGTTGTGTCATATATAAAAATAGAGTTCTTCCTTTATTAACTACAAATTATTAGTAGGTAGGTACTTATTAACTACTTCGCTAAAAAACGAATTTTAGAATTAATAGATAGAGTGGATGGAGAGGATGGTTTATATTTATATTAATGTAACGTGCATAATATTGTAGAGTACTCATAAGTATTGCAACATTCGAAGCCAGGGTGGGTCACTAGTCAATAAATGTTTTGCAAAATTTGTATATTTTTAGGTAAATAAATATTCCTCACACATTCACGCAACGCCAGCTAGTCCCAAACTAAGCTGAGCTTGTACTATAGGTACTAGACGACTGATGTTAAAATTTTAATTTTAATTAAATGAACTGAATTTTAAAAACCTTTATTTATTAACTACAGATTACTAGCTAATACCCGCGGCTTCACCCGCGTGGTCAGATAGCTTAAATGTTATTCTACACCCTAAAGTACCTATATTCCAAATTTCATCAAAATCAATTCAGTAGTTTTTGTGTGCAAGAGTAACAAACATCCATCCATCCATACATCCTCACAAACTTTCGCATTTATAATAATAATAGGATTTAGCTTTTACTTATAAACTCTACATCATTTTTCTTTTACGTAGTAGTAGTGAATACCTTTCCAACATACTGAACTGTATCTGTACTATAGTATGTTTACGCCAAGTGATTAGTTCACTTTGGTAAATGTACGACTTGCTTGTGATCTAATAACCCGTTTGTTAATAGTTTAGCTTCAACTTAGATATATCAGTTAGTTAAGCTGACGGCTTAGTTTATATTGCATTGTTACTTTAAAATGTAACTTGCAAAATTCTTTGTGTTAAAAATTTAATCACGCTAGTAGTAAAACAACAGAAAGATCCTAGAATTCATTATTATAAGAGGCACAAGACCGCGCAGGGTGGAATTGTTTGGAGAAGGCCTATTTCCAGCAGAGAACGTCCTTAGGCTGATATTATTATGGAAAAATATGACATGAAACATATTAATGATCCCAAAATAGCTAAAGTCCGGTCGAGCATACAACGTGGGCCGTGATAGAGTCATACGTTGGTTAATTTAACTGCTGAATAAGGGAGCCACAGAACTGAAGAGATCTTTGAAAGATCTTCATGTCCACCTGTAGACTACTTTTGACTGAGATGAACAGTTGTAATCCATGCATGTGGCCATATTTCTATCAAGAACTTATCTGTGTGGTGACGGAGTAAGAATACGATATGTCATCAACCCATCTCATCCCATGGGTGTCGTAAAAACCGACTGAGGGACTATCCGTGAATATTATCTTTACGTAATAAAAAGAATGAAAACTTGAAATTAAACCAATCCTACTTGGCCTACTAATACCACGCTGGCCAAACCAGTGTGGTATTAGTAGGCCAAGTATCCCTCCGTTACGGGAGGAGCCCCGTCCCTGCAGTGGGACATTAATGGGCTGTCAAGAAGATTTGTCGTCTGTCTAGATCTTTTTGATGTTATATTCAAGGCCAGACGTTTTTTTTATATAAGTCGAAATTACATTACAGTAAAAGACAAAAGAGGCGATATGATTTGAAGTTAAGCTGAGAATCTGAATGATTTGTTTTTACAATTAGAACAATGGATGTTTGTTTTCTGATCTTCCTTTACCTAACCTTTTCTTTAGCTGAAGTAGATTGTCTTTACATTTCATGGCGTGTCTTGTCGATTAGTTTTTAGTTAATTTTTATTTTTATTTTATCTATATTATACATTATTACTACTTAAAAATACATTCTTAACTACCGCATTCCATGCTGACAAATAATAAACGTACAACCTGTGCAACCTAAACGTCAAGCACACTAAAGGTGAATAACATACGGGTGTAATATGTGACAACGAAAAATGAAACAACGAATACCACGACCCCGTAAGTTTACTACGACGAATGCACGCCACCGCGAATGTCTCAGCATCGAAGTCATGCGACCTCGAATAACAGGACCCCTTCTTTCATTAATAGGAATCACTTGAAAAAGAATAAACGCCACAACGAATAACATAGCACCGACCGAAGTCACTGAGTTGTTTCACTTTTCTTTGTCACATATTACACCCATACCGCGTTAAACTACCTTTTATTTTCAATTTCTCTCTAAAGTATAAGCATGGAGACCTTACAGGTCCACTGGAAGGGCGGGACCCTTCCAGCGATGAATATCTGCCTTAAGCTAGCCAGCATCACTTCGTCGTATCTATGTACTGATTCCTACATGTATCAGTATTATTGTTACATACGTCATCTCCATAGACACGATAACGTAATTGTATGTGATATGAAAAAATTCTATCATAATTCAAATTCATTAAGATCGTTATTTAATGTTTATGCGTGAGCTTGACGTCATTGGTTGACCGTAATCAAAACTATGTTTAGATTAAAAGTGCAATCTATTTTAAACTTTCACTTCAACGCAATAAATAATAATATCTACTAACACAATACAAATGTCACTATATTAAACTGTAGAGTTTGTATGTGAAAAACCATAAAAAACCATTTAATAATTTAAAACTAAAGTCAACTTGTTACTTGTGACATTACAAGCTTGTCATTTAATTTTCAGAAAAACTGAAAATGTAGAATTTAAATATTGGCTGGTAAGCCACCCAATTGTTGGCACCAGAGTGGACTTCGTGTCAGATTAAAATATAAAATATCATAAAATGAAAAAATACTTTTATCTTTGCTTATACTTAATCATTATTATGTGATTGAATAGTATAAAATAAATATTATTGGCACTAATGCCAATAAAAGGATTCTGATAAATTTATTGTTGCTATTTTGACACATGAAATAAATAAAATATGATAAAAATATTAAATAAATAATATTTGAACTTGAGTAATCATACTGAACTTGAATAATCTATAGTGTTTTCTTTCTTTTTACTCACTTTAAACTCTTAAGTGCCAATAATTGTAGGACTTCTAACGATTAGGTGGTTTACCCTAATTTGTTTTATATTATAAAATTACGAAAACTTTAAATTGAAATATGCGCCAATGACGTTATGCAAGAAATGATAGGGATGGACATAGAAGGAAAAAAGAGAGAAATTCATTAGAATAATACGTTTTACCGAAAATATGCTCTAGTAACAGTCAATAACCTTGACTTTACTATTTGTTTTTTTAAATATCTAACGACTATTTGCTAATACAAGAGAACTGATATGTCAAAGTAGCGTCATGATTTAGCTGATGTTTTGTTGTGCGATATTGAACCTAATAGTTTTATGACATGCAACTAACATTAACTCTAGAGGTGATAAAGCCATTTAGTTTTCGACCATACTATAGTTCTATTTAATCTGTATTCAAGAAAATACGGTACGTAAGTCCTGAATTGTTTCAAGGAAATATCAATAGCGATTGACCTTATAATGATAATATTCCTTAGGACACAACGCCATCTGTTCTTGAATACCCACTTTTCAAGTAATATTGGATCAGCTTGGCCTAGGAAAAGTATCTGATTACGACACTGAATTAGTCTCAGAAAATAAATAATTTTCCACAATACAGTTAAAATTGTTTATGTTGTTGACAATGTAAGGGTGAACTGGAGCCTAAGCTAGGAAAGCTGCATAGTCTTAAAACCCGCAACAATTACAATCAGAAGACAAAACGGAGTAGATGGAGAAATTTCCTTCCTAACAAAAAGGTAGAATTGACAGCAGAATTTTCTATGCCTATCCCTTATGGGAATAAACCGTCAGTTTATGTATGACATCGTAGTATGAACGATAAAACACAAACATAATAATGTATCAACAGTAAAACATATCTACAATTTGGATTGAATGTTTAAAGTTGGGTTTATTTGCGAAGTACAAATTAATGTACCTATACAAATAATCCTTTTAAACCTGCACATAAATATTTTAATGTTACCAGGAACTTGTTTGGATTTGAATATTTTAAATTAAAGTACATATTACTGTTTATCTTAACAGCCCCTTAATGTCCCACTGCATTGACGGGCCTCCTCCAGTGACGGAAGAATACTTGGCCTACTGATAACACGCTGGCAAAACGGATTGGTATCGGGTTTAATTTCAACTTTTCCTTCTTTTTATTTCGTAAAGATAATATTCTTACTCTATCACCACGCGGAGATATTACTGTTAGGAATATTCTTTTAAAATTATTACATACCTTTCGTATGTGGTGTTGGAGTAAGATTAGGGTTATCACCAGTTTTCCAGCACATGTGTTTCCTCCATCGTATGATATCGGGTCTTTTCAACATAGTGTTAAGCAAACAGGCCAGGCCAAAGTGATGACGAGAGAGTGAAGTTCTTTTTTGACTACGAATGGTCTTTTTAATTTCTGGACTGTAAGCTGTCTGGCTTTATTCCATGGCCAGGAAACCTAGACTGCATTATCTTTATATTTCATGTTAGTACTAGTAGACCAAGTTTCACTGCTGCATAGGAGTAGGTCAGTCCTTGCAGTGGGGCATCCTTCTTCCATCTATGTTACAGCATTTATCGATCGTTAAAAACTTTCAACAATATGAAGGCACTTATGTGTTCAAGATAACATTATCGTATGCATAAAAAGGCTTTGTATCGTTTAAGCTAAAGCCTTCTTAGAGTATGGCGTCTTAACTTTTCTCATAGACCTCCATTCTCGGCAAGTTACTAAACACATTCATGAAATTTATTCTATCATTTTTATACCAGCTAATGCTTGTACACAAACGTTAGTGTACTAAAAACATTTACAATATTTTACTCATTTTTATAAAGATAGAGTTAGAGCTTAGGTCACGAAGACTTTTGCAGACTTAAATTAACGAACAGTTTAACAAGAGTCAAGCCAGCTGAACATATGCTGCCGGGCATAGGATCTCAGTGACCACTTTGTGTTGCTCTATATGGGCTCCGATCCCACGAGAACCATCTGGGGTTACATCGAAATGAAAGAAAAATACTTACGAATAATAATTAGATACTCCTATATCTCTACGAAAGCAAAACAGGAAAAACTTTGTATTGAAGCCCATACCATCCAGCTAACTTGGTATTACCAGGTCAAACTCTGTAGACGAGATGGGGTGGTGACAGATTCCATTAAAGTACAGTAAAATATACGTTTACCATTAAATAGTTACATGTATTGATACTATTCATTGTCGAAAACAAGCTAATCTTATAAAGTGCACATTTTATTGCGGTATTTCTATTTTATTGGTTTGGTTTGATACGAATTCGTAACGAAGAAAGCTTCTAAATAATGTATTTAGAGGTCAATTTTGCATGAACAGAGATATATTGCACGAAAATAGATTAAGATTACTTTTTTCTTCAAATTCAAACATCTATCTAATAATTTAAAATAATTAAAATAAATAATGTCTTATCTTTTCCTAAAACATGTTGCTTTTATTGTTACAAAGTTATTGTTACAAATTCCAAAACTCTACTTCTTTTACCTTCTCGGGGTTACTATTCCGTCACTATGCTAGTCCATTTATCTTTAATTTCTCTTAAAATATCTTATATCATTACATAATAAATACAAATTAATAAGCTTTACATTAATAAAATAGTTATTCATTGCCATCACAACAAGTTATAAGATTATTTAAAATTTACTGTACGGTGTGAGCTGCATGCCTCTGAGGGGCAATTATTTATTCTACCTGCCGTCGGGCCGGTAGCCAGTGTAGCCAGCCTACCATTGTGCCCACTCGAACCCTTCTCGTCAGTACCTATTGTCTTTTTCTGTACAATATACTTACGCCTTCTACAAATCGACGAATACTACAGACTTTTGGTCACATTTTCGTATTATGACTCCCGTTTCTTTAGCAATTTTCTACAAGCGATTTTGAACTTTATTTACCAGATTTTTTTATAGGTTTAATATTATTTGTTAATGTAGAGCTTAAAGTTGTTTGTAGCTAATCTCTTTTACACATAAAAATGTAGGTCTACTGAGTTTACTATACTTACTTATTTAGACAAAAGATTGAATTGCTATAGCGTTTAGATTTTACTTTTATGAAGACAATGTAGCTAAAAAGCCGTCAATTGTTCTACGACCATCTGTACCAAAATAATTATTATTTCCCTTCTTTCTTCCATAACTTTTATTTTTATTTCAACGACACCCTCGCGATTAACCCCACCCAATCACCACCAAATAAATAAGCTAGAAAAATTCCAAACCAAACGCAATACTAAAACCTAAGCTAATAGTCTAAACACATCGTGAATATCGGTTTTGCATCTCATAGAGCACCTGAGACGTTTTTAATTATCGAAAGTAAACATCCCGGAATCTGTTACGGGACTTCATAAATGTAAATTGGAGGCGCGCATCCCGTTTAGCGGGGTATCCCCTCCCGTGCCTCTTGCCTCCCCACCCCTCCCCCCGCACACCGGCGACCAGGGAACGGGGCCGAGCGGCGCGACGCAGAGGCTTGTGGGTATATCACTACAAAGATGTAGGTACTTATCTACTAAATTGTTTGAAGCTTCCAGTTTAACTATTCTGTTGATTTAGTTATTGGATAAAATAGTTTGGTTTATTGATTTATTAAAAATGGATAAATTGATGTGTGATATAGGAATTAAGAAGTAAGGAAAGTAAATTAGGAGTGTATTTTTTTAAACTGATTGGTGTAGTGATAAGTCTAGACTGTGTGTGGCAGTTCAAAGGTTCTATAGCTTAAGTCAAACATTAATTTGTATTAGCATAGATCTTTTATTTAATCTGAGATATTTTTACGTATACTTAATAAATATTTTCAAAGAACATAAGCATATTTAGTTTACGTATCTAATTTTCCTAACCTGGAACGAGACTACAGAAAAACTTTTATTTGTAAATTTTTACAGCATTATGTTATATAGCTTGCATAGGTGGGTTTGCTCGTATCTTGAGAACAGGACTCAGTTGGTGGCATTAAGGGGTTTTGTCTCCTCGCCTACTGTAGTGACATCTGGAGTACCCCAAGGTTCCCATTTGGGCCCTCTTCTTTTTATTATTTTTATTAACGATTTGGTAACACAATTGTCTTGCAACTGCCTCTTGTATGCTGATGATTTAAAGGTTTTTTCATTAATATCAAAGACAGACGACTGTTTAGCCCTTCAACAGGATATTAATAAGATATCGGAGTGGTGTAGATCTAATCGCATGTACTTGAACACTGGTAAGTGTTCTGTGATATCGTTTACTCAAAAACAAAACCAAATTTCTTGGAGTTACAACATTGATGGTCAAACACTTAACCGTACACAAACAGTGAGAGATTTGGGTATCCAATTTGATGATAAGCTTTCATTCCGTCCTCATTATGATAGTATAATAAGCAGAGCCAATCAACTATTGGGTTTTGTTTTGAGGAGTAGTAAAGACTTTAAAAAGCCCCAAAGTGTCCTATACTTGTATTTTGCCCTGGTCAGAACAATCTTAGAATATGGTAGCCCGGTGTGGTCTCCTAACTATAAGGTCCAAATAGAGAATATAGAGCGTGTACAAAGGAAATTCTCAAAAATTCTTATATATCGTCTAACTCCTGGTCGATCAAATTTAAGTTACCTTGATAGACTGTCCAAGTTCAAGATGCAGCCTTTGGAGTATCGACGTATATATTTTGATTTAGTATACCTTTATAAAATTATCCACAATTCTATCGATTCACCAGATTTAATCTCACAGATCACATTTAATATAAAATTTAGCGCGCGTAGAGCCGCTAAGACTAATGTTTTTGCCCTACAAACTTATAAAAATAATATATCATATTTCAACCCTTTAACTCGGATGGCCCGTCAATATAATGACTTAGCAAGGGATAATGACAATTTGGACGTATTCATTTGTAACTTGAAAACATTTAACAAGGACGTAAAAGACATCCTCCATATCAGGCTATCCTTGGAAGGATCTCCTGGTTAGCCTGAGTAAACTGTGAACTGTATTTATGTTATGTTTGTTAATATGTGCACATGTATTATGTGTTGTGTATATATATATATACATATGTGTAACTGTGTTTATAGTGATAGCATTTTCATACTTAAATTTATGCTAATGTTAGTTGTATCTGTTTAGTTATCATTGATTTGTTGTGTACACATGTTTGCTATGTTGCAATCTAGATCAAAACTTGTAGGTATTTTTATTTTTGTAAATTGAGAGTGATTGTAATGTGTTATGTGTATGTAAACAAATAAATAAAAAAAATAAAAAAAAATATGGATGAATAAAACCAAGACTATTGTAAACAGCCATATTCAAGCACACAAATTGACTTGAGCGGGAACAAAACCCGCGCTCTCTTTACAGTCAGCACCGTATCTATTAGACTAAAGGTCCTCATATTAAATAAGTTGTAGTACTTAACAGAAGTTATCGTGTAACTTTTACAAGAATATTCTTAGAAAGGGAATAAGGAAAAATATATTTTCTATTTGCCGAATGAATTAGATTAAAACCTCAGCGTACTACGGACTCCTTTTGAACAGTTAAGTTCATTTAAGTAGTGTTTTTTTTAAGTGACCGAGTTTTAAATAATGAGACACAAATCAATTTTGTGGACGAGGCCCAATCTGTTTGCCAGGATCGTGACAAGTGGCGCTCTGTCGTCTCTGCCTACCCCGGACGGGATAAGGCGTGAGTTTATGTGTGTAAATATGTAAATCAATAATATTGATAGCGTTACGGTGTGGTGACCGGCTGCCTAGCACGAGGTGGTCTTCAATCTCGTACGGAACTGTTATTTGTGCGATCGGCAAAATACCTATAGTTTTCCTGAGTCTAAGAGTCGCAATGCAAATGTCAAATGACTTGCTTAACAATGATATATTCTAAAAAAAATATCAGATTTTGCGACAGAGCATTGATAACACGCAATTGTTGTAAATTGTATTACTCAGTAATATTTTTTGTTGAAAATCAAAATACCTTATTTAAAAGAAAAACTATTTTTAAAAGTTGATCAACAAGCGATTGAGTTCTGTCTTAGGTAACAACTATATATTTAGCATAAAAACATCAAAATTGAGAACTGACTTTATATAACCGGGGGGTTAAAAAAAAAGTAAGTAAAAAGTTATAATAAAATCAATAATGTTTTTACATATTGTTATATTCATCACCATCATCATCATCTCAGCCAATTGACGTCCACTGCTGGACACAGGCCTCCTCCAAATATTGCCACCTTGTTATATTGTTTACACTTATTTCTTTAAATTTATCTAGCCCTAAATAATTTCCAGTCTACTTGCGAACCCCTGTCATATATTTATATGACAAAGAAACGGACAACATTTTCATGTTGCCGAAAGCCTTTAGCCTTTCTTTTAAACAATATTTTATTCTTTAAAAATAAATTATATTACCATTTTGTCATATTATTTTGTAAAACCGAAATAGGTGTAATACACGTGTGTGTTATAAACAACTTTATGATTAATCAATAAGTACTTAATTATAATCGATCTTTTTTCATATAATAACTGGGCAGAAGAAAAAAATACTTATTTTAATAAATAAATAGTTTAACGATTTAGATTAAGATTTGAACATTTAATATTATGTAGTGTGCATTTAGTTGCCTTAGGGCCTACCTTGGCTTTACCCTGGACGGTACAGTAATAATTTAATTCAAACAAAAACATTAGAAAGATCAAAATTTATCTAATGTAAATAAACATCTTAACCAAATTTAACAATAACAGATTCGGCTGTGTGACTATCGAACCTAATAGAAAACGTGAATACATGAATACAGTCATAAGTAATAGCAATACTTGTATTAAATGGCTTTTGGCAGCAAGTAATTAAGCACAATAAAATCTTAACACTTAAAAATAAAAAAAAATGTTATGAAAACATACCTCATTTTATTAATTAAAAACCTACTTAACATTTCATAAGAAACATAAAAAAATAATGCCAAAAGAAATCTGTAAAATTTAGTCTGTCAACAAATGCTTCCTTCAAATTACTAAGGGT
This sequence comes from Schrankia costaestrigalis, assembly GCA_905475405.1. Classification (NCBI taxonomy): domain Eukaryota; kingdom Metazoa; phylum Arthropoda; class Insecta; order Lepidoptera; family Erebidae; genus Schrankia; species Schrankia costaestrigalis. Next base: position 13,365,737 of record FR997840.1, on the reverse strand, counting down.
GGTTAATGGCGCAGGAAAAATAGGAGTCGAAAGGTAAGGGGTAGCACAAAAGTTATCCAAGGGGCAACTCTACTGTTCGACTACAATGAAACAACAAACGATTTTATAGCATACTGTTTAGTAATGAAATATGTCTGGTACTAAAGTGAGTTATCTGATGATTAAGACTTCTTCCCGATATTGTCTAAGAGCCTCTTCAAGAAAACAAAAGCAGGTATAGTCAGTGAAATCCTGATAGATGATAGATCCTGAGCCTAATACAGCCTAAAAGATAAATAGAAAGACAGAATATAGATCAATTTAGGAGTGGTAGAGCCATGTCGTCAGTCTTTGGCTGCGGCACGCATGGGCAGGCTCGTCCGGTGAAATACCACCCTCTCACAGAAAATCGGCGTAAAATAGTAGTGCTTGTCACTGCTGTGTTTCGTCCGGTGAGTGAGAGTCCGGTAGCCCATTACCCCTCCCCTTCCTCCTCCCCCTTCCTCCCTTTACTTCCCTTTTAAAAGGTCGGCAACGCACCTGTGATTCCTCTGGTGTTGCGGGTGTCCATGATCGGCGGTGATCACTTACCATCAGGTGACCTGCTGGCTCGTTTGCCTCCCATCATATAAAAAAAAAAATTACGAGCTTAGAATTATCTGTATTGATGTTTAGGTAGAGCTCTCGATCCCCTCTTTTTAGTTACCAATAGATTGCCTGTGTTCCAGACGAAAAAAACACATCCTATCTCACCAGTGTATGCCATAAGAAACAATTAAAAGAAATCTAAAAGAGCTTCACGAAAACAAAACACGCAAAACTCTATACCAATATATCTGCCCAGCATTCTATTAGATGCTTTAGTTTCTCTCCGTCAATTTAGAAGGCTCGTCTTTGCAATTAGATAGTAATGTGTATAAATATGAAGTATTAAATGAATATTGACGACATGATCACAAAACCACTTTTGACTGCGAAAATAACTCAAAAATGGTTTTAACTAAAGATGTCGCCGGGTCAAAACCACTATTGTTTGCCCACAAACTGTATTACAGTTTGGCAAATAAAAAAATTGTTAACAGATGTTAATTTTCATACAGAAATTTAAAAAAAATGGTCAATATTTAAAAAAAAACTGTTTTTTACAGTCAAAAGTGGTTTTGACCGGGTATGACTGTAACGTATATAAATATACTGCGTCAGAGGTATCGATATCTAGTGCGGGAGTTTTCCTAAAAAAGAAAAGAGAAAGATTAGAATGAATCAAAATTAGGTCTCACGTACTCATGTTATGACTATTTGTATAGCGATTCAAAAAAGCATCACTTTCCCGTCCCTTCCTGTTTAAATCCCTTCGCACCCGATTATAGAAATATTTTTAGCGCAAAGATGTTTTGACACCTTGATTCACCCTTTGAAGATAGGGAGAGTGCTTATTTGCTTATAAAGGGGTTAGTTTAAAATGGTGCACTCAAATTATAATCAAGATATTTTGTTATTACGTTATAATGGGAATAAAAGATTTTGAGTTTAAGCAAAAGAAATAGGGAAAAGGTTAATTTTGTGAACTGTTTTTAACTGTTAAGGCTTAGATTTCTGACATGTCTTTGCTGAAATATTGTAAGTAACTAAGTTGCCTAAGCCAAATCATTACTGGGACTAACAGAAGTTTTATTACCACAATTGACGGCAAAACTATGTAGGCGTGATTTAATACATAATTAAGTAGCATTATAGTAATCTTGAGTTCTTAGATTTCTACATTATAACAGCCTTTACAAATCCCACTTCTACAACAAATCTAATCCACTAACTGAGGGAGACTTGGCCTTTAACGATGGTCTGGCGGATTGAAACAGAAATTAATGATAAGTTTGATGTTCTTCTTTTGTTTTGGATTTTGAATAAAGAATTCTTAAGCTTTTGACAGCATTAAAGGGATGAAATTGGAACTCACTCCGATAGAACATAAGTTTAATAAATATTCAAGACTGATATTAATCAATACTAATATTATAAAGAGGTAAAGTTCGTGACGTTGTAGGGGGTAATCTCTGTATCTACTGAAACGATTTTAAAAATTCTTTCTGTGTTGAATAGTTAGTCCATTTATCGGGAAGTGTCATAGGCTATATTATTATAGTATCACGCTATGACTAATAGGAGCAGTAATGAAATATGTTTAAAAAAGTGACGATTTTTCGTGGCCTAACGAAGTAGGCACGGGTTAGCTAGTGATTAATATTTTTTTAGGTAAAAAAACTAACTCCAATAAGCACGTTAATACTGATTACGATATGTACTTACGTACTTACTGTACGTACGCTACTTACACGGATGATTCACAATGAAATTCCTTTTATAATAACAATAATAATTAATAATTAATTAATAATTATTTTAATAATAATTTTATTAATAACTTTTAAACAAAATAAGTTCCATTTAATTTTAATTTTAACGTGATTTATTTTATCCAAATTGAATTTTTAGTGTGGGTAATAATCAATCAACTAGGCTATTGCAGTCCACTGCTGGCCATAGGCCTGTCCCAACAAAAAAAAATAATAATGTCAGATTTTAATTTGTTATTATTTTTTTTAATATGTAACATGCATGTTGTGTTTATTTATAATTGACTGTCAAACTAGATTATCCTAAGATTTTATAAATCTAATCGTTTGATTGTATTAATAAACCAAATAAACGCTCTACATATCATAAGGAAACAAACTACAAAAAAAAATACAACCAAATTGACATTCTTGTATTAAAATCATTTAAAAATTAGCCACATAATAACATTCCAACACAACACTCAACAGTATCCTTACGCCATGTTTTACTTCACATGTCTATATAGAACGCATATAGTGACGTGACGCTTTCACTCGGCATGTGTCGACTCGTTTAAACTATTCGATATTAAATCGGTACATTTAGTAAGCAAACGGTCGGACGCTTTGTGGCTTGTTACTTGGCTCAGTTAAGGTTAGTGTGATACTAATTTTAACTTACTGTGCAAGCGTTCTTGTTACGTTTTTAAGTAGGATACTTTATTTTATGATATGGGCTCTATGGATCTTCAATGATGTATCTGGTGCAATTCCTGCTTAATACTAATTTTTTATCCGTGTTGTGACTGAGTAAGAATTGAATATGTCACCATCCTATCTCATCCCATGGGTGTCGTAAAAACCGACTAAGGGACTATTCGTGAATATTATCTTAACGAAATAAAAAGAAGGAATACTTGAAATTAAGCCCTATACCAATCCGTTTGGCCAGCGTGGTATAAGTAGGCCAAGTTTCCTTCCGTCACAGGAGGAGGCCCTGCAGTGGGACATTAATGGGCTGTTATGATGATGATTATGATTCTTGTAGTTGTCTACTACCTATATTGAAAGCTCTACTTGGTTTAGGACTACTGGACCTGTGAGCTGAGACCACTGTGCCCAGAGATCCCCTTTTTTCTAAATGTTTGGATTCTTACCTTATAGAGGTTCGACCGTACTTGAAGCGCATATCAGGAAGCCTATGTTGCGCATTAGAGTGCAAAAGTTTATTCGTACTTACTCCTTTTTTAAAGAGATAACTCCGTCTCTATGGATGAGCCCTATGTAACGGAGATTGTGACACTATTTAAATAACGAACACAAACGCCATCCTGGCTATAAACACTAATTACTAGGTTACATAAATAATTGGAAATTGTCTAGAACCCTTTAGTACAAGATCCTGCTTAGTTTGGAACTAGATCAAAATTATGTTTAAGAAATTACATTATTATTAAACAGCTTTAAATTCAATTAAATAAATACTAAAACTCGTCATAGCAACACGTCTTCTCCCTTAATTTTTCTTATTGTTATTTGATACTTAGTTTTGGGACCGGCTTCTGTATAAAACGTGACAATGGCTCCGATTATAATGACAGTCTGAGAAGGCCCCAATGAATTCTATTTCTCTACGTCCTTACGCTTGAGCAAGTAACGCCATCTAGTAATGGTAACTGTGTACCTCAGCTTCCTGGACTAACGTAATGTTCTGAGTTTCGGAACATGAAATATTATGTATTTAGCGTTTATTGTGTGAATTCATTTCATTTTTCTATTTAGTTTTAATTTTATCGTTTGATAAATTAGAAGTGTATTGTTATTTTAGCTTTAGAGGTTAACTAAATTATCTAGTACGAATATTAAAATATTCGTGCCATGTTGCGAATTTAATTTTATACAAATTCTTGCTACAAATTGTTATTACTCTTGTTGAATTTTCCGTGGTCGACTGTTTTACGTGTGTGTGAGACTTAACCTCTACCAATAACACAGAGAGGATGAACTTATTTCTATCTATACTATTATATAAAGCTGAAGAGTTTGTTTGTTTGTTTGAACGCGCTAATCTCAGGAACTACTTCTTCGAATTAATTTTAGTTTTGGATAAACCATTCATCGAGGAAGGCTATAGGCTATATAACATCAAGCTATGACAAAAAAAAAATTCAAATTTAGGGGGCCTAAGGGCAATTGAGAGACCTATGTTGTAGCCTGACTTATGGACCTACTCAGAAGGCTCATGGTGTCTCAGAGGGCAATGGAGAGAGCTATGTTGTAGCTTGACCTATGGACCTACTCAGAAGGCTCATGGTGTCTCAGAGGGCAATTGAGAGACTTATGTTGTAGCCTGACTTATGGACCTACTCAGAAGGCTCATGGTGTCTCAGAGGGCAATGGAGAGAACTATATTGTAGCTTGACCTATGGACCTACAAAAAAATTTTTTTCAAATTTAGGGGACCTAAGGGCCTACTCAGAAGGCTCATGGTCACTCAGAGGGCAATTGAGAGACCTATTTTGTAGCCTGACTTATGGACCTACTCAGAAGGCTCATGGTGTCTCAGAGGGCAATTGAGAGACCTATGTTGTAGCCTGACTTATGGACCTACTCAGAAGGCTCATGGAGTCTCAGAGGGCAATGGAGAGAGCTATATTGTAGCTTGACCTATGGACCTACAAAAAAAAATTTTTCAAATTTAGTGGGCCTAAGGGCCTACTCAGAAGGCTCATGGTCACTCAGAGGGCAATTGAGAGACCTATGTTGTAGCCTGACTTATGGACCTACTCAGAAGGCTCATGGTGTCTCAGAGGGCAATGGAGAGAGCTATGTTGTAGCTTGACCTATGGGCCTACTCAGAAGGCTCATGGTCATTCAGGGGCATTGGAGAGAGCTATGTTGGTAGTTTCCCTGCGTGATCGAATCAAAAATGAGGAGATTCGCAAGAGAACCAAAGTAACCGACATAACCGGTTAAAGTAGCGACAAGCAGGGCACATAGCGCGGAGAACCGACAGCTGTTTGGACAGAAAGATTCTGGAATGGCGACCGCGTACCGAAAAGCGCTGGTGTGGACGGCTGGAAGCCGATGGATGAGGGAGGCACAGGACCGCACAAGGTGACAATACTTGGAGAAGGCATATGTACAGCAGTTGACGTCGATTGGCTGATATGATGATGATGAATAAACTTTGTATGAATTATACAAGTTTTTTTTTATTTCATTTCAAATTTAATCGCGGACAAAGTCGCGTTTTACAGCTAGTTGTATAATGATTACATTCATATTGGTATCGTCGCAATTTCATTAAATTATTGTATTTTATCTCCTTAAATATAGGGTTTTATGTTGGATATCTATTGAATAATAATAATATTAAACGAACTTCCGGTGAATGTTTTACCTATTTCTTATATTATATTATATGGCAGGCAGTTTCTATATAGAGGCATGCGACTATAGACAGACACAGATAGTTTCAACTTTTCTTTAAAAACCACACTAGACATAACATTTTTCTTTTAGCGATGATCTTTACTTCAATTGTGCTTATCTTCAAGTGGATACCAATAATTTTGCGTAGTGCCACTAAATAAAAAAGAAAAAAACGTCAGCTCAAATCATCAACTTAAGACAGATGTTCATTTTTAATTCTCACAAACGTCGCATAAAATGGCCGCCGTATTACTAAAGTCTAAATCAAAATTGCATTACATAAGTTTAGCTTCTTCAAGTTAATATATAAACTGTGTGTGTTTCCGAAAACTAGCAACTGGTTATTGATAATTAATCACTTTCGCTTTGCTTGTTACTGACATCAACAGCATAACGGAAACTTAAGCAGTTATTACTTTGCTAATGAAGCTAACTAATATTATGTAAGTAATTGTCCAAATTATTCAGCTAGAATTTGAGAGAGATATTCACTAAAAGATTCTAGCATTTGGGAAACTATGAGACAGATAATCTTGCGGGGATTAGAAGATTAACACATACTAGTCTCATCAGGGAAAAGAGGATACAGTCTAAAATCCAAAGTAGCGGGTAAACAAAGTTGCGACAAAATTTTACCCATTGGGCAAACGTAATTTTATTGACTTAAATATTCCTTTATGGCTGAAATGTTAAGTTTGTAAGATATAATTTTAATTAAAGGGAGTCTCGGCTGGAATTTAGAACTAGACTCGACAAGTAAATCCCTTTAGCGTTTAACCTCCTAGGTATATACGGCTTGGCATTGAGTTTGATTGCAAGGTTTTTTATTCATCCTGTTGTAGAAATAAATAAAAACAATATTTGTAGCCCAAAATTGACACCCATACATAGAAGATGTAATGCACTGAACGAAATAACAGTTTAAAGGGCGGTTTCTGTCTCACCAAATGCTGGTACGACACTAGATAGTCACACGGGTTAGTAGCGAGGCAGCACTGATATTTTTAGTAGACTTAGCTTTTTTCCTTTTAGATAATACCTAATTATGTATCATCATCATAATATATCAGCCAATCGACGTCCACTGCTGAAAATAGCCAACGTCCACTCCTTCAAGTATTGCCACCTTGTGCGGTCTTGTGCCTCCCTCATCCATCGGTTTCCCGCCATCCTAACTAGGTCGTAATAATAATAAAAAAATGTATTTACTATTTTAGTAATTAAGTATTCAGCAATGAATTAAATTAATAACACTAGGTACAGATTTGCCACCGAGGCTGATAATAAACATATTTATACAGTGTAATAATTCATCATAACAGCCCATTAATGTCCCACTGCAGAGACGGGCCTCCTCCCGGGACGGAGGGATACTTAGTTGTAATAATTAAGAAGAAATATTACTATATTATTATATTTATATCAACCTCATAAAAATTAGGTCAATCTCGGGACGTCAAAGAGAAGTGACATTATACGGTGTTACAAAAGTGTTCTCACTTCATCCAACAAAATATAATAACAGTAAGTAAGTAAAAACGTTTAGTATTATTTGACTAAGTAAATCAGTCTAGTTTAAAACTTACAGAGAGTTACGCAAGCGGTAAAAGTTGAAGCGAAATCGATTCTGTCGAGAAGTTACCGAACGACGCACAAACAGTAAATTCACCTAATTCTCATAACTAGAAGCTTCTTTCAAACATTTCTTGTTAATCATCATAACAGCCCATTAATGTCCCACTGCAGCGACGGGCCTCCTCCCGGGACGGGGGGATACTTGGCCTGCTAATACGCTGGCCAAACCGATTGGTATAGGGTTTAATTCACGGATAGTCCCTTAGTCGGTTTTTACAACACCCATGGGATGAGATGTGGTGGTGTCATATTGTATTCTTACTCCGTCACCACACGGAGATTTCTTGTCAATATTGAAGCAAATTGCTGTAGAAAATATGTATAAAGAAAAAATAAAATATACATTGGGACAACCCATACAACTACATAGCACGGACCGATGACAGCTGGGACAGATATGTTATGAAAGGACTCAAGATGGGAGGAAGAGGAGAGGCACTGCGGGAAATCTATGGATGAGAGAGGCATTGGACCGCGTGCCGTTGTAATATTTGGGGAGGCCTATCTTCAGCAGTGGACGTCTGTTGGCAGATGTGATGTAGATAGAGATGATTTAAAGTAATAGACATTAACTGTTCATTAAAAATGCTTAATGGAGAATTTGACTGAACGCCATGACGAGAGGTTGAGCTGTCATTTATATATTTTTTACAAATTAATTTTTCAAAGATTTTGTGATGCAGATGCGGTTTTGCTTTGCAAGTTAGTCGTCAGTAAATAAATCTGATTCAATATGTAAGTGATTGGTGAATAGCTGGTGGCATCGAGGTCCGGCTGTTCCTGTCTCCGTTATACGCGTTCCCGTGAAGTTCTCCTGGAGGACAAAGAAAAGTGAAGCATCGACTTATTAATGTTGTTTTTTTTTTATAATTATGTATGATGATGTGTACTCTTATGTACTGAATGTCATATTAAACTCACTTGAAACTGGCAAATATGAACTTTGTTTATGAGGCCAATATTTAAGAATAAATAAATAAAAATGCTTAATTTGATTCTCTGTAACATTTTGTAAAACGAAACTTTTTCATCAAACTATCTAAGTGATTCTTTCTCAATGTTAAAGGCCCACTACGCCAGACCATCGTGGGTAGAGCAATTACATAATCAAATATCATGAGAATTACTAACATTATATGATGGCCTTGTTCTATCAGTGACTCATTATTGATATTTATTTATACTGTGTTTAGGGCGGCAAAACTTTACTTTTGGTATTATACATATTAATACATATTGAAAATGTGAAAATAAAAATAACAAAGGTATAAAATATTATAGAATTGTAATATTTATTTGTTATAAATATAAATTTACTTATTGGTAGTAGAATTTTTGAAAAAGAAATAAAAATTTACCAATATTGCATATTCGTGGGCTTGATAGCTGTGCATGGATAGCCGGTGTAAGACTACTAAAAAAGTTGTTATCCGAGTGATTGTCTTAAATATAATATTAATATTATATTTTATTAAAACTATTTAAGTCATATGGTTTTATTAACTTTAAAACTTTCCCGTTTCATTTTATTATTTATATACTCATTTGGTTTTAATCTAAAAAAATATTGGATTTCCATAAGTCATCCATTGAGTAACTTTAACCTATAATAATAACAACAGAAAATGGTTTTATATTTTAGTTTAAAAGATGTAACTAAATATAGTTCGACTAACAAGACGCTACTACGCATGCTCCTCCTTAACATTTTAAATTGCTGTCAAAGAAACAAAAGTCCCCAAGGATTGAAGGGCGTTATATTTAAGGATTGATCTTGATCGTTGCTAGGTAACTTTACCTCTGGCATTTTAAACTACATATTTCTATTTGATGTAGGCTAGCTTGACATTTGTACGATTAAAACTATGTAAGTTAGAAGTTAGAACTGGATGTAGGAAATCACCGTATATGGGATATAGATGACTGGGTATTGAAGAAACTAATTGAAGGGTAGTTTTTTTATTTTATTTTTATTTAAAACTTAAGTACAAAATCATGCACAAAGGCGGACTTAATGCCAAAGGCATTTTCTACCAGTCAACCTTAGGATGATGCAGAGACAGAGTATTACAACAGGTAGAAGCCAAGCTTTAAACTATTATTTTAATTTTAAATAAAATAAACCTAGTTTTCTAATTAAAAAACTGACTGAAACTACAGCTTTAGACTAATTTGGCAGTAATATGCTTACATCTTATTTGTTTTGGAGTCCGTTAAAAACTGGAAAATAAAGGATTATATACCAAAATAGAAAATGGGCTGTTGGAAAATAAGAACAAGAAAATGAAATACATCAATAAAGTGTCACGAGATAAGCTATTTGTTATAATACTAATCGTATAATGCTTCTTATAATACGTGAGAGTACAGTACATCCTCATCATACGAGATTTAGCTTTGAAATTACCACTGCAGGGGCCAACCTCCAATGATACAATACATGGTAACTTGGCTTAGTAATAACTTAGACAGATTCCCATCTAGCTATACTTACTACAGTCTATGTAGAGCAATTATTTTCATCTGTACACGGTTTAACAAAAAACTGTTATCGTCCATGTTAAAACATCCAAAAGCATATTGCATTTCCCGCTAAAAACGAAAACGAAAAACTCTCCGTCCAATCTGTTATCTAAAAGAAATATTAAGCAATAAACGTTTGCCAAAACGCTAAAGGATAACGTACGAATATGTGAAAACTACTGCGTAAAGTATATTTAGTAAGTATGCTACTGGGTGGTTTGGACACATTGAGAGAATGGATAAATATAAAATAAATATAAATATTCCTCACACATTCACACAACGCCATCTAGTTCCAAACTAAGCAGAGCTTGTACTATGGGTACTAGACAACGGATAAACATACTTAAATACATTTTTTTTAGGAGGATATTTTTTTTATGATAGGAGATTTAGAAAAGGAAATTAATTCCGCGAATGTTCTTGATCATGAAGGTGGAAGACGAACTAGAAAGACTTACAGGTGCATAATTGGTGACATTCATCAGAAAGGCCAACCACAAAACAATAACCTCCTAGCATGTCTATACCAGATGTAAAAGAACTCGGTTCTTTACAAAATACACCGAGACAATAATATGAAGTTCTAAACGATAAGTACTTGTTTGCGTGGAAATCGAACACGCAACATTGTGCATATATGGGACCGCTGCCTGGGACATCGATGCCAAATTAAATACTAGAAAGAAAGAAAAAATATTTAATTGGTGAAAACCAAGACACACACAAATTACACAATTTAACAAGCTCACAGAACACACAGAAGAAAAAAAAAGGAATACAATATAGAACGAATACAGAAAAAGTATTTTTTTCAAGAACGACGAACAAGACTTTGTGTGACCTGCCTGGTACACTAAAAAGGTCACAACTCAGCGTATGCCAAGACATGACATTCTGGCATATTCTCACACTGGAGGTGTACATCGGTGGTACTACCATTAAACAATGTCTCTTTTACTTTAACTTTACTATTCCATAAGCCAATAGAGGCTCGGAAGCTCCTCCAAAAATTATTATTATTGGCTTTACTATAATTTCCAAAAACATATGACCAAGCTAGATATTCATTCCATGCTTGTGTATTTAACATAGATAATCTACATTGTTTAACTTGTAGATAATAATTATATTAGCTTATGATCCTAAATAAACAAAGAAAGCTTTACTATTATGGCGTTCTGCTATCTATAAAATAAATCGATGTTTATTTTATACAATCAGATATTGTTTGTATTCAGAACTTAGTTGTAATATGATAAGGTTTCATCCCGGTGTGGTGAAGGAGTCTATATGCGGTGTCTCTACTCTACTCTACCCCAATTTATGCCACGTGTGGTGACGGAGTAAGAATACAATATGTCACCACCCCATCTCATCCCATGGACTATCCGTGAATATTATCTTTACGAAATAAAAAGAAGGAAAATTTGAAATTAAACCACAGGGTTTAATTTCTTATTTTGGTACAGACCAATCCATGGTATTAGTAAGCCAAGTATCCCTCCGTCACGGGAGGAGGCCCGTTCCTGCAGTGGGACATTAAAGGGCTGTTATGATGATAGTAAAAGTTGTAGATACATATAATATGTTTAAACGTAGAAATAACCCAGACCTAGACACTTATTTTCATGCAGACGAAGACTTACTCGGAGCGGGAAACGTACTTGTGACCTCTGCCTAACAGCCGTGGACTTAACCACCATGCTACAGAGGCCACCAATCGTTGTCCAGAACGATGATTTGCAGCAGTTTCAAATTTTAGCAGCATATACATTTGAGCTTGTTTGTTTTTTTATTTATTTATTTATTCATAAACAAAATCTTACAATTGTGTTTGAAGGAGAATATACACATACATCCATCTAAAAAAAACTCAGTTTCCATTTTGTGCTGAGTTTCTACTTAATTAATTATTGTGTAAGTTTGTGACCATAATAAATGTATTTATGTCTATATTGGTTAATAATTTACACATTTTTAAACCCAGTAACGTAAGGATTATTTAACAGCGTTTCCCAGAAGCAATTTTAAATCAAATAAATTCACCTCTCTTTTCATACCAAGTTTTCCGATAAAAGTAATATCGGTTTTTTTTAATACAGGAAACATATTTTCTGTTATGAAAACCGAAGAGTAGGTTACTTATTTAAAACATTATTTATGTTACAGGAATGATAAAATATGTCTTTTTGGCCTGGACTTTTTGCTTGTGACACCACACTTGAAACGAGGCTTGATAGAAACAAAAAAGTTCAATTACAATTCACGTGATCATTTCGTTACCATTTAAGCCTGATAAAACTCTACAAAACTGACAATTTAGAACAATAGCTAGTGTAATATTTATAGGACTATAAGACAACAGTTTATGTTTAGGTTAGGTATAGCTCTGACTACGCTAGGCTAGGTAGACAGAAGCTTAAAGTTTAGCGATTTCTCAAATTTTAATACATGAGCGCCATCTCTTGACGTTCATTAGTAAACTTCAATGTTACGATAAACAGTACCCAGTAAATTGCCACCACGCGTTTAAGTACTTGGTCATTTATTTTTAGTTTATTTAAATGATTTATAGTAAGCTTAACAATAAACTGAACGTACATTCTACCTCAGAAAGCAATTTGTGCCTCAAAAGTGAAATAACAAAACTCTTTTATTTGCCTGAATAATATAAAACAAAATTTGCAATCTAATGATTATGTTATGACATCAAGGACTCATTACAGACATGCATAGGTGCTCATCCGTGTGGTGACGGAGTCAGAATACAATAATATGTCACCACCCCATCGCATCCCATGCGTGTCGTAGAAACCGGCTAAAGAACTATAATCTGTGAATATTACCTTTACGTAGACAGAAGGGACACTTTGAAATTAAACCCTATACCAATCCGTCTGGCCAGCGTGGTATTAGTAGCCCAAGTATCCCTCCGTCAGGGGGGGAGGCCCGTCCCTGCAGTGGGACATTGATGGGCTGTTATAATAGGTGCTTCATCCCACCACCCGAAAGAGACCACAAGAAAAGCCGATTTATTACTAAAAATCAGATAGATTCGATTTAATTCTAATATCAGTTATATTATTTTGTTCTCTGAGAGAAAGAAAACTTAAGTCTTAATCATAGTCTTTAACCAAGTGGATTGCGCTCCAGCTACGATTAGACGCTAACTTGCACGAAAACGAGGTTCCGAAACTTACACTTTTTAAATATTTAATTCTTATTGCGCCTTCAAGTCTGCCTGTATTTTGCTATCTCTGGCCAGTTTTTAGTTCTTACAGAACTGATATTAATTGTACTTAGTACAGATTCCCAATTATTATTTATTTATTTAATCATCATACATTATTCTTACAGGGTATGCCCTAATACAATAATGTAGCTAAGTACTTAAAATTTATATGCAATTACCATAACATATTATTAAATCTATTATCCATATTAAAACCTTATATCTAATCTAATATATAATAACTATTTTACCTACTTAATTATTAAAAGTTAAAATCTGGTTGTTATACTAACAACAACGCGAGCAAAGTTGAAGGCAATATTTAGTTTGACATAAAACCAAAGAGAGCCGTTAAATTATATGCATAACCAAGACTCAATTTCTACAGATATCATGGTTTACATCATAAAGTTTAATATTTAACGGATATTAGAATGAAATCAGTTTTATAACTGAAACACTTAGAAACTCCATCTACAAGTTATCATAACTTTTACTGCCAATCAAAGTACATTATTTAGTGTTTGTCTATAGTTTAGAATTATGTATAAAAGAGCGGGGATTGATATTAAGTTAATTACCTGCCGGCCCGAAACGTCCTTTGTCGGTCGACTCCAACTGAGTTCATTGATTCCGTTTCTGCGCCCCCTTTGCTCCTATAACGCAAACCAATATCAAAGACCCCTCGATCTCTATAATAACTCCCAACTATTTTAATGTTTTATACGGCAGAAGGGGGGAGGGCAGGCCAGCTTTACTGGTCGTTCACAGCCAACATGTGTTTGTGGCATTGGCCTCTACGAATTGTTGATACAATTTAGACTTTATACAATCGATTTAAAGTTTAATTCAGATTGTGTGATTAAAGTAGATATTTAGAAAATTACTTTTGTGTAAACTTGTCAAGAAAAATATCTATGAGAAATTAATTACATAATAATAAAGATGTTAGATGTTTCGATAGTATTAAATGGTTTTTGTTTTACGCGTGGGAGGTCTACTAAGTGTGGTTTGAGTTGCTCTTGGCCTACCTTTTAGCACTTTTTAACAAGGTTCATCCATTCACTTCTTACTGACCTACGTACATAAAATATTGATACAAAGAAACATTGATTAATTTAGGCTTGGAGGGACTATAGGCTTGAAGTTAATCATTTCTTGACGTAAAGATATTTTACTACTATATTCTGAATGTATCGTTTCAAATTTATATCGATACATAGAATCAGTTCATACCAGTCAATGTCAAATATTCATTTAGGTTACGATTATAAAGGTCAAAAGAAAATATAGGTAAGCAAAACTATATCATCTTTAAAGAAAAAAAATTGGAAGATGATTTATGATTTATGTTTTTTTTGGCCTATTAGCATATTTTGTTGTACCTATATAACTTTACTTTTAACATTACTTTTTACTTTTAAAATTTTTAGATATTAATGGTTGTCTTGTCGCTGTCCTTGTTGATCTGTATTAAAATAGTGATAATACAAATGTTGTGCTAACCTGTAATTTAAAATCATTCATGTATAGTTGTTTTAATATTCTGTAATAGTTGCTTAGTATGTATTTTAGTTGTTAAGCCTTAAATAAATAAATACTTAATGACAAATGGTCGTGTAAGGGGTTGTTGTGAGATCGCAGATTCAAATTCCACACTGGACAATTATTTATGCAACCAACAAACATAGTTTTAGCTACAGGTCAAGTTTACCCACATGAAGAAGACTTATCTCCGCAGGGGGGGCAATCATAGGCCACTATTATTACTAATAACATAAAATAAACTATTCTTATCTCTTATCATACAACTCACATATATTACAGATAAGCTAAATGTTATCTATCGGCATGACAATGTGCAGTGATGTTTGTGTTTTGTTTTTGTTTTAAAAATATGTCAAAATTGACAGTTTAACTGATGTTATTTTATCCCTATGCATGAGTTATCAACCGTTGGGGCAGAAAGGTTCTGGAGTGGCGACCGCTTACCGGAAAACGCAAGGTGGGGAGACCCCTCACACGGTGGACCGACGACCTCGTAAGGATGGAGGGATGCCGATGGATGAGGGATGTGCAGGACCGCACAAGGTGGCAATATTTAGAGAAGGCCTATGTCCAGCAGTGGACGTCAATTGGCTGAGATGATGATATGAGGAGAATTCCTGTGTTTTTTATGAGTAAGATACGGAAAAATGGCTATCAAACAGAGCAGTCTTGATACCACTTGTCTATACCTAAAAGGTTTCGGAATATTATAAAAATAATTTTCTCCCAAAAATGTGAAAGTAAACGGTTCATCATAACAGCCCATTAATGTCCCACTGCAGGGACGGGCCTCCTTCCATGACGGAGGGATACTTGGCCTACTAATACCACGCTGGCCAGGCGGATTGGTATAGGGTTTAATTTCAAGTTTTCATTCTTTCTATGTAAAGGTAATATTTACAGATCGTCCTTTAGTCGGTTTCTACGACACCCATGGGATGAGATGGGGTGGTGACATATTGTATTCTTACTCCGTCACCACACGGATTTAATTTCACGGAAAGTAAACGGCGTTGGCAAAATTTAAATACGTTTTTCTGTCAGGGTAAAGTAGCTAGTAGTTAAAAGGTCTCCGTGTGTTGACGGAGTAAGAATACAATATGTCACCACGCCATCTCATCCCATGGGTGTCTAAGGGACTAAGGGACTATGTGTCAATATTATCTTTACGAAATAAAAAGAAGGAAAACTTGAAATTAAACCCTATACCTATCCGTCTGGCCAGCGTGGAATTAGGCCAAGTATCCCTCCGTCATGGGAGGAGGCCCGTCCCTGCAGTGGGACATTTATGGGCTGTTATAATAAAAGTAGCTAGTGCAATTTCTGAACTACAAGACAACTTCGGTATACAGTAAGCAACGGATTGATTGTGCTCTACAACTTGCCATCTGGTTGGCTACTTGCTAAACTTTTATTTCTTTCTATCATTTCTTTTATTAAAAAAATCTTAATTCGCAAATTGGATGAATAATGCAAAATGTTAGTAACGAAGTCTGTAGAAAAGGCAATAAATTATTTGTATAACACACTCTCAATACTTTAAAATGTTTTTCAATAAGTTTAATTTCGCATTCGAAAAAAAACGGCCGTTTTTGTTTATAGTGCAAATTTATTGGCGGCGGCGCTAGAGCCATGTAAAGGCCTTTAAGCATTCTCTAATAACTGTAAAGCTGTAGCAGCTTTAACAATTAGTTATAAATAACATGACAATGTTTTTAAACGCTACCTACTGATTATTTCTCGTCTCTCGCTTCTCCGCACAGCAGCTGTTAAGGAGTGGTAAAACTAGCTCTTGATCAGCTTTCGTAATTCTATCAAGCAAACAGCTGACAGATTATTATATAGATCATAAGGCGCTAGTAAAACCACTTGTTAAACAAGCATGTGCTGTATGTGACAAGTTTAGTATCTATGATTAGTGTTTGGTGTTATTTAACGGGTTGCTTAAAGTGTCAATTTGGACTTTTATGTCGTTTGTGATAGAATGAAGCGTCATGACGAGGAAATGATGATCATGATAGCTGGAATACAAACCAGCCGTCCCGTCGGAAACGAACTTATCCAGATTTTACAGACTTTAGTATTACATATTTGGAAAAGTAAAAATGCATGGAACAAATAACTTAAGTTAGTACCAATTAAGTACCATTTGTTACACAACGAGGTGCGCTTATCAGTGGGACATTACAAGGCTGTTAAACATAATATTTATTTACCACATTCAAAGTGCATAACAGGTACAAAACATTATTTCCGTCTGTAATACAAACTAAATGCCCCGTTAGTTGCATTGTTGCTCGTGTGGAATGAAAAGCAGCTGTTTATAGCTTTAAGTTTACATACAATTGAGTTGGAAGTATAGAAGCCTTGCCTTATAAGGTTGTGTGCGAGGCAACCTCTTTTTTACAAAGTTGTTAGGGATCAGGATGTACTGGACTTTTTCTTAGTAAAAATATAATAAAATATACTTAATACCTATTTCTTAGAAAGGAGAATGTTTTTTTACTAGGAGCTTTGGGCTAAAATAAGAATTGCTCCCCCCACGTTTGTAACCATTGTACATTGACTTATACCATTGAGCTTATTACATGTTTAAGGAATCAACAAAATTCGCCCCACAGAAATCTAGATATCAGCTGTTCAAAAAATTAAAAGCCCTGTGGCATTCCAAGCAGTTATCTACTAAAAAGTCAGTCTGTCCCCAGGTACCAACTAGGTTCATTACAAAGATTGATACGTAAGCAACATTTTCTTCTATGGAATCTACAAAATTCGCCCTACAGAAATCTAGATATCAGCTGTTCAAAAAACTAAAAGCCCTGTGATACTCCATGCAAAAGTTATTTACTAAAAAGGCAGTCTGTCCCCAGGTCACCAACTAGGTCTGTTACAAAGATTAATACGTAAACAACATTTTCTTCTATGGAACCAACAAAATTCGTCTCACAGAAATCTAGATATCAGCTGTTCAAAAAATTAAAAGCCCTGTGGCACTCCAAGCAGTTATCTACTAAAAAGTCAGTCTGTCCCCAAAACACCAACTAGGTTCATTACAAAGATTGATACGTAAGCAACATTTTCTTCTATGGAATCTACAAAATTCGCCCTACAGAAATCTAGATATCAGCTGTTCAAAAAATTAAAAGCCCTGTGGTACTCCATGCAAAAGTTATTTACTAAAAAGTCAGTCTGTCTCCAGGTCACCAACTAGACAATGATTGATACGTAAACAACATTTTCTAACGGTAATAACTGGCTGTTAAGAGGTAGGGTACAATCTAGGCATGATACTATCCATGGATTGTGCTGGATGGTTAATGCTTTATTGTATCGTGCACATGCCAAGAACCATACAATAGATATAACATGAGCATAATATGTTCCCAACGTACGTCTGCCAATCTTCCAGAAGCAGTAATAATGACATATGGCTTCTAACCCAATATTGTCTGCATTGATAAGTGTGTGTTTAGTAGTGTGTAATTAGTTCGACTACGGGTATGCCTAGATAGGGCCCGCCTTTAATGGCGGGAATCGCCGGAGGGGGACTGGACGCAAAGGCTCTGCCGGTTTTCCAGGCCCCCTCCTTGTAGGCGATGAAGGAGTGCGGCTGGGGACTTTTAGTGGGTATAGGCATTTTACCCCAGTGTAACAAAAAAAAAACGGGTATGCCTAGATTGTACCCTACCTCTTAACAACCAGTTATTACCGTTAGAAAATGTTGCTTATGTATCAATCTTTGTAATGAACCTAGTTGGTGACCTGGGAACAGACTGACTTTTTAGTAGATAGCTGCTTGGAGTGCCACAGGGCTTTTATTTTTGAAGAGCTGATATCTAGATTTCTGTGGGGCGAATTTTGTTGATTCCTTAGAAGAAAATGTTGTTCACGTATCAATCTTTGTAATAGACCTAGTTGGTGACCTGGGGACAGACTGGCTTTTTAGTAAATAACTTTTGCATGGAGTGCCACAGGGCTTTTAGTTTTTTGAACAGCTGATATCTAGATTTCTGTGGGACGAATTTTGTTGGTTCCATAGAAGAAAATGTTGTTTACGTATCAATCTTTGTAACAGACCTAGTTGGTGACCTGGGGACAGACTGCCTTTTTAGTAAATAACTTTTGCATGGAGTATCACAGGGCTTTTAGTTTTTTGAACAGCTGATATCTAGATTTCTGTGGGACGAATTTTGTTGATTCTATAGAAGAAAATGTTGTTTACGTATCAATATTTGAAATGAACCTAGTTGGTGACCTGGGGACAGACTGGCTTTTTAGTGATAACTGCTTGGAGTGCCTCAGGGCTTTTTATTTTTTTAACAGCTGATATCTAGATTTCTGTGGGACGAATTTTGTTGGTTCCATAGAAGAAAATGTTGTTTACTTATCAATCTTTGTAATGAACCTAGTTGGTGACCTGGGGACAGACTTTGACTTTTTAGCCCAAAAAAAACATTCTCCTTTACCCCGTTTATACTCATAAACGCCTCTTAAATTTTAGTCAATTGATTCGCTTGAATTCCTACGGTTTTTCTTAGCATAAGGTTAGTTTGACTAATAAATATCTCGCTACATACTCATAAAAACCTCTAAAATTTTAGTCAATGATTAGCTTAAATTCTTACGGTTTTGTTTGGCATAAGGTTGATTTTGCTAATAAAAATCTCGCTAAGCAGTGACTAAATTTATGAGGCGTTTTTGAGTAAGGAGGTTAGGCAGCGTCCTCTAAACCTAAATTAAGCAGAGCTTGTGGTATGTGTAAAAGACAACGGTTAACATAAATAATTATGCATAAAACCAGACCAATGTAAAGTTTAATTGAACAAAAGATTACATTGAGCAAGAATTGAACCTTTGCGTAGTTCTATAATCAATACATTTAAGACCTATTCGTCACCGAATAGGTAATTATTGTTATCATCACCACCATCATCATAACAGCCCATTAATGTCCCACTGCAGGGACGGACCTCCTCCCATGACGGAGTGATAATTGGCCTACTAATACCACGCTGGCTACACGGATTGATATAGGGTTTGATTTCAAGTTTTCCTTTTTTTATTTCGTAAAGATAATATTGACGAATAGTCGGTTTTTACGACACCCATGGGATGAGATGGGGTGGTGACATATTGTATTCTTACTCCGCCACCACACTGAGAGCTAATAATACCATAATATATTTTTATTGATATAGGCTTTGCAAAAAAGCTCCGCAGATATCCGTATCACGATTCTATGTGTGCTAAAACGCTTTTTCCTTCCATCAGTAATTCAGTAAACGTCTCAACAGTGTTCCATTTATGGTCCGATATAACATCGTGTACCACAAGTTAAGTATATTTGTCGTTGAACTCAATATAATAACAATTGAACACCGGATATCTACCTGAATTAAACAAAGGGCAGTGCGGACCATCGTATGGCTGTTTACAAATACTATTCTTGTGATTGTGACCTTGGCTCGTGACGGAATATTACCTGATTATTGTTCAGCATGTTAGATTCCGTGTGGTGACGGAGTAAGAATACAATATGTCACCACCCCATCTCATCCCATAGGTGTTGTTAAAACCGACTAAGGGACTATCTGTGAATATTATCTTTACGAAATAAAAAGAAGGAAAACTTGAAATTAAACCCTATACCAATGCGTCTGGCCAGCGTGGTATTACTTAATCTCTGGATCTAATGAACCGATTTTAAAAATTCATTCTGTCTTGAATAGTCTATTTGTCGGGGAGTATCATAGACTATAATATAGTATCACGCTATAACTAATAGGAGTGGAACAATAATGAAATATGTTTAAAAAAGCACGGGTTAGCTAGTAGAGTACAAATTAATACAAAGAAACTACATAGTACTAAGTAGTTTATGAGTATTTTTACAAACCTTACGGTTTCCTAGTACTTAACTTCTTAACGGATGACTAGGTGCGATTCCCGTTAAGCTATCGAGATATGATTGCATGAATATAATTGCTTGCAGGACCGCAATGGAAAAAAAATCCTTTACTCTTTTGTTTATTATGTATTCTTTCAGTTCAGAGTCAGATGCTACACTTTTTTCCTATAGATTCCTTTTCATTTCAATAATCGAATCGAATCTAATTTGAAATTCGAAAACAAAGTACAAAGTCGATTCTGGAATCTCTTCCTCTTAGAAGTAGTTACACAGTATTCGATTTCTGTAAATATCGATTGTCAGAAACATTAGAAGTGAGAAGGGCAACTTTACGTGCTCTTAGTAACATTTAGGGGTGTGACGTTTTTGTTCGGCCCCTATCTGAGTATTTGACCGCGTAACAATCGATCTAATACACCCTGCTATTAGTACGAAATAACAATAAATATACTTTAAAAATAAAATAAAATAAAAAATACTTTACGTTTGATTCATTGAAAGAGATGGCGATTTGAAAAATTAAGGTTTTCGTAAGTAGTTATGTTAGTAACGACATCTATTCGAAGTAATGTGAACAGTAACTCTGAAATTAGTAATTAAAAAAGAACTGCCTTCGTGGCTAAGAAGCACCCTGCAAGGTTGAGGGCTTAAGGCTAAATGATCTATGTGTATTTTAATTTCATCATATAAACCAATGGATGTCCACTTTGTACGGTCTTGAGCGGTGTAGAATACTTTGGTTATCCTGCAAATCTCTTCAATTGTGATTCTATCAAGCAGGGAAACTCTTAATGTAGCTCTCTCCATTGCCCTCTGAGTGATAATAAGCCTATTAATATCATATCTGAACTAATTCCTAGATTAGTCCAGGAGTACTTAAAAAATATGTAGAAAATAGATCGTATGTTTTCACCAAGATAATATAATGGCAACTAGAATCAAGTCCACAAATTTCCCAAGTAAGCTCTCCCACCGTTATCGTTAACATAAGTCTGGACCATTTGGGGAAACTTACGTCCTCTAGCGGTCATTATTTACAATCTTTTATTTTGATCATGAAACTTTGAATTGAGGTAAAAATATCTGCGTGCGAATTATCTTTTTTGGTTAGTGTATGAACAGGATATTTGTGCTGCTATATCTTAATACAACGTATTCTCTAACATTTTTTAAATTATTATTAATCTTGAAATATTAATTATTATTTACTTAAATAACATATTATAAGTATTATAATATACTTTATCACCGTACAGTAAAAAATAACATGTAGATTAAAAATCATTATTTGATTTAGATTGCGCTACTCGAGTACTTACTATTCACGCTCTATACAAAATTTTGAATGCATGAATATGCAATGTTTGCATTGTTTTGAGTGTTTTCTTAGTATTTACAAATATATTTATAAGAGTACAAGAAACAGGATCATGACAAGTGGTGTTCTGTCGTCTCTGCCTACCCCGGACGGGATAAGGCGTGAGTTTATGTATGTATGTATATAAAAGTACCATGTTTATACAATGAAACATTTATATCTACCAACTTTTCCGTCTGTTAGTTCTGTAGTAAAGTTTCATACTTTTTTTTCCGCTCCACTTAAGTAGTTTTCAACGACCCAATAGGATAGTGACATTTTGTATTCTTACATCTTTTTAATAACATATCGAGACTTAACAAAAGTGCCTTACAACATCTACTCCTGTTTGATTTACTAATACAAGGAGACAACGCAAGGATATTCTGTCTTTCTCGCACGTTAATATTCTTCGTATTTTCATCCTTATCGCACTCGTTGTTAAGGGCATCAAGCTATGAATGGTAACCCACCCGTGTCCCAAGTCTGTCATAAAAACCGCTAAGGGATTGTAGAGCGCCAAATAGCTATACTGAATTAACAAGAAATATATTTGCGGTTCTCCGTGTGGGACGGAGTAAGAATACAATATGTCACCACCCCATCTCATCCCATTGGTGTCGTAAAAACCGACTAAGGGACTATCCGTGAATATTATCTTTACGAAATAAAAAAAAAGGAAAACTTGAAATTAAACCCTATACCAATTCGTCTGGCCAGCGTGGTATTAGTAGGCCAAGTATCCCTCCGTCACATGAGGAGGCCCGTCCCTGCAGTGGGACATTAATGGACTGTTATGATATTCGCGGTTTACCACTTAGATAAAGATTTACAGGGTATTGAGATAATTAATAACAATCCTTACACTTTCACGCAACGGTCATTGGACATAAATTAAGCAGAGCTTATACTTTGAGTAATATGTATATAGAAAACCTTATCATCTGAGTAGGTACTATAAAGAGTAAGAGCAATAATGTTCATACACACAAAGATTTGCATTAAGCGGGAATCGAACGCGAGACCTCTGCGTAGCAGTCATGTTATATAACCACTACGCCATAGAGGTCGTCGTCCAATGTATTTGCAATGAGCTTTAACCACTACACCACAGAGGTCGTCAAAAATTGATCATTAGCTGAAATTTGTCCTTTGGCAAGTCTTATGGCTAACGCAGACCTGGACGGCATGGCAAAGTATTTTAATTTTTACTAATGGAAATTCAACCGTACTGTTACAGAAATACGACATAAATTGCTATGCTTTAAAATGATGCCGCGGCATTGAAAGGGATTTTTCAATGCCGCGGCATCATTTTAAAGCATTACAATACGAAACACATAGGTAAACCTTGTCATAGAGTTTTAAAGCTGTTTACTTATTTTGCTATAGTATTTTTTTCCATAGCCTATATCCCTTCTATCTCTATCCACTCAAACAAAACCTAACACTTTTTGCTATAACTTATTACGTTACGAATCCGACACAAAATTCCTGAAACATCACGAAGATAATATAAAAGAATTTGTTATTTTGTTACGCATAAATAACATCGACCTTTCCGAGTACCACAGCAACTAATCAAGCTAGACACTCATGTACTAATACCTTGAAATAAGACACAATTTCAAATGAAAATGTTTAACTTGATATTGTGTTGCTGTGTGTACAAGATCTCGTCCTGATTACATAAAATCATCGTCACTGTATTTACAAACAATAATATAATGTTATTGTAAACAAAAACGTCACACGTTATCTAACAATCTAGGTAAGTACCTATACATTATTTACACTACTTTATTATTTACCTACTACTTTGACACTAGCGACATCTAGTATCAAATTAAACACTATATTATTATCATGTTCTTGTATGGCGAGCGAGTGCCCTGGAGTCCTGAAATACAGGGTTTCCCTAGTTTAGGCTTCACTTCACCTCTCATAGATTTTGTGGTGGAAAATAAAAATTTTATTTATTTAAAACAGACCTTTTTTTCATCCAATTAATTATTGTTTTGATTCTATTTAGAGGAAATGTCAACGCCATTGTAACCTTCTTAAACCTAAACCTATAGAAAAAGAGAAAGACTCATGGCGTCGGACCCTGAACCATACTACATAGGTACTTGTAAGACTAAGTCATAGTACAAAGACTAAGTACTAGACAACTAATCGACTTAAATGCTTTTTTTATTCCTTACACATTCACTCAATGCCATCTTGTCCCACACTAAGTACAGTTTGCATTATGGGTATTACTAGACATAACATTAAATACTTTGTTTATTTTTGTAAAAAAAAAAAAATACATTGAAAGAAAGTTGAAATTTTTGGAGCAGGCCTATCTCAAGCAGTGGACTTCCATTAGCTGATATGATGATGATGATATAAGGAATCAGCCAGACCAAATCGAACAGCCATATTCATGCACACAAAGAATTGCATTGACTGCTTATCAAACCCGAGACCTGTACTATAAGTACCTACTACACTAAATAGGCCACCTGCTTTTTAATTTTATTTTTATTTCACCCATACGTCACAAAGTTTTTTTTAATGGATAGTAGTCATCGATAAGTAAACCGATATCCCTGTCGAAATAGCCTCTTTTTGTGTGAACTGTGAAAAGGCATTCATTAGTGTGTGTAATTTTACTGGAATGTGTGCGTTTGACGACCTTTACCTATGTATTTCACATGCTACAATCCTATTTAACAACTCGCTTAATATTGCTGGCTTTGTTACTTATAACTTTGAAGTTAGTTAAACAAAAAGAGCAATGTATAACGAACTTATTCGTTGTACAGTATTACATATCGCGTCCCGAGGGCCAGCTGTGCGGTCGCGTTGATAATCATGTTCTGTTTCGTTTTCCTACCGTTGAGCTTGTACATCTTGGCTCGCTTCTACATCAAACATTGGCTCAAACATTTGTAAAACATTGTTTGTGATTAATTGAAAATTAACCAACATTGTGTATAACGATTTCGTAGTAAGTTATAATGTATGTGTATTGAGTTACATATCGGGCATTTACATACTTTATTAAATAAAGATGAGTTTGTTATTTCATTATGATAAGTCAAAATACGTCTACGTAAATGTTTAGCCATCGTGAGCCTCTCACATCTATCGCCACCTTTATAAGGTCGAAAGTGGTGAGTTATTTTAGCCTACTCTGAGTTTTCCGTTACGCGCTGACCATTCCAGAACAAGGTCCCTTTAAGAAATCTTAGTTGTTATATCGATCCCTTTGGTAATTTTCGCGAACTCCTCATTACCACAATGACCGGTGATTCTTTAGTCTAAGTGACAAGGCCTACATTTATATAGCGAGCAAGTCCCTGTTCCATAATCGATTACTAGCAACGCGATAAGCGTAGATAACTGGATTTAATTAATACACAAAACTGTTGAATTATTCAAGAGTTAAATAAAACATTGGTTTTATCATGACAACAATGTTTTCTGACCTTGGCCTAACCGTTAAGGTACGAAGTATCGCTTCCGCCCGCAAATATATTTGACATCCTGTGCCCGAATTCTAACAGGATTATATTATGAGTTTGCCTTTAGGTAGGTAGTATTATGTCCTACATTATTACTGTGACACTTATGAAAACAATCATTAGAAGCTAGTGAAAATACAAGGCTCTAAGGCGTAACAGCTTATGTCTAGATGCAGCGCCGCTATGGTCTGGCGTTGCAGACATCTAGTGGGCCTGTTCCTCGTCTGGAACTTATTACAATAAAAAAAAATTAAGAATTAAATGTAGGTATACCATATTCATCTGGGCTTGAGAAATTTGGTAAACAAACAAAAAAATGGGTCTTTTTACTGTCACGGTTACTCATTTATAGATAATTATAATCTATGGCCACGATGAAGACTCGAAAATTATTAAAAAATATGAATATTTTAATGTCTTTACAATAAAATAGAAATTTCATTACATAATATGTTTAAATAATTTAAATATTATAATAAGATCACCAAGTAATCAATTTTTTTTTTTTCCTTATTTAACATTACATACGAACGGAACGACAATGATGAAGAGCCTACAATTGTCAATGTCTTAAATGTCATATATCGCATTAATATGTCATATCAGAAGAAGAATAATATTACAAATTGATGGGATTATTGAAGAATTTGATAATTAATTTATAATACAAGCTGGGAACAGTTTTTCTGAATCTAAATTAGAAGTTTCCGATTAATAGAAATTGAAAATAGTGTTTAAAAGCAATTTATAAATTCGTAAGTTTCATTTATATATTCTGCTTCTCAATAAACTTTTATTGCCTTAATTCAAGCATTATTTACTAAATTCACATTTTCTTATCCAGGTAGAATACACCTATTTATATTTACACAGAGTTATTTATTGTTTAGTTATGTTTTTAGTGAATTTTTTTTGAAAACCGCGGCGTTTTGGCAGTTTGACAGATTTGACATGTTTATACTTTTTCTCATGCTATCTTGAATAGGATATACATAGTAGTAATCCGCTTGTCGTTGACGCGTTCGATATTTAAATTCATATTTTATTCTAAATTTGATTTTAGGGCGCTATTATATTTTTTTTTATTTATACACGATGGCTTAAGCTTTGCGCCAAGGGGTAAATGAATATACTTAACGGTATTTTGATATGTATTTTGTTAGCAGTGTTTATTGTGTGTTTTTTTAATTCATTGTTACTCTTTACTGAAGGTAACATAATGCGTGTGCTAGAAAACTGTTAAGTTAAGGGTTTGGGTAAAAGATACAGTGTACTTGAACTTATGGCCTACGATCGTAGATTCAACAGCTATGCAACTATTACTGTTTATATGTAAACATAATAGACATTTTTTTAGGAATGATACCATTGCTTGAAGCTGTCGTTTTCTATATATTATATTGTTAGGAGAATTAGAAGAATAGCTGGCCACTTTTTAGTAACATTACCGCTCGACGAGTAAAAATGACATTACTCTATGGTTAGATGGATATTGTGTTTAGGCGGAGAAAAGGGGTGGCTATTGCTAGATTGGCGGGAATTAATGAATGGTTGTCATTTTAAGTTTAAAGTATTAGATTGTTATTTAATTATTTTAATGAGATTATAATTTGTAAAGGTTTATAGTTGTTCTTTTTAACATATTCTCCTTGTTCCTAAAATCAGAAGTGGGATAAGAAATTCACGTTTCTAATCCGCTTTTGGCTATTCAATTGTAGTAAGTGCTGTATAAGTATTGGTGAGTACGTTCCAATTTGTTTGTAAAACAGTATTTGCAATAAAGTGATTCTTTTTATTTTGTGTATGGGTACTTATTTGCCCGGCGAAATATTTTCTTGCTTTAGGCTATGATTACATGATATGACTTTGTAATTACTCAGTGTAATGTTACTTGTTTTGCTTTCACATTAGTATACCAAGTTCAATTCTTATAACCTGTACACTGATAAATTTTATTAAAAATTGAAACTTAGTTTAAAATGCTTAACAATAGTCGTAAAATCAGAAAAGCCGCTTTAGAAATCGTAACTCGCGTTCTAGAATCATGCTCAACTCTGAGAATAATAGTGATGCTAATAGTGATTCAAGTTCTAGGCACCGAAAGTCACTATTCTCGGAGCACACATAGACACGATTTCCTTAACTTGTTAACTACTCAAATGCATAAAATTTTAGATCGTTTAACTGCAATGGAAGGGCAACGTTCGTCTCTGCCACTGCGGCCACACGTCGTGACACACACCGTGTGCCGGCGCGTCTACGGAGACGCCCCAGCCGCCGCTCGTCGTGTGTCGTCGTGTCTGCATGACGCCACAGCGGCCATATGCCGTGTGTCGGTGCGTCTGCAGATGCGCCACAGCAGCCACACAGTGGCTGCACTTCGTGCCACACGTCGTGTGTCGTCGCGTCTGCATGACGCCACAGCGGCCTTATGCCGTGTGTCGGTGCGTCTGCAGATGCGCCACAGCAGCCACACAGCGGCTGCACTTCGTGCCACACGTCGTGTGTCGTCGCGTCTGCATGACGCCACAGCGGCCATATGCCGTGTGTCGGTGCGTCTGCAGATGCGCCACAGCCGCTGCACTTCGTGCCACACGTCGTGTGTCGTCGTGTCTGCATGACGCCACAGCGGCCATATGCCGTGTGTCGATGCGTCTGCAGATGCGCCACAGCAGCCACACAGCGGCTGCACTTCGTGCCACACGTCGTGTGTCGTCGTGTCTGCATGACGCCACAGCGGCCATATGCCGTGTGTCGGTGCGTCTGCAGATGCGCCACAGCAGCCACACAGCGGCTGCACTTCGTGCCACACGTCGTGTGTCGTCGCGTCTGCATGACGCCACAGCGGCCATATGCCGTATGTCGGTGCGTCTGCAAATGCGCCACAGCAGCCACACAGCGGCTGCACTTCGTGCCACACGTCGTGTGTCGTCGTGTCTGCATGACGCCACAGCGGCCATATGCCGTGTGTCGGTGCGTCTGCAGATGCGCCACAGCAGCCACACAGCGGCTGCACTTCGCGCCACACGTCGTGTGTCGTCGTGTCTGCATGACGCCACAGCGGCCATATGCCGTGTGTCGGTGTGTCTGCAGATGCGCCACAGCCGCTGCACTTCGTGCCACAAGTCGTGTGTCGTCGTGTCTGCATGACGCCACAGCGGCCATATGCCGTGTGTCGGTGCGTCTGCAGATGCGCCACAGCAGCCACACAGCGGCTGCACTTCGTGCCACACGTCGTGTGTCGTCGTGTCTGCATGACGCCACAGCGGCCATATGCCGTGTGTCGGTGCGTCTGCAGATGCGCCACAGCAGCCACACAGCGGCTGCACTTCGTGCCACACGTCGTGTCTGCATGACGCCACAGCGGCCATATGCCGTGTGTCGGTGCGTCTGCAGATGCGCCACAGCAGCCGCACGTCGTGCCTCACGTCGTGTGCCGGTGCGTCTGCATGGCGCCACAGCTGCCACATGCCGTGTGCCGGTGCGTCTGTACTAGAACGCACTAGTAGTCGAGGTCAGGTACAGCCGAGCAATTAAGGTAAGCCCGATCCAAACTAGTTGTCGTAGTGAATCGATGTGTCATTGGTTACGACCGGTGTCCCGATTCAACCTAGTTGTTGTTGTGAATCGATGTGTCATTGGTTACGACCAGTGTCCCGATTCAACAGTTATTTGTGTGTATTGTTTTTCTGGTGTGATAAGCTAACGCCGTGCCTATGTCACACAGGCTGAGTTTGTATGATAAGCTAACGCCGCCGTGCCTATGTCATACAAACGAGGACGCCGCATGGTACGCTAACGTAGTGCCTCTGCCATGTGTGAATATTGATTTGCTTGTGTGATAAGCTAACGTCGTGCCTATGTCACACAAGCTATTCTAAAATGGTACTCGTGGTAGTGGTCTCACTACTAGGCATGTATGTAATACACACATCAAAAAAGTCTAAGCAACATGCATGATATTACAAATTTACCATTTATATTAATTTATTTTACCATTTATTTTAATTATAACGTTGTATTTTATTTTTAAAATAATATTTTTAGGGTTCTATGATGTAAAAATAACGGCTGTTTTCTTTATAAGTTCTTTTAATAACAGAAATTAACAATATTAGAATATACAGGTACATAAGAAACTAAACTTTTTTTTTACAAATTGAAATTTCTTAAGAAAATGAATTTATTGTGAAAGAATAGGACAATTTAATACAAAGTATGGCCTCCTCTGCTATTCAGAACTTGTCGGCAACGATTATTCATTGAATTAATGAGACTGTTTATGTCATCTTGCGGTATTCGCTCCCAATGGAATTGTAGCAAATCCTTCAGCTGTTGGGTTGTTGTCACTCCGTCCAAGTCCTTCAAAACACGTCTCTGGAGCATGTCCCATGCGTGCTCGATGGGGTTGAGGTCTGGCGATTGTGCAGGCCAGGGCAATACCTGGATGTTCTCCGTTGCCAAGTATTCACTGGTTCGCCGAGCTGTATGTGAACGCGCATTGTCATGCATTAACGTAAAATCGGAGCCAAAGGTTTGTGCAAATGGATGGACATAAGGTCTGAGAATATCCTCAACGTAATTTTCAGCGTTCATGTTTCCATTTACAAAAACGAGCTCAGTTCGCCTGTTCTTCATAATACCCGCCCATACCATAACTGTTGAGCCGCTGTATGGATGAACTTCCTGAACGCACCTGAGTCTTTCAGTATTTCCGGGTCGACGGTACACTCGCACCCTTCTTGTATCAGGCCTAAACCCGAATCGCGACTCATCGGAAAACATAATTTTATCCCATTGTTCCTGGGTCCATGTTATGCGTTCTCTACACCATTCATTTCGACGAGCGCGATTCCCGTGACGTATCGGTGGGCACCTGATAGGGCGTCGAGCTCGTAGGCCGTACTCATGCAGTCGATTTCGCACAGTTTGGGGACTTACATCAACACCACTTGAATTTTGTAGCCTCAAACTTATCTCTCGAGCGGTTAACATCGGCTGGCGTCTTGCAGTCAGTTGTATGTACCGGTCTTGCCGAGTGGTTGTACTCCTTTTACGGCCTGGATGCTGTTCAGCGGGTTCCCCTGTATTATTGTAGCGCTGCCAAAGACGACAAATAACACTTCTATGAATACCAAAATGTCGAGATACCTGAGATTGATTACTTCCCGCTTGCAACATCCCTACAGCTCTTTGCATTTCATCTGCCGTCAAATGACGTCGCTCCATGACGTAAAGAATATCTAACAATTCAATTTTGTCGCCAACTGTATTTAAATGGTTGGTAAAATTATAAAATCAAGACTAAAACGTAGCAATTAACATGCACTCAAATTCAAACAAATTCGCAGTCATTTGAATTTTATGAAAAAAAACAAAACATAATCGAAAAATTTTTTTTACAACCAGCCAGTATGTCATCAATAACAAAAAAGTTTACTTACCTATACACTTTGAGTGAGTAAATACTTAGAAATTAATTAACCCATTTAAGCCCGCCGTCCTCATTTGAGTACATGCCTATAAGTACCCACAATTTTTAATACTAATTGACCAATGTTCATTATGATACGAATTCGTAGTGACAAACGTTGTTGCTTTCTAATAAAAATTATAATATTGTGATTTCTTAAATAAAGTGGACTATTTAGTGATTTTGATTATTGCTTTCCGCAAATACATATTTCAGCTAAGGTAAGTCATTATTTTTATAATAAACACGTTTTTTTTATTCCAAATTCTCTATGTTATGATTACTTATAGTATAGACTATAATATAACGCTTTTTGTTTAGATGTTTTGTAGGATTTGACTATCATTACAGATATTTTAGTATGGTGTCCCCAAACGGGTCCAATGGGCTAAATGATATGTTATTTAATAAATTTTATTATTTTTATTTACATGTTTAGATAGTCCCTAATTATGTCTGAAAGAGTTTTTAGTGTCAATGACGACTTCCTAGGACCCGAGAAGGCCATCAAAAGTATCTTGAATGGGAAGGAAGACTCTGATGTAAGATATGATCTAGTAGCCATTCCTCCAGATTCAAGCATATTTACCGATGATGAAGAGGCTGATAAAGACTATGCCCAACGTTACATTCTTCCCCGATATATTCCAAGAAAAGTTGAAGTTATCCAGTTCAGAAATAATAAAGAATGGGCCAGCAGGTGACGACGAACCGTTACAAAAAAGGAAGCGTATTGACATTCAGGAAACATGTTGGCGTAAATGTGTCGGTTCAAATGTGGACATGACTTCAAGAGAAAACAATGTTGAGAAAGGTTAAGAGATCATTATAAAAGAGTTGAATTACAATCTTTGAAAAAATATTGGACGCGGAGATCTATGACATGATTTTTATGAACCCGAAATTATACACCGCACAACATAACAACCATGACTTCCAGATAACCGTCGAGGACCTCAAATTATTCTTTGGTATTCTCCTTTTGAGTGGATTTCATACAAATGCATAAGAATGGCTGTACTAGTCCTTAGATGGGGATTGCCACGTTTCTATTGTTTCGAAAGCAAAGTGAAACAATCAATGTCGACAGTTATAGAAGGCAAAAAATGGTGGTGGGTCCTATTCACCTACATGTCAGATTTGGCGGTAGCAAATGCTTGGAGTCTTCATGTTTTCGTTGCTGATGAAAAACAGGATCAGCTCCAATTTCGGCAATGTATTGCAAGGTCGTATTTGCGAACTGCTGGTACTGAGAGGACCGATAGAAGGCGTCGCAAACCAGCTTCGGAGGTGCCAGAAATGAATTTAGATAGCGTTGAACACTTCCCTCTGAAACTGCCAAGTCAACTGCGATGTGCCGTATGCCACATAGAAGGACTTTGGCGGTGTTAAAAGTGTATTAAAACATTATCTATAGAAAAATGATGTTACGAAAATTACCACACTTAAGCCCACTGGCCCCGTTTAAGGACGGGGTTTTTTTTCTTATGTGGATATTGTTTTTTTTTTTTTTTTTCTTTTGTAATGTTTCTGTAAGCCCTAATACACATAATAATAAAGATTTTTTCAAAAAAATATCTCTGGTTTGTATTTGGGTCCAAATGGGTTAATATAAATGGTAAATTTGTAATATCATGCATGTTGCTTAGACTTTTTTGATGTGTGTATTTAAAAAAAAACAAAATTAAAATGTTTTTTGTATTCTCAGGCCCAGATTGCAATGACAAAAATGAGGAGTCCACGCTTGAGCGAGCTGTCACGAATGATAGGGAGCACAAGGACGTCCTCCAGTCAGGAGAGGCCGTGTTAGGAGAATTAGAAGAATAGCTGGCCACTTTTTAGTAACATTACCGCTCGACGAGTAAAAATGACATTACTCTATGGTTAGATGGATATTGTGTTTAGGCGGGAGAGAAAAGGGGTGGCTATTGCTAGATTGGCGGGAATTAATGAATGGTTGTCATTTTAAGTTTAAAGTATTAGATTGTTATTAATTATTTTAATGAGATTATAATTTGTAAAGGTTTATAGTTGTTCTATTTATTTATTTCTATTAATTATTAACATATTCTCCTTGTTCCTAAAAATATATATATTATATTGATACAATGTATGTTTATTAGTTTATAATGTTTACTTTATCCGTATAGTAACCAAGTAATAATGAATGTTTTACCCTCCTATCTTATTCCATGAGTATCATAAAAGTTAACTGAGGGTATTATGTAACAAATTCAGGACTCTCCACAATTGGAAGCCCGGCTCACCACTAAACCCTACTTAGTCTGCAACTAGATGGCGTAGCATAACTATGTGCGTACTAGAATATTATATCAATACACTTTATCATAATATAGATATACAATATAACTAAAGAGAATTAATCATACTTCCGCGCCATGAAGGTTAGTCTTTCATGTTTTGTATGATAATTAATACTACGTTCTACTATGTAAACATAATATATTATGCGTACTCTCGACCATAAACTATCTAACTATAGAGGTATTAACCTTTTTTTTTGTTGTTGGTGTTAAATAGTTGTTTATAAACTGTAAATAGTGTATTAACTAGATTACTTACTAAATAGATACGAGTATAGTACATAATTATATTTTTTGAGAAAAGGCCTCTTAACGAAATTCATTTAAGTAATATGCCCAACTTCTGGTGAAGTATCAAATTTAGGCTGGATTGTCACTGACTGGCCAGCAAGCCTCCTTAACTCTAGGAGCCTAGCCTCTTTAACTAAGACGGTAGCACGCAACCATAAATATTTGTGTGATCTCGATCGATTATTTTGAGCCTGGTTGTCCTTTGACGTTTATAATAGGCTCTAGAATATTGCAAAAAATGCAACTATGCAAAAAAATTTTTTTTTTTTTTTGAATTGCAAAAAATATTTTTTTTTTTTAATACAACTCTTACTCTGTAGAGTAAGAGTTGTATTAAAAAAAAAATATTTTTTCTTGTATTGATGCATACACTATTGCACGAATATTTAGCACCGCTTTACATCAGTGTAGAAATGGCAAAAAAAAATAAAAAAAATGGCAAAGAAATAAATAAATGGTAAAGTCTATGTTTCTTATCAAATGGCATCGTGATTTCCTAGTTAACAATCATCTTTTTAATATTCAACCACTTGTCCACTTACTGTTTATAATATCTAATAACAATATTACTCATTGATAATACAATCAAACTTTTACTGAACCATACAATAACTAGTAAAACAACTATCAAGTACCTCCACACTAACACGATATTACCGGGGTCAAGAGATGAGGCAATTGTTCTTCCAGGAACCATAAATACGGACCCCAACCCCTGGATACTCTATGTAATTTGTAAGGGTGGGTCCCCATGACAGGTAGACGTGATAACGTTCCTGTGTGAACGTTTTTATAGATAAGATTATGTTCCTCGAACATTTTGGTAGTGTTAAATGGTGTGCATTAAATGTGGTTTGGTTATTGATTTTTTATTATTTTTGTAGTCATATCATAACAGCCAATTAATGTCCCACTGCAGGGACGGGCCTCCTCCCGTGACGGAGGGATACTTGGCCTACTAATACCACGCTGGCCAGACGAATTGGTATAGGGTTTAATTTTAAGTTTTCCTTCTTTTTATTATGTAAAGATAATATTCACGGATAGTCTCTTCCTTTTTGTAGTGCTTTGGTGTAATACTGTAATCATAGGACTCCTCCAAGGCAGGCAGGATAAACATCTTTACTAGTACCACGTTGTACAGAGGCGTGTTTCAAGTTTTCCGTGTCTGTTCTATTTTATGTTCAGCCATTTAAATTGTGTGTAGTTTAAAAATATACCTTTTTATCATCTTCAGATATTAATATTTCTCCGAATCTAATAATAAGAAAATGATGTTCAAACAGTCTAGCCTCTAACCAGAAAAAGTGATAGACACTACTCACACCCTTTTTTGTTACAATAAAAAAAAATATTGTTGTGTGTTTTATCCCTTTTGACGTTCTTTATTTAAATAGGTACCAATTCGTATGTCGGAAATCCGAATTTCGAATTTTGAAATGTGTTTTTCTGGCTAAGCCCCCGCTTATTTTTCTATCACGTATAGGTTTTGAACAGCGAGTAGTAAAAATACTTAAGCTACAGGTTGGTGGGTTCTGGAACACGCACAAGCGCTTCCTTAGCATGCATTTTATCTTACGAGTACCTACATGTGCCAGAAAGCCTTACCTTAGCGAAGTTCAGAAACTAAAGTTCAGACAACAAGTCTGCTGTCTGAAGTATAATATGGTGACATACCATCAAATATGCATGTAAAACAGACCCGCACAGTAAAACTGTCTCTAGATCACAATTACTAATTGAGTAGGGTTACAACTGTATGTGACATGCATAATATGTTATACTAGAGAAGTAATTGTTAATTTACGTCTCGATAACCGGACATTTAATTAAAGATTAACTACAAGTTCTTAAGATATATCAATAAAACACGTTAAAGTAATAATTTAGGTAATATGTTTATTTTGTATTTTTCTATGATCTGTTTCTTGTCTTCTATAGATGACATTGGCGCTCAAAAGGTTGGGCTTGATTGATGATTGGTTAGAAATTATTTTTCAAACTCATTTTATTATATTTTAGTTTACCTTTAAAACTCATTTTGATAAGTAAGTACAAGATGTTTTCGACAACTTTTTTTTTTTAATCGACAAATTCGGACTATGGGTGGTGGTAATTAGGGTGGTGAACCACCATAATTTCTGCGTGGAAATCAAAATACTAGCGGTCGTTACACGTCACGGAAAGGAAATTAACTAAAATCAACGTTTAAATTAAAAAAATAATAACTAATATAACATTTAATATTCTAAAGGCTCGTGCTTAGTTTCCTCTCTCTCTTCTTTTATACAAACCGTCATAGGAGTTTCTACTTCTATTATATCACAACTCGTCAAAGGGTTTACATCAGGAGTCGATTGACAGAAGTCTTCATCAACATCGGCCATAGAAGTAGAATCAGATAATCTTGGAAGAATAAAACTCGACTGTGGACTCTCTGCGTGACATGTCGATGTACACGGTCTACTCAAAATATCAATTTCCATATCAGAAACTATTTGGAAAATTTTTGATTTAGCTATAGCTCTGTCTTTTGGAGAAAACGATTTGACGGTAGTTGCGATTCCTGCAAAGAATTGTTCGATGTCATCTGGAGGTTTATATAAGCAATTTTGTACTAAATATTTCATTACAGCTGATTCATCGTGATTTTGATTCTCGCTTATAAGCTTCGGGAATTGGAAGCCTAAGGAATTTATCGGCTTTGGAAGTGATGAAGACTTATTTCCTTCTTCATTAGTGTTTACTTTTTCATTGTCAGAAGATTCTTTATTCAGAGGCCTGTCTTCTTTTAAAGACTTATCAACAATATCAGATAATTGTTCCTTAACTTTTTCATCCAGGTAAAGAGGTACAAGTCTCCTTTTTCCTGCTTGTCCTTGAAGGTAAGGTAATAAAAAAGACAATTCGTCAACATATTTCCATTTCCATTTAGGTGCTTTATCCTCGTTAACACTTCTTATATATCGCCTAAATGAATCTCGAAGAAGCGCCCAAGACCGCTTGCAATCTTTTGCTGAAACAAACATTTATTTTTATAGTTTACAGTTCAATTATTTCCTGCTAGAGAGTACGAGTTAACTGGCAACATGGTCGAGGATAGGACAAAATAATTAAATATTTTTTTTTTAAATTTTGTTTTTAATTTTTTTCCGCGGAACCCTTATAATGATTTTGTAGAAGAGTTGTGAAAATTACTCTTCTAATATAAGGCACTAAAAGCTCGTAAAAAGCCATACCTACCTACTATCAAGATTTTGACATTTATTTTTCTGCGTTTTCTGTTTATACAGGGTGTTTGGTACATCGTTTGCCAAATTGAAGTAGCTGATAGAAGAGGTCATTACCCGTCTTTCCTCACTCACCTAGCCGGTTTTAACCTCAACATATTTTAGATATCGATGTTAAGCTATTTTTAAAAGAAAAACCCAAAATTTACCATGAACACTTAAATTTTTTTAAAAAATCTTCCGTGAGTCCTCATAATTATGTTTTGTTTTAAAGTTTAATACTAGGAGCATCAAATAAATTCAAAATAGCTCACCAAAAACGTCAACTTTTTGTTTATTGACTTATTATACCTATAGAGACAGGTAAAATTTTAAAGATATGATCAACTTCACAGTACAATAAAAAAATAAATAAAAGAGAAAAAGTTCTTCCATTTTCTGAATAAATGCCTTACTTTATCCTCTTTCCATTGGTATACAACATGTTATAAAATAGTAAATAGTTTTTCTACAAAACATGTGTAATACATAATTCGAAGTAAAGAAAACACGTTTGATGAATAAGCAAAGGTAAATTTACTAGCTATAATTGCTATAATTAATTCATTCTAGCGTACTTACCTAGTTACTTTAGCTTTTTTTGTCACTGCAGTGGGTCTACCTTATCACATTAGAGTTAATTTTAATATAATAAAAGAAAAAAAAATTTCATCATTTACTTAGCGTCAATAATTACGATAAATGTTATGAATCAAACGTGTTTTTTTTACTTCGAATTTTGTATTACACATGTTTTGTAGAAAAACTATTTACTATTTTATAACATGTTGTATACCAATGAAAAGAGGATAAAGTAAGGCATTTATTCAGAAAATGGAAGAACTTTCTCTCTTTTATTTATTTTTTTATTGTACTGTGAAGTTGATCATATCTTTAAAATTTTACCTGTCTCTATAGGTATAATAAGTCAATAAACAAAAAGTTGACGTTTTTGGTGAGCTATTTTGAATTTATTTGATGCTCCTAGTATTAAACTTTAAAACAAAACATAATTATGAGGACTCACGGAGGATTTTTTTTTTTAAATTTAAGTTTTCATGGTAAATTTTGGGTTTTTCTTTTAAAAATAGCTTAACATCGATATCTAAAATATGTTGAGGTTAAAACCGGCTAGGTGAGTGAGGAAAGACGGGTAATGACCTCTTCTATCAGCTACTTCAATTTGGCAAACGATGTACCAAACACCCTGTATATTCGTATAAGCTCACGTAACAGCACGTTGAATAAAACCATATAGATATCATTAAATTTTTTATGGTTTTATTTTTTCTGCGGAACCCTAAAAAGTTATCAAAAGCTAAAGTAGCCTAGTTTACGCGCCCTAAAATTTACAATCCAATAGTGAAAGTCTCATAGAAATCGGTCCAGCGGCTTCGGAGATTAGCCGGAACAAACAGACAGACAGATATGTATAGATAATACCTATCATTGGTTATTTTTATGTGACTAACATGAAAGTAGGTAGTAGGTACCTACTCTTGTTATGTTATGTTTATTTATTATGGCGTCATGAACATAGTTACATATTTTGCCAGTGTCAAGTGAAATACATTACATTCAGTAAGTAAGAGTATAAGTTTACACATACAAAAAAAAACAACATTAAAAAGACGATGCTTCTCTTTTCATTGCCGTCCAGGAGAACTTCACCCGAACGCGTATGATGGAGACAGGAACAGCTTGATCACGACGCCGCCACCAGCTATTCACCAATCACTTGCATATTTAAACATATTTATTTACTGACGATGAACTTGCAAAACAAAACCGCATCTTTTCTGCATCACAAAATCTTCGAAAAATCAATTTGTAAAATATATAAATGACAGCTCAACCTCTCGTCATGGCGTCCAGTCAAATTCTCCGTACCTACTCTTTCAAACATAAAAAATAAAAATTTGTCAAATGTCAGGTGACAATAAAAAAAAATACAATTGAATTGACAGGAGTTGTCAATTTAATTTTTCTTAATAAAATAAAGACATCCTTGACGTTGGCAGAATCATCGGGGAACGATGGGGGCCATTGTATTAAAAAAACAGAACAGAAATAAAGACATGAATTCAAATTCAAACAAAACATCGTCATTTGCACTTTATAATAATATCAAGATAAGATGATAATAACAAACGTCAATGCTATTGAGATATACTTACGTAATAACATTATTTATTGTAAACGCAATAAATCAAGCTTTTTCTATACTTACCACTCACATTTAATTTCTTTCCAATCTCTGCCCACACTGCATTCTTTTTCCTTTTATCACTGTACTTCTTATCGCAAGGATCATAAAGTATATTATATTTCTTCACTATTGATATAAGTTGATCATTATCTATTATCGTATTTTTCTTTGTTTTACTCATTTTACGAGGGAAACGAAACAAATGTCTGCGCCGTTTCGACGCTATGTTCACACTGCTCGCAGACAGCCACAGACACAACATGAAACGCGGACGGACAACATTCCCGTTTCAAAGATGGCGGGGCGTGACCGCGTTTGCCGCCGGCGCCCGTTGCATGATACGCGACGCGTGGTAGTCGTTCAAATATTTTTATGCAAACAGACTTTTACGGCCTTATTACAAAATACGGTCTAACTATAAACCACGTTTTATTACGTCACAAAACCACTGTTTTTGAAATTTGTTATTGCAAAATCCGTCTTAATGCTAAAATGTTAAAACTGATTTTGTATTAACAAATTTATGATTTAGTATTTGTTAATACAAAATCAGTTTTAACACTTTAGCGTTAAGACTGATTTTGCAATAACAAATTTCAAAAACAGTGGTTTTGTGACGTAATAAATCGTGGTTTAAATTTAGACCGTATTTTGTAATAAGGCCGTTTATGTCCATCTTCTGAACACTTCGGAAGTACTACGAATTTTAAAAAAATTAAAGCAATTACAACTCATTATAATAAAATAATAATAATAAATATTCCTCTTTACACATTCACACAACGCCATCTAGTCCCAAACTAAGCAGAGCTTGCACTATGGGTACTAGACAACGGATAAACATACATAGATACTTTTTTTTATTAAGTATGTAAATAATTTAAAAAATGTCGGTTCCAAGAGTAAACAAGAACGATGCAGACCTATTACTTCGTGCGTAGCGTGGTATTTAGGTCAAGTCAGTAATACTCTACTACTAGAAAAACATGGCTCGGTGACAAAGCACTCGTTTGGCTGCTCCCGTGTGCAAGGTCGCGGTTTTAAATCCTATGCTAAATATTTATTAGTGCGGTCTACATCAATTGAAAAGAAGGAAAACTTGAAATTAAACCCTATACCATCCATCTGGCCAGCATGGTATTAGTAGTCCAAGTACCCCTTCGTCACGAGAGGAGGCCCATCCCTGCAGTGGAACATTAATGGGCTGTAATGACATCAATTCATTATTAGAAGTAAGGCGCGATATTTTGACGATATATAATTACAAGATCTATTACGTATCAATGTAGGATAAGGAATAAAATTGTTTGCACACCATTCGCTATTATTGCGCGGATTGCGCCCCAATGTTAGGGTACAATGAATGCCACAGCACTCGCCCCAGGCTCACGTATACATACGTACTTCTATACATATCTCCT
The DNA here is from genome assembly GCA_905475405.1 of Schrankia costaestrigalis. NCBI lineage: Eukaryota > Metazoa > Arthropoda > Insecta > Lepidoptera > Erebidae > Schrankia > Schrankia costaestrigalis. Next base: position 13,325,282 of record FR997840.1, on the reverse strand, counting down.
ATAGAAAATATTCGTTGAACGTAGACGCCATAAAAACTGAAAGTGGGCGTTCCAAATGCCAATAAAGTATGATATTGAAAAATTTTGTACTTATCTAGGTGAAATTTAAGATGACATACTTAGAGATTATTTTTTATAAACTATTTGTTGATGGAATACCAGCGTTCCAAACGCGTAATTATAGTAAAATAATGATTAGATGTACATTAACATAATGTAAAAAAACCTATAAATGAAACCAGCCTTTTACTATTAAATAAATCCGTCTTCTGTCTAATATGTCTTTTAATTGTTCGATGCTATTTTTTGTGTAAATAAACCTGTAAATGGCTCCATGTTCTAGTTTGAGGGTTGTCTGATTAGTTTGGAACTAGATGATAATAATACTATATTCTATACGGGTCTTACTCGCGGTATACAGGGTGGCTCATTCAAAAGGGTCAGTATGGGAAAGTCTTAAACTATAAGTCATACGAAGATTTGTTCTTAGGAACCATGACACCGATTTTGATAAAAAGAAAAACTGCATTCATACATTTGAAAAAGATACTGTACCCAGCTGGGGAATCGAACCCGGTTGTTTTGCAAAAATAAACTTATACTTTTTCTATTTAAATATCGATTCTGTAGGTCTTAAGCAGTAAATATCTCTATGAAACATTATGTCTTAAATGAATAAAATGCATTGTTTTCACATAGTTTAATTTATCATAGTAGGTGTAGGCCACTTCGAACACCTACTATAATAAATTTAAGTATGTGAAAAAAATGCATTTTATTAATTTAAGACATAATGTTTCATAGAGATATTTACTGCTTAAGACCTACAGAATCAATATTTAAATAGAAAAAGTATAAGTTTTTTTTTGCAAAACAACCGGGTTCGATTCCCCAGCTGGGTACAGTATCTTTTTCAAATGTATGAATGCAGTTTTTCTTTTTATCAAAATCGGTGTCATGGTTCCTAAGAACAAATCTTCGTATGACTTATAGTTTAAGACTTTCCCATACTGACCCTTTTGAATGAGCCATCCTGTATACTAGACTACTTAGCCTTGATATGGATATTTGAATAAATACCTAGGGACTTTTAAGTCCTCCACGACCACGTCCCTTGCAAGTTGACCGAAACGTCGGAGAAAAACCTAGGTACTTATCCTAATAGTATCTGGGCTAAGTAGTATATACCGCGAGTAAAACCTGTTTAGGATATTAGTATAATGTATAAAAATCGCGATAGTTTAATACCTTGATAATAATAAGTAAAAATTCATATTTTTTTTAAATTTAGTTTTTGTACCCGTTATTCTAGTATTCATAGTTCAGCTTTATTTAGATCGTAGTAGCACTGTGTATGATACAATCACAGACATTTTAAAATTGATAACCTCTATCTAAAGGTATAGGTCTAGCCGGCGGGAAACCGAAGGATTAGGTTAGGCACATGACCGCTTAAAGTGGAAATATTTGATGTTGGCCTATGTCTACGGTTGAAGGCTATTCGCTAAAATGGATCGATGGAAACAGACAGCAAAATGAATTTACCTCCACATTTTCATTGACTTACTGATGGCAAACGTTCTATCAAAAATAATGTACCCACAAAGCAGGGACAGACCATCTTCCATTAATAAATAGCGTATTGGGCCTACTGAAGTCAAGTTATCATGTTTTTAGTTCTTAGTTTTCTTTTCTATCTAAGAGCTTTTTCTGAGTAGGCTTTTACGACACCATATTTTGTTACTTATTGACCACACAGAGAATTAATAATTTAACTCTTATAAATTCAAAAAAATGTGACAAGCTATTAAACCTTAGAAACATTATTTAACTCTTTGCAATCATTTTAAGTCCGTCCGCGTGGTGACGGAGTAAGAATACAATATGTCACCACCCCATCTCAACCCATGGGTGTCGTAAAAACCGACTAAGGGACTAACTGTAAATATTATCTTTACGAAAAGAAGGAAAACTTGAAATTAAACCCTATACCAATCCGTCTGGCCAGCGTGGTATTAGTAGGCCAAGTATCCCTCCGTCACGGGAGGAGGCCCGTCCCTGCAGTGGGACATTGATGGGCTGTTATGATGATGATGATGATGAATCATTTTAAAACAAGATTATAATATTATTATTGTTTAAAATACAACAATTTCCAACAATAAACAGATTACTATGTAGAAGCAGTAACGTCTCAAAGGGAGCTTGGGGAGGGGAGTCTAATATAAATATTCAGAGGAGGTTAACGTCGGTCGAGTGAGGTGAGCCACCCTTGATAAAAAGTTAAAATAGGTCTCTCACTAACACATTCCAAAATATTACTATGTATAAGTACATATTATATGTATATTAGATATTATATCCTTATTAACCTTGACGACCTTTGTGGTTATAAAACTGGATTGCATACACAAGAGTATTGGGTCTTTATATGAATGAACATTGAGGTCAATAGATGGATATAGGGGTGATGGATGATTAAGGGAGATAGGTAAACCAATGTTGGACACGTCATTCACTAGATTTCATCCCTACATACTGCTAATAATGAGTATTTCATCTGAGTGTGTCCATTGGCCCAATTTACAAAATAAAATAAATAAATATTAATTAAATATTAATTTGTCGTTGCGACAGCAGTCGTTTCGTTATGATGCCACATCAGAGACATAACTAATAAACCTTATACTTACTAATCAGTCTGGTCGGGCGGCGTGGTATTATTAGTAAGTAAGGTACCTGCGGGTAACAAGAGCCGGTGGATAACAAGAGCCGTTGCTTAAAAATGACACTTTTAATGATCACAGCACCCTACATTTAAACATGCATAAAAATGACCAATAGGAAAGCTAAGATCCGAACTCGCGTCGTCGCACGATCCTCAATCTTACCAGTAGCCACTAGTCAGTTGTAAGTGATAGACAACGCAGCTCCACTATAATTTTATCTTGCCAAAACTATTTTTTTTTACCTAAAATACAGCGGTTTGTTCAAATCTTGTTAATTAATTGTGAATGTTATACAATAGTGTGGGCTAGTTAAGGTAAAATATGTTAATAAATACAATACTTTTTACCGCTTTCAATTATGCTATCATCAGTGGCTAATACGGGCCACGTTCGAGGCGGGTACATAGGCCGGCCCTTATTATACATATAGAATGTAAATTAATTTTAACAAATTTCAATAGTCTTCGTTATTTTAATACCTATAATTGATATTATTATTAGGCATGTATTTGTTATTATTTTTGTATCATAAATCATCCCTAATATCTTTAATTATCTTAAAAGTGTCCAAGCTGTTGATCTCGATAACAATAGATTTTATAGTAAGGATAAGACGGGCCACGTACGTGGCCTGTCTTATACCGTACTACTTATTTATAAAAAAAAATGTTTTAGTTTTGTAATTTCCATAGATAATATTTAAAAAGTTACAAACTCATTGTTTACGTCTGTAATTATTTTGACGATATGTTTTAGATTAAGGTTTTTATGACATGTTTTTGCTACGTTAGTTTATTAAGAGCCATTGCTAGTTTTTCTTTTGAATAAGTAATGTTAAAAGCGTGATTTAATGCTAAATGATAATTTAAGTCAAATGAAACTGAAAACAATATTTTTTCTATTGATTACTCTATTAATATTTGAATTAAAATTTGGCCCTTAAAAAACTACAGACGTTTATTAAGGGCCATAGAGAGGGTTTTCTAAAATCATGATTACTGTGCCTAATTGAGATGAAAATATTTCTAATAGTACTTTCTGATGCAGATATTTAAATAAACATTACCGTGATATTAAATATTTTGTTATATTCCTTTATTTATAGAAATTATTTAGGTTTAGATTAAGGTGGCCCTTATTTACCGCAAGTACCTTATATATCAATATGTTGGTGAACAATGTTACTGAAGAAGGCCTGTTACTGCGATGACATTAATGGACTATAGTTTTAATAATTCTCGAAATCTAACAAAATTAATAACTCTCGAAAGAAGGAAAACATGAAAACATATAAATTTAATAGAGCAAATTCTCTCAATCAGCTACTATTATGATGAAAAGAGAATTTAAAAACGATCAATTTCAAATTTCAAACAAAAAATCATGGAAGCGCACAAATTCTACTCAAATCCTATCAAATCGCTTCTCGAATTTTTACATCGCGATATTGCAATGCATTTTTGAGCCGTACTGTCTGACTAAAAACTCGTCTACCACCCTACAGTTAAGTTCATTTACCAGTCTAGATTCAATAAGCCTAATTTAGTACAAGCTCTGTTTAGTTTAGGACTAGATAGCGTTGTGTGAATGTGTTAGGAATATTATATTATTTGTATTTGTTTTTCATTTATTTATTCTTTTACCCCCTTACTTATAAACGCCTCTTAAATTTAATCACTGTTTAGCGAGATTTGTTATTACGAAAACCAACCTTATACCAAACAACGTAAGAGCTTAGGCTAATTAATCAATTGACTAAAATTTGAGAATTTTTTTATGAGTAAGGGGGTGAGTAATTGTTAAAAAACAATTAATCGTTCAATTAATCAATCAACTAGACTATTGCAGTCCACTGTTGGACGTAGATCGCTCCCAACACGTACCACATTACTCGATCCCACGCCTTCCGCATCCAGTCCGATCCAGAGACCTTTATTAGGTCGTCGGTTCACCTAGCTAGGGGGAATACACTACGTTTATTATAGGTATGTTTATTGTACCTAAGTCATGTATGTTCGGTTTCCCTTATTTATATGTTAAATTACCTTCTATTAATGAAAGTAATGGAACGCCTAAACGATTGACTGTGGAAATTTATACGTAATTGAAGGTCGTGACGTCACAAATCTGTATTGGCCGATTAACTTACTTATTACATTGTATAAAGTAATAAATAAATTAATAACGTGTATATGTTTATATTTGTGATCAACACAATCACATCTTGACGACCTTGGTATATTACATGGCTGCTACGCAGAGGTCTTGGGTTCGATTCCCGGTCAATGCAAATCTTTGTGTGCATGAATATGATTGTTTGCATTGGTCTGAGTGGTTGCTATGTACATATTGTACTTTTTTTTTAAATACATACATATTGTATGTATTTAAAAAAAAAGTATATAAGTATTCTATCCGTTGTCTAGTACTAGGTGGCGATGTGTGAATGTGTGAGGATTATTTACTCATTTAAAGATGTCAATTTGATATCCGACTGCACGAATGGGCCTCCTTTAGTGACTAAAGGCACCCAGGGCGTCTAATACCACTGGGTAGACGAATTTGTGTAGGGTTTTGTGTCACCTTTTCTTTTATTTCGTAAATATAATATTATAATAAGGAAGCTTTGCTTAGACGGTTTTAAACGAGACCTATGGTATGAGATGCCATGGATGGTGGTGACACCATGGACTTTTACTTCATCACAACACTTTTGTACTTAATATTTTAACCAAAAAATGAAGTACAATACTGAATTTCATCATAACAGCTCAAAACTGTCCCACTGCAGGGACGGGTCTCCTACCGTGACGGAGGGATACTTGGCCTACTAATACCGCGCTAGCCAAACGGATTGGTATAGGGTTTAATTTCAAGTTTTCCTTCTTTTTATTTTGTAAAGATAATATTTACGGATAGTCCCTTAGTCGGTTTTTACGACACCCATGGGATGAGATGGGGTGGTGACCTATTGTATTCTTACTCCGTCACCACACGGAAAAATACTGAATTTACTTAAATTTTATTTTAATTTTTGTTTTTTATCAATTTAATTCTAAACAAAAATATCTGAACCTAAATTCCTAATCATATTAAAGTACGTAAAACTTAACTAAGTACATAAAAGGTACATAACAATTGCTCAAAAGCGTGTGTCTATCGACCTTCAACATCACAGGCGAGGTGAATCAATCCACTCAAGGTCACTCCCAGTAAAAGGTCTGACCATTTTATATGCTAAACAGTTTGCCTATGGCATCTCTCATTATAAATTATTATACTAATACATCCTTTATTCTTCTTTAACTTATAGAAATACCATTTGATGACGTTACTACTTTTCTTATCCAGACGAATTAGTGTTTTAGAACATAGTCCTTCTCCAAATCTTTATTTCTTATTTTTAAAAGACAACTCCCGTACCAGGGAGTCTGAGTACCGGACTGGTGTCGCAGGGACATTACAAACATCAATCTAACGAACACAAAGAATAGCGAAGTACCTATCCCTCCGTACGAATGGAGGCCCGTCTTTGCAGTGGGACATCAATGAGCTGTTATGATTAAAAGACTATCTATCCCACAACAGGACAAATAGCTAAACGAGGTCGCGGATTAAAATCCCACTCAAGACGCACGCGTATGCCTTCATTGTGATGACAATCCCCCTAACACAGAGATCGATCCCCAGTTCGAGTATGTCTTTGAAAAAAATAACCCATTTGCAGTTCTTGTAATTTCACCCATAATAAAACTATTTTATAAAACATATTAATCTAATACATAAGTCGCATAAATCTCTTGAACTACACAAAAAGGACGTTATAAAGGAATCCAGAGGTCAAGTTAAACTGGTCATAGTTACTTTAGTTACAATATTATAAGCGTGTAAGTCAATTTCGTACGGTTATTACTAGGCCTTGTTTAGTTACAAATAGTCTTAAAGAATTTATTTTATGGCTGTATTAACTTGTACAATGTTTAATGGTGGTAACTAAACATAATAAATTCTAGACGTGACCAACTGCTTTAGAATATAATCTTTCGTCTCATGATTTACCCGTGAGCTGGCCAAAGGTTATCGAGGGTCTGATTACTATTATCTTAAGGTCCAGGATGACCTACGTGAGATTGTTAGGTATATGTTTTGTAGACCATTTAGCCCTAACGCAGAGAGTCTCTGGGGTTTGAGTTCTGCCTCGAGTATCAATTTTTTCCATTGTCTTTTTTCGTTTCGAAAGTCTCTGGAGTTTCTCTAGAGACTATGTCAGTCGTGGTCGCTTAGAGAATACAAACCGTCCGGGTCGGACAAGGATTCCGATACACCTGCTTGTTGTGTCTCCTAGACGACAGGTGGGCTGCAAAGTAATGTTTCCCACACAAAAAAAATAAAAGACACTATAACCACCTTTTTTACTTGATGGTGAATCAAATATTTTAGCAATTTGAATAGTGGCACACGAGCTAAAGTTAGTTAATTTTATAACCAATACTGTTCGAAGATAAGTTAAGCGGGCATAGCGGCTGTGGAGGTACCGATCTTGACAACTTCTTGCTGAAAAGACCTGGACGAGTAAAAAAACCTGAAGAGATTGGACGACCTCTGTGGCGCAGTTAGTATATTACATGGCTGCTACGCAGAGGTCTCGGGTTCGATTCCCGCTCAATGCAAAGCTTTGTGTGCATGAACCTATGATTGTTTGCATTTGTCTGAGTGTTTTCTATGTATACCTAATATGTATGTATTTACAAAAATAAATAATTTAAGTATGTTAATCCGTTGTCTAGTACCCATAGTACAAGCTTGGTTTAGTTTGGGACTAGATGGCGATGTGTCAATGTGTGAGGATTAAAAAAGGTAGTTCTGTATTTGAGCTGTTGCTGGAATAAGATAGTTGCTGTATTCATTTTCTTCTTCATAGCGAGTCGATGGCATACTTAAATATTTCCAGCGCAAATCTACGCAGGCTTTCGCAAAGCCCCTTGCTGTATTGGAACAGTTTGTAGAAATAAATTATTTTTTTATTTATATGTATTAAGAGATAGCTAACACTTTTAAATATCTTTAAAAAAATACGATATCAGAGACATGAGCCATGATTAACAGAAAATTTACATCTGTCGTTTCAGTGACGAGCCTTTTCAAGTCAGAGAGGGAAACCAGGCCAACTAATTACTACTAAATAACATAGAGATTTATATCAACTTTGCCTTTTTTTTAATTTTCTCCACATATCAAGATTACAGACTCAATAGAGTACATAATCTAGGTATTCGATAATGCACTCAACCGCAAACAAAGCATTGATAGACTGGTTATACAAGCCTCAAAGTCTTGATCAACCTTGTAGGCTAATTTGTTGAGTGAAACATATACCGTCTTAATACTTCGTCCTGGATCTCTATATTATTACACTAGCTGACCCGTGCCCACTTCGTAGGGCGGCGAAAAAAACGTGTCACTTTTTTTAAAAAAATTTATTACTGCTCTATTTCTGTTAGCCATAGCGTGATACTATATAGCCTATGACACTCCACGATAAATAGACTATTCAACACTAAAATAATTTTTAAAATCGGTTCAGTAGATCCAGAGATTACATTTACAACGTCACAAACACACAAACTTTACCTCTTTATAATATTAAGTATAGAAGTATAGATATAATTATGTTTTAAAAGAATTAATCTTAAGTCTGGGCAGAAAACAATGTCTACTAAGTGCAGAACATTTAGTCTCTCTTTACGACACCCCTCCATCATTTTACGCCACCCTCCATCATTTTACGACACCCTTGCAGTTTGACAACACGCTCCATGCATTTTACGACACCCTAGCAGTTTTACGACACCCTCCATCATTTTTCGACACCCTCCATGCATTTTACGACACCCTCCATCGTTTTACGACATCCTGGCAGGTTTACGACACCCTTCCATCTTTTACAACACCCTTCATCATTTTACGCCACCCTAGCATTTTTACGACAATCTTAAGTCTCTTAATTGTAAAACTTTTTTAAAGGTACAATTCTCTAATACATTATTTCAGTATATCTCCAGACGTTTAAGCAGTAGAAGCAAAATAAACGTTTTTAAGCGTCCCTTTTATAAACATATTTCATTACTGCTCTACTCCTATTAGGCATAGCGTGATACTATATAGCCTATGACACTTCCCGATAAATGGACTATCAAACACAGAAAGAATTTTTAAAATCGGTTCAGTAGATCCAGAGATTACCCCCTACAACGTCACAAACACACAAACACACAAACACACAAACACACAAACAAACAAACACACAAACTTTACCTCTTTATAATATTAGTATAGATTATAGGTATCAATCTTTTCGTTTGGTATCACGAAATTATAGACGGAATACATGAATATTCTTCACACATTCACACAACACCATCTAGTCAGTGGGACATTGATAGGCTGTTGTGATGAAGGAATAAGAAGGCAATTTTTAACAAGAATAAAACTAAAAAGAATATAGTATGTATCGATTTATAAACACAGTCGTTGCAAACCCAAGAGCAACGGCCCCACAAAGTCAGGTCGAGATGAAATAACAGTTGTAGAGTTACCTACAGCGAATAACCCATTATATTCCTTTGACTTACAATGTGTACTCGTTAACATTTTCCTTTGAAAATATATTTGATATGAAATTCTTTACCATAACGATAGAAAAAACTGCTTTTGTTGGCGCGGGGGTCTATTGTTTGTGCGATCCACAAATTATTGTCTTGATTTTGAATATAAATATTCCTCAAACATTCACACAGCGCCATCTAGTCCCAAACTAAGCAGAGCTTGTACTATGTGCACTAGACAACGGATAAACGTACTTAGATACTTTTTTTGTAAATATATACATACTAGCCCGCGGCTTCATCCGCGTTGTATGGGTAACTTAAATCTTACACTACACCCTAAACTACCTATATTCCAAATTTCATCAAAATCCATTCAGTAGTTTTTGCGTGAAAGAGTAACAAATATCTATCCATCCATCCTTCCATCCATTCTCACAAACTTTCGCATTTATATTACAAATGCGAAAGTAGAATAGGATTAGTAAAATAGGAAGTAGGATTAATATAATATATAGAATGTTTCTTATGTTCCTAAAATATTTGTTTGCCCCGCTCCACTGGACTTGATCCCTATCAATCAAGCTGTCTTTTATAATAAAGAACTATTATCTTAAAAACATTAACCATTGTTTTATCACCATTTGGCTGCTATCAATAAACGTAGCTGGAAGAAACAACGATTCAATCGTCCCTGCCGTCAACAAAGAGACGGGAACTGGGAACAATATTTAGGGTTGTAGGAATGACGAGGGGTACGTTTGTACTCTGTAAGGGTGTCTATATAACGCCTCGGCGACGCCCATACAGATCTTTTAAATCATACGTACTGATAACTGAATGTAATTTCCGTTTTACCTTGCTAGTATAACCTTTATTTATTTGATAATAAAGTCGTTTTTGTGTAAATCTAGATAAAGTCAACTTTGTGGTGAACCATAGCTTAGTTAGCTACGGTTTCCATTCAATAAGTAACCATTCATTTTAGTCTCTAAAAGATTTTACAATTTTGTTAGTGTCAGCCTTTATTATCCTACTGCTAGGCAAAGACCTGTCCCGCTGACTTCTACATTTTTGGGTCCATGGCCGAAGAAGGCTAGAGTTGGTTATAGTTAAAAAAAAATCACACATGAAATCATATACATAATTTGAAACCGTGACCTCGTGGACGGCGCCGCTAACACGATCGTTTTGCCACCGAGGCAGTTTAACATTAAATTATCTGGTTATACTCAAAATGGCTTCCTACAAATTTTAGTTAAATTATCTAACATCTCAAACTTATATAATTCTATTTAGAGTAAAGTAAGGTATCGTTGCAGCCATATTATGTAACTTTATTATTACATGTTATAGTAGCAAAATATATTTTGTGTTCTGCCTTTCACAGCTTGCATACGCGATGTTTGCCAAACTGAGCTTGCACAATGTCTACATAATCTGTTGCACCAAGGTTAAATATCGTTCGGAAATGTATTTTAGTTTTATAAGGAATAGAGTTTAGGAGAATAGACAAAAGTACATAGTTTTTTTTTTAAATATAGTTTGTAATGTAAGTCGTAATCGTAATCTATGGTAGAGACTATGTGTAGAATGTGTATGAATAGAATAAGCAATAGTTTGTAGCAATCTCGGTAAGTACATACTTGGAGTTTCCTGCCTCGATTTTTACTTCAGCATCATTAAAGCCCGATTTACACATCGACAAGTACAGTATCGAGTTAAGTAGTAAGTTGTTGATTAAGTTGATTTAAATAGATCACCATCCTCGCGAGACGCGAGAGAGGGGGCTACTTAGTACTTAATGGCTAACGCAGACCTGGACGGCATGGCAAAGTATTTTAATTTTTACTAATGGAAATTCAACCGTACTGTTACAGAAATACGACATAAATTGCTATGCTTTAAAATGATGCCGCGGCATTGAAAAATCCCTTTCAATGCCGCGGCATCATTTTAAAGCATAGCAATTTATGTCGTATTTCTGTAACAGTACGGTTGAATTTCCATTAGTAAAAATTAAAATACTTTGCCATGCCGTCCAGGTCTGCGTTAGCCATAACTCGCCAAAAAATAGGATGGAGATCTATTTAAATCAACTTAATCAACAACTTACTATTTAACTCGCTACTGTACTTGTCGATGTGCAAATCGGGCTTAAACGTGAGGACCGAGTACGGTAGCTTACTGGATCAGTTTTCGCTCCGGAACCCACGATCCTTTTTCCTGCTACCTCTACTCCACACGCTATTATATTATTCTTCTATTAAGCCCATTGGCACTCAAATCTATCTCTCCAATGTTCCTGGTTACATTCTTGAGCCTAAACGAAAGTAAAAAATATTAATCTACTAATTTTAAGAATAAGCAGTAGGTAACTGTATTTTATCTACTACAACAAGGAAAAGCAACAGTAAACAATAAAAAAGAGGGCAAAAAAGGGCAATTTTTTTTTCTTTATAATTATAACTAACTAAAGTAACTTTCTGTTAGTTATTAGACACGGTTTAGTAAGTATTTAGTTTTCTCACGATGTCTGTGACAAGAAGCCATCATGAACGTATCGCGATGCCCTACGTTTATATATAGTCTAGACTTAGACATTCACCCACTATCATACCTAACAATATGACCATACAGTTGTAGCGTCATCTACGTCCTGAATCGCGATATCAACATTCGCATAGCAATTCCGCACATATACAACGCCCAACGAACAACCGTAGTAGTGGTCGTCAGAGACCGACTACTTATCCTCACAAAAAAAAAAAAACAACCGTTGGGCAGTTGGCCCGCCAGGCGCGATCAATTTCGCCTGGTCAGAGGATCCTCCCTTTTCGTTGTCCGCGCGACATCCACACTGGTGACCCCGACGTGATTAGTACTTAAGATAGTTTAATTACAAGAAAGATGGAATACTTACTTATTTGTCATATTAAAAAAAAACTTAATACATAATTGTCTCCCTGTTATGACGAAGTAAGAATACAATATGTCACCACCCCATCTCAGCCCATGGGTGTCGTAATATACCAATCCGGTCTGGCCAGCGTGGTATTAGTAGGCCAAGTATCCCGAGAGGAGGCCCGTCCCTGCAGTGGAGAGGAGGCCCGTCCCTGCAGTGGGACTTTAATGGGCTGTTAAGTTAGTTATTAGACACGGTTTAGTAAGTATTTAGTTTTCTCACGATGTCCGTGACAAGAAGTCATCAAGAACCGTATCGCGATGTCCTACGTTTATATATAGTCTAGACTTGACACGCATTCACCTACTATCATACCTAACAATATGACCATACAGTATTAGTACTTAAGCTAGTTTTATTACAAGAAAGATGCAATAAACTTATTTGTCATGTTAAAAAAACTTAATACAATTGTCTCCGTGTGGCGACGTCGACGGAGTAAAAATATAATACGAGTAGGTATGTCACCATACTTGGCCTACTAATACCACGCTGGCCAGACGGATTAGTATAGGGTTTAATTTCAAGTTTTCTTTTTATTTCGTAAATATAATATTCACGGATAGTCCCTTAGTCGGTTTTTACGACACCCATGGGATGAGATGGGATGGTGACATATTGTATTCTTACTCCGTCACCACACGGAGAGACATTATGTTATGCATGTTCATTCAAAAATATATCTACCAGGGCGGGTCAAAAGTTCGTGACTTTTCGGATCTCCCGCCTTCGTAATTAGGTATAGTGATTAGGGATAATAATTACACAAGAGTCTGTATTATGTACCTTAATCACATTTAAAAAAAATAACAAATGCAATCAATAAATAAATAGATGTGTAAATTAAAAAAAAAGGAACAGAACTTTTTAATTTGAAACTAGATGGCATTGTTTATGTAATATTATACAGTTATCGGCATTGTAGTAAGATTTAATACATAATATTAATAAACTTAGTTTATGATTTGTTCTCAATCCAATTTTCTTTATTAACAGATTGTATAGATATTTTAAAGTAGGAGACCCTTTCTTTTGTATAAACTACAAGTGATCGCCTAAAACTGAGGCAATTTCAGACCTTACTGCCAGTCCTTTAAAGTCCCGTTAAAGGGTGGGTCTATTTTTTGGATGCTAACTTAGCTTAGCTTAACCACTACGCTAGCCAGACCAATTGGCATAGGTTTATTTACGGTATGAGCTTGCGATGATATTATGTTTGTCACATTATCACACTTAGTCGATTTTTACGACGCGCGACAAATCTAGGGTTGAGCACATTTTATTTCTTCTGCAGACATGTCAAAGCTATAAACAGTACTTGCTGAAATTAAATTTTAAAAAAGAACAAAGTACTTAGCTATGAACATCTATTCAATACCTACATACATAATTATATGCAAAATTAAAAAGATCGTATACTACATAGGTAGTATATCGACGCAAGAAAGCGATCTTGTAGTATCTCGAAAAATGCAATTTTGCACCAGAGCTAAAAAACTATTTAGAAAATTCATAATATGAAAACTAGTAGACTTAAAACTATCATATTTTCAATGATGAAATTTTAAAATAAAACCTTCCATTTGCAATTTAGACGGTCATTCTAAGATTATTGTAATTGGATTTAATACTAGATACATCATTTGATTATTAAAATATAAACTTTGATTATGCTGTATCTTAAAAGCAAATGTTTGGACCATCAGTAACTTCTTCTAATTGACTGTTATCAAACTTGCTGTATCTATATATAAGTTTTAAATGATAAATGTTAGTTTGTTTTATATGAATATATTTATTTATCATGGTTTTGTTTTTTGTTGTAAGTAGTATTACTTAATTTGCAAAACACAAACAAAATGCGGTATGTTAAGCAACGAATTTATTTATTGTAATTAAAAATGTAAAAACAGAGTTTCAGGCCTATAAGCAAAACAAAATAAAAACAAACAATAAAAAAAAGCTTAATTGGATTAATACTTCTTAAAATCACTTTAGCTAAAGTAAATGGAACGTGACAAATCAAACTAAAAATTAGGGCAATTCTAAGAAATGGTCGTAAATTAGAAGAAACAGATGATCTGAATTACTGTTCATCTTCATCGTCTGTTTCTTCCAGAATATCTTCAACTTTTTTATCATATTTTAGTTTTAATTAGTCTTTAGCGTATGCCTTTTCTCTCTGTGTGACGGTGACGGAGTAAGAATAAAATATGTCATCACCCCATCTCATTCCATGGGTGTCGTAAAAACCGACAAAGGGACTATTTCTGAATATTATCCTAGCGAAATAAAAAGAAGGAAAACTTGAATTTAAGCCCTATACCAATCCGTCTGGCCTAGAGATGTTCGATCCGTTCCGATACTTGTGTGGATCGATACAAAGCAATACGATTCACCCTCCGGCTTTCGATCCGTTAGTAGATCGGTACAAGTAAGATGAGGATCGGATCGTAAAATCAGATGAATTCTAAATAAACATACCATATATTTATTCGTAACATGAATAATGACCGCGAACTGACCCGTTCTTGCTACGAAGTATGGTACATACACTTTCTGATAAAGATTGGCCTATCTAAACCATTATTTTTCTTCTTATATAAAATTAAATGGTTAAAAACACAACATGTTAATTTTTTTAAATACTTGATACGATACTTGATCTATCCAAAAAATCGCATCAAATCTATTTCATCGATATTTGGATTGATACAGTGTATAACGATCCATTGCGATCCAGAGTATCGATACAAAGTGTCCGGATCGAACATCCCTAGTCTGGCCAGCGTGGTATTAGTAGGCCAAGTATCCCTCCGTCACGGGAGGAGGCCCGTCCCTGCAGTGATGTATTAATGGGCTGTTATGATGTTCAAATATCACATTAAACACGAACATAAGGAGTCTTCTTTCCACTACGTAATCGCATTCACACTTGGGCGGTCCAGCGCCGAATGACAAATAAGCCGTACGCGCTGCATCTGCGAATGGTCGCGGGGGACAGGGAAACGAATGCCACGTATATTCTAGTAGCCAAAATATTAATTCCTTTAAAATGGGTTAAGTACATTTTTTTTAAAGAAAAATACACTGTAAAGTGCTGTAATTGTAGAAATAACGTAAATTGCTGAATGAGAATTTGGTAATATCTCAAGTTGGCATGTAAATCCCGAGCGGCAATTTTGCTGTAACTAAATAAAATTTATATTGTAATGCGCTGTGAAGGGTGTAACTCCTTGCAAGTAATGCATTTCGGCCGAGGTATATGTCGTAATCTGTGAAGTATACGCAGCAATTATGTTGTATGTATCCTAACATAATAAAACGCGAATTTTGGGTTAGTTACAACATTATTTTCGTTTTGATTCAGAAAAATGGAGGTAATTCTCAATGTCGTATCTAAATAAAAAATAGTCGTAGAAAAATGAAACTGAGACCATTCGATGTGGTATTTTTTTCTGAATCGAATGGTGTATAAAACTCAATTTCGCAATTTTTTGAGATACGACAAAATCGCTTTCTTGCGTCGATATTATTTAAAAAAAAACTAACATAAACCTACATTATAACATTATAATATGCAGCCGCAGAAATAATTCATAAACTAATTCTACGAAAGAGTAGTTCCGCGTAAAAAAAGATTACTCCGATATCGGAGATACAACGCAGCCCTACATTTAATGGAGTCCCATTCCCGCCGGTGTGCACGTGCGCGACGACGGCACCCGAATGCGACCGATCGTCGTCGAACTTATCGCTTCCATATTCGTAAAGACTTAACTCCACATTACTTTAGACGATACCCAACTTTTTACCCTTATCTTAGGGTATGATTTTCTACAACAATTTTGATAGATTTGTAACTTTTCGAAATTTAAATACGAAATGCCCTCGAGACGTCCGTAGCGCATGCGAAATGATATTGCGACCCATCTATTGTGTGTTGTACATTGAATTCTTTGTTTGAATTTTTTGTTGTAAAGAAAAAGGAAGGAATCAATGTATAACAAAGTGATATATTTAAACGTATCGCCTTAAATGAACTTACGGTATTTGTATATAGGTCGTTACTACTCGCTTTGCTTTGTATCGTGTTGATTTTCAAACCACTTTAGTTCGCGATATGTTTTTTGTATGAGAGATAGTTGGTTAACACATCGACGCAAGAAAGCGATTTTGTCGTATCTCAAAAAATTGCGAAATTGAGTTTTATACACCATTCGATTCAGAAAAAAATACCACATCGAATGGTCTCAGTTTCATTTTTCTACGACTATTTTTTATTTAGATACGACATTGAGAATTACCTCCATTTTTCTGAATCAAAACGAAAATAATGTTGTAACTAACCCAAAATTCGCGTTTTATTATGTTAGGATACATACAACATAATTGCTGCGTATACTTCACAGATTACGACATATACCTCGGCCGAAATGCATTACTTGCAAGGAGTTACACCCTTCACAGCGCATTACAATATAAATTTTATTTAGTTACAGCAAAATTGCCGCTCGGGATTTACATGCCAACTTGAGATATTACCAAATTCTCATTCAGCAATTTACGTTATTTCTACAATTACAGCACTTTACAGTGTATTTTTCTTTAAAAAAAATGTACTTAACCCATTTTAAAGGAATTAATATTTTGGCTACTAGAATATACGTGGCATTCGTTTCCCTGTCCCCCGCGACCATTCGCAGATGCAGCGCGTACGGCTTATTTGTCATTCGGCGCTGGACCGCCCAAGTGTGAATGCGATTACGTAGTGGAAAGAAGACTCCTTATGTTCGTGTTTAATGTGATATTTGAACATCATAACAGCCCATTAATACATCACTGCAGGGACGGGCCTCCTCCCGTGACGGAGGGATACTTGGCCTACTAATACCACGCTGGCCAGACTAGGGATGTTCGATCCGGACACTTTGTATCGATACTCTGGATCGCAATGGATCGTTATACACTGTATCAATCCAAATATCGATGAAATAGATTTGATGCGATTTTTTGGATAGATCAAGTATCGTATCAAGTATTTAAAAAAATTAACATGTTGTGTTTTTAACCATTTAATTTTATATAAGAAGAAAAATAATGGTTTAGATAGGCCAATCTTTATCAGAAAGTGTATGTACCATACTTCGTAGCAAGAACGGGTCAGTTCGCGGTCATTATTCATGTTACGAATAAATATATGGTATGTTTATTTAGAATTCATCTGATTTTACGATCCGATCCTCATCTTACTTGTACCGATCTACTAACGGATCGAAAGCCGGAGGGTGAATCGTATTGCTTTGTATCGATCCACACAAGTATCGGAACGGATCGAACATCTCTAGGCCAGACGGATTGGTATAGGGCTTAAATTCAAGTTTTCCTTCTTTTTATTTCGCTAGGATAATATTCAGAAATAGTCCCTTTGTCGGTTTTTACGACACCCATGGAATGAGATGGGGTGATGACATATTTTATTCTTACTCCGTCACCGTCACACAGAGAGAAAAGGCATACGCTAAAGACTAATTAAAACTAAAATATGATAAAAAAGTTGAAGATATTCTGGAAGAAACAGACGATGAAGATGAACAGTAATTCAGATCATCTGTTTCTTCTAATTTACGACCATTTCTTAGAATTGCCCTAATTTTTAGTTTGATTTGTCACGTTCCATTTACTTTAGCTAAAGTGATTTTAAGAAGTATTAATCCAATTAAGCTTTTTTTTATTGTTTGTTTTTATTTTGTTTTGCTTATAGGCCTGAAACTCTGTTTTTACATTTTTAATTACAATAAATAAATTCGTTGCTTAACATACCGCATTTTGTTTGTGTTTTGCAAATTAAGTAATACTACTTACAACAAAAAACAAAACCATGATAAATAAATATATTCATATAAAACAAACTAACATTTATCATTTAAAACTTATATATAGATACAGCAAGTTTGATAACAGTCAATTAGAAGAAGTTACTGATGGTCCAAACATTTGCTTTTAAGATACAGCATAATCAAAGTTTATATTTTAATAATCAAATGATGTATCTAGTATTAAATCCAATTACAATAATCTTAGAATGACCGTCTAAATTGCAAATGGAAGGTTTTATTTTAAAATTTCATCATTGAAAATATGATAGTTTTAAGTCTACTAGTTTTCATATTATGAATTTTCTAAATAGTTTTTTAGCTCTGGTGCAAAATTGCATTTTTCGAGATACTACAAGATCGCTTTCTTGCGTCGACATATTGTAAGCTATATTTTTATTTATAAACAGCGACATCTGTGTTTTATGTCCTTCGTTTTTTTTATACGGTAATGATGAGTTTATCGTTCAAAAAACCGATAATTTAGTACGTACCTTATCGTTTGTGAACGGGAATATTGGTGCGATAAGTTAAAGTAATTAGTAATCTGTATAGCTTAGCTTGTGACGCTATAAAAAGATTGTCGCTGATATATTTTACTCATAATGATGCCTTATTATTACAAATCTTAAATGACCTACTGCAGAGATGATTTCCTATTTTATTTATTAAATTGCGTTACTATCTTTTTTTTAAATGTAGGTGATTTATTAAGTCGTTGTCGATTGTTCTACTACAGCTCACGAATGAAACCAGGAGAGAAGTTTGAACATGTTAGACGGATTAGCTTATTGTTAATATTTTCTCCTTTGTTAAAGACACTGACTGTTACGTAGTAGACGCTTAGTATTTTAATAAACTCTACCAGCATGCATACATATTATCATCATCATAACAGCCCAGTAATGTCCCACTGCAGATACTTGCCAGATGGATTAGTATAGGCTTTAATTTCAGGTTTTCCTTTTTTTTATTTCGTAAACGTAATAATTCGCGGATAGTCCCTTAGACGGTTTTTACGACACTTATGGGATGCCATGGGGTAGTGACATATTGTATACAATTACATAATAATATACTTACGCTGTATTCCCAAGGTAGTAGGCAAAGACTATGAGGACCTAGACTGTAGGTTCTACCAAACTTACAAACCTACTTTTATTAGTTTAGGTACTTTCATACATGTCCGTCGTCGGTTTCGAATGCACTTGCCCTTTTTAAAGGATGTCAATATAAGTCCATGGATGTCACCAATTACGTCCCTGTTAGTCTTTCTAGGGCGTGCCCTATTAACGTTACCTACTACTTTTGCGCTAAATTTTCTTTATTAATCTTCTATTAATATGTCAGCTAATAAGGGCAATTTTACTGTAATGCACTTGGGCTATAACTATTCCCACCCTGGTTACAGAGGCTTGTATAAGCAAACGTAGATAATGCGACGCCTTCTAGCCGAAAATGTTTATTATAACAAAACAAAGAATAGGTAGGTAAGAATAGGTATAAACTCTGTCCTTGACATTGACAATCACCATAAAAAGCTAACTAATATTAAGTAAACACTATCAACATTCCAAAAACACACATACACACAACCATAGAACACGGTAACGCGAAAACATGGGATATGACGTATGATTGGCACGCTGTCAAACATTTGCACATGCCTGTCTTATTCGTTCATGCATAGCTATTGCAATTGGCAACTAAATTTACACAGTGTCAGTTGTACGGTATTCGATAACAGAGGACGCTAGTTACGTTCTTTGTTAAATTTCGGAGAGATATGAGAACCAATAATTTGTTTATTGGAACTGTATGGTATTTATTGGAAAGATTTGTTCAATGTTGTCATTATCATTATAACAGAACATTAATGTCCCACTGCAGGGACGGTCCTCCTCCTGTGACGGAGAGATACTTGGCCTACTAATACCACGCTGGCCAGACGGATTGGTATAGGGTTTAATTTCAAGTTTTCCTTCTTTTTATGTAAAGGTAATTGTAGGGACACAACAATGTAACTTGAGCGACTGCTGACAAATCACCTTTACAGGCGCGCCATTGTAATAGCGTCGCCCAGCAGTCGTCTCCCCGCCATCATGTAGTTAGGTCGTAGTATATCGTTTATTTGTATTTGTATTTAATATTATAAGTCTGGTACCAGTAAAGTAAATATAGTAGTCAACGCATTTTTATTATGGATCCCACACTTATTTACCACCCCCACATCACCCCGACAAAGAAGACGCAACTTTTGGCATGGACTCGGCAATCGGAGCACGCGCATGACAACGTGGCCGGAATGCAGCGCGCATCATTAGCGTGGCGTCGAGCACGCACATGTGACGCTGCACAGCCAAGATTATGGAGGTAAGCGCACACCGGATACGAGCCATGGAGGACGACTCGCCCTTTTCACATCAGAAGGGCTACGACCTAGCATTTCAGTTCTACGGCAGCACAAGCACGAAGTTTATCGATTATACGAAGAGTACGGCGATCATCTCAACTCTTGTCAGCGCAAGCATTTGGAGAATCATGGCTTATGTAACGCAGTAGTATGCGGCATAATCCGATGATGCAAGGCATGGGACACGACGGCGACACTCTTAAGTACAGTGTGCGCGTCGTAAGCATGGCATCAGACTTTGGTAGCGCTAAGGGAAATACGTACCAAGTGCTGGATGGCCCGACCTGCCTCATTAGAAGACACGGAGCTGACAGAGCATGTGGACGATGGAAACCGCCGCAGACATAGGACGACTCACGACAGCATTGCTTCTTCGTACGAAAAGCTAGATCATATTCAGCGTCATACGAAGAGCAAGAATATACGTAAAGGGTACTGTGAAAGTGTCGTTAGTGATTATGTGCAAGTGCCGGTCATATAAAAGTTTTTATAGTAGATTTTATTAATTATTATGACAGTATTTATTGGTGTATTATGTCCGACTTTAATTTAATAGTTCTGTATGTGATTGATATTTTTTATGAGTATTGTTTTTGTGTAAAATTGTTTATAAAGTCCTAGTTTTGTTAAAAAGATATGTTTTAAAAGTTAAAGGCATTGATTTACAAAAAACCCAAGATGCACATTTTCAAACAATACTAACAGCCAAAAGTGTCACCAAATTATACATACGCAATAAATACGTATAGTAATATCGTAAACATATTTTTTTTTCAAATCCAATCTTACACGCATGACATAAAGTTGTATTTAAAAAGTAATGCACAAGAAGCAATAAACTTTAATGATTGACGTTTGCCGGTAGAACAGACGACGATACTTATTTAAAAAAAGTGCATTGTGCGCCTATTTGTTGCGGACGGTTTTGGGAAGTGGAGTGTGTATCTTTGGTTTTTTGTAAATCAATGGTTAAAGGTTATTTAAAATTTGTTAATTGTTAAAAATTGTATCACGCACACTTGCACGGTGTTAGGTTCCGAACTTTGTTATTGTTAGCCATTTGATCCTATAGACGAGTAAGCAAAATGTTATCGCTGCCCACACATAGCATTGGACTTATTGTTATGTTTAACTTGTAAGTATGATTATTATTGAAAACTGTTTTAGATTTTTATTTTGTAAAAAAAATTGTAATTTTTTTAAAGTAAAGGGGGAAGTAGTGTAGGGACACAACATGTAACTTGAGCGACTGCTGACAAATCACCTTTACAGGCGCGCCATTGTAATAGCGTCGCCCAGCAGTCGTCTCCCCGCCATCATGTAGTTAGGTCGTAGTATATCGTTTATTTGTATTTGTATTTAATATTATAAGTCTGGTACCAGTAAAGTAAATACGCATTTTTATTATGGATCCCACACAACTCTACATACCCCCACAGTAATATTCACAGATAGTCCCTTAGTCGATTTCTACGACACCCATGGGATAAGATGTGGTGATGACATATGATATTCTTACTCCGTCACCACACAGATAATATATAAATTGCCATTAACAAGAACGACGGTTTTATATGTATCTAATTGAAAACATTACGAGAGTGTGATAAACAATTACTTTATTGCTTTTTCTCAATACTTCGTACCAACATTTTGCATTATTATTTTTTTCTATTGGCGATGCTAGTGAGCCACGTGAAGGCCCTTAACACTGAGTTTTTTCTAGAATTAATTTTGAAATAATGCCATTATCGAAGTAGATTTCTGTAAAAGAACTAAGTTACTTAATAACATTCCGGGACCCAATTATGTTTTCTCAGTAAAGATAGATAGATACTACCTTGCAGATGATTCTCAGAGGTACTATTCTCCTTCATAAGCAGTAATCAAGGACTTCTTGTTATTCTATTGCTTACAAAGATTCTTCACAATCAATTTCACATCATTTTATATTAATTATGAGCTAGCAAATTGCCCGCGACTTCGCCTGCGCCTGATTAATATTTCGAATTGTCGACATTATCAAATTTACATTTTAATACACTTCTGAGTTTTTATTTAAGGGGTCATTTGGCTGACCGTTTTACCGTGAAAAAAAGACAAACAGACAGACATACTTTCCCATTTAAAATATTAGTATGGATTAGAATAAAGTTTCATTAAAATTCATTCTCGAAAAAGTAAACAACATCAATATACTTACAACATTTATAATATTAGTAGGATTATGAATACTATACCTACAGTATAAGTATAATTTAGCTACGTACTAAAACTCAAGGATACGACGTAACATCTACATAATTATTAAATGCGTAATAAAAATATTAAAACGCAAATGCCTATTAAGTAATAATAATCAATCAAAATAAGTTAAGATTATTATCTTTACTAACAGGTCTACCGTATGGGCGAATTTTATCTTTAATTTTTACACAGTGGGCGGCTTGCGTAATTTTTAATTAGTATATTTTTGGGGACCATATCACCTTACCTTTACGCTGAATAAAAAATAGGTATTTTTCAACATATAAATAAAAAAACAGGACCGCGCAGGGTGGAAACGTTTGGAGGAGGCCTATGTCCGGCAGTGGGCGTCTACAGGCTGATATGATGAGGATAATGATGATGAAATAAAAAAAAACTATGGAAAATTTATATTAAACGTAAGCGATTAGCGTGTCAACCCCTTTTATTTTCCTAGACGATAACAATTTACAGTTAGATGAGGATGGTGAAACGTCTCAGGTACGAATCCTACCTGCCCTCGTATGTGCGTAAACCTCACATTGACCTGGTTGTATGTAAAATATCATCATCATATCAAGCTAATTGACGTCCCTATTTACCTATTTACAAAATCAGAACGCTCAATGTCTCAATTAAAGTATTGACATAATAAATGAACCCCTCCATGCACCTATTAAACATCTCCTTCAACATTCAACATCCTCACACAAACCCAAAACCCAATAAAGAATAAAAACTAAACTAAAGTAAGTGCGGCAGCTGGTCATAGCTGGTCATACTTGATACACGGCGTTCAGTCGCGGGGGCAAGGTGATTGACCGCGGTCGGATGCGCAAGCGACCCCGCGTCGAACACATCCGCCCACTTCCGCAATTGACCACCCTTAACGATCTTATCGAGTGTTGAAGTTTAATCGACACTTAGTATGCTAATATTTTTTTCTTTGTAAACATTTGTTTTGTTTTGTGATTGTTAGTTTTGTTTGCAATTAAATACATACTTATACAATTTAACGATTAAGTGCAGATACTTACTGCCTTACTCAAAAACGTCTCTTAAATTTTAGTCAATTGATTAGCTTAAGTTTTTACGGTTTTGTTTGGTATAAGGTTAATTTAACTAATAAAAATCTCGCTAAACAGTGATTAAATTTAATAGGCGTTTATGAATAAGGGGGTTAGTAATTAAAGAGATTGAAATCCCTCAATTATTTTAGATAATCGTCATATAAGCTAAGTAATGCAACATTAATTAACGCGGTACAATAACATGCGTATTACATTTTTTTTTACTTGTGGAGATTTCGACTACCCTCAAGGGGTGTCAGTGTCATGAGGCATTTCGGACTAATATTACACATATTTTCTGTTGTAATGTGCAGTAGGTTCCAGCTAAGCATTCGGAGGGCAGTTCCAACAGGTCCTCGTTCATGGAGGTCGAATATCCTAGGCCCTTCTCCGGCCCCCAAGCTGGGACGGAGCGAGAGTAAGTTTATTTATGTGACCGAGCGAGATAGGAATATAACCCATATTCCTATCTCGCTCGGTCACATAAATAAACTTATCATCACAAAGTCACGAGTAGCAACTACTCATCCATAAAGGCGTGAGTTTTTTCTTCAATAATGACCCTTTGTATTATACTTTCGAAAGGAAGTAAGCGCATATTTGAGATATTCGCCAGACACACACAACTGCTTAGGGTACTAGCGAACAGCTGTGTTTGAAACCCGTAGTCTGGTCTATTGTTTGTAACTCTGTTATTCCAGGTAGGTAGTCATTTTTATTTGGAAAGCAAAATACAATAATTAAAATGACCTCTCGATGCAATGATCATTTGCGTTTTAATATTTTTATGACTAGGGATCATGTCCTGTGTCGCATGACTACTGCGCAGAGGTTTCGGCTTCGAGTACCAACTGCTTAACGCCTTTTTGTAATAAATATTTATTTACAAGAAATAGTAAGTATGTAAGATGAAGAATGTTTATCCGTTGTCCCCCACCTTACAATCTCTGCGCAGTTAAGGACTAGAGTGCGCCGCACCCGGGCCGTTTGGAGGAATACTAAGAATATTATTTTACATGAATTATCAATATCACATTCACCAAATCCACATAACAAAAGGTCAGTATACTAATGAATCATTACACTTAAATACAATTAAAAAACAAAAGCTTTAAAATAAGCAAACCCTCATAAATTACACCATTTAAAACTCATTTATCTTATAGGAGACTTTGAAAAATCGTTCAATATTACTTTTGTCTGTTCGTGCGTACTATTTATTTACTATGCTTTGTTTACGTGTTAAATGCAAAATGGATTACGAAAACTGAACTTAACCTGGAGAATAATTTTGGACCTAGTACCATCCTCTACAGAACTCGCGCCAGTTCCCACAGCATGCTGAAGTTATTGACTATATAACCAATGGGACTGTCTGATGCTTGGTCGCTGGGTAAAGCTCCACGCACACTAGTTTTTTTATATGTTTTTGTATTTGTATTATGTTTACTAACGTTTGTTTTCAAGTTCTAATTGTATTACTGTGTTACTGTATTACTGTAGTCTGCATTAAACAAATTTTATTTTGATAATATCTAGCAATAAAATTTATTTTAAAATTAATGTTATTTTTAAGTAAAGTATAACAATCAGTCAATCAACTAGCCAATCGCAGTCCATTGCTGGACTTAGACCTCTCTCAACACGCTGAGTGGATCTTCGACCTCTAAAGGTATCTACGTTAGACTTGATGCGAAAGGCGCGGTACTGTAACATGATGCTTTTTACTAACTTTTAGATTGTATAGAAGTCTTGGAAAAAACCAAAGTTCTTTGCAGTAAGCATGTTTCTTAAAATCACTGCATAATTATTTAGTGGTCAAAATCTTAAAGATATACTTGATTTTTATAAATCAGTTATTACTTAGTTAACAGTGACACTATAAGGTAAACTCGAGAGCAAAAGTTCCGGGTCACTAGCATTTACTTCAATATCTTGAAAACGAATAAAGCTATCGTATTGAAATAAATTGAACTTTATAGACAATTTAATAATCTTTCATTAAACATATAAAAACTTATTGATTGGCGGTAAGTAATGGCATTCAAAAAGTTGTAAAAAAAAAGATCCATTTTTTTTAAAATCAGAATTTCTAATTTTCACTACTGTTTTTGCTTTTGTTTTTGTTCTGTCATAAAATGTATTTATAAGGAGTCATCCAGGTATCCAATAGTCATTATTAAAGTGGTAATTATGTCACTCACACCTGAGGAATGTACGAGAATCCTCACGATCCTGGAAAATGGGAGCAGTCAGCGAGAAACAGCAAGAATAGTCGGTGTATCGTTGTCTACAGTTCAGCGTGTTCGCCAGCGGTTTCTAGAAACTGGTTTGAACCTACGCAGACCAACAACAGGCAGACCCAGGTGTACGACGGCGCGGGAAGATCGATATTTAGTGAACTCTATGCTACGAAATCGGTTTCTTACGGGAACAGCACTGACTCATCATTTTTTAGGACTTGGTGGAAGCAGCCCTTCTGCTTGGACTGTAAGACGGCGACTTGCTGAAGGTAATTTGAAACCATTTAGACCCGCAAATGGTCCGAAACTCGAGAGACACCATCGTATAGCAAGACGAATTTATGCACGCGAACACTCGAATTGGACGATTGAAAATTGGTCAAATGTCATATTCTCGGACGAATCAAAATTTATGCTGTATACACACGACGGAAGGGCAAAGGTGTACAGAAGACCAGGAGAAAGATTTATGCAAGCCTGTATTGAAGAAAAGGTGTCATACGGTGGTGGTTCGGTACTCGTGTGGGCTGGAATTTCTGCGGAAAGCCGAACAGAGCTTGTACTGATCGAAAACGGTACTCTTAATGGCGTAAGATACGTGGATGAAATCCTCAACGAGCACGTCGGTCCATTTATGGCAAGACTTGGTGAGAATGCCATCTTTATGCAGGATAACGCCCGTCCCCACACTGCTCGTGTAGTGCAAGACTACCTTGATGAGGTGAATATTCGTCCCATGGTGTGGCCAGCACGTAACCCCGACCTCAACCCAATCGAGCACGCCTGGGACGAGCTCGGACGACGGGTAAGACAACAAGATCCTCCTTTAATTACGCTTAGTGACTTGAAACATGCATTGGTAGAGGAATGGGAGAACATTCCCCAACAGTGTTTCAGAAACTTGGTGTACAGCATGCCAAATCGCATTGCAGCAGTTCAGACAGCACGTGGGGGTAATACCAAGTACTAAACCGTGTTAAAACTACTTGTAAATATAAAAAAATCAATATTTTCAGTTTTGGTTTTACAAGCAAAATGACGCCATTTTTAATTTGTCCTTTTAAACATAATAAAATAAATGGTCAGTAGTAAATGTAATGCATTTTATTTTAGTAACATTAAATTGTCTATAAAGTTCAATTTATTTCAATACGATAGCTTTATTCGTTTTCAAGATATTGAAGTAAATGCTAGTGACCCGGAACTTTTGCTCTCGAATGTATTTGAAAAACATTTTAGGTTTTTAACTTGTTTTTATAGATGAGAAGGATACAACAAAACGTAGCTATTTGACGTAAAGATGACAACTCTGTCATTGGACATGAGGCGGACTGTCAAATAGCAGTCTCTACCGTTCCTTTATAAGCACTATACGCTTGGGTCAAGTTGTAGAGTAATCTACGTGTGTAATAAGGAAAACTGGACGGTAGTAAAACGGTACATCAATCCGTCTGGCCAGTGTGGTACCGTATAAGTAGGCTAAATTTCAATAATACTTCTTGTAATAATCCTACTTATATTATAAATGCGAAACTTTGTGAGGATGGATGGATGTTTGTTACACTTTCACGCGAAAACTACTGAACGGATTTTGATGAAATTTGGAATATAGGTAGTTTAGAGTGTAGATGTAGAATAACATTTAGGATACCTATACCATGCCGGTGAAGCCGCAGGCATCAGCTAGTACAAAAATATATCTTTATAAGGAAGACATAAAGCTTCAAATACATGATAGGGAAGCTTTTCAGGATTGAAATTCGCCTTACCTAAATATTATAAACGTAAGATCGACCTTTGAGGATGGTAAAAGTATTTATTTTTAGATCACTTTACCTGTTTAATGATCGTTATTTTACTGTTCAAAAGTTTTCTATGATTTTATAATATTTCACACTTACCTACTTATTTATGTAATATTAAGTTTGATGAGCTTATACTCACGGCTATTGAGCGCTATGGAATGAAGTTTGTGACGTTGTAGGGGGTAATCTCTAGATCTAATGAACCGATTTTGAAAAATCTTTCTGTGTTGAATAGTCCATTTATCGGGGAGTGTCATAGGCTATAGAGTATCACGCTATGACTTATAGGAGTGGAGTAGTAATGAACATGATTAAAAATCAGACGCGTTTTTTCGCCACACAACGAAGTGGGCATGGGTCAGCTAGTTTGTTATGTAAATCTAATTTTATTCTCCGATTTGTTACGGAGTACCAATGGGCTTTGATGCCAACCAAGGTAAGTTTCGCAGTTATTTTCTCAAATAAAACAAAACAAGAAAAAGTTCGGATAAAACGCTATACACTTCCGTAGTATAATAGTAAGTAGGCTAAACTTAAACTTATTCGCATACGGTATATTTGCTTGCAAACATAAATGTTTCAACAAGTCGAGTTTGAAATTTAGAATCTATCATTGCTATAAGAAAAAGTTGTGTTGTTCGTAACTTAAGTTAAAGTGCGATAAAGTTATTTACTTACTGGAAGTACAGTCACGAGCAATAATATGTACACATTTTCAAATTTTCTAAACTATCTGCACGTTTATCTAGACATTACAATATCAAAATGAATTCGTAATTTAGAAGAGGTTCCGTACAGTTTTGAATTAATCTTCGAATTTTCAATTTTGGATTGGCAGAACTTTAGATAACTGGTTTACAAAATGCGAAAATGTGTACATATTATTGCTCGTGACTGTACGTAAATAACTTTATCGTAGTCTTATCGTAGTTCGTAATCTTAACTTTGGCTTTATTGACTACTAGCTGATGCCCGCGGTTTCACCCGCGTGGTAAGCAAGTCCAAATGTTATTCTACACCCTAAACTACCTATATTCCAAATTTCTTTACAATCCGTTCAGTAGTTTTTGCGTAAAGGAGTACCTAACAAACATCTATTCATTCGTACATCCTCACAAACCTCACAGTCCACTGTTGAACATAGGCCTCTCCCTACAAGCGCCACAACACGCGATCCTGAGACCTTTTCGAGGTCGTCGGTCCAACTATCTGAGGGGCGTCCTACACTACGTTTGCCGAGTCGCGGTCTCCACTTTAGTCTCTAGTAAGGCAAACCCCTTATACAAAGCATAACAACAAATTAAACGAAGTCAATCAAATGACCCCTTAACCAATATCCATATCACAATAACTTAAAAATCAAATAGGAAACTAAAACGCCATCGTTTTAAAACTATATGAACAAAATAATGGTGTTTGTTATATCCCCCGAGTCGAGCCACCCTCGCGCCAGATGTCACATAAACTCCGCCCCATAGAGACCATAGATAACATATACCATAGGAACAGGTGCACCGCACCTATCACGTAAAACATGGCTTATTATAATCGAATTAATTTGAACAAAATTTTGTTTGCTGTTATCATAAATTCGGGTATTTTATATGTCCAATTTATGAATACAAAATATTCTACATGAACCTTTACTCGTCACGGATTGTCTTAGAAGGCAACTAACCCCCTTACTCAAAAATGCTTCTTAAATTTTAGTTAATTGATTAGCTTAAATTCATACAATTTTACTTGGTAAAATCTCGCAAAAAAAGGGGGTAAGTATTATTTAAGTATTATTTCTAATGTGTACTGTATTTGTTCTCAATATTGCCGATTTGCAAAGAAGGAAGTTTATCTAAGTCTTCAATTTCTTCTCTTAGTTCCTGATCGTTTATAGATGCTATAGAACCTGTCTTTAAAAAAAGGTCCCATTGAAAATTCATAAACATTCTCTGGGTTTCGCCACCACATGGACAATATTTTTATTGATTGGGAAGAGCTAAATCAAAAAATACAGACGTACGTATCCATAAGCTCTTTGTCATATTTATGTACTTACATATCGCGTGCTTCAAGCCAGAGGGGCGTATACGCTGTACCCTTACTTTTCAGGAACAGCAAAAAACTTAATAACTTTTTTTCTAATGAATGTACCTAAAAAAAAATTTGGACGTGTTTTATGATTTTTTTTTTGTATTTATCTGCAATGTTATTTTTTTGTGTAAGTATTTGAAAACTCGCAATATCGCACTTACGTCTTTTTAGCTCAACAATATTGCACAAACCCTGTGCCATATTTTTTCCGAAAATGCTTATATTGGACGGACGTATATATCAAAACTTTTATACGTAATGCAATATTTAAAAAAGATGGTAACTTAGTATCACTATCATAAAACGTCTTTTAAAATTATTTTTCCATGTAATTTAATCCATTGCATGTACTATTTTTGGAGACTATACGTCTATTTGGCTTGTCAAAAATGTGTTGAAAGTTTTGTTCAGAAAACGGACGTATGTATTTATAATTGGATTAATTTCGATGATGTTCAAATAAAACAACAAATAATCAGTAAATTTTGTTAGTAATTTTATAAAAAAGGAACTATTATTATATATTTGTTTTTATTGGTAACGAATCAGCATTGTCAAGCTAAGAAAATTAGCATAAGTAGGTACATGAAAAATGGCATGCAGACTACAAAAACCGCTATAGAAATAAACTTTGAACGGCATAACGAAACTTAAGTCCGAAGGTTTCATTAACCAACAGTAGGTTTAGACTGTAGGTTTAGAATTATATTGTGTGCGTCAAGCAGCGGTGCCATTTCATCAGAGAAGCGATCAGCTGCGGGCACTAAGCGGAGTATTGCTGAAGAGATTGGAACAAGACAAGACATGAAATCAAGGTTGTGGTCAAGTTACCGTGCTACTGGTGAAGTGGCTGAAGTGAAGATACCATGGAAAAAAATCCATCACCGCTCAACGAAATTATCGATATTGCAAGTTGCCGCGAAAAGACAGACAAATGTTACTGTCACGCAACTGCCAACCAACTGGTTTAGAGGCTTTAGCAAGAGCGCCACTGTCGTGTGGATGACCAAACTGTCAGGAGATGCCACAAAGCCTACCTTTATGCTCGCATATTGCTTTGTACTCCAGCACTATGCCAAGCAAATCGAGGACGACTAGAGTGGGCTCATGAACATTTGCTCTGGAAAGATAACCTGTTATGATGAGTCCAACTTCGGTTTCCACTCGGATTCACGTAGAAAACGTGTTTGGCGAGTTCCTGGTTGTGATAGCCATCTACAACATCCTCCGGAAATCTGTTCATACCACGATGGAACAATTATTATTGGACAGGAATTCGTGATGGTCGAACAACAGACTACTTATGTTTTGATTAAAAGCACCATGACGGCTGAAAAATAGCTTAACGAGCGAGAGTGCTAGTTATAATAGTCTACCTCCGTAGACTACAATTGGGCCAATTTTTAAGCTCATGGACGATAGCATCCGTCCACATATTCATTGTCTTATCTCTATTATTTCAAGTTATTTACTTATTGAATAAAAAAATAATTACGCAAAAAAAAATAGTATAAACGGCCTTTATTGAAATATAATAACTTGTTGCAACGGCTCATTTCCACAAAATGGGGAGCTTCGCCCCAGGTAATGCGGACTTCTGGGCTGGCGCTTGCTTTCTCGGTTGGGGAATACGCGTGCCCAGTCTGGAACCGATCAGCTCATGCTAAGCTGGTGGATACAGCTTTGAACGAAACTTGCCGGATTATCACAGGTTGCCTCAAACCGACACCGGTCAGACTGCTGTACCCATTGGCTGGCATCGCGCCTCCTGATGTCCGTAGAGATGTGGCGGCCTCGCTTGAAAGGAGCAAAATGGATGGCGACCACCGGCATCCTATGCACGGCTATGCTCTAGTGCAGCAAAGGCTGCGTAGCCGAAAGAGCTTCATAAAGTGCGCCCACCCTTTAAGTACAGACCCAGCACACGCGAGGTGCAACCTTTGGTGTGAAAGAGTGTCACTACCTGAACCGTTTGTGCCGCTCTCTGAGAGGCTTCCGCCCGGACATGGGTTGCCATGGGCTACCTGAAAGTCCTTAAACAGATTGCGAACCCAGGTAGGACGAAGCAAGGACAACATGCTCCGGTGGGGTCTCACGGACAGTGGCGGACTGGGTTGCCTGTGCGGCGTTCCACAAACTATGGCCCACCTCTTATCATGTCCTGGATGCCTTACTAGTTAGTTAGTGTCGCAGAGTTTTGGGCTACATCAATTTAGTCCAGTATCGTTTTGCCATCGATACGCTAAGAAGAAGAAGAAATATAATGTCGTGACTTTTGAGTATATGTTAGTATTTTATATTTTCTTAATTAATAAGCAAATATAAAATACCCCTACACAGTGTTGATGTGTGTATTTTAATAATAAGTTAGTGAAAATAGATAGTTGTATGCACATACGTCTTTGTGGCAAGATACACATTTCGTCAGGCGTAGTTACGGCCGCTGTACGTCTGTCTGGTTCGATGATAATTACTGATCTTTAGCATACGTCTAAAAGTATTTTATTAAATATCTTTTTAAATAATATAGCTAGAAATAAAAAAAATAAAAGAGGTTGTGTGTCGATAAAAGTACTAAAAATTGACGTAATAAAAAAAAAATTGCGTTTTTGTTCATACGCCCCTCTGGTTTGAAGCACGCGATATCTACCTACTTCAAATTCGTTCTACTACGTTGTAGAAGTGATGGAAGCAAATTTAGTCTACTATCCATGCTAAGTAATTAGAGTTAGTATAGCTCAAGACTTTTATTCAAGGTTTTCTCACAAAGAGTGACTCACATACACACTAATATCTATTTATATAATACTTAAAACTTATCTTAAGATCTAGTATAGATAACGTGACATTTTAAATCTAAATAAAGATATAATTAACTTATAAATTATTTCTCAAACAATTCAAATGGCCAAAGCGTAACGAATAATTTATTCCACCGCAACAGAGATAATAAAAGGTCAGTGGCGCCATCTAGTTTCACGTTTGTCAATTACTTAATATAGCAACGAAAGGTCATTGAGAACCGAGCAAGCAGTTTGTCGCATTATAATTAAAAATAGAAACAGGTAGATTTTATGTTTATCAATGTCAGTATTAAGTTTAGTTTAACGTTATTATTACCTTTATCCGTGTGGTTTCAGAGTAAGAATATTAGGTTTCATCGTCACATCTTACCCCGTGGGTGTCCCAAAAGCTTACTTAAATATCGCTGATATTTTATCTACGAAAATAAAAGGAGGAAAAGTAGAATTTAATTTAAATAATATTTAATGGTTAACGTTTTGTATAAGTAGTCTTTCGTCACCGGGAGGCCGGTCATCCTTACAGTGTGACTTTATAAAGGGCTTTTAGGAATGTCTGTCTAATCCAGAAAAAGAGTAACTAAGTATAGTATTAAAATAAAACTTAATTACGTTTTAATTACATTTAACCATTGGAACCTTGTGTTTTCAACACTTTCCAGTAGCGATGATCACAAGTCTATTTCAAACATATTTTATTTGATTACTAACGCACATTCTTTCTAAAAATCTGCCGTTGGTTATTCGTTTAGCTATTTTTACATCTAAAGATAGCTAAACGAATAACCAACGGCAGATTTTAAACGCTACATAAGTAGATATCTACAATGATCGTGAAAATCTCCATTCGCAAAGATTTTAGAGGGTGTAGCGACGGCTAGGGGAAACATTTTATTGAGGTGACTGAACGTAATAAATTAACATAATGTAAACAAGTTATCTTAAGTTAGTTAAGTTGTTGGGAGACTTAAAAAGTCGCAAAAGAGGATTGGAAAGAAATAATATGGTAAGATTCGCTAGAGACCCTATTACACCGTTATAGCGTTTTGGAGCTGTAGCTTTATAGGCACAAAGGCGGCAAAAACGATACCTAATTAGAATTGAGACCGAGTATAGGAAGATAGTGATCCGTGAATATTATCTTTACGAAATTAAAAGAAGGAAAACTTGAAATTAAACCTTATACCAATCCGTCTGGCTGGCCAGCGTGGTATTAACCCTCCGTCATGCGTCCCTGCAGTGGGACATCAATGGGCTGTTATGATGATAGGAAGATAGGAGACCAGCAATGGACTGCGATAGGCTAGTTGATTGAAAGGAAGACGTAGCGATATGGCAGCACAGATCCATCATGCGAATTAACGACAACCTCATCTAAAAAGGGACATGAACGCGCGCAGTTGAGGAGGTTATCTAATGAAGGTAATACCAAAAAATATTGTCTATTAGTTTATATGATTATGTAAGCTGTGATTTTCTATTGACTTTGCTTGAGAGCCTCTAACTGAAAGACCACCAGGCCCCATTATCATCATATCAGGTAATTGCTGTCTACTTGTGGACATAGGTCTCCTCCAAAAATTATCACTTTACGCGGTTCTGAGGTTCCCTCATTAATTTTTTTCCTTCACAGGTCGTCTGCCTTTCCTACCTGCACCGGGCAGATTCCTTTACTTGTTTTCCTTTTACATCTATACGTATCTTTTGTTAGTAATTTCTTACTAAATAAATAGGAAAAGAATTTATGCTTTCTAATAACCAAATTCAGAGAAAACTATGCATAAAATTCCTTCTTTTTACGTTCAGAATCTTAACAATTTGTCAACCAATTAAGAGACTTCTTAATTAAATCAACACCGGTTTAATTTATTTACATCCAACCTTATTTTTCACTTAGGAAACTCATTTGTTTACTTCTTAATTTTTTCTCTTTTTCTAATTATAACAGACAATGGCTTAACCTATTTATTCCGAATCAAAAAAGGTCGGAATTTACCTGGATTAAAAAAGAAATAAGTATACTTACCTATTTCTTGTTTCGGAAAAGGCATTAAGTTTCTGGAAACGTCATGTCAGAGTAGAATCAAATAAAATGGTAATATCTTTACCATGTTAAAGTCTGACAATTTAGTGGTCTACAGTACGCCGAGAATTACAAATTACAATCACCAATTTTAAAAAAGGAAGCAAACAAAATTTAGGATCACGACAATCATTTATAGATTTCCCAGATCAACAGTTCTCCATGATACTTTGTCACCCAAACAACAAGGCAAAGAGGCAGTATGACAATACTATTAAAGTCATTCATGTTAAGGTTAAGTACAAAAATAAATTACTATCCAATTTTTTCAAATTTCAAAATGCTTTATTTCATAAAATTTATTACAAACTAGCTGCTGTGCCCGCGACTTCGTTCGCGTGGCGGATGTTACTTACTTCGCAATTCGATTTAATACTAAAAAATCGTTTTTTAAACCTTATAACAAACAGATATACCTACAAACGAATTGTAAAATTAACGAACGAACCAAAACCTTTTCAAGAACAGACCTTTACAAAGACAGATCTATGAAGACTGCGTCTAAACTGAAAATGACGTCACAGGCACAATGCCATCTGTTGTCAAATTTGTAAGTTAAAATAAATGACATCGCTTATTTCATCATAACAGCCCATTAATGTCCCACTGCAAGGACGCGCCTCCTCCCGTGACGGAGGGATACTTGGCCTACTAATACCACGCTGGCCAGTCGGATTGGTATAGGGTTTAATTTCAAGTTTTCCTTCATTTTTATTTCGTAAATATAATATTCACCGATAGTCCCTTAGTCGGTTTTACGCCACCCATGGGATGAGATGGGGAGGTGACATATTGTATTCTTACTCCGTCACCACACGGATAATCGCTAATTAATTATGAATGAATACATTTGCACGCCACCTTATGGTGCGGCAGAATTACCTGCCTCGTTTATTACAAATTGTTTGAATCGTTACTTAAAATTTAAGCTACAATTAAAATTATAGATCGACACAGACAAACGCCACAGCACTAAAAAACGCGTTGTATTGGACAATGTAAATTAGAGGAGAAAAATAAAACCAATCTACTACTCAAATCTACTTGTCTGTCTGTGTTGATCCATAAATTCCTCTTTCCGAATGCATAGAGCCAATGAGAAGAAACCTGGCAAAGAATGAAATAGAAAGTAATCCATGCAGTTTTTTCTAGTCTAGTTTTAGTGAATCTTGGCAAGGATTAACTCGTTTCAATCGGGCTAACAATCTAGTGCAACGTGTTCTCCAGCTGTAGCTTACTGTACCCTTCGACCGAGCTTATCAATACAAAAAAATCTTTTCGAAAACTACTTGTAGACACTATCTTGACCTTGTTAAAATGAGATTAAAGAGGTTATTCGGTCAGTTAAATTGTGCATTCAAAAAACGAGCATTAAAAATAGCATAAAAAAGCTTTAGTCTAAAAACGGAATTAGTTCTTAATGCGACTTCTAATTATCCACTACGAAACAAGTAATGAGTAAATTTCTTGAGGTGAAAGGATACAGCAGCTATTGAAATTTCAGGGCTATGAGTGAGTCTTTACATTAACTAGTTAAGCAGCAGTTTGCTTTTCTTCTTGTAGTGCGAGCGAGAGGTATTCCGCGGTATACACCCTCATTTCTAATCCCATTCAATATCCCCATGAGTAATAGAGGTTTTTTCAAGTCTTCCATCTTTAGCGATAATATATTTTTAGATATTTATACTTTATTCGTATACCATTCCCTAAATCCTCTTTTACGATACCTCATCATAACAGCCCATCAATGTCCCACTGGAGGTTATTTGGCCTACTAATACCACGCTGGCCAGACGGATTGGTACAGGGTTTAATTTCAAGTTTTACTTCTTTTTATTTCGTTAAGATGATAGTCCCTTAGTTGGTTTTTACGACACCCATGGAATGAGATGGGTGGTGGCATATTGTATTCTTACTTCGTCACCACCGTTACGATACCTATTGACTAACAATAAAAAATGTCACCTCCGTCGGCACTAAGATAGAAGTCTAAATTCTAAATACACAAAAAGGTACTTTATTCCTATAACAATTAAACAACACAAGTAAAACAACTGGCTAGTTCTATATTATTACAGAGAATAAAAAAAACACAAAAAGATCTTTACAGGCATTGTTTGAAAAAAATAAAAGAAAAAAGAATAGGTACCTGCAAGCTCACTTGTTAGTTCTTATTTACCGAACACATGCAAGGTAAGCTTAAACAGCTGTTTGTGGTACCTTTGTGTCGCTTTGAAGACACAAAACGATGAAACGAACTCAAAGATTGGCAGAAACTAACAATAGGCAAGTAATAAGAATTTTATTGAAGGTTTCTGAGTTGTAAAGAAACGTCAAGGAGCTGTCTTTGACGATTATGCGTTTTGAAATAATATTACAAGATATAATAGACTCTCAATCTCCTACAATGATGGTGGGAAACTTGTTTTAATAAAGTTAATTTCTGCAAACCAAGTGCTAAGTTTACCAACTGTACCAACGCTATCATCATCATCATCATATCACCCAATCGACGTCCACTACTGGACATAGGCCTCCTCCAAGTATTGCCACCTTGTGCGGTCCTGTGCCTCCCTCATCCATCAGCTTCCCGCCGTCCTAACTAGGTCGTCGGTCTACCGTCGTACCAAACTCTATGTCCACCTAATCCAGCTTCAAGAATTACTGTGAAAATTGTCAAATTACAAGGTAATGCTAATGAAATTACAAGGCTTTAAAACTTTACAACTTCTGTCTAGGGTAGACTACGTCTCTATCATTGCTGATGTCTATTACCGGCAAATTCCACTTCTCATTAGGCGAGCAATTTGATTTATGCCACCTTAAGCAATAAAATAAAATATTTTGGACTCTCAGTCTTAATCATTCTTCCCACTAATTCATCGTATTCACGTCATTACTAAGAATGTCAATAAGTAATCTACTTTATCTATATAGGTACCGTGCTTTATAAGTGTATACAGCACTCTTTTAGTATTCATAGCACACGACCTTATCAAGTCTAGAGGATTTTGATCCACGCATTCATTGAAACAACAAATTGAAATAATAATTGAAAATCGTACGGTTTCAAATCACAAAGTAAACATTTGACCGACATGAACTGGACACCGTTTGATTCAATACTGCATAGGTAACAAAGAAACCACACGAATGTCCAAAAGCCTTCTAATGTATGAAACCCTAATCTCTTAAAGGTTTAGATTGAAGTGCCCCTTAAAGTTAATTTTCGTAAAATCTTACGTTGGGTTGTTTGAACAACCAATTTAAAATGACCTCTGAGTTTAATGCTTAGTTCCGGTTAGTAGAGATCGTTACTATAGGTGAAGGGGACGGGGGAGGTCTTGTGCTGTTGGTATGTATGTAGAACTAGCGGGGCGGGGAGTAAGCAGACTGGTTGACCAACTGCGGATCTGACAAGTTGTACATTTTGCGGTGAACGAATAATCCGGAGCGTTTCACACGAATAAAAATATATTTTGCTGCCATGTTCCGCGCCTGGTTTTGTTATAAGAATATTTTCATAGTGATATGTTTTTGTACATAATTGTTAAACATCAACTTGTCTTCGCGGTAGTTTTGTTTTCAAGAGTTTTTAAGTTTTTATGCGCCTTGCTGGCAGACACTTACAAAAGAATTTTGTAAACTGTTTTATTAAAAAATCTTATTATTACCTTTTACTACCAACGTACAAAGTATATTATTTTGTACTTAAGTAATAGCTGACTCCAGAAAGTGGATAGTTATTATAATACATACATAATTTGACTACCTTAGTGGCAAAACGGCGCGTTGCCGTGATAAAGGTTGTGGCTTCTAATCCCGCGCAAGACAAGAGTGCAAGAGAGGTTTGTGGTTCGCACAAATCTCTCTTATTCTTATTATTAACTTTGTAAAAACTGTTGAACCTTGAGTTAAGGACGCTCCTTGCCGACTTGAGGCTGCGGGTGTGTTGTTTTAATTAACTTCTGCTTTTTGTTTCCTAGGAAAAAACAGTACTTACTGTTCACCTGCCTTCATTTACTTGCCTGCCGTTTAGTCGTAGCGTATTGTTGTTATAGTCTTATTCCTCATCATCCTCACTCAACCTATACGGTCTGATCAGCATGGTGTTGTGCTAAGATTCCCACTATCACTTAAGCAGTCCTATCCCAGAAGTGAGACACTAATGAGTAGTTACACTAAAATAAATAATCTATATACAAGCGAACATAATCTTCTAATAATTAACCTCAATACTCAACATTATAGGGAAGCCTCTTAACTGTTTCTAAAGGTATACGATCAATAGGGTTGTCAACCACATTACACAAGTTACTATACTATTCAGAGAATACTGATGACTTAGCAACGTAAGTTTAGGAACTGCTACCTAACCTAGAGAGACATAACTGCCTCGGTAGCAATGGGGTCTTGAAGAGGGCAGCTGCGAAGTCGTGGATTCAATTCGACGTAGAAAAATTATTTGTGCGATTTTCGAACTATTGTTCTGAGTTTGGCTGTTGTTTGTGTCCGTTAATTTCATGTCTAAAAAGTCCCTGCGATACGTCCCTCCTTAGTGCGGGAGTTGTACTTTCAAAAGGCTGTGTGGAAAACATTATGCGCAAGTTACATATTATATATTAACTTACAATATAAAACCAAAGTTACTTACTTCAAAGACCTCTATATGTTATGGGTTGTAGTCCTCGGCAAACAAGTATAACTCTAGGGTTCGATACTCACTTAATGCCGATCTTTGTATGAATAAACCTGATTGTTTTAGATAAATAGAATCTGGGCGTTATTAGTTACAGTATGTTTACAAAAAAAAGAAGCTTTGCTTTGAAACCAGATGGCGTTAGAGAAGGATTAACAAGATTATTATTTCAACATTTCCTAACTTGTAACAAACTTCTTGTATCAAAATGACTACTGATAATTTGTTCTCCCTCATCTCATAGGAAACTAACACAGTCATTGTCAAACTGTGCGTACAAACCTACCCTATAGATATCCCCTTTATATTTTCTATTATTACAAACGAGTACGTGCGTCAGATTTCGAGCGAGGGCGTTTGGGTATATGAACATTTCATGCCTTACGACTTATACAATACGTCTTATTCTTTGTTATTTTGTAAATATATTGAGGCGTAAATGTTGTAAGGCAAAATATGTTGTGCATATTATTTTGTTTTCTTAACCAGCATGTCAATTCTCGTACCTTAAAATCGTTAAAAATTCGGTTAAGTTAACCTTTAGTTGTCAAATTTTCTTACCTGTTGTGTGACAATTTGACAACTAAAAGTTGTTAACTTAACAAAATATTTAACGATTTTAAGGTACGAGAATTGTCATGCTCTTCAAATTATGCATAGTATGCTACCAACAAATCGTTCGATGGTTAGCTTCACATTTATCGTATAAAGCTCACAGTACTACGATAGTGCACTTATCACCCTGAGACCAAAACTCTTCGCTTTCAAGAAGTAAGTATAAACCTTTTTCTCAAAGATTATATTTTTTCTTGATCTTGGAGAAGCTAACTTAAGTTTCTAAACACGCTTGAAATGAAAGAGAAAGGGGACATTTCGTATCCCCTTTCTACAGCAGGATGCGTAGTTTACTTATGCCTCAATAGGATAAAGGCATAAAATAAGGCGTACGCCATTGAAGAGATCATTGTACCGAAAGGTAACATTGACGTTTGATACACGTACTTAGTGTATAAAGCTATTCATACTTTAGTCATAGGTTACGCGAATACAATATACATAAGCCTATAACATATTTATCCTCACATACCCATAAAATTAAGTCTCTAAGCTTGTAGTATGGGTATTAGATAATAGATCAAAATACAATTTGTTTATACATACATACAACTTATACATAGAGGACACCCCGATCAATGCAATCATTCATGATTTGTCTTACAAAAATGCATTAAGCAGGAATAGAGCCCGAGACTTCGGCGTAGAATTTTACATAGAAAACACCAAGACCAAACCAAATTTTGTTTAAGCTTTGCCTTGAACAGGATTCGAAATTAAGACCACTGCGTAGCATCCGTGCCCACCATGGCGACACAGAGATCTTCAAACAAGTACAAGATCAGTATGCAAAACGCGTTTTACGTCAAAGGTATGGTTTTATTGGATTTTGTAGCGTAATATAAAAACATCAAGAGGGAACTTAATAATGTAGCGGTTGAATATGGCACCTACGATTGACATTTCTTTTTACATAAACCTAATTTACTGGCTGGTGTGATCGATTTTATGAAAGAAGTATTTACTTTTTCTTTGTGTATTTTTTATTTGACATTTTGTTTTATTTTTACTGTCAGTGTGATTCTTGTATGCCAGTGTTATAATAAATCGGTAAGCTGAGGAGAAAAGCTAGAGACGAGCATTTGTAAAGATGTTTTTTTTTATCATAATATAACATCTTTATAGATCTTTTTTTTATATAAAGACTCGACACCATGAATGCGCGAATCCAGAAATGAAGCCACTCGGCAATTTATTAGATGAGACCAGAACTTAATTTTTAGAAAGATTATCTACACACTAGGATCCAACCAGCAGCCTAGTGTCGCGAATACCTCAAATTAATGGTCACAAAGGACCTCCAACACAAGGAAATCATTTGTGAAAAATAATATTGAGTGGATAAAGCAGCAATGTATCACAAACATTGATCCATAAGAAGACGAAAATCATTAAAGAAAACCTATACTAAACCTCCGGCCCGAAAACTCTACTAAATATACCTACCTCTATCACTGAAGAAGGTTCCTCTTATCAATGTGAAATTCAGAAACTTCTAAAACAAAACCGTTTCAAAGCTATTCAGTAACGTCAAATTGTGACGTCAGAGCTGTATAATTAGGCCTAATTACATTATTTGCGTTCATGTTTGTAATTTAACATCCATTTACAAGTGTTGCGTAAGATGTACACAGCGCCATCTGTTACCGAATCCTATAAGTTATTCCGTAATGTAAAAACATTACATGAATTTTAGTTATAGTATAATCATATATCTATCTCTATTTATATCTTTTACTCATATTATCCAACTTATACAGCAATTTAAACCTTTTTTTTTAGAAAATAACTCAATTATGAGTTCTCCTTGTTAAGCTCACAGCGGCGAGCACAACCGACTACTTAGCCACCATTCTTGCTGACTGTAAATCAAACATGTTCGTGAAACCAAACTTACTTTCATCATTCTGAAGATATGAAAACTTGGCTGAATTGCACCACTTTGCCCTATCTAGACTATCTACGCCTATCGCTTTTACAGAGTTTGCTCTCTTCCATATCCTACTTCCTACTAATATTATAAATGCGAAAGTTCGTGAGAATGTATGGATGGATGTTTGTTACTCTTTCACGCAAAAACTACTGAATGAATTTTGATAAAATTTGGAATACAGGTAGTTTAGGGTCTTGAATAACATTTAAGCTACCTATACAACGAGGGTGAAGCCGCGGGCATCAGCTAGTTCTTTATATTTCCACCTTACTTTAAGTCTATCTCTATATCCCAAAACAATAAATAATATATTTATTACACACTGAGACAACATTGATCTAGTCCCAAACTAAACAGAGCATGGTTACCAGACTACAGATAAACATTTTTGTAAATACGTATATTTTGTAAAGAAAACACCCAGACCAAATCAAACAGTTCATGCACTTGTATTATAATAATACCTATGTATTAGACTTGTGCGGAGATCTAACAAGCAACACCTATCATAAGTCATTGGACTTGTGCGGGGAGTCTAACCCGTAACACCTATCATGTTCTGTAACCGCTACACCACATAAGCTATCATTATGACTAAGGATTGCCAAATGAAATTGGAAAAACCAAAACACAAATAAAATACAATTAAATTAAAGTTTAATCTATCAACGGGATAACCATTTTATTTTTATCCTTGCCAATATATCTGATGACCGTTCTGTGGTCACTGCATCAATTTGGACACTTATTTTGTGTATAATGTCATTGAACTCTCGGCCAGTTCGTACTCCTACGCCCTACCTCGCCGTTCAATCAACTTCAAAGCATTATCTATTAACATATTAGACCTTTTCATTATAATATCGATGTACTTAAATCTGGAGAATTAAAAAGGATTGTATCAGCAAAGAAAAAAGTATTTTCGATAAAACAAAGTAATAATAAATATGCATTATGAAATAATTTATGTGATATAAGTACTTCATCTTGTCATCCAATCGACGTCCACTGCTGGACGTAGGCCTCCTCCGAATATTGGCACCTTGTGCGGTCCTGTGCCTCCCTCATCCATCAGTTACTTTTATTCTTCAAAATACATTTATAAAATCAGGCCTCGTTCTCATACGGTTAAGCATGAGAACAAGGTACTAAGATCTTTACATATTTTTCTTTTAATAGGTATATTTAAAAATAATAAAAACAAAATCGCTTCGCATACATTCATAAATACGAGTATTAGGTAACACACATGCCCGTAGCTATAGAAGTTACACTACAGTTAATACCACAGAAGTAACGAAACCAGCAGCACTCGAAACCGAATCCGAGTGCTGCTCTTTACTTCTTTCTGCTATCCATTCATAATCTCATATGCTATGGGCTTATGAAAAGTTTTATGACCAAAACAAGCACAGAGTGGCCGATGTGACCAGATTAGACTACTGCTGAACTAAAAAACTAACTTTTAAACCACAGTTAAGCTGAATCTTTAAACTTAAATAATTGATAATTCCTCTGGTTATATAAAAAGTTTGAGGTGTTTTTTTATTGACTAATAACCACACTGTACCTACGCTATGCCCAAAATGATTTAATGTATACTTACCTAACTCTTGTATTTTTAAAGATTAAAATAAGTAGATCCCCAAAATACCTTAGGTTGACCTAGCGACTAACGGAATTTAGAAACTAGAACAGTACTAACAGAGTTTCTAGAACCATAAAGTCCATTCAGCCGATACAATCCTCTAATCTACTAGCGACAGTTACAAAAAATATACAGCGACGTATTTTCAGGGAGTCATCGACGAAATAGTTTTAACATTGGAAATTTAACAGCATAAATTATTTTTGTAAAGTGTCATTTTTCACCATGAGTGATAAACTTGTGGAGAACGAGTTGCTGGCTTTTTTACAACAGAAGCTAGACGTTATAGGCGAAGTTTCTGCGCTCCAGATTTGTGTCTCGAATTTCAGTGAGGAAGAAATCGCGGCTGCCAAGTTGCTGATTTTTCGATCGCTGAATAAAGAAGACCGGATGGTGTCACGTAGACGTGACGGACCTAAAAAAAGTATGCAGGACATCATCACACTGCTCAAGACGACCGATCCCGAAGACGTGCCTGTATTTGTAGCTAGGGACTTGAAAAAGTTACCTCTGGTTACTTTAGAGCACGTCGACGTAACGAGTCTTCTAAAGGACATCACATACTTGAAGACTAGTCTGGCGGATGTCAAGAATAAGTTGGAGACATCCGAAAGAAACGTGACAGAATTACGTACCGAACTAGATGAGTTGCGTAATTCTGTTAAAGTATCTGGGTCACCGATATCGGCGCGTGTAAACACACGTCACGGTGCATCGTCTGCAACAAGCTACGCGTCAGCGGTCTTGTTGTCATCGCCGTCTACAGCTGACAATGCAGAGTGTGACGCACGAAGCTACGCGCGCCCCGCTCCTGTCTCGCAGCCTATTCACTGCAAGACTCCTCGAGCTCCTTTAAATAATGAGCCCAGGGCCACCGCCGGTAAGAAGCTATTGC
This sequence comes from Schrankia costaestrigalis, assembly GCA_905475405.1. Taxonomy (NCBI): domain Eukaryota; kingdom Metazoa; phylum Arthropoda; class Insecta; order Lepidoptera; family Erebidae; genus Schrankia; species Schrankia costaestrigalis. The sequence goes on along the minus strand of FR997840.1, from coordinate 13,280,567 downwards.
AAGACAGTAGCAAGAAACGGTCTAATGATGATGATGGTTTCGTGACTGTTCAAAACAAAAAACATCGCCAGCAAAGCAAGAAGAACTGCTGTGGCACAGCACCTAGTGAGCCAAATATCAATGTCCGTGCTGCAAAACCGAACACTCCGGTGTACATTTCACGCCTGCATTATACCACAAAGGCTGAGGACATCGTCGAGTACGTTCGCCATAGGTTGAAATACACGGCGAGAGTGCAGTTGTTAGAGTCGCGCCGCAACGTCAATTTCAAGGCGTTCGTGGTACGGGTCCCAACATGTTACCTGCATCTCGTCATGGAGGAGACCTTTTGGCCGCAGGGCGTGGTATTCCGCCGTTTTCGTGGACAAGTGCCACCTGATCGCACTGTCCCATGATTTATTTATAACTATGTATTATAAAATTTATATTATTATGTTTTTATTTATTATGTGTATAATTATAATTAGTAAGTACCTATAAATAATGGTAAATAAAGTATTTATGCCTGTTGTCTGGTACCCATAGTACAAGCTCTGCTTAGTTTGGGACCAGTCAGCATTATTAAATTATGTATTATTATGTTATAAATTATATTGTTATAATTACTTATTATGTATTAATAATATTGTAAATAAAGTATGTATGCCTGTTGCCTGGTAGCCATAGTACAAGCTCTGCTTAGTTTGGAACCAGTCAACATTGATAAATTATATTATACTGTGTATTGTTATGTAATATTTTATAAATAAAATTTGAATTTTTAAAATTTGAATTTGTGATTTGCATCATAGCTTAATGAAATGAAAACGAAATTTTATCTCTTCCTCTACATCACACTTGATAATCATCTTAAAAGTTTACAAAGTTCTCCACATTTTAGACTTACTTATGTCTATTCTGATTTTTCTGAAGCTTCACCTACTTATAAGACCCTGCCCTGACCGGCTAGTATAGGTGCGTTTTTATAATCAAATTTTCTTTTTTGTTTCGCTGAGAAGTCATTAAATATATTTACTTATGTATTTTTTTACGACTACGGGATTAATATTAACTTATTCAAGTAAATAATAATCACATTATATTAAATAGAAATTACGTAACTAAAAATGTAAAATAAAAAGCATCTGTGTGGCGTGTCAATCTGTCTGCACGCCTCGAGTACTCGAGTGTCGACCCTTGTCATAGACACGCCCTTATTTATGACCATATTTACTAAATAGAATTTATTAACTTATTGCTTTTTTAATTTATTAAAAAAATATTTAACACTATTTTATACACTTTTGTGCCTATTTTAATGTAAGTACTTTTACTTTCAATTGTTTTTTTTAATTCATTTGTTTTTCTGCAAATGATTGTGTGCACTTCTTAAATGTTTGACTATGTAATAGCTAATTACTAACAGTATAAAATGTAGAATCTATTTTATCGTACAGTAAACGTCAATTCAAGTACTGCTTCTTTATTTATTTATTTTGTTATAGGTTAAATAAAAACACCCGAACTAGAGATAAATTTCTGTTTCGTGAGAACTGCTACAGACATGCATTATGTATTTAACGAACAACAAGTATTAGACAATAAATTGTACTGCCTACCTCATGCCCGATTTACACATCGACAAGTACAGTAGCGAGTTAAGTAGTATTTTAAGATTAAGTTAATTTAAATAGATCTCCATCCTATTTTTTGGCGAGTTATGTACGAAGTAGCCCCCTCTCTCGCGTCTCGCCAATTTAAATCGGCAAAAAATAGGATGGAGATCTATTTAAATCAACTTAATCAACAACTTACTACTTAACTCGCTACTGTACTTGTCGATGTGTAAATCGGGCATCAGAGAAGGCACCGGCTATCGAATGAGAAACTAAAACATCTATAACATGCCTAGTACTAGTAGGTCATTTTCCATACCTAAGTTTCCCTCCAAAACTGAAAGAAAGCCGTGTAAAACTGGCATGAATAAAGGATTAAAAGAGAAAACCATTTTCTTTTTAAATATTTCTTTATTAGATAAGGTTCCAAAGCTTATAATATGATAAAAGAATAAACATATCAATGATAAAAGTACAAAGAAAAGTTTATGCAGTACAAAAATGCGGCTTTTTACATAAGTTTTCGAAATAAGTGGGAATGCCGAGTCGTAGGTGAGATCTGCGAGGGACGAAGGCGGGTATGCGCGGGGGGAGCGAAGCGGGCGCGGGGAATAATCGATACCCCATAGAAACATAAGTAGGGTGGACATACGAGATGGATTAAATCCTCTTTTGTACTTAAATTATAACACTTAAGTTTAGTAAGTAAGAAAATGTTTTATTGATAGACATAATTGCTTATGTCTTACTGCAGGGCTTCGGTTTTGTTGAATAATTTAATTATTGATTAAGTACCTACACCTGTGGTGTGGTAGTTACAGTACATGTTTGCCAAGTAGAGGTTGTGGGTTCGATTACCAAACAAGTCGTACATTTTGTGCACATGCTTATTTTGAGACTAAATGGCGTTGTAAAACATATGGGGCGAATATTATAGTACACAATTTGGCAATATCAATGCATAATAACATAACACAGATATATAAAAATACAAATAAATAATTAGTTTAATTTATTGTTTGATCTCGACGCATCTCTGAATAATGATCAAAGTAATTGGTTCCTTTTATTGTCCTGTTTAAAACCGATACCATAGCGGTTATTCATTATGTTTCACGGAATTAATGTGACCAAGCGATCAGATTTAAATTGTAATAATTAATAACAGCACCTTTATGTCCTAGTGCAGGGACTGGCCTCGGCTAATGACGGAGAGAAACTTGGCCCACGCTGCACATTGGTACTAAGTTTCACATAAAAATTTGTATATTTTATTTTTGTAGATATAATATCTGGTCGGTTATTATAACAACCATGCTGTGAGTTCGGGTGGTAGCTCCATGTTAGCATACTCTATCCGGATACACGGAGAGCATAAAAAAAAATGAATAATTTAACTTGCATATAAAATATATTATAATATAATTCTAAACATTAATAAGTTAACAATCTAGTACTCTAGACTCTCAACAAAGTTTGAAGTTACTCCTAATCTTATTAAGATTAATTAATTAAACATTACTTAACCTCCAGCTAAAGGAATTCGTTTAAGTTGAATACATGCGAACTGAAAAACCATTCTGGTAAATTAAAATTTTATCTTATAAAGTATTTTGTTAGTGTGCAGTTTTAAAATTAACCAAAAACGTTTTTGAATAGGTAAGTATGTACACTCAGCAACTAATCAAGCTAGACACTCATGTGCCTTAATACCTTGAAATAAGACACAATTTGAAATGAAAATGTTTAACTTGATGTTTTTCTGTGTGTACTATCTTAAACTTTACTCAATGAGTTTATTTTTTATTTAAAAAAACGTTTGCGTATAAAATAAATGCTAGAAATACATTAATATAATTTCTTCGCTTTCTAGTCCTAAATTGAGCAGAGCTTGTACTTTAGGTACTAGACAGTGAATAAAGTATATTAATTCGTAATGGTAATCGAACCCGAGACCTTGTGCACGGCATTCGCATGCACGACTACACCCAAGCAGTAAATTAAACAAAAAATCTTCTAATTCATAGAAAAATAAAATCTTAAAAATATTCTTTAAACACTTCCTTTTCATCAACATAACAATAACCCTTAAAAAATCATGGTCACCCAAATTCCCACAACAAAAACGTATCTAAATAGCTCCTCAATATAGTCCCCTACATCTGTAAAGTATTTGTTGCACCGCGATGCAATAGGTCACTGACCCACGCATGGGGGCGTATGATTCCAAACCATGTGTCAAATCTAAACAATATTGATTCACGGATTAGACAATCAAAATCAAATTATTTATTATTAAAGACGTTTATAATAATAACAATATTTACTGATTCACACAACGTCATCATTATTTTAGTCACAAACTAAGCAAAGCTTGTACTAAGTGGATACAAGATAACCTAACGAATAAATATGCTTTTTTGTTAACCCATACATATTTTACCCGCAGACTATTGCATGACCGGGAAGCAAGTAAGTAAGTAAGCCTGACACTCATATCATAACTCCGTCCCCACATAAACATGGTTCGCAAGCGGGCCACGTTTGTGTTGGGACGGCTGCACATGCTCCTCCGGAAGGAGTCTAAGATGTCGATCCGAAACAAAGTTAGGTTATACACTACTTGTATCAGACCAATAATGACGTATGCGTGCGTAGTTTTTGCCCACCTTAGGCCACACAGGATCCATAGGTTACAAACAGTTCAGAATAGGTTCATGCGCAAAGCGACGGGAGCACCGTGGTTCATGCGTAACGAGGATCTTCACATAGACCTCGGGTTGCCTACTATCCAGCAACACATGAAACTCTGTTCCCGCCGCTACTTTGATTCGGCTGCCACTCACCCCAACCAACTAGTGGTCGGGGCGTCCGGGTACATCCCCTCCAAGATTAGCAAAATTCGTAGACCTAGGCATGCTCTCGAAGAGCCGGACGATAGGATCACGATCGCTCAACGTAGAGCTCACACGGCTCGCGAAGCCACAACAAAACGTCCCCGGTTCCGTCCTCGCCGTCGAGGCCGGAATACGCGCCGCGTTCGCTCCTAGAGGGCGTTCCTTCCGCACGTCCTGTTAGTCAGTGACGGTCCAGGCCGAGGTTCGTACCCCAAAGGGGGTGCCCCTGTGGCACGTCACTTAAATGTCTTTGGTTGAGGGCCATCCGCCCCACCACAGCCCGCGTAAAGTAGTAATGGTCGTCTGAGACCGACTACTCGTCCTCACAAAAAAAAAAAAAAAATCATATCATAAGTTTAATCTTAGCTTGGACTACTAACAGTGGTTTAAAAACAACGTACTTTATTGAGGGGTTATTTTATTTTTACTAAAATTTTAGCCCATCATTGTAAATCTTTTATGAAATAAATATTTATCTTTTTTAACTTTTAAAATTCACATAAACATTATTAAGAAGCAAAAAAACGCGGGGACTTTAATCCACAGCTTAAAAACATAACATTCAAAAAAAGAACTCGTGATCTTTAATCCCGTCGATGCTCTATGGTATCCTATTCTGCCAAGTACTTTTCTTTCTCTTCCTGATTAGTATCGTTCCGCGGGTAGCCGCCATAAGATTTATTTAGATTGTTCGTTATTGCAAAGTTTTCGCCGAGATATTGTTGTTACTAACTTCTTTAGACAAAGGTCAGAGTCGGCCCTAATCACAGTTCATTACGCTTTACTACGTAGGAGTTTAAATATTTTATAAGGTAAAGCTAGGACGCTTTTGTTTTTACGATTATAATTGATACTTCAAAAAAGGTTTCAAGAGGATAAAAAAAATATATAAATCTACAATACCTAGATATTTATTTAGGTTTTTATTAATTGAATTATATATTTTTTAAGTCTTCGGAAATAAGAAAGAATATTATAATCAATTAGGTATGTATTTAAACTGTATAAAAGATTATGGAAATTATATATTTATTTGAAATAAATAAATAAAATACTTTTTGTTACATTATTGTTTCACGACTAAATTAAGTAAGTTAATTAAATCATATAAGTAGATTGGTGTGAGCTTGGTATATTAGAAGTTCCCGAGTCATATGGGAATATATCGATACCGGAAATATGAATTAACGTAAAGGACATTTTGTCGAAAATGAGTATTATATCGTATGATGTAATTGCATACGTATTATTTTTGAGTGTTATAAAATGTACATTAATTCATATTTCCAGTATCGATAAAATATCTGATAAATGAAGAACTATCCATACTATTGACAAAATACTACTTCGTATAACTACGTATGCCTAATAACTTGTCAAAGTTAAGGTGGATCCACAAAGCAGAGGTAAATACAGAAGGCAATGTACAAACAAGTGCGCACCTATGCTACCTCGATTATGTCATATAGTATTCTTTCTCCTTGTGGTGACGGAGTAAGAATACAATATGTCACCCCATCTTATCCCGTGGGTGTCGTAAAAATCGATTAAGGGACTATCCGTAAAAATCATCTTTACGAAATAAAAAGAAGGAAAACTTGAAATTAAACCCTATACCAATTCGTATGGCCAGCGTGGTATCAGTAGGCCAAGTATCCCACCGTCACGGGAGGAGGCCCGTCCCTGCAGTGGGACATTAATGGGCTGTTATGATTATGATGATTATGTCAAGCCAGCATGAACGTTAAGACCACGGGTGTACATCTCAGAAATGAACTGCTTCTCTTCACAAAGATAAATCTAGTTAGCAAAAGTATAAAATTAATTATTATCTGTGGAAAAGTTGTTGATTATTTTCTGTAACGTAACTTAGCTGTTAAATCATTAATCTGCCAAATCGGTACAGCCTTTTCAAAGTCTACTCGCACATACAAACTGGGCGACATTAAAATATATTTTTTGGTATTGGTTAATGTTGAATCAATTATAAAAAACCCTAGGTTTGATCTGATGTTGAAAGCAGGCCCATCAAATTTAATAATAAGGATATCTAAGTTTGGCTTCTAAACCTAACTGTACAGTGGATGATACGTGCCGTTGCAATGTTAACCCTTCAATGTTACGAGCATTATTGCTCAGAGACAGTGCCAATACCAGCCAATACCTTGTGTTTATGGCATTTGAATATCTATACATAATTAAAGGTGTGTCCAAACATGCTTTTAGTCCGTTCGAGTCCGACGTATCTATGACACTGCCAGTCCTCAGGGATGTAAAGGCCGTTCGCGATTTATACACGTTAAAAAAATGTGTATAGCTGCGCGACGGAAAATCCCATAACTTTTTAAATACCCATACATTTAAATTACGAATCAAAATGTCGTTGTTCATGTTTGTGCGGAAAAACACATACGAGTACCTTTTGAAAAATGTTTACTGAGAATATAGTGTAGAGGTTAATCCGCGCTACATATATCCCACATAGAGTGGGCATGGCAGGCAAGCTACGCAGTTTTCTTGGCCTGTTCCCTAATGACTACAAATAGCTTATAAGAAGTAATTTTTAAGAGAAATACATAAAAAAAATCAAAATAAAAATACACTATGTAGTAATAAACTTAGTAGAACCTTAAACGTCTCTAAAATACTAAACACAAGTACTTACCTAATTAACAAGGGGCTAACATATTATTATATAATAAAAGCCCCTTAATAAAAAAAAGATTAAAAAAAAAAAAAAATTAACAAAGTAATTATTTTTAATTCTGTAAATTTTTCATCTTGACATATCTCTTGAGTTTTTGATTTACTTTAGGCTCTCTGATACTTTTCGAGATTAAAAAAGTACGGCTACTTCTTAATTCAAATGACACGATTAAAGTTCCTTTCGGTTCAAGCCGTGAAGCTTTTTAGGAATTTGTTAGTTGTATAAAAGAGCTTTGCTGTGGCTTCTTTCGCCATAAAATCAAATATGAGGACATCCGTAGAAGAACCCAGGTGTCCGACAACAGTGCAAAAGATTTAGGTAACACAGCACGCAGAACCGATAGTCAATTTTGGCAGAATCCGATGTTAGAGAACTTGGCCTTCAAAATGGCTTTCTTTTTCTTTTAAAGACAACTTATTGATAAGTCGATTCAAGTGACTATACTCAATACTCACGCACACACGCTCGCTTGGTTCTGTGTGAATAAAACTTGCATTGAATTACCTAAACTTCACTTCATGCGTCAGACGTATACGCTCATAACTAACATTTCACAAATCTTTAATTAAATATTCAAGGAATAATAGATATATCTGTCATTTACATAGTCTAATAATCACGACAATGTTAAATCAACTATTATTGATGTTATAAATAGTTTATTAATATTATATTCTAATAACGTACACCTATTCTTAAGGTAACAGCTAGTTTGTGCATATGAGACTATGTTACGAATACTAATTGTGTTATATATTTGCATAATACACCACAAACTTGCACGTTATAGCTTATACTAGCTTGCTGCTTGTAAATTAGGATTAAACACATTCTTTTTTATATAAGTACGACACACTACGACAAATAAACACCTATTTTTTACATAGGTACACACTACTTTTCCGTGTGATGACCGAGAAAGAATACAATATGTCACCACCCCATCTCACCCCATGGGTGTCGTATAAACCGATTATTGAACTATTCGTGAATATTATCTTAACGAAATAAAAAGAAGGAAAACTTGAAATTAAACCCTATACTAATCCGTTGGGCCAGCGTGGTGTTAGTAGAACAAGTATCGGTCACAGGAGGAAGCCCGTCCCTGCAGTGGGACATTAATGGGCTGTTACGATGATGACACACTACTTCCTGCAGGGCGGGAAGTGTGTTGCAAAGGGTTATTTTGTAAGGATCACCTAACCTAACCTAACCCAATGACATAAAGGCGTGAATTTATGTATAACTAGCTGACCCGTCCGTTACGTGCCCACTTCGTTAGGCGGCGAAAAAAACGCGCCCGTTTTTTAAAGATAGTTCATTACTGCTCCACTCCAATTAGTCATAGCGTGATACTATATAGCCTATGACACTCCCCGATAAATGGACTATTCAACACCGAAACATTTTTTTAAATCGGTTTAGTAGATCCAAAGATTACCCCTACAACGTCACAAACTTTACCTTTTTATAATATGTATTAGTATAGATAAATTATATACGATGCGGTAACATGACTTTCGGACTTTATAGAAAGTACGAACAGTCCAGGGTAGAAGGGTAGTCTTTCATAAAATGGTGCTTCATCGCCATTATTTTGCCAGTTTAACACGTGTGCGCTGGACGTAAATCGCTGATCCCCGAACACGATTTGCGAGTGCAAACCGTTTGAGATTTTTTGCTCGAGTGGTGTACTTAGTATTGAATGTACAAGCGACAGCGACGATTTGTTAGTTTAAAAGATGATAAACTGTTTCTAGACACCGACTCCTAAGGGTATGAATTGAAAAGCTAATTGTATAATTATCTTTCTTAAAAAAACAACTCCTGTACTAGAATCAAACCCTGTGTCGGGATTTATACCAACATACAATTAACGGACACAAAGAACATCCAGACTCAATACAATAATTAAAGTGGTATTGTAAAAGCATTGCCTCACCTTTTATAACCTTTGCTGATCAGAAAAAGCACTGTAGCCTTGTTTTAAGCCCGATTTACACATCGACAAGTACAGTAGCGAGGTAGTAAGTTGTTGATTAAGTTGATTTGAATAGATCTCCATCCTATTTTTTGGCGAGTTAAGTACGAAGTAGCCCCCTCTCTCGCGTCTCGCCAACTTAACTCGCCAAATAATAGGATCTATTTAAATCAACTTAAACAACAACTTAGGTACTACTTAACTCGCTACTGTACCTACTTGTCGATGTGTAAATCAGGCTATAGTCTGTAAAAATAAAAAGTTTTAATAACATTAATAACTGCAGATTAGTATTTATTGATATACCTAGATGATTTTATACTCCTGACGTACGAAAGATAGTTTTGAACGTGTTGTTTTCACACAAAATTTAATATTCATTAACTTTCATTTCCTTTTTTATTTATTAGTTAATATTATAAATGTGGCATTGCTAAATGTTTTGTGTTTTCTAAACATTTTAAATAATTAAATTTAAAACTTGGACATCTCTAAATAATGGCAGATCATTTTTCAATAAAAAACCGCGTTAAATAAAAAGTATCAAGCTTAAAAAATTAAGAATAAACCGGTCAAGTGCAGAAATCTCGTGTATGTTTTGTAAAACTTGACCTACTATGTTTCCGAAAGAAGTGGTACGAATTTTAAATTGTTGTTTTGAAGTTCAATATGTCTGTGTCTACTAAATCATTTATAACTTCCTCGGTTATTTGAATGAACTTTTTAAAATGCTCTGTCTTTATTTAGGTCTTTAAGAATAAATTTAAAAAAATAGAAGTCATTCAATAGCTGCCGACGCTGGATCGACATTAGACCGACAAGATCGATGCTAGACCGACGCTACACCACAGTACAACCAGAAGTCTATCTCGGCCGAATATTTATTATAAATGCCTACGGCTGCGCGGTACGTAAATATGCGATAGGGCTGCCCACCTCCAGCTTTTTAATTACATTTATACCTACTTTCCCGCTCGGTACTGCGGCACAGTCGAGTTTCGTCTGTTTCTACGAAGTCGAAATACTGTATATATTTGTACTATGGCTACACCGACGTCCACCGACGATAGACCAACGCTAGACCGGCGGTATTACATTTAAATTAAACTAGACTATAAGTTCTAGTTTAATTACTAAATTAAAATTTACTTTAAATCGATCTGACTTCTTTTCGGAGAAGAAATAATCAAATTTCAATCATATTAGTCCAGGAATCCTATTACATTTCTTGTTTGATGTCATGATTTTACAAGGAACTTCAACAAGTCGTTGGAAGCTCTCAATACGTTGTTAACGTTGCCTAGCAATATAATACGAATGACTTATTACTAGGAAACTGATTATTTCAACCAAGAGTAGTTACACTGTATCATTAATTTTGTTTTTTTTAACTACGAGTAAGTATCTTGCGTGGACTCGAGGTAGTTATAATACTTTATTATTATTATTGTAAATATTATCTTTACGAAATAAAAATAAGGAGAACTTGAAATTAAACCCTTTACCAATCCGTCTGGCCAGCGTGGTATTAGTAGGCCAAGTATCCCTCCGTCCCGGGAGTAGTCCCGTCCCTGCAGTGGGATATTAATGGGCTGTTATGATTATTATATTTATTTAATCAAATAAGCGCTGATATTATTAAAGTTAAATCTAATATAAGTAGTTATACCTACATTATTTATTCCACTAAAATATGAACACGTTAATTCATACATAGGTAGTAAACGTTTGTAGCTTAGAGCTTTTCATTAAATACTAAGTGGAGCGGTGAGATGGTACAAGGTTTACATAACCCGCTACAACATATCTTGTTTACTATTCATTTAGACGAGCTTTAACTTACTACTACAATATTCTATGTTATTGAGGATATTTAAATATATTTACACAAAGCTACCTCCGTGTGGTGACGGAGTAAGAATACAATATGTCACCACCCCATCTCATGCAATGGGTGTCGTAAAAACCGACTAAGGGACTAACCGTAAATATTATCTTTACAAAATAAAAAGATTAAGAGTCACGGTGAGTAGTACAAGGTCTACATAACCCTCTACAACATATCTTGTTTATTAGTAGGTACTAGAACATTGTGTTATTGAGGATATTTAAAAAGTTATAAGGGAAAGTATGGAGATGTATGTAATGGCCGTCTGTGCCGTTGTGGCGTAGTGGTACAGTCCATGTTTTTCTTAAAAGTAATACAAATAGTACAAGCTCTGCTTAGTTTGTCACTAGATGACGTTGTCTGTATGTGTGAGGTATAAGTATGTATGAAAACTGAAACCCAACACTATTCGTTTGGTCACCGCGTTTGGTCACCGTAAGTTTTAGGCCAAGTTTTGCCTCTGTCACTGCTCCGCCATTAACAGGTAATAAGTTAATTAAAATAAATTTAATTAAAACCTTTAAAAAGTATTTAGTCACTTAAACAATGGCGCACCTAACACCCTGATTTATATCCGAAATATTGCGTGCAAGAGGATAAAACTTCATGTCAAATCGATCGGACTTCATTTCGTAGAATAAAAGAATTAACTATAACGCTAATTTTCCAGAATTTCCTGTAAATTGTGAAAGCAAGTATAGTTAAAGTTTTGGAAATTGTTTGGCGTTTCTTCAAAATGAAACAACGTACCAAAAATATGTTTGATGGAAAACAATTTGTAAAACTGTATTTGTATTTACTGGTATATCGTCATCATCTTATCAGCCCATTAATGTCCCACTGCAGGGACGGGCCTCCTGCCATGACGGAGGTATACTTGGCCTACTAATACCACTCTGGCCAGACGGATTGGTATAGGGTTTAATTTCAAGTTTTTCTTCTTTTTATGTAAAGGTAATATTCACAGATAGTCCCTTAGTCGGTTTCTACGACGCCCATGGGATGAGATGGGGTGGTGACATATTGTATTCTTACTCCTTCACCACAAGGACGCTGATATAAAGAAAAATAAAAATAATATAAGGTTTTACTAAATATAATAAAAATAATATAAGGTTTAATAAAATAAGGTTTTACACAAGCAGGTAACATAGTCTAGATATTTATAACTATTAAATAGTATCAGTACCGACACGCTTTCCTCGCGAGCCTTCATCTGCATTTAAAAGACGTGAAAACTACACCGGCTTGTTACTTACGTAGCTGAAGGTAATTTACAAAAGGTTTAGGCGTTTACTACACTCTTAAGATGTGTACTAACGATGCTATTTTACATTTTAGTTGTTGAATTATTTATCTTTTACGTTTTATGTGGGTTGATGTTTTAACTGCATGTAAATGTACCAATACAAGTACATATTGTTTTTCAATTGGTTAGTGGCCAGTGGTGGTGCGAGAGTTTTTTTTTTTTTTTAGACAGACAACTCCCGCACTAGGGACCAAGCCCTGTGTCGTTCAAGATACCCGTAACTCTTCAACCTGGCTTAACGACTGTGTCACTAAAAAGACCCCCTGACCTCCCCCTAAAAGCTGCTCGGTTGACACCTTAAAGCAATAAAAAAGTCTCGACATGTCAAACTACCACTTTGCAGTTTTACAGGTTAAGACACTTTGTTACAAATATTATAAGTCCGTAAAGTCCAAAATATTTTTTGCTTATAGCACGCCCCGTCGATAGTTGTTGATGTGGCAAAATGATTCACATATCTATCTCTCACAAGGTGATAAGCAACATTTTGAAACTAGTATACCCGGTAGAAGATTGAGGGAGGTACAAGATTGTCGGTAATGAAACATCACCCTAAAAAACTGGAGAATACTTCTTGTATCCAATCCATTGATGCCTTTTGGCTTGTATTATGAAGATCCTAACCTTAGTAGACTATCTGCTGACACTAAAACTTTACCGAAACCCTATACCAACCTAGATTATCCACAAATGTATTATCAAATTACCTTCAATTACTAGATCCTCGTATCATACACATGAACGCTTAATTCCCAAAATTGAAATAGAAATTGGTTCCATGAATTTACTTACCGCAAAATGGCTGGTATCAATTTCGTTCTAGTACCACGTACTACGTAATATAGCGAACTGTTGCTTCCAATAAATATTGGTTATCTTTAGATCGGAGTAGTGCAACCCCGATAAACATGTTACGACTAAAATAATTATGTTTCTGTGACATTTTGTAGTCTTATCACTTGTATGTTAATCTTCGGCCGTTCAGAGAATGCGTTCCTGACACGTCGCGATTGAACTGACGCAGTAACTTTGTAATGGCGTTGCAGTTACGATAAAAATATTTTTGCTGGTTGTTTATCGTTTTAACTATTGATGAGCATTAAAACAACATTATTATATCAATAATTAATGAATGTTATAATGTTGTGTCAAACTGAGTGTCAAATAACTTGGTAAACAATATTTTTCTAAATCTACACTGCGCTATTACAAGGTTATGTCAGCGCTTTATATTTGTAGTGCTGTGCCAACAATAACAGTGAATAATAGTATCGTAATCTGTTCTTATCGATACAGTTATACTTTATAAAATAATACGTTTTGTTTTTCTTTTCAAGAATTTGAAAATAATGGACTTTAGAATAACTTTTATTAAATATAAAAATAAAAGTACATTAAATACAAAGTAGCATTTTTATATTTAGGTTGAAAATGGTAACCCCAAATGGCGTTATGGGCCGCCATTTTGTGACGCTGAAACAGTCGTCTGTTGTCGTTTCGTGCGCATAGACCACGTTCTTCAAGTGTTTGCGATCTGTTGTTATTTGACTTTGATTGTGTCTTATATTGCGTTCTTTTTACTTTTGGTGCATAATAATGCCTAAACGTGGACAAACATTGAAAACTGGAGCCCGTGAGTTAATTATCAAGCTGCAAGATTACTTTGAGCGGGAGCGGCAAAATGGCGGACCCCTGGTTCCTGTCGAAAAAGTACAAGAACGCGTCTCTCAGGCGCTTGGAGTTAGCAAACGAACGATTACAAATATTAATAAAGAAAAGTTCGGCTCTACTGGCATGGAAGATAATATTTTACGTACTCCGAAGAAGAAACGTAGAACTAAACCCGTGACAGATATTGATACCTTTGACGCCGATGCAATCAGAAATCATATATATGGTTACTATTCCAGAAATGAATATCTCAACAGGATGAAGCTTTTGGCGTCGTTAAGAGAAGCTGGACTGTTTAGCGGGGGTAAAACTGCTTTAACGAAAATCTTAAAAGATATTGGTTTTTCGTATAAAAAAACAGACAAAAGAAAAATTTTATTAGAACGATACGACATCATTTTGAAACGGATAAGTTTCTTGAGAGAAGCAAAAAAAATTGATAACTGGGATAATGTCGTGTTCATTGACGAGACATGGCTAAACGCCAATCACACGGTTTCCCGTTCTTGGACGGATGATACACAAGCGTCGACGTCGAAAGTACCAATGGGTAAGGGGGCTCGTCTGATAATATGCCACGCAGGTACTGCAAAATACGGCTTTGTGGAGAACGCTTTACTGGCATTTCAATCAAAAACCACAAATGACTACCACGAGGAAATGAATGCCAGTACATTTAAAGAGTGGTTCCAGAACGTGCTTTTGCCCAGCCTACCAGAGCCTTCTGTAATATTGATGGATAATGCCTCCTATCACTCGTTTCAAATACAGAAACCACCTACCCAAGCTAATAAAAAAGAAGAAATGGTTGCTTGGTTACAAGCAAAAGGCATTGACGCAAATATGCAGATGCTAAAAGCAGAGCTAATTAAGTTAGTGAAAGAAAATAAAGCGGCAAATGTGCGATACGAAATCGATGAAATGGCTTTGGAGTACGGTCATCGCGTTCTAAGAATTCCACCGTATCATTGCCAATATAACGCGATTGAGCTAATCTGGGCTCAAATAAAAGGTTACGCCGCCCGCCACAATACTTCCCCGCCATTCAGCACGAAAAAGATGATGACCCTGTTAAAAGAAGCCTGCGGGAAAGTCACAAGAGATGACTGGGCAAAGGTTGTCGAAAAGACTAAAAACCTGATTATGGAACATTTTGACCGAGATATCAGGATTGATTCTGTAATTGATAATAATATAATTATACATGTAGGCGAAGATGATGATGAAGACACCACCTCCTCAAGCGAATCGGAGTCTGATTAATATTCTGTACGCACATTTAGTTCAATGTACTTTATTCCATAGAAATACAGATTGTAACTTTGTAAAAAATAATAAATAAAACAATTTTATTATATTAATATTCCCTTTTATTGTTTCCACGTAAAGAACTAAAATATAAATTTTAAATGATTCCGCCAATTTAAAACGGTCTAAATCTAATCATAAAAATAACGCGGCGGTTCATTTTGGAGTAACGGTAACGAACTCGGTATAATGTTGTGTCCATCACTAGTCGTGACTAACTGATAAGTGTCAGGAACGCATTCTCTGAACGGCCGGACAATAGTTTGTTTATTTAATGTTTGTGTTTCGAATTGACAAACTCGTACTAAGGGTAGAGTCCTAGGTAGTCAGTATGAAAAAAGTATGTTAGCTTGAACCTTGAACAAAAGTATTTTGGACGTAGGTTTCCTCCGAATTCCTTAATTGCTCGTGATCCTGTAGATCCATCGAACTACCATCACCTTTATCATTGGTCACGTCTCACAGTAAACGATCCCCATACAAGCACGGTCGACAAAAATATTTAGAGCTTGTAATTATGTGTAAACGATATCTTGACGTATGTTTTATCATAATAAACATTTTACAGTAAGTTTAATGGTTTCAACGTTCAACCAGTAAAAACTTGATTCGGTAGTCAAAAAAACGTTCATAACACTTTCCACTTAGAAACCATTTTTCGTTTTACTTGGTGGAATAATGTGCTATCACCATTTTTAAACGCCTGATCGACTCCTCAGTAGCTCACCTTATTAATAGCTAATCAAAGAACCGTGTTTTTTAGTCATTTTTTGGGTGTTTCACCCATTTATAGAAAAAATATTTTTTCGAGAGGTAAATACGGTTTTCCGAAAAAAAAAATATAATGAACACCAGTGTGCTGCTTAAAATTATTATTTTTATAAAAAGCATCAATGTAGCTATAATATATAAAAAATACAGCCTGAGTACCTGAGGGTACCTATAAGTTTCACTCTAACATGTTTTTATAGTTGTTATATATAAATAAAATACTACTTAGGTACCAACCACTTCACGATTCATAACAGATAATTTCAATTTATTTGTAAATCGACAATTTATTTTCATTTTTAACCACTTTCTGACTTTAAAAAATTATATAAAAAAAATGTGAGGGTATTAAGAAAAAAAAATACCAGGTCATGTTAGTTATGGTGCTGGCTATCATTATAGCTATTGCAATGGAAGAAAGAATGCTTTTTGTCGAGCATGATCGGGTCCTAAGTCCTATCGTTCACTGTGCGTCTTCCCGAACGCGGTCGACATTTTTTTATTTATTTATTTCAATATTAATGTCTTACAATTGTGTTTGAACATAGAATTATTATTACATAGGAAATTAAATAAAAAAAATACAATTTGAATTATTTAGTTATAAAAAAATAAACAAACAAAATAAGTACATGCATTTGAAATAATAAAATCAATATTAACATTAAACATGCTTAGACATTCCAGAACTTATCTCCCTAAAAGCTACTGGTTCTGCCTTCTATATGCTCTGTTTTTAACACTTAAATCGGGCTATCCTAAGCACTACCGCCGCACTAGGGTTATGTGTCAACTCGCCAAGCTAAAAACTCGACTAACGGCGAGTTTACAACTTACAACTTCTTTGGTGGTAATCTCGCCATAGTTTTTCTTCAATATTTTGGCGAGTTTACCATGCCTTTTATGGACAATAGTAATTTCGACCAACATAGGATAAGAGCGTAGGAAACAACGAAAATATTATAGTTTTCATGTAATAAAACGTATATTCGTTTTTTTTAAATAATACAATACTATCTTATAATTAAACATCTAAAAAAATAACAAAATTTTGTGTTGTGATAAGTATCTAGATTTGTTTTCTTTTTGAGGGTAAAATGAAATATTTTATTACAAATTCCATCGCATTCATTTGGTGCGTTGATAAACTGATAATAAATAATAATATTGTATTTAAAGTGGAAAGCAGTTATAAATAATATTAATTGTAATTAATAAAGGCGTAGGTAATAGAAATAATTAAGTACTTAAGATCCAGCCTGCATTTGTGACACATTTTTAAGGTAAGAAGTTTTGTTGATGTTTTTATCGTTAGTTTTACTTATAATACATTTAAGTAAAATGTTGTCTTTCAATATTTTTTTTATATACCTTCGGCTATCCTACGCACTAGTCTTCGTAATTTCTAACATATCTATCATCGTAATCATCAATATGTTCCAAAAGACGTCCACTGTTAGACATAGGTCTCCTTCAACTCTTACCATCACCCGTGTTCCAGTGCCTCCCTCTTCCATCGACATCCCTCAACCTTGAAACTTTTAATTTAAAAGTACAGATTATTAAAACAGTATCAACTTACGGTTTAACAATATCAACTTACCTCGTTACTTATGAAACGTAACAAAACAACTAGCGACATCTATCGAAGTAACAGTACAATAACAAATAATGTCCATCAGAACAATACCTATAACTAAAGCATTTTCTTTTGCAGTAATACATAGAAATAAAGTCTTTAACTCCTGGACATAAGAAGTAAAATCCCGTTTTTCTATATGAATATTAATTTATTACATAACAGGAGTAACTACTCAAACATACTAGTGAGTCTAATTGTTGATTTATAAACGTTTAGAAACCACATTGTGAACAATACGCCACTGCTTACCATTAATGTCGGAATGTAGTCTAAACTTACGAAGCCATCATTTCAAACTTATTCTTCTATTTCATACAAATTCTATTACCACCCTTATTTTTTGAGCAATAGAGTTTAATATTTTATGTAGTTTACACGAAATTGATTTTCGTGTACGCATATGTAAGATTGTACTTGTCCAGCATTAACTAGAGCATAGTGATGAGTTGAAAGGACTCTATATGGTTGTGTTAGAGGTTATTTTTATTTGTGAGAAGGTCAGTGTAAAATGGAGGTGTCAGAACTTCGTGGTGGGCACTGATGAGATGAGTCACGTCACTATCGGTGTGCATTCTTGGGTCGTATCCGTTTCTAAGTTATTTTTTATTTCGTTTACATTTGAACGAACTTGTGTCGACGTGTTTAATAGGTCATCACGGACACAGTATGTTGACTTCACTTTTGATTCCTTTTGATAAAGTTTATGTACTTATACCTGTTTTAACTGACTGAAAATAAGGTTTTTAATTCTGTTGTATGTTTATTTGTGTTTGTTACTTCTGAATTTAGCCTTGACTTATTAGAAAAAGAAAAGCTTTTTTGTTTGAATAGGTTCCTCAGAAAAGGAAAAATATCATGGAAATATTGTCTCTGTTTTAAAGAAAGGTAACATTTTCGCTATAGACAAGAAGTTTAATCTGTTACTTTTACGCATTTTATAACAGTCTGGTATTTTGCATCTGTCTCTACACGTATTATAAAAAGTAAATTACATCAAGTAGATTAATTCATTTCTTTTAAATCCTTGTAACTTGTCATCCTACACAAACATATAAAATGAACTAAGTAAGTCAAAGAAAGTTGCACTAGTTTAACTACCTGAACTACCTACTTACTCGTATAAGACAGAATTAACAAAGTGTAAGTTTTACAATTAATAAAGGAGTTAAATACTTTTGTTTGAGACACTTGATTTAATAGTGATAAGTACGTACCCAATTTTATTGTTCTAGGGTCAAAATGAATAAAAAGCAATGGAATGTTCGAGACAGGATTTGAACCTGCATCGTTTGTAACTTGTAAGCGCCTTAAACACCTTTGATCGGTAGGCCATGCGTGGTCTCTCCCATTGCCTTGCGTAGTATAAGAGAACCATTAACTCTCAATATTGCACACAAAGTAGATAGCAACGCCATCTAGGATATCGACCTGTAAACTTTCAATACTGCAATTAAAGTTACTTACTATTGGGTTATTTTGCTACGTTTAGAATTACAAATAATTGACTATTTTTGGTATTATAATAATAATCTAAAATTATTATTGTTCTGGATAGCAAACGAAATAAGTCGAAAAGTCACACCCTAAAAGCGTAATACAATTATACAACTTTACTTCTCAAAAAAAAAACAACTGAATTAAGAACCTCCTCCTTTTTGAAGTCGGTTGAAAAGCAACAAAGCATATAAAATGAACATGTATTCTTACAACCATAGACATAATGGCAATAGACAGCTATCGTTTGTATAACTCGCGATGGTACAGAGGGCGGATCCATCGTAGTCTATGAATGGACCTTCAATGGAGTTAAAGACGGATAATGCGATTGTTAAAATACAAGGTTGCAATTACTCTCAGATGCAAAGGAACTTAATTCATAATATAAGGTTTATTGCTTATGACTCAAATGTATTTGATCGTATTAATATTTTGTTATTTTAAAGAGAAACAAGCTAGTAAAGGAGTAAGAATACTTGTTACTCTATCACCCTCATTTCAACACATTCGTAGAAATTATCGAAATTTAAAAAAAGAATATTTAAAAAAAAATTACAATCCATGAATAAGAAAAAAAATTGTGCAGAAATTGATAGAGTTCTGACGAGGGTATACTTTTTAAAGAAACTTGATCACGGAACCTGCAGTAGCTTAAAAAATATGTAAATATGTATATTCCTCACACATTCACACAACGCTATCTAGTCCCAAACTAAGCAATGCTTGAAAAGGACTGGTAGGTACCAAGATTTAAAAAAAACAGTGTCCCAGATAAAGCTGTATAAACTACACTAAAAACAAGAAACAATATCTAAAACAAAATTAAGATTTAAATAGTCTAATTTGTATGAATAAAGTGATGTAAAGTCCTAAATTATAATTATTATTCAAATGAAATTCATCTTTCTGGGAACGTTGTTATAGGACATCTATTTTAGGAAGACATTTTCTGAACGCAAATCAACGCGTTCTTGTTTAAATAGAAGTTTAGTAATTAAATAAAGTATATATATTTTGAAGATAAATATTGTAATTATTTTCAATTTAATTCTATATAAAAGTTATTGACGTAATAGTAAAACAATGCACGTGTACCATATATGGTACACTGCACTGGAAACGTGTTAATAATAGCGTATTAATTAATATCGCAATGAAAGAATGGGCCTGTTTCAGTGACGAAAGGAAACTTGCCTGCTACGCTGTGACAACATTTTCTTCTTTTTTGTCGTAAATGTCTATGAAAATTTCTATAAGCCTTTTTATGACACCAGTGGGACAACACGGTATAGTGACATTTAAGGTAGTATTAGACTCAAAGTAACTTTTTGACAATAGTGCTTATAGGTGGATTAATCGGCCACAGTGGTACCGACCTAGACGACCTCTTGCTGAAGAGAATTACCTCCTTGTGGTACCTCAATGTAGGTATGGTGGAGTAGCTTCCGATGTAGGTAATAATCAGGTTTATTATTAAACTGTTGACTGCCCTAAATAAACAAAACAAAATACTTAGTTTTATATTGGAAACAAGTACTATTTCTAATAATTAGGTCAACATTTCAATTAAACTTACTATTTCCAAACGTATAAAGGAATAACATTTTTATTATTGTATCACTACAACACGTGCCTGTTCTTATCGCTTATTATATTATTTAACATTCCACGCATGGTACAATACTGACCTCTTTCTTTACTAATTATACATTTATTAACATTCAAAGTGCAACAGAATCATAGTTAACAGGTGGCCGGACTGGTTAAACGGTTTTAAAACAACCGATTACCTATCACAGCAATCCAACTTTGTTATAATCAAATTTACACAACTACAAGCGAAACTAGACTTTACCTCACATGGTATAGGAAGGATTTCACATTGTAATTGCTACCCTAGTAAAATAACAGGGAGCCTATTGTTGCTTACGCAAAGATGTAATCTCTTATTTTATTATTACCTGACTGGAAAGGGACACAGAAGACCCTGTTATAAATTTTAGACTTTATCTTTGTTTGAATAAAGTACATTGTACGTTGTACTCATTTTAATTACACGAGGTTAGCTTTAAATATTTAAACGTTGTAAAGCAGTCTATACCGTGACATGTCAATTTTTCTCAGTTTCGGTATAAATTGTTTGAAATATTGTCACTGGCGACACTATTGATGACGTAGATAATAAAATAAAAATTATGTTGACAGACTATGGGCGCTTAACGTTTTTTTTTATAAAAGGCCAAGGAATGTAGAGAAAGTTCCTGCTGTGTTAATTATGTTTAAAATGTAACTCAAAATGTAGTTTTAACTAACTTGGTGGAGAATATGAATAGCATTGCATCCGGAATTAATTAACAATTTAATAATATTCCACTTTGTTTTTCTTCATTGTATAATTTAAAGGACTTAAAACTTAAAGTATCTATGTAGTACTTGTACAACATAACAAAAATATGCTTAGCTTCATTAACTCCTAATGCTTGTTTGACTTTTTAACCAATGTAGTACTTAACCCATTTATAAACCAAAATTAAATGTAATCCTAGGTACTAACTTATTCTGTATTGTGTTTCAGATTGACGGGACATTCGTTAGTACTTTTAAACAAATGATTTTTCCACTTTGTCATTGGCAGAATCATCGATAAATGATGCATCCACAATAAAAAAAAACAAAAAACGGCGCCAAATATAATTAAACAGACACTATATTTTAAGAAACAATTACGACAGATATCTCTTAAAAATCTAGTGACACTGCATTTCTAGCAATAGATTTCTAAACCGCATACTTTGTAATTGATACAATAGGCAGTTTTGCTTAGTTCCTTTTACATTTAACTTTTACTTTTCTCTTTTAAAATACCGCTGTGTAGTAGGTATTTGTGGTAAATAAATCTGATTTTTAAAACAAAACGACACGTTAATTTCTTTGCTTCCTTAAGCCCGATTTACACATGGACAAGTACAGTAGCGAGTTAAGTAGTAAGTTGTTGATTAAGTTAATTTGAATAGATCTCCATCCTATTTTTGGCGAGTTAAGTTGGCGAGACGCGCGAGAGGGGGCTACTTCGTACTTTAGAGACGATTAAGAAACCTGAGATTAGACATTCTACTTCTCATTGAACTCATGTTGTTATGGCAAGCCGACACCTCTAAAGACCACACATTAAAGGTATTCTAGCTAATTCCCTCTACTTGCTACTAAAAAACCAGGTATAATGAGAGATTCAGTAAGCTCTATTACTAGAACGTAGGTATGTCCAAAGCGGCATTTTTAATCTAACCTTTAATATCAAACAGAATAACAGCAACTTAGCGGGGACTGTAAGCAATAGTTTTCATAAAATACTTCATAATTCAATGAAGTTAAAATTTATGAATCTTTTCAAATGTAGGTATAAAGCGTTACAAATGAGTATTTATTATGGTTATTATTTTAGTTTTCTAAGCAGATTGAACTTACAAAGTCGTAGTATACCTACTAACAGTGTCCTAAATAAAGTAGAAATTGCAGTAGTGGGACAATCATCATACCTGCCCATTAATGTCCCACTACAGGGACGGGCCTCCTCCCGTGACGGAGGGATAGGTACTTGGCCTACTAATACCACGCCGGCCAGACGCATTAGTATAGGGTTTAATTTCAAGTTTACCTTCTTTTTATATCGTAAAGATAATATTCACGGACAGTCTCTTAGTTGGTTTTTACGACACCCATGGGATGAGATGGGGTGGTGACATATTGTATTCTTACTCCGTCACCACACGGATTGTGTGCGACAATAATAATATGATATTTTTTTGTTGGAGTGAGAATACACTCCGACATTAAAATTACTACACACTACTAATTACTACACTCACATAGAAACTAGGTTTACATACATTTTCTTTGCTACTTACCTAAGGAATGAAAACTTAAAGTAAAAGCCTTTACTAATCCAGCCAGCCTGGTAATACTAGGCCAACTTGCCATCCTTAACTGGAAGCGACCTAGTTCTGCAATGGGACATTGACACAGATAAAATATAGCAGTTTGCCTTCCTAAAATTAACTATTCGCTACGGGAACGTAGTGAATTACAGCTAATAAATAAATACATAGGGACGCGGCACTCGTAGCGCCATCTAGTACGCTTGGGCGTACTCTACGTAGCGTATTAACATCAGAGAAGTTTAATAGTGTACTATGTATTTTTATATAATACTGTATGTAACGTTTTAACATCAGGAAGGTTTAGTATTGTACTTTAATATTGATCGTTTATAAATAATATGTATTTACATCATCATAACAGCCCATTAATGTCCCACTGCAGGGACGAGCCTCTTCCCGAGACGGAGGGATACTTGGCCTACTAATACCACGCTGGCCAAACAGATTGGTATAGGGTTTAATTTCAAGTTTTCCTTCTTTTCATTTCGTAAAGATAGGTAATGTTTACGGTTAGTCCCTTAGTCGATTTTTACGACACCCATGGGATGAGATGGGGTGGTGTATATTGTATTCTTACTCCGTCATCACACGGAGAATGTTTTTTAAACATTTACATGTAAAAAGAAAATAAATACCTACTTGTCGTACAAAAGTAGGCTCTCATAATTGAGTAAGCTGAAACTTTTGATTAATAAGAAGTAGGATATGCATTTATTGCTCTTAAAATAATATTTTTATTGAATTATGCTCACGCCTTGGTCCAATTGGGATGGTTAGAGACTACTGAGTGCCCATCTACTACATCATAACAGCCCATCAATGTCCCACTGCATGGACGGGCCTCCTCCCATGACGGAGGGATATTTGGCCTACTAATATCACGCTGGACAGACGGATTGGTACAGGGCTTAATTTTAAGTTTTCCTTCTTTTTATTTCGTTAAGAGTTAGTCGGTTTTTACGACACCCATGGGATGATGATGGGGTGGTGACATAATGTATTCTTACTCCGTCCCTACCTGGATTAAATATCCTGCAATACAAAGCAATAAATATCCTGCAATATTTAATAAAGATTATTGATAATGCAAATCAAAAATGATAAAAAGATATTAATGCCTAAATATGAACACCTAAATATGTATTAGCAATGTTATTAAATTATCATCAATACATATCTAATAGTCGTTATTAGATGTATTGATAATAATTTCAGGAACGGGATATTTATCTAGGAATGCTCTTTTATAGGTATATGGAGGGAAACAATAGATACCTACCACGAGTGCCAGGGGCGGGTTGGTTAAACAATCAACATCTCTAGCTTAGTTACAAAACTTGACACAAAACCATCGGATTTGTTATTTACTGCTAAAAAAAAAATACTCGTCCTACTGGTCTTTAGTCGTAGGGTGACACCCTCAATTTTTAGTCTATCACCATATTGAACAAATAGAATAATAGATACTTACATAAAGAAAATATAATATGCAATAATGAAACATTAGCAATCATGTACCGAGAAAATCCACTTCTCGAAAATATTATACGCTAACACAAACAGAATATCAAAATAATCAAACAAATTAGTTCTCCAAAACCTTTGCAAGATATTTCCACGAAGCCGTATTGCGGTGAGATTAGTTTATGGATTAATTGTCAAACTTGTTGGTCGACTAGTCGTGGATTTCGAACGGCGTTCAACGTTGTGGCACACGGTACACACACAGCAACACATCAAGTTAAACATTTTCATTTGAAATTGTGTCTTATTTCAAGGTATTAAGGTACATGAGTATCTAGCTTGATTAGTTGCTGTGTGTACAAAATGTATTGTCATTGGAGCTAAAATGTGTTCGTTTTTTATGACAGCGGTGAAGATTTACGACAAATTATCTTGTAATCTTGTGTAGAATCTGTTTTGAATAAGATTTGTCAAGTGAATTGCGACGAAAAAATGTGAAGAGGAATATTATGTTTGATATTGAGTTTATAAGTATTTTTTTATTGTAAAAAATAACGGCAATGCGTCATGTGTTTGTATTTTATTCAATTAAGTTTAATTTACTTGTCGAAGCTCTCCTATTAAACAACACATATCTACGAGTATTCAAATAAAATATTTTCGACTTAGTGGCTGAGAAAAAATACATAGTGTCTTCAACTCATTTCATACAGGACTCTCATAAAAGCTGACTTATGGAAATTTACAGATAAATATCCGCCTTTAATTTAAAACTTTATACACAAAGGCAGACTAAATGCAACAGGCATTTTCTACCGTAATCCGTTAGTCGTGCGTGAAGAGACAAAACAATATTTTCTGTGTACACACAGCAACTAATCAAGCTAGACACTCATATACTTTAATACCTTGTAATAAGACACAATTACAAATGAAAATGTTTAACTTGATGTGTTGCTGTGTGTACTTTAGTACAGAAAAAAATCTATAAAACAAAAGAAGGTCTGAATAGCAAAGCAGTTTATGGTAAAGTTTTATCAGGACGAGTCTCCTCCAGCAACTGGTGAAACATTAGAGTAGTACCTACCAAACGGCTGTGGGACATACAGGCCGATAGGCTGTTGTGAATTTCATGTGAGCTTTAAATAATAAAATTATATTTTTTTTTATTGCGGTATCTTATATTTCCTCATAGATGTTCCTTAATTATTAATCAACAAGGGCGCATCATAAACACGTCAGAAAGCCTGTTAGTGTGAATATTATACGATTTAGGGCGCCTTCAAATTTGCCGCTAAGTGTCGCGCGGAGGCAGCGCGACTGCAGCGCTGCGGTCGCGCTGCCGTCGCTAGGTTTGAGAATGGTAGTGTTGTGTTTTAGTTTTACGATGGACTCAGACGAAAATACACTGCTCGTAGTGTTACTATTAAAAAGAAAAAGTATTCTAAACAACACTAGTCGATCGATGAACGAATGCGGAGACGCAGCGCGGGCGTAGCGCTGCAGTCGCGCTGCAGTCGCGCGTTTTTTATCTCTATGAATTTACAAAACAGCGCGACCGCAGCGCTGCAGTCGCGCTGCCTCCGCGCGACACTTAGCGGCAAATTTGAAGGCGCCCTTACGGATAGTCGATCATTAATCATGATAGAAGCCCTTCCACAGAATTTTATGATTGGCTCTGGCCTAAAAAAACTTGGGAAATTACGATGGTGGAATAAGACTATATTTCACACTATGACAATTGCCTACCAAAACTGCTCTTATCCTAATAGTTAAATAATGGCTCAATGCAGGGACGAGCTTTGAGAAGAAAATTTGGACTGAACCGAAGAAGGAAAGCTGGTCGGGAAAACCTTATACTAATTATTCTATGCTGGCTATTATGTATTAGTAGACTACGTTACTAGAGCTAGTTTATCTCTGCAGTGGGACATGAATGGACATTTACGGTATAAATACAAAAGCTAAAGATATTGATTATATAGAAATAAGTCGACGAAAAGGTTCTTACTTGACATTTCACTCGGAACCTTTCAAACCTTTCAAATCAATATATTACTTAATATAAAACAATTCATGTGAAATGCTAGCAATCACCAATCCCACACAAACTCATATAACACCGTGTGTTAGACAGGAACGGAGTTTTTACTTCTAACCCTCGTCATGCCAATGTTGACTTATTTATTTCATGCGTATAATCTGTAAATTATTTTCAACTAGGCATTTTCTTTTTCACTTGTATACATAAACTGTTATTGAAAGCTTCTGTGGTATAGCGATTTTAGTATGTACCTGATTGCTGGAGGTCGCGGATATTATCCTCGCATAAGAATATGGGTTTAGTCTTCACATAAGTAAAAAATTGGGTACATAAACATGGCTTTTTTATGGGTCCATATTGGCTCACCTAAAGTTCTTTATCCGAAAATGTTCTTCCTAACGATTTGTAATCCGAATGATCACTCTTCCTAAAATTTTAAATCCTAAAGTTTTGATTCATACTATTTGTATTGCTACCGGCGATGTTCATAACACTCATGTTTCCGAAAATCGTAATTAATAATATCGTTATGTAAATATATTTAAACTCCTAATGTTTTTTATCATAACGCTTTTATCCCTAAACATTTTCATCATAATATTTTCTCTCATACTCAGAAAGAAATATTTACCAAGTGAAAGTAAAGAAAAGGTTTGTTTTTATACTCACCATAACACTTAACCATTTTTTTTTAAATGATTGTTTATTAAAATTATTAGAATATTTTTGTCTTAAATGAATGAAATCCATAAAACATGACTCGTTCACAGTTATGCTTATGGCCTGAGAGTTTACCGTAACCGTAACTAAACCAATAAGTAAAGGACCAATTCGGTTCTGGCACTACGCCGGCCGCTGCCGCGGCACGCTCGCTGCGCTCGCTCGGCTCGTGCGTTGGGGTCGCAGTTCTACCATAACCTAGACCAATAATTATGAATAGGACCCATTTCTTTTCTGGATCTTGACTGAATGATTGGAGCGGGACTCTGGTTTTGCTCTGGTCTTTGGTATATTATGTTATGCCTACATGTTGTCAACAAAGTTACGCAAAATTAATGTATATAATATTGATTATTATGAATAAAAAGAAACCTAAACAAAAAATATATGACTTTTAATTATAGTATAAACGATGATTATGTTGAGAAAATATAGGAAAACAAATGATAGTATCATCATCATCATTTCAGCCAATCGACGTCCACTGCTGGACATAGTAGTACAAATGATAGTATAATAGATGTTTATTGCTACTGAAATTATGAAGTTGAATGTTTCGGATTATTAACATCAGAGACAAAAAAATTAGGAATTGCGATTGTTAGGATGAAAAATGTTAGGGAGAACATTTTCGGACTTCCAATTATAGGAGTTGAAATTTTAGGTGAGCTTTGGCGCACCCCTTTTTTATTGAGTCTCATATAGTCCCAAACTAAGCAAATCTAAGCATACACTAGACAAGAAAAAAAAAGGTTAGTAATTTTCTAAGACTTGAAAAATATCAATGGTTAAATGCAAACGTTATTGTTTGTCCTTTTATTCAATAATTAAACAGTTACAGTAAACTACTTTTCAAATCAACCTTTTACAAGTTACACAATAAAAATGTATCTTTCATCATAGATATCCGGAAGTCCGATTACAAAAGAGGGATGTTGAAGACCGGAAATGCACTGTATTGGCCCAAAAATCAGCTAAAATTTCATAGATTCCACATATTAACAAACTATTTCTGTTTTTTTTCTCCAACTGCAAACATGACCAAAAAGCAAGTTATCTTTTTTGAACTTTATAGGATTTCAAATAATCTAAGCAATGTTTACTATAAGCCTTACCAAAAACCATACTAAATAAATTTTAGATCAGCCAGTAGGGATTAAAGATGAAAACTTTCAAAATTATTATGGAAATTCATTTTTAGGACGCCATTGTTTACAAGAAGCGTGTTGCTTTCGAAAATTACGAAATTGTATTAGATAGCTAGGTATGCAGAGCAACATAGCAAGTAACTTGTTTGTATTCGTAAAATGTTCCTTATTACAAGGGAATAACGTATAGGTACACACAGCAACACATCAAGTTAAACATTTTCATTTGAAATTGTGTCTTATTTCAAGGTATTAAGGTACATGAGTGTCTAGCTTGATTAGTTGCTGTGTGTACATAGTGTTCCATATTCAGATTTATAACGTGCTCAACTCATAGGTGTGACAAAAGTTGAATATAGGATATAATATCTGATATCTAATAGGTATTATTTTAAGGACAACCAAGGAAGGAAAACCTTTGTATGCCAAGCTTTCCTCCATGGCTGGAGAAGGCCCTTGTCTAATATCCATAATACAAGACTTGGTTAGTTTAGGAATAGGTGATCTTGTGTAAATGAGGGAGATACCTAATACAAATAATATTACTATCGACCAGCCCCGGCTCCGCACGGGCACCTACTACAGAATGCCCTTAAACAACGTTTAAATTCAGCTTCATTAGAAATCTCTAAATTTATATGGGTTTCTCTACTATATTATACATGTATTATACATATAAACCTTCATCTTGAATCACTCTATCTATTAAAAAGAACCGCATCAAAATCCGTTGCGTAGTTTTAAAGATTAAAGCATACAAAGAGACATAGGGACAGACAAAGCGACTTTATTTTATACTATGTATAGATATAATAATAGGTACCTATATTAATCCACAATCGTGCTATCCCCGAATGATTGGTTCTTAAAATTGTCATTTCTAAAAGTCCGGACACAGAGCACAATCCCTGGTATAAAATTTGCATAACATTATTTAACAAACAGATAACAAGGCACCGATAATTATCTCAATATCTGTTATTTTTACACTGATTTCACCTCAAATATATCTTCAATTTCATTCAGTACTGTTAAATTACCAAAAATGTCAAAACAAAGAAGCTTCCACCCCCTCCACCTATAATTGTAGATGGTATAGAGAACTATCAGGCCTTTTTCGATATGATAGCGGCAAATACCCAAGGTGATGCATTTACCACTAAAATCTTAAATGGTAATTGTGTCAAAATCAACGCAAAGAACGAGGACTCTTACAAAGCCCTTAGGGAAATATTATCCCAGAGTGGCCATCTGTGGCACTCATATGAAAACAAACAGGAACGACCTATTAGAGTCATGATCAAAAACCTGCACTATACATGTAAACCCGAAAGAATTATTGAAGATCTACAAAACAAGGATCTTAAAATATTAGACGCCGCAAACAAACTCAGTTGGAAGAAAAAAGAGCCTCTAAATATGTTTATTTTAACTTTTGCGAATGATGAAGACATCAGTAAAATATTCAGTATTAAGGCTATACTGGGATGCAAAGTAGAAGTACACACAATGAAAACTTCCAAACTGGTACCCCAGTGTAAAAGATGCCAGGCCTATGGCCACACGCATAAATATTGTTCGAAAGAACCACGATGCGTTAAATGCACAGGAAAGCATCTCACTAAAGACTGCAAAAAACCAGCAGAAGAGAAACCAAAGTGTGTGCATTGTGGTGAAGCACATCCTGCTAACTATAGAGGATGTATAGTAGCTAAGGAAATGCAACACTTAAAAAATAAATTTATAAGAAAAACGACAGCAACTAATCAGGAACAAGTTGCTCCAAAACGACCATCAAAGCGCGTCACTAGCGATCACACCTACGCACAAGCCGCTGCCAAAACACAGCAACCTATTGGTGACCATACTATCACCCATCCGCAGAGTAATCTGGATGGAAAACTGGATGAAATACTTAAACTAATGTCGTCTTTTAATGGCAGACTACAAAAACTAGAAAATGGAGTAAAGCCGTCCATTAGTAAAAAACCCACCAAATAATGAAGAACACGCTGAAAATTATGGCATGGAATGCTAATGGACTACTTAAACACCAACAAGAACTTCAAGTAGTCCTAGATATAGAAAATATTGATATATGTCTGGTATCAGAAACTCATTTCACCAGACAATGCTATATTAAGTTTCAAGGATACAAAGTATACCATGCACTACATCCCAGAAACAGTGCACGTGGTGGTAGTGCAATAATAGTGAAAGAAAATCTTCAACACTACGAAGAAACTAAGCACGAGCAACCCGAGATACAAGCAGTGGCAATACGAGTAGAGTGCAGCCTTTATCCTCTAACGATAGTGGCTTTGTATTCTCCTCCTAGACACACTATTAGTAAAGAAGAATATGTAAGCTTCCTAAGCCAATACGGGCGAAGATTCATAGTAGGAGGTGATTTTAACGCCAAGCATACACATTGGGGATCTAGACTAATAAACACTAAAGGAAGGGGATTATTCACAGCCATACAGGAGTTACACTGTGAAGCCCTGTCTACAGGAAAACCAACCTACTGGCCAACAGATCCAAACAGAATCCCAGACCTTATAGACTTCTTTGTCTGTAAAAATATATCTAAAAACGAGACTAATATAGAGGAGGGACATGACATGAACTCGGATCATTCTCCCATACTATTAACGTTATGCAGACGAATTCAGTTTACCGAGAAACGACCGATTCTAGCTAATAAATATACAGACTGGGACAGTTTTAGAATAGACCTAGACAATAGTATAGAATTAAAAGTTTCGTTAAAAACGACTGAACAATTAGACTTAGAAGTTAGACAATTTATAGTGAATATACAAAAAGCAGTATGGCAAAATACACCTGACAAGCCAAAATGGGTCAAGAGAACTACATATCCTGAACACATTAGAAATCTTATAATAGAAAAACGAAGACAGCGGAGAAAATGGCACCTTACGCGATGTCCTCAGGATAAAACCAAACTCAATAACCTTACTAAACGAGTGAAAAGAGAAATAACAAGTCACAATAACTTGCTTACTAACAACTACCTGCGACAGTTAACCACAGATGCTAAGAAATCAGATTACAATCTATGGAAAGTAACCAAAAACATGAAAACACCTATTACACAAATCCCTCCTATAAGAGAAGAAAACGGGAAATGGGCCAGAAGTAATCAACAAAAAGCTGAAAGGTTTGCCCAACACCTTGAGCTTATATTTCAACCCAACGTTGAATCGTCGAACGCTGTTGAAATAACGTGTGCTGAGCAAACAAAATATGATGGCTTCAAAATAAAACTCGTCACACCAAAGGAAGTGATGAATATGATAAAGTACCATATAAATCCAAATAAATCACCTGGCTATGAACTAATAACAGGGGAAATTCTGAAAAATTTAAATCGTAAAGCGATCGTAAAACTAACCACTCTCATAAACGCTGCTTTTCGACTAAGGCACGTACCTGACCTGTGGAAAGTAGCAGAAATAATTATGATACCGAAACCTGGCAAACCACCACATGAACCCACTTCATATAGACCAATTTCTCTACTACCAATAATATCAACATTATTTGAGAAACTATTGCTGAAAAGACTTAAACCAGTTATCGAAAACAGTAATATTATTCCCGATCATCAATTTGGCTTTAGAGAGAAGCATTCTACAATTGATCAGGTTCATAGAATAACAAATATCATCGAAAAAACGCTTGAAGAAAAAAAGGTTTGTTCTACCATATTTCTTGACGTAGCGCAAGCCTTCGATAAAGTTTGGCATGAAGGACTTATACACAAACTAAAAGTAATGCTACCGCAACAATTTTCTGAAATTCTTGAGTCTTATGTATTGAATAGAGCATTTCGTATTCGGCAAGATGACGCCTATTCAGAAATAAGGCCTATCAAAGCTGGGGTTCCACAAGGAAGCGTATTAGGTCCAGTTCTGTACCTACTATACACAAGTGATATCCCAGTTAATAAAAATAATCCAATTGCAACCTTTGCCGATGACACGGCCATAATGGCGATAGGAGACAATCATCAAGAGGCTGTTGAAAAAGTCCAAATAATAATCAATGAAGTAATCTCCTGGACTAAAAAATGGCGCATTAGGCTGAATGAAAGCAAATCAATTCATGTTGACTTCTCAAATAAGAGAGTACAGTATTTTCCTGTATTTATTAATGGCGAACAAGTACCATACGCTAATACAGCCAAATATCTTGGAATGACTCTTGACGCTAAGCTTCGTTGGAAAGCACACGTAAAGAAGAAAAGAGCTGAATTAAAACTACGATACCAGAAAATGTACTGGCTACTTGGCAAAAACTCTCCGGTATCAGTACACAACAAGGTCCTACTATATAAACAGGTATTGATGCCAGTATGGACTTATGGTATTCAGCTATGGGGCTGTACCAGTAAAAGCAATCGCCAGATCATCCAACGATTCCAAAATAAAGTGCTCAGGGATATTGTCAAAGCGCCCTGGTACATTCGCAACTGTGATTTACATCGGGATCTAAACATCGCCGCAGTAGATCAAATCATACAAAAATATGCCGAAGCCCATGAAAAGAGACTTCATCATCATGTGAATATCGAGGCAATCCAACTCCTTGATATCACTAATCTAGTGAGACGACTAAAACGGACAAAACCGTTTGAGTTAGTATAGTGTTATAGTGACAAATAAAAGCAGTGATAAGTGCCGCGTACAAAGAACACATGAACAAAGTGTCTTCGCCTTAACAAAAACTAAGTAAGTGTTAGTGGACGCATTCTTAGATTTATGTTTATGTAGTAATTTAGGTCAAATTTATTTACTCATTAGCTAATTGGCTAGATTGTAATATAAATTAAGTATTGTATACTTTTTTAAATAAAAAAAAAAAAAAAAAAAAAAAAAAAAATTCAGTACTGTGATCGCTCTTGACGTTTACAGGGAACAACACTCTAAACATCCCCCTTGCCTACACACCCTCCCAACACACCCTCGCCCTACTACTCAAAAATATTCCTTTCCGAAGAAACATCTTTGTCCAGGATAAAATTTTCGTTATGACCTTACCCATTATTTGTGTGGTTCTGTGTGTTTACTGTTAATGCAATTTGTTTAAACGAGATCTTTTTATAATAATCATTCAATTATATCGAGTCCTAAACTAAGCTAAACTTGTAGTATGGGTACTAAATCGTTGAACATACTTATGAACACATAGATTCAATCATTTATGTTCACGCACACAAAGATTTACCTTAATAATACTCCTAATCATTCAGACAACGCCATCTAGTCCCAAACTAAGCAAAGCTTGTACTTTAAGTACTAGACAACGGATAACAGACTTAAACCTTTTTATTGTAAATACGTAAATATAAACAGTCATGCTCCTGCATACGAAAATTGCATTGAGTGGAAATCGAACCAATAACCTGTACGTAACACCCACTACTACAATATAACTACTTCGTTAAAGGGGTCATCAAACTAAAGCTTACTGTTAATCATGGTACGACTTGACCTACCTACATAAGTAGGTAGTTAAAATTTTAGGTTTTAATTAACTTAGCCTTTATCAGGTTTACAGATAGCGATAGCCGCCTTTTGATTGGGTCTAGCACCGTGGTCTTCTTTTTTATTTGCTATAATATTTTTAAAACCTCTTTGTTAGTGAATCGATACTTCCTGCACGAGCGAAGACTAGGTACGTGTTATCATGATAGTCAATGCTATCTTCATAAGTCCTTAGGGACCATTATGTCGCGAGACTTATGCTTTAACTTATATACTTTAACAGACCAGCCGGAGTTAACCTTATAAAACACCGATGACTTTCTTTAATCTACGTTCCTATTATAGATGAAAAAAGTACCTACTCGTTTTTAGAAAGAAATGCTAAGATATGGAAAATTTGTTATGACTTTTAAAGCAACAACAAATCTAAACATTGTCTATTTTTACTGCGTTACTTTTCTCCCTTTGATTAAGGATGAAACGAATTTTAAATGGGTATTGACGGAAATTTACAAACTGTTAAATTAAAATCAACTAACCTCTATCAATCATCTATCAATAGCTAAAATCTTTGTTTATTCTTTTGATAAATAAGCGAACTTCCATAAAAGTTAATAGATTCGGATATAAATATAGATTGGTATGGTTATGAATTTTAGATGGTTGGTATGGTTAAGTATTTATGTGGTTTTGTACTTATTAGGTCCTATTCTTCAGTTGCATTTTATCACTCCGTTTATTTTCCACTGTAGCACCGGACTTCCTGTATTAAAAGGTACCTAGTACGACCACGTCAGACAATTTGATTACAATTTAATAGGGTTTTTTGTTTTAATTTGCCGTGGCCTATGAATGATAGCATACTTTTCAAACTTACTTTACTTTATAACATATTAAGACATTTATCAGTTAAAAAGGAGTAGAACAGACAACTAAGAAGAAAGATTTGAAGGACGTAATCTATATCGATGTGTAGTACTTGTGTAGGTATGGAGTTTTAGAACTGTCAGCGTTTAGACGACTTAGCAAGGCTTCTGAGGACTCAGAAGACAATAAATTATTTAAAGCCTGCCCTGACTATCAAATCTTTTCCATCGTTTTAATTCGATAACACAGTCTTATTCTCCTCAAAAAGTTTAGCTCAAAACAATAAGATAATGATAAATTATGAAACCAGGTACCAAATAAGTACTTGCAAAAATATACATTCCTATTTTCTTTACCCGGTTCTTTGCAGCTGTAATACATATACCTAACAAAGATTCTCTACAAAACAAAGGAGTTATACAGGACAAAGCAAACAAACACTAGAGAGTAGTTGTGCTTTAAATTTCTTGCATTCGTATAATTAATTAAATAAACGTATCATAATAATTCTTTGATGCCAAAGTGCTTTAAAATCCGACCTAAGATAATAAATTGTACGTACGATGTCAAAAATTATTGTTTTAAATCTGGAAGTACTTTGTGTCTACTTTCTCAAGAACTCATTTAGCACTTAAGTGACAACATCCTGTGTATGTCGTTAAAGTCGACTAATGGAAATTTATATAAAGAAATACACTAACCCCCTTACTTATAAACGCCTCTTAAATATTAGTTAGCTGTATAATAATGAATTAGCTTAAATTCTTACGATTTTGTTTGGTATAAGGTTGGATTTGCTTTACAAAATCTCGCTAAACAGTGGTTAAATTGAAAAGGCGTTTATAAGTAAGGGGGAAAAGAAAGTAAAGAAGAAGAAATTTAGAGGATAAGTAGGTACGGTCGGGGTATTTGCCGCTCGACCACCCTTAGGCGAGAATCGCTTGGCACGCGGCGCATGCGATACGTTTCTAATCCATCTGTTTAGCGTGACAGTAGCAGACAAAGTTTCCCTCGGCCACCAGAGAAAGTCCGTCCCTAATGTGAGATATTAATGGGCTATTCTTAACAGCCCATTAAGGTCCCACTGCAGGGACGGGCCTCCTCCCGTGACGGAGGAATATTTGGCCTACTAATACCACACTGGCCAAACGCATTGGTAAAGGGTTTAATATTAAGTTTTCCTTCTTTTTATTACGTAAAGTTAATATTCGCGGATAATCCCTTAGTCGGTTTTTGCGACACCCATGGGATTAGATGGGGTGGGGACAGACTGTATTCTTAGTCCGTCACCACACGGAGATAATGGGCTATTATCTTGGTACTAAGTTTTCCTGCGTTTTTAAAGGATACTTTATCTTAACACAAGTAAAAATCAATTAACATTATGTTATAATAATCCACAACACATGTAGGTACATTACTCAGAAGGTTATTCCACATTCATCGCGCAAACACGCCCCGCGTCATAGCAAATGAAGTTGCAATAATTCACCCCGGTTACCGGATATGTGCCTTTCGTACCAACTGGGGAGGCCCGACTAGTTGCACGACATGTTCACAGATTTATCTCGCGATGTATAGACTAACAAGGGCTCCTCTCAGTTGCGAATTAGATAATTTAGATGCTTAACTAATTGTTGATTACTCTGTGGGTTTTGCCAGTTGATACTTTCTCTATATGTAGGTTAAGTTTAGTTTATTATGTGTTAAATAATCTTGCTGTAAGTTGTTATTGTTTTGTCAAAATGAACTTACTATTCATTCGTATTTCATCTAATTATTCAGCTATATTCTTCTAGCGTCATGAATTGTTAGCTAGTTGAAATTACAAAGATACGAGACTATTAATTTCTTCTGTCTATGGTAGGTTACGGTTAAGATATGCTATGTCATTGCTGACGTTCGTAAGCACCGGTTACCACTTATCACGAAGTGAGCCTCTTGCTCATCTGCTACCTTAAATTAAAACAAAAGACTCTCATAGGCTAGAATCGCCCTGTTCTGCTTTGCGGTCCATTATTGGTTTACACACACAAACACTTACACATCTTATTACCCCTATCATACCTATCTAAATAATTAACTTGTATAATAGCGACGAGTACCTATGATACTTTTTATTTTTATACTAGGTATATTTATTTAGGAAAACGACCGTCTACCACTTTTTAATCTAATTCTGATTGTCTATATGTGTCCCTGGTCCTATTTGTACTCAAATTTATTTTTATTGCATTAATGCGACAGACGAACAAGCAGATCACCTGTCGCTAAGTTTAACCGCCATAGACGCCAGCAATGCCAGGGCACACCCAGGCCTTGCCTACCTTAAATCTACAAAACTAGCTTTCTGCCGCGAAGTATTGTAGGTTACCAAAAACAAACTTAATTGACTTATTACTCTTTGGAAAAATGTACTGTTAAATTAATAAGAAAAAAAAGTACAACCTAAAAGAACGTCATATTCTATGATGTAAACGAAAAACTGTCACAGTAATAAAATAGTAAAAAAAAATTAAAAGCAACAAAATATTTTAAAACATGAAGGATTAATACTTACTTTAAATTGAAAGACTAAAGGGTCTTTCTAAGCACACTTCTTTACAAAAATACTACAGAATTTCAACTGATCCGAGAAATAGCAAGAATGGGGCGACCAACAGTAACTGACTGTTCTGCACCTTTGGGATCGGAAACAAGAAAGCTAGACAAACGTAAGCTAGACAGAATAAGAACAGGTCTACGCAAATCTAACCCTGCAGCTATTCTTCTATGGGCCTTCCACAGCCTTCCTTCAAGACACGGCTTGACATCTCGAAGGGTGATCGGCTTTCTAAAGAAACACTACACAGTTGATGACAAACACAAGCATACTGGCAAGTCACTCGGTTTAATACTAAGATTCGCAGTTGAATTTGGTATTCTAAATAAACGCGGCAACAAATTTTTTTTAGTATCGGATAAGGATTAATTCAAAATGTCTTCATTTACTTCAATGGTTAAGTACTTGATGTCAAAATATTGTAAAAAGTAAATCTGTTTATGAGTTTAAACTTGTATTTTTATTGTGCCCATGGCATTGTTATAAGTCCTTTTGGCGGTGTAAGTATACTATGTATGTATTTACTTAAATTCGTCACTCACAAACCTACCACTGGCCAAATAGTCCAGTCAACGAATGACTCAAAGGGGGGTATAGAGTGCGTGAGCGGGAACCCAAGTGATTTCTACAGAAACTTATTCAGGATACTTAGAGAGATAACATACTAAAAGTCCCCACCTCTAGGAGGTGAGGCGGAGGGGAGAGGGAGGGTCAAAGGTCACAAATTTGCATTTTTTGCGTATATCTCTGACTACGAGAGCTATCGAAAAATGGTTCAGACAAAGTTTGTAGATCGTAAAATTGTCTACAAAAAATATCACAACACTTTTCTCCTAAAAAGCATCGCTTTCGAGATATCGTGACTTTAGAGCGCAGGGAAGTCGTATTTTCGACAATATGCACACACTAGCTTTTTCCCGCGATTTCGCTCGCATTTATAAATATTATGAAAAATAAGGTTATTTCAATATATAGTAGCATATGCATGCTTAGTCTCAGCCTAATCGGTTTGAAATTGACAAAGTTACATACAAACTTCCACCCCTTATCTTATCCGTTTAGGGGTAGAAATTATCAAAATCCTTTC
This sequence comes from Schrankia costaestrigalis, assembly GCA_905475405.1. Taxonomy (NCBI): domain Eukaryota; kingdom Metazoa; phylum Arthropoda; class Insecta; order Lepidoptera; family Erebidae; genus Schrankia; species Schrankia costaestrigalis. The sequence continues at coordinate 13,241,918 of FR997840.1, read as the reverse complement.
TTAGCGGATGCCTACGTTACATCATCTACCAAGCATGCATATGCTACTATATATTGAAATAACCTTATTTTTCATAATACCTATTTATAAACGCGAGCGAAATCGCGGGAAAAAGCTAGTGTGTGCATATAGTCGAAAATACGACTTTCCTGCGCTCTAAAGTCACGATATCTCGAAAGCGATGCTTTTTAGTAGAAAAGTGTTGATATATTTTTTGTAGACAATTTTACGATCTACAAACTTTGTCTGAACCATTTTTCGATAGCTCTCGTAGTTTCAGAGATATACGCAAAAAACGCAAAATTGAGACCTTTGAACCTCCCTCCCCCCTCTGCCTCACCTCTTAGAGGTGGGGACTTTTAGTATGTTATCTCTCTAAGTACCCTGAACAAATTTCTGTAGAAATCACTTAGGTTCCCGCTCACGCACTCTATAACTACTTTATTGATTGGACTAAAAGGCTTCCTCAATTTTTTATACTTTATGGGTTACTAGCTGCTCGACACATTGATCGCCAGCTACCGTCTTTTGTTATCCATTACCCTGCCTAAATGTTTGTTTGGTAAGTATGCTATTTTCCCCTGTTGTCTGTCTGCGCAATTCTTAATGCAGTAGAAGGTAAGAAAGTACCAAAGCAATGACTGGTACCGTATTTAGGCCATTTACACAATCTGCAGTTCAACTAAAAAGGGATGTGGATGTGATGGAGCCACTTCTACCACCTTGACCTTAAGAGATAAAGGAATGTCCTGTATGTCTATGACTTGGGAGATTCGAAAATTATGTTTAATATCATGGCAAGAGAAGGAAAACGCTATTTCACTCTGCTTGTCCGGCTAATGGTTTCTGTCGCTTTTACATTCTCGTAATAGAGAATGTCTGTGTAAGTAGTAGTCGGTTTTGAGATGGCATGGATAGTACAAAGATTAAGGTGCAGACTGTTTCAATCGTGAAGCCATACAATTATTGAGATTTGAAGGTAATTTTCATAATGAATATGTCGGCGTTAGCTTATGATGGCTGGCACGTTCTACGATAGATCGGTCAACTCGAAGTAACACTTTTAATACACGTAACACTTTAACTACACTGAACACTACACCATATTCGAAATAACACTTCTCAAACGGGTAAGGGTTCCTAGTAAGGAGCACCGATCACGACCGAAGTCAAACTGTCCGGCGCGCCCCACCTATAGGCTCCGTTGTAGCACCAAGCTAGCTATACACGTCATTGCGACAGTGTCGCCTCTACCGGCATTCGTGCTGCGCTATGTTTATGAATCAAATTAAGTACTGTTTCCGACAAATATATTTTTTAAATAGGGGCAAAGCCCCAAATCCTGGCACTGCACCAGATTATCAGCACCCCCAACAAAAACTCAAATTATAAACTTACCATTGAATAATTTGGGATTCCGTTTAAAGAAATGAAAAATAAGATCCTTTTGGAATTATAAACTGGGCCACACTACATTCTTCGATTAAAAAACAAATTTTTTTATAAACGCGGGTACATGTTCTTCAAATTACTTTGTTTTGACAGTTTGTTATGATCATAGGTAAGTTCAGGTATTTTTATTTTTTTAGATAATTTTTACTGAACCTTTAGGTTTTATTCATGTATTAAATGTTTTATAAGGCTTATCTGACAATGGAAATGAACGTTATATTTATTTTATGTTCATAAATGAGGTGCTGACATCCGGGTTCAATTGTTTTAGGAATTGCTAATTATCGGCACTGTTACATGACAAAGTGGTATGTAAAATTGTTAATCCATATTTTTTATTGTAAACCGTGATTATTTTATGCCTAGAATTCAATATTCTTGGCAAAAGTACTCTATGATTTCGGATTTCATATCCTGGCATGGTGCTGAAACTAACATTGCTAGTTATTTTCATAGTGTTGATATGATTAAAAGATTTTTTTTTCTGTGAAACTTCGGTTGTTAGGCTAGGTATAAATAAAAGAGATTTTGCTATAAACATTGGATTATTTCATTTATCTACCTAATTTTATGTCTAATTTTAAGGTGCTGATAATTGGTTCGGTCGATGCTAGTAATTGGTGATGACAGTGCCAATAATTGGTGTTAGGGTAATTATTTAGTCAAACTCATCTAAATAAAATGTGTATGCATAGAGAGAAATTTTTATAATAAAAATCAATTACTTATTTAATAGTGAACCTAGAAAGCATGTTGTTAAAGTCGTTATCAGTGTTATTACTAAGATAAACGATATTAAAGTAAGACTAACTCTTTAAGTGCTGATAATTGGTAGAAAACTTTCAAATTAAAAAATCTTTGACCAATCGTTGATACCGATTGTAATAGGTACGCAACATACATAACTGCAGACATTACAAACATTAAAAAAGTTGTTGTTTTTTTATAAATAAGCGGCTTTTTTGGGTTTAAAAAATTTAAAACAAATTCAATAATAATTAATATATATTTTCGCTTCACAAACTTGTATTTACATGATTGCATCCTTAAAATATAAATTACAGAACAATTCAAAAAAATAATAATAAATAAAAGATGTACTTATACTGATTTTATTCTACAGTGCCACAAAGAACTATGAAAAAAAAAATTAATAACGAAAAAAATGGGTGGAATGCTTACGTTTACGTAAAAATTAGCGAAGCCAATATTTTAATAATTCAAAACGCCGCCATGAAAACGACTTTCATTTTTATATAATTAACGCACATTTGATTATAATATATTATTATTAAAACAGCGATACAACAATACTGTATTTACAACATAGGCAATTAACACTGTAATATCATTAAATGCAGTCAAGTTTTTATAACAAGCCATATTGACATCAAAATATTCCTGTCGTAAGGTATATTTTTGTTTGGCATGCATCTTTTATGTTTATATTGACTGCAATTTCTACTAACAACTGTCTAGGTATAGGAGTGTCTACTGGGGACTTTAGAACAATAGGTCTTCATCACCTTCGTCGAGTAAGTTCACTGTATCGCCACCTTCTTCCTCACGAAGTTTGCCCGCGGCAACTTCCAACGCTTTTTTCTGTTAAAAAAAATATGCATTTTTGAGTGTAACGTATATTTAGAAGCTGGCGTATATATGGTCTCCGTGTGGTGACGGAGTAAGAATACAACATGTCACCACCCCATCTCATCCGATGGGTGTCGTAGAAACCGACTAAGGGATATCATGTTAACGAAATAAAAAGAAGAAAAACTTGAAATTAAACCCTGTACCAATCCGTCTGGCCAGCGTGCTATTAGTAGGCCAAATATCCCTCCGTCATGGGAGGAGGTCCGTCCCTACAGTGGGACATTAATGGGCTGTTATGATGATGTATATATGGTAGCTATCACAGTAAACGGTGTCATACACGAGGTCGCGAACAAATGTTTTATCAAATTTAACCCCTTCGGTAGAGATGTACAAAACACACAATACCAATATGGCTGAAAATGGTCGCAACTGCTCAGTTTCTTCCTTGGCTGAGGTATGGTATGAGGTATTTTAGCACAAGGTACAACTATACTGTAGGTTTTATGACAAAAAAAGAAACCATTAAAAGTCATATCTCTTAAATGAATGGGTATTTTTCGAGGATTGTTTTGTTTCTGCTGAATAAACCTGGTGTATAAATATATGTACCATATTCATGTTTAGGGTGTACATGTTAGCAGCTATAAAAACAGATTGATGCTTACCGCTGCTGCTTTATCCTTGAGGATTTTCTTCTTATCCTGGATCTTCTTCAGCCTGTAGAACTCTTCACGCTCCAGCTCGTCCAATTCAGAGATGATGTAAGCAAGAGTGCGCTCCAATCTTGGAATAATTACTGGAAAGAATAACATAAAATTATTATTAATATTACCTAATTATTTTACCGCGCACCGGAAGGCGCAGGGTATGAAAACCCCTCACAGGGTAGACCGACAACTTAGTTAGGACGGCGATAATCCGATGGATGAGGGAGGCACTAGACTGGACAGGGCGGAATGGAGATGGGTGTATCCCCGCAATCTTGTGATTAGGTCGTCATAACTATATATTGTTATTATATTTTATTATAAGTATAAAATGGTACCAGGTAATATATACCTTATTAATCATGCATTATTATTTGGAATCTCCTACAACACAAGATCTGTTCAACCCCCACATACTCTTTTACATTACTCGCTACAATTTTTCAAAGCCAGTGTCTCAAATAAACAGTTCCAATGCTGGGACTGACCTCTAATAAAGGAGGGCTATTTGTAAAAAATCTATTAAATAAAAAGAAGAGGCTGGTATCTACATCATTTACATTATTCTCATACTAAGGCCCATAGCACATAAAACGTAACGTAAACGGATCGGCACCGCCTCGCCTTTTTCTTCGGTGTCAAAAATCCGATTACGTTACGATTCCGATTAATGTGCGACGTTCCGTTTACGTTACGTTATATGTGCTATGAGCCTTAGAATAATTTTTGAGACACTATGGTTATCCTTACAATTTTCCTGTTCATTTATTTATAAATAATATACTGTTATTTTGATAGACAGATGAGAGGGTATGAAAATAAGTTGTATGTATAATAAAAAAATGACATAACCAGTTATGTTATGAAATAATATCAAACATGCATTTTTGCAAACATAATTACCCTATACGTCTCTTATTGCCAACGATTTCGCAAATGTATAGAAACATTTAAAATACAAAACACAACAATCAAATGATTCGTATGAGGAATCCTGTCATAGTTGAAATAAAGTAGTTCATAATATATTATGATAATTCTATGAAGATATCTTTATAACTAGTCGTAAAAAGTCGCAAACATGAACTGTTCTACACTGTTCCACTTAAAAAATGGACAACCAAGGTTGATTACAACTTTTCCTTCCTTAGAAATTGATGGTATGTTTGAAAGGACAAGAAAGAATGGTAATTTTAGTATTCACATGTAATGTCATATAGATCTTATTATTTTTCGTATGGATTTATGTGACTTCATTCCCCAACCCGGCTGGTCACCGTGGGGAATTAGACCAATACCCTCCACCTCTACGCAACCAAGTTAATCTAAAGACAAGAATTAACCAAAAGAAAAAATCAAAACATTAAAAATCTGTACCTACAATGTAAGATCACTGGCTTCTACGGAGAGATACATGGAACTAGAACATGCACTTGAAAAAATAGACTGCGACATACTGGGAGTATCTGAAGTTAGAAGATTAGGCGATAAAATAGAAGAATACCACGATCATATTCTATGTTACAAAGGCGAGACGAAAGGACTAAATGGAGTCGGCTTCCTGATAAAGAAAAATCTGAAAAAGAATATAATAACTTTTAATGGAATTTCAGAAAGAGTAGCAGTGCTGGAAATACAAGTCGAGAAAATAAGAATTTCTATAATCCAGATATACGCGCCCACAGAAAGCTGTTCGGAACAAGAAATTCAAACATTCTACAACGACCTCGAAAAAGCCCACACGATTGCAAGTAGCACCACAGTAGTTATAGGCGATTTCAACGCAAAGATAGGGGATCCGAAGCCTGAAGAAAACATGATAATGGGAAGATACGGCTATGGTACGCGAAATGAAAGAGGCGAGCTACTAATTAATTATGCTTATGAATATAACTTATCAATTATGAATACCTATTTCAAAAAGAAAAGAAACAGGAAATGGACATGGCACTCCCCAGATTACTCAACTAAAAACGAAATAGACTTTATATTAACTAACAAACCTAAATTAATAACCGATGTAGAAGTCCTGAACAATGTAAACTTTCCTTCAGACCACAGACTAGTACGAGCAACACTCCAACTGAAGTTACCTAAGAAAACTAGATACAACTATAGTTAACCCTTGAAGACACCTAGAACAGAAAAAGAAATAGATGGTTACCTTTCCAACCTGAAACAAGAAACTAAGGAGATAAGAGATATTAATCGCGAGGACAATAGAAACATCGTTCAAAAGTTCTACGACATGCTTGAGAAAGCGATTATTAAAAGTTTGAAAATGCACGACAAGACAGATAACAAAAACCAAATATTAAGCGACAGCACAAAAAACCTAATAAAAAAACGGACAGAATTAATTAAAAGTACAAATAAAACTAAAGAAATGAAATTAGAATTAAGTAAATTATTTAAAGAAACTAATAAGTCTATCAAAAAAGACTATCTAGCACACAGACATAATGTAATAGAAATGAACCTGAAAAAATATCGAAGCACAAAAAGAGCTTACAAGCAACTAACAATACACAAAGATTGGATACAAAATCTGGAAAAGGACTCAAAAACAACAACATCAAGAAAAGAAATTCTAGAGAGTGCAACCAACTTCTATAGGGAACTTTATGGAAGAGATAACAGAAACGAAGACTATTCTGAAAATGAAGAAATAGGCGAGTATGGATTAGGAAAGGAAAACAACGTAGGAGAAATAAACATGAATGAAGTAATAATGCAAATAAAGCATTTGAAAACAGAAAAGAGCCCTGGTCCAGACGGGATCAGCAACGAAGCCCTAAAGAGAGGATGCACTGCTCTTGCTGGTTTAATAGTGACATTGTTTAATTTAGTGCTCGAAACAGAGACCGTGCCAGAACAATGGTGCAGTTCCGATATAGTGCTCTTATTCAAAAAAGGAGATCCAAAAAACATAGCCAATTACAGACCGATCAGCTTGCTGCCGAGCATATACAAACTCTTCAGTGCACTCTTGCTCCGTCGAATAACAAAAGAAATCGACTCCCAACAACCTGTAGAACAGGCAGGCTTTCGCTCTGGATTTTCAACTATAGATCATATTCATACCGTAGAACAGATTATGGAAAAATTCAATGAGTTCAATAGACCTCTCTATGTAGTATTCATAGATTACAGCAAGGCATTTGACTGCATAAGCCACAACGCTATCTGGACAGCCCTCAAAGAATGCAACATCAACCAGAAATATATTACAATTATCAAAAAGATTTATGAAAAAAGTACAAGTAGATTGAAATTAGAGCAAAAAGGGGAAATAATAAAAATAAAAAGAGGCGTCCGTCAGGGAGACCCATTATCACCAAAATTATTTATTGCAGTGTTAGAGTCAGTATTCAAAAAAATTAATTGGACAGGAAAAAGTATTAGAATTGGTAATAGATACTTAAACCATTTACGGTTCGCTGACGACATCGTCATATTCTCTGAAAGTGCCACACAGCTACAACAAATGATAATTACACTCTCCCAGGAAAGCTTCAAAGTTGGATTGGAACTAAACACTGATAAGACAAAAATAATTACTAATAGTCGCGAAATATCGATCAAAGTGAGTGGTAGACATATAGAATATGTAAATAGCTATGTTTACTTAGGAAAGCAAGTCTCATTCAACAAGCTCCATAACGCAGAAGAAGTAGAAAGACGCGTAAATACAACATGGAAGAAATTCTGGGCACATAAAGAAATACTTAAGGGAGACTACAATATAAATATGAAAAAAATAGTAATGGACACCTGCCTGCTACCATGCTTAACATACGGTTGCCAAACGTGGGTATACACAAACAAAATCAGAAATAGAATAACGACTGCCCAGAGAGGAATGGAAAGGAGCATCTTAAAAATAAATAAAATAAATAAGGTCAGAAGTGAAACAATAAGAAGTAGAACGAAGATAACTGATGCACTGAAACACGCCTTAAAAATGAAATGGCGATGGGCAGGACACGTCGCGCGACTAAATGACGAAAGATGGACAGTTAAATCAACGAAGTGGAAAGGGCCAGATGGAAAAAGGAATGTTGGTCGGCCTATCCAACGATGGACTGACGACATTATTCATGTAGCAGGACCTGACTGGATACGGAAGGGAAGAGACCGCGAAGCTTGGAGGGGAATGGAGGAGGCCTTCACCCGAGAAGGGATTCCCAGTAATAAAAAACAAGTTCAACAATAAAATAAAAAAATAAGTTTGTTTAGATTGATAATGTAACTTTATTGCTGTGAAATAAATAAAGGCTTAATAATAATAATAATAAACCCGCAGGGGCAGCTTGTGGCGAGCTGTTGGTGAGTGGCGACACCACGGACCCTGATTCCTTGATGGCCTGGCTTACCTTCATTGGTCGGCCAGGACTGGAATACGCAAGAGCGGATCCTATGCTCCAAGCTGGAAGTGTAAAATGTCATAACGCCGGGGGCCCTTGAACGGTTGACCGGAATTTGGCGCCCCGCAGACTCACCTCTCCGCAGCTTCTAGCCTCTCTACGAGATGTTGCTCCATTGTCGCACTGTACGTGCGGCCGTTTTGTGGGGCCCACTCAACGAGGTGGCAAGTCACTACCTGTCTTTTTATAATATAGAGACTGATTATCACGACAGGTATCCGGTAGTCTCCTTCCATAGCCCAATAACTTATCCACCGAACATACTCATCCATAGACTATTATTTAAATTTCCATCGCATCCTTAGAGATGCACTACAATAGTTTTTGCACTCGGCAGGGACCATCTCTGGATGTATCATATTGTGCGTTCAGAGATGGTATCTGCCCTGTGTATCCATTACCAGATTAAATATCTCTTAAAGGGCCTCTTCGTCTTGGCTTCGGCCCGATGTATGCCTTCCAAAGAACCGGGTCTCCAATAGACCCGAGTATTATGGAAAAGAGAAACATAATAATAATAATTATGTGACTTATACAGACACTGCATTTAAAAAATCATCTACATAGCGGAAATTAAATCTAAATAAAGCGGAAGTAAAATCTATCACGCGATGGACCCGGCACCCGCACGGAGAATCCATGGAATCCTAATATTAGGTCTTATTTTTATCATTAAAACCAATGGATTGGCAAAGTAAAGCTTAATTCTATATCATGATGCAATATTAATTAGAAATTTTACTGCGATTAAATAAATTTCATTAAAATAAAAGTACTTACCGTGCTCAATAGCATTCACACGCCTATTAGTAATCTTAATGACCTCATCAAGAGTCACAAATGAAGTCTGTAGAGAAGCAAGTTCTACAAGCAGTTTCACAGCACTTTGGAAGTTCTTCTTCAGCTTGGTAAGCTGCTGACCACCACGGGCAAGTCCAGCTAGCTCGTATGTATCGGTACCATCTTGATAAGACTCAAAGATGGGGAGTGTTACACCTGTAATAGGGATAATTTTATATGTATTTTAATTTGTTTATAATTAATGTGGTTTACATAATTTGTAATTAGTAATTGAGTAGTAAAATAAAAGAACAAGAACTTCATAGTAATTCACCTTCAACATGGTATCAATATCAATACACATAAAGGAAATCAGAATTGACTGTTTACAAAAGTCATATTTTTTGGTGTTGCATGTGAAGAATAGCCGATGTACATTTAAATAATACTAAGAACTACATAATACTAAGACTCATTTATGAATTACAGTCGTTTTTCAATTTAGAACTCATACCTTGCACTTCATGTCCAGCACTCTTAGAGTAAGGGTACCAAGTAATGATATATTTTAGTAATAAACTGCAATTCAAACTGTTTTCCAAAAAATAAGTTGATTAGGACATTTTTGGCATTTTTTGCCTTGTTAATGCCTAAAATCATCTCATAGCAGAAAAATGAAATATGAAAATAAATTTAATCTTACCAGCAACATTGTCTTTCTTGGAACGGATCTTGATCTGAGCCTTGGTGACGTTTTGCAACACTACTTGATTGAAATCACCAGTGGTGAACTTAGCTTCAGCCAATGAGAATGCTGCTTCTTTCATCACTTCACCCATAAGGGTTTTTGTCTGTAATTTAACAATACAATGCCATATAACTAAAACATACACATTTAATAGCTTCTAATTCAACTAAGGGACAGTGGCACTGATTTATAATTAAATTTTATAACTAACTATTAAAACTATAAAAATAATAACTTAGCAGACCTACTTTATGTACTTACATAATGCTATATTCAATTCCTTATTTTATTTTTACAAATAGAGTATTTGACTTTAAAGCCATTAAATAAATGAAAAATGAAAGAGTTAGAAAACATTCTATCAACAATATCGAGTTAGTACTTATTGAAAACTCTCCATTGTCAAACTAAATAACATAATTTCATTACCTTATATGTATTATGATAATTCCAATTAGATAAATATTAACATGAGATGGATAATTATTATTATATAAGCTCATAAAATAAAGCAGAAATAAAGGAATATTTAAATATATCAGCACCCAAAGTTTGGGCAAAGTTAGATGGTACAGAAGTGATATGTAGTAACAATTGGGTTACCTGAACAAATACTGTCAATGTGTCATGGTTTTTATAGGTTCTGGTTACAATTTCGTAAACACATAGAACAATGGAGACTAGATAATTTAGCAAAGCAAAAAAAGTTAAATAACAGTGTAATCATTCCCTCTTTCATATTATATTATTTGAATTACAATTAAATACCAATTATAATAAATAAACGACGTAAGTAAAGATTTTGGCTTACCTCAATGATTTTGCTCAAAATCATGCGGAACCTCACTTGGAGGGCATCAGCTTTTTTCTTCAGGAGACCATGGCCTTTCTGAGCTCCAGCCAGACGGCCTTTCATCAACATCTGAGCACTAAAGCCAGGACAAATAATAATTGTGTGATCGATATAGATTGAACATCCATACACTCAAAGTTTCCAATTATAAACATTATGAAGCCATTATAACTAATAAACTTACCCCCGAGAAGGGAAAATAGCTAATCTATCTTTTCCAGACATGTTGATTTAGGATATTATTGGCGTTTTTTCCCTTTCCAGGATTTTCACTCCTAAACTAAAATCACCTGATGACAGAAACACAAGTGATAATATTGTCTATGAAAGGTCTTGTGACCAAGTGTCATTATTAGTCGATTTTAGGCTATGTGAAAATGTTTTTTCTGTAATCAACGACTAGTTTCTTAAGAATAAAACTCTTCTACCTTTAGTTGTCTGAGTTTAATGTAACTGGGAAAAATAAGAAATTAAAATAAATTAATTTAAAAACAGCATAGCTATTTATTAAATTCTAATCGGTAGACTTTTTGTTTATGGCCCGTCAAATTTGTCAAACAAACAAAAAATGTCAACAACATTTCTGTCAGTCAATGCCATGATTCGGTTGTGAAATTTACTATTTTGAAATTTATGTTAAAAAGAATTAGGAACATGATCTGTAACGTCCAAAATACATGTTAATGTAATAGCAGTTAAAATGAATGTAACTTTGATATTCTAATAGGAAACTAGTTAGAATCTAAAACTATGGAAGATTCAAGTTCCACTGGTTTGTGTAGAATATGCTTGCAAGAAGGAGCCTCATTACCGATATTTGAAAAATCTGAGAGTGTGAAAAATGTATATGAGAAACTATCATTATGTATTCAGTGCGAAAAGGTAATAGAAATGTTTTGTTTGTTGTTTAGAAATATTATTCCAAGTTATGAATTTTAATTTTTCGTTTCTTTTCCCAGCTTGAAGATATTGATGGATTTCCACGTCATATATGTACATCGTGCAATATTACATTAGAAACTGTATATAATTTTATAATTAAGTTTAAGGAGTCTAGCAAGATATTACACAATGGTCTGAAAATAGTTAAGTCAGAAAAAAAACATAATATTGAAAATGATATTCTGTCAGAAATTGAAATAGACCTCAAAGAAATAAAAATAGAGCCTGACAATCATTTTGATGATTGTTTTATTGTTGACTCTGATGAGTTTGATGAGAAGCCATTGAAAATACTAAAGGATTTAAAGATAACACCTATAACTAAGGAGATCAAATCACAGAAACGGAAAGCTCCCAACGGAATAAAAACAAATAAAATAGCATCATCTATATTAGAGGGCAACTATTTATGGAATGGAGATAAATGGTGGTAATGTCATTTTCAATTAATATTTTACTTTTGTTTGTTAATTAATCTTATAGGTTATAAAATGAAATAACTATTTTATTCTTAAGATTTTAAAAAACAATTATTACAAGCCCCATGTTGCAGGGACTGTTACAGACTTGAAATAGAATAGACACAAAGAACATATTATTTTATTTATTTATTCATCTTTACTTCCATTTTCAGTATAAATATTGGTCAAACTACAGTAAAAAAAATAGTGTGCAAAAAGGAATCTAAACCAAGACCTCAGACTAAAGTTAAAGTGCCAAATATACCAAAACAGCCAGAGAATAAACTATGTGACCTTTGTGGTGGTATTTTCAAAAACCAAGATAAATTGAATTCTCATAAGAGGAAAGTGCATTTCAAAAACCCTGTTAAATGCCCAAAATGTCCTCGCATTTGTGTCTCAGATTATTATTTAAAAAGGCATATTAAAAGGAAACATGAGAAAAGCAAAGATTTTATATGCTCCACATGTGGACAAGGATTTGCATATAGAGGGGAATTGTCAAGTCATTTTAAAAATGTACACAACAAACATCTGAAACCAAAGAAAGTATTTGCATGTAAATTTTGTGGGAAAACTTATAAATGTCAAAAATCTATTCTGATACATGAGCGATCTGTACATACTGGTGAGTTATTCTTTATTTATAATCATTTGTTACCATACACAACTATGTACCAGACTACTGCTACGAAATATATGCCTTTTCACTATGCCAGTTTTTATAGCTTCTGATTGATCGTCATACCTTTGAACACAAACCTTTGCCATTCACACCTCTTACCATAGCTTCTTAGCTGTTGTGATTAGTTAATATTTAGAGTCTGTTTAAAACAAATCTTTTCTGCAATGTTCCAAATCTAAATTATCATAACCAAGATTACTCCCAAGGCAAAGACCAAAATTGCTTAATACAGCCACTAGTTAAGGGACTTCTGTGGAATTAGTTAAACTATCTTCATGGTATTTTGCCCCTGAAAATAACAGTATTGTAGAGCCACCTAATAAACTAGATAAAACTATATAGAACTCTTAGAACTGTACTTGTTTCTTCAATCACCAACCAGGACTTTTCATTCTCACTTCATAAATTTATTACTGCAATTTAATGTTTAATAATTAATCTTATTACAGGTCAGAGGCCCGCTCAATGTAGTGTATGTGGATCTAGTTTTTACCATGAAGACTATCTAAAAGAACATATGAGATTGCATACAGGAGAAACACCTTTCAAATGTCCTATTTGTGGACGAGGTTATGCTCAAAGAGGCAATATGAAAAGCCATCTTAGGATACACAGGATATCAGAACTTAATGCAATTACTTTAAGTAAATTAAAGCCAAATTATCTTAAACTTTTGAAAGCATGATAGTAATATACATATTGATGTCAGTGTGATTCTGTTTTACAATTTGTAACAGTATCATTTATTTTATCATCATTTAGCTTTAAAACAGCTATATCTGTACATGGACCTTAATTAGAAGTTTTTCTGTCTTGTGGTCTTGTATTTAAGAGGCCTACCTGTCCTGCACCATTCAATTGGTACAGACTTTTATTTATTTTGATATTTCAAAGTTAATTACAGCAATCTTGCCAGATTCAGAGTTATACTATGTACATATTACCTCCGTTAAGAGGGAGTTTAGAGGGTTGTGAATTTTAGGTCGTCATCATAACCCTATAAAATGATACATTCGCGCTATTGTAAATTAGAATTATACTAGCCATACCCCATGTTGGGGTGGAGGTTATTCTGTGATTTTTTTAATTTTAATTATGACCAAAATTTGCGTAAATTAGAAAGAAGTTCTTTTTGTAAGGATTTTAACAAAATTGTTATAAGTAAAGTTAATTTTATTTAAGACATTGTGGAAAATGCAGCCCACAATGATATAATTGGCAATATTTTTTTTAAATTCTATATTTTCTCACTATGCTGTTGATTTCGTGTATTTTCAGAGCTTATTATAATAAGAAAAGTTTTAGTTATATATTTTATGTTCTTTTAATTTTTTAAATTAGTAATAATGTATGTGAGAAAAATACATGATAATATTTTATTTATGTTTGTAAGTGACTTTTTAGTTCTCCTTTGTGATTAAGATTCATCTAATAAGCGGAATGTCGTTGATTTTATGTTTTTTTAATACATATCTAAAATTACATGTTGTTACCTTCATTAATATTGTCTATACTGTTTTAATAATAATGTTTCAAAGATTTTAAACATTGTTTTCACTACATTTAGTTTCTAAAAGATAAGTCAAGTGAATTGGGGTTTTAACAATAAATTAGTATAATATAAAAGGTTATTTTATTTAAAGAAAACCCAATATCTTTTGTAAGCACAGCAAAACAGCAAGCTTTACTGACGCCACCAATGGTACTTGATTTTGTGTGGTAATATGAGGGAGGTTGCGCAACGATCCCTTGGGAGCCTGTACTCTATTGGGTGTACATGATATAATTAATGGTATATTACTAAGAGTAAATATGCAGCAGTAGTGTGAAAACGTTATTAATAAATATAGAAGGGTACTGTAACAAATAACAGTGTTTGACCATGCGTCTTAAGCCCGATTTACACATCAACAATTACTGTAATTGCTATTATGTACAAGATTAAGTTGATTTAAATAGATCTCCATCCTATTTTTTGGCAAGTTAAGTTGGCGAGACGCGAGAGAGGGGGCTACTTCGTACTTAACTCGCCAAAAAATAGGATGGAGATCTATTTAAATCAACTTAATCTTAAAATACTACTTAACTCGCCACTGTACTTGTCGATGTGTAAATCGGGCATTAGAGTGACGACCGAAGTCCAGATGTAGGTACTTTTGTGAAGTGCTTTTTTTTGTAACCCACAGTGTTCTTCTGTAATTGGTATAAATAATATTTAAAAAAAGTGATGCTTACTTTTACAGAGTAAACTAAAAGCTCTTTTCAAAATTTTTCAAATTCAACGGGCCTTTTCCTTTCGTGATGGAGGGATACTTGGCCTACTAATACTACGCTGGCCAGATGGATTGGTATAGGGTTTAATTTCAAGTTCTCCTTATTTTTATTTCGTAAAGATAATACATTCACGGATACTCCCTTAGACGGTTTTTACGACGCCCATAGGATGAGCTGATGGGACATATTGTATTCTAGCTTCGTCACTACACGGATACGCCATTTAAATTACCTTTTTTCTTATTAAAAAACAAACTTCGTTTTGTACAAAGCAATTTATGAATTAAACTGTACAAAAAACATTTATTTATTTAATTTTAATGTTTTAATGCGCCATTTATTGCTTCGACTGTACGAATCCAGTTTACAATGTAATTCCTTAGCTTGTCTCGTTTCTTTTTTACAGTATATGTATGAATGACATTGACACTTGACAGAATGACAGAAAAGTTATTGTGTGTACGGTACCAATCTGTGTTGTGTTGATTTGTTGTCTTGTTTATTAAAGAAGAAAAAATAGTTACCAGCTGTCGTATAAATGTAATTAAAATAACATCTTTTGGTTACTTTTATTTTGTAGGTAACACACGTTACTAACAAGAAATTATATATCCACAGATTTTTGAAAATGCTACGCGTTAAAATTCATATAGTTTTAAGTGCTATAGGAGCAGGACTTGGATTGTCAGCATTTATTTGTTTTTGCATTATTTATGCAAATATTGAAGCCGGAATGTGGGCACTGTTGTCTGGTAAGTCAAGTATTCACAGTATGTTATGTACCTAAATAAACTTCTATAAATATATGCGTGTGAAAGTACACGTAAAACAATAGTTTTAATGTATACTTTGTTGCTGCTAATTCAATAATAATATATCAGTGTATTAGTCATAGCCGATAACTACCACTTTATTTTGTACAATGATAATATAGTCAAGATACAACCAGACAAAACAAAAAAGGTGGCCTCTATGATCTGTTTGACCTGTATTTACTAGTTTAATCAAAGAAACCTCTTCCTTCTTCTTACTGGTACCATTCTCAACAGTTGACATACAATCAAAAGTATGACTTATCTAAAAAGTTTATGCTTTGGCATTCTAGTAAAATCTGTAAACATAAAAATATCCCTGATCTCCCATAACTCTTACTACTTTCTATTTGTTTGCAAAGTAATTATTGACTGTCTCTCATTAATAAATTATTCCTCACACATTAACACTGCCCTATCTAGTCCCAAACAAGAGATAGAAAGGAAACTGCATCCACTTACTTCTTGTTCATCATGTCCATTTATAAGGGTTGTCTGGAAGAAATCGCTTTTAGCAATAAGACCGCCCATGTACCAACTAATAGTTAATTGTAAATATATTATGTTCTTTATTTTTTGGTGTACAATATAGTTTATTTGTATTGTATAGAAAGTATTCATATATAATTTTACTTGTTTTCCAGGTATACATGCTTCATTAGCTCTTATGTTACACTGTCACTACTTGAAGGAGTCCCTGCATGTAAACTTCTCAAGGAAAGCACTGCAGTACATTGGAGACTTTGGGATGGTCGGCTTTGTCTCAGGAACTGCCTTAACTATCTTCTATTTGTTCATAGAGGTTTATTACAAAGCTGGTAAGAATTTATTTATTGTTTTTATTTAATACAAGCTTTTGCCCGCGGCATCGCTCGTGTTAAATTCGGGGTAGCACAGTGGGGGGTTAGAAAGAGGCAAAAAATAGCATATGTATATTATAGATTTTTTAAGTAGAGATAGTTGAAGGGATGGAAAGTATCCATCCCTTCAACTATCTCTACTTAAAAAAACAAATCAATTGGTTGCTCTGTTTTTCCATGAAAGAAAGACAAACAGACAGACACACTTTTCCATTTATAATATTAGTATGGATGTTACAATATTTCTCTTTTGATACTGTAAATGATTAAATTATAAGTTGAATTAAAAAGTAATGTGCTAATTATTCTTGAAATGTTTTTTGTATAGTGGTATATTGATTGAATATACTTAAGATGCTATTGCTAATTTTATTTATTTATTTAATTAAGGCCTTATTGCTATGCAATGTGTACAAGTAAATGTTAGTTCTGCTCAGCTTGTGCTTGTTGAATAGCATGTCAGGCCTCCTCCAACGATCTCCACTTATCTCTGTACATGGATACACACATCACTCTGTGGCCATGTGATCCCGCCGGTTTTTGCTAATTAGTCTTCAAAATTAAATGTATCTATAAATAATAGACAAAACATGCATATTTATGCAGTCTTACTATAATAAAAATTAAGTCATATTAAGGAATAGGCAATGGAAATACAATATTCTCATGAGAGTGTAGTAACAATTATTTGTTGTAATATCATTTGAATGTAGCCTAAGCTAGCTAGCTTATGGCCGGATACTCAAACGTCTGTTAAAGTAAAGCGGTGCTTAAACTAGACATTTGTATGAGAATTTCTAGCTTAAGCTCCGCTTTACTTTAACAGACGTTTGAGTATTCGGCCATTAGACCTATAAATTATATAAGTACATAAGATGAATGGTGAATAAACTCATAAAAAAGTAACTTCTGATTGTTGCAACATGTTAAGTAAATACTTATTATACATAAAAATAATTAGCTTTATCAGTAGAGAAAATAATACTTTTATCATAATTACTCATTGCATTTTATATTACTTATCATAAATTGCAATGGTATGTAACTTTGTTTTGTTGTTGTAAATCTTTGTAGTCTCATGAGTCTTTCTGATCAGTCTCATCTGTTCAACAATTAAAGTACAGATTTTATACAGAAAAGATGCTCTCGTAGTAGAACGAATTTGTTCTTTATTTCATGATTAATAATTAAAGGCTTAGGAATGCGGTCTATAACATGCTGCTTCTGGTGCCGAACCTCGCTAAGCACCATCTCCGGCGTAATCTCTCAGCGTAATGGAACTTGGCATGATGATCATCTTTAGATATAATATAGCTAACATCATGCTAAGTATCACCTTGCTCCCCTAACCATTTAGTATCGTCGTGGTTACCATACAAACTGTTGGCTTACTAAACTGGGTTAGCGGTGGTATTTACTCATTTGAATTGTATTAGTCAAAGAATCTTATCCGATAGTAGGTTACAGAGTAGGAGTACAATGTGTCACCACTCTATCTCCACTTTATCTCACTACATAACCGTGTTGTGTGATGTCCCTATTTACGAAAACACAAAAGTAAAATTATACATAAAACACTACCAATAAGATGGTTTATATTATCTATCTGCGCTGCTGTTACAATGATTCTTTAAAATTGGACGTAGTTATGCAAAAATGTGTTTAGATAATCGTATGTTTTATTTTAGGCTATTCACTTTACAATAAGAAAAACACATGTTATTGGTATTGGAACATTTTAACATAATTAATATTTACATGAACATAGCTTCAAATTAATTTTGCACAAACGTTCCAGGTACATTTTAACCATCTGTACCCAACCAAACTGCCCCAGGTACATACTCGTCGACAACTTCAAGTGTAGAGAGTCCAACCATGATAGGAGTGGGTGCAACATGGACATTTGCCATGATCTTGGTCTTGTCCATGTTCATTTTAAGACCAACTTGTTGAGAGACTACTGTGGCCATCGAGCATTGTGTTGAGGTCCTCTATGGTCTCAGCCATGATCACGATATCGTCAGCAAATCGAAGGTGCGTGATATACTCGTCATTTATGTTAATGCCGAGTCCGTCCCAGTCCAAAAGCCCTAAAAGCATCTTCCAGTTCAGCGGTAAACAGTTTCGGGAATATGACATCACCCTGCCTTACTCTTCGCTGCAACTGGATAGGGCTTGATAATTTACCCTGGAGACGAACTAACATGGTGGCGTTTTCGTATAAGCACTGCAGCACTTCGATATATCATTGGTCAACTTGGCACCGTTGAAGAGACTGCAACATTGCCCATGTCTCGATCGAATCGAAGGTTTTCTAATAGTCCACAAACGCCAAGCACAGGGACCGGTTATACTCACTGCACTTCTGTATAACCTGCCGCAGCGTATGAATGTGGTCTTTGGTACTATAGCCTTTTCGGAAACCGGCTTGTTCGGGAGGCTGGAAGTCGTCCAGTCTGCGTTCGAGACGATTCGCGATGACTCTCGAGAACAATTTGTAGACGTGGCTCAGTAGAGTGATGGGTCTGTAATTTTGAAGTAGCGTTCTATCAGCCTTCTTGAAGAACAGTACCACCACACCCCTGTGCCACGCCTGTGGCGTTTTTCCCTCGAGTATAACGGAATTGAATAGTCTCTGAAGATCCTTGAGAATGGGTTCTCCACCGGCTTTCAGTAGCTCGTTTGTGGTTCCGTCATACCCCGGTGCCTTGTTGTTCTTAAGTTGCCGAAGAGCATCACTAATCTCACACAGACTGACGTCCGGGATTCCTTCGGTATGGTGTCGCGTTAATCTAGCTCTAGGATTGACGGCTAGATCACAAGGTGGCTGTATTGTAGTATATAACTGTCCGTAAAACTTCTCAATCTCCTCTAGAAGGTCAGGCTTGGACGACACTATTCTGCCATCCCCAATCTTGAGCCTATAAAGTTGGCTCTTACCTAGAGATAGATCTCTTGCGAACACTTAAGAGCCCTTATTTTGCTCAATGGCTTCTTTAATATTAAATGTGTTAAAGTGCTGAAGGTCGTGAGTCAGTGACTTAGAGATCTGTCTATTGCATCGCCTGGAGACTGCAGTGCCATCGTACGCCTTTGCTCCATGAGCGAGAGAGTGTGGTCAGAGATCTTTTTTGATCTTCTCCGGTGCTGGGTCTTAAAAGCACTGGTACCGGCTGTACGGACAGTTTCCACAAATCTTTCGTGGTATTCGTCCACATCAACACATTCGCTGAGGCTCTCGAAGCGGATCTGTAATATGACTTGGAAGTTCTCGGGGATTTGGACTGGCGTAGGTAGTAGAGTAGACCTCATCAGCCGACCTCTTTCCGGCCTATGATTGATTTAATGTGCCTCTCACCATCCGGTGATCGCTTCCGGTTTTCTCCGAATTGATTACTGAGTGAGACATCATTAAATATATTTATGGCGTTTTGTCGACATGCTGAAGTCAATCTCATTTTTGGTGACACCATCAGGACTAAGCCAATTCCATTTGCGGCAGCTACGCTTCTTAAAGAAAGAGTTCATCATAAAAAGTCCCTCCTTCTCCATGAAGTCCGCAAGCATTTGGCCCCGTGGATTTCTTTTTCCATATCCAAAGAGATTCTTTGTCCTCTCCACTCACTTCTACTTCTAGAGCCCAACTTCGCGTCAAATTTATAAAATAATGTGCTAACTAAATTCCAACATACCTTTGGAGTCGTTTGGGCATAACTTCGAATTAATGTCATAGTATTTTTTTTGTCTATGATATAAAAAGTTTCAAGTGATATTTTATTGATAAATAGCTACAAAGAAAATAAACTTTTTCTTTATGAGTTATAAATATTTATTTTTAGTGGTCGTGTATGCAAACAGTTAAGGATGGAGCTAATTATAGCGTGTTAAAAATAAACTATTTAAAGTTGAAACATTTTTTTTTCGAAACAGGTTTTTTATTTAGGTAAATAATAGTACAAAATTCATGAAACCTTTTAAGTTTTCAAATTATGGTATTTAGGTCTGAAACATAACGTTCCACAAATTTTGGAATGTTTATGTCTCGCTATTGCAATTTTGCAAAAACGTTCCAAATCTACATGGAACATTTGTTCCAAAATAAATATACTGTTTCGTAAAACATTAAATGTTCCTATCCTCACAGTACGTTCTAGTTAATTTACACAAGTTATTATTTGATAAAAGTTGTGGGTTGGAACGTAAGTGAAAAAAATATTTTCTGATATAAGACTTAAAACATGGAACCTTATTGCAAATCTGACTCTAAATGTCATAAAAGGTAGTTTGATCACATTATCTTGATTTCGGGTGACTTGTGGGTTGGAACATTTTTGCATAACTACGTCCAATTGTTTCAAGTAAAAAGTATTTAAGTATGTTTATCCATTGTCTAGTACCCATAGTACAAGCTCTGCTTAGTTTGGGACTAGATGGTGTTGTGTGAAAATGTGAATGGAGTATTTATTTAAGTACCGATTCGTTGTACAAAACTACGCAATGGTAAACAAAGGTACAAGTAGCCACCCCCATTAATGTTTTGATGTTGGTTAATCTGACATCTGATTGCAAACAAAACAGATAATTATAAGACAGTGATTAGATTAAACTGTGATAATCCCAAGTAATTACCGGATGTATAATCAATGATGTTAATCGTAATATGTTTACATTACTTATGTGTAAAAAATATAATAAACAAACAAAAATCGAAATTGTACTTAATGTTCCCGGTATGCAGTCACCATTTCAAAACCTTACAGAATGCCAGTAGCTATAAGTAGCCAGTCAAATTTAATAGGTCACTTATGACATTGATATGTCATCTTTAGCCCTATAGTGAGGTGATCAAAGATGGCCGTTTCCTCGTGATCATACTATCACTTTGACACACACATAAACTTAAAAACATTTATTTACTTTGTTATCAGATGTGGTTCCCATAAGAACGAGCATTATCATTCGTCTCGTCTGGTCATTTATGATGATGAAATGGGGCTTGCTGCTGTACATCTACACGAAGAAATACCTGAGGACCTATAATGATCACCAACTGTTCTCTGAAAACCCTAATATTGAGGAGACGTAATTATTTATATTTATTATTTATATAATATGTACTGTAGGAGGGAGAAATGCTAAGCAAAAATTATCCTTATACATGGTGGTTGAATATGGTACTGTTCGGTTTGTTTGCGTGCTGTTCGGTGTGTTGACCTTAGAATACGATAAATTAAATATGCGTCTATTGTTCGAAGTGCATACTCAGCTATTTTTTAACCAGTGCTTATGAATTTTTAAAATATTTCCAAAAAAACTGCATCAAAAACTGTCATTTCTGATGATCTGTATTTGGAAAATTAGTATTTCACGAGTATAATGGCCGATTCCATCAACCACCATCACCTTAAAAGCATAATTTTGTTTATGATATATAAAAAATAAGCGGTTTTGTTGATGTACCTACTATTTTTATTTTAGTTTATGATTTCTTTTGCCTATTTTAAGGATATTATATTTCACTATAGGCACTTTTTAAGATTTATTTTCCGTTATTGTTACCAATTGAAAATAAAGGGGAAAAGCTTTTAATATATCGATTAAAATCGGGTCGAATAGTCGATTAATCGGAATTAAATTAATTTGCATGCATTTTTAACACACATTGTTAAAGCTTGGCTTTTCACACGGGCACAAGGGGCGTTGTAAAACAGCTTGATAAAATAATTCTAACAAAATACTTGAGATGTTAAATTTTTATCAGTGAGAACCTCATCAAAGGCGATTCGGAAGACGACGATATCTTCGAGGCATCACGACCCATTTAGTTTTTTAACTATTGTCATCAACATCAACTTAAAAAACCAATGTCGAGCATAGATCTCCAAATATATCTAGTTTTGGCGTTTTGTTACGTCAACTAAAAGTTAAGCGCCCTTGTATGCCCTTATCTTGGCGTACAAATGTCTTGTAATCTTACTTGAAAAAAGTTACCCAGTCGCCAACGACAACTTATATTCGTCTGCTTTACCATTAATAGTCTTCCTCGAAAAACAGGCTATTTCCTACCTTTTACCTCCCATAAATTAACTTTAAGAATGTTTCCCCGTTTTTATAACTTATTTCAGTGATATTATGAATAAGTATACTTATTTCGATAAATGAACTTCAATTCCACATCAAAGAATTTTTCATTTCAAAGGAGTATTTACTTCCATAGCGTGCTCCGATGAGATCAGTTAAGTGACCTTTTTCGCGATGGTGGACAAATCTAGCTAGACTATCGCTTATAAATGTATCTTAAAAAATATTCTAGTATCTTTACAACTAGAACCGTAATATGTAACATTTTATTATTATAACAAATGGATGCTTTTTGAAATCCGTCAAAATTGATGCCAATTATTCTTAAATATTTAAAAACTGTTTAAGAACGATGTCATTGTGTTCGCCAAATAGTCTTCAGTGAAAAGATGAAATGAATTAGATAATTTCGGCTGCAGAATGAATATTAACACTGCACAAATCGAATAAATAATTCAAGAGAAAGACTAAAAAGTAAAAAGCCTAGTAGGAAAATATGTGTTTTAATGTACCTTATAAAATTAAAAAGAGGGTTTAAAGTGTTTTAATTGTTAAAATTATCTGTGAAAGTCGATACCGGATATAAGAGTAGACCTTAAAGCTCGTGTGACTGATCTCTGCTCTATGTATTTTAAAATTAAGTAGATGATAATACAAAAAAAATTAGGCATTAAAATTAATATTAAATAATTCGTAATTTATTGTTAATGACAATAATGTAAATAAATAATATTGTATATTGTAGACTCAAAATTAAAACTTTTCAGTATTAGAAATTATCTCATTATATCAACAAAACCACTTAAATATTTAAAAAAATGTGTATAATAAGCTCACTAACGTCCTGCAACAGAAATGGGCATTCTCTAGTTACGGAGGGCAACTTGGTCTTCTAACCAAGCTGGGCATTCTGATTGGGTGTTGACATCTTTTTTCCTCCGATAACATACGGAGCATAATTATTATTAATTATATATGTAGGTATATTATTTTTCGTGATATCTAGTGACCTTTTACTTGACTGAAAATTATATTGAGACGAATTTAGGACAAGTTTTGACTGAATTTTTTATATTTATATTGGGTAGCCTTAAATACTTTTTTTGTTTTCGATAATTACGTAAAATGTCTCACAAGCCCGCATTATATTCTGAACACGCGTACGTATGCGACATAAAAAATATATGAATTAAAAAAAGTTCTGTTTTTTTTTCTGGAAAATTACGTGTTTTACTGCATAACTAGATTTAAAATGTACTTAATTTATTTTCTACATTAAGCAGTAAAATTATCTACATTTCCGTATAGAATACGAGTTTTATTACATCTTATATCAGTGTTATTAGTCCAGGTTTACATTAACTATAAACTGTATAGTTTATCGAATTGTGTTCGTAACGTAATTGCTGGAATGCTCATGCGATTCAACCGTGCCTTGACTAAGCACTGATATAGAGCAACGGACTTTGCTTGTATTATTATTGGTTATAATTTATAAGAGACATCGTCTTTATGTGAACTAAGCACGTAATTATAGTAGTCTTAAGTTTTTATTTTCTTCTTTTATTTATGTAGTTTTTTTTGGTAAGGAACTTGAAAACTATTACTCTCTAAATATTTGTCTTATGAAATTAGCGTTACCTTATGTTATCTTTAGTATTGTTCTACATATCAGATCTATAATGTAGAATTATTCTACTAGCCGTAGTCAGGCTAGAGTTCGTTAAGAAAGTTCTTAGTATAAAATCTATAATATACTTTAAATAATCGCTAAAAACTCTGATTACGGCTATTATTTATTGAACAACCTAAATATAGTAGTAGTTTTATATTATTGTATCTGTTTAAAATAATATGTTATATGCTTAAAATTTTATAACTTAGTTAAAAAAGATTTAATTTATGTAATAACATTATAATAATAGGTTCAAATATACATACTAATAAGCTGTTAAAATTATACCTAGAATATATGGTTTACATGAAATAAATAGACTGTTTTGTAGCTTGCGTATTTTATTACTATCGCCCGAAGCCCGCTTTGATTGTATGACAGGTGGCCGAGCTTAGCTAAGTTATGGTCAAAGACTCAAGATGGGGGGAGTAAAGAGTTTGTATGTGTAAGAAAATATTCTCAGTTCATAGAGCAGCGCGCCGAGCGCTGGCTGTTTGACGTACGTGCCGTTGCCGCGATCGATTTAGTTTATGTGCGCGCGTAAAATGAACGTTTAAAAAATAAAACAGTGCACAGATGATCAATTTTATTGTTACAGTTTTGTATAGAAAATTAGTGTTGTGCTAGAAAGTCGATGTGGAATCGTTAAGTAGTGGTAAGTTAAAAAGTATTTTACTATGTGTTAAGTTATTAAGTGTTAGATAATCCTAATGCGGAAGCTTTAAAAGTTTACTTATTTTTTCCTTTGTTTATATTCGAAAGGAAAAATGTCTTCGAAAATAACTGCTAAAATACTTACTATAAAACTATACTCAATATTTTAAATGAACCTTTATTTGTTTATATGGACTTAGTATTACGCATCCTAAAATATTATAACTAAGTAGGTACATCAAAAATGCCCCTGAATGCATGTAACTGATATAAAAGTGCAATAATTTAGGCTTACTACGAATATAATTCCTTTATCTATGATCAGGTAAAAAATAATCTGCAAATAGCCATAGGCATACCCGCTGTAATCACTATTATTAACTGCCTTGTAGTGCAGATAGTTGAGATAGTATCAGATTGGCGTCTTTTATGCTGACGGTCGTAGGTTCATCGTGTGTTAGATTCTATTCGCATTGTCAGTAAAACTATGCAATTTAAATCATCGTGGTTAAAGGGTTGGGCAGGAAAACGTTTAATGTACTCTACCAAACGTGGAGCGATACAAAAGGAAACTGCTTTGCGTCTCACCCAATTGTTTAACCGGATTACAGTAGGTGCTACTTATCATTATAGTACTTCCACCCGATCGTGCAAGACCTCATCATAATAAAACGCTAGCGTCTAGGATAAACGTTGTCCTATTTGACTTGTTTTATGTATTACCTTATATTATTTTCATGTTTTCCTGTTTTGCTCCAATTGTTTGCTGCCTGTACATAGGTTCCCCAATGATATTTGCATATCACTAAATTATTAGGGGCACTCCATGAGTCAGTCAAGCAAGATAAAGTTGGGATACTGAGAGAGCAACGCCAGGCTATTTATTAAGCGTAGCTAGCTACTTAAATAAATATTTTCTTAAAGTGCTCTGTGCTCCCGCGATTTAAAACAGAAAACTAAAAAAACAAAAGAAGGGAAACTACCTGAAATCATAATTATTATACTATTACGTCTGGCCGACATGTTACATTATACCTACTTAGACCAAATTCCTCATTTGATCTCTTCTCCAAAATGGTTCCCAAACAATTATAATGTAAGTAGGTACCTATTATTACAATCCTGTAGTTCAATAAACTGTCTCTTTAGGATCTATGTTCATGTTTAATTAGTTAATTATACGCGCCTATAAATAGAGTAGTTCTAAGTGAAAGACGCTTTTGTACTTTTATCTATTTTACAACACTTTATAGAATAATTTAGTTTTTCTAACTGTTTCATCATTACAGCAAGAGATATTTTTAGGAACAATTGGTACACAAAGATTCTACAAACTTACCCCCGGTTTCCGAATGACTTGACTGATCAAGTAAAAATCAACTAATCAAGTGTCAAAACTATCATTTTCAGGAACTAGAATGACAGTTTTGACACTTCATTACTTAGTTGATTTTTACTTGATCAATCATTCGGAAACCGGGGGTAAGTTTGTAGAATCTTTGTGTACCAATTGTTCCTAAAAATATCTCTTGCTGTAATGATGAAACAGTTAGAAAAACTAAATCACAATATCAAAAAAACTTGCACGTGAAAGCTACAGGTAGTACATTGAATTGCAAAGTTTTTTGTCAATAATATTAGGTAGGCTCACCTGTTCGTATTATTTGTATTTAAAAAAAAATATCTACAGCGATGGTTCGTGAGCTCATTTGAATAGAGAAAATTAAATTAGATTATTTTTATGTATAAGATTTGTTCGTCATCTTTAACTACCGAAGTAGTCAATCATATAAAATGGGAATTAATATAGAGTTGATTTTTTCGATTTTAAATGTGTGGAAATCCTGAATGGTCTTCAGGGCGTTGAGAGCTGCCAGGATCATGTATATGACGAAATCAAACCGACTACAAAACGAGGGTATATCTGGAGCCTCCATGTTGGCGGCTCCAGATATACCCTCGCAAGTAACTAATCCTAAAGATATTTTATTTACTCTACCATAATCAGCAGTGAATTTGTCGTCTTTTGCTCACGTTTAACGTGTGCCAGTTCTAAATGACGTCCGCTTTTTAATGGGAACTCGAAATTTTTATTATTTATGGACGCACTCGAAAGCCTGTATTCACAAAAGTTGAATGAATGAATTGAAATACTTTTTTATGTGTTTAACCCTGTAAATGCCGATGGAATGTACGATTGTGTGCGGAAATGCCCTTGTCAAACAGTTCATTCATTTAAGGTCAACAGTAAAATCTTTTTTGTTATTATATAATACCGATATCGTACAACTGATGAGGTCAATGTCATTCATCATCATCATTACAGCCCATTAATGTCCCAATGCAGGGACGGGTCTCCTCCAGTGACGGAGGGTTACTAGGCCTACTATTACCACAGACGAATTGGTATAGGGTTTAATTTCAAGTTTTCCGTCTTTTTATTTCGTAAAGATAATATTCACGGATAATAGTCCCTTAGTCGGTTTTTACGACACCCATGGGATGAGATGGGGTGGTGACATATTGTATTCTTACTCCGTCACCACACCACACGGTCATTGCAAATAGTAAAAAAAAAACAAAACTGCCCACGCTGCCCTAGTGGCTTAGTGTTTTAAGTCTTCTATCTCTTGTAACTCTATGTAGGTAAGTACAAACAATTTCTACATAACCTTTGTTTCAAGTTTTTTTTTTATACAGATTTTTAAATAAATCATACTACTTTATAAACACCCCCACCGCCTTGCATCAGGTTGTTGAGTTTGAATCCCACGTGGGACAATTGTTTGGTCCCTGAGCCTGATATTCTTTGTGTCCGTTAAATTATTGAAGTCTGGAGTAGTCTTAAAAAAAGCTCATTGTTGGTTACTAATCAAGCAAATAATTAATTCTACATTCAACTGTGAATGTAAGACAAGAATCTATCATTCCTACGCCTAGCAAGAAAAAGAAAAAACAAAGAATTGTATCAGTACTCACATAAATATTACTTTTAAATAGTAATCGTTCAAGGGTGAACGGTTTGCCATGGACCCGTGAGCAAGCAACCGCTGCACAGTGAACGATAGGACCCGATCATGGTCGACAAAAAGGGTCAACGAATTTCTTCAATTGCAATAGCTATAATTATAGTCAACACCATAACTAACATGACCTCGTAAATTTGTTTTCATAATACCCTCACATTTTTTTTATAAATTTTCTTAAAGTCAGAAAGTGGTTAAAAATGAAAATAAATTGTCGATTTTGTTATGCGTCTTTGTTAACATCTCCGAGTTTTATTTACAAATAAATTGAAATTATCTGTTATGAATCGTGAAGTGGTTAGTAAGTAGTATTTTATTTACACATAACAACTGTAAAAACATGTTCGGTTATTGAGATATGTACAGTGGAACTCGTTGGATACTCAAATTTTCTACATCTTCTATGTTTGTTAGAGTGAAACTTATAGTTACCCTCTGGTACCCAAGCTGTATTTTTTATATATTATAGCCACATTGATGCTATTTATAAAAATAATAATTTTAAGCAGCACACTGGTGTTCATTATATTTTTTTTTTCGGAACTCCGTATTTACCTCTCGAAAAAATATTTTTTCGATAAATGGGTGAAACACACAAAAAATGACTAAAAAACACGGTTCTTTGATTATTTATTAATAAGTTGAGCTACTGAGGAGTCGATCAGGCATTTCAAAATGGTGATAGCACACAATTCCACCAAGTAATACGAAAAATGGTTTCTAAGTGGAAAGTGTTATGAACGTTTTTTTGACTTCCAATGCAGGTTTTTACTGGTTGAACAGTGAAACCATAAAACTTGCTGTAAAATGTTCATTATTATAAAACATACGTCAAGATATCGTTTACACATAATTACAAGCTCTAAATATTATTTTTTTCGGCCATGCTTGTATGGGGATCGTTCACTGTGCGCTGCTTCGAATTTAAATCTATAGAACCTTTTTATCGTAAACATTTCACGGAACTGCGGTTAATCCTTGCCTCATTAGCAACGCTCTTCGATTACTGATCACGATGTCAAGATAGGATAAGTACACCTGCTTCATGCTACGATACATTTGTATTGTAAGTAGCAGCCTGAGCGTCAAAGGAATTTCATAACTCGTTCCCAGTGCAGTGTACCATATGTGGTACACGTGCATTGTTTTACTATTTTGCTGCTGGCGGCACTGTGAAAGGGTTAAAATTCTTAAAATAGTAATGTATACAAATGTCGATGCATTGAGAGGAAAAGGAAGGCCGAAAAAGAAATAAATGAACCGCGTAAAAAAGGATAAGAAAAAGTGATGGCTAAATAGAGCAGTCATCATCATAACAGCCCATTAATGCCCCACTGCAGGGACGGGCCTCCTCCAGTGACGGAGGGATACTTGGCCTACTAATACCACGCTGGCCAAACGGATTGGTATAGGGTTGAAATTCAAGTTTTCCTTTTTTTTGTTACGTAAAGATAGTATTCACGGATAATCCCTTAGTCGGTTTTTACGACACCCATGGAATGAGGTGGGGTGGTGTAACACTGCATTCTTACTCCGTCACCACACGGAGAATAGAGCAGTATGCAAGGTAAAAACCGTTTGCGGCGATCACAAGGGATAAGAACAGTTGAAGAAGAAGATACTAAGCTTAAAAACTAAATAGGAGAGTACGTTTCTTTACATGCTTGACTATAGAAGTGCTGTTATGAAAGAAGTATTCTCATTTATGCAAACTACTTACGAAAGTTATGATAATAGTTAAAATTATTTAACGAAAGTAAGTAGGTATAAAGTATAACAATGTAAATTAAAGAAATAAAAAAAAAATATATTATGATTTTTTTTTACTCATACAGACTAACAATAAGCTTTGTCTCAAGATTATTATGTTAATATAAGCACCCTGAATCAAATTAAGTACAAACTTAGACTTGGTAGAAGCATAACGGAATAAAACGTGGAAAAAATGTACGTGATTTAAATTCATTGTTGTTAGTGGAAGATAATAAATTAAACTGTTTTATTCGTTAACAACTTCCTGGTGCAGTATTTAATACTGGATTAAAATGAATAGACCACTAACAATCTTCATAATATTATAACAGCCCACTAATGTCCCACTGCAGGGACGGGCCTCCTCCGGGAGGGATACTTGACCTACTAATACCACGCTGACCAAACGGTTTTAATTTGACCAAAAGTTACCGTTTAATATGTACCTATAAGCATTTAACGCAATAGTCATTAATAATGATTTTTCAGACCTTTAATACTCCATAACTCAACGAAAAGCTAAGACCAACAATGTATTTAATAAGTTGAAAAAGTTTGAAAAACTTCCCTTCTACGTATTTATCACACATAACACTTTATTCACATAAGTGTCTAGAATCAGAATGATGATTTCTATGTCATCAAGCAAATTGAGCATCGTATTTGCAGATTACCATTGCAATTTGAGGCTATAGACGTTACTCGTCAGCCCCACACGTAATAAGTAAAAAACTTCGTTCCGTTCTACCAGTCAGGGTAATGCTTTATCGTTTATCATTCACCACAACGTTTCCAGATACCGGAAAAGGAAACATGGTGGACATACTAATGATCTTTTTTATAATGTCCTCTCTATATACATTATTATATAAATAAATACATTCACACGTATCGGAACTGCACTCCAAATTACAATAAGATTGCGCTGACCATTTCACTGAATGATTGACGTTTCCGTAATTCAAGATGGTTGTTAGATAATTTAATTACGTGTGCAATTGTGTGCACATTTATTACTGAATGGCGACTAAAGTAAGAATCCTTGGTATAGGTACTTATAGGCTTTTATTTATATTTCTGTGGTATAGACCGAGTAGGAATAATTTGCAGATGCTTTCACTACAAAAGCAAAGAAGAAAAACTCTACTAAAACTCTAGAGACCTCACCAAATAGTCTTACCATCGTGTTATTAGTATACCAAAGTTTCCCTATGTCACAATTGGAGCCCTGTACTTGCAGTGGTAGGTATATGGTTAAAGCTTCTACAGTGACAGTGAGAAGTTTTGTTTTTATGACAGCACGGAAGGTGAACTCACAGCAAGTTGGTTGATGTGATCGTGATCAGAGATTTCTAGCGTGCAACATTGTTGTCATTGTAGACACGTTATCAAATCTTGAAAAAATATTTGTTTGGCAACGCATCAAGAATGCATAATTTCACCAACTGCATCCCAGTTTGTTGACGTAAAAGCCGAGTAAGAGAAGTTTGCAGATATTCATCATAACAGCTCATTAATGTTCCACTGCAGGGACGGGCCTCCTCCTGAGGGTTACTTGGCCTACTAATACCACACTGGCCAGACGGATTGGTATAGGGTTTAATTTCAAGTTTTCCTTCTTTTTATTTCGTAAAGATAGTAGTTACGGTTATTCCCTTAGTCGGTTTTTACGACACCCATGGAAAGAGATGGGGTGGTGACACATTGTACTTATTCTTACTCCGTCACCACACGGATAATTGCAGATATTAATTCAATGTAAATAAAAGACGGAATACTTGAAAAAAAGAACAATTTTTATCACTCTGTTTAGACAGACAAGACTCCAATCCTGGAGAGGCACGTTTTACGGCTCTTGTGAACGAAGCGTAAAAAGCACTGTCAGTTATGTATTGGTCAGGTAAAAATAGATTTTATTCTCGGAGAACGATTATGCCATAGATTGCGAAAACTTTGCATCTATTCTACAAAATATATAGCTAAGGAAATAGTTTATCTTGCCGAACTTCCGTTTCGGCCATTGTTTTATATACAATGCTAATGTTAATGTAAATTGGTTAAAAGTAAAATACTTTTCTTTAGTCTAGTATTTATTATTTTTAAACCTTGTATTGAATTAATAAGCATTGTTATACAAATAAAGATTTTTTTATTTTAAAAGACTATTAGATAAGTTCCACACTTGGAATAAGGATGAATGGAAATACTAATAGTACAGTCAGCTGCAAAGATATCTAACCCCTTTAGCGCGCTGTTATGTTCTTAAATGGGGTTAGATTTCTTTGCAGCTGACCGTACATAATATGGGGATAAAAGATGCGACCTAAAAGCTATATTATCTTTGCATAAAAAGATAAATAAGTTTACCAATACATCTGACCAGCTTGGTATTAATAGTCTTGGTATTATATAACGTGAGACTAGAATTAGACCAAGATTTTGTACACACCATAGACCAAAATTATCAGCGCAACTTGGAAGCTTATTTCGACACTAGTATTATGTTAACGACAACATTTAAACCGACGACATATACGTGTGGCCAAAAGTGATCTCAATACATCGCTTGTAAGCTTCAATAAATCTCCATTACAAAGAATGGAAATTAGGTTAAGACGGTTAAGTAATCCGAGCGATGTATTACAAACATACCGATAATGACTTGCAAAAGATCCGGCGACTCACTACCTTCAGCTGTCTAACCTAACCTAACGCATGCGCTATTGTGTCTTAGCTTCATTGTTTGTGTTACAACATTAGCTAACAAATAGAAGAATACCTTCAAGGTATCAACTATATCGAGCTTCTTGTTTAGTTTTACGTAGTACAGTCCAGCCAATGAATGTACCAGGGACGGACCCCTTTCCACTTGACCTACTAATATACCACGCCAGTGTTTTATGTCAAGGTTTCTTTCGATTTGTTTTCATTGAGATAAATAATTATTAATTAATTATTTAAAAAAGTTGAGTATACGAAAGTTAGCTTCCCACCCACTTTCTCGCAATGTAACTGTGGTATCCCAGGATCTACAGTGTGAATTCGCAAAAGGTACGAAACCTAGCAATGATCGATGAGGAATTAATAATCTTCCCTCCTGCGAATGCCCCAAGGCCTGAAAGAGTTGAATAGGATATATCTCTATGGGAATAGAGAAAAAGCCGTCACCACACTAATGTACCTACAAGTATGACATTATTTTTCTTTAGAAGACAGGTAGAGATGACCACAACGCTGCTAACTTTGTAACAAATAAAGCATAGGTATCTTGGCAAACTCTTATACTTCATTATTTCTTCTTCTTTTTGGCTTTACTACATCACGATGCCCATAGAAAGCGAAGATTGTTCTCTACACATATAAAGACGGCAAATGCAATATGTACTTAGGTATTATATTAATCAAGTCAAAATCTTGCATTCACTTTTTTAAACAGCTCAGAATTTTGCACAAAAACTTAAACATAAATTCAGGGACAGTTTTTGCGGTAACGATTTGTTCTGCTAATTCGTTATACACTGCTTGGTTTCCAAACAACGTAATTACCATAATAAGAATAAGGTTTGTACTTGAACATTGCAACCAGTATTACTCGTATGCGTTCTGTATTATTTAAGTGGCTCTCCGATACAAGAGCAAGAAAAGATGAGTTATAATAGCCAAGAGTAATTATGTGTTATTAGCGAGTACGTGTAATCTTAGCCGCAGGAATATATTTATACAATAGTAACAAGCTTTTTTACAAGACGTTCTATTTTTCATTCGAATTGAACCATAAAGTTTTGAATCTTGTTTTTTTTTCTTATTCCATTTAAATCATAAACTTCTTGGATTTATAATGGAAGATTTAACTACTTTTTTTTGTATAATTGAAGGCTTTGTACATCTTATGGCGGCTCTATATAGACAGATGTACCCGTAGGTTGACATTGGCCTTTACATAAAGAATATTTTTTTTCCTGTCGTAACTATATCATATGCGTGTTTGTATTAATTTAGATATAGCTACACTTAACCAGCGCCATATTTCCAAAATGCAACGTGTCCAGATTGTGTTAATTTGTGCAAAAGATAGGTATAGACGTGTCTCTTCTGCTCAGTAGTTAGCGAGCAGATCGCGCGAGATGTGTGCGAAGCGTTTTTTTCCAAAACTGTCACAAAAGTAAGTTTAAAAAAAAAATTACTATCTTTTTTAGCATTTTTCCTCTAAGAAATATCAACTATTTTATTTATACACCTAATTACATAGTTTTTTAGCTTATCTATGCACTGTAATTTATTTCATAATTAAATTTGTTTCAGTTTAAAATTTTAAGGTTAGTTATATAAAGGTGCCATGTCTCACATTGAACCATGTTGAGGTGGTATTCAATGAATCACGGATTGTGTACCCCAAGAATTGTTTTGGCGTACACATAGAACAAAATGTTGTTCATTTTGCTAGTATTGTTAGATAGTGTATTGAAACTTTCAAACTACATGATATTCTTTTAACTACCTGTTCATATTATAATTATTAATATTACTTAATTACTTCCTTTGGTCAATATTTCTATATGTTACAGAATGGCACGGAATAAAGTAAGACAAAGAAAAAAAAAGGGGCCGCAAGCACTGCTTCCAATATGTTAAGAGCTTTGAAATTAAATAGAGACAGTGTAATCATCAGAAAAGCTGCATTATATCCTACTTTGCGCCGCTTTGTAGCACAGTATTTAGAGACACCTAAAGATAGTCTTGCTAACAAGAAGCATATATACCAAATTATGATTTAAAGAGTACTCTATGTCAAGTAAAGACTGATTACATAAGAAATAGAGGTTTTATTTTTACCTTAATTAATTTTTGAATACATTTCTTTTTCATAATTAAGTGGTTCAATGTGAAAATTAACCCGGTTCAATGTGCACACCCTAGAGTACACATTGATCCAAATATTATTTTTTATATTTATGTTTTTATTTTTAAAAGTATAAATAATATTGAAAATTTGTGAATGTTCTTTAAAAGCTAGATAAATTACCTATCTTTGTACAAAATTTGAATCATTTTGGAGCTTAAACAAGAGAGTTATGCGCCTTCGAATTTTACATGGTTCATTGTAGGACAACTTACCCTACTTATGCCTTATGGCGGTTGTAGACCACAAAACAGATACAGGAGAGTATCAGTTTTCATACACAATCTGCGGTCGTACTATAGTTTTGTCAACTCCACTATACAAAAAAAATGTCGTGTACCTATTACCCAAGTTATTTTATTTCTAACTCGTTCTACTTACTTATTTAATTTCTTATAATTTTTTTTACCAAATGAGAAAAAATATTTTAATATAATAAATAAACGTTTTCCGCATTGACAAACCCGGATTAAGGGTTATTACAGTTAGATGCGCGAATGGTGTTTATGTATGAGCTGTTTAAGCAATGATTGTTCATAGATTTATATCGATATCTGCTCAGCCAATATTATATTTATGACCACTTAACTTACATTTTAAATCATAAACTGCATCATTTCAGTTATTTTCCATCATTACTTCAATCTTTACAACATCTACTGGAACTATAAAATTGGCAGATAACTTCTTGAATTTAAATATTATTACGCGCTCTTCCAATCACGTACGAAGCATCACGTATCTATCTACTCTTAACATCTATAGAGCTATGAACTAAATAGACTGGCCTATTCATTTACTTGAAATGTACAGTTTTCACAGGACCGCGCAGGAGATATTTGGAGTAGGCCTATCCAGCAGTAGACGTCCATTATTTGATATGGTGATGATGTATACTTTTATGAAAACATAATATGTACCTAAGTTTTATCACCTTCCCAAAACCTTCTTATCAAGTCATCTAGATAGTCGGTCCATTACGTGAAGAATCTATATCCCGTATTTCGGTTCTTGAATCACACTTAAACCATTGAGCACGAACGGGTATCCCCTGTACCTATGTCATAAATAGCCCGACACGTAATTGGTAAGGTCATCACATAAGCTAAAATTTTTTACTGCTGGTCATAAGAATCCTTCAAATAGTTCCTTTGCACATAATTCTGGGCCTTACTCACCCATTGGCCTCCCTTGACCTTTATCTGGTCGTAGGTCCACAGTGTGAAAAGTCTGGGTCTTCCGGTACGCAGTTGCCATTTCAGTACCTTTCTGTACCGTTTAACATTTGCTAGCTCCTTCCATTGTGTGGTTTTGACGCTATACCACGTCTACACCGTACATTCAACCAGTTATGATAAGGTACTTGTTAGATAATAACGCATCATAATAATAATTAAATTATTTATCAACAATTAAACTTAGTTATTAACGTAACACTATTGAAACGGAGATGCGTTATGCATCCAACATTAGTTGACGGTCGGATGAACACTTTCGCGTGTTGCGCAATAAAACGTACAAACAACATTACAGTACTTACATAAGTAACCTTTATAATAATGTACGTAAAGTTTATATTCCCGTGGTTTTTTTTTTGTTTAATGTGTTGCGTTTTGGTGTCGACAAGGTCGTAAGGAAAGAGGACATCTTAAGATTTGCGTTTTTATTAATTATCGATTAAGGTAATTATTTATCACAAATTAGTAGCACGGAATGTATATAAAAAAAAATTGCCTAACTAAAACAATAGATATGTCATCTGGTGTCAATTGATCGAAAGAAAGGAATCTAACAAATAAAAGAAGGAAAGGCAACATCCTTTTACTACCCGTCTGACCAGCGAGGTATAAGTGGCCACCTTTCTCTCAGTTAACGTAGAAAACCTGTACCTACCTAAACCGGGACGTTTTGGTGGGCTGTTATAAAAATCCTAGAAATATTAATTAATAGGTAGGTATACTTAATAATATTCCTCACACTTTCATACTCAATATTATACGAAGCAATATTTCCTAAACTAAGCTTATACTGTAGGCACTAGACAACGGATATTTCGAATTATAAATTGCGTCAGGCCCTGTTCTCGTTTCCTAGCCCTATGGGACGATAGGTCACGTATTTATCGAATACATTTAAATCGAATAACATTAAGTAATTTAAAAATCATTCGATTCCGTATAATACGCAAAAACTAATTGCGTTATTCACATAAATGTTAATTTAGAGGAAGATATTTTTTTTATTATTGTGTAATACTGTTTATACATGAATGGTTACATCGATTGTATATTTATGTAATTATATAATCACGCACTTCTGTACCAAACGTCCGAGAATACGATAAAACGGAAATAATTTCTTAATAATAATCGTTTAATATTAATTAATACTTGAGAAATATAAAGATTACGTCGTAATACGCAAAAGCAGGTGTTTTTATGAGATAATATTTAAGGATGGGCTAAGGTATAGCATAATATTTGCGATGTTAATGCTAATAAGTTCCTAGTGACCGTCTTAGGGAAAGTTCGCTGATATTATGACTACGAAAACAAAAGATGTTAGTCTTGACCTAAAACCTAACTCAATCCATCTGCCAATTCCACAGGGCATTAGTATGCCAAGTTTTCCTCCATCAGAAGAGGAGGCCGCAGAAGAAAAAGGGGTAGGTAATAGTTAGTTAGAATGAATCTGGATTTTTCAAATGGGTTTCAACATGTAACGAAATAAAAACAAAACAATAGTAATTGAATTAAAAACTCCTTTTAAGCAGTTATTGACCAAATACAAGTAAGTAAGCATCAAATAGAAAAAAAATGTAAAAGCTTCGAAATTTAAAAAACAAACAACGACCATGGAAGTTAAAATTTTCTAGAATCGGCGAGACGAAGCACATATTTCCCGCTTTATGTAACGGTGTTCCCATTAGACGAGTACCTACTAGCCAGCAGTGGTATGTCGATGGCTACCTCGGCATATGATGAGGCTTGTATCCAGGCGTTTTTACCGATAACCTACAGCGTGCAGCCATTTTAAAATAGCTCACTTTTTGCCCATTGTAAGAATGTATTACGGATGCATTTTGGCCGTGACCCGAGCAACGTACAACGAAGTATAACATGATTTATTTCTTTCTTCTTTTTTTATAACTTGTCGCGTAGTTGTTATATCATTTCTTTGTTTTCTTTAACATTGTAGAAGTTTTACTCTATGAATTATGAAAGTAACTTGTACGTCAAATTTATTGTTAGGTATCTGTGCCTTAGTGTTACTAAATTAAAAAAAAAAAATCTTTCTTTCTTTCAAAGTGTGAATTGTAACTTAAATAGAAAAAATAAGTTTTGCACAAATATTTTCAGCAAGAGTAATTTGGTCTTCTGTACCTAAGTAGATTACGGTAGTCATTTGTTTAATAATTTTGGGCTTTTCGTCTCGCAGTGATTAACATTAAATCCTTGTATTCTACTGACTATTCTATGAGTCATAACATCTGTCAACTAGCTTCCACTGCTGCAGATAGCCCTCCTCAAAGGAGAATCACCGCTCGTGTGCCTCTTTCCTTCATAGATTTCCATGATCTTACATCTTAAATCTTCCATCGTAAGAGGTTTCTTCATCTAGCAATTTGCGGTCCACAGGCGCCAGTCCAGCACCGTATATAAAAAAATAACACCTCTTAATTGGACTGTTTCGCAATTTAAAGCAGTTTGAGTAAATCAACTTAATGATATAAGCACCGCACCTAATCTTAAATAAACCTTTATCGAGCTATCTATTCAATAACCCATTATTATAACGCGAACGTAAAGCTTTCGTACCGATTTATTTACTATCTGCGTTCGTGCATCCAGGGAATGCTGGCCAATAAAGATAGACCTAGGAAAATACATTGCCTCCTCTTGGAATGTCCTTGTAAGTAAATAAGGGGAGGGTGTGGCAGTTCATGGTATACTGGTCATGATGTAGTTAGAACAATGAGTTTCAGGTTGATTGCACCTGACTATGAATAGGGTTTGCAAGTTCGCTACACCTCGACTTTGTTCTTCCGCTTGTATTATCATGCGCTTGCGATCCTATAAGAACGAGTTTATTGGCCTTTATTGAAAATAGATTCTTGTACATACTACAGTGATAATATTATAATAAGTACTTATTGTAGGTTTGTGTTCGCCTTTTATCACAATCTTGATACTGTTATAAACACAATACAAAATGTTTTCTCGTATAATAAAGGTCGACTAAGGAATCAACTAACTAAAATAGATTTTTTTACGAGTACAGCCCGATTTACACATCGACAAGTACAGTAGCGAGTTAAGTAGTAAGTTGTTGATTTGAATAGATCTCCATCCTATTTTTTGGCGAGTTAAGTACGAAGTAGCCCCCTCTCTCGCGTCTGGCCAACTTAACTCGCCATAAAATAGGATGGAGATCTATTTAAATCAACTTAATCAACAACTTACTACTTAACTCGCTATTACTGTACTAGTAGATGTGTAAATCGGGCTTATGAGTGGAAGATAACTTGGAATGAAACCCATACTTATCTACCTAACTTTTGTGGTGGGTGTGGTTTCTCTACTTTTTTGTAGGAGGGTTGCGCCTGTAATCGTAAAAAGGACTGGTAAGATGAAACGACACGAACACGAACAAATAGCCATGAATTTTAGTCTTGTTTAAAAACTGTGTCTCTGTGAGATTGAAACTTTAAAAAAATGTGCATTAACCACAAGAGCTCAGCTATAGACATAGGAATTATTTTGTTATTTAATTATTTAAGAAATAGGGCAAAGGTCTCCCCTTTAGATTGCAGATAGGTATATGCGACTTACGTGAAAGGCCCAGATATATATAGTCATAAGCTAATAAATACCTATAGGTAATGTAAAAAATACTCTAGAGATACCAAGGTATCTACAGATTCCGTTAAATCCCCCATAACAATAGTTCATATAATTGGACATTTATTTTCCCCTGTGTGGGCTTTAGCACGACGTCGCCGTTGTTCAGTTGTCGTAAATAGAGACTTCTAGAGTAACAAATCAGTGTGTTGTGTATTTAATCGCCTTTATCAATTGATAGTTTATTGACAAATAGAAAGAAAGTTTTAGTAAAGGTAAAGCAACGAAAGAAAAAATACTAACTAGGAAGGAATTGAGGTGATGAGAATAAGGAGAGTCTGATAATATGAGAATTTGTAAACTTATTGAACACTAAACTGAATATGAGGCTAGAAGTAAGATGCTAAAGAGCGCTAAATGAGATTAAAGGCTAGAATGAAGCGAGTTAGAATCGGTATGGTGTAGGAATCACCATTAACATGATATCAGCCGTCTTTTTCAAGTCATCGGTCCATCGCGTGACGGGTCTCCCCCTCTGCGTTTTCCGCTCCGCGGTCGCCATGCCAGAACCTTTCTGCTCCATCGGCTATCGTTTCTGCATGCTATGTGCCTTAACTTAAACAGGCAATTGTAAGCACTATGTCGGTTACTTAATTGTTTACTTGTCTTTGTAGGGATACTAAACATAAACTTGTTTAAAGAGATCCAAATTTCTTCTAAGTATTGCAATATATTATGTAATATGGTTATTTTATAGATTTAAATGCTTTAGTTTTAAGAAGTCTTAAGATATTATTAAGCCTAGATATAAGCCATCTTCTCCTATTCTTATGTTGCTGTGCCCGACAGGGTCCATACTGAACAGTTATTATAACATAATATTTATGTAAACTATGGAATGGAAGATATGAATTATGAATTATATTTTCTTGTAAAGGATTCAGCTAAGAGCACTCTTAATTTTACATTTTATTAACTGAGCTACGGCTATAAACGTAAGGAATTTATAACGATGTTAATTTTTATGATGTCTGACTAAATAATATAACAGTATATAACAACAAAGCCAACAGTTTCTTGCTTCAATTAACAGTGTACTGTTAGTGAATTAATTTTCATCTTTCTACGGAAAAAACTAACTAAACTTGATTAAAGAAACAAGATCAAAGTTCTCGTTAGATCAGTGCAGTGGGTCTGTCGTGTTCGCAGTCCCGGCGTTTGAATCCCACAGAAAATATTTATTTATGTGATCTGCATAATATTATCTTAAGCCAATGTTCTCTCGATTTCATGTCTGTAAAAGCCGAGGCCGAGGTGAGTGTCAGAAACATTGTTTTAAATGTAAAACTAGAAGATTATATTTATGTTTTTATAATGTTGTGTTTATAGCAGAAAAAAATTAGGTCATGTTATGTTTAGGGATTTAGGTTTTCGGATAAGTGATTTATGAGACATGAATCTAGGGCTAGTTACCATTCGGACACAGGATGATTCGGACACAAAATATTATGACACCTTAGATTATGGATAAAAAAAATTATGAGTCAAAATAGAGAACCCTTCTGTACTGTTAGTTAATTAACACATTAAGGGGAAACAATTCAATCGCAATTCCATACAAACAAAGAAAGTTAATTCCTCCTTCATTAGATAATAAATACTCAAAACTATAGATTATATCGTTTTGTCTCGTTATTATCTAGTCTTATTGATTAATAAAACAGTAAAAAAAATATTCATTTACAAGTTATGAGGCTTCAAAGTTCATAATTCTATGCACATTTTATGACAACTTTTAGCGTAATAAAATAGGATTAAACGTTTATAAAGGTAAATATATTTTGGGACTAGGAATAAATTATTTATTCGAAAATTCAATTAATTTTATATTGACTAGATACATTCTAAAGTTTGTACGCAATTACCTTTTTCCCAAAACCATTTTAGGAAATTTTACCGTGCTCGTTTCCGCCATCGACATCTTGCATCTCGCCTCCACTTTCTGCACCCCTCGGGTCGGCGGAGGGGAGGTACGACAGCGAGCCGACCGTCGTCGAATGTTACCGAATATTTTTTTTTAAACTTCAATAAACTTTAATTTATGTCATTTATGACAATTACGTATCGCTTGCCAGTAAGAAGTTTCGTAATTTCTTTTATCAAAGAGATCCAATTATTATCAGATGCATAACCAGTTAAATAAAATACCTACATCAGTGACATTCTTGACTAAAATCAACTGTCAAAATTCACCTACTGATCAAGTATCATTTCTTGTCAACTATCATTTCCAGATTTTATGATTATTATTTATTTTTAATAAAAATAATCAAGAGTTAGAACTGGTCAGATCCTGGAGACCACCGAGAGTCGAGGGAACACCTCAACGGCATATAGCAGCTACCTTGTGTTTGGGCTTATTTTAATTGTATTGATGAAAACTTTACACAACTTTACACAAACATGATCTGATGATGAAGACGACTGAGGGTCGAGGAAACTTTTCGACGGTATATAGCAGCTACCTAGTGTTTGGGCTTATTTTATTCGTATTAATGAAAACTTTACACAAACATGATCTTATGATGAAGACAACTGCAGAAATTTATTTAATACTAATCTTAGAAATTGTAATCAGCATGGTTTTTAACTTTAACTTTTTAATTAGAAAATTATATGATTTTTCTTCTTTTTATTTAAATCCTGCTAAAATTAACTTCATGTACTGTATGTGAAGTAAGATATTATTGTGTACTGTATGGAACCCCTATTAACGATGCACGGTCTAAAAAACTGCCTCAAGAATAGTAAACTGCCTCAGTTTAACTTAAAAAAAAAAAATTATAATGTTTTACGGTGTCATACCTACACCACTTACAAGATAAATTGATGTCTCGCTTGGTGTGTCTTCCGCAACAAAACTTACAATAAAATATTTTTTAAAAACCCATTTTAGTTATCTTTATTTACTCCTGATTTATTACTTTTTGAGTAACTACCTACAGCTAGTATTAGTGTCAACCCTAACAATCAAGAAGAACAATATTTATAATTTGAACGACATTTTGATTTGTAATAAATACAATCGAGCGGGTGTGCGTGTGCATGTTTCTTACTGCTTTTCTATGAGTTGTTCTCTTTCTCACGCGATGTTTGGTGAAACAACAATGTTTAGGCTTCGCCGACAGCTGAGTTGGTTTTGACAGAATAAGCCTTCTTAAAGTAATTAAAGCAATAAAAAATAGTCATCACGGTACTGCAACAATCAGCGAAGAGTCTATAAATATCTACTTACTTTAATGATTACGATTAATAAAACCTATTTATAATCAGTATATGTAATTAGTTGCATCAGATTACGTAGTTTCCTCTTCACTTTAATAAATTACTTCCGAATAAAAAAATAAGTAACATTCCTACAGTTTTAACTAGCAATTATTGGCATAACTTCTTATAATTCAGCTCTTATAAGTTTAATAGCTGCGATAGGCTACCTCCAGTAATTAAGGTAAACTTAGCTTACAACACCACGCTAGGCAGACAGGTTGAAATGAAGTTCTGAATTTTCTTTCTCTTGCTATCATAACAGCCCATTAATGTCCCACTGCAAGGACGGGCCTCCTCCCGTGACGGAGGGATACTTGGCCTACTAATACCACGTTGGCCAGACGGATTGGTATAGGGTTTAATTTCAAGTTTACCTTCTTTTTTATTTCGTAAAGATAATACTTATTTACGACATCCATGGGATGAGATGGGGTAGTGACATATTGTATTCTTACTTCGTCACCACACGGATATTCTTTTGTTATAATGTGTTCCTTCTCGAATCTTCTGCAGTCTACTATTATGTATTCGAAGAACAACCATATCAAACCGCATTAACCATACCAAGCTAACGATAACAACTTATGGAGACAGTTCATTACCAAATTGACGAGGCCCTGGGTTCTATCACCGCACAAGTTAGACATTTCTGTGCACTACTACATGACATACCTATGCTTAGTTTGGGACTAGATACAGAAAATATTAAGTAATAGAAAGCAATAAGTATATTTTATCTACTCAATGTTTTTAGCAGAGCGCCATGCTTTTCAACATTGCTGGTTGAATTTCTATTGTAGAATCTAAATAATGTTACTGTTTGCGGTATAAATAATGCCAGTATTTGTCTTTCACGAGGCTAGCGGACACTGGCATTAGACACGCCCTACGCTCTGACATTTAAGCAAAGAAAAACAGTTCTGAGTTCAAGCACGAGAATTGTAATCTATTATTGTAATAACAGAATAACAGCTACTTAATATTATGATGCAAGTTGATTTATTATAATACTAGATGTCACTCGTGACTCTATGCGTATTATTGTTAAATAGATTAATAATAAAGGTTCTTGAAAGGTCTTGTATGTATAATATTTATTTCCTCACACATTGTTACAAAAACAAAATTACAATGTAACATATTATATCTTAACCAACAATTGTGAGAAGACTGGTGGTGTCTGAAGTAGGTGTAACCCTGAGTCACAGATCACCGCAGGCACTCACTCGACATTTGTGTATCTAAGAATAGGATAGTAAATGAAGTAGTCACGCAGTGGAGTCACCTTGTACTTAGACTTAAGTAATATTTGTTATGGAGGCCTATGTCCAGCGGTGAGGGTCCAGGGCTCTGATATGATGATGCGGTACTTGTAACTTAAGATACTTGAAGATGAGCCCGTTCTTTGCACACTTAAAAACCGCGTTTCAGAGAAGCTAATCATCATTATGTCAGCCAAAAGACGTCTTCTGCTACGTATGCCACCTCTAACCGTATGCAGGTCTAGAAATAAATAAAGAATAGGTACAATTTTCTCTCCGTGTGGTGACGGAGTAAGAATACAATATGTCACCCAATATCATCCCATGGGTGTCGTAAAAATCGACTAAGGGACTATCCGTTAGTATTATCTTTATAAAATAAAGAGAAGGAAAACTTGAAATTAAACCCTATACCAATCCGTCTGGCCAGCGTAATATTAGTAGGCCAAGTATCCCTCCTTCAGGGAAGAAGGCCCGTCCCTGCAGTGGGACATTAATGGGCTTTTATGATGATACCACCTCTCGATTGCCAGACGGTCTTGGTGTACGGATAGCTCTTTGATAATCCTGTACGTAAAACTAGACGTCAGTATTATTTAAGCTTGACAGTTTCAACTTCTTTGTTACACAATTCCCTCCGTATATCTAGTTATCGTTATCTTTATACCGCACCAAAACATTGTCATTTACTTGTTTCATTGATCGTGAAGTCCGTTTTGTTATTCAGTTTACTTCTACTCAAGCCGTTAGTAAAATAGGTATGGCAAAACACCCAAATA
Organism: Schrankia costaestrigalis; assembly: GCA_905475405.1. NCBI lineage: Eukaryota > Metazoa > Arthropoda > Insecta > Lepidoptera > Erebidae > Schrankia > Schrankia costaestrigalis. Next base: position 13,197,021 of record FR997840.1, on the reverse strand, counting down.
CATAGTTTCGTCTTTTTAATCTCAAACATTACACGTAATATCAGTAGTAAGTATTATCTACCGTTGTATTAATAAATTCACCGAAATTCTCTATATATAATATTTTATTTGTAAAGCAAACACGTAGGTAACCTGTTTTGTATGAAGCTATGCGACATTGGGAACAGCGTGTTATAACGGGATGGCTTAGATCTAACGTTTATTAGGCTTTACTGAGCTAGTATCTATGTGGAGACGGATGTAGAATAATGTCACCAACCCGTGTATTAGGTACTATTAGGTTGCCATTAGTTGCCACAATCAACAAAATATTTTGTATTTTACAAGTTTATTCTGATAACCTACTCGTATTGAGTATATTATACTGTAATTAAGAGACCACTGTAAAAGAGACTGGCCTCCACGACACAGGGAATCCTAGTGTAGAGTCCAGTGACTTATCTGATTTGTTATGTACTTTTTTACGAACAATAAAGTTTATCATTCATTCATTGGCATATCGTAGGACCAACTAGGTTTCATCTGATGGATGAGAGAGCCAGCAGTTCGGAGGTTTGTCAAAACTGACTTGTCTTAGCAGAACTAAATCATTGCTAATTAATACGAATCATTTTGTTCAAGCAATGTACGTCAAAAAAGGAAGGGTGTCTTTGTTTCCGATGTGAAAATTGGGCATTCGTGTTAACTCACTAATTTAATTTAATCACTAAATTAAAGAAACTAATATTTTTCGTAAAATTTAACAAAACATCTTTGGTTAGAAAATGATAAAATAAATTTCGAAAATTTTCCTTTAGTGGTCTCTGTCTGCCCTGATGTAAACAAGGCATGATCTGTATGATGTTTATGTTATGTAAAATACAAATCCGTGTTTTGACGGAGTAAGAATACAATATCTCACCACCCCATCTCATCCCATGGGTGTCGTAAAAACCGACTAAGGGACTATCCGTGAATATTATCTTTACCAAATAAAAAGAAGGAAAACTTGAAATTAAACCCAATACCAATACGTCTGGTCAGCGTGGTATTAGTAGGCCAAGTATCACGGGAGGAGGCCCGGCCGGTGGCCCTGCAGTGGGACATTAATGGGCTGTAATAGTGATGTAAAATCATAACTTTTTCATGTTTTTGCCATCAGAATTAAGCAAAAAAAATTATACACGAACGATAAGCAATCTTTCACGAATTTGCAACGTTTATTCCCTCCTCACGATTACTAGATGATATTATCATTAACTTTATCGTGAGTTAGGTGATCCTAATTTCAAACCTAGTCTTACTTCCCAGTATTACCGTAGCGTATAACGGTCCAGTACCTTCCAAGCTCTAACGGAACAAATGTGGCCTTAGCTTGTTTAGAATACTTACAAACGCCTATTTTCCTCTTGCACGTAGAAAATTATATGTTGTTAGTTTTGCAAGCTCAGGGAACTTGGTTTAAAATTCCTGTGTTTTGAAACGGTTGATTTTGTTAACTTTGTGTAGGTACAAGCTTATATAAGGTAAAAGCTCCTATTACGGCGGTAGTCAAAATCGCGTCCTATTACGGAGGTATTTCTATTTTTGTGTTTTATTCTGGTTTTATTCAGTTTACGTACAAGAAAACGAAATCAGTTTATTCTACATCTATTACTTCATGATTTACCTGACGTTTGCAAGTAAAGAACATAGATAACTAATCAAAATCAATCAATCTGTGTAACGGCATCGACGTGAAAGGGATTTCCATACAAACGCTGAACAACAAAATTAGGTACACTAATATTTAGAAACTAAGTTTTTCGTATTAATAAGCTGTTTAAGATGGTTTATTTCTTATTCATAGCATTTTCTTACTATTATACTCACTATTTCAATAGCTTGTTTTATATTTGTAACTCGTTTTATATCCAAAAAATAAGAAATAAAATAGCGCCGTAATACGACACGATTTTTTTAGATTCGTCCTAATACGGTGGTATAACTCCGTAAAAGAAAAAGTACTGGGCATGTTTAATTGCTTGTAACTTTCAATTTATTAACTTATTGAACTTGTTTCAAGGTTTTTTGAAATAATTATTAATCTCATAAACTAAAAACCAATTTCTGCGGTATGTATTCGTAGTTAGAAATAGAATTAAATACGAAAATTGTTGAGTACAAAATGTGGATTTCATAGAAAGGGTAAAAATAGGAAGGTGTGTTTTAACTTATCATAAATCATTTATTTTGAATAACTGGTGACTACTGTTTACACATATGAGCCAAAAAACTATTATAGTTTCATTAAACATTTACATTGTTCCATTTATCGAAGTTTTGATAGGTCCGAATTAAGATTATTAAAAACAGGAGTAGTTTTCCTATTGCGGTGGTAATTATTTCCAAGTAAGTCTGTGTTAGGATCTATGATTTCCTATTACGGCCCTATTCATAGAACATAAAATTACAAGTTTTAGGGTACCGTGATTATTGATTCTGAGAATAGAATTGTTATGTGATACGTAAGTTTTTTTGTTTTGTATAAAACCAAAAGCGATAAAAACTTTTAAATATACGTATTCTTTTTATGTAAAGTTATGCAATCTATGTAATTTTATATTTCTGTTTTTATTTTACTAAGCATAAAAAGAAAAGTTAACCTTATTTTAATAACACTAAACTATTTTTAGAACGTGTATTTCTATCTATACTTATTACTTATATATAATATTATAAAGAGGTAAAGTTTGTGACGTTGTAGGAGGTAATCTCTAGATCTAAAAAAAAAATTTTTCTGTGTTGTATAGTACATTTATCGGGGAGTGTCATAGGCTATATAGTATCACGCTATGACGAATAGGAGAGGAGCAATAATGAATCATGTTTAAAAAAGTGACGCGTTATTTTCGCCGCCTAAGGAAGTGGGCACGGGTCAGCTAGTAAAAAATAATTTCATTAAAAAAGATACAAATCAATGGTCAATGAATACCAAAAATACAACTTACTTTACTAATACATTTAAATTATTTGATAAATATTATTTGTACGGAACTTGGATGAATATAATTTCTGACCCTCCGTATTAGGAATCGTCTACCGCAGTAATAGGCTCTGACGAAAAAAATACCTCCGAATTAGGGAAAATCGACCTGACTATTTAAATATTTTTTTTAAATAACTAATATCATTAAAAGAAACAAACTCGACAGTAATACAAAATACAAATTCCACTTTTGACGATGACATTTTTTTGCACAGTTAAAAATATTTACAAATGCTTATTTTTGTTTCTTACTTTGAAATGTTGCGAAATACCTCCGTAATAGGGGCTTTTACTTGGGATTTTTTTTTTTTGAAGTATTGAAGGATGAAATGAATTTTTTGTAGGTAACTGAAACAAATAAGTTGAGGAACTTTTGTATTTTCGTGGGAAACCCGTTAACGGTCATCGGAAACAATACAAAAGTATCAAAAATTTCAATTACGTCTGTGCTTTGATTAGTTAATTGTTCAGTGCTGGACAACCGCTGGGATAAATGTAATGCCATAACAGTATACTAGTAGGTATACAGCTTATAGTAATGTAAACGTCCTTTAACATACCGTTTAACGCACTTGAACTTCAACTAGTAAAAAGGAATTTGTCCTACAACACTGATTTGGTAAAAGAATTCTCGTCTAGTTTTCCTTTGCCTTTACTCGTGGCAGCGAGTTTTTATTTGTATGTTGAACTGTATCTAGATTCTTTCTTAGTTTTATTTATTTCACTATTATTAACAGCCCTTAAAAGACTCATTGCAATGACATTCATCCCGCTGGAAAGAAACTTGGCCGACTTGCGTCTCTGGCAAGCTAGACAGACGATTTTTATCGCAGAGATTTACCCCCTTACTCATAAACGCCTCTTAAATTTTAGTAAATTGGATTAGCTTAAACTCTTACGGCTTTGTTTGGCATAAGGTTGGTTTTGCTAGTAAAAATCTCGTTAAACAGTGACTAAATTTAAAAGGCGTAGGCTAAATGTATGAGTAAAGGGGAAGTGTGTAATTCTTCATTTAGTCAGCTTTTGACGACATCCCCGGGGATTAGATGGAATAGTAATATTTTGTATCTTTACTCCGTAACCATAGGGATAAAGTTTTTCTTTTTTTTTCTACCTCGATGACTTTTTTGTCAATGATCATCCTAAGCCTAGACGTCTACTTGTGTCTGTTAAATATATGTTTGTTAAACTCTCCGCAACACAGAAGATGATCCCCAATGTCTTTTACAAACTAAAAAGCACAAGTTGTCTGTTATAAACGACGTTTTTGACGACCTCTGTGGCGTACTGGTTATATAACATGACTGCTACGCAGAGGTCTCGGGTTCGATTCCCGCTCAATGCAAATACTTGTGTCCTTGAACATGATTGTTTGCTTTGGTCTGGGTGTTTTCTATGTATAATATGTATGGATTTACAAAAAAAAGTATTTATGTATGTAGGTATATCCGTTGTCTAGTACCCATAGTACAAGCTATGCTTAGTTTGGGACTAGATGGCGTTGTATGAAAGTGTGAGGAATGAGGAATGTTTATAGTAAACAAGAAGTGCAATTGACTTTAGAAGCTAAGTCTAAATGCACATACGTAACTAACGGTAAGACGCAGCGTCAAGTATGTGTCCTACAAAGGGCTTACATCAGCTTACATCTCAACTTGTTCGAATACGTCACAGTATCGGTAATTGAACGTATAATGTCGGTAGCAATGCCGGTAAATGTCGACTAGTCGCGGGAACTGCCTGCCAGTACGTCTCGGTCACGGTCAACTAACGGAATATTGTCCTAGATAAGGGTCGGTCTGTGATTTACTACACGGATTTTATTGTTTTAAACTGTAATATTATAGTTAATGCTTAAGTCTATCCTTGTTTAAGTAATATACAAAAAAAAGTAATATTATTATTATATTATGTAAGAACGTCTTTCTTTTCCGCGTGGGCGTTGTATTTATGACGAAAAATGAATATTATGGTTTGTGGTTTATACATACCTAAATTTGTTTTTGGTATAGATAGAAAAGTCGAAATGAACTCTAGAGTCTGGTCAGCATGGTAAAAGTAACCCAAGTTTGTTACTGTCACAGCAGGCCTGACTTTGCAAGGAATAATTAAAGGGCAGTTAATACGAAGCATTCTTTTGTTTTTTTTTAACTACTTAGAATTTTTTTAGATTACTTAATAAATTAATTGTCCGTTTCTCGAGAAAGCTATAAGCTATACAATATGTACCTAAGGTACGTATTCTATTAGTCGATTTATATGACACCCACGTTATGAGCTAGAGTGGTGATACGGTCTATTCTTACACACTTAACACATTTAGATTTACTTCGTAAAGTAACAAAGATCCGCTCATTTGTGGTAAAAATATTCAAATAATTAGTTTAATTTTATGTAAGTATGTGTTAGATAATTATAATTATTGCGTTAATTAGTTAAGTATTTACTTAGGAAGCATTGTGTTCGTTCAAATACGTATAATATGTTACAAATATTTTATATGCTTTTTTTTATTTACGTAATTGGTTCCTATTCCGTTATCTGTGGTTACAATGACCCTGTTATGCTTTGTTCTCGATTTTTTTTGTAAATAATATATTTTGTTCTTTATTCTACTGTGGTGAGGGACTAAGAATATGTTCCTACTTAGTTTTTGTAAAGGGACAAAGAAAATGCGTTATTTCGAGTAAAACTACATAATTATTTACTTACTAATAAATGGTGTCACTGGTCAAAACGCCCTTTTAATTATGAATAACTAGCGGCCTGTCCCGGCTTCGCACGGGCGTCATTGTCCCGCTTTTCTGTTAAAATTTTTCCTGGTTTTCTTTGCTATAAACCTCACGGAGCCAGAGACCTTTCCAACGAATGCAAAACCGTGGAAATCGGTTCATGCGCTCTGGAGTTATAGCGTCAGGAAGGAAAATCAGACTTATTTTTATATAGTAGATGTAATGTAATGTGTTCAACATACGTTCACACAATGTCATCTAGTCTAAACTAAGATGAGCTTTTACTACTTAAGCGTTATCGACAACTGATAAACATAATATTATATGTACGTAGGTACATGTTTTGCATAACTTAGTAGAAAACGCTCAAACCAATGCAATTGCTTGCAAATGCATGTTCATGCACACTAAAAATTACATCGAGGTAAATCGAACCCGACATCTCCACGGGATGTTAATTAATTTATTTATTTAAAAATTAAATAAATATAAGAAATTCAAGCAATTGAAATGGGAGTAAAATTGTAGTTTCTTTGCATTTTAATTTGACTATATTAACGACGTACTTTATTAACAAGTAGATATTATTATGTATTTACATACGTATACATACATACATACATACACATACACCTTGTTCCCACGGTGGTAGGCACATACTTCTAAGTTTCATGTATTACAATCTCTTCAAACCTCCTTCGTTTACATTCATAGAAATCCATACAAATAATATTCTACATCTTCATACAAGTTCACAATATTCTAAAACTTATTTCATCTTAAAAAACTCTTGAGAAAGTTCCCTTTAAAGAGTATGTACCTATTTAAATAAAATACAGTGCATGTTTAGCTTGGTTCTAAATCGAGACATATACATATACAACCTCTGTCGAGTTACCACGGCTTTAAGTATACGGAAACCAGTTCCTACATGCGTTGGTTGACTTGGGATTTATTCTCACAGACGCTATTTCTTTGTCGTAAAGTTTATCTATAATGGAAGGCTTTCAGACTAGTTGCAAAGATTTTTATTTAAGGAATAAATAAATTTACAGCACAGTAATTTATTTATTAAGGGTCTCCAACAAAGGCAATACATTAGAAATTAATTTATAAAATTACTGCAACATGGCGTGTATTCCTTCAATTATAGGAAACCACAGCATGCGAATATAAAAAAACAAACTAAAATAATGACAAACTAAATTAAAAACAAACATTGGCAATATAAATTAAAAAAATAAATTAAAATTTGAAATCAATATGAAAACTCCAAATGAAATCCTTTAAATATGATAACACCAACTTTAAAATAATATTATAACATCCTATTAATGTAGTAATGTCCCACTCCAGGGACAGAGGAGAAACCTACTGGCTTGCAAACGAGTTTGTATAGAGTTTTTGTCAAGTTTGCTGCTTTAGTTTTTGAAGAAATAATTATGGTTGAACTTAAGTTTTTTCGTTTATGACTCTTATGAAGTAAGATGGGGTGGTAACATTATGTATTCTTACTCCATCACCACACATGTAAAACACGACTGTAGTAAAAGTTGACGGTTATAACTTTCAAGCTTTTACACTCAAACCACAAACATAACATCACGAAAGATATACGGCCTTATTGTTCTTTAGTGTATTACTCTGCGTTATGTAACTATCACACAGGTTGTATGTCTGCTGGGCGTAAAATGTGTTAAAAATAAGTCATAATTGTTGTATTTTTTACCTTATTTTATTTATTTGGCAGACATGTTACAAACCAAGCATTACAAATAAAACTTATTTGGTATTTTTCATCTATCCATCTATCCGCCAATGGACGTCCATAGGCCTCTTCCAAATATCGCCACCTCGCGCGATCTCCTCAATCATCATTCTCCCTTTTTTAAACGTATTTCATTACTGCTCCACCCCTTTTAATCATAGCGTGATACTATTTAGCCTATGACACTCCCCGATAAATGGACTATTTAACACAGAAAGAATTTTTAAAATCGGTTTAGTAAATTCAGAGATTACCCCCTACAACGTCACAAACACACAAACTTTACCTCTTTATAATATAAGTACCTATAGATAAATTATGTTTGAAAAATGTTTTTTTTCTCTCGGGTTTGAAAACCCGGTAAATTTCTAGCTCCCGCCCCGAAACAATCAGGGAAGAGGAGGTTCAGCATCCCCAATGTTATTTACAAAGACAGTGTTACCTAAAACTTTGCTAATTATTGTAACTGTATGTATCGCTGCTTGTTTTTGTATGATGTGTAAATTTATGTTAGCATCCAACTTCTCACAATACCTATGAATACTTTTACCTACTACTCCAGTTGATCCTATTACTATGGGTATGGTTTCGGTGCGTGTGTTCCATAATCTGGTTATTTCTGTTTTTAATAAATGGTATTTGCTCAATTTTTCTATTTCTTTTGGTCCAATGTTGTAATCTGATGGTACTGTAATATCTATTAAGAAAGTTTTATTATTTATTTTATCTATGTATATAATATCCGGTCTATTGTGTAAAACTGTGACATCTGTTTGAACGGAAATCTCCCACATGAGTTTGGCTGTATCATTTTCTATTACTTTAGGTTGAGTTAAGTGTTCTTTCCACCAGAGATTATTAACTTCAAAATTATGTTTTTTTGTAAGCGTCCAAAATATGTATTGTACCTACTATGTTGTTATGCCTTTTTATGTAATAAGTACCAGCCAGCTTTTCACATCCGGAAACAATGTGTTGTACTGTTTCATCTTTAACCGCGCACAGGCGACACTTACCATCAATAGGCTTGTGTAAGATATCTCTTTCAAACTGTCTGGTCATTATTGCTTGATCCTGAATAGCAAAAACTGATGACTCTAATGAGGGCGATATTGATTGCTTTTTAAGCCACCGGAAAGAATATTCGGAATCTACATTACTTTTATCTATCACTAGCCTATAAAATTGACCATGTAGCGGTTTCGCTTTCCATCTGTCAGTTTTAGTTTTAATACATGCAGCTTTAAAATCTGTGTCTGTGTAGTTTTGTGTGTTTTCTAAACCTAAATCACTAATATTTTTGCAGCTATCTTTTATAATAGAGTATTTGTCTTTGTGTGTATCGTGTTCAACTATTGCATTTATAATGTAGTCTTGTTTTAATTCTAAATATTGCTTGAATTTAATTATCTGTATATTATGTAGTGTTTCTATGTTAGTAAGTCCTCTACCGCCTTTTTCAATAGGTAAGTATAGTCTTTCAGTGTCAGCTTTTTGAGTGTGTGCTTTGTTCATGTTGAGTAATTTTCTAGTTTTAGTATCCTATAGATAAATAATATAATAACAGTAATATACTGTTATAATATTAAATTAATGCTATTTATTAATAATTTGTCCAAAATATGTAAATTATCTAAAATATCAAGATACATAATGTATCTAACTGTTAATGGTTAAAATAAATTAATTTACTCGTATTATTTCAATGTTTAATGGGTATTTGATTAGGGTGATTCTTCGAGCCCTATATTTTCGATGTCTGGAGGTTTTTCTTCGTAACTAACAGACCAACCAAACTGTTTTTTAAATATTAGAAAAAAATATTAAAAAGCGTTCTTCTGATTTATATGGTGTGTCCGTAACCCAGTTTCTTGAACATTAGTAACAGTAACATTTTTTCTTATTTACGAATCGATGTGCGTTATAAATATTACGATAGAATATTAGTTGTTTGTTTACACAAAAAAAAATGGTAGTAATATTTACGATAGTTTTTTAATGAAAAAATAAATTGTGAATGTCCGGCACAAAAGTCTGATTCATATTCGCGCGCTTTACTCGAACGTACCTAGCTAAGTACGAAACATCAGGAGATTCCTTCTAGTGCTGGCGGTAGCCAGGGGCTCTGCTGACGTGGTCACGACGTTACATGTGGCTGGTTCGTGTTGTTGCGGAGATATAAATGTAAATATCTGATTCATATTACTTTGGTTCACCTGTGTTTCTGATTACTATGTTGGCTGTTATAATTAACTTAAATGGTTTTCAAACTTGAATCTGCTGGTAATATAAGTCAATTGGGGACTAAAAACCTATGTATAAATAGCAATCCTTAATTGTATACGTGTCGTGACTTATCGATGTTAAAAGGCAAAATTTTGATTTATATGTCCCTGATTCATACGGTAAAAATACTAAAGTATTATTATATTAATCAGAATTTCACACATACCTATTGTTAATAAAACGATACATTGGTGGCACGGATAATGACTGATATTGTAAGTTGTTAATGCTCATAATAACTAGATTTAGGTGTGGTGATAATCATTGTGATTATTAACTATGATTTTAATAAATAAATGACAGAGTTTTCTAACTAGAATTTGATTTTTGTTCCTAATTTTGATTTATATGACCTCAAAAAATGTTAAGTTAATTATCTCGAAAACCATTTTATAAAAAAGTGTGCCTTTTTCAGACATTGTATACTAGGTTATCATCTTTGACAAAAACATGTTTTATAAGCCAAAATGTGAAAAATAAATTAGCCCATATGAATCAGACAAAGAATCGAATTTCGGAGAAACACCCATTAATCAAAATTCAATATAATTTATTTACAGCCAAATTCATCGTTTGGATATAAATAAGTATCTGTTTGATACATGGCTCGTCTACATGGCAATTTCAAATGGAATACAATACAGTTCAGAATTTAAGGCCACGGATGGTAGTCATGAAAAGTAATGAAAACCCTTCGTCACAAAAGGAGACTAGTTCTATTTTGTGAAACAATATACCTACCTATTCTAAAAGGGATACCTATTATTTGCGGCAAATCCTACTTAATCTTTGAAAAGTTTAGAATTATACCTTAATAAGACCCTAGAATGACTTTAAGAAGTTATTCAAGATTTCGTTGACGTTTATTTGCTTTCTGTCTTTCCCAAGTTCATATTTAATTACCTACGTATATGCAAGTTATTTATAAACAAACATAAATTAAGTTAATGCACTACTAATTAAGTAGGTAAACGTCTGACTTAATCGGGAAGATTATCTATTAAATTAATGATGCTGTTTAAGTTAAATTACGAAATTTTAGAAGAAAATAGAAGATAAGGTAAAACCGTCGTAGGTTCACAGCGCCTTATTATAAAGAAATTCTTACATCCAGTATATATTTACATACCCTGTATATTTATACACGCCATCAATCAGTTACCCCCGGTTTCTAAATGACTGGTCAAGTCAAAATCAACTAATCAAGTGTCAAAACTGTCATTTTAGTTCCTGAAAATGATACTTTTGACACTTGATTAGTTGATTTTGACTTGACCAGTCATTCAGAAACCGGGGGTTAGTCTTTAATAGCTGACCGCTGCGCTGCTGGACATAGGCTTCTTTCAACACGCACCAAAGAACACGGTCCATAGGCGCAACTCGAATTTACATAGGTACCAAAACAATCACGAAAATTCCTACAGTAGGGCCTCCTCTTTACGGAAAGAAAAACTATGCTTAGAATGGATCGTCCATTAGCCTTTTGGGGGTAACGTTGGGGCAAGTTTTCATTTTTGGATGGTCAAATAGAAACCTTTTAGTCAAGTTCGAATTATTCACTGACGAAAGAGGAATACGACGAATTAGTACTAATTGACTTGACCAAACGGAATTTCTATGAAACCATATCATTATTTTAAAAAAAGTTTGAAATTAGTGAATGACTAAGTTGCTCTCACTTTTGGAAGAAATACAATACATTTTCTCAAATACTTTGAATCACGTTTGTAGACTAATTTGGTAGGTACTTCAAACTACATAGCAAACGCATTAGGTATAATGTATCTGATACTACTTACATTCCCTGACTTTCACCAACTTAAAGTCAAGGTTCTTTAGGTCACAGGCACAGGTCGAGTATGCGGCACCCATATCAATCGATTTACTAACAAAAGACCTTGATAAAAGACTTTGAACCTTATACCAGGTACGAAAGAGTTGTGATTAATATGCGTGATATGAATTGAAATGATAGTAGGTTGATACGTGATAAGAATCGCTTTGAAGTAAGTTAGCGGGACGTACTTCCTTAGAAACAATCAATGCACTTTTGATTTTAAAATGGATTTCTAACGAAGACGTACCTACACGTCGCTCTTTTGATGGTAATCTCGACGTTTGTCTACTAGATTCAGATGAACTCAGTCGTCCCAAGGCACAAGTAGTTTTAAGTTCCAGTAGCTATTAACTAACCTCCTACCTAAACACTAAAGGGCTTTTGCTGAAGACACTTCCATATCAGCCTATAGACGCCCACTGTTGGACATAGGCCTCCTCCAAACGTTTCCACCAAGAAGACACTAAGACTTACCTATTTAAATACTGTGACAGCGGCATAACTTCATCACCATCTTAGCCTTAATGTCTCCACCTTCCTTTGTGCCGCGGCTTATAGTAGGTATACCTAGTTTTAAGCACGACTTGCAATAAAAAAATACCGTAATCTAGAGACTTGCTGGATTTACATAATCCTAAATTAAATATTATAAGCAATATAAAATATTCTTATTCATTTAACAGTCCCAATTGTTTATTTAAATCTCTTTCAATTTTAAAATTTAATTTAAAAGAATACTAAAATGTCGGCGCGGCGGTACTAACGCTTACTCAAAAAATTAGTTTTACTGTCTTTTTCATTAGCCAAGTCAAATTAAAATTAGTCATGAAATTGTCTTTATATTCTTTTTAGCTGTATACCCGTTATATTCAAGTAAGTCATTGGGGCAAGAAGTTTTTTTATTTTTTCCATTGGAATTGACACCATACCGTCTGATGTAAAGTGGTTCGTGTCCTATACTAAAGACCGTAATCCCAGTTGTAAAACATTATGGTGCTTTGACGGTCTCTACTTTTTCACACCTCGCTTAAAAGACCCGAGTGCTACCCTTTTTTTAGAATACTGAATTTTTATTTACTTGTATTCTACATAATAAAAAATGTAGCAATGGAATTTGAAGGGTAATTTTGTATTGAAAAGAACGTCAAATGTACTAGTCAGTCACCTATTCCATCCAAAGTAAGACGAAGAAACATTTTTAAATAATTAAGAAAAGAACATCAAATTCAACAAAATAAAGCTATCACAGAGAAATTTCGTAACCATTCTTCTAAACTAAGATTTCATAATACAACGTAATGTACGTTTATATGTCATTGTACGTAAAAATAAAACACAATGTAACTCAAATGTTCAGAGGGGTGACATTTTCCCGGCTTTATCGAGCATCGCAGTTAGTTAGATAACAATCAAAGAGCCGCGAGACTACAAGAGTGAAAGCGTTCCACCGCATTCACATGTGATCTGTCTAACTCACGGCCAGCTCATTACGTTAAATGTTACTGTCATCACCTTCAAAAGAAAAAGAGGTTGAGGTAGGCGTTCTTTTGTTTGTTTATAGAGGGCGCCCGTGTATACTGCTGAATCATGAACAAAATGGACGCTTGGTATCTATACTCGGACAAAAGATGTTGCCTTAAGGTTCATTAGAGAACGAAGGAATTGGTTTGCTGTTCATAAAAAAGTTGGAATAAATTATTAAATCCTTTTTTTGAGTTAAACTAAAAAAGTTATAGACATGTAGAGTTTTAGTCTTATTTGATTTTTATATATAGAAAAATAGAGTTTATTGAATAGTTAGGTGCTTCAGTGTGTTAAAGCGCTAAATGCTTTTTCGGTTAGATTCCAGCAGAAGTCAAATTATTAAGCAGCTATGGTATCAATTAGCTAGTATGAACAAAGCTGTTTGTTTTGGTCTGGGTTTGTTTTACGGATAATAGAGGGCAGACAAAAGTATTCACGTTTTGGCTTAAAATTATATGACTCTAGCTAGAGTGTAGAGTCTACACTTGTCTGCCGTTTAATGTTTTACTGTATGGAAGAACTTTATATGATGGAGTAAAACTTAGCCTAATGATACTTCGCTGGCCAGATGTTTTGAGTTGCTTTTTCAAATATTTGTAGTAAACTAATCTAAAAGAAATGGCTAAGGCTACATGGGCTACAACAATTCGCTATTTTACTTTAATACTAAGGAGGGTTACCTCAAAACCCGCTTAGTCTGGTTTAAATCCTGTCGGCCGTTTTTTTTTTCTTATATTCATAATTTTCGTAATGATAGTTTACGTCCGCCATGTTACCTTTGTACCTTTTCGTAATTACTTTTTACATACACACAAAACATAACCTTCTTTCTAGATCATTCGAATTCGAATAGTAAATACTCAAGTGAAAGCCTTCTACATTCAATAATTTACAAGAGAATTATTGTTAGTTGAAAAAAATTAAATGGACAACAGCAATTGAACTTTTACACACGTAGGTAATCATTTTTTTATAGAGTGAAACTTGCGATTTCATCTATTGATTTATTTAGTTCTTGGAACTTGGCTGTATCTGCTATGTTAGGTATATTGTACTACATACGGTACTATTCCTGACACGTCCACATAACGCCATCAGTTTCCAACTAACTAGTAGAGCTTCTCAAAAATAATGAAAAAACAATTATAATATTAATTTCATGTCTCAAGTTTAAGTTTAAAATAAACAGTTTTATTGAAATTGGTCAAGAAATTATTAAATTCTAAAACATTACAAACGTATTACCGAATTTGGGAACCATTTCCGCTTTCTTAAGCACCTAGCTCTTTTTACAAATTTCATCTCGAGCGTAAAAGTCTACTAAGGTAAACTTAGTACAAAAGCTACAGCCAAGTATTAGGAGACCAAGGTTTCCTTTATCAGTGTTGAGGCCTCATCACAGAAGTATCAATAATCTGTAGAGTAGGTATAATAATAATAATCATATACTGCATTCTCCTATAATAATACAGTATATTATCTGTGGTCAATGTGTCTGACACTACAGAGTACTGACCTATTATTAACGTGTACATCTTAATTTCTTTTTTTTTTCAAGTAGCTAATTTAGTAAATCCCAGCTCTATCTTGTTTATCAACATAAGTATAGGTTATATTTCGCAGTCATGGTCAGTGCTTTTAGTAATTGGCCATAAACAATGGCTAGCAACTGTGTTGAAAGGAAAGCACATTATTAAATCAGTAATATAGATAAAGAAGTTATTTTGTATTTTTATTGCTTAGAAGATAGTAAGGGAAGGAAAAATGAATGGTGTAGTACGATACAAGCTTTATAATAGCTACGAGTCGGAAGTTATGCCCGATTTACACATCGACAAGTACAGTAGCGAGTTAAGTAGTATTTTAAAATTAAGTTGATTTAAATAGAGTTATGCCCGATTTACACATTGACAAGTACAGTAGCGAGTTAAGTAGTATTTTAAGATTAAGTTGATTTAAATAGATCTCCATCCTATTTTTTGGCGAGTTAAGTACGAAATAGCCTCCTCTCTCGCGTCTCGCTAACTTAACTCGCCAAAAAATAGGATGGAAATCTATTTAAATCATTACATCCTATTTTTTGGCGAGTTAAGTACGAAGTAGCCCCTTCTCTCGCGTCTCGCCAACTTAACTTGCCAAAAAATAGAATGGAGATCTATTTAAATCAACTTAATCTTAAAATACTACTTAACTCGCTACTGTACTTGTCGATGTGTAAATCGGGCATTAGGTAAGAGCGCGGGAATTTGCAAGTAGGGTCAAATCGAAAGAATTCAATTGGCTAATGTTCGAATGTTGTAATTTGCGCATCGTTCTGCGCAATTTACCAAGCTGTCATAAAATGGTTTCCTATTCAGTTTTTTTCTTTTACACATAAATATAATCTGAAGTGGGAACATGGAATTATTTTGGCTATTTGCTTTTAGTGTCAAACCATGAAACTTAAAACGCAATAAATTCGTTGCGTAAAGACCTAAATTTTCTCTAACATTTTCTGGGAAATTTAGAAGGCTTTTATAGAAAAGTGAATGGGATTAACCCCACTAAATGAGTCAAGTCCCGTTTAATTACCGCCATCATCACAATAGCTGTAAATATAAACCTACTTAAGTGTAAATAAACGTTATGTAATGATTAAAGACACAGCATCATTACTTTTTACAAGTTGCTGTTATGTGTATTACAACGGGTTAATACTTTATCTAATGTTACGTTCTTATGAAGTAATTTGTCTGTAAACACAAATACATTGTAAATAACGTAAGAGATAAATGAAGTGTTATTTGAAATGGAGGAAAATACTTGGTGTCATTCATTATCCTATCTAATCTCGAGGCACTCATAAAAAGGAAATGCAACATTTATACGAAAACTAAAGAAGCAAAAATTAAAGTAAACCCTACCCTATACGATCCGTCTATTTATAGGCTAAGCTCTTCATTACATTAGAAGGCATGTGATTCGATTGCACCTAATTGTAATTTAAATTAAGAACCGAAAAAAAAAACAAGACATAAAAAGGTGTAAAATATTATTAAAAAGCCTAAAATCACGATAACTTTCAAAAAGCTCAGTTTTTTCAAAGATACCTTGCTCAAGCATTATGGCGCTATAAAATTAAAAGTAATACTGGCACAGGAATTACAGGCATTCAGCCTTAGCGCACGTTCCATTTATCCGCATTCCCGGAGTTAACAAAGTATCTTTATACGTATCGCTAGCTTGTAACGGAACGGGTAACAGTTAGATAGCTCGAATGACTCCAAGTCTTTGCGTACCAGTTACTATGTTAATAGGTTTAGAGTAACATTATTTCTATATTGCCAAATATTTTTTAGGTTACTGTTATAATGAGCATCATAACGTATCATAATATAGATACAGACTGTTATGTATCACAAAATTTAGTCGTAATAAGTAATAACATGAAATAGATACTTTTTGTTTATTAATTATTCATCTCGTGCGAATTAATGAAGAAATTATTTTTTTAATATATGAATATTTATGTAATTTGAGATGTTAATTAAATGTTTTCGTAATAAATGTTGTATGTTAAATGTTATGTTAGCAGATTGTTAGTATTTTGCAAATGGCGGAACTGTTTCTTCCTATTAAATTTTATGGAGATTTTTATGTTTATATCCTGAGGCAATGTTTAAGAAGTTTACCGAATTGCAATAAAGACAAGGATTCTCAATATATGTTTCAACCGTTGATGAATCTACCTCATAGGTAAAGCTGCCAAGTGCGCAAGGTAGCGTTTACCAATCAATATAATGATTTGTTCGATCCACAAATTATCCTTTTGATGCTGGATGTACTTTGTGTCCATGTCTTTGCCTAGTGAGAGACAAGGCTATTAAAAAACATGTAAGCTGAGAAAAAACTTACGGACAAGAAGCCTTAAAATTTAACTTTCTTTTAGTGACTTGCATTTACAAATCTTTTAAGTGTAGACCTCAGACCAAATAAATTTTATTTGGTCTGAGGTGTAGACATTCAAAAACGGACTAAGAGAACATCCAGACACAGAAGAATCATTTAAGGATCGCACAAAATAATCGCCTCGCGTAGGATTTTAAACTGCAATCTCGGACACGGCAGTTTAACGATACTTCTTGGCCACCGAGGCAGTTCTCTAAATAACAGGTTATCTGTATAGTCTGTACTATTTTATACTACAATAAATATTGATTTGACTTAGCCTACTATAATCACCCCCCAGATAGATATTATATATAGTTTTCCATATTTTTCTAAGGCGGTATGACGGTTACCTAGTAATCAAAACACAACTTTGCTCCGTCGTCATCAGCCGCATTGCATTACCTGCTGGCCAAATGCTTCTTTACACTAAGTTTGAAAGACCCCATATCATACGACTGAGGAATCACATAAGCCGGAAGAACTTAATGGTTCGGAATACAAAAAAATGATCGAACCAAATGTTTTTAACCATTTTAATTCCTTTGTTTTTCTTTCGTTTTTGTAGAGTTGATATATATCTGTTTTACCCTTACTTTACGTCATCTATTAGTAGGACCGTAATATCTTACTCCGTCATCCTCACCACACAGAAAGGTTACCATTATGCATATATTCATACTAATATTATAAATGCGAAAGTAACTCTGTCTGTCTGTCTGTTACTCTTTCACGTCTAAACGGCTAAACGGATTTCGATGAAATTTGGTACAGACAATCTTTAGACCCTGAGAAAGAACATAGGCTTCTTTTTATTAGCAATCATATTATATTTTGATTTCATAGAATTTTGGCGGGAAAGCTGTGTCACGTGACCTGTGACGTCATAGAATTTTGGTCACGTGACCAGTGACGTCATAGAATTTTGACAGATGAGTCGTGACGTCACAGAATTTTGGCGGGAAAATATTTTTTGACAGTTGAGTCGTGACGTCATTAAATTTTTGAACGCTGAGTCGTGACGTCACAGAATTAAATTTTGACAGCTGAGCCGTGACGTTTTTGAATTTTTGACAGATGAGTCGTGACGTCACAGAATTTTTGACAGATGATTCGTGACGTCGCAGAATTTTGGCGGGTAAATATATTTTGACAGCTGAGCCGTGACTTTTTTGAATTTTTGACAGATAAGTCGTGACGTCACAGAATTTTTGACAGATGATTTGTGACGTCATATTATTTTGGCGGGAAAATATTTGATACCTCTGTCACTTTTGACAGCTGTCAATTTTGACAGATAGGCGTGACGTCATAGAATTTTTGACAGATGAGTCGTGACGTCACAGAATTTTGGCAGGAAAATATATTTTGACAGCTTAGTCGTGACGTCATTGAATTTTGGCGGGAAAAATAGTATTTAAACAGCTGAATCCTGACGTTATCACAATTTGGCGGGAAAATAAATAGGTTTGTACAGGACCCTCGGTGCGCGAGTCAGACTCGCACTTGGCCGGTTTTTTAAGCTGTGGGTCTGATATATCTAGAGAGCTTAAATTCGTAATTGTCAACTTATTTCATCATAACAGCCCATAATGTCCCACTACAGGGACGGGCCTCCTTCCTTGACGGAGGGATATTTGGCCTACTAATACCACGCTTGCAGACGGATTGGTATATGGTTTAATTTCAAGTTTTCCTTCTTTTTATTTAGTGAAGATAATATTCACCTTATTTGTTAGGCACTAAAGTGCGTGCACACCTTTGCTTATCCTATCCTACTAATATTATAAATGCAAAAGTTTGTGAGGATGGATGGATGTTTGTTACCCTTTCATGCAAAAACTACTAAATGGATTTTGATGAAATTTGGAGTATAGGTAGTTTATGGTGTAAAATAACAATTAAGCGGGTAATACTGCGGGCATCAGCTAGTATTTCTATATGATGTTCTTAAAGTACTACGTGAACCAAAGATGAAACTCCGAACAATAAGGTGAAACTCATCGATTAATTTCTACTGGAAGAAAACTAATGACAATAGTTGTGAGAAAACCTTGCATGCCGCAATATTTTGCCGTTGTCATACAATAAATAGAAAACTTTAATTGATATACACTACTATTGTATGTATGTAGGTATACTTATTATAAGATTGTGTGGGGAAGACTAAGAATTATTATTACAGCCATAAATGTCTTATTTCAGAGACAGCAGGTATCTAATATCATGTATTTCCTCAAATACCTTAATTGTCTTCTGTAAAAATGGTTATAGGTTTTAAGACAACGCGTGTCATCAATGCTTTTGTTGTCTCTCTGTTGAACCCAGGTTTATACTGATTATTCTCGTAATTAAAGAAGAGCGTATAGATTTATTTTCAATGTAAAAATAACATTAATCATTCGACCAACAAACTAAACACATAAACAACTTGCATCTGTAGGTATGTAAGATTTTTTACGTTTCGTTTTCGTGATCACCCGAAAGCCATCAGACGTACAAAACCATTTCCAAATTAATCTATTTTCACATAAAATTCGCGATCAACGTCTACTTTCACCTGTTCCATAAAAAAAAAGTATAATAAAAGACAGTATTAATGTAAAGGCACCACACTTTTTGTAACGGAACATAAAAGCATAAACTAATGACACAGTCAAGATAATGCGAACGTTTAAATCTTATTTTGTGTCACCTTTCGGTACATTTACGCGTTGATATTTCCGTTCTACAATGAGATTAATAGTTTAAGGTTAGTTTTGTGACTGTACACGTACGAAGCTATTAGCTATACTGGACCACGGAATAACAACAGGTGCTTATTTAATAGGCGTGACAATTCGACTATTTTGTTACTTTTCGACAAAGAATAATTGAGGCAAGTGTAAAAAAATAATTGCAAATAAATAACTGCCCAGCGTGATCGAAACAAAAAATAAGATAACTGCAGACGAAACCAAAGTTACAGACGTATACTATTTTTCAGATCTTATGGGTACGGTGACGTTTAGTATTTGTCATTACTAGAGATGTAGTAACACTAAAATCGTTTTTAAAAATACCGATTCTATATCTAACCGATATAATTTACAAACAAGAATAGATTATGGGTACAAAATAAGAAACTAATCTTTTTTTAAAATATTTATTAATTATGCCGAATCAATGCGTGATTCATCTGATGAACAGCTTGATGAATTACTTGATTCGTCACTTACATGACATAATAAGTGAAAATCTACTGAATTGTCTAATTTGATGTCTCTTCCTCTCATGAAGTATTAGATTTTTGTTTTTTTCAATCATCGGCAGTTACGTGGTCACAGGACACAGGCCTCTTTTAATAATGACATCATCAAGATTTTATCGCTATGACGTACGAATCCCGCCAAAATAAAACTTGCGGCCTATCCTCGTAAAAACTAATATTGAGTTATAAGACAACTGAAATTATTATATTAATTTTTATGACTATACAAAAAAAAATAATCGATTTAATCAATTTTATAAAAAACCATTCGATTTTAACAATTTTATTGTGTCAATCTCTATTGAAATTCGTTCCGAGTCGCGCATACGATTTTAAAATTTATATGTTTATATTTTACATATTAGGGTTGAAGATGGAATATAAAACAAATATTTCATATACATAATTTAATTATATATAAACGTCTAAATAATATTTTTAATTTTTTATCAGTTCGGATTCATAAATTGATAGCTTTTATATTTAAATTCTACAAAAATAAACTAAGTAACATGGAAAAGATAGTACTTAGGATTGACCGCTTAAAGTGGTAATCGGCAGGGCACATAGCGTGCAGAACCTCCAGTCGATAGAGCATAAAGTTCTGCAATAATATAAATCATTAATAAAATAGAACCCTTACATGGTGGACCGACGACCTGGTTAGGACGGAGGGAAACCGATGGATGAGTGGCAATATTTGGAGGAGGCCTATATCCACCAATGGACGTCGATTGGCTGATATTATGATGATGATGATTAATAAAATATTACTGGTTTAAAATGTTTTTCTTGTTACTTATATGTTCAACAATAAATGAAGCAACTACATAGGTACAACTACTTACTGAAAAACAGAGTACCTAAATGCTCTTTAATTAAGCAAACTCCAATATTCTTACTTGTTAAGAAGGTTTTGAGTGTTTTTAAGTAAGTTACTCAACAGAAAGTTGCTTGATAATTTGCTTAGACTGTTTTTTTTTAATGTAGGTATTTGTCAAATTCCTTCTCACAAGTTAGTAGATACCAAAATAAATAACAAAAATAAGCAAAGGTAAAATGAATATCATAACAGACAAGCAATCCACAAAATTTCATTAGTTACGCATTAATGTTATCATGTTCAAGCTGTTTTTCTATTACAAAATAATCATAACACGGCGGTATACTTCTTATAATAATCAATTATCTACCACCATTCGGTCTCGCCTCACAAAATTGATCATTATACCGTAAAAAATTAAATGTCGATGAACTTAAGAATAATCGTAAAAGTATTATAACTGACTCTATTACAGCAAAACAAGTAAAGAAGTCAATATAAAGGATGATTACTGTATGTTCTCTGTTAGACATAAGCCTTTTTTTCGGATGGAAATCCTTATAGAGTTCCCCTGTCTTTCAGAATTTTACATACTAAACCCCTCGGTGTTCCGTCTCTTACGTATCCCAGGGACCGAGGGAAATCATGATTCCTCCACAGCCTTCGACTAGTGTTTGCCCGCTCTTTAGCGGACATTATAAGCCATGGACAAAGGCCTCCTCCAACTCTTTCTATTGCGCGCGATCCTGTGCCTCCATCATCCATCTGCCTCCTCCAACCTAAACCAGGGGTGGCCGTGAGGGGTCTGCCTACTATGCGTTTTCTGGTCAGTAGTCGCCATTCCAGAAAATTGTATCGGCAATATCATATAACTTGCTATGCTTTCTAAACGGATTAGGTTTCGCGTCAACATTTACTGTTTTTGTGTAGACATAGTTTCATATGTTCATATTATGTAGACAATATTCTTTTTTTAGTTCGTTTTTCATGTTATATTTTTTTTATGTCTTTTACGACATCCACAAAGTTGTCGACGGAATAAGAATACGTGACTCTACCTCATTCGTGTGTACCTACACTTAATGTATCAAGCTTTCATACGCGATGCAAGAATAATAAAACATCAACACAATGACATTGAAGAATATTTTAATCTTAGGTACCGTTATAACTTATTTCCCATGTTATAGGAATAAAGGTACTTATATAAGTTTTAAAGTTAAAGGCTTGTAGAACTCTTATCCAAGTTCATAATAGCAAATCGCAAAAATTGTAATAGGTTTCAACGCTATCTACCTAGCAGAAGTCGCTTTATCGCTATCGCGCAGAAGTAAAAGATACGCTTTTTTCGATTTGGGAGCAATATTAGGTATCATCAATAGACTCTAATTCATATCCTCGCACATTGTATGCAAACAATGAACAGTTTAGAACCTAAGTGTCGGACTACTCTAACGAATTGCAAAAAAATACACTGTTTTAAGGCCTTAAAGGCTATAAAAAAGTGTATTTTTGTATTGTGGCAGACGTGTAAGCGGCCCATCCTGATGGTAAGATGTAACCGTAGTTTTTGTATCAGCGATGCCAGAATACAGCCAAGTCACTACTTACTACGTCCTAAAGTCCTCCTTAATGTACCTACCTATCGGCTAGTCAATTGAAATTGAGAGAGTAACTATATCGGTCAAGCAACGTTCACTTATTCGAATCAGACAAATATATTATCTGTATTCAAAATCTCACGCTTGATAGAAATGCTTTCACTATTAGATAGAATAATCTATTTCATCTTTTTCGTGTGTAAAGTGACCTATACTTAGATCAGTTTCGTTAGAGAGGATTCTTATCTAAGTGTACCTATCAATTGTGTTAACCGACCCCAACGAGAGAAAGAGGCTTAAAATGCGATTGTAGTTCCATTATCGTTTGCTACTTCAAAACACGATCATTTCTTGACCAGTTTCTTTTAAAAGTCCACCTTTTCTATATTTATTTGGAATATTACAGGGTCCGAGAAAGGATTTTGAAAGGGTAGAAAAAACTAAACCCTTCCAAACAGGAAAAGTTTTGGTCAAAGCAGACGTGAATTCTGGGTAACAAACATAAAAATACAACCGAATTCACACCTTCTCTTTTTAGAGTCGTTTAAAAATATTAACAAACCTTATAACCAGCATGTCAATTCTCATTCCTTAAAATCGTTAAAAATTCGATTAATTTAACTTTAGTTGTCAAAAATGGTCTAAAGTTAAATTAACCGATTTTTTAACGATTTTAAGGAACGGCAAGGCAATTGACATGCTGGCCAACTTGGTATAGTATCTACGCACGAAACTTCCAAGCGATAGTAAAAAGGCATTAAACATTGAAAGGAAAAGGAAAACAAAAACTTTAATAAAAAAATAAAGCTAAGTAAAGCTCTTTCAAGCGAACCAAGAAGGTTCGTAATTATTAGTATAAATTTCTATTAAATTACACCAGAGATAAGTCCAACAGAATACGTTGAGTGAACTTCAACGCATTTATTAAACCTTTTTTTTTCACACGCAGCCTCATGTTAAGGCGACGTTTTCTCATAAAGAGACTTAGAGGATTTTTATTTTAACTACTTACATGAATATGCACATTTAGAAAACAATTTCGTTATTAAAAAGCCGCCTTCAAAAATATTTCAATTCGTTTAATGATGATTCACTGACATTCCATTTTTTTTAAATTACTTCACAAGAAGGAATATTTTATTAATTACTTAGGTAAGTTGGTTTTTTTATGAACACAGTATTTTTTTAACAGTGGTAATTTTATTTTTATCATAGCTGATATTAATTTGATATACCTACCCAAATTTGGGTACTGGAATCTTTAGGGCCGATCGATGAGTCTAGGTATCAGTATGACTAGTTCGCTATAGGACTACATAAATTACATTCATCCTTGTCAAAATTACTCTACTACAAAAAAATAATCTGTAAGAAAAATTTCAAGTAAACTTCGCTTTAAGTAAATAAGTCTCGGCTAACTAAAGTCCCACATTCGTATACAGTTGTAATTGCTCACTAATTGTGAATTACGCAACACCAACATAGCTGTTTATGTAATTGTTTTTGTTTGTAACTCTGTTATACAGCCAGTCGCATGTTATAACTGTACAAAAGCCTCTTTTCTAAGAGTGCTGTAAAGGTTGAAGAGTTACGGTTTCTTGTGGTAAATCTATGTGTGCTGATGGAGTAGAAATACGTGGTGTCATCATTCCATCAATTCCTATGTGGTTCGTAATAACCAAATAAGAAAAAGTCTAGTTACAAAAACTTGACAAAAGCCCTAAAGATATTTGTGTGCCGAGCGTAGTAAGGTATTAGTGGTCTAAGTTTTCCTACGTGCACACAGCTAACCTTGCTGGACATAAGGCCTTCTCCAAATACTTCTACCTTCTGCGGTTCCGTTATTCCCTCATCTATCAGTTTACCTGCTCCCTGCGTCTTCCGGGATGCGCTAGCCATTTGCAGAATTCACCTTTCTGCCTTAACGGTCAATTCTTCGGCTGTGTTCGTTAATTCCTTGTCAAATAATTAGTAGGTATATATAATAATATTTGAATAATTCGCTGGACTATCTGGGGATCCGGCAGCACACAACTTGTACCCTGCGTGAAAAATAATATCCGAAAAATATAGTACCAAGTAGTTATCTCAATTGCGTGGATTAACTCCATAATAACGCCTCTGATGATCCGTTACGGTTCTCACAAAGCTAATTACCTATATATCACGTGCAAAAAGAGAAAGAACGTCGCCGACACTAATTAATATAACACTGTGCATGACAATTTGAAAGTTAAGACTTCCATTATCTTCAAATCGCTCTTCAAATCGCTCGACATAGATCATAAGACCTGATTTTGCAAAACAATATTGTCTATCTATTTGTACCATCAGACTTTTGTATAGATAATGGAAATGGCAAATACAGCCGTTTAGTCACTAGAAAAATATGTGCAGAAGCCTATCTTAAATTTATAGGTTCTGTGACTATAAATGGTGGATTGGCGGTTGCGTTAGGTTGACAACTTTGGCTAACGCACAAAAGAAAACATAAGTGTTATTGCTAGTGGCTGGCACTCATACCTATTTAGTTGTTTTATTTATTGAAGACAATGAACAGCAATATAAACTAATAATATTTCCTTTAGAAGGTAAGGTTTAAGGTATAATATGTATTATAAAGTCACAATACATATTGTGTCAATGATGGTTAGATAAAGGAGATGGAAACTTTTGGGCTAAAGCCTGTACATTACTGTACAGAGTAAGGATATGCCCTAAAAATCTTTTCTATTTTTTAATAAAATAATAATAAAATTACTCAATTTAATTAAGATTTGAACTTGAAAAAAATAGAAAAGATTTTTAGGGCATATCCTTACTCTGTACAGTAATGTACAGGCTTTAGCCCAGAAGTTTCCATCTCCTTCAAAAAAAATTTATCTTGGATTTCAGATTGCCAAAACTAACAAAAGATTTAGCACGAGACTAATAAGTGTAAAGCTATAAATTGATAATACTCTCATTTCTGTTTAATCTTGGCCCAAAACTCTTAGCGAAGGTTTCATTCTCCTTTGCGTTTTAACGGACACACTTTTCATCTAGATTGACTACTGTAGCTATATCTGTATAGGCAGGTAGTACTTTAGTTCAATACCACAAACTCCAGAAAGGAGAATAAAAAAGAATAAAACAATAAATCTTATAAGCCGTTCGCGAAATACAATAGAGTAATTTATTACAACAGTTTTATTCTTCGCCTCTTTGAATAATTTTAACTAAGCTGTTGCGAGTATGTGGTATGTACCTACGTTCAACGATCTCCCATGTACATTTTATAACTTGTCTAGTAACTTATTGGAGTCAAGGGTTAAAGGAAATAATGTTCGGACTTAGCGCAATATGGCGGATGAGCCGCCAACTTTTGAAAATTAAACATTCCTTATTTAAAATGTACATGTTTATTCTATGGTCGAATGTAAGAGATTGGATGTTACGACGTTAAAAATCTTGAGTCTTGGTAGTATTAATAAATTTTGTTTGTAATAGGTATGTATATAATTTTTGTTTATATTGTAAAAACAAATATCCTAAGGCGACAACTTTTTCAACTGGTGTAGTCTAGGTAAAACTATAACTTACCTTTTTATGTAAGGTTTTTGTTGAGACTTAAGAAAGAAAAATTATAGTTTAAACATTTAAATAAATAAAATCTACAAACAAGGTTGGTACAGGTTATTAGCCCAGCTTATAAGTGAAGCGGAGCTCGCTACGCATCAACAGCCTGGCCATAAAAACCAAACCACCACCTTATAATCAAGAAGAACACTAACATTAGAAAATATAAACATGAAATTGCTTACTCTAGTTATAGCACACATATAAACCAGTCATACAAGTTTACAATTGAACTTAGTTATAACCATAATTATAGGATACAAATTCTGAGAGCCATTTCGTAATTGCAGTTGAAGATAAAGTGAGGATTGTCTCAAATTGCTTTTATATCCGCCGCTTTAACCGCAGAATTGACCATAAATTGTTGACCAGCTTTTGTTTAATACTGTATGGATGGCCTCGGATCTGAGGAGACCTAATCTACGTCTTTCCTACGTTTTACCATTTTCACCTTTGACCAAAGAAAATAATTATCCTGATCTTTATTTGTTGTTAAGAACGCGATGAAAAATCGAAATAACTACTTATATACATATTTCGTATTTAATTAAGTACATTACAAGTTTCTCGAGAGCATTGTATGTAGACTTACCAAGTGGTACGTCCCTTTAAGAAGAGGCCTCTTAGGTTTATACCACCCCTGTGCCCATTTAATCCACCTCCAAGCAGTAGTATGAAATATTACTGTGTTTAACTGAAAGGGTACAGTAACTAGGTAAATAACAGGATAAATCACAAGGGTATAAATTTTATCTATGACGTATATGAGCCGAGGCTACCGTCAGGCTGCCCACTTGCTTGGTTGCCATTTTAGAGCAATAAAAAATAAGACTTATTTCTGTAACTACCTATATCTGTTTCCTGGATCTAAACTCTAGTTCAACAAACATCTTTATAATTTATTCGCACTTATGGCACACGGTTCTATGACCCTTACTTTATTACGCTATGAAAATACGTACACACAGCAACACATCAAGTTAAACATTTTCATTTGAAATTGTGTCTTATTTCAAGGTAATAAGGTACATGAGTGTCTAGCTTGATTAGTTGCTGTGTGTACGTTCGTTAAAGATATGTGAAAGATTACATTCATAAACTTGAGTGTTTCCTATATTTGATTTACAACATTTTACTATTCTTTAAATTATTGTTATTTCTAACTTCCCATAACTTTATATAATGCACTTCTGTTTTCTCTCTCTACGACTTGTTAGATATTTCTGTAGCATAACGTCTGCCTTTGTAGCTCTTTGTGCTTAAAGTTACATTATAATAAATAAAGAAAATTATTATTAGTGAATAATGGGATTCTTTACAACAAGAAATTTATACTTACTTAAAAAAAATATCGAAAAATATCAAATTTAAAGTAGGTACCCAATAAAGTAGGTATTTAACTTACTAAACTTTTAAATTTTTATAAACTTAGTATAAGTAGTGTTGGATGACGTCAAAAAGATACAATATTATTGTACCTACTAAGTCCTTGAATAAAACATATATTTGAGTTTGAGTTTGATACATTTCTTTTTGTGAGTAGGTATAAATTTGATTTGGGTGAGATGTAGTGATGACATCAATACATGGTAATTTATCTAACGAATAAACTTTTCCTTATTACAGGATGCGGCAAGATGTGGCGCGCTATAATACTGCTATGGGTAGCGTACCAAGTCGACTGCCAAATTAAGCCGAACAAGGTAGCGTCCGTGACTACAGTATGCGACAAAGGCTCTATGACAGTGAACTTGGAAATGGCACAGCCGTTTAAAGGACTTATCTTTAGCAAGGATTTCTCGAGGGAATGCCGAGTACAAGGTATGTTTTAAATAACATATAATTTTTTACATATTAAACTTAGGTATAACTAGAAAAATCCGAAAAGAAGAAAGACAATGGAAAAATTGGTAAAAAATCGGGTGGCCTAGTGGCCATGGCGCTGGACGCGTATAATCCAGAGACGCGGGTTCGAGTGCCGCCTCGAGTACCAATTTTTTTCATTGTCTTTCTTCTTTAAGGTAGGTTTTATTGAATTACTTTATAATACCTATTATGATATTATTGTGAAAAATATAGCCCATCTCATACCATGCTTGGCGTTAATATTATTGTGAAAAATATAGCCCATCTCATACCATGCTTGGCGTTAAAGCAGAAAAAGGGAAAGTTCGCAGATGTTATCTGTACGAAAATACAATTTTCTAATTTTTAACCGACTTTAACCAGATTGTTGTTACCGATTATAAGATGATCATGTAATATTACTTTATCACTAACTGAGACACCAACTATTTAACTACTAATATTAAATTACTGGTTATTCCTCCAAAAAACACAAAATACTTTCCTTTTAAAATTGATAGGTTTAAAAAATAGGTTCTTATGCTTTCCAGGCAACTTCCAGAATAAAGTAACACTAAATTTACCATCCAACGGTTGCGGAGTAAGGACGTCTACTATGAACTCAACAGTAAACGAGCCAGCCGATGATGAACAATTATTCTATAACGTGGAGCTGGTTGTACAGATGGACAAGCAACTGCAGCAATCGTCTGACCAAGAATTGTTTGTCAGGTGAGACTTCTATATGTCGCAGGGAAATGAGGAAACCAGGGATTTCACGAAATCACTAGGGATATCACGAAATCCCGGTAAATGTCGAAATGCCTTGCACTTCGGCGGCCGCTACCGCGGCACGCTCGCTTCGCTCGCTCGCCTCGTGCATTATGGTCACAGTTCTAACCTAACCTAACCCACAGACGATAGAATTTTTGTGTTTTTTAACCTACAAACAAAAATATGAGCATTTCTTTTCTAGTACAAATGGGATTTCGTCATATCCCTAGGGATTTCGTGAAATCCCTGATTTCCTCATTTCCCTGCGACATATATACATATAAACTCTTGTCTAAAGCCCGATTTACACATCGACAAGTACAGTAGCGTGTTAAATAGTAAGTTGTGTTGTTGTGTTAACTCGCTACTGTACTTGTCGATTTGTAAATCGGGCTTTAGTCCCATATTGACCGCCAAGTATTAGGTACGATCCTTAAAAACCTGCTTCTGTTTTCTTAACCTTTCCGTAATTTTATACGAAGTTATTTTTTTCGAATCGGTTTTAGTAGAAGAATAATTAAGACACTGCTGTGCCATGCTGTGCAAGCAGCCCTAAAACTTATATCCATTAATGTTGGTAATGTTGGACCTCTAGTGACCCAAGAAAACTAAGTACCTATTTTTGCTTTGCAGTCCAGGCTCAAAGTGATTTGTGTAATATTTTACGGCAATTTATCTAGGTATTTATCTTTCGTAAAGATATTATCTGTTACCTTTCCCTTAGTAGGCTTTTAAGACACCCATTGGATAATTTAGGACAACGTCATGTATTCTTACTTGCAGAGTGGAGAAACATAGGTAATTAGCTGTTCAAATAGCAAACGGATTAAAAAGAAACGTCCCCTAATTATAGCTCTTCCATGTTGACACGCAACTAGAAAAAGATAAAAATCGACTTGAATGCTTTTCCTATAAAACCTGTTGTATACATTGTCAAATGACATCTTACTTATGCAAGAGTATTTATTATAAAATCATGTTCCTTGAATATGCAAGCTTCGTCTAAGAATAGTTCAAAAACCAGAACCAGAGTTAGATTTCTTTTTGTAAAATAAGACACGGTATTATGAGTGTATCGAACCTAATAGAATACGCCAGGATGAAGGCTCCGGATGTTAGTTTTCAAATGATTGACTCCGTTGCCATCTGCCGGTATGGGCACCTCACCTTGCAAATGTAGTTTTGGGGTTTTTGCTTATGGAAGGTAGTAGATAAATCTAAGGGCTATTTGTGAACTATAGCTGTAACTATATTGTCTATCAAAATATTTTAATTTTTTTGGGCTGATTTTTTTCGAACCGTAATACAATATTAAATGTATGTACATAACTATAATTGCTAACTAATTATTCTAAATTTCAGATGTAAATTAAAACCCCGTGCGGTGCGTATCGACAGCTCTGCATTAGAGATGGTGATCAACAACAGATTACGAAAAATGGCGGGCAGGGAAGCGAAGAAAACAAGGTACAGTTTAGATTATAATCTTTCGTCATTAACACATAATTATATGAAGGAAATGAAAAGAGCCGAGTGCTAAGTAGTTAGTTAAATACTATTAGCAGATGTCAACCATTACCTGTAGATAAAAGCAACAACAGAAGAAAAAGAAAGGATATGAATTTTAATTCTTTTTCCATCATACCAAATTATACAATTTTTACGCTCAGTGTCAAGGTCAACGAATCAGAGTGAACGCGATATCTACGAAGTGAAACTTTTAATTTTCGATGACTATGTCCATTGATAGTTAAGCCAATGAAGTAGATTAAAGTTAATAAATGGTTGCGTTGCATTTGACTGTACCATGATTGCTAGACCAAGTAACAGAATAAAATACTTATAATTTTTACAGAACTGGTCGACAACGTCAAGGCTTCGCGAATGCGGCTGAATTAGAACAACGAGAGTGGCTGATGGCTGCAGCTAGAGCTTGGATGGAATTAGCACCAGCTGCTGCAGTCACGGAGCCTGCTACTGTGGAAGTGGGTCAACCAACTAGATTGCTCATACAGTGCACTTTACCAGGTATGTATCTGCTCCTTGCTTAGATTTCATAGACACTTAGTTGAGAGAACAGATCTGTCATCTTCCGCCATAAATCCTTGCGCTCACTACCGACTTCTAGAACTTTCTGTCTAGTATGGTCTGGTGACTTAAAAGTTTATTACACAATATCCTTAAGTTCAGTCATTTTACCCTGTCTCAACACAAGAATATTGTGAAATACCGCCTTAGGCATTCCTGCCCTTCATTTCACTGCAACGACAAACTTCCTCCATATAAGGTGGGACACTTGGTCTTCTTAAACCACGCCGACTGGGGAAGTTGTAATACTTATGTTTTAAGTTTTCCTTCTCATGCAATGTCAATCTTGTCGGATCTCCTCATCTCAAACAGCTGTTAAATCAAACCCAATCTAAGATTTTCACCAAATAAAAGTAATCTTTCTCATTTTCAGTTGGCGTTGGACTTCGAATAACAAATTGTGTTGCTCATGACGGCCTTGGAGAAGCATCACAAAAGCTTCTAGATGAAGCAGGCTGTCCGATAGACGAAACGATATTTAACAAACCCTCAATACACGACCATAAACACAAGAACAACGAAATAGACTTCTCGGAACTACAACCAGTCGATGCACAGAAAAATTTAGATGAAAACGCTAACATCAAACTAGCAAAAACTGATCCAGACAATATGTTTAAAAATATAATGACATATCAACATGCTGTTACTACATTTGCTGCTTTTAAGTTCCCTGATAGAGCAAAGCTTCACTTAACGTGTAGTATCGAGTTGTGCAAAGGCCCTTGCCCGGCAGTAGACTGTAAAGCTCTTCAGAAACCACAGAAGACAAGAGATGGATTACTCCGAAAAGCGAGACTTGATAAAGACGCTAAAGGCGTTGTGATCGATAGATTGGAGGTGTATAACAGTATTGAAGTCCATGCGCCTAATATAGAATTAGAAGATGAAGCTTCTATTAGAGGTATGATTTTTAATATATGGTTATCACTCAACATTATTTTTGAACACATTCTTGATACTTTTATGTTTAAAACCACGTGCGTCAAAAGGGTAGCAAATGAGTAGTCCACTACAGCTGGGAACAGGTCTCCTCAGCTTGGTCCCACTCATTCTGGTCCTTCACGTTTCACTCAACCCTTTCCAGCCATCTTTCTCAGGTTGTTGGTTTATTAAACCGGAGAGCGCCTTGTCAAATTATCCACCCGGAATTATGCTTTGCTGATGTGATGACTGTAGTAATTTGGTGTAAGGTGTTTTTGCTTATTAAAATGTATACCTACCTAACATAATTTCTCTTACTTTATTACAGGGTCAAGAAGAATAGAATCAGAAGAGGACGAATATGTTCGGGGCTTCTCACCAGGAGACAAAACTATTTGCTTATCTCCAGGCAAAATGGCTCTTGCATTTTGCGTATTAGGAATCATATTCCTGTGTGCAATTGCTGTGGCATTTATTTCATTGGTGCGAGCTAGACGTCGTTTAGGTCGTGAACCATTGCATACATCCCTTTCCTTTTATACTGGAAGTAAGAGTATGTTCTCCTCTAGTGAAAGTTCAAGTTCAGGCCTAAGTGGTAGCAAGTTACTACTTACAGATAGTCCTTACTTAGATCACCATTCATCTTCAAGTAACAACTGGCCGTACTCTAGAGCTTTTTGATCTTTTAGCTTATAGCAGACACCGTATTTTAGGTACGTAAGCAAATAGTAGTGAAAGGCAAGATTTTGCTTCACATTTAAGAAAAAATGACCACAAGGACTAAACACAATAGACTTGAAAGATAGGTACTCAATTTTATAGTGTTGTGAAAGATGAAACCGTGTTCAGTAGCTATAGCTTAAATTACATACGTTTTTTTTAAAGTACCCTTGACAGAACTACTCCTATTTATACTGACAAATAGTTAAAGAAAGTTATCCTTTCCTGAGAAACTAGTTTAAGTGGTTTATTTATTGAAGACTGTGCTTAAAAGTACCTCCCAAAGCTTGTCTGTTTCTAGCTTAATAGTTAAGTAGGTAGGTACTATTTATTCTTGACATTATTTGTCATTTGAGGCGGTGCTTTTGAATTAATTTCGTATGTTTAGTTTGGTACTATATAATTATTATAAGTTTCAGTAACACCTATGTTATAAACTAATAAACTATTACTATAGAAAGCAGCTATTACATTTTAATGATCGATTTAAGTATTATTTAACATTTTAGTCGATTATTTCGAGTGCCTAGGACTTTTAATAGAGCAACGTTATGCTAGAGTCACGAAGTACCTTTAAAACTATATTAAATGTTAATGTCATCAGCACTTCCTCGAAATTAGATGCTAGTTTATTATTATTATATTAATTTTATTAAAATACATTCTGGTTATAGAATGTATATGTGATCTGTGTAATGAACATACGTTTGACATGAACGATTGTATGAATATTTTATACATTTTGTAAAATATTAAATGATATAAACACCTTTGATTTTTATTTAAATTTATCACTAAAATTATGCAATCAACCCTAATCCCTATTAATTTATTAGGTCATCAACAATAGCATGTCCCAGAAAACAGAAATCAAGATTTTTACCATCAGAGTATCTCTACAAAACGCGCTACCGCTTAATCGCTCGTCAGGTTTTCTAATAAGTAGCAACTTACAGAAGAAATGCACCAGTACATGTAACGTCTCTGATTCGTGAACCTTAAAGGATAAACGCTACTATACGTTAGTGCGTCAACTACAGCACGTAGTAACTATCACAGTAATCTGTGACAATAGAAAAGAAATCTACATCGTCATGGACATATTTAAATTAAGATAGCATTATGCTATTTCTAAAGTAAGCCGAATTAAATTTTTCTGGGTTTTATCCCAATAAATGACGAACGCAAAACTATACAGTAGGTACGTACAAAAAAGACGTCCAATCTAAGTTAACCGCCTTGAACTTGTGGCAATTGGCAAAAGGTATAGGTACAGCCAGCCCCAAAAGTCGCTGAACACATTTTAAATTCCAAAACTGCTGAATGCTAAAAATGTCATAATTCAGTGTCGCAACAAGAGTACAGAATAAGCTTTACATACAAAACGACCATAACACGCTGAATACGGTTATTCCAAAAGTAGCTTAACTTAAGCCGGCCAAGTAAGATTGCTCTCAGTAGTCTCAGTAAAACCGCAGGGTTTTCTTTTACTTCTTATGCAGATAAGAAGTCCTAAAATTTATAACAGTCCACACAGTAACGGTCAACATTGTCGTATTTTATGGGAAAGCTATAGATAGGTGAAGAATCATCGTAACCGTATTATACTACCTACAATCGATATTTTATTTATGAAAAATTATTTCATCCTGCAGTTTTGTTGTATATTTTAATATCATTCGTTACACTATATTAAGGATAGCTGTCTTTAAATAAACGAAACGACCAAACAACACAAAACTGCCTTTAAAGCCAAATAAAAAATAAACTATCTACACCACTTTTTCTAACCTGGCAGCCCTAGGAATGTTAATTTGACAGATGTCACAGCGATCAAGCTGTCTTTTCCAGAGTGTAGAAAGGGAGAATTTGACTGGACGCCATGACGAGAGGTTGAGCTGTCATTTATATATTTTACAAATTGATTTTTCGAAGATTTTGTGATGCAGAAAAGATGCGGTTTTGTTTTGCAAGTTCATCGTCAGTAAATAAATATGTTTAAATATGCAAGTGATTGGTGAATAGGTGGTGGCGGCGTCGTGATCAAGCTGTTCCTGTCTCCATCATACGCGTTCCGGTGAAGTTCTCCTGGACGGCAATGAAAAGAGAAGCATCGTCTTTTTAATGTTGTTTTTTTTGTATGTGTTAACTTATACTCTTACTTACTGAATGTAATGTATTTCACTTGACACTGGCAAAATATGTAACTATGTTCATGACGCCATAATAAATAAACATAACATAACA
Organism: Schrankia costaestrigalis; assembly: GCA_905475405.1. Classification (NCBI taxonomy): domain Eukaryota; kingdom Metazoa; phylum Arthropoda; class Insecta; order Lepidoptera; family Erebidae; genus Schrankia; species Schrankia costaestrigalis. The sequence continues at coordinate 13,162,050 of FR997840.1, read as the reverse complement.
GAGTGTAGAAAACTTTTAAAAAGCTTTCTTGATTATCGTCTTACTGACAGCAGTCTTTTAAGACTAACGTTTCTTTTTTTTACGTCCTTATTAATTAAATTAATGTAATAGTCAGGGTGTGTAGAGTCTTGCTAACGAAAGTTGACCCTGTATATTGGCGGCAACTTTAAAAATACATGCATGACAACACTAAATACTATGGAAATTTGAATAATCTACATTGATACTTGGTAATTCATTATCAAAAATATAATTAGGTAGAGACAGTATAAGAGCTTTATATCAGGGAAATTAAGAAACAGAATGTATTGACACATTTATATTGTATTGACATGTATCAGATTTGCAACTGGATTCTAAGGATTTATTGATCTGGTATAGGTGTTGGTATTTATGAGGTAAATATGGGTGGAATCCGAAAATAAATAGACGCCATTTATAAGATAATATTCCATACATGGTTTTATTTATTTTATCTCCACAAATTACATATTATTGTATGTAGTTCTTTCTTATAATCTATTTGCTGACATTTTACATTTATACATTTGTAAATTGTGGGAGATCTGGAGTCTAAACTAAGCCGAAGGCTGTTAATACATATACCTAACTTAGTTTTTTTATATCATTCATCCAAATCAGATTCTAACACTTTCATTAGTATCGCTGTCTCATCTTTATAAATCATATCATTTATAAATATATTACAATATAACTTTTTAAATTTTGTTATTGTGTGCGTGTGTGTGATTTAATCACATACTTTATATTTATTTTCAATAATTTTATTACATGATCATTCATTTTCTTCCAATCCCGTGAACGTACGTTTTTAAATGAATCTTTAATACGTTGAGTTATGCGATGTACGAATGAATATAAGTAACTTATTTTTAAGGATACATAAAATTATAAATCAAAATTTTATTATCACGACTGGATAGGTGGTAGGTGTTTAATAGGTCGGTGGCCAATTCGCTTAATAAGCGAAGGAAAAGATTTGTCCTAAAAGGCCGACAGGTTCACTTAATAAGCGAAGTTCTTTTTTTTTTTTTTTTGGAACAAGTTTGGCATAATGCATGTTAAACTTCTTACACAAATAGACATTTCACCTCCTTAGTCCTTATGTTTACGATTACGACATATTATTATTATAAATATTTAGCAACAATTTTGAAATCTAAGGTCCCCGCGTAAAAAAATTAAAAAAATCTCTATTATTTAAAGTAAGGAAATGGAAATTTGGAAATATGGGTATTAAACGTTTTAGTGCATTTGTATTATGATTGATAACGCTTATATGTGACAAAATAGTTATTTGCGCGGCAAACCGGGCGCAAGCTTGTGCAACTTTTTCAATGTTTTACATGATAAACAGTTGGTAATTAAAGCAAATTGTTGTGATTGCAATATGTTATCTGTGTCTTAATATGACTATTAGACATATTATTTAATTTAAAAAAATTGCAAGACATTGAAAAAGGTTCTGACATTGATAGCGAGTTTTAGAGATTTATGAATATTATTATAATGTTGGAGTCAGTAGGGATGAATAAGACTTGGATAGATTAAATTCGTAAAAGTATTTTATATTTTCTTTATTATGTTGCCCAATAAAAAAGAATTACAAATTCAACACTTAGAACAAAACATTATAAGATTGTAAATTTTATAATTTGCAGGTACGTTTTCATTTTACATTGTAATGTATTTCTCCGAAACATAATAAATAATCTGTAAATATTATTATTATGTTTACCATTACCACTCTTTCTCGTAAATATTATCATGTATTTTTAATTATCTTTTACGACCTCTGGACCTCGGCCTAGTATTAATAGTGGATTACTAAGGTTCTTGTAAAGCTAAATATTTTTATTGTGCTTATCGCTTTTTTATTTAATTTATTCCTAAAAAATACAAAATAAGGCATATTTTGTATTTCATTTTGAGTTTTTTTTTACATATAGTGAATTTAAGTAGTATAAAAAATAAATAGTATTAAAACAATCGTATAAATTATTTCTATCCACTTTTCAATCAGAAAATAAAAATAAAAAAATAAGCAATATACCCGGATGAAATTAAATAAATCAGTACACAATAATATGTTAGATTATTTTACAACAATTACAACGACTTCATTTTCACCCTACTACGATCATAGTGCTAGAGATTTCTTTATTTTAATAGCCTAGAAAAACGCTGTTCTTAAACCTAGAAAAACGCTGTTCTTGAGTTTTGGCTCCATCGTTTATCAATGATTCTGACAACGACATGGGTGTAGAAAACCTTTTGTATCGACATTTCAAGAAAAAAAAAACCTAAAGTACCGCGGCCCAAGCGACAATAACTGACAAATAAATGACAGAACCGCTTGAGTGGTTAAAAAGTATCAAAATATTATTGTCTACTAACTTACAACGTTGACGTTCGTACAGAGTTGCCATATGCAAAATTTTCAGACTCGAGAGCATTTGCTTGAAAGATCCCTGTGGTATCTCTACCTTTTACTGCCTCTTTTTATTTTCCCCTACACTTTTTACGAAAATTAAAAAATCGATTCGATTATGCGATTAGATTAGAAGTCGATTTAAGCTACCTTTAAACTTCACATCATATTATCAGCAGTGAATTTAAAGATGACGATTTTGAAATTATATAATCATATCATTTTAAGAAAACATTTTGTATTATTTTTTACTAACATTCACGGTGACATTTTGCGTACTAAACTAAACTTCAGGTACCAAAAACATTTTTATACCATAGACAAAGCATGATAATGGACGTCACTCGATAAAGTTGTGGATGATGTCATGAAGGACATAGATCAGTAAAAAGTTGTAGATGTGGTTTGAAAAACTACTGTTTACTGATTTTGTAAACAATGTACAGACACATTTTTTTACAAATCAAATCTTAAAACTAGTCTAATAACCCAATAATAAAATGGTCTTTAATAAAATTGCTATTTTTTACTCAATAAATCTCGTGATTAGTTTAATAAAATAATCATGATATATTTTTTAATTTCATATAAAAATAACAAATATTGGTTTAATAGTAATAGTATAATTTGTGTTTTATTTTAAGATTTATTTAGTGCTTAGTACTTGAACTACGCTTGGTAATTTGTCGCATAGGCCGGTTGTAGAACAAAAATTTTATATTATAACATCATACATTTTGTTTAAAATTTGTGTTACAAGTATTTAGATAGTAATTATTTGCCTCTACGAAAGAAAGAGTCTAAGTCTTTGACAGTTATGTATTTTGTTCTCCAAAGAATATCGAGTGTCGCTTCTGAACGACACGACAACATTTCTATGTGATAGCGGCGTGAAGGTAGATGCTTTAGTTCGCGGTCGGTCTTTCGCTTCGTTTCGATGCCGTGTTCGTACTCGCAGTCACGGATGATACATCAACAAATTCTACATGAATAACGATTATAAATAAGAATCAAAATCAAAGTGTAATGTTATTAATAAAATTCTGAAAGTTTGACTATAAGTCCAGTGTTTGTGTCGTGCAATAAAATTGAGAACTATTGGCTACGGTTACCGCATCCAAAGTGATAACTAGTGTGTGCTGAAGATTTATGTGGATAACTGTGCCGAGAAAGAGTTCCTGGACTTACCAGAGAAGGTATGTTATCAAGTTATTTCATAAAAGTAATTAGAATTACCTTTGAAAGGAAAATTGTTAGAATCAAAAGTGAAGAAGCCAAAGTGAAATTTATTCAGTTTAATAGCTATTGCTTCTTCGTTTTACGTATTCTATACAACAATAGTTATAGTATTCTATGTATAAAACACGCTTTAACAATTTTTATTTGAAAAAATTAACAATATTTCAAAGTAGTATTATTTTATTTCCCTGTGATGGACCAAATTAATGACTAGTTTCTTGGCGGTATCTTGTTTCAATTGGGTAACGCCTTGAGCAAGTGAGACTCGCAAAGTAAATTGGTAAGAAAAATAAAATAATTATAGGTATTTGCTTGTAATTTAGACAAAGTTTACTCTTAACAGGAACTTGTTGACTGTATGAATAATAAAATTTGTACTGAACTATTCCATCTAATTTCTATAAATGGAATAATATGTAAATACCTATTCATACATTTTAGCTATAAACTTAAATACTAAATATTGTAGATCTTTTTAAATTATTAGTCTAATTAAGCCAATTTGTTTTTAAATAGAGCAACTAAACAATATAGGTACATTGATATGCATGAAAGCTAAAAGTAGCACAAGAGGATTTAGAAAATAATGTTCTTACTGGAACGAAGGGTTTGCTAGTTAGCAAATCCGGCAAATACAAATTAATGAACCTATTGGACTTATTTTTTATTGGTATAGCTTATGATGTATGTTAGTGATGTATCCATTAATTTTATTATCAACACAATAATATAGTTTATTGTTTTTCTTAATAGGGCATACAATTGTTTAGTTATTGTTATTCATTCTTGAAGAAACAGGTCTATTTAATTATATTCATGAATAGATTTTTTCCTGAGCATTGAATAGCAAGTAGTATTTAACTATTTACAACTAAATTTCTAAGGTTAACTTGTATATGAAGAGCTGAAAATTAAGTTCTTTGAAAAAGGAATGTAATATGTCCTGTATATGCCAATGTCACTGTATCAAACCTGTTCGAAAGCGCAACACATGGTTCCTTCTGTATATAGAGGAGTCTTGTCTTTGACAAGACATTCATGGGCTGCTGTGATATCAAATCGAAGGAGAATTGAAGCTTGATGATTGATTCTCATGAGCAAAGCATCAAGTCAACCTTATGCAATTACTAAGATTGATTTATGTACTTATTGTAGATAATTGTGCTGTGTTTTAGACAAGTTGTGTTTTATACCCAGTGACCAGCTGTGTTTTATGCCCGATTTACACATCGACAAGTACAGTAGCGAGTTAAGTAGTAAGTTGTTGATTAAGGTGATTTAAATAGATCTCCATCCTATTTTTTGGCGAGTTAAGTTGGCGAGACGCGAGAGAGGGGGCTACTTCGTACATAACTCGCTAAAAAATAAGATGGAGATCTATTTAAATCAACTTAATCTTAAAATACTACTTAACTCGCTACTGTACTTGTCGATGTGTAAATCGGGCATTAAACCAAATGCTACTGCTACCAGTTGCATTTAAAATAAGATGATAGTGACCCATACTTATATATATATGTATATGACTTTGGACAAAAGACTGGTGTGTTTCTAGGTATTTAGTCATTATCTAAATGGCCTTTCATGATGTATTTAATTGCATGTAATTTAGTCAGAAACTGTCATTTACTTATTCTTAATTAATTATAAGAAATAAGCTATAATGAATCACATTAAATAGTCAGCTGTAGCTCTCTTAACTAATATTATATAATTACAATTGGTAAGTAAATTACACTTACGTAATCATGTTTTATCAAGCATACAAAGTTGATGTTTAAGGTGTGTGTTTTTATAAATGTTTTTTATCTACAAATAGAAATAACCTTATCTGTGTGTGGCAATGCATTGTATGTGTAGCTGGGTATTAAATGTTTATACATAATAATATTCACTAATATCTGTACACTATTAGTGTTCTCTACTTTAAAACTCAGTAACTTTATTATGAAACATAGAGAGCCATAATCAGCATGAATGAGTGCATCAGCATCTGTCCTAATAAATACAAACATTAGTTTCAATAAATAATTTTATGAAAGAAATGTCCTTATCATGATAGACGTTTTGTAACAGTCATGCTATCATTACTTGGTTAATTCACACAGAATCAATAGCTGACAATGTCCTACTGGAAGGTCCCCTTCAATATAAGTTCAAATAAACCTTACTAGTAATACTGCACTGGCCAAGCCGTTAGTAGAGGGCTTTATGTAATTTTTCTGTCTTTTATTTTGATAGGGAAAACATCTACTAATAAAACCAGGTAGAGAGACTAAATATTTCTATTTTAAAATGATGTATTATTAAGAGACAAATCATTATTGTCAACCTTGGTTGCAATAAGTGATAAAAACTGCAGTGTAACTTATATTGAGTATTTGAGAATTGAGACTAAGTAATACAACCTCCATAAGCTTGTAAAGTTACATCATTCACTGTGTGAATCTTCAAGGTTGTGACTAATGAGCTATTAGGTATGTTTACTAAGTAAGTAAATAGCAAACATTACTATTTATAAAACATAACTTGATTGAGTGGGTGTGGTGAAGTACACTTAACTTTATATCCCTAGATATTTCTAGGGATATAAAGTTAAGTGTACTTCACCACACCTGTGGGTATATCTAACAAACTGGGTTATTTATGTAAGAAATTGGATTAAAGACAATTAACTATACTGTCTTTTCTGAAATGCATTTTGTACAATGCTTATTCTAGCATCTGATTTCACAGAAATGCACCAAAGGAGAATATTTTTGAAAGAGCTCTATGTTTAGCTGTGGTCATCCTATGGTTATTCATGTTAGCTTCATTACAAAACAAGTAATAATGGGTTTGTTCCTTGTTAGCAATTTACATGCATCCACGGTATGAGTAAGATGCAATTGTATACATTTGCTCTGATATACAGTTTCTTATAAGATATGACAACCTTATCAGAAAACTTCTATTTTAGTCAGTTGATTGTTCAATTATGTTTTAAATGGATGAGCAATCAAAACAATGAAGTATTTGGCAAATGAGTCTAAAGTTGGTCTAGACTGAATAGCTAAGTGTTTAGGTACTGTCATGCAGTACTGGAACCAAATATAGCTCAAACACGACCCATGCTATTATTGTAGAACTCCTCTGACTTTTTCTTTTTTTTGGTTTTCCTTTTTCTAGTCATTTGTGAAGTTTCTCCAATTCTCCTTTTAATTTCTTGTCCTAAGGCTCACAAGAGTCTCAGTTGTGGGAAAATAGATAAAAATAGTTTAATAAAAAAATAATAAATATCGGAAACAACAACTAGGTCTATACATGGTAAATGTCCCGATAGTTCGTTAATTATTAGTAATAAATAAAGGTATATTTTCCCACAAAATAAAAACTATATCAGTCTGTTATAGTGGGACACTTAATAATAAATATTCTATACCTATCGATACATCTGTTGAGAAATGTTTGCCCTTGCAGTCACATGTATCTTAAGTGCTTCAGTTAATAAGTGGAAAGTTTCAATGCTGTTTAAACAAGGCACTATTATACTGAGTATCATACAGACCTATATTAGAACAGCTACATTACTACTTCATGAGTATAAGAGTGTAGTACTGACTCAATTAAAAATACGTGCAAAGTAAAGCACGACAATATTTCTAAAGACTTAAAAAAAAAAAGGTTTTATCAAAACTTTGTTGAAAATACCAATTTTGTTACTTTTAGTGTAGGATTCGGGTCCAAACTCGTGCTCCATCTAAGTTCTCCACCTGGGTGAAGCACGGCCCGGGGACTTGCTAGGTCCCGTGCTCCCAACTGATGACGTTATTGTACAGTGAATCGGTAAATTGTTATCATTTTAAATAAGGGTTCTAATTTAATTAAAATCAGATAGGAATACGGAAAGTAAAAACTTAAACAAAATGTTTTGTTTACTAAATCTTCAGCTTGATAAGACTGGTTTAACAACGACCTTTCTGTTTTGCATTAATGCACTAATTTATTCACCTTCAATATATCAGCGAAGTTCTTAATCCTGACCTGATCTTATACTGATCTCGGTTTTTGTTACACACTCTCTCCTCTCGATAACAAGAGGGACAGCCTTCTTTATTTTCTGTTTGCTTGCTATGCTATAATTTTTCATTGCCGTAAAATTCTTTTTCGTCTCATTTTATGAAAAAACAAAAAAAAATCCCTTCCCCAATAGTATATTTACATTGGTTCCGCTCGCACAAAATATATAAGTTTCACAATATTATTGTACGAAACGTGACTGTACGTTAGTTTTCAGTTCAGGGCACATCTCCTTTGTTGCATCAGGGTCGACATTGTAATATTGTATCGTAAATATTGCAATGCCATTAGCAACAAGTAGATGTAACAACGTCGATAGATGTTTTGTATTTTTATTTCCTGAAACACCTATAAGTACGTATAATAAATAAAAGAACAATGCTCAAAAATGTATGGACACCGTCCCCACTTTGTAGCACTTTAAGATAATGTTAATCGAAAGGTATTAGTCATCTCTCCATTTTATTGTATGACAGCAAAGCTCAAATGTGTATCCGAAAAAAGTTATATCGCCTTAAAGAAACCGAAATCAGTCACAATTATGTTGCTGTTTATTGTACTTTTTTGAAATTATAGCCAATAAAATACATAATTAACAGTGTAGAATATAAGAAAAATATAAAAGATTATTTATTTATTTATTATTACGCGCCGTATATGCCCAATGACCCGATTTTTTCTTTTTTGTGGGCACGAGTAAGTAGTTTGTCTCTTGGGACATTTTCTACTTTACGCTGGGTGTGGGGTGGATGGCCCTCAACCTAAGACATTTAAGTGTCATGCCTCAGGGGCACCCCCTGTGGGGCACGAACCTCGGCCTGGAACGTCACCGACTAACAGGATGTGCGGAAGGCACGCTCTCTAGGAGCGAACGCGGCGCGTATTCCTGCCTTGGCGGCGAGGACGGAACCGCGGACGTGTTGTTGTGGCTTCGCGAGCCGTATGAGCTCTACGTTGAGCGATCGCGATCCTATCACCGGGCTCTTCGAGAGCATATCTAGGTTTAAAATTGTCTAAATGCCTTCCAATACCAAAGAACCACACGATACTGACGACATGCGCGCAGGCATCAACTGTTCTCATAGCAGTTAAGCATGAACAATAATATGCCTGAATGGCGTTTATGTCCTGTGCGTTATTTAAAACCAAATACCTGTAATAGGTCGCATTTGACCTATGTTTGGATAAAATTCGACCCCTCAAAAGAGTGCAATCTGCCGTGTTTATACCGTATTGGTTCATAATTGGGCTTGGAGTTGCACCAACTTCTATGTTGCAGACGCCGCCACGTAAATGTTCGCTAACATAGAAAGCTGCTAGTTTTAAGTGTGATATGTCCCCAAACTAAACAAAATAGTATCCTCGTTTGACAATTCAGGAAACGGTATATTTATGGACTCATCAGTTAATGTTCTGAACGTAGCCCGCTGCCTGTAACGTAGTTACCCAAGTCATTGTTGATGTGAATTCTGCGATAAATTCGTTCAACGAAGTCTGTGGTATAGACAATGTCATGAAAAAGCTCCCTGGATGTATTGAGAAATGCACCAGCAATTCGGTAGTCTGTGAAGAGATAAGGAAGTGTTAATACACTTCCTCATCTCTTCATTCAATAATTTGAATACTACATTCCTGAACATTTTAAAATCACGTTTAAATCTCCCGTTTATGGCCTCAATGACCCAACGGACAAATTGTTACTAGATGGGATTTATTTGGTTCTTCATTCGTGAATCTGCGTCCAACGCCCTCAGCGAGTGGTTCTAAAAATGGAGGATAACAGTCAACCCCGAAAAGAGCCAAGCGTTGAATTTTCACAAGAAAAGGAGCCACAAAACTCTCTCGGCAGAGACACCAAAAGTCACCCTTGGGCGAGGGAAGCCAAAAACCTTGGAGTCATACTTGACGATTAAATCTCACTCCGTCCCAACCTAAACATGGTTCGCAAGCGGGGCTCGTTTGTGATGAGACGGCTGCACTTACTCCTTTTAAGTTAGGATACATGAGACTTGTATTAGGCCAATCATGACGTACGCGTGCGTAGTTTTTGCACACCTGAGGCCACATAGCAGGATCCATAAGTTACAAACAATTCAGAAAAGGTTCATGCGCAAAGCGACGGGAGCACCGCGGTTCGCGCGTAACGAGGATCTCCACATCGACTTCGAGTTGCCGACCATACATCAGCACATGAAACTCTGTTCCCGTGGTCCCGTCGCTACTTTGAAATGGCTGCCACTCACCCCAACCAACTAGTGGTTGAGGCATCCGGGTACGGGATGTACCATCTAGAATATCCAAAATTAGAAGACCTAGACATGCTCTCGAAGAGCCCGGTGATATGATCGCAATCGCTCAATGTAGAGCTCATACGGCTCGCGAAGCCACAACAACACGTCCGCGGTTCCGTCCTCGCCGCCAAGGCAGGAATACGCGCCGCGTTTGCTCCTAGAGAGCGTGCCTTCCGCACATCCTGTAAGTCGGTGACGGTCCAGGCCGAGGTTCGTGCCCCACAGGGGGTGCCCCTGAGGCATGACACTTAAATGTGAGGGCCATCCACCCCACACCCAGCGTAAAGTAGTAAATGTCCCAAGAGACAAACTGCTTACTCGTGCCCACAAAAAAGAAAAAATCGGGTCATTGGGCATATACGGCGCGTAATAATAAATAAATAAATAATCTTTTATATTTTTCTTATATTCTACACTGTTAATTATGTATTTTATTAGCTATAATTTCGAAAAAGTACAATAAACAGCAACATAATTGTGACTGATTGCGGTTTCTTTAAGGCGATATAACTTTTTTCGGATACACATTTGAGATTTGCTGTCATACAATAAAATGATCAAAATACTAAGGCCTTTCTTAGGTTTTAAAGTGCTACAAGCTGGGGACGTTTTGAGCATTGTTCTTTAACTCTCTGTTTGTAATATCAAACCCACAGTTTTGATTAACTAGGTACACGACACCAACGCCAAAAATAACATAACATTTTTTGTATAAGTGTGTTTGTTCCTGGTAATCTCTTAAATCGATAAGGTGATTTTGATGGAACTTTTACTGATAAATTGATAATTTTACAGTGCGTAGCTTAGGCTATTTTAGTTTTTGAAAAAATCAAGGATTTGAAATAAAAATGAAAACCAGAAAGATTTTCCCTACTTGATTAAACTTTCGTAAAAAAACTAATATTCTTCGCCCAAGGTCTTCACCGGTGACGGAGTAAAGCTTGAAGAAAAATTTTAGACAACTGGTGACACTAGCCTTACCTCGATTTATCACGCTGAAACAAGATCTATAAAAAGTTGATTAATGGAGTTATTATGATCCCTTAGTCGCTTTATCCTGGGGATATTTCATATTATGTACTTACTTATGTCTAATTTAATACGAATTGGAAACTGAAAGCATACTACTGTTATACTCCTCGCAGGCACAAGGACGATATATTACTATGTATTATCTAGAGACACAATCATGCAAATTCATGAATCTCTACTATAATTTAATCCAATATTGTGATTTAATAGAAGCCAATGTAAATAGCGAATACATTAAACCGGTGACAACAACGTCTAACCGCCAATCATGTTTATTTGAAATAATTTCATGACACCAATGAATAAATAAAGGATAAAATTTAGGATGAAATGTTTCTATTCTTTGCATTTATAGCCTAGCGCCTTTTCATGAGTATGGATATCCTATTTGATCAACTCAATGTTCATCAGCTTTAATTTTGTATTAAAAAGTTTGCTGTGTTGAAACCAGTTGAAACCTTCAGGGGGTGACAAATATCGCGTGGCTTACGTCACGTAATCGTTCCGTATAAAGAGAGGGAGGGAGAAGTGATCCGGTGTTCCCGACTTCCCGAATAAAATTACCCGATAACTTAATTCATTTTTGTTTCAAATTATGATTTATAAAAAATATTGTAAAATGAATATTTTTGCTTAATGTTAACACTGAACACGACCTTGCATAATCTATAAAGTTATATACTAATTTTATTAAAAGTATTATAAGAGAATCACGCCAATCACCCTGCTTAAGGGGTGTACACACAGGGGTGGCAAGCCAGTGGGGAGGGGCGTGCGTGCACTAGGGATATGCGGCTCGCCGGCGCCAGGAGTTCGATCGATATTTCGGCCCACTGTTCACTCTGTCGAGCAAGAGTCGAGACGCGCTTGTGTGCCGTGTTGTTCAGCTTATTATCAATCTATAGTGCCCGTGTGTTTTTACCTTCAGATAATATAATAGAACCTCAGTGTAGTGCATTTGTACGTTTGGACTGAAGCACGGAGATGAGATAGTCTTCGCTAACTATCGGTATGTAGACATTTAGTAAATTTTATGACATAGTCTTACTTTTTCGTAAGAGTTACAGGTTTCCGGTGTTACGTGTGTGTTTAGGGATCAATAGCGTGGTTCTCTTGATGATGTCACCTCTGTAGAGATTGTTTATAATATTTTTTATAATGAATATTGATGACTTAGTCAATATCTGCGTGAAAACATTACCTGGATTGCATTTATAGCTTTGGTGTCTAATACACCTTGCGTGCAAGTAATTGTCAAAGTCAAAGGTATTTGACGTTCCTAGAATATGGTTTTATCTTTTAGTTTTGATTTACCAACACTGTGGTTTAATTTGCTGTTTTTCGGGTAGTATTTATGCAGAAATGGCAAAACCTGACATAAATTCTACATGCGAACTGTAACACTTTCCCCTGTTTGTCCAGAAGGAATGACAGCATTGAATATGATTACGACATTGTCTCCCACGGAGTCTTAATTAATTAATTAACCCTTTGACATTCTGTAATCTCGTGTATTATGAATGTAGCTTCATGCAGACGTGTGTTCTCCAGACAGAATTTGCCGGTTGCGTTTAGATTCTTGTCGTTATTTGCAGAGCGGTCTGCCCCGCCCCCTGCCGTCATCGAGGTCACTCGCGCAGACGTACACTGGTCTACTATCCGATACTAGATTTAATGTTAAGATTATAATAATGCATCACCTATATTCACTATACTCATTTGCCATTTTTTTCTACATTAAACATACCGATTTTATTTTTGGCAACCATCCTAACCTAAAGTCGTACACATTTCCGTGGACGAAACATTTCTTAGTTCTGTAACAGTTCTTTATACTTTTTCTCTTGACAATGTTTATCTAAACATTTTTAAATGAACTTCAAAAAGCAGGTCAGTTTCAACTTGTCCCGCGGTCAGAGTATTACATCGTATGATATCATACATTATAACGTTAATTTATCTCGGTTTGTTATGATGTCATTGCTATCTCAAACAATTTGTTAACATTAGTTCGTTCTTGAGATAAATATAGAAAAGGCAAGAAGTATTATAGAATAGTTTAAGATGTCGGCAACCACGCCCTTTTGTGCCATCTATATTACCTCACTACGTAACATAAAAAAACATAGTATTCTTTGTAGGTAGAGGCCGCAATGAGTCAGTGTCCGAGGCACGCTCGCCATGATAATACTGGCTGGCACACTCACAGCCGTCGACTGTACCTATCTGCTAATGACAAAAAATTATTATAGATGAGGTCATTCATCGCAGACCTGTTCACGTTTGGTAACAATTCTCTACAATAATCAAGTCAGTTAGGACTCTTCAACATTTTCAAATGTATTCGCAGTTTTATTCGCCAGTAGTGGGCGTCGAACGTCTAAAATTGCTCGATGGTTCATTCATTTCGACCACAACGTATATTTGACTACGCAGACTTTAAAAAGTGAATCTTTTCAACCTACACAACTTTTCACTATTATAATTTCATAATAATGATGTGTTAATAATTTGTCGATGATAATTTCGCTTGCGATTTCGTTTACCTTTATCTATTTTGCTTATCATGGTTCATTAGATATCACTGGTTATTTGATTTTTTTTGTAAAATCCAAAGTAACTTTTAAAGAATTTTTGCGATGGTTCAGATTTTCTGCACTTTGTTAGGCATTCAGTTATTATGGAATTGATTCCAAATGATCTTTAAAATACTATAAGCACTGCTATTCGAGTTAAATTTCTATAAAGACTTCTAATTTAAATTGCATTTGACTTGTTTCCAATGAATATTCGTTTAATTTCGTTTCTTTTTCGTGTAGTCAAGAATTAAGAATACCCTTATCTATCGTATTGTCATATGACCTTCCAATTGACCCTTAACTGTATGACATAATGATTGAACGAATCACCGAGACTTGTTATAAATAGGTGAAGTAATTAAGTAGGAATGTTGATATGATAGGCGATACTCATGTTTAAATTTCTTTTAAATTCCATCAGTCAATAGGTTCAGTAACTTCTAGAATAACGTTTCGTAAACGTTTAATGGAAATTAGATGTTTACGTTATGTTTATCTCAAGTATGCATGACGCTAAAACTATCTGAAAATAGTACAAATACTGCAGTTTGAAGAAGCAAAATTACGTGATTTAACCCTGAAATCAATTAGTATGATCCTAAACATTTTTACTTTTGCTTACAAGTGAGTATCGTCTGATGATGATATAATATAACCTTGAACGTGACATAAATAATAATGTGACTCACTAATTATCATTATTTTTGTATAGAATCGAATATTGACAAGCCTTTAATATTTGGCGAAACATTTCCCAAGCAACAGTTTCATAGGAATCCAGTAGTACTTTTTATAGAAATCTAAATATAGCCGAGTTATCGCCAGTACGCTGAGTATCAAGCCGTGAAATACTGGACAAGGGTACCACTACAAACAGTACTTCATGCCTTTTAAATAATAGCTGCTTACGTAGTTGTTGGAAGAATTTGAATCGCATCAAGAAATATTCTTGCGCAGTCGTTAATTTTTTTAAAGTAAGTTCAGAAAGCGTTTAGAGCTTTTTAGAATAGTGGGATTCGTTTTGATATGAACTAAAAAAATGCCGATTGACGAAAGAAGACGAGTATTAAAGATAATAGAGTTCGGTAAAAATCTGGCTTTGCCTTGTAAAAATCCATGAGTTTAATTGTAAAAGTCTGACTATCAAAGTATCTATGTCTAACCAAAATAGACTTAAATATGAAGTTATTTTTCTTAATTTACTTTAACTTGTTAATATCCGCGGTGACTAAAGAATTTTATGAACAAACACCATACTTCCATTAATAAAATTTAGACTTACTTTGCTAAATTGAGGAAGTATGGGAACGGTAATGTTGACCTTTAACCCTTATCATAATATCATATCATATGATTTATGTATGTAAATATTAAACCATACGTAGATGAAATGCTTTGTCATCATCGCCATGTAATTTGGATGAAGCGAGTTTCCCTCCTAGGCCTCTTCCAAATATTCTACTTTGTTTGCTTCTGATTAGCATTTTTACTACGGTTGTTAGACACCGTATGAAATGTCCCATGGTACCGAAAACCTTTTTGTTTTTACCCCCGTAATTCTACCTAATATAAATTCAAAGTAGATTTTTGGAGGATAATGTGGAGTAGGAAATTACAAGGCTATGGCGCATAGCAGCTTGTGTCCCATTATAGGCAGCTTGTATCCCATATAGCTGTTTGGCTAATACCCTAGCATAGCTGACGTCCATGAGCAATGATAATGGCGACGTCATCTGCATGTCATCTGCATGTCATCTGCAAAAATTCGGTTACGTTAACTTTATACAATAGGTAAGACAATTTGACAACTAAAGTTAACTTAACCGAATTTTCTCTTGTAATTGAATGAAGCTTACCATCAGGCCTCAGAGCCTTAGTAGCTTAAAAAATATTAACTTCAAAAGATTGAGTCATGAACTTGAGATTATAAAAATAGTTACTAAACTACCGTTTCGCTTTTCGAGATTCGTATGGCATTCATCTTGATAAATTAGTCGTAATAGAATTAAATGAGCATATTGAACACATGAATATTGATTGAAACAGAGCATTGCGGTCTTTAGCGCAAAAATATTTAGATCAGGAGAGATACTACTGCGGAAGTGGCAGTGCCCCAATTTCACTATGTCCGCTTTCCATTTCTGTTCCTTCTTACCTTAAAAGCTTTGCTAACTTTTTAGCAATATCTCCGATGTTTTTGATACCCATGAGCTACGCAATAATACGTTAACTCTATTTCCATTGAATATAATAAAAGCTATATTTGTTTTGTATTTTCCTCACACTTAACAAGTCACTGTATCATTCAACTGTTTTGGTATTCGAGTAACCCTTCATTCATATCTACTTTTAACATTTGATTGCATCTCGACCGTAATACGAAATGCGGGGCCCTTTTACTGTCGAGTGCCGAGTTAATGGCGCTAACAAAAGGGGCATGAACAACCAGAAGCTTTCTCCTCATTTCAACAGTTAGCATTGTTATTCGACGCAGTTTGTTATTTTATTCGTCATGGTTTTCGTTACTGATTAACTATCTGAGTGTTATCTAGTCTATATGAATTAATGAATATTTTTAAAATAAATTATGGGCGTAGTGCCAATGATTTAAAAGCGATAAGTTATACTAAAATAATACATAATAAATGTTACGTGTGGTTATAGGCAAATAATATGAGATTTCACTAACCCATCTCATCTTGAGGGTGTACCACTAAAAGATTACTTAACAGTCAATATTTCTAGCAAAGAAGGTTTTACATTCAAGACGATCCGAATCAGTCTGGGCGTGGTATCCTAGTTTTACCCTTAACATTTAAAACCCGAAAAGGCTAGAATTATTAAAACTTTTTTCTTCTGTTTTTTCATTATCATAACAGCCCATTAATGTCCCACTGCAGGGACGGGCCTCCTCCCATGACGGAGAGATACTGGACCTACTAATACCACGC
This sequence comes from Schrankia costaestrigalis, assembly GCA_905475405.1. Lineage (NCBI taxonomy): Eukaryota > Metazoa > Arthropoda > Insecta > Lepidoptera > Erebidae > Schrankia > Schrankia costaestrigalis. The sequence continues at coordinate 13,145,447 of FR997840.1, read as the reverse complement.
TGGCCAAACGGATTGGTATAGGGTTTAATTTCAAGTTTTCTTTCTTTTTATTTCGTAAAGATAATATTCACAGATAGTCCTTTAGTCGGTTTTTACGACACCCATGGGATGAGATGGGGTGGTGACATATTGTGTTCTTACTCCGTCACCACACGGAAAAGAAGAGTTCTTTCATTATTTATAGTATTTAGTAACGAAAGTTTTCAAGAGTAGCGCAATGCAGTCGTCTACATCGAATACTTAGCAACAATTATTGGCAAAATTCACGGTTAACTCATTTGTTAACTACTAAAATTTAAAGTATTGGATAGTTAGATATAAATTTTGGCAAGATATAATTTTTGTTCATTTCAAATGAGAATCGTTATTTTGAGGTAGGTTAAATTTTGTGGTCATGCGAAGAGAGCGTCTAACCAATTATAATAAAAATTAGATTGTCATAATTAATTGTATTTTCTATGTACAAAGATGTAAATGTATACGGACTTATTGACGCAAAGAGGAGGGTGTTATCGGTGGCTCTTTTCGTGATATCGTACTTCTCGAAACGTCCTACGAAATTATGAGATTATAATTCAGTTTTTCTTCTAATTTAATTTCAATGACTCAACTGTCTGATAGCTTTTTTTGATTACGATATAAATATTCAGAACTGCACATTTATTTAATAATTAAAATTTTGGTCAATACATTAACATTAACGCCTGGTCCAATAATATTAACACTTTTAAAACTCAAGATGTGAAAGCAATTAAAGAAAATAACGTTTAATATTCCGTCGGGTAGAGTCCTGAGTCCCAGTCTACCGGGGTCGTCGACCTCGAATCCAGTCCATGTCTTGCACTCGCCGGCTCACGTAACAACCGCTTTCTGTACATACATACATAGAACACTAGAGATACGTGTCCGCATTAACCAACTTGTTCGTAACTTCCTCTTAGGGATTGTTTCTATGATTTCGCTTTGATAAACCTATCAACTTTCTTCATCCGGCAATTTGTTGAAAGGCCATAGTAAAATGTGCAAGTTTTATTGTTTTGCGGTTAACGAGTAATTTTATTATCTATAGGAAAATATCGAATACATGTATATAAATCTCGAGTCTCAGGGTTTGTTATTGTACTCCTATGAAATGAATTGATAAATTTTATATTTTTTTTGTGTAGGTATATTTAGTAGGCCTAGGATAAGTCTAAGCTAGACTAGGGTATAGAATACTTTTCAGGTTGCTAATAAAAATTAAATACAACTTTTATATCTGTTATCATCGCGACATCATAACTTACAGATTTGACATACAACCACACAGTGTAGTTTAAACCTTAAGCCAATTTGTATGATCCTGATATTTGTCTTTATTAAATGTGGGAGGAGAGAAATCGGTACCGAGCACTTGACTGTTAAACTAGATGAATAGGATCTAATAGTCATATTTTCTAACTTATTGCTTAGCAAAAAACACTAAACACTTTCTAATGATGATATATTATGTACTTATAAATTATCTTTAATTTCAATTTAATATAGATAGTTTACCCCTTTCATTGAAGGAAATTTCAATCAGCTTATTCTTGCTAACGACTTCCTTGTGATAGTACTAGCTTCTTACACATAATGAGTTCCTTACTGTTATCATAATAGCCTATTAATGTCATACTGCATGCGTAGGTCTACTCCAGTTACAAGGGATACTTGGATTACTGTTACCTCGCTAACCAGACGCATTAGTATTGAGTTTTATGTCACTTGATTCTGCGAGTGTTCCGTCAGTTGGCTTTTACAACATCCATGGGATGGAATAAAGTGCTGACCATCACTCAACGTTACCAGACTAGAGCCAGGCCAGAGCTAGACCAGGCAACATCACATAATATTATTGTTAGTGTTGCTATAATATTAAACATGAAAATGTCATCAAAATTGAATACATAGATCTTGATTCGTCTGAATAATCTGCCGGTTGTTGAACATCAATTTAATGCAATCAACTCGAATTGTCCTGTAGCAACAATGTTCTAAAGCCATGAATGAATTGTGACGTCATATTTTATGATTGAAATAATAACCGTACTATTACGGTACGTATATAAATAAGTAAATAGGTTTAGTTTTATGCCTGAAATAGTTATGTGTATGTATTTATAAGAGGCCGTCTAGGTTAGCTGCGGCTTATCCATCTTCAAAAAGTTGTCTAAAAAAGTACTTTGTTTAGATGGAAGGGTTTAAGTAACCTCTGATTTTTTTCATTTGACAATGACATAAAGAATTGAAAATACTCAAATAACACAAGTTATAAAATCTTTGATTTATGCTGATTAAGATGTCATTGGTTACATCATAGTTTATTCTCAATCAATAACATGACATTCTTACGCACGTAAATCATACTAAACAGGCAATATGTTCTCTAACTAACGGACTCTCAACGTTTATAATGCATTGTTTGTTCTACCATAACGCTATGCATCACACATTTAAAACATCATGTCGAGGCCACCGTGGTGTATAGAGCTTATTTTGTAATACAATACAGTGTTCATAACTCTCGGCTTCCAACTTCCTTCTGAGAATTGCAAGCGCCGGAGTGAGCAAAAATATTTCTGACCTACATTGATTGGTAATCTTTTAAAAATAAAAGGCATGTTTAATTCCCATAAAATGGTGAACTGAACTGTTTATGTGGTGTCACCAATTTAGGTCATGGCTGTCGTAAGAGACAACCAAGGGAAAGTTCCCTGATATTATTCCTACGAAAACAAAACAAGGAAAACTTTACATTAAACTATATTAATGCATCTGGCCAAGTCAAGTTTTCCTCCGTTTGAAGGAGTCCTATCCCTGCAGAAGACCATTAATGAGCAGGAATTTCGAAACAATGATAAGTATGCTAACTAATAGATAAGAAAGTTTGAACTGCCAATGTACTTAAATAACTACTTAATCGAGGTTTCTACTTTCACTGAAGACAAATATTAATATTTACAATTTTCCATTACAATTTTGATTGAAATTTCATCGAATTCGTTAGGAATATTATAGTTTAGAAGATATTAAATACGCTGTTAATCATTTCAATAGCTTTGTAATACGGTTAATATTATTTAAATATCTTAAAATTGTACGCATAACAAGAATATCATCGCATCGATTTTTTTTTAGTAACCGACATAAGTTAACACAATGAAGACGTAGTTACTTGCAAGAAAACAACGGCAACTTCTTGGTTTGATAGACAAAGACATCCGACAATGAGCATAACAATTTGTCATCAACATTGCCGCAATGAGGGCATCAAGAGATCTTAATAACACAAAGTATAACGGTACCTATGCTTACCCACCATTAATACTTGGCAATAAAAACTAAATAATGCCGGCACTTATATTACTGTGTCACGTCATTGCTGTATTTTCTCATCTCAATGTTTCATTTGAACTGTTAAAGGCAATGTATAAAGTTTACTTATTACTCGTATTATATATTTGCTGATATGTGATACTGGCACAAGAATTCTCACGGGCAAAGTGAGCTCCCTTATGTGTACAGAATGTGATGTTTTAGAGCACTATCAGAAAAAGCCGAAAGTAAAAATTAAAATTTGAATTATCCTAGTTTGGGATTTGTAGCAGATTTTTTACTAGTCGGATTTAGCTGCAATATTAATCAATGTTCTAAATACTAGAATGAAATCTACCTTAAAGGACCTTTTGGTCCTTTAAGGTAGAATAATCTGTTTTATTAAACCCTCCATAGAATTAAAGATAAAATTCCTAGGGCTATTAGAGCAATTAGAATTTTAATACAAGTAACAGTACTTAACTCATAATAATTTTATGTGTTCAGTCAAATAGTTCGTTTCGGAAATTTGACGAATATTTGGCAAAATACGCTTGCGTGGTTGTTTGTAACATTACTAATAAATAAGTCATACAGTTCATACGTCTTTACAGAATGACTACAAGAGATAAAGACAAATTCTTGCCTTAAGTATTCTTGAAAACTCGTAATTGTCAACGAATTCGTCAAAGTCCTCAGTAATCTCAAACCTAAGATAAGATAAAAGCGTCTACTTCAACTTTCTCTTGACCTTTCTTTATATTCTCATCTTAAAGATACCTAGTGCCCGATAGACCTACAATCTGCTAGAGCTGTTTAGTATTAAAGAAAGTACTTCAAACAACATTACCACGAAGAATTTCATCGCAAAGCCATGACTTGTGAATTATTCATAGTGCGTTATTAACACGAAGAGCGACCACACAATAGTCACCTATTTTCTTTTATGAGAATGATTGTTTTTGTCTCTTGGCATTAATATTCAACCTGTCGATTTGTTATTTTATTTAACTATTCTAATAAATCGTTAGGTTTTTGGTAAATTAACTATAGACTGGCGTGGCTAATAAATTCATTGCATTCTTTAGACTAAGACTTTCTTAACCTACTTTATTCGAGATTAGCTTGGAGTTGGCTGTTAGGGTAAACTAAACATCAATACGTGGTGGAATAAATTAATGTCAACCTGGCTGATTTATGGCTCTAGTACGGTTAGCCAAATTGATAGGCCAGTTGTTTATTGTTGCGTCCTCTATCATCGAATCTTACTTCAAGAAGTAAAATCAACAGTCTCAATTTTAAACTTGAGTACAGCTTCAAGACGAGTCTTGAGATTTTTGTCAATACAAAATTACTGAATTCATTAAGTAACCTTCAGCCTGCGCCAAAGCCTAAATATGGCAAACCGGTTTCATAAATGTAAGCTTGTACATCCAAGCTCCATTATTGGTTAAGCTTCAACCGCCTAAAATAATTCTTTATAAAGAGATTAAAAGAAGTAATTCCTGGAGTTCCGTTCAATTTTGTATCAACGTGCTTGTTGTTTTTAGACGATTGGGTTACATGAAACTTGATACTAGGATGGGTTCTGTGCCTGTTCGAGCGTCCATTTGTTAAATTAATATTGATTTGGCTAATGTATACTCGTTACGATTTCATTTTTTCAATTTATGATATTCGTCATTGGACCGACCTAAGTTTGGTAGGTCGTAAATATCAAGTTATGTATTTTGGCAAACTGTCAAAAATCCTCGTAACAGTTGCATTTAGTTTCTTTGTAATGATCCTACCTTTTCCTTCATATTACACGATAAAGACAGAAAATGACATAAAAGACTGGTCGTATAAACGAAGTTTACAGCTCGTTATTTCCTCAGGCATTAAATCATAAGATAAAATTAAGGAGTATAACTTCAGACAATATTCAAGTTGTTGACTCTGCCGTCTGTTTATAATTTTTATGATCGCTGTGAATTATATTGACCTAAATAGGCGATAGCGTCATCGTTCCAACGAGGCGAACCTTGCACGTAGGTGGGGCCACTGCATACTGCGGCGTCTGCTTAGAGAAAAGCAAAAACATGAGGACAGTCTCCCAAGATATTTTTTTCTTCTCCAAGTTAAACATAACTCGAAGTCGGTCAAACATTGCAAACATTCATTTTTACGTTTTTATGACTGTTTAGTATAACGTAATTCGTTACATTGGTTGTGCTGGCGTGCAGTGCATGTGTTGCTATAAAACCGGTCGGTCGCGCACAAACAACAGAGCTGGCCTTCGCCACAGTTGCCGACGCCCGGTGACGTCACCACGCTTATGTCATACCATCTCTGTCTGATATTATGATACTGCCAAATTGACCTACAGAACTTAACATACCTATTTGAATTATTTTATTTTGAAAGGATTGCTTCATCTGCCAATATCGCTGAGTTAATATCTAGAAATAATCTTTTCAATGCAAAGATTCAATTTGTATGACGGTATATTTCGATGTTGACGCCAAAAAGTTAAGTCGGAAGTATAGGTATTGTATTAGTAATAGGTTCTTTTAGTGTATGCAGTAATGATATGACAAATATTGATCTATACGAGATTGCTTGAACTGGGTGTAGCAGAGTAAAACGTTATGAATATCTGAATTTTATTAGTATTCTCTTACAGTAATAAGGTTAAGATTTTATTGTTTAATCTTGGACGAGCATTTGCAATATTATTTTAGTAACAGCATTTCCAATTTGGACTCGACTTTTATGTCACTTTAAACTTGAAGCTACTTCAAAGTTACCGATCAATTTAAACTGTGAAGTATTTACGATGCCGGAGGTTCAAGTATAATATTTTTTAAAAGGAAAATAATATTGGCGATAATAGGATGCTAAAAGTATCATCCGGCTTAAAATCTGAATGAGACTGATGAACGTCGCTGGCAACAAATAGGCCGCATCCTACTCTACAAAGTTCAGTGCCGACACCCACGTTAACGTTACTCTCAGGTACCAGAGGTGATGGTGCAACCAACCTTGTTTCAATTACTATTATACTAAATTGTAAAATTGGATTAAATAATGACGCCATGTTCTTGATTTCGTTCGTACAAATCGGTCCTCGAATGAGTACAGACGTAAACATTATGACGGGGAATACTTTTAAAACTATCGACCTCGAAACTCCGAAGTTTCTTCACTCGGCTCTATAAATAAATACCAATTTTCGTGTAGTTGATCTATCTAAAGATGCGTGCTTTCCAATGTCCGGTCAGAGACATTTGACCGAATTGCCACGCCAACCTTGCATGTTTCGCAGGCCTGATTTTAAGGGATCGATATTGTTTTTGGGTACAGCGGAATCATGGGCACTCCGCCCTATCGTTTTAAGAGATATTAGGTCATTTTTTCATATATTTTAAAACTGGCTAAAACGTATTTCCTGTGTGGGCTATGAAATGCTAAAATACAAATGATTCCTATTTCATTATCGCTTTGAATTAGCAATCTGGTCTGTTGATAAACGCGAACAATTTAGAATTTCTCTAATGGAACAGGTAGTAAGTAGACCGGATATCCCTTTGTTTCTGAGGCGTAGTCATGTTTCGTGTCAGTGATGGTTTTGTTTATTATTTATAACAGGCGGTTGTGGTCCGCTTCAGAGGGGGAATGTTTTCATATGAGGGAGTTTTTAGATTACGACACTTAATTATTTGCTAGATTGTTCATATAATTAGTGTGTTGTCGATGTTGCATCAGACTCATACCTCTTATTTGTGGTCTGTGGTGCGTCATCTAGAAGTTTTGAGAACTTTGATCTCTGAATTGCTCAGTTATGTACATGCAGCTTTGAAATCATGAATTACCTAAATAGGAATGTATGTCGGATACAACTTTCCATACAAGGTGCAATAAAATCTCCTGGTTGCTTTATGGCTAACGCAGACCTGGACGGCATGGCAAAGGATTTTAATTTTTACTAATGGAAATTGTCCAGGTCTGCGTTAGCCATTAAGCTCTGAGGTTTTTACAAGAATTTCGTTTGACTATTTATTAACTAATAATAAAACATGTTTATTGACAGTGTTAAAAATATACTTATTATAATTCATTATTTAGTAGAGTTGTCAGCGTAACTCACGCGACTCGGGCGCGGTTCTATATTTGGGTTAATGGATTCGTCCGCGCACCGCCACCAGCATGGGAAGTGCCTGTTAGTTGCTCCGTCCGTTCCTACAGAGTTTCATACCGTACTACCTAGCCATATATTACCTGTTGCTATTTGTGCAAATATCCTACTTAGTAAAAAATCTGGTAAAAATGAACATTAGGTATAAATATGAGCATTAAGTTATTATTTTGGATCTAACTTATACATTATCTCTCAATGTTTGGCAAATGTTGGTGGTAAATTTTCACTTCTAAAAATAAAATATTTAATTGATCTAGATTTAAAATTGTATATGAATATTAATCTATTTTTATCGTTACTGTATATTGACGTCAATGTGACCTTTTCTGGAAAAACAATACCTATACCCCTTCCAGCGTAAGTTTAGCTTTTTGACAGTTCACGTTCATGAAGTTTCGTAATACTTCTGCTTATTTTTCAAACAAATAATATTGTATTTCATGGACGTACCCATGTTTTTTTCAGTTACCATGGTTACTTAGTGATGGACACTCATAACGATTACCACCATTATGAAACAAATTATAAATAATCGGTAGAAATAAATGCTATGAATAAACCTGAACTCTTCATAATACGTTTATAAAATGTAATATGATATTTTAGATTAGCTATAACCCGCGAATGTGTCACGATAAATTATGTATTTTAAATAATACCTAAGCTAACTATAATTTTATCATTTTAAGCTATAGGCTAATTCTCTTAACATAGATAAAGAAAGAAACAGTAATAAAATGATAATGTAAGTTGATGTAAGGATCCAAATGTGTAAAACAAAGTAATTTGAAAAATCGCGAAATCGCTTACAATCGAATGGCATTACATTCGAGATACTACTGAACGTCACTAACATCAATCTGTCAAATGTCGTTAAATATAGTGGAAAGGGTATAATAAAACACAAGAACTGTTTGACTGTTGACGTTCTCGCGATAAAACCTTCAGAACCGTACTGTACTAACCCAAACCTGTCTTAATATTTCAAATATTCGAGTTCATCTTACGTAAATACACTTTGTCTGCTTAATGGTTCTATATTTAGAATCAGTTGTGTGATGTCAGAGAACATCGGAAGCTGGAAATTGTGCCACTGCACATTTTTATGTAGTCACTTGATGTTTTATATTCTTCCATTACATGAAATATTGGAGAAGATCTCTATACTGATGAGCTTTCTTATAATACCTATTTGTAAAATCATATTGGGATTCGGAAACACCTGCTCTCTGAAACTAAATTGACTAATATAGGGTACCCTTTTTTAATGCTAATGACAAACAAACTATTTGGCCGTCTTACGAGGAACAATACATACACACCTCAACAAAGTCTAGGGATATTTGGTATTTACTCAATTAACTCCAAAATTATTGAAGATAACATACAACATGTTTATATTTTTATAAAGGTAATTTATCAGGCTTCAATCCAGAATTAAATAAAAGTATTATTTTGGCGTAAATATTTTTTTATTCAAATAAATAAAACATTTGGAAAATTAGTAAAACTAACAATGTATTTGTTTCTTAAGCAAAAGTGAAAATAATCGAAAATTAATCTGTTTTTAACTGTTATGTGAGTAATCTAATCAGTAGTCAGTAGATTCAAAAAACCGTAAATAACGGTCCTGCAACGGTTTTTCATGCTTGCATTAAGTTATCCAGGTCTTGATGCGGTATAATGTTACAGGTCCGACTAGAATACAAAAAAAGTTGCTCTTCCATCGCAAGTTTATGCAGGAAAATTCACCAAAGCCCTTCTTTTGAACATGTCCTACGCGTATTTTATGATGTTGAGGTTAGGCGATTGAGTGATTCAGCATAAAATCGATACGTCGTGTTCCTGCAACCAGCTCGTCATCACTCTCGCTTTATGCGGACGGGTGTTATCGTCCATGAACTTAAACATTTGGCCCAATTGTAGTCTACGGGGGTAGATTATTAGTACTAGCACCTTGTTAAGTTATTTTTCAGCCGTCATGGTGTTTCTGATCAAAACGCGCTCTATTCTTCGACCGACACGAATTCCCGTCCAAACCATAATTGTTTTATCGTGGTATGAATGGATTTCCTGAGGATGTAGTGGACGGCTATCATAACCAGGAACTCGCCAAGCACGTTCTCTACGTGAATCCGAGTGGAAACCGAACCGGGACTCATGTGTAAACACTACTACAGATCACAGGTTATCTTTGTAGAGCAAATGTTCACGAGCCCTCTCTAGTCGTCGTGCGCGATTCGCTCGGCGTAGTGCTGGATTACAAAGCGGTATGCGAGCGTAAAGGTGGGCTTCATGCCGACTTCTTCTGACAGTTTGGTCACCCGCAAGAGGCTCCACCAAGAGCTGGAGCCTCTAAACCAGCTGCGTGATAGTAACATTAGGCTGCCTTTTCGCGGAAACTTGCAAAAATCTATCATGTCGAAGAGTGGTGATAGACTTTTTGCTGTGGTATCTTTCAACTACTTCACCAGTAGCACGATAACGTGACCATAACCTTGATTTCATATCTTGTATTGTTCCAATCTCTTTAGCAACACTCCGCTTAGTACCCGCAGCTGGGAGCTGCCTACTGCCCTTAACATTTCCTCTATGATGAAATGGGGCCGCTGCTTGATGCACACAATATCATTTATTCGAAATAAATGTTTAAATTGTTATAAAACTTAAATTTTGCACAAAAAAGCAGTCAAAACTTACTGTTGGTAAATGAAAATTTCGAACTTGACTACGTTTAAGCCGCGTAAATCTTTTATTTTTAATTTCATTTTTCAAATTCAAATTTAGAATGGTTGAAAAAGGTTAACAAAGTAAGTTTTCATCAAAAGAATTTAAAAAAAAACAATTTTTTTTGAGTTTCACAACTTTATACAAAATATCCCTAGACTTTGTTGAGGTGTGTATTTTTGGTGACATTAGCCAACTTAAAAAATCCTCTTTAACAAACACTAATAAATGAAAAGTGCATTCTACAATATTGTAAATATTAAAAAGCATAAACCTCAAGGTTGATTAAAAAAACAAACAAAAGGGGCCACGTTTAGAAATGCAGTATGAAGTGGTAGGTTGTACTCGGTCCCCAGCCGTTGTACTGTGACGGCCCGTAGTATACATCCGTACGTAATAGAGTACAGTTATCTCTTTTTAAAATGAATTTAAACCCTATTGCTACGAAAATAAGGACGTCTTACTCGGGATGGAAATGATAGAAATCGCGACGCAACGTTTCCTGCGGTTTTAGAATGGGAAAAGTAAATGAATGCGCATAATTGTGAATGAGTTACTACTGTACGTTGTACGGAGAGCGTAATATTTAATCCTGCTCCAGTTAACTTTACAAAGATAACTCTGTTGTTGTTCGCACGTGCCTCAGAGCAAATGTTGGTTTCCTTTGCTATGTACAGAATTTGCACGTTGCGGAAAGTGGTAAATTACGTTTTACTAATGCCGCTAACTTTTTAAGACGTATAGTGAGTTTAAACAAAACTTGTTTTTAAATGCTTTTTCTTCTGAAGTCTGAAATATGGTGACAGACTAGACGCAAAGATCTTCGGAAACTTTGAAACCAAAATGCTATTAATGGTCTGGTGCTAATTGTGATGACAATGAAAAATATTACGTATGCTAAGAGTCAAATAATATGTTATAGCACTCACGGCTAGACATTATATAAATATTGTTATTGTTGATGTAACTATATTTATTCACTTTGCAAAATTTTTATCTTTGCGTCAAGCATTACTTTTTCACTGTCTATTTGCCATCCTTCTCAATGTTCTCCTTAACTCTGAAATTTTCGGAAACAACGCTAACGATGCGATAACAAACATAATTTCCTTGATTCTCTGTTCAACATTATAGATATACTGTAAAAAATTGTCCCCACCTGCAAGTTTTTTAGCATTCTATCCTAGTATGACACAGGAATTAGGATATCCGCCGCCCAAAGCCGTCTAACCACTTATGAATGTATGACGGTAGTCATTTGCGTGTCCCCCTCGCAGCGCAGATAGCGTGTCGTCTAGTCATTTACTAGACGCGGTAAACATCGAGGGGAGGTCTATGGGTACTAATAGAGGGGGTGGTACATTTCAGCACCAAAGCCCGACCAATGAATTTTTACTTTGTCGTGTTTATTACTACAGAAACGAACAATTCTTTAGGGGTTTTAAGACGTTGATTCAGTATCTGTTTTCTGATTGTACAAACCAATAACTATTACAATAAGTTACTGTTCACTGTCACACAATATTATGCGTTGGCCGGTCTCGATTGATTAAAGGAAGGGTCAATTCCTTCTATTTGTAATTTCATGTAGAGCGAAATGTCTCTTGTTGGCTTCGATTTTGACCTTTATGTGGGTTCAAAGGGGTGCTACGTATTTAGGCGTTATGTCAGGGTTAGGGCTTTGAAATAACATTATGGCATAATGTAATAAATATTATCAAATAAGTAAAGCTTGTTTCACAATCTTCATATTACTCGAAAATTCAAGATCTCATCTGTCTGTAAATGGTTTTATTATATTTTACTTAAAAATCTTTAGTTTTTTAATTAAAATATATATAAAACTTAGTTATGATACCATAACCAGATTGATAAAATGTACTTGGTATATTTCTTAGCGTTTGTTGTACACATTGAACCATGACTGTAATGGTAGGCTATGGTGTATAGTCGACGCCATGTCTGCCTGCCGAGGTCAACGACCGCTCGACTTGCCTATTCGATACACTTGCTTTTGTTCGAGTTGTTGCGTCTTTGATTCGTGCTTGAGTTTTGATCTAACTTTTTATAATTTGTAGTCGTAAAATTCAAATTGTTCTTAGACTTGGAAACCAGTAATCTTTCTTAACGAAGTTATTGTATAATAAATTATGTTTCTCTCGCTTTTATAAGGTTAACGATGTCAATAATCCTCTGATTAAAATAATAATGTATTGAAAAACCTAATTTTATTCGTTGTATAAATCATAACCAATTCTTTCTTAATACTTATGTTACTTAATATACTTTAATATTTCTACCAAAAGCATTGACCTTGTAGACGCTTATCTTCGTATAACTAACCTGAAATATGTAGAAATCTTACCTTATCTTTCTATAGTTTTTTATTCTCACTACTACGTCTATTTTTTACTAAATGATCGTACAAATTGGTAATCGATTTATTAATACCGTGGTTTTTGAGTTAACAATTTCTTCATGGCTATTTTAATATGGTTGAACAATCTACAGATTTGCAAACCTTCAGATTTTAAACGCTGTCACTTTGCTGTTTCTTAATCTTGATACCTACCTATAAAGTTACTACTACATTACATGAGGCTTCTCTAATGATACTATTCCTGTTGTGCGTTGCTACATACATTGTTATAAAATAAATGTTGCCTACAGCCCTACACACCACCACCTAAATTTATGATATGACATCACTAATACTCTTTCTTAAAAAGTTTGATCTAATTCAAAAGCTGTCCATGCTTATTAACGGGTCAGCATTTAAGTCCAAATCTTTTTTTTATAAATTCACATTAAGAAAAGTCATTTTATTTTCTCGTAATAAGAAGTCTAATCGCGAATGTCCTTTAATGTGTCCAATCTTCCCAAGCATTGTCCTGCGTCAGTTTTCTCTCAAAGACATCTTTAATTGTTTCCGGCAGCCCGCAACATGCTCATTAAGAGCCAGCTGCTACTTCTTATGTGGCGATGGGACTTTAAACACTTACAAATTAAGTTTAAAGACCTTATCTATAGGGGTCTTTCTTTCTACTGGATCTTTTTGATATAGTGTTAGTCAGATCACTGACCAATAACCCTATGTCTTTGTAGATATTGACCTAGATCCAACTATCCAGAACCTTTCACTCAAACCACCATGATTTGCTGGTGAAATAAGTATAATTTTAAGATTCTTGATATCATCGCATAAACGTAGGTACTATCTTTATGCGATGATATCAAGAATCTTGTAATTTATATTACATATTTTCATATCAAAATTTGAGATAGAAAACAATTTTTGTGATTATTTCTTTTATTGGAAACAAATGTAGACTATTTTATTACTATTAATAAGTAGACTACTAAACAGCAGCTCGTCAAATCATTTCGTAACATGTCAATAGGACAAGATACCATTATAATAATAATAAATATAATACCATAATACTTTAAAAATTGTGCTCGTAAGTGTCAGTCGTTAACGAGACATTAGATCAGGGGCCCAATTCCGCTAATAACATTTAAGCTACATAACGTTGACAATCAATTTTGATGCTGTTACGATTGGAACAAATTTTGTATTCTGCTAAAACTTGTTTGTGGTCGAATGTGAATCGTAATTGAGTCGAAGATCAAAGTTAAATCTGTGTTGCCTTGTATAATCTACCAACCTAATAGAGTTGCCCTTTAAAACCTACTAATAACCTGAATAAGAAAATCATGGCTGTATTACGTAATTGCCTATGCAAACTCAACTAAAAAAATCTGTCATTCATATGAATGACAGATTAGTTAATAGTTAGTACAATAGGAATTATTTTAAATAATGCATTAGGAAAAAGAATTTGTTAGTGTTTTGGTTTTTATCACTTCACATTAAGTCAGCACTTCGGACTCTGGCAGAATTGTCGACATCGGCATAGTTTGCCATATAAAAGAAAGAAGAAGAAGAAAAATATAATGTAATATTATTGTTACTTTTGGAGTCGGTGTCAGCCACGAGTTATATACAATTTATGGCGTCGTGGAAATTTTGGAGTTACTAGGTAATATACAACTTCCTCTGTAATTGTCATGTAATAATATAGATAATGGTCTCTTATATCTCAGTTTTTAAACACACTTTTTAGTAGATACAACTGGGACTGCCAAAATAATATTTCTGTTTTAAGTGTAATAATTAATTGTAATCTTATTTTCAGGTGATTTTGGTTATCCCCAGCGTTGATATCTAATGATACAGTTAACATTGCTTCAGAAGAGATTGCTGAAGGGTACTATTATAATTAAAGTACTATTGGTGTGCATACTCAAATACTTTGGTACACTGGGTGCTACATTGAAGTACCTTTACCATTCAGACACAGCGGGAAAGTTCATTATTGCATGTTGCTCTTCAATATTTGAAATTGTGCAGGCTTTACCTCTCCAACATTAGGTGAAGATAAGAATAGTCTTTGCTGGAATAGGGTGTAAGGCTTAACAGTGAAATAAGTAGATGTACTTACTAAGATTATTAAGTTTAAGTTAACAAAATGTTCAATATTTTAAATTAATTTGATAATGGGTGAATTTTATGTTAGATACTTAATTTAATGTAAATAGCAGATACTGATATTGTTAAATTACTTACATGATTTTGATAAAATTATTAGGTACATTTATTAAAAAATTAAACAAGGCATTTGAAAAGGTAGCGCGATACTTTATTTTTATTTTGTACACTTATTTGCTATATTTTGTTATAAGATACTTAATTAGAAATATAGAATAAACAATAAACCTATTGAATTTTCTCTATAATTATATAAATCAATATCCTATACTCCTAACATTAATGAATGCTGTGAGGGTATATAATAAGTTACCGGACGATTTTAAGAATTTGCCTTTAACAATATTTAAAATAAAGTTAACAAAATGGTTAAAGGCAAAATGCTTTTATAGTGTTGATGAATATATGTCAGATTGCGGAGAATGAGATTATAGGTTATGGATCGTTTTGGTAATGGTGATGTCGAAAATCATAATATTTTAATAAGTAATTGATTTATGTATTAATTTTACTACTGTAACCTTTAAATTATAAGACTTACTAATGTACTTATTCTTGTTTATTACTATTATATTATATTGTGGACTTATTTGTATTTTTGATCTGACATTAATTTAATTTTACTCAATTTTATCTGTTTAACTGACATAAACTTAGACATAATCATGCATGAATATCTTATTTGTTGCTGTTGTTTACTCTTTTTATCACTCAAATAATAAATAGCATTGTGCATGTTAAAATGTAATATTTGCACACCATATGTAATGGTAGGATGTAAAGGCACCATTATACTGTAAGATCATACTCTGTAAACCTACATTCTGGCAAATAAATGATTATTGATTGATTAACTATAACACAATATCACTATTTCAAAAACTAAAAATGATTAATACATATAATAAAAACCTTATAAAACAGATATTATTTTTTATTGCCTCTGCCAGGGCAGTTCTTCACCAAAAGCCAAGCTAGCTTGTACACCCTGACTATTTCATTACTGCCATGATGGGATTTGGTAATTGTGGCTCTTCATAAACTTTTCATTAATGCTTGCAAATTGATAGCATCTGTGGTATTAATATGGATTCTTTTCATCATCGTCTGGCAGCTATAAATAATTTAATGAAAATATTTCACTAGGATAAGCATTATATCCTTCTGCAACCACTCAAGGATGTCTTATGTGCTGAAAGAAATAAATACAAGTTGATTTACTAAATGACTAAAATGAAAGCATGATAATACTTAAATATGGGTCATTCTAAGTTAAGAGGTAATTCGTTGTATGAAATGGCGGCACGGGTTTTTTATATATATTTTTACTTAAGTATACATTTTTTTAATGTAAACTGCTACGTTTAAAACGTTTACAAAGTGGCCAGACAATTTATTGATTTAATTACGTTTTATAAGTGACCAGGGGAAATACACCATACAGGGGAGAGACAAGGTGTACAGGGGAGGATACTTTATGAACAGGGAAGAGATAAACATAATAAACATGGTTATTTTTAGGTATCATCTTTATTTATTATAATATGAATTATTTATAATCAGGCTTTTCATTTGTTTACAATCTTTTTTGTCTATAAAATTAAATGTTTCCTATGAAAATCAATAACAAAAAGAAACAAAAACTAAAAAATTTCTTTTGAGTAACATAAACTTAAAAAATATTTATTTTTCTTGACTATCAAAACAAAACTACCTAAGTATAGGTGTACATAACTTTAATACCCGTGTAGTTATTAATAATAAGTGATAATGAAACACGAAAGTTTTAAAGTTAATATATAACTTTACTATTAATAGGCAATAATTAAATAAAAAGAAACAAAAACTAAAAATACTCTTTTAAATACTCTTACGACTTCAGGGGATATTAAAGGCGACCACCACCTATGAGTTTTATTAGTTGACCGTGAAATGTCAACAGGTACACGTCCCCAGAATATTCAAGCAATAAAACTTCCCAGATATGGACACAAGATCAGAAGTAGCGGCTCAAGCAGTTACACTGTTGGAACAAGGCATAAATAAACGACAAGTGGCTCGTACTCTGAATATAAGCCAGTCAATGGAGTAAGAACAAGCCAAAGGTACCAAGAGACTGGTGGCTTTGATCAAAGAAGAGGTCCAGGTAGAAAAGGATCCACTTCAAAAAGAGACGATCTTTTCATCGTTAGTACTTCACTGCGAAATTGTTCACTCGACGGGGTTTAAATCCAACAGGAGCCCCGATAAACGCGAAGACTAACTGTCAGTTCTCGCACTGTGAGTAGAAGACTCAAGGTAGCTGGTAACCCTGATTCCAAAAAGACCAGCAACAGGTTCCAAATCGACTACAGACTACAGCGCATCGAGCAGCTCGTATTCGTTTTGCGAGAGAACACGTCGATTGGACGGAAGATCAGTGGCGCTCTGTTTTCTTCTCCGATGAAAACAGAGTATGTCTGCATGGTAGTGACAGAAGAAGAAGAGTGTATAGAAGGCCAGGAGAGTGATACGCACAATGCTGTTGCGTATGGAGGTGGCTCCTGCATGGTGCGGGCTAGTATTTTTTTGATAGAAAAAATCGACTTGGTTTTCATTGAAACCGGCCGCCATGTAAGGGGATTGACTGCAGATCGGTACATTGAAGAAATCCTAGGGGCCACGTCGTTCCATATTTATGCTGGTTTTGTTGGTGACAACTTTGTCCTAATCCAAGATAATGCCTTTTATGTTAGCATGTTTTTGTGGATAATCCAAAGTACCCAATTGAAAATGACGAGAGTCACAGAAGCAGCTCAAACTTTTCAATATTGTATTCTTGAAAAAGTCTCTAAATCTTTAGTAGATCCCAATTTTTTCGTTATGTCGGTATTATTATCTGTAAAAAAGAACTTAATATTGTATTTTAAAGCTATGATAAGCATAACGCCAAGTAAAGGCGTAGAGAAAACTAGAAGTATTAATGGAAACACGTAAAAATGTATCTCCCCTGGATATTAAGTATCTCCCCTGCCATCAAAAGAGCCAGGGGAAATACGCCAGGGGAGATATATTTTCGATAGAAATCTAAATTAGCCGTAAAAGTATTTCACGCACGTGATTCACACACAAACGTAACAATGTATACACTATTTGTAATAAATATTTAAGTATATGTTGGTATTTTAACAAAAAATGGCAAGGGAAAACTTACCAGAGGAAAGACTGCATTCACTAAACATTTCTGCACCCAGCTAGTGGCGTGATCGAAATGGCCAGCAATAAGGCGGCGCAGTTGCTTATGCGCCGCTTGCTGGTAACTTTACGTTACACACTGTGCATTCATAGTCACAACTTCTGCAGACTAGGAAAGCGGAACTGATTTTTGAACGAAAACAAAAGACCAGGGGACGAGACACGAAACATGGTGGACAAATTTCGGTGTTCATATTTTTTTTAAAGAATTGGAATAAAAGCACTTTTACTTGTAGGATACTATTACTAAGTTTACTGTCCTTGTAAAATTCAATAATTTAAAATAATTATTGAATTTTAATACATTCATAATTACTGATTTACAAATAAAGTCGGTTATGGGACAGACCAGGGGAGAGACATTTTTCACATATTAGAGCCTATTGTGACTAAATTACGTACATTTCTGCAATAAATTTTAGTGACCACGTAGGAAGCATTTAGTTTTAAGTAATAAATAAGTTATTTATAAAGTTTATTGAAAAAAATATATATTTTTTGTCGTTGCCGTCGAAAGTACTTCTTAACTTAGAATAACCCATATGTTACTTTACAAAAAATGTTTTTTTTATTTATTTATTTGATGATGATCACCCATACATGGAATGTTTAGTGGATGACAACAACTTTAACTATAAAAACCTTGCCTCTACCTTACCTTGTTTCATTTATTTGCAAATTACAAAGCAGTTTCCCCGATGCTGTTTAATTTAAATTTTTCATTCTTTATTGGCTTTATCCTTAGCACTGGGTATTCTCAGATAATCTTACGCTGGGCTGGATGTTCTGAAGGATGGAGAACACATTCAATGGGGCTGAAATAATTACATCAATTAGTATAATTCTATTAGGTACAACTCTTAAAAAAATACATAACTAATATTATAAACTATTAATATTATTATGTTATAATAAACTAATATACTTACTCCACATTCAATAAAAGTATATAAAGTAAAAGTAGTGTCGTTTTAATTATTGTCACTAGATTGTAAAGCCGTAACATTAGATAAATAGCTCTTGTTGTTCAATCGAAGGTCAAACGAACGTCAATGCAAAATCCACAATTGAAACAAACGTCAAACAAACGTCAAATAAGAGTAGAATACCGAATAAGTTCACAATCGACTTGCAATTGCAATCGATTTTAAAGCAGAATAGGAAATTATCCAAATACGATTCAATCGAAGCGTAATCGTTCTTGTAATAATTGCAGAATAGCAACTATGTCAAAAACTGACAATGAGACGCAATTTCGATTCTATTGAGTCATTTGTAAATAGCAGAATTGGGCCCCTGCAATCATGACGTAGTTTCAAATAATTGTCTTGCGCCATTACTAACCAATTGATTACATAATAACAACTAGTAATGAGTTGGTAATTCTTAATTGTCTTGCATAGTCACTTCAGTGTACAAAATGAGGTTCTTCATAAAGTGGTAGATTTGTGCAAGTAAAACCTGCAAATTCTGCCTAAAATAATAAAACGATTTATTTATAACTTTCCATTGTAGTTAATATATGCCAGTGTTATGCATAGTTAATACGTAAATCAACTTATTTACTATACTATATTCAATTACCTAACTAATTGCAGGTAGCGGTACATTTTAAACTATTAAATGAATTAATATTAGATTACCTTTCATTTGCAACTAATAGAAATTTCTTCGATTTATCATACATTATTATCTCTTTACAGAAGAAATATTGCTTGTGCGCGTCGTAAGTTTCTCTCTCATTAAGCATAAGTATATACCATAGTACATAGCTACTCTCTGAGATAAGGTAGATTGTGCATCTTTCATAGTAACTGCACATATTAGAAACTTTGTGCATCATTTAAATACCCGTATGAGTACAAACGAGACGGTTAATGTTCAATGGCAATAATAGTCGACAAACCATCTGTAATAGTGGTATGTTGCAAGTCTTAATATCGTTGCTAATAAATAATCAACCTTATATGAGTATTAATATGACATGTTTTTCTGATTATCGTAGAAAAATCTCGATTGGGTCAAGTCAATAGCCTAGTTACTAGGCTACTTATACATACGTAAATTACGATCCTTACAAACCTGCTTTGCTTCATTTACATTTATACATGCTTATGTTAGTACTTAGGTTATGTGGAATCTAACTTTATTAACTAAGTTTTAACAAAGATACGTTAAACTTAGAATTTTGTTTTTTTATCAATATTAAATTTTATAAACAAGAACCTTATTAGTGATCTACCACGTCATATTTACCAAAACTGGCAAGATGAACAATATCTCATTGTCTCCCGTTTTCAAATGAGTCATATTTCATAATTAAGTATGTATTTGTTAAAACAATTTGCAAAAGGTTAAATGTTCGTCGCCGTCATCACACTTAAAAATTGGAATTGGAAACGGAATTGGTCTGATAAGAACATACCCCTAACTAATAGTAAACAGTTTGACTAAATCATGTATGCCAATATTATAATGACCCCTACTCATATGATACATCGTAATGTGTATGAGTGATTATAAATACACACCTCAACAAAGTCTAGGGATATTTTGTATAAAGTTGTGAAACTCAAAAAATTTGGTTTGTAATTTTGTTTTTTTTTAAATTCTTTTGATGAAAACTTACTTTGTTAACCTTTTTCAACCATTCTAAATTTGAATTTGAAAAATAAAATTAAAAATAAAAGATTTACGCGGCTTAAACGTAGTCAAGTTCGAAAATTTCATTTACCAATAGTAAGTTTTGACTGCTTTTTTGTGTAAAATTTAAGTTTTGTAACAATTTAAACGTTTATTTCGAATAAATGATATTGTGTGCATTGATGTGATGACGGCTAAAAAATAACTTAACGAGGTACTAGTACTAATAATCTACCCCCGTAAACTACAATTGGGCCAAATGTTCAAGTTCATGGACAATAACACCCGTTCGCATAAAGCGCGAGTGATGACGAGCTGATTGCAGGAGCACGATGTATCGATTTTATGCTGAACCACTCAATCCCCTATCCTCAAAACCATAAAATACGCGTAAGACATGTTCAAAAGAAGGGTTTTGGTGATTTTTCCTGCATAAAATTGCGATGGAAGGGGTACTTTTTTTGCATCCTAGTCGGACTTGGAACAATATACCGCACCAAGACCTAGATAACATAATAAAAGCATGAAAAACCATTGCAGGACCGTTATTTACGGATTTTTTAATGTGCTGACTACTGATTACTCACATAGCATTTAAAAACAGATAAATTTTTGCTTATTTTCACTTTTGCCTAAGAAACACATTCATTGTTAGTTTCACTAATTTTCCAAGTTTTTTATTTATTTGAATAAAAAATTATTTATGCAAAAATAATTCTTTTATTTAATTCTGGATTGTAGCCTGATAAATTGTCTTTATAAAAATATAAACATGTTGTATGCTATCTTCAATAATTTTAAAGTTAATTGAGTAAATACCAAATATCCCTAGACTTTGTTGAGGTGTGTAGAATGTTAATTATGTAAATAGGACTCCGTGACGACTCAGCAACGCGATGGAAAGTGCGATGAAACTTATCTGTGTTGAAATGTTGATTGTTACCGATTCATAACGGTACTTGAGGGATTCTGAGAAACTATTGTATAGTTTGATTTATATTTAATTGTTACTACTAATATTCGTGATTACTTTAAGAAGTGTGTGTGATAAACACACTTGAAATTGGTTTCTCTACAACAATATTTCCAAATAATTATTTTTCCAAGAAGGTTTGACAGTTCACGTCTATAAAACAAATAAATCTTGGTACTATAGGCCGACCGTTTAACTCAGACCCCGCCTGCGGTAATAGAGGTGCGCGGGGGGCGAGGACAAAGGAGAGAGCTATCTCTTGATTTTTTGCCAAAACGGCGCCATCTCAGATACTGTGACCCGAACTACATTACATCACAACACAGCTCTAATTTTTAGCTAGCTTATTTTTATGAAATAAAAAGAAGGAAAAATTAAAATTATACCCTAAACCAATCGAAATACCTAGAGAGGTTGTTTTATTTTTCTGGTCAGGCTTTAAATTGTGTAATAATTTAGATTGCATAATTTTTTCTAAGAAAGTACTAGTTTTAGTGCCAAGATGACGCCACCATCTTTGACATTTGTAAATTGTATAGAAGACGGACTAGCATACTGCACTAGTGTCATACTGACATACTGACTAGGTGTCCGTTATGGTAGGGTGTAAAAATAAAAAAAGCATTATCTGTAAATATTTTCTAAGATTGATTCTTACAAATTAATATGTTTAAATCATACCTGTTTTAATGTAAACTGTGATTATTGTAATGTGATTATACTGTGATTTTAATATATATAATTAATGATTGTACAATTGTTATTATTTGTAAATATTTTCTAAGACTTTAGTTATAATTATATTTATAGTTTAAATCAGCCATTCGTATAATAACAAATATATTTATTAAAGATAAAGATTTATTGCAAAACTGTGTATATCAGGTGTTAGTGTATGAATACATTAGTCTCAACAGTCTATCCACATCGGATATGCAAATTATAGCAATATAATATCTTAAAACTACACAAATGAAACAAAAACTTATTTAAGTAACTAAATGTTATTTTTTTCAAAACATTCTTATTTAAAATATTTGTAGATTCTTTAAAAAATAATCAAATTATTACAAATTATGTAATATTATTGTTATTTTTGGAGTCGGTGTCAGCCAACAAAATACGATAATACATAAAGCTAATGGAATGGCGGCCATGAATTACAGATTATATTATTATATGACTTCGACATTAACCCCCTTACTTATAAAAATCTCATTTAATCACTGTTTAGCGAGTTTTTTGTTAGCAAAACCAACCTTAAGCCAAACAAAACCGTAAAAATTTAAGCTAATCAATTGACTAAAATTTAAGTTGCGTTTATGAGTAAGGGGGTTGACATAAAGTTGTTGATTGTTTATGGATTGGTTTAAAATTTAAACAAATATTAAATAACTATTTTTATCATATTTAAATAAATATATTTTAAAATACCTGTGTCACGTTCAAACGTTTTAATATACCTATTTAGTAACTAATTAAAGCTTTCCATAACTTATGGGCGTTTATGGGGCTAACCAGCACCGTCAATTTCGTGTTGTCTACAAAGTCGTTAGAAAAGGCAATAGAGTTTTGTCTAACACATTCTGATCACTTTAAATAGTTTTAATTTGATAAATATTTTATTTAAAACAAACATGGCCGTTTCA
This sequence comes from Schrankia costaestrigalis, assembly GCA_905475405.1. Lineage (NCBI taxonomy): Eukaryota > Metazoa > Arthropoda > Insecta > Lepidoptera > Erebidae > Schrankia > Schrankia costaestrigalis. The sequence continues at coordinate 13,122,153 of FR997840.1, read as the reverse complement.
TTTTCGCATGAGAATTTTAAGTAATTGTCTTTGATTCGTAGTACTTATTTCTCATCTTAGTCTTTAGTCAGTGTATAACACGACATCATATTTCTTTAAATTTATAGTCAGGAATAAAAAATAGAATATAACTATCGTGGCTGACACCGACTCCAAAAATAACAATAATATTACATTATTTGTAATAATTTGATTATATTTTAAAGAATCTTCAAATAAATATATTTGTAGACTCTTCAAGAAATATCCTTAATAATACTTTTTACAATAATTAAAAGAACCTTTTCTTTAGATTATAATTAAGTAAAAAGAATGTCTGATTTAATGTTGCAAAACCAAAATACAACTAATTATTTTTTACTTTTTAGTGCAATTTTTGTCTTTGAAGTCGGTTTTTTTTTGTAAAAACTTATTTTATTTGGCATAGTAAACAACTCGATATAGCTCTTGTGTACGCTACCATAACTGACACCGCTACCCCGCCTCCTCGTCCCTTTCATACCGCAGGCGGGGACTGAGATAAACGGTCGGCCTATAGGCACTCCTTTCCTTGCTCTTACGTAATCTCTTATCCTTTAAGAAGGGTATGTCCTAAAAGTGCCATAGTCCCAGTTTTGACTTTTTCTAATATAAATTAGTCAGATCAAAAATACGTTGGAATGCTGTAAGAGTTTCAGTCCCATTTTTCTTTCTAAGCTACTCCCACAACCATACAAATATCCAAATCTTATCTGCTATACTTAGTGTGATTGAGTTCACTTTAATAAACACCACGAATAATATAAATTTTCTTGGAACATTCAAATCGTGATATTGATTGATTGATCCGTTATAGCTTCAACAGGGAGTAATGAGGATCACGATACCATTTTCTACGTGTTGCGAAATATTACAAGTTTCTCATGAGATACACTTCATTGTTCATTTCGTATTTGGTTTTTATGACGAAAATAACTGTGTGAAATGAACTCTTTGTTAAATGAACTAAATATGACTAAGATTTTCGTAATGATGACAGTAATTTTCTAAAAAGAATCTTGTTAAAGTAAATACGAAATGTTATAAATAAATGTTTTTTTTAGTTTAAAGATTTAAACTTATCCTACGCTGTAACTGCTTTGCCGTGTTTACCACTATAAATTATGAACTAAAAAATATAGTCTGGACAGAACTGGGAATAGAATCAAGAAAAGCATATTTTTCTGAAGTAATTGGTTTAAATTATGATTTTATATATAATTTAATGGCATTCATATTGTTATAACAGTTGTGAACTGATCAAAGTATCAATGTGAGAAAATAACTTTCACACAATAATATAAGCGTGGGAGCTATTTGTATGCGATGTATATAGGCCAATATAACTTCTATTGACTTTTACTTTGTGCAATTAGGTAACGATGATATTTATTTTTACTACGTTATGTTTATTTTTACCAAGTATATTTTTATTTAGATACATATTTTTAGTCTATAGGTTGATAATTATGATGATGGCGACATTTTTTAAACAAAGTTTCAGAAATAGAGTTTTTACTTTAATTTCTTGTGTCACTTCACAATGCCTATTTTTATACATTTTTCATTTTTTTTTATACTAGAATCAAAATAAATAGTACAGTATACATAAAAATAGGCATTGCATTAGAAAAACGTTTGCTTTAATCGTCATTTCACGAAGTAGTTGTGCCTATTAACAGCAAAGAATGTTTTTATTGATTTTTTATTAGCTGTTATTATTGCGTACACAAATATTTGTTATTGTTTATTATAGTTATGTATATGTTACTCTTCTTACAATAACTTCCATACATGAAGATTTGTCCGTGTTTGATTCATATGAATACGGTCGACATAGATTTCCATTGTGACTGACAACTATGGGACCTTCGTCAATGGTTTCATTATGTTGGAAGGTCGTACCCGCTGACGGTCAAAATTATACCATGTTATTACCAAATTAAGTTAACAAATCATTTATATACTCAGTTTACTCTGAAAACAAGTAGGTATTTGTTAATAGCTATGTTGCTTAGTTTTTATAGCGATCGCTTACTAATCCTATTAGGGGCTTATTTCATGGTAAATTGTTAAATATTGAGCTGTATTTATAGTAAATCACTTTGACGAATTATTTTGCAAGTTTAATATCTATTCAATTATCACCTCAATCTCGGAATTTCCCTGACTTTTTACATAAAATTGCTTGCATTTATTTTCCGAGTCATTCCTGAACGCAAATACTAAACGGGTTGGGCTTATATTTTACAGCAGACCTTGTGTTATGTAACAACGCTGTTAATTTCGATTGTACTCAGCTTAACATTGAATGAAACGTTCAATTGTTGTAGTATACGATGTTATTGCACGTTTCACTCTTGATTAACTTGAGAATACGATTAAAATGTCACCTTACTTAAACAAAGTATAATTTATTCCAATATTTATCTATGTTAAAATTTCTTAATTTGAATCAATGTTTGCCTTTTAATAATGTAGAGGTAGTCACTCACCTATCGATTATTAATTATTATGTTGAACTATTTTATTTTATTGTAATAAAAACACCTATTCACATGTTTGCAATTAGAAGCCATAATAAAAAGAGTTATTTTGTACGATATTAAGTTTTTTCCTATTATCTTCAAATCTATCAAGGTTACCATATAATTACGGCGTTATTACAGCTAAATTTATGTAATCATAAACCTTATGGTACATACTTTGCGTGTGACGAATGACGTCAGCATCCCGCCTTATCCTAAGGTTTGTCGTAAAAGCTGATTGATCGAAAGATCGCTGGTATTATCTTTACGAAGACGAAAATAAAATTTAACATAAATCCCTAGTAGCCCTAGTTTTCCTCCGACGCTGGATCTTACTGGACTATTATGATCATCATAACAGCTCATTAATGTCCCACTGCAGGGACAGGCCTCCTTCCGTGACGGAGGGATACTTGGCCTACTAATACCACGCTGGCCAGACGGATTGGTATAGGGTTTTATTTTAAGTTTTCCTTCTTTTTATTTCGTAAAGTTTCACGGATAGTCCCTTAGTCGGATTTTACGACACCCGTGGGCTGAGATGGGGTGGTGACATATTGTATTCTTACTCCGTCACCACACGGAATATTATGATAAAAGTTCATAATTATATGATGTATAATATAATATTATGTAAGCGTTAAAACGTCTACAAATACAGTGGCTAACCGCTGAAGCTTCCCGAGTATAGAAATGAATCATACATCCGCATTCTGAATATTGATTCTATTTACACTTTACAGATTAGGTTTGAAGACTATGTTGTTCCTTTCTACATATCTACTACTGCACCTACAAGTAAAAATAGTATCGCATAGCCACTCAGTGCCATTTGATCCTAAAGACTTAAAACTAACTTTGATTTCCATGTCATTGTTCACCTTATAACTTGAGCAAAGACCGACGATTCCAGCGTGGCACACCGATATTCAATACACTGCACCATCTAGTCGTCATACCTGTATGTAAATGATAAGCTTGCAAATTATGATAAACGCTTTGTTTTTTCCTCCCCGTAGAATTGCCCTTCCTAGACGTATTCTTTAATCGATAGATAGTATGTATTAACTAGGACAGGAGAATAACAGGTCATAATTAACTGTTCTTTTGTAGGTTTAGGGAAACCTTGCCTAAAGCGACCACGTACGGAGAACCCTATATGTCTGCCAGGGTTGTGTAAAATATTTATACTAAAGAAGTATTCTCTCGCCCAGAGTGACGTTCAGTAATAATCATATCGTTTCGTTATAACCGTTTTATATTACACATACGGTGTGTGACAGACAGGTGACGTAACACAGACATGATTATGCTAATATGTTCATTATTACCTCAACAACGTTAAAAGTTATTAGTAACAACGCGACAATGAGTACCATTATCATTGTGACTTAAATAATTACGTAAGTACTACTTACTTTCATACTTTCCTTATTTGTACGTAAAGAGTATAAGTGAATCTAATCACTTACTACGAAGTGTAAATTTGAGAAAATATACATTTGTGCCATATCGTATCAGCTAATACAGGGACATGTACCCATGCTGGACAGGTAGTAGCTCTCCTCCAAATATTTCCACCTTGTGCGATCCTGTCTTCCTCATCCATCGGTCTACAACCGCCTTGATGAATGAGCAAGGCAATATTGTACTGGAATTTCAAAGCAAGCAAGTTATGAGCGGCTCAAGGTAAATAATTAAAGGGTTTGTCCTAAAATCTATACGCGTTAATACCCGATAATATTATTAAAGTTAATAAGTTGCGTATGTGTTTTTTTTTAATACTCTATTTGATATATCTTAGAAGTCGTAGAAGTAATTCAATGTATTATGTATTTGTGACTTTACTACTTCTGCGGATCTCCCAGTTACTCATTGCATAGATAAACGGCTAATCTATTTACAATTCTAATAAAGTATGTGCAAATGTAGATCAAATTCATTATGTATTTGCGCTACTAAGATGAATAGTTTTACAAAGTATATGTACCACGCCCATATAAATGTAGAGCGTATATAAAATATTTTAGCTTTATTAAAACAGCACGACTTGCTTTAGGAGTGGCTATTAGTCTTGAAAACAGTTTATCTAATCTTATCACCGGCAGTCGGAGTGATGTCATTTGAAATAACAAAAATATTATATAGCACTGTGTATTTTGTATCCATGCAGTTTTGTCGATATTACATATTATTTTATGCATTGTAAATTGTGTTGTTTAAGTGGAATTTCATGGTAACTAAAGCAAACTTATAATTGTTACTTGTGTAATCGATTTATTTGTTATGTAGTGTTCTTTATAAAACCTTTATTGTGTTTGAATTGCATAACTTTTCTTAGTTGCTATATTATTCTCATCGAATTATCATTTGGGCGCCAACAGAAAAAGCAACTTCAATAATATTTGCCTCATTTGTAGAGTAGGCTGAACCTCGTTATTGAAATCCCTGTTCTTATCTTTTCTTCGCTATTTGCAAGGCGTTTTTATAAGGTGTTTTATTATATATTTTTTTCTCTGGTAATTAGTAATAATGTCTCTTTTTAATGTTTTTTTTAATCATAAGGATTTCATGGGGAGTTGGCATTTTATGTTTAGTCCACTACTATTCGAACAAAAAACTGTTTCGATAGTTGTTTCGTAATACTTACGTGAAAATAATGATTTGAATAACGGTCATACAACTCAAGGTCACTGGGTCCGTTGAAGTTTAGCTCGTATTATGTTAATGTGAACGTTAATATCGTTGTTTAAATAATCTTTAAAATACTTCTTCTATTATATTCTTTTAACCAGTGCTGTGATAATACATCACTGTCGGAAAGAGCCTCCTTCCTATAAGGAAATACTGACCTACTAATTCCAAGCTGGGCAGTAGAATTATATGAACAGGATTTGTGTAGAGTTTTCTTCTTTAGAAGACGGAGTATATGCATTTTGTACACGTCTGAGTACGTATTCTGAATTAGATAGAGATAGTAAAAAGAGAACTCTACCTACACAAAAATATTTAGTAGGTAGAGTCTGTATTAAAATTTGAAGGGTTAAGTTAATTTAATATCATCATCATCATAACAGCCCATTAATGTCCCACTGCAGGGACGGGCCTCCTCCCGTGACGGAGGGTTACTTGGCCTACTAATACCACGCTGGCCAGACGGATTGGTATAGGGTTTAATTTCAAGTTTTCCTTCTTTTTATTTCGTAAAGATAGTAGTTACGGTTATTCCCTTAGTCGGTTTTTACGACACCCATGGGATGAGATGGGGTAGTGACATATTGTATTCTTACTCCGTCACCACACGGATATAATTTAATATCGGTATTAATTAGTATATTTATTGTTGTTTCAGAAAGTAGAGCGTGGCGTGGTGAGATAGTGTTAGGTCGCGATGACGACCGACATATCGGTGTCCCGCTGGGACCCGTCCATCGGCCACGGACAGGAGATCATCGACGAGTTCGAGTACGATGGCGGGAATTCATCGTCGAGGCTATTCGAACGATCGCGCATTAAGGCGTTAGCAGGTGAGATATTACTTAACTTTAATAATATAATTATATTTATACACTAAGATAATAATATATTGATACTTCTGAACGCAAAGATTTGCATAGAGATAATATTTAACCCAAAACCCATAATGCACAGCTAACTACTTACAAGATAACACATGGTTCAACGTTTTAAACTTCTCAGGGAGTTGTATTTTAGGTGTTATATTATCAGCTGGTCTGTCCGATTTCGGCCCCTCATTAAAAGGTTCAGGAATTCCTTTCTATGTCGAAAATCTTTCCGGTATAGATAATCCTTTTTGTGACATCGTGCATCGGTTACTTTAAACATAATCCCCCTTACTCATAAACGCCTATTAAATTTAATCACTGTTTAGCGAGATTTTTATTAGTAAAACCAACCTCATACCAAACAAATCCGTAAGAATTTAAGTCAATCAATTGACACAATTGACTAAAATGTAAGAGGCGTTTATGAGTAAGGGGGTAAGTTATTAAGCATTTGGCCAGACCGACTAAGTGATGGCGATAGCATTTTTCCTGAACTATTTTTACGCATTTCATCCACTTGTGACGTGTCCATCCTTATTGGTAAACGTATATGTGTCAAATAACTTATCAGACAAATAGATAAGATTTCGCTCTATTGTTGGTATCAACAACGTTCAGTCGATGTTAGTATTTTAATTAAACTTATTATTATTTTGATTTTCGAAATAAATTTTTATTCAAATACTCTATTTTGTTAACTTTCATCGTTGTAGTGAAAATATGAGAATTATTTTTTCTTGCTAGCCTTAAAATGGTGCTCAAGTAAGACGTAGTTCCTCCTCATTGAGTTAGGGCTTCCTCTTGTAATGATACAATATTGCTCAATGCCCCTCAATCGCATTAAAGAAAGAAAGAAAGAAATATTTATTTGCCACAGAAAAAAAAACAATATACACAAAACAGATTACATTAAAAATGCATTTTAGTGCGCGACAAAAAGGTTCAATCTCAGCTTTATGCTTCGTTGTGGGACAACCACAACAGAGCGCTGATTTTCAGTGTGAACCCGATAACGTACAGTTTAAAGACACCAATGATTGAATTTTGACCTATGTGTTCTTAGGGCCAGATTCAGAGACCGCACTTTGACTTTACTTTGAAGGAAAGTTTGACACAAACTTTGATACAAAAACGAGATATAAGGCCCAGATTCAGAGTCGTGACTTTTGTTTCTTTCAAAGTAATCTTCCCAAAGTAAACTTTTCATGCGAAAGATTACTTGTAATGTTTTTCAAATTCAGAGAAAATAACTAGACTTTGCTAAAGTAAAGTCAAAGTGCGTCTCTGAATCTGGCCCTTAATCTCTACACCAGATAACAGCCATTATCATTTAATAACATAAGACTAGTCGAATTCCTACCTGTTTTAATATTGATTTAAATATGAATAAATTTGTTTATTTATAATACAGTTTATTCACTGTTATCAAACGTTTGTATTAACCACAAATATGTTTTTCCTATAAATGCCTCGAGTTACAAACCATTGGCTAATTTTAACACATGGTTATGACACAATATCTATACGTTTTCGAACACTTCGATTTCGTTATCATTGATTTTATCAGTTGTTTCCACCGAATCTTCTTGTTTATCCAATCATAGTCATCTATTTTACGTTTCTAGGCAGCGTGTTTGTTCAAAATTCAGTTATGCTCTAACTTTTCCGTGTAATACACAATTTATGTAGAATCGTGTGAAGTAATAATAAAACCTGCCCTGCAGTTGTTGACATCTGATTCAATAGTATCGAATATCCTTGTCCAGCATAAGAATTTTGTCGCTCTAATTCTTCCTGTCTTTCGCTTGGTACTGTTGGGTTAGTCGCCGCCAGTCGCTGGCGATATGACATCCACAGAGGGTTACGAGCTTATTAAGAGAGGTGTCGATATTGAAGTGCCCGGTCTTGATATTTATTATGACAAAGTTGTGATTGAACTTAGAGGTTCGTAGTGTGTTTCCTTGTGTTTAGTGCTTGTGCCTTTTTTGGATGATTTTGAAAGTATATGTATCAATTTTTGTGCAATGATAAGTGCAGTAATAATAAAGTGATAATTCCTAAGTCGTTTATTGATTAATGTTACCATGGTTTATGAAAATTCGGGTAATCTAACAACAGCTATAAAAGCTTATTTATAGTAGTTAGCTTCAATTGCTGACCAAACTGTCGGAATCTTGAATAGTTTATTACATATAATAATTTAGGAGTAACCTTTATTTATCCTCGAATGAATTTAGAAGTAATATTTATTTTATCCTCTATGTTGGGAGTTTCCCTGCGTGATCAGAAATGAAGAGATCGAGCATTAGAAACAAAGTGACCAGGCTTACCATATTTAAGAGATGTTAAGTAGGACACAAAGCACGAAGGACCTTTTGCTGTTGGGGCATAAAAATTGTGGTAGAACAACCGTGTCAGACGATGCATGGATGGCAAATTTTTCCCGTAGTGGATAGGATAAGTCCACTGTGTGAGGGGTTCACCAGTGTGAACCTACTATCACTATCAAGAAAGGGTCCTCGCAGTAGGACTTTAATGATTAAAATTTGTGTGTATAGCTAAAATGATTTGGTTTTACATTCTCTTTGGGAAGGGCAGCCTCCCAATCGTAAAGGGGTCTTTTACTAATAGTAATACCGAGCCCTGTATTATGTATTTACATTTCTTGTAACTGTTATTATTTATCATGTTTTCAAATACATATAATCGCGAGTAGAACACCCTGCAGATGTAGGCCTGTTTCCGCTCTGAAGCGTGCGAATGCTATTCGATCTAGACAGGTATCAATTTACGCATATAATATTCCGAACTTAATACCTTGGAAGACAATACTTTAGTATTGTCCTTTTGAAGTTATTACGATGTCGACCGGCGGCGAGGAGGGCCACCCTCGCCATCGGAAGACTACGAAGCCACCAATCTGGTCTCCGCTCCGCGGTCGCCCTCACTGGCGGTTAATGTGTTAACATAATTCCCTACTTTATTTTTATCGTTTTCCTTGTTATTCTTATGAGCGTTTATTATGTGTACTATTTTATTAATAGCTACTCAGGTCCGTTCGTAAAAATAAACATTTTAGTTTTTCGCTATTTGTTTCGGCAGCGGTATGGTTATGCTCTAAGATTTAATATTGAACATACTTTAATTTTTTATTCAGATACAATAGTTTTGCACTTCAATCCATAAATAAAAGATTTTTCAGACTTTACTCCACATTAGAGTCAATTGAGTAGGTACTTAGTATTTTAGAAAACCATACTGTTATCATCGTCTCCTATATTTTTTCCTTAGTGCAGTGTTTTTATATTTGATATTTTATCTACCCAATAAGAAATATCGTAAACTATTATTTATTAAATATAATTTTGTATTAACAGACGAACGAGAAAGCGTCCAGAAGAAAACTTTTCAAAAATGGGTGAACTCGCACTTGGTACGCGTCGGGTGCCGTATCGGCGACCTGTACGTAGACATGCGCGATGGAAAACAGTTAATCAAACTGCTCGAGGTGCTATCGGGTGAAAGATTGGTGAGTACTTATTTACATTACAAATACAACTATAATTTTAAATCAAAAGTGTATAATTTTAATCAGAGAATAATTTGAATACTCAGGAGGTACAAAAGTCTAGAAAGATCCAAACGTTTGTAACTATGTATCTATCTTTTAAATCGTAACGCTAAATAGAAATTCTATTCGGGTCGTTACTCCAGTTTTATGACGAACTGGGACTAATACTATAGCTAATCACAAAAGTCTGAAATGTCATAAGCAGTTTTATTTTGCACTGAATATGCACCTAAACAAAAGGCACTTATCTACATACTTTACTCCTTCGTTTGAGCTAGATAAAACTAAATAATTTAACTTTAATAATGTCTTACGAATACGTTATCCTGTAGAAATAGGAAATATAATAAAATACGTGAAAGGAATTGGACAGAATATTTTATGTCAAGCCAGACTATTATTTATTTACACCCAAGAAGTGTACAACACTCTTGAATAAGATATTTTTATTACACATCCTCTCGAAGTAAGTGCTTACCTGCAATACTTATATTATTTGGAATGTTTTAAATGGACACTGAATTTTTATATAAAAGTATTTAAACATTCTACATAAATATTATGGTTTTTACTTATATCTTCCTGTAAAATATTATTTCATTTTTTATCAAAGATACTTACTACTGCTATGCCTCAAGCATAATCGAATAGGACTTGTATTGAAAGCTGGAAGCTTTCGATTTTATTGTCAGATGGGATGGAAGAGGCTCAATGATTACTGTAATAGAATTCTTTGAAATAGAATAAATAACAATATTTAAGGGTGCTGCTGCATAAGATAAAAATATCTCATAAACAAGTTTTTTTGCTAACGATCAAACTTGGGCGAGATTACAACAAAGGCACTCCTTTATAAAAATAATACGTATGTCATTTAGATAATTCTGGATACATTTTATGTTATTTATGTTTTATAAACAAAGATTTTACTGTACAGATTCAGCGAATTCTTTTCCTCAAAAATCATTAGCATCTACAAGTTAGATAGATACTTATAAATTGCTTTTTGCTGTCATATTATATGCGCTGATATCTAAACATGATCCCTCAGGCGCCTCAAGGAGACCTGATAACTACCCAACAAGCAAAGTAATCCTATAACGATTGATTATAAGTCTACCTCTACTAATAACGTTCTTATAAAGAGCTGGTTGCAGACTATTTTACTTAAAATAGCATTTTACAAGTGATAATATACTCAAGAGCATCCGTTTTTATATATCTGTCTTATAGTTCGCTACAAGACTAACGCTTATGGCCTTTACAAGACTACTTTTACTAGTAATAGCATTTCACTAGCGTAAGTATTCGTAAGAGCTTTTGTTTTTATATGGTAGTCTTATAGTTAGCTGCAAGAATATCTTATAAGACACTTTAAAGCATAAGTCTCTTATAATTGTTTGTAGTAAGACTAAATAATCTTGAATAATATTTTGATCCAGTAGTAGCATATTGTAAGTAGAACAGATATTGTAACGTACTTTTCTGAGATTACTATAAGATTGCACCGTCATAGTTCTTGGTCGAGACTTTTATAACTCTTCTTATACTCACATAAGAGCGCTATAAGATCAAAGAAGCTTACGAGCTACTAGATCAAAATCTTTATTAGTAAACATCAGAAATTTTGTTCACTTCTTCATCTTGAGCAAACTGACAGAGGGTTCTGCAATCAAGAATATTTTTGCACCCTTATCCCACCCCGCAGAAAGTGAAGAAGTTCAACATTGGAAAGAAGAACACCATTTCGATGTCGAAGAAAATAATAGTTGTGAAGAAAGTGATTATCGGAAAGAAGAATACCATTTCGATGTCGATGAAGAAAAAATCACTGACTATGAACAAAATCATGAATTGCTTAAAGATATGCAAAGTTGAGCAATAAAATTTAATATACCCCACCTAGCCCTGAATGACCTATCTACTATTTTAAACATAAGGTTTTTTTTTTTTTTTTTATTATCTTTTTTTATTTAGAGGCTTGTGGTCATTTATGACCAAGTCAGCCAGTCAAACATAAGGTTAGGAAATGTTTTACCTAAGGATGCACGGACATTATTACGTACCAACAAAGAAGTGCTGAATATTAAAATCTCCGATCCAGGACGGTATTGGCATAACGGATTAAATGCTTAAAAAATATCCTCCAACGCCTCGATTTCAATACGATTCAAAAAGTAAATTCAAAGATTAGTGTACATTTTCAGGGAACCCTATTTTGTTTTAAAATGGAGGCGAAAGTTATCAGTACTAAAACTGCTACAAATACTATTTTACCTATAATGGTTCTATAAAGCGCTTCATGCAGAGCAATTTTAGAACATGGCGCATGTTCTTATAAATTGATGAAATAAAATTATTACAACATTATTACTAAGTGCTAATTTTCGAGGGGCGTTGTAAATCTAACCAAATTATGGTAGATATTTACAGTAAAAATGAGTTCCCCCAACTTCCGTTCACGTACATCATTACAAATACTAGGTACAATATCCGGTTGTTTGCTTTTAAGGGACCGTGGTCCCTTTTTTGCTTGCAACTTTTTTTTTGGCATGCAAGGGGATATATTACTACTTTAATAAGAAAAAGTGTACTTACGGTATTCGTTTTATTTAATCTAATCACAAAAGAACTCGGAGCAATTAACTGCCGAAATAACAAAAGATACCTATACCGTATTCATCCTTACTTGATTTATTTAGTAAACAAACACCACATATTGCAAATTCACTAGTTTTTACATCAATTGCACACTTTGATATGGATGAAAATTTCTGGAAAGTAGCATTATATGTTTATGCAATAGAAAACACGTAAATTACTTTGATTTCACCACTATCTTTCTTATATTTTAAATAAATGTATTTTTTTCCAACGGCAAATTTCACAGATAAAAATTAATTTCATTATTTGACATTTGTACATTCTAGAAATTTCATAGATTCGTAGGGATGTGTAACAAAAGTGAATGAACGATTGGCATACGAATAAAAGGAGGATGTTTAAATAAATCCTACTAATATTAAAAATGCGAAATTTTTGTTACTTGTTGTTTGTTGTTACTCTTTCAGGCAAAAACTACTGAATGAATTATCCACTGCGAATTAAATCCCATTGAACTAATATGGGCACAATTAAAATCGCATGTGGGAAAAAATAATACAACATTTAAAATGGCTGAAATAAAAGAATTACCTACTTATAGAAGGATTAAGTAAAATTGTCCGTACGGTGTCCAGCATGTCAATTCTTGTACCTTATAATCGTTAAAAATTCAGTTAAGTTAAATTTTGGTTGTCAAATTGTCTTGTTTTTGCTATTGCAATTGTAATCTTTTGCGGTCGTGTTAAAGTTTTATTTAGAATGTGACAATTTGACAAATAAAAGTTAACTTAACCGAATTTTGGTACGAGAATTAACATGCTGGTCAAAATTCATTGAACATGGTCATAAAAGAAGAAGATAAAATGTTAAGACTAGATGGCATATTAGATACAGTCTCAGACGCACCGACCCAGAATTTTGTAATACATGTTCCGATTCCTGCACAGATGTGGCTTTATCATGATTTTTGTTTATATTCTTTATTTTTGTTTTATTTTTGTAATTGTCTATATTCTTACTGTACCCTTAAACCAAGAATAAATGTATTTTCTTTCTTTCTTTTTCTTTCTCTTTTACAGCTGCTTATACCTAAAATAATTTGTAAAAATAATAAATAAAAAATTTGTTTAATACTTTTAGTATTATTTACGACTTCACATTCCTATTGCGTAATTAGAATATTATGTAATTATATACCTACACTGTATAATGTATGTAGCTAAAAAAATTGCCATAAACCGTTCAGTACTAAAAGAACTTTAAGTGAAGATTTCATTCATTCACATCAGTTACACATCTCTAGCTATCAGTACTCTTTAGTCTGCGGTTGACACGACGCCATATATGTTTACCATTTAGAGCAAGTCTGTTTAAATAGACAGTACCTCCTTCGGTTTTTAAAACTTTACTTATAACTAAAAACTAAGTATATTACTAGTGCATTATAAACAAGATTGTTTTAGTAAGATACTTGTTTTTATTGTTAATAAGAGCATTTGTGCTTGTAATTGTGTTACATCAGATTGTTATAGGAGCAATTCAATTCCTCAAGTATATTAAAAGTTGGTTATAAGATAATAATCGCTCCTATAACTGCGCCCAAATTCAGCTTTGTAGTATGCTACAAGTATCTTATAAGAGAGTCTTCAAGATAGCTATAAGAACTGATTTTGCTAGTTGGGTATTGAGAATCAATAAATAGTTAATAGTTTCTCGTGTAGTAATTTTCTATGGTCAAAGTTCAGTCTTTCTTAGCAGCCTTAAAACCTGTTTAGGAAAAGTTTATTATACAAATATACGCATAACAACACATCAAAGTACACTTTGTTTTTCGAAAATGCGTCTTATTACAAGGGATTACAGTATACATACTTGTGTCTAGGTTACCATACGTGCATGTAAAGATTAGCATATTCTAACAACCACGGCGGTTTTAATAATAAATATCATAATTACTCGGGCTTTTTACTTTGCATATTTGCATAATGTTATGCTAAAATATTGGATACTGTAGGTTTACTGTATGCATATGGATGGCATACGGCTTCTAACAAGTTTTTCACTAACTGTATTTGAAATTACAATGTCGCAAATGATACAAACCTAGGTAACTTTAGTAATGATTATTTGGTTTTGAAAATATATTTGATTTCCTTGAACAGAGAGCCTGCAATATGTTACCCTTAATAATAATTCTTACTCGGTTAAGAGAAATAGAAAATACATTTTATTGCATACAAATGTCTTACTCGTGCCAGAATCAAACCAATATTCTAATACATATATTATTATAATCTCGCAAATTATTTCAAATTTATTTCCATTGAAAATGTGCGCCAAAGTGTTGTACTTAAATATTTTTTTTTTTAATAAACTTGTATGTTTTTTTCAGCCTCGTCCAACGAAAGGCAAGATGCGTATCCACTGCCTGGAGAACGTGGATAAGGCGTTGCAGTTCTTGCGTGAACAGCGTGTACATCTAGAGAATATGGGTTCTCACGACATCGTAGATGGTAACCCTAGGCTCAGCCTTGGTCTTATCTGGACTATCATCCTGAGGTTCCAGGTAATTATTATTATATACCTACGTACAATAAAATTGTCTGAAAGAAGAAGTGACAGCAAGAAACTTGTATATATGCTTCTACACTTTATCAGCTTAACAGATTTAAACGAAATTAAGCATGCGGAGAAACTAGAGCTTGAGAAAGGATATAGGCTACCATTTTTTCTTAGTCAAATTACTTTATCACTAAAGAGGAAGTCGTAAAGAAGCCTGCTTTAAATTGCTTCTTAGATATTAGCCTGTAAAGCGCCTTCTAGATTCCCAGCTAACCAGAGCTTATTGAATAGATTTTATATATGGATTTGGAGTACCCACAAAACTCCGATTCCACAGCTTATAAGTCATAATCTCAAACGTACAATATAGGTAAACTTTATGATAACGCCGCTACTTGAAATGTTTTCAATATTTATAAAACGGTTATTCCCCTAGTTACCTAAACAATGATATTATGTTTTTAACTTACGTCTAGCGGTAATATTTATATTGTATTAAGCTAATAATATTTGATTGCAATATGTATTTATTATCTTACCTACTTGCTTATAAATGAAGAGATTTATCTAAAATGTATATTTTTGAAACTAGATATTGAAAGATTTACATGTACTTATTGGTTTTACATCATCATAACAGCCCATTAATGTCCCACTACAGGGACGGTCTTCCTCCCGGGACGGAGGGATACTTGGCCTACTAATATCACGCTGGCCAGACGGATTGGTATAGGGTTTACATGTTGTTAATTAATGTCTCACAATCTTCTATTCTTACTTAGATACTACAAGAAAAAAAGTTAAATAATTTTAGTTGACAAGGCTACACATAATTATAGTTATTGTTTTTCACATCATGTAGTATTGTTAAAATGAGAATGGGTCAATATATCACGATGACCTTAGTTATTAGTCACATGCTGAACAAAGACCATTGAACAACTTGTTGCGTACAATTACAGCACACGAGATCAGTTATTTTATTAATTATGTTTTCAATTGGGCAAAACTAAACTACAAATAATCATCTATGAGAATCTAAGAAGAAAATACTAAAGTCTAGTACTTTAATAAATGTTGGCACTATTTTAGACATTCATGATAACAACCCATATTATCC
Source organism: Schrankia costaestrigalis (assembly GCA_905475405.1). Classification (NCBI taxonomy): domain Eukaryota; kingdom Metazoa; phylum Arthropoda; class Insecta; order Lepidoptera; family Erebidae; genus Schrankia; species Schrankia costaestrigalis. The sequence continues at coordinate 13,106,184 of FR997840.1, read as the reverse complement.
CACTACAGTCGGATTGGTAGACGATTAGGTATTGATTTAGAATTTTAGTTAAGTAGTCTCCATTAGACTTTAATTTAACGATATATTATTCGCAAGATGCACTTATTATACCAGAAGAAACCTTTAAAGCTTACAATTACGAAAAATAAATGACAATAATAGTATTATTTTTGTCATGTATAAATCAGGCATGCAGTTATTTAATTATTAACTTGTATTCAAAAGAAAATTTGCGTTTTGACCCTCTTTGTCTACTTCGAATAAGAACCTTAACTAATACCGTACAAAATCTTTTAGATCCAAGACATCACAATCGAAGAGACAGACAACAAGGAAACCAAATCAGCTAAGGATGCTCTACTATTATGGTGTCAAATGAAGACTGCAGGCTATAACAACGTCAATGTTCGTAACTTCACGACATCCTGGCGCGACGGGTTGGCCTTCAATGCCATCATACACAAACATAGACCCGACCTGATACAGTTTGAGAAGCTACACCGAAGCAATCCGATGCATAATCTTAATAATGCTTTCAACGTTGCTGAGGACAAACTCGGTCTTACTAAACTTTTGGACGCTGAAGGTTAGTTATCATTACACCTCAACAAATCTAAAAGATACAGTATGACGTTTCATATTTTTCAAACTGAAACAACTTTGTTCATGCGTACATTATTCAGTTTCGAAAACCTTTTTCGTAAAACCATGAATTTAGAAAGATTTTATTATTGTATCTAAAAATGTACAATTCTTAATATATAAATTTAATTAAAAACGTTCAAACAACGCAAAATAACACATATTTACATAGTAAATAATATCTAATAGTTCTATTCTTGACCTCATTGCAAAGTCACGTAGTTAGGTTACTGCTCGTAGTGTTGCGACTCTTCGGATACACTTGTATGCAAGAAAATCGTTTACATATACGAAAAATCGTTATTATCGTTAGACACGTAACTAACTATTACTTATAACTAGTACTCGACGTGGTCGAAGGTGACGGGAGGCAACTTATTAAGGTCTTAGTAGTAAATAAAAAAAATCCTAAACATTACTTTTATTTAATTAATTATAATTTAAATAAAAGTAATGTTTGGAATTTTTTTTTCTCTAAAAGTACTAGATCTAATAGTAAGTACTGTTTATTTATTACGACTTGAATATAAAGGTAAACAACTATGGGGTCGTGTCAACCACAGACTAAAGACTGTATTTGACCTTTGAGAAATGGAATTAAAGACAAAATTCTAGAATCTACAAATTATGTCAAATGGTGAAATTTGACGTTGAAAAAATTACATATATTTAAAATATAAGAAAGATAGTGGTTTGATCAAAGTAATTTACGTGTTTTCTATTTCATAAACGTTTAATGCTATTTTCCAAGAATTTTCATCCATATCAAAGTGTGCAATTGATGTAAAAACCAGAGAATTTGCAATATGTGGTGTTTTTTTTACAAAAGGTTCTACTCTTTACTAATAATGAGATTAATTATTAAAGTGTCTTAAAAATCGGATATTATCGTAATCGATTTCTTAAATTTCGGATATTATAGTTATCGATTTTTTTATCCGAACCTTATTATTCAATTTGTCAGAACTGTCATACCGTACCTATTAGATTTGTTGGACTTTAAGTGTAATTTTATAACTCTTCATCGAATTTTAAGCCTCTTTTAACTTTTTGCTTTTTTTTTGGGTCACCCTAAGTCTCAAATAAAAATAAGGTGATCAAAAAGCGTAGGAGAGGTTAAATCTAGTATTATATTATGTGAAAAAATTTTGCGAACTCGTTTATACCTAGCTCAATATGGTATTTAAAAACTAAATGCAATAAAGAAATGATCCATCCATCCATCCATCCTTGCGAAACAGGATTTAAACCCGGTGTTTGTCTATTAAAAATAACATTAATTAAATACTCCAAGCTTTAAAATTTACTTTATATCCAAATATTTCTTCTCATCATTAGAAACTAATATTATTCTTCATAATTTGTAGATATTGCCGTCGATCATCCCGACGAGAAATCGATTATAACGTATGTCGTAACATACTACCATTACTTCAGTAAAATGAAGCAGGAAACCGTGCAAGGCAAGAGAATCGGCAAAGTGGTCGGTATTGCCATGGAGAATGACAAAATGCAGCAGGAATATGAGTCGCTTACAAGGTAAATTTTATTCCTAAAAGGTATATTTTTGACCAAAAATTATTATAATAAACCCTAAAGGACAGGACCATGTTAATTGATACATTTGGAGGCCTATGTTCAGCAGTGGTCGTCAATTGTCTAAAATGATGATTAAACCTCCCATTATTTATACACAGAGGAACTTCTAGATCCAAACTATAAACTAAAGAGAATATTCCATAATAATACAATAGTAATGATACGTCATAGCAACTCTTAATCCAACAAAAACATTTATGTATGTGCATCGACACTGGATTTTTAGGCAATTTAACCTAAATAACACTGAAATATTTTAACCACACTGGATGCAGTATATATATACTAGAAGTTACTAATAGTGACAACATATTTGGTGTAAGATAAATGTTGAACATATTTTTGTATAATTTCAGTGATTTACTCCAATGGATCGAGCATACTATCGAGGCGCTTGGTGACAGAACATTCGCCAATTCTTTGGAGGGCGTACGACAACAATTATTGCAGTTCTCTAACTATCGCACTGTAGAGAAACCTCCCAAGTAAGTATATTAATTATAATAAAATTATATATGATTAAAAAAAAACATTCCCATTTACTGTGTCAGTTCGCGGGTATAAATCCCTCAATGGCATGTCTGTCATGTCTGTGTAAATCCCCGCGACACAGGGCTCAATCCCAAGTGCTCGAGTCGTAATTTTAAGTTTCAGAATCATTCCAATATAAAGATTCCTGACATTACTTATACTTTAGATTCTGAAGTTCTGCATTGAATTCGCCAGACAGACATACGTAAGCGATATCCTTTTTATTTGTCGAGTCTGTTTTTGAACTGTTTAGAGTTGTTTTTTGTAGTACTTTAGAGCGTATAAAACAAAATTATATGACTTAATTAATACATGTTGTTTTAATCCTTAGGTTCGTAGAGAAAGGAAACCTGGAAGTACTTCTATTCACTCTTCAATCTCGCATGCGCGCCGCCAACCAGAAGCCGTATACACCTCGCGAAGGCAAGATGATACACGACATCAACCGCGCCTGGGAACGTCTTGAGAAGGCTGAACACGAACGGGAACTAGCACTGAGGGAAGAACTTATCCGACAGGAGAAACTTGAACAACTTGCTGCTAGGTAAATATCACATTCTTATTCTTTATTTCTGTAGACATATTATTTTAGAAATTCCTAACTCCTCCAATAGTAACAGCTCTGTTTTAGAAGTTAGTTTCTTTCTTTTGGTAATGAATAGGTACATTTAAAGTGAGGTCGAATCGGTACCGCCCTTTCTTAGACAGATGTAATTTTGAAAGAAGGACAAGGAACTGAAAATGCGTAGTTTCATTCCTATACTTGGAATAAACGGTTTACCTATCTCTGCATAGCGGTGTAATACTATCCGCTCGTAACTCGCTTTTTATTACATTTACTAGTATTTTCAACAATATTTTTACATGTCCTTTTTCTTTCTCAGATTCAACCGCAAAGCCCAGATGCGTGAGACATGGCTATCAGAGAACCAACGTCTAGTAAGCCAGGACAACTTCGGTTTCGACCTCGCCGCCGTCGAAGCAGCCGCTAAGAAACATGAAGCCATTGAAACTGATATCTTTGCGTATGAAGAACGTGTCCAAGCGGTTGTTGCTGTCTGCTCTGAGTTGCAGGCTGAGAGGTATGTTGTTTATATATATCTATTGTAACTGATATTTTATGTTACTGTTATAATGAGCTAATGTTTAAAGTTTGGCTAGTAAGAAAACTCTTCTAATGCGGGTCGTCTTAAAACTCTCTCGTTATTGGCTAAAATTCTTGTCAATGCAATGAAAACTAAAGATGTAATATGTAATTGAATATGAATGATTTTATTTATTCCGAGTACCTTACTAAGAATAATACAATCAGTTTTGTTATAGCCTATGAATATACGAAATAATTAAAAATCTTTAATGTGTAAATAGATCTGTAGATATTTTGAAATAAACATTTTGTTACGTCTTTAATGTAATGTTTAATATCATTCTATAGATACTGTATTTAGAAAAAAGACAGTAAAGAATAATGTTCTACAGGTACCACGACATGGAGCGTGTATGTGCACGACGTGACAACGTGTTGCGACTGTGGGCGTACCTTCTTGAGCTACTGCGAGCTCGCCGCGCCAGGCTTGAGCTGTCGCTACAATTGCAGCAGAACTTCCAGGTGAGTCTATATACATGTCGCAGGGAAATGAAAAAACCAGGGATTTCACGAAATCACTAGGGATATCACGAAATCCCGGTAAATGTCGAAAATGCCTTGCACTTCGGCGGCCGCTTCATTATGGTCACAGTTCTAACCTCACCTAACCTATAGAAGTTGGAATCCTTGTGTTTTTTAATCTACAAACAAAAATATAAGCATTTCTTTTCTAGTACAAACGGGATTTCGTCATATCCCTAGTGATTTCGTGAAATTCCTGGTTTCCTCATTTCTCTGCGACATACAAGGGCTGTGCCCCTTCGGAGCAGAATGTACAAAACGCAAAATGTACACGACACGCAAAATGTACAATTCGCATAATGTACAATTCGCAAAATGTACAATTCTCAAAATGAACACTACTCGCAAAATGTACAATTCTCAAAATGTACAAGTAAACCTAAAGCCTTTTTCACAGTGGTGACGATCGATTAAAAACACTAATATCACATGCACAGGAATTGTTAAGTGGCCTCTTTTAAGAAGTCTTGTCTGTTTATCATGTTCACAAATAAAACATTTCTATTAAAAAATGCCGTGATATTTGACCGTTTATAAGTTGTTCTAAATATTGATTATATTCTTGATCGAACAAAACATCGCGTTTCCTTCGAGTTCTTTTTGGCGAATTAAAAAAGTACTTCCTTATTTTTTTTCCGTTATAATATGTTTTCAAATTGGTCTTAAATTGTTTTTTTATGTATACATATTAGGAGTTTTTTTATTTTGTTCGTTGATAATAAGTGTAATTGGACATGGATATAATTTTAAATACCTACCTACGTTACATGGCTGTAGGTATTTCAATTAAGCGCAATGCTTCGCCAACCAATGTCCCGCGTAGCTAGCTGGCCTGTGCTGACTCCCAAGAACTTTACTATATTTAGAAGCGGACCCGCACGGTTATTACGGTAAAAAAAGGCTTGTAGAAGCTTACAGGAGGTTAAAACTCCTACTACTTAGATACCTACTCACAAAAAACTTCCTGCATGCATTTGCTAGCCTTGACTTACTTGACTTATGTTCCTAAGTCCCCTCGATGGGGCAGAGGGCGTCCACAGTGAGTCTCCATCCCGGTCGGTCTTGAGCTTCGCGCTTTATTTCGCTCCAGGTCTTCCCTATACCTTTTACTTCTGCAGCGACAGTCCGCCGCCAAGTCTGTTTTGGACGGCCACGTTTACGCCTTCCTTGGGGGTTCCAGTCTAGGGCTCGCCTCGGTATATGTTCCTGGTCCCTTCGGAGAGTGTGGCCAATCCAATTCCACTTGCGGCGTTTTATCTGCTGGTCGATCGGAGTCTCGCTGCAGCGCTCCCACAGGTCAAGGTTGGAGATTTTCACGGGCCAGTATATTCCGAGAATCCGGCGGAGGCATCGGTTCACAAAGACTTGTAGCTGGCGCGTGGTGTCCTTTGTGACCTTCCACGTCTCACACCCATACAGCAATACGGTTTTTACATTGGACCGGAATATCTTGGCTGCTAGCCTAGTACTATATTGGTGGTAATACAACTAAATTATAAAAAAATAAATTTAACGTAATTTATTAACCAAACCTAATAGAGCTTAGCCTTGGTAGGTAGCTTGGTCTGAGACAAGCATTAAAAACCACTTTGGTTGTTTCGGTTCTTGCTATATACAAAACAGTAAAACACCTTATGTGTGAATTTAGGTTTACTTGTACATTTGAGAATTGTACATTTTGCGAGTAGTGTTCATTTTGAGAATTGTACATTTTGCGAATTGTTCATTATGCGAATTGTACATTTTGCGTGTCGTGTACATTTTGCGTTTTGTACATTCTGCTCCGAAGGGATATAATACAGGCCACAAATAAATAGTCCCAAAGCTGTAAAACCTTTTGTAAATAATCTTTGTGCCTATTTCATGATTATTTCCCCTGTGGTAGAACGTTTGTGCCGTAAAAAATCGAGTAAAGGAAAAATCATTCGTAAATTTTGTGACCAACTGACTATTAGTTTCGAATAGGAGGACAGATGAAAAGAAGAAGAGTATTAGTAGGTTAAGTTCGTAGCCTCTCTCACTGTAAGAGGCCAGACTCTGCCGTAAGACACTATGAGGCTGTTATGATGTTAAAATTCAAGTTTTAAATTTTCTTTATTTTTGTGTATGTTTAAGCAATGTCTCTCAAGCTATATTTTTTTTTCTTGTAGGAAATGCTATACATCCTGGACTCGATGGAAGAGATCAAGATGCGTTTGCTAACCGACGACTACGGTAAACATCTGATGGGCGTCGAAGACTTGTTGCAGAAACATGCTCTGGTTGAAGCTGATATCAATGTGCTTGGCGAACGTGTTAAGGTATTTATTTCGTTTGCTTAAAACTTACTGTTATAGAGATTTATTCTCATTTTAGTAACTTACTACTTTACTAGTTATCCAATTTGCCTTACAATACAGATTTTTTCTTAATTGATTTGAACATCATTTACGTGGTTTAAAAACTTATCACGCGATACTCGTATGTCAGATTCAGACATGAAAGCTTGTTTATCCAAGTTACTTTCTTATGTTAATTATACATGGTGTCGATAAAAATTTGTTTATTATTTCAAGACTTTAATAATACTATCGCTAAGTTTTCTATGGAAAAGCTTGTTTAATCTAATCATGATGTCTAAACTCTAATTATTTCATTATCAAATTGAAAGTCAGCCAAGACAATCCAAATATTGGCAATAAATATCCATACCTAAAATTACTCATAATCAACAAATCTATAATAACTACGTGTTTGTTATAGGTGGTAGTCGGCCAGTCTCAACGCTTCCTCGAGCAAGAGGAAGGCGGTTACCGTCCTTGTGATCCTGCTATCACAGTGGAACGTATACAGCAGTTGGAAAACGCGTATGCTGAGCTTGTACATCTCGCTGTGGAACGCAGGTTAGTTACTTGTCTTTTGCTTGTTGTCTGAAAAAGAATATGAATAACAAAGGAACGATTTCTGATAGAGGAATAATAAATAATACTCCACCATCATTAGTATTTTATGTTTTAAAATGTCGCGTTTTTAAGGTTGTTGTACCCGACAGGGTATAAAATGTCGCCTTTTTAATATTGTTGTGCCCGACAGGGTCCATACGGAACAAAATGTACTCACCTAAAATCAACATATGTGGGTAGGTGGCATAGTTATGTATGGAATGCAATAAAGAATTTGAGTTTGAGTTTTTTAAACAATGTTCACAAGATTTAACAATACCTGTGAACCAATTCGTATAAGATTTATTGAAAATACGATTCTGTCTATGTTTTTTTAAAATTTCAATGTCTTACCAAACCAGTACAAACATATCAATTATTATAATAGACGACGGGCTAATCCAATAACAATTTCATTCAAACAGTATTACTGATTATAAATTGTAGCTTGTGTGAGGCATAAAATATAGCCATGTCAGAAGTGGTTCTCCGTGTGGTGACGGAGTAAGAATACAATATGTCACCACCCCATCTCATCCTATGGGTGTCGTAAAAACCGACTAAGGGACTATCCGTGAATATTATATTTACGAATTAAAAAGAAGGAAAACTTGAAATTAAACCCTATACCAATAGGTCTGGCCAGCGTGGTATTAGTAGGCCAAGTATCCCTCCGTCATGGGAGGAGGCCCGTCCCTGCAGTAGGTCATTAATGGGCTGTTATCATGAGAAGTGAAATTAAGTATTCTACTAAAGTAAGCCAATCTTAATGTGACTGTGTAACAGTAATTAACATAATGTTTATTTTCTGAAACAGAAAGCGTTTGGAGGACAGCCGCAAGCTGTGGCAGTTCTACTGGGACATGGCTGACGAGGAGAACTGGATCAAGGAGAAGGAGCAGATTGTCTCCGTCGATGATATCGGACACGATCTTACTACTGGTTAGTTGATTTTTTGTTGATTTTTTTTTCTAATAATTTTGCAGGCACAATGCGTCACTTGTCAATCTAGCCCGTGATCGATTTAAAAAATAAATAAATTATTTACTAGAATCATAACTACATTTTGGTCCAAGACATACTAGCCTTAACCTAGACTCATCACCATCATTATTATATCAGCCAATACCACCTGGATATTGGCCTCCAAATATTTTCACTTTGCATGGTCCAATGCCTCTCTCAAACATCGGTGTCCCAGTATTCTTAAATGATTGGAGAATGTGGAGATCAGCAGAAGAAGCAAAGTACAGACATATCGTTCAGGATTGCCCAATTAAAGCGGCCATGAGCAGGGCACATACCTTAAAAAAGAACTTGGAAAAGTATGAGTTCAAACTAAACTATAATTTTTCTTTTGCATGCAGCATATTACATCTTTCATTTTGTTTCTAATACGTGACTAATTGAAATGTAATTGTTCCAGTGTACTTGCTGATATCAAAGCACAAGGCTTTAGAAGCGGACGTACTCGCACACGAGCCTCAACTGATGAGTGTCGCCGCAGTCGGTGATGAACTTATATCTCAAGGACACTTTGGGGCTGATAGGATTCAGGTAAATTTGTGTTTTTATTATTACTATACATATTTGTATGTATTATGCCGTAATTTTGTAATCAAGTCGTCTCTGCCTTTTCGGCATTGGTATCGTTTGCATTGATATGCAATTAGTCAAAAACCGTGAATTTCGTGTTAAATACAGACACTCCAATTTTATTTATATGTATAGATTCTGAATAAAAATAAGTCCTACCTGATAGACTTGAAGCTAAGAGTGGTAATAATGTAAATTTAAAAATAAATGTTATGTTATGTATCTTACACACATGGTTACAAAACCGAAGCTTCAAATTATGCGTCACCTATGACTTTATAGTGCTCCTTTTTTAAAAATTATTTTCTAATGGCATCTTTTAGTTTGCGTGTAACCTAAGGGTATTACCACACCAACCGATCGATGGCCGAATCGATACTTTTTACCCTTGATAGATTGATGCTAGATGCTAACATAATCTTAACGCTGTTTCTTTTATCTTTGCAACAGGACCGTCTCCGCGACATCTTATCACAATGGAATCACCTGTTAGACTTGGTCTCGCTACGTAAGAACCGCTTGGACGCCGCAGTACGTTATCATCAACTGTTCGCTGACGCTGATGATATTGACAACTGGATGTTGGATACGCTGCGGTAATTATGAATATTTTATTTTGTAATAAGATCTAGTTAACATCTTAAAGATTCGTCATTTAAGTCTGTCTGTCCGCCGTTATGTCATAGTCATTTTTTAAAAATAAATACCAAGTTTCTTTTTCATTCATTTTGGCTAATTGATAAGTTATTTAAAAGTGTGCTTTTCATACAATCAATCGTAATATGTAATATTTTTTCCAGTTTGGTATCATCGGAGGATACCGGTGTCGACGAGGCGCAAGTACAGAGCTTGTTGAAGAAACACAAGGATGTAACTGATGAACTTAAGAACTACGCTAATGTCATTGAGCAGCTTAAACAACAGGTTAGTTTGTAATGTTTTTATCATTAGTATTTATAAGTGGTTAAAAGACCTCATTAGCATAGAAAAAGACGGTTGGGTTGATTAGTTACAAGATTAAATACATAATGTAAACACACAATTTTCATGCTTTGGTCTTTGAATGACGAGTATTCAAGTTAAATCATTTTATTTATATGAAAGTGGTAAAGATATAAATAACATATATATAAATACACTTTAAAAACATTTTCCTAATGCATATTTGTGAACTCACAGTCAAGACGAATTGACGAATCAATACAAAGTATTGGTGGATTTTAAGAGTAATATTCAAGTCATGTTTGAATTGAGCCATCCGCCACAGTTATATTAAAACTCGTCATGTCCCCCAGGCACAAGCGCTGTCGCCAGTAGACGCCGCCAGCGCGGAGGTGCGCGAGCGGCTGGGCGCCATCGACGCGCGGCACCACGAGCTGGCGGAGCTGGCGCGCCTGCGCAAGCAACGTCTGCTGGACGCGCTGTCGCTGTGCAAGCTGCTGGCCGAGGCCGACGCCGCCGACCAGTGGATCGCAGAGAAGGACCGCATGCTCGACACCATGCTGCCGCCCAAGGATATCGATGATGTTGAGATTATGAAGCATAGGTATGTTTCCTGCGCTTTTTATGTTGAATGCAGGCCACTAAATTGTACATTGATAAATCTTCTCAATTCATCATAATATCAAAAAATTAAAGCCCACCGTTGGACACAGGCCTCCATAAACTTCGACTGTACGTGGTCATGTGACTTCCTCATCCATCAGTTTTTCGCCGTTCTAACGAGGTCGTCGATCCGCCGAATGAGGGGACTCTTCACCTGACCTCTACTCCATTATTCACTCTATTTGTAATAAATGATATACATAGCTTTCATGCATTCACTTACGTACATTTAAAATTATGAATTTTTACTCTACCAATTTTATAAATCCCATTTCCTACTACAGATACGACGGTTTCGACAAGGAGATGAACGCGAACGCATCCCGCGTGGCCGTAGTGAACCAGCTGGCGAGACAGCTCATACACGTGGAACATCCTCAAGCCGCCACTATACAGGAGAGACAGGCCGCGCTTAACGGTGCTTGGACCACGCTTAGGGATAAGGTATGTATTTTTCATTTTCAAAAATCGGCCTACCTAAAGGTTTTGGGACCCAATTAAACAAAAACAATAGGTAATTAGAAAGAAATTGATACTTTGTGAAGGTAGTTAATATAAACAACTATAAACATGAATTATTTCATTGTTGTTTTTAATCAAAACATAGTTTAAAACAACACTTTAGGGGGGTGTGCCGATTTTTCAAGTTGAAGAATGATGCCCCACTACACTACACACAGCACGAACGCGAGTACATTTTGCAGAGTAGAACGCCTTGGAACATGTGAACTATTCATCTTTGGTTTCAGAGGTCGAACTATATGAGCCTTCGTAATACGTAATACTTTAAATTTAACTAGCACTTAAGTTGCAATGGATTCTGTTTAATGTAGATATACTAAAAAATATTATTTTTTATAGGCCGAAGCTAAGAAGGATGACCTGAAGTCCGCTCAAGGCGTACAAACGTTCCACATTGAATGTCGCGAGACTGTATCATGGATCGAAGACAAGAAGAGAATTCTGCAACAGACTGACAACCTTGAGATGGATCTCAACGGTAATTATATTACTTAGATTATGATAACTTACTGTGAGCCCACGGCCTGTCGTAGCAGGAACATTAATCACTACGTCACCTGGTAGTCAAATATAATAGGAATAGTCTAGTAATGAAATGAAATAAAAATGAAAAAATCTTTATTCATATAAGACACGTTAGTGACATTTAAAGGTCATAATGTGGTTTACTAACGGTAAATCGTAAGTAATCGTAACTATATCTATGATGATAAATAATTCTAGTGACATATAACACGTGGATTTTTATTTTGTGAGTTGCATTATTAACTATTTCCTTACTTTAAAATACATTAGATACTATTGTATGAAAATACATTTCTTGTATACTTCGATTGTGTGATTGATATAGGAAATTGCAACCATAATACTCCGTCCATCTATCAACAAATAAACCTTGACTGCTTGACATTGGCCTCCTCCAAATATCTTCAATTTGCGCGAACAACAACATACTAAACAATACAACAATACTATTATAATATACACTTTACTTACTAATGTAACACAATTTTAATTCAACAGGTGTGATGACCCTACAACGTCGTCTTTCCGGCATGGAACGCGACCTGGCCGCCATACAAGCCCGTATCTCATCTCTCGAAAGCGAAGCTAACGCTATCGAAGACGAACACCCAGAAGAGGCTCAACTTATCCGCGAGCGCGTAGAACAGATCACTATTAACTGGGATCAACTTACGCAGATGGTAAGTGTTGTGACAAGAAGAGAAAATACTGTTTTGTGGAACAAGCTCGCTGCAACGATATTTCCGGACCGTTACGACTTGGGAAACTTCAACAAACGAGCGTACTCCCTTTTAAAAGGTCGGCAACGCACCTGTGATTACTCTGGTGTTGCGAGTGTCTATGGGCGGCGGTGATCACTTACCATCAGGTGACCTGCTGGCTCGTTTGCCTCCTATTACATAAAAAAAAAGTCTTATTATTAGTAAAGTCCAATAAACACTGAATAATTTTCCATAAATACTTAAACGAAACGAAAAACGACTTTGTAATATTAGAAATGTTAAACAACTTTTGTACTTGGCTTGACCTTTACATCTTAATCATCAAGACTAATCTCATATTCCTTGATAATTCTTTACATACTTTCGGTATATCATTTGTACTACGTTTTAAACTTTAACAAGAAATGTAATATACTTAGTTTGTTGTCAGGTCAGTTTTACACTGCTGTATAGCATTTCAATCTATCAGTTTTCTAATTTACTTACTCTTGTGTTATTTCTATGAATTAAGAGACAGGAAGAAATATGTTTTATTTGATACTTGATCGATGTATAATTCTTTTACCTAGCTCAAAGAACGCGATTCGAAGTTGGAAGAAGCCGGTGATTTGCACAGGTTCCTCCGCTCCGTGGATCACTTCCAAGCTTGGCTCACCAAGACACAGACAGATGTCGCCTCCGAAGGTATGTTACTATTACTTTTATTTTAAACAACCATTATCTGGCTAAAAAAAATAAAAGATTGTCTATACCGAGTTAGTACTCTCGGCCGAATACTCAAAACGTCTGTTAAAATAAAGCGGCGGGCGCTTAAACTAGAAATTCTCATACAAATGTCTAGTTTTAATTTAATTTAACAGACGTTTGAGTATTCGGCCGTAAGAATGAAACTGGTTAAGTATGTGCCAATGCGGATATATTTGTCAGAGCTCTCTTTTCCAACTCCTATCAGTCTTTGATCCACTTCACTTCGATAGAATAGTCGCTAGCATTATTACATCCATACACTTATTTTTTACTCTCAAAATGCAATTGTAAAGTGATTTAAGACATACGTTAGTAAAAAATTACCTAAAATATCTATTTTCTATAGACACACCATCAAACTTGGCGGAGGCAGAGAAGCTGTTGTCACAACATCAAACTATCAAGGAAGAGATCGATAACTACAAGGACGAATACGCCAAGATGATGGAATATGGAGAGAAGATCACTGCCGTAAGTTTAATTTATTTTTAAGGTGACGTACCCAAAGAGTAAAAACGAGACCCTAGACCGCTCTCCGTCCTTCTGGCGACATTTTGTCGATCCGGCGATTTGTTCATTGTGACAAAATATGGTTCAAACTATTTGGTATTAAAAATTCTTGAATTATTATTATGCACATTTGTTGATTACTAAATCTAAATAGATTTTGTCATCATATGTTGAATAATTGACGACCTCGGTGGCGCGACGGTAGCGCAAGCGGCTGCCGTGCAAGAGGTTGTGGGTTCGATCCCCACGCAGGACAATAATTTGTGAGATCCACAAATTATTGTCCTGGTCTGGGTGTTCTTTGTGTCCGTTAATTGATGTTTGTAAAAGTCCCCGCGACACAGGGCATGATCCCTAGTGCGGGAGTTGTCTTAAAAAAAAATATTTAAGTCACCATTACTTTGTATAGGAACCATCAACCCAAGACGACCCGCAGTACATGTTCTTGCGCGAGCGTCTAAAGGCGCTGCGCGAGGGATGGGCCGAACTGCAGCAGATGTGGGAGAACCGACAACAACTGTTGGCGCAGAGCCTCGAACTGCAACTGTTGCAGAGAGATGCCAGGCAGGCTGAAGTGCTGTTGGCGCACCAGGAGCATAGGTAACGGTTTACTTGAATTTTGCTTTTATTTCGTTGTTTGATTACTTTACGTTTTACCTCTGACATAATCATTACGAGTAGGGTTTTGTCCAAGCTTACAGTTCTAAACGATGTTCCTCTTCCTCAGGCTGGTAAAGACAGAGCCTCCAACCAATCTGGAGCAAGCCGAAAACCAGATCAAGGAACACGAGGCTTTCCTCACCACGATGGAAGCCAACGACGACAAGATCAACTCTGTCGTACAGTTCGCCAACCGACTCGTCGAGGAGAGACACTTCGACGCCGACAAGATTCAGCGCAAGGCTGAAAACATTGACGGACGCCGAAATGCCAACAGAGATAAGGCCATCCAACAGATGGAGAAACTACAAGATCAATTACAACTACATCAGTTCCTTCAAGATTGCGACGAACTAGGCGAGTGGGTACAGGAGAAGAATGTCACCGCCCAGGATGACACCTACCGATCTGCCAAAACTATTCACTCCAAATGGACTCGCCATCAAGCGTTCGAGGCAGAAATCGCGGCAAACAAGGAACGTCTCTTCGCTGTTCAAAATGCTGCCGAGGAGTTAATGAAACAAAAGCCCGAGTTTGTCGAAATCATCTCGCCAAAGATGACAGAATTGCAAGATCAATTTGAGAACCTACAGACGACAACAAAAGACAAAGGAGAACGTCTCTTCGATGCTAACCGAGAAGTTCTACTCCACCAGACTTGCGATGATATCGATTCATGGATGAACGAACTCGAGAAGCAGATCGAGAACACTGACACCGGAACCGACCTCGCTTCGGTCAACATTCTCATGCAGAAACAACAAATGATCGAAACACAGATGGCGGTTAAGGCTAAGCAGGTTACCGAGTTGGAGACTCAGGCTGAATATCTACAGAAGACTGTACCCGATAAGATGGAGGAGATCAAAGAGAAGAAATCTAAGGTTGAGGAGAGGTTCGAACAACTGAAGGCGCCACTGTTGGAGAGACAGCGCCATCTAGCTAAGAAGAAGGAAGCCTTCCAGTTCCGTCGTGATGTTGAAGACGAGAAGTTATGGATCCATGAAAAGATGCCATTAGCGACAAGTACTGACTACGGAAATTCATTGTTCAACGTACAAATGTTGCAGAAGAAGCTTCAATCTTTGAAGACTGAGACTGACAATCACGAGCCGAGGATCTTGACTGTGATCTCTAATGGACAGAAGCTTATTGATGAGGAGCACGAAGCCTCGCCCGAGTTCAAGACGCTTATCGAAGAACTTACCGCGAGGTGGCGAGAATTGAAAGGTGAGTACTTTATTTACTCTATTATTTTGAAAGAAAGATAACAGGTTTATTTACTTAAAAATATGCCTTATTTTTTTCTTTTTATTAGTTATTTATTATTGCCAAATTATCGCATTTATTTTGTGTTATTGTTCTTTATTTCAGCTTACTCGGTCATGTACATTTTGGTTTTAAATTATTCCCTCTCCTTGACTTCTTACTTTCTTGTATTTGTATTAAAATAGTGTTGTATATATTTCATAATTTTATAACAGATGCCATCGAAGAACGCAAGAACAAACTGGCCCAATGGGAGAAGGCCCAACAGTATCTATTTGATGCTAATGAAGCCGAAGCTTGGATGAGTGAACAGGAATTATACATGATGGTTGAAGATCGCGGCAAGGACGAGATCTCAGCACAGAACTTGATGAAGAAACATGAGATATTGGAGCAGGCTGTAGATGATTACGCTCATACTATCAGACAACTTGGGGAGACCGTCAGACATCTTACTGCTGATGAACATCCATTGAGGTAAGTTGGCATGAACAAATTACATTAGCTTTTTTCGTTTATAGAAATAGGATCTTGATTTATACCCATCACCATAACTTACTCTGTAGGTGTTGTAAAAGCCGTCTAAGACTATGTTTAGATGACAAGTACAATCTGTAAGACCTCCTTTAATCGCTTGTAACCTGAATGGCTGTAAAGATTTTAGCAAAGATAATTATCGCTACTATAATGAAAACCTCAAAGGACAACTTTACAACAGTAACTTTTAAATATCTATACTAATACGTCTGACCAATATGGTATTTGTAAGTCAAGTTTTCCTGAAAGAAGATGATCTCTGCAGTACAGACAGTTTTGTTGTTTATTGTACAGGTCTTCAATTATAAATTATCGCTAACTATACTGCACCATACTATTTTCTCGTTTTAGTCCTAATTTTATATTACTAAATTCCTATCAAACCATACATGGTAAATCTAAGCAATAACATAATTCTCTATCCCACACAGCGAGCAAATCTCAGTAAAGCAATCGCAAGTAGACAAGCTATACGCAGGACTGAAGGACCTCGCTGGCGAACGTCGCGCCAAGCTCGACGAAGCGTTGAGACTGTTCCAGTTGTCGAGAGAAGTTGACGACTTGGAGCAATGGATCACGGAGAGGGAACTTGTCGCTAGCAGCCAGGAGCTGGGACAGGATTATGATCATGTTACGGTGGGTTTTGTGTCTTTGTACTTGACCTCTTGTAGTCAATTTGTACAAAAACAGCTCTGTAGGGTTTCAATTTTAAATAAAATTATTTTCCTTTTGACAGGGGACTGTAAAGTCTAATTGTTTAAAAACTCTTTTACTGCCATCTTCAATACATTTAATTATAAACAACTATGTATAATACTAAGACTATTTTATTGATTCGAACCTAAACTTTCTTTATTGACTGTTTCTTTATAAAAATTCTCCGCAACAAAGTGCCTGATCCCTAGAGTAAATCTAAATACATCTAACAAAACTGACTATTATTTTCTGCATAATCGACGTATAGAACTATAATGTATTATAATATACGTTATATGATAAAGAAAGAAGAAAGAAAGAAAATACATTTATTCCTGCAATAATGTTACAGACAATTACAAAAAACAAAACAAAAAATAAAATACAAAACAAAAATTATGCAAAAGCCACATCTGTGCAGGAATCGGACCCCACTCAGCATAATGCTGCGGCAGACCAAGCAATAATGCTCAGTCGCTTACAGCGCTGATTTTCAGTGAGGCCCATTGCATGAGTTCACCCTTGAAAAACCCCCAGTTTGTATACTGTAGGGAAATGTAAGAAAGCACATTTCCTACAGCAGACAAACAATAAAATGTTATATACATTTAATTTTAATTTATATAAATGTATATAATACAATTATAGTATGTAATATATATAGTATGTAAGTATAGTATAAATAAAAGAGAGTATAGTATAAATAAAAGAGATAGTATAAATAAAAGAGAGTATAGTATAAATAAGAGAGAGAGATAAAAGAGAAGAGATGATAACATTTTATTTTACTTTAGTAGCAAAGATTAAACAACCTATTATATCATACAGTTGCTATGGGAGCGCTTCAAGCAGTTCGCTCGTGAGACAAGCTCAGTGGGCGCCGAGCGTGTCGCTACAGCGGAACGTATCGCCGACCAGATGATCGCCATGGGACACTCCGACAACGCGACTATCGCCCAGTGGAAGGAGGGACTTAAGGAGACTTGGCAAGACCTGCTTGAACTCATCGAGACTAGGACTCAGGTCATTATTTGAATATTAACTTTATTAAACATAGATTACTTGTTCTGTGGCGCGTGTTTAGAGAGACCTATGACCAGCAATGGACTGCGATAGGCTCACAATACGTGCCTTGTCATGTACCGCCATTTGCAAACTCTTTGTAATTAATCTAAAAGTACTATTGGGACAATAATCCAATCGGGATAAAGATAATTGAATCAACATTACACATGTCGACAATACACTTTGAAACACAAAATAATACAAGACAAAATATACTTTAAAACAGATGTTGGCCGCATCCCGCGAGCTACACAAGTACTTCCACGACTGCAAGGACACTCTGCAGCGAGTGAACGAGAAGGCGCGCGGCGTCAGCGACGAGCTGGGCAGGGACGCCATCAGTGTCAGCGCGCTGCAGAGGAAACATCACAACTTCATGCAGGACCTTAGCACCTTGCAGCAGCAGGTAAGGAATATCTTTCTCCTCATTGCGTTGTTTATTTTCAATGCCAAGGGTCGAGGCCTCTTCGAAATTTTTTGTCCTAAACTCTTTCGCGCCAGTTGGCTATGTCTTTGGCAGCGTGGGTATGGTAACAGCCGTAATCTCACATTCTTGTTAAAATACTGTAGTTTAGATGCAGCAAAAACTATATTATAGAAGGATATTTAGAAAAGTACTACTAGACAAAGTCTCTGTCTTGCTTGTCATGACCAGCTTGAAAACTGCCAACTGCAACAACTTTAGGCCGGCCGGGTTGGTTGGCATATACTAAATTAATTTGTGTCCCAGGTGGAGAGCATAGAGAGCGAGTGCGGGCGGCTGGGCGCCATGTACGCGGGCGAGAAGGCGGCGGAGATCACGCGGCGCGAGGCGGAGGTGCTGGGCGCGTGGCGCGCGCTGGCGCAGGCGTGCTCCGCGCGCACCAGCAAGCTGGAGGACGCCGACCAGCTCTACCGGTTCCTCAGCCTCGTGCGCACGCTCGCGCTGTGGATGGACGACGTCGTGCGACAGATGAATACTGGGGAGAAGCCGCGGTATGTACACACATTTATATGCTTCTGCACTGTTAGTTTTCTGGAAAAATGTTTCTCCATCTACCCTCCATCTTGTGATAAAATTTGTTGATTACAAGACGAGTTATTTATTCCCAGGATTAAGCTAATATACTTGTAACTCAATGTTGCTCTGTACTTTGCAAGGTCAATCGGTCTATCGTAGTTTACTAGAGTAGTAACGGCAATAAAGTGAATTTGTATTTATCCCATTTAGCAATATTTTCTCTAGATTGTTACAAATTGTTTTCAGTTACAATAAAAAAAAGTCTGATTCTGATAAACTTATTGTTGAGTGTTTGCTAAATGACATATAGGACAATTTTATAATCTGAAAATTATTTGTGTAATCTAAACATTTTTTTTGAGCTTATAATTTGTTACACCCAATAAATTGATGTTTAATTAGTCCCTAATACAGTTTTAGTCAACCTAAAACATACTTTCATCATCCGTTTTTAAAACATAATTAATAATTTTGAAGCTCTTTTAAAAATAAATAAACCAATAAGTATTTCATTTACTCTACAGTGACGTAAGCGGAGTAGAACTCCTAATGAACAACCACCAATCCCTGAAAGCGGAGATCGACACCCGCGAAGATAACTTCTCAGCGTGCATAAGTCTGGGACGTGAACTGCTAGCGAGACAACATTACGCATCAGCTGATATCAAGGATAAACTGCTGCAGTTGACCAACCAGAGGAATGCACTGTTGAGGAGATGGGAGGAGCGCTGGGAGAATCTTCAGCTTAGTGAGTGGTTATTTATACTTTTAAAATGTAACTTACTAGTTAACATATTAAGTCGAAGGGAACCTGTGGGGCGGCGCAGGACCGCGTTAAGTAAAAGTGTTTAGAGAAGCCCTATCTCCAGCACTGGGCAACAATTAGCTGATAATAAGATGACGATGTAATCTATTTAGTTATTTGTACCAGTATTATTTTCTTACTATTACAACTTAGTTACATTAAATTCTCTGTTCAGTGACGGAGTAAGGTTATATAGTGTTACCACCCCGTTACACTCATAGGTGTCGTAAAATATGACTAACCGATTCCTTAGTTTGAAACTCAATTCAAAAATGTAATTAACATTCCAGTCCTGGAGGTATACCAGTTCGCCCGCGACGCCGCCGTGGCGGAAGCGTGGCTGATAGCACAGGAGCCGTACCTCATGTCACAAGAGCTGGGCCACACTATCGACGAGGTGGAGAGCCTCATCAAGAAGCACGAGGCCTTCGAGAAGTCTGCCGCCGCGCAGGAGGACCGCTTCTCTGCATTGCAGAGACTTACCACCGTATGTACTCTGCACGCTTCATACATTTTGAATTGGGTTTGGTATTGCACTCTGCATTTATTTCATTTTGGGTTTGGCGTTGCACTCTTTATTTATTTCATTTTGGGTTTCGCATTGCACTCTTCAATTATTTAATCTTGGGTTTGGTAGAATTTCTTATAGAATAGAATTATTATATGCATGGTTTGATTTTTATGCATTTATTTTTTCTGGGTAAGCCAACTGTCATTCTTTAATTTAAACTTTACCGCAAAGTTTATGTCAAATGTTATAAAGTTAAATTATTATATTTTTGAAAAAAATACTCATCTGCAAAAGTGGTGACATTTTTGTCAGATATTTTCTCTTTCTTTTATAAAGCCTTAAAGGCTTCATTAATAAGCTTAGAATGAAAGTTGGTTTACCTGTTGATCTTTTTATTCCCGATTAACAAGCACTCTTTTCATAAAAAAGTCGTGTGCAGTTGCACAAGTGCTTACTTGTGTAACTGCACACAACTTTAGTAATTTTGCATGTGTGGTTTGGTTTCTATTAATTTCTAATATAGTTTTTCTTATCATTTAGCTCGAACTTCGTGAGGGGTATCTCTTTCCCAATTCCCAACCCTGGGATCAATGTAATGAATCCGATTTCTCCTATGAACCCGAACCTTCGACAAGGTCACCGCTCAGAATAACAATTAACAGGCCTGACCGACCTGATAGCCAAGTTATTGAAGAAATTATAATAGATAGCAACAAATTTCCTTTATCAGAGAAAGTTAAAAACAGAGTACTAAGTCTAAATTACAATAATCAGAATAAAAAAAATGATTCCTATCTCTGGTCCATCGCGAACAATACCAGTCTGTCAACGATTTCAGAAAACAGCACACCTTGTAATTCTCCTCTAACATCGCCTTTATCACCTGAGATATACAGTTCAGTTTTCTTTGAATTCCCTGACCAAAGAGAACAGGCTAACGAGTACCTACAATGTATAGATTTCATTCTATGGGAACGCTTAGCGTACCTGAACATTCATCCGAATGTATCATTGCTTAGACAGAAAAGTAACAGCTCTTCTAAATCGAACGGTAGTTTAAAACGTTTGCTTAGGAAATGGTCAAAGAAGAGTAAGTCTTCTGAGAATGACATTAGAGGTGAGGTTGCTGTGTTATCTTTGCCTGGTTTAACGAGTAGTTGTAAAGCTATCAATGACTTGGGTAAAGAGATAAAGTCTATACCGTTGAGTTCATCCCTCCTCCTACTTTCCCAAACTCGTAATCTTCTATTCCCGGATGGTGCATGGTACTATAACTACTTGGATTGTGTAAGTTTGGTACTGTTATGTATGTGTGTTTGTTCTAATGCTTTATTATGGTACTAACAAGGGATTTTCATTTTATTGCATGATTTTTTTTAAATAACTAGGTAAGTAAGTACCAGTTTTTTAAAAATATGTACCTATATTATGTCCCAATGATGGTGGACTAATTCAAGATTTAGGTAAGATATCCTTCATTATTGGAGTCAGTGTAGTAGTATTTAAAGGCTGGTAAGAAGATTATAACATAAATATTTTGATACATAATTCAAACGTGTTAGTTTTTGGCCGACAGAAGCTGTTAATCTAATGTAGCGTTGAGAAAAGATTTCCAGTTGTCTGTTAATTTGCAATCATTATTATCATATTATGTTAAATGGTAAATAATGACAGTTATATAATAATAATAGATAGTAATATAATAGGGACCATTGCATTCTCGTAAGACAAGTTGTCAACTCCCAAAGTAACACAAGTAAATCTAACATAATTCACCTTACAGTTCGAAGTGAAAGAGAAGAAGCGTCGTCAAGAGGCGGCCGAGGCGGCAGAGCGTGAGGCGCGCGAAAGAGAAGCCGCCGAGGCAGCCGCCGCGCAACAAGACGCGCACGACGCGCCCGCCAGGGACGTAGACTCGCCGCCGCATGGTACGTACACATCGACAGACAAACGGACAAAAAGCTACTGTAATGTAGTACTTAATTATACAGAGAATATATTCGTGTTTAGTCCGGGTTACCTAAAACATTTTTGCAAAGTAATTACTATCATAACAACTTGACACTAGCGTATGTCCGGCTTAGCGTTCCATAAACGTACCCCAGACGCTGCGGCAAACGCAAATGAAAAGCCGCTCTCAAGATAATTTATCATGAGCTGCACAATGAAGCCACATTAAGAGAAGACGATCAACAATTTCCTTAAATAAGGAGTCAAGCCGACATAATATTGTTTAGCAATCTAAAGTTTCTTACAGGAAATTTTTGGGCGTCTCATTAATGTGAAGCTAATCATCAAAAATTTATTTGTTAATAATCACTTTGTAAAAATGTTTTAAGGATCCCGGACTAGTACCTTTTACCTATATTAAAAAAGAAATGAATACTTCCTTTAAGAATATAAATTGAAATCTCTTTTCATAGAGCTCGAGATCGGTGCCATTAGTTATTGTATATTGTTAACTATACCTGTTGTCAAAGTTTACAAGCTACCAAAAATCAACCCCTATTAGAAACAGTTTATCAAAGTGTAAACAAACATAGAATTTTCGTAATAAAATTAACTACTTTAAATATTAATAAGATCTGAAATTCAGTAAAATTATGTTACTATTTTACTTTTATTCAGTTAGTTAATCAAAAACACAGAGAGAGTACTTTTAAATATAAAATTAACATCACTTCGTATCACAGACTGCAATGTAAGCACGCATGCGTAATGTCTTCTAGCACTGAACGAACAGTACAGTTCTAAACTAAAACAATACTCTACGAAACTTCCACTAACTACCACCTTGTAAGGTGAATGCTGGCTTGCATTATGCAATAACACTTTCTATACGAATATTAAGATAAATTAATTAAATATAGGATACTTTTAGAAATTATTGGTTATAAAAAAAGAGAAAGCACATAACGCACTATACAGCCAAAAAGGCTTACGGCATCGCTTGCCGCTTTATGTGTGAATTTTTTTATGCCCTTATTTGAACGCTTATTCATTCGACTAACGAAATCGATATTTCATTATCGATTCTCTTAGCGAGTTGTCTCGATTTTGTTAGTCGATGGAATATAATGTGTGAGAAAGGGCTGTTACTTACCGATGTGTTGTTCACACATGCACACGCGTAGTCGTAAGGAGAACATCCACTAAAGCGGCTGAGAAGGCCCAAGAGCGACCACATTCCCAGCCAGGTAATAAGAGCGCTTATTATAAACCAACCGTTGTAAAAATATACCCGGCTGTTGGCATGAGCATATACGGTAGTTTAAAATGGGTGTATTTTGTATTATGTCGAGTAACACTGCGCTCGGATTAGTTAAAAACACTGGGGTGTATTTATTAACTGTCAATAATTTTTATTAGCTTAAGCTTTTAGTGTACGTACGAAACTTTATTTCGTGTAGGTTAATTTTGTAGGTTATCTATTTTTTTTTCACGTATATAAAGTAGTTGGGGTACTGGCACGAATTTCTTTTATTGCACGATTTCGATATTCTTCACGTCACACTAGCTAGTCTTCGAAAAAGGTGATGGCCTAATTTTTGCTGTTTACATCTTCATGGAAAAACATCAACTACTTCTTTCATTCAACAAATCGGAGTTGAAAACATTTTTTAATATTTCTTTATTGAATAAAAAAATGTTCTTAACTCCGATGATTTTTATTTTTTCTTTTTAGCCTTTATTTTTAGTATAGTATCACACTAGTGGTATATATTGTTTAATACTACATTGTCATACTGTGTCGTCTTAAAGCTAATCACGGTGATGGTTTGATACACTGTCTCATACGTCTGTACTTATCACTTTTAGGTATCATTATTTCATACTAGAATCCCTACTAGTGCGGTGATTCATATACTTTGTTTTGTAAAGAAGTTTAACACATACGGCTAAAGTTCTTTACAGAAATTTTCATTCACGTTTCTGTATTCTGTACTCTATATCCGGATTATTGAATATGAAAAAAGTTTTCTAATACTTTTTTTGTAATACTTTTATTTAGTGATGTTTAATAATAGACAGGCACTTGATGAAAAACTAATTAATGCCTGTAACCTGTTTATACTATCTTGAACTTGCAAAATAAACTTTAAAAGTCATTGTTTTAAGTTCAAATATTACTGGAAATGGAATAAAATTATTTATTAAATTAATTTATATACTTTTGCATTTAATATATTGTTTTAACAGTTTGAAATATAGTATTCGAAAACTTTCTTCGTATCCAACTAACCCGAAATAAAGGTACTTGGTTATTGGCATTAGTTTTAATTTAAAAAATATATAAATATGTAATATCATGTGCCACTAATAAGGAACCTAGATGCTATATACTCGTCTATATACTTTGTTATATTATGTATTATTATTAAAACTATATGTTACTGTGATCTGTGCTTTCTCTCTCCAATTGAAGCCGACTTCGAGCAAGGTAGGTATCTCACCTGACCGTATTTACTAGCTTCACATTCTTTTGCTATTTCTATATTTGTATAAAAACGCTTTGTACAATACTCGCCAAATAACTTGATCGGCCAGAAGTTAGCTAAGAAAAAAGTTAGCGCATGACAGGAATAAATAAAATAGCCCCTCCCCCCTCCATTTAGTTCCATAACTGACATCTGCGCAGGCATCTGCATCAACTTCAGGCCGGTCCAGTTAGTTTACGCTTGCTGTAATATGGCTTCCTTATATATAACTATTATATCCTTCATCATGATCACACAGCTTAAAACGCGGGTTTTATGTCCATTTATTGCTTATTTAATCCATGGGGTTTTAATGTGCTTCAATAATTTATTAAGCGGATTTCACTAATTAAATATTAAAACTTAGGTAGGTTACGATAGTTTAACGGTTTTCGTGTTATAGACTTTTCTTTTAACTCAGTAATAATTTTAGGTATGTTTAGCATGTGATTTATAGAATTAATTATGCGGCTAGGTACATATTTTATTAACAGAAGTTAATAAGAATACAGCCTCTTTACATAAAATACAATAGTTTAAAGAAAGAAATGTCTGCCGTGTTGATGTTAGACAATTATTAGTGTAATTATACAAAAATAGTTGTTTTGAGTGGGACTTTCTTTGTGGGCGTCCATAAGAGAGTTGAGATGCCTATTTTTAAAAACAAATTATACTGAAGGGATGATATCTTACTTCCTGATGTACCATTTACTCAATCAAATCCTGTTTTTTCATGTAGTCTTCTGATCATTTACCCCCATCTAAGACTCCCATAATTATGTTAAATATTCATTATGTTATATTGTACCAAGTCGCGAGCATGACATGTAGTAGACAAACTTGCATGACATGTACGTCAGCACGTAGTACGTAGAAGGTAACTAGCACGTAGTGTGTAATATGCGCATGCAGAACCGGAACCCGCATCACCCGCTCCTGAACCCCTTGCCACGCCTGTAGCCGCGCCCGCCGACTCCCCGCTCCGCCCCTCGACCTCGAAACAGACGCCCGCAAAACCTGCACGCCTCTCCAGTGAGTATTTTAGTTAAGTAGTTGGTATAGTATGTAGTTGTGTTGGTGAATTGGTGTAATCACATGGGCTTTTCTCATTCTTTAAATATTGACATAACGCCATCTAGTCTCAAAGCAAGCAAACATTTTACTATGTAGTACTAAATAAATTATGAATATAATATTTGCATATTGTTTGTAAATCATCATAACAGCCCATTAAGTCCCACTGCAGGGACGGGCCTCCTCCCGTGACGGAGGGATACTTGGCCTACTAATACCACGCTGGCCAGACGCTGTTTGTAAATACGTAGATATTATACAAAGATGTGTATAACGTTGGGATTATTGTCAAGTTGATTTTTTAACCTAACTACTAAAATTAAAGTCATAAAAAAGAAAGAAGTGTCATCTTAATATCATTATTACTAAACCTTAAATTACATATTAATTTATGATAATAATGTAGTGTTGATTTGATTTCCGTGTTACGGAGTAAGAAAACATTAAATCTCCACCCCATCTTGTCTCAATAAAATCTATTATGTCTTATGTGGTTACAATGATTCACCAAGTAAAATGTCAGAATATTTGTTTTCGAGTAACCTTGTCCACTAATAAATTGAAGTTTTATACCATATGAAGATTCCGTTCTTAGCTGGGACCAGCAAATACTTAATGGACAAACGTGTTCTACTGAAAAAGAAATAATTGTACTTCTCAATTAAATGTTTCTAAACTGGTTACTTGAGAATAAATAATCTCACTAAATATGATTAAAATTTGGCATATTTTCCCAACAGTTAGCCTGAAAGCCATATTAAATAATATTATTTTTTCTTATTTGTACTTATGTATATTTTTAAAAGGATTCTTATTTGTACTTATGTATATTTTTAACCTATTACACACAAGAAATGGTGTGCCAAATTTGAATCGTGATACCCATAGATTAGTTTACCTGCTAACCTGTAGTTAATATTAACTTTTATATTATAAGATGTATGCGAATGTATCATATACGATGCATGATCTCTAACATCTGTGTTTTTGTTACCTACATGTGTTCAATCTCATATAATACACAAAAAAAAATAGAAAGCATGAAACCGCTTATTGTTTTTCGCTGCGACGCCGTTATGTTTTATGTTGCTTTGATGTTTTATTTTTTTTGTTTTTTCCCCCTTTAACACCCTCAAAAACCCATTTTTTTTACTACATTCCATAAATTAAATAATTAAACCTACAAAATGTCCTTCGCACAATCCCCTTGCATCGTTTTAATTATCACGTACCTTTTGAATCCCCATTCCGTGTCCTTTATCCTTCACCGCGGGCAGCTCCTGGTACTAGTTCGACGCCTGCAACGCCATCTAGTTCCGGTAAGGTGAAGTCGCGATCACGAAGCAAGTCGCCCTTCAGAAGCTTCAGATGGCGCACCGCTAAGAAACTGCTGGCTGGAACACATCACAGCGACGATGAAGGTATACTGTGTATATTATTACGGTAAATGGATTCAGGCAAAACTGTATGTCGAGGTAGGGTATATAAAGTTATCACTGGAAATACATGCTATCGCCATGTTGAAGGACGACCAGAGTCAAAATGCAGTTAAAAAGATTTGAAATCACATGATCAAACTGACTTTAAATAAATAAATATAATTCAATTACTTAAATAACTTACCTACTAGTAAAATAAATCTTAAGTATCCCTAATATTATGACATAAATATGTTTAATTTCTACACTGTAAAACATATTTTGCCCTTTATAATTACCCTTTATCTTGGTCTAGTGAATGTAGTTACAAGTTATACATTTACGTCAACAGAATAGAGATATTTTTAACAAATGTTACGTTAAAAGTAGTTTTATGCACATGTAACTGCAAAATGACTACTTCAACTACAAAAATAAAACTATCAATGCAAAAAAGACTACTTACCTATATTGCAAAAAAGACTACCTATACTGCAAAAAAGACTACTTAAACTGCAAAAAATAATCCAGCGTTTTCATAAGCCAGTTTCCATTTACCAAATTCCCTGCCTGCCGTTTTTATGTTATGTTACGCGTTTCAACGCTTTGTGTGCTACAGCTCTGTATGTTTAGCGCATGTATGGTTTTTTTATTATCATTATAAGTGGAACGTACGTGAAATAAATATACATTATCATTTGTTACGCTTTTATTCTAAATTTGTTAGGTTAAGACGGACATGACCGCGTATCAAACCTAGCCGTTAGATTTAGAATTATTTTTATATAGATGTTTAGATGTAACTATGCTAGATTATTTTTATACCCTTTTGGAATTTAATTTGTGACTAGATAATTTGTATTAAGTATTATTTCTAAAGAGCCAAAGTTTTTGACCATAGCTTTGTGTTTAAACGAATTTATATTTTGTTAAACTTTTTAGAAAAAAAAGGAAATACCTATTACATCCTTACCTATGCTAAAATGCTTCAAAGTAAAGTGTAGGTTTATCTTATTTTATTTCATTATTGTCTTATTTTAATTAGTAAGTAAAATTTTGAAAAAAAAAACGTAAAATAACTAAGTATAAATAATATTAGCGATAGTTCTAGTCACATTTTTCTAGTCAAAAATTGGTTCTAGTCACAAATTTCTAGTCGATTAGTTAAATTAGTTCTATTTTTAAATTCCAAAGGGGTTACGTAATATTTTGTTTTCAAACTAGTGTTTGGACGTTGTGTACTATAGTACTATTATGTGCAGAGGGTGCTAGCCCCGCGAGCGAAGACGAAGGAGTTGAGGGAACATTGGTGCGCAAACATGAATGGGAGTCGGCCGCCAAACGGGCTTCCAACAGGTACTTTATTTTCTTTTATTAGATCATATACCAATTTATAATAATATTCGTCTCCGTGTGGTGACGGTAAGAATACAATATGTCACCACCCCATCTTATCCCATGGGTGTCGTAAAAACCGACTAAGGGACTATCCGTGAATATTATCTTAACGAAATAAAAAGAGGGAAAACTTGAAATTAAACCCTATACCAATCCGTTTGGCCAGCGTGGTATTATGTAGTAGGCCAAGTATCCCTCCGTCACAGGAGGAGGCCCGTCCCTGCAGTGGGACATTAATGAGCTGTTATGATATGATGAATAATATTCGCCCTCGACCTACCTAATCGTTTTTGGATTGCAGAATTTACCTTAGGTAGGTAATCACAAATTTAAAAAAACCTTGTACATATTACTATGGGTTTTAGACTACGAATAAAAACATATTTACAACTCGCGCAATCTTACCCAGCTGGTCTGAAGCTTAGCTTTCAAAGACGTTCGCGCATGTACAATAACTAAGAAAACACCAGCTTCCTGCCCTTTAGTTCAAAAATGTTTGCGACAACTGCAAGCTAGGCAACTTAGATTCTGCTTATTGTACACACACTTCAAATGAGAAACTCAGAAGAGAACCCAAACGCTGATAAAGAAAAATGCAAGGCTAAATTCTTATCCATTTTATTCGCGTGTTTCAGGTCATGGGACAAAGTGTTTGTAGTAGCGAAGGACGGCCGCATGTCGTTCTACAAGGACCAGAAGTCGTACAAAGCTTCGCCCGACGTACACTGGCGCGGAGAACCGCCGCTAGACCTCAACGGTGCCGTTGTTGAAGTCGCCGCTAATTACACCAAGAAGAAGCACGTTTTCCGTCTAAGGTACTGTGTTGGTTTTTAATTTGATACACACATATACCAGCGTTTATCTAGGAGTATTGACAAAAAGTCTATAACACACCAAACTATAGGCCGACCGTTTATCTCAGTCCCCGCCTGCGGTATAAAAGGGACGAGGGGGCGGGGTAGCGGTGTCCGTTATGGTAGCGTACACAAGAGCTATATCGAGTTGGGTCCTATGCCAAATAAAATAAGTTTTTACAAAAAAAACCGACTTAAAAAAAAATTGCACTAAAAATTAAAAATTAATTAGTTGTATTTTGGTTTTGCAACATTAAATCAGACATTCTTTTTACTTAATTATAATCTAAAGAATTGGTTCTTTTAATTATTGTAAAAAGTATTGTTAAGGATATTTCTTGAAGTGTCTACAAATATATTTATTTGTAGATTCTTTAAAATATAATCAAATTATTACAAATAATGTAATATTATTGTTATTTTTGGAGTCGGTGTCAGCCACGATAATTATATTCTATTTTATATTCCTGACTTAAAATTTAAAGAAATATGGCGTCGTGTTATACACAGACTAAAGACTAAGATGAGAAAGTACTACGAAACAAAGACAATTACTTAAAATTAAAAACCATTTAAAGTGATACAGAACTTTATTGCCTTTTCTAACGACTTTGTAGACAACATTTTGCATTATTGATCCTATTTGCGAATTACGATTTTTTTCAAATGACGGTGCTGGTTAAACCTATATAAACGCCCAAAGTTATGGAAAGCTTTAATCAGTTACTAAATAGGTATATTAAAACGTTTGAACGTGACACAGGTATTTTAAAATATATTTATTTAAATATGATAAAAATAGTTATTTAATATTTGTTTAATTTTTAAACCAATCCATAAACAATCAACAACTTTATGTCATAATGTCGAAGTCATATAGTAATATAATCTGTAATTCGTGGCCGCCATTCCATTTGCTTAGATATTACTTATCGTATTTCGTTGGCTGACACCGACTCCAAAAATATCAATAATATTACATAATTATTATTTCATTATTACATAAAAATGAAAAACCATTTTTTTTATACTAAACACGGCAATATGACTATATCGAACCTGATGGAAAGCGCGAGTACAGTCCACAAATGAAGCCAACGGATAGAAGTCCAAAAACAACTTCCATCCGTCGTCATCATCTTGCCGGTTTGGCCAAATGCTTCTTCACACTGCGTTTGAAGTACCCAATGTCATATGATGGAGGAAATACGTGAGCCGGAAGCTGGTTCCACAACTTAATGGTTCGGCATAGGAAGGAATTCCCGAACCTTTTGGTGCGAGCCGATATCTGACAGACCATTTAACCATTTCTTTTGAAAAAAAAATAATTTTAAAAATAATTGCCTTTTTTATTTTGTGTCTTATTTACAATTTTATTGCATAACACCTTCCTAGTTCAAAATAGTGATTGCTGCAAAACCCTCTAAAACGGTATCGGTTATTTTCAAATTTCACTAAAACCTAAAGTTAACTTCTAAGTCCCCTAAAACGAATCTATTTTTTCAAATAACCTCGTTTTTCAAATTGTTTTTATTAAAGGAAGATGTTTGTTAGGATTGCTAGATTACAATAATAATATAATGTTAAAAATCGTACAGAATTAAGGTTGTTAGTAAGTTTAAGATGTTTTTCATGAATTGTCGACATTTAAGAAAAAGCACTTTTGGGGGTTTTGAAATTATATGACTCATATACACATTAAAACAGGTATGATTTAAACATATTAATTTGTAAGAATCAATCTTAGAAAATATTTACAGATAATAAGAACAATAATAAGAGCTTTTTTTATTTTTACACACTACCATAACGGACACCTAGTCAGTATGTCAGTATGACACTAGTGCAGTAAGCTAGTCCGTCTTCTATACAATTTACAAATTTCAAAGATGGTGGCGTCATCTTGCCATTTAAACTCGTACTTTCTTAGAGAAAATATGCAATCTAAATTATTACACAATTTAAAGCCTGACCAGAAAATAAAAAAACCTCTCCAGGTATTTCGATTGGTTTAGGGTATAATTTCAACATTTCCTTCTTTTTATTTTATAAAAATATGCTAGCTAAAAATTAGAGCTGTGTTGTGATGTGATGTAGTTCAGGTCACAGTATCTAGATGGCGCCGTTTTGCCAAAAAATCAAGAGATAGCTCTCTCCTTTGTCCTCGCCCCCCGCGCACCCCTATTACCGCAGGCGGGGTCTGAGTTAAACGGTCGGCCTATAGTGATCCTTCTTTCCAAATTGATTTTATTGTATTTAAAATACGATCCATCAAATGTAATACAATCATGAAAAAGTATTCGCTCAATTCGAAATTGAGTTCATTACTCGCTGCGACCTTTGAATTGGAACAATCTTTCCGGAATTGAAGAATCTTTTCTTGCCATTTTTTTGTGCAAATGTTAGAGACGCTCCGGCAATATAAACCAGGAAGCCTGTGAAAATACAATTCTCATTGCTTGTTTTATCCGAAAGAGTCATGTCTACTTGAAATTATACACTAACTTCTCATCAAAAAAATCGAAACAGTGTGAAGTTTGTGTTTTGTAAGGATTATCTGAAAAATGTGTATATTTAGGAATATGTGTTATAATTATATCATTTAATAGGGAATTTAATGAGGTTTTCAAATAATGATGTTAATGTTCTAAATTCAAATTAATTTTTCATAGATTTCGTATTTTGTTTAACAAGTAGTTTTTACCCTGTACGTAGTTTGACGGAAATTGATAAAATTACGCACGTAAATAAACAAAAAGCTAGAAAACGTTTATTTAATAACTCCGATACTATCCCCGCCCTAGCATTACTGCTTCTGTACGGTTTTTCATCGATCGAATGAGAGTCACGATCAAAAACAGTGGCGCTCTATTCCATTCCTCTTTGATTGCATTTTATAGCTGGCTAAGTGTTTTTGAGGCATGATCTTTTACACTAATTCGTCTTTTTTATTCATCCCATAGATGTTTAATCGGATTCATGTCCGGGCTTCTTGCTGGCCAAGCTACAATAGAGATATCGACTTCACTAACATAATCTCTTACGACGCTCGCGGTCTTTGCCCTAGCATCCTCGTACATAAATGTCAAACCGGGGTCAAATAAATGTGTATATGCCATCAGAAGAGGTTCAAGATACTATTCGATGTACCTATGACTGTTAAGAAAGGGCACACGAGACCCAAACACAAAGACAAACTCTGTCTTGTCGTTGCCACTAATTTCTCCTCAAACAGTCCATGAACCGCCACCATGGATGGCCTTTTCTTTTAATCTTGTATGGTGCAAAGTGTTTTCCATCACTTCTGTAGACCTTAGTCCTTCCATCGTTACCATACAATACAATTTAGCACTCATAAAAAAGGAGGAACTTGTTCCACTTGATGTATGACCAATTTAGGTAATTACGTGTAAAGTTAAGACGCACTCTTCGATGAACTGCAGTTGATTTCTCCCTATTAGTTGGCTTGTAGAGTACTAGTCGACGTTTCTTCAACCTTCTTCTATTTGTAGAGTCACTTACATCCATTATAGGTTCATCATGAAGCTGCTGCTGCGGTTGAAAGACATTAAGGCGTAGATTTTGTAAGAAAGGTGTTACTATAAATCGATCTACTCGGTCAGAAGTTACCTGTTTTCTGCCAGATCTCTAACGGCGCGTGAGCAAACCAGTCTCCTGATAGCGTTTGCAGATTCTGTGAAAAGACGACATACTTCAAGACTTGTTACCTATTAACAAAAATACTTTGTATACAGATTGGCAGCGGGCGCAGAGTTCCTGCTGCAGGCGCACGACGAGGCGGAGATGTCGGGCTGGCTGGACGCGCTGCGAGCCCGCACGCTCGCGCCCGCCCCGCGCTCGCACACGCTGCCCGCGCACGCGCCCGCCAACACTGAGCCCAAGCGACGCTCCTTCTTCACGCTCAAGAAGAAGTTAGTTCCCATTACCGTCTCATTATTCGCGCCTTGACTCACTAAATAGCGTCAGGACTTATTGTTATTGCTTACTATACCCTTTCCACTATATTTAACGACATTTGACAGGTTGACGTTAGTGACGTTCAGCAGTATCTCGAATGTAATGCCATCCGATTGTAAGCGATTTCGCGATTTTTCGATTTTTCAAATTACTTTATTTTAAACATTTGGATCCTTACATCAACTTACATTATCTTTTTATTACTGTTTCTTTCTTTATCTATCTTAAGAGAATTAGCCTATAGCTTAATATTATAAAATTATAGTTAGCTTAAGTATTATTTAAAATACATAATTTATCGTGACATATTCGCGGATTATAGCTACATTTTATAAACGTATTATGAAGAGTTCAGGTTTATTCATAGCATTTATTTCTACCGATTATTTGTAATTTGTTTATAATGGTGGTAATCGTTATGAGTGTCCATCACTAAGTAACCATGGTAACTGAAAAAAATATGAATACGTCTATGAAATACAATATTATTTGTTTGAAAAATAAGCAGAAGTATTACGAAACTTCATGGACGTGAACTGTCAAAAAGCTAAACTTACGCTGGAAGGGGTATAAATGATTTTATCAGGCCAATTTCCGTAACGATATTATTTAAAAATTTTGTGTCAACTTCGCCTAATCTTACCTAGAATTTGATGAATTTGACGTTCGAGGTTTCGTTAAAAATAAATGATAGCCGTAGGCATTATGGTTATTACTAAAAGCCTAACAAAGTTGAACTAGTAGCAGAGGAAATATGAGTTTTTCAGCAGGCGTTAATAATCCTTAAACCAAATCCTTTTGCCAAATAAAATGAATGTCTAAAGGTTTTGCATATGTTTTTGGGTTGCTTTGTGTCAGTAAGATGTGGGAAATAACTGATTCATATAGTCGATAAAGATACGACTCTTTTTGTGCTTTTGACTAATATGTAGATGCTTACTTTATTCCTTCTCATTTTGGTTTAGTGTCTTTTCTGTTAATCTTGTGAATGTTAAACATTACATCAATGTATCTGTCCGTGTCTGTTTCAGCTAAGTGTGTGGGTGGCGTAAGTTTCCTCATTAAGCAGACGCGGCCCCTCGCGGCACGTTCAGTGTGCTGCAGTACGTGGCACGCGCGTGCCCCGCACGACGCACGCACACGCCACGCACGCGCCGGTCGGACGGGCGCCGCTCATTTCTCACGACGCTTGCTTATGTAAGCTTTGCTAATGACGAAATTATGTCGACTCGCGGCACTATCGACTGTCATCAGAGTTAAATGTTATTATTATTATTAATATTATTTTTTTGTTGCGTACGAGACGTTAATTGAGACTGTTCGGTATCTGAGTGTACGATCGTTCGCCTCGTAAACCGTATTTATTATTCGATACTCGTATCGATTAAAGATATTATAATAGATTTTATCCGAGTATGTATGGATCCCACCCCTCGAACGTGTAATTGTTATGATATGAAAACGATTAAATGATAAATTTAAAAATACATATTATTATTATAAAATTCTAAATGCGTCGCTATTTATACATAGATAATTTTAGTGTTTAAATTCAGATTGAGAATATATATATTTTAATTATTTAATATATTTAAAAATGAAAGCTAGCGTTATAATGTAAATTCAGTTGAACTAGAAATGTATGTCGTGCGATTTACTAATGTTTCAAATTGTAATAAAGTTTAAATAATATTACTTACGACCAATATTTCATTCGACGGAATTTGATCGCAATTTGATAATGGTAACATTAGATAGGAGTACAAGAGATTGTAACCGCATTTACATTCAATAGACGACTTCCCAGTGGATTGATGTTTTTAATATAATAATTAAAAAAGCTTTGCATCGTCAGAGCTAACACAATATAACGTAAATAAAATGTATTAGAATATAATTTTCTTTATAAAGTGTCTTCTCTAAGAGTGTGTCGCCGCTGTCCGCTTGTAAACGCCGCATTTAATATAAAAGTTATTAGATTGTCGTTAGCTCGAGGTAGAGTTCGGTGTAGAGTAGAGGGGAGGAGGGCGGACGGCGACGGTAACACCATTACGTAATACGACTTGTAAGTATGCTTGATCGCCTCATAAGTGCTTCGAATGACGTATTTCTTATTATGAACATTCATTCTTTAAGGTTATTTTACTGCCAATGTTCACAAATTGTTAATTTTATAAGTAATTAATAATAAAATTTCACATTTTATAATATAACGTACACACATTTTTAGTTCTATTCATTGTCTTATGAGTAGTGTAAATTTTTGACAAGAGGTGGCGCTCTCGCGTCGCCTTACTGTCGCATCGTTTCACTGCATGTTTAGTATACCTATGTTTATACTTATTTTATTAAAGAACTTTCTTTATTGATGAGAATATAAAATAAATGATGTTTTCAAATATTTGTGTGGTTTTATTTTACTATTTTCGCTACCTTTATACGCCCTATAAGAATACCTTTAAAGTTCCCGTGGTGACATATTATCATGTAGAATCTACTGTCACAATCCTATCTCATCCTAAATGTGTTGTCAAAGACTACAAAACATCTAGTCAATATACAAAGTAGAGAAGAAAAACTTGATACAGAACCAGATATTAAACCCTCTGTTCATTGTGGTTTATGTAGGCCACCATAATGCGGGTTGCACACCAAGAGCTAAGCTAAGTTAGTTTAGCTTAGTTAAAAATTAGTTTAAAATTAGCTTAGCTCGTGGTGTGCAACCCGCATAAAAGAGGACGACACCTTGTCATGAAGTGGTAGTCCAGCAAGAGCTCTAAAGAAGAACTAAAATGAATGACGGTTAACTTTAGCCAGTTTTTCACCGTAAAACATTTTGAGTAAGAGCAAGACCCTGCTATTACGTGCCATCTCCTCGACTAATACGATTCAATCAATCAACTAGCTTATTGCAGTCCACTGCTGGACAATAATAATACTAATACGTATGCCCTTTGCTAACTAAACAAAACCGTTTGGAGTTGACGAGGTGACTTAAGGAACACCACGGTTAGTCACTGCATCTATTTTTTGAGACAGCGACGTACCTAGTATAAAGTGTGGAATGCCTTAAAAAGGTATCCCACGTTACAAAATCATCATAACAACCCATTAATGTCCCACTGCAGGGACGGGCCTCCTCCCGTGACGGAGAGTACTTGGCCTACTAATACCTTTTCACTTCGTAAATATAATATTGACGGATAGTCCCTTAGTCGGTTTTTACGACACCCATGAGGTGGTGACATAATGTATTCTTACTACGTCACCTCACCACACGGACAAAAAACGTTACAAAATACAAACACGAAAACACAAGAAACACTATCAATGACATAGGCAACAAACATTTCCTGATATGGATATTACTTATCAATATATCGGGATCAAGATATTCTCTGACACATTTCTTCTTATCATAGAATAGATAAAACATCACTTTCTCACGTTAGATCTCCTCTACTCAGATCAAAGCAGTTTGTTAAGTAAAAATGTTACTAAAATTGTTTTATTTATGTTCGCTATTTATTTTAACTACAAGTACATTGTGTGAGCAAGGGGATTGTGCCAGGAATTCAAGAATAGCTGGAGGAGAAATATCTGAGCAAAATAGCAGGCCTTATCAGGTATGAGTTAATGTATTTATGCCTTGACACGATGGAGGTTACGAGAACGATCTTCGCACAAATCAAACTTTTATATGTATTATGAACGATCCTCGCACAAGTCAAACTTGTATTTATGAATATGGTAAATACAAGCTCTGCTTAATTTTGAACTACCTAGATGACGTTTTATGCATGTGTGAAAGTAGGGTATTATTGGGCATTCTGTACCACTTTCGTCCAGTCGCTCCGCGAAACAAGTTTCGCTCTCGCTCAGGACTCGTGGTCCAGAACGCCCAATAATATCCGATCGATTAACGGTAACATTTTAGTTAGTTCACAAAACGGTAAACGCTCATTGATTGTAAAACAGTCACACTACGCACGCCTGCGATGTTTTCCCTATTTCTTGTGTTCGTCATAGCATGGATATTATTATCTAACGTTAATAACGATACCAACATTGTTTGCGAACCGACAAATGTAGCAAAACAAAAAAAACAACTATAGATGTTAGAACTCACCTGTGACTAGTTGTGTGGGTTGACGTGTCTCTCGGTGAAACAAGTTCTAAATTAGTCCAGATTGCCTAATATAAAAAAATTAACCATAAGTACTTACCTGTTAGCTATACCACACTTGTAACCTTTACCAGACCTATTTGTTATCTATACTGTATTTATTCAGTGTACCGTACTTGATATTAGGTTTATAACAAGCACGGTACACTCATTGTGTTTATAATTAGTAAAACAACGATTGGGTACATCTTAAATAAATAATTTATTTATCACTAAACATTTTCGGTTCCTCAGTAAATAATGTGTCGATCGAGCGTATAAATTCTTGCAGCTTGCGCCACTGAGGAGAATCACTATTCACTTGAGCTTTCAAGCGGAGAAGGGCTTTTTTCCACAGTTCTAGCGAGTCTGTCCCATGGACATCGTTCGTCTTGTAAATTTTGAAGTCAATGTAGTACTCTCCTTCAGTAGTAGCGTATCGCCGCTCGTTACCGTTGGCGACCTTGTTTATTAAATATGATGCTAACTTAGAATCTTCTTTAAATTCTGAAGGAGTTTTGCATTTCCTTATACCGAAAATGTCAACGGGTTCGGTTTTCTTACTGAAACAATAAGTAGTTTTTAGTAAACAGTTAGGTAAATAAAATTCTGTTTGTTGTTAGTATAACCGAGTGGTTGTTTGTTAGTATGATAGAGTCCTGAAAATTAATATTAACATACACAGCAACCTACTTTTATAAAAATAATATTAGAGTCTATATTTTCGTGAATACTTTTATTTACCGATCTAAATTCAGACTATCTCTAGAAAGGAAAAATACTAAGTAAATACACTGTTGGGGATCGAACCCAGCAACTTTAATTCACCAGCTGTGTTTATCTAGTGTAGTACAGTACGTTATACACATAGTTGTTTCACACTCACAACTTACTTAAAACCTTTTTATCAAAGAATTAGAATATATTGCATTACTAATTTATAAATATAATAATTTATATTATTGCAAACGATTGTGTACAGAACGTTAAATAAAATATATTAACATCCAATATAACCTGATCACACATTGTATAGTCTTTCCATACAATAAGAGGTCAGAATAAAATGGTATTAATAATTAGATTTGACGTTGATTGTACATATTTAATAAAAGTTTAATTACGTACCTTTTACGAATCGAATTAGTCGATGGAGTTTTACGTTTCCTTTTTCCATTGCTGTCTGCAAAATGTTTCGATTTAGCTCTGCCTTCGTCTGCGACCTCCTGATAGCTGTACTCGCTCTCTGATCCGGACCTGAAATAGCACAACATAATTATTAGTAGGGTACTCTATCATTATTTTTACACCCTACCCAAAGTTATTCTAAAACGTTAGGTACTTAAATGTAATTTTACTTGAGTAAATGTATAGACAGACAATAACTTCATGCTCAAGCCAAGATTACAAGTTGAGTAAAGTTAAAATCATAAAATCAAAGTTGAACTTAACGCTTTCTTTCTTCTTATGTAATTACTAAAGATACATAATGAAACATTTAGCTAGTAATTAAGAAGAAAATCAATTGAATACGGTACATAGATTAGATAGTATACTTATGTACTTACATTATAAATGTTATGGTGCTGATGATGATAGGTACAGCAGGCAGGTGTCGTCAGGCAGTTTGAAGCGCAGCGGTTCTTTGTATACTTCTTGATGATTACTTCCACACTTGCAGACTTAGTTTCGTTTAATGTACGGTAGTGAAATAATGTTTAGCTTATAAATCAAGAAACATGTAAAACAATGTTAATTTAAAAAAATATTAAACAGACATGTTATTGGTGTATCAATTGACTTTTTTTCTTGTACGGATTATACTTGGTCAAAAATGATGTCTAAGGAATTTTGAATAAAATCGAACAAAATTGCTGACTATAAAATAAAAATATAGTGCAAGTAGCCTGACTACGTCATATCAAGTTCTATGGTTCCGTATAATTATGTATTTATTTTAAATCAAAATAAATGCTATGCGGTAAGTACCTATTTAAATTTTAATTGGAATTGTTAATTTTTATAATATTATGACTTATTTTTATGTGATAAACACAAGTAATTTGTATTTTACCGTAAGATTGTAAGAACCGTTAGTCGATAAATTGTAAACTCGCACTGAGATGTACAATTTATTGCTTTTATTTCATATTATATTATAAGTTTATAGTTTCACAGATTAGTGTAACTAACAGTTGAAGACTGTCAGTTTCTGACTGAAATAAATGGAATGGATTAATTCATCTCAGTACGCGTTTACAAATAATCGACAGTGTATAAACTGATTAGTTAATTAATAAACTGGCTGTTCTTACAAT
Organism: Schrankia costaestrigalis; assembly: GCA_905475405.1. Taxonomy (NCBI): domain Eukaryota; kingdom Metazoa; phylum Arthropoda; class Insecta; order Lepidoptera; family Erebidae; genus Schrankia; species Schrankia costaestrigalis. Next base: position 13,066,369 of record FR997840.1, on the reverse strand, counting down.
CTTACGTTGACATATACAATATCTATATATGGTACGAAATTAACTATAATAAAGGGAGCTAAACAATAATAATAATGCTATTTGTAAATTTATAATCATTGATATTTTTGTTAATAGAATATTATCGTAAATCCATAATAATTATTTATACCGATTTAGATCTACTGTACCCTAATAAAAAGTAGGTTGAGCGCACGTATTTAGTTACATATTAGCAAATTTCAAGCGTTTCCAATAACTGGTAATAATTATTTGTGTTAATATTAAATTGCTGAATTAAATACCTACCTAGCTATCTAATAAATCGAATAAATATTTTTATAATACAAAATTCTAAGATTACTTATATTAATTAATTTTAACGAATTACTTGCATTCAGCAGACGTGTATTTAAATACAGCAGAAATTTAAGTACTTAATATGTGAATACAAAATACTCCACGACTTAAAAAGGTAATAACTATTATGTTTATTAAGTTAAATACATAAGGAAGCTGTTTGATAGAAGTATGTATACTTACATATATTATATACTTCTTTCTTTTTATATATTTCTTTTTTTACAGAATATTAAATTAGAAAAAATAATCGAGAAGTGATATCGATGAATCAAAATCAACTAAATACACATTTTGAATTAGACATAGAAGTGTACGAGCTGAAATCATTGTACCCACTTGCACATTGGCAGGTAATCTAACAGGAAAATATTTATTTTATGTTACAGATTTATTGTACCTATGTTTTGCTCTTTTTGAACTTTAAATAAGTAATAATATCTACCTCTTGTTATAATAATATATACCTATTTATATTAAATGCAGTTTTTTTTTTTTTCAGGATGAAAAACTAATTTGCTATATAAATGATCGAAAGAGAACAGTTGATTCCTGTATCAACATAAACTAAAATTAAAGATACATAGATAGTTAGAGACTGAAGTGTTCCAGCTGAAATCATTGTACTTCTTAGGTACACAATGAAACAAGGTAAAAGAAATATATATTGTATGTTTCTTTCGTTTTTAACTTTTCTTAAGTAATTATACCTCTTAAATAGTTTTTTTGTTTTGAAATACATTATGACTATGACTTAAATATAACTATTTCATAATACTGTCCACAGGCTAAAAGTTCAAAGGTGTTCAATTATGTCACCTAGGTACCTATTATATATATATATTTTTTTTTTTTTTCAGAGTGAAAACTAATTAGCTAGCTAAATGGTCAAAATAGAACTGAATCGCTCAATCCTGTATCAATATTAAGCTGAAATTCAAGATACTTACAAAATAATAGTTTAAGTAAGATAATTATTTTTTAAAGTAGGTATTTACGATAAGAGTCATTTCATATCATCATCATATATCTTATAAATTATACATTATTAACATCATATTTTATAAACTAAACTTAATATTGTATAAAAAATATTGTTAAAAATATTGAAGTAGGTACTTAACTTTAACTACTCTCTAATAATGCCTCATTGCACAGTTTGTAAAATATTTGTAGATAATCGACGATGGTCTGGTCACTTACGAAGTAATAATCATAAAAACAATAGCACGACCCCATTGTATGATAACGTTGAAATCATTAATTCTTCCTTTAAATCTCGTATTATAACTTACAGAATTCTTGCCACCGAAAAACAGTTAAATATATTGCCTGAGATGTTTCTCCATAATAACCAAAAACAAATTAAGAACCTAATCGATCAATCGTTACAAAGACATACATCAATTAAAATTAATTTTGAACTTTTCTCTGTTTTTCTTATGTATAAAAACGAACACCAAGAAATTAAATCGTTCACCACAAAAAATTATGTTATTCATTTAAATTATGATTTCGAATCAATTTACAAAACTATACTTTTAAATTTATTAAAGAAAATTGAAGAGTTTCAGGAAAGAGATAGTGGATGGACATTTTTAAAAAATTCTCATTTAGAAATCAATATAAATAAATATCAGCCTCTCGGCGGATCCAAATTTATAGCTTTACCAAAATTTATAATAAATAAAAAAGCTGTGTTAAATATTAGAAATAATGATAGTTATTGCTTCTTGTGGTGTATTGTAGCTGCCTTGTATCCCACAATACAACATCCTGACAGAGTATCGTCGTATCCTCATTTTCGAGATGTTTTAAATATTAATAATTTATTATTTCCAATTACATTTTCGGACATCAATGTTTTTGAAAAAAATAACCCCTCTCTGAATATTTTCGTTTATGGATTGAAAAATGATAGAACAATTATTGGACCTTTGTATAAATCTAATAATAGTAAAAAATCAAAGAGTATACACCTTTTGTTTTTAGAAAATAATACACATTCCCATTACTGTCTAATTAAAGATTTGCCACGTTTGGTTAGAAATCAAATAACTAAACATCATGGTAAATTGTACTTCTGTGAAACATGCTTATTATTTTTTCCGAATTCAAGTAAATTTGAATCACATTTATGTGGAGGAGTTGTTACAGTTTTACCTGAAAAAGGTTCATTTTTAAAATTTAAAAATTATAATAGAAAACAAAATATTCCATTCGTCATATATGCTGATTTCGAAACTTTACTCAAACCGATTTCCGGCGACGAATTGAACACCGGTAATACGTCATACTCACAAGTACACGTGCCTGCTGCGTTTGCATATAATATAGTATCATCATTCACTGAACATTTTAAAGGTTACAGAAGTTATCGAGGCAAGGATTGTGTAACAAAATTTGTACATTTTCTTACTGAAGATGTTAAGAAAATATATCATAAATATTTGACTAAAAATGAAACTATGATATTCACAGAAAACGATGCTGTTAGTTTCACTAGTGCTATTAAGTGCCACATTTGTGAACATTTATTGTGGGGAGATAAAGTAAGAGATCACTGTCACATTACTGGGCGATATCGGGGTGCAGCACATAGACACTGTAATTTACAACACAAGTTACCCAAATTCATTCCGATATTTTTCCATAACTTGTCAGGATATGATTCTCATTTATTTATTAAAAAATTAGGTGAAATTCCTGGTCAGATAAAAATAATACCAAAGACCAAGGAAAAATACATATCCTTTTCAAAGTTTATCCCTATTGATAATAACGAGTATATACAATTAAGATTTTTAGATTCGTTTAACTTTTTAGGAACAAGCCTTGACAAACTTGCTAAAACAATGCAAGTTAAAGATTTTATTAACCTTAAATTTCATTTTCCTGATAAAACACAATTAAATTTATTAACACGAAAAGGTGTATATCCTTACGATTATATGACAAATTGGCAATGTTATAAGGATAAATCTTTACCATCAAAGTGTCATTTTTATAATTCATTAACTAACGAAAATATTAGCGACGAAGACTACAATCATGCTAAAACTGTTTGGGATAAATTTAATATACATAACTTAGGAGAATATACGGATTTGTATTTAAAAACAGATGTACTTTTGTTGACAGATATTTTCCAAAATTTTAGGAAAACATGTAAACAACATTACAACCTCGATCCTGCATTTTACATAACAGCACCTAGTTTGTCCTTTGACGCAATGTTACTTAAAACAGGTGTTGAATTAGAACTTCTGTCGGACTTAGCAATCGTTAGAATGATTCAAGATGGTATTAGGGGAGGCTTATGCATGTGTTCCCGTCGGTATGCTAAGGCTAACCATAAATACATGTCTGACTATAATACATCTAAATCTTCTAGTTTCATAGTATACCTTGACTGTAATAATCTTTACGGTTATAGCATGTGCCAGTATCTACCATATTCAGGTTTTAGGTTTCTTAGTGAACGCGAATTGTATAATTTACACGTAGAAAATATTACAGATAATGCTGAGTGGGGATTTATATTAGAAGTTGATCTTTTATATCCTGAACATTTACACGATTACCATAACGATTTGCCTTTTTGTCCAGAGAAATGCATTCCCCCAGGCGGTAAATCTAATAAACTAATTGCTAATTTATATAATAAGTATAACTATGTCATACATTATGTACATTTAAAAAAATGTATAGAACATGGTTTAATACTACGTAAAATACATAGAGCTATAACTTTTAGACAGAGTCCTTACTTAAAGCAATATATAGAATTGAACACACAATTACGACAGAAGGCACAAAGTGCCTTCGAACAAGATTTTTTTAAGTTACTGAATAACAGTGTTTTTGGTAAAACATTAGAAAATACTGAAAAAAGAGTAAGCGTACATTTAGTTAATCAATGGAGCGATCAAAATAATCGTACCAAAAAGTCCATATCCGCTGAAAGGCTTGTATCCAATCCTTATTTCCATAGTGCTTCAATTCTATCTGAAAACTTAGTTGCAATACAAATGAGGCCAGACCAAATTATTTTAGATAAACCGATTTATATAGGATTCACTGTATTAGAACTTTCTAAGTCACACATGTATAATTTTCATTACAATATTGTAAAGCCTTATTACAAAGAGCGAGTACAGTTGTGTTATACAGACACGGACTCTTTTGTGTACGAAATATATACTAATGACTTTTACTATGATTTAAAGTATCAGTTTTTACAATATTTTGACACCAGCAACTATGAAGCTATGAACTATTTTAAGATACCGCTTATCAATAAAAAAGTTCCTGGTTTATTCAAAGATGAAATGGGAGGAGAATATATCTCCGATTTTGTTGGTTTAAGATCTAAATTGTACTCTTTAAAAACTCAAAAAAAAATCACTAAAAAAGCAAAGGGAATAAAGTCATGTGTAGTAAGAGATTTAAGTATTACAGATTATGAAAATATTTTATTTAATGGTGGAGTTATCCATAGAAAAAATCCAATGTTTAAATCAATAAAACACGAAATATTTACGCAGTCTATCAACAAAATTGTATTATCTAACAACGATGATAAACGAGCGATATCTTTGGATAAAATATCAACACAAGCTTGGGGTCATTCATATATGCTTAAAACTAAAGATGAGGTTTAGACTAAGCTTTCTTTGCTGTGAAAGTGTATAAGTAAATTACTACTTTATTTTAGTATTAAGGTATTAGATTTAAGTATCGATTGTATATGTAAATATATTAATAAATGAAAATATTAAAAATATATTTAAGTTCCATCTAAATATCTACCTACTTAGTAGGGTTAAGTACTGCTTTTGTTTATGTAAAAATAAAATGTTGACTACATTTACTTGTTTTATTTAATTTATAAATATAACCATTATAATCCATGCGAACAGAGTCGCAACCATAAATAGTTTTTTATGATTATTATATAAATATGCGTTTGCTATGACCTACTTTCAACCGTATGACAATACATACGCTTAGCAAGCGTTTTACGAACAACGTTTCGTAATGCCCTCCTTGATGGCTCGGTGGTAGCGTAAGCGACTAACGTGCTCGAAGCTGTGGGTTCGAATCCCATGCAGGACAATTATTTGTATGATCCACAAATTGTTGTCCTGAGTCTGGCTGTGATTTGTACCCAATAGTTTAAATATATATGTAAAAAGTCCCCGCGACATACGAGTAATACCTAGTGCAAGAGTTGTTGTCTTTAAAAAATAAAAACAATAAAATGTTTTTATTAGATGAATATTAGCGAAAAATATATAAAAATGAAATGTTATATTGTTATCAATTCATGATGATATATACATAAGACTATCAGTTTATATAAGTACATGCATAATATTATATAACTATGTAAATATTTTTCTGTCGCTCATTTCCACTATTTTGGTATTTGAAATCGAATTAACTATATACTTAACCAATTATTAATTCAAGCGAACAAAGTCACGAATAAAACCTTGTACAAATTATGTTCTTTTTCTATTATAAAGTTGGATTATAGTTGAATATAAAAACATAGAAGTATATAGAACAGGATGTAACACGAGACCAATATACCTACATTACATACAACCAACCTACATTATAAAATGCAATACAGACAATAATGATATACTAGCGATTGCTCCAGTCATCGCTTAGATATAAATGTTTTTTTTTTAATATTAAAAAAAAAACTGTATTAAGAATATAACAATATTCTTAATATATATTTTTTTATATGTAGTCATGTAGTAGACTTTTTCAACTGACAAACATACTGTGCAAATATTTCTTCTTGCAGACACAATATGCATTATTAGCATTTTAATATATAGATTGAATTAATTTGTATAAAATACTTTATTTTTTTCAATTACGAAATATTATTTAACTCGTGTACTTGTGCTACAGAATCATGTCAATGGTAAGTTTTTAATTAATAAAATAAAATAAACTTTGGTTACCTTTGGGTTCAATAAAACAGTAACTTATTTTAACAACGTGTTAATGATTTAATTATAATTTGTTTCAGATTTCCGACTCAACGATTATGTTCAGTCAGTATGCTCAGGATCCTAATGAAGACTATAACGAGATGCTTCGCAAGGAAACCGTATGCTGCAAACAAGTAACGAAAGATAAGACGTTGAAACAACGACGTAAGGAGAGATCGAAGAAACTGAAATCTTCAAAATCTTACGTAATGAGTCGACCACAACGACCTGGCATTAAATTGATAAAAGTTTCAGTGCTAGACCTATGTAATAACACTCCTGAAACCTATGATAGTGATAGTGATTGCGAGAACGTTATACTAAGCGCGCAATATATTGTTAAAGACGCTAATGATTCTGTTCTGGACGAAACTGAATCATTGGTGAAAAAAATCTCAAAATCTTTAATAGATAATGATTTTTACTGATTTTTTTTAATATTGTAGTTAGTTGATTAGGTTATGTTTAATGTAATAAATTGTATTCATTTTATGTCTCTAATGTGTATTAGATATTAATGTACGTATATTTGTAATAAAATAAAAGCATTATATATTTGTAAAAAGTATTTTTATTTCCTTAGAATAATAGATTACAATTTGAACTTTTACTATTTTCTAAATATTTTTTTATACATATTACATTTTTTAGTGCACAGTGCTTTAAATGATAATTACAATTAAAATTATTTTTTACACCACTGAATGTTTTGTGTAGCACAGATAAATTAGGACATTGTTTTTCGTCAAGTTCTAAGACATTACAATTCACACACAAGTCCTTAACCCAATTAATTTTCTCCAGACCTTTTACAATAATATCCTTACTTTCCAGGTATTGGACAATTACACGATGAAATTCTCTATAGTCTATGAAACCTTCGTTCCAATAAATTCCTCTGTTTCTTTCCAACCATTTAACTTGCTTTTTTTCGTCATTTGTTAAATATTTAAACAAGTAAGGTGGCTTGATTAAAAAAGTTTGTGTGTATTCAGAAGTGGCTAAAGCTAACTCCTTTACTATAAAATCGTTGTTAAGGTCTTTAAATCCTTGGACATCTAATATGATAGTATCTGGGCTCATGATATTTTCTTAACGGTGTTACTCAACGGCTTATACTCAATTATGCAGTCGTTTAGTATGAGACAGTAAGCAGATGTTTGATCTGGTATATCTGAATCAGTTTCAATTTCCACTCGTACATCTACGACAGAGCCTCCTTTTAGATTATCAGCTTGTCTAGAACAGTCGACAACAAATAACGGTGCTAAGTCTTTAAACTGTTTTTCACTTAATAAGGGTTCCGCGCGACGTCCGTAATATGACTGTTGAAATCTAGTGTATTGCTCGTATAATAAAGCAACTCTGTTATTAGCAAAGTTAACATTTAGATTTTCATAAGGGAAATATGTTGAATTTAGGTACACTCTAACATCACGAATATGACAATGATCGAACTGAGACATGTCAGCACCTGAATTATTTTTTCTTTGAGTCTGTAGTCCAATAATAACAAAGCGTGGTTTCTCTATTTGTGACGAAGTTTTAATAGACCAAGTATGTTTTGTGGTTTTAGGTAATGCGGGATATTCGTACAAGTCCCAATTTCTGAATATCATCTGGAGCGGTCGATCTTTTTCTAACATTTTTAACAAACTTATTTTTTCTCTATCTGATACCTTAACATGAGGCACGCGCCATATGATTTTATTTATAAGAACATCTTCTATAATTTCACCTGTATTAAGTTTTACAGCATTTAGGTTAGTGTTGCTTCTTAACAATATCAGTTCGTGTCTACTGTTTATTACAACTTTCTTAAAATCTTCTGCGAACCCGAGGATATTACAAAGAGGTATAGATGCTGAAAATCTACCACCATTCACATTTTTTATACCATCTATATTCCAGCCCCAGGCATAAGACATCTTTGATTCACTCTCATTCATTGAAATTAACGACTTCATTGTAGTTGTTATGCCAGCATTTTTAATTTTATCTATTTCTACTCCATTAAGCTCGTACCTTATGTCTTGAAACAGATAGAGTAGCGCATTATTCGTAAAATTGATGCTACTAGCAACGTCTTTCAAATCTTTTTTACTAACGATAACAGTTCCTTCCAAATACAAGGTGCTTGCTGATGGTAATATGTACAAATCTTGTTGGTTGATAGGTATACGAATTTCATCATTTCTATTGAAACTTGTTACATATGGCTTGTAAGAATGGAATTCTATTCCCTCAACAGTATTATCGTAAGTTGGTGTGGATAAAACATCTAATATATTCATTTTAGTAAACCGATTGCTTTAAGAAATATCTTATTTTCTTTAGTTAATTTTATTTTCTTTTTCTTCGAGATAGCTCTTGTTTGGGTGATAGCTTGAACTGAACTGATATGTTTATTTTCTTGAAGCACATATTTATTGTAATCAATCATTTTTTCTTCTTAGGTGTAAATACAGTTGAACTTCTTCACCTCGTAAATTTATTAAACGGTTATTTATATCTAATAACCTAATTCGTATGCTGTTTATATTTTTTTGGTTAATCGGAAAGTATATTACGTTCTTAGGAATTTCTATTATTCTGTATCCAGGTGGTACGTTCAGTGCAAATTCGTGTATAATGTGACTGGATTCTCCGTTTATGTACGAGCCGCTTACAATATCACATTCTATCCTGATCACGGTCGTAGGTAAAATGTTGACTGGAAACTCAGACACATGCCATTTATTTCCTTCCAAGATCTGTTTCTTAAACCCTAACAAACTGCAGAAAGTGTTTTCTTTATTAAAATTTATATTTTTTGTGCAGTATATACTAGTTTTTAGAGTGTTATTATTACACTCTAATTTGAACACAGCGTCCTTTATTTCTGATTTTAAATAATCACCGATGTCTTGTAATTCATAGGTGCCTTCCGGTACTTCAATAACTTCATTGGTGTCATAATATAACTTATTATTTCTTTTGTCAATGTTTGGAATAGAGTTAAATGTTGAGAAATGCAATAAGGCGCATTCATATTGTTCAGATAATTGTAGTGTGTTAGTATAGTACACAGATAAATCTGAAGAGTTCCCAGTTATCGACAAAGTGAGTGACATCTTGCAAATGGTTTAAATTAAACAAACGCATAAAATTTATATGTTTTTATTCCAATATTTCCACAAATATTCTAAACATAAATGTCCACAATTTACAGAATTAAAATTTTGATATCTTGTATAATTATAAAAAACATTATAATTTTTAAAATACTTCATCAATTCCCTGGGGGGTTTTAAATCACCAAAGCTGTCAAAATATTCACAGTAATTATTAACTTTAACATAAGCTACCCAATGTGTTCCTTCGTTTTTTGCATTATCCAAGTTCACTATACCACACTCAATCCGTTTTGGTGAACTTGGTAACTGATCCTTCATGTACACTCCTCGAAAGTGAGGAATGTCTCGTGCATGATTTTCAATATCCAAATTAGTTAAAGGTCGATTAGGTAGCTTCCACTTCAGTTTTTTGGAGATTTTATATATAATCCTTTGCCATTTTTATGTTGTTTTATGTATAAACCCTTGCCTATGGCTAATGTCTCCATAGATCTGTTATGTCGTTCTGTTTCTTGTAAATTCTTTTGAGCTGCTTTATATTCATTCACCGTTTTTGCTATACCGGCTACGCCACCAGCTAAAGAGCCTAAAGCTGATAAACCAGCAAAAATTGGAATTAAAGGTAGAATTCCTCCAGTTTTTGGTAACGGTATAACTCGTGGTATTCGCATATTTGGAGTGCATGGAAAAAGTTTCTTTGCAACTGAGTATGCGGTGTTTATTAATGTTTTACTGTTTTTGGGTTTCATTTTCTTAACCACAGATTTAATTTTTGATATAAAACTATTAAACGCCTTAACGCCAGCACCAGATTTTAATTTAGCTTTCATAACTTTGCTCACTAACCAGGAACTAAGCTTTTCTCCTTTTCTTGCATCTTTCGATTTAAGTCTTTTTTTAGCCATATCTAGTAGTTGTAAATCAGCTTTGTGTCGATTGGGTAAGTCTTTATGGTTATCATATGCAATATCGTGTTGCATACAAGCTTCGTCTAGCTTATTAACACCTCGATCACCTCTGAGTAATCTTTTTTTTAGTTTTGTGCCTGGTCCGCAATAGTTATAACCAGGCAGGTGAAGTTCAAACGGTAGATTATCAATAATAGTGTTAAGCAGTCCACCTCCTTGCATTGCTCAAAGTAAAGTAAATATAATATATGTAAGGAATATGGTTATATAATTGTTATTTCAATCTGTTATTGCGGTTTTATTAATCCAACTGTTATCATCATTGCTTAATCCCAACCATTTTACGAATAATTTATTTCCTTTTCTTTTTAAAACCTTTTCAATCAAGTACACACCAGGATGATGAGATTTTTGGAGTTCTTGTTCGTAAAACGTGCCTAATATTGGTTGTTTTCGCTGATCTTCTATGTAATATGTTGTTGGTTTCGTTTTATTGATCTTTTTTATGATAAACAGCTCAGTAGACCAATTAGGAGTATATCCTTTTTCAAATATATGTTTGTATTTACTAATTCGTACATTGTCACCGACTTTAAATTTAGGTTTAGACCGAATACATAAATGATTTTGTGATTTATTAATATTATTTTTTATTAATAACTCATTTGATTTTTTCACATCGGAAGGTTTGCATTGAATAGTACGATGATATGTATTGTTATATGTCTTCAATATATTTGTCAATATCGATCCTAACCAATTATAGCTTCCATTTAAACTAAAACATTTGTATAGTTTATTTTTGATAGTCTTTATTAATCTCTCGACTATTGAAGCTTTCTTGGTAGAAAAAGTAGAATAGTGGTTAATGTTAAACCTCTTCATAAGATTTTTAAAAGTTGTATTATAAAACTCTTTTCCAGAATCAGTTTGTAAGTTGATTGGTCTGCGATGGCTACTACGTAATATTTCATCGAAAGCATGTGTAACATCTATCATGTTTTTAGATTTCAATGGTTCAGCCCAAGCGTATTTAGAAAAGCAATCAATCACTAATAAAATATAATTATATCCTTTATTACTTTTTCTCAACGTCTGTATATCTATCAGATCAGCTTGCCATAAATCATCGATTCCTTTCAATATTACAGGTCGTCGCAGAAAGTTTTTTCGTGCTGCTTTGTGTATTTCATTAACAATTTGTTGCTTTATCATTATGATTAATTAACTTGTCTACAGTGGTTTTTGTATAAAATTTGTCTTCTAAATGAAGCAAAGTATTTGTAAACTTTGTATTTAAAATACTTTGAACGTGTAGCGACTTATTAATTTCTTGTATAATTTCTGTTTTAATTTTATCTACGTATTCCTTATTTACCACGTCATCAGCTTCTTCAGGCAGTCTAATACCTCTTAGTCGTGATGCTTTCAAATCAAAGTCACCGTTTTCAGATTTATACAAAGCGTTATTATTAATCTCGAATAACTCAGATAAACGCATTCGTTTATGAATATAATGACCGAATTTGTCTACATTCATGTTTAGAGTGTGTTGTACTGTAAGGTTAGAAATAAAATGAACATTATATACATACAACTTTTATTTAATAATAATTTTATTTTCACGTAATTCCTCAATAATAGACATAATTTCATTATCTAAGCCTGTATTGCCAGCATCTCGAGATGCTATTAACAACTTTAATCTATCAACTAATTCATTTGGATCATCCCAATAAATGTAATCCACATTTTGTCTCCACATTTTTTTCATTGACATTCCTTTACCTTTAGATTGCTTACCAGGAATTGTACTTTGTACTGAGAAAAGCGGTTTAATAACTTGTAAATATTTCATTCCCTTATTACTTTTTATTGGTTTATTTGGTTCGAAATCTCTACGATGTGCATTTGTATCAAGCAACATCGATTTATAATTTTGCATGTCACTCTCTGTAACTACGCTTAAATCTACATTCTTTTTTAATAACAATTGTTTCAAACCAGGTGTATTACGATATTTACAACCAGCTACTACAATAAATTCATCACCAACTGTTATATTAGCAGACCCTAACATAAATTTCCCTTGATCTACTCGAACGCCAAACGGGATGTCTCGTAGGGCTTCTGAAGATAACGACCAGGATGAAGTGTCGTGCTCTTTAATATTAACATCATCAACCAATGATTGAAAAGAACTTTCACTGTCATTGTCAGATTCATCACTGTCATCTTTACTTTTTGGATTTTCATTCTGCATAGTTTGTTTATTCAATGGACCTTCGATTTGATTATTAGCGTTGGAAAGCAGGTTGAGAGATTCTGTTACAGGCTTGAAAACTGATTCCAATGCTTGTTTATTGCTAATCTCAATATCTCGCATGTTCCGTACTTTTCTCTTTACAGCTTCTGCAGCATCAACAATTTGTCTTTTTAATGATTTTTCCATGCTTGTTATCGGTTGAAAGTCGTATACAGAATAATAATAATACAAAGATGACAACCTTAAATATTCGAAATTTTAATCAAAGATTACAAAGGTATCAAATTTAGTTCTATAGCATCCATTATTTTTAGAACAATCTTTATTAATTACAACATAGTTGAAGGGTTCACTCCATATCCTGGAACACATTTCACGGAATTCAAACCAAGTCATATCGGTATTAACATGTTCATCATAAACATGTCTTAAATTAATGTCATCTTGTTTAAAAAGTACTATCAGGTTAGCATTATCTCTTACTAATTGTTTTGGGATTTTACTGTATGTTTGATTTAGGTAAAAACAATCGATGTATTTGTGTCTACCCATAGCAAAGTAATCACGCATATTATTTTGATTCTCACACGCCACGTCATCAAAAATAATTATAGAGTTTGGTTTCGCATCCTCAACTTTTAACACTTCTTCATTTCCTTGAAATTTTTGTAATGATATACATGGTACTTGCTGTAAAACCTTTTCTAAAAACACATATTTTGGTTGAAGTAAAGTTTTTGAATATATGTAGATGTTTTGAAAGTTTAATCCATTTTCATGTAGAAGTAGACCAATTAACAAGTTTGTTTTGCCACAGTTTGATGGTCCGCAAATAATGCATCGTATGGTATTAGGTAATAATTTTCCATGACGTGATTCAGTCTTACAAGAATCATTGCAAATTATATTTAATTGCAAAGATTGTGGTTGTTTGACAAATTTCATGTTATATACATATTACAGCTTAATTAATAATGATCAAGTTTAAAGATTGTTAATCTTTATAAATACTAATCGATCTTAAATCTACTCAACTTCTTTTAAGTACTGGAACAAATTTTACCATCCTATTATCCTCCTCACAATATATTTTTATTAATTCTGTCTATAATGACACAAACACACTAAAATTAAAAATACTGGTTGTTGGTAATTTTTAAAGTGCCAGTTGTTGATGTCTTAGCTATAATGTCGTCATTGTTATTGCTCACGTGAATATATTAGGCGTTAGTTATTTATTGAAGTTTCGAAGCCACACGTCGCTGGTTATATTAAATTTATATTATTGGGCATTTTGGACCACGAGTCCTGAGCGAGAGCGAAACTTGTTTCGCGGAGCGACTGGACGAAAGTGGTACAGAATGCCCAATAATACCCTACTTGTGAATATTTCTATTCTGACTGACTTGGACTTGTTGGACATAATATAGGACGTAGTTACACTGCAAATGATTTTCATAAAACTAAAATTTAATTGCTAGTTCATCAAAATGGTATATGCATGTATAATTGCAGGAATGAACTTTCTCCAGTAGCGGAGAAAAAGTTGCCCTACTAATACCGTGCTACCCAGACAGATTTTGAAAGGGTTTCATGATTTCATGTAACATTTTCTTTTGATGTTGTAGATTGAGTATTAACTCTGCCAACAGCATGAGATAGCGTAGTGCCACTATGTGTTCTTACTGCGTCGCAACGTAGAAACCTATACAAAATAATTACTATCTGGGCTACAAAGTTTTGCTACCTAGCGAAGTCCTATTTTCTGTTGAATTTTAGAAGAAATGAAGATGTTAAATACTTTCTTCTTTTTCTAGCCAACGCAAATATTCTATCAGTTCATTTGTATATTCCCAGGTTGCTTTATACGCTCGAGTAGGAACTACGGGAGAACTAGGATTTTGTGGAGGAGCGCTTATTGATCAGGAATGGGTAATAACCGCGGCACATTGCTGTTTCCACAATGGCGAGGAAGTTAATCATGTACAGGTAAGTACTAAGTCAAATAAATCTGATATTGTAAAGTTGACTCATATTAGACGTCTACCTGGTTTGATTAATCAGGACAGCTCCCCAGCTTTCCCAACGACTATACAGCCGCGTCTAAGCTCACAAAATCAAAATGGTCTGTAGACCCTCGGTCGCTTTACATGTATAGAGGAAATGCGAATTGTATTATAAAGCTATCGCCACACGGTTAATAATATAAACATGGTTTTCCAGGCAATTCTAGGTGCTCACTCTCTATACGACCGTTACGAGCATGGCCGTCGAGTTGTCAATGTGGCAGAGCTGGTGATACATCCTGATTACGAGCCAGACACCTTCACCAACGACGTCGCATTGTTGAGATTAGCTAATACTATTCAGCTCACTGGTAAGTAAATGGACTCGGAAATTTGATCCGGAAAAATTCCTTAAACAAAGTAAAGGCCATAATAAAAACGTCTTCTCCGTTTTTTCTTCTGATTAAATTCGTTGCTGGTTTATAGACTGTTGCTGTTTTCCAAGGAGTTTATTTGAATGCTCAAAAGCATTTTCGAGGTCACACTGTTTACGGCTTACACGAGTCACAGTTGTGAAAGAGGGAATGGGCTTTTGTATATACAGGTTATTGAAGATTTAAATGGTCCTTACTCCTAAACGGAGGGTTTTTTTCCCACCCTGTATAATAACTAAATTTGAAGACTCTTTGTCAAGTGACATTACTTAGTTGTCAGCAAAATATCAGTAGGTGTATCGTACTTAACCCCAGATAAAGCAAAGACAATACCTTAAGAACTTTAATACACTGGATTTGTGTGATCCATTTTATCAAAATGTGCAACGGGTTTTACCGTCTGGAAAAAGCCCATTACTTTTTTGCGACTTTCATACGACTAAGTAATGTATATTTTATGATGACGCCGGAAATATTGTATAATCTTTAGTCTTGATTATTTTTATTGTTTAATATCTTAATTACCCCCTACTAAATTATTTGAATCATTATCTGCGAAAAAGACAAGAAAGTGATTGATGAAAGATTAAATATATATAATCATCATTTATTATTGCAGTCTATGTATGTACTTTAAACTACAAGGATGAGCTTCCTCCTTTATAGATAACAATTTAAAAAATAGAGATTTTTTAAAAGAATCAGAAACCCACAAAATAGACACACTCTATCAAAACATGATTGTGTTTCACAACTTGTTGTGTAGGTACATACACAACAGCTGTGCCACATTTTTTTGTTGTTTTTAATAATATTCATATTCAAAAATCTGACTCCCAAACCAAAGCTGCGTAATACACAGTCAATAAAACATAACATAACGATATCTGTGAACATAGTGGCAATGGGCTGGTCATATCTAAAGGACCGATGACCGTTGAAGCAAACGTGTCCTAGAGTGAAGACCGCGACTTGGCAAACTTAGTGCAGGACGCCACCCAGCAAGGTGGACGACGACCTTAAAAATGACTCTGGGTCGGACTGGATCCGAAAGACCGTGTTCTATGGCGCGTTTTGGGAGAGACCTATTTCCAGCACGTGCACTGTGATAGGCTAGTTGATTGATTAGTGGTTTGAACAATTAGTATATAGTCGCTAGGTAGCTTTTTACGACTCGCTCGGGATGAGAAAAGGGTGGTGACAGCTAGCCCTCTACCACACAGAAAATAGTAAATGTGACATTGTATTTTCTTCCAGAGACTATTAGCCCTGTACAGCTTCCTTATCGGAGAATTTCGGCTTTCAACTTTGCTGGACTCGGCGCTGTTATAACCGGATGGGGTATTGCCGCAGAAGGTGACCATTTTTAATTTCCTTAATATTTAAAATAAAATAATTTAATCTCCTACCAGTAGATTAATGAGAAACTTACCTATATATTGACCGGTCTAAGATGAAGTAGTTTAAAAGTCACAAACTGCTGAATATTTATTTACTGTAGTTTTTTTAAGTGGCGTCATGGACTACATAATATTTTTTCTTAAAATACTTTACGACCCATATCTCTTGTAAGAAATATTATTATTTATATAAAGATAATATTTTTTTATTTATAACTTTGTTGTTTAGCTATTCCCCAGAATTAAATCCGGGTTTTCCACACAGCGACTGTGTGTTGATTAAAATGTATAACTACTTAATTCTTTTTAACCGAGCTTAAGGTAATCCAACGTAATCTTGTGTAATTATAATGTAGGCTAATCTTTGTCTCTAGATAATGTTTAATTTAGCATCTTTGCCGAATGTATTTGTTTTTATTTCTTTATCGGCTTGTAGACTTTTGAAGAAATTTTACTATGTATTTTCATTTAGGCTTACCTATAGTAATGTAATACTTACTACTTAGACATTCACAAAAGGCCACAATAGTGTTTAACTAAGCTCGTATGTAAGTAATTTTGATGATTTTTATGGCGCCAAATTGGCACATCCCTTTCAAATTAAAGAGTTTTCAAATAGATCCACCAATATCGAAGTTTTGAGGTAAGTAGTAAACGGTATCCCATTTATGAGGCATTTACAGTAAAAATACTTATTTTATCTGTTTGTAGGAGTAACCTTCGTATCACCAACTCTTCGTGAGAAGTTAATGACGGTGATCACAGACCCACTATGCAACATATCTTATTTTAACCAGCTTCCGACCACAACAGTCTGCGCGTTTGATGCTTCTTCAGCCGGTACTTGCAAGGTAAATCATAATAATTAATAAAGTCTCCTTCGCACGGAAGGCGCAGGAGCGAGTTCTGTGGCGCGTATTGGGAGATTCCAGCAGTGGACTGCAATAGGCTAGTTGATAGATTGAATAAAGTCTCCTTACTTAATAATACAAATACAATGAAGTTTGTACTTCGGGCTGATACCAAATATTATACTCGTAATACTTACTTACATGAAAAACACACAAACCAAATCAAACAGCGATGTTGGAGCACGCAAAAATACATGACTCTGGTATGGAATATGTAAGATGCGACCATATGGTCTAGAGACTGTTTTCCCTATTGTGAGCTTGACTTGAAGGTAGGCTTACTGATGGTTTTCTGGGCAGCGAGCTTCTTATAGTAGAGTGCCATAAACTGGGATTAGCTGAATGTAGATCCAGCATAGGTACAGATGTTGCAGCAGCAAAATGATTAATGCCATCCGTTGCCTTCTATCCTGAACTATATTCACTTATTCTATCAGCTTTGATACTGCTATATTTCCGAGTCATATATAAAAAAAAATTCTAAAGTTTGTACTGTATTAAATTAATACTAAGTATTAATTATATTATAGTGTTACTATGCAGTATCATCAATATATTTTTGTTTGTAATTTATAAACGCGATAAGTATAATGATAGTAGGTTAGTATCTTCTGTCGTTTAATTTTTTTATCGTTCGTTAAAACATTTATCTATTTAGTTAGTCCCGCTGAATGCAAATTTGTTAAAAAGCTTTACCTGTTAAATAAAACGCTAACCTAAGGCGCGGTTTATACTGAAGAAGCGTATGGATGGCTGTGGCGAGAATTGGAATGCTCATTCTACTGCAGTTGAGGATTACATAATATAGTTTTTTCACACAGTCTCTACACAGAGGGCTATCTGATAATGCCGATGTCCAAAAGATGTCTAATTGTTGATTAATTACAGCGTGCCATTAGAAATGTATCTTTATTCTTGTTTTTTCTAGGGGGACAATGGTGGCCCGATGATAATAAATTACCGCACTGACCCTGAAGAGGATGGAGAAGAAATTCTGGTAGGTCTACATTAAAAACCCGTTCACAAATAGTACCATAGTTTTCCAATTATTTGAATCGTAAGGGCCAATTTTATTTATGAGAATGATTTTGATACATCATACATTAATTAGATACATTTATGTAGGAATAGCATAAACTTCCTTTTTGGTTTGGTATTAGTAGGCGAAGTTATAAGTAGAATATATATACTTACTTATATAAATTGCATGAAAGAATTTTCAAAAAGCCCTTTTCAAAAAGTGGTTCCTAGTTTCCAAGGAAAAAAAATATAATTTATTTATTTTGTTAACAGATCGGTGTAGCCTCATTTATCAGTAACAGCGGGTGCAATGATGGTGTGCCATCTGTGTTCACCAGAGTTCAGAGATATCTCGACTGGATCAGCGAAGTCACGGGGATACAAATACTGTAACCTTGTTCGTACTATTGTAAAAACTTGTTTTATTCTATAATTTTTTATATTAAAAACAATTGTTTGGAAAATACTGTTTTTTAAACCTTACAGGTACTGCTACTTTACCACTTCACTACTTTCATTTTAAGTCAAACATCCAAGTTTTGTCGATTCGACTTTGGTCAGTAGAAGAAATGCATGAGTACATAAATTAGGGTAAGGTTGCGATCATTGGACTAGCGCTTTGTTTGGACCACTTCAATATTTCGCGATCTATTCATATTTGAACCCGGTATTTGCATCGAAATGATAGCTTTACAACAACCCACACCGCCCTCCAACCGCCAGTACCGCAGAAGGCAGCATGAGGGATGGACGTACTTCGTTTTGTTTCTCGGACCTCGAATATAATTTTTACGCGACAAATAATAGCATGTAAGTACTGTTCTATTAATTATTTTAATGTGATTTTTTTTACTAGTATAGTACAGTAATTAAGAATATATACTATTGTATATTTTTGTTGAGTAACGTGCTACTTTTTTTTAAATAAATATTTTAGTGGGTGTTAGTGAGTTTCTATCAATGGACTGGCACGATGCTCATTCATTGAACCGGTCCAATTATGACAACTTCTATAATGTGTGTTATTTAAAAAACAAATCTTTTATTTTTAGCATCGCAAAAAGAGGAGGAGAGGGAGGCGAGTATGAAACTAGCTTAGGTAAAAAAGAAGTTGGATTGAATGAGCCAATCAGAATGTTTCGAGTGCCAAAAGCGACGTTAAAGAAATTATTTGACGTACCTGAAATATTTGAGATTTTGCATGCCAAATAAAGAAATATAATCAGAGTCGACTAATTAATGTAACTCTATTTATTTTCGAAAATTTGATAAAAAATATGTTTTACTTTATTAATTTTTTTACATGCACCTTGAATGGACCAGCCACCTGTAATGCCCAAGTCCAATTATAGCAACTAAGTGGTCCAATAAAAGAGACGGTGGTTCAAACCAGGAAACCATCACAAAGTTTTATTTTCTTCTTTTGTGACTAAACACATAATAAAATTAACTTAATTATGTTAGTTACCATTAATTGAATATACCGACTATTCGTTTACACAGATTTTGTTTTATTTCTCGCTCTATTTTGGATACCAGGTGTGTTTAAAATTAAGTGGTCCAATAGTCGCAACCTTACCCTATCATCATCATCATCATCATAACAGCCCATTAATGTCCCACTGCAGGGACGGGCCTCCTGGTCTACTAATACCACGCTAGCCAAACGGATTGGTATAGTGTTTAGTTTCAAGTTTTCCTTCTTTTTATTTCGTAAAGATAATATTCACACAAAGTATACCTAAATGTTTTTAACCCTAGATTCATAACCATTCGTCTCACGGAACGCGCAAAACACCAATTTGTTTCTACTGTTTCCAGTAAAAGAGATAGAAAGCTGTGGTCCCAAGTACCTTTCTAAAACGTTAGACCGCTAGTGTCGGGAGTGCGCTTGCCTCGTAGTTACGTCCAATTAGACATTTTATGTTCGATTTTTATTATTTATTTTGCATATTTGTTTTCTACGGGTATTATAGAAGGGTAGAAAAATAATAAAAAAAATCCATATCAGTTCGAAATAAGTTTTTTTTAATGTATCCATAAATGCACATTGCCTAGTCGACAAAATATAAATAAATAAAAAAATAAATAAAATAAAAACCTTTTATTTCGGACAAGTAGCATCCAATGGTTAGTAACAAAAGAGACTTATAACTATGTTAGTTTCTTCGGATTATCATTGAATTGAATAGAAGTAAATTATAAATATATTTTAAAATTGCATTAAGTATAACATAACATTATTAACAAATAACTTATTAATTATTAAATTAAATTTTATTAGATATTTATTAAAAGATTTTAAAAAAAAATTACAAGTATAATTCTAGTGCTTATTGAGATACTAGACTATTGTTCCTCACACATCTACGAACAATAGTCTTTAGCAAAGGGGAGTCATACCTCTCCACTATGGTTTGCAGAATAAGATTGGAACTGTCCCGTATTCTGCGGAGCAGTAAGGCGGACCTTTTACTGATAATGGCATGAAAGTCATCGGTATGAGCCTGCGCGAACATGCCTGATGCGCTGCAGAAACGGGGCAGGCCCATTAACATCCTGAAGCCATTATTATATTGGACACGCAACGCGCTGACTGCCCGCTGAGTATGGCTGGCCCACAGGCTGCACGTGTAAAACACCTGGCAGTAAGCCTTAAACAACGTAATCTTAACTTGTTCACTACACCGTGCAAACCTTCTCGCCACCATGTTACAGCGCACAGCCAGCGCCCTGCGCTCCCTTTCCAAGTCTGCATGATCATTAAGGCCATCGGTAATGATATGGCCAAGGTATTTGAACTGATAGACCCGTTTCAGTTCCTGACCATTCAGCTGTAACCTGGGAACAGTTTCTAGGCATTTACCGCCAGCCTTAAAGACCATACATTCACTTTTTACAGCATTGTAGAGTAAGCCATGCTTCCGGACATAATCCTCACAAATACCAATGAGCTCCCTTAATGCTCTGATCGTCGGAGCCAGGAGGACCATGTCGTCCGCGTAATTAATATTGTTAATAGTGACGTCATCAACACGACAGCCAAATCTTTTACTGCTGAGTTCGACGATCAAAGCATCAATGTAGAGATTAAACAATTTAGGGGATGTTATCCCACCCTGTCTTACCCCACAATCTAACCTAAAGGGCGCCGAGTACTTATCGTCCCATTTCACCCTATTTATTTGATTTTGATACCAAAACAACAAAAAAATAATTTTACTTCGCATTATTTAACCAAATTAGGTGATCAATTATAAAATAAATGTAATTTATAATAAAATTGTAGTTCGCCGAGAGATAAATTTATAAGTTTCCCTGAAAATTATGACCTGGGAAACTAAATACAGATTACCGACGAGGCTCAGCACCACTGCCTGCGAAGAATTTTGGAGATTTTTAGGCACATTGCTAGAAAAAGGGGTGATAACCCCTGGAAAAACTGATCATAACGAGTAAAGTGAGCGGGAAAGACCTAGAGGCAGAAACCCATGCTGCGCCGACCTCAAATAAAATTGAGTTATGAACAGGAGAATGATGAACAATTAGCTTTGGTCTTTTTGATCGAGTAACGGTTAAAAGAGAAAGAACTTTAAATTTTTATATAGAAGCCACTGGCGATAAAGAAAGAAAGAAAAACAATTTATTTGGATGAACACATGATACTAATACTTAGCTGAGATAGTACAGTTTGAGAGGTTACAGCCAGAGGAGAAACTAGGTTATCAGCTGGATTATATGAAGATGAATTAGGTGACTGCAGACAGTTTTCAGTAGGATGTTGTCAAAGCAATGATGGATACTGAGATAGAATCAACGGGGATGCAGCAGAAGTTGATGGTGATTGATGGGAGCATCTTAAAGATTACCTGTGTTTGTAATGGTAGTTATCTCAGTATCACTATCACACAACAGGTGGAGATTTTCAAAGGAAGATGGTAAAACGGTGGTGTTGAAGTGCTATCAGACCGATTGCGTGGCACATGATTGTGTAGCTCGTCTTCAAAAGATGAGCTACAAAATCAAACAAACAGGCAAACGAGCCAGCAGGTCACCTAAAGGTAAATGATCACCGCCTCCTATGGACACCCGCAACACCAGAGGAATCACAGATACGTTGCCGACCTTTTAAAAGGGAGTACGCTCGTTTCTTGAAGCTCCCCAAGTCGTCCGGAAATATCGTCGCAGCGAGCTTGTTCCACAAAACAGTTGTTCGCGGTAGGAAGTTTCGCGAAATTCGCACAGTGGATGACCGCCAACCATCAAGGTGATGACGATGGTAAGACAGTCGATTGCGAGTAGTTCTGTGGAGAAATTCAGCTGCGGGCAATGTCCAGAACAACTCCTCAGAGCACTCCCCGTGATAAATGCGGTAGAGAATGCAAAGAGACCCTACATTGATAAGGTAATTTGGAAACATGCCCGCGGTAAAAGCCCATAATATCGTTCTCCGGGGTTCAAGCTATTTTTACACGATATTTCATCACAATAGGCTTAGCAGTTTTTAGTGGAAGCGTCCAAGACAAACAGACAGAGATACCTTTGTATCGTAAATATTAGTGCGATAAAAGGATAGTGTATCTTTAAATGTAAATAGCCATAAAAAAACATTAGACATGACGCCCGGGCAGTGTGCATTTAAAGATACATACACAAAAACGGTTGCATAAGTTTCTATTTATCGTATATAAATATATAAAAATAGCATAAACGAATAGGCAATAGAATATATTACATTATAATAGCTACTTATTAGGGCAATAATGCAAAAAACATAGTGAAAACAATAATATTTACCTTACGGTGCGCAAGCGCCTGGCGTTTGTTCACTATTTTGCTTTCTACTGCTAATTCAGTTTAGCCACGAACATCATAATATTTTTTATCTTAATCAGTAGAATACTGATGTTATACACAAGGAAAAAATAAACATATCTAACAGTGCCATGATTAATTTCTTTTGTTTTATTTAAAAATACTGATAAACCTCTCATTTAAATAAAGTCGTCTGCGAGACGAATGCTTATGAATAATGTTCGTCTTAGATATGGTTATGAATCTAGGGTTAAAGAGGTTTAAGTCCAATTGTGGAATAGTGAATCGGCTCATGTTGTCAAATCGAATATTTAGGAGACTTATTTACTGGACATTGTGCGCAATGTGTCATTAACTTAAGATTTAGTCTACCTACTGTAAAGAGAAGATGCTTATAAGCTGAACAAAGACTCGTTTATGTGCTGATTTGTGTAGGATTGTGAAACACTACTGGGTGTTAATTACCGTGTGAGTATCACTATACCTTTACCTATAAGGCTTGCAGCAGTTGGAAGTATCTCTTGGACTTTTAGAGCAGTGGATTGATTGGCCGGAAACTACTTCTTTTTCGCACACAATCAATATGCACAATACAATAATTGCTGCAAAAGGTAAACCAATGTTCTGCTCAGAAAAAACAGACAATTTTATGGGTATATATTCGATTTTAACATTAATAATAAAAAGCAGATTATCAAAATACTCCAGTAAAATAAGCTTTCAACCTCGGAATGGAAGCGAATAAGCTGTAAATTTGCATAAACCTTTGTTTTGGTGTACTAATGACTGGTAGAAAAGTCTCATATGATCACGTGTCTGCGTCACAAGTTATTCAAGGTCAAAGGTCACGAAAATCAGTTTTTTCCCATTATCTCGTTTTCTATGGGAAATACGCATTTAACGTCATTAGAAATATTGTAGATCATAAAATTGTCTACAAAAAATATCTGAACACTTTTCTCCTAAAAAGCATCGCTTTCGAGATATCGTGACTTCAGAGCGCAGGAAAGTCGTATTTTCGACTATATGCACACACTAGCTTTTTCCCGTGATTTCGCTCGCGTTTATAAATATTATGAAAAATAAGGCTTATTTCAATATATAGTAGCATATGCATGCTTGGTCTCAGCCTAATCGGTTTGAAATTGACAAGGTTACATACAAACTTCCATCCCCTATCTTATCCCTTTAGGGGTAGAATTTATCAAAATCCTTTCTTAGCGGGTGCCTACGTTATATCATCTACCTGCATGCCAAAATTCAGCTAGATCTGTCCAGTGGTTTGGGCTGCTCGGCGGTTTTTATTAACGTGGTTTCTCAAGTAGGAATACTCCTACCACATAGTGATCTATCAACGCACAGCCCAAACCACTGGACAGATCTGGCTGAATTTTGGCGTGCAGATAGATGATATAACGTAGGCACCCGCTAAGAAAGGATTTTGATAAATTCTACCCCTAAAGGGATAAGATAGGGGATGGAAGTTTGTATATAACCTTGTCAATTTCAAACCGATTAGGCTGAGACCAAGCATGCATATGCTACTATATATTGAAATAAGCCTTATTTTTCATAATATTTATAAACGCGAGCGAAATCACGGGAAAAAGCTAGTGTGTGCATATAGTCGAAAATACGACTTTCCTGCGCTCTAAAGTCACGATATCTCGAAAGCGATGCTTTTTAGGAGAAAAGTGTTCAGATATTTTTTGTAGACAATTTTATGATCTACAATATTTCTAATGACGTTAAATGCGTATTTCCCATAGAAAACGAGATAATGGGAAAAAACTAACTTTCGTGACCTTTGACCTTGAATAACTTATGACGCAGACACGTGATCATATGAGACTTTTTCACCAGTCATCAGAACATCAAAACAAAGGAATAAACGAATTTACAGCTTATTCGCTTCCGTTCCGAGGTTTGCCCCTATTTTAGTCTTATTTGACTGTACTAAAATGTTATTCTACTAAACTAGTACGGTAAAGATATAGACATTTTTGTTTGTATTTTTTTTTTGACGACCTCGGTGGCGCGCCGGTAGAGCCAGCGGCTGCCGCGCATGAGGTTGTGGGTTCGATCCCCACGCAGGACAATAATTTGTGAGATCCACAAATTATTGTCCTGAGTCTGGGTGTTCTATGTGTCCGTTAATTGATGTTTGTAAAAGTCCCCGCGACATAGGGCATGATCCCTAGTGCGGGAGTTGTCTTTTTAACAAAAAAAAAAAAATTTTTTTTTAATTTAGTCAACGCTTCATACGCAATAGCCGTATCCTATCTCACATAGAACATCTTTAATTAATAAATTACTCCGCGGTGCTTGCTTAACCTAGATTTTCTAAAACGATGATTAATTTCTAACCGAGCAATAAGCTAGTCAATAAATCCCGGAGTAAGTTCAAGCTGTGAATTCTAGTCTAGCAAATATAAAAGGCACCGGACAGGCAAAGGCCAAATGGGTATAATTAGTCCTATTAATTAAAGTATTGGCATACCATGGCAGGAGAAAAGACGTGCAATTCCACAAGATGTTTACATGATTATATCGATACGTCAGCCTTAATTCCTCGATTGTACGAGATTATAACACATATCATATCAATTTATAATTACAATGATTAATTAAAGACACGTGATTTGCTGAATTATTTAATTTGATAAAGAATCAAGGTATAAAAGAGTTAATTAATATTAAAAGTCGTGTCTTTGAGTTCGGTTTAAAAAATGAAATTATTGTTTCTATTTGGTTTAGTGTTGGTAGCATCGGCTTCCGCGTTTGTGGAGGTATCGAAAGGTTACCATGAGGAAGTTGGTATCCCTGCAGCGGAGAGGAGAAGGATTTATGAAGAGGAACTTTTGGCTAAAGCGGGTTCCGATGTAAACAGAGTTGTTGGTGGTGTTGCAGCTAGCACCAATGCTCATCCTCATCTTGTAAGTACTGAAAGAATTTTACATAAACATGTTTGTACTTATTTATAATAATTAGTATCCCGCTATGTCTGAATTTAAAAAAAGTCTTTATTTTAAATTACTTAGATATGTAATAGCAAATCTATTTGTAGATTTATCTTTCTGCTAGGGCGGTACGAGGTAAATACTGCCCGTATCTATATTTCCTACTATGCGTTACGACCGCTATTTTGCCGTATCGGAACCAGACTTTCAAAGTCTCTACAGACGTGAAATCTCGCCGTATCAACGTTTTTTTTTAACAAATCGATAGATTACATCTTCGTGTATACCCATCTGTCATAGCCCCGGGTTCTCTATGGTAGTTTGAAAGATGCAGATCATTTTCAAAATTAGTCATTTACGGCAATTTATATGCCGTATAGCATAGACGTGAAAATATGCTAGGGATGTGGTTTACTCCTGAAATGATAATCGATAATTTTAAATATATTCTTTTAAGACTAAGGAAAAACAGTGTAAAAATCAACAGAATTCTTCTTAATTAGTTAACATAATAATTTTTATAAAATATGTTCTTGCCAGTGGAAGTTTAAATTAAAGTATTATTAGAGAAAGGCAAAGACCGCCAAAGGTGCAAAATTTTAAATGTCCAACAGTGGACGTTTACTGGCAGACATGATGATGCTCCTCAGGTGATACACTTTAGCTGCCTAGGTGGCGCGACAGTAGCGCAAGTGACTGCCGAGCACGAAGTCGTGGATTCGATTTCCACGCAGAATAATTCTTTATGCGATTGACAAATTATTGTCCTAAGTTTGTATGTTCTTTGTGCCTGTTAAATTGATGTTTGTAAAGTCCCCGCGACACAGAGCATGATCACTAGTGCGGGAGATGTCTTTAAAAAAAAGGCTTTACCCTTATTTATTAACATACCGAAGCCTACCTGGAGCTTATGACACCCAGTAAGAACACCATGTGGTTTTAGTCAGTTCGCGTCTAAAAAATAGTAACTATGCTTATATGGTAAGTTTCAATTCTGACTTAATTTCTATATTTGGGTATTTTCTATGTACGATATGGCGCTAATTGTAACCCCACGCAAGACAATTGTTGTGAGAAGCGCGTGCCCATGATTTGAATCCGCGACCCATTTTAAACACTTTGGGTCTTTATTATGATAAACATAAAAAATATCGAGCGCTTATGCCCGATTTACACATCGACAAGTACAGTAGCGAGTTAAAAAAATAGACAGTTAAGGAGTAAGTAATAAGTAGTAAGTACAGTTCACACGTAGGCGAGTACAGCTCATAAGTTGCCGATCAGAGACGAAGACCAGTCGCGTCGTGCGTGCCGGCGTGCGTCGCCTGAGATTGTTTAGGTACGGTTATTTTAATCGATAAAATGGACATTGAACAATTGAATACCAATTTACGCGCTATTATACGAGAAATAGTATTAACACTTGCACAACACATTGAAAATAAAATTTTAATAGAAAAGTATAGAATAATAAAAAAAAAAAAAACCTCATACTTTTACACAACGCTATTTAGTCCCAAACTAACCAGAGCTTGTACAATGGGTACTAGACAACGCATAAATATACTTAAATACTTTTGTAAATACGTACACATTATGCATAGAAAAAACAGACAAAAATAAAAATAAATACATATTAGAACTTGTGAACTGTACTAAACTCGCCCGTCTACACGGCGGGCGCTGCGAGCGCCGAGCCGGGCGGGGTGAGGGAGACGCGAGAGAGGGGGCTACTTCGTACTGAACTCGCCAAAAAATAGGATCGAACTGTATTAAAATCAACTTGTTCGGCAACTTACTACTTAACTCGCTTTTGCCGTCCACACGCAAAAAGTGACTTACTCGGCAATGAGGCAAGTTAACTCGCTACTGTACTTGTCGATGTGTAAATCGGGCATTACGTACCTTCGTCTCACTTACGGTCAGCACTAATGCATAATAAGACGTCGCGCGGACGCATGCAGTGAGGCGCGGGGTTGGAGGGGTACGGCAAAATGATCGCCGTACCGCACTAAAGAAAAATTTATACTTTACTGTGCGTTACGGCAACTATTTTGCCGTATATTATTAGTGTAAAATATTATTATATTAAAAGCAAGAATAATGAAAAAAATACTGTCACTTTCCAACACGAACGGGAACGTAGATAGTTTACCCCCGCACCGCGCGCAAAACAAGGATAACAAGCTGTCGCACTGGCTGAGCGTCAAATACGGCAGAATACTTGCCGTAACGCAGCGAAAGTGTTAAGTTGTATTTACTTCCACTGCTTTTTTAATAAGCAGTGGGCAATTAAGCAGTCAGAAATAATGTTGTGTTTATCCAACTTCGCTTAGTAAACATTTCTTTCGTAAGAATTTGTCAAATTGGCAATAATTTGTTGGTTCTTGTACACGTAACCTATAGTCTGATCATTCTAATAAGTAAATTTTGCCAGTTGTAGTCTAGGGTTGGGTGTCTGAAATCTCTTGGGAGATTTATCGATTTAGATATCAAACGATGAATCGATTTAATAGAGTACCTACAGTGCAGCAATGTACAGAAAAGTAGCATCGAATTTTGAAATGTTTTACGTTCACTAACAGGCTTATCACCGTAGTGGTAGGCGTAAAGGTAGGTACTAATTACACCTTCCTTAAACTGTGTTTTTATAGAGAAGATACATTTTTTTAATGTCTCGGATAATTATTGTTACTAGGTGACATTCGGTAGCCCACAATGTAGCGATCGTAGCTACTTATAGTTCATGAAATAGATATGGCGCGTAAGTTAAATCCGTTGGCGCTTGAAGAATTACTCATCTATCAAGATATTACTAAATACTCGTATTTGCTAATTACAGACAGTGTATTGCTTCGAAGAGTATTGTACGATTATGTACCTCGGTATTATGAGGAATAACATACTTTGCTGCTCTTCCTTTATCAAATACAGATAAAATCTGTAGATACTAAAGTGAAACTGAACTGTAGACGGTCGTTGCCCGAATGTAGTAGCAATTGATGCTATCAGATTAAAAGACTCATCACTACGTTGATTCAATTATAATGCGATCAAAGGTCACTTTGCTGTATACAACCGTTTGTCAGTCAGTTCTTTTTATCACTTTACGAATCAGAATAATCACAAATGCATAATTGTTCATGCTTAGATTGTTTTTATTCCCAAATAAAGACAAAAACCCTTGACGCTCTCTCCAAAAAATGCCAGATTAAAATGTGTAACTGCATTCTAAAACCAAGATAAACAATAGGTATGTCAGTTTTAAAATACCTACCAAAAACAATCATCTTGGAAAACAATAGCAGGTTCGTATATTTTTTAAATGAACACATCACTTAGGGCTTAGGGTATCCAAGCATTTTCTGCACTCACTAAATGTTTTCACCAGTATGAGCGATTTCTTCATTGCATTAGCGAAATTGGGAGGAACGCTGTTCTATTTTATTCGTTAACGCCATCTAAAACGCTATGTAGTATACCTATCTCAATAGAAAAATTAAAACAATTTTCTGATAGGAATGGAATTAAACTTACACATTGTTCACAACCAATCATAGGGTGTTGTAGGGGACCTTTAGGGAAAAACTTAACCGTCACTCCCTAACTAAGAAGAAAATCTTGACACAAACTTCGTAATTATTTATTTGTACTTATGTATTTATCTGCAGACCTAGTTACCCACATTTATTAAGGAGCCATCTCCTTGCAGTGTTTTAAGACCAATGATAATGTCAACGATATATTACATCCCATTTCTGCTATTCGGAATCCTTTTGCAGACGGTTTTGCCTATTAGTCGCTTAGAAAAATCTAGTTGTCAAATTGACTATAATTGTATTTTCTTGCAGGCCGGTCTTCTGATCAGTCTGGTGGGAGTAACAGGTAACTCAGTATGTGGCTCCTCGCTGTTATCAAACAACCGTCTGGTGACCGCTGCTCACTGCTGGAACGATGGACGTTACCAAGCTTGGCAGTTCACCGTAATTCTCGGTACCAACTGGTTGTTTACTGGTGGTACTAGAATCGCAACCACCCAAGTCATCATGCACCCACAATGGAATTTCAGTAACCTTAACAACGATGTTGCCATGATCTATCTGCCCTCCAATATTTTCTTCAGCGGTAAGTTTCTATGATTCATTATATTATTTATACTATATGCTCGGAGTCCGTGTGGTGACGGAGTAAGTATACAATATGTCACCACCCCATCTCATCCCATGGGTGTCGTAAAAACCGACTAAGGTACTATCCGTGAATATTATCTTTAAGAAATAAAAAGAAGGAAATTGAAATTAAACCATATACAAATCCGTCTGGCCAGCGTGGTATTAGTAGGCCAATTATCTCTCCGTTATGGGAGGAGGCCTGTCCCTGCAGTGGGACATTATTGGGCTATTATGATGCTCGGAGTCCGCTATTTATTAAATTTCACCCGACCCAACTTAAAAGATCTTAGGTTAACTGTATTCCTGTTAGTAGTTCAGCCCTCAAATAAAGAATTAAGTACCTTAACTATTTGTTCTCAATCTTTGTTATAAAGGAATTTAAATAAATGTTAAATTGTTAATAACTTTTTTTATTCAACTTTTTAGCAAGCATTCAACCTATTTCATTACCAAACGCTTCGGAACTGTGGATCACTTTTGCTGGTAATTGGGCAGTTGCCGCTGGATTTGGCAGAACTAGCGACCGTAAGTTGCTTTTAGTTATTTATATTGTAATTATGTTATGATTCAAGAGTCATTGGTCATAATTTTATAACAGTTAATTACCTACTGTTACAATTAATGTTATATGTAACTATAACACTAAGTAGTTATAAATGAATACTTAAATAAAATAAAATAAAAAAAATCATTTATTGCTTTTAAGAAACATACAAAAAAAAGAAAATACGACAATTAACAAAAGAAATAATATTAAAAGCAATTGGAGAAGGCTCAGCTTGTGCTGCACAGAGTCGTCACTCTGGGCAGCGCGGATTTTCAGCTACCCCGTTTCACTGTGTTATGAATAAGTATTAGTATTAACAGAACTGTGTTCAACCCTAGAATGTCAAAAAATCGCCACCCGAGTCTTAGTCACGTTCACCGTCCGTAGCTTTTTCAAGAGCCATCAGTTCTACTAATTTGCACTTAGCTGCTATGACACTACTCTTTAGGCTGCATAGTAATAAATAAGGTACTTGCGGTAAATAAGGGCCACCTTAATCTAAACCTAAATAATTTCTATAAATAAAGGAATATAATAAAATATTTAATATCATGGTAATGTTTATTTCAATATCTGCATCAGAAAGTACTATTACAAGTATTTTCATCTCAATTAGGCATAGTAATCATGATTTTAAAAAACCCTCTCTTTGGCCCTTAATAAACGTATGTAGTTTTATAAGGGCCAAATTTTAATTCAAATATTAAAAGAGTAATCAATTGAAAAAATATTGTT
The DNA here is from genome assembly GCA_905475405.1 of Schrankia costaestrigalis. Taxonomy (NCBI): domain Eukaryota; kingdom Metazoa; phylum Arthropoda; class Insecta; order Lepidoptera; family Erebidae; genus Schrankia; species Schrankia costaestrigalis. Next base: position 13,034,723 of record FR997840.1, on the reverse strand, counting down.
TTCGGTTTCATTTGACTTTAATTATCATTTGGCATTAAATCACGCTTTTAACATTACATAATCAAAGGAAAAACTAGCAATGGCTCTTAATAAACTAACATAGCAAAAACATGTCATAAAAACCTTTATCTATAACATATCGTCAAAATAATCACAGACGTAAACAATGAGTTTGTAACTTTTTAAATATTATCTATGGAAATTACAAAACTAAAACATATTTTTTTATATATAAGTAGTACGGTATTAGACAGGCCATGGACGTGGCCCGTCTTATCCTTACTATAAAATCTATTGTTATCGAGATCAACAACTTGGACACTTTAAAGTTAATTAAAGATATTAGGGATGATTTATGATACAAAAATAATAACAAAAACATGCTTAATAATAATAACTGTGGTATGTATTAAAATAACGAAGTCTATTGAAATTTGTTAAAATTAATTTACATTCTATATGTATAATAAGGGCCGGCCTATGTACCCGCCTCGAGCGTGGCCCGTATTAGGCCCTGATCATATCATAATTGAAAACGGTAAAAAGTATTGTATATATTAACAAAAATTTATAACTTATCTCAACTAGCCCACACTATTTGTATAACATTCACAATTAATTAACAAGATTTGAACAAACGGCTGTATTTTAGGTAAAAAAAAAATTGTTTTGGCAAGATAAAATTATAGTAGAGCTGCGTTGTCTATCACTCTCAACTGACTCGTGGATACTGGTAAGATTGATGATCGTGCGACGACGCAAACTCGGATCTTAGCTTTCCTATTGGTCATTTTTAAGCATGTGTAAATGTAGGGTGCTGTGATCATTAAAAGTGTCATTTTCAAGCAACGGCTCTTGATACCCACCGGCTCTTGTTACCCGCAGGTACCTTAGGTATTTAAAATTTACCTATACCATATTGTTTCCTGTGGTGACGGATTAAGAATACAATAATGTCACCACCCCATCTCATCCCATGGGTGTTGTAAAAACCGACTAAGGGACTATTCGTGAAATTAAACCTTATACCAATCCGTTTGGCCAGCGTGGTATTAGTAGGCCAAGTATCCCACCGTCACAGGAGGAGGCCCGTCCCTGCAGTGGGACATTAATGGACTGTTATGATATTGTTTCCTATATCATACATTTTCATTTCCATTACAGAGCAAGCTGGTGCTTCAACTTTCGTGAGCAACGTGAACCTTCAAGTTATAACTGTAGCTCAATGCCAAGCTGTATTCGGATCAAACTTCGTGGTCGCAAGCACGATCTGTACTAACGGTGCTGGCGGAGTTGGTATCTGCGGTGGCGACTCTGGCGGTCCTCTGAACCTCTATCTTAATGGCAGAAATGTTTTGGTAAGTAAGAAAAATTATAAAGTATTTAGAATAATTACTGTTTTACATTCTGCTATATAAAAGGGTAGTCCCTTTCTTCTCCGAATATCGATCGTCCGAAAATCATAATCCCAAACAAGTTTACCATAATCATCACTTTCTATAATATTCGCGTATACGAAATCGTATATTACCTAATCGTCTTTACCTATAACACTTGTGTGTCATAAAATGAGGTACTATAATTATTACATATCCTATTTTTTCTTGCTATAAAGTCACATGTTCTAAAATAAAATATTAGGGCAAAAGTCAGAAACAGTTGGTTAGGTTAGGTTAGTATGGTGACCACAACGCGCACGAGTCGAGCGAGCGTAGCGAGCGTGCCATTAGGTCATGTTATGTTTAGGGATTTAGGTTTTCGGACAAGTGATATTATAAGACATGACTTTAGGGCTAGCTACCATTCGGACACATGATGATTCGGACACAAAATGTTATGACACCTTAGATTATGGATAAAAAAATTATGAGACAAAATAGAGAACCATATAAAAGTAGGTACTGCAATAATTTATTGGACAATCAAACAAATTGTTTTCTGGAAAAAGTGCTCACTTTTTGAAGATTAAATATTTTTAACAGCACCAGAACGTGATTATTGGTCGTTGAATGTAAAGGAGACTGGGTAAAATTATAATTGACCTCCAGGTCAGAAATAAACTAAGTATAAATAAATTGTTATTAGAAAACGTTGTGTGACCGCTACATCTCGTCATATTTTATAGAATGTCGAATCAAGGTGTTTGTTGACAGATCACTTGTTCCGACACTTATATGTTTTATAACATGTTTACCTACTTGAAACTACATGGTAATGCCTCTTTTAATGGGTTATGGGTTCCACCTAGTAAGTACCTATTTGCAAAGAGCGGGAATAGAACCCGAAAATCAGACGTCATGTCAGATCGTAGTTCTGAAGACTATGCCTCAGAAGTACTATGATAATAAATCTATCCCTCAAAGTAGGAATGAGAACATTTTTAAATTGTAACCTTATTCCACAGATTGGTATCAGCTCCTTCGTGGCTGCTGCAGGTTGTCAACACGGCTTCCCCTCTGCCTTCGCCCGTACCACCAGCTTCCACAGCTTCATCACTCAACATTTGTAAATTTACTATTAAATTTGGTACAAATACACTTATTTTGTTGTCAGTCTGATTGAAATTGTAAATATACCTTTGCACAACTCAACGTTTGTCGTTGAAAGTTGTATATCTCATTAAATGTTAAAATATGACTTGCATAGAATACAATGTAAGTAAAATATCTTGGGTTTTATTTTTAACATGGTTTCATCTTCCTCCGGTCTTGTGGACGGTTATGTTATTGCAGTAAATTTAAATCTTTGTGTTATTCTGACGCAAAGCCTGTCACAACAGTGCAATAATGTCGCAGGGATAGGCCTCCTCCAGTAACCAAGAAAAACCTGACTATTATGCCGCTGGTTATTGGAATAGGGTTATATGAAAAGATTTTATTATATTATGTTTTCTCTTTAATTTGAAAACATTATCTTTTACGACTCATTGTAGGAAATGTGAGTTAAAGTAGTCGCAACATGAAATGTATTCTTACTTCGTCTTTAGACAGATATAAGCTAGATTAGATAGGCAAATAAATGTTTAATAACATCAGTTACGCTGATGACATGGGCTTGCTCAGTTCATCAATTTGCGGACTGAGTAAATTTGCAGCAGCAAAATGGACTCAGGTGTAATACCAATGTAAATGTGTTAATTCAGATGGTACAAAAATATTTTCAGTGCCAGCCGTCAAATTGGACGTAACGCCACTTAACTGAGTGTAAGAATTTAAATACCTAACGGCCGAATACTCAAACGTCTTTTAAAAGTAAAGCGGCGCTTAAACTAGAAATTCTCGTACAAATGTCTAGTTTAAGCGCCGCTCCCTGCGTTGATAATAATAACATTATACACAGACGAAGAAATGGAACGTGGGGTGTTATCAGTAAGATGCAATGTGGTAACACTCGTAGGTATGCAAAATGTACCATACATACTCACGCTTAATCTCTTAGTAGGCAGAGACAGGCTGTCTCTCAATATTACCCTTAGTAAAGCGCCAAGTACTACAATCTATTTATGTTTATATTTAATCAATCCATTAGTCTTTTTATTTCCGTCCACTGCTGGACTTAGGCCTTCGCCATAGAACGAAATTTTTAGGGGATATTTCCAATCGCCTTCCTTGGCAGGCGGGTTGCGATCACAGTAAGTGTAATTATACTCAGGAAAACGCTGCTCCCCATTCTCCTAGTGCATTAATTTTTTTTTATTAACATGACACATGCTCTAATACCAATGATGAAACGTCAATTGTGCTTTAGATGTGCTACGGTATACAATCGCTTAAACATTCTTCGGCTGTCAAATCCTAGATCGCTCCTGACTAGAGCGAACCAGAAATGTGTTTCTTAACATATATCGTACATACAAAGTCATACCAGAGATATAGACATCACTTTCAGATTTCAGATACATTCAAAGCGGGCCCTGTGGCCTCGGGATTACCACTGACCATGATTGGTATTTTGGACAAAAAGTAATAAAACGTTCCTTTGTCTACCAGTGGTGGTCAAGACAACGGTAATTATCTGTGGCCTCGTTATTAGAGAATGAGCCTAGATGGCTGAAATGAACAACCACTTTTTCTAGTATTATTAGAAGAAGAAAGAATGAAAAAAGTTTATGTGGAATAAAACATTATTTAATTTCAAAAAGTATACAAAATTTCAATACAAAAATGACGATACAACTATTTATTTACATATGCTGCATTATAAAATTTGTGAAGCTTGTGACGCGGGCGAACGCTGATGGAAAACCGAGCTGACAACCTAGTTCAGCGACGAAGGAACTGATACCGATCTGAAATTACAAACATTGCTTTAAGTAATTATTATTACGTTACTTTTGATGAAGATGCTTGATTAGCCTTGAGAGGATTAAAATCATCATCATCATAACATAACGAGTGACGAAGGGATACTTGGTCTACTAACCACGCTGGCCAAACGGATTGGTATAGGCTTTAATTTCAAGTTTTCCTTCTTTTTATTACGTAAAGATAATATTTACGCTTAGTTCCTTAGTCGGTTTTTACGACACCCATGAATGAGATGAGGTGGTGACACACTGTATTCTTACTCCGTCACTACACGGAGAGGAGGATTAAGATATTTTGGTTCTTTGTGAGGTAGTGGCAGTTCTATGACAGTTTCAGAGTAAGCAAACCAAAAAAATTTTACTGTAGTAAAATTACACTTTTTTTGGAGGGAGGGTTGATAGGTCTTTCTGACTCTGACTGACTCAAGCCCTCGGTGTTCCGTCTGTCACGGTCACGCGAAACCATGATTCTTTCGCAGCCTCCGAAGAGTTAAAAATTACATTGAGTAAATGATTTCGAAAACTCGAGCACAAATCCCACAAATAAACGTCTTGTGCTCCGTGTGGTGAGTGGTGACGGAGTAAGAATACAATATGTCACCACGGCCATCCCATCTCATCCCATGGGTATCGTAAAAACCGACTAAGGTACTATCCGTAAATATTACCTTTACGAAATAAAAAGAAGGAATACTTGAAATTAAACCCTATACCAATCCGTATGGCCAGTGTGGTATTAGTAGGCCAAGTATCCCTCCGTCATGGTAGGAGGCCCGTCCCTGCAGTGAGACATTAATAGGCTGTTATGACAATGATGTGTTTAAATGTTCCTTAAGTCCATTAATTTAATGTTTATTTAAAGAACCCGTGACAATGGGCTCGATCTCTAATGCGAGAGTATTTTTTAAATAAAACAATATTTTTCAGTTTGAAGTGGGTGGCTGATCACTTATCCTTCGGTTATACAAAAGCTCTTACTTTTATCATAACATAGGCAATGTAACTCACCAAAACTTGTCTGCCATTGTACACACCGACTAATGGACCTCCGGAATCTCCGCCGCCAATGCCGACTCCACCAGCACCGTTAGTACAAATAGTACTTTGTTGTACGTGGTTGTTGCCAAACACTTGCTGGCATTGAAACACACTGATCACTTGTAGAGGAATGTGACTGACCACGGTTGATGCTCCTACTTGTTCTGAAAAATATTTATGTAATATTTTGGGTTAATCTTAAAACTTTGCCATAACGCCGTTTAGTTAAATTAAGTAGAACTTGTACTATTGATACTCGATAACGAATAATGTTTTGACTACCTCTGTGGCGTAGTGGTTATATAACATGACTGCTACGCAGAGGTCTCGGGTTCGATTCCCGCTCAATGCAAATCTTTGTGTGCATGAACATGATTGTTTGCATTGGTCTGGGTGTTTTCTATGTATAATAAATATGTATGTATTTACAAAAAAAAAGTATTTAAGTATGTTTATCCGTTGTCTAGTACCCATAGTACAAGCTTTGCTTAGTTTGGGACTAGATAGCGTTGAGTGAATTTGTGAGGTTTATTTATTTTTATTAATGTTTGTTGTAAATACAAATCGAACCTGAGACATCGAAGAGATTTTGTTAAAATAACAAATGAAAAATAAAGCATGGGTAAGTATTACTTACGATCGCTTGTTCTGCCGAATCCTGCTGCCACGGCCCAATGTCCTACAAATGATTCCCACAGTTCTGATTGATTTGGTAGACTAATAGGACTTATTGTTGCTGAAAAACAAGAAAAGAATAATCATTATTTATTCATCATAACAGCCCACTAATGTCCCACTGCAGGAACAGGCCCCCTACCGTGACGGAGGGATACTTGGCCTACTACCTAATACCACACTGGCCAGACGGATTGGTGCAGGGTTTAATATCAAGTTTCCTTCTTTTTATTTCGTAACGATAATATTCACGAATAGTCCCTTAGTCGGTTTTACGACACCCATGGGATGAGATGGGGTGGTGACATTTTGTATTCTTACTCTTTATTGCTAAACGTAATTTTATGTTTTTCTTATAAAATACTTCTCTGACAACAAGCTGTTTTCCTTCATGAGAAATTAACAAATACTTAGGAGAACATAAGTTACATACATAGGTACTTAGTAATTCATATACCTACTGCTTGTTTAAAGAGCCAATGGACAAGGCAGAATCGATATCCGATGAACCAATATATGAGTTGATATCCATATACAATAATATACCTACCTACCAGTTTGTAATTAACAATAAATCTTTTCTGATTCATTGATTATTTAGTTTCCTGTTGCTTGTCAACACAGATTGAAGATAACAGTTTCGTGATAACAATAATTCTCTATTAATCAATGATAAACGGTAGGGACGTGTGATTGAAACGAAAATCGTTTATAATCAGAAACAAATAATTAAAAACACTCTAAGTAAATGAGCAGTGTGAAGTTGATCGCATGTCCAATCGATAGATCGATTGCTGGACATGAAAATTTTTGGAATGCAATGTTGTAGGCACCAGAAGACCACGATTTTTATCGAGTTTAGTTGATAGTTACGGTAGAGAACAAACCAATATAATTGAAATAATTGCAGAAGTGCTCAAACTTTTCATCTCCTAGCAGGTACTATTGAGGTAATAAATCAAGAGAAGCGTGTGCCTACTCTTTATTCAAATCAAGAGAGGAGAGCGAATACTTTTGATAGTCAATGAGATCGAAGAATATCTATCCATAATTTTGGAGCGCGTTTATTGATGTCAGGTACCATTACCGCCAAGAAAAACTAACCAAAACCACTTAAAACAATAGTTTAAAATATATAGGTAATGAAAACTTACCGCTAAAGAAAACATTGGTAGGAAGGTAAATCATAGCAACATCATTATTGAGGTTGCTAAAGTTCCATTGAGGGTGCATGATAACTTGACTCGTTGCGATCCTAGTTCCACCAGTAAATAACAAGTTGGTACCGAGTATAACGGTGAACTGCCAAGCTTGGTTACGTCCGTCGAACCAGCAGTGAGCAGCGGTCACCAGCGGTTGCTTGATAACAATGAGGAGCCGCATACAGAGTTACCTGCTACTCCCAATAAACTGATCAGCAGACCTGCCTGAAATAAGCCGAATAAATATTGTAAACATAAACCATAAAAGGGATTTAGTAATTCTTTAATTAGTAGGTACCTAGTATAAAGAAATGATTCTTTGTAAAATTAATTCGCGTGTCAAAAACCTATGCACCCTTTACATTGGGTGGGAGTTGAAGAGGGAAAGAAAGCCGAGAAAGAATACATCTTATAACACTAAAATCGTGATATATATTATTTCTAAATAGTATGCTGTAAATTTTTTCTTAAGTGCGAAAATAATTGGCGGAAGGCCGAATCAGAAGATGCTTACAAGCTTCAATTATGTCTCGTGAAGGTACTTGCAGTGCGAGTTTATGTAAATTAATATTTAGATAATTAACAATGTTTAGCTTAGATGAGAAAATAATTTTGGTAAGTATTTAAAAAGACATACAATTCCTCAGACAATACTTACGAAATAAGGATGGGCACCAACAGGGGCGTGAGCACCGCCAACAATCCTATCATCAGCATTATTTCTTGTCAACAAAGTTTCTTCACTAGCCCTAATTTTTTCCGCAAGTGGAATACCAACTTCTACGTGATATCCAGTACCAACTTCCACTAAGGCACTAGCCGAAGCTACCAACGCAAGGCACAATAATAAGACGGTACGCATCTTGAGAAATAAACCAATAATAAAATAATACTGATTTGCACATTATAATATAGGCGTCTTTTATCTTAATTCTTATAAGCCTTTTCAATTAATCCGCGTATTAATTTTTCCAAATCGTAACTGGGAAAGTACTAAAGTTGTATTGATATTAAAAAGATAATCGTGATTTCCTTAACACTTCCTAATCTAGTTATACTTGTGTGGTAGAATGAAAAATGCATTTTCATTGTAAACAATAGCATGGTCAAAGTGTTAACAAACATGTTAACTTATTTTGTCAGAGAATTTTGATCTTAACGTCGATAAATAATGAATCATTTGCAATAATCGGGGTTAGACGCAGTTTGTGCACTTCGCAATTTGTACACCATGCTCAAATGGTGCACTTCGCAATTGGTGCACTTCTCAACTGGTGCACTTCGCAACTTGTTAACAAACCCCGTGTGTTACAGTCTGCTCACTGCGGGCATTCGCTATTAAACGATAAAAACTTTGTTATAATACGCCAGACCTACATTAATTAAAGCTTTGAAAGGATACTTCGTAGAAACAAGGAATGCCTATAAGGAAAATATTCGCAGTTATTATAATAAATGACCAGACCACCTTAGAGGCGGAAAGTAAAGAGGTTTATTAAAATGCATTGGAGTGCTTTGCTTGAGTAATGTTGTACTTTAACCATGTATGGATACAAATCTGGTAAGGCCAAAAAACTTACACTCTAACTGGAATGCTTACGAAGAAAATTAAGACAAATTAAATCGTACATTAGTACTGACAACATAAGGTGTATATTAATTTGTTTATATAACATGAAAGGGAAAAATACTCCGTCAAGGACAACGACAAAGGTGGATTGCATCTCTCTCTTGCAACTGTAAGTTAAATGTTGGTATCTCGTTTAGAGATACACAGTACACACTCCACTCATAAAGCTGTAAAATAGGAATTTATTTTTTGTGACAGTAAGCATTCCATTTAGAGAGTAAGTTCCTTGGGTAAGGCACATAAATGGGTACAAATCAGAGTCACAATACAGGTACATAATTTAGTAAATTAATTTAACTAAGTACCTACTAATAATTACGAAAAATAGAAATGTTGGAAAAATTTACGCGATACATATTGCGATATAAATACATTCGTTGCAATGACAGTGGATGAAAATTAATAACAGCACTTTTTGATGTAATTTTCTTGCAGCTGGTGTAAAATGAAAAACCCCCCGGGTCCATGTTTGGGTCTATGGGGAAGATGTGTAACACCTCATGGATCCAAACATTGGCAGCGGGGTTTTCACTGTTAGAGTCCGACATGGTACAGCCATCAGCGTCATGAAGTCCGTTCGGGATTTCCACACATAAATTGAAGATAGACTTGATCTTGTTGACTTTTAATGAGCATTCTTGCGCATGTTACATTACAGACAAATATGAGAACATTTTTACGAGCATTGTCGCGAAAATCTAGAACGAAATGACAGATTTGTTTCGTTGCAAAAATATTATAGTTCATTGTTCATTTATTTTCTCAATATAATGTTACAAAATAACAACTTATTGACGTCGGTTTAAAACTACTAAGTCTAAGTTTAAATAATAAAAGTTTTTCAAACTTTACCACCGCTTCCAAGGCGCTAGTAGAGAAGAAGCGGCGTAACAAACTCTCAGCATTTTTTAGACGTCTCTATAACTTTACAACATCTTTGTAACTGTAATAAAGTGCTGCAACCATTGTATACCATGTAAAATCTAAAGGATCAATATAAATTTTTAATATCTTAAACTATAAAGAATCGTCCTGTAATCACATATACTGGGTGTCCCAAAACCCGACGTTAATTCGAAGCCGGGTGATAAGGCAAGTCATGCTGGTTATCAGAAAAATATTTTAAAAAATCTAAGTCGCATGGTTGTAAAGTTATAGGCCTTTGAAAAAAAACGCAAAAATTCCCACTTTGTGACAGTCTTTTCCCGCCTGTTGTCACAAATCTTAACTTTTTCCAACTTTTTTTTGCTGTGTTACCCTGAATAGTGCCTCTTTCAATTCTAATAAATAATTTAAAACCACTTGGTCTAGTTTTCACATCAATAGGACTTATTTCTTAGAATAAAATTTATTAGGAAAAAAATGTCCAGTTTGAACTGACTGTAGTGAAAAAAAAATGTACTACGTCAGTTTGGCAAGTTCCTCCAAAAGTTGGCGCATTCAGTAAGGATTTGAAAATGGTATCATACTTGGTAAATTGTTGCCGCTATCATGGACAAAAAAAATCTTTTTTGTAAAATTTAGGAGCCGATTCCAATGCTTTTTTTTTTTAAATATTTTTCTGATAACCAGCATGACTTGCCTTATCACCCGGCTTCGAATTAACGTCGGGTTTTGGGACACCCTGTATAATTTTCTAGTAATAAAAATGTCGCTCAACTAAATGAATCCTTAGATAATAAGTAATAATTAAGAACCAAAAATGAAAATTGCTTACGGTCAGGGTCGACCAGTAACCCTAAGTAGCACCCGCTCACGAGTATAACGCAAAGGTCAGCTATCAACGTAAAAATATTCGTTTGCCACTACTTTGTGTTGTTTATTTTTTCGCAAAAAGAAATGCACTAAATCTCTGCACTCGAAGTTTTTGTCGAATACCTACGTTTAACAGATATAATTAGTATAGTTAAGTGCAACTTAGAGAAAAATCGTGAATCCAACTCAAACCTCAAACATAATATATTCGCATTGTCTTAAACGAAAGTCTTTTTTGACCAGTGTGTTTTGCCAGTGACGACTTACGGAACGAAGACGAAACTCTACGCAAAAGGGAAATAGTAAGGGTTACGCTAGGTGTTGCCTTGCGCCCTAGACCCATTTTCCAGGGGCGGCGGACTGAGAGGAGATCCTACGCCTCCCATTCCGTGGACCCGTGAGAGCGCCTTTCCCGAAGCTCTACCTTTGAGCAATGGTCGGACGACCTCTTAAAGGTTGCGGGAAACAGTTGAATGTTGGCTACACAGTATCACAATCAGTAGAAATTGTATATGAATGAATTGAAAGTCTCGAAGATAAGGAAATAAATCCCTCAGAAACAGCATTTACGAATAATTTATTTATCTACCATTTGTAAAAAATAAAACTTTTAAAGTGTTATTCAAGCTCCTTTATTTCGACCAGGTACTTACAATGCTTTCACAAAAACGATACTCTTCATAAACCACAAATACATTATGGGTTTCATTTACATCATTTTAAAATAACCACGTGTAGATACACTCCATTATAATTATTAGAATTTTTGATAAAGATAACGCCATTAAACAGCTAAAACAAATATTTAAAGGTCAAAGCACACTGCAAGTTTATAATGCAACACTAAATAAGATGAAGATGGTGTGACAATAAGTTAACATTTAAAATATATAAAACGACAATGTGCTTTGTTTCTAATTAATACAGAACGATTGTAGAGCATTTTAATTTACTTTAAAATTTGTCTTAACACTTACAATGAAAGAAATGACAATCAGTGGCGTCATTTAGTTAAAATATAAAGTTGAATTCATGCTGATTCCATTGGGTACCTTGTCCAGTCCTGTCATTCAACACTTATGCATATAATGAATGGTGATGATTACTATTGACGTGCGATACATAAGCATACGCAGCAAAAACATTGAAAAGTATATTTCACATCACACTTATACGTATTTTTTGATATCATTACATCATGTTTTAATTAAATACGGTTCAATCAAGCTTCCCGCCATTTAAATTACTATTTTAGAATGTTCAAGTAAACTCATCAAAAAGATATTTCGTATTTATGGTTTATCTATGAAAACAAAATGGCGTCGGTTTTTTTTTAATCTTTATTTTTTCTTGGACATTCTAGAACAGGTGCTTAAATTAATAACAAATTTATGACTACGACACATTGAGACTAGAGATACAACTTAAATCTAAATGTTATACACCTATTTAATATTTCTGTTCCGGAATTACCATAACAGATAGCTGGTTTAAATCGGGCGTCTACAAGCTAATCTACAAATCAAAGTATAATTTAAAAAACAAAATTCGATGTTCTTCAAACAAAATCGATGAGTTAACGTCAAAATATTAAATTAAAAGCTGTCAACTCTAAAAGCCGATATTAAACTATTTACAAGCCTCCACAGTGTACCTTAAATTTAGCTATACGTTTCCATTTAAGAGGACAATTCCACTTTTCATTATAATATCAATTTTAAAATATTTACACACGAATACACATTCTGAGACAATTGATTGTAGTATGACAATAAAATATTAAATAAATATATTTTAATGTTCGAGAGATAAAATAACAAATAGTTACGCGAACCTTAAAAGGAAGCATTAATTAAACTACCTTAATGATATCACAGTTCATTTATGCAAATAAAGAGATTTATTAATTCACCTTGTAGCGAAAAATTACTATACCTTTACACATAGTATAGATAAGACACATCAACAAAAAATAAATTGAACTTTAATAAACACAATTGCAAATAATAATAAGTGATCCATATCAATTGTCTAAAATTTAATTGTAAATGTGTTTAATGCATATTATACAAGATGAATATTTGATTTAATATTTTTAATACTACTCCGAAAATGTATAAGACATATCGATAAAGGTGCTTGGATATTCTCCTTACCATAGAGTAAAAAAATAATTGTCTATGTAGACAAAATATAGAGTGACACATAGACAGTAACAAAATTAAATTTTGATACTGAATATGTGAAATTGTAATATGTACGCGCAAAATAACTCGGTCGGCCTGAAGTTAGCTATCACTGAAGTTCGCGCATGAACAGGAACAAATAAACATCCCCTCCCCACGCTCTGCGTCATTTTCCCTGTCATCTGCGCAGCCATTTGCAACAACTTCAAGCCGGCCAAGTTGGTTGGCGCATGCCTTACACTTTACACACATCACAGGAACGGTGCCGTGACCTAAAAACGGCACGATTGGACTGTTGTTACTGCCGAATTGTGCTATTATGTCCCTGTGATGTGTAAATAGAGTCTTTGCGTTCTGATGTTAACCCTTCATCATGCCGAACACTTGAGCACCTTTACTCGATTGTCGATAGAGTGCCATCAATTATTTCTTTTTAATTCTAAAGTGAAATAAAGAGAAGAATGATATGGCATTTATATATATCCTGTATAAACGTAGATATAGTGTTAGGTGCGAATGTTTTAATGTTGAATGTGTTAAGTTTTTTAATCTATTTATTTACACTACGACATTTTATCTTTTTCCCGGGACACACAGATGGTTACGTTTGTGTTTTGGGTATTTTGTTACTAGATTTTAGTTATTTTTTTATTTTATTGATGAACATGCAACCCAACTGATAGTGAGTTGTAAGTGTTACTCATCTAGCTAAGCCTCAAATAATGATCATTTCAAACCTCCTTACTTAGGATAGGTTTTGATGATGATTATTTTACTTCGACCGTTTCTTCGCGAACAGCAGCCGCATTGATTTGCCACCGAGCACTTACTCATTTTCAGAGGTTCTTATTACCTGCATGCTCAGCTCAAATAAAAATATTGCTCCTTTGATTTAACTGCATTGTTAAGTGAAAAATAATTTAAAAATATAAATATGGTATGATCTTGTCATTTCTAGTAAAGAATAGATAAAATAGTCGTAGTGTAACGAAGCTTTATAGTCAATTGGCTAAGTTCAAGTTAGTTTTGAGTACAAGTTTATGTTGGACACAGCACTTTGAGGATGTAGTCTGTTAGGAGCGTCGGCACTGTCGGGCTATCCTCGTTGATCGCCTTTAAAACTGAAAAGAAAAAAGAATTTAAATTAAAATACAGTTTAATAATTAGGGAAACAATGGTTTTTTTAGGTCTTTCTGCAAGGAACTTCCCTAGTGGATAGTTCCCTCTGTCACGGGAGGAGGCCCGTCCCTGCTGTGGCAGACAGCAGGGATACTTGGCCTACTAAGACCACGCTGGCCAGACGGATTGGTATAGGGTTTATTTTAAGTTTCTTCTTTTTATTTCGTAAAGATAACATTCACGGATAGTTTCTTAGTCGGTTTTTACGACACCCATGGGACGAGTGGTGACGTACTGGATTCTTACTTCAAAATAATAATAACATAATACAATAATTTTCATCACAAATTCACATAACACTATCTAGTGCCAAACTAAGCAGAGCTTGTATTATTGTTACGAGTCAACGGATAAACTTAAATACTAATACATAAGTGTAGTGTAGGTACCAATTAGTCCGTAAGCTATGCTAAGTACCTAATAAAATGAATAAGCTTACTTTTAATGAGTACTTGAAGTGATTGGTTGTCTGGTGGTCCATTGTCTAGGTGGAAAGGTATTACTGTCGTCAGATACTGGAAAAACAAATAAGTACATTTAAATAACTCATTATATCAAAATCGAAAGAAAATAAATTAAGTAATTGGTTCTAGAGCTTTTACCGATCTGAATTGTGTTTTTATTTACATTGCCATCGTAACACGTAATGGATTTAAAGGACATCCACTTTGTGTATTACACATTGACTTTATTTATAAAAAAAATTGGATATTTACCTTGGATTCAGAAGGTCCAGAATTCAAGTTAGGTGACCTCGGTGGTTGCGGCCTCTTTTTCTTCTCCACATGGTATTGACGACGTTTATTCTGCACAGCGAGAAGCAACGAGATGAAAGTATTCTTCAGTTCTTTCTCGTATTCCAGTTCATCGCGTAATGCCAGTTCTGCGATGAGAGTCTCTGAGAATTCACGTATGAGGGTCTCCAGTTCCATAAAGATTTCATTTAGCTGAGCGAGGGAGAATGTTCGCAGTTCTGGAAGAAGACAAATGAAAATACTTTAGTAAAAGAACGATGTAACTAAACGTAACTTACTTTAGTAATGTTTTGTTTATTGAGTTCTCGAGTTCGATTAGCGCTTAATAGAAAACTATTAACAATGATGATTTGCACTGGTCTGAGTGTTTTTCTATGTAAAATTTATATATAAATGTATACCTATACAGGCTTTGCTTAGTTTAGGACTAGATGACGTTGTGTGAATGTGTGAGGATTATTTATTTATTTATATTAGAAGGACATTTCATCATAACAGCCTACGTACGTACTACTACGCTGGATTGGTATAGGGTTTAATTTCAAGTTTTCCTTCTTTTTACTTCGTAAAGATAATATTTACGGTTAGTCCCTTAGTCGGTTTTTACGACCATAAGATGAGATGGGGTGGTGACATATTGTATTCTTACTCCGTCACCACACGGACAAAGGTAAAAGGACATTTAAGGTTAAAAAAATATCCGACAGTTTTTTTTGAGGTAAAGTAGTATGTCTCTTGGCACAATTACTACTTACTTTACACGGGCTGTAAGTAGTATTTGACAGTGCAGACTGCGAATTGGCAGGGTTATTCTACAATGTTTTTTAGAAACGATTTTTAAATTAAAGGAGTTTTAGCTCACAGAAAGATGCAATATTTACGTAGCTCCCATTACACACATTCCTTTGGCACCTACTATACATATTTTATTCAATCCAAGTAAATATGGAAATTACAATCATTTATTAGCTTTTCTTTCTTTTCCGGTCTTTTTCCGATGTATATTATGTACTTATTCTTAATCCATTATCACACTTATATTTAGTTATATTATTATGTAGAGTTCGCGTTTTGTGTGTCTTGAATGTCTTTACGGCATTTTTGGCTAGAAAAGACGCTGGCCTGATAAATGTATAATACACACATCAAAAGTGTCTAGGGATCAAGCATTTTTATGCGGATTTCTTGTGATTGAGAAGTGGCTTTGTAATAAATTTATGATTTTATAAATTTATATGGATCCTTTTTGGTGCATTTTATAATTTGAAACAGGAACTGTGAATCAAATTCGAGTAAAAGATGAAAATCAGCTGTCAATATTTTCCCTATAAAAACATACAACGCATTGAAGACATTATTAGTGCTACTGTTTCCCTACTACTGATTAAAACCAACGTTATTATGGAGCGGCGACGTCATTTAAGCAGGGAAGAAATGCTCAGAGCCGTGGGAATGATAGAAGCAGGTTCCCAGCAACGTATTGTGGCTTTAGCTCTGAATACAAGTCAGAGTGTTATCAGTCGACTTTGGACACGTTACCGAAGCACTGGTACAGTGGCTGAGCGCCATGGAGGACGGTATCGCTGCACCACACGGAGACAAGACCGATACATTCAAATCACAGCTCGAAGAGCTCCAACAATAACCGCCATAATGTTAGCCGTGAGGCTTCATCGCTCTTCAGGGAACTTAATTAGCGACCAAACAGTCAGAAACCGCTTGCATGAAGTAAACCTTCATTCCCGAAGACCGCTACGGGTACCACCTATAGCAATGCACAATCGTAGGATTCGATATCAATGGGCTCTTGAACACAGAAATTGGGCAGAAGAACAATGGCGTTTCGTGTGCTTTTCTGATGAGTCTCGTTTTGGTATGAGACCGGATACAAGACGTATACGACACTGGAGAACCCCTGGGCGCGAACAGCGATTAAAATCCTGCCAGGAAGTCCATCCTTATAGTGGTGGAACCATCATGGTATGGGCGGGTATTTGGATCGGCGGAAAAACTGAGTTGATTTGGATCAGAGGCAACATCAACGCTCAAATTTATGCTGAGACGATTGTATCAGACGTCATCGTTCCTCTACAAGTGCAAATCGGTCCCTTATTTCAGTTAATGCATGATAATGCACGACCGCACACCGCAAGAGTTGTAAGACAGACTCTCGCCGCAGCTAACATCAATGTCCTGCCCTGGCCTGCTCAGTCGCCAGACTTGAACCCGATTGAGCATGCATGGGATATGCTACAGAGAAGAGCTCTGCCGAATATGGAGGGTATCCAGTCGCAAGAAGACCTTTTTTTGTTGTTGCAACGAACATGGGCGGCCATTCCACAGCGTGATTTGGATGAACTCATTTTGAGTATGCCAAACCGATGCTCTTGTGTTGTTAGTGTTCGCGGTAGAAACACGGATTATTAATTGTTAAGGTTACCCAATAAAATCTTAAAGGAAACTGTTATTTTAGTCTTTTTTTCGAACTTTAATGTTAGTGGTTCAAATGTCAAAAATCCCTTTATTAGGAAAATGGCAAATTTCTTTATTAATGCAAAGGTGACTTGGTTTATCGTTACTGTAGACAAACGAAAACACTTTATTTGATAAATCCTTAAAGAAAATTTTAATTAATATCAATCAGGAGAAAAGTTATTGCAAAAATATATGTTGATCCCTAGACACTTTTGATGTGTGTAATTCAATTTGTTTCCAGTTTTTACACTATTCAATATTTTAATCAACGTTAAATGACTTGAGACAGCTTTTATTTACAAACCATTAATTGACAAAGCAAACTTCAAATTTCACGTAATAATACAGTGTGAAAGTAAATCATAAAATGGTCAATAAAAGTGTTTAAATCGACATTTATAATAATAACTGATTCTTTTAGGAGTTCATTCACCTCTTCAATGTTTGCGATAAATTTGGCCTATCTTATTGTTTTCTTAAAGTCTCAAAATATCTGTATAGCGTTAATAGTTTCGTTTGTAAAGATGTTATAGTATGCTTATAGTAGTTTGAAGATCAGGTCGTTTACCTATAGTGTAGCAAAAACTAGAACACACTAAACATGCTATGAATTATTGAACGAATTACTTTGAATTTATGGTTTAAGAATAACTTTATTTCTCAAAAGAACTGCATACATTCAATTCGCTTACTGAGAAACATGTAATAACTAAACTTAATATTTAGAGCGCACAAGAATGTTCTCATTATACACAAATAAAATAGTTACACTATACACAAATACAATACACCATCACAAACTACTAATCAGACACGAAACAAAATTTTTTATAACTACATAATATATCAATAAATGTGGGTAATCGGAACTCATTGAACGGTAGACTCGATCGTACGATAAACAAGTAGAATTAGTTATTAATTTTAAATTAATTAAAGATGTTGTTAAAAACATTTGTTCCATTGGTCTTAGCAATAAGTCCACCCTTTGTTAATTACACTGTATTTTAAACTGTACCGTTTCAAGTTAGGTTTACAAAAAAACATTTTTTATTTATTTTCTATCATTAACCTTCAGATTTTTTTCGTTTGAGCAATAAAAATGGAAATGAAACGGGTTTTCAATTGAAAACCGATAGACGAGTATAATTATACTCGTCTCCAATTTCAGCCCATCTAATATTATACTTAGTCATATAAGAGCCGTAGCCTTGTTACTAGATCATGACTACCATAGCTCTTCTAATACGGTCACATACTAATGTTATGTAACTTAAGCCTTTGTCAAAGTAATTAAACGACTTTTATGGCAATACCTTTTTATTGCCCAAAGTATCTATGTGTACTAAGGAAATCATTAGGTAACTTTAACGACTATGTTTACTGGCGCGAAGTAACTATAAATTAAAGTGTACCAGTTACAACAATGTCACATATCTTTGGCCTAAGGAATGGATGTCATTATGCCATGCTCTTCTTTCAACTTACGACAGTCTGGAGCGAGATTTAAAATGTGTCTTTATTTTTACTGAGAAAGCTATTAAAGAATTTGTGGATTTCCCACTTTTTGCTACTACTATACTTACTCTATTCATTCCATTGCCACCTTAATGGGACAACCCTAAGCATAATGGAGGTTTTTATTGATCTCTATGTCTATGTCTAACATAGCTCTTTTGTTTACTCTTTGCCTGACTGTCAGACAAGACCATAGTGAGTGAAAACGTAACAACCGACTCCTTTTGCCCGCTCGTAAAAAGCCCAACATTGAACTTGATAAAATCAACTAAGTCAAAATTATAGTATAGTTTCATTTTTACTTACTGTCTTCATAGAGAGGTGCACTAAGTACTTCCTTGCCCTTCTCCAGCGCTTCATTATATTCAATGATGTCTCCTTCAGAGGAAGGTGTGTCTTGCATCATGTCATCGATTTCCTGGATCACCTGTAGATATAAGATATTGAAATTATAGTTTTAACAGAAATTACGCCTTAATATCATACTTTTAAATGCTTTATTTGCTTATATAAATTTACTATAGGAATAAACTACAAACTCGTTATTTCCGACAGTAAATAAATATTACAAAATAAAATTACAAGAACAATTTGTAAAATTGCTAAATATAAGTATTCTGGTTAATAATTGTTACACAAAAAAATGGCAAATTATTAAATATTATGCGCGATAGAAACAAAATTACTTGAGTCATGTATGTCTTTTAAGGCTTTAAGGTATATCTAAAACGGTCTTTGAATGTATTAAAATCACTTTTGGAAGTCGATTGAAAATGTCAACTATTTAAGCAGGCAAAATATTAGTCATCTTTAAACTCTGCATAACTGTTTCTTCTCCTTATCTCTACATCTTAAAGCTTTCTAATTAAATACAGAACAAAGATTTTCGTTTATTTAAGTACTAACAAGGTATAATATTTGGACTCTATATTCTTTCACAAGAAAATTACAGTAATCTTACGTAAAGGACCGTACATGACTCTACCTACTCAAATCAAAATGTGAATGATAGCACTAACCTCGTCAGCAGTTTTAACAGGACATTCATGATCTTGATGCAGACCACCAAGTATTAGCGCATGCATGTCCAGATCTGACGCGACGGCTTCGTCTTCCGAGCTATGGATCTCATCATCAGGAGTCATGGAACCCTGAAAGTAATAATTCATTTGTTGAAACTTTAATAAGAAATATCTTAACATGACAGCTTTGGGCATTTAAGTGTGACATGAGCGTTTAATGAAGTCTAAAACGATTATGAAACACATCTTTAGTTGAGTTTTAGATCTAAGAAAGAATGCTTATTATTTAATTGTTCTTTTAGATTATCCAATTGTAGTTTATTGTTATGTAGATATTATTATGTATCATTGTTATTAACTCTTGTTATTGTTTTATTATGCTCATCAATGCTTTAGTTTCTCAAGAAGACAATTGCTTTTTCATTGAATGTTTTTGCGTGCAGCTTAAAAGGTTCCAAAGAGATTACATCAGATTATATTTTCATATTATTCTCCGTGTGGTGACGGAGTAAGAATACAATATGTCACCACCCCATCTCATCCCATGGGTGTCGTAAAAACCGACTAAGGGACTATCCGTGAATCTTTACGAAATAAAAAGATGGAAAACTTGAAATTAACCCTATACCAATCCGTCTGGCCAGCGTGGTATTAGTAACCGTCCGTTACGGGAGGAGGCCCGGCCCTGAAGTGGGACATTAATGGGCTGTTATGGTTATGATATTTTCATAGCCGTTCATAAACTCGCTATTTCCAAAATCTTAGCATACCAGTAATTTTGTTCAAATGCCAAATAAATCTAAAGTCTTGATATTTATTTATGGCCTTTGAATTGATCTTTTGCAAAAGCAGCACAGTATTGATTTACAAGGGGAAAACCCTAGTTAATTTCTTGGAATTCATTAACGTAAAATAATAGCTTGCACTAAACTTGCACACTGTTAGTTTTTAAGTAGACTAAGCTGAAGATATGTGACCGAAATACAGAGTGATTACACTTTCAATGTTTTTTTTACTTTTTTACGAAATACTTGTCGAAATTACATTGAATTGCATTAAAACGTAGAGACAAATGCCAAAAGATATTCGAGTTCAGCGACCCGTACTAATGAAAAATCTATTTGAATTGGCAATTATCAATACAGCTACATTATTACTAACCCCCTTACTCATAAACACCTCTTAAATTTAATCAATGTTTAGCGAGATTTTTATTACGAAAACCAACCTTATACCCAACAATGTAAGAGTTTAAGCTAATTTATCAATTGACTAAAATTTAAGAGGCGTTTATGAGTAAGGGGGTATGTATAGGTACATATAACACTACGACAGAGCCCTAGACATCGAAATAGAGTGAACGAATTATTTCTGGGTTTGTCTTAACAAATACTTGTTGAATTTCCATAGAATCACATAAAAGTTAACAGCTGAGTAATTTCTTACGATCGAACGTAAATTCAGCCACAGAATATCAGTCGCGTACTTTAGACACAGTGTAGTTGGTCACTTATGCCTGTGTTTTGAATTAGTAATGATTACGTTGACAAAACATGCGACAGTATCACATTATAATACCTTGTTTAATAAAATATTTATGAATTACTAAAAATTAATAAGGCAAGTAATTGTTTTCTATTTCCGCCTTTTATGCTGTAAAAGGTTTAAGCAGTATCTTCTTTTATTATTATAGCGATGGAGGCTAGCTTGGCTTATTATATTACCATGATGACCAGGCTTTTTGGTACAAGATTTTCATTTTTGACGACCTCCGTGGCGTAGTATCATTACTCCTACGCAGAGGTCTAGGGTTCGATTCCCGCTCAATCCAAATCTTTGTGTGCATGAACATGATTGTTTGCATTGATCTGAGTGTTTCTATGTATAATATGTATGTATTTACATAGTACAAGCTCAGCGTAGTTTGGGACTAGATGGCGTTGTGTGAAAGTGTGAGGAATATTTATTTATTTATATCTATATTACAGGTCAAATATGAAGATTAGCATATCATTTGATTTTCTTACCTTCTTGTCGTTAAGATTTAAGGTCGGGATATGCATCTTTCTTGAAAACGACTTAGTCCAATCAATTGGTAAAATGTTTCCAAAGTTTCCGGTTATTGTCCACCACATTCTGTAACAAAGTAAAATGAAAATGAAATATAAATGTCTTCTCCTTATGGCGACTTAAGATTACGGATTACTAATTGAAGCTTATCGTAAAAGCCGATGACATGACTACCTGCATTATTATATGATTTGAGTTTCTAAAGTCATATCATAATATCCCACACGGGCCTCCTCCCATGACGAAGGAATAGTTGGCCTACTAATACCACACTGGCCAGACGGATTGGTATAGGGTTTATATCAAGTTTTCCTTTTTATTATTTCGTAAAGATAATATTCACGGATAGTTCCTAAGTCGGTTTTTACGACACCCATGGGATGAGACATATTGTATTCTTACTCCGTCACCACACGGAGTTTCTAAAGTATTGGACTAAAATTATAAACTGTCGCAATCTCATCTAGACAGTGATGTTTAAGAAAACTAAGAGGGACGACTAACAATTTCTATAGCAAATAATAACTAGGCATTAAACTTGATGTTGGGGTCAACATCAAGTTTAATGCCTAGTTATTATTTCTTGCTTTGTCTTGCCAGCGTGGAATCTGTAGGCCAATTTTCCAAAATCCATATACCCGGAGAAGGCCTTGTAGTTCTATAATCATACACACATACATTAATCATAAGAAAGATGAAATAGGCCTAATCATAGATTATTAAGAAGCTAAGATGTAATAGGGTGCACAAAATTCGCCACACCATTGTCTTAAAACAATTTTTCGTGTGATTTCTGTGGGATTACAAATGATAGTGCATAAACATGTGACGCAACGTTCGTAAACTAAGAATATAATAATGTGACATAGACAATAAGCATAATTGTTTTATTTTTAAGTTCTCACCAAAAAAAAATGAGGACCCCGATATTAGAGGCTTTCGTCTTTCAAGACCGCCATCCTATGGCTTGTTTCTATGCTAAGCAATTTCTTACACATTATACAATGAAATTCTTCAATAAACTTAGGTAGGTAATTTGTACCTAAGCTAAATTATTAATATAGCTAACAAAACTGGCCTTTATGTAATCATCTATACTATTATTATAAAGAGGTAAAGTTGGTGTGTTTGTAAGTTTGTGACGTTGTAGGGGTAATCTCTGGATCTAATGTACCGATTTCAAAAATTATTTCTGTGTTGAATAGTCCATTTATCAGGGCGTGTCATAGGCTATATAGTATTACGCTATATACTAATAGGAGTTGAGCAGTAATAAAATGTGTTTAAAAAAGGGACGCGTTTTTTTCGCCGCCCAACGAAGTGGGCACGAGTCAGCTAGTTAATAATAAATCTATTACAAATAGGACCCGTATCTCTGACTTGTAAAACGAAACTTCAAAACCTGTTTTCGTCCGTAGAGATGTAAAAGGCGACAGGGAACTAAGGTCATGATAATATTTAAGGATTGATCTCTAAAATTAGTTAATGTACAGATAATATTAAAGCTTCCGACATTAGTTACGCGACAATGGGAAGAGGCCAATTGCGTAGAGCCCCTCAATTATTTGCGGGCAAGGTCGATAGACTCCTGCGTACGTTGCGTAGAGAATTCTTTGCACTTACATCTGTTTGTTAGAAAATAATTTTGTGGAACATAACAAACTCTGTCTTTCATAACAGCCCATTAATGTCCCACTGCAGGAACGGGCCTCCTCCCGTGACGGAGGGATACTTGGCCTACTAATACCACGCTGGTTTAATTTCAAGATTTCCTTTTTTTACTTCGTAAAGATAATATTTACGATTAGCTCCCTTTGTCGGTTTTTACGACACCCATGGGATGAGATGGGGTGGTGACATATTGTATACTTACTCCGTCACCACACGGACACTCTGTTTTTATAGAGGGTATAATTCATTGACAGAATTCAACACCTGTTACTGTGGAAGGTAACAGAAGCTAGTAAAATTACAGAGCTGATGCTAACAAACTTATGCCAAGGAATTGGTTTGTGCTGTACTCAAGCAACTTTAAGATTTTCACAAGTATGATGTAATAAACATCGATACCACGCCGCGCCAGCGAAATCGTTTCGTATAGATTTTTAGGTAATAAAAAGCTCTTTTAATATTTGGTAGAATTTAAATAAATATGTTTTAAATCCCAGTAGTCATTTCAATCATATTCCGCCTACTCTAATATTTCTATTTCGAACACAGTCAAGTAATTGGTCTTACCTAATAGTCACAACTATTTATTAACGACTATCTATTATTATTAACGACTATTAACGATTCTGTTCTTATAATCCAATTTTTATACAAGTCAATTTGTAGTAACGATCTTCTTTGATCGGTTCCACGGATTGTACGCATTATTGTTGATTGAGATATTCTGAGATTTAAGAGCTTATGGCATGAATGACGTTTTACTTGGAATGCGAGCAAGTTATTTTCAGATGATTCGGTTTAGGACAACAATCAGCGGATTATATTGGGGTTACTGTTTTTGCAACAAACAAGGTGATTAAATATAGAGTGAAGGTGTTTGCACTACGGAAATAGAACTTCTAAAACTGTATTTACGTAGCCAATACTTCTGGAATCACGTTTTCAAGATCAAACTTGAATGGAATGGTGAATACGTAAAAGCACCACATTCGGAGATCAAATACCTCATTATAAAGTATATAAAGTATAAAGTATATCATAACTAAAGTGAGTCAACGTTAAAAATTTACATGGAAAATCTTATTGCAAGATGATTCATACGGATCAGAAAATTTCCTTCCCTTATGTATTCTTATAAGTACCTCTAAAGTGCTTTCAACACCAAAGTTTTTTCTGCAAACAGAAGTTTATTCTCTTTATATCTGTGTACTTAGATATTTAGTTCGACTGTCGTCCGTGAGTCAGCCGGAGGGATAAATTGGCGCTAATTTGTGATCTCTACGCTCATGGCTCAATTGAGGAATGTGTCACAGTATATTACGTACAAGCATGACATCGGAACAAGAGCAGACATCCTTGTAAATAACTGTGATGACAGATTTTATGAAGGAATAATTTATACGAAAATTGTTTAGTAAAGTTTTGGATATATTCAAATTATAATCATCATCATCATATCTGTATATGGACGGTCGTCGGTCCACCGTGTGAGGGGTCACCCCATGACCCCACTCTATATCTTCAAATTACAATGTCTATAACTAACAACTAATAAAACTTAGGAGACTAAAACAATTTATTTTTAGAATAAGACATATAAAGTTGTGGCGCCTCATGCCCTAGACGCTCCAGGAGAGCATTCAAGCTATTTAAATTCTAGACTAATTGACATTTGTATTTCACAGAAGAAATACTTTAATTACTTCTTTATTTGTTTGTTAGCAGTATCTTTAGCCAGTATTATTCTTCATTAAAATAAGGCTGCATACTTTCAGTTGAAGTATTATGCTTCGACATTCCTAAACTCGTGTGATCTAATTGTTGGTAAATGTACTACTTTTTCTAAGTTTTCCGTTTCGTTTAATAGTTTTAACAAGGCAATTTTTTCTGCTAAAAGAGAAAAAAAAATAGTTCTGCTAACTGTGACACACCAATTAGATTAAATTAAAAACTGAATTTAAAGAAACTCTTACGTGTCGTAAAAAGATAAAATAAAGCTTTTCCATATATATCTACCTACACATACCATATGCAGAATAGTGTATTGTGTACTGTCTTGTTTTGTTTTATTTAGCTAATCTGAGAAAGACATATTTGGGCGTCTAACCTAGATAAACATCTGTTCTGACATGTCACATGCATAATATAATGAATTTATTGCGTTCTAATATTAAAATTCATTTTTCACTATTGTTTTAAGTACTTTCTGGCCTTTTTTATTCTTTCTTTTTATGGCAAGGTAGTCAGATGTCGACAATTCTGCCAGAGTCATAGTAGTCTCAACGAAGTAGTTGTAGAGTGCGGGAGCTGAGACCTAAGAAATGTCATTTGAATTTTGTTCAGGGAGTTAAAGAAATAAGCATACTAAAAGGTATATTTGTTATAGGTGTTTTGACTTAATGTAAAGTGTTAAAAAACAACCGGTGTTTTATTGAGCATTTTGTTATTATACCTGTAATGTTATAGAGTGCTGCATAAAATGTTTTGTTTACATACTTAGGCATAATGTAATGCATAAAATGCTTTGTTTATTTTAACATTCTTTTAGGTATATTCACAGGTAAAGGTATATGTATTATGTGTATGTTTATAGCCTATCTTATTTTTTCCGTCTGAGTAGATAAAATCATAAATAATGGTCGTATAAAAGGCAGGTAGTATAAAATGCATTAGTCAGATAATCAAGAACATAGAAAAAAAACTTAGAAATATTTTTTGATATGTAGGAATGAATTACCCTTATGAAGTATCTAGTACTCTTTAAAAGCTACATATATTTTGACGGCCTAAGTTGATGATTCGCTTTACATCATACTGGCATGTTTTGGTAAACCGTGCTTCCATCTCTTCAGGGCTCCGAGGCCAAGATGGCTCTGGCGGGTAGACCGAGGACAGGCGTATGTTATGATGGACTGGGATGGGATATGATTTATATATTGTTTACAGGACATACGCGTAGGCGTTTCTGGTAAATTCATAAGCGCATAATATTATGATTTGATACAATCATTACATTACGTCAGATCCTGAACATTTGTACTGATTTAAATAACACTCGAAACATTACGATTCGCATGTTTACTGAGTGACCGTTTACAAGGACTGTAAGGACATTGTTTTGTTCATTGTAAAAGTGATTCAATTATTGTTAAACGAGGCGTTTATTGTTTGAAACAGTACGGGTACGAGTATAAAAGTATGGTGCGTAATAAGGGTATTGACAGTCTGGAATTGAAAAGTGATGTCATCGGAAGATGTACCTACTATAGTTAGCGAATTAAAAATATAGTAACACTTGTAAAATCGGTACTTGAAGTAAATGGTTACAAGCCCTTCTCCTCCCGTGAGTGTTTGTAATAGTAAATTTCTTACATATGTACACAATGCCATCTAGTCTCAAAATAAGTAAGGGTTTGCAACATACTTTTGCAAATAGGCCTTTATTTTTCAGAAATAAAAATACCCAGTTCTAAACGAACAGCCATGTTTATACACAAGAAATAAGCCTGAAGTAAACCATAAACTAATCCAGCTGGTCAGCGTAGTATTAGTAGTCTCCATCACAAGAAATTATTAATTATTAGAATTACTGCATTGGGGCTTAAAAGCTGTTACGAATGATCTCATATGAATTGAATTATCTCTACTCACAACACTTAAACTAAGAAGAAATGTTTCATTTTAAATTCAATATTGCTTAACTCGTTATGGCGTTTACGAAATATAAAAGCTTAAGTTTATACAGGTAATCTTAAATTACATTAAAATGGTTTGTTGTGTAATGAATAATTTATATT
Organism: Schrankia costaestrigalis; assembly: GCA_905475405.1. Lineage (NCBI taxonomy): Eukaryota > Metazoa > Arthropoda > Insecta > Lepidoptera > Erebidae > Schrankia > Schrankia costaestrigalis. The sequence continues at coordinate 13,007,444 of FR997840.1, read as the reverse complement.
TAACACGTTTTACATAGTACAAACAACGTAAGAACATGGGTAATGCATACATATTTTCATTTTTATTCAACCAATTCAATACTTCATGTTCAAAGATAACTAAATACATATTTATAACTTTAACCAAACTTCTTCGAAATATTTAATTAGCATGTGAATTCGAATTGTGACAATTTGACAACTAAAAGTTAACTTAACCGAATTTTTAACGATTTTAAGGTACGAGAATTGACATGTAGATTAACAGTAAATGGTCTGTCTTGGCAGCAGAGTGTTGGTTAGAGCGGCAGTCGTCACATGTCCTAAAAAGCCTAACATACGCACAAGTTTAAAATGGCCAGTGGGACGTACGGTTTCACCTCAGATCTTATATGGTATAGCGCCGTTATGTTGAGTTTACTTTTAATATTAGCAAATATTGTATATAGTTTTGATATTAACGAGTACGTAGTGTTTTTACTCTCATCTCATTTTAGCCAAAATACGACCACTTACAAGAGAGAAACATCCTTCAAACGTTTCCACCTTGGTCTATTGCTCACTCATCCGTAGGTTTACTCATCATTATTTTCTTTAATGTCTGTTCTGTTCTTTTAATAAAATGGCCCCATCGTTTCTCAATAATTCTGCCAACGTCCAGGTGGAGAGAATAAAAGTATTAAAAAAGAAAAGTGCCCGGTCCCTACTAAAAACTGAAAATACAAAAGTTAGTCTGACTTCTATTACATCCTTTAATTAGAAAGGAAACTTGACCTACTTATGTCAAGTATGACAAATTGGAATAGGGTTTTATTAAATTTACTTTTGTAGGTTTCATACAGGTAATACAGCAAAATCTCCATTAGCGATTTTTATTACATCCACAGAATGAGCAGGGATGTCAACACCGCGTATTCCTCTTTCTACTCTATGATTCTGATACCATAACTTTTGCCTTGGTCGCCGCTCTATATCGCTGTTAAATAATTTAATGAAATATTTCATAGCAATAAAATTTCATACGTCATTCATGCACAAGGGCGTTTCAATTTATTTAATTGATGTTGCAAGGCATGAAAAATTGTTCAATGACCAAAACAATATAAAATCCTTTTTTTATATAGATCAAGAGTATTGCTGGTCATGCATAAGTAATTAGATTTTAAATGCGTACACCTACTGTTATTAATTCGTGGAAAAATGTCGTGATTGTAATGTCATTGTCTAATCATTAAGATTGATAGTGAGATGATTTTTGTACATTAAGAACAGTTGAACCACTTGTACCAACGAACAAAAAGGTTGTTGTTTATGTAGGAATAACATGTAGGTATCTCGAATCAAACAGTTTTAACGTTTTTCAAGTAAAATAGATTCGTATTCTTTCCTGGAAAAATACAGACTGAATGACGTTTGCGTATGGCTCACACAAACTGTTAAAAATGACGAATTGTTGTGATATTGTTGTGGTTAAGTACCTACATTGTTTTAAATTCAGTGGGCCTTCTCGTTTTTAAATAAACTGTAAGCACTCGCTTCAATGTGATTTTACATCGGATAAAAATGCAAAGGTATAGCTTATTGAATATTTTCTGATTGCTACTCATATTAAGTGTTAAAACAATCGGAATCGCATTGTATTTCAACACTATATAACCATTAAAAGAATGTACTTATCAGAAAAAGTTGCAGTTATTTTGTACTAATCAGATGCAGTTAAAAACAAAAACTTGGTATATAATTACTGGCACCAGTGCGTACGCGACGCACCATAATCAAAGTTTAACGCCTGATTGGTCAACAAAATAAGAAAGCGAATTCTAAGAAATCAATATTAAACACTGTGTTTCATAACACACAGTAATGTACAAGTAAAATATACAGTGCAGTTGTTCAGTAATTACTTAAGTTGATTTACTTTTAAGGTTATTAAACAAGTCCAAGCTTTATTTCTAATTTAACCCTTTAACGCCTACCTTCACTTTTTTTTGAATTTGGTATATTTTTAACAAATATATGTTGTAGCGGTTTTTTTAAAACAACATGTTTTTATATTTTTATCCGGGAGCATTCATCTTAGGGATTCGTAACTATAGGTGGGGACACTGAGGGCAGTGCATGCAATGGTGCTATTGGGGGGTGCTGGAGAAAGCTGATGTGGAGGTGCTGGTGGAAATAGTTGCGGAGATACGTGTACAGGCTCTGAGGAACATGATGCGAGATTGTTACGGGTACTAATGCTGCTGATATTGGAGACAACATCGTCAAAACCGTCATCACCGTTGAAATCGCCACCAATGTCCGAGTCGAAGGGCTGGTCATCAGAGATGGCCATCATTTCAACCCATTGGTCATCATTCAGCATCTCCAGATCCTTATAACTAAATTCCTTTCTAAAATAACAAATAAAACAATACTCAGAAACAATTACTTGCTAATATTGTACGTACCTACATTTTGATCTAAAAAATACCTAAGAAATTACGAAATCAAGTTATAACTACCGAACCTGAATATTTATGCTTATTAAGTTTTTATATCTTAAAAATTAACTATGTACGTCGTGTGAAATGATACAGTTTATATGTAATAATCTAAATATATGATACTGAGACAACGTCAAACTCACGTGTGCAATTTCTAAGCTAGGTTTTGTTAACGCACCGGTCTGGGTGTAATTGCAAAAATAACATGTTTATTTTACGGTAGTCGATTATATTTGTATTTAATAATGAAGAATATGCTATAACTCAATCATTTTACTCACCTATTACTTGAAGATATATTTATTCTTTGCACAACACTTAGTTGTACTTGAAGTTTGGTTGCGAAGTTAGCAAACACTAGGGCGGGGGTGTGCAGTGGCCAGTTGACAGGCCACCGAAAAAAATTACGCGAGTTTTTAAACATACGCAACATACTTGAATGCTGGCTTCTAAATATGCCAATGTGGCTTATTAACTATCGTTTATAATCATAAGTGTTGCCATTGTTGTAAAAGTCTATCAACTATCGACCTTAAAGTGACTGTCCAGTTTACTGGCCACTTTGTATGGACCGTCCTATAAAGGGTTAAGTCTAGTATGGTTGATCCGTGTGGTGACGGAGTAAGAATACAATATGTCACCACCCCATCTCATCCCATGGGTGTCGTGAAAACCGACTAAGGGAATAACCGTAACTACTATCTTTACGAAATAAAAAGAAGGAAAACTTTAAAATAAACCCCATACCAATCCGTCTGGCCAGCGTGGTATTAGTAGGCCAAGTAACCCTCCGTAAGGAGAAGGCCCGTTCCTGCAGTGGGACATTAATGGACTGTTATGATGATGGTTGAGCAGTTACTAGAAATGAATGAATCGTATATCCAAAGTATAGTCGTTTGTGGAATCATCATTAACATAGACGCAAGTGGAACAAACCTCTATTAAGACCTTGCTGTCCAGACGAGTTGGTAAATAGTTTTATTTCTAGGAATAATATGCTTTTTTGACCACCCATGGGATATATATAAGAGTTGTGACATTTTGAATTGTAAGGTCCGTCACTGTATGGGAGTTTTAGAATAGTCTTAATTTACACATGCCCGTTAAAGTTCTTTTCTAAAGCTTTTCTTTTTTGTTTTATTATCGTATTTTTTGACATGATAATTTTCTAGTAAATGTGCGTCGGTATTTGTGTTATCATATTTGTTTGTATCTACGTCAACACTAAACGTTTTTAGTTGTATGATGATATTTGGCACGAATGGTAGGTATCAGTCCGAAAAATGGTTCCTAGCTAGGGCCTGTACTAGAAGTAGGGGTTATTCGTTCAAGAGTCAACGAAATCAGAATACAATATACACACCTCAACAAAGTCTAGGGATATTTTGTATAAAGTTGTGAAACTCAAAAAAAATTGGTTTGATTTTAATTATTTTGATGAAAACTTACTTTGTTAACCTTTTTTAACCATTCTAAATTTGAATTTGAAAAATAAAATTAAAAATAAAAGATTAACGCGGCCTAAACGTAGTCAAGTTCGAAAATTTCATTTGCCAATGGTAAGTTTTGACTGCATTAATGTGTAAAATTTAAGTTTTATAACAATTTAAACGTTTATTTCGAAAAAATGATATTGTGTGCATCAAGCAGCTGCGCCATTTCATCAGAAACAAAATGTTATGGGCAGTAGGCATGCTCCCAGCTGCGGGTACTAAGCGGAGTATTGCTGAAGAGATTGGAACAATACAAAATATGAAATCAAGGTTATGGTCACGTTATCGTGCTACTGGTGAAGTGGCTAAAAGATACCACGGCAAAAAGTCTATCACCACTCAACGAAATGATCGATTTTTGCAAGTTTCCGCGAAAAGACAGCCAAATGTTACTACCATGCAACTGGTTTAGAGGCTCCAGCTCTTGGTGGAGACTCTTGCGGGTGACCAAACTGTCAGAAGAAGTCAGCATGAAACCCACCTTTATGCTTGCATACCGCTTTGTACTCCAGCACTACGCCGAGCGAATCGCGCACGATGAAAAGAGTAGGCTCGTGAACATTTGCTCTATAAAGATAACCTGTTATCTGTAGTGGTGTTTACACATGAGTCCCGGTTCGGTTTCTACTCGGATTCACGTAGAGAACGTGCTTGGCGAGTTCCTGGTTGTGATAGCCGTCTACAACATCCTCAAGAAATCTATTCATACCACGATAGAATATTTATGGTTTGGACGGGAATTTGTGTCGGTCGAAGAACAGAGCGCGTTTTGATCAGAAACACCATGACGGCTGAAAAATAACTTAACAAGGTGCTACTACTAATAATCTACCCCCGTAGACTACAATTGGGCCAAATGTTTTAGCTCAAGGACGATAACACCCGTCCGCATAAAGCGAGAGTGATGACAAGCTGGCTGCAGGAGCACGAAATATCAATTTTATGCCGAACCACTCAATCGCCTAACCTTAAAACTATAAAATACGCGTAGGACATGTTCAAAAGAAGGGCTTTGATGAATTTTCCTCCATAAAATTGCGATGGAAGAGCTACTTGTTTTGTATCCTAGTCGACCTGGAACAATATACCGCACCAAGACCTGGATAACTTAATCCAAGCATGAAAAACCAATGCAGGACCGTAATTTACGGTTTTTTGAATGTACTGACTACTGATTACTCACATAACAGTAAAAAACTGATAAATTTTCGCTTATTTTCACTTTTGCTTAAGTAACACATTCATTGTTAGTTTAACTAATTTTCTAAGTTTTATATTTATTTGATAAAAAAAAAAATTTACACTAAAAATGTATTTTTATTTAATTCTGGATTGTAGCCTGATAAATTTCCTTTATAAAAATATAAACAAGTTGTATGTTATCTACAATAATTTTGGAGTTATACCAAATAAAATTGAGTAAATACCAAATATCCCTAGACTTTGTTGAGGTGTGTATTTTATTGTTAGTTTCTTTTGTCATTGTAATTAATTCTTAGAGTCATATTTTTTTACAACGCTAACAAACTTAGCCTTTTAAGGAAACGAGGTCGTTTTGTTGATAAAACTTGCACCCACGCAAGTGGATGATAAACTATTTTAAAATCAAGGCTTGTATTAGATATTGAAAGGCCAGTTATGACCTCAGGAGATGCAATTGAAGCCACCGCTTTATGTTAAAGGTAATCGATAGTAAATGGCCGAATTCATACCGGTGAAATCAGCAAAGAAGGGAAAATTCACAGCAGTGTAGGTCATGTCTTCGTATCCATAATACCTGTAGTCTTATATTATAAAATAAAGTACAATTTAATAAAACTATTTAGTCCGAATCCTCAAAACTAACGTCGTATCGGTACTTTATTATTTAGTTAATTAACTAATTGCTATAATATTCTACATACCTATTTAATAATTCACTAACGTCTAGATTTTTTCAGTTTCCGTAAAGTAATTACGTGTGGAAGTAGAGTGGTTTATCCAACCGCAACGGGGATATTTAACTAATAACCGTTACTCAAGCTGGTCGTGACAATACGAATAAAAGAAAATTGCTTTCTTGTGTTCCATACTTATAGGTTGTATTATTAGTGTTACCATCTCTAGAATATGGTTTCTAGGACGATAATACAATAATTCTATAGTTAATCTAGCAAAAAAACGTTTAGTGCAAAAGATAACTATGCAGATTTAACTATGATAAAATAAAAACATTTATTTGTGACAATTATCGCGCTTGGAATAATTCCTGAGTCAAGTAGACTTAAAAAAAAAAACTACGGCCAAAAGTTTTTAAGATCAGTACAAAAAGTTGTGCAAATATTTATTCAGCCTAAACTGTTAAAGCAAAAGAAGTTGCTGTATGCCTTCCTCGTTTATGAATTGATGAAAACTGGAACTTCTTATGGTCTTTTCAGCTACTGTTCTTTTCTATCACAGTGTCTTTTAAAAGTTGTAGGCCGGTCAACTAATTTCCCTTGCTTAAAAAAAGCTTTTTATACCAGGACGTATCCTAGAAAATTCAGAATAATGGCGGCCCTATATATCGGTAGTCAATATAGAACAAAATTAGCATACATAAGTGTAGCAGTGAAGGTGATTACGTCCATTGCATTAATATGTATGTCCAGTCCAGTTTGTAACCGATATCTGAACGTAATTGTTCACTTTTAATTTAAGTGCAGTAGGTCGAAACCTACTTAAATACACCCAATGCATCGTCGTCGGTCGGCTTGAAGTTGTTGCAAATGGGTGCGCAGATATAATTTTTGAACTAAATGGTGAGGAGCGAGTGTTCTCTTTGTTCCTGTAGATGCGCGAATTTCTATGATAGCTATTCGCAGGCCGGTGAAGTACGTTAGCGCGTACTGTACCTAGCTTAAATATAATGTAAGTACCACTTTTCCCTAACAAGTTCTCTTAAAAGAACAGAAATATTATTTATTACATTTAATTGCATCTTATAGCGTATGGTTTTTAGTATAATTGGAGGGTGTTTACTATCCCTTTACTGGTCTTAATTATCTGGGATCTATACCTACTGTAGACTGAGCCTGATCTTTATTGGATTCTTGTCTGTGTGTAATTTTTTAAACGAGTTTAGATGTTTATGAATTTGCAAGGATGTTATGATAAAATATTGAACTGTCTATTTGTTTATTTTACTTATTGGTATGTAGAAAATGTTATTTTGTATTACAAATTAAAATAATATTGTGGATATGATATGTTTATAATAATGGGGACTAATGATTGGTCAAGTTTTTTTTAAGTGTCGTCTTAAAGTGTGGTTCCCAGGCTACGTTCAATACCTAAACCAGTATAGAAGTTATAGAACAAGTTGTTATTCCGCTATTTACTGCAGTATCTTTAACTATCTTTTTAAATCAATATCTATAAGTTTTTAACGATCAAAGATTTATCAATTGATGACTGATTCAATTATTTTTTACATCCTACTTCTTTATTACATAAAACGAAAAATAAACTACTTAAAATAGCTTTTTGATTTAAATTTTATCTCAAAGAGAAACAGGATAAGGACGTAGAAGAGAAAATAAACAAAAAAGTCCCGCAGCATTGTTTGATCGATGCTCCAGCGAGCTAAAGTTTCACTGTTCCGAGAACTCATGTGAGATTGGATTTTTGTCCACGGAGTTCTTAAGTGACCGTGAAAGGGTCTGGCGGCTAACACAAAGTGCCCAACATATGTATTTTTTATTGGGTCGTGAGGAGTTTTATGAACATTTTGATGAAATTGGTTTTTGCTTGAAACAAGCCTACTGTCTCTACCATTCGCCAAGCAAACTTTATGTTGGTAAATTTAGATAGAAGATGTATCTTAAGTTATTTAACAACGTCTGTTGAATAATAGGTGCCTGTTATTTACTTCGAAACATTTATTAACTACTCGGAATATTTAAAGAGGTTAAATGCGAACTCTAAATACAATATAGGTACAATAAGACCTCCTTGTTGTACATCTGACAAGTTTACTTGGAACCGATAAGTTCACATCGCTATTCTAGATACTGACATTTGACATACATATCCATAGAAGGAAAACATACACACATTGTCATCTTTATCGATAATTTGTGAATGGTTACAGTATCAAACGGTTAGTAGAGATCGTAAGTAAAAATTACAACCAATCGACTAAATATAACTGATTTATGACACAAGCAGAAATAGAGAATAATTAAGTAAGTAGCGAATAACTATGAATTGATTAATATAATAAAATTAGGTGATTTAAGGAGTAAAATATTGTGCCTCTTCAATGATTGTACCGAATTGTGCTTTTTTTTACACATAGATTGTGTAGGTACTTAGGTTTTTTAGGGTCGATTTCTCTTAATGACTTAATCGTAAGTTCGGCTTTAGTCTAGAGCCAGAAACGTATAACACATTTCATTCATATTCTATTTCCTCTTTGAACTTATAAATAAATATTTTCTATTGAATGTGAATGGCTATTGAATTTTTACAGTATCTAAGTAGTACGACTCATCCATATAGTTCTATAGAAAAATTGATTGGCTCTGATTAAGTGACATTTAAATGTCGTAACGTGTAGTCTGCCGCCATTATGCATTAATAATGCCATCGTTTATTGGTACAAGGCCCTTCGATAAACTTTAAGGTTGAACTGTGACACTCGAATTTCTTATTTTATTATTTACAATTTGTAGGGATAACTCGTTTTTGCTGATTATTTTTTATTTCCACAATGCACGTGATTTCTAATCAAATATATATAGTTCATAAGCAGATCATTATTCAGCTTAATTTTATCATGTGTGTTGTGTATTATTTGTATTGCTTTGGATTTTATAATCAAATGTCACAAGCAAAGGCAACCGCACTAAAAAGTAAGTCAATTAAACCTTCAGATTACATCCAGACTCAATATATTCTTGCTCATATACTATGTCTTTAGTGGGATGTGAACTCACTAACTTTGCATGGCAGCAAGACAACCTTTGTGCCACCATAGCAATAAGTTAGTAAGATGCTGTTAATTAATAACAGAATGTTGAATATCAAACCTTTTGTAATGGTTGCAGCTTTTATTGCATTTCAATTTCGTCACTGCTAAGTCATAAAATGACAAAAGCCAGTAAGTCGATAATGCTTTTATCACTATTCTATTGTAAATATTATATAAATTGTCGAGTTATATTTTGTAACCGTACCTACTATAAAGTTCAATAGTTGATATAACGATATTATTTCAATATTATTGTGAAACATGTCATGTTTTAATACTTTAACTGGATATGTTCGGAGTATAGACTTAATGAGAATAGTTATGTCGGTATGGAGATATTTCAGTCTAATGGACGTACTATCAAAAGATATTATTTAAACGACAAAAGAGATGTCCTCGCAAATTGTTCCTAAATTCGGACAAAAACGTATTCATATCTCTTATAGCATCTTAATTTGGACATTATTTTAACTCTTGTATAAAATAAAGTACTGTTACTTTAACAGAGTATTATTTCGCGACTGTGAATACACAAAACAATCTAATTAACGGTATGTTACGCATCAACTTCTTTTCAGAAAGGTCATCAGCGCGCTTGAGAACCTTTAGGCAGTTTTAGACTACGAGTATTATTCATTTAACAAAAGGTTTGTATGTCATACAACCGTAAGTTTTCTTCAAAGAGTATCATTATGCTCATAGACAACCTTAATACATACGACAATGTAGAACTCTGCAACTAAAATATAAAATAGATAAGAATTGGGAATTACTAGTCTTTTAAATTCCTATAATATTGTGTAATACGGGAGAAAAGTTTGTACTAGGGTTAGTGTAATTCGGAAAAGACACTTATTTACAAGACGATTTAGTAACTAAGCTACCAATTAGGTGAAACTCCACGTTGTACCAATTCAAAAGAGAATTTACGTAATGTCCGTGCCTTCCCGTAGTTATTTTAAAAGTATATTAAGGGGACAAGTATGAAATCATTCCAAGGGAAAGTGGCGAGTTGTGTGTATGTAAGAAGAAGTTATGTAGAGTTATTTAGAATGTTAAAAGACTTCTCTTCTTTTGAGTCGAATATACTCGTACTATTGTCCTGAAACTCTGTCTCAAGAAAGCGTTTCGATGCTGTCTAAGAACCTTTTCAAAGCATCCAGACACCAAAGGCAGGTTTAGTCATTAAAAATCTGACATTCCAGGTAAAAATCTGACGTAAGTCACTACTTACTTAAAACGATATTATGGACAATATGTGTTGGTACTCAGGTAGAGTTCCCAATCATTTCTCCTTGCTGAGATGCCAGTTTTTCAGGCGGACCAAAAAAAAGTCGAATAGCCGAGTGAGCCGACCAATTACGATCAATAAATCTTTAAGAGGCGGTGATTTATCAAAATCATAATTACAGATTAGCTAGAGAATTAAGATCTATATTTATTACTTAATTATCTGTAATCATGAAAGAACGTTAACTGTTATGATGATGCTTCTGAATACCAGTGAATTAGATTAGTTCATTTAAGAAACGTCAATTATTTTAAAACAAAATTAACTACAGGCATGATTAAAAAATGTAGCTAAAATAATAATGTTTTTTATTTGAAAATAGATCAATTTTTATAACTATTATTTTTTTATATTTTGCAACGCCTAACGAATATGAGCCGCTTATAGACGTCATCAAAGGTACCAGTCAGCGATGCCAGAGCAAACCTAAGCCGCTGGCTACTCTAAGGCACGAGCTTTTCTATCCTATGCTGCTGTAATTTCACTATAAATCCTACTACTTTCTTATACATATTAAACTTCAGATATTGAAGTATTATACAAAATTTAAAGCTATCGTTCGAAAACCAAGAAATCAATAGGCAATCAGTAAACCGGCAAAGTTTAAACCGCAACAGTCAATTCTAGAAGTTGCACGGCGAAGGCTACACTATGAATATAGAGTACGATGCGTTATTGATCCATGCAACCGCAAGTAGTACACCCCAGCCCACTAACCCCGACCGAGAGGCGCCGCGGGGTTATATTCTACGCTAACTACATAACCCACTGTTTAGGTCACTGGTTTATGTGTCCATTGGCCTTTAGTTTCTATCTCTATTGTCTATTGGCCTTTTGTATGACAATGTATGAAGATACTTACATTTATTTGTAGAACAATGGAATCCTTGTAATGTTTTGGTTATTTCAAATACTTTGTAAGGAGCATTTTATAGTTATGAACAAGTTGTTACTCCATACGTTGCCATAGCAAATTACAAGGTTTCCGTAAAAATTACTTTGAGAGCATCTCTACACAAGCCAAGCCACAGGCCAAGTACAACTTACACTGAGTCGTTAAGATTTAAGACATTATAATACAGGCACACAGTTCAACAAAATTATATTGTAGGAAATGATTTTTAACAGCAACCACTTTCAAGTCAAATGGAAGGCTGTAAACTGGGCATAACAACTTGTAGATAGAGAATTTTATTCGTGTACCCATCTTCATTGAACACCTAATTGTATTTTCATTGTTTCACGACAGTACCCAATTTTAAAATAATATTGCCAATTACAAAGTTTTTAATTTAGGATAAAAGCGCAGCTTTATTATTTCTGTGCTAATTAATAGATTCAGCGTGTCAAAAATGCGAGTGGCATAATGGCGCCTCGGGAACGACGACATTTAAATTTAGAATTTTATATCACTACCTACCGCCACGCGCGTCCACTCATGTTATTTTTTTAATTTTGCCCGCGCGATGTCACTAACCGAGATGTGTGAATGGGGCCGACTGCCGCGAATAGAAGCTCTTCGTTCGTAATGCTGTTTTAATTTTAATAACCATAGTTGACATAAAATTTTATTATATTATATCAAAATGGCTGCTGTGAATTCAGTTTCATCGTGTTTTGTGTAATAAACGTCATTCCGAATACTATAAAAAGGTATGTTGTGTTAGAAAGCAAGATGTCGATGTAATAATTTACGGTTCACTAGCTGGGAAGCCAGTGTGTTCGTCCAAAAATAGAGTATAATGTTTACAATTTTTTTGTCCGTTGAGGTGTAAGTTGCTCCCGGCAGGTAGTCTGACTAACCTTATTGCCCACTTCCTTCATAAAAAAAAAGTTTAAAATAGAGGCGTAGCCTTAATGGATAGGTGTTAAAGTCATGGGCATAGAATCTGTTATCCATTTATTATTTTATAAACGCTTGGTATTGTTAAAACAAAATATTTGGGATAGAGTTTTAAGAAGAAACTTTTTATAATACTTTTTGTTTGTTTACCTAAATGTGTTATAAAGAAAGCACGTTTTATATTGTGTGGCGTGTACTCGTAACGTGATTAATGATTCAAGATTCTTTAAGTTTTATTTTAAAAAGGTTGTGATGAAAGTAGCCTCGTTTAATTGGATGATGCAAGAAAAATTGTATAAGAAAAAGTCGAGATCAATCGAGACAATAATTGACTACGTTCGTTTATGAATAAGTAGGCATTGAAGTTTTAGAAAGTTAAAAAGTACGAATAATTATTTTGGTGATAACGTTTGCTGCTTGGAACTTTGCATCGATTTTAGTTTAGATAGTAATTACCTATTGATTAGAATTTTAAGCCTCTAATGTTTATGAACTTTATGTATGTCCATGTCCATACTTATTAATATATTATGTAAGTACATACTTATTAAAAGTAAAAGTGTCAGTCAAGTCGAAGTTGTTTAGAGTGGGCACGGCAACACATTACACTACATCTTGTCATTCAAAAGTCTGTGTTATTACAAGGTATTAGGGTATACCTGGATTTATGTGGATGTGATACCGCATATTCATTTAAATAGACAAGATTAACGCATTAGCATACGGCCTTTGGGATATCTCGAAGCGGCTATTGATACAACGCTATGAAGTTAAACTTATGTTCAAGTTAAAACAGCGGTGTACCTATTTGATAGTTCAAGTTAAAACAGCAATAAGTAATAAATATTTGATATTACAGTATACTTTGGTTTATAATATCGTCGTATATGTCTGCAGGACACTGGACATCCGGTAGATAATGAAAAAACCACATGGCATCACTCTTAAAATGGCCAGACTTTTGTTGAGCTTTCATTATTCAGTAGAGTATTTCATTTCATTTCATTTCATTTCATTTATTTCAAAAACAATTACAAATTGTGTGCGAATGTTTGCTTACATCTAAGTAGGTAAATGTGTGTCTATCTTTCTCGATAGGACCATTAATTATTCTGTCCAAAATGGAAACAATTCAGCTAGTGAGTTATGCCTTTAACTCACTAGCTGAATTTATATTTTTTTTCAAAAAATATAAGAAAATGTATAATTGTCAACGATAAGGCATTATAAAGCTTACATAGTAATATTGAACTCATATAATGACCTAAATGCTCGCATTAAGGTGGATAATGGCCAATAAAACATAAGCCTAGAGTTTATTGGAATACCTACATTGCATATTTTCAAATTAAGAACTAATAAATTTAAAAACAATTCTATTTTTAAAAATGTCAAATGGAATGCCATAACGGTTTACATTATTTGAAAGGTCAGCGGGCATTATTGACATGCACACTCAAAATACTTAAGAATACTTTAAAACGTACTAGTTTACTAAAACATGCAATGGTTATTTAAAACCACTAACATAAAGTAAATTGAGACTCAAGTAGTCAACAGAACACCCAGGTCAGGAAGATACCTAAACAAAATAGTTTTTAAATATCACACCTCTCGTCTTAAACCGACAAGGTCGATAGTATGTAGGTTTAATATCAATGCTGTAATACAAACTAAACGACGACAGTTCTCTAGGTCAAACGACTATTTCAATATTATGGATGCTCAACAAATATTTAATTTTATAAGACAATAATTTTTACGATTATGTACTTTGTTAGGTAAAATCAATATTACTGTTTAAATGATTGAATCAGTAGCTAATACAAAAACAATGTCTACTGGTCTGTGGGTATTGAGTTTACATCACCATATCATATACTTTTCAGTTTATTTGTATCAAGTTTATATACTTTTCAGTTAATCGAATTGTTAATTAAAAAAGTTTTTGACACGAGGAGAGTGTTTTGAGTTTTCGACAGGTTTAAGATTCTAATCTCGAGCCTGTCAAAACAATGAGTTGAAATACAAAGAAATGTATAAGTAAAATTAATGTACTTAATTACTTTGTTTACAATTAATTTTATTCTTATTTAGCTTTTTATTTTCAATTAATGTTTCAGGTGCAAAAACTTTAAAATCTTTCCAAACAATGAGTAATAAAATAAATTAAAAATAAAATTATAAAATGATTTATATTTCTTTTAATTTCCAACGAGTATATAAATTATTTTATTATAATTATTTGAGTTTTAATAAATACTTTAAGTGTAAAAGAATATAAATTAATATTGACGACTTATTTTAAATTACATTTTAACTAATGTTCCGCCTTCTGCGTTAACGGTGTCTGCCCAGTTCACTTTCTATCAGGGAAACGACACCCTAACATGGCTTTCTTTCTCATAAAATGGGTAATAAACCCAGCCTACACAAAAGCGCTTGTTATTACACCTATCAGAATATCAGGTCACTCAGTCTACCCTTATTGAGAGCAGTCAATAACCGTGCCGAATACCTATACACGCAAGTCGACCTTTACACGAAGTTATTATCTTCTTTTACAATCTAGATCACAGAGAAGTTATTTAAATTCCACAGCGTTTTTATTATATTTCTAGATTTTATACTATGATCATTAATTTAAATAAATGTCGTTAGTTATTTTTTAAAAGTCAAATCAATCAAGTTCAGTAGTAATCTTTATTTTTTACTTATTATTTTTTATTAGTTTAGTTATTTTTTTAAAAATAACAGTAGGTTTAAATAATAGTAGTAGGAAACTTCTACAATAAAAAAGAGAATAATAAATAATAAGCATAGTTATAGCAAATAGCAAGTCAAGAACGAATACTTTATTGTCTGTAAGAATTGGTGCCAAGCACTAACTACACCCCTACAACTAGGTTATCTTATTAACTTCTCGCATAAATAGTCTCATTTTAGAAAGGACTTTAGAAAAAGGTACGTTATTAGCACTTATCTTATGCGTATTTCCTCTACACATATTATAAGCACAGTCATAGTTTCTTTTATCTGTAACGAAGGACGAACCCTACTTACGTAACCGACCTTATTTGTTTATTAATGTAGGTCGACGACCATTACAAGCGCTCAGCGTAGCTTATGTGTAAAAGAGTAGTAATGCGTAGTTGCTATAAATTGTATCATCTTCAATTCATCATGTCAACTAGGACATCAACTAAGTGCAAGAGTTTGTCAAATTGAAAAAAAGTGAATACTATGTTGATTGTTGACAGTAATTTGAAATACAAAAAAAAATTCTAAATTAATTCATTTATTCTATTGCTAACTTACATTTTGTAGTTTTTTAGCATTGATATTAATTTTAATACACTTTAAATAATGAAAAAAAATATATTAAAATTAATTTTGACACAATCACGATAGTTTTTGAAGTTTCTTTCGAATCGATAAGCTCAGACTAAGTTAACATTCCATAGTGACACGAAGTTCTTATTATTTAATATTTTAAAGTGTATGAAAGGACAGTAATACTAAAATAATATTGCAGTTATAACCAACTTATACTTAACATTAATAACTTCCTAATCCATAAGTTACTAGCTGTCGTGCATTAGATAGAAAATAAATTGGATATTACTATTGAACCGCAGCTGACAGCTAGACAAGCCGTTCAGTATGACGTGGAATACACGTAATAGGAGCTAGATAAATTCATATGACACTTTAAAGATCGTTTAATTCTAAAATATATTGAAACTATAGGTTTAAACAAGAAATATGAAATGGCGGCTATAAATCTTTAACAGCCTATCAACATCTTGACAAACATTGATAATTATGTATCTTTTTACTTGTCTTTAGTAGTTTTAGATCAAGGGGTACAGTGGCATTCATAGGTCAAATTTCCCTACTTGTCTCTGCGGTTTGACTTAGCAAGTTTGATATGATGATAACGCTATAGCTAACGTTAGAAGCTAAGATAAAATTGCCAGTTCTTTAAGAGAACTAAGGTGATATTGTTCAAGGAATAGGATTGCCTTTTCAAATCTAGGGTCGATCCTTTGTCGCAGGGACTTTTAAAAACATGAAATTAACGATCAAGACAATAATTTGGGATGGGGTTCGAACTTTCGAACCCGTGATTTCGTACACAGCAGTCCAGTCCATATACTACCTAAGTGGTAAAAGCCCGCACTTAAAAACATATAGGTAGATCATTCAAAGTGGAACATAAGAAATAGCAGAAAGATAAACCCTGAAGGACAAACCCTACACTGAGCTTTAACAGCAATCGTTAACCGAACACTAAAAGTTTTATTGTTAATACCTTTACTACTTAACTATCAATCTCCTTGACCAAATATACACTCGTAAATCTATGTGATGTACTGACGACGTTTACTGTTTCTAGGAAAGTATTGGAACCATCCAGTCTTTATGTGAGTATGATGGTATCTGAATTATTGATTATAATAATAGGGTATGTAGGTAATAATTTCCTTTCTCGTAATTTGTGGAATTTACTACTAGCAGAAATACTTACTGTGGAATTGGTGAAAATGTTCGTGATATGACTTTGTATACTCGTAATAAACTAGCTAATGATATCAGGATAGTAAAATAGCTATCTACATAAGAGACGTTGTTTATATAAGATTTAATTAAGACAAAGACAAGGAATTAGAATGCATGTTTTAGTAATCTACCACAGATAAAGAAAATATTCGTTATACAAACAAAATCAAGTTCCAAAAAGTAAAATCAATCATGTAAAACTTTATTTTAACTGCTATGATAAGTATGACGCTGTGTATAAGGTTAAATTCTGATTTAATCGCTTGGACGTGTACCAAATACACAGAATTATAATTTTCTTTGTTTACAATCAATGTATCAATAGACAAATGATTGACATTCATAGATGTATTACAAACAACAAGTACCAAAGATCGTGCATTAAATTTATGCGCGCGGCGGGCATCGTTTCTTCTTTATCTGTGGTTTGAACGATCTTGCGTGTAGGAGTACCGCCCTTGACGCGCCTATTTGTTATCCATTATAATATTTTGAAATCTTATCTGTAAACACATAATAACAAATTGCTTGTTAACATTAACAGATATGTTTCAGGTAACGGTAGTATTTCTTTTGTTAGTGTTTTGTGTTGTTTTTGCGAAAAACTGTGTTTATGTTTTGAGCTTCCTGAAGTTTAGCTCTTCAGATTTTCTCTTTTTTTTGCATTAACGTGGGTAATGAGCCATTGGTCTATTTGATCGTAAGTGGTGTTCGCAACTCATGGACGTCGGCAAAGCTAGAGCAAAGCCAAGCCGGTGTTAAGTCTCTCAGCCACAGTCTAGTTATCTTACTAGCTATAGCTAAACTACTATAGCTACACTTACACCTAAAAACAGTAGCAATTTCACACTACTGCTTGTTTTACGTTACACTTACAATACAATACAAATAAACTTTATTGTACACCAAAGAATACAACACATATTTTACAAATTACAATTTGTTGGTAGGTACATGGGCGGTCTTATCGCTAAAAGCGATTTCTTCCAGACCACTTTTCTTCTTTCACTTCCATTCCACTTAATACATAATAAGAACTCATTAATATGCCACGGGAGGGAAGGGCCCCTACAGCGTCGGAGGGGAGCTATCCTACTAAAACTACGCTGGTCAAACGGGTTAATTGTCCCTCTTTTGTTTTTCCTAGATGTACCATCTGCAAACTTTGCTTTAGTTGGCTTGTTAAACCCCTAAAAAAGGTCACAACCTTCACTGAAAGGACAATAAACAATACAAAGGGGTTATATTCTTGTATTCCCTACACAAAGACAAATATGTGTTAGCAGCTATTATTATTTGGCCGTTTTAGCAAGAGTTATCGCATAGCAAACAAAGGAAATGAAACAAGAAATGCTCGCGTTTATCGCTAAAGTGATTGGAGCAATGACCTTTGCTTCATTTAAGTATATCTATGTAGTTATAGGTTATAATTGATACAATTGCAGTGTTTGAATGTAAATATTTATGTAAATTATGGGTATGGGAATAATTGTTTAATTTCTAACTATTGTATTGAGAATGAGGAGCGTTTTTTCTCACTTTTCAATTTCTAATTGTAAGTACCTATGTATTTGTTTGAGACAAACAGATTTGTTTAAGATAAATAAAATTTTATTAACATAATAATATCTACACTAAAGTTTAAATAATTAGCCTACTAATAATTGGGTTACTTGTTTATTTATCCCAGATATGAATGGGATCTTAGGGTAACTTAGATAAGGTCAGGAATGTAAAGTAACCTAATCAGCTTTATGTGGAGACTTTTGCCTCTTAAACCTTAATCACTGGTTGTCAGGAGACTTTGACAGTTACCCTGTCGAGTGAACGAGTTCTTTTGTAAAAATATGGCCATATTAAACCACTAAGGAGGTAATGACTATTATGGTGTTCCCCAAGGCAGCATATTAGGTCACGTACCCTGGCGAGCGCTGACTATCTTAGTCCGGCACAATAGAAAAGGTGTTTTTAACATAGAAATTTGTCTTACTATAAAATTTCTTATGGTATCAAAATAAACAACAAATAAAATTAATTATACATTCATAATTACGTGTATGTATTATGACATAATTTTCCCAATTAAACAGGTTTTTCATTACCTATTTATACATATTTATCAAGGAAACATCATAGTCTTCCGAGAAAATACGCTGTCTAGCACATTACTATCGTGACTGATTTGATAAAATTGTCACGCAACGTAATTACTTGTGTAGTAAGTGTTTTCGATAGAATCTACGACAGACTGTCTGTCGGAATAAACTTAATTGTTAAGGTAAATGTTTGGTAATGAAATATTATAGTTTATTTTTAGAGTTGTACCTATGTAATTTAGTAAATCAATTACACGAGTCCCTAATGTATACTAATATGTTTATTTATGTAATAAGCGTATTATAATGAAGTGCATTTTACTTTTTATAATTAATTATCCATGTTGCCTTTGTTATTTTCAACTTCTAATTTCCCTCCCCTTAATTTACGGTTGACTAGTAGAGAATGCTAAGACTTAGTAATAAATAATGAACTAAATAAAAATTGATAAGCATAGCATAATTTTCTAAAGAAGAGAATTTTCTCAAAAAATGGTAAGCTAAGTGAAGAAAGTTTATGCACAAATATAAATCTTTCCTGTGTCTTTCAATCAATACTTTTATTCTAGAACAATTTCTTCAACGTACTTACTGTAGTAAAATGTAGGTATGCGTACCAATCAGTGCCAGTGACGATATTTCAGCATTACATAGGCTTCAGTAAAGCACGTGATACTTAACTGGGTCTGCAGTAGTCTTTCTTTGTACTACATTATATCAATGAGGTTTTATACTTGTACCATGACGCAATATTAGATATTATGCCACATTGATTGATCCCCTAAGGCTATTTCGATTACAATCAACTGACAACGGTATCGTTATGAAAGTAATATTATTATCAATCATAGAACTATTACTTTTATAAAACACTCATTAATAATAATGATTACCTAGATGATGTGTCGGAAATGAATGACTGTTACAATTGAGAACTTTGAACTTGATTTTTTATACGATATATGGCGACGAGACAAACGATTCGCTAGTTTGATGTTAAGCTTTGCACGGCCTTGTCTGGTCGTATCTTGTAAAATAGCTCTGTGCTTTAACAAAGATATAAAGCCCCAGAATACCTCTCTTAGGGCCCTATAATTTTACTAATTACTGCAGTACCACTCTAATTAAACACAGTAATAAACATTTAGACACTACTTTTAGGTGGATTAAGCGGATAAAGAGACCTAGTTACCAGTAAAAATAACAATAAATTCCCACACAAAAATACATATAAGTAAGTACTTTCGTGCATAACAAATTACGACATCGTATATTCGCGACAATTTCTTTACTCTCATGACTTAAATTGAATTACGCCACGAACATTTAGTTTTATAAAAATAATTTTATTGCGTATGATTCACATACTGTTTAAATAAATACACCTGACCTTATCGACAGTGTTACATAAATATTATGTTTACAATATTGCAACTGTAATTGAAACGTGATTTTGTAATTGTAAAGTAGTTTATAATATAACATATTAGTTTGCTAACTGTTAATGCCTTGATTTCTTATAGGTTAGACTACGTAATGCTGGGTACATAGGTGGTGTTAGCGCCAGGATTCGCGCCGGTCAAACCGGTCGTCGTCCGACGTCGGAGAATGTTCAATCCAGTTCGAACAACTCGACCTGACTTTCTTTACCTCCAAATAACCAATATTAAATCTTAACCTATTTGGAATATAAACGCTCAATTTGTCGAGAGCGTTGCCGCTAATACGATGGAAGCACGAAAATATCCTCCAACGTCGCTTTTAGGCATTCAAAATATGTTTGGAACTTTGAATGATATAATAGAGTTGAAGTTCCGCGCTGTTAATGTCCGTTACGAGAACGTTAAGTTCAAAAATGTTCTTCGTGTTCGGATTTCGTATTAATTTTAGCTTTAGGTACTTACATGAAATTTAATAAACTATAAGCTGCCTCCTAAATTTATAATATGGTTTTAAAGTATTTAGACAGGTATTTAGGTGTATTTTACTTAGATAGGTATTTAGGTGCTGCATGAAACAGTTTTAAAAATACCGTGAAATACAAGAAACAGGGGAAGCTGTATGTGTTTAATTTTAATCTTATTATATTTGCCGAGTCTTTCAACATTTTCTAATTACAAATTTTAACCCAATAATATTATGGCACTTGTTTGGAAAATTCAGTCGGTAATTTCTTAGTTATTGACATTGGTATTAATCGTATAGCAAGGAAATTCCGAACTATTTCGGACCAGACGCGATTAGCATGGCCAGTTTTAGCAACAACGTTCATCTTGCCACGCCGAAATACGCTCTGTATTGTTTTAAACGTAAACAATAGAAATATAACGCTTATTATTCTTGTATGTGCATTTACATGAGAAATATTACACTCTAGTGCAATACAAGTCTTGTGTGAAGAAAAGAAACGGGAGACATTAAGCAGCTATGTTTAAAATGTCTCCTTATCTTTTGAAAGCCATGTGAGGAGATGAACTTTTAAGTGGTATGGTTTGTACGAGAAAAAGGGACAGCGAGCAAAGCGTGACCGTTCTTAAGTTTCTTGGATAAATGTCGCGATGCATACGAGTAAATCGATATGCGTTCTTAAATTATATCTCGAGAAACTTAAGTTCTGAAACTTAAGTCCTGTTTGAATGATGTATGGATATAAATCATGTACCTTTGTAGTTTTATTGATGCTTTTGTATGGAACGTTTTAACTTTGGCTAGTAGTATGTATGTACTTTATTCTAAAGCGTAGGAAGTAGGGGAGCGTCAAAGGGTCCGGATGGGATAATGACAAGATCTGTCCTTGAGCCTGTTTTGGCAAGGCTGTGTACTTGTTAGATGACATCATTCGACGTCATAACTTTGATCTGGATGTAACGCAATATGAAATTTCAGCTCTTTGTTTGCTATTTTAGAACAGGATATTCTGAGTCAAATTGATTTGAGACAGCTTTTGATCGATTGCATGCCATGTTTATTCCCGATTTCTATGTATATTACATAAGTACCTACTTCCTAAACATTTTGGTTAATTTCTTAAGTTAAGGTTATGGTGCTGGAAATATGTCTGAGGATTTTCTATAAAACTTATTAACTTAAACTTATGTATCGAATATGATGAAAAGCGCGAAAAAAAAAATCAGAATAAAAGCAGCGAATAGTAGTCAAAAAATTACTTTTCTCCTTCAACACCTTCCCGTTCTGTCAAAATACTTCTTCAATATTATTTACTTACATAAATCCACGAAGTTCCTCATTACTCACTAATAATACCGGTAATGAGTTACAGTTTTAGTCATACACACACTCATACAATCTCGACCGGATGACGTGAATCTTGCAAAAATAATCTAAAGCCCCGGCTATATTTGTAAACATTGTTCTGTAGGTGTGATATATAAATCATAATAGAGATAAATATTTATTAAACAGATATTTTTTAATAGTTTATTGTTATTAGATAATGCACTAGGCATGTCGTAGTGATGGACTAGAATACAAATATTATGAGGACGTTTATAATCATTCCCAAAACCAACGCTTTATCATGTTTGGCTGTGGCACTATCATTTACGAAATTTGACATCTTGTATTTCTTTTACTTACTATGTAAAAATATATTAAAACAAATTCAGATACTGTTAAGTTATTCCTATAATTGTAACTTTATGATACTGTAACCTGTGGTCTGCATATTGAAAGACGAAGATTATCTCCATAACTAAAGGTAGTGCATCCCTGCAGTGATACGTTTTTCATGTCTGAAAGTCTTCTATAAAATAATATTCACAAAAATATAGAGAATCCATCCGTCGAATGTTGCAAAAATTTATTTCGGTCTTTTCACGCAGACATCATAGAAAACTCGTAATTTCATGACGAGTTTCCTGCCGCTTGGTTGACGTGAGGCAGATTTTTTCTCTATATTCCATCTATCAAGATCATTATTGCGGTTCACCATAAAAGCGACCGATAACAGTAGCTATGTACCGTTGTTAGGGGCCGGCGGAGAGATCTCAGATAATGGAATTTCTGCAAAACTGGGTCCCATATGTGGCCTGAGTTTTTGTAATAATCATCAATCATCGTTGTCTCGGCTTTCTTGGCTGACTGGGAAAATAATGAACTTGCTACTGTAGAGAAGCTATCGTTCACTTGTGTTTCAAAACGTTTTCATGTTTTACAAGTAGAAGTAAATGTTTCAGTAGGGCTATCTTCTACAGGAGAAGCTTCACTAATCGCTAATGTTAATAATGACAAAATGTTAGAAATTAGTGACGTACATGACACAGGGGTTTTAAAATTTATAACCCTGTGGTCACAGGAAGGTTAACCAAGGTCATCCTCACAACCTTTTCTAGCCATATATTATGTTCACAAACAAATTAGAAATAAAAGCAGTTACCGATATAAATATGTCTCCACTAAAAAGGGAATCTCGGTAATTGGAAGATGGAACATTTTTACCACCACATTACATTTGATTCGGTAAAGTAAATTCTAGGGAACTTACAGTAATAAATTGGTGTGTATAGTATGTTCACACTATGTGAGATCACATAAAAACAACAACGTGGGCCGTGTGAGTGTGAGCAGACAGTAATATAAATCTATTTTAAATTGATGGAAGGTCAGCGTATTGAAATGAGCACTGCTACGTTTGTATATATTGTGTTATGTGTGCGATAAATTGCAATATATAATATAAAATGTATAAATGTTGCACGTCAGGATCTACTGCAGTTCTGGCAAGCTTAGAAAAAAAAGGGTGTAATTATTTAGTTCCCGAGTCTCCTCATATTATATCCGAGGATGACTACCGTGAAGGTTTTAATCGGTGGACTATTTATTGGGAGCCCGACATCCCAGGCGAGGATCACCTGCGTAAGCGCAAAGCATTTCCTCTACGAAAAAAAGGGGTAGGAACAATTAAACTTGGATTACTTAAGGATACCGCGCTGGACAGCTGGAATAATAATTTATTTCAAGTTCTAAATCATAATAAGACAAAAATCATCATAATCACCGTATAATAATATTACTATTCAATCAAAAGTAACATATGGAAAGCTGTACGATATAAATAGCTAACAGCATACGAAACTGAGAGAGAAACTGCCATAATGTAAGATACCGCGTTGGCGAATTCAAGGAAACGCGACATATGGCCCAGGATGCGTCATGTTAAATACAACGCAGGCCAGCACTGATAAGTTTCATCACGTCATTTGCCACAATATGTACGTAAGTATCCTGCGAATATTTACTAGAACATAAATATACAGTCATCCATATGTTGCGATTTCATGTTGTTTTTCAGATGAATCAGGTGCTTTGCAGCATATAACTAAGTTCCCTTTTCTGTTCCCATTTTTATTTTATCGTATTCGAAAAATATTCGGTAACCGAGGTAAGCCGAAAGCAATCTAAGTTGACCAGCTTGAAGTTGGTGCAAATGGTTGCGCAGATGTCATTTTTGGAACTAAACGGCCCGCAGGGAGCAATTTTCTTAGTTCAGTTTAAAGCTATCTTCAGGCCAGTCAAGATTGCGCGAGCACCATTCAAATATCATTGTCAATCAGCTCTTATTACGACTACATTTATTAGCCCCGTTATCTTAAGGTAAAAAAATGTAATGATGTACTTATCTGAAGATAGATTATATTATCTATCTGCTATTAACCAATAATTATCTTAGGAACTTGCCCTAAAATTGACCAAATTATAATTACACCGACAGACAGGCTATAATTAAAGACTAATTTATTAGGTTTTTTTTATTACTTTTTGACCTACAACCTCTATAAAGCAGCCGCAAACTGTTCTCTCAAGAGTCAAGACCAACAAGGCGCGCAACTAGGTTTATGGATCCATAAACATTGTATGTGTAGGCAGATATTCGACAACACATCAATTCACACTAGGGTTCTTAACACCTTGTAATAAGGCTTGTATTCCAATGAATCCTTATTTTTCCACTGATCTGTTGACCGTGTATACTCATAATTTAAGAAAAAAAATATGTTTACATTCATTATCTTTGCATAAGCTTGGTATTGACAAGTTTATCTAAGTGACCTTTGCATTTTTTGTTTGACTACCCACTGAAATATTTTGAACAAGGTGACTTGTAGCTTAATTTTATTTTGAAACTAATTTAAATGTTAATTTTAAATAACTTGTTGATAAAGGTGCTAGCAACAACAAAGAATATAGTTTTAAAATTAGAGGATGAGTGTGGGAATTCTGCTAATAATTTATTATGGCGTATTGTCTTGTAAATGCAGTAGTCAAGAAATAACATAAGAATTTTATATATTTTATTTTATTATTACAATGAAATTTATTACTAGATAATGTAATAATATGTAAAATTAAAATGTTATGTAAATAATGTTTTTCGACAAAATTAATGCATTTTATTTCTTCTTTATTTCCATGCAGCTGCTAAGCACAACCGCCCGTGTTGTTGTACATTTTCAAAAGAGATTCTACACAACTCAATCAAATTTAAATGCTTTTGATTCCCTTTAGTTAAAGTTAATAGATCACAAATAAATAAAGTGCTGACAAATAAATTGACCGTTATTGTGTTAACCCATCTACAAACAAGTGAGTTACAATTTGATTGTATTCAAAATCACTATATCAGTACTTCATGGTCATTGCACCTGGGTTACTCGACCATGTAATTGGTACGGGCTTGTTGCTATGTTCAGACTGTAAACAAATTGCTAATGATGCCATTGTTAATATTTTGAGAGTCTACATACATTATTGTTTAATTGTATTCTTTACAATGTTTTTAGGTCATTGTTTTAGTGTATTTTTTAATTACTTACTAGTAGCTGCCTATGTATGTTGGTAATACATTCATGTCTACATTCGAAATTAGAATAGCCATTAAGAAGGTTTTCTACTTTTTAAGATTATTTTCTTCTTTAATGTTTGGTGACAATACATTATGTCAATCTGTCATCACCTTTTTTTAGTGTGATCAAAGCCACTTTAACTATACCTATCTACATCTATACGAAAAAAAAGAGAAATTCGAACCTAAGTAAATATCTAATCCCAAACATGATACACCACTAAAATAATAATGAAATATCCAAAATACTTACTATTTCTTTGATTATCAAAAACTATAATACGAATAAAAGTAGTTTATAGTCATTAATTAGTATTAATATTTTGTGAAAGTATATTATAAATTACAGTTTCTATTGCACCATAAATAAGTAAAATTAAATCTAAGCACGCTTCAAAGCAAAGGTATTAAAACGATTAATTTTAAAACTAACTCTGTCATTCAAAATCATTTAATCTCAACTAGTCCGTAGTGTGCATGATTTATAGTACTACTATGAACACATGCGTGTGCCCTTATGCCACAAAAGAGATAGCTACGAACAGAAGTTAATTTTACGAGTTGGTTTTATCTACCATTGATTGTTTGTCGTTTTATGAGAATTTAATCAAAATCAATCGATCGAATGGCACTCAATTCTACCAGTATATCGATCGACATCGACTATTCTACCTTTGATCTATAAACGATCCATGAATTGATGTGGTACTTAACACAAAAATTAGTTTGCTTTGTCACACAACTAGAACCCGGCACAAATGTGTCCTACAAATGCCGCGTGTTGCTGCCGCGCTCTTGCTGCTCAAAGTTTAGACGACACACCTTTATGATTAAGTGTAGAGGAGAGAAGCTGGTGTTATCGTGGTAGTATCTCTCGTATTCAGTTGTTGTGTGATTTATTGTTGACAAAGAAACAAGCAGTATTTAACGTAATATAAATCAATGTTTACAATCAAATTACAAGCACAGAAAATTACCATTAGAATCATCCATTGCGCTCGCACTGTTTGACAGTTCCGAGATATAGAGTGATGTGGTGCACCCGTAAACTTTTTAAATAGTTTGACTTCTGTTTTATCTTCGTTTTGTGATTATACACATACAAATAAATTCAATGAAGATGACCTTAAAGTTTCTTACGCAATCACTGCGCCCAAGATAATTTCTTAACACATTAATGTTTAACACAGAGAAACGGCGCCATAGTTTTTAATGGTACTTGTATACCTGTTTCAAAACTATAAAATAGGCATGAAAAATGGTTAACAATAAACCTTGAGTCAATTAAAAATAATGATCGAAAATGACACCGGTTTTGGATAAGCTTACAGTTTATGGAAAGTAATAACTATCAAAAATTATCTGGATTACGAAATTGATAATAAATATTATCCGTGTGATGCTGATGACGGAGAAAGAACACAGTGTTCTCATCATCTCCCGGAAAAGTCTAATAAACTGAAGAAAGGGGAAAACTCGTAGCTGTTATGTATGACTATTTAGATTTCTGTGTGTATGACCTTCTCTATTAAAACAAAAACAGGTAAACAGGATATAAAAAATAATAAGAAAAATGCCTAGATATAACAATAATTTGTCTGACATAATAATATATTAGTAGACAAAGTTTCTCTCTGTTACTGGCTTATCCAGCCCATCTCTCGAGACTGATAAGATAAATTGATATTGAATGAATCTTACATTTTATATTAAGTAATAGTTATAACAATCTTAATTTATCAGGATTACTACATAAACTTTCTAATTATAATAAACGACATAATAACATGCATTTAAAAATGGGATTTATTCTTTACGAAACAGGTATTACATTTGTGTGTCATCTTATAGTCAAGGTGATTGGCAACCGTGTAAAGGAGTTAGTAATGTGGGTAGTTGGTTGCAAATCGTAGGTCGTTGATCTCATCATGTGGGTGTTATAGGAAGTTACTTAGACTTTATTTTAATAGCCCCCATTGTTATTGTCTGTATTACATAAATACATATGGGTCATTCTAAGTTAAGAGGTAATTCGTTGTATGAAATGGCGGCACGGGTTTTTTTTATGTATTTTTACTTAAGTATACATTTTTTTAATGTAAACTGCTACGTTTAAAACGTTTACAAAGTGGCCAGACAATTTATTGGTTTTATTACGTTTTATAAGTGACCAGGGGAAATACACCATACAGGGGAGAGACAAGGTATACAGGGGAGGATACTTTATGAACAGGGAAGAGATAAACATAATAAACATGGTTATTTTTAAGTAAGTATCATCTTTATTTATTATAATATGAATTATTTATAATCAGGCTTTTCATTTGTTTACAATCTTTTTTGTCTATAAAATTAAATGTTTCCTATGAAAATCAATAACAAAAAGAAACAAAAACTAAAAATTTTCTTTTGAGTAACATTATAAACTTAAAAAATATTTATTTTTCTTGTCTATCAAAACAAAAATACCTAAGTATTGGTGTATATAACTTTAATACCCGTGTAGATATTAATAATAAGTGAGTAATGAAACACGAAAGTTTTAAAGTTATATAACTTTACTATTTATAGGCAATAATTAAATAAAAAGAAACAAAAACTAAAAATACTTTTTTAAATACTCTTACGACTTCAGGGGATATTAAAGGCGACCAACACCTATGAGTTTTATTAGTTGACCGTGAAATGTCAACAGGTACACGTCCCCAGAATATTCAAGCAATAAAACTTCCCAGAAATGGACACAAGATCAGAAGTAGCGGCTCAAGCAGTTACACTGTTGGAACAAGGCATGAGTAAACGACAAGTGGCTCGTACTCTGAATATAATCCAGTCAATGGAGTAAGAACAAGCCAAAGGTACCAAGAGACTGGTGGCTTTGATCAAAGAAGAGGTCCAGGTAGAAAAGGATCCACTTCAAAAAGAGACGATCTTTTCATCTGTAAAGTGTAGTACTTCACTGCGAAATTGTTCACTCGACGGGGTTCAAATCCAACGGGAGCCCCGATAAACGCGTAGACTAACTGTCAGTTCTCGCACTGTGAGTAGAAGACTCAAGGTAGCTGGTAACCCTGATTCCAAAAAGACCAGCAACAGGTTCCAAATCGACTACAGACTACAGCGCATCGAGCAGCT
Source organism: Schrankia costaestrigalis (assembly GCA_905475405.1). Lineage (NCBI taxonomy): Eukaryota > Metazoa > Arthropoda > Insecta > Lepidoptera > Erebidae > Schrankia > Schrankia costaestrigalis. The sequence goes on along the minus strand of FR997840.1, from coordinate 12,978,703 downwards.
CGTATTCGTTTTGCGAAAGAACACGTCGATTGGACGGAAGATCAGTGGCGCTCTGTTTTCTTCTCCGATGAAAACAGAGTATGTCTGCATGGTAGTGACAGAAGAAGAAGAGTGTATAGAAGGCCAGGAGAGTGATACGCACAATGCTATTGCGTATGGAAGTAGCTCCTGCATGGTGCGGGCTAGTATTTTTTTGATAGAAAAATCGACTTGGTTTTCATTGAAACCGGCCGCCATGTAAGGGGATTGACTGCAGATCGGTACATTGAAGAAATCCTGGGGGGCCACGTCGTTCCATATTTATGCTGGTTTTGTTGGTGACAACTTTGTCCTAATCCAAGATAATGCCTTTTATGTTAGCATGTTTTTGTGGATAATCCAAAGTACCCAATTGAAAATGACGAGAGTCACAGAAGCAGCTCAAACTTTTCAATATTAGGCAATACGCAACCGGTAACTTGGTGAACCTTTAGTATTCCTGAAAAAGTCTCTAAATCTTTAGTAGATCCCAATTTTTTCGTTATGTCGGTATTATTTTCTGTAAAAAAAAACTTAATATTGTATTTTAAAGCTATGATAAGCATAACGCCAAGTAAAGGCGTAGAGAAAACTAGAAGTATTAATGGAAACGCGTAAAAATGTATCTCCCCTGGATATTAAGTACCTACCCTGCCATCAAAAGAGCCAGGGGAAATACGCCAGGGGAGATATATTTTCGATAGAAATCTAAATTAGCCGTAAAAGTATTTCACGCACGTGATTCACACACAAACGTAACAATGTATACACTATTTGTAATAAATATTTAAGTATATGTTGGTATTTTAACAAAAAATGGCAATGGAAAACTTACCAGGGGAAAGACTGCATTCACTAAACATTTCTGCACCCAGCTAGTGGCGTGATCGAAATGGCCAGCAATAAGGCGACGCAGTTGCTTATGCGCCGCTTGCTGGTAACTTTACGTTACACACTATGCATTCATGATCACAACTTCTGCAGACTAGGAAAGCAGAACTGATTTTTGAACGAAAACAAAAGACCAGGGGACGAGACACGAAACACGGTGGACAAATTTCGGTGTTCATATTTTTTTTAAAGAATTGGAATAAAAGCACTTTTACTTGTAGGATACTATTACTAAGTTTACTGTCCTTGTAAAATTAAATAATTTAAAATAATTATTGAATTTTAATACATTCATAATTACTGATTTACAAATAAAGTCGGTTATGGGACAGACCAGGGGAGAGACATTTTTCACATATTAGAGCTTATTGTGACTAAATTACGTACATTTCTGCAATAAATTTTAGTGACCACGTAGGAAGCATTTAGTTTTAAGTAATAAATAAGTTATTTATAAAGTTTATTGAAAAAAATATATATTTCTTGTCTTTGCCGTCGAAAGTACTTCTTAACTTAGAATAACCCATATAACAATGTCCTTATATTTTAACTTTCCTGTAATATTTTAAACAATTTAAATTTAGTATTGTGCCGTGTATTAATTTAAAATCAATAAATATTTTTAAGTAGAGACTTGGTCGCTTACTATGTGCCTTCTCAGGTGGCTTATGGTCACCCAGAGGGCAATAGAGAGACTTATGTTGGGGTTGCAGGGTAACCCCAACATAAGTCCCAATATAAGTGATCGAATAAGAAAAAAGTATATCTGCAGAAGAACTAAGGTGAGGTGACCGACATAGCGAAAACCGATAGCCGTTGGGGTGTATCTATGAACCTTGGCTTGGTCCGGCATTGCTAACTTTTTTAAGTTTCGCTGGTTACTCATGCTCTTCAGCCACCAAATAGATGTAATTGGCCGACATTTAAATTAGATTAAGATACTAGGTTGTTTTAGGTAGGTAAATATCAGTCTTCAGTAAATATAGCATAGCATGTTGTAAATACATAGCAGTCTTTAGTACATAGCATGTTGATAATTATATGTATCCTTTACGAGATCTGTGCCACATATCCTCTGCGTAAAAAAGATAAAATTGCAAATGGCTGATAATTTTGCGATTGTGTCAGTTATGTGCACGAATAAATGAATTCAAACATCTGGAATAATCATTTCTCTTTTGTTTGTTCAACTTCACGTTTTATTCTGTGCGTTTTTATGTTACTTATATCATATCATTGTGATTGTTAACATGATAAGGGAGGCACATGGGGTTTGATGAAGACTTAGGTATGTCCAGCTGTACACGTTTTTTGGCTGAGATGATGATTGTCAACGACTTAATACCTTGGTCTCCTATTTTCTCTTATATTTTCTATATTCTCAGTAATTAATATGTAGTATACTATATCGTTTAAAAGCCATTAATATTTAGAAAGCTTGTTTAAGTAAGGCCACGTCAATTAGCCGTGAGTGCGATAGACAAGACACGCGAAGTTATCGTTCGAAACTGATACGTACGCTACGAATGATTACCTAGAATTGGCTACATGCTATTGAAATAATAATCTAATCTTACACGCATAATAGCTATTGTATAATATAGATGAGGGTCAGAGGTTATCTATGGATTGTTTTCATAATATTGCGGTTTAAGGCTGAGCGCAGACTTGGAACACGACAGTCTTAAGACAGACTAATGCTTTACAATATGTATATGAATATGCGCACACTTGGAACAAAACGTCGTATAGACAATATTGTCTCAGATAGACAGTTTTGTTTTATGTGTGCTACGTATTCGTAGTCAAAACTGTTTCGTTTTAGTTTTAAGACAGACTTGTCTATATGAGGCAAGTCAGTCTTGAAACAGTCTAGTCTCCAATGTGCGCTCAGCCTAAAGGTGCAGATAAATCCGCGTTGCAACGCAACGTATTGACTAGTAAAAGTCATCTTAAAATATAAAAATATATTTATTAAGGAATGTTTAGATCAAAAGATACACTTTATATTTTAATTAACTTGAAGTAGACTTAGAGTCAGAGAGTAATGAAAAAGTTTCTACTCACAATAAGCTTAGTTAACATATTAACTGCAGCCAAGTGATATCCAGTAGGTCATTTATATGCTGATTAGGTAGGATTTTATTAATTAAATAAATAAACTGATAGTGTAGGTTTGTCTGTTTGATTGAAGTAAACGCGTAATTGATCTATAAAGTAAACACGTTTGTATGACCTTGGTAAAATGCGTCAATAAACAGTAAGGCGGTTATCACACTGCCACGCACCACGCTGCATCTTGCGTGGATGCGTGTTCTAACGTTGCTTGTAAGTACCTCCATTTGTATAGAAAACACGCGCAGTCCAACACACAGAAAATGCATCCACGTGCGTTCATGCAGATGCATTTTCTGTGTGTTGGAGTAATGAAACGATGTCATTCAATAAAGTAAAGTGATGAATTCTTTAGCTATAATGTAAGTGACGTTGAGGTACCTACATGATAAGAATTACTTAAGTACATATTTCGTAGCAAAATAAGTTCGTAAATAGCTTGACTTGCCAATGTATCTTAGTAAATTAGAATCGAAAATTTATTGTATTTTAAAACACTTTACGACTTTTACTGGCATTGGCAATTTAAGGTGAATCATAAAGTCTATCTCACTTTGTTTTGGCTCATAAGAAGAAGAGTCTTTGAAGCAAAACATCACCGATCAAGCAAAAAGAAGAAGTTTTATCCAAAAGAATAGAACCCATACATTTAACGACTATAACTACGGTACTTATTCATAATCATGCGTTTATTTAAAGAAATTAGATTTTATCGATTAGATAGAAGCACCATTACTTTAATTTGGGACTGGACAATAGCAGCGGAACTTAAAAGCATTGCAATGAATGACAATGAAGATGATTAATATTGTAAGTCTACCATCACGAAATTATTGATTTGAAATCATATGAAGCCGTTAGTCATTGGATTATTGAGGACCAGTTGTTCATCGACTTAGCATATTTAAAGATTTTGGCATAAATCAGAATAAGTACTTAATTGTTTCAACTAATAAACTTAACAAACTTAACTAATAAAACCAGTAGCATTTTATTTGTTACGATAAGCATAATTTACTTGTTTTTATAAAAAAGTTTAATTTACATCTTATTCATTTCCTAATAATTCGGTTAATGAATGGTTAACGTGGTTCGATGCTACTATTGTCTAAATCTTAAAATGTCTCGTTTCTTGCTAATTTTGCTTTACAGACAAATTCTTACACATAACGAAAAACTTAGATAATCATTAAATTCTGATTAAATTTGACTCAATACCTCAATAATTATTAAGAGGAATAAATAATTCAGAGGAATGAGGACTATTATAATACAAGGTGTTATTAAGATGATACATTGATAAAATGCACTATCTTTCATCAACTACTACAGGACTATGAAAAGACCTATTGATCTAGAATTTTAATATAGGTAAATTGATACCTTTAACTAGGTTTTTGTAATTACCAAAACGCGATAGCTTGATTTTGGCTCGATCATATTTATTTTTGAAAACACCTCTACAAAAACAGTTTTTTACATATTACACGGAAAGTACACTATCATTATGCTTAGGAATTACTCAAATACATTCGTAACATCAATATTAGTATTACTGTAGAATATCATTACATAACTACAACCAATAATTTTTAATGAATCAAATAAGATTTTAGCAATTTCTAAGCGCTCCGGATCGTTGCGGGCGCATCGCAATTTCAGACCTTATACCGATTAGTTAACGATCGATACAGAATGAGTACGGTCGACGATTCAGTCGGGCGATGGCCCTCTTCGACGCCGGACCTGTGCATGTCGACTCACCGTTCGTACTAAATTTTATCGCGTAATTTTTAATCGTAGGTAAAATATATAGGTTAGGTTTAAAATATATACCTAAGTTTTTATTAATACTTTGTTCTCTTTTATAAGTAAATAATAGTATTATTTTATAATAGTTATTTCGATAACATTGGTTCGTAAAATATTTTTGTAGTTATGTCTTTTATAAAACTTAGGTAATGTTCGCCATAACTCAACCAAGTACCTAGTTACTGTTGACCCTTTTGATAATGCAAGCGTTTGTTTATATAAGCGATTTTAGACTATATGCTCAAGTGTAATAAGTTTTATAACCGTTTTCGTCAAGATCACGTAATTGAAATGGCCTCAGTGGCGCGGGCAGTGCGGGCCGGTCGCGGTAGTGGCTTGCGTGCACGAGGTCGCGGGCTCGAATCCAACCAAAAAAGTTGTTTGAGCGATTCACAAATTACTGTCCTGAGTTCGGATGTTCTTTGTAAAAGTCTCCGCGACAGTACCTAGGAGTTGTGTGAAACTGAAAAAATCTAAGAAATAATATTACTCACCTATTTTATTTGCAAGCTTAGGTAGGTAGGTACTTACTGATAAGATCTAAATAATACTTTTTACTTTCGCGGAAACTTTTACAAACATGAAACAAACGAACACAAAGAACGTCCAGACTCAGGACAGTTGTTTGTGGATCACACAAAAAAATTGTCTTACGTGAGATTTGAACTCTCATGCACTCCACCGCGGGAACGTTTACAAACATGAAACAAACGAACACAAAGAACGTCCAGACTCAGGACAGTTGTTTGTGGATCACACAAAAAATTTTCTTACGTGATATTTGAACTCTCATGCACTCCACCGCGGGAACGTTTACAAACATGAAATAAACGAACACAAAGAACGTCCAGACTCAGGACAGTTGTTTGTGGATCACACAAAAAATTTTCTTACGTGAGATTTGAACTCATGCATTCCACCGCGGGAACGTTTACAAACATGAAACAAACGAACACAAAGAACGTCCAGACTCAGGACAGTTGTTTGTGGATCACAAAAAAAATTGTCTTACGTGAGATTTGAACTCTCATGCACTCCACTGCGGGAACGTTTACAAACATGAAACAAACGAACACAAAGAACGTCCAGACTCAGGACCGTTGTTTGTGGATCACACAAAAAAACTGTCTGCCTTAGGCAGTGGCGGGCGCAGTAATCGGTAATCGTAAGTCAGCATGAAGAGTCCACCACAAGGGCGAGACGAGACGAGAATTGAAATCGCACCGAACTCTTTCCACCAAAAATTGACATCGCGACATGCGTGTTTCTTGTTAATGTATTTTGAACTCTATTTAAGAAAAAATACGGTTCATTTTTACACAAACAAAAAGTAGCAACAAACAACAATAGGCCTATCGCGAGAAGCGAGTGTTTTTATTACAAAGTTAATATATACTCTATTTCCTAAGCAATACGGTTCATTTTTACATAAAGATTTCAATTTTTGCCTCGTTTCGCCCCTCTGGTGGAAAATCACCTAGAGTTCAAATCTCACGTAAGACAATTTTATTTGTTCCATCCACTAATTATTGTCCTGAGTCTGGATGTTCTTTGAGTCAGCTAAGTAAATGTTTGTAAATACCCCGCGACACAGGACAATACATAGTGGGGCTATTGTATTTTTTTTAAAGTTCTATTGTTTTGCGTGAGATTCAAACTCGCGACCTCGTGCACTGCGACCGCTACCCCGAGGCGGTCAAATTATTTTTGTGATCCCCAAATCATTGTCCTGAATCTGGATGCGCTTTGTGCCTTCATAATACCTTGCGCGGGTGTAAATTAAAAAAAAATAGGGGCTACATGTATAAACATAATAGACCGGTAGATAGGTTTTTCTGTAACAGAATTTTCTGTTACCTACCGCGGACTGACGTCACAGTATAACCAGTAGTCAAACTGGGCCGAATATTTATTATAAATGGGTGCGCGGTACATAAACAATAGTAAACATGCGATCTACTTTGTGTTTCCATTTAGTTTTGTAATTGTATATTAATACTTTTTATTTTTCTATTTTATATTTAAATAAATAGGAAGTGTTCTGTAAAAAACGTGTTGTTTTATGATTGATACATTTAATTTAAAGAAACATGTATATGTTTGTATTTATATCCACCATGTTTGTGATATAAATAAAATACTAAATTATAATATTAAGAAGGTACTTAACAAGTCATTCAGTAAAGTAGGTACAGTACCGGGCCGTTTATATTGCATATCAACCTATAGAAAAATACAATCGGTCAATTTCGGCTTCGTAGAGCGTCAGAGAAAAAGTCGATGTGTAATATTTACGGCCGGGTACTGTATTTATTATATTGGCCATGTTTGTTTGAAATTGAATTTATCGATAACCAAAACCAAACTTTAAACAGGTCTATTAGATCTATTCTAACGTCAAAATAAAGGCATCGAGGTCACTTTATGGATGGGTGACCAATCCATTCAAAAAATGACATCGATGTCATTGCTTAAATTTACCTAGATCAAAGTGAAAGACACGCATGGGGGATTACATAAAGGGGGGCTAAATTTTCATTATTATTGACCTAAGTACAACAAACCGTTTTCGTGATAAAAAAAATACTATATTATAATATTAAATACCTAAGTCATTTAGTAAGGTAGGTATTTATATCAGCCATGTTTGTTTGAAATTGACATATGAATAATATATTTAGTTTCAATTTATAACACACAGTCCGCTCGTTACTGCGGCACAGTAGCGACTGTTCCCTCCGCGATCGTGAGCGTGTAGGTATAAACTCACGTTTCGTCCGTTTCTATGAAGTTGAAATACTGTATATATTTGTACTATGGCACAGAGCGATAACGTGTCCTTGAGGGCCGGTGGGACGACGACGGCGCACACGGCGCGGCGGCGCGTGAGCGAGAGTATATCCGTCTCATTCGCGCGCCGAGGGGCGCGCCCCTCTGGCCACGGCCGAATTCAACTCGAAAATTTTCAAAGCAGCGTCTTAAGCAGTGTCCAAAACGCAAGGTGGGGTACCACATCTGGGGCTTGCGGTTGAATCACACACAACACGAATCAATGCAAACACCTGTCATGCGGCCGGACAACTTTTTTACAAGCTTTTATGCATAACAGATGTCGGATGTAAAATTTGAATATTTATGTACCTACCTAATAAATATATCCACATGTTTTCGATAATTCAAATGCAAGAAAATTACGTAAAATTTTCTTTTATGAAGATCTTTTATCTAAATTGTTTGTGTTAACATAAATAAGAGTGATAAATGTATTTAATTTTACTGTTTTTCTATTTGGAGTGCATCTGTCGTAATTTTGTTTGATATGGCTGAAGGTAGATTATTCAGACTTAATCTGAATTTGCGATTGATGACATTAGTATAAGTAGACTGAGGAAAAAGCAGCAAGGATTGCAGATCATTTTTGACCTTCATCATTCTGAAATTTCATCATCAGTTTCGCCCTAATATATTTTCGACAACCTCGGAAAGGATGATGTCATTATAATGCTTTTTCATTACGTATTGAACTTACATCATTCTGTTTAATCATTTATTTCAGGAATGAAAATGAACTACGTCGATTTACGATTTCCCATCATAATTTCCTAGTAAAAACAAAAAAAAAAGTAAACAGTATAAACTCTTCAACGTTATTAGTTGTATTTGTAAGTAGTTACAACTTTACTTTAATTAAATAGTTCTTATATTGCTTCCTTTCATCATTGTATCATTATAACTTCTGTTTCATTATAACTTTCTGTATCAATATCGATTGAAACATTTTTATAATGGACGACCATTCATCGTAAATAACAAGAAAACAATTAAGATACCGAGACAGCTTCTACAGATATTTGCAAATTGTTCCCATTTTAATTTAACGTGGCTTCTGGCCTTCTAGCATTTAGGTCACCTGGATGGAATCCAAAATGTTTAACCTAACGTAAAAAATATTTCTTTTAATCCGCGCTCGTTTATGACAGAAGTCAAGTGGTGAAAGTGTGATATAATTCTGTGGTTTTAAATAAAAACGGTAAACAGGAAAGCCGCTCGACCTGAGAACATAATCATAACTATTCCGAATACTGTTAAAATGATTGTAACGCTGATTATGTGTGTCAACAAGGAAAGCAAAAATAAAATATTCGCGATGTATCAGCGTCCATATAAAAAATACGAAGTTGTCTATAGGCTTTTACGGTACACAATGGCCTGTGTGATGTGAGACAGTACAGCATTGTCTAAATGAAAAGAGAATAGAGGTATTGTTGATGCTCAGAGAAAAGCGTTGTGAACTTGTGTATCAAGATATAATTACCTATATTAAAAGTAGTTACTGCAGAATGTATTTGATTCCAAAGGTTTAAAATATTTAATGAATTATTTGATCATAAATATTCAAGTTTATAACAGTTGCGTGCGTTTTCATAATTTTGGGATGGAAACAAAGAGGGCAGGGTGTAGGTGTGGGGTGCGATGCGTCATCGAGCCGCTCCGACACGCACCCCCTGCGCACCCTCGGCCCCAAAACATTGATCGATCTCTTCACTGCTAAAGCCATGCGCAGAGCCCGCCCTTTTTGTTTATATTTTCTTTTTTTCTATTCTAATTGAATTAGATAACAATGTTATCATTACAAAAGTTTTAATTAATTGTTCTATTATTTAATTATCAAATCGCCAACCGTTGTTAGTTATGCTTAGTTTTATTTAATGTTATGACTGGGTAGATGATATCATAATATCCAATTACACGGTCTAATTAGATGTTATTCATGTTATGTTGCTAAGTACTTACTGGCATTCGTTCATTATCTCCTCCTGGCTGCGAACCTGAACTGGTGCAAGCTTCTCCACACTCTCCTCGTAATTTCCGAAGCACTTGGTAATTTTTTCATCGAAGGTGTTCACCAAATCTTCGAGCGATCCGGAGAAAGTCTCCGTGAAATTATCTCCTTCACCGGTTTGCGTATTGTCCTGTTTACACTTAACGAGTTTCGGTTCCTCGTTATCATTAATTTTGTTGGAATCGGTGTTCAATTTGACCATTTCACTTTTCAAATTATTTATATTGTTTAAACGTATGTCGTTCCCGTTAATGGTTTTCTGCGGGTAATCCGCTGTAGATAGACAATCGTCCGAATCTTCGATTTGCGCGAGAGGCGCTTCGAACTCGAGTTCGGCCATTCTGTTAGCCGCTTCTCGCATGACCGTACAACCGTTCGCGTTGTTAGACGCGCGTACACTGCCGCACCGCGCGCGTACCGTGTGCCCTATGTGTCACGCTTGGAGTGGAGCCGGTCGCGCCGTCCCTCGCCCGAGCTCATACGTTGCACTTCTTCGGGTTAATTCCTATACTTGTTATGTACTTATTGTACTTGTTGTTATTGTACTGATCATCCGCTATTATCTGTAAGTGAATTAAGTAATTTGTTTATTATACGATTGTATTTACGTAAATATTTAAGTAGGTGACGGCGAAAATGTTGCTAAGTACCCTTAAAAAGAATGTGTCCGATTCCTTGATGCTACCTTCTAATAAACAATACAATATGTTTATTTTAATACAATTATGCTGTACGTTCCTACTACTAGTCGACTATTTAGTTACACACTACCTGATGGCGCAGTGGGCTATAAGCTTGTGTACGACACGGCGACGATTCAATATCCGAGCAAGTCAAACGTTTTGAGAGCAAGCACACGATATTCGTTTAAGCTTGGATTTGCAGTTTCACAACAAATTATTAAACGAATTTTGACGGATTAATGGGAACTGGAAGCATAGTACAAATATACATACTTATACTGAGCTGGGGGATACTATTTTCATGTTTCATAATATTAAATTCATAAACATAAATTGAAACATGTCATCTTCATAAAAGTAATTAAAAATAGCACAATTTACTTAAAAATAGATACATACCTGCCTATGTGTCTTTATTTTCAACCGACTTCAAAAAGGAGGAGGTTCTCAATTCGGTTGTATTTTTTTTTTCTTTTACCTGATTTCTTGAATTTCTTTGTTACCTGATTTCTCGAAAACGGCTAGACCGATTTGAATTTTTTTTTTTAAACGTAAAATACTTAAGTACCACTTTTTGATAACACTCAATTTTTTTTTTCTCATGGCTTAAGAAAATTGTGTCACTACTCAAATTCAACCCTAGTAAAACTGATAAGTACATCATCATAACAGAGACACCACACCAGTCCTGTTTTGTTTCTACAACATTCCATCCCGAGGTTTACTAAACTAGGGATCTTCCCCTGTGTGATAATGTAATAATAATAAACATTCAGATTCAGGATAACAGTTTGTTGATCGCACAAGAATAGCCTGCGTGGGAATTGAACCCGCGGAATCGGGCACGACAACCATTTCTGTTACCGTCGCGCCACCGAGCTAATCTGAAACAAAAATTAATGCCAAGCTTCAATCCAGCGAGATATCAGTACCTAGCTCATTATTCCCTTTTATTATTTAGGAGTCCCAGCAGTTCCTGCAGTTGCATTCTGTAATCGGCATATACAACTGTAGTAGGAAAGAAGAGTTCTCATGAACTATAAGTTCCTACTAATGACGGGTTTAATGACATATGATTAACTACATCGCCTTGGAGGGGCCTGGGAAACCGGGCAGAGCCCTTGCGCCCAGGCCTCCTAAAAAATTTTTTTTTTTTTTTTTAAATTAAATAACTAGGTAATTAAATAGGTAGGTACCTACAACAAGTGAATATGAAGTAATGGGTATGAATTCCACATGACTACATATTTTATAGTAATCCAGCAGTCATATACTTTTCATAGCAACTGAGTGAACACGAAGCCTCTATGTGTTTGGTCAGAGTTTAGATTACTATAATAAAATACCTACATAGTTTATCGAATTGCAGATTGGCGCTGTGTGGGATTTTTACTTGAACGTATTCCATTATGAGCTCATAATGGAATACGTTCAAGTAAAAATCTTAGTAAGAAGTTAAGTACTAAGATTTTTACTTGAACTCTAGTACGAATTTAACTACCTAGCATAATAGATACCCCATAAGAATGAAATTCAGACTAGATACTCTACTATTCAGGATTAATCTATTTCTAACATCATCTCTTGTAAGTTAAGTCGATTTGTGAAATGTAGTTTGGTAAAGTTTGATAGAAAAAACATGGTTTTATAAATTACACAAAAGATGTAACTGCACTTTTGTGAAGAATACTTTAAAATTTTAATAACAATAATTAAGTATCAATAATAACATCATTTATTATTCAAAAATAAAAACATGATCTGGGCATGTTCTTAGAAATAATGTTTTGTTAAATAGTTCAGAGTTAATAAATCGAATTAATATATAATTTTATTATAGCGCAGAGTTTTAAATATTTTCATACTATACTAATTCTGTTTTTTAAATAAAACAACAAACAATTCAGTTTTGGACAAACTGTTAAAAAATGAGAACCAGTAGTTAGAGCACTATCAATTAAACAAACAACTATGTCGGTGAAGGTATGGTGAAGGAATGTTTAAAAAAATATAATTTGAGTTACTACTTTAAACTTCCCGGTATTTCACTAAATTCATCATGATTTGAATGATTGTTGATTTTTTGTATCCTCCAGCGTAACCTCTTTAGACTGCATAAAACGGACAGTCATTTTTACTAGCCAAAAAGAAAAAAAATATTGTTGCCAGCTGTCAAACTGGTATCATGTCACAAGTGACACAACAATATCTTTCCACTGGCAAATTTTCGACGACAACAATGGGATTTGTAAAATAATAACATGAAATATAAAAATATCTCCAAGAAATTATATTGTTTGTTTATTTCGTTATGCTTTATATTAGACTACCCTTAATGATTAAATCAATGAGAACATTTATCAGAGCGTACAGGTACGTATTTCGAATTTCTAGGAACCCAAGCTTTTGCGATGGTTTCACTAAATTAAATTATAACTTACTTTTGCAGTATTGCTAGAAAGAATCATTATGACATACTTAATGTACGGAAAAATTGTACGGATAAAGAAATCAAGGAAGCTTTCATACATCTCAGCAAAGAGGTAAAAATATGTGATACTTATTCGTTTTCTATACTTGAAGATTTTTTGTTATATTTTTATGGAAAAATAATACAATTAAATATGTTAATTTCGTTCTTAAAAGCCTTTACTTTAATTTTACTTTATAATATTATCATCAACTAACTTACATACACTGCTGGACATAGGCCTTCTTCAAATATTTCCATTTTATATTTTTTTATATTTAGTCCTGTGCATCCACTGATTTTCTGCCACCCTGACTATGTGTATGATATATTTTATTATTATTTTTTTAAATTCCTTGGCTTGATTGACATTTTAATATTACTTAGCTTTATTAAAGTCTCATTATATTTATTTTATGTTTCAGTACCATCCTGACAAAAACAAAGATGCGAAAGCCCAAGCAAAATTTGTAGAAGTTGTGGAGGCGTACAATGTTTTAGGTAAACCAAGTAGCCGTGCACACTACGATAGTATAATGCAGCCACCTGAATCTAGTTTTTCTTATGTTTATAAGACTCATGTGCCTTACAAGTAAGTAGTTTTGTTATTTATTTACGATTATACATTTTAGCTCAGATACATTTTTAGTACATTCAAATTGGTTTGGCCTTTTTGTTAAATATGTTATAATGGGGGTAATATAATTAAGGCACACTATCTCCTATTCAATGCATATTCCATAGACATAAATAAACAAAATAGTAATTTAAATATAAAAGTGTGAGCTAGGCAGGAAACGATAAGGAAGCATACAAAGTGTTACGGCCATTAAACGAAAAATACGCAGTAAAAAGATTCGCTGACGGGCTTCGAAATCAACGTATAAGCACTATCATTTCAGCACAGAATATAACAACATTAAAAGATGCAATTAGGATAGCAGAAGACGAAAGTTGTAATTCCTTAGAACAGGTATTAACTTTTCAACGACAGTTCAGGACAAATGGATTCTACAGGAATAATAGAGGTAGTGGAAATAATAATAATTTCCAACAAAATTATCGCGCAAAACAAAACACAGCTGATAGGTACGTGTTTAATAATACAAAGAGATGGCATGGTAATGGAATTCGCGGACGTAGCGGTTATCGTGAACAACCGAGTCAGCAAGGTCGGCGAGCTGTAGCATGTTTAGAAGTAGAACATACGTCAGGCGATAATGAACTTGACACATTGGAACAACAAATAGAGCCGAGTCAGTTTTTTCGTGAATAAAGATAAACATATATTAACGTATAATAGTATAAACTGGGTTTATTTTTTTCTTAATGGCCTACACTCGGAATGGCTAATTGATACGGGTGCGTCAATATCAGCCATAAAAAATGAAATTTTAGAATGTTACCCGGGATGTTACAATATTATTAAGGATAAGGTAGTAGTTAACGGTGTAGGTGGTAAAATACAAGCGATAGGTTACGTGTACTTAAATTTAAATTTCGAACAGTGTTCGTTTATGCATAAGTTTTATGTATTTAATGAATTACCATGTAAATCGGTCGGCATAATAGGTCAAGATTTTTTACAAAAATATAAAGGCGTTATAGATTTCTCAGAAAATAAACTAACTCTTAAGGAATACCGAGGGCAAGTTATTTCGATGCCACTTAGATATTATGATTATGTATTAAGTATTCCGCCGCGTTGCGAGGTAATTAAATATTTTCCAGTTAGCATAACCGAAGATTGTGTGGTATCAAAACAAGAGTTACAGGAAGGGGTTTTTTTGGCCAGCGTAATAGCTAAACCGAAAAATGGAATGATACCTATTAGGATATTGAATACAAAAGACGAGGAAATTGAATGTATTTTAAAAAATATAGATATTCAACCCTTAAGGAATTATAGCTATTGTTATTTTCCGGAGTCAAGTAAGAGTGTTGAACGTATTAAGGAAATATTTTCAATTTTAAAATTAGACTATTTAAACAATGAGGAACGATTAATGATTGAACAGATCTGTGCGAAATATCCAGATATATTTCATTTACCGGGAGATAAGTTGACTGTAACTAATATATATGAGCAATCTATAAAATTAAAAGACAATGTATCACCGGGATATAAAAAACAGTACAGGATACCAATTGCTCAAAAGAAAGAGGTCGATAGGCAAGTACAAGAAATGTTAAAAAATGGAATTATTGAAGAGACGGTTAGTGAGTGGTCTAGTCCTGTGTTAATTGTCCCTAAAAAAGCAGACCGGGACGGGGATAAAAAATGGCGGCTTGTAATAGATTATAGGCAATTAAACGAAAAAATTCAAGACGATAAGTTTCCTTTACCAAATATTAATGAAATTTTAGATTCATTATCAGGAGCTATGTATTTTAGTCACTGTGATTTGTCGCAATCATATTATCAATGTCAATTAGACGAAAAAAGTAAACAGTATACAGCATTTACGACAGACAAAGGACAATATCAAATGAACAGATTACCAATGGGTTTAAAAATTAGTCCGAGTTCATTTAGTAGAATGATGACTGTGGCGATGTCCGGATTAAATTATAATAAATGTTTAATATACCAGGACGATTTGGTTATCTTTGGGCAAAATTTAGAAATACATAACCGAAATTTAATGTCAATTTTTACACGATTAAGAAAAACTAATCTTAAACTAAATCCATCTAAATGCGAGTTTTTAAGGAAGCAAATACTTTATTTAGGACACGTTATATCAAATGACGGTATCTCTCCAGATCCGGGAAAAATTGAAGTAGTAAGAAATTACCCACGTCCCGCTAATAGTGATGAAATAAAACGGTTTATAGCTTTTGCGAATTATTACAGAAAATTCATCCCTAAGTTCGCTAAAATAGTTGCACCAATGAATAAAATGTGTAAGAAAAATGCTGTATTTAATTGGTCAGAAGAATGCGAGGAAGCATTTTTAATACTTAAGGAGGCATTAATATCACCACCAATTTTAGATTTTCCCGATTTTTCCGAAAAAAACACGTTTGTACTGCAAACAGACAGTTCAGGTTTTGCGATAGGAAGTGTCTTGAGTAATGGAAACGGCAAACCCATCGCGTACGCGAGTAGAATTTTAGGGAAAAGCGAGTTAAATTATCCTATTATAGAAAAAGAATTATTGGCTATAGTTTGGTCAATTAAACATTTTAGGACATATCTATATGGTAGGAAATTTATCGTAAAAACAGATCATAAGCCATTAATATATTTATTTAATATGACGGACCCATCAAGTCGGTTAATGAAGTTTCGTCTGTATTTAGAGGAATACGATTTTGAGGTCGAATATGTGAAAGGGAAGGACAATGTGCTAGCGGACGCATTATCTAGAATAAAAATCTCCATTAAAGATTTAAAAGATATGGGAAATAATAGTATATCAGTAATGACGAGAATGCAGAATAGGCGGTTGCAGGAATTGGGTAAAGAACAGGATATTCGGAAGGATAATATAATAGATTCTAGGATAGGGCATCCCAGAATAGTAGAAGTACTGAAGAAACAAGGGAATGATGTGGAATTACGCAGAATAAATGCAAATAAATGGGGAAAATTGATACGTGACAAAAATTGTAAAATAATTATGTCTAAGTCACGAAATAAATTGATGTACGTGCCAGAACACTTAAGTGTTTATATTAACTATGAATCTTTATCAGCTTCTTCCCTAGACGAGTTGCTGAAAGACATAGTAAAGTTTTGTTTTGAACAAAACTTGGAACATATTATTATGTTAAAAAATAATGATAACGAGTATTTGATAAAAGGAATGGCACGGTATTTAAAGGAAAACAATAGTTCATTACAAAAGAACTTTAAAGTATGTATAGTGAAAGATGTACGTAGGATAGAGGACAGGGAAGAAAAGAAGGTAGTCATGAACGATTTTCATATATTACCAACTAGTGGTCATGCAGGGATACGAAGGATGATTAATAATATAAAGAAATCTTTTTACTGGCCAGGTATCGAAAAAGATGTAGTAGAATACGTCCAAAAATGTGATAAGTGTCAGAAACAAAAAATTCAGAAAAATATTAGGGAACCAATGACAATTACGACGACTGCGTCAACAGCTTTTGAGAAAATTTACTTGGATATAGTAGGACCATTCGATAAGGAAACGAATGGAAATATATATATTTTAACATTACAGTGTGAGTTAACAAAATTTGTGGAAGCTTATCCTTTAAAAAACAAATCAACCAATGAGGTAGCAAAAGCGTTAGGGGAAAATTTCATTTTGAGATATGGGATACCGCAAAACATTGCTACAGATAGGGGAAGTGAGTTTATTTCCAAAGTCATGGTAGAATTATTCAAAATTTTAGGCATAAATAAAATATTAGCAACGTCGTATCATCATTTAGAGGTTAAGAAAACTAATATTTATCTTTAAAAAAATACGAATAATAGCAGATCCAAAACTGATTTTGCAAGTTTACTCTGCTCTTTGTCAATCCTTAATATTTTACTGCATTACTTCATGGGGCGGAGCTTTAAAAACAATATTGATACCACTCGAACGGGCCCAGAGAGCAGTGTTAAAAGTAGCACATTTCCATCCCTTTCTATTTCCCACCGACCTTTTATACAAATCCTGCAACGTGTTGACGGTTCGCCAACTATTCATCATGCGATTAGTACTAAAACAGCACACTCAGCTTCCATACAATAATATCGTAACTAACAAAAGACGGAGAGATATAGTCTGCATCTCACAATCAGCCTCTAAACACACTTATATTAGAAGATTTTATGTATTTTTAGGCCCATACCTGTACAACAAATTAAATAAAAAAATATGTATTTATAATTTAAATTACTTTAATTGTAAAAATAAACTATACTCATTTTTACATAATTTAACGTATGACCAGACAGAGACTCTGCTAGCTGTATGTAAATAAATTTTATTATCACGTAGTTTTGTAAGTCTATATGTATAACTGTAATTTATTGTTTATAATTCATTTTGCCTAGTTAAGCACTTAATATTATAATCTAATCTCCACAGTACCTGAAATACAGGTTTTACCTAGTTCAGGTAACTAAAATAAATGTGAACTAATTATGTAAAATTCATATACCATGTAAATTCTAGCCCATAAGTTTCCTGAATAAACATTATCTTATCTTATCATTATCTTATCTTATCATGAAAGTATTGGTTCGCTAGAAAATGCTCATAAAACTTTGGGTGCGTATTTAAGAATTCAGACAAATAACAACTCGTCATCATGGAGTTCTTGGATCCCTTATTGGTAATTTTAAGTACTTACTTATTTCTTTCCAAATTATCTATATGCTGGGGCAATGGTCAGAAGGTCGTCTGTAATACATTTGGGAAAACTGCTTTACAGTAGAAATAATGATAGTCTAATAATACTTTAAAGGGCAGCAAATTGGTAAAGGGTATTTTTAGGCTATAATATTATAATTATGGGAGGCACAGAACTGCACAAGGTGGCAATATTTGGAGGACACCTCAGTGTACGTCAATTAGCTGATATGATGATGATGATGATTTACACATTAACACACATTATGAAAGGATAGGAGATCATTGAAAAAATGTTATAGTCTAAAGTCTATAATTCTTAAAAACATGAAGTTTAATTCACTTTCGTCTCTCTTTTCAGTTTACGTAAAAACCCTCAGTACAGCTACTACTATGCGTCTCAATCGAAAGCAGGTACCAACTATGAAAATCGTAATTATGGCATGTCCAGCACTAAGAAGTTACCAAACTATATTGTGATTGCAATATGTTCGGGGATTGCATTAATTGGCATTATTCTACAGGTCTTTGTTGTAGGGTAAGATCATGTTTATTGTCTTTAATAATATAACAATCATTTACCCCACGCCCCACCTACACACAACACCAATTACTTACTTATAAACTAAACAGAGCTTTCAACATTTTGGTTAAGCCAACAAAGTTATGAAATTGGAACTTGGACTAATATTACTTTTTGGTATGAAAAAGAGTTTTGTCAAAATTTTCCACTTCTTTGACCTTTAACCTCAACTAAAAGACTTTTTAGTACCTTTGTCTGTTATGGTACTAAACAGGCCGGTTTATGCTTGTACCTGTATACATAAATAATTACATACATACATAAACTCACACTTTATCCCGTCTGAGGTAGGCAAAGACCTATACCTGTATCTGTCATCATATTTTAATTTTTAAGTTTTAAGGAATAGTGTAGGCTGCTGCCAAACATATTATTATAATATTTTCCTTTTAATACAACTAAACAATTAAAAAAATTGATTCTTAAAAAATTGTGATCCATAATATTTTTATTCTTTGGAGAAATATTTCAATGTGAGCTTGTAACAATTATTTTTATTTCTTCTAGCAATTTATACATCACCAATAGGAAAAAAGCTCAAGAAAAATCACAACGTCTCTCAGAGGAATATGAGAAGGTTCATACCGCAGCTGTGGCTAACGGAAATGAAGTAAGTAACTAAAATATCATCATATTATTGATTTTCGTCTAGTGATGAAGTAAGTGTAAGTGTTGAGTTTTACTGTGCATTCATGTGATATGGTGTATTATTGGCCTGATATTTCACAGACTCCTAAAATTACCCTTTTAAATGTATGTAGAGTTTCTTGAATAAAACATTCTTTTCATTGTAAATAAATTATATTATAATACCAAATACGGTATATAGGCATAGCTTACGGTACAACCTAACTGCAATGCAAGTAACTGTGTGATAGACTTAAATTACTACTCATCTTTAGTATGCCACCATAAATACGCCTAAACAAATGACAAAATTTTAACATTGTAGTTAATTAACCTGTTTGTTTATTTCCAGCTACAAACCCGAATATTACTAGAAAAGATAGTCAAAGCTGCAAACCCTTCAGTCGCTACCGCTTCACTTGGCCAGTCGCTAGCAAACGAAAAAAAGTGATAAGTTTGACATAATAGTAGATTAGTATTTAGTATAGCATTTATAAAACAAACTCAGTCTTTACAAATAATATGGAATCGGTACATACTGACTAAATTAATTCTACATCATTTATAAGGCCAATTTTGCTGTTATCGAAGTATTTGTAATAATTAGGCTGAATCCCAACAATAAATGTGAACACTTGACTGATTATTATTAGTAGTTAGAAATAAAATGGCTTAATTTATTAATAAATTATTATGTATTTTGCAGCCTATGTCAATGATGACATTGAGAATCCTGTTCATTTTGTAGATAGATCTTAATTTTTTGATTGTTTAATATCCGATGAAAATAAATGGGTATGAGTTTGTTTTATAAATAGTAGCAGAGTGTACATTTGTAGATAAATTGACAAGAGACAGAATGTAGAAGTAATGTAACTTATAAGATGCTTGTTTTGGAAATATCTTTTGAATTAATAACGGAAAGTTCTGCCCTAGGCCAATACAAACATTTTAACGAAACTACAAGCATATTTTAAACGTATACTTTGATGTTTTCAAAAATTTAAAATCATTTTGCGAATTGGACGAACTTTGTCAAGCGTGCACAATTTTAGTAAAGCAAAACTGGTCAATAATAATATATTTCTGTACTATTGTGGTCTAAATCTAGTGGTACTATAACGGAACAAAACATATTCTCAAAAATAAGTATAGAAAATTTGTAAATAATCGACATTTTGTACAAAAAAGTAAAAGTTGTTATATGTTTTGTAAATCTTTTGACTTGTATACATTGTGTTGTATTTTAAGTACAAATAATTAGTGTACCTACCTCCTTAGTAATAATAAGTACATTATTTAATGATATTTGACATAGTTTTCTATGTAGATGTTTTGATGAATATATTGAATTTAAATACTTAGTTTAATTTTTTATGGTATCCCTTAATATTGTATCAGATAAGTATTGGATTAAAGACTGGATGGATGTCCTAGCTAGGACAGTGGTAAACGAAAGGATGAGGGAGGCACTGGATCAAGCAAGGTGCTTGGAAAAGCGCTATGTCCAGCATTAACAACGGTTAATGGATGTAATTTATCCAAGAAATTTGTTTTATGTAGTGTAAAAGTAATAATTGAAGGAAACAACAGTGTAATATGTTTTCCATTGTTTCATTGTACTAATACGTATATTATTTATTTGCATTCAAATGTTGAAATGCAACATGTTCGCGATTTTCTTTTTTTGATAAAATGTTGCTCAGTAAAATTTCGTATTATGTTTTTTTTTTCTTAGATTCCATCGTAATATGCTTTATTCTCTAAAGAGGTTAACCCATGGACAAAATAGACACCGATTTAGAAGAAGGAAGCAAAAGAAAAGGAGATAAAAGTGTCATATTATGCGGTCATTGAGGTACTTTTTTGTTTGAAAGCTAGACAATTTAGTTGGTCGAAAGTTGTGATATCGAAGCGATGGTCTATTATAATAAGATACTTACGTGATTTTTTAAATTTATTTCCTTATTTCAAGTAAGAAGAGTTTTGTCAATGCTTTCAAATAAATTTGTGTCTTATTGATGGCTTTTAAAGTTCAAATTTGCATACAATAGGCGTCGCTTCGTGTCTCACTTTTATTAAAATTTGTAGTTATTTGAAGTAGTTCTATGTAAATTAGATCTTCGAGAGAGGCGTTGAGACGCGTTATAAAAGAGACGCCGAGACGCTCTGTGCGAGGCGTCGTCGTGAAGCTTACCATGAGAGGTGTCGCGACGCTCTACGTGAGAGATTAGCGTTGTATGGAAAAGGCGTTTGCGAGTCGTTATGAGAGAGGCGTACCGACGCTCTATGAGAGAAGCTGTGCGATGCCTTACGTGAAAAGCGACGCTCTATGAAAACTGAGAGACAATCAGCGTATTTATTTTGTAGTTCTAATTATGCATAATAAAATCAATTATTTAGCCTATCGCAGTTCATAGCTGGACATAGGCCTATCCCAATACGTGCCACAGACAAAGATAACGGTACCCTCACTTACGCATCCTGTCCGACCCAGCGCCTGTTTGAGGTCGTCGGTTGCCGTTTACCGACAAATTATAATTAAGTATAATAATAATTATAATGATTATTTCTTATTAAATAGAATATTATCTTTATTTGCAGCAGCGATACAAATATCATAAATATAATTGAGACTGAACCGCCAGATCAAATGGTTGAAGGTTGGTACTTTCTGGATGAATCTTACGCATTTTATATATTGAATATATTTAAGAGTATCATCTCATTTTTATGGCAATAAAATTGGTTGATGGATGAAAGTCATGTTTCGGATTTAGTCATGTTCCATCGTTGGTCATGAATTTGCCAAGTTCACTTTTTGTCGTATTCTGCTTTAGTCATGCGCGTTTTTAAGCTACGTGTAAAGTATATCTCATAAGAACAACTCATTGGGGAACTCAATGGTGTCGTTGATATCCATGATCATTTGCCATCAGGTCACTCACCTGTCAGGTTACCCCCTGTTCCATAAAAAAAAACAAAATTTTTGGGCCTTCATGACTTTCCCGATGAAAAAATCTTTTGATATTTTTCTTGTAATTGCCCCTTTTGTAGTGAAATAAGCAACCGGTTACTTTAGCGTTGGAATAAGATTTCCGTAGGTATAACATTCATCTAAACCATTTCCTAATCTGATTTCATATAGGCTACTTTCACGGACAGTTTTTCTTTTATTATTCCAAATAACTTTGTCTTAATACTTGCTTATTTATCCGGCAATAGAGTGGAGAGGTAATATAAAACGTCACATCCGCAAAGAAAGTTGTACGTTTTGATACTAATTTCTTTGCCGATTGCGAAGAAAATATCAATATCTTCTCTTCATCTGAAACTGCTTAAAAAATCAGAGCATATGACTAAGGGTAGAACATGATTAAAACCTTACTTAGCTTCCGTCTAACAACCAAATAAAATGCAATATAATATTGCGTTTATGTCAAATGTTTTGAGTAAAAATGATTGTGTATAAAGAAACTGCGAATAAATGTTGTAAAACCGATTATTTGTTATTATTTGTTCTATTTGGTAATTCTTATTAATATTAAAATCATCAGCCGTTTAATTCTCGTTCCTTAATATCATTAAAAATTCGGTTAATTTAACTTT
Organism: Schrankia costaestrigalis; assembly: GCA_905475405.1. Taxonomy (NCBI): domain Eukaryota; kingdom Metazoa; phylum Arthropoda; class Insecta; order Lepidoptera; family Erebidae; genus Schrankia; species Schrankia costaestrigalis. The sequence goes on along the minus strand of FR997840.1, from coordinate 12,955,728 downwards.
AATAATCCATACTAATATTATAAATAGGTAAAGTTTGTGACCTTGTACCCCTACAAGGTCACAAACTTTACCTATTCTCTGGATCTTTTAAGTGACGTTGTAGAGGTCTCTGGATCGTTCAAATTTTTCGTTTGGATGAGCCAAACAAAAAATTTAATTGAGCGAGAATCTAACCCGAGTATGTACCTCTATTGTCATCCTACCATACACACCTATCTTTCTTTATTTATAAACTAGCTGACCCGTGCCCACTTCGTTGGATGGCGATAAAAGCACGTTATTTTATTAAACATATTTTATTACTGCTCCACTCCTATTAGTCATAGCGTGATACTATATAGCTTAAGACACTCACCGATAAATGGACTATTCAACACAGAAAGAATTTTGAAAAACCGTTTAGTAGATCCAGAGATTACCCCCTACAACGTCACAAATACACAAAATTTACCTCTTTATAATATTAATATAGAAATATAGATAATACCAATTCAGTTTCATTCATTTATTCAAAGTAGTACAATAATATTGTATCTTTTTGACGTCATCTAACATTACTTAATCTAAATTTAAAAACATTTCAAAGTTTAGAAAACTTTACCACCGCCTCCAAAGCGCTAGTAGAGAAGAAGCGGCGCAACAAACTCTACTGCTGCATTTTCTTGACGTCATAATTTTTACATAGGAGATCACTGTAATTAGGCGCTGCAACCATTGTATACTATACATAACCATAACCAAGGATTATTCAATTACAAAGGTAGCGTCGTGATGTAGGTAGTACATAAAAGTGGGAGCACCAAATCACATTCATAAATAACTATCCAGTAGTAAAGACGTCGCTCAGCCAAATGACCCCTTGAATAAAAACTCAGAAGTGTATTACAATGTAAATTTATTAATATCAGGGTCGACCAGTCATATATAATAAAAAACTATTTATTTTAATTTCATTTTTATATTCTTAGAACCTTTACATAAGCTCTATCGTCGACGTGCGGATGTTCCGGTACAATAAGCGGTTGTCCGTCTCTCTTGATCTCTAGATATGGCGCCGAGTGAATGCAAGTAAAGCCTAGTCTTTCTGCTGCCATGGCTGAGAACGCGCTCGAACAATCCATACGTAGTAATCTTATACCTCGTTCTGTTGTTGCCTTTCTGTAATTATAATTTCACATGTTAATCTTATGTCATTCTATTAATTTCCTACGGTAACGGCTGATGTGAAATGGAAGGGATTTGTTAAATTAGACTATATGTATTTATTTGATCAGGCGATATTCAATCGGGTTGGCGCCTCAACACAACGCGCCTATATAGAAGTGGGGTTTGATTGCCCCGACTTAGGAGAAGGGATCGCAATTGAGGCGACCCATGGCAGTTGGAGGGTATTCCTTTCTAGGGCGGGTCGCCCGCCGTTCGTCAACTACAGAAAATGGCGTGTGGCTTTAGTCAGACACTGGGAGCCCTCACTCTCGTGTAGTCCGTTCGAGATATTCCACACATAAATACTATTAACAGTATGTATCAACTTACTCTGTTTCTTTTAATAATTCATTCATGATGCCTCTTTTTCTCCAATTAGGATCTGTTGCCGCTATCTTTACATCAATAAACTTATTGTCTTCTGGAAACTTTTTCCAAATATTAGCTCCGGCTTCTCTTTGTGCTAATAAATATAAAATTTTCTTGAACTTAGGATTAGGACACTTCTCAGCTAGGTCTAAGTAATCGCAATCGTCACCCTATAACAAAAGTATGGAGCTGATTTTAGTTTTAAACTTTAACCCCCTTACTCATAAACCCCTCTTAAATTTAGTCACTTTTTAGCGAGATTTTTATTAGCAAAACCAACCTTATACCAAACAAAACCGTATTTAAGCTAATCAATTGACTCTACAATTTAAGAGGCGAGGAGCGTAAGGGGGCTAAATGTTAGGTACTTCTGCACTAAGAATAAATAAATTATAACAATAATAGTTACTGAAGGTCCTCAGGCGTCGGGCTCCGTCAGCTTCAAAGACATTTTTATGGCCACTAAGCACATCACTGCATGGTTCTACTTATTTATCCAGAAAAGATAGAGATAAATATGCTTCGTTAGAATGATGAGTCACTAGGCAAATTGAACCATGTATTTATGACCAACCATTGTTGCTTCTATTTGCTTCGAGCATTCTTAAGCGGCAAAATAAATAATTACCTTTGAGCATATTCCATTAACCATTGCGCCTACAACATTTCCTTTCTCATCAACGGCTTTGAACGAGATACTACCTCGCAGAGCACTTTGGCAATAATCTTCAAGTTCATCACATTTGCCGTCGTCATAAAGCCCAAGAGATTTGTTCATTGGTTCGTCTATGAAAAATGTTCTGAAAATTGAGAAAATAATATTAAACCTTCCATATAGAGAATACATTACCACTAAAGGCCTGGGCACACCGGGACGGCATGGCAAGGGATTTTGCCGTGAGTCAGCGCACACTGGCCGCTTAGATGCCGCGGTATGCCATGGCGCGCCGCGGGACGGCATGGCAAGGGATTTTGCCGTGAGTCAGCGCTCGGTCGCGGTATGCCGCGGCATCCCGCCACGGGAGCCTGTGGCGCGTCTTTTGATGCCGTGCGATAAAATCCCTTTCAATGCCACGGCATCATTTTAAAGCATAGCAATTTATGTCGTATTTCTGTAACATTACGGTTGAATTTCCATTAGTAAAAATTAAAATGCCTTGCCATGCAGTCCAGGTCTGCGTAGGCCTTAACTCTTTACATTTCGAGGGTGACTTATTGTTATTTTAAAAAGTGTCGGTGTTGGGAGTTAATGGAAATAATCCCAACGCATTCCTCACTACTCCTGGAAACCAGCATGTCAATTCTCGTTCCTTAAAATCGTTAAAAAATCGGTTAAGTTAACTTTTAGTTGTAAAAGTTTTTAACGATTTTAAGGAACGAGAATTGACATGCTGGTTCAAAAGAATAACTTCAAGGACCTTGTGTTGGCTAGGGTTCCTGAAACCAGGATAGCACTTCTACATCAGACGCAAGACTCAACTGCCTAACGAGAGATTTCTTAGAAGTTAATGGCGACTTTATGAAATGATTCCTTAACCGGAACAACGATCGCTAAAACAACATTCTATATGTCTGCCCATCACAGACTCTCACTGACTGTGGCTAGTGGTCAGCCGGTATTTGCGACCTCCAGATATCATTGAGAATCATGTGACCCAACTTTAGTTTGTTAAAAAAGAAGTCTTACCGTCTAATTAAGTCCATAACATTTTCATTGTCTTCCTCGGTCACGGGTTTGATGACATAATTTGGTAGTGTCATGGTTGTTCTTCAAAACCTGACAACAATTTAAATTTATTCTGACAAACGATTTTACTTCAACACCAAAGAATATGAACAATAGCAAATTGTTTAAAGACTAGACGAGGTAATTTGTATGCTTAAGAAACGCCAGTTTACATAAAACGGTTGTCTTTCTTTCGAGTAGGTATATTAATATTAAATGTAAAGTTATCTCAGCTTTTGAGAATCTCTCTGGCGTACCTACAGGTTATAGCGAATGCCTGATTCGCAGAGGTCTCGGGTGTGATTCCCGCGCAATATAAATTTTCGTGTGCATGATACTTGGGACGAGATGTCAGTCCAGATTGGTATATAACCGTAATACCGGAAATAGCATGGTAGGTATACACTTACAGCTGCATTCCATTCGAACTCCACATGTTAATATATGTGTGATCCAGAAATTGTTGTTTTGACCCTAGATACACTTTGTGACTCTTTGCACTGATCTGCATATTTTCTATGTGTAACACAAAACAACCCGAGAGCAATTTTCATTAGTTCAGGACTAGGTGGCGTTGTGTGAAGGTTTAAGTTATATAAATATTATGTAAACTTACCCTTACTAAATCGACTTAGTTATTACATATGGAAATAATAACGATATTATTTATTTATATCTATTGTATTTTAAAGTGAGATTAATATAAATAAAACCAAGTTTAATACCTTTATACTCAGATATCTATTACTACTTCAGATTATTGACGTTATGCCAATTTTGTTTCGATTCCATATTCAAGACGTATTTTTATTAAATTCAAGATGACTTGGAAAAGGTTATTTTAAATAAATATGATGTTATTGAAATTACATTTTATTTAATAAAATAAGCTTTATACTTCACGACCAATATAAGGTAGAGTCGGAATTGAAGGGACACTCCGTTTAGCAGTAGTCTGTAACCCTATTATCTATTACTATTACAATTTGAGTACCCTTGAGTTAACAGAGTTTGTATTTACAATAAGTACTTATAGATGCCATATACATGATTTTTTTTGTAAATCTACACAAGTTGACAATATATTGTTGTATCTTTAATAAACGATCACAGATTAGATAAAAAAGTGAAGTAGTTATATAGAGAACGCAATGGCCGCTTCTTATCAGCTCTACTTGTGATATCGAAAGATAAATTCTGTAGTATCTTGATGTCAATCTCTGTATATTGTTTTAGGCGATAAAAGAACCAATTTTAGTATGTTTTTAATTTCAATAGTTGTGTCTTAGTAATGATGGACTATGAATACATGCTCTACATCCCAGCGGTCACGATTGGCGACTGCAATACACAAGGTTGCAGGTTCGAAACGTAACTAGGACAACGACTTCAAAATCTAACTGGAAAATCATGTTAGCTGCTTGTTCGTCTGCCATCTTTATAAAAAACCCGCCTTTTTAGTGGAACCCAAACTGTCAGGCAGTCAATGACAGTTGCACAGAATAAAAATTCAGCATCACACACTTTAATTAATTATGTCATAGTCCAATTATAATATTACTGTACTGTGACATAAGTGGTCTGTTTATAATTAGAGGCGTAAAGAGATCAACGTACAACGGTTTCTACGTTCTACATCCGAAACCAGCTCTATGTGAACAATTAAGTTTTTAAACGTGTAATGTATACTAAGTTGGTACATAAAAAAAGTTGAACAAATATCTATGACTTTGTTTTGTTCGTATAATGTATTCAAGTGCGCAAAAATGTTTTAATACAACCTTGAACAATGTTGTAATGTTTAAAAATATAAACAAAATAGTAAAAAAATAAAAGAAAAATATATTTAAAGCACACAATATTAAACACAAGCGGATAAGTTACTATGTAATGTACCTATATAAAATAAAACAATGATAAATATTTGTTTAGGTTTTATACATACCGGTATAAAAATAGCTATATTACTTCACTTGTTTGATTAAACGCTTCTGTTATCTCAGCCACTTATTAAGGTATGCGATAAACACGTTTTATTACTAAGCAATAAATATATAAATAAAATTATAGTAATATTAAATCAATAAATCAATGCGTCGTCCAGCATGTTCGAGCGCAACTAGCTAATGTTTTGAACGCTCACGCGCGCGTATTTACATAATAACGGTGAAAGATAAAAATACTATATTTAAGGCGTATACCTATTGTGTTAATATTTGATAACATATTTTGAGCATTGTATTTAAATAAAGTTTGTTTGCGTTAATTGAGTTACATTGGGTCATGATTTAACTTTCACAAAAATATAAAAAGAGGTCAAGGTATCGTATACCTACAAAGAACTCTCTACAGAAGAAAGTGCTCTACATATGAAGCTAAGAAAGCCTTTGCCCTATGCTCGTCAACCAGAGACAAAACCTGTTATTCCCAAAGCCCTGGATGTGCTTAGAGTCAGTTATTACTAGTCTATAAAAGTCCTTGCCAGGCAGGGCTCTATGACTCGTGCGAGAGGAGTCCTTAGAAAAAATAATAAGTATAAAAAATAAATTGTTTATAAGACAAACGTTTTTTAATGTAAACGGATAATGTAATGGATAAGAAGAGCCTTAAGTTCTAAAGATGTAAAGGAGAAACAACGCGTTGGTCGTTTCAGTACACTATTGTCTTAGCGTATTTACTCAGCTAATCGTTGTGCATAAATTACAATGTCATTAGAAGTTAGGTAAGTATTCGACCATTCATCGCGATTTTCAACAAGAATTTTACATTCTCTGTAAAAAAATTAACGTTTAAAGAATGTGAAGTTGGGCTATTATACATTACAAATGCAGGTGTCAGTGTGTATTTCATTATAAAACCGCCTGAGTTAGTCTACTCGTATTTCTAATGAAAGCAATCAAGAGAATACAAAACCACTTTAATAAATTAGAAAAAGCTAATTTTGTACTCTTAATCTTGACTGTTTAAATGTAGAGCTCTTCATTTTCTATTGTGTAAGGAGTTGATAAGTACCTACGCTTACTTCTATTTATGGTAGGTAGAGTCACTGCTTGCAATATTTACATTTATTAGTATTGAAACTACTTACTATTTGTATTTACTTATTGGAAAAGACCGGTTAACATTATATAAACTAGAAAACAATAGAAAAAAATTGTATTATGGGTCCGAAGCAGAACTCAAATACCCTGCCTCTGTAAAAGATCCAGATGCCGCACCAATTCGCCCACCAGAGCGCCTGAATACAGCTTACCTCTCAGTAACTTAATAGAGTTCAGGAACACTACGGCGCACCTAAATAAGTTTCTCCCGGCAATTTTTTTCTATCGCTCTACATTGCTATTTTTGCTATTTTGAATTTGAATCGATGAGCGCCATCTATAACATCTGTGATAAAACAAATTTCAGAGTCGTGTTTATCAACTCCGGAAGTTTTAATTGTTTGGCATCCGGTAATTTATATTAGTATAAAACATGAAATGTTAAGCGAATGTTATTTTGTTTTTCTTTTGTAGCAGCACTAACTAGATGCATTATAGTACCTACACCGGCAACAGCGCAGTATTATTCAGTCTTCTGGAATATAAAACCTCCTGCTAAACTTCTTTACGTAGAAATTGAGTGCAAGAGTTACCGGTTTGCCTTAGTGCCGTAAATTATTTGCCTAATTGAAATAAAAGCATTATAGAGAGAGAGAGAGAGCTGTTGACATGAACAATATCTACACATCTTACTACAGTGTACACTTTCTTCTCTTTTAGGAAAGTAGTATTACCTAAGTGGAAATATATAAGTGTAGGGTATTTTCTAGCATTAAATAATAACTGAATTAAACCTTGGGAAATATTTATACCAATCCTACTGTATGTCAGGGCTGTTAAAACTAGATTAAGATAGATTGTCATTTTCATGATCCTTGAATTCCTTATGCAATTATAATAGTATTAAGTTATTATCAATGGCTTCAACAAGGCATTTCTATTGTACATACACAGTGATTTGGTTTGGTTAATTTTAGACTTTATCATCATTTTCAAGGATTTGTTTATCTGTATTGATTGTTACATTAAATAAACGATACTGAAATAAAATATTATTATAACTTAGTAGTAGTATCTACCTATGTAATAATATAATATAATATATACTTAATAATATTCCACCACATTCAAAACAGTTCCAAACTAAGCAGAAATAGTTCTACCCAGAGTAGAAAACTGATAAACTTGCTCAATTCTCTGTAAATACAAAAAAAGTACACGTTCAAACTATACAGATCAATTTCAAAATTCATGATAATTAGCAGAAATGGAACCCGGGACGTCCGTATAACAACCATAGACCAAAACTACTGCGCCAGACCTACAGCTCTGGATCTTTTTTGTCCGTGGTCCCTCTGATCGTCCCTGCAGGGACCACGGATAAGAGAAATCACCCGTGGTCCCTGCCGAAATTATTAGCCAACTAATTATAATTTACAGGATGGTCTGCCTATACTGGGTCAGAGCTTCCTGTAAGGATTTGGAGGTTCTTGAGGTATAAATAAAACTCTCGATTGCTTGAAGTAGAATGCGTGTGGTTTAATTTTTTTTTTTTTTTTTGAACGCCACGAATGACGTCGCCTGGGCTGAACATGCCCAGACTACCTCCGGTCTATACTTGGGAGGGGGTGGAAAACTCTCATGAGTACACCGAGGGAGGCCCTATGTCCCTGCGGGTTATGCCGAGACTCTTACCGGCTAAAAACCACCAGACCTACTACTCGGTTGCCCTATGGGCTACTAAGCGAATCGGAACGTCCCCCCCAGACTGGGGTCCGGGGAAGCGTTTCTTAGATAAGCGTCGCCCCATTGAAGGGACGCCCGCTTGATTTTCCCTAATAGAACCCTACTTAGAGAATCATGATTAGAGCGCGCACTGCGTTCAGGTCATGTTATAGACTAACAGAGAGCTTAGGGGGACCTAAGGGATCTGAGCTTTGACAAGCCTTTCCAGATCGGAGGACAGAGTGTCCGGTGAGTCCAGTAGGACATTACGAGGCCTTCGTATGACATGAGGAGTAGTGGGGTTAGGGAGAACGGGGGTGTAGGCCACCGCCTCCCTTATGAGGTGATTTGTGTGCTCCTCTGCAGATTTGAAGAATCTATCAGAGGCCTGTTTTATGAATGTCTGTATAGTGGGCATTTCGATGTCCCGGTGCAGGTCCGCGTTGCGCACATACCACGGTGCATCGGCCGCCCGGCGTATGAATATGTTTTGTACTGTCTGGAGCTTCTCCATAAGGATTGGGCTCGCGTGTGCGAATACTGGTGATGCGTATGTGAGTACTGGGCGTATGCAAACCTTGAAGATAGTTCGCTTGTTTCGTAGTGACATTCTACTGTGCCTGCCAACCATGTGGTGTAGCCGGCCGAGATAAAAGCGTGCGTTCCTGGTCACTCGCCGTATGTGCGGCCTGAACGAGAGGGTTTCGTCCAGTGTGACTCCAAGATACTTGACTTCGCGCCGCCAGGGTATACGTGAACCTAGCAGTCGCGGGGGGTCGTCGGGCCTACGTAATAGTGGATTCCGCCGCTTTACATCGAAGCGAACCGCAGCGCTCTTGTCTGCATTCACATCTATGCGCCACTTGCGAAACCACGCGCCCAATCTGTTGATAGATGGTTGAAGCTTACGCACCGCCGCTGCAATAGTAACACTATTACAGTACAAGGCGGTGTCGTCTGCGAATAACGACATCTGTACCCCGCTTCTGAGCGAAGGTACTGGTATATCATTTGTGTATGATATGTATAAAAGGGGGGACAGGGGGGAGCCCTGAGGTACGCCGGCCGTGATAGACCGAGATGTCGATAGGGTACCTTCGTGCCTGAAACGAAAGGTCCTACCGCTAAGGAAGGAGGTAATTAAACGAACCATCCGATCGGGCAGGCCTAACAAGTATAACTTGTATACCAGCCCGTCGTGCCAGACCTTGTCAAAGGCCTTGGCGACATCAAAAAAGACTGCCACTGTCTTCCTCCTTTTGGGGTAGAATCCGTCTAGTGCGTATTCCACTATACGGTGTACCTGTTGAGTACATGAGTGGGCGGGTCGGAAGCCGAATTGATGGGGGATAGCTATGCCGTTGTCGAACAGATGATCTCTCAAACGAGATTGCATCGTTCGCTCGAATAGCTTGCCCATTGCCTTGAGTAGGCTAATTGGTCTGTGGCTACTAGGGACGTTGAGGGGTTTACCAGGCTTTGGTATGCCTATTACGATAGCCTCTTTCCACGCAGTGGGAAAGTGACATAGATCGTAACAAGCGTTGAAGATGACTGTGAGAACGGTTAGCACTTGGATGGGAAAGTGCTTGAGCGTCTTGTTAGAAATGCCATCGGCACCCGCGGCCTTTCTAACCTGTAGCTTCTTGACGTGCGAAACAAGTTCGTCCGTCGTAACCGTTATGGGAGGGGCCGTGAGAGGGAGAGAGTTCCTGTTACGGAGTTCTTTCTCTACTGACCGGAGATGCGCTGGGTCGCATGGTTGTTTAGAGGGGGAGCACTGATCAGAGATGCTGTCAGCGAAACATTCGGCTTTTTCCACGTCTTCGAAGGCTATAGTGCCATCTGGACGAGATAAAGGGGGGATTGTTTGCACTACGTCACTACGAAGGGCTTTCGCCACTTTGTAAAACGCTTGGTGCGACGGAGATATTTCTTGCATGAGATTGCCCCATTTAGCGTTCCTCAGGTCTGAGAGTTTGGATCTAACCAGCCTCTGCAGATAGTTCGCGTCGGCTCGGTTAGAGGGAGTGGGGTAGCGCGCAGCCCTTCTAAGCGCTGCGTTCTTAGCCTTTATCGTGTTTCGGATATCCGCCGGCAGCTGTGCCCGCCTAGGCAGGTTGACCACCTTCGTATTATCCTCCACAGACTTGGTGACTAAGCGTGTGAATGAATTTACTGCTTCGTCGATCTTCTCCCCGCTATTCAGCGAGTCAGGAGAGAAAGCAAAAGGAGAGTCGGGCTCGTCAATCGCAGAGGCGAGAGACCTAGTGACCTTTTCCCAGTTAACAAAAGACTTGGTGGGAGGGGCTGACGGTTCGAGCGGGCCTAATACTATGTGTACAGGTCGGTGGTCTGAGCCCAGGTCGTGTAGGGTTTCTACAGACCTTAAAGGTAGATAAACACCTTTCGTCATAGCAAAGTCTAAGACGTCGGGTGCGTAAGCGTTAACGCTAGGATAGTGCGTGCAGTCATATGGGCTGATAACCTCCAGCTCAAATGCTTCCGCAATCTCTAATAAGGCTCGACCGTTTGTGTTTGTGGTCCTACAGTTAAAATCTTGGTGTTTAGAGTTGAAATCTCCAAACAAGATAACGTGATTACCTAGCGAGAGGAGTGCTTCAAAATCACTTCTCAGGGGGAGGTTACCCGACGGTATATAAACGGACGCTATGACTAGGGTTTGGTGACCTATCATAGACAACCTACATATAGTTCCCTCCATGTTGGTGAGTGACGGAGTGTCCATGGGTGAACAGTGTAGCTCCCTTCGGAAATAAATAGCTGTGCCACCGCCATTATGGCCTGTGGCTCTATCATTTCTGAGTAAGGAGAACTTGGGAATTGACAATCCTTTCAGGGAAGTGGGTTTGAGCCACGTTTCCTGGATAAGGAGTAGGTCAACCCCAAGATTCTTGACGAACTCTCTGAGCTCGTTGACCTGCGGTCTGAGGCTTCGGGCGTTGAAAGAAACCAACGACAGTCCCTTAGGCTTGATGCGCCCCGTGGTGAGTGCGAGTGTAGCTGGCGTGTTATGTGCGTGTGTTGTGTGTGTATTGGTGTCCATGTTAGTGTTAGTGTGTACCTAACTACCTATTGGAAACCTAACTTGTAGAGTAGAGCTGCGTGCTCGTCTAGTAAGAGCACCCTATCAAATGGGTCCGTGATCTCGCGGATCTTGCGTGCGAGTATTTGCACCTCCGCAATACTAATTCCGCTCAATGCGCTACGCATAGTACCTAACGCGCTGGTGGGGGCTCCTGAGCCTATGCCGTGTTGGAAGGAAGGAGAAGGAGTGGGGAGGAGCGCCGGTTTGGGCGGCACTGGTGCCACCTTCCTCGGGCCCCATGCTAAAGCGGGCCTAGTACCCGCAACGGCAGGGGTGCTTTCCTTTGCCGGGAGGCTCGGGAAGTTCCTTTCCGTCGCAGGGGGAGGGACAGGTTTGGACCTAGATGCCCTAGATTCCCTAACTTTTGTTGGTTTGCGCTGGGGGGCGCGGGGGCAGCCCATATAGTTGGCTGTGTGCCCGGTTTGGAGACACAGCACACAGGCGGGGGGAGAGAGAGAGTCCCTTGTGCGGGCGCACTCCTTTGTGAAGTGCGGGTCTAAGCACTTCACACACCTGGGGGGAGCCGTACAATTCGCCGAAGCGTGTCCGTACAACTGGCACCGGTGGCACTGCCCCGGTGAGCCGCGTCGGTGCGGTACCTCGACCTTGAGGCCGGAGAGTCCGCACACGACTAAAGACTTTTCAAGGCAGAAGATGTCTCGCGCCTTGTGCTCGATGCCCCTTGTCATGATGACCATGACGAGCGAAACGGGACGGCCGGAGCGGCTCTGCATTTTATGCACAGCCTCGGCGGGAAAACCTTGACTAACGAGGTCGTTGAGGACGGCCTCGTTAGACAGTTCTTGCGGGATACCGCGAATCACGGCCCTCACTTTACGCTCCTCAGGGAGGGCGTACGTGTGATACGACACGTGAGAAACAGTCAGATGCTGGGTGAGACGACGGAAGTCGTCGACGGTAGGGACATCGATTTTTATTGCCAACCCTGTGTTGGTGGCGCGGGAGAAGTTGATTCTCTTCTCCGCGAGAGTGCGGGAGAGCGCATCCCACTTGGTCTTGTCCCTGAGGAAGACCGGTGGGGGGGGCTTGATTTTAGTGGGGAGGGGGGCACAGCGTGATGCTGGCTTCCCTGATGTGGAGGGCGCGGTTAGGACGGGTGTCGGCGTGGCGACGGTGTCCTTCGCGGATTGAGAAACCTGCGACTTCTGCAAAGGTGCATTGGTCACCGGGGGAGGGGGAGGCATAGTCCCAGCGGGGGGGGAGGTCGTGGATCCTGATAGGCTCGCGGGTCTGGACTTGCGCCCGGCGCGACGTGCCTTCTTGCCCTTTTTCACTAGGGAAAAAGAGTTCGTGTCCGAGTCGCTATCTACCAACGTAGATACCGGTGAGGGGGAGGCGGAGCGCTGTGAAGCGGTCCGCTTGGCGTTGGGTGTGATAGACTCAAAGTCTATGTCGTTGTCTGAGTGTGAGTGTGAGGGTGTCGCGGGAGAGACGAGCGCGGGTGATAGAGTCACGTGCGCGGGTGTCGTTGTCTCGTATGTAAGTGGTGTCGCGGGGGTTAGTGTCACGAACGCGGGTGCAGGGGTCACGGTTGCGGGTGTCTCTAACTCGGGTGTTGGTAATGTCGTGGGTGACGCTGAGTTGCGTTTGCGTATTTGTATTTTGAGTGCGTTGAAGAAGAGTATGTTCTCCTTTGTCATGAAGGACTTAAGATTGTCCGCAGCCATGTCCATCTCATCAACGAGATGGACCATGTTGCGGGCCTGCGTCCCCCTGCGCGAGCAGGGAGCGCTTACGGGGAGTAAAAAGGGAACGACAATGACCGGCGCCCTATTGGTCGCGGGCCTTCCTTCCCCCTGGGCGAGTCCCAGTGCAGTGGGGTCCGGACTCTCGGTATTTGTCCCAGACCTGAGGGGCCGGGGACGAGCTACCTGGGGCTCAATCGGCTTCGTTATCACCGTTAGGTTTCCACCGATTACCCGGAAGGGGCCAAACACTTCTTAAAATTTACCCTTTAAACGTTAGTCTATGTTCTTAAAAGAACACAAACGCTAAACGTTTAAACGATAACACACAGAAGTGTAAACAAAGTGTACTTACCGCCACCAGCGGCGGTCCGACGAAACAAGCCTCGACCGAAGTTCGGCGAAAACGGGCACGGCGGCAGCGCGACCGGGGCGACGCGGACACTTCGCGGAACTCGATAATTACGAAAAGGATGTGGTTTAATAAAAATCGTCGCCTTATATACAAAAGTGTGTAAACATGTAAAACCAATAAAATATAAGAAAAATAAATATTTACAAAATATAAAAAATGTATAACCAATCACAACTCAGATTGTAATCACGCCATGCGATGGAAACGACGCGTAGCGGCGATGGCGCGAAATGTCGAGGCGCGCCGCCGAGCTCCGTCCTACCGGCCAGTCTGGCCTCCGTGCGTAAGTTATAAATACGACCCGTCGCTCGTACTCGTTCTCCCGACCGACTAGAGACTATAGAGGACACCGAGGCGGCGATCAGCGCCCTAACAGAGCACGTTCAATCGTTAATTAACGATTGTTCTCGGACAGTGCCTGTGCCGGAAGACCGGCGCTGGCAACTGCCCGCAGACGTGCGTGATCTGTTGAGGCGCAAGAACGCTGCCACACGTGCCTATGACAGAGCCCCCAGCGAGGAAAATAGGGCTACCCTTAGATACCTGCAGCGGCAGGTCAAAGTACGCATAAATGAGTTTCGTCAGTCACGATGGGATGCGAAATTGAGCGAGATCGAGCCTTCTCATCTCGCTTTCTGGCAACTATCCCGATCGTTAACGAAGGACGTCTACTCTTCTATGCCTCCTTTGGTCAAGCCCGATAGGACACTAGCGTTTGAGGATGATGACAAGGCCGAATGCCTGGCCGACAGCCTCGAGGCCCAATGCGTGAGCAGTCCTCTTCAGGGAAACACTCATGGGAAAGAAGAATGGGCAGTTTTATATGGGGTGCGTCCCATGTGTTGTAACACTTTGTGACCTATATCATTTGAAAGATCTCAGCCAGTGCTATGTTTTATTGTATGGGCATAACTCCGTATCTCGTGCAGGGAAACTGTTATAGGGTTTTAAAAATATTAAAAAAATAATTATAAATGTCTTAACTAATTGGTATTTTAATAACTATTACTAAAGAGATTTAAAGGTAGAGCTTACTTTGACCTAACACCCTCTCTGCCACCGTTGTAAGCGCAGAGTTGAGAAGATAGCAGACATGTAAAATGTCATTTACGGCGGTCCTTCTGGGTAGAAGAGTTCTCAAGCTTTCAGAAACGTTTGCGCATGACAAAGAAAAAACAGCTCCCTATGCTCCCCGCCATTTTGTTCCAAATATGACATCTGCTCTTTGCTTCCCAACCTTTGTAGCATGTTGCGACTAGCATAAACATGTTCACCTAGATTTGTTTTCAATACATATATTTTTTTCATTAAAATTGTGTGCAGGTCAAAAGTACTGAGCTGTTAATGATGAAATAATTTTTGTATCAAATAAGGCTTTAATCGTACTTTTTTACATTTTGTGACACGGAAATACATTATATTTATTCCACTTATAATAACTGTAGACAATTTACAGACACAGGAATCGTTAGTTTAGACCGTTATTAATAAGTACACAGTTAAAAATATATAAGTGAAAATGGTAAAGTTCGCTAAATAAATCTCTTACGTATATGTATAGATACGTTATAGAGTTGAGGTTGAGAAAATAAAAATCCTCATCGCATTTTTCTCTACATAGCTGTTGATGTTAATAAGGTTGTCATAATTATAATGACAGTATAAAATACAACTCCTTTAAATAGACCTGTTTTATTCACATATCTTTCAAAATATATTGAAAACACGAAAGTACAGCTCAGCAACAACACTACACCATGCTTCCAGCCCTCAGCCAATAGGCGTCCATTGCTCGAGATGGGTCTCCTACAAATATCTTTACTTTGCCGATCCTGTGACTACCTTATCACTTGGCACCACCCCCATATCACGCGATATACGCGGTCGCTTTTCGAAAACTTTTCTGCCTCATCGTCATTTGTAAGTTCTTCGTGCTATGTCGCTCCTTAAACGGGCAATCCTGAGTGCTCTATCGGTCACTTTAGTTCTCCTGCGAATTATCTCACTTCTGATTCAATTACGCAGGTCAACTTCCAATAAAGCTCTCTCCATTTCCCTGTAGATGACAAAAAGCCTTGTGATTTGACGAGTGACCCCCTTCTCGAAGTTACACTTATCTGGCCTGATTGTCCCAGGTAAATATATTCGTGGACAACTTTGAATGTAGCGCCTCCAACCGTGATTGAAGTGGGTGCAACATGAACATTTGCCATGATCTTGGTCTTGTCCGTGTCTATTTTAAGACCCACTTATTGAGAGATACTATTAGGGTCATCAAGCATTATATTGAGGTCCTCCTTGGTCTATGACATGACACCATTTTCGTTATACCTAGCTGCAAATTCATAGTTCTTGATAATCCATCCTCGAGACAAGCCAACATAATGGCGTTTCCGTATACTTAAGCACTGCAGTATTATGAAATATCGTTGGTGTACTTGGCATCGTTGGAGAGACTGCAACACTACACCAGTAAGTTAATAATGGCATCTACACTAAGCCCAAACTTATTTGACCAACCTGAAGTTGTTGCAACTGACTGAGCAGATGTCATATTTGGAATAAAATGACGGGGAGCATAGGGAGCTGTTTCTTCTTTGTCCATGTAATTGCGAAAACGTTTCTGAAAGCTTGAGAACTCTTCTACCCAGAAGGACCGCCGTAAATGACATTTTACATGTCTGCAATCTTCTCAACTCTGCGCTTACAACGGTGGCAGAGAGGGTGTTAGGTCAAAGTAAGCTCTACCTTTAAATCTCTTTAGTAATAGTTATTAAAAGACCAATTAGTTAAGACATTTTTAATTATTTTTTTAATATTTTTAAAACCCTATAACAGTTTCCCTGCACGAGATACGGAGTTATGCCCATACAATAAAACATAGCACTCGCTGAGATCTTTCAAATGATATAGGTCACAAAGTGTTACAACACATGGGACGAAACCGCCCATTCTCCTTTCAAATAGATGTCGAAAGCGAAGTGGAACGGCGAGCTTCTCTCCCGGCCCCTCCGCTCGAGGCAGATAGCGACGTTATACCGTTAGTTACACCAGACGAGGTGCAAACCGTCATAAAATCTCTCGCCCCTAAAAAGGCACCCGGCTCGGACGGAATAACGAATAGGGTAATCAAACTATTCCCCGAACGTCTTTTGGTCCTTATGACATGCATATTTAATGCCGCACTATCAAACTGTGTCTTCCCACAGCAGTGGAAAGACGCCGTGGTTATCGGAATACCGAAACCCGGCAAAAAGAAGTCCGAGCCGGCTAGTTATAGACCGATTAGTCTGCTTAAAGGTTTAGGGAAAATTTACGAGCGGCTTTTGTATAGGAGGCTGTTAGCACACGTGGAGGCCAACAATCTTATTCCAAACGAACAGTTTGGCTTTCGGGCCAAGCACTCGTCCACCCACCAAGTTCACCGTGTCGTTGAACATGTCAGCGCTCGGCTCATGAAAGGTCAAATGACCGGAGCTCTCTTCTTCGATGTGGCAAAGGCATTCGACAAGGTGTGGCACGCTGGCTTAACATACAAGCTTTTCATGATGGGAGTGCCACACAGACTCGTGCTCATCTTACGAGACTTTCTGTCGAATCGTTCCTTTCGCTACAAAGTTGAAGGGACTCTGTCCTCAGCTCACCCCATCCGGGCCGGAGTCCCTCAGGGCTCCGTCCTCGCCCTCCTTCTGTACTCTCTGTACACACGAGATATCCCTCGGCCTGCGGGTGTGCAAACAGCGCTTTTTGCAGACGATACAGCGATTTACGCCTCTGGCACCTCCCCTCCCTCGATAGTTAGGCGACTCCAATCTGCGTCCAACGCCCTCAGCGATTGGTTCCAGAAATGGAGGATAACAGTCAACCCCGAAAAGAGTCAAGCGGTGATGTTTCACAAGAAACGGAACCACTCGCCTCTCTCGGCAGCGACACAAAAAGTCAGGATGTTTGGCTCCCCGATCCCTTGGGCTAAGGAGGCCAAATATCTTGGCGTTTTGCTCAACGATAAGCTCTCTTTCCGTCCCCACATAAACATGGTTCGCAAGCGGGCCACGTTTGTGTTGGGACGGCTGCACATGCTCCTCCGGAAGGAGTCTAAGATGTCGATCCGAAACAAAGTTAGGTTATACACTACTTGTATCAGACCAATAATGACGTATGCGTGCGTAGTTTTTGCCCACCTTAGGCCACACAGGATCCATAGGTTACAAACAGTTCAGAATAGGTTCATGCGCAAAGCAACGGGAGCACCGTGGTTCATGCGTAACGAGGATCTTCACATAGACCTCGGGTTGCCTACTATCCAGCAACACATGAAACTCTGTTCCCGCCGCTACTTTGATTCGGCTGCCACTCACCCCAACCAACTAGTGGTCGGGGCGTCCGGGTACATCCCCTCCAAGATTAGCAAAATTCGTAGACCTAGGCATGCTCTCGAAGAGCCGGACGATAGGATCACGATCGCTCAACGTAGAGCTCACACGGCTCGCGAAGCCACAACAAAACGTCCGCGGTTCCGTCCTCGCCGTCGAGGCCGGAATACGCGCCGCGTTCGCTCCTAGAGGGCGTGCCTTCCGCACGTCCTGTTAGTCAGTGACGGTCCAGGCCGAGGTTCGTACCCCAAAGGGGGTGCCCCTGTGGCACGTCACTTAAATGTCTTTGGTTGAGGGCCATCCGCCCCACCACAGCCCGCGTAAAGTAGTAATGGTCGTCTGAGACCGACTACTCGTCCTCACAAAAAAAAAAAAAAAAAAGTACTCGTTCTTTCACTCGGGCGCGGCGTTGAAGAGGGACGGACGTCGATCTCGCGTATGGTTCGGCGCGTGCGGCGTGTGTGAAGATTGTTATCAACTTGAAGTCTTGAATTATTGTTGAAGATCATTCTGGTTGGCTGCGTATGTTTGGGCGACGACGTGCGTGAAGATAAATATTAGCTTGAATAATGAAAAACGTTGTTACGTGTGCAGAAGTCGTACACAACGGTTCTTATTAGAACTGATTATTATTTCTATGTTATAATAATCTGAAAGTCATTATCAAACAGTTCTTTTCAGAACTACTTCACTTTTCTATGTTAAGAAGTGATTGAAAAGTCATTATCAAAACAGCTCTTTTCAGAGCTAATCACTATTTCTATGGATTAATCTGTAGCAGGCCACGGCAGCTACACATTAAATAAACGATACTGAAATAAAATATTATTATAACTTAGTAGTAGTATCTACCTATGTAATAATATTTATTTTTTTTATTTTTCTTTATTTAGGACAACAAACAATTGTGTAATACAGTGTATGCATAAACAATATAAGGTAACAGTCTTAATTAAGTAATTACACAATCCACACCGTTATCCACAAAATACTAATACAATATTTATACAAAAATATGACTAACACTTATGCCTAAAAATTTTATAATTTTATAACTAATTTATGTTCTCCAACATGAGGTTTTTAAATTTAGAAAATGACAAGTGAAACAAATCAATATCAATGAAATTATCATTAAACGATTTCATAATTCGGTTAATAGGTGCACGTTCTCCTGCATTTGTTCTGCATGGTTTAGGGGCAAATAATTTATGGTTATAGGTATTTCGAATTCTTACAGAGCTACTGGGTATACGAATGTATATTTGGTTAAGAAGCTGATTACAATCAAAATTATTATGACAAATTTTGTACAGAAAAGTTTGTATAATATAATATAATATAATATATTACTTAATAATATTCCACCACATTCAAAACAGTTCCAAACTAAGCAGAAATAGTTCTACCCAGAGTAGAAAACCGATAAACTTGCTCAATTCTCTGTAAATACAAAAAAAGTACACGTTCAAACTATACAGATCAATTTCAAAATTCATGATAATTAGCAGAAATGGAACCCGGGACGTCCGTATAACAACCATAGACCAAAACTACTGCGCCAGACCTACAGCTCTGGATCCTTTTTTGTCCGTGGTCCCTCTGATCGTCCCTGCAGGGACCACGGATAAGAGAAATCACCCGTGGTCCCTGCCGAAATTATTAGCCAACTAATTATAATACGTTGGAACATCATTTAGCGAATATAATGTACCTACCTATATTTTTATAATAAGAACAAAGGATATACTTAATATCCAAAGCAAGGAACTCGCAGATTGCGTCGGAAGTACAATTATGTGCTCCTCGACGACCTTTGCCCCGAGGTATGTGCCACGGGCGGGAGTGCCGTTGTTCGAATCTTGCGTAATTTTCGACGGTTGCGAATTAACTTTTTTCACGGTCGCCACTTTATGTTCAGTATTGGAACATAAAAGAAATAATAGACGACTCGCACAATAAAACTCTATATATTACTCTAATTTTAACATAAGGTACAGTTAGGTCGATTCTCTATCGGCGAGTGGTTTGTAGATGCGGAGGGCCATAGACCGAAGAAGTAGCAATAACTACCCCGCAATCCTTGCAGCCCCTTGGCTGTCCTCGGCGGTGTAATGGCGACGGCAATTAAAAGGTATCTACAGTACCCGGCCGTAAATATCGCACATCGACATGTGGAAAGAGACAATCAGTCAATTTCGGCTTCGTAGAGCGTCATCTCTGTCGCACGAAATACAAACAGTCTGGTATCTATTAGCAACTAAGAAGGGTACCTAACCACACGAATACCTGCTAGAGATTCATAAACTATGTTCAAAAATTCTGGTTGAGGTCAAAAAGCTAATGTACATTTTGCCAATACCGTCGTCTGATCAGTTTACACAAAGATAGCGTTCCTTCCTTTGCTATAATAAAAATACAAAATATATTCGCTATGTAAATGATCCTTTAACGTATTTTAATTAGTCGGCTAATAATTTCGGCTGGGACCACGGGTGATTGCTTTTACCCGTGGTTCCTGCAGGGACGATCACAGGGACCACGGACAAAAAAGGCTCTGAATGTCATATTATGTAGGTTTATCCAGGGTCTTGATAAGAGTGTAACATAACGTTTAAAGGCTGGTAATAAAAAATTCTCTGGATAACATAAATAAATATAAAGTCATTTTATTTCATATCACCTTTGCTTGGCGAAATATTAATTTAATTTATTTTTTAATTAGTTATAATAACTTAGCATATACTCTATCATCAACATGTGGTGGTGCTGGTACAACGAGTGGTTCTCCATTTCTTTTGATTTCAAGATATGGTGCTGAATATATACAAGTGAATCCTAGTCTTTCTGCCGCCTTAGCTGAGAATGCGCTTGATGTTTCAATTGCTAGTAGTTTTATACCTTGTTCTTTCGCGTACTTTCTGTAAATAATAAGTTTTTTTATGAATAGGTACTTACATAATATATAAATTGATACAGTAAATTGAACTATAACAATGTCCTATTGTATTCTCCGTGTGGTGACGGAGTAAGACTACAATATGTCACCACCCCATCTCATCCCATGGGTTGCGTAAAAACCGACTAAGGAACTATCCGTAATTATTATCTTTACGAAATAAAAAGAAGGAAAACTTAATTAAACGAAATTAAACCCTATACCAATCCGCCTGGCCAGCGTGGTATTAGTAGGCCAAGTATCCCTCCGTCACGCGAGGAGGCCCGTTCCTGCAGTGGGACATTAAAGGCTGTTATGATGAATGTCTTATTGCAGAATCAAAAGGGATACATAGTTCCATTAGTATCCCCAAGCAGGGCAGCAACAGGCCACCTCAATTATGGAGAGCAACATAGCGTTAACCAAAGTTGACAAACGGAATGGTAGGTTTTAATAAAAATTTCCTTTTATTAAACGACATTTCTATTAGTACCTACGCGTGGAGAAACTATTACTCTATCACCAGACGATGATTTTCTTGTGTTTATGTTACACATTGTTGATATACGTATTTACAAAAAATAACGTAATTAGGTGTACTAATATTATTAAATACTAATTTGTTGTAAGTATTATCCATAGTGTTTTATGGATAATACTTACAACAAATACAAAAACAAAGCTTTGCCTAATTTGATTCTAGGTGCCGCTGTGATACGTGCAACAGAAATACTAATTTTAAGCTTGTTTTAGTTCGTACTAAAAACCCTAAGAAGTCGTAAAGGACATCACTAAGGATATTACTGTATTTCTTTAGTCAGCATTGACGACACCTTCAGGATGAGATGATGATGAGGCAATCTTAGGTTATAATCATAAATACTTACTCTGTTTCTTTCATGAATGCATTCATGATTCCTTTGTTCCTCCATTTGGGGTCTGTAGATACAATTTTTATTTCTAGATATTGATTTTCATGAGGGAACCTCTCCCAAATGTTAGCACCTTTTTCTCTAGCAGCTACTACGTATAAGATCTTTTTGAACTTTTCGTTTTCAATTTTTTCCGCTAAGGCCAGATAATCAAATTTGTCTCCCTAGAAAAAATGAGGTTAAATTGACAACTTTCGGCTAACTAATAACTAAGTAAAAGACCTTATAAAAGTTTATATAGAAACTTATATAAAACTAGCTGACCCGAGCCACCTTCGTTGGGCGGCGAAAAAAACGTTATTAAGCGCCCCTTTTTTAAACATATTTCATTACTGACCACTTATAGGTACTTAGTTTACTTTTATCTCAACAATATCTTGGGAAAAAAATGCTTTAAGGTTTTTAACATTGCAAGACATGCTGAAAATGAACTTGATGCTATAAACTGTTTTGTGTTCTTAATACGTAATCAGCTGATGATCACAATATCTTGAAGCCATATTTAGTAACTGTAATGTCATGGTAACACTATTTTTATTTTAAGGACCTAATTGTAGATATAGGTACTTATTATTCACCATTACTCGGATACTTTTTTGTGTTTAAAACAAATCCCTTACTTAAATAAATAAATAAATATTCCTCACACTTCCACACAACGCCATCTAGTCCCAAACTAAGCAGAGCTTGTACTATGGGTACTAGACAACGGATAAACATACTTAAATACTTTTTTTTGTAAATACATACATATTATACATGCAAACAATCATGTTCATGCACACAAAGATTTGCATTGAGCAGGAATCGAACCCGAGACCTCTGGGTAGCAGTCAAGTTATATTATTATAACCACTAAGCCACAAAGGTCGTCAACTTGTAGCAAAATCAATACTTACATCTTTTTTGTTTACTCCATTAATAGAAACAGCAATAATATTGCCATCTTTATCGACGGCTTGTAAGGAAGCATTCCCTTGTAAAGAACTGAGACAAAAATACTCGTATTCTTTACAAGTGTCGTTAACGAAGAGTCCAAGAGCTTTGTTAAGGGGTTCGTCTAAGAAGAATGTTCTGAAAAAGTAAGAAATTTGTATTATTATAGGTTTGTAATATGTCACCACCCCATCACAACCCATGGGTACCGTGAAAACCGACTACGGGACTAACCGTAAATATTATCTTTACGAAGTAAAAAGAAGGAAAACCTGAAATTAATCCCTATACCAATCCGTCTGGCCAGCGTGGTATTAGTAGGCCAAGTATACCCCCGTCACGGGAGAAGGCCCGTCCCTGCAGTGAGGCATTAATGGGCTGTTATGATCATAGGTTTTTCGTGCAGAATGCTTACGTGATTTGTCACTCTTTAAAGTTAAGCGAAAGCTTAAAACAATAACATCATAATTATATCAGCCAACAGTTATAATAATATATATATTTTCACTTTAATGCGATTTAATAGTTAGGTAGGATGTGGTTATGAGGAAACCTCAAGTACCTACCTTTCGTATCCTTGTCATGTGGCTTATCAATTACATGGATATAAATAGATAAGGATATAGGCATTTTGTTCTAACAGAAAATTATGGCATATTTATGGTATTACTTAGGTATTATTTGTATCAAATAAACATTTTACGAGTGGCATTCCATTGTGAAAGTAACAGGGGAAACCACTAACTTAAGTAAATAATCATAACAGCCCATTAATGTCCCACGGCAGGGACGGGCCTCCTCCTGTGACGGAGGGATACTTGATCTACTAATACCACGCTGGCCAAACGTATTGGTATAGGGTTTAATTTCAAGTTTTCCTTCTTTTGATTTCGTTAAGATAATATTAACGAATAGTCCCATAATCGGTTTTTACGACACCCATGGGATGAGATGGGGTGGTGACATATTGTATTCTTACTCCATCACCACACGGACACGAAGTGAATAATGAAGCTATTATTTGAAAGAAAATGATCAATTTGTTAAATTTTCTAGTACTTACTCATTGTTTGGTGTAGAAATGTTATGTGAAATTAACTTACCGGCGAATCAGGTTCATTACATTTTCAATGTCGTCCTCCTTCACGGGCTTAATTACGTAATCCTCTTGTGACATAATGTTGGCTAATACCTGACTGGAACAGAAAAAGCGGAAACTCTTTAGGTATTATTCTTTACTAGCTGACCCGTGCCCACTTCGTAAGGCGGCAAAAAAAACGCGTCCCTTTTTTAAACATATTTCATTACTGCTCCACTCCTATTAGTCATAGCGTGATACTATATAGCCTATGATACTACCCGATAAATGAACTATTTAACACAGAAAGAACGTCACAAACTCACAAACAAACACACAAACTTTACCTCTTTATAATGTACTAGCTGACCCGTACCCACTTCGTTGGACGGCGAAAAAAAGGCGTCCGTTTTTTAAACATATTTCATTACTGCTCCACTCCTATTAGTCATAGCGTGATACTATATAGCCTATGATACTACCCGATAAATGAACTATTCAACACAGAAAGAGTTTTTAAAATCGGTTCAGTAGATCCAGAGCTTACCCCCTACAACGTCACAAACACACAAACTTTACCTCTTTATAATATTAGTATAGGTTAGTTTTACTATGTCAATTATTTAAAAAAAAATTATTACTGTAATGCTTATTATGTACACAAGTTGAATTCGTTGCAAGCTATTATATACAAAATTTTGATGGTTATTTTTAGGTAATATTAAATTCATTTTTCCTGTTTTACCTACCTACGTTATAATATAGCGGCTTTGTTGTTCATCTATACCTACTTATATTATAAAGAGGTAAAGTTTATGAGTTTGTGACGTTGCGGGGTAAACTCTAAATCTACTGAACCGATTTTAAAAATTCTTTCTGTGTTGAATACTTAGTCCATTAATCGAGGAGTGTCATAGGCTATATAGTATCACGCTATGACAAAATATGAGTGGAGCAGTAATGAAATATGTTTAAAAAAGGGTCGCGTTACGAGCGCTAGTAGTAAATATAATTGATAAATAGTTATTAATAAGATAACATTTATGTCTGTTACAATACTTAAAATCTATTTTAACTAACTAGTCTACAGAGGTTTTTGATACTTATCCACTTTATTGCATTAGTAGTTTTTTTTTATTTTAAAAATCTTCTTATTTATTTTAGAACTTCCAAAAAGACTCTACCTACCTCATATTTTTAATGAATAACATTTTGTTTTAAACAAACACCACACACCTAATTAGTCACTTTTGCATTAGTGTGTTTTCTATGTATTATTATACATAGGTAATACGTATTTACACAAAATAAGATGCACATAAGCATGTTCATCCGATGTCTGGTTTGTACATACTCAGAGTACTCCGAGTACAAACCCTTAGTTCAAGACTAGATGGTGCTGTGTGATTTACGTTTCTATTTAAGACCCGTGGTGGAAGAGATCCTTCGACGTATTGACCTTCCGAGGTAACGAACCATCGGTGTAGTGTAACGTCGAGGTAGAGACATCGAGGTAATGACTATCGAGGTAACGTTAATTCGAAATAGAGTATTAAACCCTTATTTAAGTATGTGTACAAACTTACCGGTGCTATGTTTTCGAATGATAAATATTTTCCACGTTCTGTAATATCGTATTTTGTTCGCAATCTTATCTTGGACCGTTGCGAACACAACTAGATAATGTTTTTAATGTTGAATAAAGTGTGTTTAAATAACAATATTGAGAGATAATATTGCCACGCCATCCTCAGGGCCAGATTCAGAGACCGCACTTTGACTTTACTTTAGCAAAGTCTAGTTATTTTCTCTGAATTTGAAAAACATTACAAGTAATCTTTCGCATGAAAAGTTTACTTTGGGAAGATTACTTTGAAAGAAAGTAAAGTCACGACTCTGAATCTGGGCCTTATATCTCGTTTTTGTATCAAAGTCGAACTTTCCTTCAAAGTAAAGTCAAAGCGCGGTCTCTGAATCTGGCCCTTATTGCAGGATAAGTAGTTAAACTCGTAGCTTTGCTCGCGTGCTGTGTAAATAGAAACAGCCTGTTGTTAAGGACAAGGTAAGAGTAGGTATAGGTTGCCACCACCTTCTCATCCGGGAGGAGTCTTAAAAAGGTTTTAAGAAGAATTAATGAGGTCTAAGAGTAGCTAAGAAGGAAAGTTTAAAGCTTCAAACAAGCCCATTAATGTCCCACTGCAGGGACGAGCCTCTTCCAGTGACGGAATGATAATTGGCCTACTCATACCACGCTGGCCAGACGAATTGGTACAGGGTTTAATATCAAGTTTTAAAGCTTAAAGAGTAATATTTAACTTCTGTAAAAACTCCTCCTGAGTTCTTAACCAGTTACCAGTTAATTTTACTTGAGATAATTAGATCCTAAGGCTGACTTACTTAAGTATAAATGATCACAAGCTTCTAATTAAATAAAAGACCTTTCTTTAAAATAATATTAGCAGTACAACTGTAAGTCAACTTGCTCTCCATTTTTACAGTAGGTAAGCCTTTCTGCTTACCATCTTCGTATAAGTCGACCGGGGATATTGTCAAGCATCATATCAAGAGATTCTCCGTGTGGTAACGGAGTAAGAATACAATATGTCACCACGTGAGTATCTAATGTTTATTTGGTTGATTGAACTCAAAATCCAAAGTGCTCTTATCAGCTTAAACACTTTACTATCAGATTGAAAAACAGCTAATTACTTAATTAAAGCACAGTACAACCAGTAGTCTATCTCGGCCGAATATTTAATATAAATGGCTACGGTTGCGCGGTACGTAAACATTAGGGGTTGCAATTACCGGCCATTTTGGTTACCGGTAAATTTACTGGTTTTGGTCATTTTTTTACCGGTAAACCGGTATTACCGGTAAAAAAGCAAATTTTTGGTGAGATGTTTAAAAAATGACTTTTCAGCTCTCTATTTACTTATTATATAAGGATTTCAACATTAGCTATTAAATTGACTTCAAAGTACACACATCAAAAAAGTCTAAGCAACATGCATGATATTACAAATTTACCATTTATATTAATTTATTTTACCATTTATTTTAATTATAACGTTGTATTTTATTTTTAAAATAATATTTTTAGGGTTCTATGATGTAAAAATAACAGCTGTTTTCTTTATAAGTTCTTTTAATAACAGAAATTAACAATATTAGAATATACAGGTACATAAGAAACTAAACTTTTTTTTTACAAATTGAAATTTCTTAAGAAAATGAATTTATTGTGAAAGAATAGGACAATTTAATACAAAGTATGGCCTCCTCTGCTATTCAGAACTTGTCGGCAACGATTATTCATTGAATTAATGAGACTGTTTATGTCATCTTGCGGTATTCGCTCCCAATGGAATTGTAGCCAATCCTTCAGCTGTTGGGTTGTTGTCACTCTGTCCAAGTCCTTCAAAACACGTCTCTGGAGCATGTCCCATGCGTGCTCGATGGGGTTGAGGTCTGGCGATTGTGCAGGCCAGGGCAATACCTGGATGTTCTCCATTGCCAAGTATTCACTGGTTCGCCGAGCTGTATGTGAACGCGCATTGTCATGCATTAACGTAAAATCGGAGCCAAAGGTTTGTGCAAATGGATGGACATAAGGTCTGAGAATATCCTCAACGTAATTTTCAGCGTTCATGTTTCCATTTACAAAAACGAGCTCAGTTCGCCTGTTCTTCATAATACCCGCCCATACCATAACTGTTGAGCCGCTGTATGGATGAACTTCCTGAACGCACCTGAGTCTTTCAGTATTTCCGGGTCGACGGTACACTCGCACCCTTCTTGTATCAGGCCTAAACCCGAATCGCGACTCATCGGAAAACATAATTTTATCCCATTGTTCCTGGGTCCATGTTATGCGTTCTCTACACCATTCATTTCGACGAGCGCGATTCCCGTGACGTATCGGTGGGCACCTGATAGGGCGTCGAGCTCGTAGGCCGTACTCATGCAGTCGATTTCGCACAGTTTGGGGACTTACATCAACACCACTTGAATTTTGTAGCCTCAAACTTATCTCTCGAGCGGTTAACATCGGCTGGCGTCTTGCAGTCAGTTGTATGTACCGGTCTTGCCGAGTGGTTGTACTCCTTTTACGGCCTGGATGCTGTTCAGCGGGTTCCCCTGTATTATTGTAGCGCTGCCAAAGACGACAAATAACACTTCTATGAATACCAAAATGTCGAGATACCTGAGATTGATTACTTCCCGCTTGCAACATCCCTACAGCTCTTTGCATTTCATCTGCCGTCAAATGACGTCTCTCCATGACGTAAAGAATATCTAACAATTCAATTTTGTCGCCAACTGTATTTAAATGGTTGGTAAAATTATAAAATCAAGACTAACCCCCGGTTTCTGAAACGCATGTCAAATAAAAAATCAAATAATTAAATGCCAAAACCCTTGTCAACTATCATTTGAGTTGCCGAAACTTCGATTATCTACTTTGATTTGATCAGCATGTTAGTTGCCAGGGCAACTATCAAATCAGTAACATTCGTAGGTTAAACTCCATTTTGGGTTTCCGAAATGCAGATTACGACATGATCATTGATTATGCGCATGTCAAATCGTTTGTCAAGTAATCGGTGTATATCCTCAAATTAAGTGTAATGATGAGACAATTTCTGCTGTAAAAAGGCACTATAGGGTAAAGAGAGGATATGTATAGTAGTAGGTATAGGTTTATTCGAAATAATTCCTTGGAACTTGTCATTAGAAGTCGTCTTGTATCATCATAACAACCCATTAATGTCCCACTGCAAGGACGGGCCTCCTCCCGTGACAGAGGGATACTTGGCCTACTAATACCACTCTGGCCAGACGGATTGATATAGGGTTTAATTTCAAGTTTTCCTTCTTTTTATTACGTAAAGGTAATATTCACGAATAGTCCCTTAGCCGGTTTTAACGACACCCATGGGATGAGATGGGGTGGTGACATATTATTATATTCTTACTCCGTCACTACACGAATATATATAGTTATTTTGAAAAAATATTTCTTGTACAGAATTGACTTCTCTACAGATTTATTATGTATATATAGAATAGATAACATAAAGATCGTTAAAAATCAGTAGTCGATACTCTCAAACACGTGTGTTGATTTACCTACCAGACGTTTTACCTAACACACGCTTCAAAGCTCTGAAAAAATCGTTTACATTTTTTAAATTTCTAACGCCTACGGAATACAAAAACGCCTAATGCAATTTTAATATCAATGTTCATTGCAATATTTATAACTCTATGTAGGTATATAAATTTCATAGGGGTAAAACATTTTTTTGTCAATAATTTTTTTCAGGGCTTTCAAACGATGATTTTTCTTTCTTGATTTCTATTTAACTTACCTAACAAAATAACTTACGTTAGACGTCCTAGCTAAATAGCTACCTTAAACTTAAAAAAGCTAATTTCTTCCGTTTTACCAACATTTTCCTTCACTGCTCTGCTCCTATTGATCGTAGCGTGATGAAAAGTATACAATAACCTGACCAGTATGGAGAATAATTGTACCAAAGGTAAACGGGCGGTAACGGTAACTTCTGTAGTATCTGATGTTAAACTATTGTAAGACCTATTGTGAAGAGAAAGAAAATGACTTATTTATTATTATATATTTATTATCATAACACAAAAGCAGTTTAGCAGCAGATATTCATCACAGTGTCAAGTTTTAAATTATTTTATACATTTGTTTCAGTAAAGTTATTTTCTTATAAATTGTTTTGAGCACTTGCATCTTTCACTAGTAATACTATCACAAATCTTTTTTTTAATTCTACAACACAAGAGCAATGGGTAAGGTGGTAGTACAATGAATCATATAATATATATAATGGCTTCATGAACTATGTTCATACGCAAGTTTACACAATAAAGAAACAACATTAAAAAGTCGATGCTTCACTTTTTATTTTCGTCCAGAAGAACTTCACGAGGCAGAATCAGCGTGACCTCGCCACCAGTCATCAATCACTTGCATATTTCATCATATTTAAGTATCTAATGACGACGAACTTGCAAAACTAAACCGCATCTCTTCTGCATCACAAAATCTTCTAAAAATCAATTTGTAGAATATATAAATGACATTTCAACCTTTCGCCATAGCTTCCAGTCATAATCTCCAATTATAATAATCTTATATCTTATTAAAATTATTTTATTTAATATTATTATTATGTATAGTCAAAAACTAAATGGCCTTATCACCTCTAGAGTTAATGTTAGTTGCATGTCATAAAACTAGTAGGTTCAATATCGCACAACAAAACATCATCAGCTAAATCATGACACTACTTTGACATATCAGTTCTTTTGTATTAGCAAATAGTCGTTACTTATTTATAAAAACAAATAAAAAAGTCAACGTTATTGACTGTTACTAGAGTATATTTTCGGTAAAATGTTTTATTCTAATGAATTTCTCTCTTTTTTCCTTCTATGTCCATCCCTATCATTTCTTTCATGACGTCATCGCGTCATTGGTGCATATTTCAATTTAAAGTTTTCGTAATTTTATAATATAAAACAAATTAGGGTAAACCACCTAATCGTTAGAAGTCCTACAATTATTGGCACTTAAGAGTTAAAAGTGAGTAAAAAGAAAGAAAACACTATAGATTATCTTA
This sequence comes from Schrankia costaestrigalis, assembly GCA_905475405.1. Lineage (NCBI taxonomy): Eukaryota > Metazoa > Arthropoda > Insecta > Lepidoptera > Erebidae > Schrankia > Schrankia costaestrigalis. The sequence goes on along the minus strand of FR997840.1, from coordinate 12,925,515 downwards.
GTTCAGTATGATTATTCAAGTTCAAATATTATTTATTTAATATTTTTATCATATTTTATTTATTTCATGTGACAACATAGCAACAATAAATTTATCAGAATCCTTTTATTGGCATTAGTGCCAATATTATTTATTTAATACTATTCAATCACATAATAATGAGTAAGTATAAGCAAAGATTAAAGTATTTTATAATTTTATGATATTTTATATTTTAGTCTGACACGAAGTCCACTCTTAAGGTGCCAACAATTGGGTGGCTTACCAGCCAATATTTAAATTCTACATTTTCAGTTTTTCTGAAATGACAAGCTTGTAATGTCACAAGTAACAAGTTGACTTTAGTTTTAAATTATTTAATGGTTTTTCATGGTTTTTCACATACAAACTCTACAGTTTAAGATAGTGACATTTGTATTGTTTTAGTAGATATTATTATTTATTGCGTTGAAGTGAAAGTTTAAAATAGATTGCACTTTTAATCTAAGCATAGTTTTGATTACGGTCAACCAATGACGTCAAGCGCACGCATAAACATTAAATAACGATCTTAATGAATTTGAATTATGATAGAATTTTTTGTCAAAACTGATAAAGCCATTTCGTTTTCGTGTATACTTAACGTAAACAACAATTTGTTGCTTAAAAACGACAGGATTTTTGACACTTGAGAACGAATTATTGAATGATTAGAGAGCCGCTCTGTACAATGTGTCCATACACAGAATAAAAATCTATGACAGCTGTAAATGATCATAGATTACTTAATTTATCTCTGACAAACGTTCCAGAAACTCGATTTGATTTGACAGAGCTGGTATATTGACCTACGTGTTATTTAAACAAAGATTTGACATGCGTTTCAGAAACCGGGGGTAAAACGTAGCAATTAACATGCACTCAAATTCAAACAAATTCGCAGTCATTTGAATTTTATGAAAAAAAACAAAACATAATCGAATTTTTTTTTTTACAACCAGCCAGTATGTCATCAATAACAAAAAAGTTTACTTACCTATACACTTTGAGTGAGTAAATACTTAGAAATTAATTAATATAAATGGTAAATTTGTAATACCAGGGCGGGTCAATAAGTCCGTGACTTTTTGGGTTTCCCGCCTCTTAATTGAAATAGCAACACTGCTCCTGTCAAGAGTCATCTGTCAATTGACTCTTGACAAAAATTAAACAAGATTTGACATTTAGTTTGTTTTTGACAGCCGTTTATATCAGACTACCACGTTGACTAAGAAGAAAATGAAAAAAAGTGAATTTCGTGTGCTCATAAATCATCATTTTTTGCGAAAAAAATCTACTACGTAAACCAAATCTAAGCTTGATAAATATTATGACGACTCTGCACCATCCATTTCTATGGTAAAAAGTGGTTTACTGAATTTTGATTTAGCCGTACAAGCACATAAGATGCCGAACGTTCTGGACGCCCAGTTGAGGTCTCCACATCCGAAACAATTAAAAAAAATCACGATACAGTTTTAGTCGATCAGCGATTGAAAGTGAAAGAGATTGCGGAAGCCACAGGCATCTGATATGGCTCAGTGGTTTCTATTTTGAATCATAATTTGGGTATGAGAAAGCTTTCAGCAAGATGGGTGCCGCATTTGCTCACAATCGACGACAAATGCAAACGTGTGACAATTTCGCAGGAATGTTTGGCTTTGTTCAATTGCAATGTGAACGAAATTTTGCGCCGTTTTGTAACCGTAGATCCACCACAACATACCGGATACCAAACAACAGTCAAAATAGTGGGTTTCTCGGGGTGAATCGGCGCCAAAGAAGGCAAAGGTGGGTTTGTCAGCCAAAAAAGTCATGGCGACTGTTTTGTGGGATGTACGCGGTTTTATCCACATTGACTACCTTCAAAAAGGAAAAAACAATCAATGGTGAATATTACAGCAACTTATTGGGTCGATTTGATGAGGCATTGAAAGAAAAGCGACCGCACTTGGCCAAGAAAAAAGACCTTTTCCACCGGGGCAATGCTCGGGTGCACACATGTGCAGTTTTCATGGTAAAACTTCATAAATTTGGTAACGAGTTGCTCTCTCATCCGGCCTATTCACTAGATCTAGTTCCGTTTGATTATTTTTCGTTCCCAAATTTGAAGAACTGGCTCGGCGGAAAGAGATTTGCCACCAATAACGAAGTCACTTTACACACAAATGCCTATTTTGAAGACCTCGACAAAATACAATTTTTGGAAGGCATAAAATAATTGGAGAAACGTTGGGCTGAGTGTATAGATCTCGAAGGAGACTACGTTGAATAATAAAATAAGTTTTTAACTAAAAAGCTGTGTTTTATGCTAAAAGTCACGGACTCATTGACCCGCCCTCGTATCATGCATGTTGCTTAGACTTTTTTGATGTGTGTAGTTACAAAATGAAATAAAACAATACATCTTTCTAACATCGGAATCGAACACAAATAGAAAATCTTTAAAAGACGCTCCCGCCTTCCAGTCACACACAACTATAAACTTATCTCCTAATAATTTTTGTAGTACAGGTTGTATTGAGCGTCGTTGATCATCAGCCAAAATCATCACTTTTCTTTTAAACGTGTCTTCTATGACTCTGTTATTGTTGCTCACATTTGAGATAGCGCATAGCTGTGGTGTATCCTCCATGGAAGTACTGGTATCCTTTTTGTTGTATCTTAAGCAAGGTTTAACAGACTCACTCGTATAATCATTTTTACATAGGTATCTAATTCCTGTGCCTGCTTACACGTATTATGTTATAAATCTTTTTCAGTAAAAGTTTTACAACAATAATAATTACGATATAAAAACATAACAGATTGTAGGGACTTACAATAAAATAGTAATTATACATATTATTAATTTAAAAATCACATCACACTTCTTTTTTACAATATTTATTGTTCCTCTTTTTTAGGTTTTGATAGTCACCTTATCTACATTTAAAATAATGAAAAGATCTATGAACATAATAATAAATATTAATATTAATACCACACTCACACCAATTATCCTCTATATTTGAATTAATTCTATCAGTATAGTATACTCGTATTCATAGTCTCCTCGCATAATGGTTTGGGAAAGGTGTCATTGTCGTAGTCTTCATTCACGACAAAGTATTTGGCAGGATTGTGGATGTATAACAGAAGGGATGCTTCGATGAGTCTTCTTTCTTTCAGTCTTGTCGACAAAGCCTCTGCCAAACTGCGCGCCAGTGGGTTGTTAAGCTCTTTTAATGCATTTAGAGTCAAATTAAATGCAGCATCAACAGACAACAACGTTGCGTTACGTCTACAAATAAATAATGTCCAGTGTGTTTTTGAAGAGATCTAAGCAGTTAAAAAGATTTTGAATAAATTCAATATCTTCCGCACAAAATGAAATATTACACTTGATGTCATTATGTGCTTTTGAAATGCTTTTTTTACGCTGACTGTTGAAACAGAAGATATAAGCTGCCAATTTTGAATGGTAAACACAGGTTTTGAAAAACATTGCAATACCTATGTTATAGATAATATTAATTTACCAGTTATTAAAATTGACGGTTTGGCGATATAAACCAATACAGGTAAACAGGTACTGCATGCCCCAGTAATCATCAGTCGTCTAGGACTGTTATTTACGATGTGTCTAATTGCATTAAACTGTTATACATTTTAGTGCACAGACATACAGAGCCTAAATTAATAATAATAATAGCAAATATTGATCCACATAATCAAAACGGTAAAATACCGGTTTTGGTTTTCAATACCGGTAATTTACCGGCAGCCAAAATGTACGGTTTACCGGTAAAAATCAAAACCGGTAAACCGGTATTGCATGCTCTAGTAAACATGCGATAGGGCTACCCACCTCCAGCTTTTTAATTACATTTACCTACTTTCCCGCTCGTTACTGCGGCACAGTCGCGACTGTTCACTCCGCAAAGCCACCACTATCGTGAGCGTGTAGAAATAACTCGCGTTTCGTCCGTTTCTATGAAGTCGAAATACTGTATATATTTGTACTATGATTAAAGTCTGTCTCATTATCATTGCCACGCTTATCTTTAATACGATGATGGCAGATGGTATTTTTAATTATCCTTATTACTTTAATCTTTGAATTAGTTAAGTACTAAGTATTCATATAACATTCGTAGCATGATACTCATTCTACTTGTGGTGACGCAGAAAACCAATTACATCACCAAGACATCCTATCTCTTTGAATGTGTATCGTAAAAGGCAAAAAGAATACAATTTGCCTGCCCCTTGCAGAGCTGTAGAGGTAGTTAGGCGAGCAATTTTCTAAAAACTTATTTAGTTTCATCATAACAGCACATTGATGTCCCACTGCAGGGACGGGCCTTCTCCCGTGACGAAGGGATACTTGGCCTACTAATACCATGCTGGCCAAACGGATTGGTATAGGGTTTAATTTCAATTTATGTATTTAGTTTGTGCTCGTTCAATTGATTATTTTAAGTGTATGGTGTTCTCTACCCAAGCCTACCAATACCACTAAGACAAAAGGGTAAACAATAGTAAAAAATAGACACTCGGTTGGCATCTCATCTAAAAATTCGTTTAATTGCTGAAAGGATTTCCAAATACTGGATAAATATTGGCCAAAACATGCTTACTCTAAACATTACAATAGCGTGCGTAGCCTGTCTCATCCATCATTTATGAGTTTGTAGGAGTATTTTATAAATTAGGTAGATAATATTTTTAATTTTATTTTATTTTTTGTATTTTTTTTAAGTATTATAGGTAAAATAAAACTCAGGTAAGTATTATGTTTTTCATTTATTTTATTATTTACTACAAGTATAATATTTACATAAGTTAAAATCGAACTCCAAAGACAATAATAATATGATAAAATGTCATTCAGACTAATACTTACATTTTAAAGTCAGGTTCAATTTAGCTACCATTATAAGTAGTTAGGCGAGCAATTTTCTAAAAACTTATTTAGTTTCATCATAACAGCACATTGATGTCCCACTGCAGGGACGGGCCTTCTCCCGTGACGAAGGGATACTTGGCCTACTAATACCATGCTGGCCAAACGGATTGGTATAGGGTTTAATTTCAATTTATGTATTTAGTTTGTTCTCGTTCAATTGATTATTTTAAGTGTATGGTGTTCTCTACCCAAGCCTACCAATACCACTAAGACAAAAGGGTAAACAATAGTAAAAAATAGACACTCGGTTGGCATCTCATCTAAAAATTCGTTTAATTGCTGAAAGGATTTCCAAATACTGGATAAATATTGGCCAAAACATGCTTACTCTAAACATTACAATAGCGTGCGTAGCCTGTCTCATCCATCATTTATGAGTTTGTAGGAGTATTTTATAAATTAGGTAGATAATATTTTTAATTTTATTTTATTTTTTGTATTTTTTTTAAGTATTATAGGTAAAATAAAACTCAGGTAAGTATTATGTTTTTCATTTATTTTATTATTTACTACAAGTATAATATTTACATAAGTTAAAATCGAACTCCAAAGACAATAATAATATGATAAAATGTCATTCAGACTAATACTTACATTTTAAAGTCAGGTTCAATTTAGCTACCATTATTAGAGGATAGAGGAATTTTATAGAATTAGGTATTGCAATAAGTCTAGGTAGAGAAATTATTTTTTTAATTTTTGCTATTAAAAGTGAGTATCTACTCTATATAGAGTGGGCTATGGGTATGTTTATTTTAAGGTACAATTTTCATATTCTTAAATCTAACAGAAAGATATGATTTATTTATTTTAGGTACCCATGTGAACCATAGAGATCTTGTAAAAATGTCTTCTTTATTTTTACATTTTTATAATTCAAAACTTTAGTTTTATTTGTCAATATTTTTTAGAATAGTCAAAATAATAATTTAGTTTCATTTTCAAATAAATAATTTTCACGTACACCAATAGGACAAGATCATAATTTAAAAAGCGTAGCGTACTAATATTAAAGGAACTAATAAAAACGCCTGTTAATATAATAATAGCAAAATTATTAACATCTTAAAAATATTGCTATTATAATTTTGACAGGAACATCTAATTCTATTGGAATGTATAAACTAGATGATTATGAGTCATAGACATAAGTAATCATTAGGAAGAATAAACACCTAAATAAAAATACATTTTGTTTTTATACAAGGCGCTCACATATTAACATACTGTTAGGTACCAGGATTACTTACATGACAAAGATTTCAATTTAATGTATTTTTGCCTTAATACTAAATGTAACTTTTTCTAAATATGTTTCATAATATGAAAATAATAGAATATAAAAATATTCTCATATGAGTTTTCAAAACCCCTAGTCGGTCTCCTACCTCTAGGTAACTAGGACTAATCATGGTATTCTACTTTCTACTAGGTACTAGGTTCTAAGGTACTAGGTTCTACTTTCTATAAGGGTCTCAGTTGAACAGTTATGTGCCTACATTAAATTGAAATACAATAGGTAAATGAGTATCGATGTAAGGTTAACAATAACTAATGTTTATAAATCTAAGTAGGTAGGGACTTGATATTCGTCAAATTTTGTGATATAACTAGGTACATAAAATTCTATTGAGTTTATAACTTAGGTTAATGAAGTTGTAGATTCTTCTAGCAATTGAAGATGTTCCTTAAGCCTCAAATTGGTGCTGAAAGAAAAAGAAAAGAAGTTTTATTTTATTTTAGTCATTTCTGCCCATGAAATTCTTTCTTTCAGAGAAACTTGGTGTCTAGCCCCTTAACAATATAGGTACCTACTTATAGTTTTTCAGATGGTAACTAGATTTTTAGGAAGAAGTCTTCTAGTTCGGTACCACCGCTTTGCCCATTTAATCCACCATCAGTAACGTTGAAACGGTAAAGTGGATGATTAAAAGGCACCCTGCGATTTAATATCCTTTTTCTTTTGAGCTTACCTTATATTAGTTTGATGTAGACGCTAGCTTCAGTGTGTGGTGGTTCAGGTTGGGGAGCGTAATCTAATGAAGAGTATTGCAATGAATATATTTTCTTATAATGAAGACGTTCTGCGGCCGCGGCTGAGAATGCTGATGTTGTGTCCATACGCATGGCTCGTGCTCCTATCGCTTTTGCCAATCGCCTGTAAAGAAGTGTTTGACATTATTAAGTAATACACTCGAGCACAAGTATGTTGTTGTATGCTACACCAAGACCTATTTATGTTTTGGACATGGTTTACAATATTGGTCTGTTCGCCAGGGATTACTCCATTATAGGAATCCTATAATGATCTACCGTATCAGTAACATGGTGACATCGTTCCGCCAAAGATTTGATCTTTACCTATTTAGATCGGATACCTCGTCATGGAACGTCGTTGGTGACGAATCTACCGAACTTGGACTCGATTTGAGAGATAATTTGTTGTAAGTAATACTAATAGTGATCTTTAGAACTTTTTTTTTTTTCGGTTGGAATTCCTCATGGACTACCTCCACCTGGGGAAAGGCGGAGGGGCGTGCCGGACTCTTACCGGCTAAAACCACCCCGGCGTCTCCTCCTCACACGTGCGCGCGAGGCCGCGGGAATCCCAATTCTTCCGCAGGTGATCTTTAGACCTAACCTAACCTATTAAGACAATTAACTATTTCACTCTGACATAATTTCCACTTACATTAATAGATAAGATAAAAATTATGTCATAGCTCTGACAAAGACAATGTACTGGCACATTGCATTGATATTTTTTTGGTGTTTGCAATAGGAAGTAATCTTAAGACTTATTATGTGAGATAAACACAAAAGTAGTTGGTATGTCACATAGCATTAGAATACTTCCTAGTTATAAGTATAATTAATTTTAATGCATTGTTAACTTAAATTTGCTGAAAAAATGTTTTAGAGAAGTAATTGTAATAACAAATAAGTAGGTACAGTAAACACTAATTAAAAGTAGTGAACTAATAAGTATAATTGAAAATTTGATTAAGAATAGTTGGTAGGTAACTAATTTTAAGAGAGATTCTAATTTAGTTGATTTTCCAATTAACTAAATTAGAATCTCTTTTATTATACATAGTAAATACATACATATATTATACATAGTAACACTCAGACCAATGCAAATAATCATGTCCATGCACACAAATATTTGCATTGAGCGGGAATCGAACCCGAGACCTCTGCGTTGCAGTCATGTTATATAACCACTACGCCACAGAGGTCGTCTAATATGTATGAGCGTTTGCCTTTGTATGCGTCAGATCTTTTAACCCCTTAATTTTTCGTCCGAAAGTTGGTTGATATTCTCATTTAAAACAACTGTTTATATTGTATAACTGTTTATATTGTATAACTGTTTATATATGTAGTAACTGTGTATATTCTCATTTAAAACATTCATATGGTGATTTAAACGCAATTTACTGCAGAAAGTAACTACTTTCTGCAGTAAATTGCGTTTAAAACTACTTTCTGCAGTAAACTGCGTTTAATTCACCATATTAATGTTTTAGCATGTTGATTATAATCATCTTGGCAGTCTAGTCTAGTGCATCTGCGTAGTGCAAAGCATACAATAACAATTAGAGATCTCGTAATATTACAATATGTCCTTGTGTTTTATGCTGTAACTGTTACGCAACTAATATTGTCATTGTTTGTATTTTATGTAACATTTTGTTTACAAAATATTGTTACATAAAATTGATTTGAACTTGTTTTATATAAGTATTGCGGTTGTTTTATTTTTGCTTACGTACGTGATAGCAATCAGATGTACCTAATATTATTTTTTGTATAAAAAATTATAAAATTTTCGTGAAATTTCTTTGGTCCATTTGTAATTATCCATTCTTAATATTATTGGAAACAATTGGGACCTTTTCAAACAAAGAAGATTTTGTTAAGTAAGTACTAAGAAAATATAGCCGAAATATAAACCTCCTCTTTTCGGAGTAACTTTCAAATATTAATCGATTACGAGAATCGATTTGATTGAATTAGACTTATAAGTTTTATAGAAGACAAATCGTATAATGTGTCTACTTTCTCATTAACGTACTCGTAAGTTGCGTTTTAGGGTTCATCGCTAATGTAAACATCGAAATGCAGTATTACAGTGGCCCCTTGTTAGCGTTTTTTTGTGCATTATTTTAATACCATTTTAAAATAAGGAAGTGGTTTTCTAATAAGGGTTTTAATTGACGTGTGATACAAGGTAAGTAATGAAACTTTTAATGGTTTGTTGATATTTTTAATTAAATGCATTGTCATTTTTTATGCATGTGATCAAACAGATTTTATACTATCGTATAATATATTATATACTTACTCAAATGTATTGACATTTGAGTGTAGGAGCAATTGTGGGGCAGTTGGTTGCAACCTTAACTAAGACGAATATGCTAAAACAAATATATTTTACTGGATCTGAATAGGCGTCTTTTTTAAAGGCTAATCTGGGCACCTATGTTACATGGGAAGCTCTATAGGCCAGAAAAACTAGGGCAGATTTGTTTACTTACTTATATACAAACGTGTTATAATAAGTATAGGTGTACATTCAGATTAATACAGACAAAGGCATAAAAATCGGGTGTAATATGTGACAACGAAAAGTGAAACAACGAATACCTCGTAAGTTTACCCCTACCGATCTAAGCGACAGTCTTTATTAGTTTCTTGTTGTCATATTGCCAGTTGACGTCCACTGCTAAACAAAAGACCTTGTCCAAATATTTTCACTTTACGCGGTTCATCCCTAGTCCTAGCTAGTATGACATATCATAACAGCCCATTAATGTCCCACTACAGGGACGGGCCTCCTCCCATGACGGAGGGATACTTGGCCTACTAATACCACCACACGGAGATACTAGCCCGAGTTAGTATTGTATTATTACTACCAGGGGCGGATTTATATTTATTTTTATTTATGATTATTTATAACTATTGCTGTTATATCAATAGTTATAATAAAATGCGTTTACAGATAAACTGTTGTATTAAATTGAGATTACAAATAAATCCACTAGGAACAAATGTTAGGCATGTCCTATAAGACCTTCGTGTAAAACATACTTTATTACTTAACTTCCTGTTATCTATAAACGATAAGCCATAATATTAACTGCGTTTTAAGCACTGCTTATAATATTAACATGAGCTAGAGTACGTGCTTTTATTAATAAAATATTGTTTCTAAAAGTTTATTACATCGATATTTAATAAGTCCTATCAGTTTATTACAATAGTTATTGAGATTTCAGTAGTAAATAATTTGCGTTTGTACCAGCCGACTACGCAATATCATATTGATATCAGATGCAAAAAAATATTATTTGTGTGATGAACATAAAATCTGGGACACAAAGACAAACAGTCCTTAGTACATACATACATAAACTCACGCCTTATCCCGCCCGGGGTAGGCAGAGACGACAGAACGCCACTTGTCACGATCTTGTCAAACAGATTGTGTCAAGTCAGTCAACAGTCCTTAGTCTGGGTGCACTTTGTGTCCCAGATATTTTGTGTGTTCTAAGTTCTAAAAAGCCAACTAAGATATAGAAATAACTTAGTACAGAATATCTTAAAAATGTTCCTCTCAAAGTTTGGCACCACTGATTTTTCAAGCTTGTACAAAGAAAGTTCGTACAACACTTAGGTACAATCAGTTGAAGATACTTAATAATATCTGATTCAAAATTAAGTTGCAAGATTCCACCCGAACAATCATACATTGAAAGTTAAATGACGTCCTCTGCGGCGCAGTCGGTATATTACATGGCTGTTACACAGAGGTCTCGGGTTCGATTCCCGCTCAATGCAAATCTTTGTGTGCATGAACATGATTGTTTGCATTGGTCTGAGTGTTTTGTATGTATAATATGTATGTATTTACAAAAAAAAAGTATTTAAGTATGTTTGTCCGTTGTATAAGACCATAGTACAAGCTTTGCTTAGTTTGGGGCTAGGTGGCGATGTGTGAATGTGTGAGGATTATTATTATTAAATAAAAGCTTTAAATAATAAAATACTTACTCAGATTCCTCACACAACACCCTCATAAGACCTCGGCCTCTCCAAGCAGAATGTGTAGATGCAATTCTCACTTCCATAACAGTATTACAACTCTTTGGTAATTTCTCCCACATCTTGGCTTCTCTGTTCAGGTGTCCTAATACTTTGATGATCCGCCTGAACTTTGGGTTTGGACAGTCATCTGATTTATCTGTGTAGTCTACCTCCTGGAAAAATGATATTTATTTAGTATTGTTTTAAAATTGAAATTGATTTTTGTATAGATCGGTGAGTTGTTATTATTGTTGATTAAGGGACTATCCGTGAATATTACCTATACGAAATAAAAAGAAGGAAAACTTGAAATTAAACCCTATACCAATCCGTCTGGCCAGCGTGGTATTAGTAAGCTAAGTATCCCTCAGTTACGGAAGGAGGCCCGTCCCTACAGTGGGACATGAATGGGCTGTTATGACTTATGATGATGATGATGTAGACTTTCTTTCGAGTTTTATAGTGTTGTCAAAGTCGATTCTCGTTTATTTAAAATCTTCAACATGAATGTTTTAAAGCTCGCTACAAAACCATACCTAACTAAATCAAATCAATGGTAATCCTAAGGTTATTAAGTGAAAGGTTAAGTAGATTAGCGTCTACAGCGTCACACTGAATCTCAAATGTCACCTAGACATAAAGATTATTTGAGGTAATGGTGTGTTCAGGCCAGTAGAGCGTGAAGTACCGTCAAGCGTGTCCCTTTCCTTTTTGTCCTTCAATTGTGAAGTACCAGATTCTAATACTTAAATGCAATTAGATCCTGTCATTATGATTTTTGTTACAAGTTTGTTCGATGGGTTTACAATGGTTAGCCTTGGTTCTTAATCAGATCTGCTTAGTCTGTTAAATTACTCCTGAAGGGACGGATTTTCTTCAGTGACATATTATTGGTCATGGCATTAGTCGGTCAAATTTCCAGACCTACTAATAGGGGCACGCGTCCTAATGTTGGCACTGCACCAGATTATCAGCACCCCCAACTAAAACTCAAATTATAAGCTTTCTATTAATTAATTTCGGCTACCATTTAACAAACATTAAAATAAGATCCTTTTGGAATTATAAACTAATCCAAACACGACACTTTTTGAAAAAACACAGCGATATTTTAAAAAACGCGGGAAAATGTCCTTCACATTACTTTGTTTTGACAGTTTCTTATGATCGTAGGTAAGTTCAGGTTTTTTTATTTTACTTTATTTTAGTTCTTTTAGATATTTTTTACTGAACCTTTAGGTTTTATTCATGTATAAAACGTTTTATAAGGCTTATCTGACAATGGAAATGAACATTATCTTGATTTTATGTTCATAAATGAGGTGCTGACATCTGGGTTCAATTTTTTTGCGAATTGCTAATTATCGGCACTGCAACTGTTACATGACAAAGTGGTATGTAAAATTGTTAATCCATATTTTTTTATTGTAAAGCGTGATTATTTTATGCCTAGAATTCAATACTCTTAGAAAAAGTACTCTATGATTTCGGATTTCATATCCTGGCATGGTGCTGAAACTAACATTGCTAGTTATTTTCATAGTGTTGATTATGATCAAAAGAATGTCTATTATTTTTTGGATTTTTTTATATTTATGTAATTTTTTTCCTAAAACTTCGGTTGTTAGGCTAGGTAAACATAAACATTGGATTATTTCATTTATCTACCTAATTTTATGTCTCATTTTAAGGTGCTGATAATTGGCTGGGTCGATGCTGATAATTGGTGATGATGGGGCCAATAATTGGTGTTAGGCTAATTATTTAGTCAAACTCATCTAAATAAAATGTGTATGCATAAAGACAATTTTTTATAATAAAAATCAATTACTTATTTAATAGTGAACCGAGAAAGCATATTGTTAACTTTCGTTATCAGTATTATCACTAAGATAAACGATATTAAAGTAAGACTAACTCTTAAAGTGCTGAATTGGTAGCATCACCCTACCATCTTTTTTCTTTTATTTTCGTAGAGCTAACTCTACGAACCTTGGATTGGGCGATTTTTAAGACAAACAAGGGATGGGATGGTGACATTACATTGTTTTCATACTTCGTCACCACATACAGACAAACCAGAAAGGAGTCAGATACAAGACTACCTTGGTACCCAAACTCTTTCACTAACGTGGTATTGTTACGTTATGTAGCCCATCCTATCTCAGGAAGAGGCTTGTCACAGCTTGTGTAATTTCACGATCCTGTCAAGGGAATAAAAATGGCCTTGAAAGATCCTTGGCATTGAAGAACGTTTTAATTACTGTTTGTTTTGATAAAGGATTTTCTCTGACAGTTTTCAATTAAGGTTGACATAAAATCAATAGAACATTGTTAATGGAAGCTTCATAATAATGATAAATGAAGCTTTTCATTAAAGTAAGTGAAATTTTATGAAGATTTGCAATCTTCTTTCCATAACAATTTATTACAATAGATTGCATGGTTTTACTGTTAAATTGCTGATTTTGCGTTTCAGCTACTTTAGTATTAAAAAATTGTTTTTTTGCAGATGTTTTTTTACATAGAAAGCTGATTATTTATAAAGCTTAATTCTATCTAAGAGGGTTCCGCAGAAAAAAATATTTTGATTGTACTTAAATTTTTTTAGCTATGTTATAAAAGAAAATCAGGCTAGTATTCAACAAGACCAATATAACGGGTTTCAGAAAATAATAAAAACCATGATATTTTTACAGACTAGTTTCCTTAACTTTGCGATGTTGTACGTAACAACGTAAATGCTTATAAGTTTAGTGCACAACGTGCGGTTCAACTCAATAAGGCAAACACTTCCGTGCAGGTGGTGACTCCATATCTTGACTAATTACGGTACTTTATTGTTTCTATTATACTAATACATATTAAATCAACAATCTGAGCATGGTAGACTAAGATTAATATGAGTCTGTAGAATATTATTTATGGTTATAATATTTTGTCACGTTCATACAACGCCATCTGGAAATTGCACTATATAAAAATACTTACTTATTATATTACCCACTTGCTTATAATACGTACGATTTTTAGTTTAGTATGACTTTAAACAAGCGCATTTGCTCCACTAGAGAGATGCATCTCTTCATGTGAAGGAGAAAACATTTGCCTTTTTACTAGCACGCATTATTTATGGCCGTTGGGGCAAAGAGGTTTTGGAATGGCGACAATATATCGTCCTTATACAGTGGACGGTCGACCTGATCAGAGCAGCAGGAAAGCGATGGATGAGGGAAGCAGTGAATAATACAAAGTGTATATATTTTTAGAAGGCCTATGTCCAGCAGTTGACATCAGGTGTTGACTGATATGGTCAGAAACGGTCTGGTTTTGTCAATAAGTATTTCCATTTTGACAGAGTTTATTGTGAAGTAGAAGTTACATAGACGGTTTTCATGACACCTGTAGTTACGCAATCCATATTCATTAGCCAATCGTGTCGTTTCAATTATTTGTAATTATAAGTAAATAAAGTAGTATTAATTTAATCCTGTCTGAATGTTAGTCAGGAATACAAAGATTTTTTTAATATGAATATGGTTAACTGAATTTTATTACGTTAGAGACCAATTTGGTCACTGCAAACGAAAACAATAACTAATGTATACTTTAATGAACACCTGCGAACTACAAAGAACACGTAGACCATAAAACGGTTTCCGATATTTACTGACCAATAATGCCGTAGCGGTGTAACCCTTGGCCGTCAGTTCTTGAATTCTATTACCGCACTTGTCAGACATGATAATAAGCTTTACTCGATTTACTCTCGGTGTTTCTATGAACCTAAAGCCCGATTTACACATCGACAAGTACAGTAGTAAGTACGAAGTAGCCCCCTCCCTCGCGTCTCGTCAACTTAATTCGCCAAAAAATAGGATGGAGATCTATTTAAATCAACTTAATCACCAACTTACTAACTTAACTCGCTACTGTACTTGTCGATGTGTAAAACGGGCTTAAAGATTTATTTTAAATTACCTCTCTCCTACAGATGCCATTAATAATAACACCAATGTAGTTTCCATGTTCATCTATTGCTGCAACTGATACACCTTCTTCTAATGTGCTGGCTGCGTATTCTTCAAGTTCAGGGCATTTTGAGTCTACTGTCTCCAGGAGGTTGACTGCCAAGTTCATTGGCTCGTCACGGAAGAAAAACCTGTTTGAAACAAATAGCTAAGTCAAAATATATTTTATCATCTCGGATGCAAGAGGCTCGAATCCCACGCAGACTAATTGTTTGTTGAAGTCCGAAAGTTATTATTCTGAAGTCAATTAATAAAGAAGACAAGAAAGTTTCCATTAAGTGGAGGTTTGTACAGGACGGACTTCAAGGCACTGAGGGCTGTCAGTGTCATGAATGCCCATGGGCATTTGGACTCTAACCGATTCACTGTGTTCTTCCCAGCTATCACATTCATGTCGGTATCTTCAGGTAAGCCCTAGAAAGGATAAATGTAAGGGCATGGCCGTTAGCTCGGAAGTAGTCTTATTTTAAAAATAAAGAAGTTCAGCTGTCACTAGGATTTATTTTACATATAAATCTGTAGAATGATTTGAAATAGAACTGTATTATGCGCTACGCGTGCTTAGTAATTTTCCGTCCTTAGTTAAATGATATTAATGTGGCACGTGACTTGTTGTAGAGATCGTAAATCGATTGCTTGTCAGTTTTAACGATATTATTACTAATAATTGAATATAAATCTAACAATACTTGTAGGTATGCCAACTATCTTAAGTGCAGTATCATGTTTGAAACACTACAATGCGTTCAACGTTGAGATATTAGATGATCTCAGGGCTTAAGACACTGCTGATGCTCTATTGCATTAGCCGAGGCCCCAGATGACCAAGAACATGGTAAATCAATAAATACATAGGTTAAGGAATTTGCTTTTGACTACTTGGTTCCTTGTTTGTTTTGGACATTATGTACCCTACGTCACTATGTTTAAATACAAACTGATATTTTGAAAAAGATTTCAAGTTACGGGAAGTTTGGTAAGGCTCTGGTTCCATCAGTCATCGAGTCGAAAGCATTTGCTAGTTCATAAAAGTATGAAACCGTAAATGTTCAAATCAAACTGTAAGTAGATATTGTCAATTACCTTTTAAGGAATTTTAGCATTCCTTCTTTGTCATTAAGTGTCATCTTTCGTATGGTGTACGAAGGTTGGGACATGCTTCGTATACTGAGCTCCGCCAGTTGTGCTGGGAGCTCGTCGGCGAGCTGAAACAATAAAAAAAAAATAGTGAGCTATTTGTTCAAGGCCATCAAAAAACTCTGTCAGTAGAAAGTCTTAATATAAGTGGTAATGAATATAGAATACATATCATCAAAAGCTCTTTTTGTTGAAATTCAACAAACATAGTATTACAAAGAGGTTCAATAGAAAACTCAACCTCCCTCATCCATATTTTTTCCGTTGGTCTCCTGAATTTAAACTAAGTTTCACTACTCAACACTGTAGAATGTAAATTTAAGATTTATTTTGTATAATTGTACTTTAAAGATAATATGCGAGTTAATTGTTTTTTTTTTACCAATAAATATTCTATTCAATATATAGTAGCAAAGTAGGCAAACGCTTTTTTTGTTTTTCACAACAAAACAACTTGGTTTTTCTAAATCTTTACAGCAACTGGTTGTTTATGGGATACTGTAATCTTTATATTATCTCTTTATCTGGTTGGAATCGGTATTAAAAAAATATTAATCCATGGTGTTGATATTTTTTTAATACCGATTCCAACCAGAGCGTTAAAATCGATTAAGTATAATACTTTTGCAATTTCGTTTGGATTATTTATAGAAATTCTATTCATTTTAATAAAAAAATTATGGACCCAATGAGATTATGTATTTTTAAATTATAGTTTCTCAATTCCTTAGAAACCAACATCTTTTTTTTTATTTTAAAAAAGACAACTCCCGCACTAGGGATCATGCCCTGGGTCGCGGGGACCTTTTACAAACATCAATTAACGGACACAAAGAACACCCAGACCAGGACAATAATTTGTGGGTCAAACAAATTATTGTCCTGCGTGGGGATCGAACCCACAACCTCTTGCACGGCAGCCGCTTGCGCTACCGTCGCGCCACCGAGGTCTAAATATTATATATTATAATTATAAAAAATACTGTCGAATTGAGAAGTTTTTCCACTTTTTAGAATCAGTGGCTGCTTTAACAAAATTATTTAGATTAATACTTAATGTTTTAAAGTATTTTTAAAACCAATTGTTTAAAACCCTAATTTGTAAGCTAATATTAAAGGAATGCCAAGGTGTGGAGACTAGATCTAAATGGATAAGTACATTAAATTGCTTTTTGCTTGTGACAGCCTTGTATTGGGTAATAAAACGGGAGATATTGTTACGATACCGTTTATCTTTCGATGTTGTGACTGAACAAAGCTCTCATAGTACATTTACAATTTAAATTGTATAAGCTTTTAATGAAAAAGCGTTGATATCGTTTAAAATAATATGCGTTACGTTGACGATGTACAGATCTATATTTTTTTACTATAATTGATTAAATTCTGATGAAATGTTTATGCAACTAACTTGTAAGCTTTTTCAAAGGGGAAAAGATTTTTTTCACAATCATTATTTGACTCTTGTAACCAATTTGAATTCTAATTGTATATTTTTCCATGATTCTTAATGAAATTAAATTCGAATGGCTATGTTCCGGGCAACGTGATTAACTTGGCATTATTAATAAGGAC
Organism: Schrankia costaestrigalis; assembly: GCA_905475405.1. Classification (NCBI taxonomy): domain Eukaryota; kingdom Metazoa; phylum Arthropoda; class Insecta; order Lepidoptera; family Erebidae; genus Schrankia; species Schrankia costaestrigalis. Next base: position 12,907,707 of record FR997840.1, on the reverse strand, counting down.
CGGCCTTTATTAATAATGCCCAGTAACGACGGCCAAAGTGATAAATTTATCACTTTGACCGGCCATTATTAATAATGGCCGACGGCTCGTGGTCCATGTAATAAGTTAGTGTTTGAGATAGCTTAAAAAAAAGCCAAAAGTCAGAAACAGTTGGTTAGGTTAGTATGGCTCCAGAAACATTTTTTAATAAATAATTAAAATAATAAAATGATTAATTTTGTAATTACTATGTCTAATAGTTTATTTTTTGTTAACTTTTCATGAAAATTTTGTAAGTGTATTTAATAACCAAAAACACTACAGTTTACCTATTTTATTACTTTGCCCAAAATAGGTTGGGCATTAATCATAATGGCCGGAAAAAGTGAATAATTATGCTGTTATAATCACATTGTCCGATTGAGTCGGGCATTATGAATACAGACCGGCCATTATCAATAGTGGCCGGACTTATCAAATTGCCCGTAACAGCTACATCTCTATTTAATAGGAATATAATAAGGCCTAAAAATCGGCAACCCAGAAAGAGTTGAAATTAATAAAGGGCTATATTGTCTAATCAAAAGACATTATTGATCACCTGTTCTGAAATCAGACAACTAAAAGTAAGAATAAGACTACAGAATGGTGTCACCCTAACTCTTTTCATATTGGTCTCGTGATTTATAATAACTGTTAGAGAACATTTTGGCCATTTACACGAGCCCTTTAATTTATACCTTAAGTTCTTTTGCATACCACAATTGTATCCGGCTCTGTAACCTTGATAAAATGCAATAAAGTTATTCTAAAACAGTGCAGCTGCATTAAGCGTTAGGCACATTGGATTGTTATATCAAATGTTAGATTAAAGTTCTTACATTTTGTGCAAATTACTACATGATTTTACATTTTGTACTCGAGTTATTGCAGGCTTATGTTCGTTTCTAAATCTTAATAATAAAGTTTTAAGCATCAGTTACGAGTGCTACGCACCTACCCGGGATGTCACCGATTAGGTTAAAAGTCGGGCCGGGACGTCCAACTTTTGCGGTGTGTTTTTTCCTTTAGCCAATCCAATCGCCGAGTAATATAATAGGCTTCAGATGAGTCGCAAACCTTAATAAAGGAGTCAAATCCAGGCGTAGTGAATGGCAAATGGCCAGTCGACCTATTTCGGAGATATCAAAATACTTTGAGTATGCTCTAAACAAATCTAGTCTCGATTGCTTTCAGTCCTCGAATGTCCTAAAGCAGGACCGTCCAGCTTTAACATACATTTGATTTTCTTGAATACAATCAAGAAAATCAAGCTTTTCTTTTATTCGGGGATTACTATCACGTATTATGTCAATGGAAGGGAAGAAAATGGATGAGGGAGGCGCAGGACCGCACAAGGTGGCTATATTTGGAGAAGGCCTGTGTCCAGCAGTGGACGTCAATTGGCTGAGATGATGATGATGATGATTATGTCAAGTTTCCCTTTTTTGCTGCAGATATTAATTATTAAGTAGATGTCCCTTAAGTGCTTTCTACACAATAATACAAATATTCTCGGGATTAAATTGAGTCGTGATATCCTGTTAGCCATTTAGCACACGACCAATCAATATCTGTATACATGCAGTTTATAAATTACAATAATACTGAATTGATTTAAATGTTAACTTTAATACCAATCTCTGTGAACTATATAAATCACTATTAAATCCTCGTGTATCATATTCATGTTATTTATTACATTATATTGTTTTGCAATAATGGAATATTTTATATGAACTTTACTGTGATAAAGTTTATATTGAATGAAATAAAATGACGGCTGTTCTTATAAATAAGAAGCTTATGAAAGAAGAAATATAAATGGGCCTGAGTTATATATAAACTTACGACTCATGATATTTTAACAATAGAGATGTCGTAAGAATCCCCTAATCGGAATGAATAATACTACTACGAACACAAGAACTTTTTGTAAATTTTAAATCAATCCATATTAATTTCCTACAAGGAGTTATGAGAGAGATCATTCTATTTTATTGAAGTGGCAGTTATTGGCTTGATTTAGGTCTATAACCAAAACATACATAAAGATGACAGGTTGATATCCTGGGTGTTTTAACACATTTGTTTTTCTAAAATTGGTACTTCTAAAGGAACTACTAGACCTGTATTAAAAACATAATAAAATACACAAACATAATTATGTATCCTGCCTAACAATAATTCAGTAAAGCAACTTAATCATAATCACATAAAAAATGTTTTATCGCTGTGCATTACCATAGTAATTTTCCATTTATGCTGTATGACAAAAGAATGGTATGGTTTAATTGCAATTGCATAATTTATATATTCTATGACAGCTTAATAATATATCAAACAATGATAGTTAAGTAATAAAAAATGTTTATTGTATTACTATGTCTTTGTCATAATAGTGGTGTTTGTTGTTTCTGATGTTTTAACCAGGGAATGAGTGACAGGCTTCCTACCAGGTTCATTTAGTGTTCAGCTGATATGGTATAGTGTTTTATTGTTGCAGCATATCTGTACCTATAGCTTTTATCTCCGTGTGGTGACGGAGTAAGAATACAATATGTCACCACCCTATCGCATCCCATGGTTCGTAAAAACCGACTACGGGACTATCCGTGAATATTATCTTCTTTACGAAATAAAAAGAAGGAAAACTTGAAATTAAACCCTATAATTTCCGTCTGTCATGGGAGGAGGCCCGTCCCTGCAGTGGGAGATTAATGGGCTGATATGATAGCTTTTGTCTGCAACGAGATGTCGTTAAAAATATCCTTGGTTTTCAAAAACAGTATACCTACAAGACTTTAATTTTGATTAATGATTTCATCCCTTGAATTTAAGAAGAAAGATTAACTACCGATGAAATAAGTAGGTACTTATTTACTTTATTATTTATTTATTTAAATTTCCTAATGTAATGAAGGGAGCTTTTTAAATTTATTTATGCTTGAAGATAATTATATTTTTTTTACATGTAAGTACCTATTACTTATCCATTCAGATCGATTTCGTTATAACTGCTATAATAAATTTTATGGTAACTACTCGAGATGAGTTTGTTTGCTTCTTGCATTGAGAGGTGTGGAAAATAAACTTTGTCACCAATCGAATACAACGATTGAATAATAGAATATTTAGATTTATTTGATTGATCCATTAAATGTAATCTATAATATAATCAATATCCTATCATGTCCCGGAAGCTTTATTACTCACGAACTAATGCGGCAATACCTAATACCTACCGGAACTATATACAAAGCCTGACCGATCACCTTATTTGGATATAGGTACTTGCAAATGAGCGCATATTGCAGATATATAACAATGATATATAACAATTGCAGATATATAAAACATAAAAGTTACAATTTTATAAAAATAATTCGTATAAATGCAAAGTACTTATAATTTTTATTAGGATTGTTTTGTTCTCCTATTGTGTTTTGTAGTTGATATTGTTATTAATTAGCATAATAATAAAAAGACGCAAACTTCATTCAGTAGAAAGTTAAATAAATTGACAAGTCATAATTAGGTCTTAACACGTTCCCAGTGCAGTGTACCATATATGGCACACGTTCATTGTTTTAATATTGTGTCTGCTGGCGGCACTATGAAAGGGTTAATAAGATGTATGTTCATACAAGCTTTGCGTGTAAAATGTTAAGTATTCCCGGAGAAGAATCACACGCTCTAAAGTTTTGCGCAACTCCTAAGTTATACAGGTAAGGAAAATCATTGTTAGATTGGATTGGAAGAAGAGAGCAAATTGTTAGGTAGATGAAAAAAAAGAAAAAAAAAATAAATAAAAAAAAGACTTGTATTTTTTTTCTGTTCTATATATGTTTTTAATATATAATTATGATGTGGTAGTGCTTTGAAATAAATACATAAATAGATGGAGTTTAAAAGATTTTACTTAGCTAAATCTTTTAAAAAAGAAATAGATACCATTTTTCGGGAGCCGTGGTAAACCTTTACCCGAAATGCACGTGAACCAGCATGCATCTTTGCATTGCGCGCGAGTCTCTATTTAGTTTAGCACGTAAGCCCGATTTACACATCGACAAGTACAGTAGCGAGTTAAGTAGTAAGTTGTTGATTAAGTTGATTTAAATAAGTAGATCTCTATCCTATTTTCTGGCGAGTTAAGTTGACGAGACGCGAGAGAGGGGGCTACTTCGTACTTACTTGTCGATGTGTAAATCGGGCTGTAGGGGTCGAATAAGAAGAAGTAAGAATGCCACTGTAACTCTTCGGATATTATTTTTTTCATCTTAACTAAGTTTTGTGATAAGAGTATTTGCTATCAAGTAAAACCTTTTCCCTATACTTAATGTTTTATTAGCAATATTATTTACATTTTTTTTGCATCGAATTTTACGAATTTTACATCGTGTATTCTTACTATGTATTATCGTGTCAGGGGGAGAAAAACAGCAATGTTGGGAAATAATAAATAAATAAATACATATTTACAAACATCTCTACACAACGCCACCTGTTCCCAAAGTAAGCTAGGCTTAACCTGCTTGTATTATGGGTAACAAAACAGCGGATCTTAATACTTATATACTTTTTTTTTATAAATACATACATATTATTATTATACATAGAAACACTCAGACCAATGCAAACAATCATGTTTATGCACACAAAATATTTGTATTGAGCGGGAATCGAACGCGAGACCTCTGTGTAGCAGCCATGTAATATAACCACTACGCCACAGAGGTCGTCAAATAAATCATTAGAGATGGTATAAGTGAAATTTTGGTCACACATCAAGTCCAAGTTCTACACAAGCATGACGTCTTTAAAAGGACATAGAGAAGGAAGGAAAGGTTTACATTTGACATTACAATATGATTGTAATATAAACGTATAATTAAGTGTCTTCCGTGAGAAAATATAGAATTTGCTTGTGTATTGTCATCATATTCATTCTATTGTATGATGAGAATTACGTCAATTGTTTTTTTTTACATATTATTAATCTAGTAGACTACAATAGCGCCTGTTAAATCATCCAATATTTTGTTAGGTAAGGACTTGTTTTACTAATTTATGGTAACCTACTATGAATAGAATACGTCACCTACTAGTCACGTAGGAGTGGTCACCTAAAAGGTGATTTGTCCAAAACAAAGAAATGTTGTTCTAAAATCTTCCTGTAGGAAACTCATCAAATGAAGCCAGCAGTAGGCTACATTTTTCTTCGTTAATAGAGGAGTTCCTTTATATCTGTAGGATGTATAGCGAGTGGTCTTGGGCCTTCCTTATCCCACAACCTTCGGCGACCTTAAACAAGTAATAAAACCGTCGCGTGAGAGGTCTCCCCACTTTCTTTTTCTATGGTCGTCGTCACAGAATATTTCTGTCGTTATGCTTCTAATATTTTCTACTGCACGTCTTGTGCGTCTCTTATCAATCGACTTCCCGCAACCTTTAACAAGTGATGAGCTCATCGCGTGAGGGATCCGCTCTCTTTCCGTCTTCTACTCTACGATCGTCATTACAGAACCTTTCTGAAACATCAATTATCGGTTCCCCACATTAAACGTTATATCTAGAATATCCTAAGTCTTACATCATCAGAACAGCCCTTTAATGTCCCACTGCAGGGACGGGCCTCCTCCCGTGACGGAGGGATACTTGGCCTACTAATACCACGCACGCTGGCTAGACGGATTGGTCTTACATAAAAACAGTTAATTTCAGTAAGTAAAAAACGTAAACAAATGTATTGTTACGTATTTCAAAGTAACGTAAGACTAAAATTAGGTAATAAAACATAACGATAATGTTATACGGTCATTGGCGCGTTCACAGTGTGTCAAGGTTGTTGTCAAGTGATCTTGTTTTTATATTGTAACGTAACGTCTCTAGTAATAAGATGAGAAAATAATAATTATGGGCATTATTATTTTGACGTTTTTTGAATTTTATACATGATTGAAAACAGAGTGACAGAGCAAGAATACAATATGTCACCACCCCATCTCATATCATGGTGTCGTAAAACTAAACTACTAAGAGACTATCGGTGAAAGTTATGCGTACGAAATAAAATAAAGGAAAATTTAAAATAAACCAATCCTTTTGCCCAGCGTGGTAGTAGAAGGCAGAGTATCCCTCCTTCACGAGAGGATGCCCGTCCATGCAGTGGGACATTAATAAGCTGTTATGATTGCTACGCAGGTGTAGCGGGTGTCATCCCGTACAAGTCAAACATTTTTATGCATGGAATTGGCTGTTTGATTAGGTCTAGGTGTTTTTTTTATTTCCTTCAGGCGGCAGGCGGCCACGTAATGGAACATGGTAGCTGCCGCTCATGTACGCCAGAAAAGGCATAGTACAGCCAGACCTTGAAATTAATGCTTCATTTAAACCTCGTTTGAAGAAGGCCAAGTGCGGTACTTAATAGTCTTTTAAAAAATGAAACTAAACAATTTTATTTATTTTGGACGTAGTGTCTTATTTTAGTACCTATGGGATTCCCTAGAAAGACTTTTATCATTTTGTGACACTTCTTCAATAAGAGCTGATTCGTAGCAATAATACAAACCATACTAACGCTGTTAAAATCTTTGTCAAACTCAATACCCAACAAGCTTATTATTGTAGACGGGTAAAGTCACTAGTCTACTAATCAATGTACGAAGGGGTTTTCTTCCAAGGGGTTTTCTTAAGCACGATTCCCACAACGACTAACTTAAACTATAAGAAGTAGAGTATACCTAGTTGTTTGAGTAGCAACACAAGACGTGATAATAATCTTTTTCTTTTCGAAACCTATTGTAAGCGTAATTTATTCAGCAACCGGTTCCGAATAGGTGCATTATTTGATTCAATCTAGATACCTAGTAGGTACTTCCACAATGATAATATTAATTACATATCCCTAAAAAGTATTAATACAATATTAAATAACTTTGTGTCATATATAGAAACTCATTTCCTTATTTGGTTAAAAAAATGTAACAAAAAAGGTGGTATGTCAATTATTGTTTATGGCCTACTGGCTAAGGGTATTGTAATTTGTGTCATTATTATACGTTGCAACGAACGTAAATAAATGTATAATTCTGTATAGAGTTCCGTATATCAGTAATTACTTATACATAATTTGCTTAGTCACTATTATAAATCTTCTTTATTATATAGGTACAATACAGTTTCTAGTCTACATTACGAATACTTTAAATAGTATAAAAATTAAACCATAAAAATATTTGTCTAACCAGCCAGTAGTTTATTAGGCCGAATTATCCACTGTCACTGGAGAAACACTGTCTTTGCAGCTTGAAAATGGGCTCCAATGACATTTTTAAACAAAGGAATTAACACGGCAACCGGTCCTTTTTGAATGTCGAACACGATTTTAAATATTCGGAAACCCTTAAAAAGAGTTTCCTAGGACTCTTCAGTAAAACGCCGTCTAGGTCAGTATCACTGCTGTGCCCTCTTTATCCACTTTGAAGAAATAAATTTATTATTTTTTCTAGTAGTGTGAAAAATTTACAGTGCTTAGGTGGAAGGGTACTGAAGCTAGTAAAATTACAGGGCAATAAAACTTAACACCTTATAATCATCTAGGTTAGGCAGCGGCTTTGGCTTAGCTCTGGCATTGCTGATGTAGATAGGATGATGATAGTACCGGTAACCTACTTCTTGCAATCACATGGAAAACTTGATCGTCTCCTACTTTAAGGAAGTAAAAAATAGTTTGTACTGAATCTGGTGGGACAGGATCATTAAAGAATGCAATACAAAGAAAAATCTTGATCTTGAACTAGTTAGTCACAAAAAAACTCTTTAAAAATTAAGTATATATGTAAACTTGACATTCAGAAACAATAAGTACAATATGACGTAGAATAATTGGAACATAATTCCTTCAGTGAAAGGCGTGCGATCATCGAACTATGGTCCTTGGTAGTGATCGTGAACAAGGTTTGAATGCCGCTACGCGAACTATTGTGACGTAAAAACTCTATGGTAGTTTAATGAATAAGGTTGAGAGGTCGCAGGTTGAAATCTGTATAGGCCATGAACTTGTATTTCTGTGATGTTATTGGTATAGTTATTGATAGTTTTAATTAATTGTTTGCAATCATTGCAATAGTTTTTTAATGTAGTAACAAAAATAATAGAAAATATCACTACCCCATCTTACCTTCTAAGTGTCATAAAAGAGAACTAAGAATATTAAACACAACTCTCATCATCGGCTATAAAAAGTGACATATTTAACACAAAATCCTACGGCCTATATTTTATTTAGCGCTGGAAAATTCGAGCTTGCTTGGTAAGACATGTAAGGGTGTTTGCTGAATGGGAATTTGCAATAAACAATTGGTTTCAATGTATTAGGTGTCAAAGACTATCTTTTTTGCTGGTACCAATCTTTCTCCTTCCTATGAGTGAAGGTTTATTCCTTTTTTTAACACCATTAGTCTAGTTTATAATTCTTTTTTTTTTTTAATTTACCGCGTTTCAGTTTACATTTCATAGGTATTGCTCGTATCCGCGCATACGTAAACTTACGCCTGAGCAAGGTCATGGAGGAAGGCAAAGAGCACAATAGCGTGTACTATGATCCTTTCAGTTATAAACTAGTTAATTAATATACTATTTAGTATGTATTTAAAAGATTTTTTAAGAATATGACAGTAAGATAAAAAGTTTAATTTAACCTTTGAATAATATTAGATGACGGAAGCAGGCAGCCTTTCAGGGAAGTTGCAGCTATACCTATCTCTCATATAGTGCTCAATCATTACAAGGTACAGACAATTACATTTATGTATTCATTACTTTAAAAAAACATTAGAAAAAAAACATTTTAACTGAAATATGACCTCTAAAGTAAAACGCTACTACTTATTGTCGCTTATTTTTACAATTTAGGATGTATTTATGTAGCATAAGACAAAATTAAAATTATTACTTTTAATAACAAGATTCCGAAATTATTACTATTGTTGTTTTGCATTGATAATTTCCGTGTGGTGACGGATCGTAAGCAAAAATTTTTTACGGTGACGGAGTAAAAATAAAATATGTTACCACCCCTTCTCATCCTATGGGTGTCGTAAAAACCGACTAAGGGACTATCCGTGAATGTTATCATACGAAATAAAAAGAAGGAAAACTTGAAATTAAACCCTATACCAATCCGTCTGGCCAGCGTAGTATTGGTAGGGCAAGTATCCCTCCTTCACGGGAGGAGGCCCGTCCCTGCAGTGGGACATTAATGGGCTGTTATGAAGCAAAAATTTTGGTAAATAGTATTGCTGTTAAAAAGTCATACTATAAATATTTTTAAAACCCAAACCTGATACTGAATTAAAAAACGCCTTTTCATTTAAATCACTTTTTTTTATACTGAAAAGCTAATTAACAAAATAGTTTAACCAATATCTATGGGGAAAATGGTATGTTAAGAGGTATAGTGACAAGAGTATATTTTCAAAATAAAGCCCATAAATTAAAATCGGGGTCGTGAATTAGGATCTTCTTTCTTTTACAACAAAATAATCAAATAAAAGATCGTGAAAAGACCATTTTCTGAATATATCATCCAATTTGCTGAAACTTATACTCAAAACTCTCTGTTTTTATTTCATTACTTTTATATGGTTTTTTTACAAGTGAGTTACTTGTTTTATAACGTCATTGGCATTGATTGGATTGTCTGAGCAAGTTTAATAACGAAAGCGAACCTTGGCCGTGACTGTGTTCAATGCAAAAATCTGATACTGTTCAGGAAACTTATATTACGTAATTATTATAATAATTACTGTTTATTGTATTTCAGATTTGAAGAAAAGACTTTTCTCAAAAAAGTTAGCGTAATTAAAACTAAAAAGTCTGTGAATTGAACTATATTTTACAATATTTTGATTGATCTGTTTGCCAGGATCGTGACAAGTGGCGTTCTGTCGTCTCTGCCTACCCCGGCCGGGATAAGGCGTGAGTTTATGTATGTATGTATGATTAGCTGAATGATACCTGATCATTGACTGTACTGTTTACTTTTCTTTTTATTCGCTAACAATAGCTGAACGTGGTTTCAAGACCTTACTATGAATAAGGTGGTAGACGTAAGCGTTCGCAGGAATGAAGAAATAAATCATTTAGTTGTCGTACGTAAGATTCGAAGCTGTGAATTTGTACACGCCATCCGCAAACCGCAGCCGTGTTGCTACCGGCGAAGTTTAGTCTTAATTTATTAGAGCTAGTTAGTTAGTTCTTAGTTTATTAGTTTATAAATAAATAAATAGAGGAGCCCAGTGTCTTTTATATATAGCTAAGTTTAATTCAGTAATACAAAAAGCTAATAAATTACAGTGGAAACCTTTTTGTTCAATAGTTGAATAATTAGTAATATGAGAGCTAGTGTGTCATGGGCGATATCATTGACATTTATTTCTTCAGTTTAGTTGTGTTACAATATGTAACTTGATGTATTGTGTACTTTGTGTTTATTTACTATGTTTTATAGCTGCTACATAGCTACTAGCATATATACTACCCTCAATACGCTATGAAGGGGCAGACGTAATTTTGTAACAGTTTTTTTCAGGCCGCATATTTTGATCCGTATTTAAGCCTATTTAAGCAAAGAAAATGGTTACATATTTTTTTTTAATGTAAAAGTTTTAGGTTGAAAATAGAATGGAATGGTAAAAATTAAGCTGGTCATGTAGAGGCGCTAGAGCGCATGTTACATTTATATAGTTTGGGGACATAAATAAGTTGCCTGAGGTAAATTATAATCCTTTACGCTATAGGAATAAAGAGAGTTAGTTTTGGGTTTAAGTACTTAAAAAAATCTGTTTGCATTGTTCCAAAATAATTGAATGGTGCAAGTCACTGAAATAAAATTAAGATCGAATTAAAATAAAAACTTGATGCATTTTACTTTTTCTTATGCCTTTCGTACTTGTGACTGACAACAAGATTTATAAAATTTAAAATATGTTTATTGTTTTAGCTATTTAAAAAAAAGCTATTGTTAATTAGTCGAAAATTAATTACATAGTCGTTGAATTATTTTAAAAACAGGCAACTGCTTATTAAAATAGTTTTGACTGAAACAAGATTGCAGTTTTCGAGTGTATCTATAGGTTGGCATAAGATAGGGAATATTTGCAAACGTACTTTACGGACTCAATATACGAGTATATACTCAATATCTTTCTTGCACTTCATATGTTACAAAAAGGTGTTACTTATAATATCACAGATAGAGAGAGGAGGATGCTAGATTTTAATAATATATTTATATGAAAAAGCATCAAATTAGCAAACTTAGTTTGACTCTATCATCTCTTTATATATTTATCTCTACCCCGCAAAGACAGTTTTACAAAATATTTAGGCTTCAAGTTCACTCTAACTGGCGGCGGTATGATATCCCTAACGAGTCATTTAACATAGTATCTTAAGCTATACGTTGACTGGTTATTCATTGTTCTGCGGGTACAGTCAATACGGTCGATTGAGCTTTATGTGAGTGTAACAATCCCCGCGACGGATTTTCTTTAGATCTAACTAGTTATTTTTCTTAGATATTTCTAGAAATATCTAAGAAAACTTACGAAATATTACAAATAGACTACTGATAGATTAACTCAGTGGTTAATTAACAATTAATTAAGTAAGTACATTAAAACCATGTGATAAAAAGTAACATTAATTGGTGAAGGCAAGAATATCTCTTTCAGACAGTTATATTTCGACGTAAAAGCGTTTTTGTAAATTGGTGTACTGTAATAAGAACTGAAATTGTACTGACTGAATACACTCCTGAATTAGGAAAGCGTTAAAACAGTCGATACAGGAGACTAAGTATCTGCTGTTTTGACGCTATATAGACAGATCCTGTTTATAAATTCCTGTCATCTTAAGAAGAAAACTAATGACATTGATTGAACAATTAAATCTTAGACTGTTGAAATTAGTTAGACACTAATTAACTGAAATTATTTTACTGGTTACTTGTCGATGTACGATGGCATAGCGTATGCAGCTGCCGTCCACGGGGTAACAGCTTCAAAATCTGAGAGAAGACTCTAGATTTTGCTGCGTTCCTGACTACGACTTAAGTTTCTAATGTGTAAGACAAGTAGACTATGCCTAGGCCTACGACATTAAGCGAATTCTACATCACTTACCCTGTTTTTGATCACAAATATTACATTGTATTAAAAAAACACTGGATAGGCTGTTATAGAGTAAAAGAGTTTTAAGCGATTGTCATTGTTTCTTAAATTTAGTATTTCAGTTCCAGAATTATGCTTATCAGAATTAGTATGCATAGTGCGTAACAAATTATTGAACTAATTCATTCGATCCTTTTAATTTTTTTATCTTGTTTGTTTATAACATTAAATATAGAAAAATAGTTTTCTTTGCTTTATTTTTTATTATTATGATTACTTAAGATAGTTTCCTAATTTATCCCAAACACGCATAACTAAATATAAAAAATAAAATAGGCGTTGAATAATTTTAATTCATATTGCAAATTCCTTATAGATAAATTATTTTCAAATTATAATAAAAATGAGCTTACCGTATATTTATTAAGCCTCGCATTTTCCCGCTCAAAATGTCCATTCTTCAAATTCACAATATTCCTATCACTTGTAACAGCCATATTGAAAAAAAATATTTGTTTTTTTTTAAACAATAAGCTCTGTCACTATTTGGCGCTAAAAGCAGGCGCGATCCGGCTCCCTGCAACGCTCCTCGGTAGGATCGCGGCGAGATTCCAATTTCAAATGGTTGCGAAACATGGCGCTTCTTTTATATAAAAGCTATAACGTTCTAGCTAGGCCTGAACGCGCCCGCGCTCTTGTTCCTTTCTTAACCATTAACTATAGATACTTACTTATATCCTTCATAGTAAGTTGCCCTACATTACTAGACCGTTGTATGAGGTTATGAACTAAACAACTTTAGTGTAATGTAAACAGGACTCTAATAAATTAGTATCTAGTAGACAGGCGAATAATTTAAATTTATTACTTCTTGTCATGTCTTGTAGGTGTCTCTTTTAATGATTTAATCATGTATTATGTATTTACTCTATATTAGCATACGTCTTTATCTCATGGTCGACCCTAAGATGGTAGTTTAAATTATTCCAGGGAATCCTGAAAATTTATTCTTTGTTTCCCTAGAAGTACCGATTATTTACAAAGGTGAATCTAGAGTTCCTCCAGATGACAAGGGGGGTCTATGCAATCCTCGAAAACCACCACACGGACTATTAGTGTATTTATCCTCGAAACCTATATCAGTATCTCTACATAATGCTTGAAAATACACATTCGTTTTACTTAGTAATGTTTTTCCCACTTTTATGACCTCCTTAGGAAGTTAGATAATAGTGACACGATGTGTTCTGACTCCATCACCTCCTTTTATATCCGTTATGCATGTAAAATTCGGGTTCGAGTTCTGCCTGCCTATCCAGGGATAGTTCTCAGCCAGGTCAAATACCTGAATTATGCGACATTCATCCAAAAAAGAATGAAAAGTGGGCATAACTAATCATCATTAAGAACAATACTCGTTTTTAGACTTGAACTTATTCATTTTATTTTTAAGCCAACATAAAAGAGGTTTTATTAAAATTAATCTTAGTCGCGGCGAGATTCCAATTTCAAATGGTTGCGAAACATGGCGCTTCTTTTATATAAAAGCTATAACGTTCTAGCTAGGCCTGAACGCGCCCGCGCTCTTGTTCCTTTCTTAACCATTAACTATAGATACTTACTTATATCCTTCATAGTAAGTTGCCCTACATTACTAGACCGTTGTATGAGGTTATGAACTAAACAACTTTAGTGTAATGTAAACAGGACTCTAATAAATTAGTATCTAGTAGACAGGCGAATAATTTAAATTTATTACTTCTTGTCATGTCTTGTAGGTGTCTCTTTTAATGATTTAATCATGTATTATGTATTTACTCTATATTAGCATACGTCTTTATCTCATGGTCGACCCTAAGATGGTAGTTTAAATTATTCCAGGGAATCCTGAAAATTTATTCTTTGTTTCCCTAGAAGTACCGATTATTTACAAAGGTGAATCTAGAGTTCCTCCAGATGACAAGGGGGGTCTATGCAATCCTCGAAAACCACCACACGGACTATTAGTGTATTTATCCTCGAAACCTATATCAGTATCTCTACATAATGCTTGAAAATACACATTCGTTTTACTTAGTAATGTTTTTCCCACTTTTATGACCTCCTTAGGAAGTTAGATAATAGTGACACGATGTGTTCTGACTCCATCACCTCCTTTTATATCCGTTATGCATGTAAAATTCGGGTTCGAGTTCTGCCTGCCTATCCAGGGATAGTTCTCAGCCAGGTCAAATACCTGAATTATGCGACATTCATCCAAAAAAGAATGAAAAGTGGGCATAACTAATCATCATTAAGAACAATACTCGTTTTTAGACTTGAACTTATTCATTTTATTTTTAAGCCAACATAAAAGAGGTTTTATTAAAATTAATCTTAGAAAAAGTTTCAAAGTCAACCGAGTTTGAAAATGGATCTTTAATAAAAGTTTAAATTGCTCTCCCGGGGGTTTCAAAGTTTGTACAAGGTTAAGATTATAATTTATTAATTTATAACAACTCTCTAAGCAGTGAAGGATTAGGAATAGGCAAATGCTGTTAATGTGTAATGCCACCATCAAATCCCAAAAGTGCCGTAAAAGCCGGGTAAGATGAAGTTTGCAGGTGATAATCGCTACCAAAATAAAAGAGCGAAAACTAATAAATAAATAAATAATCCTCACACATTCTTATGGGTACTAGACAACGGATAAACATACATAAGTACTTTTTCTTTGTAAATACATACCATATTATACATAAAAAACACTCAGACCAATGCTAATCATGTTAATGCACACAAAGATTTTCATTGAGCGGGAATGGAACCCGAGACCTCTGCGTAGCAGTCATGTTATATTACCACTACGCCACAGAGGTCGTCAAATATAAACGTAACGAACGTATGCACTAAATGTATTTTAGTTCTGTTAGGTTTCTGTAAGCTTTGCACTTTTAATATTAATGATCTAAGCAACTAAGTATTTCTTCCAATGTGGTAAAAGTAGGACAAGTATCTAGGTGTCAATACAGGACAATCCACTATCCAGTCCAGACCGTCCCATCATTGGGATATTAATAAAGTGCTATGATTATTATTACGGAGTCATCACCCCATAATCTCATCCCATGGGTGTCGTAGAAACCGACTAAGGGACTATCTGTGAATATTACCTTGACATAGAAAATAGGAAAACTTGAAATTAACCCCCATACCAATCCGTCTGGCCAGCGTGGTATTAGTAGGCCAAGTATCCCTCCGTCACGGGAGGAGGCCTGTCCCTGCAGTGGGACATAAATGGGCTGTTATGATGATTACAGCATATATTATACTGTAAATGTGAAAAAACCACAAAAACTTCAAAGGAAATCAAAGGTATTAGGGAAACAATACCTATTGTTTTATAACAAGTCTGTGTTTATCAATTGTGTGTTGTGTCAATTCTGATTATCACTCGTAGAACCATCTACATTCAACCTAAACATAGGTAATTAGTATGATTTTGTAATAACGAAAAAAAATACTTAAAAGCATTTATTTTCACAAACATACATTATAATACTTATTAACAAATATAATTCAGGTCACAATATTGCCCGTGTTCATATTTAACGGCTATGGTAGCCAAGATTACTTTGTAACAGTTATTTACTTTAATGAAAATGTGCAATAATAATAGTATACACAATTTACAATAATACACCCAATGCACTTCAATTTTCATCCAATCAAATGTCGCAGGATCTTCAACTTTGTTTGTCTGGGCACGGTTGATTCGGCAAATAACTAGATCAGATCGTCAGGAGACAATTGATTAGTAGCACCTATTACTACGATTGTGAGGAGGGTTTAACGCAGTCTCCTGTTTGGGTCCTGGACTCAATGACTTGACCTGATTGCTAGTCAGCTTTCTGCGAAGTTGTTAAAGAGTAGGCGGAGGAGATCAGGAAGAAATTAAGCTTCACTGATCCACTGCAAACGCAGCAGACAGCGTGCTGGTGTAAGGTTAATGCCGTCTTTGAATGGTTTTCACAAAAAAAATAATGTGGTTAAACATAAATCAACACTGCATTTAGCGCTTTAAAAGAAAAAAAAGGAATAGGTATATGTATATCTAAACAAATAACAACTAAAAGATTTTATAGCAATCGCATTTATCTCAACCAGTTCCAATCATTTCAACAAAGTATCTGTGTATCCTTTGAACGAGAATATTTCTGTGTTTTGTGTCCGCTTGAATAAATATTTTAAATCTAGATAAAGTTTCAATTATTTCCTATTAAGTTATTCAATAGATATTTTGATTACTTCAATAATAACACAGTAGCGGGTGGAAATATGTAAATATGCCATATAAATGTATTATTTAATTTATTATATAATTCTAATCGTTTATGTAAAACTGGTGTAAAAACTAATTAATTGCATTCAAGGGTTATTACTTAAGTTGCTTAGCGTGTATTTTGTGGTCAGGACTTTATTGCAACAAGACAAATTATATTATATGTATACGAGTATGTTGGTTTAAAATAGAAACATTGGAAACAATTCAGATCTGTCATAACAGCTCACCAATGCCCCACTGCAGGAACGGGCCACCTCATGTGACGGAGGGATACCCGGCCTATTAATACCACGCTGGCCAGACGGATTGGTATAGGGCTTAATTTCAAGTTTTCCTTCTTTTTATTTCGTTAAGATAATATTCACGGATAGTACCTTAGTCGGTTTTTACGACACCCATGGGATGAGATGGGGTGGTGACATATTGTGTTCTTACTCCGTCACCATACGGAGATTAGATCTTAGATATTCAGGTCAATTCAGATCTGAGATAACTATAACAACATCGTTGGTGCAATGTAATTGTCATGCTCTAGGGTTCGATGGCAAATGCTGCAGTTGTATTGTTAGATGTTGAATGTGGGTTTTAATTTTTAAGCATCGAATGCGACAACCCGATCTTATTTCTAAAACTATGTCATTAACAACCAATAATAACACTAGTCAACAAAAAAACAATTTTTGCGTGTAACATGAAAACTTTTGTCTAGTTATGTTTAGGACAAGGATAAGGACACTAAAAATAAAATTAAAATGCTTCAAATACGAATAGTTTTTTTGTAATACCATTTCAAAAATTTTGAATTTCTATGAACAAAAAGGAGTTATTTCGATTTATTGCTACATTAATATGAATTCACTTTAATGATTTTCGTCTATATTTTGCTTCAGGAACATCTTATTTTAATGTCCAACAGCAATCCGCTAACATACGAGTGCTCCACTTGCCCTGATATCGTTTTTCTATGGTTGAAATGTCTTGATGGAATCTTTCACCGTGTTCATCGCTGACGGCGCCCAAATTTTCAGGAAAGAAGTCTAAATGTGAATGGAGAAAATGTATTTTCAATGACATATTACAGCCCAAAGCCTTATAAGTAGATAAAAGCTCCACGATAATACATTTATAGTCACTTGATTGGTGATTTCCTAGAAAGTTAGAAGCTACTTTCATGGAGGTTGCCAAGCTATTTTTTCTAAATTACTAAGCTTTTCTTTGAATATATAATATACCATATATCATTAATCATCAAGATATTTTTTTGTCCTGAAGTAAGAAATTGTCTTTTGGGCCAGTCTTACTGTTCATATTAACTTAGTTACTAATGGTGTCCAATTCCTTCGCTGAGTTTTGAAAGTAATGTCACCACAAAAGTAACAGAACTTGTTAGGATCATTCTTACACTTTCTTGACATTATTTGAGGATCACTTCACTCTAAAAACAGAACAAACCACTGCGTTCTTCAAATAAACAAATTCTCTATAAATGCGAAATAGAGCAAAAACGGTTAATTTTTAATTTTGCTGTAGCTGTAACACGAAAACTAGATCTGATGGCATCGAAATAAATATAGTTATAAAATGAGGATATGTAGGTAATTTAAAATTAGCCATCACCTTTCCTGTTACAAAATTTTGTTGACCAGTGTAATTTGTGTTTAACTAACGACGAATCTAATCTGTTTTAAATACACCATTCTCGATTAAAACAAAACACCATGGAATGCATTGTCGCGTGCGCATCGCTCCGTACTGGGCGCTGCGTATTGTGCTCCGTGTGTCGGCTGACAAAAAAGAAAAATGTCGTCAATTATTAAGTGTAATTCGTGTAATATAGTGATC
This sequence comes from Schrankia costaestrigalis, assembly GCA_905475405.1. Lineage (NCBI taxonomy): Eukaryota > Metazoa > Arthropoda > Insecta > Lepidoptera > Erebidae > Schrankia > Schrankia costaestrigalis. The sequence goes on along the minus strand of FR997840.1, from coordinate 12,889,347 downwards.
AATGAGCTTTTATCGTATATTCAGAATAAAATCTCCGTAATTGACGAGGAAACGCTAGTGAGAATATGTTCCACATCATTTACTAGTGAAGAAATTAAAATGGCTAAGTCGTTGGTATTTGAATCGATTCCTACAAACAAAACCAAAACAAATCGAAAAAACAAAGGAAAGGAAGGAAGGGACCTGCTCGATATAATTAGCCTTTTTAAATCGACTGAACCTGACGTAATACCCATTTTTGTAGCCCGAGAACTGGAGAAGTTGCCTCCGGTTTTGTTCGACCATCTCGACTGTACGAAATTACTAAAAGACCTATTAAAATTACGAAGTGAACTGGATGAAGTTAAAGTTAACTACGTTACTAAAGAACAGCTGACTGAGTGTAGATCTGAGTTGCTATGTTTGAGAAATGATTCATTGCCTGCAGTTTCTCCACAGAACGTGAATTTAAAGCGCGGAGCGTGGCAGCTGTACGATAGTGGGCCAGTAGGTCTTTCACATGATATAAATTATGACAAAACGATAAAAAGTCCAGATAAACCGGTGGATAACCAAAATAACGTTAAAGAATATCGTACAATATCGAACATAATACAAAATGTAGGTAGTTCAGCTGAGCTAAGTCAACGGTCATTATATGTTGAGAATAAAATAGCGAACGGGGAGGAGCGAGAGCGAAGGCGATCTGAGGTGACGTCACTGCTACCTGTGGCGACGGATGGCTCGTGCGCGGATAACGGTATAATAACAGCTGATAAGAGAACAGGTGTCAACGTACTAAACACGATAGACATAACAGAGAAAAAAGATAATGATAGTGAGACGTGGAGGGTTGTAACGAGAAATAAGAAATTGAATTACCGTTATCATGGAAAATCTGGAATTTCGAGAGATATAGAAGGGAGTTTCAAAGCCGCTGTCAAAAAAGTTCCGATATTTATAACAAAGATTCATATGGACACGACAAAGAAAGACATAGCTGATTATGTATATAGGAAGACGAAAGAGACGATAACTTTAGAAGAAATTACGAGTAAAAAGGACAAGGATTATAAGGCTTTTATATTTTTTGTGCCAGAGCATAAGTTAGATGTGTTTTTGGATAACAACTTATGGCCTGAAGGTGTCTTATTCCGACGTTTTATTAATTATCGACAAAAAAGTGCGAATAATTACGTTGCGCCCGACCAAAAAGAAAAATAAACATGATTGATTCGTCTATATATAACATTGTAAGTTTTAACTGTAAGAATGTAAAACGCTCAGTAGACGACGTACGGCAATTATGTCAAACATCTCACATTATTGCCTTGCAAGAACATTGGCTACTGCCTCACGACATTGATTTCCTGAGCGGTATAAATGATGACTTTGCCTATACGGGTATATCACCCATGGACCCAGCGGAGGGAATGATCTCAGGGAGACCGTGGGGAGGAGTGGCATTGCTATGGAATAAGAAGATATTTAATAATGTTACAGTATTACGTTGTGATAATAATCGAGTGTGCGGCATTAAAGTAGTGTTAGAACAAAAGTCTTTCTTAGTGTTTAGTGTGTACATGCCGACAGATAACACGGTAAATCTAGTGGAGTTTACAAATTGTTTAGCGACGCTGAATGCAATAGTGGACAGAGAGGGTACGGACTGTGTTTACATGCTTGGTGACTTTAACGCGCACCCAGGTGAGCAATTTTATTATGAACTGGCGAACTTTTGTAATGATGTGGACTGGGAATGTGCGGATGTTATTAAATTAGGTATATCGTCAAAGACATATAGTTTTATAAGTGATTCTAATGGATCTTTAAGGTGGTTAGATCACTGTATTGTAACTATGGCGGCGGCTCAAACTGTAGTAGATACATACATAAAATATGAACCTGTGTGGTCTGACCACTTGCCACTCGTTGTAAGATGTAATGTATGTTATATAAAATCTAAAAACATACAAAATAAATTTAAATGTAATAAAGTTAAATGGGGGGATAGAAATGTCGACCAACGGGATTTATATAGCGAATTATGTAATAATAGTTTGAAACAAATTGATTTTCCTACTGAAATAAGTATTTGTAGTGATAATTATTGTGATAACCCAGATCACACTATTGTTATTGAAAATATGTATAATGAAATTGTTAGTATATTGTCGAAAGCCGCCTCTGAGAGTTATAATTTTGTCAAAGAAAGAAAGAAAAAGCCAGTGATTGGATGGGACAGGCATGTTCGTGACGCTCACGGGGTAGCTCAGGCTAAGTTTAGGGACTGGGTACAACGGGGTAAACCAAATGAAGGGCGTTTCTGGGAGGAGATGCGGGTGAGTCGTAAAATTTTTAAGTCACGACTAAAATGGTGCCAAAATAATAGGGAGCAGATAAAAATGGATATCCTTGCTTCTCATCATACGAAAAATGACTTCCGTAATTTCTGGAAGACTACTAGTAGGCTTAGTAACCGGCCGGGCTTACCCGCGAGTGTCGATGGAGTATGTGAAGCGAAAGATATTGCGGACAACTTTATGAATCATTTCAAGGTGAAATCACAGGTGGGCCCATCACGGTCATTCAGTAGGGAACAGTTGCGTGACAGGGAGATATACACAAAATTCACAGCAAATAATGCTGTAATAAAATCGATGGGTCGTGGAAAGTCTCCGGGACATGACAGCATGAGTATAGAACACCTAAAACATGCAGGCGTACATCTACCTGGAGTTCTTGCCATGTTGTATACATTATGCATTCGTCATGCGTACTTACCGCCAGATATGATGAAGACTGTGGTGGTACCAATTGTAAAGAGTAAAACTGGTGACATGAGTGACATGAACAACTACAGGCCTGTGTCACTAGCAACAGTGCTAGCTAAAGTTCTTGACAGTTTGCTTAATACACAACTTGACCAGTATGTAGAGGTACATGACAATCAATTTGGATTTAAATCAGGAATGTCTACTGAGTCAGCCATTTTGTGTTTAAAGCAGACTGTCAGGTACTACACAGATAGGAGCACACCTGTTTATGCCTGTTTCCTCGACCTCTCGAGGGCATTCGACCTGGTGAACTATGACATATTATGGCAAAAATTAATTAACATTTCTGTACCCCTCGACCTTATAGAAATTTTGAAGTACTGGTATCTTAACCAGGTCAATGTCATACGATGGTCGGGTGTCCTGTCGGAGCCGTATAGGTTGGAGTGTGGAGTGAGGCAGGGTGGTCTGACCTCACCAAAGCTCTTTAATCTGTACGTGAATGCGCTGGTGGAGGAGCTTAGCGGCACCCATGTCGGCTGTCATATTGATGATGTATGTGTCAACAATATTAGTTATGTGGACGACATGGTGCTGCTGGCGGCCTCAGTATGTGGAATAGCTAGGTTGCTGAGAGTATGTGAGCGTTACGCGCAAAAGCATGGGTTGCGCTATAATGTACAGATGAATGCATGGTCTTTCGGGCCAGATGTCGTGACGAACAGGACCCTCCACCTATTAGACTGAACGGTGTGGAACTACGGAGAGTAGAAAGTTTTAAATATTTAGGGCATATCGTGACATCTGACCTGAAAGATGATGCGGATATTGAAAGAGAGAGGAGGGCGTTGTCGGTGAGGGCTAATATGATAGCACGGAGGTTTGTACGTTGCTCGGCGGCTGTTAAAATCACACTTTTTAGGGCGTTTTGTACATCTTTGTATACGGCCAGCCTATGGGTGTCATATACCCAGAAACAGTACAACGCTCTCCGTGTACAGTATAATAATGCGTTCAGGGTAATGTTGGGGCTGCCTCGGGGCTGCAGCGCGTCGGGGATGTTCGCCGACGCGAGTGTGGACTGTTTCTACACAACAATGCGAAAGCGGTGTGCATCTCTGGGGAGCAGGCTCCGGTGCACCTCCGGTACCATTCTGAGCGTATTTGCGAATAGGTTTGATTGTCAATACATTAATCATTGTTATATGGTTAATGTGATGACAAACACACAAATGACTCAGAGGCAGGCTTTCTATTAGTTAATTTAATTTATTAATTTAATTTTAATTTATCACTTTAATTTTACAATTTAATTTATCAAGTTAATTTATCAATTTAATTTATTAATTTAATTTACTTATCAATGTAATCTATCAATTTAATTTACCAATTTAATTTATCAAGTTAATTTATTATGAATGGAATTGTATTTGTTGTAATTCTAGTTAAAAAATTTGTTTTATTAGTATGAAATTAGTTACAATTTAAGGGAAATTTAATTTCAATTAAATACTAACATAGATGTAAGTTTACTAACAATATGGATGTAATTTATCTGAAATAAATATTATTCTATTCTATTCTATTGGCAATACCTTTAAAGGGCAATAGAGTAATGTGAATGTGAAGTTAACAAAGACATAAAAAAAAAATCTTTTGCCGATAAAACGCCAATCCATATTTCCAATGGCTTTGAGATGTTTTCTTTTCTTAAATAGTTACGTTTTTTTTTATTGAAATTAAATGTTACGTAGCTCTGACGCAATCGCTATACCTACCTAATTAATCCAATAAATATTTTTTTTAATTAGATCAACGATATAAAATATGAAATAAGGTGGAGTACTTATTAAAATACTATACTAAGTACTATTAATATTTGAATTAAGAATTTCCTTGTAAAACTAAGACTTTTCTCCGACTCGACCTACTTAATATGTATGAGTACCTACTCGTACAAATGGGTACCTACGTTAAATTTAATAATGTTGTAGGCATTCATTCCGTTCTTGTGACATAATTTTTTTGTAGAGCAATGAATTTAGTAGTTGCAAAGTTAATAAAAACTTTAAGTTACTGCGATAATCAGTAAAGTTATAATAGCACTCAATATTTTATTAATATCTTTTGTTTTACTAAGTATATTATGTTTTAAATTAATTTCCTTAACAATTGTTTGTAATAATATTTTATGGAATTCTAGCAATTCTTTTGTTTTCATCATAACAGCCCATTAATGTCCCACTGCAGGAACGGGCCACCTCCAGTGACGGAGGGATACTTGGCCTACTAATACTACGCTGGCCAGACGGATTGGTATAGGGTTTAATTTCAAGTTTTCCTTCTATTTATTACGTAAAGATAATATTTACAGATAGTCCTTTAGTCGGTTTTTATGACACCCATGAGCTGAGATGGGGTGGTGACACACTGTATTCTTACTCCGTCACCACACATCTTTTGTTTTATGACATAGGTAATCTGCCAACTTACCTTAGTCTTGCCTTAGTTGGTTTTTACGACACTGATAGGGTGTATTTTGTCACATTGGAAAGAACCTCTTAATTATTGTAAAACAGTTCCGTAGTATAGAGGATGTTCATGGTATGAGATGGAGTCTATCCACGTCACCACACGGACCTTATCCAAATAAATGTAAAGTTCTATTTTCATTTGTTGGTTTCTTTCTATAGGTTGACCTTTTTATAGCTACGTCGATTTCTATAGAGGCAGTGCTCATGAATTCCCTTTCAAAGTATTCCAAGCGTCCGATTTTCCCTTTCACCTCTCTACTGTTTCATAGAGCTACGAAAATAAAATGCTCTTAACTTTTTAAAGTTACAATAAAAAAGTTCAACTAAAACTAAGCTGCGCTTGTACTATAGTTACTACGCGTACTTAGGCGTATATATTTTCTTTTTTTTAATTATCTTTAATATTCAACTACCGCAATAGGGAACAAGTTTTGAATCGCGGGAACTTTTTAAATTAACGTTAACAATGATAACATTTAGGCTCATTCTATTTTAAATATTTTGTAAAACTCACTAACTCCTAACTATACTTAACTTTTACATAGAAAACACCTAGTAAACCAATGCAAACATTTTGCATTCAACAGGAATCGAAACCGCACGTCCTTGTCCTGAGTTTTAGTCCCTGCAACAAAAGACAACCTAGATCTAGTTATACAAAATGTACTCTACAAGTAAAGTGTTAAGTTTATTCAGTTTTTTATTATTATTTCCTGAACAAGTTTAGTTATATCATACATTTACTAGATTAGCATTGACAATAGACTTTTTAAGTCATAATAAAACTTCCGTATTGTAGGTAATCATTATTTACCCTTTGTTATTTAATTGATAGTTAATATTTTATATAATCTGTGAGCAGGAAAATAATTAACAATGATAATTTATAAGTGATTATACAAGAGACATAATCGAAATAATTATAATTAAAGGAATGGTGTAAAAAATATTGATTGATTTTGCACTATGCAGTTTGAGGTTAGCACTTGTCTGCAACTTTTTTTAAGTGTACTTCATATTGACAATTGACAATTTCGTGTAGGTACAAACTCTTTGTCCAGTAAGATTTGTAAAAAATTACCAAGACAGATTGCATAAATAATCTAGTAAGTACTCAAAACAAGCACTTTTACGTAACAAAAAACTTATAACATTTGTATCAACATTTAACTATTCCTTCTTTAATCGTTGTGACACCTGTCGAATTGCTTTATCATGACCAGGAAAGTAAAACACCTCGTCATGTTACGGATACTGGCCATAGCAAAATTAATCCAACTCTAATTATAAAACAACTAGCTGTTTGTTACCCTGCCAAGGTTGACTTGCACCGAAATACGTCCATAGTGCGTCGAACTTTACGCCGATTTGACAGCATATCTGTCAAAATGATAGAATTAGACAGCTCGTTGCAAATAGTCGGATATAGCTGCCAAAGCGTGATAAGGCGCGGCGCTATTTTATGACAAATGGAACTAACACATTTTAGTATTAACATTGAATTAAGTTTTAATGTGTCACAGGGACTTTCACTAACCAAAAACTAACAGACAAATAGAACATAAATATAAACTATAAACTATATCTACTGTTGCTGACAATTTATATAATGCAATTTATATATTTATTATTTTTTTTACAAAGAGTATTAATATGTGTTTTCCAATTTAGGCTTTTGTCTATTTCGAGACCTAAAAATTTTGTAGTTTCAACATTTTGCACAACCTCATTATTGAGTTGAATGTTGAGTGTAAAAGGTTACTTATTTATGCAGGGTCTTCTAAGTTCAAACGTTAACGTAAATACACGTGTGTTACTCACGTGATGGTATAAAGATTGTAGTCATTACCAACAATTTGTTATAAGTATGCATCTATTTGAGACTGTAATGTGACATACAAATATATAAACATAGTGTAATTGAAGTAAATTATTTTATGTATTGAGGAAATAAAACGTCACTGGGTCTCATTCTGTATACAATGTTTGAATTAGTTGCAGTTTTAGTCACGTGGTTAAGAGATTAGGAAGCATTTGACAACAGTGATACTTTGGCTTGGCAGTAGGCAATAGTGATATTTTAATAGCCTTTTAATCCTTATCGGTAAATGTTCCATTGAAGTGATGGATCTCATTCAATGAAAAGAATCTTAAGTTAAAGTTTTTAAACACAACTTCCGCACTAGAGCTCGTGCCCTGTGTCGAGGGGCTGTTACTTTGTGTGCTTTAAATTAATGTTACCTTGTGTCAAAAATTAATTTAACGCAAAGAACAACAACGGCAAGAGTTTTGGATCGCGCAAGCAAATGTTCAGGACAGGACAAGGTGGCAATACTTGGAGGAGGCGGATATGATGAAGCACATTTTCTGCGTGGGATTGAAACCCGCGACCTCGTGAACGGAAGCCGCTTCTGGGACGTTTTTACGTCTCCAATAGGGTGGAAAACGGAGAATAAATAAGTAGGTAAAAAAAAAATAAAACCATATCTTTCTCATCAACAATTCGTAGCTCTATGGTCCATGTTCTAGTTTATTTTCATCTTGTTGCACGTGCCCTGCATCGCTGCACCCTCGAGCGCTATTAAAACATCCCTCTCTACTGTTTTTCTTTTATTAGGGATCCTTTAGTAAAGGTCCAGTTCTGTGTATCAATCAAATTTTAATGGTTGACGACCTCCGTGACGTAGTGGTTTTTAAAAACGTAAAAACCGTCAGTAAAAATAAAAATAAAGATGGCAACTGTTAAAAATGGTAGAGTCGGGTTTTAAAACTGATTATAAACACTTGTTTTATTTGTGTAAATCATTTTAATAGTAAACTTTTATAAATTTTTGTACGGAACCTTATACTAGACTGGGGATATTGCTTTTTGTAGGAAAACCTTAACCTATAGAAGTTTTATGTAGAGATGTCAGATTCTGTTTGGATGAGAGACTCGCATAATGAAAGCTTTTGTTTCACGAGCCTGTTGTTAAAAAGTATGCTATATTAAACCTTCACCTTTTTTTAGTGTTTAAATGTGTACCTACTTAGATAACGGAAGGGACTCGACCCCACGACACAGGGATTCCTAGTGTGATTCCTAGTCCAGAGATATTATATTGTATACCAATTAGATACTTTAACTAAAATAAGATGTGTTTATAATGTTTGTACTGAACTAATTTTTGAAGCAAATAAACATTATTTTTTCTTTTTTTTCTCTGCTAGAATAAACTAAACAGAAGTTGTGTAACTTTCTTTTGTTTATTTGATAGGTTCAAAGTTGAAAATAAAATTGTGGGAAGATGCATAATAATGTTAAAAAGAAGAGAGGAATTTTTTTCTTCGATATATGCTATAAGTACTCTACTTGTACAAATATATCTTTATACGCGTCTCAATTTTGTATTTAAATGAATAAATAACATTGCAAGTTACAAAATTTTTTGACACTGTAGGGACAGAGGCACACTTAAGTGCTAGCAAATATTGCACAATAATCCTTTTAGCCCACCTTATTTTTTATTGCTCATATGACTTTGTAACTTACGTCTTACATCCTATCTTGTTACCTAGTTAAGTAAATACTCATTTCCTCTTACGTTAATGATCAAAGTGACGTATTTAATTTTATGAATAATCTTAAACTTTTAATTATCTTAGATATATAATCCACACCTCACTTTAACTGGTTTTAGAATGAAGATAAATTCTTCTAATAATGTACTTATACGATAAAATTAAACATAGGTTTTGATTTCGTTTTAAAAGGTTAATATAATTAGAAGTAAATTAAGTACTAAAGCGTATAGATAAACAGCGTTTCCCATCCCGCTTCATAATACCATTCAGTTTTGATATAATTTATCGTGCTACACTTATTCAAACATTCCAAAAAAGCTACAGGCTTCTTCAGTTCCTTCTGCTATCTAACAGAAATCTTCTAAAGGGATTACCAAAAGAAAAAAAATCAATAAGCATTATTCGAAACTTGAAACTAGATACTTCAGACGCTTTCGAGCGCTACGACCCGATACCTTACATAATTCTAAGCAGATCTAAATGTCATAATCTCAAAAATTATATTAATAATTAATTTATGGCTTTTAGATCTGCTTTAGAATTGTGTGATTTTATGCGGCAAAGCAACTTTTAAAGTTTCAATTGTTATTGTAATTTTAATTTTGTATTAAGTATAAGTACATACAAATTATCTAAAAAAACGCTAGACAATCCATTTATTAATAAAAACACAAGCTTTATAGGTAACTAGCTTTTGCCCGCGGCTTCGCTCACACTTTCTCATTTGTAATATTAGTATGGATTCTAAACTGATAGTCAAAAGGGCATCTCACAGTAATTTTAATACGCAGGAGCGCAGAACTTTCAGTGTGCCCTATGAATTAAGATAATTGTGAAGACGCATTGGGTGTCTTGTTATTAACCTTAATTGATGGAAACGTCATGAATAATCTAGCTGTGATGAACGTAAAACATATTCTGTAAATACCATTCGTCATATAAAGAGGAATAAACAAATTGATTATAATAATGTTCTAGATAGATCATGTAGTTTATGAGTTCTGGTGACAGGGATATTGCGTTGTAAGCTTTTGGTCTTTTGCATAGGTTAGTGCTTAAGTGTTTTTAGTATTGGGATATTACGCTGTTGATACTTGACTCTACATGTGATCATGTTAAGCATGACAACTTAAATCAAACTTGATATGTCCGTGTGGTGACGGAGAAAGAATACAATAGGTATGTCACCACCCCATCTCATCCCATGGGTGTCGTAAAATGGGACTAACCGTAAATATTATCTTTACGAAGTAATAAGAAGGAAAACTTAAAATTAAACACTATACCAATCCATCTGGCTAGCGTGGTATTAGTAGGCCAAGTATCCCTCCGTCACGGGAGGAGGCCCGTCCCTGCAGTGGGACATTAATGGGCTGTTATGATGATATAGGTTTTTAGACATTTGCCCCAATCACTGCAGCAATTGGGTCTTGCAAAATATATAGCAAAAAAATGCTTCCTGTTGCCAATGAAACAATCTTTCCCTTACACAGTATCTATGGGTTTTGATATTGTAAGGGACTAATTAATCATGATATTGATTACGAACTCAAAAAGCAAATAAGTATTTGTTATGCATTGTGAGTTAATACGACCTGTGTGGCGCAGTCGGTATATTACATGGCTGCTACGCAGAGGTCTCGGGTTCTATTCCCGCTCAATGCAAATCTTTGTGTGCATGATTGTTTGCATTGGTCTGAGTGTTTTCTATGTATAGGTATGTATGTATTTACAAAAAAAAAGTATTTAAGTATGGTTATCCGTTGTCTAGTCCCCATAGTACAAGCTTTGTATAGTTTGGTACTAGGTGGCGATGTGTAAATGTGTGAGAATTATTTTATTTTTATTTTTAAGTTACCCATCGATATTCAACATCACCACCCTTGTAATTCAAGTCCCAGTTTTAGGTAATTGTATTTGGTCGAATGTAAGTAGGTATATGCTACCAAGCAGACACGGTCCTGGTGACGTTTTGACGTCTCAAATTAAAACTGCTGGCCATGAAACCCATAGGGAAACGTCAAGCACAAAACTGAACTGCATGCTGCATTTGTTTTAAATACTTTTAGCTCAACAATGTATCCGGTAGTAAATAAACTATGTACCAATAAATACTCATTCGTGTGCCTTACAAAGCCATATTGTTTCTAGAACAGGTAGGCTTTGATATAGTAGTAATGTAGTTATTACGGAAGCGACTTACAACACGTGTATGTATTTTGTACCTTGACATAGGCTTGTTAGCGGTTTTGCTATTATCACTTCCACATTTTACAATGAGACAGATGCTATGACTAATAGGTATAAAACTGAAGTAGATTTACATTTTGTTCTAATAATTTCTATAAGTCACCGTTGGGCTTGTTTGACTACTACGTATCCGTTATATTAACATCATAATATGTATAACGTTTAATAATACATGAATATCCTGTAGTAAATATACTGGCAATACAAATAAAATTAACGGTAAGCCGGCGATTGTATGTATCTACTAATTATTTTCGTAAAATACAAAACTAAAAATATTTTAATAATTCACAAGGCGTATTAATAAAAATAAGTATACATAATTTTTAATGGTTAACTAAATGTTTTTATGGCAAGAGGCACTTTACTTCCGTCACGGAAAGTGGCCATTATCGGCATGAAAATAGGTTTTTAGAATAAAAGAATAATAATTGAAAAGTCTGGCCCACCTAAAGGGTTGTTTTTATATGCTGGCATTACCTTTATCACGTCATGTAAATAATCTAGATCTACTTTCTCAGGAAGTTACCTTGTCTCCACACTAAACCACGATTTAATAATATTAAAAACATAACACAAATGAAAAGAAAGAAAGAAAGAAAACATTTATTTAAAATTAATGAAAAGTAAATATGTAAATCAACGCTATCGTGTAGGTACTGTCCCAAGTCTTGGTATTGATCCTGTTAGTTAAGTTAAAGTTTGCTAAGCCCTTGAGAAACAGAACCGTTTCCCTAGTGTAGGAGTTGTCTTACTTAAATAATTAAAAGTATATTAATTGTCCAGAAGTCTCTAATTCATCATCGTGTAGTGTAATTAACCCTTATTTTTAAACTTTTTATAGGAGTTGAGACTATGTCCTCCCTTGAGCACTTTCTTATGGGAGATAAAACGCCACCCTGCGGAACGCCAGCAACAGTATCTCGTAAAGAATAACCAAACGTATACATTAGCAATTGTAGAGTCGATGATTGCCAGGTAGACAGGTTAACTACGAAACTAGTTAATCACTGGAGAAAAAATGTTAATAGATGGGAAAATCTATGGAGTTGAAATCATTACAAAAATCTACCAATACTGCTAGTATTGGTAGATTTTTTATTTTATTATTATTTTATTTAGCTAGCCTTCTTAAAGTCTGCTGCCTTAATGACGACATGCAATACAATAGGACGCTTGCATATTTCCGTACTCACTAATTTGAGTTTCTAGAACTTTGAATTGGGAGGCACGCGGTTCCTCATACAGCTCGAAGATTGTTAATACTAGTTAATCATATTATAATAGTTAATTCTGTTCCTAAGTCGATGGATCAATTCTATATTCGTTTTAATTTGAACGAGTTAATATTTTCAATCTAGGTAAGCAGTCAATCAGATTCCTCGATCATAATAATATGATGCCAGAAATAAATGCCAATGTCAGATACTGATGTCGCCTATTTAGGCCCCGTAATCTTTAACAGGGAATTCATTTATTTGTGTGGCTTTTGCAGCAATCCCCTGTTACCCAGCCTGATGGGATTGGGTCATTTTATGACTTTAAACATCTACCGCTGTTAATTTAAAAGCCTTACAAATACGCTTAGATTGATTACTCAAAACTATTAACAAGAACATAATTAAATCAAATTCCACAATAAATAATAGCTTTGTTGGTATTATTTAATTAATTGTCGATACATACATAAGTAATTCATCAGTACTGTGATTATAATTCTATTATAATTATTGTTTGTGAAGTAATATAGTCGTGCGGGCATGTTAAAATATTCATAAGTATTGTACTGTCGTGGGTAGGTACACCGTGTGAGGGGTCAACCCATTCTGCGTTTTTTCCTGTTCCTAGTTCCTCCTAGTCCTATTTACTATTTCTACACAAGATCTGTAAGTATATATAATACCCAAAGGTCTGTAAGCTGTGAGTCTATCCGGCCAGTGTAGGGTCAAATATGAAGGCCAGACAGACTCATCACTGCTTTCGTCATACTGCGAAGTAAGCTGTTATTATCACATTTAAAATAGCAATGGGCAGGGACATAGCAAGTAGAACCAATAGATGCTGAAACAGAAAGGTTCTGGTATGCAGACCGCGGACCAGCACGCTAAAGAATCCCCACGAAGTGGACCGACAACCTGATCAAGGTTGCTGGAAGCTGATGGATGAGGCATTGCATATGCAGCAGCTGATATGAAGAAATAACTATATCTTAGTCCATTTTTATCACACTCAATAAGTTAGGAGGGTGACACCATGATTTCTGACTTTGTCAACACATAATATTGAATTAATACAGCAATTAACAACGTCTAAGTGTCATAGTAATGTCTAAGGTCTACAAATTGTTATTGACTCATATACTATACTAATAAACATGATAATAATAAAGTAATAACATAACCGTTTGTTGTATGTATGTGCACCTTGGAATAAATAACTATCAATCCAAGAAGTGGTATTCTGTTCCACATTTCTGTTGCATATTTATTCTTGAAAAAACTAAAAACTTTTGTATCGAAAACCATGAATGGTTTTTCCAGGAATCACCTTGATAGAAGGTATTTCATTGCAGCCTTATTATCGTAAGGTACTGCACAGTTGAAATTAACTTCAATAATTATAGTTAAAGCCTTTATGTAGTAGGTATATTAGATGGTCTAATCACCTTTGAGTATAAGTGTTCTGTGGGTCTAATTCTCTCTGAGTCAACTACCATATCCACGGGAAGACAATTGGGGGATGACATATTGAACTTTTCACTCTAATACTTACAAGTGTCACCTACAATACATTACAATAAAACCTCTAATCCATAGAACAAAGAAGTGCATCCGGTAATTTCTAATCAACCTTGAGTATTGATTTTGATACGGATTTTTTATCAAAGTTCGTAGATCATGTCGTGCGTATTGTTTCGCGAACGGTAACCGGAACACAAGTACTAGGTATGTCATGAGGTTGATACGGCCTGTGTCAATTAATATCTATTTATAGATATCTATCGCGTTTTTATTAAGGAACTACTGTTTGAACAGTGTTGTTTCGTCCGGTTAATGACGGCAGTAGATTATTACCCAAAGCGTCATTGCCTTGTTAGCGTAAAGGGTTAAGGACCTACGTGATAATTATTTGAGCGTTCTACCTATAAGGGATTATTTTAGGGGATGTCTTTTGTGTTTCTCTAAAATATTACGCGACATAAGGCTGAAGTAATCTATAGTATTGTATTCCAATGTTTGTGTGCATAAACATGATTGTTAGCATTGGTCTGTGTGTTTTCTATGTAAGTATAATATGTATTTATTTACAGAAATAAAAGTATTTAAGTATGTTTATCCATTGTCTAGTACCCATAGTACAAGCTTTGCTTAGTTTGGGACTAAATGGCGTTGTGTGAATGTGTCAGGAATATTTATTAAACATGAAGATAAACCAAACCTATGAAGATTCCCCATTACAAAATAACTTCGTGGGGTTTTCTTAGCCTATATAGGTGAAGCCTTTTGTCCTCAAGTATACCACACTGCTAAAATTTTGAAGAAATAGTTAATAAAAACATCTTCGCAAATTCAAATTTAAAGTGTCTATGGGCGGCGGTGATCACTTACCATCAGGTGACCTGCGGGCTCGTTTGCCTCCGATTACTTATATAAAAAAAAATTGACAAAGAAACAAAAATCTTTTTGTTCTGTCAAGAAGCCGCATGCACTATATTTTTTAGTAGATACTTATTATTAATGACTTACCTCCAAAATACAAAGACAAAAGTCAAAAACCTGACGGCTGTCGCGTCTAACTGTCTCCGATTGCCGAGGACCTGACTCAGAATGTGATTGCAGGAATGATGGCGGGATGATGGGATCACCGGATGCATTTGCCTATCCATTTTATTAAATGACGTCCCTAGCACTAGAGAGATGGGTACAATCAGCGACAAATTGGTTTTGCATAGATTTTTTTCATTTATTTAAAAACTACTGATTACTTACCACTATCCTAACAATCTATCCGTGTGGTGACGGAGTAAGAATACAGTGTGTCAACACCCCATCTCATCCAATGGGTGTCGTAAAAACCGACTAAGGGGCTATCCGTGAATATTATCTTTACGTAATAAAAAGAAAGAAAACTTGAAATAAAACCCTATACCAATCCGTCTGGCCAGCGTGGTATTAGTAGGCCAAGTATCCCTCCGTCACAGGAGGCCCGTTCCTGCAGGACATTAATGGGCTGTTAATATACCTAACTTCCTTATTTGTTGGTTCTTAAATTTCCTGCAGGATAAGGCAGTAGATGGCATTTTGTATTCTTACGGATTGATCTTGGACGGCCTCCGAGGCGTAGTGGTTATACAACATGACTGCTACGCAGAGGTCTCGGGTTCGATTCCCGCTCATTGCAAATATTTTTGTGCATGAACATGATTATTTGCATTGGTCTGAGTTTTTCTATGTATGATATATATGTAGGTAATTACAAAAATAAGTATATAAGTATTAATATCCGGTGTTCTGTTATCTGTGTTACTTTGGGAACAGATGGTGCTGTGTAGAGATGTCCGTGAATATTATTTACTCTATCCCCACACTGGGAAGGCTAATTACAAAAACACCTACCGTGGCTCACTTAAGTTAGCACGTGCTGTGTAACACTTGACCTAGCTACTAGGTATAGGGGAAGGGGGGGCATAACGGGGTCGCGAGGCACGACGGGGCCACCCTCAAATACAAAAACTTACACACTTTACATGTGTTTTGTTTTCGCTAATAGGTAGCCGTTTTATAACTCTCTTAAGTCTGACAATGACAGGCGACAAGACTGCGCGCGTTTATTTTTTATAACAGAAAATTTTTTTTAACATCATTCTATGTAATTTTGAGTGACTACGAATACACACGTAAAAAGGTAAGTTTTTAAGTGAGTACTATGATTTATTTATTTTGTTTTTATAGATACATTACTTATTGGTATGTTTTGGACAAAAATACTCTAAGCGTCAGTAATTTTATTCGGTTTATTATTTAAAATAATGTGAGAAGTGGGGCATAACGGGGACATGGTTGAGGGGTACGATGGGGTACCCCGTTATGCATACTGGAGTTAGAAGAACGAGAAAAACTTAAGAGACCAAAGAAGTGTTCCAATCCGAATGATCCCAAGTTAAAGAAGAACGCTAAGAAACAGAAATCCCAAAAAGCTGCCTCTGATGTAGAAAATACCAACGAGGATACCATGTGCCTGTATTGTCTTGACATGAATCATACTTATCATAAGTATTTGGAAGGTTGGGTGACTTTCCAACTATGTGGACGGTGGGTTCATACAGCTTGTGCTGATGTAGACGACAACAATGCAGAAAAAAATCCACATTTGCTTGTACTGTGACACAAACTAAATACGTACCCCGTACTGCCCCTACCCTGGGGCACGATGGGGTTTTCCTTAAAGTTTAAAAAAACTAAATAAATGACGTTGTATGATTATTTACATTACCAAATGTTATACCAAATGATAGGTTAATAAGTAACCAAAGTGTTGTGATTAGTTTTAATTAATAAATACATTGCGTTGATTATGTTTTAGTGTATTTTCCTTAACGTCCCCGTTATGCCCCCCTCTCCCCTACCACGCCGTTGGTCAGATGTGATGGTTTCACAGTTTGCCTTATTTTACATCGATCCAATTATAGACGAGAAGAAGTGGTAACATTTTGTAGGTATTCATAGTTCGTCAGAACAAAAATAACAAGGATATCTTCTGTAAGAGACGTCTAGGTAGGAAATTAGGTACATAGATTCAAGTTCCAAAACCAAAGTGACCGACATAGCGCTCAGGATTTCCCGGTTAAAGTGGCGGTGGGCAGGGCACATAGCGCGGAGAACTGATGGCCGTTGGGGCCGAAAAGTTCTAGAATGGCGACCGCGCACCGGAAAGCGCAGGGTGGGGAGACCCCTCACACGATGGACCGACGACCTGATTAGGGCGGCGGGAAGCCGATGGATGAGGGAGGCACAGGACCGCGCAGGGTGGAAACTTTTGGAGGAGGCCTATGTCCAGCAGTGGGCGTCTATAAGCTGATATGATGATGATGATTCAAGTCCCACGTATACACACCTACCTTGCTCAAATTGCAGAACGATCATTTACGATTTCCCTGCAATTGAGCAATAGGTAGGTACACAGAAGACTTACCTAAATCTCTTTTGTATTAGTTAATTTCATGCTCTTCAAAAAGACCCGTGACACGGAGATTAGATGACAGAGAGTAAATGGGTTTTGTATACTTTGTTAATTTCATGCTCTCTAAAAAGACCCGTGACACGGAGATTTTTTGAGTAAATGGGCTGTCTAATTCAAAAAAGTCGAATGTCGTGAGTATAAGTTTTCGTATACGAAGAGTTAAATTTTGTTATTGCTTGTACAAAACAAATCATAACAGACGAGGTGCATATTGCTCAATACTTTGATAGAGGGAAAATTATATTCAATAACGCAATCGCATTTTTTTTATACCTACGTATAAAATTGTGAATTATGTCTGTGTGTTGCCTGTGTGATTGATCTTAATCTTAAAAAGTTCCAAGATTAAAATAATCTCATTAGTCTGATATTCTGACAAATGTACTTACTACTTTTTAAAATTTTGTCTGGTTTGTTTGGCAATGTTGTCAACAAAATGACTAGCAAACGTCGCTATTGTCGACCTAGTTCCAATATTTGGTCATTGCTGCCTATATTCCCGAGGAAGCCTCTCGTTGGGGAGACACCATTATGATCAGTTAGGGATTGGATTTTAATTTTTGTCATTCATACGCGAACAATTATCCGTGTGGTGACGGAGTAAAAATACAATATATCACCACCCCATCTCATCCCATAGGTGTCGTAGAAACCGACTAAGGGACTATCTGTGAATATTACCTTTACATAGAAAGAAGGAAAACTTGAAATTAAACCCTATACCAATCCGTCGGGCTAGCGTGGTATTAGATAGTAGGCCAAGTATCCCTCCGTCACGGGAGAAGGCCCGTCCCTGCAGTGGGACATCAATGGGCTGTTATGATACGCGAGCAAATCCGGGACAGCAGATAGTTCTAGATAATATTCCCTTTTTTATCTCTACAAACTCATTACTGTAGAAACAGCGCTTACGAGTTGATATACCTATCGCGGGCACCTTTCGTCACCCGTGGATGTTGCTCAATGCACTTTATATAGTTTATATCCTGCTTAACCCGCAACAATAAATCAAATTCACTCCAAGGTCGCGACCGAGTTATTTTCATTAAATTGTACAGTGGGTGAAATTTGACCACAGATTTTCTTAATAGGATAATGTTCACCAAATGATGCATTCAAATCTAAATACAATGCCGTGTATTAAGAAATAAAAATTGACCGCCTAGTTTGCAAAATATTTTGGTAAAGTTGTTGAGAAAATCTTAAATAAGAGATAGTCGATTTTTACAAAACCCTCGAAAGGAGATAGGGTAGTAAGAATTGGCGGCGTTCATAATTTGTTACTTCGTGTAAGATTTATTAATCTGTGCATTTTAGGTAGGTAAATCAATGGGTGGTTGGTGGATGGTTACCAAGGTAAATAAAGTATCTTTAAAATAAAACAACAAAGTTGTAAACATAAACACTATCTATTTACATAAATAATTAAACACTATATTTCCATTTTGCCGATACGTCGGCATGATAAAAGTTACATTCAAGTTTATTGGCGCATGAGTTGCCATAGCGGCAAGGTTTCGGATGATAGAAGTGACATGTAGGGTTCACGCAGTTTGGGTAGAACTTGCACATGTTTGGGACTACTGCGGTAATTGTCTTGTAGTTCGCCGCTGGGACTACGGATGATGCTGTGGAATAAAAACAAACAAATATTAATACCATTGTAATGAAACCATTAAAATTTATAACTACCCACTATGGTAAAAAAAAATGTATATTATAATAACAGTACTTGATTCCTGATACTTCCTATATCGTCAAGCTTTTCTTTATTTTTGGGTTTATTAACAATAAAATGTAAAAATGTAGACTTGTAATAATAGAGAATAATGCAAAAACAATCACAAAATGGATCACAATCTCTAAAATATTTTTTCCTTAGTTTGTATACCTTTTCTTAGAAAAAATATATATAAGGTCTCTGCAAGCACAACAGATGTAAAGATCATCTTCCCTTTATATGTACAGTCAGCTGCAAAGATATCTAACCCCTTTAGCGCACTGTTATATTCTTAAAGGGGGTTAGATATCTCTGCAGCTGACCGTACCTATACATTTACTTCAATAAATAAAATATCACGCTTACCAAGACTAGGCACCGCAGGTGTGGTAGGCTGCACAGGCGCATTAGGCGCATGCGAGTACACACAGTTACGCCTGGTACACGCCGCTAAGAACTTGCAGCGCGGGTGGGCGAATGCACACATCGAACCATAGCGACACGCCGGGAACACGCGACACCATACTAGCTTGCGTTCCGCTGTAGATACTGGGGAACAAATTTATATAATCTTAGTATATAGTTCTCCATGTGATGATGGAGTAAGAATACAATATGTCACCACCCCATCTTATCCCATGGGTGTCGTAAAAACCGACTAAGGGACTATCCGTGAATGTTATCTTTACGAAATAAAAATAATGAAAACTTGAAATTAAACCCTATACCAGTCCGTCTGGCCAGCGTGGTATTAGTAGGCCAAGTATCCCTCCGTCACAGGAGGAGGCTAATGGGCTGTTATGATGATGATATAGTCATAGTAGCTTCCCAGCTAGGTGGACCGACAGCATTAAAATGTAGGCCAAGCTAAGTGGACCGACGACCTCAAAAAGGTCTCTTGTGTTCTGTGGCGCATGCTGGGATCGGCCTATGTCCAGCATTGGATTGCGATAGGCTAGTTGATTGATTAAATGATAGTAAGTCTGTTTGTGGAATGCATCAGTACCTTATCATTGAATATAAAGTCGCCAGTAATGCTTTAAACAAATTGATATTTCTTTGAACACAGATAAGCCTTTGAAAGACTGTATTACAATAGATTATTTAATAAGCTGTCAAAATAGGTACCAATATTTAAACTCTTGATCTCTTAAAATAAGTGGGAATCATAATGGAAAAATTTGTTCCCAACAATCTAGGCAACAAATGAGGTTTTGAATAGAGTTCCCCAAGGATCAAATTTGGGACCCATTTTTAACTAATTTATCAAAAACAAGTTACGAACAGGATATTCATTAAAATATAACCCACTTACATGGAGGAACAGTATCATATTTATGTGTAGAAGTCACAGTAGTAACAGTAACATGGCTATCACTGCTAACACTCTCCGTCCTCTCACGAACCGGCTCAGGCTGTTTAACTTTCTTATTAACATCAAACACTATAGGCGACGCTTTTCTTTTCTTTGCTACAGGAACATCTTTTACTTCATCATTCTTTATCTTTTCAATTTCTTTTGTAACTACAACTTCTGTTACTGGTGATGTTTTAACTGCTTCCGTTTCAATGACTGTCTGTTTTTCTTCTGTTTCAACTACTTTTTCATTATTTTTAATACTATCTGTTTTGCTAACTTTTTTTGTTTCTGTAGTTTTAGGTTTTTCTTTACTAATTTTGCTTATTTCATCATCGTCTGCCAATAGACCTTCGGTTTGTAGTTTCTTTGCTAGGAAAGCATTTGGGTGGTAACCATCCATGGTCACTATGAACTGTGTGTTCTTGTCTTTACCCGTTGATGGAGTATGAATGTTTCTGTAAAAAATAATTATTTATTTATTTATTTTAATTATAATTATGTTATAGTTTATAGAAAAAATTGCATACAGTTTAAATTGAACAACTAAGTCACATAAAATGTGAGTAAGACCTGGCCCAAAAAGAAAAAGGAGATAGGGGACGAGATTTGTAAAGGTAAAAAATACTGCAAATGCTACCTTCACAAACCGAAACGAGGAACAGGCTTATTCTTGAAAACAAACATTCATGTAGAAACAATCTGGAATGGTAACACGGTCACACGGTAGTAAGATATTGAGCTGGTTGGTTTCCTTAAGTATAGTCACATAAAGCAAATACATCTTCAGCAATGGACATTTTTTATCTAAGTAACTTTTAAAATTAAGAAAACTTACATTGTTTCTATAATAAGAGAGTCATCTTTAACACTAGTTGTTCTATTTTCATTACGTCGAGTAGGTAACTCTCGATATTCATTATTAATTATTTTCTTTGTTAAGGTCCCAGGTATGTATTCGTCTTTTTCTATTTCTGTTGTCAATCTGTAATAAACATAATAGTTATGTAAACGACTCATTAGAATAGGCCAGCATTTATATACAATGTCTCTCTCTCCGTGTGGTGACGGAGTAAGAATACAGTGTGTCACCACCCCATCTCATCCCATGGGTGTCGTAAAAACCGACTAAGGAACTATCCGTGAATATTATCTTTACGTAATAAAAAAAAGGAAAACTTGAAATTATACCCTATACCAATCCGTTTGGCCAGCGTGGTATTAGCAGGCAAGTATCACTCCCGTCACTGGAGGAGGCCTGTCCCTGCAGTGTGACATTAATGGGCTGTAATGAATTATGATGAATATACAATGCAGCAAATTCTTCGGTGACTGAAAGTTATACTAACTCCACGCTTGGCCAGATAGATTGGTAGGTATGTGGTTTATGTAAAGTTTTTCATCTTTTATTTTTAATATTTGCGAAATTTGCCTTATTAGACGGCCACTCATGGAATGAAATGACATGTACTATAGAATAAAGTTATTTTTATATTTTACTAAACACCCCATTCTCCTCTTTGATCGTGATATCAAACACCATCCAATAGGTTGTTTCTCGATTCACACCATGGTCCGAATATTTATTGACGACCTCTGTAGCGTAGTGGTTATATAACATGACTGCTACGCAGAGGTCTCGGGTTCGATTCCCGCTCAATGCAAATATTTGTGTGCATGAACATGATTATTTCCAATGGTCTGAGTGTTTCTATGTATAATATGTTACAAAAAAAAGTATATAAGTATTAATATCCGTTGTTCTGTTACCCATTACACAATTAGGTTAAGCCTAGCTTACTTTGGGAACAGATGGCGCCGCTGTGTAGAGATGTCCGTGAATATTTATTAATGTAAAAGAGGAACGTCGCGTAAAATTTTGTTAATGAAACATATAAGTATTAAACAAGTTATAAATAAAATAAAAAAACTTACTTCTCGCTCTTATCGTCATCACTATCCATATCTCCACCAAGGCTAATACTATCCCCGATCTCCTGCATGTTATCTGCGGGTATCTGTATAACTATCTTCTTGGCTTCGACGGATCGCCTCATAGGAAGTACTAGCGCACGTTTCACTTGATGCGAGTCTGTGTCTGCCTTTGTACTTGGAGTCTGAAAAATTACAAATTAAGGTCATGAGGAATCAATTTAATACATTGCAAAATGAGATAAAATATCTTGTAGTGTCACGGTAATATAATCGTGCAATCACACATAATATTAACCACATTCCAATTCAAAAATAATAAACAAATAAGTAGGTGATTATTGGTGTTCCTAGATCTTTAAAGAAAGATCTAGGAACCCACAATAATCACCATCAACCATTCATTCATTATTTCGTTTTGTACAGCTCCCAATGCACCACAATAATAAACTCTAACATGATCTGTGATCAGGTATTTAACATTATTTCATTAATACACACATAGTCACACTGATGGTATAGTAACAAAGGTGTGCAATTATCGTTCATACTTAGAATGATATAATATAAACAACATTCTCAAGTTTGGCGCCGCTCTGGCGCTATGATGTTATACTACCACATATTTAATTTTATGTGTGGTCCTATGCGCACAAACAACATGATCTACTTAAAAACGAAACAAGACCCTAAAATAAAAATATGGTTGCATTCCTACTATTTAAATAAATGTCTTGAATTAACTTGGATGTTACTATTGAATCGATATGTATGAGAAAATAAAAACATGTTTTATTTTAGACACGTTTATTTTTGTTTATTTTATACAAATAACTACGATCTACTAATAACAATACATACTAGAAAACTAGTGGTTACAAAAATCATTTTATTACAAATAGTCAGACTTACACATTTTTTTAACAATTTTATTGACTAAATCATTAGTCTCGTTTAATATGTTATCATAATCATTAGTTATTAAGTATTGTACGTTTACATCCGCATCGTCGGACCCAGTTTCATCCGATGAGTGACTTATGTTATGTATTGTTATTCTTATCAGGTGGTGTATATGCCCGGATTCCTTACGCTGGATAAATGATTTATTTTTCATAATTTTTGGTTTTGTTATTCGTTTCTTTTTTGATATTGACTCTTCAGTGTTTTCTGCTCGACTTTCTCGACAGTGACAATTATGTGATTTCGCGGCAACTTCAGCGTACCAACTCTCTCTGTCTTGAGCATAATAAAAAGGGTTGGTAATTGGGTTATCATCTCCTCTCACTAAAGTAGATTCTTCCACTTCTTTATTAGAAAACATTGTGTTATTCACGTTTTCTAAATCTAAAACAGGACTATAGGATGGTGAGTGTGACATTATTCTGAAACAAATTAAATATACAAATGTTAAATTCACCTTATTATAACAAGTAAATACCTATTTGAGATCTTAGTTGCATGATTAATTTGTTGTGAAAGTGAAACATATTTTATATCTTACATGCATTAAAAGTCTCGGTATATATGTCTTATAGAAACGTAATTATTTCATTATTAATGTGTTAGGGATATTATTTCTAAATATAATAAGTAGGTACTCACTTGTATTAAGCTGTAGCGGTGCACTTTGCTCACTAGTGATACAAAAATCAGAATTGAAATAAGTTTTGATTTATTTTGCCCCCTTATATATTTGTCGTACATGTGTGTATAAAGTTCAAAATCCATTAATTTCCATTATTTTAAATATGGTCATCAATAGGACTTTTTGATGCATTAGCAGTTTTACTATAAATCCATAATAATGCTAAAAAAGAAAATTATGACTGTTTGTTTGTTGAAGATTTTATTATACATTCGTTCCTCATTCATTTATTAATAGTCATAAGGAAAGTCAGGATATCATACTAGTATATGAACATTTGGAGTATATGCACATCGCTTAAAGTAATAGGACTCTCAAAGGATTGATGTTTTGTTTATTGTAATTCAATAACTACTAAGATAAAATATCTTTAAGTGTGTTTGTTTGTTGAAGATTTTTCCAAACATTCGTATTAGCTAAAAGTAAAGTCAGGATATAATACTTGTATTGAATTCTGATAACAAACGTATTTACACACACACACACACACACACACACACTTTCATATGAAATTGTCTTGTCACCAGTTCCTTTATTTGAGCCTCGTATTTGACTCAGCATTTTTAAGTCAGATAGATTTACCATCCATATTTGGATTAAGTGACGTAGAATTGAGGGGTATTTAAATGCAACCAGTGATACCTGGATCATCACTTCGTTTCCCCGCAGTCAAGTGACATCAACCAACAGTTTAAAAAAATGTAAGTATTACTTTTAAAATATTTTCTTTCATTATTTCATTTTATTTAAATTATTAATAATTAACAAATGTTTTTCTTAAATGCAGGCTTCGTAAATTTGTCTAGATAATATGAACTATTGTCTGTATAAGAACTAATTTATCCATCCAATTACTTAAAATGAATACACAAAAATTATGAAGTTATTAATTAAACATTTTTATATTCACAGTCACACATTGATACGAGCAGCATCGAGAACCGATCTTCTGAACCATTCACTGGCACCTGTAACAGCACCGTTTAACACCACCATTCAACAGCACCAATCAACGCCACAATTTAGCAGCACCGTTCACCAGCACCGTTCAACCGCCCCAGTCAACACCAGCATTCACCTGCACCATTCAACATCAACAAAAAGTACACACGTCATATAAAATGTAAGTCTATTTTAATTTATTTACTTACTAGTCGTGTAATAGTGTTTATTGTGATAGTGAAGTGTGTGTGTGTGTGTGTGAAGATTATAAACAAAACCGCGTTCAAGATTCACTTTAAAATGTGAACGAATAATGAATTTTTATCTGTCCTTCTAAGACACCGGCGTGGGCATATAAATTAGTATTAAACTGGCATGTGCACATTTCAAATATATTCGGTGGTTAGCTCGCCACACTGTGCGGAGTTGTTGTGGGTTCGAGTCCCACACGGGTCAATCATTTGTGTTTGTGCGATCCACTAATTGTTTGTTCTGAATCTGGCTGTTCTTTGTGTCAGTGTTATGATACTTTGATAGGTATTTATTACTATTTAAACAGAGCAGATACCGAAATTCTATTGTGCAGTGGTATATAAACCAATTTTTTGTTGTTAAATACCTATTACATAATTTACTGTATGATAACCCTATAACATATAACATAACATATTTCTAAATTAATTGTGAAATCGTCCTGTAATATTATATTATATTATTAAGCTGTTTTTTATAAAACGTAATGTTAATTTAAAATGCTTTTGTACATTTTAGGTCTCACAAGGGAAACGCCGAAGCATTATTTCCATCATCTGATGATGAAAGCTCCAGTCAACATCCACCCGCACCCGTGAAGAAATCAAGGAAGCGTAAACACACGTCACAAGCGGAGCCAAGCACATCATCATCACCATCCACTCCGGTTCACACCTCTTCTTCAAAGAAGAGACCACTTATAAAGCCGATTGCTCCAAAGAAGCTGACTGTTCGCGACATCTTTGGTAGTGATAGCGAAGATGATGCTGAAGGACAGCAGCCACTCCTCGGTAAACCCATTCCACCTCTCCATTCTTACATTAACAGGAGACTTGCTAATGGATATTCACGACAAATAAACGAAAATAATAAAGGGAGTCATTTTATAGAGCTAAAGGTCTATAGTTGTGATGAAATTGAGAAGGTACAGCCGCTGAATAGGTGGCGCCATGCCATTGTCTGTGTAAAAAGTCGGACTGACCAGAACACAGACGCGTGGCAGCACCTTACCAATTTCATTACATCTACGAGAAAGGACTTTAGAAATTGTCCCGTCAATTTTATTAGTAATTATTATTAAGTATACCTAATTACTAATGAAATTCTCCATTCATCATACAACATTCCTAATAATCGTTTTTATCAATAATAAAAATAATAACTTTTAGTTACTAATAAATTGTGTTCCTTATTTACTATTTAATCATGTAATCATTTTGTATTTAAGATTGTATCCATGTATTCACCTAAACATACTTATACGTATACTTGTAATTTACAATAAATATCCTTTAATAATAATTGTGTTCTTTTTTCTTTACAGTTACACAACCCTCCATAGCAAGCTATGATTTATTGAAATGTTTATACTGTCAAATTGAAATACCTAAAAACCATTATCAATACCATTTGAGAACGAATTTGCATAAATCTAACTGTTTATTAAAATCTGAATTTGAGAACATTGATATCATTGCTACGGCATTTAAGAACAGAATAATAACATATCGAATTAATCCATCTGAGGAGTACCTCACACCAGAGGTATTCCTGATTGATAATCACAAACATGTTGAGAATTTAATTACTATTTGGCTTGTTAAACATAACTGTATTAAAGTGAATTTTGAGCTTTTTGCTCATTTTGTGCAGCCTAAGACCGGTGAGCAAAAGCTGAAATCATTTAATACAAAATATGAAACAGTTTATCATAGTACTGATATGAATGAATTTTATAATACTATTATTCATACATTTGAAAGAAAAGTTTCTGAATTCCAACACTGCGAATCTGGATGGACTTGTCTCTTTATTAATCATTTAGAAATTAATATTAATAAATACATTCCTTTAAGAGGTGGATCATATATAGAACTACCATACGTAATAAAATGCACTAAAAGTTGTATTAATATACAGAATAATGATAATCACTGCTTTCTCTGGAGTATTGTTGCAGCATTATTCCCACAAAAGAGAAATGTCTGCAGAATGAACTCATATCCTCATTATTCTAGTGTTTTACGTATAAATTCTATGAAATTCCCACCATCAAACATTGATATTAAAATTTTTGAAGAATTAAATCCTGACGTAAGTGTTAATATTTATGGTTTAGATACTAAAAATATTGTCACTGGTCCTTTATATATAACGAATAAAAGAAAGCGCTATCATGTGAATTTACTGTACATTGAGAAAAATGGTAATGGTCACTATTGCTTAATTAAAAACCTTTTACGACTAGTTAAACACCAAATTACTCGTCACAAAGGTAAAATGTATTTATGTGAATTATGCTTACAATGTTTTAAAAGTGAAATAAAATACAACTCCCATATGTGTAATAAAATATTAACTATACTACCAAAGAAAAATACAATATTAGAATTTAAAAATTATGAAAGGCAACAAAAAATAAACTTTGTTATATATGCAGACTTTGAAAGTCTTCTTTTAAACTGTAAGGAATCTTTAACAGAGCATACTCAAAATTACAAAGTTCACAAAGCTTCTTGTTTTGGATACTATATATGCTGTTCACATGACCGTAATTTAAATAAATATGTAACATATAGAGGACCGGATTGTGTTGAAATATTTATACAATATTTGTTAAAGGATATAGAGAATATTTATCATATATTATCAAAAGTACAACCTATGTCTTCTTTAACATTGGATCAAGAAAATGATTTCAAAAATGCAACTATATGTTATATTTGCAAACAATTACTATTTGATGACAAAGTGAGAGATCATGACCATATAACATCACAATACCGTGGTGCTGCACACTCTCATTGCAATTTAATGCATAGGTTGTGCCCATTTGTGCCAGTAATTTTTCATAACTTAGCAGGTTATGATTGCCATCTTTTTATCAAAGAGCTTGCAAAGTATGAAGGTTATTTTAAAATTATACCCCAAACCAAAGAAAAATATATGTCTATTACTAAAGTTGTACCTAACAAGTACTCATCACATCCAGCACAGATTAAATTTATAGATTCCTTTCAGTTTCTTAGCACAAGTTTGGATACGTTAGCCAAAAGTTTAAGTGACAATGATTTTATTAATTTAACACATGAATTTCAGGATACAAGCTTTTTAAAATTGTTGTGTCAAAAAGGCATTTACCCTTATGATTATATGGATTCTTTCTCGAAATACGAAGAAAATAATCTACCTTCTAAAGAATGTTTTTACAATAGTTTGAAAGATGAACATATTACTGATGCTGAATACACACATGCACAAAACATATGGCGAAGTTTTAAAATTGATTCTCTCGGTGAGTACACCGATTTGTATTTAAAAATTGATGTATTGTTACTCTGTGATATATTTGAAAACTTTAGATACACTTGTTTACGTCACTATAACCTTGATCCTGCTTATTATATCACTGCACCTAGCTTGAGCTGGGATGCAATGTTGATGTACACAAAAGTTCAGTTAGAATTAATACATGATTTAGAAATTTATGAGCTAATAGAAAAAGGAATACGTGGGGGCTTAGCACAATGTTCACTTCGTAACGCAAAAGCCAACAATAAGTATTTACTAAATTATAATGTTTCTAAGCCATCAACTTATTTGATCTATCTTGACTGCAATAATCTGTACGGCTATGCTATGATGAAAAAATTACCGATATCTAATTTCCGATTTTTGCCATATGATGAAATAGCTACATTTAATGTAACTAGTATACCAGACGATTCTGATTACGGATATATATTAGAAGTTGATTTAGTTTATCCAGACAATTTACATAAATATCACAGTGATTTACCGTTTGCAGCAGAAAAATTTACTCCCCCTGGAAGCAAATTCAAAAAATTAATTGCGAACTTGTATGATAAACATAAATATGTCATACATTACGTTCATTTAAAAGAATGCATTAAAAATGGACTTATTTTAAAAAAAATTCATCGTATACTAACTTTTAGACAGGAAAACTTTTTACAAAAATATATTAACTTAAATACACAATTGCGTCAAGCTTCATCATCATCCTTTGAGAAAAGTTTTTTTAAACTATTAAATAATGCGATATTTGGTAAAACTATAGAAAATAGACGAAAGCAGGTTAATATTAAATTAGCATCAAGATGGACTGATACAAACAATATAACAAACAAATTTCTTAGTGCAGCGAATTTAATTGCTAAACCTAATTTGAAAAATGTTACCATATTTTCAGAAAACTTTGTTGCTATTCATTTAGGGCCTGAAAAGGTATGTCTTGATAGACCTATCTACATAGGATTTACGGTTTTAGAATATGCAAAACAACATTTGTACAAATTTCATTATGATTTTATCAAACAAAAATATAAAAACAATGTTAGATTATGCTATACAGACACTGATAGTCTACTTTACTTCATAAAGACTCCGGATGTATATAATGACATAAAAGAAAATCTATCAATGTTTGATACCAGTAATTTTAATGATATTAATAACCGTTGCAATATGCCTAGAGTAAATGCACAAATACCTGGTTTATTTAAAGATGAACTAGGTGGTGATATCATTACAGAATTCACTGGTCTTAGAGCAAAGCTTTACTGTATAAACAGTTTGAATGCTCAAATTAAAAAAGCAAAGGGTGTAACCAAGGCCGTAACACAGAGATTACGATTATGTAATTATAATAAAGCATTATTGGGTGACAAAAAGTTGAAATGTAAAATGAACACCATAAAATCAATAAAGCATGTACTATTTTCTCAAGAGGTAAATAAATTAGTTTTAGATAAAAATGATGATAAGAGACAAGTCCTACTAAACAAAGTAGATACATTACCCTGGGGCCACTGTGCCATGATATTTTAAGATAATATGTTTGTACGTTATTGACTGTCATCAATAAGTTTTGTATTAAGTCTACTTTGTATCATTTAGATTTTAAAAAAATGATTTGTTTGTACTTTAATTATAAGATATTTTTAATTATATATTATATATGTGTAACTCTAAAATAAAATAAAATAAAAAATCGTGTTGAGTACAATTATGATGTTTCCTTTTTTATTTAGATCATTAAAAAGTCCTGGTGAGAAAAAAATGTCCCATCCTGAATTAAATGAATACCTACATTATTCATCCGGTAGCACAAAGTATATATTTATTAAATATACCTATTGTTCGTACCTATACGTTAATTTAGATATAAATATTGAGGTTACCCATTTATTACAGCAATATGCAGAATGAAGTTGATCAAGCAACCCATATCCCTGAAAGTTAATAATATAAATTTCAATGAATCTGCTCAGCAAATCAGACATAGTGCTTTACTACCTAACACGATTCGTTGTGTTATATGTGGTCCTTCAAACTGTGGTAAAACAAACGTAATGATTAGTTTGCTGCTCCATAAAAATGGTTTAAAATTTAGAAATCTTTATCTTTATTCAAAAACAAGTTTTCAGTCAAAATATCGTTTCTTAAGCGATGTCTTAGAAAGAGTGCCTCAAATAAAATTCTATGAGTTCAATAATGAAAAAGACGTTATACCTCCGAGTGAAGCTTTAACAAACTCTGTATTTATTTTTGATGATGTTGCATGTGAAAATCAAATTAATATCCGCAATTATTTCTGTATGGGTAGGCATAAACAAATTGATTGCTTCTACTTATCACAGACATATTCAAAAATTCCTAAACAATTGTTACGTGATAATGTTAATTTTCTTATAATTTTTAAACAAGATGATGTGAACTTAAAACATATTTATGAAGAACATGTTAGCTCTGATTTACTGTGGAATCAATTTAAAGATATTTGTAAAATGATTTGGAAAACTCCTTACAATTTTTTGATCATTAACCATGAGTGCACAATTAATAATGGTAGATACAGACAAAATTTTGACACCTTCTTTTACTTTGAATGATGTTACATGTTATTTATAAAGGAATGTCAAAGAATACAGTTTAGTGCAAATCTATCCTTACTTGAATTCACTTGTTATAAAGAAGATATGGAGAAAAATATTAAAAAAGAATTAATGAAGTCTGTTGACTCAATAAAAACTAAAATAAAACAAATGAAAAATCAGGAACATGAAATCAAGTTATCGGTAGATAAAATCTTTAAACCTGTTTCGGAACCTCTTAATTACCTTGTGAGATCTAAAAAATATTCAGAAAGTGATAGAAAGCTAGAAAATGATATATCCACAAATTCAATGTCAATTGAGCCAGACGAAAATACTTCAAGTTCTTCAACTAAGAGTCACGATTTCCATGATGCTGTAATAGATTCTGTAAGCACTCCTAAAAAGGAAAAACCAAATGACATAGAAACGTCTTTGGAAAGTGAAAATATTTATGATATTTACGATGGAGTCAATGTGCCTTTTGGAATAAGGTCCCAAAACAAATCTTTTATGATGGGCAATGAAGTAGTTTTATTTTCCAAAAATGATAGCTTAGACAACGACAGCACGTTTGTGGTTAAAATTGGTGGCAAGATTTATAATTTAACCCGAGGGCTCAAAGAACTTTTATTTCGAAGAAAACCCGATTTAAAGTTAATAACAAAAACAGATAAGCTTGTATATAAAGATATGTTAATTCACACTAACGCTCATAAGAGAGATTATAATCCTAGCGGTCAGTTAAGAGGTGATAAAGGAACTAAATATCGTCATATAATAAAGCCATTATTTAGCGAGACTTTAATAGAAAAAAAACAAAGTAAACTTGGAGGTAGCTTGCCAAAGCTTAAAAAATATAAAATAGATACTGACTTGGTATATTGGGATGATCCTAATGAATTAGTTGAGAGATTACAATTATTGATAGCTTCAAGAGACGCAGGCAACACCAATCATGATAATGAAATTTTATCAATAATAGAAGAATTAAAAGAAGCTAACATAATTAAAGAATAAATACTGCTAACAAACAGGTTTTAATTTAGTATCACTAAATCATCAGTTATGATATTAACTAAATATTCTAAAATTTGTTTATTTTAATAACATGATAACGTAAAACAATTATTAGTAAGAAAATAGTGGTAAAAAATTTTCATAAACCATAAAATTACTAAATATGAGTAAAGCTGATATAGTAAATGAAATTCATAAGAATGCAAGGGTGAACTTTCCACGAAGAAGTGTTATTATGAAAGATATCGATGATTTATGGCAGGCAGATCTAATTGATATGCAATCATTATCTAAAGAAAATAAAAATTGTAGATTTATTCTCACAGTTATTGATACATTTTCAAAATATGCTTGGGCATCCCCCCTGAAAAATAAGAATAAATATGACGTATGTGACACTTTTAAGAGATTGTTGAATGAGGGTCGAAGACCTAAAAATCTACAAACTGATAACGGTACAGAATTTTATAATGATATATTCCAAAAACTTATGAAATCTTATAACATTAATCATTACTCAACTTTTTCTACGAAAAAAGCTTCCATAGTTGAAAGATTTATCAGAACATTAAAATCAAAACTATATAAAGAATTTAGTTTAAAAGGTAACTACAATTGGATTGATAACACTCTCAAAAATGTAATTTATGAATACAATCACACTCATCATCGAACAATTGATGAAATGCCTGCAAAAGTGAATAGTACAAATAAAAAATGCATATTAAACCGATATGAGAATAATGTAAAAAAAAAAAATAGTATAAAAAACATGTTTAAAGTAGGAGATTACGTGCGTATTAGTAAGTACAAAGGAACATTTGAAAAAGGGTATACACCTAATTGGTCAACAGAAATATTTAAAATTCGCAAAATACAAAGAACAATTCCAGTCACTTATTTAATTGAGGATACGATTAGAGGTCAGCCAATTTTAGGAGCATTTTATGCACAAGAGCTTCAACAAACAAAACATCCAGATATATATTTAGTTGAAAAAGTTATTAAAAAGAAAGGTACTAAAGTCTTCGTAAAATGGCTAGGTTTGCCTTCTTCTGAAAATAGCTGGATTGAGAAGTCAAATGTTCTATGATATTCACTAAACTCATGAAGTTTGACAAGTATTGGACTCATTTGTATTTTGATAGCTATTTAATAAGTATTTAATCCTAAATTTATCAGTCTTATTATGTGTATTCAAGAGAGTAGTCTTCTCAATTGGGTTATAAACCATTTACCATTTGAATTACATTTACCCGGATACAACTATTGTGGGCCTGGTACAAAATTAACTAAGCGTCTTGAACGTGGAGATAAAGGTGTGAATAAATTAGACGAATATTGCAAAGAACACGATATTGCATATCACAAGTCGTCTAAGTTAAAGGATCGACACAAGGCAGATTTAGTTTTGTACAAAATGGCGAGAAAGCGCGTATTTGCCCCTGATTCGGATATGGGTGAAAAAATCGCAGCGCACTTAGTTAGTAATGTTATGTTAGGGAAAATTAAAACAGGTTCTGGTTTTAAAACATGCAATCAAAAGATTGTGAAAAAATCTGAACCTGAAAAAAATCTTAAAAAGAAATTTAAAAATATAGTTACTCTTGCGAAAAAACATATGAAGAAAATAAAACCAAAGAGCAAGAAAGTGGCAATAGAATTAGCAATGGCGGCAGCTCGAGACTTAGCTGAAAATTCATCCATTAAACTACCTCGTGTTATTGCTATACCAAAAACTGGAGGAGTATTACCTCTTATTCCTATTTTTGCGGGATTGTCAGCCGCAGGCGCTTTAGCAGGCGGTGCAGCTGGTATTGCAAAGACCATAAATGAGTTTAAGATGGGCAAAAAACTGTACGAGGAATCAAAAAGACATAATGAAAAAATGGAGGCTCTATGCATCGGAAAAGGGCTACAGCTTAAACCGCATAAAGGTGGACTTGGAATTTTTGTATCGAAGGCAAAAAAAAACTAATAAATCGGCTACCCAACCGCGCCTTGACTAACTTGGATATTATGAAGTATGGAATTAGTATTCCTTATTTTAGAGGTGTTTTTATGAGAGATGAGCTCCCTGCTTACCCCTTTAAACACGAATGTGGAGTTATTAATTTAGATAGTTCTAAAAATCCTGGTTCTCATTGGGTAGCCTATGCAAAATGTAATAAATATATTGAATATTTCGATAGTTACGGAAATCTTAAGCCCCCTAAAGAATTTATAAAATATGTTGGCTCGAAAATCAATTATAATCATGAAAATGTACAGGGTAATCACCCTTTTAATTGTGGACATCTTTGTTTAAAATTTCTAATGAAGTTTTGGAATAGGGATAAAATAAAATAGACAAGCATATAAAAAAGTGTTCAGTATGCAAATATGTCTATAACAGTAACGATCTCGGGTAATAAATCTGAACTAGAATCGTATTTTCAACAACCTCTAAATTTATCTGGAAAATATGAGTGTGGTTTGCTATATTATTCAGTGCTTAACTCGGAATCAAGTACGTGTTTAAATAATAACAAAACTCCCTCTGTGATTAAAATTGAATGTGATTTAATATATGGATCCTACACTAACGGAATACCAACTCATATTATTCATGAATTTGTACCTAATCCTGCTGCAGGTCATCAGTACATAGAAACACCGCAGACTGTTATTTACTTCCCAGTGAATAAAAATATAATCTCATCGATATCTATTAAAATCGTTGATCAGTTTGGTTTTTGCATTAATTCTATAGAACATATTCAACTACGTCTCCATTTGAGAAAAACAATATGATATTATATAATATAATCCCTACAGAAAAAGTAAAGGGCCTTATTACTTCTACAACCACTAAAGAGTATAGACGTAAGAGAAAAGTGAAAAAATTGACTAAACCGAATATAGATTTCCTTAAAGCTTTAGGATTTAAAACATGAATATACTACAGATTAATGAATTGCCGCACTTCGATACTTCCATCGAAAGTTACGAAGTACATTCTTACAATCCTTATAATAATTGCTTTAGGGAAAATGATGAAATTAGAATTCCCATACACCAGCAAGACATATACGTGTTACCATCAGCTAGTTCAATTTATATTGAAGGGCAAGCTAAGCTAATCGGCAAAGATGGAAAACCGATTGAAAAGGCTGTTTCTTTTACTAATAACCCTATTATGTTCTTATTTCAAGACATCCGGTATGAAATAAATGGTATTGAAATAGATCGTATAAAAAATTCTGGAATAACGTCAACAATAAAATCATACGTTTCATTAAACCAAGCAGAAAACAAAGTGGCTGCCTTATGGGGTTGGAATATAACTGGATTTAAAAATGATGGTCACTTTAGTGCTGTAATACCGTTAAATAAAATTTTAGGATTTGCGGAAGATTACAATAAGATTGTGATTAATTGTAAACATGAGCTTATATTGAACAGAAGTAACTCTAACTTAAACAGTGTCATGCTCACTGAAGATATTACCCATTTCCAAATCAATATAGAAAGGATGCAATGGAGAGTGCCTCACATAAAAGTATCTGATCGGGAACGACTAACACTTTTAAAACATTTAGAAAGAGATAAATCTATTCAAATGGCATTTAGAAATTGGGATTTGTATGAGTATCCTTTACTACCTCAAACCACAAAGCATTCATGGTCGGTTAAAACTGCATCACAATTAGAAAAGCCTAGATATGTTATTTTTTGTTTACAAACGAATAGAAAAAATAATAAATTGAAAGACAGTTCACTGTTCGATCATTGTGAAGTAACGAACGTAACTCTCTTTTTAAATTCACAATATTATCCATATGAACCATTGAGTTTAAAATTTTCTGAGAGTAAGTATAATATATTATATGAAATGTATGCCAAATTTCGCCAGTCGTATTACAACTGTCCGATCGACCCTTTGCTCAGTCTAAGGGATTTTAAAGAAAAAGCTCCTCTGTTTGTCATCGATTGCTCAAGGCAAAACGATAGTATAAAATCAGGTCCAGTAGACGTACGATTGGAAATTGAATGTTCAGCATCTATACCGGATAATACTGCTGCATATTGTTTAATAATAAACGATCGACTTGTGGAATACAAACCTCTGAGCAATATAGTGCGGAGGTTATCATGACCGCTATTGTAGACGTTCAAGGCTTTAAGACAGAAGCAAATGAATTTATAATAAAAGAGATTGCTATATATTGTAATAAAAAACTGCAAGTGTTTTTAATAAGCCCACCATTCCCTTATTATAATTTGACAAAACAAGAAAGAAGGCAAGTTGCATGGATTGAGCGTAACCGGAAGATTTACTGGAGTGAAGGATTTGTACCATATTCAAATTATCAGCATTTAATTTTAAATGTTTTAAGAGATAAGTGTATATATACCAAAGGTAATGAAAAAGTGTTATGGTTAAAAGGAATTTTAGATAATAGCAATAAGAGGATAATTAATTTAGAAGATAAAAGTTGTCCTAGTTTATTAAGCCTTCATGATCGGTATAAACATTCTGAAGATTTTTATAGTTGTATTTATCATGACTCAATATGTGCTATGAAAAATGTTTTATGTTTAAAGAAGTGGTGTTTTGAGAATAAATTGTTTTATTGAGACAAATACATTTTTTATTACTTTCCTACCCTCTAAAAGATATTTATAAACTGCTTGTAACTATTATGAGAATTCATTACAATCTCATAAGTGTAACAATTAACAACACAGTAAGAAAAAATACACAAAACCCTTATTATTTTGTTTAAAGTTCTACTATTAACATTATGTTGAAAAATAACAAGAAAAAATTAAAGAAATTTATTGAAGTTCCTATTCGAGGATGGGATGAATGTGGTCTTCACTCATTATCGGCATCGAAGAACCAAAGAACAACTACTTCATCGTTATGTGATCGTGATGATCAATTATTCCAACCTCAATATCCTGACTATAGCTGTAAATCAGGACGATTGATAACTTTCTCAGACTGGCCTCAACAAATGCGCCAGAAACCGGATGATTTGGTAGAAGCTGGTTTTTTTTACGTTGGTCGGGGTGATATAACTCTATGTTTTCATTGTGGTGGGGTTTTAAAAGATTGGGAAGATGATGATGACCCATGGCAACAACATGCTCAGTGGTATAGTCAGTGTGCTTACGTAAAATACTATTTGAACTTAAAAACTGTCCATTCAGTAATTGAGAAATTATTAATGTCTTTCTTAACAGTTTAATTTTGAATTAATAAATAAAAAGATTCAGAAGGAGAGTTAACTAGGTGTTGCGATCTTGATTTGTTTGTTGCATAAGTAATGATGGTGATTATTGTGGGTTCCTAGATCTTTCTTTAAAGATCTAGGAACACCAATAATCACCTACTCAAATAAAATACAAAAATCCTGATATAAATTATTTTATATAAACGGAAAACAACTAAATTAATTTATTTTGAATTCGAGGCAAGATTCAATCCCGCTGCTTTTTAACTAAGCGTGGTAGATAATCATCATATTATTAAAATTGTAATTTACTATTAAATACAATAGATGGCGTTATAATCTCATGCAAAGTATACGGATAAGTAGATTGTCTTGGCATCAATCACCATATAAAACTAACAACTATGCAATACTTACATTCAACAAACTCTTATGTGCGTCCGCCACCGCCCTCATTAGTAGACTAGAAGCGGGCGCCGACACCCTCGGCCTGGGACGCACTCTCACTACACTCGCACACGACGAACGTGCCGGACGTTTTTCTAACACAGACACTCTGTAACGAAAAGAAAAGAAACATAGTTACTGATAAATGGATGTAGTAGTACCTACAGGTAGGCAGTGCACAAAAGAGGGAAAGATAGTACGAGTATGTGTATCAACATACAATACCATGTCTATGCATGCTATATATTTCAGTGCATGAGTACCGAAAACTCTTTTTTCTTACCAGAGTAGTCTAGAATGCGGTAGTCAATTATTTAAACAAATATTTAACAGTAAAACTAAAACTTACCTAGAAGTAAGTTTCTTAAATCCAGAATCCGATGACTTATCCGAGTTTCCATCATCAGAAACAGAACATCTTTTCGAAGGTTCAGGCATATCTCCCAAACGACTTTTAGCTGACTTTTGAACACGAATTTCTGGCTCACGATCAGGTGTAAATCTGAAAAAATGTAGGTTTTAAATCTATGTAAACGAAATGTATACATAGATTCACGCACAAATGCCAATTTTTTAATACACTTATGCTAATTGAATATATTATATTACCGTCCGTACGAGTACCAAATTATATTTTGCTAATTGAAATTTTCTTTTCATAACATGTCGCAATTTTTTGCCCATTTTATGTCAATGAGGAAACGTAAACTACCTGTTACCAATATCAGACAATAATGCACTGTAAATTATTAGAAACTAATTTCTTTATGATTACTTCTCAGCCCCTTCGGAGCAAAATGTACAAAACGAAAAATGTACACGACACGCAAAATGTACAATTCTCAAAATGAACACTACTCGCAAAATGTACAATTCTCAAAATGTACAAGTAAAGCTAAATTCACACACGAGGTGTTTTACTGTTTTGTATAACTTGTTATAGCAAGAACCGAAACAAACACACAGTGCTTTTTGATGCTTGGCTCGGACCAACCTACCTACCAGGGACAAGCCTCAATAGGTTTGGTTAGATAAATTACGTAACTTTTTTTTTAATTCAGTTGTTTTACCACGAAAGGTGTCTACAGAGACGGTTTAAATTTATTTATATGATACTAGGTTATCACATGCATGCAGAAAGTTTTTTATGAGTAGGAGTATCCAATCTAGTAGGAGTTTTAACCTCCTGCAAGCTTCTGCAAGCCTAGTACTTTTACCGTAATAACCGTGCGGGTCCGCTCTTAAAAATAGTAAAGTTCTTGGAGTCAGCACATGCCAGCTACCTACGCGGGACATTGTGTGGCGAGCATTGCGCTTAATTGAAATAGGCCTCCGCATGTAACGCAGGTTTATAATTATGATGTCAATTAGACTTATAATTAACAAACATAATAAAAAAATCCTAAATAGTTAAACACAAAAAAAACATTCCCTGCGGTATTAGTGTTTTTAAAGTGTCATCGATCGTTACTGCTGTGAAAAAGGCTTTAGCTTTACTTGTACATTTTGAGAATTGTACATTTTGCGATTAGTGTTCATTTTGAGAATTGTACATTTTGCTTGTTGTGTACATTTTGCGTTTTGTACATTCTGCTCCGAAGGGTTCTCAGCCTATAATTATCTTAACGAGAATCGCTTAGGTACTTATGCCCTTAATGAATAGATAAGTACATACTTAACAAATATTACGACAAACCAATACCTATTCCTATTTGATCGCATAATAATCATTTAAACATAACGTAACTTAAGAAAACAGTTTAAATGATAATCAATTTTAAGTTTGAGGTAGGAGTCGAACCTGCATATCGCGTCGTCAGTTTTTATTTGAAATACTTTTATTACGGAAAACAAGTTTTTATATCTACCTTCATTTATAAAGGAGAGCAAGAGACAGAAAACAGAGTAGAAGAAAAATAAATGTATCTCATTACATTTTTTACATTAGCAGTAAGTTAGCAGAAGATTAAAGCATATTAATGTATTACTCATGCATATTTTGGATTATAAAAATAAATATCTAGCAAACAGCTATTCACTCCTGTGTAGAGAAATTTAAGACTTGGGCAAACAACGGACATAAAACTTTTAACTTTACAACTGAGGAGATTGAGAGATTGACAACAAAAAGTAGAAAAATGGCTGAGTCCATATTAATTACTTGACGAACTACAGACACTTAACTTGTAATTAAGGGATTTTTGTCCTCAACCAAAAGTCCATCATCTGCACATACTTTAAACATATTTAGCCTGTATATGTAACATAACTTAAACATAATAAATAATGTTGTTGATATTTATTCTTACTACCTCAAATTGGCAATTTATTAACAACCTTTCAGGGCTCTCAGATTTTTTCTTTTCTTTGACTTCTTGAACTACTTTCGACTCTTCTCTGGCCCCCAGCCTTTCTCTCACTGGTCTTTTTGGGAGTTTTAGTTCGATCTGTGGTAAAGCTGCTGTTAAATCACTGGACGGTTCTAAAGTGACTTCTACGGGATTCTGTGTGGGTAGGATAAGGGGAGGCGTGGGGGATTTTGGTACCTCGGTGGAAGGGTTTTCTATTATGGGTGTTTGTTGTGATATTTCCTGAAATAGATAAAGAAAAATTAATTGATACCAAATCAAAGCAACATATTGAAAAAAAAATTGTTTTAAAGGCCTGCAACAGGTTTACTTCAGGATGATTGCTCACTCACAATTTTATTATAAGTTTAATATCATTGCCAATCTTTTTAAATTATTACCAGACCTTTAGTGTCCCTCCTAATATTGGTGTATCCACATAATTATTTTAATATAAATCAAATCAATACAAAATTAGCTTACCTGAAAAACATCTTCAGCAAAATCATTCATAAGTTCCTCAGCTTCAGTTCTTATATTAAGAAAATCTTCATCATCAGACATAGAATCAAGCTGTTCAGCTAATTTCTGTTTCAAGCCCTGTATCTTAGCTTCAATTTGAGTCATCTCTTTGATCTGATCCTCTTTAGGATCACTACTAACTGATAGCACAGTATCTTGACTATTTTCTGGTTCAGGCTGAGATGAAATAGTAGCTGGATCAATTATTGGCAATGTGGGTCTTTTTAATTCTTTGACAACAGGTTTTTTCTCTACTATGGCAACTTCCACAGGTGCATCTAAAGTTATACCATGATTTTTCAAAATCTGTCCAGCAAATACATCAGTAATTGACGGCTCAGATTCTTTCTCCATATTCATAAGTAACGGAGGAATATTAGGTCTTATCATCTCATGATGTTTACTCTTTTTCTTAGTTTTATGAATTTTCTTGTCTTCTTTTTTACGTGAAAGCTTATCTTTGTCTTTCTTTTTTGCTTTTTTAATAACACTCTTCTTTTGTTTGTCTTTAGATTTTTTCTCTTTAGATTTACGATCTTTAGATGTTGATCTCTCTTTGCTTTTGTCATGTTCTGCTATTTCTGCAAAAAAATTAAATATTGTAGCTTGTATAATAAATACTAACAATAAAAATAATTAATTAAGGTTCAAAACCTTTTTATTAGCATTAGAACCATAATAATAATATGTAGTAACCTTTTTATTTTTAGATCTTAATTACTTATAGTAATTAACATAATATCATATTTTGATTTTACAATGCTAATATTTACCAAATTATCTCTTTACTAATGAGTTGAATAACTTATTAAGATAATATAAACTGTTTAACTAATTCAATACAAAAATTATCTAGTGACAGAGTAAAAATATAGGCCTCAATAACTATCCATGTCATCCCTAGAAGTAAAATTCAGCTAAAGGACTGATACTATACTGTCAAATATTCTAGCAAAGAAATAAAACTTTTTTTAAATCTTTCATTTTATTTAGAGGCATTTACCTAACAAAGGTATGCCAGCCTTACCCAGTTTTATGTAGCCTAGTTATCTTCAATGTACAGAGTACAGTCTACAGTGTAAATCGCGGCTTCCAGGATAAATAACAAAATACTTAGCATTTTTCTAACCCTTATGATATTATGATTATTATCTATACTAATATTAGAAAGAGGTAAAGTTTGTGCGATTGTGAACTTGTAGGGGGTAATCTCTGGATCTAATGAACTGATTTTAAAAAGTCTTTCTTTGTTGAATAGTCCATTTATCGGGGAGTGTCATAAGCTATATAGTATCGCGCTATGACTAATAGGAGTGGAGCAGTAATGAAATATGTTTGAAAAAGTGACACATTTTGTTCGCGGCCTAACGAAGTGGGCACAGATCAGCTAGTAAATAATAAAGTAAACAATAATATTTACCATTTGAGTAAAGCTTACTGAGGGCCGGGGTAGCAACAGTAACTTCTTGCAACTTCTTAAGTACTTGATGGAGCCAATTCACAAAGAGTTCAGTGTTATCCCCAAGGAACAGTTGCAGGTCATCTTCCATTTGTGCTCTGGTACGCTTATTGGCTACCATTACCATCACATAATCAGGTAACTCATCATCTGTCAAATTTAAAACATTACTCTATTTAAAATCTTAACTGAACACAGTAAAATAAGGCTCATAGTGATACAAAAATCGAAGGCCACAGACACTCTGATTAAATAATTAATTACTAATACAACACAATCCAAAATTGTTATAAATTTAATAAATTGTAATTTAACTTTTATTTAATAAAAAATTTGAAAGAAGTGCTCTATTTAAATTTGAGCATTGTCAATAATATCTATTTCATTAAGTAAATCATTGTTTTTTTTTTCATGTTCATGTTTCTATAAACTTCTTCTGACTAAGAACTCAAGAAATCCCTTGTCTGTCTTTATGTCCCATCTATTATGTAAGCTATCATTTTTAGAAAGGGATAAAACTCATACGGCCTTATTACAAAATACGGTCTAACTATAAACCACGATTTATTACGTCACAAAACCACTGTTTTTGAAATTTGTTATTGCAAAATCAGTCTTAACTCTAAAGTGTTAAAACTGATTTCGTATTAACAAATACAAAATCATAAATTTGTTAATACAAAATCAGTTTAAACACTTTAGCGTTAAGACTGATTTTGCAATAACAAATTTCAAAAACAGTGGTTTTGTGACGTAATAAATCGTGGTTTATAGTTAGACCGTATTTTGTAATAAGGCCGATATAGTTTTTGGCATGAAATTCTATTCTGTAAATAACAATTGCTTCCCTGCCTGTTTGAAGTAACTGAGAAAAGGAATAGTTTGCTTTATTGCATACACTAGGATTAAACAGATTTCTATTATTGAATGTTAGCTTAGTTTTTGAAAAATACCAGAGGATTAATTTCTATTAATTGTAGTCATTACTAGTCCAAATTACTGTGTTCTAGAGAGTTATAATTTGATACTAAGTGAGTATACATGTCTTAGCTAAAGTATACATAATTTTACTAACTTATTGTGTTTGTTTTAATTATAAATGTTTATAAACATTTTCATAAAACTTTAGAGGGCTTAGTTTTTAACTCATTGCATAATATACATACATATTATGGTAACTGTACACATATTAATTTAACCATTCTAATGTTTTAAGTGGAAAAAAAAATATACTTACCAACATAACATCCTAATTCGGTCAACTTGGCCTTGATAGCAGACTGAAAGTAAAACAAATTGAGATCAATAAATATACCATGCTTGTCACCACACAAAACTGGTCAACTTAAATATGATTTTGATGTATGATTCTACTACATAATATAACCAGAAA
Source organism: Schrankia costaestrigalis (assembly GCA_905475405.1). Lineage (NCBI taxonomy): Eukaryota > Metazoa > Arthropoda > Insecta > Lepidoptera > Erebidae > Schrankia > Schrankia costaestrigalis. The sequence goes on along the minus strand of FR997840.1, from coordinate 12,845,844 downwards.
ATTAGCACATATGTAGCTAAAGGTTGGGTTTAAGTTTTTCGCTTTATTTTATGTATTTACAGTAATATTTACCCGCATCTTTTGGCCAATTTCGCTGCCGACGACATCCATCTTTTTCTGCAAATTGTACACGACACTTCACAACTAAAGTATTTTATTTTATTTCACACCTTACACGAAACAATTAGTATATTATTTTGTACATTTTGAATCAACACATCATAATATAATTAAACAGTTACGGACACAAATAAAATCCACACAACACATACAAGCAAAATAAAACTCTAATCCAATTTATTATTGACAGACCGACGAACTATCAAAGTGATGTGACGTTACTGACAAGCTATCAATGACATTGACAGTCCACCACGCTAAAAGAACGACAAAAAATAAAGGAGCCGTTTTTTACTTTTGACTTTAATGCGCACACAAATATTAAATGGTTTTATTTTTTTAATACTGCAAAGAGCGTTATATAAGATTTCACCACAAGCAGTGACGTCTGAAGACGAACTACCCGGGTATACCACCTGTAATGTAACAAGGAACTTCTCCCACTACCTCGACAAAACAAGCAGTGGGGCGAGTGCCGCGGCGCCCCGCCCTCATCTGTTTGTAGCGTCAGCATGTAAATAGTCTAAAAATACTCAATTTTTGACTCAAACCGAGGTGTAATACCGATACACCGTACGGCATGTGGGGCTATTTGGAAGCTCATCTTTGTAACTTTTTGTTAATAAATATTTTTTCATTTTCATTTAAACGCGTCAACTAAAGTTGTTTGGCCGTGTACTGTAGATATATTTTGTAATAAATGTTTTTCGTAGTTAGATATTAATAATTTGTATAATAGAAAACCTCTATTGGCATTGAGGATTAACTGCGTTTGCTTCACCATGTAAATGACCGATTTAATGATCTTTAGTTAAAAATAATTGTAACAAAACAGCATTACAAAGAAAAAAGTAAATACGGTCGTGCGTGATCGGGGCGTTAACTCTTGCACTAGCCACAATTTCTCTAAGAAGAGAATAAGTTATATCAATGACTATTTATAACGCAAAATTAGTAGGGTCATAATATTTTAAAGTTATTCATACGAATTTTTTCCAAAAAAATTATATTTAGTCTCTTCAGATAATTTGACAACGGTAACAAATTTTCTTGCTACCCTCACTGGTTAAAAAATTATAACTAAAACGAATTTTTATTAAAGTCTCAACCTCATCAGGTAGGCTATTAAAAAGTATAGATATATTATCATTTTTAATAGTTAATAATATTCAACAAACTATCTTTAAGGCACTTCAGCAGGGGCTTAGTAATAATAATTGACTTTAGTGAGGGTTTCGTTTCTTAGAAGCATTCTATAAACAAAAGTACCTAATCCTTTTATCTAGAAATTAAATATTCCCATTATAAAACAGATATATTTATATGCAGATAAACAATGATCCTTTTAAAAAAATAATTGACAACCACTAAGCCGCAAAGACACGTTTTCTTTTGTGCTACATTTAAAACAATAAAACAGGTAAGTAGATCAAAACAGACTTACAGGTAGGTATTATTAATATAGGCATTACAAAAGAAAATGTGTTCTTGCCGAAACTGCCCAAGCGGTATCTCTCTATAGATTACAGCCTGTCGCAGCATTGTGATATTTTCACCATGGGGTGGTTTATGACTCGTTTGTAATAATAAATAAAAGTATACGCAGCTATATTTTGTCGGATTACAACTGAAACTCCTTAAAAATGTATACACACCAAAATACACTTAAATATTACAAATACCTAGTTACATGTCTTTGCTCTTCAATTATACTTATTCGGTCTGCGCTTAGTTAGTTATTGTCTTTTTCAAAATATCTTTTTAAATATAAATTAAATGGCTCTTTTCGCCACATTAATCTAACTAGGTACAACCTATTGAATAGTAGAATAACTAAGTTTGTAGTACTTATGTAATTCGATGTAACAATAGTAAACACCGTGGCTAGCTGAGGAACATGATCTGGATAACAGACGAGTAAAGCTAGCCGTGTGGTGACAGAGTAAGAATACAATATGTCACCACCCCATCTCATCCCATGGGTGTCGTAGAAACCGATTATGGGACTATCTGTGATTATTACCTTTACATAGAAAGAAGGAAAACTTGAAATTATACCCAATACCAATCCGTCTGACCAGCGTGGTTTAGTAGGTCAAGTATCCCTCCTCCGTCATGCGAGTAGGCTCGTCCCTGCAGTGGGACATTAATGGGATGTTATGATGAAAGCTTGCCCTATAGTAATTGGTACCTAATCTCCTCGCATGGAAGTCAGCGATATCAGAATACTGCCAAAACGCAAAATACTGGTAAGTCGTAGTCTAACCTAGACGGATGTTGTCAAGTCTCATCATAGTCGTGTGACTTATCCAGCTAATGAAATCTTCTTCAAATTATCACTCTCCATCTTGCAGGTTGATTAAGTGCGCAAAGTGGTGGTACCTGCCTTGACGGGTATTACTGACCTATTTAATGCCTCTATACATTTACCCAGTACCTAAATGTTATTAACTTTCCCTTTTTCGTGGTAAGCAATCTTTCCAAAATAAAAAAAAGTCAGATTATAATACAATCAGTGCGAGTGCTTATTGTAAAATTAAGTACCTACCTATTGCATTCTAGGAAAAAGTACTAACAGGTAAAAGGATGACACGATACGTAGGTACCTAATTAACTTTTAATGCTACGCTTTATTATCCTTACGCTATGCTTTATTGTCCATTATTATTATCAAGTGAAAATATACGCTTTGCCTACTTTTGTTTACGGAATTATTCACTATGTTTAGAAAATAATTCATTCATTCATGTATTCATCTTAGCCAATTGACGTCCACTACAGGACATAGGCCTTCTCCAAATATTGCCACCTAGTGCGGTCCTGCGCCTCCCATCGGCTTCCCGCCGTCCTTACGAGGTCGTCGGTCCACCTAAAATAATGTTACCTAAAAATTACATATCATTTCGGAGTCATATTCGGTGATATATGACTCCGAACTGCCCATCCGTGTAGGAGATATGACCAAGGTATAACACCAAAGACAGCAAACTGTTGGTAAGCCCATAGTATCTAAAGTAGGTAGTACTATGACCATTTTGAGCTAATCCCCAAGCTTTCCTTAGCTTGGGGATCTTCTTTGGTTTAAGCTGCTAACTGATTTAAAGGTAAGATTGAAAATTATAGTTAACTGAAAGCGTGTACCTACATAGTTAGCGAAATTGCCATAGGTTGTGACAGCTAACTGATACGCTTTTAAAGGTAACTTAGGTAAAAAAAGTTATGTAGACATTTATTTAAAATAAAACAACTATCATACTAATTAAATTTTATAGGTAACTAACTATTATTCCAACAACCATTGATATCTTCATTTCTTACAATAGGTACTTATATTTATATCTAATTATTCGTAACAAAATAATAAATAATGAATAAATCAATTATGTACACATTACCTAGTCAATTCTTTTTCAAATAATACTTAAATTAATATGGCAAAATAATAAATTCATATATACAGTAAAATAATTAAATACTGTAAAATCTTAAAAATACCGCATGTAGGTACCTTACTTAGTCTATTTTAACTATTAGAAACTCTGTAGGTATTCTAGATTTTAGGTATCGTCATAATCAGTAGGTAAACTATTTTGGAAATGCATTTAAAAATAACAAATCACAGCACCATTAAACTAACTTTACCATGTTTAAAATAATATGATACTAATTACAATGGTTGTCACAATTAAGACTAGAGTAAAGTACTTTGGTTTAGATGATTTGGTAAAGTGTTTTACAATTTAATTCAATTAGATAAGTATCCTTCAAGTAATTTAAATAAATAAGATATAATTAAGGTATGTCTTATACCTACATGCAAATATTGAGAAATAAATTGTGATTGATATAAAAAAATGTACTTCGTTTTATAAATTTATTTTAGATTTCATTATTATGTTCGCTTTTCTTCAAAATAGCATGCGAAAGCGAAGAGAACTTTGATAAAATAGACGTAAGTAGGTACCTACTGAAAATCTGTTGATATTAGAACAATATCTAAGCACTTAATAGTTCTTTGGCCAAAAAATGGAATGTCAGTAATAATAATAAATAATACACAACTTTTTTTATACGACCATAACACATTCATAATTTATTCCTTACATTTAAAACGGAATATAGTACATTAAATCTACTTATATCTTGTCCAGAAATTTATAGATTATAAAGTCTTTTCACTTGAAAGTATTTGCTCCATGTGACAACTCTACAGTCCTTGATTAGCTTTTGGCGTTGTCTGATTGGTTAGAAGATAAACTGTCAAACTTGACGTTTGAGATTGAATGACATGACAAGTAGATACGCTCTAAACGAATATTATTACGAGAATATTAGACTTATGAGTGATAGAATTTATAATAATATTAAAGTAAATTTATTTAGTTAATTGATTAAACAAAACAATCTTCAAATTCCTGGATAAAACGTAGACTATAATGTTAAACACAACCTCTTGTCTTTCATTTATTTTTATTAATAGGGCGTGGAAGACTTGTCAAATCTATCACGTGATAGATTTTTGATGACGGAAATAACTTATAAATATGTATATAACCACATGTCGTTCGTTACAGGACGGATACGGAATTATTATTTTAAGAAAAATTCTTATAAAAATATATTTATAATATACGTAGGTACATTTAAAAGCTTTGTCCGTAAAATAAAAAATAAAAATAGTACACACAATTAATACTTTCTTTAGATCTGATAATTAAACGTAAATAATTCTCATCAGTCTATATTATTATAAAATTGTACTCGATACTCTATAAATTCAAAAAAATGCAAAAATATATTTGGTTTAAATTATCAATTATTATTATTATTATTATCTTTGGTACGTCTTAAAACAATCGACATGTCGTTATACATTTGTTTGTCTATCACTTCGCAAATCGTCAATTTGAAACCTAGTTAGCTTAGGTCCTAAACTCGTCTGGGAACCCGTTTTGTAAGGCCTAGGCTTGGTCGTTCTTAAATCTACGCTTTGACTACTAAACGACGTGTCAGGTTTGGCGCCAAGTCGTGGTTGTAACGTATGTCTTTGGAACTTTACACCGGTAGTCTTGGGGCCAAAGCTGACAGACTCGGTGGCAGGACCTTGAATAGGTCCCATACTATGAGATTCCAAAGGTCTAGGATTTATCTTCCGCCAGGGCTTGCCAGAGTTCCCCGAGGGTCTGCTCTCGACTCCCCCAGTGACACTTGGCTGAGCGCCGTTTGCGTGTTGTTGAAGCTGTATCCGTGACGCTCTTTCCATTTCTCTAAAAAGAATAAATTACTAGTTAATTGTTTTAAAATACATTAATTGTTACATGCTAACAGCAAAAGACAATAAACAATAAGGTGCATAATGCAATGAACGATGAAATTTAAGTGCACACATAACAGGCAGTGTAGTCACAGAGTTAACTAAAATCTATTCATGCGATTTGAACTCTACAAACAACATGACACAAAGACATGAAACAACTCGCTTCGGGAACAAGTTGAATAATCCCCCACCTTTAAAACTACTTATCAACTACTATCAACAGAAAATCTAACGTTCACCCGGATGTTTAAATACTTTTACTAGAAATATGGCTATTAAGACTTAAGTAGGCCAAGAGATCGACTTTTGCGTATTCGTCTTTGCCATAAGTTTATGCTCATAAACCTATTTAATTTGCTATTTCTTATCTAGTCTATCTATTTAATTTTTACATTTTGTATTTAACTGTCTTGAACTTGAAACGGACACTGCAGAAACTTTATTTCTCGACTGTGGTCAGTCACAATAGATTTTTTTTTCGTGAACAGTCTTATTTATTAATGATTTAATGCCTGGCACATCCCTAATTTTTTTATTTATGTAAAATAAAATAAATGTTACAAAAATAGATTTTATTTACGTAATTTTGTATTTACAAAAATTAAGGCGAGGTTTTTCTGAAGAGTCGTTCATGAATTCGTAGTGGTTAGGTAATTACACTGAGGGTATGTTAGTAGGTACCTAAATAAATACATAAACTACATCTCATTAAGCTTGTTAATAAATTTATTAGGTATACTTGGCAATCTTTAAATATATAAGTAATTCGTTATCACACGTTTATCAGTTGTCGTCTAGTGTCATGCTCTGCTTAGTTTGGGACTAAATGCTTTCTCACTAACCCCGTTACTCATAAACGCCTTTTAATTTTAATCACTGTTTAGATAGATTTTTCTAAGTAAAATCGTAAGAATTTAAGCTAATATTGGTTGGCTTAAATTCTTACAATTTTACTTAGATAAATCTCTTAAATTAATAATCTAATAATTATCTGTAATCTCTTAATTTCAGTCAATTGGGACTAAAATTTAAGAGGCGTTTATGAGTAATTCACAAATTCATTTGGTATTCTTATTCATACGCAGCGAATGTTCGACTTCTCTCCTACTTATCAAGGTATATTTGTTAGTATTTTTGTGTAACTAGCTGTCCAAGTTAGAAAACCTCGCCTTAAAACATAAATTCTACAAAAAACGTCACCATTGCCCAGTAGCGAGTTGTGTTAGGGATGATACCTTCACGGTCTGACATATGAGGCGAGAGCTGACGTGCGCTCCGTCTTCCTCACAGCTTGGCATGCGACGGGCGAGGAAGGATACGCACCGCTGGTGAGACCTGACAGCCGCGCTAGAGGGCAGCACAGAGCGGCCGCGTACGCCGCGCGGTACTGCGCGTTCATTATCACGTAGATGATCGGGTTTACGCATGCGCTCGCGTACAGGAGCAGGTAGCCAGCGATGTGGAATACTGGAACATATAATAAATATATGAATAAACAAGTTAAGAGTTTAAAACAAATATACCACAGACACAAACGCCTTATTAATTTTTGCTTGATGTTGTCAATCCTCAGTGTTTGTTAAGGCTACATGAGCTACCACTACGCCAATAATATTACTCTACATATTGGATCAGTGGCCTAGAAAAGGTTATAAAAACAGTAAATAAATAAAATAAAACTAAATAGCTCTACTAACCAGGGAAATGAACATGATTGTCAGCAACCTTCGCTATTGTAATAGGCAAATAGCAGACAAGGAATGACAAGAATATTGCCAGCACCATCTTTGTAATCCTCCATTCGTTGCGTCGAGCTTTCGTTTCTCTATTGTCTTTGATTGTAGACCTCTTTTCAGAACTGTTGAGGTTGCCGGGACTTGCACGCTGAGATCTCTGATGCTCACGCATACGCTGTTCTGAACTGCGAATTGATTAAACATTGTTTTAGAACTAAACTAAAAGAACAAAAGTCTTTCGAAAGTCTACTGAGGTCGATGCAACACGTATACGTCATAGTCAGGACGTGGAATACTCAAAATGCCAGAAGACATTGTTTATTAAGCAGATGATACATAATTATTTATTTTTAGATACAAACGTAAAAAAAAACACATATTTTTGACTAAATAAATGTTGTCATAAAACTCCCTACCAATTCGTTTGATCAACTTTAGTTTAACAGCAAGGTAGGTTTCCTTCTATTGAGGTCGCTTGAGGACGATATTCTGAGAGGATCTTCGGCCTCAATAACAACTAACTAACTATCATCGCTAGTCGCAAATTTACTGGCCTAAAATTCATATTATAGATACATCCAAAGAAACTAATATTTAAACATACCTGTGAACGACCCAGAATATTCTAGCGTAGCATATAAATATAAGAAGCGCAGGTACTATGAATGCTATCACGAATAGAGCTGTTTTCGCGGATCTTCCGTATTCATCTGGCATTATGGAGCACGTTCCTAACTCTGGATCGTAGTCGAATTTACCTAAAAAAGAAACATACAGTCTATGAATGGGTTTTAGTTCTGATTATAAAATGAGTTGATGTGGCCGCTGGGGTTTTAAATTGTCTCTTCTTTTGTGATTACTAATAACACTTCATTAGGAGTCTGCCCGTTCTGATACGTAATCGCAATGCAATGCCAGAGCAGTAAAATGAAGGCATTTTAATACTTTATTGCTTATCGATTTGGGACTAACTAGCTCGAGCAATTCAAAATCGCTTATGATGTTATGTGTAACAATAAGTTTAGCCAAAAATAAGCACACCGAGTAAATATTGAACTTGATTAACAACGTTCGGCTTGTTGCTCGATTTTAGCAGTCAACATGTAAATAACGATGGTAATGCCAACTTACCCCATACTCCAATAAGTGTAGGTATCTGCATACCGTACGAAAACATCCACGAGAACACGATCATAAGAGCGATGTTGTGCTTGCGATACACACGCGAATACCAACTGTGATGAGCTATCATTATGTACCTGGAAATGTAAATAAAGATCTTAAAATACAATTTTATAACGTGAACTGTCTGTATTTGCTGGTGTCAAATTAAGAAGAGAGATTAATAATATACCAAATATAAGTAGAAAAATTGGTAATGTGTCAAAACCTCTTACCAATTTTTTTAATTTTTTTATACAAATATAAACCTTTATTCATCCTACAAGCAGAAAAACTGCTTAGTAGTAGGTCAAAATGTAAGACATCTTCAAAGGCTTGAAGCTTAAAACTTAGTTCATTACTACTGCACGACCTTTACGGCAAAGTGGGTACATATTTCATGGCTGCAACACAGAATTTTTCGTTTTCGATCTAAGCTTACTGCTAATCTATTTGTTTGTTACAAATAGTAATCCTATTGTAACAAACAAATGTGTCAGAAGTAATATATTATTCACATAGTAAATCTAACATTCCTGCATAATATGTCGCTAGTATATTATATCACATAACAGTAACATAGCTCCCAGGAGCATGCTTACCTGTTCAAGGTTATGAGGGCGATACTCAGGAGAGATACTCCAACATTTCCATATCTCAAGAAAGGAACGAGCTTGCAAAGTACTCCCCCGTGGGACCACGTTCTAGTCCAGAAGCCGGATATGGCGAACGGTAGCACGATCGCGCAGAATAAGAAGTCCGCTATGCATAAACTGTAAATAGAAATTATATGGTATTGTTAGTTTTCTGAGTGTGGCTGAACTTATTTTAGTGGCTTAACTATATGTGGCTGAACTTTTGTGATTGGTTGGTTTATATTTTACCTACGAAGATAAATTAATAGAAAGATATGTGTGAATGAATGTCAAAAAAAAGAGTCTAAGTTCTAAGTTCTAAGTTATTGGGGGTTGGTTTCCGCACTTAGTCCCTGAAGTGGACCATTGTACGTGAGGGGTGCTCGTCATTCCAGCCAGCCCACCTCCCTCCAGAAGCGTGTGAGGTTACTGATTTTGTTCAGGCATTCCGTGATGGATTTCGGGGTTCCTAGTGTGTTTCTTCGTGTGTCAGCAACACCTGTGCACTCAAGGAGCACATGTGACACCGTTTCCTCTGCCTCCATGCATGCCCTGCACAGGGGACTATCTGTTATGCCTATGGTGTGGAAGTGTTTGTTTAGCGAGCAATAACCTGTGATGGTTCCAGTCACCAGCCGCAGGCTGTTTCTGTCCAGACGCAATATGCGTTTGGTCAGTTTGTCGTTTAGGAGAGGCATGGCCTCCTTCGACTGCCTGCAGCCTGGGGCTGATGACCATTGCTCTTGTGTTTGTTCGCGGGTAAACTCTTGCAGCCAGCTGCGAATTTGGTTGAAGGGGATTGGTGTGATAGGTTCTGGTCCGAAGACCGTCATGTCAGATCCCCTTCTAGCCAGAGCGTCAGCCGCATCGTTTCCCAGTGATCCGCTATGTCCCTTTATCCATTGTAGAGTCACCGAGTTCCCATTGGAAGTCGCAATCCGCTCTAACGCATTGTGGCATTCCAATATTAGTCTCGAAGTGACATGGGTTTTATTCAGAGCTTTGAGTACCGAAGCGCTATCGGTTATTATGCGGATTCGAGAGTCTGAAATCCTTTTTGACTCTATGGTGTAGGCTGCTAGGATAATCCCTACGCATTCTGCCTGGAATACGGTGTTGAATTTGCCTAGCGGTTTGGATATATTTATCTTGAGTTCGCTTGAGAATACACCAGCCCCAGTGCCTGAGTTTGTCTTGGAGCCGTCGGTGTATATTCTGAGCTCTTTTGGGCTTGAGTAATCTTGTGATTCCTCTACGTGTTGTATGGTGTAGTGCTTATGGAAATTGAATTTCTTCAGAGTCCTGTCATTGGGTGATGTCAGCATGGGTTGATAATTGATCCCTCGCTCACGTATCCGTGTGTGTTTAATTCTGGAGTCTTTCCCCAGTGTGTCCGCATTTTGGAGTCTGAATGTCAAAAAAAGAGTCGTTCGCGCTTTAATAAAATTGTTCGATTTACTACATCATTTGAAAAAAAAAAAAAATTAAGAATTCGAAAATAATGAAAGACAAGATTTTGTGTGAAGTGAAGTTAGTGTAGTGTAGTTACCCAAGTTAAAACTAAAAAGTAAATTAATTCTAAAATTATCACATAACTCCAATCGATCGTTCTTTTTATTTTTTTTAACTCCTACACCAGAGATCAACTCTTGTCTCCGGGACTTTTAGGAATACCAGTACTTTAAAAGACGCAAGGAACTAGAATCAGGACTCAGGACCACCTTGTGAATCGATCGAACAATCGTCCTGCAAGCAAACATTCTACTTCAAACGTTGTATAGGTGCGTTTGGTACTTATTGTACGAAATCAATGTTGTTACATACTCGCATAACAATGAAATGGTACAACACAGTTAGTGGTTTATTGAACTTTTATTGAATGCCCTTTATTAATACAAAGCGTATTGTTATTGCCTTTTGAGTATCACTCGATGCGGAACTGATGTTAGTTAGGCTCATTTTTGTATTACTCATACATGTACATTTGGGGTACAATCAAGAGACCGTCTAGGTCAAAACCACAGTTGCTGGCACTTCCACCTTTAAGCAGTAAATTACTGCTTAAACGTCCAACCTCCATTTGCAACATTTTACATTAGAGACGTTTAATTGATTAGATTAATCAAATTATATGATTTTATGAAAGTATTATATTAAAAAATAGTTAATGTGTTGTCATTAACTACTGTGCAAACAGTACTAAGTTTAGAAATGAACTGGGCTATGGAAAAATAAACGTGTGTCTAGGCAGCGACTTGGCATAGCAGACGTCTGTGACTGGACTGAGTTCATCATCTTGGGATACAAGTTAGGTAAGTTTCACAGCCAAATGCGTATTTATCTCCAAGAGTAGCTAGCGGCTTACCTATGCACTAGCATTACTGATGTCCGTGACCGGCGTATACCACTTATCATCAGTCGACGTTACCTTAATAAAAAAACATACCTTATAATAAAAGCAGCCGCTACATTTCTGACTTTAGGGCACTTCAGCAGTGCCACAACTGTTAGAAGATTGCCGAAGAGTCCTACAACCATTATGATGCCTGTCACCACTGCTGCAAACGTCAACAAGCCAGGGGAGAACCTGCAATACACAATTTTTTTTGAAATGTATCAATTAACATCAAAGCAACCTATAAGGCAGCCATTAGCGACGCGATTCATCATAGATGGTACAAATAGTAGTCGATTGTATATTACTCGATCTGCCTTAAACGCCTCAGTCTGTGATGCCATACACGCTGCCGAAGATATAGCAAACTGGCGCAAGATAGTCCACGAAAAAGTCATTCAAACAGGCCACGACCCTCAGCTTTGAGATTAACGACGCAAGGAGGAGGTATATTACTCACAGTACTCTGCTTAGCTTGGGACCAGATGGCGTTATGGGAATATGTAAGGCTCATAAAATCATTTTATTAAATTCTTTATCTGCAATTTCGCTTTTATTTAATGAACAAGGTCATATTAGGCAAGGAATATTGCAAGTAAAATCGGTTTTGCAATATGATGAATGCATTGCTTTATCTAAAAACCAGTCAACCCTCTTCAGTACAAAGCTGTGTATTTTTATAGGGAGTTTGGTCTACACCTGAGTTCACTTTCTTTTTAGTTTGATACTGCCGGATGTTTTTTATACTTGGCTTCAATGAAAACCACATCCCGAATAAGCAAATGAATCGATTTAAATTTTTTCCCCCTTACTCATAAACGCCTCTTAAATTTAATCACTGTTTAGCGAGATTTTTATTAGCAAAACCAACCTTATACCAAACAAAATTGTAAGAATTTAAGCTAATCAATTGACTAATATTTAAGAGGTGTTTATGCGTAATGGGGTTTATGTTTAACGATATCCTTTGATTACAAATTTTTGATCTACAAATTGAAAATGAAAAAGTAAGGTTTCCTAAAATTTTCCCTTAGATGTTTAGAAAAAAAAAGAAAGTTACGAAAAACATATTACTTATACCTATAACCAATTCTTTTTCACACACATTCTTCTAATATAATTTGAATATTTTGATTGATTTTGTAAATTAGGTAGCTAAGTAATTTTGACATCACACACTAAGTACTCGCTACACGTTTGCCTTCAAAAAGGAAAACAAAGATTAAGGTATATGGTAGCTTCATGTATTACTGTGTTTACAAAGGTTTTACCACAGTACAACCAGTAGTAAATCTCAGGTGAACATTTATTATAAATGCCTACGGCTGCGCGGTACGTAAACATGGAATAGGGCTGCCCACCTCCAGCTTTTTAATTACATTTACCTACTTTCCTGCTCGTTACTGTATTCACAGTCGCACATTCGCGACTGTTCGCTCCCCAAAGCCACCTCTATCGTGAGCGTGTGGGTATAACTCGCGTTTCGTCCGTTTCTATGAAGTCGAAATACTTTTATATTTGTACTATGGTTTTAGTAACTTACTTGGACAATTCGCTGGGCTCAACTGTAGCATTAACTTCATCCGAAAAGTTCATGATGTCATCCGCCATATTAATGTTTCTGTAACAAAGTAAAACATACTATTACTATACGTTATCAGTTAATGAATTATTAAACACTCATGACCTGTCTTTCTTTAAACAAGGTTTAAAAACACAACATTCAAGGGTAGGTGGTTGTGTGTTCTGGAATTGCTGACGTCCATTATAGGCTTTATCATTTACCATCAGATTGCCCGCTTGCTTGTCTTACTTGTAATCAAAAATGTAGTGTTTTCTATTTCTAATATGTATGTATTTACAAAAAGATAGTGTATAGGTACGAGTATGTATATTTATCAGTTGTTTTGTACCTTAACTACAGGTTGCAATCTAATTGGTATACCAATAGCGTGGTAAGAATATGTTAGTATATAGAAGTATTGTTATTATATTACTAGTAACCTTAAAAACGAGTTTAAACATACTACGAGTATATTATTACTCTAGCTCATATTACAGCTGAGGTTACCTAAACAATTTGACCTACGTAATTAAGACCGAGTCAATTCTTAGTCTGTGTGATGATTCACGGAGCGTACCAGGAAAAAAGGATACATGGCAATATTGTTCAATTTAGGTAATAATGTGACACCTTTTTCCAACCTCAAACCCGACGTAGATCGTCAATAGCACAGTCTATTAATGTCCCATTGCAGGCACGGGTCTTCTCTAGTGACCAAGGCATACTAGGCTTACTAATATAAGATACTTCTGAGTGTTTCTATGTATCATATTATGTATTTACAAAAAAAAAAGATTTAAGTATGTTTATCCGTTGTCTAGTACGCATAGTACAAGTTCTGCTTAGTTTATGACTAGATGAGTTGTGTGAATGTGTGAGGAATATTATTCCGACACGTTTAAATAGCGCCATTTAAATAAAAATCTTCATATAAAGAGATTAATTAAAATCTGACTATGTCCCTCGCTCAAACCACCATCTTTTTAGTCTAAAACACAGCAGAGCTAGCTAACTATGGGTACTATGACGCCTATGAGATGAAATGGCCTTACTCCGTTGTAAAAGGGAGATATTAAATTGGAATATTAAGTATTGCAAAATTTTAAGTTAGTATGTTAGAAGGTAGATATTTATTACCCTTCTACTCTAATAACTTGAATAATATCTAATTGAGCTTCTCTTTCAACCTATAAAATGTATACCTATTGATTAAATCAATCAAATCAACGGTAGCATAGCGGTACTCCTCAGTTCCTTGTATGCCCATTGGAACGTGACAGTATACGCATGATGGGTTCGCCTCTAATTCAGTAGGAGCGCCATTAAACACGAAATATAACAATATATAATATGAATCGCATGTGTGGAATCACTTATGCTTGAATTAGAAAAGTTCAAAGATAAGTGGAAGCACCTAATTCAATTAAACTTTGAGTGTGTTGAACTTTATCACGCATAGGAATTGTGGAAATTATATTTGATAAAAGTTGAGACACACCTCTCTTCATCAAGTTCTATCGGTGTACACAATAAGCAAAAGTCCAAATTGTTTTTATTTACCCCAACGCAAATTTATCTATGGTAGCTGTTTAATTTACGGTGTCTTTCGTTTTGCTATGATAGTAGTCCTAATAAAAAACAAAAACATTTTTAAATGTAGCAATACTATTCACCGCTTTTGTTCTTACAGAAGGGATAGAAAAAAGATGTAATTAACGGGCTCTTCGCATTAGAACTACAATTAAGAGTGCATTTAAAGTTGCAGCGTCTAATTAGTTCATTTAACGCTTGCGGTTCAAGATAGAGATAGTGTAAATGACCAAAGACAAAAAAAGCTATTTCGTTTAAAGACCGCTTTGACGTAGCTTTGTAGCATTTCAAAGCTAAATACTAAGTATGTAGAGGCTTTTGGTTTGATCCTTGCTTAATGAGAATATTTGGATGCATCAACTATTTCTTTACTTTTCATCAAACTTGGCTTCGAGCTCGGTGTCCGAGAAAGGTTTAAAGAAATTGACGGACACAAAGTGTATCCAATCTCAAGAATATTTTGTGTGATATTAATAATGATGATATTACCAGAGAGTGGAATTAAGTAGATCTTCTAATGGTCAGTCTCCTACGCTATTAAAAAAGCTACCGGTTCATACATCATGCATCTCTTACAAATGTACTGTTACTTTTTTGGTTTGAATCATAGTTTAAATTAGTATAAAAACTCTTTCGATAGTTTTTTATCACCAATATATCCTATTATAATAAGTAAGTACCGGATTGTTTGGTTACCTTTAGGTTTATGTAAGTAATCAAATCATGGACAAAACATAATTTTCTTTTAGAGCGCTGTTTTATAGACATTTTCAAAATGGCTTCCGCCTATCTAAAGATGGAAATGACAAAATAATATGCTAAATTTAACGGAAATAAGTAAGTAATAACAGTTCTTTATTTAGAACTACATTTTGTGTTCGGAAATAAATTCTGATTGACACAAATTATCCTTATTTCCTTACTATGCGTTCTAAAATAAACAGTAGGTAACTATGTTAGACGCTTCATGAAGTTCTTATATTTTTGTCTAACATAAAGCAGGCTTTGTTTAGCAATTATTAAGATTTGATGCTGCTATGGATTATTGACGATTTCTATACGTTTTGTATACTTAATAAGTTTCTAATTAAAAAACTCGAACTAGTTAGAGCATTAATACCCATTAGATACTTACGCTATTTGGTGACATTAAAAGGTGTTAAAGTAGAAGAAGTACTTCGGCGTGTCATAAAATTAACAACCGAATTTAATACCGCCTACTGGTTTTGAAGTCTGCTCAAAAACTATTCTCAACGTAAACCTTTACCTACATTCACACAAATAGAAATACAGTTCAACAATTTGCATTGAGAGGAAATTGTGTCACCCGAGACCGCTTCATATAGGTTGTATACTTAACCTTTATGCTTCGGTGGTCGTGAAATATAGTGAATGGCTCGATACCGATCTAAACATTGTATGCGAATTCTGTGCAAGAGGTCGCGGTCTGGTGTGATCCAGTTATTATTTCATTGAACCAGACTGCTGTATGTGAAATAATTAATTATCAATATTTAGCCAACAGGCTGTTGATTCAAATCTAGTTTGTTAAATGGTTTGCCTCTATACTTTGTTTTGCACGTGGCAAACTTAATTTAAAGCGCAGCTTTAGCTAATTTTCTCATGCACCTAAGGTAGGTACACAAAAGACGCAAAACATACATCATGAAGAAAAAAACGCAGACTTTTTAGCAACTGACTAAAAATAGAAAACAATTGAAGATGTTTATGGTAAAAATATTGTTTATCTTTAAATATGTATAGCTTAAAATAAAACCGCGACGCTATCCATTAGCGCTTATCATTTTAACTTGGCATGAAAACTCGAGTACATTGGTACACCTGACGTTCTTGCTTTCAAAGGCAATGGTTCTCTAGGGACTTGTATCAAAATAAGTCGTATCAGGTGAGTACATTGGCAACAGCAAATGGAAACTCTAACGTTAAATTTGAAGCTAAAATTTCGTGTCGATTTTCTTTCCATTTTTGTTCATTTTGTAAATAAACGAAATAGCGTAGAATATTATATTTGAAGGTGATTTGTATAAATATCTGAGTCTATGGTTTTGCGCGGGAATTGGATTGACAGAGATTAGGAGATGTCATTCTGGCGGAACGTCGAGTCAAGTATGATATAATAATTAGTTATCCAAAAGCGTTTTATTCATTGATATCTATAGAAATATTATGATCCTTATTATTTAATTAAAATAACAAACGGACGGTAACTATTTTTAAGTTCACTAGAATTGTAGTTATCACAGAAATATGAATATAGGTAGTCACTTGACTATCACACTCGTCCGCCATATTGCAGACAGATGGCCTAAAAGGTTATCAAACGTTAAAAAAGACCTATTCATAAACTTGTCTAGGATTATAGATAGACATATAAATTATGTCATCGCCTACATCGTATTCTTAATTTAAATGCCCTGCGACATCGAGAGTGATGCACCGACAATTAACCAATCAGGCCACATTAAGTGAATAATGTGCATGTTCCAAAGAGGATACACCCACGTTACATTTTTTTTCGAATGATTGATAACCCACCAGTGCTTTAAAGTATACAAAGTAGTATATAAGTTATATTTCATTACTGCAGATCACGGAATAATGTCATTAACTTTTTATTAGTTAATTAGAGAGTAACTAAATAAACATACATTTTGTACAGTATTATCCGACATGTAGCTTAGGCGATATTCCAATGTAGGGATAGGCCTCTTCTAGTGACGTGATAAAGTCAAAGTGGTCCTATAGTCCTATCAACCATACAATACCATATAGGAATTATGGTTTGTGTCAATTTGTTTTCTTTCGATTTTGTAGAGACAGTGTCACGGGCTTGATTTCTTCAGACAATAACATTTAAATAATAGAACTTATAGAAAACAAAATCTTTACGTACTGGCAATCTTACAAAAAAAAACAATTCAAAAGAATTTAAGAATAATTTTATGAATTAAAAGTAAAACAAAGCAAGACCTAAAATACACCCTCAGTTATTTATTTTTCATTGTAAAAGCAAAAAGGTTGTTTTCATAACTAAGTTCAAAGTAGCTTTTTTATAATTCCTTTGATTATACGACTTCCTTTATTAAACTCTTTGTATAGCTGTGGTGTAAATGAATGTATTTGTACCAATTTGTCGGTCGTTGGCTGTGGTTCAACCTACGCTGAATTAAAGACAATGATCGTTATGATGAAGCTTGACTCTAGGTAATATTCTATTTATGTATGATGATCATAATCCAAGTTATGTTGTGTATATTGCTGGGCGAGTAAAGCAAGCAGTTTTGTATTTCTTCATTTAAGCTCAAATCTATTATCCAACCTTTTAATTTGAACGCCTGAATCGTAGGAACTTCTGTAATTGAAAAGTTCATCCTGTGTTGGTAAACCCAGTTAATAATGAAGAAATATGCCTTTACTCTACCATTTTGGATATGGTCTACATCAATACAATTTTCTTTCTGCGCAATAGAAATAGCACAGTCTAGCAAATCTATAGCTTGCAGTGGCGAAGGGTGGATTTTTATAAAAGGGAAGCCGAAGATTCCGTGGACTTTTGTTCTACTTTATATTACTATTATTCTGTAGTTCATAGGTATTCGTGAGAAAATGTTTCGATTTTACCTAGTTGTCCCGAACTCATAAACTTAAAATACGAAAATGTTTCTCTGTTTGGAAGACTTCTTTGATCAATTAGATTAATTGTTTATATTGCTATATCCTAAATGATTCTACATACCTACTTACTTACTTTTAGAATCTGAGAATACTGTCTGTAAGCCACTTACTTATACGTATCGAAATGAGATAATTGTATTAAAATGTTTCGTAAATCCACAGCGCCGGCGTTTCTTATATTTATAATTCAATTTCGAGAATGATGTTTTATCGCACATCACATAATAGGATAGTCAATATAATATAACACTATTAACCTGTCCCTTATAACAACAAACTATTAAATTTGCTGAAAACAATACAAACAAGTACTTACAAAAATATTCCATAGGATCCCAACGCACTACGACAAAAATAAAGTCAACCAATGCACAACACATAATACACAATCATAAATAATTAAACATACAAATTTTACTACTTTAAACAAGAAAGCGAATTTTATAACCTATTTGCAGAAAATAAATACAAATATCTGTTTTTTCTTCAAATGGTCCTATCGTTTACCGATGATTCTGCCAAAGTCAAGACGCAAGCCGTATAAAAATATAAAAACAAATAAATATAATTAAAAACTAAAAATTCAGAAGAAAGGCTGATTTCTATCAGATTTAAATAATTGATAAAAACAAAGGAATGTCAATGGCAAATTAAGTACTTAACGTGAAATGAAATGAAACTTCGTTACAATTGGTCGGTCCACTGGTTGCAATAGTGCTTTCTCGCTCTCGCAATGTTGTAGTTGTATCTTTTATCCTTGTCATAAGCCGATGGCCACCGGCTTATATGGTACCTTAGATCGACGAATACAAAGTGTCACGTGACCGTACGATTTCCGTACAGTCTGTTGTACTGGATTCCTAATTTCGCGACCGGCTTACTGCGCTCCGCGCATGCGCGCTTTAAGTACTCTCTGACTGAACCATAACAAGTTGTTAGTTGACAACCTTTAATTACAAGATGGCGTTATGAGTACGTAAATAATTATATTGAAAATTATTATTACTGTAATTATTATTGCGATTTACGTAAGAGAATACTTTTTTGTTTTATATTATTTTGTATTGAGTGGATGTTGCGTCATTGATTTATAATTGATTAATAGACAATGCTAAGCGGTTTTTGCAAAGGTAAGCCGGTAGGAATCGAGTTATATGGACACTTCGCCACTAATAGCTTGAAATATTTCATTCTTATACTTGTGGTTGGAAAATTGATTACGATCATAGTCGATATAGTATTGTGGCGCAGGGGTTTTACATAAATTTTAAATGTTTCTGCTGCTGTTTAAAATAATATCTAGAAAATGGGCACTTAGGCACAGGGTATAAATTATGTTTTACCCTTTGAAACAATTACGACAGAATACTACGATTTTTGTACCTACTAAAATTGTTTATAAAGAAAGCTTTTGAAAAAATGCTAATTGAGGGTACGTTTTCAGTGCCATTATAATTATCATTTTTTGTCTGTTCAGGTAGTAATTAAGCATGATTTATTTTTATAAAAGAGGGTTTTATAGAAATAAAATGTTTTTAGGGTAGGCACTCAAAATTTCGTGATTATCATGAAAAAGGTTAATATAATAAATACTGGAAAAGTAGGTAAGGAGAAATATAAAATTGTGGTAAAAGATTTAAGTATAAATATATATCCACATCATGAATGTAGTATAATTTAAATTTCATCCACAGTGGCCTTTGGAGGGGTTCTGCCTAGCTATCTCATCCTTTGTTTACCGCCACTCATATCGTGTTGTTGAAATGCCGGATTTGAGTTGAACTAAATGGCGAGAAGCTTGTGAACCGGGTGATTTTTCAGTTCCTGTAGGTACATGCACTAACTTCCCTGACAGCTAACCTTAGGCCGGCCAACTAAGATTTGTTACTGCTAACTGTGCCTACTTTAAAAACAAATGTAAGTACTTCCTTGTAAATTGTAATAATAAACTTTGTTAAAACTTCATTAAACAGTAATTAAACAACAGTTTAGAACAGTTATGTTAAAAGGTTTATTCACCAAATGCCTTTACAGTGCATCCCTAAGGTGTAATTCAATGGACAACCCTTTCTTTACCTACGGCGTGCTGTGATATTTTATACTGTACTTAGAGTAGAGTTTGTTTAGCTAAGAGGAACTTAAAAGGGAGGATTGACATTTAAAAGGAACACTAACCCTTAACCTCAGTTCGTCAACTTAAACATTGAAGTTTTGTTTTAAAAGCTTTCGTTAAAAATGAAATATAATGATTTTGATAGACGACTCTGTGCCGTAGTAGTTTATATAACATGACTGCTACGCAGAGGTCTCGGGTTCGATTCCCGCTCAATGCAAATATTTGTGTGCATGAACATGATTATTGGCATTGGCCTGAATGTTTCTATGTATAATATGTATGTATTTACAAAAAAAGTATATAAGTACTAATTATCCGTTGTTCTGTTACCCATTACACAAGCAGGTTAAGCCTAGTTTACTTTGGAAACAGATGGCGCTGTGTAGTACTGTAATTAATAAAGTCAAAAGTGTAAATACAAGAAATTGAACTAAAACGAATTGAAAATGTAAGAGTACTTGACGTGTGACTGATGTTTCCACCGGACTAATGATGTGTTTGAATCAAGAAGGCTCTACCTAGTTTAGGACTTGACGACATAGTGTGCATGTACGATTTATACAATACGAAAATTTACTATGTGTTAAATAGAATTTATGCTTTGAATTCGGTTTAATGCATGCCTTGAACAGGTCCAGATCTTAAGCTAACCAGATGAAGAATGAGATACATAAAAACTAATAATAATACTAATTCAAACATCCCCACGATAACTGGTTTGACCAGTAAACTGTCAAAGGTCAAGATTTTCCAGCAAACACTACAAAAGGCCTTTACATACAGTAAGATGATTCACTTAAGTTCCACAGTAGCACACAACAACCACGTATGTAGCGATAAAAACATTACATAATCAGTGCCGCCTCACGGATTTTTAAATTCTTATGTAAATATAATTGCTAATACAAAGTATAATTTAAAACAAGATAAATACATTAAAGTTACAAACACATATACATAGTACAAATATATACAGTATTTCGACTTCATAGAAACGGACGAAACGCGAGTTATACCTACACGGTCACGATAGCGGTGGCTTTGCGGAGTGAACAGTCGCGAATGTGCCGCAGTAACGAGCGGGAAAGTAGGTAAACGTAATTAAAAAGCTGGAGGTGGGCAGCCCTATCGCATGTTTACGTACCGCGCAGCTGTAGGCATTTATAATAAATATTCGGCCGAGATACTACTACTACTAGTCACTACTGGTTGTATTGTGACATAGATGAGTCAAGCAGTAGGTACCTCGCTACCTGACCCCAGAGAATGTATCTTAGTCAGCAAATGATTCATACCATGATTGGCACACCTTACTTAGAATACCACACTACATAGCTACCGTTTGTGTTTGTACGTTGTGTTTACATGTCTTTGTAGATCCTTTCTACCTCAAAGTCCGTAACTTCTGCGTCTCGGTTGCATATTTTTTTCTCTTATATTCACACAACGCCCTCTAGTCCCAAACTAAGCTGAACTTGTACTTATACTAGACAACGGACAAACATACATATTTACTTTTTTTTTGTAAATACATGCACATTATGCATAGAAAAAACCTAGACCAATGCAAATAATCATGTTCATGCACACAAAGATTTGCATTGAGCTGGAATCGAACCCGAGACCTCTGCGTAGCAGCCATGTTGTATAACTACTACGCCACAGAGGCCGTCAAATATAGAGTCGTGTTAGTAGGTAAGGTGATTCGGGCAAGCCTAACCGCTATGTGGGTCACTTAGTTTGGTTTTCCTGCAGAGGGAAAATTTCAATGATTGTGTAAAACAATGCACCTGAATGAAAAACGTCATGTGCTGGTTATCTTCGTTGATTTTAGCAAAGCGTTTGATATGTTAAAATATAACGTACTGTATGACAGGCTCGAGCGGACTGGAATACGGGGACCACTGCTGGAACTCTTCAAAAATTATCACCAGGGCAGATTTACGAAAGTTAAAGTGGGAGATAAGTTTAGTAACAGTATATGTACAGAACAGGGCACCGCTCAAGGTTCTATAATCGGTCCGAATGAATACATTATATACGTAAATCAAATGTGTAACATATTCCAGCATGGTACCGTGTACCAGTTTGCCGATGATACCTGCTTGGTGGCTGCGGACAAAGATATAAAAACTGCCGAAGCTAAACTGCAGGATAACTTTAATGTAATGTGCCAATGGGCTCATGACGTAGGCTTGGTAATAAATGCTCGAAAAACAAAATTTATGTGTATAGAGTCATCGCATAATAGGGACAGCTACACTCCTAACATACTAGCGCACGATCACGAATGTCTACACAACAAATTTGAATGCAATAACAATAGCACTTGCAGTAGCTTGGACAAAGTAAGGGAGCATATGTATCTGGGACTAATTATAGACAATCGTTTTAACTGGGGCGCACACATAGAACATATTTGTAAAAAGCTGAGGGCTCTTCTAAGTAAATTGTATACACTAAAGTATAAAATGCCATATGAAACGTTACGATTGTTATACTTTGCACTGGCAGACTCGGTAATTAATTACGGTCTGAGTAGTTACGGCCGCACATTTAAAACTTACATTGATAAAATATACAAATTGCAATTAAAGATGTTAAAGACTATTGTTCCACACCATGTAAAATCAATGCATACAAATGATTACAATGAATTATTCAACTTCTGTAAAATATTGCCAATACAATGTCTGATTAAAATAGCTGTACTGAAAGAAGACATTGTAAACATAGATCAACTTTGTCCAAATACTAGAAATAATAACCTAAGACAACTGTCAAATATTAATAAATACGTTGTACCAAACTACAATAACTTGTATGGAACGAGGATTTCTCGTTTCTTGTTGCCTAAAATACTAAATACAATTCCGGAAGAAATACTAGCCAAATACATAGAAAACCGGCCCTACCAGGGATCCTTAAAGGTTTTCCTTCTGGAAACCTTCATAGATGTATAATTTGTATCTTTAATAGTAATATATTGTGAAGCTATCTATTTGTTTAAGTGTAGGTATGTATATAATATCAAAAACTGTAAATTATTAAATTATGAACTCCCACTCACAAAAAAACCGTAGTGGTTTAAGTGAGTGGTTTTTAACAAAGATATAATGTGAATATGTTTTGTACAATAAAGAAAAAAAAAAAAAAAAAAAAAATAACTAATTGGTTTGATAAAGAATAATAGCAATTAGCAATAGGTGACCTATGCTTTGTATTGTTCCTATGCTTTGTACTAAGCTGTTACTAAGCTGTAGTATTAGCATAGCAATAGCTTTGACCACAATCGTTTTAATAAAGTTATCTCTAATATTATAAAGAGGTAAAGTTTGTGTGTTTGTGAGTTTGCGACGTTGTAGGGGGTAATCTCTGGATTTACTGAAACGATTTTAAAAATTCTTTTTGTGTTGAACAGTCCATTTATCGGGGAGTGTCATAGGCTATATAGGAACACGCTATGACTAATAGGAGTGGAGCAGTAATGAAATATGTTTAAAAAAGGGACGCGTTATTTTCGCCGCCCAACGAAGTGGGCACGGATCAGCTAGTAATGTTATAAAGTAGCTATTTAGGTGGTTTAAATAGTAATAATTAGCTTGTATCAACTGAGAGCATGGCCAGTGTAACCTGTGCCGAAACGTCAAGCATATTTTGTCCTGTGCCTCCCTCGTATAATGGTTTCCTGGCGTCCTAATCGGATTGTTTCGTCTGTCCACCATTTTCCGCTTACGTTTATACTCGTAATAATAATTAAAATGGTTACATCTACGGAGACTCTCTTTTGGCAGTTGGATCATAGCTTTTATGCAGAAGGCAGTACTGCTTGACGGCTCCAGAGATAGGAACCTTCCTATCCCTGGACCCCTGACCACAAGTAGCATGGTCCTTGTACCCGACGCTGGCGGATCTACCTTTTTTTATATTTTAAAATGTGTTTATTTTTATATTTACATTTAAAAATGTAATTAATTGACAAAAAATGTAAATAAAGATTAAAATGTTTAAGTTACTCAATTCAATAAGCATGAAGTTATTGTACTTATGATCTTGTCAACATTCGCGGTGATGACGTCAGCATTGATTATATATAGTGACTCACAATGACCATAGCCTACACGTTACTACAAAGGCTTTCGTGGTATTCAAGAATGTATGTTACGTTCTTTTTCTATGAAAATTTGCATTTTAAACTAATGAAACTAAGCGTATTGCTGTATCTTTGTTTGCTATTTTATTTACTTATTTAGATTGGATTTAAATAGTTTTTAGTTAGGTAAGTATGTATTTTTTGCTAAACAGTATGACCACAGTATCACTGTATAGTTGTGCTACGGTATGACTGTTAATCTGAAAATAAAATCCATATCGTCCGTTCTATGCTAGGAAATAAGGTACGTATCTAAATAATTGGCATATCCTGGGTATCCTATTTGTTTATGATATTCATAAGGTTATTTTTTCGTTTGGTCAAAATGACAAGCTCACTTTTGAAGAGCATTTGTTTAGGCGTGGTGAGAAGGCTTTCGCATGAAGAAATGTGTTTTCCAAACCCCTTTCTCACAAATGAGATGAAATACTATAGACGTACGATCATCATCATAACATCCCATTAATATCCCTCTTCCCATGACGGAGGGATACTTGGCCTACTAATACCACGCCGGCCAGACGGATTGGTATAGGGTTTAATTTTAAGTTTTCCTTCTTTTTATTTCGTAAAGATAATATTCACGGATAGTCCCTTAGTCGGTTTTTACGACACCCATGGGGTAAGATGGGGTGGTGACATATTGTATTCTTACTCCGTCACCACACGGAGATGAGGTACGATACATAAAACAATTCCTCTACGAAAAATAAAACGGAAACGTACTTGTAATAACACCTTTATTTTTTCTCGGAAAGGAAAATCTTCAAAGTGTTTTCGTAACGATAATGCTAATATTATCGCTAGTATATTATTATAATTCAGGCTTATATATTTATTGTACACGTTTAGAAGAATCGATTATACCATGAATGATCGAGTTCTCGATTCCTTAAGCCTCTATTTATGAGGATGAAAGTATTTTGTGATTCTTTTATTTATGGGTTTGTATAAGTAACCTCTCTGTAGTGGGACAATAATGACGATGATGATATTAGGTATATTAAGGTTAGGTTAGCTTATGTCTAAACATTGACAATGTTAAAAAAAATTAGCAAACACTAAATGCACTTCTTCTAACCAGCACTACTGTACCCATCGTTGGATATAACCAATAGTGCACTTACTTATTTGTTATTATATTGAGAAGTACATTATTTCCATTTCCAACAGCCATTTAAAACCTTTAATATGCAACACATAAAGTCCTTAACCCAAGCACAAAAAGGTCAAATTGCTCTGCCATAAGCAAAAAGGTTATATGTTAGCAACCAGTACCAAAGATTTACTTCGTTTATGCAAGTAGTCCTTACGTGATCTTAGAACTTATTGCCTTTAAAATAAAGGTGAGTTTACGATGCTTTTGTATTGTCTTTAAGTATATTAAGAGAGTAATTGTAGTGAAATGGTATCAGCATCACAAATGAGAGAATTAACTGGCGCGGAAACATTATGTATTAGTGGATCAGGCGATAGGATGTTCGTATGTCAGTCGCATGTCTGTCACTTTGATTAATGAGTGGTTTTCTTGAAGAAATTATTCCCTTTAGTATAGCTGGCCCACTACAGAGACAGGAGAAGGTCTCTCATATGAGGGAAAGGAGCTTAGCCTATTAACATCATGCTGGTTTAACGGTTTGGTATAGGGTTTTACGCCAGGTTTCCTTTTATAGTTTGTCGTGTAGCTATTACGTGAGAACTTTCTCATACTCAGTTCTTACGACACACATGAGTTGTGAAGTTGACATAGACAGCACTAGTCGGGGGTCAACAGAACACCGGGCGTTCTAGTCAGTAAGAGTTTGACAGACCCCTCAACCCTGTCAAGCGCCAAGAACTTCGTAAGCATATCCGTTCGTCAAACTAAAATATGTATGCTCTATGAAACAAAAATACTGCGGAAATGGATTCTTCTATCGGGTTACTTTATATTTTGTAATGTGTAACAGTTCAGTGGCTCACTCAATATTATTGGGATAATAGAAAATCCCTTCAGATTTACGATCACAAAAATGTCACTACTTATTTCTATTTCGAATATATTTTTTCTGTAGATACAAAGTAAGCGAATTCTATAAGGATATTCGCGCTTCGAAATTGATTGTGGTTTTTACAAATATTGTTACAATAATTCGAGTTGGCGTTCACGCGTTAGGTAGGTATGTGTGTATGACGCTTTTACATTTCTGGTAGAAATATTTTGTTATAACTTACGTAGTTTATCTTAGATAGTTTCGCGAGATCATTCCTTTATTCCTTGATTAAAACTAAACATAAAAATCTGTCAAACCAGCATGGTTTAAGTGGAGAAAGCTTCCCTCCGTGTCTTGATAAGGCCAGTCGCAGTTACATCTTTGACGCGATGGTCAAAGATGACTGATGATGATCATGATATCAGTGACTGACCACGACACAGGGCTATTGCGGTAGTTATATTAAAGAAAAACCTTGGGATGGCATAGTCGGCAAAAAAAAATTCTCGGAAAATTCCCCCTGTGAAAACAAAAGAAGGAAAATTGATCTAAAACCATATACCCATAAATACAGCCAGGCATGTTCACCTTTTTTTTCTGTCGAAAGAAAAGAAGCGTCTTTTCATCATAACACCCCATCATTGTCCCACTGCAGGGATAGCATCCATGGGATGAGATGGGTCGGTGACACACTGTATTCTTACACCGTCACCACACGGCGAATACAGTGGGACATTAATAGGCTTTTACTATGTAAAAGGTAGGTCAATAGTTATAGAGTACATACATATAACCACTAACATCGTAAAATAGCAATTACGCGCTTACGTGTTAATTCTACCGTAACAAAGTTAAATCGTTTACTAGTGGAACAAATATGATTTGCACTGATACACTTTACGTAAAAAGTATTAACTTATACTTTACTTACCTCTTCCCGAATTGGTTTCTAAACGAAACTATGTTTCAGTCTTTGTTATTTTTTATATACAGGGTGGGACGTACCTGTAACAGAAAAATAAAGAAAGTTACTATACTGCAATTGCAATAATATTTTAAAGAAACTATTAGGTGGTACGGGTCAGTAGACTGTTGATCCTGACTTACAGCAGTCACAGTTTTGGTAATGTGGGTGTGGGTGGAATTGTCCATGTGGTGACGGAATAAGAATACAATATGTCATCACCTCAGCTCATCCCAAGTGTTTTCTTAATCACCCCTTCTCATCCCATCTAACCGTAAACATTATCTTAACGAAGTAAAAAGAAGGAAAACATGAAATTAAACCCTATATCAATGCGTCTGGTCAGCGTGGTATTAGTAGGCCAAGTATTCCTCCGTCACGGGAGGAGGCCCGTTCCTGCAGTGGGACATTAATGGGCTGTTATGATGTAGATGGAATTCTCCACAAAACACTATCCTACACCACCTATTATAGTAAAAGTTATATTTTCCTATGAGGAAGCACTTGCTTAGTACGTGTTATAATCGACTAAAGATAATCAATAAGAAATCGATACACGTGTTTGTTAACTGAAGTAAACAAACAGAAACCCGATAATGCTAAGTTGTTGTTTGTACAAACAATTACCTTGAACTTCCTTCCTATTATGTAAAGTTGGTAATTTTGTTTTAGTTTTTTGTTAACGATTGATAATCATCGGTGTTTTGTTCAACTAATTTCATCCTAATTTAGTGTTTATTTTTTATAGTAGGTACTCTTGAAATATCTGAAGTCTAGAAAATAACTATATTCTAAAATGCTGCAGTAGGCTATTACAGGCGTGAAATTAGCGGACATAAAGAATTTTTAGTCTCAGGAAAACAATTTGCGGATCACGCTGTACAGCAGCTAATGCAAAGCAGCGGGATACTAAAAGATAGTACATACTTTTTTTTTTAAATCTTGCCGTCTAAACTGCTTTTTAAATCCAGAGCTTACTTCAAAATACTGAGGTTTGTTAGTGTCATGGGCTTGTTGGAAACGAGCCGACTAAAACCACACTTCAACTCAGTTGTCATGTGTCAGAGACTCCAGGTAAGCCTTCGAAAAGATAATCCTAGAGCCGTCTGGCGCACACTGATCGATAGCCTATTTTGCGTAAGTTGCCTATCGGCTTAGTACCTACTTAACCAAAAACTTTCTAAATAATTTGTCATGTTTTACTCTAGTAAGGTTTACGTATAGGTTTTGCTTAAAATCTTAACTGATTCGATAAAATAACGGTCATGGTACACTGTTTCCAACAAAAGAAATTAATTAATGATTGCCGAAATGATGTTGGTGTCGGTAATTTAGGTCTGTAAAAGCCCCCCCCTGCTACACAGGAACTAAACCAAATTAAATGTGGCAATTATCTAGAGAGTAAAAAGTTTATATCCTTAGCTTGTTTTTTTTAACAAATAATTATTATTACTTACTTGCTTAAAACATAATTACTTATTTAACAAACAATTTAGAACTTTTCTGAGCAATGTAGAGAAAAATATTATCACATTATTTTCTTATAACTCTTCTTCATCAACAAATCTTTTTAGTAGGTAGTCAGGATTTTGTGTGGGATTTCACACCTGGCTATTTAAGTACCTACACAATTGTCACCTATTTACGGATACCTTTCTAAAAATAAACATCTAGCCAGTCTAAGCTTATTATTGTCATTATGATAAGAACTTCTTAGAAAAAGCGTAGGTATAATATTCCCGTAGGGAATTACCTACTTTATGTAATAAAAGAAGGGATGCTATATTTTATTTACTGAAAAATACACTAAATAAAATATATTAAATTTTGTTTCATTTTAATTTAGTTTTAACGTCTTTTATGATAAGCACGTAAAATTGGCATAATAATGTCATACTTCCGGACCTTACTGGGCTGTCAAAGAAATTCCTCAGAATCTTACGACGCAATCAGGATGAATATAAGAACTTTCTAACATGTTGATATAAATAGAAGCAGCATTTTCAAAGGTCACATACATTGGGTCTCAAATACCCGGTATATGTAAAATGAGATCCAAATAGATATAGGGTATTCTATTTAGTTCAATGAACTGCAAAATATTTGCGATCATTTTTATCACAATTTTATCCGAAAAATAAATAGTTTTATCAATGTCTACCACACCTCGTATTCCATTTCTCAGAGGAGATATAGGGTACATACCATTATGAATCGAAACTATGTAGTTACTTAAAGTTAAATAATGATAAGTGTTGAAAAAATTACCTGTTTTAGCCTAGTACTGCAATATTTAACTTACTTTTTTGAACAAGGAAAATTTGTGCGGGCACCTAAGGAAATTTACGTTCTAGGGTCGATTTTAGTTAATTAAATGAAATTTATTTCTTTGACGTAGTCCATATACTTATAGTCGTGTAAATTAATGCGCGTGAAGTGAATTCGAGCATTTAAAAGAAAAAAAAACGATGGATTCTTTAAAATCGATGTACACGCCCAAACAATAAGAAGTGGTCGGCAGTAAAGACTAGTTTTTTTTTACTTTTTTTAATTAAATAAAGTTACAAATGTAAAAACATAATAACGAGTGTGACCTCCTCTTGCCAAAATCACAGCTTGAATCCTTCTGGGCATGCTTTCCACGATGTTTTTAATAACGTTTTGAGGAATACGTTCCCACTCTCCTGCAATGACTCTTTTTAGCTCCCTGATGTTTTGTGGAGCAGGTTGCACTGATCTTACCCGTCTCTTTAGAACATCCCACACATGCTCAATTGGATTGAGGTCAGGACTTCGAGCTGGCTAATCTAAACGACGGATCCCAACTTCTTGCATGTACGCTTCCACGTCGCCAGAACGGTGCGGGCGAGCATTATCGTCCATAAAAATGGAATCTTCCCCAAGTGCAGTCAATGTGGGTTGTGCATATGGAATTAGGACTTCCATTATGTACCGGTATGCATTTAATGTTCCATTTTCTATGAAAGCTAACTTCGTACGTTCCGTCGAATTAATTCCTGCCCAAAACATAACGAAGCCTCCGCCATAAGGAGTGATTTCTTCGAAACACACTTCCGCATAGCGTTCCCGTGGTCTTCGCAGCACACGCCGGCGTCGGTCCTCTCCACACAAAGAGATTCTAGCTTCATCAGAAAACAATACTTTATTCCAGTCCTCCAGAGTCCATGAAGCACAGTTCCGAGCAAACTGAAGTCGAGCAACACGGTGCTCACGGAGTAATTTAGGGCCCCGAGCTGGGCGGTAACTTTTGATATTGGCAGCCAAAAGCCTCCTCCTGACCGTCCACAAGCTAACTTCTACTCCTCTTACTTCTTCAAGGCTCTTCTTCAGGTCTACACTTGACGCCTTACGATTACGCAACGCCTGACTCACCAAAAAGCGGTCATCTCTTGGTTCTGTGCATCGTTTTCTTCCCGAACCAGGTCTTCTTTTGACCGAACCAGTCTCTTGATACCGTTGCCAAGTCCTCTGGACAGTTGAACGACTCACATTTAGCCGCTGAGACACGTAAGTTTGCGAACAACCTTCTTCAAGTAGGGCTATAATTTTACCGGCCCTTATCGCTTTATCACTCATATCAAAAAGTGGTATTTAATGTAAAAAGAAAGATTAAATTGTTTAATTTGCAGAAAATATCCAAAAAGTTTTAAAATATCGTAATCAGTTAAAAATCATTTCAGCAATTCGCGCCATTAGTAAAGCAATTTTAGAATAATCCACAATAATCATTATTTTTCTTTTAATAATTTCAAATTTTAAATTTGGAACGTAAAGAATCATGCCAGGATGCTTCAAAAAACATACCAATACATCGTCAAATTAACAAAACCTATTTCTTGTTCTTCTTCATTGAAATAGAGAAAAAAAACTAAAGTGCCCGTTTTTTTTGCAATAGAGTTTAGTTGGCTATTGTATTGGGGACTTAGGTGGAAAAACTTGAGTGAATGGTAGCTTTGATTACCTTTCGTAGGTACTCTAAACCGACTCGGGCCTCAATTGTACCTATCTGTTGACCGTATACTATTTTAAAGTTGATTCTAAAATAGACAAACTACTTAATGTATGGCTTATTGTTTAAAACGTATAATCTAACGTAGAGTATATAGAAACCATACGCAAAAAAAACAGTTAGTACTTTAGGACGCTGTGATTCAGCTACCTTTCAAAAGTAAATTATCACTTAGATGACTGTTGCTTAAATACCGTGACGTGACATTGAAAAAATGAGGCTATTATTGTAGATTTTTTGGATTTTTTTGTAAATAATAATATGGTGTGTCACGAGGTTTTCTATTGTATTTGAGCAGGTTATTCAATTACTCAGATTAAATACAAATTCATAATTGAATTCAATTATTATTCGTGAGAAACTTACATGTGAGTTACCATTATAAAGGTTATAAAAACAAGCTCATTATTATGTAGAAATTGAATTAAACGTAATTTAGGAGGTACTTAACTATATAACAAATTTTAATATTGTGCTGTGTTGTATTTATTGTACCTTTATACCTAAACCGTATTTATGTAAGTTGGTGTGCAATAAAGTATTATCTATACATCTAATATGTCTATTCCCGGTTGCAAAGCAAACCAAGTCCTTCAAATACAAGGTGATATTAGTGAGACACTATTTACCTACTATAATATATTTATGTTAATACCATTATAAAAATACCATTCCGACCATGTGCTCCATTACCCTTTCCTTGTCTATCATAGCAAGGTATTGATCAAGTATATTACAAAGATTAACCTAGAGTAAATAGGTCTTGGCCCACCGACCTTAGAACCTTTATGCAGATCACGCTTCACCACACGTGTGCGAATTAAAATTCACGCCGTTATTTAAAACCCATGGCGGACTGCCGCATTTGAATATCCTGTTATAGGTTTCCGTGCAACACACAAGGGACTAAGCATGGCCGAAATACAACTAGAAACAGATATATTTTCATCATAACAGCCCATTAATATCCCACTGCAGGCACGGGCCTCCTCCCGTGATGGAGAGATACTTGGCCTACTAATACCACGCTGGCCAGACGGATTGGTACAGGGTTTTATTTCAAGTTTTCCTTCTTTTTATTTCGTAAAGATAATATTTACGGATAGTCCCTTAGTCGGTTTTTACGACACCCATGGGCTGTGATGGGGTGGTAACATAAATATTGTATTCTTACTCCGTCACCACACGGAAAAGATATATTTTAGCTCAATTTAAATTGCCATGTGTTGGTTATAGGACCACAGACGTTATAGACAACCGATGAAACCTATTTATTACGTTACAGCTCCCATTACCGCTCGACGTATTGTATTAACCAACTGGGAACATTAACTGGACATGGTTGATCCCTCCCGGGTTAAGAACTAAACTCTATTTACTCGTGCATAACTGAATAATGGGTATCCAAATGGGATATAATGTGTTTGCCTAGTAATATGTTAGTACCTAGTTATTGGGTCGTTTTTTTTTTGAAAATTAGTCAATAGATATCTCCTAGATAAAGGTTGTAAATAGCTAATTAATTGGTTTTGTCAGTGTTCTAATGTGTGGGTTTTAAAATTGCTAAGCGTCCTTAATATTGATCTAATGAAAATTTATAAGTATAAGTTTTACAAACATTTATTTATCAGGATATTTGATAACTGCTTAAAAATATTTTATTTGTGTTAGACTTCGTTAATTAAATCATAATATTCAATTGAATAACACGTTGTTTTAATGAACTAGACATAGCTTTCACTGCTTGTCTGTATTTTCTATTGCCCTTTTAAGCCTGTGTTTCCGTTCGCTACAGATCGACAGAAAAACTAATTAAGCTGTTAGATACAGTGCGTACTATTAGAATGACATTTGTTGCTCCTGAGGCATTTACATCTCGTGGCAATCACTGATTCATGAACTATATTGCTGGTTAAGCAAGGCCAACAGATGGGATGAACTACTCTCGATACCAGGGTGACTACTAAAAGCATATGATGAAAGAAAAAGTTGTCAAATCCACTCGATGACATTATCCCCCTTACTCATAAACGCCTCTTAAATTTAATCACTGTTTAGCGAGATTTTTATTAGCAAAACCAACCATATAAATACCAAACAACATCGTAAGAATTTAAGCTAATCAATTGACTAATATTTAATGGGGGTTAGTATTTAAAACGACAAAGTTTTTAATCAAGGATTATCATTATAATATGCCAAAGGTATGCGGTAGACATCCATTACGTGCCCATCAATGATACAAGATAATACATTGAGATAATAATAAACAGAGGTTATGTTATTATACTTTCTTTATATTTAACTGAACATACATGGCTGATGTACGTGCTCATAAATAATTGGAATTATTTTCTTATCAGTAGTAATTTGGTGAATGTTATTCGTTAGGTATAATGTTTTTCTATTTAGTTTTCTTGGTCCGTACCTAATATTTAAATTTACAGGCCACGGAAATAGTTAAAAGGCGAGAATAATTACATTTATCCTTTACCTACATCTAAATATGTACCTACTAATATTTGCACATACATTGAACAATACGGCTTAGAGGTGAAATGGTGGTGGTACTCACCCAGACAACCTACTAAAAGAGTTACTACAATTAAGTTAGAGGATTTAATTAATTACGTAGTATGTATATTGTTAAGTGTTTTCAGAAGTGGCGGTTTCTCTACAACGAAAGTTATGTAAGACGGTATGAAACCGGAAACCTTTGGGAATTAAAATGTACTAATTATTTTATAGTACCTAATCTTTAGGTTTGTTTTTCTGCCATATAGTTGCACCATATTAATTGAAGATAAGTATTTACTTTGAGTACCCTCTCGTTGTCACAATATTACTATCTCTAGCTTTAGTGGTCGATACATGAGCCATGGCAGATATCTTTAGCTACTGGTAAAACTCTAACACTAGAGTTATTGTAGTACTGCTACCTTGTGCAGTCCTGCGCCTCCCTCATCCATCGGTTTCCCACCGTTTTCTGTCCAAGTAATAATTTATAACAATTAAATAACTTGTGTGGTCTTCTTACAAGATAAGGTAATGTTCACATCACTTCGTGGGAATATTATTAAGTGTTAGAGTACACGTAAAGTTATTATTATTATACGTTTCCAAGATCTCTACATTACGTACTTTATTCCATAATAATCATTTGATTAGTTAGGTAACGACAAATGTTTATAAAATACACATTATAATGGCGACTGGTGTAGCGTAAGATTAAAGTGTTTGATTGTTATGTAGTGTATGTATGTTATGTAGTCTGGGATTCTATATGCATTTTTTTATTTATTTTTATGTAATAGGAGGCAAACGAGCCAGCAGGTGACCTGATGGTAAGTGATCACCGCCGCCCATGAACACCCGCAACACCAGAGGAATCACAGATGCGTTGCCGACCTTTCACAAGGGAGTACGCTCGTTTCTTGAAGCTCCCGAAGTCGTAAGGGTTCGGAAATATCGTCGCAGCGAGCTTCTTCCACAAAACAGTTGTTCGCGGTAGGAAGTTTCGCATTGCTCTGGGTCTGATCATGAACCTAAACCCTTTCCATTATCCGTCTATCATTTATGATATATTCACGTAGTTTTACCATTGTGTCTACGGGCAAGCTGTTATTATGGACTTGATTTTTATCATTTAATAGATATTTTGAGTAGAATTCAACGTAATGATGATTGATGAAAAAATATATGCCAAGGTATAATTAAGGAGTAATTGTTCCGCATTAGCGGATGCCTATAATGTATAATGTAGAGAATTATTTATGTTCAGCTTAGTTTGGACTAAGATTCAGATATTGCACTAGAAATATTCAACAGTATTTTCGAACAGCGAGCTTTAGCAGGAAAGTCTAATATGTACCTACTTATCAGCAGAACGTATGCGTAACTTCAAGCTGAAGAAGATCCATTACAAAAAAAATGTAAATTTATTTATTTATTTATTTATTTAAAGTTAATTAAAACGGTACAGGCCAATTACATTAATTAACTTAGAACTAACTTAGAATAATCTTAATCTTAAACTTAAATTAACATGGAACAGTGGACACCCTTTCATACACCTTCTCACAAAACACTAAACATACACGCATGATTTCATTCCATTCATCCGCGAACACATCACACTCTGGGTGTTGACTCAAGAGGTCATTGAGCATTTTTAAAGTTCGACAGACTGGGGACTCGGCTCTGGCAACGGTTTTTGATGGTAGCACCGCGAAAAGATCATGCCGGCGGTTCTGACGATGTGCGATGTATTTATCGGGAACAAATAACCTGCAAAAAAGTTCATGAAGGTCAGGGCTGTCAATTCGTCCTCTGAGGGTTTTCAAGCCAACAAGTAGCTGACAAAAACCCCTTCTGACTTCCAAGGAGTTATATGATAACATACCTAGAAGATAATTGGTAGGGTACATGTAGGGGAAAAAGTGGTACAGTCTCTGATAATGAGATCTGAGGAAAGTTTTTTGCACTTTTTCAAGCATCAAAGTTTGGTTTGCAGTATGGGGATGCCAGACACATGCGCTTGCTTCGAGTTTGCTCCGAACAAGAGTATTAAACAGGAGGCGAGCAATATTAGGGTTTTGAAAATCCCTTGAATTTCGCAAGACGAAACCCAATCGCCTGAAAGATTCTCTCGCAATAGCGGTGACGTGGTCTTTAAAAGTTAATCCCCGGTCGAAGGCTACACCCAGGTCCTTAATAGTGGAGACACGAGCAATTACCTTACCATCTAAGCTATAGTTAAAGACGGTTGGTCGCAACTTCCGACCGTAGCTCATTACGTAGCATTTACTAAAGTTAAAGTACAGCTTGTTCACTGTACTCCATTCATGAATTGCGTTGATATCCTTTTGCAGGAGTCCGCAATCCTCTTCCGTCTTTACTTGAGCAACCAATTTCAGGTCATCGGCATAGAGCAAGCATCTAGCAAATTTGACCTCTTCAGTGAGATCGTTGATCATAATGAGGAATAAAAGAGGGCCCAGAACAGACCCCTGACTCACCCCTGAGCCAGTAATGTAGGCCTTGGACTCGAAACAGCCATGCCTTACGAATTGCTTGCGATCTCGCAAGTAGTCAGCAAAAAATCTGAGCCAGCCAGATGAGAAGCCGAACATGCCTAGCTTAACCAAAAGAATGTCATTGTCGACTCTATCGAATGCTTTGCTAAAATCAAAGTAAAGAGCGTCAACCTGCCTACCGGCGTCTAAACCCCGAGAGATGTATTCAACGTTAAGCAACAAGTTAGTATCGACAGAGCGACCTGGTCGAAAGCCGTGCTGTGCATCAGATAAAAACACATTAATGTGTTTATAAATGACAGAATGGAGAATGTGCTCAAAAACCTTAGCAATTGTTGGCAAAACAGCAATGGGTCTGTGTTCTTCAACTGACGAGTTATTACCGGCTTTGGGGATGGGAATTACGCGTGACATTTTCCACTGCTCAGGGTAAACACCAGTCTGAAGGGCCAGATTAAATATGTGGCACAGAGGGGCTGCCAAGGTTTCCTGGCACCCCTTTAGGATAAACGCAGGGGTAAAGTTTTATCAAAACTAACGAACCGTACCAGGTTGTATCAGTTTCATCACAATCATCATCATAATTAAAAGCTGTGAATCTGATATTCACAGAACGAAAAAAAACAAACCAAAGGAAAATTAATCCTTTTTTCATCATGACACAGTTTAATTTTCATTATAATTGCATTACAATCAAAAGGTTGATGACTATTACGAGGTCCTATGTATCGCGAAATGCATCAACCACAAAGATGCATGCTCTGTGATTAAGTAATAATTACTGTGTGATGGTACCATGACAGAAATCTCGAAATTGTGCATTTTTATTCGGTAATACGGTAATACAAAAACTTTCTTAGTAAATATTTTATGAAATAACACAGTGGTGAGTAAACACAACAACCTGTGATGCAGGTTGTCATGTTACTGTTTTTATCTCATGATGGATAATTTATTGAACTAGGATTTTTTTTTTAACAAGGCTACTATTAAATGTCCTGAAACTGATTATATTATCTTTTATGTACTTATCTTAGTTAAATGGATATGCATAGTTTGCACCTTAGTGAGAGAGCTCTCTTTCATATTGCAATACAATTCCATTTGTTTTAGATTCCAATACAAAATAGTTTTTTCTATTTCCTTATTAGTTTTTCACAAACGATGTAACCTACACTACTGGAAGAAGCAGCGTTGCAAGTATACCTTCTCTTAGACAGAAGTAGTTGGACTTTCCCAATGGCCAAGTTTTACGAAAATGAAAAGGTAACGTGTTTGTATTGTGTTTGTGGTCCATACCATCACGATAAACGATCAATCCGCATTGTAGAAAAAGTTTACCAGACTTTGTTTTACGGAAAATTCGTTGCAGTTGTTTGGTATAAAACAAATTTGTTACTGTCCGTTTTTTTTTAATATTCGTGTTGTTTGTTTGCTCGGACGTCGGAAGCTTTTAGTGTGGTCAACTAACTGAAAATATTATAAAAACAGCTGTTGTATGTTTGGTTTCCTTTATAATTAGGTGTTTACTTAATTTAACATAATTCCTATTCATTTTTAATACTAGTAGATAATACGTGTATTATTATCACCATTTTATTTACATTACGCTGTGTTCGATAAAATACATTTTTAATTTCATAAAGCAAGCAAGTAACACATCTCAATAAAGTGATGAAAAAAAAGATGACGAACTGATGAAAGGTTTTGGTAATTTATCTAGCGAGCTTTAGGATCCCTGTATTTAAGACCTTTAAATATTATTTATAGGGTAAAAATTGCTTGTGTAGTTTTTTTTATTTTTATCAAAGATAGTTAAGTATTTTCTTTATCGTCCTCAGCCATAAAAACGCTTTTTTAACAACCCAATTTTTTTTAGACTAATATTAACAAGCTCACATTACGAAATTTGATTCCTCTTTAAACTAGTCCAGTCCTGTAATGGACGCTAACCGACAATTAAACTAACGATTAAACCTAATTGACGCTGTCGGAGGGGGAATCATGCGGGCATTTTACATCGCCGACAATAAATAGATACATCACCCAACATACTTGCGGTGATGATTAGTCAAAATTAAAATTTATTTTGTGTGTTTTTGTAAATTAAGTTACTCGACTTTTACTATTTTACATGAGGAGTTTTAAAGCGGAGGACTCTCAGAAAAACATTTACATTTAAATAGCACCTATTGTAGGTTATGAATCTAGTAGTTACTCTTCCGTCACTGACTACCAGGACTCGCTAAAGGCACACCCTCTAGGAAGGAACACGACGCGTATTTAGCCCTTAACCGCGAAGGCACCGCAATCAATTTTATTTTACTTCGCGAATGTCGCGAGTGTAACTCATGTGGTCCGATAGGAAAAAAGTGTCTTGGAAAGTATCAAATGCATCAACTAGTTGATCCGTTTAGTAGGTCGGATCGGAAAAAGTGGCATTAACCGAGAGCTTGGTCTGCAGTTGACTTGCAGTTGACATTTCAAAGCGCTACAAATTACCCTATATTCCTTCTGACCAATGACTAAGCTTCTTAGAAAACACGAACTGATTGTACAATAGCTGAACTATGTAGAACGGATGAAGCTATAATTTTCTACAGGGTATATATTCCTTTGACAATCTGTTAAAGGATCCGCATGCTAATGAATGTGTTACATAATCGCTTGTTATTTAATCTCTACCGTTATGGTTTAATATGCGTGATTAGAAATTCATTGCATTCCGTATGTAAAACGGAATATAAACGGTAGATATGGTGCATTGATTTATTATTTATTTTAAATGTACTTACCTACACATTATTATTAAATAATTATTATATAATATGTCTTTACCAATGAAATTGCCGTTTTATTTCTTCGCAGTCTTTAGCCTCTATATTCTTTAAAAACATCATCATCATCATCTCAGCCAATTGCGTCCACTGCTGGACATAGGACTTTAAAAACATGTATTGTTTAAATTATTTGTATTATTTAAGTAATATAGGATATAACTAACATCTTACAAAAGATAAAAAATGAAAATTATTATTATTTGGATTAATAATAAACCTGTGAAAATTGGTCCAATTTAAAACAGTGAATTTTCCCATTTATTTAATTGTCATTTCTTCCCTCATACTCTTTTTATTTTATGTTTTGAACACAACAGTTAGCTTAAATGTGCGCCATTACTTATACCAAATTCATTCTAATAAGTTTAATAATTATTTTAAAATCCAAAAATTTCATACAAAACGGCAATTTCATAGGTGAAGACCTATCATATTGGATTATTTAACTATTGTTCTTAAGTTGATGAAGTAAGAATACACTAACACCACTTCTTTACTTCCCGAATGTTCTAAAAGGTGACTAGGCTGCCTAATCTGCAAAGAAGAAAAATATAACCCGATACAAACCAGCGTACTATAAAGTATAGTATATATATATATATACTATATATATATATATATATATACTATATATATACTATAACTTTAGTCTATTTTTTTATCTCAGATACTAAAATGACATTTCATGTGTTGCCTGTTTTTTACAACTAATAAATAGTGATGCGGTACAGCCGGTACTTACCGATAAAAATATAGGTTAGTACCGCCGATTACGGTAAATAGAGACTATAGGCTGTTTTTTAATCTCGAATACTAAAATATCATTACTGTTACCTTTTTTTGTGCAATTTATGTATGGTGATGTACCACCACTATCAACAGTTAACGATAAATTTAAATTTTATACAGTTTTTTGGAAGTAATAATATAAAATGTGCAAATTCTAATTTTAAACTCAGGTAAGTAAATGAAACAAAATTTATTTTTGGTACATAATTTATTTTTATTTGGCTGTAAGTACAATTAATCTTTGAGTCTGCATAATAAAATAATAATAATCTTGTTTCATAATAAAATTAATATATAATTCATAATTAAACATCAATTCTTTTATAGAAACGAATCACCATCCCTGGACAAGGTTATTCTTGTACTGATATTTATATGGTTTTCATTCTTTATTCGTTAAAACTAGAATAAAATGAAACTATTACTTGAAGACATAATTACTTTAACCAACTCTTTGTTTTCAGATACTGCAAGTTGTAAACAAAGACCCTGAATTTCCATCCTTTTCTAGAAGCACATTATAAGTATAAAATATTAAAACACCTGCAATTTAAATATATGACCAGAAAACGACGTAGCGCGTTAATCGACCGAAAAGATATCATTTTATGGCGTCAACAATATCTTCGAAAAATTAAAGAATTTAGAAGAGAAGGACGCATCATATACTATCAAGATGAAACGTGGATTAATGAAGGTATGTTTGGTTATTGTCTGGTCAACCATGTTTGTAATTATTTAATTTACATACCTAATAATTACCCAATAATTTCATAATAAAATTAAATTCCTATAGTCATTTTAGGTCATACTGAGAATAAACACTGGGTGGATAACACTATTCAGTCATCGCGTCAGGCGTTCCTAGAAGGCCTAACTACCGGATTGAAAGGGCCTACAGGAAAAGGAAGGCGACTGGTGGTCTCCCATATAGGAAGTGAGGAGGGTTTTCTGGATGACGGTGCTTTAATATTTGAAGCGAAAAAAGGCTTAGAGGATTACCACAAAGAAATGAATTCCGAACAATACGAAAAGTGGTTAAAAAATATTTTTCTAAAATTAAAAGAGAATGCAGTTCTTGTTATAGATAATGCACCGTACCACACCGGGAAACTGGAGGCGTTACCTACTTTAAATTGGCGTAAAGAGCAAATACAAAATTGGCTACAATAAAAAAATATTCAATATGACGAAACAATGTTGAAATGTGAATTAATCCAAATTTCCAAAAAGCACAAAAAAGTCTATGAGACGTATGTTGTAGATGAGATGGCTGCTGCACAGGGTGTAACTATTTTGCGACTGCCGCCTTACCACTGTGAGCTCAATCCAATAGAATTAGTGTGGGCTCAGGTAAAGGGACATGTCGCAAAGAATAATAAAACTTTCAAGTTGAATGAAGTACGAAGTCTTTTTGAAGAAGGGCTTCGTCAAGTGACCCCTCAGCGGTGGCAAGACTGCATAGCGCATGTCATTTAACTCGAAGACAAAATGTGCCAATTGGGTCATATAGTCGACGACATAACAGATAGATTCATTATAGAAGTAGGTGACGACTCGGAGGATTCCGAATATTCAAGTAACGAATCCATTTCTGATTAAAGATTAAGAGTCTGCAACCGTTCTCCGACAATCGTTTCTCCTTTGGACTGTTCACCGACAGGACGTTTCGTTTTTGAGAGATTCGTCGATAGAACGTTTCACCTTTGGATGTTTCGCCGACAGGATGGTTCCCATTTGTTAGTTTCGACGACAAGACTTTTCAACTAAGTATGTAATGTTCGCCGTCAGATCGTTTTGTCTACGATTGTTTCGACTTTTCTACGATTGTTTTGGCTTTTTCACTAGAATAAAACAAAAGATTAATCAAACAGAGTCAACGTAATTATTTATATTACAAAGTGTGGATTACAATGCGATTATTATTATTATTTCTTTCTTTCTTTCAACTTATTTCGAGAAACTTTTTGTGTACTAAGTATAGATGTAGTAAAACTGGCTTAAAAATGTGTACCCAGTTGTTAAACAATAATTAAATAATTTTACATTATTTAAAACTAGGAACACTTAACTACTTACCTACTTATAATAAAACTGTAAATTGAAACGTCGTCGGAGAACGGTTGCAGACTCTTAATCTTTAATCAGAAATGGATTCGTTACTTGAATATTCGGAATCCTCCGAGTCGTCACCTACTTCTATAATGAATCTATCTGTTATGTCTTCGACTATATGACCCAATTGGCACATTTTGTCTTCGAGTTGAATGACATGCGCTATGCAATCTTGCCACCGCTGAGAAACCATGGTCTCATTTTCGCAAGTGTTTTAGGCTTGAATCGAAGTGTTTTCTTCTCTAGAATCTTTGTCGGTATCAACCGCAATTGCGTTATCTGGTGGTCAAATGTGATGCATTCTAGAATCGGATCATTACCATTCTCAACTCATTCAAAGTTTTGTAGAATAATAATGAATTCAATTAGAATTTTTTTTAATATATATTGTTTTACGAAAATCTCGTATTCCGTGGTTGTTCCGACGGACCCATGTATGGGTTTCTAAGATATTCAGCAAAATACCAGTGATTTTCATAGTAAAAGCATGAATTTTCTTTGTAATATAAATATTGTTATGTTTCAAGCTTTATATTTTTGATATTATATTAATAGAAATATAACAATATATGTAATATAATTTCACTTTTTTAGGGACATTTTTACCATATTCACTACAGACATTTTCACTTGGAAAAAACAACTATAAATAATTAAATTTACTACCTATTTTGTCATCACAGCCAACAGTCATTAACTGTCGATTCCAAAAGTATTTATAAATTGTTTTAATAAAACCGTATAAAGGGGGCAGAATTTTTTATTTCCCGAAACCCATACATGGGTCGGTCGATCCAACTGGGTTAAGTGCCAACAATTGTAGGACTTCTAACGATTAGGTGGTTTACCCTAATTTGTTTAATGTTATAAAATTACGAAAACTTAAAATAGAAATATACGCCAATGACGTCATGCAAGAAATTATAGGGATGGACATAGAAGGAAAAAAGAGAGAAATTCATTAGATTTGTAGGGACACAACATTGTAATTTGAGCGACTGCTGAGAAATCACTTTTACAGGCGCGCGACTGTACACACAGCAACTAATCAAGCTAGACACTCATGTACCTTAATACCTTGAGATAAGAAACAATTTTAAATGAAAATGTTTAACTTGATGTGTTGCTGTGTGTACTAGCGTTGCCCAGCAGTCGTCTCCCCGCCATCATGTAGTTAGGTCGTCGTAATTATACAGGGTGTTTGGTACATCGTTTGCCAAATTAAAGTAGCTGATAGAAGCGGTCATTACCAGTCTTTCTTCACTCCCCTAGCTGGTTTTAACCTCAACATATTTTAGATATCGATGTAAAGCTATTTTTAAAAGAAAAACCCAATATTTACCATGAACACTTAAATTTTAAAAAAAAATTGTTCCGTGAGTCCTCATAATTATGTTTTGTTTTAAAGTTTAATACTAGGAGCATCAAATAAATTCATAATAGCTCACCAAAAACGTCAACTTTTTGTTTATTGACTTATTATAAGAATAGAGACAGGTAAAATTTAAAGATATGATCAACTTCACAGTACAATAAAAAAATAAATAAAAGAGAGAAAGTTCTTCCATTTTCTGAATAAATGCCTTACTTTATCCTCTTTCCATTGGTATACAACATCCTATAAAATAGTAAATAGTTTTTCTACAAAACATGTGTAATAAATAATTCAAAGTAAAGAAAACACGTTTGATGAATAAGCACAGGTAAATTTACTAGCTATAATTGCTATAATTGATTCATTCTAGCGTACTTAGGTACCTAGTTACTTTAGCTTTTTTTGTCACTGCAGTGGGTCTACCTTATCACATTAGAGTTAATTTTAATATAATAAAAAAAAAAAGTCATCATTTACTATAGCGTCAATAATTACTTCGAATTATTTATTTATTTGTTAAGCACACCAACAGTATGTATGTTTATGTATTACACATGTTTTGTAGAAAAACTATTTACTATTTTATAGGATGTTGTATACCAATGGAAAGAGGATAAAGTACCTACCTCTTCTATCAGCAACTTCTACTATTTGTTTTTATAAATATCTAACAACTATTTGCTAATACATGAGAACTGATATTATGTCAAAGTATCGTCATGATTTAGCTGATGTTTTGTTGTGCGATATTGACCCTAATAGTTTTATGAAATGCAACTAACATTAACTCTAGAGGTGATAAAGGCATTTTTTCTCGACTATACTAACAACCGTAAATATTTTACAATAATTACAAAACGAATCGAAACACAGGGACAGCACTGTTTCTTAAAAGCTGGCTATATTAGTTTTACGTTTGACATTAGTAGTTGTCATTTTAGTGTCCGAGATAAAAAAATAGACTTTATAATGTATATATATATGTATATATATATATATATAACTATATATATAGTTATACTATAAGTATATATATATATATACTTTATAATGTATATACTTTTTAGTATGTATATAGATTTACATTGGACCTATTTCACTATTGTGACTCAATTGACAATAGAGGTAACACATCGAGTGTCAGCCATTTAATGTACTACCGCTTTAGACACGAGACTCTTTTGCCAGGATAGTTAACAGTATCACATTATACTATAATATGCTATTGTCATTTTATCGATAACTATTTCCCTCATCGCTATGTTTACATTTCTAATTCAAAACAGATTTTACAAAATCCCTTAAGCCCCATTTACAATTTAATACCATTCTTAAACAATCTAAAGCCAGATTTACACATCGACAGTACGAAGTAGCCCCCTCTCTCGCGTCT
The DNA here is from genome assembly GCA_905475405.1 of Schrankia costaestrigalis. Lineage (NCBI taxonomy): Eukaryota > Metazoa > Arthropoda > Insecta > Lepidoptera > Erebidae > Schrankia > Schrankia costaestrigalis. Next base: position 12,800,846 of record FR997840.1, on the reverse strand, counting down.
CGCCAACTTAACTCGCCAAAAAATAGGATGGAGATATATTTAAATCAACTTAATCAACAATTTACTACTTAACTTGCTACTATACTTGTCGATGTGTAAATCTGGCTTTAGATTGTTTAAGTATGGTATTAAATTGTCGAACGGAGATCATTCGTATGACGTCAGGTCTTTTAAAAGTTGTTCATGAACTATGTCTGTTATTGTAGATCATTCATAGATCATTATGTATATAGTTTAACTTTTAGTGCGATAGATGGCGTTGTACTGACCATCCTAAACCTCGATATGGTTTCGTTACCTCGTATACTGTATACGGCCAAATGATTTTTTAAATAAATGTCTCTAGATCGGAATACAGAGTGGTTTTATTGAATTCTACATCTAGTATTCTCACCCAGTACAAATAGGCCATTGAGACCTAAATCATTGGTCCTACGAGTCGGGTACGATCTATTTTTGCATCGTAAGAGGGAGCCACCATCGGCTTCAGCGTGTAACTCGCAGTGGATCGCTGCAATAGAGTACACGGTTAACGTCGCGGTCGCGTACATGTCGACGTGACGTCATACTGAGCAGCCAGTTCAACTTATCACCGCATGAGGGCGCTCCCAGTTCAAACTGCAAGGTGACGGTGCAGAGAAGTCCGGACAGCAGTAAGGTGCAGAAAGCGGTCATACCGACGATCATCACAAAGTGGCGACAGGTGGCGCCACTTGCAGGTCAACAATTTAAGTGGTAACGAAGTGGACATTAATTTGTGAGTACTTTTAATTATTTTGATTTAGGTATTGTGCAAATTAAAATAATTAGTGCAATTCAATCAGTGATTAAAAATCATCAAGAACAAAGCAGTTAATTCAAGCAATTTTGAACTTTATTTTCATGGACAATTTAACTTTAGATATAAGTCTGTTAATTTTACACTTAGAATAATTTCATTAGTTTTCTAGTTTAGTTGCATGTTAGATTTAAGACTTAGAAAAATTTATGGAAAACGGGGGAACGGGGAATCCATGCCCAATTTACCCTAACAGTAAAGAGTATTCCAAACACTTAGAATTTTTTTGACAAATTTGTATGATTTTGTTAATGTGTTAAGTTCAATAATATACAAAGAACATAGTTAACTTAATAATTATATTTACAACATAACTTTCCTAAATTATAAAAAGTCTAACAAGATAATAAACCTTATACTTAGCATTATTTTCTTAAGTTTTACTTATATACAAAATGGAAGGTTTACTAAAAATACTAAAAAACCTTAAAGCAGGGATCGAAAGAGCCCTAGTTAACTTTAAAAAGTGTCCTAAAGACAGACTAACTGTTGAATACTTAGAAACACGACAGAATTTATTAGAGAAAGATTGGTGTTTATTTAAAGATACTTATATGAAACTTGAAGAACTCTATGATACCACGGAAATTAAGAATCTAGTAGAATGTTATGATAGTACAGAGGATGTTTATGTCACTTATACTTGTTTAATTAAGACTATTTTGAATAAGTCCAGTATAGGTAAAGAGTCTGTGAAAGATAGTAAGGACAATTTTTCTAACTCCAAAAATTCTAGTTTAATTAAATTGCCTAGAATTTCAATACCAAATTTCAGTGGTAAGTATACTGAGTGGACCACGTTTCATGATTTGTTTGTCTCTATGGTACACAACAACAACAGTTTAGACAATGTACAAAAGATGCACTATTTAAAAAGCCATCTTACAGGTGAAGCTGAACAATTGGTCAGGCATACACCTATTACTGATTCTAATTATGTACAATGTTGGTCACAATTAGTGAAACGGTACAGCAATAAAAAATATTTGGTCAATTGTATTTTGAAACGCTTTTTTAGTTTAAAACGTTTACAAGTTGAGTCAGCGTCTTCCTTAAAGGAACTTTTAGATTCTACTAATGAATGTCTCAGTGCACTTAAAAATTTAGACGTTGATGTGGCTACTTGGGACGTTATCATCATTCACATAGTTACATTTAAGCTTGATTCAGAAACGCGTAAGCAATGGGAATTATACATCAATAGTCAAGATTCGAATGAGTTGCCTACGTTTGAACAATTTGCCACCTTCATAGAAAACCGTTTTCGTGCTTTCGAGAACATAGAGCCAAAAAGGTTTTTAACTAATCAAAATAATAATTCACACGCCCCAAAATCGTTAGTAGCCGTGAGTTCAAACAATATACGCTGTGAGTACTGCTCTGAAGGTCACAAACTATGTTTTTGCAAGAAGTTTGCCAAACAATCTGTTGCTAACAGACGCGACTTCGTTGCAAAACAGAAGATTTGTTTTAATTGTTTGGGTGGTAACCACATAGTATATAAATGCAACAAGCAGACTACATGCAGGGTGTGTAATAAACGGCATCATTCTTTGCTACATTTGGGCGAACCAGTAGAGAAGGAAGAGGAAAGGCAGGCTGCTGATAGCACTAGACCTTCTTCTAGTGTTACACCAGTAGTCTCCTGTTTTTCTAAAAACGTTAATATACCGCGACAGGTTTTACTAGCCACAGCGCTAGTAAAAGTCGAGACCAAATTTGGTGATCATTACGTACTTAGAGCCCTAATTGACCAAGGGTCACAAGCCTGTTTTATTACAGAGGCTACTGTGCAATATTTAAGGTTACAAAAAATACCTTCTCAAAGTATTATCTCAGGCCTAGGTCATGGTTCCACCACAGCTAGTCATATGGTAAACCTGAAAATAAAATCACGTTTAGATCAAACCGTTGAATTAAATATAAACGCCTACGTCCTGAAACGAATTACTTCATACTTACCTGAAGCATACCTTGATAAAACTGACACGTTTGATTGGGCGAATATAGCGACCATAGATTTGGCGGATCCCCACTTCAATCAACCAAATAAAATAGATTTATTACTTGGTGCTGAAATATACAGTTGTATTTTAAATGGACGTATTAAAAAGAACTCATCTGGTACTTTAATGGCTCAGAGCACTACCCTAGGATGGATACTTTCAGGCGTAGTAGATACCCAATACAGTAGTTCTAATAGTTCAACCAGAAATATTACTGTGATGCACTCACAGTGTAGAGAAGATGATCTTCTCAAAAGGTTCTGGGAAGTTGAAGAACAACCGACAAACTCAAAGACAATGTTTACCCCAGAAGAACAACGTTGTGAACAGCTTTATAAAGAGACGACTAAGAGAAGTGAAGATGGAAGGTATATAGTCAAGTTACCTTTCCGCAACGTAGATCCCCCTTGTAAAGCTGGTAATTCGCGCGCTATTGCTGAAACAAGACTAAAATCATTAGAAAGAAAATTAGAGAAGAACACAGATTTGAAGGAAAGATATACAAAGGTGATACAGGAATATTTACATTTAGGACACATGCGGTTAGTAAAGGAAAATGATGATAAAAAGGATATAGCAGTATACTTACCCCATCACGCCGTAATAAGGGAAGATAAGAGCACAAGTAAGGTTCGAGTGGTGTTTAATGCTTCTGAGAAGAATAGGAATGGCATATCGTTAAATGATACTCTTATGGTTGGGCCGACATTGCAGGCAGACTTAAGACACATTGTTTTAAGGTGGAGACTTCACTCTATTGTACTTGTAGCAGATATTATTAAGATGTATAGGCAAGTACGTATAGCTGATGAAGACGCCATGTATCAGCGGATACTATGGCGAGATGAACCAACGCAGGATATCAAGGATTATGAGCTAGTCACGGTAACCTTTGGTACGGCATCGGCACCATACCAAGCAGTTAGAACCTTACATCAACTGGCGTATGATGAAGGTGAGGAGTACCCATTGGCTGCAGAAAGAGTAATCAATTGTTACTATATGGATGACCTCATGACAGGATGCTCTGGAAAGGAAGAGGCCATTGAAATATACAATCAGATGACAGAGTTGTTAAGGAAAGGTGGATTTCTATTGCAAAAATGGAATAGCAATAATGACAAGGTTTTGAATATAATTAGTTCAATTGAAGAGAATAGAACAAAGGGACAATCAAGTACAATGAATAAGGAAAATAAGGAGGACAAACAATTAGGGAATAGTACAGAAAATGTTATGAAAATTCTAGGACTTACCTGGAATCGCACGAAGGATGTATTCCAATACACGCTGAATCTTCCACCTACGAAGGTTGCACCTGTAACTAAAAGAAATATATTAGCAGATATATCACGTTTATTTGATCCTCTCGGGTGGCTAGCACCTAGTGTGATCATAGCAAAAATCTTTATCCAGAAATTATGGCTAACAGGTGCCGGTTGGGATGAAGATTTAAGTAATGAGTTAGTAAAAGAATGGACTACTTATCGTGAAGAGTTATCGTTACTTACTGATGTCCAGGTTCCTCGCTGGCTTGGCACGAAGGGGGACGATGATCTTGAGCTTCATGGGTTCTGCGATGCATCCAAGGTAGCCTATTCTGCCGTTGTTTATTTGCGAGCAGTTAACGCCAAAGGCGAAGTCTCGGTAGTATTATTAAGTGCAAAATCTAGAGTGGCTCCAATCAAGCAGGTTAGCATTCCTCGCCTGGAGCTATGTGGAGCAGTGTTACTTTCAAAACTTTTAATGGAAGTAGCAGAGGTATTAAACATACCTAAGGACAAAATAAGGGCTTGGACAGATTCCACAGTTGTACTGGCATGGCTAAGTAGTCATCCTAGCAAATGGAAGACTTTCGTTGCTAACCGCACATCAGACATTTTAACCTCAATGGAATCTTCGCAATGGTTTCATGTGTCATCCAAGGATAACCCAGCTGACTGCGCCTCTCGTGGTATATCTCCAAGTTCACTTGTCAATTGTTCATTGTGGTTTGATGGACCATCATTTTTGAAAGGCAAGAGTATTATGTACAAAAGGCCAAAGGATTTGGAAGTTAAATTAGAAAAATCTGTTAAAGGTTATGTGGCTGTTTTACAAGACAATAACGACATATTTGAAAGGTATTCTTCTTTAAGTAAACTCTTAAGAGTTGTTGCCTACTGCCGTAGATTTTTAAGTACGAAAATTAAAAAACCTAATTATTTACAAAGTATAGAAATTGAATCAGCATTAAAATGTTGTATTAAAAGAACACAAGAACAGGCATTTGAAATGGAACACAAACAATTAAAAGATAAGGGTCACATAACAATAAAGTCAAGCAAAATAAAATCATTATGTCCCTACCTTGACCCCCAAGGTATTCTGAGAGTACAAGGTAGACTCGAGAAGGCTCCATTGGATATGCAAACAAAGCATCCAATAGTTCTCCCAAATACAGCGCATTTTACGAAATTATTGATAGCAGATGCACATGACAAAACATTGCATGGTGGACCTACACTCATGTTGAACTATTTAAGAACAGGTTACTGGATAATCGGTGTCAGGAACATGGTGAAGAGTTGCGTAAGAAAGTGTGTGACATGCGCCAAACAAAGGGCAAACATAAATAACCCCTTTATGGGTTCACTTCCGTCAGTCCGTTGCACTCCTACTAGACCGTTCTTGCACAGTGGTGTGGACTACGCTGGACCCATTAATATAAGAACCTCGAAGGGTCGAGGGCACCATTCTTATAAGGGTTATATATGCGTGTTCGTTTGTATGTCCACACGGGCAGTTCATTTAGAAGTAGCTAGTGATATGAGCTCACAGGCATTTCTAGCTGCCTTTAGAAGGTTTGTTTCCAGACGGGGTCACTGTGCTAAAATCTGGAGTGACAACGGGACAAATTTTGTTGGTGCCGCTAAAGAATTAGCCAAAGTTCACACATCTGTAGTTGAGCAGATAGAAGCCAATGGTACTGAATGGCACTTCATTCCTCCCCATGCACCCAATTTTGGCGGTCTTTGGGAGGCAGGAGTGAAGTCCATAAAATACCATCTCAAGAGAGTTGTAGGTGAGTCGACACTCACTTTTGAAGAATTCAGTACATTTTTATATCAGGTAGAGGCTTGTCTGAATTCCCGTCCAATAAGCGTTCTCAAATTGGATGATCCCGGTGAGCCAACACCCTTAACCCCGGGACATTACTTAATTGGAGAACCCATAATAGTAGTTCCCGATTATGATCACATGAATTCAAATATTAGTTCACTATCGAGGTGGCAATTTGTCCAAAGGATGACACAGTCATTTTGGAGTCGATGGTCTCAGGAATACTTGACTACCTTAATGAACAGGTATAAGTGGTGTTCAAAAACCCCTGAACCAAATGTGGGAGATGTCGTCCTTATCAAAGATGATAATTTGCCGCCAAGTCGTTGGGCTTTAGGTCAAATTGTACAAAAACATCCCGGTCACGATAATGTTACTAGAGTGGTCACATTGCGTTCTAAATCTACTATTGTTAAGAGGCCAATAAATAAATTATGTGTTTTACCTATAGCAGATTGATTTATATAATAGTCTTCATGTAATAATAGAGATCAAAATAATATACACTTATTTGAGACAGTTATATTTATGTTTTAGTTGTATTTAAGCATGTTGTAATTTACCTATGTGTTATGTAATTTTATAGCTACCCTATTTACACTTATACAAATTATAGAGTTATTTTATAAAATTTACACTTTGTTTACCATATAATCATTTCAATTATATCTTTAGTCACCCTGAATGACTTGTTTACATTCTAGTTCACATAAATTCTTTGTTGCAATTAATGTTGTACTTATATTTCACAACATACTGTTAGATATTTACTACATAAACTTACTGAAGTGTTTGATAATGTAACTTTAAGAAGGACATTCCGCCACTAAATGTCCTTGGTGGGCGGTATGTTCATGAACTATGTCTGTTATTGTAGATCATTCATAGATCATTATGTATATAGTTTAACTTTTAGTGCGATAGATGGCGTTGTACTGACCATCCTAAACCTCGATATGGTTTCGTTACCTCGTATACTGTATACGGCCAAATGATTTTTTAAATAAATGTCTCTAGATCGGAATACAGAGTGGTTTTATTGAATTCTACATCTAGTATTCTCACCCAGTACAAATAGGCCATTGAGACCTAAATCAAAAGTAGTATGAACAACCATTTGGCCTAACGGGTAAAGCGATGGCGACGCGGACGTCTTGAAGTCATTTATATACCCGACATCCATTATGCCCGATTTACACATCGACAAGTACAGTAGCGAGTTAAGTAGTATTTTAAGATTAAGTTGATTTAAATAGATCTCCATCCTATTTTTTGGCGAGTTAAGTACGAAGTAGCCCCCTCACTTGCGTCTCGTCAACTTAACTCGTCAAAAAATAGGATGGAGATCTATTTAAATCAACTTAATCAACAACTTACTACTTAACTCGCTACTGTACTTGTCGATGTGTAAATCGGGCTTTAGATTTATTCCTGAACAGTATTCGTGCTTTCTCTTCAACTCAATAGAAAATACACAATGTTCTTTTAAAAGTAGAACCCACCCATCATGTGGTTTAAAAACTAGTTAAAAACATTCGTAGGTATTTGGATGCTTTTTGGAAGAAAGTAAAATACGAAGAACAGTCAAAACAAATAAACATCTACCTTTATTCTTTACCCCTATCTCGAAGCAATAAAACAGAACTAAACAAAGAGCCGCAAATAGAAAGACAGTGTATAACATTGAAGACGAACATGTAAGAAATAAAGTTTATTATTTGGACTAAGAAGGTAATAATAATTGTGAGACTAACGGCCGAATACTCAAACGTCTGTTAAAGTTAAGCGGCGCTTAAACTAGAAATTCTCATAGAAATGTCTAGTTTAAGCGCCGCTTTACCTCAACAGACGTTTGAGTACTTATTCCGCCGTAAGTCAGTCAGTCATTGTACTCAATATGCAACATTTGAGCGATTGTAAGGGCTTGATTAAAGTTACAAGCATTGAACGCAAGCTACCTTAGACTTTGGAACAGAATGGAGTGAACTTAATAGCTTCGTAATTTCCGCAATTTACTTTATTCCCTACATGTCCAAGTTCCAATGAAATTTAGATTACGAGGTTAGGGAAGCAGCACATTTCCTTCTTTGAACGAGATATAGAAATCCTTGCCTTTTTCGCTATCCACGAGACAGACTGTTGGAATGTTTTGTATAATCAGTTTGTCAAAACTTCGTGCTTTAGAATAACATCATCTTCTTGTCTTTAAATAATGTATTTTCAAGTACGTTTCGTCGAAACAAAAAAAAAAAAAAAAAAAAAATTAATTTATAATTATTTTTATTATTTCCCTTATTCTTACGATTTAACTTACAAAAAACTCGCTAAATAGTAATTAAATTTAAGAGGCGCTTATGTAAGGGTGAGTCTAGAATATCATAATTTTATATAATTTAAGCCACACACGACAACGAGCCAAGCGAGTTTATATAAAACGCTTTAAGGCAAAGTAAACGATAGCCTGTTTTGATAACATACTTCAGTATTTATGTACTGTCTTATTGCAAGTCTCTGACTACACAGTCAATGCAATTGTTATAGAAATTTCTACCTTATATCTTCAAGCATAAGAGTTAAAAGTAGACTCATAATATTTGTTCATAGAATGGGATCTGTGTAGTACATTTTCAATAACTCTCTAAGTACACAATGTCACGGTAAAAGAGATATTATTATTGAAACTAATATTTAGATATGAAGAAAACAATATTTGTTTGTCTTCAATAAAGGAAACTTTGTATTAAGTATGTAGAACTTTAGACTTTAACTGCATTGAGACTTTGTCTTGTGACCTAAGTAAAGTGATAGTCGAAATAAGAAGAGAATATTTTATAGTTTGTCTTGTGATCAACTTTAAATAGAAATGTTTTTTTTAAATTGGCCTACCAGAATGACTCTATGGTGCCTGATGTTAAGCATCCAATAGAGTCCAAGAATGGCGAGCACCATGCCAGCTACAATATTTGTAGAGACGTGAATGTCTCCTCTATGGCGGCTTTGGAAGATGCTTTTTCACCCCTCGCTTGAAAGAACCAGGATCGTAGTGTGTAAAAGGGAATAAAGGCAGTTAACTTTTGCTAGTGATTATAAACTCTATTGCGAAAACCTACTCCATTGTATATCCTATTACCACAGTATTTTCCGAGCGCGGTAACGTATATGAAAAACCCTTTCAGTACCTTTACTCCGAGTTTGTCAAATCTTTTTTTAATGAAATGGTTTGATATTTGGAATGAAATGGCAAAAAAAGAATTTGAAAAAGTCGGTGTGGTAAATTTTCTACATTATTGTACAACTTCAACTCAATGGTAATCATAACTTTACTATGCTATAAATAAGATCGATTTCAGCAAAGTCTTCCAATCTTTTATCCTTTTATAAGAACCTGCTTATCATTCCTTACATTATTAAGTATATCTCATTTTTACAACAACGTTTTAGAACAACTGGCAAACATAAACCATAATGAATTCCGACCATTTTTTATCTCATCGATATAACTACACGCATCGCTTCTATCCATAGTTTTTTCTTACCATATCGGTTTATAGATATCTGAAAGTAGATTGATAACATGAAGTATTCATTAGTTTTCAAACGTTTAACATTCCATTGTCTATTTAATTCCATAACTTAGTTATGAGATTCTGTAATATTTTTTTTATAAATTTCTTCTTAAATAAATCTAGCGTACCATGTAGGTATGCTTAATATAACGGTATATCCCTGGGAATATAACTATATTACGGCTTTATCTATCTCACTGCGACATAAATACATATTAAATACCTTCATCTATTCAACCTTCTCTCCGTGTGGTGACGGAGTAAGAATATAATAAGTATGTCACTACCCCATCTCATCCCATGGGTGTCGTAAAAACCGACTAAGAGACTATCCGTGAATATTTTCTTTACGAAATAAAAAGAAGGAAAACTTCAAATTAAACACTATACCAATCCGTCTCGCCAGCGTGGTATTAGTAGGCCAAGTATCCCCTGCAGTGGGACATTAATGGGCTGTTATGATGAAATACCTTCATAGATAACCCTTTTACATAATCCAAAGCAGACCGGAGTATTAAAACAATCCAAATGCACTGTGAAAGTATTAAAAACTATTGATATTTAAAATTCTCAATTCATGTCATTAAGCAGTAGCGACTGCGGTTTATGTGCTGATTGTATTAAGACTTACGTAGACGCCAGTGCCACAGCCACTTAACCTTATTAATTGAAATTGTACTGTAACTGAAGAATATAGAGCAGCGCATCAACTTGGAACCCAGTATACTGTAATCCCTTTTAATAAGATGCATTTTTGAAAGAAAATACATACCTACTTAGCTTGATATACACGAAGTCATACTTTTCTCCGTGTGGTGATGGAGCAAGAATACAGTATGTCACCACCCCATCTCATCCCATGGGTGTCGTAAAAACCGATTAAGGCACTATGTATTCTAATGCTAAGTATCCCTCCGTCACAGGAGGAGGCCCGTCCTTGCAGTGGGACATTAAAGGGAAATACTTTTCTCTAAATTAAAAATATTCTCTAGATAATTTTGCACTACATGGTAACAAAACGAACAATGCGCTTGTGTTATGGTAAGCTTGACGAATGTCTGTACCAGCTGTAGAAGAACTCAGTGCTTTAATGATGTAAAGTTCAAAATGCCGTAACAGTATGCTCGTGACTCTGAGACAGAAGGTGTTACTTGCCATAGCTCTGTAATTTTATTGTACTCCACTTAAGTGCATTTACGTGGCTCACTAGCGCCGCCAATAAAAAAACCGTAATTCGCATAAATAGTGTAAAATGTTGATAACAAAGTCTTGAGAAAAGGCAATGAAGTATTTGTATACCCATAGTACAATCTCTGCTTAATTTGGGACTAGATGGCGTTGTTTGAAAGTGTGAGGAATATGTGAAATGTTACAAATTGATTCCGGCTAGTAGAATACCTAGTAATAATAGTAAACGTATACCTACTACATTTTACAAAAATGAGAACTTAGGTTTTTTTAGATCAATACATAGTCAAAACAATTTTAATCAAATTAGGAAGTAAGTATTTAATAATTTGGTACAAAATATTATAAACAAATTAAAATAACTTATTGTTTTAAGTAGGCAGATGATAACCCTAATGTCAATAAGTAATTTATCATAAAACATTATCAAGTGTGAAGTAAATAAGATCCGTAGTGTCACAATTAGTCACACATAACATATCTTTGTAAGGTCGTAGCCTTGAGTAAGTCTTTGTCGACGGCTAGACTAATTGCACAGTATTTATGCAATTGATAACTACTGCTAAAAATGTCTTCGTTTGGATGTGATAATTAAGTATTTCTTAATTTGTATTTAAAGGCTATGGAATGACTTTTATTAATAAATTTTTTGCTTTATGTTACTCATCCATATAGTGACGGAGTTTGAACATGATTGCCCTTAGCAAACAAAAGCTGACAGCCCTTTGAAATATAATATTTGCCAAAAGAAGTCTAATGCAGGCTAGGTATAAACTTCCTCCAAAATTTACCGTTTACTTGTTTCTGTAGCATCCTTATTCATCGGCCACTCTATGATTATAATGAATGTATCCCGCAAAATCATAGAACGGACTGTGGTCCAAAACAAAACACAGCCTGTTCCTACTGTGGATACAATATACTTATATATAATTTTTTTTTTGCTAATTTGTACACATTGTACAAAGAAAGACTGGGATCAAATGAAACAAATATGATTGGATGGCTCGAATAAAATTGATCGACTCGAGACCACCGGCGTAGCTTAGAAATCCAACTACGTATCGTCAATTGATGACTAATCAATATACAACTGTGAAGTTCAAATTCCATAAGTTCTTAAAAAGGTTTCACAATTCTCGTTGACAAGATTACGTCAGGATTGCGGATGTTATCTAAAGAAGTGAATCAACGTACTGAGTCATTGACAAAATCGTCATATTTCAGTAAGAAAGGATCTCTCACAACTCCCTCTAAAATGGTAGAACAGTGTTAAGCATAAGCTGTGCTGTCATTCTATAGATGAGCTGGTATATGGATAGGGGTATTTCAACAGAAGCAACTTGCTAACAGCTTGTTAATGTCTTTAAATGCAAAGAGCAACTTTACTTACTAATAGCACGCTGGCCAAAACGGATTGCTACATGGTTTTCCTTATTTTATTGTATTTTTTTTTAGATATATATATGTTATAGTCAAAACTCATAACCGGTCAAAACCACTTTTGACCGAAAAAATCGGTCAATAGTGGTTTTGACCGACGTGCTTAGTCAAAACCCTTATTGACTGTTTTTTGCAGTCAAAAGTGGTTTTGACCATCGATGTTAGTCAAAACTCATTGAAAATTGATCTTTAATACATATTAAGGTAAAAGTCCGAAACAGTTGGTTAGGTTAGGTTAGTATGGTGACCAAAGGACGCACGAGCCGAGCGAGCGAAGCGAGCGTGCCGCGGTAGCGGCCGGCGAGTGCTAGAATATAATAATACTATATTCTAGATTTACAATAAAAAAAATGTTTCTAGCCGTCCTTTGGTCACCATTGACTGTTTTATGCAGTTAAAAAGGGTTTTGACCGGCAATGAGTTTTGACTGTAACATATATACGGAATTTCCATTAGACAGCCTTTTCGATACCAACAGTATATTCTCACTCTATCATCACAAGGAGAATAATTACAGTAATTTTAAACATGTATCTAAATATAACATAAATATCGAATATTTAACCATTACTTATATTGTAAATTGTTTGGACTGTAGCCATTACATAAAATGCTTATCCATTTTATAAAACAAACGATATTTAAACAAAGCAACGACAAACAAGCGTTGTCTCTAATAATCTGTGGCCATTTGTTACCACAGACCCATTAATTGCCATAAAGTAATTAATGATGCGGGTTTACGCTAACTGTTAAGTAAAAATACCTCTGTTTTGAATAACAACGTAATAAATAATTACCTATACCTACGCCACAACGCAGTGGTGGCAGTGGTGGTATAGAGTATATAGTTCATGGCTGCAAAGTTTTCGAGTTCAATTCCCGTTAAATACAAATCTTTTTCTGCATGACCATGATTGTTTGCCTTGGGTAAAATTTATCCGTTGTCTAATATCCATACAAATCTTAGTTTGGGACGAAATGGGATGTAGTGACATGTATGATGAACAAGACAATTGTTTGTGTGATCCACAAAATACTTTGATGCAATATCTAATTCCGTATGGTGACGGAGTAGAATACAATGTCTCCACCCCATCTCATCCCATATGGGTGTCGTAAAAACCGACTAAGGGACTATCCGTGAATACAATCTTTACGAAATAAAAAGAAGTAAAACTTAAATTAAACCCTATACCAATCCATCTGGCCAGCGTGGTATTAGTAGGCCAATTATCCCTACGTCGGGAGGGTGCCCGTCCCTGCAGTGGGATATGAATGGGCTGTTATGATGATGATGATGAATATCTAATTCCGTTACCAACCACGTTCCTACTGATTTTTATCTCTTTTCATCAGGTAAGAATAGATTGTTGACATGTAAAAATAAAGTCACGGTGTTTCTCAAAGTAGGCTATCGACTTTTACCTAAACACAGTAGATCCAGATGTTATAAATATCTAATTTGTTTACATAATTGACAGTAAACATAGAATAATTTTCTAATTAAAAAACCGACTTCAACAGGAGTCGGTTAAAAACCATGCTGATAACAATTTCTAAGATTCGTATTAAATAAATTTCTGCAGTCGTCTTCATCATAAGATCATGTTTGTGTAAAGTTTTCATTAATACGAATAAAATAAGCCCAAACACTAGGTAGCTGCTATATACCGTTGAGAAGTTTCCTCGACCCTCAGTCGTCTTCATCATCAGATCATGTTTGTGTAAAGTTGTGTAAAGTTTCCATCAATACAATTAAAATAAGCCTAAACACTAGGTAGCTGCTACATACCGTTGAGGAGTTCCCTCGACCCTCAGTCTTCTTCATCATCAGATCATGTTTGTGTCAAGTTTCGTAAAGTTTTCATCAATACAATTAAAATAAGCCCAAACACAAGGTAGCTGCTATATGCCGTTGAGTTGTTCCCTCGACTCTCTGTGGTCTCCAGCATCAGACCAGTTCTGACTCTTGACTATTTGGTAGTGACGTCAGAGATGCACGTATATGACAACATTTTACATAATGCGTCCCTACAATTTTCAAGAGATGCCCTCGATTTCTCTAGGATCCCGTCATCCAGATCCAGATCTGGTGACAATGGGACCAAATGGGAAGTATACCCAATCGAACAAAAAAAAAATTTTTCAAATCGGTCTAGCCGTTTTCGAGAAATCAGGTAAGAAACACAAAAAATAAAAATAAAAAAAATAAAAAAAAAAAAAAAATACAACCGAATTGAGAACCTCCTCTTTTTTGAAGTCGGTTGAAAAGAGTATCTTTTGAAGATTCACGTACGTCATACAAAGAGTGACGTGAATACTTAACATCGATAGTTTGGACCTAAATAACTACGAAAGCAACATTGATCCAAACAATAACATACATAAACCTACGCCTTGATCCTATGGGGTTAGACAGAGAATCTACTTTGCCTATACTCATAAATAGCCTAATATAAGCATGACGTCTCAGAATGCTACCCGTATGTTTTCATGGAGATAATATGTATCTGCTAAATCTTTCTGAAATCTTGCAATTTAACCTATGATATGTAGAGAAATACATAGTTCTATGTATTTCTAATAAAAAATTAATAAATAATTTTCTTTTTTTTTAATGCTTCTAAGCATTGTGCTGACCAAAGAAATCTTGTTTAAAAGTAAAATAATAAAACGCTTTCTTTTGAAATAGTTTCCTTCGCTGAAAGAAGTCTCATTCTTAAATTAAAACTAGATTTATCGCTAAGTGGTATTCTTCGATTGCTGAAGTCACATTTACAATTATGTAACAAAGACACTAGGGATTATTGACATGCTAATTTGCGTTAAGTGTCTTTGCATGCAACACGTGCATTATTCAAGAAATTTACATATTGAGTTGTAGGCTAGTATACTAATGTGCTGATGACAAGATGGAGTAAAGATAGTAAAGTAAAGAACATCCAAACTCAGGACAATAGTTTGTGGATCGCACAAAAACTTTCCTGGTTGAGATTTGAACCTGCTAGCGTACACGAGGTTGCAGATTCAAAAAGGTAAAGGTATTTAGTTACTATCCCGCTTACTCACAGACGCCTCTTAAATTTTAGTCAATTGATTAGCTTAAATTCTTACGATTTTGTTTGGTATAAAAATCGCGCTAAACAGTGATTAAATTTAAAAGGCGTTTATGAGTAAGGGGGTATGTCACCAAGAGTGAGCAAATACTTATTGTTATCATATATTTAGTGGTTAATTAATATTACTGATGTGATGCGGTGTGTGTATTCTTACTCCGTCACTACGTGTGGTGCCGAAGTAAGAATACAATATGTCACCACCCCATCTCATTTCATGGGTGTCGTAAAAACCGATTATGGGACTATCCGTGAATATTATCTTTACGAAATAAAAAGAAGGAAAACTTGAAATTAAACCCTATACCAATCCGTCTGGCCAGCGTGGTATTAGTAGGCCAAGTAACCCTCCGTCACGGGAAGAGGCCCGTCCCTGCAGTGGGACATTAATGGGCTGTTATGATGACTAATTTGATGCATTACTGAGACTTTTATTAAAAATCTACGTCTAAATTAGCTCGCTACCATTGTTCAACTATAATTCAGTGTAAATGAGCTAAAAAGTTTTCTTTATTAGTAAAGGTCCTTTGGCGTCTGTTTTCTTTACCAAAAAGGTTTCACTTAGAACTTGAGTGGTTCGCTATTGCCTACGTGTACTTGACGGTTTTAGTTCAGTGTCGAGTTATTTTGCATATTTTATACTTACGTTAAACAATTTAGGTAGAAAGATAATTGTTTAAAATAATACACACATCAACCTGATTCCATTTATTGCTCCGAATTAGGTTTAAAATACTACCGTTTGTATGGTTTTAGTTACGAAATAAGTAATTAATAATAGCTATTGCTTGAAAGACCACAAGCGGTATTAGAACCATGAACTTTTACAGACACGTATTTTATCTCTAGGATTAAAATTAACTATTCATAGATTTGACAAATATTTGTCCTGGTTGAGATTTTTACCTACCATTATGTACGGTAGCCGCTTATCGTGAGCACTGCGTCACCGCAGTTGCATTCATTAATGATTGGTAATGTACCTCTCAATTCATATGCAGTTTTATTACAAGAAGCCATTATAATACATCGATTACTTAATGTTTATTATTATGTATATTATACGTCACCTGTTCGATTTCAAGCTATTAAGTAGTACCTATATTTGCGTTACGAGTCCGGTATACGAGTATGAATGGTTAGTCACGCTCCGTGTAAGTTATTTCCCTAGACTGTGTGTTGGGATTTCCTAAATTTTGGTAGACCCTAATGAGTAATCATCATAACAGCCCATTTATGTCCGGGCCTCCTCCCGAGACGGAGGAATACTTGGTCTACTAATACCACGCTGGCCAGACGGATTGGTATAGGGTTTAATTTTAAGTTTTCCTTCTTTTTAGTTCGTAATATTCACGGATAGTCCCTTAGTCGGTTTTTACGACGCCCATGGAATGAGATGGGGTGGTGACATATTGTATTCTTACTCCGTCACCACACGGATGATGAGTAATAGGTATCTTCAATAAGATGCATCATGCACATTCAAACGTTAACGTAAGCAAATGTTACTGCTAGTGAAATAATAGAGTACTAGGTACTTTTTTTAATATCTTACATAATATCTCTATTATAGAACAGATAACATGATATAATACAGATATAATTCTCTTAATGGCGCGTAACTTAGCTTATATTATTTAGGCTACTTTTGTACAAATCAATATAATACTTAAAAAAAGCAAAAGCTAACAATATAATTGTTAATTGTGTCCGTGTTCTTTGATTATTCGGGATGTGGTTTTAATAGAAGCCATGTATAAAAAACATCCGGCAGCTTTATACTAAAAAGAACAGGAAGTCAGGTATAGACCAAGTTCCCTTTAAACATAACCTGCTTTGTAAAAGAAGGGGTTGACTGGTTTTTTAAATATTCGTTCACCATTTATTACAAGTGGCTTTTGATTGCTGCTTTGCCCTCCGTGACCTCATTCAATTTTTTTTTCTATTTTTGCAAAGATCTTCTGGACATAGGTCAACACAGTTCGCTCTACTATTTCCTGTATTCCTTGTTCAAGACGTTATTTGCAAATCATTTTAACAACTCCAAAATGTTGCGGTTTACGGTTGTATTTTCTACATATATAATAGGTTAATAAAATAATAATAGGTTAATATAAAAGGTTACGTACTAACCCTAGTTTCTTGATCTACTTTTCGAGGCACTTATAAATTTATTAAAATAGGTTTTAAATGACGAATGTCTAAGTAAAAAGGTACATCAACGCTCTGGATGGCGTTGGAATTTGGACTGGCTAAGTGGAGTTTTATAATTCGCAAATTTTTTCAGTATTGATGTAGTCAAATAGTTTTGATGTATATTATAGCCAAACTTGATGTGAAATCTTTGTAAACAAACCATAATGTCTTTAACATACACACCATTGCAAAATATTTGTATGTATTTAAAAATGAGAATTTCATTAGTATTTCCATTTTTTATGACATAATTTGCCATTATCTGCTATCAAGACGACATGAAGTAACTCGGATGTGATGGGGTTTCGTATTTGCCCAGGAAAGTAAATTAGGAAATTCCATTTTTTTTTTGTAACAATGAACAACCCTAATTATTTTGCCTGTCAATGGTTGCTAAGCATAGGCTTGTTATTAAACATTTCACATCGATTTTGGCTTTATAGTTACATCGGACATTAATACTTATCCTTAATTCTCTATGGACTATTACGATACAAGATAAAAACACCAAAGAACTTACGAGACCAATAAAAAAAACAGTTCATGTTATACTACTGAAGGTTTTATAACTATTTTATAAAAAAACAAAAAAGATAAATGGGCTTACGTGTTCATTTGACTATAACAGCTGCTTATATAATATTTCATAGGGCTATTACGTTTACAAGATATAAAAAATACATGTAAATGGCTATTACACTCTGTATTCAAGTGTAATAGCCATTTACATGTATTTTTATAAAACTAACGTATTTACTAAACTAACGTCATACACCAATTTGTGTAAGGTCTTGTGTCTCTAATAAAAGCTGTAGTACTATTTTACAAGGCTTATTTAATTGCTAGAGTTATTTCGGAAACTAATTATTCGCGGTTACATGTTTTCGTGGTACCGTTGTAAAATAACTTTACCTATTTGTCTTATGATAGTGATTGGAACTACATCGAACAACAAATAGGATGCATACAATAAATATTAACACTACAAGGATACATAAAATCTTGTTCAAAGACTTTAAAATAGGGATATCAATACCAGAAACACTTTGAACTAAATGTTATTAATGTTTTTCATTAATAAAATAAATATAAACTGAATATCACCCATAGAGTTTCCTGTTATTTAGTTTTAAAAATAAAATGCCACTTGTCATTGTGTTGATAGATTTAATTTATTTGCGACATCCGTTTTTATTGGTCTGTTTAATTAATCTCTAGTTGATGTTCAGAAGTTTTGATGAATGATGTGTATCATTGAACTGAATTAGATAAAGTTTGCATTCGGATATTTGTTGTTTTGAGTATGTGTTTTGTTATAAATAGTATAGGAAAAGGAAGACGTCCTTATAATTCATTTATTAAACTAAATAATCTTCTGCAGTAAACGGGGGAACCGCCACTAACCCCATGAACCGGGTTGTCTACTAAATAACCTTCACTCCTTTTATAGGTGAAAGAGAAATACTGTGTGTTTGGTCAATAACGTATTTGAGACTCCGACAAACTAGAAGGTGTCACACGATTAATAAAGAAAAAAGTAATAGGCTGACAAGTGACAAGACTGATTAGTATAGAATTTCATTCCACTTTTTTCAAATAATAACTGAAAAGTTTCTCTTAGTAGGTTAACTAGGTTTTACTACATCCGTAACATAAGGCTGTAGACACCATGCATTATGAAATAAACATATAGGTAAACGTAATTATTTCTTCCGTCATGTTCTATGACATGCTCATGAGAATAAGAGATTACATTCTGTATAATTAGTCCATCACCATACGGACCTAATAGTATGTATCATACAAAAATAACCCATATATAGATTTAACGATAATACGGGATGTTGTTAAGTCTATTTCTGTCTTAAAACTAACGTTGACGACGCATCGTTCCTTCAGTTCTTTTTATGGTTGAATATTTGTTTGTATTGGTAGTATTATCTTAGTTGTAAGCTGACTTGGTGGTCACCATTCATGGATTCTATGTTGCTTGGTTGTCAACTTATGAAATGGATGTGATGAGATAGGGTATAAGTCGACAATAATTGGTTGGCTTATCACATTTACGCAAGCAAAATAAGGTTGGTAATGACATTTACCCCTAAACCTACCAATATCTTTCGCCGGCGTGGTATTAGTAGGCCAAGATTGACATGAAAACCGCATACTAATACGTCAGGGAAGTCCAGTATTATAATATAGTATACCATATTTAAAGTAAACCTAGTTTTCTATGCTATATGAGGAGGCCTCACTCTGCACTGGGACATTGTTTATTTTATTTATTTTATTTTACAGAAGGCTTACGGAGTAATAATATAAGTACAATCAATATTGTCATACCAAATTGCCAATTACAAGCCCTCATAGTAAGTTGTTGAGCAGTTAAAACGATGAATATGAACAACAGTTCCAATAGATCAGCATGACTGCTTGAAACATTCATTTACATACACATAAGTAGATACGTACCTATCTACGTACATAATAATACGTAATAGTTTACTTATCTAGTAAATAATGCTTTGTATTTGCATATTTGAATATTAACTTGAACTTGAACTAGTAAAATCACACTGTGTTATTGTTTATAAGTAATGTATTTGTTTAAGTAGATAAACATAATTTACTAAGTCAATATCACAAAATAATAGTTTATCTAACTGGTGCCCGCTACTTCGTCATCGTATTTTGGACAAATCACTCAATATCTTTAGAAATTGCGGCCTTTATGCCTGTTATAAAACTGGAATGAATCTGATGTCGGGAAAGGAAACAGGGGCCTTCTGAAAATCAGCGTCAGGCCAGGAAAGTGGCCAGACAATAAATAATAATATAATGATGAAAAGGCCACCTTTTTATGGACCGGACAGGAGACGAACCATTTTTTTTAAATTAAATATTTTTCTTTTTAAATGTAGAACAATATGTAGTTGTAAGTTAGTATTTTAAGTTTTAATTGTATATTTTTTCGTACCCTCTTGTCCCGTCCTAAATAAACTTTTTTTCTTTCTTTCTCTTTCTGTAGGGTATTCTCTTATACTTAAGCTATACTATTGTATAGTTTTATTAAAATACCTTTAGTAGTTTGACGTTAAAGTGTAACAAACAAACTTTCGCGTTTGTAATACATACAAGTATTAATAGGATTTACTTTACGTGCTTTCTATGACAGTATTTTAGTAACAAGAACTTCTAGGCTCAGATTAATCATTTGTACAGTCTTTAAATGGCATCCGTAGCAATGACTTCATGCACGGAACATAATTTATAATAAATAACAGTGTCGTAATTGAACCTTTACAATGACTCACGTGTAAAGTTTTACCTAGCAAGATGTTACGTAGAAAGTTTAAGTCCATGACTAAACGGTACACCAAATTAGTAGGTTTGGCTAGTAGGTATGGGTTTTTAAAATTAACAAAATTATATTCTTAGAAAAAGTACAATAAATAATTCTTTTAATTTAGATAGTTCTCTTAATTGAGTTACCGTAGTTTGTTGATTAAAAGATATACCTACATTTTACAATACCAATACAATTTATTACAGATTATCTAATTTATTACCTAATTAACATTTTATTAATACTTAATATTGTTTATAAGCATTAATATATTATAAAAAGTAGGGTAGACTTACCAGTTAATTAAACGCTGTAAAACAATCCAAACTCAATGAGACGAATCAATTCCGTACCAGTATCGCTTGATTTCTTTATACACGCATAATACTGTATAATAAAATAATGTCACTAATATTAATTTACCAAAATATTTAAATGTTTCGCTCATCACAAATTATGTTTAAAACATACACTATCAAAATAAAGTTCGATAAAATTTATTCGCGCCTATTTTGTTAATCGGCGCACACGTGCGCCCTCGTCAACGACGTATGTCAAACTCAATACTACAGAACTGTGACGGTAGCGCACAATACAATGCGCTAGCGCACGCATTGTCAATAAACTTGTACAATGTTGGTACTATACATTCAAATTAAAACGCAACCTTATATCAACCTGACTAAGGTTGATTTTTGAGGTGAGTTAACACGAGTAAACGGGACAGAATGAGTCATTCTTCGGCCTACAGCTGGCTGCGTCATTCACGAGTGACTTTTTAATAAATTCACCGTTATGACGTAACATTAGAACACATATTCGAACGACATAAACTATTTCGACTAGAAGCTTTTTTTTATTTTATTTGTAGTTTTTTTTATAACTTGCAATAGGAATGAATGTCCTGATGACGAGTTTGTGACGAAAATTAGACTTATGCCGGATTTACACATCGACAAGTACAGTAGCGAGTTAAGTAGTAAGTTGCTGATTAAGTTGATTTAAATAGATCTCCATCCTATTTTTTGGCAAGTTAAGTTGGCGAGACGCGAGAGAGGGGGCTAATTCGTACTTAACTTGCCAAAATATAGGATGGAGATCTATTTAAATCAACTTAATTTTAAAATACTACTTAACTCGCCACTGTACTTGTCGATGTGTAAATCGGGCATTAGATTAAGAAGTAGGTTAAATATGACGAGGCAGATATTAGATGATAGATAATACTGTGAGATGTAATGTTTTATCAAATCATAGATTGTAATTCTTTCACAACGATAACTGTTTCACATCACAGATAACTTTGAATCTGAAGTACACATAATAGTCTCGTCTTAATTTTTACTAAATTAAACGAAACGCTAGATTGCGTCTGATATAAGATTCCAAGTCAGGTTTTCCCGAACAACTTTAACTGGAATGCTTACAAAGCAAATTTAGACAAATTATATCGTACATTACTACTGACAACTTAAAGTTTTTATATTTGTTTAATATAACATGAAAGGGAAAAATACTCCGACAAGGACAACGACAAAGGGGGATTGCATCTCTCTCTTGCAACTGTAAGTTAAAATAAATGTTGGTTCCTCGTTTAGAGAGGGACACACTCCAATCATACAGCTGTAAATTAGGAACGGATTTTTTGTGACCGTAAGCATTCCAGTTACGGCGCTTGTACACGCTAAGAAAAATCGCCGGGCCTACGCAAGAATTCGTGGCGTTTCTAAGCACGACCTGTGTACACAGCGCCGGCGATGAATAAGAAAATATTCTTGTCTGCGCAAGACAAGACACGGCAAACGTCGTAGACACGAAAAGTTTTCGTGTGCGAAAAAGACAAAATTCTGGACGTCTACACGAAGATTTGTCTTGTCTGGCGCAGACACGGCAAATTTTCTTAGCGTGTACAAGCGCCCTTAGAGTGTAAGTTCCTTGGGTTTTCCTTACTTTATTTTAGTTGTCAAAGTCAAAGTGAAAAATCATTTATTTTGCATATACTAATAAACGCAATTACAAATCGTCAATCAAACCATAAAATAGTGTATCCTTTGCCATTCCAAATACCCTAGGGTGGGTGATAAGGTGGAATGAACATTCCACTCCGACATCAACGGTCTAGTTCTATCCCTGCCTAGGATATACTTAGCAGGTAAATTTTCTCTAAATCATAGTAGGACCCCGTCCCTGCAGTGGGTCTTTTAACCTCTCTCCGTGTACTGACGGAGTAAGAACACAATAGGTCACTACCCCCTCTCATCCCATGAGTGTCGTAGGAACCGACTAAGGGACTATCCGTTATTATTATCTTTACGAAATAAAAAGAAGGAATACTTGAAATTAAACCCTATACCAATCCGTCTGGCCAGAGAGGTATTAGTAGGCCAAATATCTCTCCATTACGGGAGGAGGTCCGTCCATGCAGTGGGACATAAATGGGCTGATATTTGCTAATAGACAATTCTGTTAAGCTTGACTAGTAAGTAGAAATGTGAACTCAAATAAGTGACAAGCGGAAGACGGAAGCAATATATCTGTGTTCCCCCTAACAAAACCGCTTAACTAGTATTAACCGGTTTACTAGTAACAATATTACTGTATATTCCCCCTTCGTTTTGAACTAAATACGAAGTGTAAGTAGGTCTATATAATTATTTAAACTGTCATAGTCACATTCACTACTTATTAATAAACGGAATATCGGGATATTTACCATGTTTAGGGTTTACGAGTTTCCGATATTTCAACGCTGTTACAAGCGCCATGATCACGGAGGAACTGAAGTACTTGCGGTTAATAAGTCTTAAGAATGAAAATATTACTATTATTAAATATACTTATTAACCGCAAGTACTTCTGTTCCTCCTTAACCCTAATTAAGGTAAATATAATTATTAATAGTGTAAGTAGGTCTGTTGGAGGAAAGGATAGTTTACTAAAAGTATCCATAACTGTATCGCGTGAAGTGTTTACTGCTAGTAATTTTTTTTTTAATATTCTCGGACATCTACACAGCGCCATCTGTTCCCAAAGTAAGCTAGGCTGAACCTGCTTGTGTTATGGGTAACAGAACAATGGATATTAGTAGGTACTTATATACTTTTTTTTGTAAATACATACATATTATACATACATAGAAAACACCCAGACCAATGCAAACAATCATGTTCATGCACACAAAGATTTGAGCGGGAATCGAACCCGAGACCTCTGCGTAGCAGTCATACTATATAACCACTACGCAACAGAGGTAGTCAAAGAGGCAGTGTATTGTCTGTGGTCTGGAATTGCTGACACTTTTGAACGTCAATTACCACTTAACTTAACATCAGGTAGGCCGCTTGCTAAAAGAAACAATAATTAGTCTGTTACAAATTATACTCCAGACACCTAACCATTCAATTAATAAACAACCTGTAATTACTTCCATGTCTTTCTTAAATAATAACAAGTTTGTAAAAACCAATAAACAAATTAATGTACTAATTAAGCATGTAATACGAACGACTCACTAGTCATTAGCTATCACCAACCTTACTAAGTACCTAAACGTATAATTAATTAGTTTTAATTACGTAATTAAAATTAATTAACGTTTAGGTTATTAGTTTAATTATTAATTTAGGTCTTCTGGTTAACATTAATTAAAGGAATATTTTTCTTTTAAGACAAAAGACTCGCACTATGATAATTCTAGTACTTTTTTTACAATATTCAATCAACGGAGACGGAGATAGAGACTTATTCTTTGACAGACTAAAACCAACTTATTTAAGATTTATTTTGTACTAGCTGCTGTGCCCGCGACTTCGTTCGCGTGGCGGATATTACTTACTTCGCAATTCGATTTAATAATGAAAAATCGTTTTTTAAACCTTATAACAAACAGATATACACGAATTGTAAAATTAACGAACGAACCAAAACCTTTTCAAAAACAGATCTTTACAAAGACAGATCTATGAAGACTGTGTTTAAACTTATACTGAAAGACATGAGCGAACGTCATTCTTTTAAGTAAAATCGTAATACCGCGATACTGAAAATGACGTCACAGGCACAATGCCATCTGTTGTCAAATTTGTAAGTTAAAATAAATGACATCGCTTATTTCATCATAACAGCCCATTAATGTCTCACTGCAAGGACGGGCTTCCTCCCGTGACGGAGGGATACTTGGCCTACTAATACCACGTTGGCCAGTCGGATTGGTATAGGGTTTAATTTCAAGTTTTCCTTCATTTTTATTTCGTAAAGATAATATTCACCGATAGTCCCTTAGTCTGTTTTACGCCACCCATGGGATGAGATGGGGAGGTGACATATTGTATTCTTGCTCCGTCACCACACGGATAATCGCTAATTAATTATGAATGAATACATTTGCACGCCACGTTACGGTGCGGCAGAATTACCTGCCTCGGTGGCATTATGGCTAACGCAGACCTAGACGGCATGGCAAAGTATTTTAATTTTTATTAATGGAAATTCAACCGTACTGTTGCAGAAATACGACATAAATTGCTATGCTTTAAAATGATGCCGCGGCATTGAAAGGGATTTTTCAATGCCGCGGACGTTTGCCATGACGTCCAGGTCTGCGTTAGCCATTACATGGCTGGCGTGCATGAGGTCGCGGGTTCGATTCCCATGGAGGACAATTGTGATACACAAACTATTGTCCTTAGTCTGGATGTTCTTTGTGTCCGTTAAATTGATATTTTTAAAGGCTAGTGTGAAGACTTATAATTGATGTTACACATACGATTCATGGTTAATTTTATTAACATTTAAAAGGAATAACTTATTAATAGCACTTAATAATAAAATAGTTATAGATTATTTAAAAATTATTTATTTTATGATTACTACTGGTAACGCCATCTCGTGAACAAAAGAAACGAAATTTAAATTCATTCAACATTGAACGAAATCCATTTTTCATGACCCCTGATTTGTATTGGACTGTTCTAATAAAGAGATCTAGCGATATCTCGAGTATTACTTATCCGATTCCGATTGTTTTATTATAGTATAGATAGATACCTACTTTAAACTTAATACCTAAAAACTACGTATCTATGTATTTTAATATCTAAAGCGCGCTTATTCCGAGAAGAGTCAATAAGAACCACGTCCGTTCGCATTAAGAGTCAATGTGAATGAAATTATATAGATGCAACGGTTGGCCGTTTCGGACGTTAAACAAAAATCAACCGTACAGCCGTACTCATACTGGCGCGGCGACATTTGGAAATTTTCTTTCATCTAAATCTTGTGTGTTTATAAACCGATTTCTCTATTTTTTTTTTATGAATAAGGTATTAAAGTGTACTTTTGAAATATGGGAGTTTGAAAAAGATATGTCTATGCAAATTACAATATATTTATGTATTTAATACACTTTGAAGAAAACCCTAACGATTAAACAGGTTATTGTGGCTAATATATAAAAGATAGATATATACTATTCAGGACTTTTTTGTACATCTTTTGAAGACTATTATTTTTGTAATACATATTTTTGGCGTATGATCAACGTATGCGATGATAAGAGCTCGAACGCGCGTTTTTTCAACCGACTTGCTTCAAATTTTTCGTCACTGCTCAGCTCCTATGTGTCTTAGCGTTATGTTATACAGCCTATAACCTGCCCGGGAGTATGGACTACAATCGTACCAAGTTTGGTTAAAATGCCTTCAGTAGTTTTTGACCCATGCGTGCACATACAGACAGACAGACAGACAGACAGACAGACAGACAGACAGACAGACAGACAGACAAAAAATTTATTGATTGCATTTTTGGCATTAGTATCGATCACCATTCATCCTCCAATATTAATTTTTAACATATATTCAATGTACAGAATTGATCTCTCTACAGTTTTATTATAAGTATATAGATGATTGTACTTTTAAGATACTTTTTGTAAGTTATTTGTAATTTTATACCAATAAAATATTCTACTCTATTCTATTCTTAACTATGTTCAACCTTACCTGGTCAAATGTGGTGGGACGGCTTGTGATGGAGAAAAAGCTACTATTAACTACACTGGCTAGACAGATCAGTACAGGGAATGTTTTGAGTTTATTTTTATTTAACATGACATTTTCCCTGCATACTTATCTCATTCTCATTTGTCAGTCAACCTTCATGACACACGCTAGATGAGAATGACGCCGACTTTATATTCGACTTTATGTCCATCATAAATATCATCATAACAGCCCATTAATGTCTCACTGCAGGGACGGGCCGCCTCCCGTGACGGAGGAATACTTGGCCTACTAATACCACGCTGGCCAAACGGATTGGTATAGGGTTTAATTTCAAGTTTTCCTTCTTCTTATTTCGTAAAGATAATATTCACGGATAGTCCCATATTCGGTTTTTACGACACCCATGGGATGAGATAGGTCGGTGACATATTGTATTCTTACTCCTTCACCACATGGAGAAATTTATTACACAATTAGTAAAATTTCGGTAAAATAAAAATAAAAAACGTTTTTTTGTCGAATGTGAAATTTAACTACTTATAAGTACAAATAATGGCGGCGCTAGTGAGCCCTGTAAACGCTCTTAATAACCCATGGAGGACGAGAATGATACCGACTTTTTATTCCTGGTCCGTCATAACATGAACAAATACCTATTAATCATACTTCGGTCTATCTTCTATTATCGTGCATCCCCCACTCGCTAGACATTAATGTTTTACGTCAACACATATACAAACAAAAACAAGTTTATTATCTATAAAGTTTTAGATACCTCAAAGTTTATATTGTATTAAGTTCCCCAACAACGCCTTAAGCTATATACGTTAATCTCCTTGTAAGGTATAATCGTTGTAGGAATGTAAAACAAACATTAGTCTAGAACTAAAACCAAACAATAGAATATAAGTACTAAACAGATATGAGTGCAGAAGATAAACTTTGTTTGAGCAATTTGATGTCCTTTAAAACTTTCGCAACACCAGCCATGGTTACGAGTAGACTCTACTCGTGACTATGGCTGGTGTAACCTGGCCGAAACATCGAGCGGCTCAAGGTAAATAATCAAAGTAAGTAAGTAAAGCAAAAGAAAGTAAAGTAAAGTAAAATTTGAAGAAGTAAATGATACAAAATTTTTAGGGATAATTATGGATAAAAATTGTAATTGGAAGAAACATATTGAAAATGTATGTAGTAGGTTAAATAGTTTCACATTTGCACTCAGAAATCTTAGGAAAACAGTAGGGCTGAATGCTGCTTTAATGGCATACCACGGCTATGTGGCATCTGTGTTACGGTATGGCATAATTATGTGGGGAAACTCCACTGACATTAACAAGGCATTTGTTGTACAAAAAAAATGTGTAAGGTCGGTGTTTGGTGTACACCCACTGGAGTCATGCAAACCATTATTTATTAAACATAAATTATTAACACTGGCATCGCTGCACATACTAGAGGTAGGTTTGTTTGTCAAAAAGAACAGTGATATTTTCAAGACAGTTAACAATGCAGCCAGAAACAAAACATATAGGGATCCAACGAAACTAGACAGTAATTTGTGTAGGACAACATTCTGCCAGAAAAATATAGGTACCATGGCAATTAGGGTGTACAACATGATACCTAAAGAAATAAGAGAGTTACATTTCTCATTATTTTACAAAACACTAGTAACATGGCTAGTAAATAACTGTTTTTATACTACTAAAGAATTCATGAATTATAAAACAAATAAAAAGTATGCAATTAAATAAAAACTTTATTATGTATTCATGTAACATTAATTAATTAGTTAGTAAGTTTTAGGATAATTAAATAGATATAATATGATAATAATAATTATTAAGTAGGATAGTTAGTAGATAAGTTTATATAAGTTGTTAAAAATAAAAAAATACATTAGAAGTAGTCAGAGTGTATTAGTGTATGCTACACTTAAATAATTTGCATGCTGAAATAAAGTAAGCGAAACATTGTGTAGGTACATAATATTTTATAAACCATCATCTGTAAAAAAAACCATGTTTCAAGCAAATAAATGATTTTGTATTTGTATTTGTAAAGTTTATTTATTGTCCAACAGAAAGTTACACTTTATATCTTAAGATAACTTACATGTTTACCTAAAATATACACGCGTTAACCCATATAGACCTACAGTACTGTACCCTATATGGTACAGTAACTTTGAAAAATTATTGTGATTTTCGTGTGATGATATTCGTATTTTATTAAGTTAAATAAATTAGTTCAGAGAGACAGTTTTAAACTTATTATGATACAAATAGGTTAAATGCAAGTAATTTTGTGTTTTTATCGACATTTGCTAGCAGAAACGGAAGAAATTATTTACAATGTCTTCAAGAAGGCAATTTTTACGTTATTTTATATAAAGTTCATTGTTTATTGGTATTTTTATATAGCTTAGAGTACAATAGGTGCTATGCCTAAAAAAATGTTGACCTAGGTTATTGGAGTTAGATTTATTTAATCCTTAATTAGGTGTACCGTATTTGGTACAGTAGGTTTATATGCAAGCAAAATGTAACAAACTATACTTAGACAGATCTTAGCATTTTACAGTTCTAGACCGTTGATCCTTCATGATATTGCTACAATTCTGGAAGATTATGATGCTTATTATCAAGGGCAAGATTCTATCTGATACTGCGAATGCCTGATCATGCCTTTGGCTGATCATGACTCTGGTGAAAAGGATGCCCCAAACATTTACCACCACGTTTGCTACGAGCACCAGCAGAAATGCCTCCTCTCAGTCGTTCTAAAGAGCCAGAAGAACCTCGTGAGTCTCAAGAACCATTGCAAAAACGCGTCATGAAGTATAACTGGAGACGGCAAGACTTTTGCCCTAAACGACTACGACTTTGCAACCAATGTATAATGTTTCTCTTGTAAGAAATCCAATAGAATGGTCTTATGTGTTCTTTTCTGAACACGTTTGAATTGCTAACAACTGAAACAAATACGTATTTTGGGCAAAAGCTTCTTCCAGCTGACGTTTATTGCGAACCAGCGTTCGTGGTATAAAGTGGAATATGCCTCTAAATCTTCACTGCATTTATTTGTCTTTCCAAAATGGTTGGTTGTTTTACAGACATGATGGCAGGCATATGGACTTGCTAAACATTCGACGTAGTATTGCAAACACAATCATCAACAGCAACAAGCTACGTGAAAAACTGGTCCTAGTCTGCCCTCGTCAATCAATAATAGCCGTCATATCCCGAATCAGATGATTCGGGATATGACGGCTGAGCAGATAATTCTGCTAAGCAGAAGAACAGAACCAGGTGTAGATAATGTCACAAGCAATGTCCAAGTGCAATATTTGAGTTCACATAGAATCTTTTACTATGTATCACACAAAAAAGCTAATAAGAGTCATTGGTAAAAATCAAGTATTTTTGCATACCTATAGACCTACTGTACCGTATATGGTACGCCCCCCATATGCTCCCCCTTTTATCGGATATTTTTTTAAATATTTTTTTTAGGTTTCTGAGGTGTCTTTTAGCAAGCTTTTGTTGAAAAATTAGAAAATATTTACAAAAATATTTATCGGTCTAAATGGGTTAATACCCGATAGTATTATTATAATAATTTGATGTCGATCTTGACATCTCTCTTGCACACAATAAGTATTTCTAAAAGGTTAGCAGTGACAAATGTAAAAGAACATACCTAATTAATTAACAAAAACTTTTATAATTATAAAACTGAACGCAATTTTCTTTACGTCAGTGATTTCCAGAAATTCCTGTAAAAAAAAAAAAAATTAATCGGTTGAGTTTTGAGGCAAAATACACACATCAAAAAAGTCTAAGCAACATGCATGATATTACAAATTTACCATTTATATTAATTAATTTTACCATTTATTTTAATTATAACGTTGTATTTTATTTTTAAAATAATATTTTTAGGGTTCTATGATGTAAAAATAACAGCTGTTTTCTTTATAAGTTCTTTTAATAACAGAAATTAACAATATTAGAATATACAGGTACATAAGAAACTAAACTTTTTTTTTACAAATTGAAATTTCTTAAGAAAATAAATTTATTGTGAAAGAATAGGACAATTTAATACAAAGTATGGCCTCCTCTGCTATTCAGAACTTGTCGGCAACGATTATTCATTGAATTAATGAGACTGTTTATGTCATCTTGCGGTATTCGCTCCCAATGGAATTGTAGCAAATCCTTCAGCTGTTGGGTTGTTGTCACTCCGTCCAAGTCCTTCAAAACACGTCTCTGGAGCATGTCCCATGCGTGCTCGATGGGGTTGAGGTCTGGCGATTGTGCAGGCCAGGGCAATACCTGGATGTTCTCCGTTGCCAAGTATTCACTGGTTCGCCGAGCTGTATGTGAACGCGCATTGTCATGCATTAACGTAAAATCGGAGCCAAAGGTTTGTGCAAATGGATGGACATAAGGTCTGAGAATATCCTCAACGTAATTTTCAGCGTTCATGTTTCCATTTACAAAAACGAGCTCAGTTCGCCTGTTCTTCATAATACCCGCCCATACCATAACTGTTGAGCCGCTGTATGGATGAACTTCCTGAAGGCACCTGAGTCTTTCAGTATTTCCGGGTCGACGGTACACTCGCACCCTTCTTGTATCAGGCCTAAACCCGAATCGCGACTCATCGGAAAACATAATTTTATCCCATTGTTCCTGGGTCCATGTTATGCGTTCTCTACACCATTCATTTCGACGAGCGCGATTCCCGTGACGTATCGGTGGGCACCTGATAGGGCGTCGAGCTCGTAGGCCGTACTCATGCAGTCGATTTCGCACAGTTTGGGGACTTACATCAACACCACTTGAATTTTGTAGCCTCAAACTTATCTCTCGAGCGGTTAACATCGGCTGGCGTCTTGCAGTCAGTTGTATGTACCGGTCTTGCCGAGTGGTTGTACTCCTTTTACGGCCTGGATGCTGTTCAGCGGGTTCCCCTGTATTATTGTAGCGCTGCCAAAGACGACAAATAACACTTCTATGAATACCAAAATGTCGAGATACCTGAGATTGATTACTTCCCGCTTGCAACATCCCTACAGCTCTTTGCATTTCATCTGCCGTCAAATGACGTCGCTCCATGACGTAAAGAATATCTAACAATTCAATTTTGTCGCCAACTGTATTTAAATGGTTGGTAAAATTATAAAATCAAGACTAAAACGTAGCAATTAACATGCACTCAAATTCAAACAAATTCGCAGTCATTTGAATTTTATGAAAAAAAACAAAACATAATCGAAATTTTTTTTTTACAACCAGCCAGTATGTCATCAATAACAAAAAAGTTTACTTACCTATACACTTTGAGTAAGTAAATACTTAGAAATTAATTAATATAAATGGTAAATTTGTAATATCATGCATGTTGCTTAGACTTTTTTGATGTGTGTATATTCAAAACCAAATAATTCTTTAATTCCAAGGAATTTCATCATTAGTTCATTTTATTAGTTTATTAACGTGGTGTAAAGGTCTCATAACTATATGGTGCAACATATCCTGCTACTACAATGGCTTGCAATATTTTATAAATTACTGTGTACTTAACCATATTATTCAAATTATTTTTAAAAATATTATCAAACTAAAAAAAGTCAGAAATAAGATGCAAAATGAATCGATTTTAATAGTGAACCATATCGGAATAGAGAATAGTAAGTTTAAAGGAATTAGACTTCCGTGCATATCTTGCTTGTGTTAAACCAAATTTAATTCATAAAGTTCAGTGACTTCTAAACTAATAGGATCGAAACTTCATCACTTCCCATTGATAACAAGGTCTTGTCAAAATTTCGCTACTATTACACAATCAATATAGTGACGGTGCAACAAGACATAATGGCATTATCTTATCTCATACATCGAGTAAATTCTGATTTAAATGAAGGAAAACTGGACATCAAGCTTATAGACATAAGAAGTGTCAATAATTGAAAATGATTTCTTTATATAAAACGGACATAAAGCCTAACTGAAAGCACAAATACAGACTATGAATGATAGCAACGGATCATCATCATAATCATCTTAACAGCCCATTAATGTCCCACTGCAGCAACGGATGGTTGTTAAAAAATTACATTTTTCCATCGTCATTACCTTACCAGTCAGAAAAGCAAGGTGATGGTGACTTCTTCACGCTACGTTTGAAGGACCCAATGTCAAATAATTGCTCAGACTAACTCACAGCACTTTCCCTAATACATAATTATTATGTACATACTATAGAACACGCTAAGAAAAGCGACATCCAAGCGAAGCTACCGAAATTACTACGTAAAGGTATTCGGTACATATACTCCAATGTTAATTTTGCAGAGTGAGGAGCGAAATTCATACTTTGGATTCACTTTAATCTAATATAAAATTGTCAGACATATCTAATATGGTTTCACAAGATTAAAACTTGGTGATTAGATTTGATTCAGAACTTTTGTTCAGGGCTTAATTTTTGTCAAACTTTATACTATAGGAATGCAGACGGACTAAATTAATAAAAAAGGGTATACTTTAAATTCGTTGGACGTTTAAAATAACTATGAGAATAACATACACACAAGTTTAAAATAAAATCCATCAAGATTTAAAAATTTCAAATCAACTTGTTGGGAATTGTATCAGTGAGCCTATTTGTCCTAGAGCTCTAAAAGACTGCCTTACTTGCAATGGAATATTTAAGAACTGGTAGAAATAGATGACAAACGCATCTAAATTTATGTAGTTCCAAGTTCGTTTGACGTCAGATAATGTTATTATGGAAAGATTGATCATGTTCTTCGTGAAAAGTTTCTACCTATCCAACTATGAGTGAACTACGCCAAATTTATATTGGAAGAAGTTTTTCAATATTTCTAACATAAAAGTCACATCACGTAGGCTAAAATCGATATCAAGGGACCGATCAAACAGCAAAAACTGCCAAAAATCTAGTACGTAAGGAGTTTTATTTATTGAGTATTGTTAAATAGAAAAGTCCTGACTATAGTATTTTGCTCAAATGTTATTGGTTTGAGATTTTTGTTGCAGAACACTTAACACGCCAAGGAAAACGCTAGACTGTTTATTTTTATAGTACTTAATGTGAATGTACAGATAGCGCGCGAGTTGAATGCAGTCGGGGTCTGAGGTAAAGGGCGGGAGCATCTCCCCCCGCTATCCGCACGCCCCACCTCACGCGCCTGCAGTGTAGTGCTGTGCCATCCTTGTCAACTATCGTACGTTTGCCGTGTTATTGTGTTAATAGTAATACTGAAGTTCCCGTGTTATTTTTTTATTCCGTTTTGTGAAATGATTATTAAAACATGTGATAATTATGTGTTTTTTTTCACCATGTGTAAGTGGTTGTGTACTAAATAAAATTAAACTTAGAACATTGTTTAAAGAACAATGCTCAAAACGTCCCCAGCTTGTAGCACTTTAAAACCTATGTTAATTGAAAGGCCTTAGTATTCTCATCATTTTATTGTATGACAGGAAATCTCAAATGTGTATCCGAAAAAAGTTATATCGCCTGAAAGAAACCGAAATCAGTCACAATTATGTTGCTGTTTGTTCTACTTTTTCGAAATGATAGCCAATAAAATACATAGTTAACAGTAAACAAGTTATATTCTACACAGAATATAAGAAAAATATAAAAGATTATTTATTTATTTATTATTACGCGCCGCCCAATCACCCGATTTTTCTTTTTTGTGAGCACAAGTAGTTTGTCTCCTGGGACATTTACTACTTCACGCTGGCTTTGGGGCGGATGGCCCTCAACCTAAGACATTTAAGTGTCATGCCTCAGGGACACCCCCTGTGGGCACGAACCTCGGCCTGGACCGTCACCGACTAACAGGATCTGCGAAAGGCACGCCCTTCAGGAGCGAACGCGGCGCGTATTCTTGCCTCGGCGGCGAGGACGAAACCGCGGACGTGTTGTTGTGGCTTCGCGAACCGTATGAGCTCAACGTTGAGCGATCGCGATATTCTAGAGGGGATGTACCCGGATGCCTCATCCACTAGTTGGTTGGGATGAGTGGCAGCCGTTTCAAAGTAGCGACGGGAACAGAGTTTCATGTGTTGCTGGATGGTCGGCAACTCGAGGTCAATGTGGAGATCCTCGTTACGCATGAACCACGGTGCTCCCGTCGTTTTCCGCATGAACCTATTCTGAATTGTTTGTTACCTATAGATCCTGCTGTGTGGCCTAAGGTGGGCGATTGTGGATTTGAAGGACCCAATATCATACGATGGAGGAAATACGTGAGCCGGAAGTTGGTTCCACAATTTAATGGTTCGGCATAGGAAAGAATTCCCGAACCCTTTGGTGCAAGCCGATATCCGACAGACCGTCAGATTATGACACCGTAAACCGGCGCGAGTGGTCCTGTTATAAAAAGGGGACGGAGGAACAAGATCGAATAACTTAATTTAAACGTGATTTTAAAATATTCAGGAATTCAATAATACACTTCCTCATCTCTTCACAGACTTCCAAATTGCTGGAGCCCTTCTCAATACATTCAGTGAGCCTTTTCATGACAGTGTCTATGCCACAGACTTCGTTAAATGAATTCATCGCAGAATTCACATCAACAATGACAGGGGTAACTACGTTACAGGCAGCGGGCTACGTTCAGAACATTGACTGATGAGTCCATAAATGTACCGTTCCCTGAATTGTCAAACGAGTATATTATTTTGTTTAGTTTGGGGACATATCACACTTAAAACTAGCAGCTTCCTATGTTAGCAAACATTTACGTGGCGGCGTCTGCAACATAGAAGTCTGTGCAACTCCAAGCCCAATTATGAACCAATACGGTATAAACACGGCAGATTGCACTCTTTTGAGGGGTCGAGTTTTATCCAAACATAGGTCAAATGCGACCTATTACAGGTATTTATTTGGTTTTAAATAGCGCACAGGATATAAACGCCATTCAGGCATATTATTGTTCATGCTTAACTGCTATGAGAACAGTTGGTGCCTGCGCGCATGTCGTTAGTATCGTGTGGTACTTTGGTATTGAAAGGCATTTAGACAATTTCAATGGGCCAGCCAGTGCCTATAATAGACACTGAAAATACTGATTAATGTTATTATGAAAGTTGCTATTATGAAGGTATTTTTTATTTGAAAACTTATAAAAACCGTCCATGACCACTTTACAAAAAGCGGGAGTCATTTTAAAACTCAGAATAAGTTCATCCCACAATATTAATTACAATAAAAGACATCATGAACAATAATAAAATTATCATTGTGACTGATTTCGGTTTCTTTATGTCGATATAACTTTTTTCGGATACACATTTGAGCTTTGCTGTCATACAATAAAATGGAGAGATGATTAATACCTTTCGATTAACATATCGCATACCACGGACAATAAAGGCGTTTATACACATACGCAATTTTTTTTTTATTTCGCCTTTTGATGTAAAATACTTCGACTCATGTTCCATATTTTTTTCGTAATTTTCCTTACAAAAACCATAAAAATAGCTCAAAAAAATACAAAAGCTACTTCCTTAAGAAATATCATAATTCGCTGGCAAAAAAAACGTAAATATAGTTGCTCGATGCATAATTTATTTAAACCATTAACATTATGTACGTAATCGCAATCAAGTCTTTATTGCTCGAGTCAAATTAAAAGATTTGGACTCGTAAGTTACTTACTCCTTTATTGCACGATATATTTTTGTAAACATTTTTCGTAACTTCACATAAGCGTCACTGATAAACTTATTCTGAAACATATGTGTACTCAATCCTTAATAATTTTATAGATTATTACACAAGTCAGTTACTGCTTCATGCAGGATACCTATATTATCGATAACAGTTCTTAATCATACTTACACAAAAATGTGAATGTTATAGTTCAAATGTAAGTATGATTTTACGTATGCATAGACAGCGTGTGCATATAAGTATGTAGGGATGCGCGAGCGCGAGGAGCTGGATGTATTGGCATGTAACTACTATTAGCACTTTGGTGTTTTATTTAAACAGCCTTGCTATGTGTTGAGTTACAGTCATGCCAGAATTGGATGGGTCGGCATTACCTATTGTGGCAACTCACAAGCGGGAATGTTGGTTTAATGATGTTATTTGTTGAATTACAGTCGTGCCAGAATTGGATGAGTCGGCATTACCTATTGTGACAACTAACAAACGTGAATGTAGGTTTAATGATGTTAATTATGTGTTGAATTACAGTCGTGCCAGAAATGGATGGGTTGGCATTACCTATTGTGGCAACTCACAATCGAGAATGTTGGTTTAATGATGTTATGTGTTACAGTCGTGCCAGAATTGGATGGGTTGGCATTACTATTGTGGAAGCTCACAAGCGAGAATGTTGGTTTAATGATTTTATGTGTTGTGTTATAGTCATGCCAGAGTTGGATGGTTTGGCATGTATTGTGGCAGCTCACAAGCGAGAATATTGGTTTTATGATGGTATGTGTTGTGTTATAGTCAAGCCAGAGTCGAATGGTTTGGCATGTATTGTGGCAGCTCACAAGGGAGAATGTTGGTTTTATGATGGTATAATGTGTTGTGTTATAGTCAAGCCAGAGTCGGATGGTTTGGCATGTATTGTGGCAGCTCACAAGCGAGAATGTTGGTTTTATGATGTTATGTGTTGTGTTATAGTCATGCCAGAGTTGGATGGTTTGGCATGTATTGTGGCAGCTCACAAGCGATAATGTTGGTTTAATGATGTTATGTGTTGTGTTACAGTCATGTCAGAATTGGATGGTTTGTCATGTATTGTGGCATCTCACAAACGAGAATGTGGGTTTAATAATGTTATGTGTTGTGTTATAGTCGTACCAGAATTTCATGGTTTGGCATGTATTGTAGCATTTCACAACATTTTATTGTCGCTGGCAAGCATTGGAGTTAGTTTTGCGAGAATTGGATTGGTTCGCAAGCTAGTATCTGGTGGTGTTATGCGTTGTATTATAATCGTGCTAGAGTTGAATAGGTAGGCGTGTATTGTAGCATTTCACACATTTTCATTATTCAGTTAGGTTGGCCAATCTTGCTAGAATTGGATGGGTTAGCAAGCTAATGGTTATGTTTTTCTTTGTCTAAGAATTGTATTGGTATACAACAATATTAGTGCATTTATAATCATTATGAGTTTTTAGAGATATCAAAATGATATTGTTGTTAGATTATTGTTATACATTATATTGTATATGTACGATTTGGTGCTCCCATATCTCTCCCAAATCTTTTTTTTATTTAAAAGCTGCATTAATGCCAATTTATTTGGAGTATATCATACATCAAATGGCAACCACGTCTTCGAATGGTAGCACGATACCGAGAGTTCAAATTATCCATGACTCTGCTGCTGGGTATAACCGGTTAAATCTGAGCGACGGTCTGGGTTATGCTGGCTTTCAGGACAATAGTCGATTGAGGCTAATAAGAAACTTCCAAAAACCCCACAAGAAAAAAACAAGTAGAATCAAATCACGCTACCTTGTTGCCATTAACTTTGAGCTAAAACCTTTAAAAAACTTTGTTTTCATAATCTTTGAGTTCATTGTTATAGTTATTCGCACGCAGACCCAAGCCTTGACCCAAAATTCTCCAAGTTTAAGACTATGAAAGGCCGAGTATGGCAGTCGATTTCTGGCATCCATATGCATAGCGAGAAATTGACTGCTTCATACTTTTCTGAATACTCTCGCGTCCAGCGGCTATTTTTTCGTCCCATTTTGCCTTCCTTTGACGTAAAAGGGTTGGTTAGTTATTTACCTAACCGGTCGTGTCAAGTTTGGTCACTAATCGTTAGTTTGTGGACTGGAGGACCACCACGTCTGCTGTAAAATGGGCGCAATGCATTTGCACTAACGAACACTCATTTTGAAAACAAAGTTATACTATTTGCACATGCTGCTGCCGTGTAACTTGGCATGGTGATTTGGCATCAGTGTCTTAGTAAGGAACATCAGATTTGACAGATGTCATCTGAACAAAATAGCCGCTACAGACGAGTAACATCGACCCGCTCTATTTGAAAGACACTGTAGCTATAAATTGACGTCTATAAATGTTACATAATATCGAATGAGGGTATCCTCTTCAACAACACTAATAATTTAATTGCGTATACAACATGCAATTAAATTATTAGTGTTGTTTGCTGTTTAAACATGCATATCTATGTAAAATAATAAGAATAATTTTCTTCCATTATTAATAACTTTGTTAAAAGACAAGTGTCCTCTCTGGCCAAGTGTAAGGTTAAGTTTTACCTGAGTTCGTGTATGGGGCCATACACAAGGTGAGGATAGACGAGTGTAAGGTTTATATTTTATTTGGCAAATGTCGGGTATTTTGATAATCAATTTACTCTAAAAGGCGTAATAAACGGCAGGGCAGGGCCTTTCTTGTCTGAGCATATTGTGTGTATATCTCCAAATTATGTACATTGTGAACTTGCAAGTATATGAGACTAAATAAGTAAATATATATTGTACAATAAGAGGTTTTTAATCAGACGAACTCGTAAGGACGGGGGGAAGCCGATGGATGAGGGAGGCGCAGGACCGCACAAGGTGGCAATATTTGGAGGAGGTCTATGTTCAGCAGTGAGCGTCAATTGGCTGAGATGATGATAATGAAGAGGAGTTTGACAACATTTGTAACTTTCATAGATGGAAGAAATTGCTATAGTAAGCAAAATAAGTATAAACCAAGAATTATAAATAAAATACTTATCATCTCGTTTTATTCCTGCAATTAAGTACCGAACTCTTTTTGAAATATTGTACATTAATTGTAAAATCATAACAAATTAGATACCCACAATTCTTTAATTAAAATGTAAAGTTAATTTTTGTTATTATGAAAATATAAGAAAATATGTATTACTCTGTAAAATATTTCTTCGTGCAATAAATAAGTGTGTCACATACAATATAAAATCTTAATAAATTATCACTGCAATATACACTTACATAAACTTATTCCTTATTTATTTTCAAAAATAAACGTGCAATAAGTACTTAAAACTACAAGCTCCCACGTTATATCACGAGAAAAACAAGCAATAAAAGCGTTTGTGTAAATAAGATCCATGTTTTGTTTATAAATGAACAGCAAAAAAGGTGTATGTTTATTTACCAACAGTTACTTAAGGATAACCCTAATACAATAAATAGGTAATTGTTAATTTTCCGTGGAGTATAAAAACAGTAAATCTATCTATAATTTCAGTAAATACATATTAAAGAGCTCATTTAGAGGCTTCTTATGATATATGATACAAAGTACTATCATTATTAGTTCAGTCAATATTCCAGAAACAAACTGTTTTTTGGCTCTCCTGTAAAGTTGGTGTTTTCCAGATACGCCTTTGTTGTCCGAGGTATGCGATATATCTTAAAGTGCTATAAAGTGGGGACGGTGTCCATACATTTTTGAGCATTGTTCTTTATCGATATGAATGTCAATTAATAATTTATAATTAGGTCACAGCACTACCGCATTCCTAAGCTCTGCATTCAACTCGCGC
The DNA here is from genome assembly GCA_905475405.1 of Schrankia costaestrigalis. Taxonomy (NCBI): domain Eukaryota; kingdom Metazoa; phylum Arthropoda; class Insecta; order Lepidoptera; family Erebidae; genus Schrankia; species Schrankia costaestrigalis. Next base: position 12,760,452 of record FR997840.1, on the reverse strand, counting down.
GCTATCTGTAGGTAGAGGGTTGCAGTTACTAATGAAGTTTGTACAGAAGTTGTGTGGACCAACATGGCCTATTTTCCACCACCTGGAAAGGCGGATTAATATTATCAATATTATTTAGATTTTTCGGTCGTTATGATGTTATTTTGTATTGGTATTCTGTCGCTACAAGGAGGTTTTTTTATAAAACTTTTATTTTATATACATTCGAAATTGAATACCATATTATTATTTGTGTCTGAAAGATTTTTTTCAAACATAACATCGCTATTGAACCCAAACGCGCTCTCGTCACTTGCTTGAATTTGCAGAATGCCATATTATTTTATGTTTTACAGCTAGATAGATTCAAAAAGAAAAACAGCAATGTTTTTTTTACTTTGATTACACATGTAAATGTTATTTTATAGCTAGAAAATTCAATATGCTTCGATTTTATTAAAAGTGATGCTTTATGGGCTGTAAAAGTAGAATAGTTCACATAAAACTGTGCATCTGTAGGTATGACTGCACAATTTATATGCGAAAGAATAGTGCTTCAGCCAGTAAATCTTTTATTACACCTTAAGAAAACTTTATCATAGACCTTTCTATGCCTAGATACAATAATAAAAATCTGAAGAACGGACTTTTCGCTATCTCTTGAAAAATCATTATTTCAAGTTTAAGAATCTCTTAGTATCGGTTGCACTGTTAGTGATGGAATTTTAATTTTAAGGCTAACTTTGATCGCTAAAAAGAAGAATGCATAATATCAAATCATGGTAAAATAAAAATTTATTCATGATATAAGATTTGGAAGTACCGCGCCGGTGAAATAAAGTTTGGAGTTTTAAAACTAAGCGTAAAAATAAGTAATCAAACCTTTTTCTAAACCTACACCCAACTGTCGACCATAAACTAAATCAAACACTAATTGAATTCGTACTTCCGAAGTGCGCAGGAAGGCTCATTATTCAAAAAAGTTAAAGTCATTGTAGAAGTAATTATGTAGGCGGGTTTTACTTCCACTTACTTTTTTGACTATTGTTTCAGTTTGGAACGGAGTCATTAAATCGTCATTTACTTCACCCTCGAAGGAAATGAGAGCAATATTTTTAGGGACGTGTTATCGCGGTCTGCTTAATCATGGACCGTGATTTTAGTACAACGGAAAACAAAGGACTAGGGTACGTAGGCACAAATAAAAAAATCAGATTCATCAATGTTTATCTACGGAAAGGATTGCGGGTGTGGATTTTGTAATTTGACGTATAATAAATCAAGCGTTATGATATCTTGTCATGCGTAACGCTTTCCACAATGTTTTTGTGACAGCATGCAAATATACATGTAAAAACTTTTGAAATGATAATGTTTAATTTTTGCTAGCTTCACGCGTGGTAAGGAACTTTTAATATGATTCCTTAGACCCCACCAGAATTTGAAACTGCAAATAGCCAGAAAACGAAACACAAAACTTAAACTTGGCCTAATCTTGGGCTAGATATCAGACTATTTATATTTCTGTGAAAGTTTCCGATACTAAAGTACATGGTCTTAATGGATTATGAGTTTGTTTTAAAGTAGGCTGGTTTCAAGAGATTCGTCATTGTATGCAAAACAAATTTTACTAATAAAATCATAGTGCTTCAAAATTTGGAGTACCTAGAAGCCATATAAACCCTTTGTAAAATAATGCTGATTGAACGACAGACGTTCGTTATGACAATCATTTTATTCATCAGATAAAATATTTTATACCAACACTAAGATAAAATAATGCAGACAAAATTTTACTGTCGATATCATTCTGTAATAGCGTAATCGTGACAGAAACTGCAACAAAATTTATATTCAAATTATTGCTGAGTCTTGTCGCGTTAAAAGTTTATGGAATAGTTTAACTCGTAAAGTCTGCAAATATACCTTTACTATAATAAATCTGCAGACATGGTATTAAACACGATATCGGTTTTTAACAATTAATGTCAGTAGCTACGATGTTTAAATTTTCGTCTTGTCTACTTTGACGAGGTGATTGAAGACGAAGTTAGAATAATATACTTATTTACTATTATTCTTTGAGTATGATATTATGTTCTCAGTATTGATGTCAGCGGGAGAGGCTTTTGCTCAGCAGTGGGATGATAAAGGCTAACACTGACAATAAAACTAACTAATGACTAGCTCTAATATAGGGCCAGGCTCTTGATATTAATTTATGGATAACACAAATAATAATTGTCATAAGTGGGATTTGGATCGTGACTTAGTGATTTCTTCTTGTATCGTTTTATTTTAGTGACCAATCTGGCCTCGAAAGTTGATTAAGCCGCACATGGGCCTGGGGCTTAACCACTTCGTTCGGACCCAGCTGTTGTCGTATTGAACAACTTTTTACGTGTCCTCCGCTCTTTTGGAATACCACTGAGCAGTCACCCATCTAAGAAATAAACTCACTGACGTAGCTTAACCAGCGTTCATGATATAATTATTAGAAGGGTTCATTAAATAGACTTATAAAAGAGTACATATATTATATAACCCATATTATCGGTAAACAAAATAAAGGTGCTACTAAATCATTTCACCGCCTGTCTATCCGTGTTAGGCTTAAAGCAACTAGGATTCAGTGGTATTACATAAATTAACTTGGAACATGAGCATGTAGGCTTCGGTAAAGGATTTAGTTCTGTATTGTGTCTAAACGGGAAAAGGGAAGCTTGTCAAGGAAACTGTCAGGGAATCAGAGCGTAATGAAAAAATCCTTTTGTTACCTAAAGCTTAAACCCTTCGTTTATTAAATACTAGCTTTTACCCCGCGACTTTGTCATAAAGAGTTTATTTTAGTAGGCAATATTATTTTAAAGGTTTTATATTTTCTGCGGTGCCTTAGGAAATATAAGAAAACTAAGTTACTTTAATAACATGAGTATTTTGTCCGTGAAATCCCTGTGAATAACTTAAATATTTTCAAAAATTTTAATAGTGTTCGAGTTATTTTCCTCCGGAAAATCGAAAGTGCCCTGAAAATTCGTTTAGCTGTTTTTGAGATTACCATTTTTCTTTAACCGATATTTCTTAAACGTGATTTTCGATTGGTATCGTTGTTTAAATTATGCAATAAGAAAAACTTTACAATCATAGATTTCAATTTATTCATTATGTAAGGATTAAAACGCACTAAATTAAGATGTAATTTACTGTTGTGGTTTTATGTTAAGATGTGTCCAAACATAGAGTAGGATTAATGCCGTAGGGCACTATTGTAGCAGCGTTTGTGCGCTCGAACATTTCTAGGAATCTGCCGTTATTAGGTATTTGTGTTTATTGACATATTTACATGTGCTGTGTGTACATTGCGTAAACATTCATTGGCTTTGTCCTTACTAAAGCCCGGCAGAAATTTGTCCTGAAACGTCGTGTGTTTATACCTCGCTCTAACCGCTCAACTCTTGGACACACGCTCAGTGATGTTTTAAATTATTTAGGTGTAAAAATTTGTTTGGAAAAGCGCTATGCCTAGCAAAAGCAAAAGTTTAATCAATTCAACTCTTGTTTGTGTCACATTTAAGGGTTGGAAAAAATATACACCATAAACCCCAAAAATCTACTTCCGTTCACAGACATGAGATGTCATGCACCCATTTGTTTACACTCGAAACTAGGTTCATTTGATGGATCCTAAATAGCGAGTTATGAACGACATGCGACGGCAGGGAGCCACATCCTCATTTGTAAAAGAGGGGACTGAACAAATGGCGTGTAACACATCGCTTCAAGGTGACATACGATACTCAGAATGTGATGAGAATCGACTCAGTAGAATTGATAGTTGACTGCATTAAATTGGGCATTCAATTTGTTTGAGCTGCTTATTGTAAGGCGTGTGTAGTGTCATAAGAGTGTCGCGGAAGTCAACTTCTATCGTTTGGGATGTATCAGCTTTCAGTCTTTATGTGTTCGTCTATCATAGACTATCTACAACTACTAAAGGTATTGTCCACGACCTACCGGTCGTGATTAACATGATGATAGGGTAAAGCATGAAGTCTATTTCATTTGGAAAATTTTGCAGATTCAGCATATAAAATTAACTGGAAACATTAAAAAAGGCATTTAAAGTTATCGGACACACGAGCTTAAGCCTAAAATTAGAAGTATTGGAGTAGCCTTGTTAGTCTGAGTAAAGGAATAGGGATAACAAAAACTCCATACTACCACAAACCTGGGAAGAACTAACCACTTATTTCAAATCGACTTTAAGACAGGACAGTACTCTTACACTAATCATGTAGAGGTTAGGCATTTGTAGGTAGTATAGTATATATATGTTACAGCCAAAGTAATAAATATGAATATTATACATAGTAACTAGCCATTATGTATAAGGGCTACTCAATTTTGATAAAGTGATTAACTCATTAAATTTTACCTTTTAACTGGCAAAAGTCAGAAACAGTTGGTTAGGTTAGGTTAGTATGGTGACCAAAGGAGCAAGAAGCATTTTTTTTTATGTAAAACTAGAATATAGTACATATTACTGTATTCTAGCACTCGCCACCGCGGCACGCTCGCTTCGCTCGCTCGGCTCGTGCGTCCTTTGGTCACCATACTAACCTAACCTAACCAACTGTTTCTGACTTTTGCCTTAATATTGTATTTTTGCCAGTTAAGTAAAAGGTAAAATTTCAATGAGTTTTGACTAACATCGATGGTCAAAACCACTTTTGACTGAAAAAACCAGTTAAAAGTGGTTATGAGTTTTGACTATAACATATAAGTATAATGGCTAGTTAATGTGATTAATTCTGCGATATTTATCACTTTATCAAAATTGAGTAGCCCTTATACATAATGGCTAGTTATTATGTATAATATTCATATTTATTACTTTGGCTGTAACATATATACTATATTACCTAGTACATGTAGTATGTAGTAGTATACTACTACATACTACTATACTATACCAGAGATTAGGCATTTGGTAGTATAGTAGCATTTAATTGGAAATTAAGTACGATACACGAAATAAAATTGGTCTTAAAAAGTTTCCATTAAAGTTGTACAGTTGTCACATAACTTATTTTGGATTAGTAACTGAAGAGATAGACTCTACTGAAGCAGCATTATAACAAAACAACCCGAAAAGGGTCAATCCTCAAATTTTAGGGAAATATTAGTTGTCGATTCACGACCAAAGGACGAAAGGGATTCTAAGGGTAGGATGATATTGCTTCATATCTATGCAAATGTAGACTTCACAAACTGACTCACAGTTCAAGCAATATAAATTATTCTGATAAATATTTGTTCAAGACGATATTAGTAAGGCGACCCAATTGTTAAGGTTATTGGAATACTGTATTGAAGCCACTGGACAATGTTAGGGGTTATATTGCTTGCTTATTAGGGCCGTAGCACATGTATCAAAACGTTAAGGGATCGGCACCGTATCAACTTGAGCGTTCAGTATTATTTGTATGAAACTCCTGGAAACTCCTGACTACAACGCACACTAATCGGAATCGTAACTTAATCGGATTTTTGACGTTTGACACTGAGGAAAAATGCGGGGCGGTGCCGATCCCTTTACGTATTGATATAATAATATGTGCTAACACTACAGACTGATATTTTTGTATGTAAAAATAAGCTCTTTTAAAAGCTAACTTGATTTTGTATCGTGATACAAAAGTAGGTACAAGATCGGGTTGTTGCGCATTTAGGATTACGCGTCTCATTAAAAATTAATAGGTATCTATTAATACTTACTAATAACCAATAAATGACTAATTGATGCTTAGACATCCCAACAAGGTTTATCTATTTGCTTTGCTACGTGCGTCGCTGCCAATATCTACAGCTTTTGTCACTGAAATTAGGTCTACGGTCAATTATGTTTTTCTCGGCAGTGGCTCTCACCAAGTTTCACGCTTATTGTTTCACGAGACCACGCTGTAGATATTCGTCATTATCAGCTGAATTACTATTCAGCTGATAATGACTACGAAGCTACGAGAAAATAAAAAGTCAATAGGAATTTCTGTTTAAAATGTTGATTTACTATTACGAGTATGTAGAAATGTAATCGTGCAAGAAAATTAAAGGAGACTAACCTATAAGTTTGAGGAAATAGAAAATATTTGTCATTCATAAAAATGTATTACTACAAGGAATATTTTAGTTTCCTGATTTTTTTCAGGTTCTTATTCGTAAAGCCTTTGCATATTTTACTCCCACATAAAATGTATGTGCCCTTTGTTATTGCAAATAATATTGGAAAGTATAAAGAGAAATCTATTTGCCACAGCAATACGCACTTTTGACACACCCTTTCGATGTTCATAATATTTGAAGAAAGTTCTTATAAAAGGTTTTCTAACACAAAACACTTTAGTCGTTCGAGCAAATTCGATGGTGTGGCGACAGAAGTTTGTTTTCAATTTGGTATAATATGCTAACTTTGGATAACTTCGACGGTTGAAATATACAGAATGTTTGAAGTAATTGCCTGTTAAGAGCGTTTATAGGGCTCACTAGCGCCGCCAATAGAAAAAAAATCATTATTCGCAAATAAGATAAATAATGTTAAATGTTGATAACAAAGTCTTGAGAAAAGGCAATAAAGTATTTGTATAACACACTCTCAACATTTTAAATGTTTTTCAAGTAAATAAATATTGCATTATAAACAAAAACGGCCGTTTTTTTTTCGAATGCGAAATTTAACTAATTAAAAAACATTTAAAGTGTTGAGAGTGTGGTATACAAATACTTTATTACCTTTTCTCAAGACTTTGTTATCAACATTTAACATTATTTATCTTATTTGCGAATTATGATTTTTTTTCTATTGGCGGCGCTAGTGAGCCGCGTAAAGGCCCTTAATACGAATAAGTGTGTTTGATGTGCTTTTACTATCTCGATTATTGAATTCGTAGAAGAAAAGTAATTGAAATTATTGGATTCATGAAAGAAAATAATTGAAATAGTTTTAGGATGTTATTACTGTTGTTATAGTTCTTTAAGTTCATATTTCCGACATGCGTAAGCTAAAAATAATGTAAAGTTAATCAGCATATACCCAACAAACGAATAGATAGTTATTTAGGTATGTTGTATTTTATTGTATTACTTCTTGTCTTAAACTTGAGCACTCTGTTTCATGGCCAGTTTGATTCTTTTGCAGTTTTCTACAAAATAGTACGAAATTGGATAAAAAAATACAAATTCTAATTATACAAAACAGCATTCAACAAGTACTGTTAAATGAAAATTGTAGCGCTTTTATAGAATTTCCGTTGAAATACTTACGTTAAATGGTAGTGTTGCATTATGAACGTTCACGTGGCTTGACTCGCGACTTAATCAAAGTAAATTAACTGCATTTACTTACAGGCTTCAACTGCGTTCAAATGACTTTCTAAGGTTATGAGGAAAGTTGAGTAAGTCACTTACTTCCCTGGAATTGTAGCGATAAAATAAGTTGTAGACTTTTTAATTTAATATTGTACTTAGTGCTTCTGTTTGCTGAGTAAGTACCTGTTGGCCATTAAAATATTATTTAGTAAGGTGACGAATGGTGATGGAGTAAGAATACAATATGTCACCACCCCTGCATCTCATCCCATGGGTATCGTAAAAACCGACTGAGGGACTATCCGTAAATATTATCTTTGCGAAATAAAAAGAAGGAAAACTTGAAATTAAACCCTATACAAATCCGTCTGGCCAGCCAGCGTGGTATTAGTAGGCCAAATATCCCTCCATCACGGGAGGAGGCCAAATATCCCTCCATCACGGGAGGAGGCCAAATATCCCTCCATCACGGGAGGAGGCCCGCCCCTGCAGTGGGACATTAATGGGCTGTTATGATGAAGGTTTATGAGAGTTAAGCTTGTCTTTATAGTAGGTAGTAGTATATTTCCACTGTATCCGAATGGGCAGCTGCCCTAGAGCGGGCGGTGGTACTCGTATATAGAATGTTCCAAAATGTTCTGCGCAACGACCACCTCCATTTAGGACTGTTTGAGCCTAGAGAAATATCTAATAAATTTTCATGCAGAAGCATATTGTTACGTAAGGTCTCGGTTTCGATTCCCGCTCAATGCAAATCTTTGTGTGCATGAACATGATTGGTCGCATTGGTTTGAGTGTTTCTATGTGTAATATATAAGTATGTTTTTCCGCTATCTAGTACCCATAGTACAAGCTCTGCTTAGTTTGGGACTGGATGACGTTGTGTGAATGTGTGTGGATTAATATTTATCATTATTAAGTAGGTATACTTAGTTTATACTTAATGGAATATACGCAAATGAATAACGAGCCCGACAGGCTGCCTTATTAAGTACAAATAAATGTGTGCCGTAGCGTAGGTGAAGTTGCAATTTAAAACTCTACGCAAAATATTTTATGCGAATAACAAATTACCTAATGATTGTCGTAATCACAGATAACTGAATAAAGGAGATGTGCCCTGAATGTCATTTTGTATGGAAACCTAATGTCGCCAGTTTTATTAACACACACAGCTATAGAATATACGAATAGACTACTGTTCTCAGTTACATCTAGATTATCAATGAACGCAATACTCTGTCTCGTTTTTCCTTGAAATATCTCCCTTATACGGTGTCACAGCGAACCAATCAGCGCTACTATATTTAAACAAATTAAACAAACTTCAAAAAGTTTAGATAGAAGAACTACTACAATTTAAAACTACTACATTCAAAAAAATTACATTTATGCTAGGCGTTGACCTTATCGATAAATAATTAATAAATTTTATTGATAGACAAGACTTATATTTTATTAAAAATTAATTACTTATCATATAAATAATAATTACTTTTGTATAAATACTAGCTGTAAAACGCGACTTTGTCCGCGATTAAATTTGAAATGAAATAAAAAAAACTTGTATAATTCATACAAAGTTTATTCATCATCATCATATCAGCCAATCGACGTCAACTGCTGTACATATGCCTTCTCCAAGTATTGTCACCTTGTGCGGTCCTGTGCCTCCCTCATCCATCAGCTTCCAGCCGTCCACACCGCGCTTTTCGGTACGCGGACGCCATTCCAGAATCTTTCTGCCCAAACAGCTGTCGGTTCTTCGCGCTATGTGTCCTGCTTGTCGCTACTTTAACCGGTTATGTCGGTTACTTTGGTTCTCTTGCGAATCTCCTCATTTTTGATTCGATTACGCAGGTAAACTCCTAACATAGCTCTCTCCAATGCCCCTGAATGACCATGATTCTTCTGAGTAGGCCCATAGGTCAGGCTACAACATAGCTCTCTCCATTGCCCTCTGAGACATCATGAGCCTTCTGAGTAGGCCTATAGGTCAAGCTACAACATAGCTCTCTCCATTGCCCTCTGAGACACCATGAGCCTTCTAAGTAGGTCCATAGGCCAGGCTACAACATAGGTCTCTCCATTGCCCTCTGAGTGACCATGAGCCTTAGTACTTAGCTTTTAGTACTGAGTAGGCCCTTAGGCCCTCTAAATTTGAAAAAATTTTTTTTTATCGTAGCTTGATGTTATATAGCCTATAGCCTTCCTCGATCAATGGTCTATCCAAAACTGAAAACTAAATTCAATTCAAAGAAGTAGTTCCTGAGATTAGCGCGTTCAAACAAACAAACAAACTCTTCAGCTTTATATAATAGTATAGATATAGATATAGATGTATAATATAATAATATATAATTGTACAATACTTTTGTAAAATAATATTGTGTGTAAGATCGTACATGTCGTGAAACAAATTAATCCGAGAACTGATGTCGTAATATCGCAGATTGAAGGAACTCAAGCGTCATACTTCTTTTTCGTCCTTATTGTCGCAGCAGCTTGTAACATTTCGACTGTTGTCATACAAAATTAACGCTCTGTGAGGGAGAGCTAGCGATAATTTACAATTTAGCGTGTACAGTTCATTTATTTAAGCATGAGCATGCGCATGCCAAAATGCACGAGCAATATTGCGCCTAGATAAAATTAAAACAATAGCATGAATATAGGGATTGATAGATGAACATTTAGACTGATTTAAAGCAAATCTGATAAAATCAGTTAAAAGCATGTTTGTGCTAATAAAGGGATAAGCGTTTTAAAAATCTTTCAAAACCACTGTAATCAACATTTTAAACCTTTATGTTCTAGTACTTACTCCACCTTTGATTTAGGATATTATTTCAACATTGTAATACTTATATTGCAATTACATAATTTATAATTGAAAAAAAATTTTTTTTTATTATACTGCATAAATCTTTTACAATTTAAAATTCCTACAATACACGACTTTTTATCGAAAACGATAGATAGTCGTAGTCATGAACGGGTCGTCACTATCGTTTGGTTGTTAGAGCGATCACGGTTAGCAACCACTTGTCATACGTAATATCGTTGAGCGCATAGTTCATTGCTTCATATATTCATTGAATGACTAGTTTAGACACATTAGAGAATCAATGTATATGTTACAAAAATATTATAGTACTTAATTGTCCGAACATGAAAATCACATAGTGAGGACATCGAAGATTATTTTTTCATGATTTTAGAGGTAAATACAATAAAATACACGTACTAACATATGGTAAGTGATTCCATTATTAATAAAGTTTTTTTTATTGCTCTTATTTTTACAGGCAACCACTGAACAACTCGGCATTTTATATGTTACCCCGTTCGTTGTCAAAACACAGCTAAACCTAGGTGACAGACATTTTTAGCTATATAATCGTTCTAATCATATTGCGTTTTGACGAAAACCACGTCACACCACTTCTCCTTTTATTTAGATTTCTGTGGTCGTAATGAACCTGGAAGTGTTGTTTTATGTCCGTTAATTTTCATATCTGTTAGAGACGCAGGGCTTAGCCCCAAAGTTGTCTTTATTATAAGAAATTTAATATATAAAGGGATAGCCCAATCATTTCCCAATCTTTAAATAAAAGTATACAAAATACATCTACTATTATGTATTAAAAGCTAAAAATATTTATATTAAGATATAAAATGTACAATGGCGAATCATGTAAAATTATCTCTCAACATAAAAAAAGCTTTAATGGCCAAATAAAATCACTTTTACCATTATGTTTACAACGAAGCACGTTTTTAAACCGATACCTACATGTACCCATAATCTGAGTTTAATCTTTTGGAAGATAATCTAAGTCATTAAATACGTAATAATTTTGTCTACTGAATTTCGGCCATTGTGGTGTTAAATGAAACTTTTATTAGCTATATTTTCTTTAAAGTATCCATTATTAAAATAACCAAGAGATGTTAATTAGTTATAACTACGTAAAGAATTAAATTTCCTTTTAACGCATATTTTATTATATTTGCTTCTTTGCTACTTATTGCTCAAAGTTTTTTGGTAGGCGTTAAGATTGCTCAATTTTTTTTTGTAGGCGTAAAGCGGTGAAAACTGGCTGGAAACGAATGGCATATTGAAGCGCTGGTTCGCGTAAGTTGGAAATGGGGTCCTGCCGTTTGGCAAAAAACGTTTTGTCAAATTTCACTTCCCAAAAAATGTATGGCAAACTTTCATTTCCCAAAAAATGTTTAGCAAATTTACGTTTCGCATTTTATTCACTTGGTCAAATATTCATTTGGCAAATTTTTACTTGCTCAAATTTTATTTAGTCAAATTTACATTTAGCAATTAATGCTTTATTTTGTCAAAAATATATTCCTTAAGAAAGTTCGTTTAAATTTGATTTAAATTTAATATTTCGATTTAAGTTTAAATTTAATATAAAAATTAAATAAAATAAATTAAATATGAAATAAAAAATTTAATATTTAAATTAAATTAAGTTATTTAAATTTAATATTTTATTTTGAAAATATTTAATATAAAAATTATTTATAAATTATTTATATAAGTTTAAATTTAATATAAAAATAAAATAAAATAAATTAAATATTAAATAAAAAATTTAATATTTAAATTAAATTAAGTTATTTAAATTTAATATTTTATTTTGAAAATAATTAAATTTAAATAACTTAGGTGAAAAATTTAGGTTAGATTAGAACTGCTAGAGTAGTAGGTTAGGTTAGGTTTGAATTGTGACCCCAACAGAGCGCGAGCCGAGCGAGCGTAGCGAGCGTGCCGCGGCAGCGGCCGTCGAAGCGCCAGGATTAATTTTTATTGTCAGTGCAAATTAGACCAAGTTTTTAATGGAGTGAATTTAGACTCAGTAAATCATAATGATATATAATATTTTGAAATAAATATATTTGCCAAATCATATTTGGTAAAATGAAACATTGCTATGTAATTATTTGCTAAACAAGAATTTGCTAAAAATAGTTGTGCTATCTGTAAAATTGCGAAAAGATGGTTTTGCCAAATCTGCCGTCAATAGCATAGTTGCAGTAAGTACGCTTTATATAGTTTTGAGAAAAACGCGGTTAAAGTTTTGGGTTGAATTTTCTAAATAAATCCTTTGTTTGAAATCGGATCACGATGGTTGATACCTTAAATTATAGAAGACTTCAGCACCTATCTATAACTTATTAAAAAACTAAAACTGAATAATTGTAAGAAAAAATAAACACATTATTGTTGTTATGCTAAGTATTTCCTAAAGGCTCTTTGATAGGGAACACTTAGCATAAGTACAGTACAAACCTTTGCCTCATTATAAGTTTGTAGGGTTACTTAGCTTAAATACAGTAAGTGTGTGTTTTACTGTATTTAAGCTAAGTAACCATACAAACTTATAATGATTCAAAATTTTTATATTATTAGGTTGCAGTGATAATAAAACAACTAGTTAATGGTTTTAACATTGTATTTAAAATAAAGAATGTAGCATATTATACTCTCCAAGTACAACTTGAAACTTGAGCTTAAATCACTGTTTACAATATTGACAAACGAAAACAGTGTCTAGTTCTTGTTTTGTGACGAACAATTATCTGGCCAAATCACCAAGTGACTTTTATTCCGATGGTGTATAAAAAAGCTCTGAATGTTGACACAATGTCATAAACATTTCGGCCTGAAATCGCTTCATGCCATAAGACAGCGTAAGGATTATTTTCTTTATTAGATTTACATAAAGGAGCAAACGTTTCATAACGTAACGCAATAATTCGAGGACAGAATATTGATTCTTTGTAGCTGTCCATGCGAGGTAGCATTACCACCTTTTGAAGATCTAAACACACTTAAACGGTGTCATTATACACTTCTCATCAAAAAAATCGAAACGGTCTGCAAGTTTGTGTTTTGTATGGATTATGAGAAAAATGTGTATATTTAGGAATACGTGTTATATGACATTTAATAGGGAATTTAATGAGGTTTTCAAATAATAATGTAACGTTCTAAATTCAAATTAAATTTTCGTATATTTTGTGTTTTGTTTAACAAGTCGTTTTTACCCTGTACGTAGTTTGACGGAAATTGATAAAATTACGCACATACATGAAAAAAAAAGCTAGGAAGCGTTTATTGCCCAAGGTCTCATTACTGCTTCTGTACGGTTCTTCATCGATCGGATGAGAGTCACGATAAAATATAGTGGCGTTCTGTTCTATTCCTCTTGGATTATACTTATTTTACAGCTGGCTAAGTGTTTTTAAGGCATGATCTCTTGCACTAATTCGTCTTTTTTACTTATTGCATAGATGGTAAACCGGATTCATGTTCGGGCTTCTTGCTGGCCAATCAATAATAGAGATATCTACTACGGAATCATAATCTCATACGACGCTCGCTGTGTTTGCCCTAGCATCCTTGTGCGTAAATGTAAAACCGCGGTCAATAAAATGTGCATAGGGTATAACATGAGCTTCAAGACACTGTTCAATGTCCCTATGACTTAAATAAAGGCAGACGTGACCCAAAAACAAAGACAAACTCTGTCTTGTCGTCGCCGCTAATTTCTCCCCAAATAGTCCACGAACCACCACCATGGATGACCTTTTCTTTCAATCCAGCATAGTGCAAAGTATTCTCCATCTCTTCTGTAGACCTTAGTCTTTCCATCCTTACCATACAGTATAATTTAACACTCTTTAGAAAGGAGAAATTTGTTCCACTAGATGTATGACCATTTTAGGTAATTGCGTGAAAAGTTAAGACACGCTTTTCGATGATCTGCAGATAATTCTTCATATTTGCTGGCTTGTATGGTAACAGTTTACGTTCCTTCAACCTTCTTCTAATTATAGAGTCACTTATATGTAGCTACCATAGGTTCATCATGAAGCTGCTGCTGCGGTTGAAAGACATTAATGCGTAGATTTTGGAAGGAAGTTGTAACTATAAATCGATCTTTTCAGTCAGAAATCACCTGTTTTCTGCCAGATCACTAAGGGCACGTGAACAAACAAGTCTTTTTTTTTTTTTTTTTTTAAAAGACAACTCCCGCACTAGGGATCATGCCCTGTGTCGCGGGGACTTTTACAAACATCAATTAACGGACACATAGAACACCCAGACTCAGGACAATAATTTGTGGATCTCACAAATTATTGTCCTGCGTGGGGATCGAACCCACAACCTCATGCGCGGCAGCCGCTGGCTCTACCGGCGCGCCACCGAGGTCGTCGAGTCGTCGAGGTCGTCGAGTCTCTTGAAAGCGTTTGTAGATTCTATGAAAATATAACTGGCTTAGATGCAATCTTTCAGCTGTTACACGCTGACTAAGTCGAGAATTCAGCAATGCCACCACTTGGCGGTTTTTGCGGGTGAAAATCGCATGGATGCATTAATAAGAGGCGCGAGGAACTCTGGAAGCGAGTTACGGGTTATTAAATAAACGCTTCCTAGCTTTTTTTTCATTAACGTGCGTAATTTTATCAATGTCCGTCAAACTACGTACAGGGTAAAAACGACTTGTTAAACAAAATACGAAATCTACGAAAATTAAATTTAAATTTAGAACGTTAAGTAACATTATTATTTGAAAACCTCATTAAATTCCCTATTAAATGGCATATAACACATATTCCTAAATATAGGTACACATTTTTCTCATAATCCATACAAAACACAAACTTGCAGACTGTTTCGATTTTTTTTATGAGAAGTGTATTTATGTTCTTTTACGTTTTCCTTATCTAATTTGTAAGCCTTTCTGCTGTCTGTATAGCTTTGGCGATGTATAACATAATTATTAAGTACATGAAGCACAAATTGTATTTGGAGTTTGTGACCATTGTGATCCGATTGCAAACAAAAGATTTGTGTAAAAATTTCGATCCAAAACTTTAACCACCTTTTTCTCAAAACCCCGCACCCTCCCCGCGCCATCGTAGTAGTGTATGTAATATTAAATTATGTAGGTATTCGGGGAACAGATTATTATATAATTTATTATACTTCACTGTTTGTAATAAAAGAGAAATTGTACGACTTTTAGTTACAATAACATATTACGTTCACAGTGAAGCAACTTTACTGCAGTATATTCATGACGTGGCATTATATCGCAGCTATGTAGACATGCAAGACCTAGACAAACACTTCTTATAATTAGTAGTAAGATCATATTATACGTATGTTCTGCTTAGTATGAGTACAGTATAGCTAATTTACTGTCCACGTGATTTGTGCATCTGTCCGCTATCGCTATCCTGCTGTCTAAACATGAACACAGGATGGCTACATACTCTCTGTATAATAAGTAACCATTACGTTAGATTTGATTACGTTGCTTAACATAAATTCAATATAGTATCATACTGTCCTTGTGGTAAGTATTAAGGAACCAACGCTAAGGATCAATTACTAAGCATACATGCAGTATCGCTGCATACTGTTTGTAAGACTAGATACACACTTAGTAAATATTGGGAAGCTGCTTAAGATCAAAACAGTATATCTTCTTAAAGTTTTTATGATTGGCCTATATTCTATTTTTAAACTGTTAATGACCAAACATATTAGCAGTATATATGTCATACTGCTCTTATGCAGTGAGACTCTAAATAAAACTTTTGCCGTAAGTATACAGACTGTAATCATGCTTTGTGATGTAAAAAAATTGGTCGACTTACTGCAAATTTCTAATTGTTAACTTTGGATTAAAAAACGATACAAATAAATGAGTTAGATACAGTTGTAGATCTCGTTATCGTGATCACGGCTGTATACCTAACTCAATTTTGACAAAAACCCGACTTACTGTAACTATGCTATTGACGGCAGAAATGTTTTTTTGCCAAATGAAAATTTGGGAAACAAACTTTGGTAAGTGTCACTTTGGGAAACGTTTTTTGCCAAACGTCAGTAATCCGTTGGAAATATTTGAAGGAAGCCTACAGTAAATATACAAGTGATTTAGTTTTTTAACCGACTTCAAAAAAAGGAGGAGGTTCTCAATTGAGGTGTATTTTTTTGAAGTTATTACCTACTTATTATTTGCTTTGAATGCTGCCAAAGGTTTAAGTTATAGCTTGTAAAATAATATTTTATTTGATTCGAGAACGCACTCTATAGAACAACGCGTTCAGCGTGAATCCTTCAAAGCGGTAGAAACATAAAAAATACCAAGTAAGTACCTATTTATTTAAATTATACGCTTCATTTGTTTTATTGTTATAATTTTATTTGAATCTCGAATAAAATAGGATTGTTTTAATGGCTTATGCCAGTCGTTCAATTTTACGATAGGTTTAACAGATAAAAAATGAATATTTGTTGATAATTGCATTGTACTTTTGATATGATTTTATTGGTCGTTAGAAAAACAATAAGTGAAAAATAAATAAAATAATATCATTTAATTTCAGACCATAGATCCATAGTGTTAGTAACAATATAACTTAAGACTATGTTAGTTTACCTATTATAAGAGAGAGACACAAAATTAAAACAAAAGTAACATTAACATGAAAGAAAAATACTTTTTTTTAAGGTGTGATTCAGTTTGAATCTACTTCTTGACTACCTACCATTTCATTCCTTGGTGGTATTTGCTTTTTCTATAAGGTCCGATACAGTGAACCTGATGAAATTATGTGTAATGGCAAGGTGATGATGACGGAGTGAATCCGTCATCATCACCTTGCTGTCTTTCTTCACTTGTGCGCTGCATTTTTTTTTTTTTTTTTTTTTTTTTAAAAGACAACTCCTGCACTAGGGATCATGCCCTGTGTCACGGGGACTTTTACAAACATCAATTAACGGTCACATAGAACACCCAGACTCAGGACAATAATTTGTGGATCTCACAAATTATTGTCCTGCGTGGGGATCGAACCCACAACCTCATGCGCGGCAGCCGCTGGCTCTACCGGCGCGCCACCGAGGTCGTCAACATGACGACCTTTGTGGGGCAATATACCGAATATTACATGGCTGCTACGCCGGGGGTCTCGGGTTCGATTCCCGCTCAATGCAAATCTTTGTGGATATGAACATATCCACAAAGATTTGCATAATATTTTATCAGTGGTAGAGCCATGTCGTCAGTCTTTGGCTGCGGCACGCATGGCAGGCTCGTCCGGTGAAATACCACCCTCTCACAGAAAATCGGCGTAAAATAGTAGTGCTTGTCACTGCTGTGTTTCGTCCGATGAGTGAGAGTCCGGTAGCCCATTCCCCCTCCCTTTTAAAAGGTCGGCAACGCACCTGTGATTCCTCTGGTGTTGCGGGTGTCCATGGGCGGCGGTGATAACTTATCATCCATCAGGTAACCTGCTGGCCCGTTTGCCTCCCATCATGTAAAAAAAAAAAAAAGAATTAACATGATTGTTTGCATTGGTCTGAGTGTTTTCTATGTATATTAAGTATGTATATCCGTTGATACCCATAGTACAAGCTTTGCTTAGTTTGGGACTAGGTGGCGATGTGTGAACGTGTGAGGATTATTTATTTATTATTATTATGTACACCGAACAAAATATCCGTCGTGTGCTGCTGCTTCTGAAGGGACTGGACTAGTATACTTATATTTTATTCCTAGGTGATTGTGATAAGTCTAGAAAAAAATAAGTAGTACGATTATAATAAATCAAAGACATTTCCTTTTATATTTATTAAAACAAAACCTTTTTCATAAAATAGTAAACAGCAATTAGAGTAAACGCGCAACCAGCAACTTTCATTACATTTTCTGCAGAATCTTTGTTGGTTAACTGATCACCTGTGACGATTGCATATCTGTATAAAAAGAAAGTTTAATTTAGAATTAACCACTTTTCATTAATGTAGAATTAATTAATAACAACATTCATGCCAAGAAAAAACTCACTAGCAAATAATTAATCGTATTGAAAACGCTGAGATAAACGAATAAAATGAAAAATAACCTTTCTGCTAAAACACTTATTTTTAGTAGAAGGGTACAATAGCTACCTATTAAATTTACAGAGCCATGGGACTAAATAATATCTTCTGTCTAGGGTAGGCAGAGGCTTGCCTTTGCCATCACGTGGCTCGCAAATGCTTTATAAGTGTATTGTATTAAGTGAGGCCTTTGCTTCACTTTTTGTCACCGAGAAGGCCTATTTTTTTCCTCGAGATGGCGATTCCTAGATTCCGCCAATAACCAATAAAATACTTTCAGTAAGCCAACAAGAGAAAACCTATATCCATCAGGGGACGTCTTTTGCCAATTACGATGCTAATGTGCTGAAATATATTATGTCGTAGATTTCTATATATTTTGTGTGAAAGTAAATAAGTATAACAGGCTTGTTTGCCGTCAATTAGAACACATTATGAATACGAAATAACATTGTGTGTGATATTTTTATCTAATACGTGGGATCCTACGTGACCCCGTTAAGCAAGTTAATGTTTTTTTTATAATTGGATCACGCACGAAATAGGTTGTTTGATTAGAGAAACATTTTCGTAAAAAACTTATGAAACATTACCATTACGTGTAGGTGGGGTTTAACATAACCAATATTAATAAAGCAACGGTATTATAGACCAAGCTTTTCAGCGTTGTTTTGGATTAAGAAAACATATTGAATATAAAGCCCCCCCCCCCCCCAACTCAGCTGTTGGACGTTGTAACAATCGACTACGTGAAAATTCTGAAATAATAATATTCTCTCTGAAATCGTTTTTCAAAAACAATAGGTGGTATATTTGACATAAAACTCTGTGCTCAGACGAATTCTTGTATTGGGACATTAATGGGATTTTAATATGATCACATGCAATATTTTTAAATGGATCACTTACACACACTACAACACTGCGTCAAAATCATTTTTATAACAGTCCAATATGCACATAGACAGTAAAGTTGATTTTCTAAAAGAAGGCTTTGGAATGGTGGGGTGGTGTTGAAATAATTATGACAGAGGAAAATGGTTGTTTCTTTGTGTTGCTCCCAGCTGGATATTGCATAGATTAAGTCTGATTCATAGCTAAAAATGTCGTAATAGTAATTTTGCCAACTTGTAGAATGCTGTAAGGTTTTGTTTAATATTTTAATATATTTTTTTACGGAGATAATATCTAAAAAGCTTCTGACTAAACAAACGAACTGGTCGACCCTAAGCTAGAGTTATTTACGTATATGAATACTATTACTAAAATAAGATTTTACCTCATAAACACAGCCCCTGCAGCGATAACGCTTCCAAAGACAAGGACGTAAGTAACTCCAATTAGTGTTGCTTCTACCATAGATCTTATAACAGCTTCAATTATTTTGTGTATAACTTTTGCAAACAAAATTATAACCTTTATCGCGTATTCCATTGAACTGTTTTGGAGGTAAGTAGATCCATTGCCTCCTGTAACAAATTTGTTAAGTTTTTAGTTATAAAAATAAGTAAAATATGTATTAAAGACATGAGCGCTACCATCTTCTCCAGGCAATAATGATGGTAAAGATTGAGGGGAAAAGGCGCGTCGGGAGAAGGAAAATGTCTTGGCTCCGAAACGTTAGACAAATGGACCGGTATCGCCAACGTAAAAGAACTGTTTCGTCTGGCGAGGGATGGGAAGATATATCCAGAGTTGACGGCCAACCTCCAGTAGTGGAGAGGCACTGCAAGAAGAAGAAGAAAGAATGTATGCGAAATTTAAGTTAGCCGGCTTTAAATGGTTGCTAACGTCTCTGAAAGGTAACTTCAGGCTAATGAAGATTACGCGAGCCGTAGTTTAGCTTAAACAGTCGCAGTAGGGTGTACTATGACTCCCTGAATCTGGTTTTCCTGTTGGAAACATATAGACTCATATACTTATATCGAAAACACAGCAATGTTCCTCCGAAATGTTTAGTGTGGCTCTTAAGATTATTCACGAAATTAATTAAAGAGAAATTAATTAAAGAAAAATTAATATTGTCAGTTAATGTGTGGACTAAGATGGTTATAAAATCTATGTCCACTATTCTATTGGAGCACTACATGACAAGGAATAGTAGCTTATGAATACTAAGAACTATCGATCCTGATAAAAACTTTACTTTAGTTACCTTTACGCCTCCGAATATGATCCACGGCGTCTTTTAAGTACTGGTCAAACATTCAGAACATTTGAGGTAACCATTTCAAGTTACCAGTAACTTGCATTGGAATTTCTTGACTGTTTTAATATGCAGTGATATCTTTTATCTTTGTTTGATGGTTTGGTTCCGTATCATACACTGATAAGTTGATATCTTTTAATCAGAAATACTACGGTTAAATCACGTTTTATCATTTTTATCTTTGCATTTTTAACAAGTTATCTTTTTCAGTAAAACACCTAATCAAAACGCACTATTATCTCTGCATGTGTTATGTATACATTTGTTTTATGCTCTTAATATAAATGTGCTAAGTTTAGAAGGAAGTTGATTTAGAAGAAATAAAAATCTTCTAAATCAAGAAGTAGGTGAATATAATTTCAAAAATGTTACGACCATTGTATGCGATTCATATTATAGTAACCTGACAAGTTACAATTTGACAGAAATAAGGTAAAAAATATACAGATATATAAAATTTACACTGACGTTTTAACAGACTCTATAATTATTTGTTATCGACAAGTACGGAGGTATGCAAACTCTTTGTAATGAATTTCCTAATTATTTTTTATTTTAAATTGGGAACATGACGACCTATAATTAAAATTCCTTGTTACTAACCACACCTACTTAGTATTTCTAGCCCATAATATTTTGATTTTATCATATTTAGGTGAATATTTTTGCAAGATTGTCTTGAAATGACCCGATCGATAATTATCGTTGAAAACAAATCTTTATCTTCTTCTTATTTTTAAAAGATAACTCATACATATTAGGAATTAATCATAACTTCTGAGTTAAGCTTTGTTACATAACTGATGAATGACAAAATCAACAGTGGGTAATGTTCAGATAATAATGAGAAAGTTTATCTACAGCAGCAAGAAAGTAAGAAGCAAAAACTGATAATAAGATTCTAGCAAATAAAATTTAGGACGGTTAGGACGGTGGGAAGCCGATGGATGAGGGAGGCACAGGACCGCGCAGAGTGGAAACTTTTGGAGTAGGCCTATGTCCATCAGTGGACGTGCATAGGCTAATATGGATATGGATGGATGGAAATGAAATTTAACAATACTATCAAAGGAAAAAAACTGAAACTAATGGAAAAGGGGAACTGCAACTCACCTAAAGACAAATTTCTCATTTAAGAGAGTTTTAGTGTAGCATATTTTAAACAGACTTAATAGGTTGCTTGTACTGTCAGAAGTCACAATAGTACAACAATATGAATGTATCATTACATGATATACAGTACAGGGAAGGGTGTTAAACGGTAAGATGTATCGGCTACATTGATATGACTGAGCTCATCGACAATGCGAATAGTCTGATTTTGTAGGGTTTCAAGTGGGTTGAGCTAGTGTTTAGGGCGCCTGCGCAGAGTAATGAGCACCACTCTTACCTCTGTATAAGGTGTATCATGTGCCTTATAAAAAACGGCCACTTGCTTGATGTGAAATACCAATTTGATCTCATTAAGACAATTCCACTGCCTGGTTGTAATTTTAACTCCATTTGCTTAGGTATAGAGAGAGAGAGAGAGGAACTGAAACGTCATTAAACTGTTTTTCATTGGTATCTAAATGACGGTATATGGTACATACCCTACTAATTTAATAAATACCTAGATTTTTCACCGACGTTTCGGCCGATTTGCAAGGGCCCTGGTCGCGGAGAGACCACGACCTTTGCAAGTCGGCCGAAACGTCATTTGACACAAGCGCGTGATTTTAACGAAGTTTAGTTCTAAGTTTTGTACACCATAATTGGAGACCCACGAGTATGAAATCCTCTTGGTTTGAATATTATCATAAGATAATCAGCAATGAGATCTACAGAAAACAAGCCTCTACCAAAATATTTCCACAGTGCCTTTTACACAAAACAAACATGTCGAGTGGTTCCTTTTAGCATAAAGACGGACAATTTTATTTCAGCCTTGTTATTCATTTAAAGACTCGAGAATTTAACAAAGATTACTTACGGTACTCGATTTTAGTTTCTAAAACAACTCACTTTTTAAAGACCTCTGGTTGTAAAACATCTGGCACACTTGCAATTTTACTTAGAATCGTTAATTTTGTTCTTGCGTTAGCAATAGTTACTTTAAGTAGCTTCAAGTTCTTGTGACTTCTGTGAAGATGTTAGCAGTCTGAAATGTAAAATACTTTTTACAGAAATGTCGGTTTTTAAAACTGGTATGAGAACTAATAGGAGAATGGACTTAAAATCCGTGACTGTTTCAATCTAAAGAGAGCTGAAGAAATGAAGTTTTTTACATTTTGTTTAATGTGATTGATTAACTAATAACATCATTATCATTTACTATAGAAAACACGTTATCACCTGTTTACTCCAAAAAAAGATAGAAGATATTAGATAAGAAAAGAAGATCCGTAAGTGCAAGCGAGATAGATATAGATAAATGAATAAAATAATAGAGACATGTACACACAGCAACTAATCAAGCTAGACACTCATGTACCTTAATGTCTTGAAATAAGACACAATTTCAAATGAAAATGTTTAACTTCATGTCTTGTGTTGCTGGGTGTACCACAATTACACTAAAACTAGTTAGCACAAATTGCATTCTTATCAGGTGTGGTAATTTCTTTCTCTTTCTCTTAGTTTTTAATTTAATTTCTTATATTAAATTAAAACTGACATTTAAACTCACCTGTATCAACTTTAAGAATGCGTTGTGTTATCAATATTACCATTATAATTATACCTTTAGTGAACAGGATAAAAAAACAGTTAGACTTTTGTTTTCGATAAAGTAATAGATACGATATAGTTCGTTATCATTAACGCGATTACATTACATCAATTACATCACTCGTAAGGGACATCCCTGGCGACGGAAAGAAAAACGGTCTAGTAATACCAGAACGCCAATTCCCGCAAATGTATTTATTTTAAATAGCTACATTCCGGATAACTCCAAAAGTGATAACTACAGATTATAATCAACGTTTGGCGCTGTCTCATTGGTTAATAAAGTGTCAAATTTGACATACTTAAGTGAAATTTGAAGTTGACTGACTGAGATTGAATTGAGATTTTAAACTATTATAATTACGAGAATTACCTTACTGTAGGATAATTCTCGTAATAATCACTACTCAAATAAAATAAGTTTAAATTGATACAAGATCAATTTAAACTTGTGATTTTATGGGGACGTAGAGTTTGACCAACTTGGCCTACGTTTTGCCATATTGGTAAAGACTGTATGGTATGATTTTTTTCTTATTTTACCTTTGTACAGATAATATCAGCAAAATCTCCCTTCGTCAACATTTACGATACCCACGATGAGATGGGATGGGGTCATACTGTTCGTTTACTCTGTTACCACAAGGAAAGCCAGTAAGGTAAAGGAAAATCTTTTTCAAAATCAACATCTGGCTATGTAGAAAGGATGGAATTTGAATTTAAATAAAACAAAATCTTTTTATAGTATAACTTGTAAATTATCTATTATAACAAATTTAACACACCATTTAATAAAATTTAATTATGAATTCAAAGTTTTCATGGAAGAATATTATTATAGAAATTACTCTCTGAATCGTATTCAAATGTTTCTATTCAAATTAAATCGTTAGTCCAAAAAGTTTGGCGGTTTGCGTTGATGTTACAATTATCCCTGTAGTTATAACTTTTAAACATTGTAATACTTAAGTACTGTGAATTAAAACTTTCATAATTTAAGCAGTCAATATCTTAGAAATTTTAAATAGCACGGAATCAACACAATTGTTTGCGGGTTTTACAAATTATTGTCCTGAGGCCAGATATTTCTTGTTATATTGTGTGTTATAGGATAAGCCCTTCGAATTGTCGTAAAAAATGGTGGTTTTTGCGCTCATGGAGTCTAAGGTAAACTAAACCGCTGTCTCCCCTGGGACATAACGCAGTTTTATCAGATACCCCTTTCATTTCACTAGCTACTAACCTAACACCTACTCCTCCCTGTATCCCTCTTGCTGAAGAAACCTGGTAATCAAAACTGTTAATGGATTTTGTATAAAAATGTCGTACACCGCATGTAAATAGAATACTATAGAACAACATAAAGGTAGATACGAAATTCTCCCGTCGTCATATAAATAACATTATTCCTTTCCTTATAACTTAATGTCAAATTCAAATGTTTTGAAATAACAAGGAAAGTTATAAATCGTAAATTTCAGTTAAGTACAGAGTTGTTCATTCGTTGTCTGATTAACAACTCAGTGGGTTACAATGTTTTGTAACCACAGTTTGTAACATTACAACAAACTTCAATACCGCCATGATCCAGGAATTGTATAGGAATTTATTACATTATTGTGAAATTGAAAACAAATCCTAACAAAAACATGACAACCGTATGACATTTTTTTAATGCCGAAAACAATAAAACACGAAGTATACATGAGACACGGCATTATGATTATATTGAACCTTGTGGAAATTGCGAATAAGTACAGTCCAGGAATTGCGAATAAGTACTGATCTGGCCATACTTGTGCTCTGGACATACACCCCCTTACTCATAAACGCCTCTTAAATTTTAGTCAATTGATTTGCTTAAATTCTTACGGTTTTGTTTGGTATAAGGTTGGTTTTCCTAATAAAAAACTCGCTAAACAGTCATTAAATTTAAGAGGCGTTTATGAGTAAGGGTTAATCCCAGAACACGATACGCAAATGTAAACATTTTCTTATGAACCCAGCAACGTTAATACTTTCTGCATATTTATTATTTTCTGCCGACATTTATATTACACCACGAGCAAAGCTGAAGCTTCCAATATTAAATTATTAAACTAGGTTACAGTGTAAAACGATCACTAAATAAAAAAGTATTTTAAACAAAATAACTTTAAATATTCGAAGAAACAGAAACTTAAACACTTTATTGCAAAACTAATACGGAACTAAAAGTTTAAAGTAAACAGAGCTTGCTTCAGTTCGAGCAACACTGCTATTAGATCCTCTAAACTTTGAATATCTCAAGAAAATAAATTCGAGCTACTCTTTTAAAGTTTTAAACTTCACAACATCTGCTACGAACTTAACTACAAACGGAAAACGATAGAAATAAAACAAGATAATTTCCCTTTTGTTAAGTTCCCACGATGAATAAAAGATCAAACAACAAGTTACTGGAAAACTTTTATCCTAGTTATTAATTATATTGTACTTTATTAACAAATAAAATATGCAATGCATCGTATGGTAGGTTTTAAAATTCGAATACATAAAAGCTGATCTTGTAGTGACGTAAATATACATAGTAAAGTTAAAAAAATATTTGTATGCACTATGCACATACACAAACACACAAATAACACGCACTTAAACAAAATGTAAACCTATAAAGTAAATGTTTTACTCTCTCTAATTTGTTATTGATTAGTAGAGTCTCATATGAGAGGCCCTGACAATTCCTACATTTGGATATAAGTACATATTTATCGTATACAAAAAACGTACCCTCTGCCAAATAAGTATAATATATGTTATATGGTGGTATACACAACACAGTATTTATTATGAGCACTTAAACAAGTACAGATTTACACATGGCAAAATATAAATAGTAACTAACGAATTAAACTACTACAAAATATTCCTTAAACTAAAGGGAATAGTTACTACATTTCCTTTAAATGCAAAAAGTGGTAGGTATATTATACCCCAAAATTCCATCTCTTTCTCACTTGTATGTATAATATAATTGCCTTTCCATCAAATACAAAATTATGCTTGTTTACCTGTACAACGGGAACGCAAAACGGTGAATCACATAGGGATAACATATGTGCCCTACTTATTCCTACTATTTTGATAATAAACGATCCAAATTAATCCAACAATAACTGGTTGCCTGTTCCGCCAGTAGACACAATAGTTACACAATATAAATGTATCGTAATTTGATACAGGGAACAGAAAATTCAAATTTACTTATCATAAAAAATCTTTCCAAAAAGCCTCTGAAATCTTTGAAGCAGTTCCAATTTATGTTACACTAGTTGACCCGTGCCTACTTCGTTAGTCCGAAAAAAAGCGTACCTTTTTAAACATATTTAATTACTGCTCCACTCCTATTAGTCATGGCGTAATACTATATAGCCTATGACACTCCCCGATAAATAGACTATTCCACACAGAAAAAAAATTTAAAAGCGGTTCAGTAGAGCCAGAGATACCCCCTACAACGTCACAAATACACAAACTTTACCTCTATAAAATATTGTAAGATTGTTACACTACTACATGAAGACTTTTGTGTGTGACTGACATCTTCAAATGAACTATACTTTCTAAAGAGCTTTCGTGTCCCAAAAGCTACAAACGTGGTACTATTCCCTTGATTAATTGTTACAGAGCTCAAAAACTTAGACAGGTTCCAATAAGAGTCTCTGAAGTATGCATTTCGCGTAAAGGCACATGCATTTCTGGCGTGACATTTAGGTACCTACCTAAAACAAACACCCTTAATACCTATATAACTCAATAAGCAGTAGTACATTGCATTTCGCTTTGAATTGGCAGGAGGAAAGTATCTGTAACACTCATTTTGAGTCTTACAAAAATCTTTCAAAAACACGCAGATATTTTTCTAGAACTCACAGTATGTAATGCTAGGCACAGAAGTAACACGCTGTTGATCTTACTGAGTAAATCTGATAAGACGCACCGGTTTTCTAGAGGACACGCTATTGACCCGGGACGCCACAGTCGTAGGAAAGTCGCCGAGATTAGTCCTTTAAGTACGTACCTAATTCTACCCTTCGAAAGTATAGGTATGTAATGAATAAATAAAAGAAACTTTTTAGCTTACTTAGATGTCTTGCAGAATCAATGTTTACAGTTCATTAGAAAGAAAGTAGATTTGTTGTGTTTATATCTTAGAATGTTCTAGAGTGCAGACCACGTAAAACAAACACTGTGGGATGATATTGCATAGTGCGTTGAACCTAAGAATAAGAAACTTTTTCTGGAAATCTAAAAGAAAAATAGCCAAATGTTAATATACTCAACCACTACAAGAACTACTTTGATGACCTCTGTGGGTGACAATGCAGAGGTCTTGCTCTTGGCTAAGCTATTAATGAAATTCATTGTGTGCATGATCATGACTGCTCCACCGATAGCAGTTATTTTACATTGGGTTAGGAAAAGGTAATTATTAAATCTACGCCGTGCCACAATGGTTCTGGAATACAAGCCACTAAGCCCTTGGCGAAGAGGCGACCGAGAGTATATTTCATCTTTTGAGCCGTACAATTAAGCAAAAAGAACCCCAAACTGATTTGTTCTTGCATATTTTATCGTGTTTGGAGATCAGCTGGTAACGATATATCCTGCTAATCTCCTTTCGCACCCTGCGATAATCTTTTCTTTTGATCGGCAATGTGATGGTGACGGACTAAAGCCATAAGCCGTTGCTTTCACAATATTGGCGCTTTTCATCAGGTTTGATATAGTCGATGTAGTATACTGTAAAATATGTCGGTGGCTGATACATCTTTTTGACAGCCTACTTGAAATATGTGTCATCTTGTAGTGTTCTAGGGGAACTACGCTCAGTAATACCAAGATGGTCAATAGATAACACTTTAAGATTAGTAGTCAACGTCTTTTATCAAGTTTTATTCAGGTAATTTTTCTAGAATAATAATTAAAGGAAACGTATTATTTCGAAAAGTGTCAGATTTTTGTACAGTTAAAAAAATATTGAGATTATTATAAGGTGCTGCAAGCTGCAACCATTAAAATTTGTAACAACCATAGAGATGATTCTGAACTTCTTATGTCCTTGCGACATTATAATACACTAAATAAAGTTAATGTAAACATTATATAAACCAGCTTCGTCTAGATGAAACACATAAATAATTTTCCTAGACACACTCGTCATATTAACAAATAACGTAAATAAATATAACAAGAACATACATTTAAATACACTACACAAAGTTTCGCACAATACCGGTTCGCTTATTGACAATACATCCGTCATCATAGCCTTGAGATTATGCAACAACATTTAACTAAACACTCACACTAACCGAAGTGAAACCGGGCCATGTTGAGATACAAGGGGGCACACCCTCCCACCTACCCGCCTTCACTTACACTCGCAGCGCGCGCCAGCCACTAAACAGGTTTTCTGATTAGTTGAGTGTTTAGCACTGAGCAGATGGACGTATGTCTCTACCGTGTAGTTTATCATTAAATATGGCAAAGTGGAGTGAAGATCAAACGTACAAATTTGTACAAGAGTATTTAAGACATGAGTGTCTTTATAATCCTAGAGAACCTACATACAAACATAAAGGAGCTCGAGAAGCGGCACTTCTAAAAATAAGTGAAACTATCAACATACCTGGTTTTGGAGTTAGAGAGACGTATCACAAGATAAGAAATTTAAAGTCAACATACTCTCAGGAGCTTAAAAAGATTAAAGAACGTTCTAGATCTGGGGCTGGAGTTTATGTTTATGTGCCTCAAATGAAATGGTTTAAAATGTTTGATGATGCTTTAAAAGCCGCGACTACGGAGAACATGGATCAGAACACTTTGGTAAGTGAAAACATTGTTTTAATTTAAAGTAAATGTGACAATTTCAGTGCGGATTAACTAAGGAACATTGCATGGTATTATTATTTCTTGCGGCCGCGTTTTGTTTTATTGCCTGTATCAGCTGACTTCGCCAGCGCGCGACAGAGAGCGCATGCGTGTTTTCGCGCACATGCGTAGTGAATACCTACAACAACATTAGTAGCTGTCGCTAACTAACGACGAGTGAAAATTATACGGACAAATAAACACGTCTTTCTGTTGCCAATCAGATACACTTGCGATAAGGAACTAATAACCATGGCTAAACCAGTCGATTTGGAATTAAGGAAAGCCTTTTCGGAATTGCAACAAAAAATAGTTGATACAAGTGAAATACTTCAATTCATAGATAACCAGATTGACACCGTGAAGGGATTTTTGCAACATTTGGAAGATTGTACGCGAGAATTTGACACATTACCACCTGATATAAAACTGTATGAGGGCATTGGCAGAACGTTTATTTTAACAAGTTTAGATGATGTCAAAGACGAATTGAAGGGCCGAGAAACCATGTTTACAACTAAAATCGCTCAGATGACTAACCATAAACAGTATTTTGAGAAAAACTTGAAAGAGAGTGAAGATAACATTAGAGAAATGGTGCAACAGAAGAAGGAGCAAAGTGAACCTAAACCTAATTGAAATTAAGCTTAATTTCAAAAAAATATATAATATATAAATGTCTGATTATATAAATAATATTTAGGGATACGTCATAATGTTTACTGTTAGGTACATAAAATTTAGTGCATTCATATGTTGTCATGTTAATTTTTGACAAATTTTTAAATAATTCTTTACCTAAATAAGTTACTCATTCTTTTAGTTTAAATTTTATTTTTTTACTTTAAACAAAACAGTTTTTCCTCAGTTTAACTAGTTCAGTTAATGCATTTTTTTTTCTTTTTAATTTCATTGCGATAACAAATGGTCATTTGATATTTCACACGACTGATTTGTTTTGCTTAATTCTGTAATATCAGTTCACATAGTTTGTTACTTTTTACTACTATAATAATAACTGATAACTTTGATGTTTTATGTTTAGTAATGTTACCAGTTACTGCTGTTTGTTGAGAAAAGTACTCGTAGCAAACTTGAAGGGAATACGTAATCTAGTAATTACGGACAATTATATAGTTTTATTCTCTTTCTACTCGTTGAGTTACAGTCCTTAGTTGGTTTGTTATCTACCTTACTTTAATGATGATTATTTGTATTTACTCTTAATTAAAACAAATTTAAAATGTGTAAATGTAACATAGATTTAAGAAAAAATTGTAAAAGGAAAAAGGGAATATACAGGATGCATATTATTATAAATATTCTTTTATTACCGTCACGGATACGACAATTTAAGTCATATTTCGTTTATATAGAAATAGTATATGCAAATTGCAAGAAGAGCAGTGTCACAATGTCATAAATATGACCTGCATGGTATAGCTGCTGCTGTGCACGAGATCAAGTGTGATCCAAAATTAAATGTTTCTAGGTTGGATAATTTTTATTTTTCGATACATTTGAACATGGGCCCAACATAGGTTTCTGCCCTGTTGGTAAAGGTGCACTTAGTACGCTCCCTTGCGCGAGTTCGCACTTTCCAATCCTATGCAAGATAAATAATTAATTAACATGCGATCTTTCGGTCATTTAATGAATAATTTAAAAGTCCCCGCAACACAGGGCTCGATATTTGTCTTTCAAAAAAACTTAAACAAATATAAAACGCCCTGAGAAGTAAAATTGTTTAATCAATAAACAGTAAGTAACAAAATTTAGCCCTAACTATATATTGTAGTATTTTTGTAAACTATGTGGTGGCCATGGGAAATCATTTGGAAAATAAATATCACATTAGCACTTTAATAATTACCCAATATTGAATAATAACTGCCCACTGATGTCATAGGCAATTATTGTACAAATTAATTAATGATCAAATCAAAGGTCAAATATAAAATGGATTGAAATATTTAAAATAATTAATGGTAAAAAGTAACAATTGATTCAGTTTCGTTGATGATGATGAAGCAATTCATACGATATCAGTTCATAGTAATCCCTTAACAAATATTACAAAATTAAACCATTATCATTATAAGAAAGAAAAACTGTACAACAGTTTTTCTTTTTTAGTTAAAAACACATTTTAAGTTAAAAAACTATATAGTAATTAAGATTTTACATGATTAATTTTTTGTTTTCGTATGCTCGAATCTGGTTTACACCAAAAATAATGTCGTCTTTGCAAGAAAAAATCTCGCAAATTTAGCACTCAGATCAAAATGTTGTAACATTTTGATCTGGGTCTAAATTGGGCACAGTAAAGTGCACTTTACTGTGCACTAAATTGAAGCGTAATAACTTAAAAATTATATTTTTTTTATTTTCCAGGAGTCAGATACACAAGCAAAAATTTCGGACAACCTTCAACCATTTTCAATCGAATCTAGTCAATATGCGAAACTGAACAACCCAGAGGAATCATCGGAGCACATGCCTAATAATTTAGAAGAACCTATAGATGCATCCGAACTCTCACCCCTTCCTCGTAAAAGAGGTTTGTGGGAACTAAATTCTATAGACGAAGCAAAAAATATTGGTGATGCAAATGTAGCTGCGTCGAATGCAGGCAACAATTCGACGCAAACGGATTCAGAATTCGATATATTTGGAAAGAGTGTAGCTGCTCAACTGAAAAGTATGTCATTGAAGACAGCTATAGAAGGACAAATGTTTATTCAGATTTATTTATCTAATCTTAGACTTCAAGAAATGGGTCATGAAGTACCTACTTTTGTTCAAAGTCCTTCACGAGATTCGTAATTATGATATAAGATTTATTGAATTTTTAATTGACTACAGATTTCTCACTTAGTCATAGTTATCAATTCTTGGTGTCATCATGATCTCTAAATGTAACATAAACATAAATTCTGTGAACAAATAACCTACAGGCGATATTTAGATTTTTAAGCCCACAACTACTTACATTAGAAGAGGCAACTAATTTTCTTACATTAAATGTAAGTAATTTATGTCGAGATTTATTGAGATAAGTTTTGTTGTGGTCATTATTATTATTTTGTCAATTGGGATGGTTAAGAAGTTAAAAGGGACGTAGTTTAACGATACTGATTTAATCAGTAGTTCTACTAGGTTGTACTTGAACATTGGGTTTGAATGTTTATTGATTTTATTCGTATCATTCAAACTGAAGTAATTATGGTCCTTTACAGTTTTTAGCAATCTTAAAAAGTTAATAGTTTTTTCCTAGTTCTTGTTTACTGTTTACCCTTTAAACGATAAAAAAATGTCAGTTCTACTCGTACATACACAGCACCCTCTAGAACTAAAGCTAAGCAGCAGATAATTGATCTTGTAATTATTACCTACATGTTTTACTATAATACCTAGTTTCTTTATGTTATAAATACAAAGAGCTGGTTCTCTTGTTGTTTAATAGATAATACGTATGTTAATAGCTTCTAGATAAATATAATTCATAGTTATAAGACTTTTATGGAATTAAAGACTAACATCTATAAGACGAACAGTATTAAGTATTTTTGTCATCTCCTTACCTAATTTAGTCCTGATCTAGTACTGAAATTATTAAGTCTTTTTTCGCTACTATCAGGTAATTTTGAACAACTTAAACAAACTTCTTTTTTGTCAATTAAATTAATTAATTATCACCTCACCCGATAAGAGGTATTTTTGTTCAATACTACAATAACAGATAAAACTACATATTTGCAAACCACATAATGACTTAGGATAAAGTAACGTTAAAATTTTGATAAACTGGTCAAATAAATATAATTTAGTTCTCATAAATCTCATTAAATGGTTTTTGCATATTATTTGTAACAATTTTGTATTCATTGAGAATAATAAACATATTTCATCTAGACAATATCTTTGAAAGAACAAATATTTTATGGTTAAAATATCTTTGCACTGTTAATATTTATTTAGAAATTGTTTTGTATTGTGTCCAAAACCTTTATCTATTAACAAAGTATTGTATAGTTTTGGTTTATTTTACTAAATAAAACAATAGCCCGTTCAATGTCTGTGTTAAAATATGGCATCTGTGGTAAAGGTAAAGGGTTAAAGAACTCCTCAATTTTCAAAGAATTACGTTTTTTACAGTTTTTTTAACTATGTGTTCGCTGAAATCATTTTCAATTTCGAAAGCTTTGGTTAGTTATACATATAAATATCAAAGATTAACATGAGTTGGCAGGCTTATAAGGCTCATTTTGGTACAAAAGCTTTATAATTACATTTCTTTCACAATTATCATCTTGCAGTATTCAATGAATATTTATATTAAATAATTCAAACAATTTGTGATAAATTTTATGAAATAAAGCATTTTGAAGTTTGAAGTTTGAATACAATTTAATAAACAAATTGTTAAAATATCTTCTAGAGTTTACGAAAATTAATTTATATAGGAAACGTAATTTTTAATCAACCTTCGTATTCTTCGTTCTGGCCTGGTGGATGACATTTATAGGCAAAGTGACAATGTAATATTGTTGTTGGTCTGAGGTTGTTCATTGACTGTTAAATGCGGACAACTGGAATTATACTTACTAAAATAAAACTTGGTCAAATCAAGAAATTGCGGCAGTAGGGGAGAAACTATTTGCTATGTCATTCAAAAGATGTAAAACATATCACAAGTGTTTCATGTAAAATATGCGATAGCACCACAGGTAGGTGGCGGGACCAATATTGCCAATTTATTTGCACAACACTTTGCATCGATTTACAATGCAAACCTGAACAGTAGCCCCCAACTCTCTACCGGCCTTAACAATAACCTTACTCTAAGCCATCTAGTGGTCACAAACAAAGAAGTTGCAAGTAAACTCAAGAAACTCGATACAAGTAAAAGTGCAGGACCTGACTCTATCCCCCCTATTTTTATTAAATACTGCGCTGAATATCTTGTTTCACCATTGACAACAATTTTTAACCGTTCTCTGCAACAGGGTATCTTTCCGGACGCGTGGAAAAGGGCAAGGATTGTTCCTGTGTACAAAAAGGGCGATCCATCGGATGTCACGAATTACCGTCCTATCTCGATTCTGTCCTGCTTTCCGAAAATTTTTGAATCGCTTATCCAGCCTACTGTAGCTCAGCACCTAGACCGATTAATCTCACCCTGCCAGCATGGTTTTAAACTGGGTAAAAACGTGGTCACAAATCTGACGGAATTTACATCTGACATAACTCGGTCGCTAGATAGAGGACAGGAAGTTGATGCTATATACACTGACTTTAGCAGCGCTTTCGATAAAGTGAATCATCAATTACTTCTATCAAAACTGCAAATGTATGGTATACATGGTTCCCTACTTAGATGGATTACATCATACCTATCTAAAAGATCACAAATAATAGCTCTAAAGGGACACCAATCAAGTGAATATTATGTAGAATCTGGTATACCACAGGGCTCCCACTTCGCGCCATTACTTTTCAATGTATTTATCAACGATGTAACCACTGAAATACACAACTGTAAGGCTTTACTTTTCGCAGACGATTTAAAGTTTTACAAACCCATATCGACCTATGAAGACATGCTGTCCATGCAAAGAGACATGGACCGAATTGTTAACTGGTGCTCTACAAATGGCATGACACTCAACACTCAAAAATGCTCCCACATAAAATACACGAGGAAGAAACAATCGTTACAATCTACATCTATACTATATAATAAAACTGAAGAGAGATGAATTCTGTACATTGAATATATGTTAAAAATTAATATTGGAGGATGAATGGTGATCGAGACTTATGCCAAAAATGCAATCAATAAATTTTTTGTCTGTCTGTCTGTCTGTCTGTCTGTCTGTCTGTCTGTCTGTCTGTCTGTATGTGCACGCATGGGTCAAAAACTACTGAAGGTATTTTAACCAAACTTGGTACGATTGTAGTCCATACTCCTGGGCAGGTTATAGGCTATATAACATAACGCTAAGACACATAGGAGCTGAGCAGTGACGAAAAATTTGAAGCAAGTCGGTTGAAAAAACGCGCGTTCGAGCTCTTATCATCGCATTCGTTGATCATACGCCAAAAATATGTATTACAAAAATAATGGTCTTCAAAAGATGTACAAAAAAGTCCTGAATAGTATATATCTATCTTTTATATATTAGCCACAATAACGTGTTTAATCGTTAGGGTTTTCTTCAAAGTGTATTAAATACATAAATATATTGTAATTTGCATAGACATATCTTTTTCAAACCCCCCTATTTCAAAAGTACACTTTAATATCTTATTCATAATTTTTTTTTTATAGAAATCGGTTTTTAAACACACAAGATGTAGATGAAAGAAAATTTCCAAATGTCGCCGCGCCAGTATGAGTACGGCTGTACGGTTGATTTTTGTTTAACGTCCGAAACGGCCAACCGGTTCATCTATATAATTTCATTCACATTGACTCTTAATGCGAACGGACGTGGTTCTTATTGACTCTTCTCGGAATAAGCGCACTTTAGATATTAAAATACATAGATACGTAGTTTTTAGGTATTATTTTTAAAGCAGGTAATCTATCTATCTATACTATAATAAAACTGTAGAGGTCAAAATGTCTGTTCTTTTCGAAAATTCAGATAAAAATTATCTATAAAATCTAGAAAAAAATCAAAAAGCAACAACACTACACACTTACAATTTTTAGAATTAATGTCTATCTGTCTGTCTGTCTGTTTGTTACCGCACATCTTTAAAACGAATTAAAATATAATCTTAAGACCAAACCATTGTATTGTAGCCATCAAAATCGGATAATATAGTCGAGTCTAAGTTTAGTCAAATATTTTTTGCTAGATGGTAAAAAGGTGTTAGGTACAATAATTTATTTCAGCATTTTTTTTTACAAAAGACAAATCCCACACTAGCCTTTAAAAATATCAATTTAACGGACACAAAGAACATCCAGACTAAGGACAATAGTTTGTGTATCACAATTGTCCTCCATGGGAATCGAACCCGCGAACTCATGCACGCCAGCCATGTAATGCGACCGCCGCGCCGTGTGGCGTGCAAATGTATTCATTCATAATTAATTAGCGATTATCCGTGTGGTGACGGAGTAAGAATACAATATGTCACCTCCCCGTCTCATCCCATGGGTGGCGTAAAACCGACTAAGGGACAATCGGTGAATATTATCTTTACGAAATAAAAATGAAGGAAAACTTGAAATTAAACCATATACCAATCCGACTGGGTATTAGTAGGCCAAGTATCCCTCGATCACGGGAGGAGGCGCGTCCTTGCAGTGGGTCATTTATTTTAACTTACAAATTTGACAACAGATGGCATTGTGCCTGTGACGTCATTTTCAGTATCGCGGTGTTAAGATTTTCCTTGAAAGAATGACGCTCGCTCATGTCTTTCAGCATAAGTTTAGAACTTTAGACGCAGTCTTCATAGATCTGTCTTTGTAAAGGTCTGTTTTTAAAAAGGTTTTGGTTCGTTCGTTAATTTAACAATTCGTTTGTAGGTATATCTGTTTGTTATAAGGTTTAAAAAACGATTTTTCAGTATTAAATCGAATAGCGAAGTAAGTAACAACCGCCACGCGAACGAAGTCGCGGGCACAGCAGCTAGTACAAAATAAAAGACAAATTACTAAACCAAGTCAACGAAGTACGCGATTTGGGCGTTTTGATTGATAGCAAAATGTCCTTTAAAACTCATATAGACAGTGTAGTCACAAAATCAATGCAGATGCTTGGATTTATTAACCGGAACACCAAGGGATTTCAACAAACAAGCACCAAAGTCACCTTATACAACACCCTGGTTAGAAGTCGCTTGGAGTACGCAAGCATAATATGGAATCCACAGTACGCAATTGACTCACAACGCATCGAAAGCGTACAAAGGACATTCACACGAGGACTAGCTTTTGTATCACCTGGAATCTCTCATAGATGTCCGTATCAACAAAGGCTACAACATTTCAATATGCATACCCTGCGAGACCGACGTATATGTCAGGATGTACTGTTTCTGCAAAAGCTCATCACGGGTAAACTGGACAGTGGTGAGTTGTTATCGCGTATCGCCCTCCAGGTGCCTTCCAAAATTCCCAGGTACCCAATTACCACTACCTTTTTTATACTAACCTCCAAAACAAACTTTGGTGCCAACTCTCCGATTTATCGGATCTGTAGAGAGACGAATATGGTTACCAAGAAAAGTCCTGATATTGACATACACCATGATACAAAAAACACCCTAAAATCCAAAATTTTCAAAATTTTCAAAACATTCCCTCACACCAATGATAACAACACTAGTCGCCCTCAAAGATGATTGAATTTTGAATTGTTATTCTCTTGCTTTTGAATCAACATCTTATTGTGCTAATCTATTATTTCTGTTGTATTGTATTTTTTTATTTTTTTTGATAAGTACTCTTACTTTTGATTTTTATTATTATTATGCTGTAAATTTTTAATTGTAAACACTAAATGGTTCTTTGTTTTCACTGTCGCATCTATGTGTAAATGCTGGTCAATCCTTAATTGGCAAATGTATCAGATTCAATACTATTCTGCGGCTGTAATATGTGAAATATGTATAGATTTGCTGTGGACTAACCTTATATAAATAAATAAATAAATAAAGGATAGCACTATGGTATGTACGTAGAACTAGAATATTTTATTTTATTTATAAAAGAGATAAATATAAAAACAAAGTCGTTGGAAATTGTCACAGCATATTAATAATAGTAAATTGCAGTTTGCACGTATGTTGAAAACGATTGCTTGTATTTTATTCCAGGCGCTTTCCTGATAATACATTATATCGAAGCGATTTGATGTGATTATAAATAATTAAGATAAGATAAGATAAGATAATGTTTATTCAGGAAACTTATGAGCTAGAATTTACATGGTATATGAATTTTACATAATTAGTTCACATTTATTTTAGTTACCTGAACTAGGTAAAACCTGTATTTCAGGTACTGTGGAGATTAGATTATAATATTAAGTGCTTAACTAGGCAAAATGAATTATAAACAATAAATTACAGTTATACATATAGACTTACAAAACTACGTGATAATAAAATTTATTTACATACAGCTAGCAGAGTCTCTGTCTGGTCATAAGTTAAATTATGTAAAAACGAGTATAGTTTATTTTTACAATTAAAGTAATTTAAACTATAAATACATATTTTTTTATTTAATTTGTTGTACAGGTATGGGCCTAAAAATACATAAAATCTTCTAATATAAGTGTGTTTAGAGGCTGATTGTGAGCTGCAGACTATATCTCTCCGTCTTTTGTTAGTTACGACTTACGACATTATTGTATGGAAGCTGAGTGTGCTGTTTTAGTACTAATCGCATGATGAATAGTTGGCGAACCGTCAACACGTTGCAGGATTTGTATAAAAGGTCGGTGGGAAATAGAAAGGGATGGAAATGTGCTACTTTTAACACTGCTCTCTGGGCCCGTTCGAGTGGTATCAATATTGTTTTTAAAGCTCCGCCCCATGAAGTAATGCAGTAAAATATTAAGGATTGACAAAGAGCAGAGTAAACTTGCAAAATCAGTTTTTGGTCTGCTATTATTCGTATTTTTTTAAAGATAAATATTAGTTTTCTTAACCTCTTTGACAACCCCTCTATATGTTGTCTGAAAGAAAGGGTGTCGTCGATTGTGATCCCGAGATATTTTATAGTGTTAGTGCGTAAGATAGTTGGACAGTTACAAGCATAGCCTGGAGTGATAGTATTACAGTGGTGCGCGTGTAGATTAGTGCTATGAGTGTTAATAGAGGACTTCCGCATTGTGAAGTGAATATATTTTGTCTTGTCAGTGTTTAACGTCAGTAAATTGCTGACAAGCCAGTTGTTCACAGAATTAAAGCCTAACTGTGCGTTGGCGAATAGTTCTTGTTTGTTTTGTCCAAAAAAAATTAAGGCTGTGTCGTCGGCATACGATACTATTTTACAGTTTTTTATGTTTAAATTACAGAGGTCGTTAATATAAATTACTTCACAATAGGCACTGCTTCATAATTAGCCGTTGATGGAGATGCTCCATTGCATCCTACATGGAAGGAAGCCAGGCCTTTTTGTGTCAAGTTATTCTTCTCTGATTTATTATACTACTTTTACTTATACATGCACTACTATAATATCTTTAACAACACTTTTTTCCGCCAGAAAAACAGGAAACCTCTTTGTAACTATTAAGAATTATTTAACTAAAATAATAATTTATTTTAGTTATCTAGCTTCAATAATATACAAAATAATTTATAAGTCAGTAGGTATGTATTAAAATATTTTATACATACAAACTAATGACAAGTGTATGTAGAAGTGCACTTATATTTTAATCTTACCGTTTATCAATCAATAATATAATTAATTGTTTGATAATAAGTGAGTGTCTCGGTGGCTACTAGACGGCTAGTTGTTAACTTCACTCGGGTATTGCACGGCTATTTTTAGTTGTCCTTAGACTACTGTCAGTTGAGCAAGTCATACAAGTTTTGATCAGCTGTTTACAAGGTAAAATATTATTTTCTGATATTATTGGACAGATATAACAAAGATGTTTTTATATAAGTCTTTATCTGCAGTTTAGAAACACCATTTCATCTAATAAAATTGTCTTAATACATGAATTAATGAAATGCCGGGCGGTAATTTGCTATGTGTAAATACTTTCGTCTTTCGTACACACAGCCACACATCAAGTTAAACATTTTCATTTGAAATTGTGTCTTATTTCAAGGTATTAAGGTACATGAGTGTCAGGGTTGATTAGTTGCTGTGTGTACAATGTAATGAATGGAATTATACCTACGAAAGATTACGCGTTGTTATGATTCTTACAAGATGATTATGAAGTCTTATTATAGTTGTAATCAAAATCTACTATGAATAGTGTACTAAAACTATTATAGGTTTTAGCTTTTTAAATTTGTTATTAATGGTTGGTTATTTACCGGCCTATGCGGCGATTGGGTTTTGTTTCCCAACATTTCATGCCATCTAGGTCCGTGAAGCAGTGGATAGCATTTTTGTAATATGTAATACCATAATAATACCATCCAGCTAAAAGCTTTCAAGCTTGCATATTTAATGTTCATCAGTCACTAGTTAAATAATATATTTTATTTAAACCAGATGACATTACGTTGGGGTATCGTGACTGCCGGCAAGATCTGCAATGATTTCGTCAACGCTTTCAACTCGTACTCTGATAAAGGCGACCAAGTGATAGTAGCAGTAGCTGCGAGAAACAAAGACAGTGCTGCTGAGTTTGCTGCAACGCATAACATCGCTAAAGTATTTGGTTCATATCAAGATATGGCTAGCTGTAAAGACATTGGTGAGTAGGTGTATAGTACATGCAGTCACTTAGGATTTTATCCATACATACTAGAGCCTAAAGGGGTTTCGTATGTAGCTACAATTTCCTTTCGTGGACAATCCGGCGGAACGATATCCACGCCGAGGATAAAGGGGGCTACGGACTATAGTATGTGTAATACTATTTTATACGGGTCTTACTCGCGGTATATACTATAGCCTAGATACTAGTTAGATAAATACCTAGGTTTTTCTCCGACGTTTCGGCCGACTTGCAAGGGCCGTGGTCGTTTAAAATCTACTAGTATGTGGTCGTCGTTTTCAAAAGAAGACCATTAATATCAGAACATCCATTGTTCCAATGAGGTAACAGTCATTTTCTTTAATGTTGTTGGTTGTTGAGGTAGGTTCCTGTATGTTTTGCCCTTCTAGTATCTCATCGCGTACTTCTTTTTCTCGCATGTCTATTCCACTACCCTTTTGTTTAATCTACATATCTACATATTAATCATCGTATGTACTTTATTTTATTCTGGCCTACATACTCATATTTTATTCTTTTAAAACTATGGCAATTTGTATGAGTGGATAATATAGTCCTATCATCATCATCATATGGGCCTCTTCCAAATATTGCTGACTTGTGCGTTCATGTGCTTATTTAGGAAACAAATTGATAGTCCCATTGCCCCATCAAATTATTTTTCCTGAATAACGTAAATATATTTTATGATGCCTTTCCTTTGAGTAATGAGAGTGGCGTTCGGTTCAATTGCATTTCTTTTTAGAGCACCCATAATAATATGGTACAACTCGGTGGGTGACATAATGTTATTAGTATATCACTCATACAAATAAAATAACTTTTAATATAAAATCTGCAGTTAAATTCAATGTCAGATAACACTTGTTTACATAATACCGAGTAGTTATGATTTATTTGCCGGCGATAAAATGAATAGTTAAGTATACATAACTCTAGTGATTAACTAAGTTGAATATTTGTGGCAGATACAAGCTGTTATCATAACACAAATACTCTAGCGTAGGCCGTAGTCCGATTGTATGCAGGAAGTCGTAGATTCGAATTCCATGGAGTTCAATTCTTTAAATTAACAGTGCAATTGTCAGCGAATAAACGTGGTTGGTATTTTGTAATTCTTGGATTTTGGCTAGGTATTTACGATAATTTTAAGTGTTTTTCAATTATCTCCTCTATGTACAACAATAAAAAAAAATCTTTAATAAATTTGTTATTGGTGCGAATTCTTTTAATTAACTATTTTTTAATTAATTAGTTTTTTATGTTATGTACACTATTTTTGAAATATTTTAAGACTAAATTTATTTATTTTAATTAAAGTTAATGAAGCTTTTCTAAAGCTCCACAAACAATATCATCGCGTTTTTTATAAAAACTGAAACTCTTGAACTCGGGCAAGCAGTAATTTAAAAAACGTGTATGAATATTTTTAAATTAAATACAAATAATAATTAATTAAAATCACGTTATACACATTTTATAATAAATATGCAATTTAATTTACTTGAGTTATTTTCACACAGTATTTCCATATTGTTTGATATAAAAACCAAATTAATTAAGTAATTTTAATTGAAATTTCCATAGGATCAACTGGGGGGGTATACTCTTTCAAACAAAAA
This sequence comes from Schrankia costaestrigalis, assembly GCA_905475405.1. Taxonomy (NCBI): domain Eukaryota; kingdom Metazoa; phylum Arthropoda; class Insecta; order Lepidoptera; family Erebidae; genus Schrankia; species Schrankia costaestrigalis. The sequence goes on along the minus strand of FR997840.1, from coordinate 12,718,290 downwards.
TATTTTTTTTTAATTGGATTGAGGAAACATAACATGTAATATAAAAATACAACTGATTTGATAGCCATTTTAAACCTCTTCTTGTTATGGTTTGGATCGTGTAAAAAAACGCCTTGAAAACATTCATTTTATGTCTGATTCTACTATGAAGTTGGGCACACGCGTTTTCAAACAGTGACTTTCAGTAATAGTGTTTTTTGTACGGTAACCTAGAATACTGTCATACTTGCTTGTTCTTTGTATACCATTTTACTGATTTTTAATATTATATAAATGGTTATGACAAGCAAGATAAATTATGAGTTTGGTTTTGTTATTTTTTTTCTAATATTATGTTTCTTTCTAAACAAAGTTGTGGTCTAGACTGTGATTTTATAGGCAATACAATATACGTAGGTACCTTTAAAATCAAATTTGTAGTACCATTCTCTAGTAATAGTTGTAGACCTTTTCGTTTCCATTATAATGTTTTTTGTTTGCATTATTATTTGCAATACAATTTTTTGTTTGTTTACGACTTTAGACGATACAAATTAAAATCTCAGTAACGCAGGGAGAGTATTGACCCAGACATTAAATATTTGAGATTAAATATTAACAATGTAAAGAAAACAATATTTGATACATTAACGTATTATTCAGAACCATTTGAGTAGCATCAGGTAAATATTAGTTCCAAGTATGAATCGCTTTGACAAAACAAATGAGTTACAAAATAAACTAAACTATATAGACATTGACATTCGGTTTAAGTCATAAGTAGAGATTACTTTGGTGAAGCTACAGAAGCTCGTCTTTCTAGAGGAAATTCTGATCGTACTCTCTTACTCTATGCTCAACCTTATTTCAAAGTCGTGCCTTGAAATTGAGTTAGAAACAGCTTAGTTTTCTTGGATCTTATTTTTAATGTTAATGTGCTAAATTCACATTATTATTTGAAAACCTTATTAAATTCCCTATTAAATGACATATAACACATATTCCTAAATATAAACATTTTTCTCATAATCCTTACAAAACACAAACTTGCAGCTTGTTTCGATTTTTTTGATGAGAAGTGTAGTTCTTAGTGGCTGAAATAAGTATTGTTTGCTATTAAATAAATTTTGCATTGTTTCATTACAGAATGAATGCTTTAAAATATTTCTTACAATTATTTATTCACGAAGAAGTTTGATCTTTAGATTAGTGTGTCGATGCCTAGCATAATAATTATCCGAAATTATTTAGAAAAGAAACATACTGTGTGGGTCAGTATTGATAGTTAGTAAGCAGAGTAGCTTTTGGTTGCACCGCTATGGAGTGATATTACGAATTTAAATTAAGTCTACCCATTAAACATGAAACTATTTCAGACAAAATGTATATCCGAAAAGAAGAAAGACAATGAAAAAAATTGGTACTCGATGCGGGACTCGAACCCGCGTCTCTGGACTATACGGGTCCAGCGCCATGACCACTAGGCCAACCGAGTTACCGTCTCGACTACCAAATTTAACCATTGCTTTATACGGCACCGGGCCGCAACTACAAAATGTATATCTTCCACCATTTCAAGAACTACGTTAGCACTAGCATCATTTATAGTACCTGCACTAGAGGCCATAACAACAGCAAAAGCCATCAATATCAAAGTAGATTCTTGAAAGCGTTTGAATTGTTGTTTGAAGATAGCAATGTTCGTTAACGAGATAACTGTGCAAGGTCGAGTACTATATTATCACGGTAATACTTGTTTTAACGACTCTTTATGGTCGTCCTTGGGTAGTGTGAAGTGACATAGGCAAGTTGTTTTTAAGTGCTTATGTGTACAAATAGATACATTGTAGGTATATAATGTAGGGCTTAAGCGGCAAGCTAAAGTATGTTTGTGAGTCTTTATGCCTGAGTGTTTATAATGTAAGATACTTCTTTATGCCCAAATTGGTAAGCCAATGCAGATGAAATTAATAACCTGATTTGACACAGGCTTAATTTGCATAAAAATATCATCATAACACTAATGTCCCACTGCATGGACGGGCCTTCTTCCGTGACGGAGGGATACTTGGCCTACTAATAATACCACGCTGGCCAGACGGATTGGTACAGGGTTTAATTTCAAGTTTTCCTTCCTCCTTTTTATTTCTAAACGATAATATTCACGGATCGTCGGTTTTTACGACACCCATGGGATGAGATGGGGTGGTGACATATTGTATTCTTACTCCGTCACCACACGGAGATTATACAAATATATTGGCGAGAAATAAGACAGAAAAAAAGATTATCGGTTATCTGCTGGATGTTACTCACGCGGATGAATCCGCGGGCAATAGCTATTAATTTCTTAATAAGTATACTGAAAATACTAGTAAAAATTTTGTAACGTAATTTATGACTTGAACTGTAATTTAATGCACTGCGCTACCCCAACTTTTACTTTAATATTGAATCTACTAACTACTAAATTTTTAAATTTTTAGATGTTGTATACATCGGTGCTCTCAATCCGTTTCACTACGATCTTGCAAAGCTATACCTTGAAAATGGCAAGCACGTTTTATGCGAGAAACCATTTTGCATGAACGAGAAACAGGCAGTGAGCCTTATAAACTTTGCAAAGAAGAAGAAACTGTTCCTTATGGAAGGAGTTTGGTCGAGATTCTCTCCGGCTTACGTTGCAATGGAGAAAGAGATACAAGATGGCAAAATTGGCAAAGTACAATTCCTTGAAGTGAATCTTGGTATTTGTACTGACGCTGACAGGATTAAGTAAGATATTTTTTTTTATTAAATTTTACTGTATTTACAAAAAAAAAGTATTTAAGTATGTTTATCCGTTGTCTAGTACTCATAGTACTTAGATGGCGTTGTGTGAATGTGTAAGGAATATTTATTTATTTATTTTCAGTAAGAAAGAATTGGGTGGAAGCGCAATCCTGGACTTGGGCGTATACGTTCTTCAGATAGCACAATTTATATTCAAAGATGCTCCAGAAAAACTAACTGCAGTCGGATCACTAAACAAATATGGCGTAGACAGTTCAGAAACTATAATACTGGATTACAAAGGAGAACGTCGGGCTGTATTGAATACACATACACAACAGCAGTTATGTAATAGGGCGACTGTTTATGGTACTAAAGGTCGCATCACGGTAAGACATTCAGTATTTCGTAGTTAAAATCCTAATGTAGGCTTGTCCATATTTCAACCATTGTAGCGGAGATGGAAATGATTTAGCAATTAAAGGCAAGTATTTTTTTTGTCCGTGTGGTGACGGAGTAAGAATACAATATGTCACCACCCCATCTCATCCCATAGATGTCGTAAAAACCGACTAAGGGACTAACCGTAAATATTATCTTTACGAAGTAAAAAGAAGTAAAACTTGAAATTATACCTTATACCAATCAGTCTGGACAGCGTGGTATTAGTAGGCCCAGTATCCCTCCGTCACGGGAAGAGACCCGTCCCTGCAGTAGGACATTAATGGGCTGTTATGGTGATGATGATTTTTTTTAAATTATACGTCAGACTGACTATATTAAACCTGATGAAAGTGCAAATACAGTCCAGAAATTAAAGCGATGGATGGTAGTCAAAAACGACATCATTCCGTCGTCATGACCACGCCGGTCAAAATATTACTCTCTTACTCTTAAGCCTAGGAAGACAATAATCATTAGCCATCCTGACGTGGGCTGCTTTGTAGGTTCCATTAGAGAATCTAAAACTCAGAATTTCTTCATTTGTGAAGTATCACAAATAAAGAAATTCTGAGTTTTAGACAATGTTATTAATTAGTAATTTACATGTAATATGTTTTTTATTTTAGCTGCAACATCCATTCCATTTCCCGACACAAATGATTTCATCAGATGGAAGTGTAAAAGAATTTAAGTTGCATTCGTCTAAACTACCGTACAATTTTGATAACAGTGCTGGACTGGTTCATGAAGCTGTTGAGGTTGCGAGATGTATCAAGAATGGTAAAATTTTATACTTTTTTACATTAGTTATGTATAGTTATAACTAAGTCATATTCATACAGGACCGCACAAGGTGGCACTACTTGAAGGAGGCCTATGTCCAGCAGTGGACGTCGATTGGATGATATGATGATGATGATGAAGTCATATTCGTAATAGATGGGTTATGATGACCAAATGACATACGTCCGCTGAAGGACGTATTTCATACGGTCATCAAGAAAACTTAATCTGTTATCAATGGCTTATACACTGTTGCTGTGTTGTTAGTTAAATTGTTGTCCGAGAAGCAGCTAAAGGTTAAAAACGCCTTTAAATTGAAATATACTCACATTTCTTTTAACTTAGTTTAGTTTGTTAGTCTGTTGATTTTCTCATTTATTTTTTTCCCTCTTACGTCTTATTAAAAACCATTTTCATTCCCTAGTCTTCGCCGCTCAACTATTTTTCTCACTACTAGATATCTGTCATCCTAAAAATCTTTTTCGTTGCAAAGTCACTACATTGTTAAAAATATTAAATAGGGGCCTTCATTTCCCATTGATAATATAATTAAAGTAATGTTTACTTTACAGGTCTGCTGGAGTCACCGCGTATGACCCACAACGAGAGTATCCTTCTAGCTAAGCTTGAAGATGAAGTACGTAAACAAGTGGGTGTTCATTTTGATGAAGATGATAAAGACTATTCTTAAATAGGTCCTTGTGCTATTCCTTTATTATTTCAAATAGAAACATGATTAAATGCTTTTATTTATACCGTTTTACTTATTTTGTTTTGTTTTCTGCAATGACCTTCTTTACGAAAACTTGCTTAAAAGGTAAAAAGAAACGCTTACGGTAATTAAATACTATTTAAGCACATACCTACATGTATTTTTTTTAATTTTATCATACTTGAGATTTTCTTCAGATCTGTTTATTTTTGATACTTGGTTACATTATGTATGTTTTCATATTTTACTACCACACAAATGTACTACCGAAGTTCTATAATCCTATAAAAGTACAACTCGAACAAATAACACAGATCACTGAAAAAGATAAATTTATTCCAAATCACGTTCGGGTAATTTGAATACACTCGGCAGAAGAACTAATTTAAAGTATAAAACAGGTTGTTTTGTTGTAAATACTGGTAGAATTTCTCGAGGTAACTGGAACTTTCCAGAGGGAAGACCGGGAAGAGGTTTCCACAGAAAGACCTAGAAGAGGTTTCCGAGGGAATTCCGGGAAGAGGTTCTCGAGAAAGAGGGGTGGATTCTCCCTAAGGAAGAGAGGGGTTGTTTCCGAAGGGAAGAGGGGAGTTGTTAGGTCCTGCGGGGACAGAGGCTTCTGCGGGGACATTATTTTATGAAATATTTTTTTTTTTCTAAAACGGTCAGCAAATACGAAAATGTATCATGCTTTAAATGTGATATTGCGTAAAATTCAAAGTTTTTCAAGTGAAAGTTACCAATTAAAATGTTTCACCTCCTGTCGTACCTCATAATTTTGTTCTTATTAAGGTATTCAGAAACAACTCTTTTGTCACATTACAAGAAGACAACAAAGTTCAAGACATTTAATAAACTTTATAACAACAACAATAATAACCCGCAAAATGAAATATTCATGAAATTAATGCTTGTACTTATTTTATACAAATTGTCGTAAATAATACTTATTTACATAAGACTCACATTATGCTTGGTCTACACTACACACAGCGATTCTGATCGACGACTTATAGCTTTGTGTCTAATTTTTTCACTGAAAATGTGAAACAAACTACCAACTTATGTATTACCTCCATCGTAGAAAAGTGTGTCCTTTAAACGAACTCTGAAGAATTATTTGGACAGACCGGCAATGTGATGAAGTTATCTTTAGACCACCATCCATTGTCTTCGTGCTTTCCATCAAGATCGATATGGTCATATTGCCGAGTCTTTATATAAAAAAGCGACTTTTCATAGGAACCATCCTATCGTAGCAGATTCATATTTGATGTTATTCTAGTTGACTGTCACAAAAGGCCTAGAACATTTACAAAAGTTCTTCGTTTTAAAATCAAACATGTACAGCAATACACAATAACGAAGTAGCTGACGACTGGCAATTTTACAGATTTCCAGCGATTCCATCTCTGCATCAATAGTGCTAATAAATCGGTTATATTTCACGTACGCAGTTTAATTTTGACGTTGCTAGGGAGTCACTGTCAATTTAAGTCGCTGCTGTATGTACTGAGCTTTACACTAAAAGTTTTTCAGAACTACAATTTATTGAAATTAACGTTTCTACTTATTCTAATTCAAATCTTGACGCTTAGTGAGAAAATGGTTAAAAGACTTTTTATTTAAATCTTGTCTAGCGTAGCTGCCGATCGATGGACGTCACGGGCCTCCGGCCAGCTAAGAACCATATCTAAATGCCCATCCTGACGTCCCTTCTATCGGTATTTTCTTTTTGCACGTCCTAATGCAACAACTTACGACATAAAAAAATGCTCTTCTTTGAACTTGTCATTATCCTCAAATGAAAACCCCTAGTTCTAAATGGTCGATAAGTAAATCAAACGATTTGAACCTTTTTGTCACGTAACTCCAAATTGGAGTTCCCACAATACAATCGGCTTATAAATGTAATTCGGCTTTGATCGAATTTGAATAGAATGGCAATTGAAAAAGGCAATTTTAAAAAACAAAATACTACGGATTTATAGGCTGAATTATGTCTGTGACGTGACAGTTTAAGAGTGCAAATGGTAGGACTACTAAAGTCGAAGTATGGGCTTCAAATTCCACGCAAGTCACAGATGCTTGTCCGGATTACGTAATTGTCTGTAAAAGACCCAACGTCACAGGGCTAGATTCCTAGTTCGAGAATTGTCTTAAGCTTAGAGGAAAGATATACAACTAGATAAATAAAGTGTTCAAGCTAACATTGCACTAAGTTCGTTGCAAAGTACTGAACTGGATGGCAAAAATTCCTTTTTGAGAAACCTATAAATACAGGAGCAGTTAGTATGACAGTGGAAGTACAATAAAACAAAAGCGTTCGTTGAAATCGTTCTTTATTCCCACCGGATAACAGAATGATTGAGTGGGACGAATGTCCACGCTACCATAAATTTACGGATAATTGGCTTTCGTCCCTTTACAGTTTTCAATAAAAAAAATTACACGCACACAAAGAAATCTAATTACGATAAAATCCTTTTTTAATCATAAAATTACACCTTCGTTCATTGTAATCAAGGGACTTCGCTGTTACAGGAAGATATAATATTTATTAATGTAATATTGTTATCTACCGTTAACTAGATAAGACATTAATAACAATATTTTACACATTCACACAAACCCAACTAAACTCAAATTAAGCAGAGCTTTTACTATGGGTATTGAAAAACATATACTAACAAATAAAAAGAAGGAAAACTTGAAATTAAACTCTACCCCAATCCATCTGGCTAGCGTGGTATTAGTAGGCCAAGTATCCCTCTGTCATGGGAGGAGGGCCGTCCCTGCAGTGGGACATTAATGGGCTGTTATGATGATGTAACTATTAGGATATTGTAAGGAACAATAGAATTTTGATTGCGCTTGTACACGGTAAGAAAAATCGCCGGGCCTACGCAAGAATTCGTGTCGTTTCTAAGCACGACCTGTGTACACAGCGCCGGCGATGCATAAGAAAATTCAACGCAAGACAAGACACGGCGAACGTTGTTGCGGAGGGGCGGGGAGCGGTGTAGTAGGGTATCATACTTGTTTGCTTTCTAGTTAACATTTTTACTAAAGGAAACTCACACTGATTATCACACTTGTTATTACTTGCGCGCCCTACGCCCGTCTGACGACTGTACGAAAAAAATCCTGGCGTGTACACGTTCCGAATTGTCTTGTCTGCGGAAGACAAGAAAAGTTTTCGTGTACGAAAAAGACAAAATTCTTGACGTCTACACGAAGATTTGTCTTGTCTGGCGTAGACACGGCAATTTTTCTTAGCGTGTACAAGCGCCGTAAAGCTTACGTAAATAACAAAATGTGGCGATGAAAATTACTAAGTACATATAGTAATTTCATCCAATTAATTAAACAAAGAGAGAAATTACTTCTCCCTTATGTAAGTAGTACTCGTGCTTATTCATTTTGTTTGAAGAAATATAATTTAAGATTATCTAAAATGTCTCTTTAATTAAAGTGTCTTGTTGATTGAGTGGAACAAGATATTTGATAGGACTAATACTTAGATTTAATTTTCTTTTCATAGTAAAATGGCTGTATATCTATGTGTGGTATACAATTAACTTTACACTTTTGATTTGTGTAATATAAGTTAATTAAAATGTTATTAAAACCTACACTTTCTACTTAGGGTACCTACTTAAATATATCTGGCTAGTGTGGCATTTGTAGAACTTGCGTAGAACTTAGTGCTGTGGCGTTTGTCTGTGTCGATCTATAACTTTAATTGTTTACACACTTTACGAAAAAAGAAATACTTTTTTTTTTTTTTTTAATTCGCCACTTTTTGAACCATAATCCAATATCGTCTAGGTGCTCCTGTAATTTTGATGATGCTTTTATTTTGTCTTTTTCACACGATAGGATTGCCGTATCATCAGCATAAGTCGCCGTGATTATTTGTTCAGAGGTTGGCATGTCAGATGTATATATAGTATACAGGATGGGACCTAGTACAGAAACCTGAGGCACTCCAGCTTTTATGTCATAGAATGACGAGAAACAGTCTTCACATCTTACTTGGAACAATCGATCCTGCAAATATGATTTCAGGACCATGTATGCTGGGTGAGGTAGACATGTTTTTAGTTTACATAAGAGGCCCTTATGCCAAACTCGGTCAAACGCCTGTTGAACATCCAGAAATACAGCCGAGCAGTATTCTTTTCTTTCCATTGCTTGTCGGATTGTGTGGGCTACTCTGTGTATTTGCTCTGTTGTTCCGTGTTGAGCTCGGAAACCAAATTGGTGGTCAGGTATTATTTTTTGTTCTTCAAGGATAGGAAGCAAATGCTGTAGTAATATTTTCTCAAATAACTTGGACAGAACAGGCAAGAGGCTTATGGGTCTATACGACGATACCTCGGTTGGTGGCTTTCCAGGTTTACAAGTCATATTTATAACTGAAATTTTCCAGGCCAATGGAAAGTAATGCAGTCTAAACACTGCATTAAAGATAATCGTCAATAAGACAATTCCCTTTTTTTGAAGTTGGTTTAAGATTTCTGATGTGATCAGGTTGAATCCAGGTGCCTTCTTTTTCTTTAAATGTCTTATGGTTTTCTTGACTTCAGCTGGAGTACACAACTTTAATGGTAAAGACATTTGCTGAGCACTATTGAGAACTTTATCAACTTCCTCTTCTGGAAACATGTCATCAGGTTCATTTGGTTTAAAAACTTCATTTAAGAATTTAGCAAAGTGTTCGGCTTTATCAGCAGGCTTCCTTATCCAATTGCCATTTGATTCTTTCAACGGAGGCAATTGTTCTTTGGGTCTTTTTAACAATTTAGTGATTTTCCATAGAGAATAGTTTTCTGCCTTATATGGTGATAGGGTTTTTAGTTTGTCCTGAAGTGTGGTGTTTGTATTGTCTAGGAGCATTCTCTTTAGTTCTTTTTGTGCTGTGTTAAGTGCCCTCTTATCTTGTGTATTTCTGCTTGTGTGCCATTGACGTCTCAATTTTCTTTTTTTAGCTATCATTTTCCGAATTTCCAAAGTATAATCCTGATTTTTTTGTCTGTAATCTAGCTGTGGTGTCGACATCCAGGCTGCTGCTTGAAATAAGTTGGTTGTATACCAGACAGCTCTTTCTATGTCATCTTCTGTTTTTAGAGATGGGTGCAAGTTTATGTTTTCTTCTAAATATTCTCTAAATGCTTCCCAGTCGGTCTTACTATTGCTTAAATGCTCTTTTGGTTCTTTCAATATTACTGTATTACTTAGTGTGCATATCACCGGTATATGATTGGAACTACTGTCCAGACAGGATTCTAGTTTACAGTACAGACCTGACATTCCTTTGGTAATGAAAAAGTCAATGAGATCGGGTATTTTATTTGGATCTGTTGGCCAGTGAGTCGGTTCACCTGTAGATAAGGCACTTAATAGATTCTTGTCCATAGCTTTTTTCAGCTCTCTACCTCTTGTAGTGGTCAGTCTGGAGCCCCAGAATGTATTTTTGGAGTTCCAATCCCCTCCAGCAATATATCTGTTGCCAATTGCTTCAAAGAAGTTTGTAAACATCTGTTCGTCAATTCGATGTCTAGGTGGACAGTACACAGCAGCAATATTTAGTGGACCTTCCCAATCATCAATTGATATAACAGTAGCTTGTAGATATGTTTGCTTAAAGTGAGGAAGCATGTGATGTTTAATATGTTGCCTTATTATAATTGCAGTACCGGCATGGGACGTTCCATCAGGGTGGTTGGTGTAGAATATGTTACATCCTTTTATAGCTGTCTTTTATCATCAGTCATGTGTGTCTCGGAAATTAGTAGAATGTCAATATTATTATGATAGATGAATAATTCTACTTCATGCTTATTAGGGGGTAAGCCATTTATGTTCCAAGCAGCAATGCGTAAGTATTTCATTTATTATATTGGGCAATTATAGTCGTTAGGAGACCCATTAAAGTACCTAACTGTTGGATGAGAATATCTATCTTCTCTGATTGTTTAATAATTATTTGCTCTAGAAAATTTGTTGGCTGAGATTGTGTGGTCTCTGGTGTCTTGTCCCATGAACTAACATTTTTGGGATTTGATTTGGTGGATGACTGTTGTCGAGCAAATTTGCTTGGCTTGAGTTCGGGGAAATCGCCGTTTTCAAAAGTAGGAACTTTTTTTTGCAGTCTGTTGAATAGATGTTGTATCTTTATGGCGAATTGGATGTATGTTTTTCCTTGCACGTATCTCCTTAAACACTTGGCAGCCCTTATAGTTTGCAGGATGTTCCCCACATGTGGCAGGCGTGGTTCTGTCTTTTTTAGGACAGTCTGTCGTTTTATGTCCTTCTGCACATTTGACACACCTATAAGGGCGCATACAATTGTTCTTCGTATGTCCATATTGTTGGCATCTTGTGCATTGTGGAATATTGTTAGTCTTATGTGGGTCTTCAATCTGGACTTTAGTGTGATATATGTATTTTATGTCTTTGGCTTTTAGGTTATTTAGACTAGGTTCCATATTTACGAAGAACATATTCAGTGGTCTTTTGTTTCTTCTAGATACCGCACATATAACTTCGCCTCTGATTGTGTTGCCCGTTCTTTCTATTTCTTCTATAATAGCTGACTTAGGTGTTGTATGATGTAAATTTTTGATTACAATTCTACAGCATTTTTCACTTTTTTGTGTGAAAGTATGACCAATTAACCCATTCTTACGAATGATATCAATTAACTCTTTATATACTTCTGTTGTCTGTGACATTAGTCTAAGCTGGTCTCTATTGGTAATTTTATAGGTATAACCATCTTTTGGTACAGATTTGGTCAATAGTTCTGTAAGTTTTGACACATCTTCTATACCATAAAGAATTATAGGCGGTGGTTTTCTGATTTTTTGCGTGGCAGGTTGGTTTTCTATAGGGTCATCGGTTAGATCTATTAGCAGTCCACTGTAGCTGTTTGAAGTAATAACAGGGCTCTTTGTTAGGTTGTCTAACGTGCGTGGTGGGCTAGATAGTTTTTTCCTTTTTGGATTACGATGGGTAGGTACTCTTTGCCATGTGGGAGGGGAGTTGGATTCTTCACTTGATGGTTGTTGTGTGGCTGTGTTTCTGGGCAAATCTGCCGCGGTTTGCAAACTTTCTACGGGTTTACTACCCAATGAGTTGCTTCTAGGCCTAGTGACAAACAGACTGCGATGAAAGGCCTGCTGTACGAATTTTTTGCTGCCAGTAGCATTCACTTTAATGGGAGCCTGGTCGCCTACTTCCATTAAGTCTTCGGTTACCAATTTCACACTCTCCGACCCGGATATCGGAGAGCGCCGGGGGTTAGCCGGTTCGCATGACAGGACACAATCTTCATTTTCTGACATTTCATATTTAGTTAGGAATTTACTAATAACACTTTCCCAAGGCGCTATTGTCACTTTTTTTTTGGATATTTAGTCCAGAAGGCTCGTATTAGCCTCTTCCACCAGTTTCCTGGTGGGTTTTATGGTTATACCGCCATTGCTCGGTCGCCAGAGCCTCGTTTGTTATCTAGCAGGAGGCACCACGGGACCATAGGCCCCGCCGTCTGCTATTCATACGAACCACAGACGCGTGCAGATGAGGTTGACAGTTGGATTGGCTAGATGTTATTGTCTTCTATCCCCTTACCACCCTCTACCCCCTTACCACCCCAAAATATTTTTTTATTAAGTGTTAGTTAGTATTTATTACTTCTTTACTTTTAGTAGTTTTACAAAGTATTTTGTTAGAAGTCTCCGCGATACCATAAATAAATATGTAACCTCATGGACTTGTCTGTAAAAAAATTAACTACAGGCAAAATTAACATTCAATTAATCAACTACGCTTCACTTTTAATAAAAACTTGCCCGTTTTAAATGATCACAGCGGCAAAGAAACAGGATAAGCACTATTTATTCCGACTATTAATTAATCAAAGAGATCGCTTAACAAAACTAGGATTACTATGTCAAGGGGAGTTTAGGGTCAGCAAAAATTAAGTTTTCGATCCTCATCCCCGAATTAATGTTTAATCAAGAACTAACATCGTAACTTATGTAGAATTAGAGAAAGAAAAACTATAATCATGTTAAGCATTCATTATTTATATTACTTAGTCAATAGCTGATGCCCGCGACTTCGTTCACGTAGAATGTACAAAGGTTTACCATTTTTATTCTGCGGAACACTACAAAAAGGCCGTGGAAGTGACTTAACGACTGTGTCACTTTACGAAAAAAGAAAGACTTGACATGAAATGCTGTAGCAATTCGTCTGGTCAGCGTAATAAGTATTATGGGGCCAAGTTTCCCTAGTTACTGGATGACTGTTCTTGCAGTACGAATATAGTAGAAATTATCGAAATGAATCGAAAAACAATGGAATAACGTGGAAGCTCGGGATTCAAATCTGTGTCTTCTAAGAATACCAAGCAATGGACTAATTTGGAAAACAAAACAAAGGCTTAGGTGGCCTAGGGGACAAAGGCGTTTGAGGCGGTAAACACCCTGCAAAGGTCATTAAAACAATAGTGGACTTTAGGAATATCAATTACTAATTGTGATTTTGATACGATACGGTTTTGTTTAAGCTTTAAAAATCGTTTTAGAAAAGCCAATAATTGTTGTAGAATATAAAAAGGGGCTGCCTTGCAGGAGGTAGGCGTTTCATTTTTCACGTAGGCCTGCTTGAGCGATCTAAAAGTAATTGACTTAAAAAATATATTATTTCAATTAATTATAATTATGAAATACTTATTAATTTTAAATAAAAAACTTTTTATTTTACATTCACTCACTTATAGCACGACCTCAACTCCATTACTAAATATAGAAAAACGAGGCCAATATCTATCAAAAATCTCACATTCATGTAGAAAAATCATTTGTCTCATAATTTATTTATCCATAATCCAAGGTGTCATAACATTTTGTGTCCGAATCATCAAGTGTCCTAAACTCCTAATGATAACTGGCACTAAATTCATGTCTCATAATATTACTTGTCGGAAAACTTAAATCCATAAATATAACATGACCTATTTATTTTTTTGCTATAAACATCACAATCTCCATATTTAGAATAACTCAGATTCAGTATAAATATAAGTACAAATAAACACACGCCAAAGCTCTTAAATATAAATAAGCATCATTCAACTGGATAGGTACCTGTTATAGAACCAGCGTAATTTATCTTTCACTAGAGGACAGCTCTTCAAAAGGTTATCTATGTCACAATGAGAAAGCGTTTCCGTCCCTAACAATATAAATGTTCGCTCTACACGTTCGTTACTATTGTAAGGGAAATATTCGCCTGCAGAAACGAATAAAAGATTTAGATTTTTTCAAAAATATTAAATTATTAATAATATGTTGGTTATATCGCAGATATTCTTAGATTTAGAGGCATTATTCTTATTTTTATAATCAGATTTTCATCCGTAATCACCAGGACAACGTATCATCATAACAGCTAATTAATGTCCCACCACTGCTGGGACGGGCCTCCTCCTGTGACGGAGGGATACTTCTCCTACTAATACCACGTGAGCCAGACGGATTAGTAGTGTTTAATTTTAAGCTTAATAAAAAGAAGGGTCTTTTTATTTCGTTAAGATAATATTCACGAATGAAATGGGGTGGTGACATAATGTTGTACTTACTCCGTCAATACTCGGACGTATACTTAGATGCTGTTAGCAATAAAGAGACTGCATACAGATCTAGGATTTAGAGTCGTGCAGCAGGTGAGCCCAACCTTGCATCCCTTAAAGCAGTTTATAAGGAAAATGTGACACCTGTAAATTTGGATCAAGATCGTGAACTCATAAAAGTACTGAGTAAGACACTCAATAGGTTCTCAACAAATGCTTATTTTTTAAAATTTAATTGCGTATTCTACAAGAAGAAATATTATAAATATTCCTCACACATTTACATAACGCCATCTAGTCTCAAACTAAGCAAAGCTTATACTATGGGTACTATGGTGGACAACGGATAAACATACTTAAATATATTTTTTTTGTAAATACATTCATATTTTTTATAGAAAACACCCAGACCAATGCACACAAAGATTTGCATTGAGCGGGAATCGAACCCGATACCTCTGCGTAGCAGTCATGTTATATAACCACTACGCCACAGAGGTCGTCAATTATAACAGTGGAGTTGAAATGCATATCTTACTTAGCAATGTAGTAAACTTAAATGCAAATAGGGTAATAGAAAGCACTACGAATGATTGAATAATTAAAGCGATCCTAAGTGAGTTTAATTAGTTCAAGCAATACATATGACACAAACACATAAACCACAGAAATATATACAGATCTTAATTTGTTTCTGTAGCCTAAATGCTCGGTAGTTCATCCTAGACCGCATAATACCAATACAGATGTTAACAGAAGGTGTCCTATTTTACTATCTACATTAATTTTGCAAAAAAATATTCTTTGGGAGTCAAAGAATGTATATGTATATTGTACTTATCTTTCATGCCATTCAAATCTTATATAGAGCTCAAAGAGGAGTCTTTCAAATCAAAGTAGTTAATCAACGATTTACCCGTTGACTAGAGAAAGGTTTACTTTTGTAAATTGAGAAGGACAATTTATTCTCACTTTTTTTACTTTTACTTTCTAAAGCCCGATTTACTCATCGACAAGTAACTTGCTACTGTACTTGTCGATGTGCAAATCGGCCTTTAGGATACAATTTACAAACATTTATCATTTTGTAAATTGTGTAGTATGTGTCGAACCAACTGAATGACCCACCAAATAAGCTGATTTTTGTATGACATAGAAATGCAATTAGATCTAAGTCTGACTTATATTTTAATGTTGATTGTTTCCACAATAAATTAAACAATTAATTAAATACGAGTGCCATTACAAAAGCGTACTGTAAAAAAGACAGTAAGCAATAAAGACAGCCTTAGGCACTCTTTGTATCCTTGCCAAGCGCGCTTGCCAAATATCCAAGCTAAGTGAGCCTTCCTACACAATAGTACATAATTTATTTAATTAAATTATTTTATATTTATCTATACAACACTATATTAATACATTTAATCATTTTCCAAAACTGAGAGTCTAAACATTATTAACATTGAGTTATGCAACTGTAATATTATTGTATACATTAACACAGATTTGCGCCCAGTGGAAATCCTTAGAGAAAAGCTATGTTCCGTAGGGGGCGACAATTGGTTGAAAGAACGGTGATGATGTAGGATTACAGTAAAAATGATTGTGGTGTAAAAGTAAAAAAAAAACCACTTTAAAAACACCGTCTGTAATTAGACTTCAATTGAGAATAAATTAGTCAAAGAGAACCGTTATATCCTAAGATTTATACATAGATACTACATTTAGTTAGAATATAAGCAAATTATAAATTAAAAATACATAAAATAACATTTTACTAAATTGATTTTCCCAAACGAATGGCAAACGATGTTCGAAAGGAAACACCAAATAGTTTCCCAATCCAAGGTACGTGCCTGCCCCGGGGACTTCAGGATTACCTATCAAAATACGAATAAAGTTTGTCTAAAATCAATATTTCAATTGGTGTTAAAAGTGTACGATATTTGTGGCTAGAGTACTAATAGTATAAGACTGATAAAATTTTACACTATTTTTGACTACATGATAAAGGATTTGGTAGATATTTGGTTAGTGCAAATAGGGCCCTAACGGCTTGGCAAGATTAACGAAAGTTTTACTTGTACATACCTGACTTGCAATGAATTTACATAGACATTGTAAGCATACTAGTATCCGCCCGCGGTTTCGCCCGCGTGGTGTTTTGATAAAAAGTAACTTATTTTAACTTACAATTTTGTAACAAATTGTTGCGCAAGAAATTTTTAAGACATTAACTGAATAAGATCGGTTTGTGACATTTTTATTTTTAGTCTCTTTTTCATCACTTTATTGTCGTAAAAAGTTACTTATGGGTTAAAAGTCTTTATTATTTGTAGCTAATATGTTATTCTGATATTTAAGCAAGTAAAGTAAAGTTTCATCAAAATCCGCTTAGTAGTTTTGCGTGAAAGAGTAACAAACATCCATCCATCCTCACAAACTTTCGCATTTATAATATTGGTAGGATATTAGTACGATAAAATGCTCGCAATGATGTTTCTACCTGGTTCCACCTTTAATGATCATGCTTTGAGCAAAACAACATTATGATTAAAGGTGGAACTAGTCTTTTCAATAGGACTATTATGAAAAAAAAAATTTTGCATAGTCAACAAGAAATATTTTTGGCTATGCCTATAATAAAACTTTTAATGGAATCATAACTTGGTACACGTCAAATAAAATGACAAAGCTAAATTGTAATTTCTCAAAGGAACGTTCACAGAATTAGAATAAGACTATTTAGTAGATTACCCTTAATAGTATAATGTTAAGCCGTTGATCGAAAGTTCACGTGACTGAAGACTGAAATTTCTTAAAAGATGTGTAGCTGCCGGGTAACAATAAAAGTATTTGTAATGAAAATTGAAGCGGTCTGTATTGTACAATTACAGAATTAATAGTAGGTGACATAAACTGACAATACATAACTTTTTCACCAAGAAATCAGTTTTTTTCTTACTTTAAAGAGTACTATGTAACTTATAATAATTGATACTGACTTGAGTTGAAACCTTTACTTTCTATGATTTATGTTATCTAAATTAGCATTGGTATCAAATAGTTAAACTCTCCTGAATGCAATAGAAAACTAATTTTACTTATTTACTTTTGCTGTTGTTTGTATTTTCACTTACAACTATTTTTGTAGGCTTCTTTTTAAAACCAACGTCACTGTATTCTTCTCCAATAAAAACACATTATCTGAAACTCACAATTCACGGATCAACGTGCTATCTTCAGTAACTCGTGCCAAAAGCTCAATGATGCCGCACCTTTACCACAGTACAACCAGTAGTCTATCTCGGCCGAATATTTATTATAAATGCCTACGGCTGCGCGATACGTAAACATGCGATAGGGCTGCCCACCTCCAGCTTTTTAATTACGTTTACCTACTTTCCCGCTCGTTACAGTCGCGACTGTTCACACCGCAAAGCCACCTCTATCGTGAGCGTGTAGGTATAACTCGCGTTTCGTCCGTTTCTATGAAGTCAAAATACTTATATATTTTGTACTATGGCTTTACTTAGATTGGTACCTAAAGTTATAATACAATTTAGAAAAGGTATTTTCCATTAGGGCTAAGATTAAATGGTAGTAACGATACATGCGTGGGATGTTTTGAAATATAATGAATGTTTTGTGTTTAAGTCCTGAATAAAAGCGATTAATCAACGCAATGATTCAACACTTTACTCTGATTGCGAATGTACAACATGGTGATTTAGGAACACCGCATACACTGATGAATGTTTATAGAAATTCACAGTTTTACTTTATAGTAAACCTGTTTAATTGTAGTTAGTAAAATAACACTGTAACCAGAATGGGCACGGTACTTATACGTACCATGTAGAATCGACGGCCTCTTGAAGGTAAAGGTTCTGGAATGCCGGAGGTCAACAGATCGGAAGGGCTGCTACCCTCCGACTTCCTTGTCGGTTTTTACGACACGACTAACCGTAAATACTGTCTTTAAGAAGTAAAAAGAAGGGAAACTTGAAATTAAACCCTACACCAATCCGTCTGGCCAGCGTGGTATTAGTAGGCCATGTATCCCTTTCGTCACGGGAGGAGGCCCGTCCCTGCAGTGGGACATTAATGGGCTGTTACGATTATCAAAACAGGCATCAAAATAGTCTTCTCACTCAAACCTAACTATAACCAAATTAATACAGATAATATAAAACTAACAATATTTCTATTGCAACGACATACTTAGTTGTTTACAATAGTCTTTGCACCTAGCGCGAAAGTTCTTTGCCGGAGAGCAAGATTATATTTCGACTCTATGTAGTAAATATTATTTGGCACTCAGAGATAGTATTCGCCTTGTAGACCTCTAACTAGATTATCTCTTGAGGTTCCACGGCTTGACTTAAACATGATACTATTCGTCTCAATGTGCGATATTCCTTATAAAAGAAATCCGAAGTAATTTATTAAACCCTTTGCTCTTCGCTAATGTTCTCTCGGGATAACCTTAATTAAATCCTTATTTATATTTTGTCGTAATGTTTTTGCTTTTAAATATTATTTACTTACACTAATGCCTACTGAAGCCAGTTGACGTTCATTTCTGGACATAGACCTCTTCCAAATAATGACATTTTACGCAGTCATGTGCCTTCCTCATAATCCCTCAAACCGGTATTTCCCGCCCTCCTAATCAGGTCGTCTGTCTACCAAGTAAGGGGTCTTCTGAATCTACGACTTTTGGTAGGCGGTCTCCATTCCAGAAGCCTTAAGCATCAAAGGCTGTCAGTTCTAGACAATATGTGCCCCACCCATTACCACTTTAATCGGGCCATCCTGAACGCAAATATTGAAATATATATACCCTAGTAAAATATGATGGCAATATTTCTTAAGAATGTGTTATCGATAAACGATAACCATAATCCCAAATTGTTAGGTGTCACTCCCATTTAGATTTCCAAGAACTCTAATCATTGAAGTGGGTGTTTTCGGAATTCTGTCAAATGCATCCACTAAAAGTTAAGTTAGATTGTTCGTAGAATTTATACCAAGCTAATTTTCACAGATTAATTATAAATAAATAATGCAAAATACAACCTACTGTGAAGTTACGACTCACTTAAGGCTAATTTTATTTATTTCAAAAGATAAATACACTTAATTTTATATTAAAATATAACTGTATATATATTTTTTTAACCACAGATATTCTATTGTTAACCACGAGGGTGATAGATGCTGTATAAGTTATTAGCAGAACAGCTGAGCTTAATAATCATAAAATTAATTAACCACAATATTTTGTTTCTTTTCTGCTCCTGTATTATGTATACAGAAAACGAAATATATTGAAGCAATAATTAAGCTGCCGTGGGGTACCGGCTTAGAATATTGCACCTCCCCATCTCTTCCCGTGGGTGTCGTAAAAGTCGACTAAGGGACCACCAGGAGAATGGGCAGAAGATCATTAAAAAGTTCTGTGTCTTATTCATCTTCGCGCGTGGTGACGGAGTAAGAATACAATATGTCACCACCCCATCTCATCCCATGGGTGTCGTAAAAACCGACTAAGGGACTATTCGTGAATATTATCTAAACAAAATTAAAAGAAGGAAAACTTGAAATTAAACCCTATACCAATCCGTTTGGCCAGCGTGGTATTAGTAGGCCTAGTATCCCTCCGTGCCAGGAGGAGGCAAGTCCCTGCAGTGGGACATCAATGGGCTGTTATGATATGATGAATAAAAATTATGCGGCTACAAGGCACCATTGAACAAAAAGCATACTATTTACCAGAACATACAAACTGCATCAGTGGCGGGCGGTCGTAGGTCCTGCTTTTCTTAAACCTAGACAAACGTCATTTCCGTTAATTTTGTGTCAGTAAAAGTCACCACAACACTCTGGGGTTGATCCCTAGTGCTGAAGTTGATATTTTTATGTACCTACATGTACCATACAATTTTTCTAAACACATATTTCATAAGTATTATTACGGTACGGATAAAATATAGGATACAGCAATAATTTCTACTGAAATTTAATTATCGGACCGAGTCCTTTGTTCAGCAACGTTTTTTATTTGCTGTTAATAAAAACAGCCAAGTACGTAATATTAAACACACTTGTGACAATAATTAAATTTCAGACACAAAACATAGCATTGTTTTTGGAGGGTATACAATAAAAATGGGAGATGTACTACGCTGCTATTCATTATCCCCATGTCCCAAGTCATTTCATTAGATTTGATACGATTTACGAATAATTTCCTAGTGTCTTCTTTTCATTTCTACTTTCTTTTTCTGGAGTTAATCTGAAGTCTTTCTGCGTAGGGCTAGATTATACCCCGTACCTTAAGTAAATTGTCCTGGACTGTCAACGTAATCTTCATTACATTTGAGACTTAATTATATTTATTTCGAAATTGATTGATTATATTTTTAAGGGTCAATTAAATCAATAACAAGTACAAAACACATTCCTAAAACGTAAATTGCTAATTCAATTAAAGCTTTGAGTATTAAGTAAATCTAGATCAGGCATAACAGTAGGGCTCTGCAGAAAGGATTAGCAGTGTAATGTCTACTCTGGGTAATCCCTCAACCGCAACGCATAGTCTAGATAAACTCTTGATCTAGAACGAAATGTCTCAATACGAAACAAAATTATTAACAAAACGAACGTAAAGTACCTTTTCAGAGTTTTGCCTCCTTGACTGTAATGGAAGTGGCTTATAAAAGCAATTTTCTTGGAAGTGCTTGGCGTACAAAGGTTACTTTATAACAAGATGACTCGAGGTTAAATATTTGTATAATGGTGGCTAGCGCGCACTTGGTTTACTTTAGGCTTATGTAGTTCGATCCGAAGGAAGAACGGCAAACAATGAGGATTTCTTAGGGGTCGTTGCTACCCTAACAAGTGGGTATTTTTTTGAAATGATGATTTTTCTGGTTGTTTGTTTTTCTTTTATTGGAAATATTTGGGCATTCATAGTGTCTATACTGATATCTACTCATGATTTGTTTTATTCAATTTTTACCTATCGAATTAATTTTACTTTAAAATAACTTTACTATTTATGACTCATGGCATACTTATAACAAATTGTGATATCAGCTGTTTTCAATAAATTGTAAGTTCCGAATATAGTTTTACACTAAAATATTGTTTGGTAACTCATAAATATTGCCTTATGTAGTTCTGTCTGTGAGTTCTGTAGTTCAAATTCTTACTGATTTACTCTTAAAAAAAATTTGTGGGTTCGAGTCCCGAAGTAATGAAAGAGTAGTTTACCAACTAAAATTATTGGTTCTCTTTATTCTTCAAGGACCAGGAAAACGAAGATCAAAAAATTACAGCTCAGCTGAATTTCTTTTTATCTCTCGCAATCAAACTCCAAACAAAAGTAAAACAAATTAAAATGGTTGTCAATAAACATAAATTCTATCCTTCATGAATAGCTGTACATGTGATATTCTTCTTCCTCTTATCTTCTTTTCCTTCTCGGGGACCCTCCAGGATGCATTCCGACCCCATCGGATCTTTTGTGCTGGTCCCCCGTTCACCACTCTAGAGCTTCCTCAATCACCTTCGCGAAGGAGATGAGTAAGCCTAGCGACAGCTTGTCGAAGTCACTAGGGGTAGGATATCCCACTCCTAGTAGTAGCTTCATCCTTAGTCTGGTATGTGATATTCAAAATGAATGCCACCCAATCGAGTCCAACTTCGCATTTAGTGTTTAAAACTAAACTAACCATTGGATTATACACAAAGTTATAACACGAAACAATCATAAATTAAACAAAGGTAAACCGGATCTATTAACTTTGAGTTAACTCAATCAGTCATTCAATCAATCATACATATAAAATCGATAGAGATATCAACATATCCCGTGACTTCTATTACATTTCAAGTCAAAATACATACACTTTATTTCACAAAACATCGACAATCATAACATGTTATTTGATCGAAGACGGATGTACAATTACCGAGTTTTCGTAAACCGAATTCGTACATAATGTTTATCAACATTAGAATTCTGAGTTGGAGCTTTATGTGTTTTGTTAAACAATAGCGTTTTCGAACTCATTGCTGTTGGACTTTTATGGCTGTGACGCTGTAGTTATATTTGAAATCATTTGATTTGTGTTAAGTTCAACATGTAAACGGTGTTCGTTCTAATAGCGTTATATCGTAGTCTACACTTGTTTCCGTTTTGCTCTTATACGCTTTCCTTCGAAACTACATAGTTAGTTTGTTCCAGAGTTACTGATAATGTTTAATAGTAATAATACAATAAAATAAATAAACATTGAATTATGAAAACTACAAAGCTGGTTTAATGGCAAACAGTTTAATGGTAAATATCCAGCAGAAATATGACCTAGTCACATTCACACAAAGCCGAAGGCACAGCTGAGAAGAAAGAAGAAAAACTGAAGCAATCTTTATTGTCTGTCTTGATAGGTAGGGTTACTAGATATCTCATTAGAGAGTATGGTATGGGTAGAAGAAAGGTTTTTCTCTGTGTGGTAACGGAGTAAGAATACAATGTGTCACCACCCCATCTCATCCTATTGGTGTCGTAAAAACCGACTAAGGAACTAGCCGTTAATATTATCTTTATGTAATAAAAAGAAGGAAAAGTTGAAATTAAACCCTGTACCAATTCGTTTGGCCAGCGTGGTTTTAGTAGGCCAAGTATCCTTTCGTCACTGGAGGAGGACCGTCCCTGCAGTGGCACATTAATAGGCTGTTATGATGATGATGAGAAGAAAGGTTTAAATATTAACTGTATCTTACAATATAGTAGATACCGAAACCATGTTTTTTTTTACTCCTTAGTAGAAAAATAGACGCTAAAGGTCATAATACAGATTTAGATGAATTGTGAATAGCCTTGTATGCTACATTGATAAGGTCAACTAAATGAATTATAAAATGCAGGACGAAATGAAATGACCTTTAAGATATTTAATCTAGTTAAGGATACATACGGCAGTGCAAAATTAAATAGTCGTACGTATGAAGGCGAACTTAATGCAAGGCGGAAAAATAGATTAAATTGTATATTGTAACTCTATTTATTCTTCTTATACAGCTACATGAAGGCGAAAATTAATGCCTGAAAGCATTTTCTACCAGCCAGCCTCTATGGTTCTCTCCTCAAGAGTGAGGAGAAGCTGGTAATCCGTTATACAGGATTTCCTAGTACAGATACCAGTCTCTCACACAGACCATTTAAATTAATTGTATAACCTAGTTTAGTTTTCTTAACTTGTATTGCGTAAATTCTGTGTGAGAGAGTAAAATAAAATTTAATTTCATGGTTGTGAATGTTGAGTAGATCAAAGATAGTGAAAGTCTCATCTATTAAAAGGAGACTAGGTAACGCCTGCCATACCATGCCACTTTAAAAGTAATGTATGTTTTGTCGCTTTAATTATTTAGTAGCTAAAGACTCAAGTTTCACTTCAAGAAGTAATGTCTGTATGTTTTTATAATTATTTTGTATCTTAAGCGAGAAGTTTAATGAAAACAATGGTTTTGACGACCTCTGTGGCATAGTGGTTATATATCATGACTGCTACGCAGAGGTTTCAGGTTCGATTCCCGCTCAATGCAAATCTTTTTGTGCATAAAGATGATTGTTTGCATTGGTCTGGGTGTTTTCTTTGTATTATGACTATGTATTTACAAAATAAAGTATTTAAGTATGTTTATCCGTTGTCTAGTATCTATAGTACAAGCTCTGCTTAGTTTGGGACTAGATGACGTTGTGTGAAAGTGTGAGGAAAAATAGTAATAATTCTTATAATTTTCAAAGAAAATTGTGACTTGGCTTGACACTTGTTCACAAAGCAATCGATGGCCGTTGCCTTGATTTCTGGACTCTACCTCCGGTTTTTATCAGGTTTGATCGGTCTCTTTTATAAAAATATCATAACGACTTTTTTATGTAATTTGAGACAAACGAGCCAGCAGGTCACCTGATGGTAAGTCATCACCGCCGCCCATGGACACCCGCAACACCAGAGGAATCAGATGCGACCTTCAAAAAGGGAGAACGCTCGTTTCTTGAAGCTCCCCAAGTCGTAGCGGTCAGGAAATAATGACTTTCTTGCCATTCATTCTTTTAAAAGCTCAAAATAATAATAAAACTTTTTATTGATGCAAAAATAGAATGAAATGTCAATAAACTTTGTTGTTCCTGTTTCAACTTTAGCCAATTATTGTCACCTACGCAGACGCTCAATTGAGTTACTTGTTGACTGAAATTTAAAAGTAGGTAAATCAGTGTCTTTGTCCCCCTTGTAAGGTTAAGCTTGATTGATTGATATTCTTTGTTGTTTAGGAACTAGTATTACAGTACTAATTTATTTAAAGTAATTAATCATTGAGTTTAATGACCCTGTGTAGGTTTCTTTGGCTTCGTCACCGATCGTAGCCATGTGCGCTTGCATTTGGCAAAATAAAGATGCGATTTTGTAGCTAGTAAACCTAGTAGAAGCAAACGTTTTCGCTGCAGGCATAATTACGAATACGTCTCAGGAAGACAATAATTTTAGAATTGTATAAATAATTTTGGAGCGTGTGTTTAAGACAAAGACAAGATGGCTGACAGATTAAAAAACATTTATGTAATGTCGTACTGCAGTAATGAGCCTCCTTCAGTAAGGGAAGAAATATTGTCTTCTTATGACACCCTGGTCAAACTGTTTTTACGATCACTTTTCCTTTTTTGATTTACTTCTTGTTTTTATTCTCGACCAACATTAATTTCTTTTACTTTGTTTCTTTTAATATCTCCCATCTCGTCTTTTCAACCGACTTCAAAAAGGAGGAGGTTCTCAATTCGGTTGTATTTTTTTTTTTATTTTTTTTTTTTTTATTTTTATTTTTTGTGTTTGTTACCTGATTTCTCGCAAACGGCTAGACCGATTTGAAAAATTTTTTTTTTGTTCGTATTGTTATGCTTCCCATTTGGTCCCATTGTCACCAGATCTGGATCTGGATGAGGGGATCCCAGAGAAATCGAGGGCATCTCTTGAAAATTGTAGGGACGCATTGTGTAAAATCTTGTCATACATGTGCATCTTTGACGTCACTACCAAATAGTCAAGAATTAGAACTGGTCAGATCCTGGAGACCAGAGAGAGTCGAGGGAACACCTTAACGGCATATAGCAGCTACCTTGTGCTTGGGCTTATTTTAATTGTATTGATGAATACTTTACAAAACTTTACACAAACATGATCTGATGATGAAGAAGATTGAGGGTCGAGGCAACTCCTCAACGGTATATAGCAGCTACCTAGTGTTTGGGCTTATTTTATTCGTATTGATGAAAACTTTACAAAACTTGACACAAACATCATCTGATGATGAAGAAGACTGAGGGTCGAGGAAACTTTTTAACGGTATATAGCAGCTACCTAGTGTTTGGGCTTATTTTATTCGCATTGATAAAAGCTTTACACAACTGTACCAAAACATAATCTAATGATGAAGAAGATTGAGGGTCAAGGGAACTTTTTAATAGTAAATAGCAGCTACCTAGTGTTTGGGCTTATTTTATTCGTATTGATGAAAACTTTACACTAACATTATGACTGTAATTGAAGGTATGGTTTAAGACTTAATAATGAAGTTCTTATTTGAATTTAAAATAGGAATAAATACCGGATTATAAATAGACTATAAACAAATTTTTGAATTGCATTTCATTTATTTTAAACTTATTCTTTAGGTACAACAAATTGATAATAATAACTATTATAAGTATTTATTTGATTTATTTTTATGTCAATTTATTTAAATTATCAATTTAGTGTGCATGTCGCACAATAAATTAATAATTTTTATTACTAATTAACCACGCCGAGACGGTGTGGCTACGCTTTTCGATGTTCTCCCTATTTAAAACGTTTTGCATGTAGGTCCTTTTTTGTGAAAGCTGATTCTTACGTTGTTCACTAGTCTCTTTTGAAATGGCATTGGAGGTAGATTTCCTACTTCGAGAATGGCGTTTCTTCCTTTCTTCGGTTGTCATCGAATCGAACCCGTGGCGGGCGCGTCTAGTCTTGTGACCTGTGACGCGCACCAATGAACATACCGCGGCGGCGCCCGCTACCGCTCAGTCGCGAGCGAGCGACAGTGCGAGACGTGACCGACGTTCGCCCGCACTTCATGCGTACGCAATTAACTCGATCTCTAGATTCTAATTTACATCTTGTTTTCTACTCCTATATACTCGTAGTCTAAGCTACGTCTAGCTAGTCTACATCTTGTTTTTTATTCTTGTATAACTTAACTTAACTTCAGTGCTGTGAACTTAACTAACTTAATAACTCTGTATTCTCTTTCATTCTGTGTCATTAAGTAAATAGCCTTGTAAATAACCGTCACGTTTTCTTTATCACCTCTACAGTCTCATACAATCAGCGCTGTCTGATGAGCAGCGCGTTTCGTAGGTCTACCCATATTTAGACAAAATAATGTCCCACTGCAGGGACGGGCCTCCTCCACTGACGGAGGGATATTTAGCCTACTAATACCACGCTGGCCAGACGGATTGGTATAGGGTTTAATTTCAAGTTTTCCTTCTTTTTATTTCTCAAAGATAATATTCACGGATAGTCCCTAAGTTGGTTTTTACGACACCCATGGGTTGAGATAAGGTGGTGACATGCATTCTCACTCCGTCACCACACGGATTTATAGAATTGGTATTCACTAAAAATTTGAAAATAAAATTGATTTTTACAAAAAAAAAAACCGACTTCAAAACACAAATTGCACTAAAAAGTAAAAAATAATTAGTTGTATTTCGGTTTTACAACATTAAATCAGCCATTCCTTCTACTGAATTTTAATCTAAAGAATAGGTTCTTTTAATTATTGTAAAAAGTATTGTTTAAGATATTTCTTGAAGAGTCTGTAAATATATTGATTTGTAGATTCTTTAAAAGATAATCAAATTATTACAAATAATGTAATATTATTGTTATTTTTGGAGTCGGTGTCAGCCAACGCAATAAGTACGATAAAGTTATACAAAACTTTATGGCCTTTTCTAACACACTCGAATCACTTTAAATGGTTTTTAATTAGATAAATATTGCATTCAAAACAAAAACGGCCGTTTCATTTTCTAATGCGAATTTTAAGTAATTGTTAGTCTTTAGCCTGTGTGTAACATGACGCCATAATGTTTGTTTAAATATTAAGTCAGAAATAAAAAATGGTAGGTATATAAACTATCGTGGCTGACACCGACTCCAAAAATAACAATAATATTACATTATTTGTAATAATTTGATTATCTTTTAAAGAATCTACAAATCAATATATTTACAGACTCTTCAAGAAATATCTTAAACAATACTTTTTACAATAATTAAAAGAACCTATTCTTTAGATTAAAATTCAGTAGAAGGAATGGCTGATTTAATGTTGTAAAACCGAAATACAACTAATTATTTTTTACTTTTTAGTGCAATTTGTGTTTTGAAGTCGGTTTTTTTTTTTGTAAAAATCAATTTTTTAATCCCATGTAGGTGTATCGGATTCTAAAAGAGGCAAAACTAACTCCTTACAGAATATATTAACATTTTGACTGAGCGAGTTCTTAAGGAATAATAATGTATGCATGTTTAAGACTTTTGCCAAAAAGTTTAACCAAAACATAAGACTATTATCCCCATATACATTAATGTGAAGTTACGTGAGAACATAATCCTTTGATGCTGCTTTTTGCTTCTAACAAACTTCGTAATGATAATCCTTTATGTTCTTATACTTAAGTTACTCAGAAGTAAATTTATGAGAAGAAGACACCTGTGCCTACTAAATGTCAATTATTTTAAAGTGTTTGAGGTCAAATAGAATTGAATTACGTTAATACGAATAATGTTTTTGTAAGGCAGGAACCAATTTTACTTACTTATCCTTGGTGTTTGACGCTTTTATTGGTAACGAAAACAATGTTTCGTCTTTTGAGTTTTTTTCAATATTTACTTGTAATCTATACTAATATTATAAAGAGGTAAAGTTTGTGTGTTTGTTTGTTTGTGTGTTTGTGACGTTGTAGGGGGTAATCTCTGGATCTACTGAACCGATTTTAAAAATTCTTTCTGTGCTTGATAGTCCATTTATCGGGGAGTGTCATAGGCTATATAGTATCACGCTATGCCTAATAGGAGTAGAGCAGTAATGAAATATGTTTATAAAAGGGACGCATAAAAACGTTTATTTTGCTTCTACTGCTTAAACGTCTCGAGATATCGTACTGAAATAATGTATTAGAGAATTGTACCTTTAAAAAAGTTTTACAATTAAGAGACTTAAGATTGTCGTAAAAATGCTAGGGTGTCGTAAAATGATGAAGGGTGTTGTAAAATTCATGGAGGGTGTCGAAAAATGATGGAGGGTGTCGTAAAACTGCTAGGGTGTCGTAAAATGCATGGAGCGTGTTGTCAAACTGCAAGGGTGTCGTAAAGTGATGGAGGTTGTCGTAAAATGATGGGGGGTGTCGAAAAATGATAGAGGGTGTCGTAAAACTGCAAAGGTGTCGTAAAACTGCAAGGGTGTGGTAAAACTGCAAGGGTGTCGTTAAACTTCAAGGGTGTCGTAAAACTGAGAGGGTTTCGTAAAACTGCAAGGGTGTCGTAAAATGATGGAGGGTTTCGTAAAACAGCTAGGGTGTCGTAAAATGATGAAGGCTGTCGTAAAAGATGGAAGGGTGTCGTAAAACTGCAAGGATGTCGTAAAATGATGGAGGGTGTCGTAAAATGCATGGAGGTTGTCGTAAAACTGCTAGGGTGTCGTAAAAGGATAAACGGTGTCGTAATACAGCTAGGGTGTCGTGAAATGATGAAAGCTGTCGTAAAAGATGGAAGGGTGTCGTAAAACTGCAAGGATGTCGTAAAATGACGGAGGGTGTCGTAAAATTCATGGAGGGTGTCGTAAATTGCATGGAGGGTGTCGTGAAATAATGGAGGGTGTCGTAAAAGATGGAAGGGTGTCGTAAAACTGCAAAGGTGTCGTAAAACTGCAAGGGTGCCGTAAAATGATGGAGGGTGTCGTAAAACTGCAAGGTTGTCGTCAAACTGCAAGGGTGTCGTAAAATGATGGAGGCTGGCGTAAAATGATGGAGGGGTGTCGTAAAGAGAGACTAAATGTTCTGCACTTAGTAGACATTGTTTTCTGCCCAGACTTAAGATTATATTCTTTTAAAACATATATCTATACTTCTATACTTAATACACACATCAAAAAAGTCTAAGCAACATGCATGATATTACAAATTTACCATTTATATTAATTTATTTTACCATTTATTTTAATTATAACGTTGTATTTTATTTTTAAAATAATATTTTTAGGGTTCTATGATGTAAAAATAACAGCTGTTTTCTTTATAAGTTCTTTTAATAACAGAAATTAACAATATTAGAATATACAGGTACATAAGAAACTAAACTTTTTTTTTACAAATTGAAATTTCTTAAGAAAATGAATTTATTGTGAAAGAATAGGACAATTTAATACAAAGTATGGCCTCCTCTGCTATTCAGAACTTGTCGGCAACGATTATTCATTGAATTAATGAGACTGTTTATGTCATCTTGCGGTATTCGCTCCCAATGGAATTGTAGCAAATCCTTCAGCTGTTGGGTTGTTGTCACTCCGTCCAAGTCCTTCAAAACACGTCTCTGGAGCATGTCCCATGCGTGCTCGATGGGGTTGAGGTCTGGCGATTGTGCAGGCCAGGGCAATACCTGGATGTTCTCCGTTGCCAAGTATTCACTGGTTCGCCGAGCTGTATGTGAACGCGCATTGTCATGCATTAACGTAAAATCGGAGCCAAAGGTTTGTGCAAATGGATGGACATAAGGTCTGAGAATATCCTCAACGTAATTTTCAGCGTTCATGTTTCCATTTACAAAAACGAGCTCAGTTCGCCTGTTCTTCATAATACCCGCCCATACCATAACTGTTGAGCCGCTGTATGGATGAACTTCCTGAACGCACCTGAGTCTTTCAGTATTTCCGGGTCGACGGTACACTCGCACCCTTCTTGTATCAGGCCTAAACCCGAATCGCGACTCATCGGAAAACATAATTTTATCCCATTGTTCCTGGGTCCATGTTATGCGTTCTCTACACCATTCATTTCGACGAGCGCGATTCCCGTGACGTATCGGTGGGCACCTGATAGGGCGTCGAGCTCGTAGGCCGTACTCATGCAGTCGATTTCGCACAGTTTGGGGACTTACATCAACACCACTTGAATTTTGTAGCCTCAAACTTATCTCTCGAGCGGTTAACATCGGCTGGCGTCTTGCAGTCAGTTGTATGTACCGGTCTTGCCGAGTGGTTGTACTCCTTTTACGGCCTGGATGCTGTTCAGCGGGTTCCCCTGTATTATTGTAGCGCTGCCAAAGACGACAAATAACACTTCTATGAATACCAAAATGTCGAGATACCTGAGATTGATTACTTCCCGCTTGCAACATCCCTACAGCTCTTTGCATTTCATCTGCCGTCAAATGACGTCGCTCCATGACGTAAAGAATATCTAACAATTCAATTTTGTCGCCAACTGTATTTAAATGGTTGGTAAAATTATAAAATCAAGACTAAAACGTAGCAATTAACATGCACTCAAATTCAAACAAATTCGCAGTCATTTGAATTTTATGAAAAAAAACAAAACATAATCGAATTTTTTTTTTACAACCAGCCAGTATGTCATCAATAACAAAAAAGTTTACTTACCTATACACTTTGAGTGAGTAAATACTTAGAAATTAATTAATATAAATGGTAAATTTGTAATATCATGCATGTTGCTTAGACTTTTTTGATGTGTATTATAAAGAGGTAAAGTTTGTGTGTTTGTGACGTTGTAGGGGGTAATCTCTGGATCTACTGAACCGATTTTAAAAATTATTTTAGTGTTGAATAGTCTATTTATCGTGGAGTGTCATAGGCTATATAGTATCACGCTATGGCTAACAGAAATAGAGCAGTAATGAAATTTTTTTAAAAAAGTGACACGTTTTTTCGCCGCCCTACGAAGTGGGCACGGGTCAGCTAGTGGTTAATAAAATAACAAGGCGACAAGTTGACAAACCTCGTTTAATCGCATTTTACAACTACTTAGGTGTAAGGGGTGAGGTAATTTTTATTCTTAGAATGTTGTTACGCAAGAAACGCATCTACAATAAGAATCAATTTAAAGAGGTTAAAATCGCTTATTTAACACCCAATAAATCATCATCTACACTGGCGGACAAAAAAATCGACTCACTTCATATCTTCTCATTCAAAGTGCCCTAATTTTAAAATTAAGACCTAAATTCTAATTTAGGTCTTAAATTATTTAAGTTCTAGGTCTAAACTTAGAAAAAAGAGGAATAATCGCAGTTTTAACTCTAAATGTCAATTATTTTAAAGTGTTTGAGGTCAAATAGAATTGAATTACGTTAATACGAATAATGTTTTTGTAAGGCAGGAACCAATTTTACTTACTTATCCTTGGTGTTTGACGCTTTTATTGGTAACGAAAACAATGTTTCGTCTTTTGAGTTTTTTTCAATATTTACTTGTAATGGTTAATAAAATAACAAGGCGACAAGTTGACAAACCTCGTTTAATCGCATTTTACAACTACTTAGGTGTAAGGGGTGAGGTAATTTTTATTCTTAGAATGTTGTTACGCAAGAAACGCATCTACAATAAGAATCAATTTAAAGAGGTTAAAATCGCTTATTTAACACCCAATAAATCATCATCTACACTGGCGGACAAAAAAATCGACTCACTTCATATCTTCTCATTCAAAGTTTGAACACTTATCCGATTTTGATGAAACATACCTCAGTTTAAGCCTAATAAGAAAGGCTACAATACCTACAATGTAGTCAATATATAATATAATGATTATATTTTAATTCGTTTTAAAGATGTGCGGTAACAAACAGATAGACAGACAGATAGACATTCGTTCTAAAAATTGTAAGTGTGTAGTGTTGTTGCTTTTTTACTTTTTTCTAGATTTTATAGATAATTTTTATCTGAATTTTCGAAAAGAACAGACATTTCGACCTCTACTGTTTTATTAGATTACCTACTTTAAACGTAATACCTAAAAACCACGTATCTATGTATTTTAATATCTAAAGCGCGCTTATTCCGAGAAGTCAATAAGAACCACGTCCGTTCGCATTAAGAGTCAATGTGATGAAATTATATACACTGGCGGACAAAAAAATCGACTCACTTCATATCTTCTCATTCAAAGTGCCCTAATTTTAAAATTAAGACCTAAATTCTAATTTAGGTCTTAAATTATTTAAGTTCTAGGTCTAAACTTAAAAAAAAGAGCAATAATCGCAGTTTTAACTCTCAAATAACCTAACAGTAGTCTATGAACGTTAACTGTATAATTTTATGCTCGTATACTCAGTTGATTTTGCGCGACTTCAGGGGGTATAAAAAGCGACCCACCCCTATGAGCTTTATCCGTGATGATATGACCGTGAAACGTCAACAGGTACACATCTCCAGAATTTCCAAGCAAGAAGACTTCCCAGATATGGACACAAGACCAGAAGTAGCGGCTCAAACTGTTACCCTGTTGGAACAGGGCATGAGTCAACGTCAAGTGGCTCGTACTCTGAATATGAGCCAGTCAGCGGTGTCAAGAATATACCGAAGGTACCAGGAGACTGGTGGCTTTGAACGAAGAAGAGGTTCCGGTAGGAAACGATCCACTTCAGAGAGAGACGATCGCTTCATCGTCAGCACTTCACTGAGAAATCGTTCACTCGACGGGGTTAAAATCCAACGGGAGCTCCGAGAAACGCGTGGAGTAGCTGTCAGTTCCCGGACGGTGAGAAGAAGACTCAAGGCAGCTACCCTGACTCCAAAAAGACCAGCAACAGGACCCAAATTGACTCCAGCGCACCGAGCAGCCCGTATTCGTTTTGCGAGAGAACACGTTGATTGGACGGAAGATCAGTGGCGCTCTGTTCTCTTCTCCGATGAAAGCAGAGTATGTCTACATGGAAGTGACAAAAGAAGAAGAGTGTACAGAAGGCCGGGGGAGCGATACGCACAATGCTGCATAGCAGAAACTGTTGCATATGGTGGTGGTTCCTGCATGGTGTGGGCTGGTATTTCATTGGAAGCAAAAACCGACTTGGTTTTCATTGAAACCGGCCGCCATGTAGGAGGATTGACTGCTGATCGGTACATCGGAGAAATCCTGGGGGACCACGTAGTTCCATATGCTGGTTTCGTTGGCGATAACTTCATCCTGATGCAGGATAATGCCCGTCCACACAGCTCAAATGCTGTACGGCAGTACCTACAAGACGTGGGTATAACTGTTATGGACTGGCCAGCGCGTAGTCCGGACTTGAATCCCATTGAGCATTTATGGGATGAGCTGAAGAGAAGAGTCCGGGCTAGAAATCCTGCACCAGGGTCAAGAGATGACCTTCAAGCAGCCTTAACAGAAGAATGGAATGGCATCCCGCAGGAAAGGGTGAAGCACCTTATTGGATCCATGAAGAACCGATTGGAAGCAGTTATAAGGGCTAGGGGGGGTAACACTAGGTATTAAAATGATTTTTATTCTGTAATAAAGATTTTATTAAATGTTATGTTGTTTTTTGTTAAAAAATTTCCCACTGAATTCTTCAAGTTTTAGGACTCATAAAGTTTATCCCCATTTTATTTTAAGGAAAATGAGTGCAAGTTAACATTATTTGTACTCATTTTAAAGCTAACACCTAGAACTTAAAGAATTTAAGATCTAAATTAGAATTTAGGTCTTAATTTTGAAATTAGGGCACTTTAAATGAGAAAGTATGAAGTGAGTCGATTTTTTTGTCCGCCAGTGTATTAACTGGAGTTTTCTACTAGTAGAACAGACGTGCTACAGTACAATGTAACTTAGGTGTTGGTTAAGTAGGTGAATAGGGGTACAACAGAAATTAAACAAAACACTTTGAAACGTTAAGGCATTGGACAAATCGGTACCCAAATAAATAATTAAGTGTGGTGACGGAGTAAGAATACAATATGTCACCACCCCACCCCATCTCATCCCATGAGTGTCGTAAAAACCGACTGAGGGACTATCAATATTATCTTTACGAAATAAAAAGAAGAAAAACTTGAATTCAAAACCTATACCAATCCGTCTGGCTGGCGTGGTTTTAGTAGGTCAAGTATCCCTCCGTTACAGGAGGAGGCTCGTCTTTGCAGTGGGACATTAATGGGCTGTTATGATGATGATAGTAAAGTGAATATTATAACCACAACTTCAAGGAGGCGCTTTTCAGAGCATAATATACAAGTAAGCAGGCGCTACGTATTCGATATACCTAATATACGTACCTATCTCAAGCAATCATTAGTACAACCAAAACCCACTACAAACTTCTCAGACAAGAAATATCTGTGAATTTAAATAGCTCCAACATGTCTAGAGTACAAGAATAAAAACTATGAATAAATTCGTCTCGCCTCAAAACTTTTTGAGTGAATCTTTAAACGAATAAGTTTTGACATGTGATATGATATGTAGTCTGCTTTTATAAATACACTAAACGCCATTTAGTCCCAAACTAAGCAGAGCTTGTACTATGAGTACTAACGGATAAACATACTAAAATACTTTTTTTTTGTAAATACATAGGTACATATTATGCATAGAAAACACCCAGATCAATGCAAACAATTTGTTCATACACAAAAAGATTGGCATTGAGCGGGAATCGAACCCGTGACCTCTGCGTAGCATCCATGTAATGTAACGACTATGCCACAGAGGTCTACAAATACAAGTCGTTTCTTAATACGATACATACTCGTAAAATGGCGCCTATACAAACTTGTGAGATATCTTATTTCAGTAGCTATTAAACGCTTAGGACTGAGAGGCGCCTAATACTATCGTATAACAATTGCAATTAGTTGTATTGTTTTAGTTGGTAAATAAACCTATTTTCTGTGGTTCATCGTAACTTAATATTGTTGGATAGATTTGGTCCGCTATTAAAAAAGTATTATAGAATGTTTGTTCTGTAGAAAGTAATATAATCTTGTCCTGTAGTTTATCGCAAGTGATGTAATTCCGTGTGGTGACGGAGTAAGAATACAATATGTCACCACCCCTTCTCATCCCATGGGTGTCGTAAAAACCGACTAAGGGACTAACCGTAAATATTATCTTTACGAAGTAAAAAGAAGAAAAACTTGAAATTAAACCCTATACCAATCCGTCTGGCCAGCGTGGTATTAGTAGGCCAAGTATTCCTCCGTCACGGGAGGAGGCCCGTCCCTGCAGTGGGACATTAATGGGCTGTTAGGATGATGATAATATGGTAATCTAATTCT
This sequence comes from Schrankia costaestrigalis, assembly GCA_905475405.1. Lineage (NCBI taxonomy): Eukaryota > Metazoa > Arthropoda > Insecta > Lepidoptera > Erebidae > Schrankia > Schrankia costaestrigalis. Next base: position 12,682,543 of record FR997840.1, on the reverse strand, counting down.
ATAAACTCTACGTTGTTTTTTTATTCTTTATTGTTCGTTCTGTACTAATAGCAATAATGTGTAAAATGATTTTATAAAGAAAAAACGTGTTACTTATTATGTTGTCTGTTATATTATACCCATATATTATTAATTATTAAATAGTTATATAAGTGTGTTATAATTGCAGTTATAATAAGATTGTGAGAAAAGGAATGTTATTTTAATTCAATTTAATATTTATGATTAAGTATACCTAGGTATAGTTTAACTTTAAAAAATGAAGTTTGTACGCCAATATTAGCAAAACAGGGAAAGACTATTTAATTTTGTCAGATGTTTTGTACCTGTGTTTAACTAATAAAGGTTATTTGTATTTATTTACATTAATAAAAACAGGTGGAGTCTGTTGCATACTTTTACGTTGACCAGTAACTACTACAGTTTAAACTAAATTAATACCAAAAGAATAATTGATACTTTAGATTAATAGCTTACTAATACAATTTATTTTTATTAAATTGCGTTTCAATTACGTAAATCACAAAAATATAACAATCAAGTAAACTTATAAGTAATTGATTTAATTTAATAAGACTTATAATTGATATTACACATACGATTCATGGTTATTTTATTAACATTTAAAAGGAATAACTTATTAATAACACATAATAATAAAATAGTTATAGACTATTTAAAAACTGATTTATTTTATGATTACTACTGGTAACGCCATCTCGTGAACAAAAGAAACGAAATTTAAATTCATTTACCATTGAACCAAATCCATTTTTCATGACCCCTTATTTGTATTGGACTGTTCTAATAAAGAGATCTAGCGATATCTCGAGTAACACTTATCCGATTTTGATGAAACATACCTCAGTTTAAGCCTAATAAGAAAGGCTACAATACCTACAATGTAGTCAATATATAATATAATGATTATATTTTAATTCGTTTTAAAGATGTGCGGTAACAAACAGACAGACAGACAGATAGACATTCGTTCTAAAAATTGTAAGTGTGTAGTGTTGTTGCTTTTTTACTTTTTTCTAGATTTTATAGATAATTTTTATCTGAATTTTCGAAAAGAACAGACATTTCGACCTCTACTGTTTTATTAGATTACCTACTTTAAACGTAATACCTAAAAACCACGTATCTATGTATTTTAATATCTAAAGCGCGCTTATTCCGAGAAGTCAATAAGAACCACGTCCGTTCGCATTAAGAGTCAATGTGATGAAATTATATACACTGGCGGACAAAAAAATCGACTCACTTCATATCTTCTCATTCAAAGTGCCCTAATTTTAAAATTAAGACCTAAATTAGAATTTAGGTCTTAAATTATTTAAGTTCTAGGTCTAAACTTAAAAAAAAGAGCAATAATCGCAGTTTTAACTCTCAAATAACCTAACAGTAGTCTATGAACGTTAACTGTATAATTTTATGCTCGTATACTCAGTTGATTTTGCGCGACTTCAGGGGGTATAAAAAGCGACCCACCCCTATGAGCTTTATCCGTGATGATATGACCGTGAAACGTCAACAGGTACACATCTCCAGAATTTCCAAGCAAGAAGACTTCCCAGATATGGACACAAGACCAGAAGTAGCGGCTCAAACTGTTACCCTGTTGGAACAGGGCATGAGTCAACGTCAAGTGGCTCGTACTCTGAATATGAGCCAGTCAGCGGTGTCAAGAATATACCGAAGGTACCAGGAGACTGGTGGCTTTGAACGAAGAAGAGGTTCCGGTAGGAAACGATCCACTTCAGAGAGAGACGATCGCTTCATCGTCAGCACTTCACTGAGAAATCGTTCACTCGACGGGGTTCAAATCCAACGGGAGCTCCGAGAAACGCGTGGAGTAGCTGTCAGTTCCCGGACGGCGAGAAGAAGACTCAAGGCAGCTACCCTGACTCCAAAAAGACCAGCAACAGGACCCAAATTGACTCCAGCGCACCGAGCAGCCCGTATTCGTTTTGCGAGAGAACACGTTGATTGGACGGAAGATCAGTGGCGCTCTGTTCTCTTCTCCGATGAAAGCAGAGTATGTCTACATGGAAGTGACAGAAGAAGAAGAGTGTACAGAAGGCCGGGGGAGCGATACGCACAATGCTGCATAGCAGAAACTGTTACATATGGTGGTGGTTCCTGCATGGTGTGGGCTGGTATTTCATTGGAAGCAAAAACCGACTTGGTTTTCATTGAAACCGGCCGCCATGTAGGAGGATTAACTGCAGATCGGTACATCGGAGAAATCCTGGGGGACCACGTAGTTCCATATGCTGGTTTCGTTGGCGATAACTTCATCCTGATGCAGGATAATGCCCGTCCACACAGCTCAAATGCTGTACGGCAGTACCTACAAGACGTGGGTATAACTGTTATGGACTGGCCAGCGCGTAGTCCGGACTTGAATCCCATTGAGCATTTATGGGATGAGCTGAAGAGAAGAGTCCGGGCTAGAAATCCTGCACCAGGGTCAAGAGATGACCTTCAAGCAGCCTTAACAGAAGAATGGAATGGCATCCCGCAGGAAAGGGTGAAGCACCTTATTGGATCCATGAAGAACCGATTGGAAGCAGTTATAAGGGCTAGGGGGGGTAACACTAGGTATTAAAATGATTTTTATTCTGTAATAAAGATTTTATTAAATGTTATGTTGTTTTTTGTTAAAAAATTTCCTACTGAATTCTTCAAGTTTTAGGGCTCATAAAGTTTATCCCCATTTTCTTTTAAGGAAAATGAGTGCAAGTTAACATTATTTGTACTCATTTTAAAGCTAACACCTAGAACTTAAAGAATTTAAGATCTAAATTAGAATTTAGGTCTTAATTTTGAAATTAGGGCACTTTAAATGAGAAAGTATGAAGTGAGTCGATTTTTTTGTCCGCCAGTGTATTAACTGGAGTTTTCTACTAGTAGAACAGACGTGCTACAGTACAATGTAACTTAGGTGTTGGTTAAGTAGGTGAATAGGGGTACAACAGAAATTAAACAAAACACTTTGAAACGTTAAGGCATTGGACAAATCGGTACCCAAATAAATAATTAAGTGTGGTGACGGAGTAAGAATACAATATGTCACCACCCCACCCCATCTCATCCCATGAGTGTCGTAAAAACCGACTGAGGGACTATCAATATTATCTTTACGAAATAAAAAGAAGAAAAACTTGAATTCAAAACCTATACCAATCCGTCTGGCTGGCGTGGTTTTAGTAGGTCAAGTATCCCTCCGTTACAGGAGGAGGCTCGTCTTTGCAGTGGGACATTAATGGGCTGTTATGATGATGATAGTAAAGTGAATATTATAACCACAACTTCAAGGAGGCGCTTTTCAGAGCATAATATACAAGTAAGCAGGCGCTACGTATTCGATATACCTAATATACGTACCTATCTCAAGCAATCATTAGTACAACCAAAACCCACTACAAACTTCTCAGACAAGAAATATCTGTGAATTTAAATAGCTCCAACATGTCTAGAGTACAAGAATAAAAACTATGAATAAATTCGTCTCGCCTCAAAACTTTTTGAGTGAATCTTTAAACGAATAAGTTTTGACATGTGATATGATATGTAGTCTGCTTTTATAAATACACTAAACGCCATTTAGTCCCAAACTAAGCAGAGCTTGTACTATGAGTACTAACGGATAAACATACTAAAATACTTTTTTTTTGTAAATACATAGGTACATATTATGCATAGAAAACACCCAGATCAATGCAAACAATTTGTTCATACACAAAAAGATTGGCATTGAGCGGGAATCGAACCCGTGACCTCTGCGTAGCATCCATGTAATGTAACGACTATGCCACAGAGGTCTACAAATACAAGTCGTTTCTTAATACGATACATACTCGTAAAATGGCGCCTATACAAACTTGTGAGATATCTTATTTCAGTAGCTATTAAACGCTTAGGACTGAGAGGCGCCTAATACTATCGTATAACAATTGCAATTAGTTGTATTGTTTTAGTTGGTAAATAAACCTATTTTCTGTGGTTCATCGTAACTTAATATTGTTGGATAGTTTTGGTCCGCTATTAAAAAAGTATTATAGAATGTTTGTTCTGTAGAAAGTAATATAATCTTGTCCTGTAGTTTATCGCAAGTGATGTAATTCCGTGTGGTGACGGAGTAAGAATACAATATGTCACCACCCCTTCTCATCCCATGGGTGTCGTAAAAACCGACTAAGGGACTAACCGTAAATATTATCTTTACGAAGTAAAAAGAAGAAAAACTTGAAATTAAACCCTATACCAATCCGTCTGGCCAGCGTGGTATTAGTAGGCCAAGTATTCCTCCGTCACGGGAGGAGGCCCGTCCCTGCAGTGGGACATTAATGGGCTGTTAGGATGATGATAATATGGTAATCTAATTCTATAAACTCTACGTTGTTTTTTTATTCTTTATTGTTCGTTCTGTACTAATAGCAATAATGTGTAAAATGATTTTATAAAGAAAAAACGTGTTACTTATTATGTTGTCTGTTATATTATACCCATATATTATTAATTATTAAATAGTTATATAAGTGTGTTATAATTGCAGTTATAATAAGATTGTGAGAAAAGGAATGTTATTTTAATTCAATTTAATATTTATGATTAAGTATACCTAGGTATAGTTTAACTTTAAAAAATGAAGTTTGTACGCCAATATTAGCAAAACAGGGAAAGACTATTTAATTTTGTCAGATGTTTTGTACCTGTGTTTAACTAATAAAGGTTATTTGTATTTATTTACATTAATAAAAACAGGTGGAGTCTGTTGCATACTTTTACGTTGACCAGTAACTACTACAGTTTAAACTAAATTAATACCAAAAGAATAATTGATACTTTAGATTAATAGCTTACTAATACAATTTATTTTTATTAAATTGCGTTTCAATTACGTAAATCACAAAAATATAACAATCAAGTAAACTTATAAGTAATTGATTTAATTTAATAAGACTTATAATTGATATTACACATACGATTCATGGTTATTTTATTAACATTTAAAAGGAATAACTTATTAATAACACATAATAATAAAATAGTTATAGACTATTTAAAAACTGATTTATTTTATGATTACTACTGGTAACGCCATCTCGTGAACAAAAGAAACGAAATTTAAATTCATTTACCATTGAACCAAATCCATTTTTCATGACCCCTTATTTGTATTGGACTGTTCTAATAAAGAGATCTAGCGATATCTCGAGTAACACTTATCCGATTTTGATGAAACATACCTCAGTTTAAGCCTAATAAGAAAGGCTACAATACCTACAATGTAGTCAATATATAATATAATGATTATATTTTAATTCGTTTTAAAGATGTGCGGTAACAAACAGACAGACAGACAGATAGACATTCGTTCTAAAAATGGTAAGTGTGTAGTGTTGTTGCTTTTTTACTTTTTTCTAGATTTTATAGATAATTTTTATCTGAATTTTCGAAAAGAACAGACATTTCGACCTCTACTGTTTTATTAGATTACCTACTTTAAACGTAATACCTAAAAACCACGTATCTATGTATTTTAATATCTAAAGCGCGCTTATTCCGAGAAGTCAATAAGAACCACGTCCGTTCGCATTAAGAGTCAATGTGATGAAATTATATACACTGGCGGACAAAAAAATCGACTCACTTCATATCTTCTCATTCAAAGTGCCCTAATTTTAAAATTAAGACCTAAATTCTAATTTAGGTCTTAAATTATTTAAGTTCTAGGTCTAAACTTAAAAAAAAGAGCAATAATCGCAGTTTTAACTCTCAAATAACCTAACAGTAGTCTATGAACGTTAACTGTATAATTTTATGCTCGTATACTCAGTTGATTTTGCGCGACTTCAGGGGGTATAAAAAGCGACCCACCCCTATGAGCTTTATCCGTGATGATATGACCGTGAAACGTCAACAGGTACACATCTCCAGAATTTCCAAGCAAGAAGACTTCCCAGATATGGACACAAGACCAGAAGTAGCGGCTCAAACTGTTACCCTGTTGGAACAGGGCATGAGTCAACGTCAAGTGGCTCGTACTCTGAATATGAGCCAGTCAGCGGTGTCAAGAATATACCGAAGGTACCAGGAGACTGGTGGCTTTGAACGAAGAAGAGGTTCCGGTAGGAAACGATCCACTTCAGAGAGAGACGATCGCTTCATCGTCAGCACTTCACTGAGAAATCGTTCACTCGACGGGGTTCAAATCCAACGGGAGCTCCGAGAAACGCGTGGAGTAGCTGTCAGTTCCCGGACGGCGAGAAGAAGACTCAAGGCAGCTACCCTGACTCCAAAAAGACCAGCAACAGGACCCAAATTGACTCCAGCGCACCGAGCAGCCCGTATTCGTTTTGCGAGAGAACACGTTGATTGGACGGAAGATCAGTGGCGCTCTGTTCTCTTCTCCGATGAAAGCAGAGTATGTCTACATGGAAGTGACAGAAGAAGAAGAGTGTACAGAAGGCCGGGGGAGCGATACGCACAATGCTGCATAGCAGAAACTGTTACATATGGTGGTGGTTCCTGCATGGTGTGGGCTGGTATTTCATTGGAAGCAAAAACCGACTTGGTTTTCATTGAAACCGGCCGCCATGTAGGAGGATTAACTGCAGATCGGTACATCGGAGAAATCCTGGGGGACCACGTAGTTCCATATGCTGGTTTCGTTGGCGATAACTTCATCCTGATGCAGGATAATGCCCGTCCACACAGCTCAAATGCTGTACGGCAGTACCTACAAGACGTGGGTATAACTGTTATGGACTGGCCAGCGCGTAGTCCGGACTTGAATCCCATTGAGCATTTATGGGATGAGCTGAAGAGAAGAGTCCGGGCTAGAAATCCTGCACCAGGGTCAAGAGATGACCTTCAAGCAGCCTTAACAGAAGAATGGAATGGCATCCCGCAGGAAAGGGTGAAGCACCTTATTGGATCCATGAAGAACCGATTGGAAGCAGTTATAAGGGCTAGGGGGGGTAACACTAGGTATTAAAATGATTTTTATTCTGTAATAAAGATTTTATTAAATGTTATGTTGTTTTTTGTTAAAAAATTTCCTACTGAATTCTTCAAGTTTTAGGGCTCATAAAGTTTATCCCCATTTTCTTTTAAGGAAAATGAGTGCAAGTTAACATTATTTGTACTCATTTTAAAGCTAACACCTAGAACTTAAAGAATTTAAGATCTAAATTAGAATTTAGGTCTTAATTTTGAAATTAGGGCACTTTAAATGAGAAAGTATGAAGTGAGTCGATTTTTTTGTCCGCCAGTGTAGATGCAGCGGTTGGCCGTTTCGGACGTTAAACAAAAATCAACCGTACAGCCGTACTCATACTGGCGCGGCGACATTTGGAAATTTTCTTTCATCTATATCTTGTGTGTTTATAAACCGATTTCTATATATTTTTTTTTATGAATAAGATATTAAAGTGTACTTTTGAAATATGGGAGTTTGATAAAGATATTATGTCTATGCAAAATACAATATTTTTATGTATTTAATACACTTTGAAGAAAACCCTAATATTCTATATATTCAATGTACAGAATTGATCTCTCTACAGTTTTATTATAAGTATAGATATAGATTATATCAAGCTACCCATACCTAATAAACAAAATAACTATCTCCACATGCTACAACTAATTTAGTAGTTACTGTTATTGCTAAATAACGTCCCTACTCCCATGAATCTCAGATTGCAGTCTTAAGTAATAAAAAAGTGCCATTTTACGCATCATAAACCTCGGGAGAAGGTGGCCAGGGCTTTACCCAATTTCACTGATAAGACCGTTCTTAACATTAAGATAACGCACATTCATTCTCGCGGCCTACTTGTAATCCCTTGTATCTTTGCAAAATTCCCCATGATAATCTGTAGGTATATTCTGTTAAAATTGAATCAAAATATAGACTCGAAATATAAATGAATAAGAAGATAGGTGTCGGGGTAAATTTATAAATATCTTTGAAAATTTTGGGGTAAATAAATACGAGTATGTAGATACCTACTCGTACATAATATTACTCATAATTACATCACCCTAATATTCCGTAGTTCTAATAATTTAGTACAGAAGTATAGAACCTTAAATGTACAACACTCGTGAATAATGTTAGTCTATGTTATGAACTTACTTAAACACTGTTAAGCAATAATTTTAAGCATTCTGTGTAAACATCTGGTACTACAAGTACAACAATAAATCGCCACTGGACTTCTTAATTCGACAACCTGACTGACACGACGCGCAGTGAAGAGAATACGAATCTCAAGCTACACAGCACTGGCTAAAGATACATTTTCATAGCCCTAATTTCGAATATGAATTAATTATTGTATTATTTTATTACTGTTGTCAACATAAATATCTGTGATCGTATACCTCCACTTGCCAGAATTTCATTTGCCCGAATTTTCATTTTTCATAATTTCATTTGTACTAATATTGTTTGCCATAATAGTCTTTAGCATAAGCCATAACCGTTCGCTTTTTTACTGCTTTTGCCGTTATGTCTAATAAAATTATGGCAAAAGAAATTTGGGCATAAGAATATTATGGCATATTATTTTCGGGCAAATAATAGATAACCCATAATATATAAAAAAAAAAAAAAAATAACCATCAGTGATACCTGCGACAATTAAATCATAATTGCCTTGTATTTGAATAATTAAAGTGAACTCGTTCTACCTGCAGCTTCAGTATAAATATCCGTCAATTTTTATGCACATTCATGTTGTATATATAGTATTGAAACGTGAAAACGTATTCTATTCAAGTGATATATTTAGATTGTGTTTGGATTGCGTGTATATTTCAGGACAATTTGTTAGCTAACTAGTTTCGAATTCAAACTGAGACCTCAAACATGATTGAAGTGGGATTTTGCGTCAGCGGAGCATACAAAACTAGTCTGGATGAGTGACTTGCATTAGTTCGTGAGAATTCAGAACTTTATATTGATAGATTAAACAAGTTTTATTAAATCTATCACGACCTCTGTAGCGTAGTGGTTATGTAACATGACTGCTACGCAGAGGCCTCGGATTCGATTCCCGCTCAATGCAAATATTTGTGTGCATCAACATGATTGTTTTATGTATTTAGAGAAAAAAAAAGTATTTAAATGTGTTTATCCGTTGTCTAGAACCCATAGTACAATCTTTGCTTAGTTTGGGACTAGATAGCGGTGTGCGAATGTGTGAGGAATATTTATTTATTTATTTTATTTATTTATCTAGGTACTAAGCGTTGTTATCGATTCAGTTTCGACTGCACACAGAGTCTATTTCTGACTATCTTGTGTAGTTATATTTGTAATTTTTTTGTGTTAAGACATTAAGAGAACACATTTCGCTTTCACCATCGAACCCAATTATTCTTCAGTGCTTATTTTATACACTCTCTAACGGTGATTAGACGTATAACTACGTCTAAGTGAACACATACTCGTACTTTATGGAAGATAATTTGATTTTTGTAATAAATTAGATGTAAAATTAATTTACTATCAAATATTTAATAAAATGTTTAGATAAATAAAAGCTAAAGCAATAGTTTGCAAAAATGAAAGCAATAAAGACTTTATTATGAAGACGAATAAAAGAGATTGACATTTCTATCTACCCACACATAGTTCTTCTACCTCTAATAAGATAATAAAAATCAGACAAAAGAAATATCAACCACCTGAACCTGTCTGAACACTTTATTAACTAAATCAATAGTATCGTAAAAGTAAAAACCTTTAAGGTCGCACATATAACGTAACGTAAACGGATCGGCACCGTATCAACTCGAGCCGTTCAGTATTATTTGTTTTATGAAACTCCTTATTGCAACGCACATTAAGCGGAATCGTAACGTAATCGGATTTTTCACGTTTGACACCGAGGAAAAAGGCGAGGCAGTGCCGATCCGTTTACGTTACGTTATATGTGCTACGACCCTTATACGTAGAGAGTGTCGCGTATATAGCATACGTTTTGTTTTTCTAATGGTACGTTGCTATAGTCATTGGTTAAGGCGTTTTGTGAAGAATTTAATATTATTTCGTATTAAAATTTGTTAGATATCTCTTTGTGCGGTGTCAAAATAATTACCCAATACTACCTATTTTTTTTAACCTTTACCTACCTAAGCTTTCTTTGGAGGTATCCTCCTTTGGCTCTGACGCCATTAAATTTTTATTTTTATTATAATTTTCACTGTCGATGTTAGATAAAATTTACCTTACTTGTGCCATACAAAATTTAACTTACTCTATATGTATTTAATATAGAGTAAGTTAAATTTTGTATGGCATCACACAGAATACGAATTTCATCATAACAGCCCATTAATGTCCCACTGCAGGGACGGGCGGAGGGATAATTGGCCTACTAATACCTCGCTGGCCAGACGGATTGGTATAGGGTTTAATTTCAAGTTTTCCTTCTTTTTATTTCGTAAAGATAATAATTCACGGATAGTCTTTTAGTCGGTTTTTACGACACCCATGAGATGAGATGGGGTGGTGACATATTGTATTCTTACTCCTTCACCACACGGAGATTATAATTGAATTAAGCTGTTTACTACCACTGCTGCAAGTCACAATGAAATAAGCATATTCTAGCTACATAAGAGCAAAAAACATAGCCCTACTTCTTATAAAAAAAAAACAAAATTACTAGATAGGAACCTCTATTGTTTACTTAAACTGCAAACGTTTATCGCCACCTTAAAACTACTGATCAAAAACTTTAGTAATAAATTTTACAAAGTTAAACCATAAATCTGGTCTCAATCAAAGTTTGTGCCTAGTTTAGGCGTACCGCGTAAGCTGAACACCTGAGCGGTTATACCAAATTAAGAAGCCGTAAATCATCTGAGAGATGGACTTCCTTTGATAGTTACAAAGTCAGTAAGTCCTTAATCACTGATTCTATTATTGTAGTGTTTTGATAACGGGGGTATACGTTACTTTTATTGATAATTATGTTTTAAAAAAATATGTTTAAAAAAAAAGGATTTACTCAAGTGTGGCGGCAAATTTTTACATAAATGAATTTGATAGACTACATTGGCCTCAGAAGAGTTCATTATGGTTTGATAATTTGACGGCCGTAAATGACATTTAGGCTTAGCAAAATCCTTTTTACTTAGGTCGCCTAATTAACCTGTCCTACATATAGATTTTTTAAACCAGCATGTCAATTCTCGTTCCTTAAAATCGTAAAAAAATCGGTTAAGTTAACTTTAGTTGTAAAATTGTCACAAAGGTGGTAAAACTAAGAATAAAAATTTTAAGGAACGAGAATTAACATGCAGGATTCCGGAACACCAGATGCTACAGGGAGAAAGAATTAATTGAGGTTTACTTATAATAGTGTAAGTAGATAGCGAAGTCATTAAAACATCAACTGATCCTCGCCTCGTAAGAAACTTATAACAACATGGCGTAAACTAAATAATGGTTTCTTTAAACTTAATGTACGTACTTAATGCACGGGTAGTTAAAGCAAAGAAGATTTGTAAAAATCACTATCTCTGCTTATCTTCATGACCGATGCGTGAATACATGTACGAACGTTAATATATACCAAATATCATTAAAAAAACTTTAATTAGTAGTCGGAAAGTTGACTCTAACTAGAGAGATGAGAGAGGAAAAGAATCAAACACATATTTTCTTTATTCTAGCAAAATAATCGTTTAATTCAAAGGATTATCACTTAGTTTATATTTAAATAAGCGGATGTTTCAATTGAGTGACCACATAAAAGGGCAGTAGCGTACAACACTACACGAATATTAATTACTATTATACATTTATTTTATATGCAAAACACGTCGACGGAACTTCAAATTTGTAATGCTATTCACTAAAGGAAATGGCGAATACAGTTAGACTAACAAGATGTGATGATTGATTATGTATTGCGAAATGTTTAATGGTTATTCTTTATGTGTTCCGTTCTTTTGTTTTATGATCAACATATTTTTTTAGACAAATAGCGCACCAGGGATCGAGACTTGGGTTGTATTTTCACGTTACTATTTCCCGAAATATTTATATTATTTACCTTCTACCAAAAACCATTATTTAGAAAAACAATAGAACACTAGTAATAAGAACTTCGTCTGTGAAATACGAGTTGATATAATAGTAATAGATACTTTAATAAAACTGTTTAATTAAAGACATCGTCTTATTTCGTGTACCTGACCAAGGTCCAAGGTGCCCAGAAAGCTGCACAGAAAAAGACCTCATAAACGCCATTAACAATGCAATCACCGTAGCCAAGTTCAAGGCTGATTGCATTTGACCACCGATGGTACTGCATTGTGTGCCTTACGACTCGAGAGAAGAAGAACACATCATATAAATTTCGAAATGTAATCATACATACTATTTCAAAACTTACTTACTTTACTTTTTACCCGTAGATATACCTAATAGTATAACATCGCATCGTGTCGTATGAACTGACTAAGGTTAAAGCCATTTCAAAACGAAAAATCTTTTCAATTTTTTTCAAATGGTAATAAAAGTCCCGTGCTATGACGGGTATACAATGTATTGTAACTTATTTGTTGTATGTTAAATGGAAGCAAATATAATAATTAACATCGTTTAGCTATTATTTATCGTGACAAGTGGCGTTCTGTCGTCTCTGCCTACCTCGGACGGGATAAGGCGTGAGTTTATGTATGTATGTGTCGTTTAGCAATAGTTTTTTACCGGTTACATCGGCAATCGTCGCTCTTGAGGCTAGGGTGTATTCAACCTCGACAACAATTTCGAACATTTTCGTCATGTATAATGACACCGTTGACACTCATATCAGTCTCACAACGTCTAGTCGCATCTATTCTAATCATCATAATCATAACAGCCCATTAGTGTCCCACTGCAGGGACGGGCCGTGACAGAGGGATACTTGGCCTACTAATACCACGCTGGCCAGACGGATTGGTATAGGGTTTAATTTCAAATTTTCCTTTCTTTTTATTTCGTAAAGATAATATTTAGCATAGGGTATATTCAAAGATGTTTTTCCATTTTGCAAACCATTTCAACCATTTCGCACATTTTCGTCATGCATAATAACACCATTCACACTCATATCAGTCTCTACAACTTCTAGTCGCATCTATACTATACTAATAAATCTAACCTTTCTCATTGGGTTCAATTGCAACTACAATTAAAAACCGTGCATCCAAACTATAAAATATTTTCATATCAAATCATTCTATCTTGGATTTAACTACAAAACCTTATCGAAATTAAGTACCTAGTTAATTATAATAATGGCATACAATAAACATTAAAACTAGCTGTATTTTCTTTATTTGAAATCTGATATAAAAGCAATAGGTTAAATTATGTTATAAATAATTCATATGTTATGATTTATTTAAGTAATTATGATAACATAGTTTAATAACATTTGTTTACGTAAATAAGGTTTTTAGTAACATTTTCGGAATGAACTATGGACTTGGCATTATTTATAACAGATCTAAAAATGCCCAAAGATCGGGCCTTGTATGCTAGCCTAGGTTTGTTATGAGATTTTCTTTTCCGCTTACCTACTTGTTCGACTTCCATTGGTTGCTTTTCTCATTGGAATGAGTCAACGCTTATTCTCATCTAACAATTTCATCAACATGAAATTATTCTCAATTTGTCATCATTGTTAGATAATGGGTACATGACATTTCAAAACTGGTATCTACAAAATACAATGTTTCTGCTTACCAGAATTTAATATTTGATAAGTACACACAATATTTTACAAAGCATTTAGAAGAAAACCCATTGAACTAAATGATATATATACAACCACTTCTACATAACTCACTGAATTTCCGTTTAATAATGTTCTTTATTACTTAAACCTCATTTTGTGGGCACTTGTGTAGTAACTCGTGTGTACTTCGTATGAATTGAGTAAATCGTGTGTAAATAATTGTTTTGTATTACTTATACCCAGTATCTTTCATTAGAAAGTAATACTTAATGGTCATATTTATTTCTTAATTTATTACCGTATTATCAGATAACAGAGGCCCACGGCTAGAAATAAACTTCTTGCAAATATTTCCTTTTGACACAGTCCTGTACCTTCCTCATTCATTGATTTCCCGTCACCCTGTCTAGGTGGTCCGTCTCTTATTTTTTTAACATAAAAATAATCCGTTGATTAAGTATTAATCATAATATAAAAATGCAATATAAAAAGATTACTTCTAAATATAGATAATAAGTTAACAAATTTTAGTCACAATGACTACTGCTTAATTATGTTAGGACATTGTTACTTTAAAAATGATAATGATTGCAAAGAAACTATAAAGACTATTAGAGAGGCCATAGAACACATTAAGTACACAAATATTGTAATATGCACTCCTACCTATATTTTAGGAACCCCCATATATAATTATAAAATTGAGCTTTTTAATAACCTTTTACATCAGGACATACAAAACAAAAACTACGCCTACCTCTTCGATTCAAATTGTTACCTTTCCTCTGACTCTTTCTCTTCTAGTACAGGTGTACTAAATAAAAGAGGAACAAAGATTGTATTTAATAAAATAATGGGAAATATAAAAATAGACATATTGAGTAATAACTGCTTTTCTACTGACATGCTATAAAATGGTAGACATGATAAAGTAAGTATTGATAATAATAATATATATAATCAGCTTTTTCTTGATTAAAGGTAGTAGAAGTAGTAGGGAATATACAAACAAAAACCAAAAATCCCAAAGTAATAAATCAAACATAGTAAAAAAACATTTTTAATATACTATCAAAATGCGGTTTGCGTTCTAAAACTAAGTTATTTTACAATAATTTATTGTCACTTTCCTGTGACTTCATTGCTCTTACGGAAACATTCCTTGATAGCTCTGTATATGATGGTGAATTGTTTCCTCAAAACTATGTAGTGTTGCGTAAGGATCGGCCAGGTGATGTCGGTTGGGGTGGTGTACTTCTGGCGGTAAATAACTCTTACAGCATTAAAAGAATTTATGATATAGATGGTCTAACAGATGATAAGGAGTTAATTTTCGCAATTATTTTATGGAAATGTGTTAAGATTTTTATATGTGTTGTGTACTTACCACCTAGTTATAGTAATAAACAATATTTAAATGTATTGACGTGTCTAGAAAATGCTATCTGTACTTATTCAGAGATTACACCTTTAATAGTTGGAGATTTTAACCTGAAGTCATGCAATAACTCTACTAGAGCGCAGTTTGATATGTTCCTAGATTATTGTAAACTAAAACAGCATAACAATGTTTGTAATGTTCACGGAAGCATCTTGGACTTAGTTATAACAACTCCTGAAATTGTAAATGTCAATGTAATGTCAACAAGTCTATGCACCACAAATTACAATAGAAGGCATTAGCTGTGAGGATTTGAGACGTGCAGTACGACATCTGAAGGCAAGGTCTGCTTATGGACCTGATAATATACCTCCTTTTTTAGTAAAAGATTGTTTAGCTTTTCTCGAAACACCCCTTCTCTATATATACAATCTCTCCCTTCAAAATTCTTCCTATCCTGATAGGTGGAAAGTTTCTCGGGTTACTCCAGTACCTAAAAGTGGGTTGTCTAATGATGTTACAAATTTTCGTCCTATTGCAGTGCTATCGGTATTTGGCAAAATATTCGAGAGTATCCTGAATAAGTGTATATCTGCACAAACTAATAGGCTATTTAATGATTCTCAACACGGTTTTCGTCCGGCGCGATCAACCCTAACAAACCACACGGTATTTGTCGACTACGTTAAAAACAACATGACTGCAGGATATCAGATTGACGCGACATACTTTAATTTCACGAAGGCATTCGATCTAGTGGATAACGATGTCCTTCTAACAAAGCTTGTTGCAATACTACTGTAATAATAATTAATACTGTAACATATTATTTTTAATTGTTTTGTAAGCTGTTAGTGTTACTGTTTGTTGTCCTAAATAAATAAAAAAAAAAAAAAAAAAAAAAAATACGTTTAGGTCCTCAATTGGTGAGGCTCATGGCAGGTTACCTTAGAGACAGGAAACAGTATGTTAGGATGGGTGAACATAAATCTGAAGATTACTATACACGTTCTGGGGTAAGTCAGGGCAGTACCCTAGGACCTACTTTGTTCCTTATCATGATTAATGATTTACCTACTGTTCTCTCTAAAGCCGAATGCCTAATGTTTGCTGATGATCTTAAATTATACGTAGCTGTCAGTGATGAGAGTGATTGTGAAGCATTACAATTGGATATTAACGCGGTTGCTGAGTGGAGTGAAAAAAATAAACTATCCTTTAACCCCACAAAATTTAACTATAACCTTTTCTCGTTCTCGCTCTCCAATAACAAAGATATACGAATTACGGGTACCCCACTTGAACGAGTCGTAACCATACGCGATCTAGGTATAACCTTTGACAACCAATTAAATTTTCACGATCACATTAAGGGCCTTTACGCGGCTCACTAGCGCCGCCAATTGAAAAAAAAACATAATTCGGAAATAAGATAAATAACGTTAAATGTTGATAACAAAGTCTTGAGAAAAGGCAATAAAGTATTTATATAACACACTCTCAACACTTTAAATGTTTTTTAATTAGTTAAATTTCGCATTCGAAAATAAAACGGCCGTTTTTGTTTATAATGCAATATTTATTTAATTGAAAAACATTTAAAATGTTGAGAGTGTGTTATACAGATACTTTATTGCCTTTTCTCAAGACTTTGTTATCAACATTTAACATTATTTATCCTATTTGCGAATTATGATTATATGATTATATTATGATATGATACAACGCTATGTTCGTACTAAACTAGAGTACAACGCCATAATTTGGAGTCCGCACGAACAATCATATAGTCTTATGATAGAACGAGTACAGCGCAAATTTTCCCGTTGTCTATATAAACGCATATATGGTTACTACCCATTTCTTTACCCTTCTAAGTTTGTTTGTGGAATGACAGGCTTGGAAACACTTGAGCTTAGACGACAATATGTGCATGTCATCCATTACTATCAAATACTCAACAACAAGGTAGATAACCAATCTGTTCGTGAGTGCATCTGTTTCTGTGTGCCAAACAACTACATCCGTGGCTCTGGACGGCGACAACATCGACTTCTTACCTGGCCCCCATCCTGGCGGCTACAGAGTGCCACTAATTGTCCTACCGGAAGAGCTATTACTCTTATAAATGAGTTTTTGCAACAATGTCCAGATGCTGATCTGTTCTTTGACGTGGAAAGTCAGTTTGCTAAGCAAGTAATGACATATTTAAATGCACAATGATTGTAATGCACTATTTATATTGTTATAATAATTATGTTTATTTTTGTTAATTATTTTAAGGTCGTTGACAGTGCTTAAATATAAATTAGATAATAAAAATATAGTAGGTAAAGTGTTATTGATTTAGCTTAGGATTAATACTTAAATTGTTTCTTTTTTTTTCGTTTCTTTTTTGTTAGTAATTTTTTGTTATTAATTATATTCTGTGAAATATATGTAATTTTAGTTAACAAGTAGATATTTAACAATAGCTATTCCTTAATTTGTCAAATTAATATTGTACATAAAGTAAGTAGTCTCTATAATGTAAGCGTTTTGGTGTAAACTGTAAGCTTATGTTATTTAATAAATAAATAAATAAATAATAATAATATATTGACAACTACCTGGTCACCGAGCCGAGCACGCGGATCTTCTAAAGCTCATAATATGACGTCTCTTAGCATGTTCTGTCTCATATTCCACGGAGATTACTCGAAACAGTTATTATATTTTGTCCTGCTTACTTATTTTTATAGCAAGACCATCACCAAACGGCCCTCACATAAAGTTTGGCCACAATTATTTCCTTTGGAAGACAGCTACTGAGGACTGTATTAGTTTAGTTATTAAGCTATGGGACACAATCTTACGGCACATGTATTTACTTGTTCCTTAAAAAGCAGCATGAAGAAGCACTTTGGATGTCAGTAAAAAATGTGCTATATTTTTATTAGCACAGGAAACTCAACAACCTACTTCATCTCCAATACTCGTAGCATCTATCGTTCATACAAAGTTAGTAAGCCTTTAAAGCAGTTTAATCATAACATGATCCACTTAATAAAGATAATGTCAAATGTCGTGTGAAAGTGGATTACGAAGGCTTAATAAAAGACATCGAAAACTTAAACTTCTTACGAGTTCTGAAATGTGATGACGTTGGCGACGCTACGGAAGAGTTCATAAATGTGATCAATAGCAGTATACAAAAACACTCCCGAAGAGTAACTTATAAAAACTCGGACAGCATAAAAAAGCCCTGGATGACCGAAAATCTCCTGAAGTGTATACGAAAAAGAGATGATTTACACATAAAAGCTAAAAAAAGAGAAAATAGAGGTAACCCAGCTATCCAACAACAATATAAACAGTATAGAAACTACTGTAATAACATCCTACAAAATCTTAAGAATTCTTATGAAAAAAGTATGTTGAATCAGTCAAAAGGGGATAGTAAAAAGACCTGGCAAGCTATTAAAAACATTTGCAGCCTTAAAACCAAAGATTCTGGTAACTCTGATCTTCTGTACACTCATCAATCCCCAAGCTCGTCTTTGGACATAGTAAATAACTACTTCGCCACTATAGGAGAGAAACTAGCCGAAACTTCACTGAAACACATAAATAAGACAGAGAATGAACTGATAAGCCTGATTCCATCTTTAAACAGCCTTGCAAGCTCCCCCAAAGACTCTTTCTTTTTGACTCCTACAGACGAAATAGAAATAAACACTATCATAGCGAACTTAAAAACCAGCGCTGCTTCGGGTTGGGATGGCATAACCAATCGCATTCTTAAGCTTGCCAAACATTGTCTGATAGTCCCAATTACTCACATTTGTAATCTGAGCTTTATCACGGGGCAGGTCCCACAACAAATGAAACGAGCAAATGTATGTCCAATATACAAAGATGGTGATACTAACGTAGCATCAAATTATCGCCCGATTTCGCTTCTTACTTCCTTATCTAAAATAGTTGAGAAACTTGTCAACAAAAGATTGCTAACATTCCTTGAGACAAATAACATCTTAGCGGATAACCAGTTTGGTTTTCGCGCTGGTCGGTCGACAGAGGATGCTGTCACTAAGCTAGTTGATTTTGTGCACAATAAACTGGACAACGGGGAAAAATGCGTTGGTGTCTATCTTGATATGGCAAAGGCATTTGATACTGTTTCAAGGCCTATCCTACTACGAAAAATGGAGCTCGTAGGTATCAGAGGCACTGCGCTCGACTGGTTCACCTCATATCTTAGTGAACGTGTTCAGAGGGTTTGTCTGAATGAATACCAAAGCTCGTATAGAAACATAGAATATGGGGTGCCCCAAGGCAGTGTGATTTCCCCTACGCTGTTTCTGATATATATAAATGGCCTATGCACACTATTACTGAATAAAGCACAGATTTTTGCATATGCTGACGATACGGCCATTATATTCCATGGGACGGCGTGGGGGGACGCGTACAGTGCAGCGAACTCGGGGATGAGGACGGTGGCCTACTGGCTTAACCATAATCTTTTAACATTAAATGCATCTAAAACAAGGGTTGTCAATTTCAGTGTTAATAACAGATCTGCAGCTCCCCCGTTGGCCAAGGTTGTCCTTCACTCCTGCAACAATATCTCTGAACAAAATTGCGATTGTCCTTTTTTGGAAAAGGTAAAAAGCATCAAATATCTTGGTGTCTTTATCGACAATCACCTAATGTGGACTAAACAAATAGAAACGCTATGCACAAGAGTGAGGAAACTTTTGCACATCTTTAGGAAACTACGATCAACAGCCGACAAGGAGACGCTGAAAATGATATACCTTACTCTGTGCCAACCTATTTTAAATTACTGCATCGTTTCCTGGGGCTCAGCAAGAAAGACTCACTTATTGAAAGCAGAACGGGCACAAAGAGCTATACTCAAAGTAATGCACAATAAACGGATACGCTTCCCTACAGAAGAACTCTATAACATGGCTAGGGTTCTGTCAGTGCGAAAGTTATACATTTTGGCAATCACAGTCAAATTTCACAAAAGAGCCCCCGCTCGCTTAGTCAGGGACAACCGTTCGCGCAGAAACCCAAAGTGGGAAAAACCGGCCTGCAAATTGTCTTTTGGCATGAGAGCCTTTACTTATATGGGACCTTTCATGTACCATAAAATTAATAAAGTTCTAAACATATTAAAATTGACTACAAGGAAATGCAAAATGTTAGTTTTTGACTGGCTATTAGGAAAGGACTATACCAACACAGAACACTTTATTAAGGTCGACTAACATACATGAACTGACTAAAATAAACAACACACACATACACACCTACACTCACACACACACTTACTCCCACACACAACAGTACTATTACTAGTAGGTAACTTACTTGATCTTGTTATTTTATTTATTAATATTGTTTTTTTTTTTTCTTTTGTATCCTAATTAGCTTTACTTACAATTTTTTTATTATTATTATTATTTTTTTTTTGTTTTGTTAAAACTATTGTGTCACACACAGGAAGAGACACGGTCCCCACAACACAGGGAATCCTAGTGTGGGGACCACAGAATTGTTGAACAAAATTGTAATTTCTTTTGTACTAATAAATATTATTTATTATTATTTTGTTTTTTATTTTTTCATATCTCCTTTTTAGGGGGTAAAGAACTGTTACACGGGCCTAAGCCAAGTGTACCAGTTTATAAAATCAAGGCGATGTTGAGGTAGCCAAGAATTTTCGTGTAAGACGACAAGTATTTAGAATTGCGGCTTTTTGTAGTAAGATGGTAGTCGAGAAGGGCATTTGAAGGGAATTAAGGCTAGTCGAAAGAGATTTCGGGATAACGCCTGTTGTTGATAAGACTATTGGCAATATTTTGACATTATCAACTTGCCACTGTCTTTTTATTTCAGAAGCTAGGTCTACGTATTTAGTTATTTTTTCGTTAAATGTACTGAGTAGGTTGTGTGTGTTGCAAACTGCTATGTCTATTAAATACACGATGTTTTTTGTTTTGTCTAATAATGTTATGTCCGGTCTATTGAAATGTATAGTTTTGTCTGTGATTATTGTTCTGTCCCAATATAATTTAACTGAATTGTTTTCTAAAACTGTCTCTGGTTTATATTTATAGTAAGCAACTCTCTTGTGGATAAATGAATGGGTGTAAGCTAGATTTTGATGAATTATTGATGCTACTTGATCATGTCTATGTTTGTAATCGGTTTGTACTATAGATTTACAAGCTCCGGTGATGTGTTGTATAGTTTCAGAACTACTGTGGCAACGTCTACATAAATCAGTGGTTAGGTTTGGTAGGCGAATTATATATTTTTGGTAATTACGAGTATCTATTACTTGATCCTGAATAGCGATCATGAAGGCCTCTGTTTCTGGAAACAATTCGCCTCTTCGTAACCATTCGTTTGACGCATTCTTGTCTACGTGGGGTTGGTTAAGATCTGCTAAGTGTCGCCCGTGCAATGATTTCTGTGACCAAATATCAATTTTCTGTTGTCTACTGGTTATTATTGGTTGACTAATATTGTTACTGAGGTTAAGTGGGGTTAATTTCTTGTCTATTGCATTTACGTATTTGTGGAGTTCAGAATTTTCAGCTTTGTTGTGGAAATATGTTCGCAGTTTGGTTACCAAAGTATTGTGTAGATTTTGTATATCGATTAGTCCTTGTCCACCATCCTGTCGCGGTAGTGTAAGCCGTTGAACGCAAGAGCGAGGGTGATGTTTTCTATGCGTGGTCATGTGGGTGTTTATCATGCGCTGTAGTTTTAGTAAATCGGTTTGAGACCAATTTATAATTCCAAAGGAATAAGTAAGAACAGGGATGGCGTATGTATTGATAGCTTTGACAGTATTGCGTGAATCCAGATGAGTTCTTAAAATTTGGTTAAGCCTGATTTTAAACTTTTTAGTCAGATCTAGTTTAGTTTCTTTTTGTTGTATTTGCTTAGACTGATGGAATCCTAAATATTTATATGTATTGTGTTCATCCATGTGTTCTATTTGTTCACCAGAATTAAGAATGTAAGAATTTGGTTGTGATTTACCTTTAACAATAGAGTGTATTTTGCATTTATCAACCCCGAACTGCATGTGTATATCTGTAGAGAATGTTTGTGTGATGTCTGCTAGCTCCGTAAGTTGTGTATTGTTTGTAGAGTATATTTTAATATCGTCCATGTAGAGTAAATGTGATATTGTGTGGCATGAATTGTTGTGTTTTAGTTTGAATCCTATGTTTGTGTTGTTTAGTAACTCTGAAAGCGGGTTTAACGCAATACAAAACCATAACGGGCTAAGCGAGTCTCCTTGGAAGATACCTCGCTGAATTTTAATCGGGTCTGTAGTTAGGGTGGAGTTATTTTGTATTAATTTTAGACTCGTTTGCCAATGAAGCATGGTAGAACTTAAAAATGTTATTAATGTAGGATGAATTTTATAAAGGTGTAACGTATGAAGTAACCAGCTGTGAGGGACTGAATCAAATGCTTTTTTATAATCTATGTACATCGTGTGAATATTTCTTTTGCCTATGTGTGCTTGTTTCATAATTATTGTGTCTATTGTTAACTGCTCCTTACATCCCTGACTACTTTTCCTGCAACCTTTCTGTTGTTCTGCTAGTACTTTATGGACATCTAAATGCTTGTAAATTAAATGACTAATACATCCTGTTATGATTTTGTAAATAGTTTGAAGACAAGTAATGGGTCGATAGTTAGCAGGATTAATAGAATCTGTTCCTTTAGGTAGCATATACGTAATGCCATGAGAGATAAAATTGGGCATGGTATGTGGTGTTTGTATAAAATTATTGATGTGATTGTGAATGAATGGGTGTGTGCATGTGAGTTTCTTATACCAATAGTTGTGAATGTTATCGGTTCCAGGAGCTTTCCAATTATGTGTGCGTTTAATGATTTGTATGAGAGTATCAATAGAGATAAAATCAGAGTTCATATTGTTAATGTGTGTTGTGTCTCTTAAGTTTGAAAACCAGTCAGCATTGGTTTTGTGTTGTACTGGGTTTTCCCAAATGTTGGCCCAAAACTGGTGTAGGTCTTGTGATGATGGTAAAGTGGGAGAGGGGTTAGTGTTATTACTGTTACCTAGAGATCTATAGAATTGTCTTTCGTTGTTTTTAAATGTAAGATTTTGTTGCTTACGTTTCGTGCAAGCCATATAACGTTTTAATCTGCTAGAAGCAGCGTTTAACTTTTGTTTTAATGTGTCAAGAAAATGTTGTGGTACTGAATTAGGCTCTTCATATTGTGAATGGGTTTTGTATTTAAGTTTAATTTCGTTTACAGTATTTAATATCTTTGGCTGCCTATTTCCTGCAATATATTGTGTAAGTCTACCTATTTCTAGCCTATACTTCTTTATTTTTTCTTCTATTCTTCTTTGCCATGTAGGTATTCTATTTTGTTTATTAATTCTAGTGTTGTTATCTAACTGAAGCCTAGTCCCATTGCATATAGCCGCTGCAAAGGCTGATGAATAAATTATAGTGTGGAGTTTTAAGAAATCTAATTCATGGTTTAAATGTTTAGGTATTATTATGTTATTAAGGTGGTATATAATTTGGGAGAATTTTCGAGATAATTTCTGTTTAGGAATAAATGGTCTGCTTTCTGGGTCTGTATTACTGAAATGTGACAAAGCTTTATTAAATTCTAATTCAATTTGGCTAATTTGCTGGTTTTCAAAATCAGGATCAGACAAAGTTTGAGTGAAAGGTTGTATTTGTGTAAGTGTAGCTAGAGTGTCCATTGAATTTTGATGGTCGGTGTTATCGACAATAGTTTCTGTAGTGTTAAGTGTTTGTGTATTAACGTGTAATGTGTCAAGTTCCAATTCAGTATTGTATTCGTTTAACTTTTGTTGAACTTCTGCTTTTATGTTGTTTATTTTATTTGTATAAATTTTATTGTTAAAAAGTATTCTTCTTTGGTCGGCTATTCTTTGTTCTGTAATATGTGACAATTGTGGGTGTTTTTCTATGAATATTTCATGTAACTTTTTTCGGTAGGCTGTCTTATCTGTTTCTAATTTAGTAACTTCAAAATAAAATCTGATAATGTCGTCATTCATTTCATCTGACCATCTAATTCTACTACTTGTCGTACTGTATTGTGTAAGCATAGGTGTAGTTAATTGTGTATTAGTGTAACGTGTTAAAGAATGATTAGTTGAATGTGTATTAATTAACTGATTTATCTCATTAAATATTTCATCAAAGGTGGTTTGTGTTAAGAGTTTCCTTCTAAGTATTGCCCTTCTTTGATCTCCTACTCGTTGTCGCGATGCTTGCATATCAGGAAATTTATTGTCAAATTCTTGGTGAAGTAATTCTAAATAACTATTTAACTGCGTCGTCTCACATTTCGTGATTAATAGGTATGTGCGCCATATGAATCGGTTCATATCTTCGGTCCACCTTTTTCGCGCACGTGAAGGGCCAGCAGTGGATGCAGGGTTAGTGGCTAATGCCTCCTGCACAACAGCTGTTGACCTTGTAGAACGTAAAGTAATTGTAGATGAAGGAGATGAACATGGTGAGGTATGTGGTGAAGAATGAGATGAACGAAAGAGTGAATGAGTTGAAGAAGGTGATGGTATGTCAGAAAATGGTGAATGTTCAGAAAGAGTGATGATAGATGAAGGTGAAGATGATCGTTCGGCTGTAGTATTTTTATCGAGGGGAACCCGCCTGTTCAGTCCCCCGTCGCCCACGGTTCGCATGCTGTGACACCCAGCGTCGGCTCCAGATGTGCCCCGGCGTACCCCGGGTAGCGGCCGTAAATTATATTTACTTGGTCTACTTTCCATCAGGTTTTTTGGGGTTTTGGGATCGTTAGTTGGATAGGTGTTATTATTATAAATAATCATCAAGATGTTAGTGCGATTTAAGCGGCAAAAGATGTTATATGCAATATTCCAGTACCCGGTATCCGTAAGCCCCCCCACCACGACAAGGTGATCCCCTGGGGGGTATTATTATTACTTTGTCTATGATAATATTGTATGAATACCACTATTTCGATAAACTTTGCTAATAAAGTCTAGACTGTTATAAAAGAGATTAAAGTTTTCTACAAATTTTTCTTTAGTTTTCTACGTGACCAAGTAAAACTACGGGCTTAGTGATATAGTGAATGTTTAAACAGTTGCAAAGAAAAAGACTAATGTAAAATAAGGAAGTTATTGGGGAAAAGTTTTCTTACATTACTGGTACAATGAAGTAGGTATGAGTTACAGTAACAGATATGTGTTGGAATTGCCTTTCCAGATCAGGTTGTGACTCTGTAAGCTGTATTTTGGCATAAACAACAATTACAAACATAATATTACTACATAAATGCATTAGAAGCACAAAAACAAATTGGTCTAAAATTAACTACTACTTTTCTTGGGTGTCTTCACTTTGAATGGGCCTGAACATCGTTAAAATATCTCTTACACAAAAATCTTTATATCTTTAAACATATAAGAACTTTAAAATTACTTCAGTATTTGAAATTAATAAACAGTGAGTCAGATAAAGTGCCAACAGAGTATCGCTTACTTTCTCAAGTAAGTCGATCTGCTGTAGGAAACAATTTGCTTTCAGCTTAATTAACTTACTACTGCAATAGAAACAGAACAAATCGGTTTGTTTAAGAATGAGTTACATTATCCCATGCTTGCAGTTCCGTGTAATAAAATCTTAGCCTACTTTTACCCCGTTGACTAAGGGTTGAGATTGGTTTAGGTGTCAATTTTCTCACTTTTGCTAAAGTTTGACTGTTAATAGTAATTTAAGCAGATTTTACGACACCCTCAGAATGATGTAGGAAAGTGTGTAAGTCTGAGTGTGTATAATGGTCCGTCATGACTATGGAGTCCAAGACTTGCTCTTGGTCATTAAAGCAAAGAAGTAAAGTACTGTAGTATTCAGTAACTTTGTTGGTTGGTGTTTTTGCACCAATCGACTTCTTCAGTAGAGCAGCGGTTCCAGTATGCGGTTGGCTAGCATGAGTTTCAACGACACACAACATGATTCCTAGTGCAGGAAATGTCTTAACAAAAAATATTATACACACATTTAAAGTGATTACTTTTCTCTCCGTGTGGTGACGGAGTAAGAATATAATATGTTAACACCCCATGGGTGTCGTAAAAATCGACTAAGGGACTATCAGTGAATATTATTTTTACGGAACAAAAAGAAGGAAAACTTGGAATTAAACCCCATACCAATCCGTTTAGCCAGCGTGGTATTAGTAGCCCAAGGATCCCTCCGTCATGGAAGGAGGCCCGTCTCTGTAGTGGGGCATTAATGATGATGACTTTTCTAGTGACGTACGAGGGGAGCATTCAATTAAGTTTAATGTTCCCAAATAAAAGATTTTCTTTTACTTTACTTCTATAAGAAAATGCATCAGACAGTAAACATTGAAAGCAATGCTGATACGGGCTCTTTTCATTTTCACCATTCAACCTATCTGAATCAGCATTTTCTTTTACTTTTGTCTATGAGAACGTAAAAGGCCAATGACAACGAATTTAATCTATTAAAAGAAAATTGCAAGTAAATTTCAGACTTAATGTAAGTTAGTTAAGTATCAAATTAGTGCTCGTTATTTCTTAATAGGTGATAATATTTTATACGTTTTACATTTTTCTACTAAAGGTACTCATACCTAAGAGGATGAAGTAATAGGCCATTAATGGAGTATTGATTAACCAGACGATATTTCTGCAAGCTCCGTGTGGTGACGGAGTATCCCTCCGTCACGGGAGGAGGCCCGTCCCTGCAGTGGGACATTAATGGTCTGTTATAATTTCTGCAAGCAAAAACTAATGCCATACATTTTTTTACAAAACGAAGTAATTAGTTAATTAAGATAAAAAAGTCTATGACTTTATTAACCAATTAATTGTTCGTAGGTACAGTTCCGGTTATTTTAGTGATGTAAACAGTCTGATGACTCTATACTTCCAATATTTTATTTATAAAACGCATGCTAAGACCGTATTTTCTATTCTAAAGTACCTTTACTATATAGATTAATCAGTTTTACAATGTCATTACACACAACCTTGTCAGTAGCAGAAAAAGTTTTTCCCGACATAACTCAATTAAAAAGACTGACTGCTAAATTTATTTAACCCTATTAATGAATTTAAAACAATAATTAAAATGAATTGTTTGATTTTAAATTAAACCTTACTCAAACGAAACTTCTTAAACCGGGTCAAAATGTAATTTAAATTGTAAACAAATCCTTATTATAACTCCTAATAACGTATTACAAAGTTTAATGACCTGATTACCATAAAACGAGGTGAAAACAAAAATTAGGTTTAATATTATGATTCAGGTAAAACGTTGCAATGAATATTGAAGTAAAAGTTGTGTAATCTAATTTTAATGCTGTCAATAATTTAGGTTACGTTATCTGTGGTTGCTATTTTAAAGTTTAGGTAATCTATTTTTTTTACATCTTTTTTTGCATGCTTTAAGAAAGTGTTTAGTAAGCATAAAACAGTGTTCATTTAGGGAAAAACTCATATGAAATAAATATCGTAAATTCTTGTCTAGGTATAAAGCAAATTTTGTTTGAATTCGTAATTGTAGTACAATACCTAATGGTGCGGCTCAGAAATTAGCTTGTTTGACTTGGATGAACGACGAATATTCGACAAACCGAGGTGTTTATATCTATGTTTATACCCCTAAAGAGCTAAAAAGGCAAGCAGAGAGACATAAGACATAACTCCTTCCGGGAGGATCATAGTCCACGATAGCGGGCTTCAAAAACAGTAGGGCAGGGTCATGCCCTTCCCCTGTAGAGCTGTACAAAATTACACTGCATCGAACCTTAACTACACCTCAATAGACCACAGATACGGTATCTAAAGTTTAGGTAATCTTTTTTTATTACATCATTTTTTGCATGCTTTAAGAAAGTGCAAGCAAAAAACAGTGTTCATTGAAGAATGTCGGGAAAAACTCATATGATATCCATCCTTCCATATCAGTTACACCTCAATAGTTTTAGGTTTTTTTTCATGCTGCTAGTCTAATTTTAATCTACTAAAAATAAATGAATGAATTTACACGTATCAATGCGTAGTTAATATTCTATTCAAATATATTATCATTCATTAGTTCTCATGTCGTATTCCACAAGAGGTAGACGAACACAAATAATAAAACGGTGTATAATTGACCTAATAGCATTTATAAAAGTCTTTATGAATAATTAATATTATTTACATGGAAAGGTAAAGGTTAGCATATAATAGAGGAAGGTATAGGGAAGATAATTATTAAACGTGGCGTTTTTACTTTACTTAGATGAAATATTAAGGATAATGACCGTTAATGTCTGTAAAGCAATGGATACACGGAGCTATCGATTTTTTTATTACAACAGTCTTTGGGTTAAGAAAAACAATGTTCAAATCCCACTTTGATTGCGAATATCAAGTTTCTATTCTTTTTTTAATATTCATTCTCTCTACGAAAAGAAAAGAAGGAAGACTCTTCAAAAACCCTACACTTATGTCTCGGTCTAGCTTCAGCTAGTTGGCCAAATTTGCCGTCCCTTTAGTGAGATATTAAACATATTTCAGGTCTGTTCTTCTTTCGCTAACGAATATCTTTATATGAATTTCGTAAAAACTACCACAGAAGTTTTGCATACATTATATTTGTAAACGAAGTAAATAAAAAATTACCACTGCTATAGGAGAGCCCCGTCTTTGCATCCAAAACTGATGGTGTAATAATTAAAAAAAAACGGCAATTAAAACCCAAAGTTTCACAAAAAGAAAACCATTTAAAATTGTGACAATCCCTTTTTCCCACCTTTTATGTATTCGGAAGCGACGCGGTGTAGAGCACTTAGCGTTCAAACCTCATCCCTCTGAGTTGATTGACCCCGCGCGAGCCTGCGTTTGATAAAAACGCGAGAAGATCTAACCATGTGTTTGTATTTTCAGTGTTACTGAAGGAAAGCATCAGTCGGCAACGTGCCGCCGTCGATGTAAGACGTGTCCGCGCGAGTTAACTAAAAGCTCAGCGTCGCGTAAAAAACTTCGATAACCAAGACGAGAAAATAGAAAAAATATTTTCGAGTCCAATGTATTTCTTGAATTACAATTGGTATTATTAAATACAGTGAAGTGTTACATGTATTATTATTATAAATGAAATGAAATTTAAGATAAAATGGATTCATTCATTTTGTCATTAATAATGTTGAAGTAAAACGGATGTTTCTGCTAAATGGATATTATTCAATCTTCAGCAAATCCTTTTATGAAATATAAACAATTAAGTGAGAACATAATATTGAATGTTTTGTTTATAAAGTTTTAAAACAATTGATCGTGTATGTGATAAAATTTTATACTTTGACTGTCTACTTCCTGCGGTAAAGCAACGTTACGAAGAACGGGTATAACTACAAATCAGAAATAGAAACTTGGTGCACCAGCAAAACGGTAACGGGTTAACTTAAATTTTGCTGAACATGTTTCTTGTTGGGATTTTATTGTGTGTATAATGTTCACAGTTAGTTTTACAAGAATAGAAATGAACTCTACTGGAAAGCTTGAAATGTTTATCTATGCATTTTGTTTCGTTGGTTCTATTTTGGTAATGAATTTAAATGAAGTCGACAATAACAATGCTACTAGAGTTTAATGTAACACGTCGTAGTTTGTAGTCACTTAACTCCTCTTCAATAAAAATTCTTATCACGAAACAAGCGTGCTTTCAATATATAAATTATTTTGAGTTTAACGGGACAGAAGTAAATTGTTAAGTTGTTCGTGTTAAATATTTGGAGATAACAGTAAAACGTGATCTGCCTATTATTTAAACGTAATATCCTTTGTATTACGATTAACTACTGAGCTATAAATTGTTATATTTTTCTGAACTACGTTGTCATTTGTACAATAAATATTATCTTAACTATACGTAGACTCTACGGGGATTATTTTCTTTACGATAATAAAAGAAGGAAAATGTGACATTTATTTATTTATTAAAGGGAAACAAAACAGAACATATTACATTATATCCCTTATAGGTTAGTGTTTACTTTTGGTGGAAACATAGTTAAATAATAACTAAAACTAAGTATGTTTGTTAAGGTACACAGCATGTTTTAAAATTCAGGGATATCTTCTAAAACCCATTCATTCTCTACTTTAGAAATTCAACATTGTTCAGAGGTAAAATATGTATATAAAGAAATGAAGGCAAAACTAAAGTGAGATAAATATTGAAATAACGACCATGAGATCAATTGATACCACCATTAAACCATACGTTCGACTAGCTTATTATTAGAAGGCTAAGTTTTCCTGTTACTGGAGGAAGCCTGTCAGAATAATCTTAACGTAAACGATTTCTTATAAGACACAATTTGTTTAATACGATGCCTAAACATCTTCCCATAATTAAACTTAGACCCCATTACTCATAAACGCCTCATAAATTTTAGTCAATTGATTCGTTTAAATTCTTACGGTTTTGTTTGGTATAAGGTTGATTTTACTAATAAAAATCTTGCCAAACAGTAATTAAATTTAAGAGGCTTTTATGAGTAAAAGGGAGAGATTTTCATCAAGCAAATCTTAAGTCACGTCATATTCATACGAATAACATCGTTATTATTATACTCGTAATGTAGCTATAGTTCAACGGTAGCTTCTAGTCACCATAACAGCCCATTCATGCACCACTGCTGGGACGCGCCTCCTACCGTAACGGAGGGATACTTAGCCTACTAATACCAAGCTGGCCAGACGGATTTGTATAGGGTTTAATTTCAAGTTTTCCTTCTTTTTATTTCGTATAGTTAATATTCACGGATAGTCCCTTAGTCGGTTTTTACGACACCCGTGGGATGCGATGGGGTGGTGCCATATTGTATTCGTACTCCGTCACCACACGGATTTAGCTTCTAGTGATAGAACTAATTTTGTGTTTTTCGGTAGAATTTCATTCTAAAGCAAGTGTGATATCATGCTTCATAATTGAGATTAAACTTTCTTACACCTCCCACGTTGAAGTTTTGTCCTCATTTTCTTATGAAATTTCGTTATGAAAATTTCTGTAATATTATTTTGGACGAAATATAATACATATTATTATATGCATAAATAATATGTTTCTTCATAATATAACTACATATTATACTACACATACATTTTACATTAATTTGCAGTATTAATATTTACCCTTTTTATTCTTTATTAAGTTTTCTTTGATGATACTCAAGTAAAATACTTTTTTGTTTTGTAAACCACCAATTCAAACAATATTTAAAATGGTCCCCAAATATTTTGTTGAAGACTAACGTAAAGCAAAATTATTATTTAAAAGTATTCAACTCTCTATGATCAAGTAATACCAATGGTTTTTTCTAAAAAAAAATATAGAGTTTAGTACTTTGAATCAAAATCACCTCTGCTTTTTGAGTTCTTTTAAGATAAACACATAAAAATAAAGTTACTTATGTAAGTAATTGTAAAAATCATCATCATTACAGCCCATTATTGCCCCACTGCAGGGACGGGCGTCCTCCCGTGACGGAGGGATACTTGGCCTACTAATACCACGCTGGCCAGACGGATTGGTATAGAGTTTAATTTTAAGTTTTACTTCTTTATTGTAAAAATATTATATTTAATTAAACCAAGTACAGAAAATACAAACAGATAAGTAGACAAAAGAAGAAGCTATGTCGTGTTATTGACTGTGTTTCCCTAATTCGTCGACAGCTTATTTTAAACTTAGAATATTTTAAAATAAATAACGTGAACATAATATAATAAAACTTTGACAAAACAAACTAAAATTAGAAATTATTACCCAACTCAAACTATATGAAATGACCTAACAAGTGCCTCATTTAAAAGTATAACTCAGAACGCGCAATGAATTACAACAATAAGCGTCGAGTGCTTACTACTACTTTGTTCTCAAAATATAACTTCTGGACAATACAGGTCAGATTTATAATAAATATTAAGAAAGTTTTAGTATTAATAAATATTAAATTCGTTCTGCCGTCTCTGCCTACCCCGGACGGGATAAGGCGTGAGTTTATGTATGTATGTATTTATAACAAACTGCCTCGTTGGCAAACTGATCGTGTATGATGTTTATGAGGTCGCGGGTTCAAATACGACGTAAGAAAATTATATTTGTGATTCACTAGCTATTATTGTCTTGAGGCTGTAGTATTTTGTGTCCGCTAATTATTATCTCTTGTCTGTAAAAGTCCTCGCCACACAGGGCTCGAAACCTAGAGGGAGATGTCTTTTGTCTGTCTTTTTTATAAAAATAAAAAATCTAAAACTGAAAACTGATAATGGCTACTTTGGATAGAAAAAAAAATTACTTTTACTTTTTTTTTATTTTTTTTGTTACTGAATGAGGAAGGCGCAGAAGCGTGTTCTGTGGCGCGTGTTAGGAGAGGCTTATATGTCCAGCAGTGGTCTGCAATAGTTGATTGATTGATTGATTACCTCGAAGCTAATTACTACATCTCGTTCCATACCAGTAATGGGGGTGATGGGGGTGTGTATACTATAAAAGAAAGACGTGTGGATTTTTTTCTAAAAAGTTTGTTTTCTAATTGTTCACATACAGTTTTCTGTGTGAGACTTGAGCGTCGAGATGAACTTGTAGTGAAAGTTTAATTGAGGTAGTCACCTGTATTACCGTACGAATTTAAAGCCAAAAAGTTCATAGACTTAATAGTTATATGAATATTCTTCAACACATTCACACAACGCCATCTAGTCCCAAGCTAAGCAAAGTTTGTACTTTGGTTAGTAGACAATTGATAAACATGTCTTCTATACTAATATTATAAAGAGGTAAAGTTTGTGTGTTTGTGACGTTGTAGGGGGTAATCACTGGATCTACTAAACCAATTTTAAAAATTCTTTCTGTGTTGAATAGTCCATTTATCCGGGAGTGTCATAGGTTATATACTATCAGGCTATGACTAATAGGAGTGGAGCAATTATGAAATAGGTTTAAAAAAAGGACGCGTTTTTTTCGCCGCCCAACGAAGTGGGCACGGGTCAGCTAGTGTTATATAAATATCTAGAGAATTAGTATTGATTTATACTCAGGTTTAGACAGACTGGTAACACCATTATGCTTAGTCTTGTCAGGAAAGTATTTGTGCTTAATGTTAATTTTACTTAAATAATTTAACAGATTAACTCCACTGTATAAATGTGAACGATTATAACTTCTTAATCGGTACACAACTTCGAAGGCGGAGTCAATACCCCGGGACCTACCCTAAACTTGTAATAGTTACAATCAATTCTAGTTTACCTGTCACATTGATTAATAATACATAGAATTGACGGAGGTATTTCGTTATTGGCTCAGATTTATTAGCAATATTTAATAAAGGACGTAACGATAATTGTCTAATTAATAAACCGACAAAAAACTAATGCTATCTATCTATCTTCCAAAATATTCATAATAATATATCAATAAAATCATATCCATATAATCAGCCATCATTCCCGATATAATCATAGTAGAACTTACGTTCTTATACAAATGTAACACCTATGTAACCTATGTTTAACCAAATAAACGTATTGAATTGAATTGAATTGATATGCCATACCGAGTTTTTATACATTTTGTAAGTTTTTTATAATTAACCGATTTAACTTTTCGCTTCATGGTCAACTGATCCCACAACAAACTGATCCCGCGAGCTCAGTTGACCACATAAAAAGATACCTTCCGACCTACGGATCAATTTGATCTTCTACAGCAGGCAGCGTAGGTTAATTCTTACAAAAAATCTATATTATCTTTAAAAAAGTATTGATACGTGATAAGCGTACATTGGAAATGCAATATACAATTCAAACATACCTAATATATATTTATTAAAACATTTGATTGATCGCCCTCTACTTCAATCTTGGTTCTATTTCTCACCAAAGCACGTTAAGCAATATGAACATGTCCCAAATATTATTTGATTTATTGTCCTCCTACTACGTGACGAAATAGATTTATGGGAAAATAAATAATGCCTTATTGTCTATATCGCCACCATTTTGATCCAACGTTATTAAACGTACTCACTTCCTTTTGTTGACAACACAAAATATTGAAAGATGTTTCAAGAAATTGGATTTCTACTGTGATTTATAGTGTTTTTTGTAGTAAAAAAGATAGCTTTCGCATTACCTGTAAGCCATCTAGGGTCAGGATAATCATTTGTAGATCACACAAACAATGCCATGCTGTATTTTTGATATAAATTGAAATACACTTAATTTACAAAATTAAATAAAAATCTATTTAGTATTTTTTTGTATACTTAAATGACAAAAAAAAAGGTTTTAGAAAAAATCTTTTAACAGATTTAACACTAGAAGGATAAGATGAAAGTTATTTAATACTCGAATGCTTTTTTCGTTTTGACAAACCCCTGTTATTATTTATATTTGTAAAGCAGAAAAGCGTAAAAAGCATTTTCACGAACATGCAGTCTTTAAAAAGTCGCCGTAACACAAAACTGGAGCTTAAGTCCATGAGTTTTCTTTTAAAAAAGATATACTTAAATTGGATTTGGCTGTCATTGGCAGTTTCAATTTACACCAAGAAGATATCTCTCCAATAATGTTACCGCCTTTAACGACAATTTCTCGTACCCAACGGACAACAAATTGTGCTAAAGTTTACTTTATCTGATGTTGCCTTTTATCGTCAACACCATTAACTTTGGCTTCTTCTAAAATAAAAAACTTTACACGAATATTGCACGGAGATGTTTTTAGAATGTTAGTATAAACTAACTTTGTTATGACTTACAAGTTTTGTTATGGTAAAATAGTTCGTTAAAGAAAATATTTTGAATAATTTTGACTAAGAATATATTATGCTACCGAAATTATTTTATAAGTTTTAAACGTTTTTAAAACTTATTTACGTTTTTTAGAAATCTTTTTTACAGCTTTATTAGACCATCTGATTATTATAGTTGGAGTTTACGCCTAAGGCTTCAAAACTTCCTATTTAGAAAAGGAGTAATGCTGCCGCCCCTTTAACCCTCACTTATAATTATATACAAGGTGTTTACGTTAATCGAGATTATACATACGAGTACCTGTGGAGCCTGTACGCCTCAAGCACAGTACAACCAGTAGTCTATCTCGGCCGAATATTTATTATAAATGCCTACGGCTGCGCGGTACGTAAACATGCGATGCCCACCTCCAGCTTTATAATTACATTCACCTACTTTTCTGCACGTTACTGCGGCACAGTCGCGACTGTTCACTCCGCAAAGCCACCGCTATCGTGAGCGTGTAGGTATAACTCGCGTTTCGTCTGTTTCTACGAAGTACATTTTTGTACTGTATATATTTGAACTATGCCTCAAGACACAAAAAAAATGAAGAAAGCTGATTCTACAACTTTATCTTTTAAAACTTTAGTAATTACAGTGTTCTGTTACGTACTGCCAGCCAGCATCGCTAACCCAAAAGTCTCGTACTCGTCGTCGTGCTCTAATCACAGATTGAAATCAATAATTACTTGTGTAATTATTAATTAATATCCTGAGTCTGAGAACAAATGACCTTTAATATCATGTGGGACAAAGTCTGTGCGACAATTTGTGTGGGAGTAACAACTTCCTTTGAGAAACTCTCAAAAGATGAAAATGTGTCATAACAATATTCAATTGAACGTTTGCTTCCATAAAGCGTAGGTGTGATTGCTAGTATAACTTCAATTTCAATATTATTATTAACGATCGCCTATGTGCAGTTAAATCTCGCACGGCCCTAATGCACAAAAGTATTTTTTGCATGGCTCCTACTATATTTAATAAACTACCTAAACAAATAAAACAACTTAATACCAATCAATTTAAAACTCAATTGAAAAAATATTTAATTGATAAATGCTTCTATAAAATAAATGAATTCCTGACAGATTCTACTTGACCATTTTGACATTTATACTATTATGTTGGTAATGCATACCTATTATTGATAAAATGGTCTGTTGATTAATTAATTATTAATAAAGTAATTTTAATGGTGGTCTATCTATACTTTAATGTCTGTATATTAAAATTCTAATATTTCCTGATTAAGTAATTATTTTTATCAATATTTGTTTTATATACCTACTTTTATTAATTTGATTTTCATCTGCTTTGTATGCCATAATTGGTTAAACATGCTGCCACTCACAATTAATGTACCTACCACCATCCATGCTTCCATCTTTTGTATTGTATACACATGTTTTTACAAAATAAAGATACTAGAAACTATCAATTCGGAATGATTTTTAAATAACATTTTATTTTTTAAAGATTATCCCCGCCTCTTAAATTTCAGTCAATGATTAGCTTAAATTCTTACTGTTTTGTTTGGCATAAGGTTGGTTTTACTAATAAAAATCTCGCTAAATAGTTTTTAAATTTAAGAGGCGTTTATGAGTAAGATGGTTAGTGTTCAGCGACGGACGGTGCATTTCTGTGACTGTAGAACTTGGCCCACTAATATCACGTGACCCACGGACGTGACCCATTTGAATTTGCGAACTCTTTCTTGGTTTGCTTTACGACAACCAAAGTAGCAATGCCACCATGTTGTCTTGCTTTGTCATCTCATATAGAGAACCATTCCTGACGTCTTTATCGTTTCACGTAAACTCTTATACAATAGAAATCATTTATATATAGAATGTGGTTACATGGTGGTTGTGTTACAATGATAGTCCTTATCACATTTTACCAAAACAATGGTGAGTAAATAAATATTGGTCTTAATCTAAAATCAATCAATTAAAGTACATTTTATAAACACAAGAATAAATTTTATAATATAATAATATATTATTCCAAACATTATAAAAATTAAAAGAAGAAAGAAATAATAGTAAAATTAATCAATTACCTAAGAAGAGTACAGTCAAGATTACACAGGTAATAGAAATTTTCAGTTAGATAAACATATCAAAGATAAGAAGTTATAATACAACCATGTAATTATAAGGTTCTAGTGTAAATGTATATCCAACTTATCTTAGGTAGGCGGAAGGCAGGCGCCATAATATATTCATAATAAGGCAATTTATAATATATGTACGTGGTATTTTGATTCAATATAGTTAACATTCTGCGATGTCTTGATAGAAGGTTCCAGAGACTGTAACAAAACATTGTATCTTACTTGTGTTTGGTTAATAATGGAATTGTCATGAGCTGTATTGTTCCTTTATTTAATTGAATTAATTATTATGTATGTTCAATAGTGTCCTCTTTTTGGTAATGTTTACCTAAGTTTTTCTCCTTGTGGTGACAATCTCCGTGTGGTGACGGAGTAAGAATACAATATGTCACCACCCCATCTCATCCCATGGGTGTCGTAGAAACCTACTATCTGTGAATGTTACCTTTACATAGAAAGAAGGAAAACTTGAAATTATACCCTATACCAATCCGTCTGACCAGCGTGGTAGTAGTAGGCCAAGGATCCCTCCGTCACGGGAGGAGGCCAGTCCCTGCAGTGGGACATTAATGGGCTGGTATGATGACCTAAGTTTCACGGCAAAGACGACTTGTAATGATGGATAGAAATGTGGTCATAGTCACTTAGGTTACTAAGTTTTACTCGAGCATGTCATTCAAACAAATAACTACCATACTAGAGAGACGATAAGGAGTGTAATCTTTGATGATTTTTAATGGATCGCTACGTTTACTGATTTTGTACTTGCTAAATTCTTCTTCATCGACGATACCAATAGACCAAAAAAAATGGTGTCGATTTCATAATGACAACCTTGTCTTTGTTTTTAATTGAATCGAAATATAGCATGTATATCTTCTTCTTTTGCTAATAAACATACACATTACACATTTCAATAGAACAATTAGTTACCGAGATACAACTTGACATTTCTGTTCCTACTTACACTTGAACGAAATTCAAATTCTATGAATACTAATGACATACTCGTCGTTCGTATTAATAGAATTTTATTCCACAAAAGTTTGCAATCTAATGACATTCCTCAATCGACTAATGAAGGTGATATATGTGACGTTATAGAGTTCTAAATTCTAACTCTGAGAGAGTTTTCAAACTTTGACTTTTATTACCGATAAACTTACGTTATATCTTATGTCGCTGACATCAGAAATCCAATATTAATATGAGTTTCAATTTTATTATGACTCTTTATTTCGCATAGTTAAGACTGTAGACTAGATAAAATATCTAAGATATCACCGATGCTGAATAATAAACTAAACATTTTATAAAAAGACAATGGAAAATATTTGAATAAAATTAAATTTTTTAAATAGATAAATTTGAAGCTCTATGTATGCGCTTCAGATACTTGTGACCAGTAGGCTTAATCTTGTTTTCCAAAGTACATTGCTTTGCATAAATCTAAGAATTGCTACCACTCTAAATGTTCATTAAAATTTCGGATAGATTTCAGTCTTTAAATTTAACTTCTTTGTCTTTCGTTTTTTTATAGTTTTAGCAATAACCTAAAGACACATTTGTTATGACGATTAAAATCCCTAGAACCTTGTTCAAATATATTCAGCCAGTATAGACCCTACGTGTATTAAATCTTTTTTGAAGCCAAAGGTACGAAAAAGTATCAAGGCGGCCTGTCCACCACAGTTAGTGTTTTGTAGTGCAAAAACAATGGTACGTGATGTTCACAAGTTAGCAACAAAACTAGATTAGACTAGACTGAAAATAAATTATTCTGAAGTGTAAGGTACTTGCGGTAAATAAGGGCCACCTTAATCTAAACCTAAATAATTTCTACAAATAAAGGAATATAATAAAATATTTAATATCATGGTAATGTTTATTTCAATATCTGCATCAGAAAGTACTATTACAAGTATTTTCATCTCAATTAGGCATAGTAATCATGACTTTAAAAAACCCTCTCTTTGGCCCTTAATAAACGTCTGTAGTTTTATAAGGGCCAAATTTTAAATCAAATATTAAAAGAGTAATCAATTGAAAAAATATTGTTTTCGCTTTCATTTGACTTTAGTTATCATTTGGCATTATATCACGCTTTTAACATTACTTAATCAAAGGAAAAA
This sequence comes from Schrankia costaestrigalis, assembly GCA_905475405.1. NCBI lineage: Eukaryota > Metazoa > Arthropoda > Insecta > Lepidoptera > Erebidae > Schrankia > Schrankia costaestrigalis. The sequence continues at coordinate 12,643,234 of FR997840.1, read as the reverse complement.
CTAGCAATGGCTCTTAATAAACTAACATAGCAAAAACATGTCATAAAAACCTTAATCTATAACATATCGTCAAAATAATCACAGACGTAAACAATGTGTTTGTAACTTTTTAAATATTATCTATGGAAATTACAAAACTAAAACATTTTTTTTTATAAATAAGTAGTACGGTATAAGACAGGCCATGTACGTGGCCCGTCTTATCCTTACTATAAAATCTATTGTTATCGAGAGCAACAGCTTGGACACTTTTAAGTTAATTAAAGATATTAGGGATGATTTATGATACAAAAATAATAACAAATACATGCTTAGTAATAGTAACTATGGTATGTATTAAAATAACGAAGTCTATTGAAGTTTGTTAAAATTAATTTACATTCTATATGTATAATAAGGGCCGGCCTATGTACCCGCCTCAAGCGTGGCCCGTATTAGCCTCTAATAATAGCATAATTGAAAGCGGTAAAAAGTATTGAATTTATTAACAAAAATTTATAACTTATCTCAACTAGCCTACACTATTTGTATAACATTCACAATTAATTAACAAGATTTGAACAAACGGCTGTATTTTAGGTAAAAAAAAATAGTTTTGGCAAGACAAAATTATAGTGGAGCTGCGTTGTCTATCACTCTCAACTGACTCGTGGCTACTGGTAAGATTGATGATCGTGCGACGACGCGAGCTCGGATCTTAGCTTTCCTATTGGTCATTTTTAAGCATGTGTAAATGTAGGGTGCTGTGATCATTAAAAGTGTCATTTTCAAGCAACGGCTCTTGATACCCACCGGCTCTTGTTACCCGCAGGTACCTTATTCGTAATATAGGCTTTGATTACCTGTACTGATACCTCATCCTAAAGTTTTGTTACTTCACAAAGTATTAAGTAATTCAGATCACATAGGAATAAGATATCCATGACCCAGTTTCTACCAATTATGTTCTAGAGAACGGACAAAGTTCTGTAATTACGTTATCTGATGAATATAACATAGAAAATGTTCTCAAACAAAACGCCTAAGTGATATTATTTTCATTCGACGAATGCTGTCGAGCAAATTACTTAAATAGACATAGGAAAAATGTTGGATTAATAATTATCTAATTAGTGACGGCATAAGAATACAAATGACACTATACTAATTCGAAACGTAAATGTTATAGAGGGTAACTCAGGGCTTATAGTTGTATTATAAATCAGATGAAATAAATAAGATTTTTCAGTGTTAAAATCAGTTCACTTTTAATAGCCGACGCTGATGGATGTCAGCAATGTATACGCATAGCCAAGCCGCTTGACATTAGTTAATATTTTTTTTTTTTTTAATAATAAGTTTATTTATTTTTCCTCACAAAACAAGATATTTGGTAATGTACAGTCATGGTATTTAAAGGTCCGCCACCTTAAGGCCTATTTTCGTGTGCTTATGCAGTATGAGCGATACTCTGCTTTACCAATTGAATATGACACAATATTGCAGTCAATGGTCACTAGTAGGGATGACAATACAATATCGGTTACCTAGGATACAAAATTAGTCCTTCGTGACAGATCGTGAATCGGAAATAATATTTATTATTATTTAATATTACTTATTTAATATTCAACTTTTACATTCTGTGGCTATAGGTATAATAAATTATTATTTAAACAGTAATAAATAAACAGTAATAGACATTGACAATGAAACAGAGGATAACACAGCAAATTAAAAGTTTGTAATGACTAAACAGGCCTGTTGGCAGAATTATCGATTAACTTAGGAGCCATTATAAAAAAATAGAACAGAACAGACTAAATAGTTTATTAAAAAGGTTTGATGTTGACATGTAACTAGACGTAAGCCAAAGGTGAAAATGAATTTGACCCTTATTATCATACTGTGTGAGTATAGTTTTATGTGTTTTGTCTATACAATGCTTTAGTTTCAAAAGGTACTAAGAGTTTTAAGCTTCACAAACGAATGAAAAAGAAAACTGGCGGACGTTTTCGGTCACCCACTGTACATAAATTGCTGAAACGTAGGTAATTACAATCTAGATTGTGAGGACTGGTGTCTGAAATAGGCGGTAGCCTGTACTACAGATCACCAGGCTCACACCCCGTTGCAAGCTCAACAAGTCACAATATAAGTAAACATGCACATTTTTAAATTAACAGTGAAAGACATTAGAAAAGTAACAATGTTGTATAAGTATAACAGTTAAAGGAATTTTTAAACATAAGTAACATTTGTTTTTTTAAATGACCAATTAACAAATGGGGCCGTTGCCGCCGTATTCAATTTTATTAGTGACAGTACCCTTCCACGTAAACATTTAAAGACTACTGTATAAGTGTATATAGGGGATTAAGCGCCCACAGTGGTGGTAAAAGGCTAACCTCCCTTTATTCCCATCTGCCCCACCACAAGCTGTAACGAAAACCGTATCACTTTATTTTGATAGTACGTTGGTAGTTATCTACGTTGACTTTTCAAACTATTAACCTGTTACCAGCGGAAGACTTTTAAAAGTTTTCTAAGTCTTGCAGACGATTTGCAACTAGGAGGTGCGTCAGAGTTACTTAAAAATCTACCACCTTAACAGGTTGACCGTCTCGCCCGTAGACACAATAGTTAGACAATGAGAATTTACTAATATTTAATACGCTCTCACCACTAAGAGGACGTCAATAAATAACATAAGTGTTCAGGATGTATATTTTCTCCTAGTTCTACAAGCTAGAACTCCATAAAAAAGTGTAACCGATATTGGCAGAAAGCCAACTCTCATAGTAGTATGTTAAAACTTTTTGCGGCACGTTATCACTGTCATGTAACAAATACTTAATAAAACGTTAATATATCAAAAGTAATACTAGCACATTGCTATATAATAATTGATATGTCAGAACTAAGCGCTTTCTGGTAGAATTTAATGCCTTTTTATTTTTGTTTTATATACTAGACTTTTAATTTCACATTGCAAAGATAGGTATGTTTTTAGTAAGGGACGGAAACTGGCCACACTAATCTTAAATAGGCTAAGTCGGATAGGATAATTTAAAGGCTTGTTTTGAATTTTGCTCTTAATCAAAATATAAGATCATATTTGTCGAAGTTCTCATTTAAGTGAATAAGTGCTTAAGCTTCGTTAAGCTGAGGTAGCAGCAAATACCAGCAAAGATATAGTATTTCTGCAAGGTTAGCTATAACTACTAGTACTAAATATATAATAAAACTTTTAAAAAAAATCTTACAAATGTTAAATCCAAAAACAAAATTGTATAATAAAAAACTGAGAAAACGTTTTGAGAAAATTGGTGATTCATATTATTCAAAACAGGCTACGAAACACCAACACCTAGTTGTCTAGATTCTTAACTATTTTAGTTGTCTAGATTCTTAACTATTTTAGTTGTCATATTTTCTTGTTAGCTTCCCCGTCATTTTATATCTTCATAAGAGACGGCACGAACTCGACTTAATTTCAATTCCTTGAATTCTCTTGCAGCTATTTTCAAATTTATTGAGAATTCTTTCATTAAACTTGTAGTTGGCATAAATATTTTTGCATTTGTTACTTTCAAACTTTTGTTCTATGCTGTAATATGCTAATCAAGTATCCTGTCATTTGTTATTTAATTCGGTATCCATTTCTCAGTACGCATTACCTTAAAGATGTAAGCGGGAACTTTAACTTGACTATTTTGCACTGTCCAGACCAGTTCACAAAAAAACGCAACGGTGCTTCTCATACGGTCAATCCCGATAAGCTTATAAGGGTGCTTTAATGACGTTAAGCATCTTAATTTAAATGAATTTATGTATTAGTATCCTGATTCTAATATCGCACAGTTGTTAAATTGCAATAATAATAGTATTCAATATTTAAGTGCAAATGCGAACACAGTCCAGAAAAAAAAGGAATGGTAAGTAGTCAAAAAATTACTAGATTCAAGGACTTTCAAAAATGAACTAAAAAACTGTTTAAAAACTTGCAGCCACGATTGCCAGCTTCGTCAATTTCTAACATTGTTTGTTAATTGCTTTTTTACTTATTCAGAGAATTTGGCATTTGAATTTAAATTTTACGCTATTTTTTCGGCAGTAAAAGTTAGCTCTCCTTTTATTTAGAGAAACTTTGCAATTATCTATCGCTGCCTTTATAGTTTAAGGCAAATATTATTCGTTTGTTGAAACTGTATATAACACAAACGTTAGTTCACGGTTAGAGAATTCAAATAATGAGATGTCGTAGATCTTTTGTGAAGAAGTAGCACACTCTAGTAGAATAACATTTCGCATAATATAAAAGGATTCATGAAGTGTGTTGTGCATATAACTAGTTTGAATGACATTTAAACACACGAAAATCGTATTTATTAGGCACAGGAATGCACAAGGTAGCAACGTCCATCAGTGGACGTCGATTGATAATGATAATGATAGTAAAAACACTATAATTATAATAGGAAATGTTTCTTATACTTTTGTAGAGTTGTTAAATGTGAATTTGCCATTCATCATAACAGCCCATTAATGCCCCACTGCTGGGACGACCTTTTACGATACACATAGGACGGGATGAGGTATTTACACTGTGTACTGCCAACACGGTGCTTATGTATGGCCTACACTTTGTCACGAAGGAAACTAATACAAAACAATTAAAACAAAACAAAGGCAATCTCTCTCTCATTACTTAACACAAAACGATAAAAACAACTATTAACAGCAGATGTGTTTATGAGAACTATGTGTCATTTACACATCACATTATTGTTGTGAGTCACACATAAACTCACATGTCGCTTGGTTCATTATTATCGTATCCATGTTATAATCTGCAATATTTACCACATAACCAAGGCATGTTAAGTATTTCTAGTATGATTAATAACTTAATTAAACCACTAACTGATTGATAAATAGATAAAAACACCTAGGTTTGTGAAAAGTGGTTATTATATAGAAAGCAAGACTATTATAATAATAATATCATCATAACAGCCCATTAGTGTCCCAATGCAGGGACGGGCCTCCTCTCGTGACGGAGGGGTACTTGGCCTACTAATAGCACGCTGGTCAAACAGATTGGTATAGGGTTTAATTTCAAGTTTTCCTTCTTTTTATTACGTAAAGATAATATTTACGGATAGTCCCTAAGTCGGTTTTTACGACACCCAAGGGATAAGATGGAGTGGTGACACACTGTATTCTTACTCCGTCACCACACGTAGAATAATAATAATATTATATTTCACACATACAAAACGCCATTTAGTAGCAAACTAAGCGAAACTTTTTCTAAACAACTGATTAACATAGGTTTTTTTCTTTTTAAAACAAGAAAAAAAAACACGCACTCAAAGATTTGGATTAGAACCGAGACATCTACACACTTTATTTGTTTTATCTGCTCGTAGTCTTTTGTTCTAAACAAATAGAAGTTACTTATTAAAATATTTAGGTCAATCAATTTTCAATATACCTACCTATAAATATGAAAAGGTATAATATTACCCATTAGGCGCCTTCATGCGTGTAATTAAATTACGCTCATAATTATCAAAGGCTGAAAAAAATAATTTATAACATAATATACTTTTACGGTTCTCAGATTCAATTATGATATTGGAATGTACTCGTAGTAACGATTATTATTAATTATTATTTTATGTAACAATAATTTTAATTATTATTTTTATGAAATTTTTTTCATTTATATAGGCCGATGAAACCGAAAATAACGGTAAGGCTTAGATCAAAAATTTAGTGTGTTCATATTTTCTAATTGGATAATTTTATTTAAAGCCATTCTTAGTTCTTATAATATAGTAAAAATTGTGTAATGTTGCTGTGTCGGAATTCCAAATAGATACACAATATCCATGGTGTTAATCACTTACCTCTAAAAGGCCAGGACGGCAGTAGATTGGTATTACTAAAGCCGCCCCAGTCAATCTGCGACTGCGTTAGTTTTATATATTTCTGCTAAAACCCTGTATCATGCTTTTGGGAATTTATGAGATGATTTTAAATATCGAACCACCCATATCAACAGTTATAATTGTTTATTTCTTAACCTAGTAATAAAAATATCATCAACACCCATAATCGATATTAGCGTTGATTCTTCTTATTTATTTATGTTAAACATTAATATAAAAATATCATCTACAATAATTTTCTAACAGCTCTCAAACTATCGGAAGTCGATGGGGGATATATTAAAAATATACCCGTGTGGTTTAACCGTTAATCATAAAACAGACTAAGTTATTACCGAACCGCAAATAGCTCAGAATAGATCGCGTCCGTTTCATAGTTAAGTGCTTATGAGAATTAATATTAGTCTAATAAACGGACCTACATATTCTCTTAATTATGTTTACACAATAACTAGAGTGTATATATTATTTTATGAGTATTTTAATAAAGTTTTATTATATGTACAAAGGCTGCTGTATATTCATAAACAAAACAGTTTTTATGAACGAAGTTTGTATCTACTTTAATATTCATAGTCTTGTGACGGTGTATCAGCATATCAAAGTGGGTAAACACATTCCTTTTAAAAGAGCCTACGTAACAACAAAGACAACACCATAAGTTTTAATTAAAAGTTCACTTACCATTGCTGCATGTATATTAACTTGCCTCGTTAATTAATAGTTATGATGGTAAACAGTGAGCAATGGACATCAAAATTTTAAAGTCATCAGTAGTTTCTTGTTTGAGTAATTAGGTTCTGAAACAAAGCAAAAGATTATAAAACATGTAGTTTTGAATTTAATACATGAATTGTAATTATAACAGCTTATTAATGTCCCACTGCAAGGACGGGTCTCCTCCCATGACGGAGGGATAATTGACCTACTAATACCACGCTGGCCAGACGGATTGGTATAGGGTTTAATTTCAAGTTTTCCTTCTTTTTATTTCGTAAAGATAATATTCACGGATATTCCCTTAGTCGGTTTTTACGAAACCCATGGGATGAGATGGGGTGGTGACATATTTTATTCTTACTCCGTCAGTCCTTTAATTTCCTAAATAAGTGATAATTTTCGAGAACAGGAACTTGTCTTTAAATACGCGGACTGGTCACAGTTTTTCCGAGATGTTTTATCGTTATTTAGAGAGTACTTTTATGATTTATTAAGCGTATTATCGCGTGTACGAAGGAGAGTGCTCAAAAGAGGTTTTTAATCTTTTCTTTCCCACAAAAGGACTCGTTCTAATTTCAAAGCTACCATTGCGCAGTTTCTCCTTAATTATGTCCAATCATTAAGCTTTCTTTCAGTAGATGTGTTTCTTTATTTTGAAGTATAATTATTTAAATAAAAAAGTAATTAATCTTAACATTAATTACTATTTTAAGATTGAAGGAGGATTATTACACGTTGAACATGTCAAATTATAGTGAGCCTTTATTCCATATTAATTTAACCCATACAAATCCTTGACCCGGACGATTGACATATAATCACGTACAATTGGACATGAGGATATGTCGAACCTTCCCAAAGATTCCTTGCCGAGTTATTCAACGAATGACCTCATTCTCAAACTTACATAACTGATCTGTCTCATATACCTACCTACTTGTTTGTAATTGAAGGCTTTAGATCTCTGTGGCGTAGTAGTTATATTGCATTAATTTTATTAGCAAGTAGCACAGTAATAATATGATCAATAATATTAATAATATTCTTCACACTATACCATGTAGTCCTTAACTAAGCAGTGCTTGTACACTAGATAACAGATTATCATATACTTTATTATCAAATAAAACATCAAGAGCCATGCAAACTTTCATGTCCGTATACATACGAAATCGAACTCAAAACTTCCGCGCAGCATTCACGGACCAATACGACACAAAGGCTGACAACTATACTTAATATTATAAAGAGGTAAAGTTTGTGTGTGTATGTGGGTAATCTCTAGATCTACTGAACCGATTTTAAAAATTCTTTCTGTGTTGAATAGTCCATTTATCGGGGAGTGTCATAGTATCACGCTATGACTAATAGGAGTGGAGCAGTCATGAAATATGTTTAAAAAAGGGACGCATTTTTTTCGCCGCCCAACGAAGTGGGCACGGGTCAGCTAGTATCAAATAAAACATCAAGACCTTTGCAAACTTTTATGTCCGTATACACACGAAATCGAACCCAAGACCTCCGCGTAGCATTCACGGACCAATACGTCACAAAGGCCGACAAATATATTATAAATAAATATTACATTAAGTTGTTTCCTTGACGGTAAAAGAGAATCGAAGCAATACACATACACACTAAACCGAGATTGATCACAAGCGGCTGCTACTCGTTATTTCTTTTCCGATTCCATACATCGCAAAAGGGTACACAAACCGGCCACAGAGCACAACCCTTGCCGTATCAATTTCAATTTACATAAATATATTCCCAAACAAAATGTCTTCAGTCCAAAAAATATTTACATCATGAAATTAGGTACGAGCACAAGTTTTGCAAATTTCTTGGACTTATTATTTGTCGCTTTCTTTATTTCTCTTTATTCTGATTTGTTTTAGTTTTAATTCATTTACAGCTGTGTTTTATTTTATATCTGCTTTAGGTATTGATTTGGGAAGTATTTGGTAAACAGATTTTACCCTTCATTGTCCTCCTTGGCCTGCTTAGATTTATACAGGATTACACACGGAGTAAGAATACAGTGTGTCACCACCCTATCTAATCCCATGGGTGTCGTAAAAACTGACTTAGGGACTATCTGTGAATATTATCTTTACGTAAGAAAAAGAGGGAAAACTTAAAACTAAACCCTATACCAATCCGTTTGGCCAGCGTGGTATTAGTAGGCCAAGTATCCCTCCGTCGCTGGAGGAGGCCCGTCCCTGCAGTGGGACATTAATGGGCTGATATGATGATGAAGCAGATTCATACTGGATTGGGTATAAGTTTTCCTTCTCTGGTTGTTAAATCTCCCTTAGTCGATTTTAAAGATGCGCTTTGCAGAATTTTTTTGAGAGATTGTACTATTTTTTCCTCATACTAACAAATAAATCTATGCACTATAAATAAAGACAATCGTGGTGCTTTATCTAATTTTATGGTACAGTACTTAATATTTTAAAATTTTGTCACAAGTTTTTAACATATAGGTATCGTTGTATTTTTCGATGATGAAGTGCCGCCATAGCGCAGGAAAAATCCACAATGGAGTAGCTAAAAATGTTTACAACACATTCCGTAAGCATCGTAAAAGTTATTTAAAAAGTAGTTAGTCTGAATTTACGCATATTGAAGGATCGTGAGAAAGAGAACTTTTTTTAAAAAGCCTATATACGTAGGCTAAATTTATTTAATGTTACGAAAGATAAATAGAAAAAGAGAGAGATGGAAACAAAACTAGAGGTATCTTTAAGCTTTCTGAGGACCTCTATGGCGTAGTGGTTATACGAGTATAACATGACTGCTACGCAGAGGTCTCTGGTTCGATTCCCGCTCAATACAAATCTTTGTGTGCATGAACATGATTGTTTGCATTGGTCGGAGTGTTTCCATGTATAATTATGACTGTATGTATTTACAAAAGTATTTAAGTATGTTTATCCGCTCTAGTACCCATAGTATAAGCTCTGCTTAGTTTGGGACTAGTTGACGTTGTGTGAATGTGATATAAATGAGGATTTTATTTATATTTTTTATTTCATATGGATACAACAACATTAAAATCAAAAGAACATAAATAATTAAATCTTTATGGGTCTCTGGTTATTAATAGGATCGTTCCCTTAATTTGTTATGCGCGAGGTTAATGGGTAAAGGAAACGCTTCCTGTAAGGAAAGGTGTTAAACTGACCGCATGGCGTTTGAATGATGAATGTTTTATGCATTCTGACATAACTGTTTCAAGTATAACTGTTGTTTTGAGAACTATTTCAAACGTTTACCTTTTTTTTGTGGGAAACGGTCAATGTTCCCACTAAAAAATATAAGAAAAAAAAAAACTTAATGCGAGCATTTGTGTGTTGAGAAATTAAATCAGTGTAGCCTTTTTTATGTGAATATATTAATGAAATTGCAGTTTTGTATGAAGATTTTATCAGAAGTTAGACTTTTCGTACTAACGTTTTCTTAGATAATTTAATATTTATTTATCATAATAGAATAAAGATTGGTATAAGTAATGGCGTTCATTTAAGCTAACTTTTGTGTAAAAAAATAGACAAAGTAAGTATCATTGAAGAAGTTACAATTAAACAAATGAGAAAATCCGCTGTTTTAAATTGGACCCATGTTCATAGGCTTATTAATAATAAAAACAATCATTATTTTTATTTATAATCTATTGTTAGATGTTGGTAATATCCTATATTTCCTAAATAACAAAAAATATTTAAACAATAATATATGTTTCCGTTCCATTCCATTCCTATGTTTTAAAAGAATATAGAGTCTGCGGTATTAGTTCAGAACCAAATATTTTTATGTACAGTATTTGAATATAAGTACAGTATATTGTATATACAAATACATACCTATTATGTTCTGAACTAGAACAATAATATTACCTATGCAATATTATTGGATATCTAGATAAATCAAGCTCTACCTAATTTGGGACCAGATGACGTTATGTTCACCCGAACTACACAATCTGTTGTGTGTTTGTACTGTATACATATGTGAATTAATATTCAGTACAATAATACTACGGGTACATATCTAAATACCTAAAATTAAACCACCTAACATTAAAATACCTAAAATTAAAATACCTAATGGTTGTTTCATCTAAACTCAAAATACCATAAGTTTGAAATACAAAAATAATCATAATACCTAAAATTAAAATACTTCACTTCAAAACACCTCAGTTCAAAATACCTAAAATTGAAATACCTAATGGAAAATAAAAATCACGAAGGCTAATAAGCCTTTTAACCTAACCTGTCCGAGTCGGGGTACTCTGAGTATACATACCAAGTGACCTTTTTTAGGCATTAGGTATTTTGAATTTAGATATTTTAAACATTCGTTATTTTGAATTTAGGTGTTTTAAACATTAGCTATTTTGAATTTAGGTATTTCTTATGAAGGTGTTATAAGCTAAGGTATTTTAACTTTAGGTATTTTCAACGGAAGTATTTTGATGTTAGGTGTTTTAATTTTAGGTATTTAGATGTGCTCCCTAATACTACTAACACAAAGCTAGAAATTATTATAAAGTATATTAGCTATAGACTACATTAACATGTAGTACAGAAAAAGCACTCTCACTAATGGCCTACGCAGACCGGGACGGCATGGCAAGGGATTTTAATTTTTACTAATGGAAATTCAACCGTACTGTTACAGAAATACGACATAAATTGCTATGTTTTAAAATGATGCCGTGGCATTGAAAGGGATTTTATCGCACGGCATTTTTCATTTTTCATAGTAAAAATTAAAATTTTATTATTAAAAAATAATATTATTAGTAAAAAATAATATAAATAGACGGCAAGGCAAGGGGCCTTGCCGTCCCGGTCTGCGTAGGCCTTAAGGATGAACCTGTAATATACAGCTATTTCTGGGATGTTTATCATCGAAGTTACTTTATGTTTAACATACACAAGGAACATCGTCTTAGAGATATATTCAAATCAACTTAATCAACAACTTACTACTTAACTCGCTACTGTACTTGTCGATGTGTAAATCGGGCTTTAGGAACAATTTACATAGGATTGGACATTATTAAGCAGGTTGTTAAATAAAAATATAAAAAAAAAACTGTTATATTATTATGCTTCTCATAACTGAAGCAAAGCTATTTCTTATTGAAGGATGTACATTCAATAACATACATGACTTGTTTAGGTTACGCTTGGCGAAGCGAAACTTAGAATAAAAAGATTCTCTTTGAAAACTCAAATATCTGAAAAATAGTATCCTTTGAGTAATAACTACTAACATTTCGTATAAAAGTAGCAAATCTAATATTATGTTCTTTCATAGATATTTACTCTGAGATTAGGACACATTAGGTACAATATTTATGACAAAAGTCTTATAAAATGGGGCAGCGACATACGTTGAAATCGAGATGGGCAAGTCTACTATACTATTTACTAAATCGTTTATTTACTCAATAGCAAATCCTTGATCGTCTCTTTATTTTTTTGGTTAAGTTAGTTGTATAGTTTTATTCAGTACAGGTGCATTTATTTATACTTAAGATAGGATAAAAAAGATAAGAAAAAAAACTAGTGTAGGTAAGCTTTTTTAATATCTTATTCTTATTATTTTTTTTTCTTATAAAAAAAGACAACTCCTGCACTAGGGATCATGCCCTGTCTCGCGGGGACCTTTTACAAACACCAATTAACGGACACAAAGAACACCCAGACCAGGACAATAATTTGTGGATCTCACAAATTATTGTCCTGCGTGGGAATCGAACCAGCAACCTCTCACGGCAGCCGCTTGCGCTTGCGTTACATCATATCGTTAGCTTTATTTTAGTAACGGATCAACCATTCGAAAAACAAATAAAAAATGCACCCCACTATCTTTGACAAGACTCGTTCTAATAGGTTTTATGAAGAAAATATTTAAATGGTCATTACTCCATAACGCATTGGTAGTTTTTCATGTTTATTTTGTTCCAGCTCAAAAAAGTTATGACCTATCTTGTGTTAAAAAATAATGCGCCATTTTCTTAAACAACCTTTATAATTCAATAAACACAAGAATTATTATGTAAAATTATGATCTTACTTAATAATTAATAAAATATGTATTTGGTTTACTGTTGATTGAAGTAATGTTTTTTGGCAAAGCATTTGTCTTAATAAATTAAGTAGTCTGGATTATAATGTATCTAGGTCTCTGTCTAGAAACACTTTCTTTTTAGAACAATGTCGTTTAGATAAATATGTCGACTTACTTGAATACTTGATTTTATTACTATTTTTGGCTTGCCATCCGCTCTTTATTTTATATCTATCGAAAGTGGAACAGAAAATTAAAATACGTCTCTATTGTATTATAGAGTTATTACAAAATATGTTTTTTTTTAGATTAACCCAAAAGTCTTTGTAGTAAAAAGTAGTTTGCTCTTACGACAACTTTTGAATAAAATAATAAGCTGAGCTATGAACCCGTGATAGGCAAGTCAATTTTTCTTAAGCAAAACGTCGGTCGTGTCGATTACGTTTAATGTACTTATAGTTATGTTGTTTTTTAGGGTTCCGTAGCCAAATGGCAAAAAACGGAACTCTTTTATATTCATCATGTCTGTCTGTCCGTCCGTATGTCACAGACATTTTTTTTACTAATAATTACTATAGATATCGCGTTATCATCTGAGTATTAAAGCCATATAATTTCTCTATATCTTTCCTGTTTGCTGTTACGAGTCTTCTATTCTTACATAATATCTTCTATCTCTTTTTGGAATACTCAGTTGATAAAGTGTTTTCTATAATGCTGCTAATGACATTGACTAGAATTATTACTTTTGTTCCAGGTACGTATGTTTGTATAATATACTTGGCTGATTGATGGCAGTTTTTTTCCGTAATAAAAAGGGAGGTAAGTTTCAACACAAACTTTTAAACAATTGCGTTACTTGCTATGATTAAATCTTAGAAAGCTACTTCCAGTTACCTTGAGATGACGGCCAGTGTAATCTGCTTATGGTACTCAAGAGAAAATAGACCTAACAATAATTGTAGTTTATGCTAAACATTAGAGTAGGTAATTGGTATAAAAAAGGCAAAGTTGCAAAATTGTTTACCCATTTATTTCGTCAGTTTACCAACAACTCTAAAGTAAAATACTAGTTAGCTGAACTCAGTAATGAGAGCTCTTAAGCTCACAGTGCTTAGGCTAAAAAGCTTTTAATTTACTTACATTAGGAAACTAGACTCGCCAGACTCCTTCCTAAAAGTGTTAATTAATTAGCTACTTTAGTTATTCAAGAACTTAGTTCATAGTTGTTTGGTGAACGCTTACATAATTAAAGCAACTTACTATGGAATACTCACATCTTTTGACATATCATTTTATTGTTAATTTGGGTAATACTTTGCTTTTAGAAATGATTCAAATTTAAACCAAAATTTTAAGATAAATGGCTTCTATCAGCCGACATGACCTTAGCAGATAGGTATAATACCTATATTATTTGCTCAAAAAGTAGTCTATACCTGACTACGAGTAAGACAACTAATACTCAGATACTATACTCTCCACTTGACGATCTGTGGCAATAGAAGAGATAAACTATCAATTTTACTCATCAAGAGATACTAGAACCATATTTTTTATAACAAAGTTAAGTTATAGGGTGGTACATAAGTGTAGGGGTCAAATGTCATCATAATATACTTAAAGACCTTATTCCTTTCAAGTTAATGCTAAATCTTGTATATTTTTTTCTGATAGACGAAGGTCAGGTTGCGGCAATAACGATAATATTTTACGACGCCGCGCCGCGCCGCGTTGTCATTCGCAACTACTTCTATTTTATGAGACATAGAATAGTTGTGGAGTTTGTTATTTTGTATTTATTATTCAATTAGCACGCGTCTAGTAAGTCATGATCTTTTGTTTACTGTTTTATGGTGGTTACGGGGTAATTCATAGCTATTCCCGTTGAATGACTCATGGAGTTTGATAGCAAAATGAAATTTGACGTATGTCTTTTTATAAAATCTATAAATATATATAAGTCCTTTCATTTCTTAGTTATTTTGTTAATTATTAACATAAATGATGACTATATAAACATCTTTCAAATCTTGTAACTTAAAATTACGTACAAAATAAATTAAATAATTTAAAATCTAAATTAAAGGTACAAACCACGTATTACCTATTGCTTAATAAATCAATTAAATCAAATCCCTTGACAGAACTAAAGACAAGATAAATATTCAGTCTCTCAATCAAATAAGTCAAAATGTTCGGTATCCGCGTTCATTATCTATATTTATGATAAACAAAATGTTTCATTCATCTTATATTTGTTTACACTCTAAACAATGTTATGATAGGTGTTAGGGCAGCAGACAGCAGTCGAAGCACGGCGATGTTACCAAAATATACTAATTCATTAGTTCAATAACTGTACTAAGTATTTATAGATTTTTTTCTTATGAATAATTGTATCGTGTATACTTATGAGTCATATCTTCTACTCATTGGCGACATTTACATAGTATAGTAATTAAGTTAAGTAATATAATTTGTTAAAGGTAATATTCTTTTTTTTTTATACAAAACACGACAATATATAATAACTTCAATCCGTTGTCATCATCTTGCCGGTTTGGCCAAATGCTTCTTCACACTGCGTTTGAAGGGTAATAAGGGTTTAATAAGGATACCTTAAAGTTACTAGTCCTTTACCAGTTCTTTAGGAGATTTCGGTTCTTAATATTTTCAAACTTCGCTTCATTATAATTTTTGCTGCATTCAATCCTTTCTTGGCCAATATTGTTATCAGAGCTTTACTTAGTACATGTGTAGCGGGTTGTATCTATTATTTTATATTATTTTGAGTCCATAGATGTATTTCCGACTTGAATATAATATGTTTTGTTCAACTAAGTACGTCTCTTATAATAATAATACTGATTCATACCTTATACTTGTACAGTTAAAAATTAAACACAAAATCCTTCCGAATAAGATATTTGATTGGCACACAAGGCATAAAAATTCTGGGCCTGTCTGCTTAAATTCTTGTAGCGGACAGCGGTGAGAGCGGTTTATAAAAATTCGGAACCCAAAAAAGATTTTTGTGAGATCTTTTATAATATATACCTTTTAACATTGGAATGTTCTTATTCGTAATTGATACAATAAATTTTATTTGATTCTGTTACTCTTAGAAACTTAGAACGTAAATAATTTTGTCACACTTCTTACTTTACTCAATGTCTAAAACAATAAAATTGTGTAGTCTTTTAGGTCAGGCGCGGATTTAGAATAAAATCTACGTATGAAATACGAATTTAGTAACTAATATTTTAATTATAAATCAGATTAAGAATCATAATAATTCTATTAAATATGAATACTATTAAAATGTAATTTCAAATTATAAAATTATTGCAGTATTTGACAAACTCAATCTTACTTAAATAAATTAAAATCTACATTATTATCTGATTTACAAAATATATTCATGAAAACCGAAAAGAGGTGTTTTTGCAACTTTGAAACAATCTCGAAGAAAGTCAAAATTTCATCGTAAATTTAATTTAATTAAAACTTAAAGAACATTCACCGTGCAACAAATAGTCATTAATCAAAATAATGAAATTTTAAAATACGTACCTGTTGAAATCTTAAGTTTAGAAAAAGTTTAATTTTCCTCGAATTTCGGATATTGAATAAATCTAGCTAACCCTCCCTTTGGGGAAGTTTGTTCAACTTAGTTTAAAAGAAGTGTTCTTGACAAGTTTGTCAGGAACAAGTACTATTCTAATTGACAATAAATACGAGTGAAATTTTATTTATCTGTTGGATTTTTGTTGAGAAATTTAATAAGAAGGATCTGTGTCATGGAAGCTTTTGTCATTAAGTACATCTTGTCCTTATTTGAATAAACATAATAAATAACCTTATTTTTCCACAATGGACAAAACTTAGAGACCAAGGCAGGGACCCCCTTTTCCTTCGAATATAAATTCAAGAGGCTTTACCAGCACTTGAGCGTTTTGACCTTGAGTTAAATCTTTTCACTGCTTTTCACTTTTTACGTATAGTGTGTATACCTATTTATTTTTTTATTTAAATAGAAATTGAATTTCCTTTTCTCTTCTCGAGTGTAGTTCCTGACTAAAAATATATTGTTTTAACTACAACTTATTGGTAGCAGGTGGTAAGCGCCTACTCGTAAGTACACATTTTTTTGGAATGATCAGTGTCATTTTAAAGCTTATTTCCACTGTTGTACTTGCATGAAGAAACTGAAAACCACGCAAAAGTTTCTATTAACTTGCTGCTAGTTCAGCAGATAAATACGCAAAAGCTTGGTCAGATATTCCTAGTTGCAAAATAACAATCAATTAAAATAGAGCCGCAGTAAATCCATTTCCCAAAATTAATAAAAACGCCGACCATAGCCACATTCTTGATTAACAAATATAAATAAGAAAAGTAGTTAGAAAGGACGAAGAAGAAGTAGAAAAACTGAAAGTAAGTAATGGCAAAATGGACATCCCTCCTATCTTATTTAAAATTGCATCATTACATAAACATTTACGAAAAATTATAGCCTTTGATATTATTCCGCAGGGTAACAAAAAACATGATTACAAAGAGGAAACATTCACCAAAATGACCAGATTACTGAAGCATAAGAATATATAGACCGTTTGTTATTAAGACATTTATTAGACAAAGATACACAATAAGTAAATGTCTTCGTAGACTGGCTGTAGGGCACGTTTTGTTGTCTACGAATATTACATTATGTTAATTGGTCTCTTACAAATGACATTACGCCGAAAGGAGGTGCTTTTTGATAGGTGTTTTTTTTCTAACAAAAACCAAGGATAACTTTGTTGTCCAATTCTCAAGACCACTTTTTCTCAGTAACACTTATGTTATCTCGTATTTAACGTTCGCAAGGAAATTAAAACAAGCAGGGTACTTTTCGTAACATTGGGTTACAAAAATACATAAAGTCATTAATATAGTTTTTAGAATAAAAACTATGGAAATTTTATTATACGAGTCTAACTCGTAGGTTTCCATTTTAAGAGTATTCCTTGTCTTTTATGATTATATTTATACACTTAAAAAATTAAACATAACAGAATATTATTTCTTCTCTTGAGTCTTCGTGGATAAAAGTGAGAGCCACAAAAAATATGACCTTTGCTTCTGTTATTTCCAAGTAAAATTAGTTAAATTCTGTTGTAAAATAAAACTTATTAACGTGAAAGCCTACCCACTTGAACGTTAACTGCGCGAATCGCTTTCGCGAGTCCAACGTTCAAGTGGCAACGCTCGCAGTTTTTTATGTGTTTATAAAAAACTGCGAGTTTTCCGTCTTGATAAAAACGGCTAACACGAGAAAATTACTGCATCAATTTGAAAATGAAAAACATCGTCGTGTTCGTTAAAGTATAGGGAATAAACTTAAATTAAAATACATTAACCTTATGAATATCTAAATACAATGAATAGTTGATAAACCTGAGAAATTGCGAAAAATTGTTGACATTTTCCGCGATTTTCCGGGAATTATATTATTTGTGAATAAAAATTAGCACTGCCGTGTCATGACAAAACACTGCATCTAAATACACACGAATTTTGAGAATTCATGATTTTTCTGTTTCTTGAAAAATACGTCATAACATCTTTAATATAAGTTCGTTTTCTTTGAATGTTGGATATGTTTACCATTATAACTGTTTCTTGCTAGCCATATAATAAAAAAGGAAATATTGTATTATTTCAGTCATTTAGACCTAGAAACGTGTTCTGTCGAAACCTATAAAGACCCTGAAAGAAAACTAATAGTTACTACAAAACACTGTATAAATAGTTGCAGTGTTATGTCATAACAAATATTGTTCGGCAAATATATGACTATCCAGGATAATCATATATTTGGTGAACGATATAATATAATGTTTCTTTATATGACAGCTATTCTAACAGAAAAGTATATAGAATAATTATTATTCTATATATTTCTGTTAGAATAGCTTTCAAAAAATAAAAAATATATTACCTATATATATACCTATATTATTATTGTCTATTTTATATTTCTAATTAAATTATATGGAAAGTAAAACAAAGAAATTTATTAAAACTTTCCTTTATTGTGCTCTTAACAAAATACCACACACATATTATAGACATATCATAGCATACACATTTAAAAATCGACGTCTTGGTCAGAAGATAAATCAGGGACATCAGATACTATTAATTCTTCAAAAAACTTTCTACGTGACATAGGCATGTACTGGCATAAATTGAGGAGTTCTCTTTTCTTTATTTCACACACTCCTCGTGGATTGTCTTGTTTTTTAATGTTATTCAATAGACTTGTATTACTATTCAGCAAATTTCTCATCCTGTTTTCCGATTTCTTTTTTAAAAACTTAATTTCCGTAAAATTTTCGTCATCATTATAACTTACTTTAGCAAATAGTGACAGACAACCTCTTTCAAATTTAACTATTTTGAATTTTTGTATATTCATACCATCAGGGTATTTAAGTTTACTTTCATTTTCGAATAAAAACATATCTTCATGAGTCAAAACTAAAGTATCGATGTTTTTTCTCGAATTTTTAATTTGTTGAACATAATCTTGAAAATCATATATTTGACCTGTTCTATTAAACTTATTAGTTATGCTAGCATGGACTTGATCGGCAGCCATATATGTATGGCCCGGTTCGAGGTATTCAATATTAATAGATTCAATAGAAGTAGATGGATCGTTTACCAGTTGAACCAAAGCGGAGAAGAAAAACTTGTTTTTATTTTGGGCATTGCAGTTGTCTACAAAAAAATAAAGATGTTTCAGATCTCTGCAAAATTTCTGTATAAAATTAACATAGGCACTGGCTATGTTGAAAGCTTTTCGGCCGCTTTCACCTTCATGCCATAAAACACATATAGCTTGTTTGTCTTTGCCCGGCTGCGCAAAAGTCTCATTAAATAATACCAATTTTCTGGAAAAATAGTATTCCTTCGCAATCAATAAAGGCATGCAAATAACTTTTTGCATATCAGCAGTGAACAATGCCTTGTCGTTATCATTTGTGCATAAATCTTCTACCTCCTTCATATGTTGGCGAGACTTGTTCTTATTTTGAATGTGTTCGGGAAAATAACTACATACATCACAATCACAAATGTTGCAATCATGAGCATTTGAATCAGGGTGACTCGATTTATGCTTGTTGCAAATATCGCAGCCATCTTGAGATGGTTCGGCTGTGGATAAGTTCATTTTTTTACATACGTTAATAAAATAAGTCCAAGAACATTTTCGCACATCATTATCAACGCAGTATTTCAAATAATCTTCATGAATTTTGGTAAATGTTATAGCTGTAGGTAAATATCGTCGGTTAGGTGCATGTTTTAAATTGTAATGTGATTGTAATGGTTTATATTCCTCAATAAATTTAATAAGATTACTTTCGTAACCTTCTGGAAAGGCGTGGCTTGGTGTATGATGTCCTCTAAGGTCGGGTGCTGCCATAACTGATGGGTTTTTATTATTAGTTGCATAGTTCGCTCTTAAAACAGATTGTACAACCTCATCATTAGTATATCCAATGGTTGCCAAAAAAATTTTTTTACATGTAACAGTATCGCTTAATTTCCATATTAAAGTGTTATGTCTGCGAGAGTTCTTTACAGTGTTTACTTTAGATACAATTTTTGTTACCTGTCTTGAAATAAAATCACGACGTCTTTGCCGATCCATACTCCAGAAATCTTCCCATAAAGATTCTCTAGCACCTTCGTCAATTTTTTCGATACATTTCAGTTTGCAGTTACATGGTGGTAATAAAGGATGTTTCTCTCTTTGCTGTTTTATAAGTTCATTGGGATCTCGTTCTTTTTTCTTCTTTTTAGGTGCTGGTAAGGATGTTGGTAACGCTTCATCTGAACAGAATGTTGATGCCACAATATTATCTGGTAGGGATGTTGATGGCACTTCATCTGAATAGGATATTGATGGCACTTCATCTGAATAGGATATTGATGGTACTTTATCTGAATAGGATGTTGGCGGCACTACATCTGAACAGGATGTTAAAGACGCTACACCTGATAGAGAAGTTGATGCTATTTCATCTTGCACTAATTGTGATAAATTTGAAGTTGAAGGTACCACGGATAACTCTGTATACAAACGTGGCGTAGAACGACTAGAGTATTCCATTTCGTCGGTTACAGCATGTATGTGAATAGGAGCCGGTAATGTAGCTATATCCATGTCTATTATATCTGTCGTAATTATTGCAGAGTCAATATTTTTATTAGTCAAAACAGTAGTACCTTGAAAGTGTGGATCAACTTCCATATTTGTTGTAATAATCTCTGTAGTGGATGTTGCGGGTAGTTCACAATATACTTCAGAAGAGATTGCCAAAGAAGTTAATAAAGTTTTAGTACTTAGTAGCTGTGTGTTATCAAATGGCATATTAGTAACATTACATTCTTCATCTTGAGATTCAAGGGTTTGTTGGTGGTTATGGGTCCCAAGTAGAATTGAATCTGCAGCTATAATATCGGTCGGCAAACTTAAATCTTCATGATGGTCACTAGTCTCAGGTCTTCTAAAAGAATCGTTTAGGTTTGCAAATAGTACTGTTGAATTTAAATGACACTTTTGATGTTTTTGTTGTGTTAAATTGAATATTAACTTATTACGTTCTTTACTCATATTGTTAGGTAATTATTTTTAATTTACAATACAAAAATATTACACATGTGTATCGAATGCAATCTATTAATAGAATAAACAAATCATAACAAAAACAGCTACTCCCTAAGAAGGCGGGATTGTTACGACAAAACACTGTATAATGTAAGTAGCGGGCGACTAAAAGCGTGACGAAACACTGTATCTATTAGTACAGTTTTTAGTCAAAACTAATCCTTATACTTTTAGGGATACAGTGCTTACTGCTAGTGGTTTTTTCAGTGTTTTTAAGACGTAATAAAAATTTTTGAATGCCAGGTAGTGTAAGCGAGTGTGAAAAAATCATTTTTTCGTGTTATCACAAAACTCTGTATCTATAGGTACAGTGTATTGTCATGACACGGCAGAGCAACCCAAATTGATGATTTTATTTTTAAAATATAATTAACTATATTACTTTTAAAATAAAATAAATATATTAGTAATTCTAAAGGTTAAAGTATTTTAAATTATTTTTGAAATAAATACCTTTTTTAGCTGACTCGGCCATCTCGGCGTTTTGTAGTGCATACCATATTTTTGTTTAGACAATAAGAACATAAAAATAAGAACGTAGTAGGTTTGTTTTTTAAATTTAATTATTGTTTATTAGTTTATCTTCTAGAATTAAACGATTTCAATAAACTTTAAACGATTTCAATAAACTTTTATTGAGGAAAGCGTAATTAAACCGCCATTATTGTTAAACTCAAGGCCAAGTTTTAGTCTTTGACTTTTCTTTTATTAAATTTTAAAAGTTACTCAACTTTTATAACATAATATTACGACCATTAGAAAGCACACATTTTCTAGAAAATTGTAATATTTACACTTCCAACAATATTTAATTAATCAAATGTATTTAACACATAAATAAACAGTAAATTTCATACAAGGACATACGAAATGAAGCAAACTTCTGTTTGATATTGCGACCACAGATTATTTTTTACAGCTGTTTATTTTGGTGTAATCCGTTCTAAAACTATCGACAATTGTCCCACAGACTTTTTTAAACGTAGATTTTAAGCGGTAGAATCATGTTTTTTTTAAATATCGCGCGTTGCAGAACGAATTTTTTTTTGGTACTTTTATACCATATGACGTAAGTCCCGCCATTTTGTCAGTGGATAAATCATACCAATTGACGTTCAAGTGGCTACGTACCTAAGAGATATCCATTTATCTAGCTTGTTCTCTAGAAAGCAAATTTTGTTGCCAATTTACGCCGGCCCATTAGTCTGCTTGCTATGGGAATACAAAAAACGAAATAACTGAACAAAAATTTTGTAATATCCTTTTTTTTTTATTTTGGTTTTGTTTCTTTACAGTGTTTAAAATTTATTATATTTAGTTAACATTTTTATTAATATTTATTTTAAAACTTTAACAATTTCATCTGAAACTTTTTAATATAAGGTTTTACTTTAATGTTGAAACAAAAGAAATGTGATATTTTATCTTAGTCCAAAAGGTAAAACTTGTATTTTATTATTTGACAATGATGTATATCTTTACAAAACTTTTCTTTGTAAAGATTACTACTGTTAGGAACCCTAAAGGCCAAAGTAGCATCGTCGTTTGCGGTTTCGCGTAATCTTACAAAAATGAAATTGCCACTTTCGGACTTAAAATTTTTTTTATGTTTTCCTTATTTCTCCATGAATAACATTATGTATAAGTATACATACTTTAGATGATCTGCGGCGCAATGATTACAAAGTTTGCCTGCTTTTTTAGTTGATACAATTTATATACCGCTTAATTTAGCTAAATGCTTGTGTGCACTTTTGTATTCATTGAAGAACTCCTTCGTCTTTTTTGATTTTGCTTATAAGGTACTTAAAAGTCAGTACCTTAAACAAAGAAGGAAACCATAACACAAAAACCTACCTTTAAGTACCAATACGCCTGGCCTGCTAGGAATATTAAGACCTAGTTTCTTCGTTTCATAGTACTTAGAGGATTCTCCGTGTGGTGACGAAGTAAAAATACAATATGTCACCACCCCTATCTACTATCCGTCAATATTATCTTTACGAAATAAAAAGAAGGAAAACTTGAAATTAAACCCTATACAATCCGCCTGGCCAGCGTGGTATTAGTAGGCCAAGTATCCTTCCGTCACGGGAGGACGCCCGTCCCTGCAGTGGGACATAATAAATCCTGTCAAACATATTAGTATTAATCCTACTTCCTACTAATATTATAAATACGAAAGTTTGTGAGGATGTATGGTCAGATGTTTGCTATTCTTTCACGCAAAAATTACTGAACGGATTTTGATGAAATTTGGAATAAAGGTAGTTTAGGGTGTAGAATAACATTAAAGCTGCGTATATAACGCTGTGTATATAAATGCGTATAATTAAGGCTTACATAAATAAATATAACTTGGGTAAAGCCACGGGCATCATCATAGTACTGTAATAAATCCTATCAAACATGTTAGTATTAATGTTTTTATATTTAGTTATGAATGAATGAATGAATGATGAATGAATGAATGAATGATGAATGAATGAATGAATGAATGATGAATGAATGAATGAATGATTTGATTTATTTATCAATTCATGATAATTTCATGATGTAGTATGATTACAATTTGTAACACAACATTATTATGAGAAAATGCAGACATAGGTACTTAAGCTCACTCTTCAACGAGAGAACTAGCGGCGGTCAAGTAATCCTTTTAGAACAAAAGGTGTCACAATATAATTAAATAGTTTATAAACCAGGGATAAACAATGGCATACGATAGTTTTACTTATCTCATTGTTGGTGTGCTTATGTAGGATGGTTCCAATATAATAGGTCTTTACCTATGAAATATCCGTTTTATTCATGCGCAGTCTTTAGACTCTATATTCTTTTAAAACATATATTGTTTAAATAATTTTTGTCATTTAGAAAATATAGTATATTACCAACATCTAACAAAAAAATATAAACAAAAATAATTATTATTTGTATTAAGACTGTGAACATTGGTCCAATTTAAAACAGCGGATTTTCCCATTTGTTTAATTGTAACTTCTTACCAGATACTTTTTTTTCTGTGATTAAAACACTATAGTTAGCTAAAATGTTACATATACCAAACTTCATTCTAATAAGTATGTATAATAAATATTGAAAAATCTAAGAAAACGTTAGTATGAAAAATCTAACTTCTGATAAAATCTTCATACAAAACGGCAATTAATAAAGGTAAAGACCTAATATTTGCGAATTTGAAGATAGGATAGAATTGCTATCTATGTACAATAATGTACATGACTGCTTCGGAGGAGTTTTGGATTCGATTTCCATTCTGTATTGAGTCAACCTTTACGTACATGGACATGAATGTTGGTTGTGGTCTGGTATTTTGCTACGTATAATAATTTGTATTTGTATGTATTTAGAAAAAAAACAGTATTGTAACATAAAGCGTTGTGTATCTGAAACTGATTTTACATTTTTTTCAATATTTTATTTAAGTACCTGTTACCCTACATATTTTATTCAATAATATTATTCCTTACATATTCATAAAAAAGGGTGAATTACTGATTTTCAAATTACTGAACCTAGAATAACATTACCACGAAATGGTTTTTTTTATGACTCTCATACTGATTTCCGAATTACTGAACCCAGAATAACGTTACCACGAAAACATGCAATCACGAATAACGTTACCACGAAAACATGCAATCACGAATAACGTTACCACGAAAATATGTGAACACGAATATTTGTTTTGACATCTTTACACACATTGTCGAAAGATTAGGTTAGGTTAGAGCGATGACAATCCAATGAAAATTCGTGATTGCAGGTTTTCGTGGTAACGTTATTCGTGATTGCATGTTTTCGTGGTAACGTTATTCTGGGTTCAGTAATTCGGAAATCAGTATGAGAGTCATAAAAAAAACCATTTACTCCTAAACTAGAGCAACATTACCATAGCCTATAAACTTAAAAACCACGAGAGGTACAGCGCATTGCCGAATTAAAATTACTATCCTAAAGTAAGAGCCTCGATTCCGTTTAACCCTTAATAGGGCAAAGGGAACTATATTACCACCTCATTAGCAACTCTAACGACCTTGTAATAAAGGTCAAAAACAATGAAAAAACTAAGTTACTTGTGCCCGTTTAAGGTTTAAACAAAATCAACTTTAAATATTTCAAAGACGTTCAAAGCTGAAACATTTCAAAACTGATTGGTTTAAGTTTAAAATAATCAAATAAATAGAGATACCTTTTCATTTCTTTAACAAAATCAATTTACTGTATCGTCTTTAACGACTACGAGTATAATCCTTGTAGACACAATAAAAAAAAATACAAGTAAATCTTCTCGTCTGGATACTTGAGTTGAGCGAATTTTTACATTTAAATTCACTGAGTAAACGTCTTCATTTAAACCCAGCTTCGTGTAGTTCAAAATAAAAACAAAATAAAGGTAGCTTGTATTATGGGTGCAGGAATTTTATTTTAAAATTGTAGAAACGACTTTATTAAAGGTATTTGAGAGAATGGGATTTTTTTAAAAGGTTTCACGTTATACTATTACATTTTTAAATTTGCTGCATAATATCTTAAAATGATGCCGTGGCATTGAAAGGGATTTTATCGCACGGCATTTTTCATTTTAAAGCATAGCAATTTATGTCGTATTACTGTAACAGTACGGTTGAATTTCCATTAGTAAAAATTAAAATCCCTTGCCATGCCGTCCCGGTCTGCGTAGGCCTTTACAGTTCCTTAAATTATTACATTGTCACCTGCAAAAACTAGACTTACTAATGCAACGTCAATGTTGTACGACACCATTGGGATGAACTGTTGTGTCTAGACTTTTTTAATCCGTCACTAAAATTACAAAAACGTTAAAATATTTTAAAAACATTTCTCTAAAATGACATCTTACATAATTATAGCCTTAAGGAAGAGCCTGTAACGAGGAAATACTTTAATTTTAATCATCAGTTATTTATTTATATTAATACACGTACTCACCTAGTCTCTGCCTAATAAGGCTACGACTAGGTAATGTCTGGAATAAGACACGAGCTTATGTTTAAACAACGGTAAATATATTTTAAAAACTTATCCCTAAAAGACATCTTTTAACGAAACATAATATAACATAAAATATAAGGCTCAGTAAAGTACAGCATATTTAAAACAATGTGCTAAGTACTTGTAAATACAGGTAATTAGTAGCCGCAACAGGTAAACTGGATGCCGACCCTAATTCTCTGGTAAAGGTATGTTGTAATGAACTCAGTATTATATACGTAATACTAACGTTAACCTATATTATGTTTCAACGAGTTTGATACGTTTATTAATAAGTAGGAAGAGTCTGTGACTCAGATCATGTACACGTGGAAATAATTTGAAATTACTTTCATTTTAATAATTTGTTGTTTATCTATATTGGGAATAAAGCGTGAATTTCTCAATGTATGTATTTACACCTACCAAAACAAGTAGTCGGTAATGTCGGTAAGGGACTCTCTAAAATTACTTACAGGAACGTTAGTAGTACGGCAAGTGCTTAGCACTTGTAACCGAACGTCGACGGTCAGTTATGAAAATATTTATTGTCGTAGCCGCAGCAAAGCAGATTTGTCAGTAGACTCTTTATTTAATATTTACTGATTTAAAAAACCCAATAGAGCCATAAAATAGTAATAAAAATACAAACATTCACACCACCACATCTATTTCTAAGCTATGCAGAGCAAACATACTTAAATATAATACATAATAATAATATGTTGTAACACAAATGCATATAAAACATCAAACATTATACTATATGGGTACTAATGGGTAATTAAACCCATTTTAAGCATTAAACGCTTTTAAAAGACAAAACCAAACAGTTTATTAAACTTTAATATAACAGAACAAAATTTTAATCATTTTATAAGTCCTGTTTCTAAAACTTCTTAAGCCCAGACTAACCTTTGTCGCGAACAATTTTCATTAATCGAACTATAAACGAATTTACCTCAAAGAACTTATAGTTCATAAACCATTTTATGATCATAATATTCTTCTTAACCCTTATTAAATATGGTAATTATATAACTTTACTGCTTAACTATAATTAAAACTTTATTTCTTAACCTATTTTAGTATTATAGTCGTACTTAAAACCTATGTTTAAATGACTCTTAAGTTTATTTTGTAATAACTTTAGAAACAAACACGTGGTGAGTAATTCGTTGGTCACAGTTAAACTTTCGCTTTGGTCTCACACGAAGTTCAACGAATCCTGCTAATATTATAACCGTGAAATTTTGTAAGTATGTATGTTTGTTACTCTTTCACGTCAAAACTACTGAATGGATTTTGATGAAATTTAACAGTAACATAGCTTATACATCAGACATAGACTACAATTCATAAAGATCTCGACCTCGCTAGCGCTAAATTCGCGGTAGCACTATTCCCATTTCCTGGACACAGAAGAAAAAAAAAAAGAAAAAGTAGCCTATGTTACTCTCCATCCCTTCAACTTCCCCTTAAAAAATCAAGTGAATTCGTCGCTCCGTTTTGCAGTAAAAGAAAGACAAACAGACACACTTTCCTATTTATAATATTAGTATGGCTTGTATTTATAATACAAGCTACTTAATCGAAATACTTATCCTGCCCTGACGAAGTCGCGGCACCCTAGTAGGCAATAAAAGGAAACAAAAATAAAGCAGAGTACAGACAGTCGGGAGTCAAATAAAAGGAATACAAACACACATGTACAAGCGATGCATGATCTCAAAGTGAACGGCGGGCGGTTGAAATAGAATTTGTTTTGGACTTATCATATTTTACTTTGTTCAGTTAAATGAAAATGTTAACTGATTTTTAAAACCCTTGTTGGTTGGTAAATTAAATACTATGGTATTATGAAAAATAAAATCTTTACTTTTAGCCGGCCTTAGATTATCTTATACCGTTCTATACCATGGGGGGCGTAAGAGGGAACCGGGACTCTGGAGACCATTTATCAGCTTTTTATTTTAGGCGGTAAACTAAATGACCGCCTTAGAAATAACCACTCTATACTAGAGCAAATAATCCCGCAAATGGTTTTTACTTGTATTTCGTTTGAGGTCAGACCGGCAAAGTTATGGTGATAGATAATCCATTGCTCAATCTGGACTGTACTCGTGCTTACATTTTGTTATAATACATAATTTTACATAGTTTAATATTTCTGGTTTTTTTTTAAATTTATAAAAGAAGTAAAAGAATCATCAATTAATAGATAATAGAATCGTCAATTAAAACGAAGCAAATCAGGTTTGATTGGATCGTAGTATATTTATGGCGCTTAGCCATCTCTGCTTGTGCCTACCCCTATGGGAATAAGCTGTGAATTTTTATTTATTTATTTAACTGTATGTCACTTGCGACAATGGCCTTGAACTGTATAGAGTATAATAAAAGTAACATTAACAAAGAAACTACATATAAAATTTTATTTATGATCTAACTTGTCCTAAATGTAAAGTTTTCATTGCTTACTCTTAATCACTAACAAATATTATAAAAAATAAATAACAACTAATTTCGTAGATAACTAGAACTAGACTTAATAAGAACTTAGACTATCCTTGGCCTACTAATTCAAATTAGGCTAGACTACTTGATATAGGTTTTTGTGTCAACTTTCTTTTTTTAAAAGATAATGGTGGTTATGTAAATGGCACTTAATTTCGCCGAAATACACCTAAAGCATAAGATGTAAAAAAATATTCAATAACTCAAGTAAAAAAAATAAAACTTATGTTAAACATTCACAGGCTCGTATTACAGACCTGTACTTAATACTTCAGCATTACTTAATGTCAGTTTTAACAAAACTAACTGTGAGTGTGGAGGTCGCGGTGACATAACAGCACCACGCCTCCAACTAAAAGGGGAGTATCCTCTAACCAGGCGAGGGTGATCGTGCCTGGCGGGCCAACTGCCCAACGGTTGTTCGTTGGACGTTGTATATTATGCGGAATCGCTGTGTGAATTTTGATATCGGGATTCAGGACATAGTGACAACATCTGTTGATAGTGGGGGGTACTGAGGCAGTGTAGGTGTTCTCTTGAGTAAGTCGCTAGATGACGCTACAGTCAGAATAATTTTTTAAATTCATGATTTAATTTTCATAATAATACAACAAATTGTTAAAGTTTTCTTTACAAGTTTATCTATGAATCTACCATGATGAGATCTGAACATAAAACAAATAAATCGTACAAGGTTCAACACGGTACGATAAGGCTAACTGTTTCACGCCATGAAACCTCCTTCTAACCAGGTCAATATGTATATTAAAATGTCTCCTTGTCTTAGTCACGAAAGTGTTAATTAAAACTGACGATGTTAAAAAGATAACCCACTTTATTTCACATTATTATAAAGGACATCAGTTTGAGACTGAAACCTTGACTTAATTAGTCTAAAGAGGGCGAATAGTGGCGAAGCAATAAACAAACAACGCAATTTTCCGCCATTTTGCATTGCCAGACGAGTGGTTAAGAAATTAAGACCTACATTTGTATTATCCAGAATCTCGCTTAAGTAGTTACAAGACACACTTTGACCTATTTGTTTTACGGTCCTAAAATATATTGTTAAAAATATGACAAATTATCATAATATTTAAAGTCAACATGTCGGTATTAATTTAAGTAAAGTAACACTTTTGGACTCCCCGAACGATAATGTATAACAAACTACCAGCACTTGCCTTTAAACGTCTTTAGAGCTTTGAAAATAATATGGCAAAGAAACTCAATATACTCCAAATTATCACATTTATACTGTGTTACAATTTATTATTTATTTACCTACTTATTTTATGGTGCAAGCTAAGAATAAAGGATTAAGTATAACATAATTAATTGTGGCAATATTTGACGGAAGCCTTTGTCCAGCAGTGAACATCAATTGGCTGATATGCTGATGATGATGAATAAGCATAGTTGTGTGTGAAAATAAAATTAAACAAACAAAATTAGACAATTATTGTCTGATCCTATAAGCTTTCTTATAATCCCCCTTTTTAATTACAAAGCGCTGATTTTAATTATATTGTAGGTGGAAGGCAGCAGTGATAAAACAAGAATTCACTCCGTGCCTCCCTACCCAATATATGTCAGACATTTGTCTTTCATTTGGAAGATAATGGAGGCTATTCTCTGCAATAACACCTGTTTTTCATCCCTTTGTAGGTTGAATAACAGTAACATTGTTGTGTGAGTTGAATATACGGGCACATTGTGTACTCTCAGACATTTCCTTGTTGCTATATTGTTTGTTATTATAAGGAAGATAAATAAGAGTTTGTATAGAAAGGAAAGTAATATAAATATTGTGAAATTATTAGATAAAATCATGATAGGAAATGAATGGAGGTGGAAGTAGTGATTGTAAAAAGGTTACGGTGATTTTTTTTTTAATGAATTGCAATAAAAGAGGTCTATGTCTTATGGTATAGACAGACTTAAAAAAAAAATATATACCAACCAGGCGAATTCCTTATCATAATGGCATCCAGGCAAAATCTTATCTGTCATTATTTTTTATTTCCCACCTCTAAACTGTCATAGATGGCGAATCATTATACTCTACAGTGGAATTTATGGACTTTTAATTAATTTTAAGCACATGTTTGCATGTAGGAATCCTTATATTTACCGCAATGTCTTGAAAATGTATTTATTCTTCTTTCCTTGTTATTAACTTACGTCGCTATGCTTACTTTCATAGCAGCGGCCAACACATTTTTACACTAGCAACTAGTGCATGTAAATGTCATTAGTAAAGAACTAATGAGCTCGAAAAAAATAACGACTATGGTGCAGTAATAAATCATTTTGTATGTTCATAAATGATGTCATTATGAACTCATTTATCTTTTTGCAGATGCTATATGGGTTGGTAGCATGGCTGTGGACGTTCCACCACCTCCAAGCACACAACGTGCAAATTTAATAAATCTAAGTGGAACATCTCAGTAGCTAGTAAACTTACAGGGCTATGGGACTGAGCAGCTAATGTCCCACTGCAGAGACGAGCCTCCTCCCATGACGGACGGATACTTGGCCTACTAATACCACGCTGGCCAGACGGATTGGCATAGGGTTTAATTTCAAGTTTTCCTTCATTTTATTTCGTAAAGATAATATTCACGGTTAGTCCCTTAGTTGGTTTTTACGACACCCATGGGATGAGATGGGGTGGTGACATTTAATAACTAGAGTGATTCAAGAGGAAGTTTATTTGTATAACAAATGCATAATAATTATAGTAGAGAAACACATACAAATTTAGCGTCTAATGAAACTCTACTTATACGTTGTACTAGGGCATTCTGTAGTAGGTGCTCGTGCGGAGT
This sequence comes from Schrankia costaestrigalis, assembly GCA_905475405.1. Classification (NCBI taxonomy): domain Eukaryota; kingdom Metazoa; phylum Arthropoda; class Insecta; order Lepidoptera; family Erebidae; genus Schrankia; species Schrankia costaestrigalis. The sequence continues at coordinate 12,611,381 of FR997840.1, read as the reverse complement.
CGGGGCAGGTCGCTAGTAGTTTACCCATAAAACTATCGTCATCATGAATCAATATTTATTGTTAAACATTCCCCTGTCCCCGTGTAACTAGTATGAAACATTCGCATTGTTTTAATATTGTGTCTACTGGTAATACAACTACATTGCGTTTATATGAATCATCATTATAATATCATAACAACCTATTAATGTAAAGTCTTTCTCTGGTGACAGAGGCAATTTGGCCTTACGAAGTTCCGTAAAGTTAGTTTAATAGATTTAATCATTAAGTAGTTATTCACGAAAAAGGTATATAAAATTAGTGGTTTCATCGTTGGACGTGCAAAATGACTTCTCTTCTTGTTCTATATTTTGCACTCAAATATCCCAAGCAAAATCCAATCTTAATGAAATACAAAATAGCGTGCCAGAGCTTATTTTAATACTTATTAATGTAAATGTATTAAAATAAGCCGGCATTTAAAATACACCAAATGTCGACATGAAGCAGCTTAGCTCTGTATAAATCTTGACTATTTAAATTAAATCAGTAAGTCAGGGCCAGTAATATAATTGTATTTTTTTAGAATAAAACTAGCTGATGCCCGCAGCTTCACCCGCGTGTTAAAGATAGCTTAAATGTTATTCTACACCCTAAACTACCTATATATCCTAAATTTCATAAAAATCCATTCAGTAGTTTTTGCGTGAAAGAGTAACAAACATCCATCCATCCTCACATACTTTCGCATTTATAATATTAGTAGGAAGTAGGATAGTAGGATACACTTTCTCTGCGCGAACCAAAGACAAACAGAAATACTTAGTACAATTATAAACTTGTCTCTCTTAAATGGCAGTGGGCTTCGGTTGAGAGCCATCCGCCCTACCGGAGAAGTAGTACCGGTAAATAGCGGCCAAGCACGTATCCTTAACAAAAAAAGTGGCTGTGAGAAGGACACGCAGCACTAACCTCGCGGAAAAACTAAAATATTTATTCATCTTCGCTATTTTACTTGTTTTTATAATTTGAAATGGATTTAAACGTTTTGTCTGAAACATTTTTAGTTATTTTGTTAATTTTGACCCAAATACGAGTAGAAATATAGCTCTCATAAAACATACAGCTTTTAACTATTCACAATCAACACAGTCCTTACCATACTTTAACATAAGTTCACAACGTTTTCCTGTACATAATAACGATAGAAGAATCTCGTCAGCTATAGGTACAAATAAGGGAAACAAATCAAATATACGTCCAACTTTGAAACGCCCTTGATTTCCGAAGGCTGTAATAGAAAATGATAGCGGTAATAGACGCTAGATTAATTAGTGATTCAGGCGTCAACCGTCACAAACACAAGCCTTCCTGTCATCACTGAGTAACAAGGGTTGTTTTCAAAGTTATTTAAATAATGATCTAGACCCTTAACACTATTCAGATTTCTGAACATTAATAATTAGTTATTTGACCACAATACATATCTTTGAAGTTCTATCAACTTTGATATTGTTAAGCATTGATCACCCTTTGAATAATATGTAAGATCATACTTACGTTGCTAAATGAAAGGGTATCGACATTTCATTGTATTGATTTTACTGTATGTTGGAGATAAGTTTTGTAGTTATAATATTTGTTTATGTAGTCTTGATACAACAAATAGCCACATGGGGATGGACTATGAAAACATTATTTGAGTTGCGTCTGTAAAAAAGCGTTTGAAGTATTGATCTATTGTATTTCTCGATCCGTACGTAGAGACGTTGAATTTCTTATCCATGTAGTGTATATAATTTCTTCTCGCTAATGTTTCATCAGTTTTAAAATTGCGAATATTTTGAAAGGTCGTACCCCACGGCCCGCCTTCGACTTTGCCTTTCCTTTGCTACAGAAAGATTATTGTTAATACCCAAACCAAAAAATTTACCAATTCCCTCTTACAAATTCAAATTCTGTCTACAATAATAATATTATTGTGGAATAAACTTCCAGTACTATGTTGTGTTTTCACTTTCTCATGACTCTTTGTTGTATATCAGAAGTACTTATTAACAGCTGTTATTACGATTGTATTCTTTATTATATTCCTAATGCTCCCAACATGAAGATATTGCAGATTTAATGAACTACGTATATTACTTAGCAACTAGGTACGAGTAGTAGTCCTAATACTTTATGAGCTTCTTTCCTAGATTAAACCATTATAAGAAAGATCTCAAATGGCTATTATAATTTTCTATAAAATTTAAGTTATAAAAGCACTAGATTTGTTTGCCCTAATAACGTCTATTTAAAACACGTAATTAACTCATCTAGAAAGAATTTCAAAAATGGAAACAAAAACATCTGTAAAGGTTGTACGACTCTAATTACAACACAATAGAAGCTAAAATTAAACGAGATTTAATCTAGACAAACGATATGATTTTAAACGAGATTGTTTAGAATAGTTTCAGTTTGTGCCATTACTTTGGAGGGAGACCGACGTCAATTAACTAGAGTTTGTGTCTTAAACTGATGAGATGTGTTATGTAATAAAGATTACACGCTCCTTATGTAGATGTTTTGATAGAGCATTTTGAAATATGCTTATCATTCTATAGTCATCGCTTTAAGTAGTAAAATAAACTATAAGGACCGAAACACGAAACATTTGAGTAAACATTAAACATATAAATAACTAGCTGACCCGTGCCCACTTCGTTGGGCAGTGTGGGGGTGAAATAGGGGTTGAATTGAAGATAAGACACATAGGCTTATTCAACAAACGGAATTCCCGAAATTCGAACGGTACGGATTCGGAACGGGAACTACAAAGCCAAACTTTTTGTACAATATGAAATCTTAACCACTGAACCTAGGAACATGTAATCTTGAAGTTTTGGGTGTATCAAGTTACAAAAAAGGCTGGCTTCTGTAAGAGTCTCTTAGACATAAGGGACCAGGATTGATAAAACTTATTTCACGCGGGCGAAGCCGCGGGCGGAAGCTAGTTAAACTATATAACAGTTCTTGAGAATACTTACAAAATAAAAAATAAATGTCTTAATATCTGGCAATGAACTTTGAGAAAAAAACATAGACATCTTAAAACCCCAGTCACAAATCCCTTACTAACAAAATATTTAAAAAAAAATTAACAAGGCGACTGACCTAAAAATCCAAAAATAATAAAACAACTAGCGGTAAGTATGGTAAGAAACATACGGATGCTACACCAATAACATGTGATAATGACTCGGGGCCGTGGGAGCGCTTATGTTCGAGTGATTAGGGAGCGTACAGTTAACAAAACATTAAACAATCATGTTCAATGGTTTGCCGGTCATTTATCGACTTGGTGTTTTTTTTTCATAATTGGCTTATCATCATATCAGCCCATTAATGACCCACTGCAGGGACGGGTCTCCTCCCGGGACGGAGGGATACTTGGCCTTCTAATACCACGCTAGCCAGAGGGATTGGTATAGGATTTAATTTCAAGCTTTCCTTCTTTTTATTTCGTAAAGATAATATTCACGGATAACCCTTAGTCGGTTTTTACGACACCGAGATGGGGTGATGACATATTGTATTCTTACTCCGTCACTACACGGAGATTTGCTTATATTTAAACAATATTTATTTGATACAACATATCAGGACGTGTTCTGTGACACGGGCTGTGTTGGGATAAGCCTATGTCCAGATGTGAACGCGATAGGCCAGTTGATTGACTGAACCAACTTGTTCAGTATCTTTGTATGGGACTGTTCGGTTTGTTACCATTGATAATGGTTTACATATTAAGTAAGACTTTTAATACATAAAATTGATTGACTGATTATTTTGATGACTTCTGGAGGAAAAGGCCTCGAGCTCGATTCCTGTTTAATGCAGATCTTTTAAATGAACATAAATGATGTGTGCATTGATCTAGGTGTTTTCTTTGAATAATCTAATTAAATATGTATTACAAAAGCAACGTATTTAATTCTAGTATCTACGGTTTCAAGCTCGACAAGATAAGGAAGTCGAAAGACGAACCGGTAACGCCTGGAAGGGTTTCTGGAGCCTAAAGGAACAAATAAAAGGAGAACTCCCGCTAACATTAAAGCGAAAACTGATGGACATGTGCATTCTACCCATACTAACGTACGGAGCTCAAACTTGGTCTTTGACTAATATCCAAAAGTCCAAACTCGGGGTTTGCCAACGAGCCATGGAGCGCAGTATATTAGGTGTCAAATTAACAGACAGAGTCCGAAACACAACACTGCGCTCCAAGACACAGATCACTGATGTTGCCTACAAAGCGGCCAAACTAAAGTGGGACTGGGCTGGCCACATTAGCCGCATGCCTGACCATCTATGGGCTAAAATTACCACCGAGTGGTGTCCAGATTCTTTAAATCGGCGGCGCGGCAGACCACGTAGAAGGTGGCGAGATGAGCTAGATAAGGCACAAAAACACTGGCCTTCATTGGCCAAGGACCGACAATTGTGGAAATCAAGGGGAGAGGCCTTAGCCCAGCAGTGGGATGATAAGGGCTGAAACAAACAAAAAAAAAAAAACGGTACAAGCTTAGTTAGGGATAAAAAACCGTTGTGTGACTGAGTGTGGAATATACTATATACAATATTACTCACATATTTGTAAAAAAAAACATTAACACTTGCTGTGGCGAACCCGCTCAAAGCTCTAACGTCAAGCCAGTCGCAACTAAATCCTGAAAGTTTTATGTATTTACCTGTCAATCAAAACTAAATAAAAAAAACAAATTTAACTAACATAGAACAACTAGAGTCAGCGTTAGGGACCTACGCCTCTTTGTTAGTTTTGTTTACAAATTCCTACAATATTTTTCATTTGCTTTGTTGTCACTTTGCTATGGAGTTCACAAATATACCTTTGTGTATGTTTGATGTAAAAAAATTAACAATTTCAATTTGAATATTGAAACGAATATAATTTAAATAAGTTAGGATGATTAAGAAATCGTCAAAACAACGCAGCATAATATTATTTTTAGCAAAGAAACAAAACAAAGTAAGTAAGCAGTGGTTTTGCTATAATTTGAATCCGAAGCTGGACAAATAATATTTGTAAGATTCAGAAGTATCGGAATGTAATTTGTTGGACACAGAATGTTAGTAAGTCAATGCATTTTTTTTACCTGTTTTTAATAGGAGTCTTTTAAAAGAAACGACTCTATCACAAAACGACAAAAGTATTGTCCACATTAATATAAGACTTTTAATAACACAGAAAATCAGAGCACATTTTCTTAAGAGCACAATATCCTATTTACAAATCTTGAACCACTAAAACCCTTTAATTAAGGTATATTATTAAAACGAAGGCTATATATCTTATAAAGTAATAAATTTAAAAGTACAACATCTTTAAATTTTATCAACCAATCGCAATAGGTTATATAACAAAGAGTCTTGCTCTTTAATGATAGGAGGCTTTAATTTTATAGACCTCAAATAAAAGACCATGATTCATGAAGCAGAATTAATTTTGCCATTACTTCGAAAATTAAAACAATTCTGTATAAATTGTATCGTTTGTTTAAAGATTAAATCCTAGTTCTGAACCAGCTCTCCGGTGGACAAAGTGTAATTAATATTATATAGACAAAAAAAAACTATAAGACATAGCCAAGAACCAAAGTAAACAATGCATTAACTTATATTATAATAATATCTACCAATTCATAACAGCCCATTAATGTCCCACTGCAGGGACGGGCCTCCTTCCGTGACGGAGGGATACTTGGCCTACTAATACCACGCTGGCCAGACGGATTGGTATAGGGTTTGATTTGAAGTCTTCATTCTTTTTATTACGTAAAAATAATACGGATAGTTCCTTAGTCGGTTTTCAAGACACCCATAGGATGAGATGTGTCCGTGACGGTAGCGTACACAAGAGCTGTATCGAGTTGGTTACTATGCCAAAAAACTCGGTGTAAATACTGCCTAATTAGTGTAAAACTCTTCCTCTTTAGTTTAGGAAATAAATACCATTTTCAATGGGTACGCCAGCGTCACGATCAAGCTAGCGTACCCATGGCCGTACTCAAAAACGGCTAATTGTAAAGCAACAGAAGTTACACACAAAAACTCGGTACTAACTCTGCCACCGCTATGCAAAATTTCATAACAATTGCTCTTGTAGAAACAGAGATATTGAACAAGACTTTTAAATGACAGCGTTATGGTAGCGTACACATAATAGTTCTGATTACTTCTGATAGATAGGGAACTTTTCTTTTGATAAATGCTATATGAAAAAATTCGGCGTGAAATTCTGACTCTATTAGTGTAAATACTTTATGCGAATTCGCAGTGGAATATGTCAAAAAATCTATGTAAAGTTCTAGGAACAAATGTATTGACGTACAGTAGCGAACAAAATGTATTCGTGAAATTATAAACAGAGATATAGCGTTATTTTCAAATATAAGCTAGCTTGATTTGTTCTGACATAAATATTAAAATGATTAACTACCTATTTATGTACTTGACTGTAAAAAGTTGGTTTGTCTGGAATGGAACATTTTCAATGCTAATGTGAAATTCATAATACATAATAATTCATAATTTCTTTATTTGCAAAAACATGGTATTACAAGGTGTAGTACAAAAGTGGTTGATCTACATGTTTCGTCCAACTTGGGCATGCAAATACTTAAGATCTAGCTAATACATAATATCAAATAACTATAATTTTTTACATCTACACACATACATTACATATTATTATTTATTTATACAATAGAATTGTGTGTCAGAATTAAAAATAATTAAATGTGATGTCAGATTACAAAGGTAAGTCAATGTTAATAATAATTACTAATTGTTATACAAAAAAGGAAGAAATGTCAAGTTTTTTTACAATTTAAAAATTCTGTTACGGAGTAGAATGTCTTCTCGATTAACCATTCTTTTAACGATTTAACAAATTTAGAAATAGACTATACTTAATACTTTCTCCTTCGCGCTAGCACGTCTTATGGCAGCTAACATGATCGGGGGGTGAGGATAAGGGGTGAGCGGGGTAAGGATGCGCGAAAAAACCCGCTCACATAATTTCCGTTGTGATGTGACTAGTCCGACCCTGTTGTGATGTGTTGTTGTTTTTTTTTGTGGCAGTGAATTTATTAGGTAAGTTAAAAATTTATATTTATGTTATAAATTTTTAAAATAAAAATTGTTATTATTTGTAAATATTTTCTAAGACTGATTCTTACAAATAAATATGTTTAAATCATAACCTATTTTATGGTAAATTGTAATTATTATAACAAAACATAAATAAATCATAACCTGTATTACATTTTATACAACAAATGTTGTTTTAATCCAAACTGTGATTATTGTAACAATACCAAATGTGATTATACTGTGATTTTTAATATATAATTAATAATTGTACAATTGTTATTATTTGTAAATATTTTCTAAGACTGATTCTTACTAATAAATATGTTTAAATCATAACCTGTTTTAATGTAAATTGTCATTAATATAACAAAACAGAACGTAATATAACTATACTGTGATAAAAAATGTTGTTTTTGGCAAAACAAACGTTATTTTTCTGATAAAGCTACGAGTACTTATTTGAATTTTTCCAATTATTTCATTTTCTATGAGGGCTATATCTAGAAATTAATAAAGTGAATATACTCCTAGTTCAGTATTGCATCACGTTTCATCAGTTTTAATTCTGTATTTTAAAAAAACTTGTCAAATCACTTGTGAGCATATCTGTACCAGTACTATGAACATAAAATAACATGGATTTTTGACATATTCCACTGCGAATTCGCATAAAGTATTTACACTAATAGAGTCAGAATTTCACGCCGAATTTTTTCATAAAGCATTTATCAAAAGAAAAGTTCCCTATCTATCAGAAGTAATCAGAACTATTATGTGTACGCTACCATAACGCTGTCATTTAAAAGTCTTGTTCAATATCTCTGTTTCTACAAGAGCAATTGTTATGAAATTTTGCATAGCGTGGGCAGAGTTAGTACCGAGTTTTTGTGTGTAACTTCTGTTGCTTTACAATTAGCCGTTTTCGAGTACGGCCATGGGTACGCTAGCTTGATCGTGACGCTGGCGTACCCATTGAAAATGGTGTTTATTTCCTAAACTAAAGAGGAAGAGTTTTTTTTATTTTTGCACTAATTAGGCAGTATTTACACCGAGTTTTTTGGCATAGTAACCAACTCGATACAGCTCTTGTGTACGCTACCGTCACGGACACGATGAGATGGGGTGGTGTCATATATTGTATTCTTACTCCGTCACCACACGGAGCTATCTACTTATTACCTAACTAAGGCTTATTTTAGAATATCGATATTAAAGATTTCAATTATCTGCTCTACATAAATTAACTAATTATGTCATAGTCCTGAAAACACAATCTCTAGCTAAAGCGAGGACAATAAAAAGTAACAATTTATTCAAATTAGAATATTTCTCATCCATCGATGTAGTCATTGGAATATTCCTTAAATTTGCAAGTCTTAGCAATCTCAAAACTGCTCTCTCGATCTCTAAGCCAATAACTAAAATAAGACAGTCGTAATCTTAAAGTCAAAATAGTGAAAATTATTCCTGTCTAGTAAAATTGTAACTGCAAATATAAAAACTTTATTACTCCTAAAGTACTTTATTCCAAGGATTCGTCAATTTAGAGTAAATACTCGTCTGATAAAACCACTAGAGAGAATATACTAGTGGTTTATTACTATGCCTTGGATTAAACTTCTGCAATAAGGTTTGAAATATGCATGAACAGTAATATTGGTTCTAAGTTTTTATTTAACACTAGCTGTGCCCGCAACTTCGTTCGCGTGGTGGATGTTACTTACTTCGCGATTCGATTTAATACTGAAAAATCGTTTTTTAAACCTTATAACGAACGAATATACTACGAACGAATTTAGATATTAACGAACGAATCAAAACCTTTTTATAAACAGACCTTTACAAAGACAGATCTTTAGAGACTGCTTCAAAATTCGTATTGACAGACATAAGCGAAGGTCATTCTTTCAAGAAAAATCTTAACACCGCGATACTGAAAATAACGTCGCAGGCACAACGCCATCAAATTTGTAAGATAGAATAAATGACATCGCTTATTTCATCATAACAGCCCATTAATGTCCCACTGAAAGGACTCCTACTACGGATACTTGGCCTACTAATACCACGTTGGCTAGTCGTTTTGGTATAGGGTTTGATTTTAAGTTTTCCTTCATTTTTATTTCGTAAAAATAATATTCACTGATAGTCCCTTAGTCGGTTTTTACGCCACCTATGGGATGAGATGGGGAGGTGACATATTGTATTCTTACTCCGTCACCACACGAATAATCGCTAATTTATTATGAACTAGCTGCTGTGCCCGCGACTTCGTTCGCGTGGCGGATGTTACTTACTTCGCAATTCGATTTAATACTGAAAAATCGTTTTTTAAACCTTATAACAAACAGATATACCTACACACGAATTGTAAAATTAACGAACGAACCAAAACCTTTTCAAAAACAGATCTTTACAAAGACAGATCTATGAAGACTGTGTCTAAACTTATACTGAAAGACATGAGCGAAAGTCATTCTTTCAAGTAAAATCTTAATACCGCGATACTGAAAATGACGTCACAGGCACAATGCCATCTGTTGTCAAATTTGTAAGTTGAAATAAATGACATCGCTTTTTTCATCATAACAGCCCATTAATGTCCCACTGCAAGGACGCGCCTCCTCCCGTGACGGAGGGATACTTGGCCTACTAATACCACGTTGGCCAGTCGGATTGGTATAGGGTTTAATTTCAAGTTTTCCATCATTTTTATTTCGTAAAGATAATATTCACCGATAGTCCCTTAGTCGTTTTACGCCACCCATGGGATGAGATGGGGAGGTGACATATTGTATTCTTGCTCCGTCACCACACGGATAATCGCTAATTAATTATGAATGAATACATTTGCACGCCACGTTATGGTGCGGCAGAATTACCTGCCTCGGTGGCGCGGCGGTCGCATTACATGGCAGGCGTGCATGAGGTCGCGGGTTCGATTCCCATGGAGGACAATTGTGATACACAAACTATTGTCCTTAGTCTGGATGTTCTTTGTGTCCGTTAAATTGATATTTTTAAAGGCTAGTGTGAAGACTTATAATAATTGATATTACACATACGATTCATGGTTAATTTTATTAACATTTAAAAGGAATAACTTATTAATAGCACTTAATAATAAAATAGTTATATATTATTTAAAAACTCATTTATTTTATGATTACTACTGGTAACGCCATCTCGTGAACAAAAGAAACGAAATTTAAATTCATTCAACATTGAACCAAATCCATTTTTCATGACCCCTGATTTGTATTGGACTGTTCTAATAAAGAAATCTAGCGAAATCTCGAGTATTACTTATCCGATTCCGATTGTTTTATTATAGTATAGATAGATACCTACTTTAAACTTAATACCTAAAAACTACGTATCTATGTATTTTAATATCTAAAGCGCGCTTATTCCGAGAAGAGTCAATAAGAACCACGTCCGTTCGCATTAAGAGTCAATGTGAATGAAATTATATAGATGCACCGGTTGGCCGTTTCGGACGTTAAACAAAAATCAACCGTACTGCCGTACTCATACTGGCGCTGCGACATTTGGAAATTTTCTTTCATCTAAATCTTGTGTGTTTATAAACCGATTTCTATAATTTTTTTTTATGAGTAAGGTATTAAAGTGTACTTTTGAAATATGAGAGTTTGAAAAAGATATGTCTATGCAAATTACAATATATTTATGTATTTAATACACTTTGAAGAAAACCCTAACGATTAAACAGGTTATTGTGACTAATATATAAAAGATAGATATATACTATTCAGGACTTTTTTGTTCATCGTTTGAAGACCATTATTTTTGTAATACATATTTTTGGCGTATGATCAACGTATGCGATGATAAGAGCTCGAACGCGCTTTTTTTCAACCGACTTGCTTCAAATTTTTTGCCACTGCTCAGCTCCTATGTGTCTTAGCGTTATGTTATACAGCCTATAACCTGCCCGGGAGTATGGACTACAATTGTACCAAGTTTGGTTAAAATGCCTTCAGTAGTTTTTGACCCATGCGTGCACATACAGACAGACAGACAGACAGACAGACAAAAAATTTATTGATTGCATTTTTGGCATTAGTATCGATCACCATTCATCCTCCAATATTAATTTTTAACATATATTCAATGTACAGAATTGATCTCTCTACAGTTTTATTATAAGTATAGATATAGATGAATACATTTGCACGCCACGTTATGGCAGAATTTTAATTGCCTCGGTGCGCGGCGGTCGCATTACCTGGCTAGCGTGCATGTGGTCGCGATTTCGATTCCCATGAAGGACAATTCTTTGTGTGATCTACAAACTATTGCCCTTAGTCTGGATTTTCTTTGTGTCCGTTAAATTGATTTTTTTAAGGCCTTTGCTAGTGTGGGATTTGTCTTTTATAAAAAAAAATGCTGAAACAAATTTATTGCAACCTTTTATATACCATATTCTAGCAAAAAATGTTTGATTAAATTTAGACTGGACTAAGTATATTATTATCTATAGATAAACTGCGTGCAGTATTTTTGAATTACTTTAAAAATAAACACAAACACATTGAACAATAATTTAATTTTTTGTGATTGTATTTCTATAATTATTGTCAGTTTTGTATTTTTTCAATGTTGACAAATAGCAATAATGCGTAAAATAATAAATTAAAATTAATTAAATTTCTTTTTAGTGTTGTAGTTACGTGGAACAGTAACAACTACAGTTTAAACTAAATTATTACCAAAAGAATAATTGATATTTTAGATTAATAGCTTAATAATACAATTTATAAGTAATTAAATTGCGTTTCATTTACGAAAAACACAAAAAAATAACAATCAAGTAAACTTATAATCGATCTAATAAGACTTATAATTGGACGTAGTTATGCAAAAATGTTCCATTCCACAGTAAGTTGATTTTGAGATAAAAGCATTTACGCGTTTCAGTTGTATTCTTTTTTATTCTAACTAGTAAAGGCCAATACTAAACATATTATTGTTGAATTATATTGTGTTTAGATAATTGTATGTTTAATTTTAAGCTATTCACTTTACAATAAGAAAAAAATATGTTTTTGGTATTGGAACATTTTAACATAATTAATATTTACATGAACATAGCTTCAAATTAATTTTGCACAAACGTTCCAGGTACATTTTAACCATCTGTACCCAACCAAACTGCCCCAGATATATACTCCTCAACAACTTCAAGTGTAGAGCCTCCAACCATGATTGGAGTGGGTGCAACATGGACATTTGCCATGATCTTGGTCTTGTCCATGTTCATTTTAAGACCAACTTGTTGAGAGACTACTGTGGCCATCGAGCATTGTGTTGAGGTCCTCTATGGTCTCAGCCATGATCACGATATCGTCAGCAAATCGAAGGTGCGTGATATTCTCGCCATTTATGTTAATGCCGAGTCCGTCTCAGTCCAAAAGCCCTAAAAGCATCTTCCAGTTCAGCGGTAAACAGTTTCGGGAATATGACATCACCCTGCCTTACTCTTCGCTGCAACTGGATAGGGCTTGATAATTTACCCTGGAGACGAACTAACATGGTGGCGTTTTCGTATAAGCACTGCAGCACTTCGATATATCATTGGTCAACATGGCACCGTTGAAGAGACTGCAACTTTGCCCATGTCTCGATCGAATCGAAGGCTTTCTAATAGTCCACAAACGCCAAGCACAGGGACCGGTTATACTCACTGCACTTCTGTATAACCTGCAGCAGCGTATGAATGTGGTCTTTGGTACTTTAGCCTTTTCGGAAACCAGCTTGTTCGGGAGGCTGGAAATCGTCCAGTCTGCGTTCGAGACGATCCGCGATGACTCTCGAGAACAATTTGTAGACGTGGCTCAGTAGAGTGATGGGTCTGTAATTTTGAAGTAGCGTTCTATCAACCTTCTTGAAGAACAGTACCACCACACCCCTGTGCCACGCCTGTGGCGTTTTTCCCTCGAGTATAACGGAATTGAGTCTCTGAAGATCCTTGAGAATGGGTTCTCCACCGGCTTTCAGTAGCTCGTTTGTGGTTCCGTCATACCCCGGTGCCTTGTTGTTCTTAAGTTGCCGAAGAGCATCACTAATCTCACACAGACTTACGTCCGGGATTCCTTCGGTATGGTGTCGCGTTAATCTAGCTCTAGGATCGACGGCTAGATCACTAGGTGGCTGTGTTGTAGTATATAACTGTCCGTAAAATTTCTCAATCTCCTCTAGAAGGTCAGGCTAGGACGACACTATTCTGCCATCCCCAATCTTGAGCCTATAAACTTGGCTCTGACCTAGAGATAGATCTCTTGCGAACACTTAAGAGCCCTTATTTTGGTCAATGGCTTCTTTAATACTAAATGTGTTAAAGTGCCGAAGGTCGTGAGTCAGTGACTTAGAGATCTGTCTATTGAGCCGTCTGTATAGATCAGCATCGCCTGGAGACTGCAGTGCCATCGTACGCCTTTGCTCCATGAGCGAGAGAGTGTGGTCAGATATCTTTTTTGATTTTCTCCGGTGCTGGGTCTTAAAAGCACCGGTACCGACTGTACGGACAGTTTCCACAAATCTTTCGTGGTATTCGTCCACATCAACATATTTGCTGAGGCTCTCGAAGCGGTTCTGTAATATGACTTGGAAGTTCCGAGAACTTGGATGGACCTGGGATATGGACTGGTGTAGGTAGTAGCGTAGACCTCATCAGCCGACCTCTTTCCAGCCTATGATTGATATTTAATGTGCCTCTCACCATCCGGTGATTGCTTCCGGTTTTCTCCGAATTGATTACTGAGTGAGACATCATTAAATATATGGCGTTTTGTCGACAATCTGAAGTCAATCTAATTATTGGTGACACCATCTCAGGCCTAAGCCAATTCCATTTGCGGCAGCTACGCTTCTTAAAGAAAGAGTTCATCATAAAAAGTCCCTCCTTCTCCATGAATTCCGCAAGCATTTGGCCCCGTGGATTTCTTTGTCCATATCCAAAGAGCCCCACTCTCCACTCATTTCCACTTCTAGAGCCCAACTTCGCGTCAAATTTATAAAATAATTTGGTAACTAAATTCCAACATACCTTTGGAGTCGTTTGGGCATAACTTCGAATTAATGTCATAGTATTTTTTTCAAGTGATATTTTATTGATAAATAGCTACAAAGAAAATAAACTTTTTCTTTACGAGTTATAAATATTTATTTTTAGTGGATGTGTATGCAAACAGTTAAGGATGGAGCTAATTATAGCGTGTTAAAAATAAACTATTTAAAGTTGAAACATTTTTTTTTCGAAACAGGTTTTTTATTTAGGTAAATAATAGTACAAAATTCATGAAACCTTTTAAGTTTTCAAATTATGGTATTTAGGTCTGAAACATAACGTTCCACAAATTTTGGATTGTTTATGTCTCGCTATTGCAATTTTGCAAAAACGTTCCAAATCTACATGGAACATTTGTTCCAAAATAAATATACTGTTTCGTAAAATATTAAATGTTCCTGTCCTCATAGTACGTTCTAGTTAATTTACACAAGTTATTATTTGATAAAGGTTGTGGGTTGGAACGTAAGTGAAAAAATTTTTTTCTGATATAAGCCTTAAAACGTGGAACCTTATTGCAAATCTGACTCTAAGTGTCATAAAAGGTAGTTTGATCACAATAACTCGATTTCGGGTGACTTGTGGGTTGGAACATTTTTGCATAACTACGTCCAATTGATATAACACATATGATTCATGGTTAATTTATTGAAATTTAAAGGAATAACTTATAATTAATAGCACTTAATAATAAAATAGTATATAGTTATTTACAAACTCATAAATGAGTATGATTACTACTGGTAACGCCATCTCGTGAACAAAAGAAACAAAATTTAAATTCATTCAACATTGAACCAAATCCATTTTTCATGACCCCTGATTTGTATTGGACTGTTCTAATAAAGAGATCAAGCGATATCTCTAGTAATACTTATCCGATTTAGATGAAACATACCTCAGTTTAAGCCTAAAAAAAAGGCTACAATACAATGTATTGGTCTTAAGATTATATCAATTCGTTTTAAAGATGTGCGGTAACAAACAGACAGACAGACAGACATTAATTCTAAAAATTGTGGTTTCGTGCTTTTTGACTTTTTTCTAGATTTTATAGATAATTTTTATCTAAATTTTCGAAAAGAACAGACATTTCGACCTCTACAGTTTTATTATAGTATAGATTATATTCAAAATTATCAAACTGCTATGCTAATATAGTTGGTTGTAGCAGCTCATTGGAAAATAAGATCTTTGAAATCTAAACCAAACTAGTCACTCCATTCGGTTTAGGAATTAGTTTTGAGCTCTCGCTGTTTCGCAATAATAGGTACTACTCTTGAGTATGTATTGTGTGTAAAGTGCACTTTTATTACGGGACCTAATAAAGGTTATTGAGTGCCGTAGTAAAAGTACACTTATATCGTCCTAGTTCCTAGCCTCCTACGTGAACTGTCAAAGTAAGAATACAATGACATGATGTTACTACACCATCTTATCTAATGGGTGTCGTTAAGGCCAACTAAAAGAAAGTTTGCAGCAAGTCATTTACTAAGAAAGAACTTTGAAATTCAGAAATCTACGTTGCCAACCGTGGGGAAGAACAATAAAAAAATCCAAGTAAAGAGTACCTAGCATTTTATAAATGGGTAACGTCAATCTTCCAGCTGTACAGCTGTAAAAAAATGAAAATAAATGAAAAAAACTTATCGAACTAACCACGAATAATCTTCTCCGGAAACTATAGAGTTATTTATTTTTATATTTCGAAGAGGCGATAACAATCTCATGTCACACAATTCTGAAGTCATAATGTTGACTTTTTTCTTTACGACGTAACTCATACATTTCACATCTACCCACACATGTGTACGATTAATCGCTTCAGAGATTGTCACTCACCCGTCTAATATAATGTTTAGCCGTCTAAAATAACAACGCACGCTTGATGAAATTGTAACCTAAATAAGTATATCAATTTAGTTATGAGACAGGAGAAAAATATTTACTATATTTATGAAGGAATATAGAAAATACTGTTTCTGACTTATTTGGATCGCTTTTTATTAGTTTTTATAGACCTCAATAGTTTTCTGGTTTGTTATGTTATTAATAAAATAAAATAAATAATATTTAAATCAGATTTCTTAACATGAAATCAAATAGATAGATAGTCTATCTTATCTATCTATTTGATTTCATGTAAGCTTGTAAGCTTCATCCGTGCAACAAAATTATTTGTACTATTCACTAATCAATCAACTAGCCTATTGCAGTCCACTGCTGGACATAGGCCTCTCCCAACACGCGCCACAGAACTCGGTCTTGCACTTTCCGCATCCAGTCCGACCCAGAGACCTTTATGAGGTCGTCGGCCCACCTAGCTGGCGGGCGTCCTATACTACGTTTGCCGAGTCGTTATTCACAATAATAATTATCATAAAAATTATCTTATAGGTAGGTATAATAATATCATAAATTAAAATCATTAATTTAAACAGTATAATTATTTTGATATACTTTAAATTTTATATCCTCGATACCTAGTGTCAAAGCTGCCTGTTTTAAAAAAGAAAGACTTAATACTTACATTAAAAGAAAATACCTACATATTATATCTATTGCCTTGTACCCATAGTACAAGCTCTGCTTAGTTTAGTATTAAATAGTATTATGTAAATGTGTGAGGTTTCTATTATTCCTATTTAAGTAAATTTCGCTTGCTTTCGTATCGAATGAATCCATAATTGCAATTCAATATCTCTTCCATTAGGGTATTGAGGTTAATGGGATTCTCATTGGTCATCCATTTCACTGCAGCTATGGCCAAAGTTATCTACAAATTTCGTTCGAATAACTTTTTTGGTTCCATTGTTGGATTTTATTTTATAAGGGTATAAATAATTTTCAGTTACTGACATAAAATAAGCGCAGTGAGAATTAATTAACTCAAATTTATTATAACATCAAATATCAAAAGGTATAAAGGCAAGATTATTCTATTTATAGTAGCCACACTCATTGACGTAGAACACCTCCTGTGACGTAGGGCATAAAATGGCCCCGACCCCGAAAAATTACCTTGCCTTACCAAGGTAATTTTTTGGGGTCGGGGACATTTTTTACTATTTTTCAGCCAACTTAGGGAAAATTAGGTAAAAGAAACGAACAGTAAGGTAAAATTACCTCCAATTGCAACTACTTTGGTGTACCTAAACGAAATGTAAAGCAAAACAGAAATGTCCGATATAACAGGCACGATTGTTTTCATTTATTAACAAATAGTTTGCATACCTAAACAATACAAATTATTGTAAGTTAGTGAATATCGATATGTAGAGAGATGACCAGGAATTCAGGACCGTACACAGTTGGGTAATTGGTAAAGGATATTGGTAATTGTGTTAACTGAGTTTGTAATTAGATTGTGTTATCTGGAATAGTGCTGTTGCTTAAAGCTTACAAATTATACATAACTTTTTAATGTAATGTATAAAATACGCCACTCTGCCACTCCGTTTTGACATTTTTTTACAAAACCAGTGAGATAGACTGATAAAAGTTTTTCTAAATCGTGCAATGAATTGTCTAGCCAGCATTTAACCCATATATGCCCAGAACTATTTTTTTCTCAGAAATCTTTCATTTTTGGATATGTGAGTACCTAAAGGGGTATTATAAAGATATTAAGTGAATTTTTCAGATAGCAGTGCCAGAAGGCTGTTTTTTTTAATGGGTCGAAAACGACCCCCTGGTCCAATGTGATACTTAAAAGATATAATGTAAACAAATGCCAGTATATTCTCAAATATGTATTTAGACAAGGAAATGTAACAATTAAACAAACAATTATGAATGAAATTGAGAAAAGCATTTTGCATGTTAATTAACACCAAATTTACTTCATGAAATTATAGTTTTATTTTTGCACATAGCACAGCGAAGCCTTACTGAGCCTTTCATATCATATGCTCCGCATTGGAATTTCGCACCGCATGAGGCACACTAGTTTGGATCTTTCTTGTGGATCCAGGTTTACGGCTATCAGCTTCGTAATTTTGAAACAAAGTGCAGGCAATAGATCCGCGAAATTCTAACGTGTCAATGTCACCTCAATATTGGCAACAGTGTGGCATAAAACTAATAGTTAGTAAACTCGGCTTGAACCTCGGTAATTAATTTGTTGATTGCGTGACTTTCTAAACCTGTCAAAGGATGAGCACATAAGCAGTAGCCCTTGGTAAAGGATCAGCACATAAGCAGTAGCCCTTGGTAAAGGATCAGCACATAAGCAGTAGCCTAACCTCGTCGCAGCAATGCACATTTCAAAACCGACCAAGTTTTCTTTTTATGTCCCTTGTGCAACCATATCTACCGTAATGCGGCACCAAGGATTCATCGCTGTTCTAAGCGGTCACTTTTTTCACACAAGGTAGTAACAGACCTAGGCAGAGGTGTGATTTACTCAAGATTGTTACTGAAAATATCTCTTTTTGCCCAAGTGTGATCTCCACCCACTTGATGTTGAGTAACTGTTCCTCTCCCTCTCCGTCATTGTCGCTGGACACAGTTTCATTAGCAACTGAACGTCTCAATGTTGAACTCGCAGGTGCGAGTAGCTTTCTACGCGATATATGATAAAAATTACATCATCTTCATCTTCAGAATTACCGTCAGATACTCTGCCGTCCCCGGAGGAACAATAAATATATCAGCCCCCTTATATTTTCTCATGACAGTCCAAAATTTCTAACACTTTGATGATTTCATTTGTGTTAACCATACGCACACATATGCCCAAAGGGTCGTTATCGACCCACTTATGTTTGAACAACTGTATCTGTGTAACAAAATATCTCTTTTATGACACTTGCACTATTAGGAAACGGAAAAATTATCTAATTTCATAATAAAACCAACGAAATCAGTTTTTCAATGTAGAAAAAGGATATACTTACATTTTTAGCAGCAGAGTCGTAAAATTTTGTTACAAAAAATCGAGTCACGACATCAAATGTCACCTGTGACACATAATTACGCGCCTTAACAAAATAACTATTTGCCTATGGTAGATAATATATTAGTTAATCCATACACTGCATTAGATACAAGAAATAAATATTTTGTTGCACAAAAACGCTCCTTTCCCAGAACTCTATTTAAGGGGTCGAAACCGACCCCCTGGGCATATATAGGTTAAACCAAGTTTGCCTTTATTGGCTAGAGGCAGAATCAAATTGGGCAGGAAATTAATAATTATTGTGGTAAATACCAAACATTTTAGAAAATACAATCGAATTAAAAACCTTAACTTTTTGAAGCCTTCTAAAACTCCTTAAACGATGAGCAAAGTTACTACTAAGGCAGAAAACATTATGAGCAAAACTTTTTCTTTTAATAATGAAACAAAATACACGAAACTATGAACACTAATTAATACTACAAGCAAAGACAAAGATGGTACACACCGCAATTTCTTGAGACACGCAAATAAAACGCTGACACTGAGAAATAGTGTAACATTAATTTTTATCAACATCAGTTTACTGAGACCATTATTAATTATGTATATTAGGCATTATAATTATTATTTATTATGTACCTATATTAGGCTGCTTCTTACTTTTAGGTATATACAATTAATATTTGTCAGAGGTCTGAAGGATTATTCTTAAAAGGGTTTACCTGAGCCTACGATACATTATGACAACTGGGAAGAATACCGTTTGGTCAAAGTCGGTTCGACACTGTATGCCACTGACAGCTTTCAGTGTCTTGCAGTCTGTTCGGAATCCCCGCACAACGTAGTGTGAATAAGCATTTAGCCAGACTGAAAATGACGACGGAGCAAAGTTATCTTTAGATTACCATCCGTTGATATCATTTCTGCACTGTATTTACGCTTTACATCAAGTTTACTAAAATCATAATCTACCCATTCTTCAGTCAATGTGACACCGCGCGCGCCGTCTTAACTTAGTCGTCGATCAACCATGTGAGGGGTCTTACCACTCAGTGTCTTGGAAGACGGTCGCAATTCGAGATTTTTCTGACCCGCCAGCTGGTGTCAGTTCCTCGTGCTATGCTATAATGGCAAGTCTTTAAAAAATAAAAAAGGGTTAGGTTCTTTTTATAATAAAAATACGTAATGAAATAAAAATCCCTCTTACCTGAATATTGTTTTAAACAACTTTCATCTTCATGGTTCAACGTACTAACGTTTGTTTACATCAGAAAAGAGGGCAAACTACTCTAGTATGACTGGAACGTGACGGTATAACGTGATACATAATATATATCGTTATACATTAGTCCTTTAGCGTAACACTACGCTTGTAAACATTTATGACTTACGATTATTTTATACGGAACGTCGTGTGGGGTTCGTAAATAAGATGTTATTCATTTTCGCCTTTTAATGATATTATTGTGTCTTTGATAGAGAAATGTTTATTTAATTTATGCGATTGATAAAGATTATCTAATATTTGTCAAATAATTTAGCATGGGGAGTATTTAAGGATATATGAGTATGAGTATCATCATAATGTTAAAATAAGGAACAGAATTAGGAAATAGCCAAAGAATGTAGTGGACTAATATCTTCTGCAAATGGAAATAAATTGTATGATCATTTTATCTTTTATTAGAAGTTTATTCGTATTAGTTTATTATATTATATTCGTGGTGACGGACTTCTTCATTTGTCTGTTGACTAAAAATTTGAAGCGTTCTTCAATGGCTGTTAAAGCCCATAAATACGGGACTATGATTGCTGCATTAGTGCTAAAGTGTAAGTCTGTATTTAGTGAATTTGTTCAACAAACATTTCTTATTTAGTCCGAAGCAATTTCCTCAATTCTTAGAATCAATACGAAATTTACCATATCTTACTTGCAGGGTCTTTAAATCTTAAAGTTTGTCGTCAAGCAGATCTGTTTGCATCTGCTATTTGGGGAGTATTTCTATACTTTCTATAACTACTCAATAGCCGGATCCACACCAACCGATCCAATCGCGCGCGGCAGGAGCGCGCTCCACAGGAGCGTTTGATGTGGACTTGCCTCGCGCGATCCAGATTGCCCGACAGAATCGCTCGCTACCTATTTGCCGCGAGCGATCCGTCGTCAATGGATCGCGGATCGCGGGATCGCCGATTCAAGATGGATCGTTTAGTCTGGATTCGGATATTGCTTTTGCCGCTATGTCTTACTGCAGCACTTTATGTAACATTGGAGTAAGTTTCAGCTAAAATAAATAAACAAAACAAACTTATTCAAAATTCGAATCAACACTTTATAGCAATTACGTGATATCGTAAACATAAATAAAACATAACTTTGTTTACCGTAAACAAGAAATGTTAATTCTCACCATAATATTATGTTGCTGGCTGATACACTTTGAGAATTGCGCAGTATTGTTGACCTGACAGCTGATTAATTTAAATATTGTTTTGTACTTGTTTGATCTGTATCGTCCTGTTTTTTTTTTCTTTAGCAGAGTTTATGGCTGATATGAGACTAAACTCCTAGTTGAATTTAACTTTTTTAGAATGTTTGAAATGATAGCATGTTGTACACTACAACGACACACCGTTCGTGTCTGTCACCATACGATTAACAACCACCATTAAGTTTAGCGTTTCACAACAAAAACAAAAACCTAATCTTGATATAGAAAAGTAAACATGGCCCCATTTTCATTCCTAATCTAAGCAAAAACAACAAAACAAAAACTTTTATATAATCCTTACAAATGGCCGCACTTACGAATCGGCTTACCGTATCCAAGAAACATTCTAAAAACAAAATCGTACCACAGACTGTAAAAACTAGTAAAACAATAAAGGTAAAAACTCTTTTTGGACGAAAGGTATTAAAAAGTAACTAGAGGATAATAAAAAAGCAATAAGGAATGACCGTTTCTGGATTTTTCCTGTTTGTACACACAGCAACAGATCAAGTTAAACATTTTCATTTGAAATTGTGTCTTATTTCAAGGTATTAAGGTACATGAGTGTCTAGGTTGATTAGTTGCTGTGTGTACTCATCACACACGAAGTAAGTTAAGGTATTTTTAGTTTTATTGTGAAAGCTGTATTGTCTTAACGATGTAAAGGGAGAAAGGGGCACACTTTTAAAACTAACTACTTGTTTTTTGTATCATAACAGCCCATTAATGTCGGAGTGCAGTGACCGGACTCGAGATAGGGAAACTTTGTCTGGTCATGGTGTCCAGACATTTAGGTATAGGGTTTTACGCAATAACGTTTTCGTCTGTGTTTTCGTAGACATATTATCTGCCAACATCTTAGTTGACTTTTACGTGACCATTTAGATGCGAAGGGGAAGACATGAGTTACATTTTATTCAGTTGATAGTTCATTATTCAACACTAAGTCTTGTCTTTGTAAGTGTGGTGACGGAGTAGGAATACAATATGTTACCACCGACTAAGGGACTAACCGTGAGTATTATCTTTACGAAGTAAAAAGAAGAAAAACTTGAAATTAAAACCTATACCAATCCGTCTGGCCAGCTTAGTATTAGTGAGAAGTATCCCTCCGTCACGGGAGGGGGTCCGTCCTTGCAGTGGGACATTAATGGACTGTTATGACGAAGTCTTGTCTTGTGTACCCGATGCTTATACCTATGTATTGAGTCAAGAAACATACACCTACCCTTGTCACCCAGCTAGACGAAAGCTTACTAGTTACTTTCTAACCAGACGGAGTGGTATAGGCTTTTGTGTTAGTAGCCCTTGATTTTCGTAGAGATGATCATAATTTGCACCCATCACCTCTTAATAAAATTAGTAAGACACGACTAGCTAATTACATTCTTAAATCTTAAATACTCAATCACCACAGGAAACAAACAGCAAAAAATACCGTATTACGTAGTTACTATAGGGCCTAAATTAGTATGGCAATGTAGATCATAGATATAAAGTCTGTAACTTCCTTGAACATAGAATAAAATACATATATGAACATCGCTCGAGCTGTCAGGGAACCGTTTTTTAAAGATAGCACTTGAAAAATGATCTTAATTTTTTCTGAAGCTTTTTCGCTTTAGGCCTTTTTCTTGATACTGGCTGAAAACATTACATGAATTTTTCGTATAAAACCTAAAAACAGTATGTACCTACCTTCGAATACTAACATAGTATTTTTTACAAGTACCAAATACGTCAGGTAAAAAATTTTTGTTTTACTTTAACAATCTAGACAGACAAGATCGACATAATAATAATAATAAATAAATATTTAGTGTACACAGTGCCATTTGTTCCCAAAGTATGCTAGGCTTAACCTGCTTGTGTTATGGGTAACAGAACATACTTATATATTTATTTATTTATTGCTTTATTGTACACCAAAATAAAATACAACAGGTAAGTACACAAACTATCTTAAAAACTAGGTGACACAAATGGCGGTCTTATCACTCGAAGTGATTTCTTCCAGACAACCTTTGAATGGAAAATGTGTAATATGATTTTTATGTTGTGTGGTGTACTGAATAGTATAATTATATTAATTATATATTCTTATAATAGTAGAAACGGAAAAGAAAATTATAAAGATAAGGTAATAAAAATAGTAATATTAATACTTACTCATACTGAAAGGAAATAAAATAATAATATATAGAAAGATAAAATAGGATACGGTTTAGTGACGCATTTAACAATAAATAATGATACATAAACATATAGCAAACCAGATACTATAAAAATGTAATAAGCTATCAATTTTGGAAAGAATTAGCTATGTGGGTGAGAAAATGCTCCTTTACACGGTTTTTGAACTTTACTATATGTATACTTTTTTTTCTGTAAATACACACATTAATATACACAGAAACAATCTGACCAATGCAAATAATCATGTTCATGCACACAAATGTTTGCATTGAGCAGGAATACAGTCATGTTATTATAACCACTACGCTACAGAGCTCGTCAATAATGTTTCCATAACAATTATTTTGAATTCTTGGAAGAGAGAGCTCAGCTTTACATAAGAAAGGAAAAAAAAACTATTTACATCTAATTCATTATTTCATTTTCTATATAAAACATTACATAATTTTAACTTTTCAATGTTATGTTATTACGATGTTATCGTAAAGAACAAAGATTAAAAATTACAAGTATTATATTTTTTGTAAAAAAATCTTATTATTCGTAAATAATTATAACGTTTGTAAAATCAAAGGTATTTAGAATATTCAATATCATGTTCAATGACACATACAGTGCGTCACCACCCCATCTCATCCCATGCGCGTCGTAAAAACCGACTAAGGGACTATCCGTGAATATTATCTTTACGTAATAAAAAGAAGGAAAACTGGAAATTAAACCCTATACCAATCCGTTTGGCCAGCGTGGTATTAGTAGGCCAAGTATCCCTTCGTCACTAGAGGAGCCCCGTCCCTGCAGTGGGACATTAATGGACTGTTATGATGAATCATATGATGTTCAATAAAAGCAGTAGAAAAAGAAGTCAAGATAATTGTTATACTACATTAGGCACTTAGCTAACTCCTAACATCGTCACAAAACTCATCATAGCGTATCTCAAGGTAATAAATCAAACGACTGAAAAGCAGATTTAATCAGTCACAATAATAAGACTGACTGCGGTTTATGATCCAAAACAAATACAATTAAAGTCATTCGAGATAATGAATCGTAAAAGATATATATGTTACGGGCAATTTGATAAGTCCGGGCATTATTAATAATGACGGGTCTTTATTCATAATGCCCGACTCAATTGGACAATGTGATTAAAACAGAATAATTAATCGCTTTTCCCGGTCATTATGAATAATGCCCACCCTATCTTGGGCAAAGTAATAAAATAGGTGAACTGTAGTGTTTTTGTTTATCAAATAACATTAAACTTACAACATTTTCATTAAAAGTTAACAAAAAATAAACTATAAGACATAGTAATTACAAAATTAAACTTGATTATTTATTAAAAAATGTTTCTGACACCCGCCGGCAGCTGCCGCGGCCCGCTCGCTTCGCTCGCTCGGCTCGTGCGTGTTGTGGTCGCCGTACTAACCTAACCTAACCAACTGTTTCTGACTTTTGGCTTTTTTTAAGCTATCTCAAACACTAACTTATTACATGGACCACGGGCCGTCGGCCATTATTAATAATAGTCGGTCAAAGTGATAAATTTATCACTTTGGCCATCGTTATTGGGCATTATTAATAAAGACCGGTCCTTATTAATAATGTCCAGTTAATCACGTTGCCCGTAACATACATATTAAATTGGATATACTATAATCTCTATACACATTAATGAAAGTATCATACCTACACAGTGAAAACCAATTCGCTTATCTAATACTAGCGACCGGCTCCGTACAGGCACCTACTACAGAATGTCCTCGTATACACAGCAGCTAATCAAGCTAGACACTCATGTACCTTAATACCTTGAAATAAGACACAATTTCAAATGAAAATGTTTAACTTGATGTGTTGCTGTGTGTACAACGTTTAAGTAGAGTTTCATTAGACGATCACATTAGACATCTCTAAATTTATATTGATTTCTCTACTATATTAAGCATGTATTATACATATAAAAATTCCTCTTGAATCACTTTATCAATTAAAAAAAACACATTCAAATTCGTTGCGTAGTTTTAAAGATTTAAGCATACAAAGGGACATACGAGTAGGTACAGAGACAGCGACTTTGTTTTAAATAAATAATAAATAATTCGTTTATTTCCTTCACAATTTGACTATAACTAATACATTATTTGATGAGTTTGTTTTATACATACTATGTATGTTTAGGTAAAAATATCAACGTGTATAGAACAATAAAAGTAAATGAAATTCCAAGCGAGCGTATTTCTCTTGCCGCACGTTTGTTTTCAAGGTATCTTTAATATTCTGAAACAATAGTTCGTGTATTATTCTCCCCTGAAGGCATCATTTGTTCTAGGAAAGCATATCAATGAAATCCTTTTTAGATTTACTCGGGTATGTTTATACATGTACTTTACCCGTATATTTAGCGAAGTTATATTCATATTTCAAAATTAATTTCGTCTACAAATGCTACTAATCTGATATAGGTAGATAATAGTGTAGCGTATATATTTGTAATTTCTATAGGCTTAACAGCAGAATTAATGGATTACTGCATAGATAAAAAAATTTAAACTAGAAAATATTATTACGTCTATTAATTCTTAAGGCGTAGAAACACGTACACAAACACGTATCACGTGCTAATAAGGTTCAAGTTCCATTTATTAGAAGGTCGAGTCTAATGACATTGCCATCGCTTGGTGAACTTTATGTTGAACTCGGAATTATGAGTTTAAAGGTTAGGTTATTATATATAAGTTAATCATTCATTCATTCATTTATCTCAGCCAATTGACGTCGACTGCTGGACATAGGCCTCCTCTAAATATTGCCACCTTGTGCGGTCCTGCGCCTCCCATATAAGTTAATCGAATCCTCCAAAATTATAATTAAGTACTTTTCAGTTAGTTTTCTGAGGTCAGATCTAGGAAACCATTGTTTTGTATCTGTACTTCTAGCATAGTAGTAATTGAAAATGCGTCGCTAGCAAAGAGGTCATGGTTGCTAAAAAAAAACCCCGCGACACAGAGTTCGATCCATCCAACCAATAATTTAGAATATTAACCATCTTTCTTTCGATATTTTTCCGTGTGATGACGGAGTAAGAATGCAATATGTCACCACCCCATCTCATCCCATGGGTGTCGTAAAAACCGACTAAGGGGACTATCCGTGAATATTATCTTTACGAAATAATAAGAAGGAAAACTTGAAATTAAACCCTATACCAATCCGTCATTAATTAGTACGTCAAGTGTCCCTCCGTTATGGGAGGAGGCCCGTCTCTGCACTGGGACATTAATGGGCTGTTATGATTATTTCGAAATGTAAAACATATAACATTATGTGTAGGTATAGGTAAGAGAACTTCATTTCAATAAACTTTAAAGTCACTTGCGTAATATAATGTCTATAAATAACATTCGAGACATTAGTATTCTATTTCGTGCCCAAACAATTGAAGGTTTTCATACGAATTCTATTTTCGTACGCAACTATTATGAGAAACGTATTTTAAGTTGGCACTTTATAGGTTAATTATGTATCTTAAATAATTTGCTACGAGTATGTAATAAATAACTTATGGGTAGGTTCGTGTTTTAACGGAGTTAAAACATGGTATCACAATAGTATCTATGCAATTTTCTATTTGCCATGTTTGCCATGCAAAAGATTTAAAAGCTGGCTAAGGAAAAAATTGCCGTCTTTTTTAAAATTTGCAGACAAAGTCTTCCTTTGTCAGTTCCTGCAACAGGTCATTAGTTTAATGTTGTTTTTTTTTTCAATTTTGCTGTCGTTTACGCAATATTTAATACATATTTTAATGAAACAATGCAACTAAGGTGAAGCTTACAATATTGCGAACCGGCTACAAAGTGGGTAATATGTGTCCTAACTAACATCAACGTATGACCCATAAGCTTCCATGTTCCTGTTCCACTTTTGTATAGTTTACACTCATTGTAGGTTTTACTTTAATAATATTACACAAATACTGTTATTTTTTTTTCTGTGGGCTTACAAAGACTTACACGTCAATTAACAGATTTAAAAAAAATGCTTTAATAATTAAGTAGACATGTATAAAGTACCATTCGTTAAATATGTCGTAGTAGATAGTGATCTGACGCACGACCAATAAGTCCAGATGGATGGGGAAAGTCGCAGAATGGATGAGGAAGAACGTTTAGAGAAAGCCTATGTTAAAAATTTACTGTGTATTTTGCTCATAATATGTTGAACATGAAGACAATGATGAATAGATAATTAATAAACTTCTAGGCCACTCTCAAATACGCCATTCCACATTCTAAGGCAAAAATAACAAAGTAAATGTGAACCAGAATAATTAATTTTAACATATTCATACAACTGTAGAAAAGTTCAAATTTAAGGCGTATTATTGTGCCAATGTCCATCAGTGCGCTGTCAAAGGTTAACAATACATTTCCACATTATGTAACAGAAAAGTCATGTCAAAGTACTGGACAGTAAAATAAAGAAAAGAAGACTAATGACCCTCAACAGCGTGACACCCTTTGCGTAATTTATTTGGGCTATATATGAAAATGATAGAGTGGCCATAAAAAGTACATTAAATTTCGTAGCTACTAGTTCTGGAATCTGCTCAATTTCCTAATGGTTCTTAACAAATGTCATCAGTAAAGGAGACAGGCGGCCAGACGGTGCTTCGTGAAAGAATGGACCGACTATAAATATGGACAATGTCCTAGATAACAAGTTCCGACCTATATTTCACTTTGACTAAACGTGCTATCTTTCATATTTCAAAGAACTTTGATATTGTATGAAAGTTTTTCGGTTGAACTATTTTCAACAGTGCGATCTCTTTTAAGAGACTACTTTCAAAGTAAAATCAATTTTAACTTTTGTATCATATTTAGAATCCAGGACAGAGAAGGAAAAGACAAATTTGAATACTAGGTAGTACTTTTAAATTTATTCAACTTCGAAGAAATAAATCATACATTGTATCTAATTTAATAATTTCAAGGCTACATTTTTTCGTTGAAAGATATTATAATTTAAATAAAGTAAGAGAAAAAAAGGCTGTCTTTTAATGTAATTTTTGTTTCAACAATGTGCTGAACGACTGAAGTACAAGCTGTTACCTACGAGTAGTTTAAACATGACTAAGAAACATTTATAAGTTCCATAATTACTTAGCAGTTAACATCTTCAGCAAACAATTCAATCAATAATTAAACCAATCTAAACAGTGTAGTATCTGTAGGTCAAATAAGCGTCCATAAACAAAATATTTTTTTTATTAATTGCACTTGTAAGAATAAGTATTTTTAATGTCCGAAATAGTTAGTAACAAATTTGGCTTTCACTACACTTTCCAATCCGAATTGTACTAGAACAAGCTGTTATTTTTAATTCAATGATCTATTTAATTTAGAAACTATAAAATGTATGTTGATTATAGTCATCTATTTTTAAGTATCTTTATGAAATGTAAATATAGCCCGAAAATTTCAGAAAGCTTGTATTTTATTAGCTTGTTAAACATTAAACCTTTGTTCGTAGACTTTCAGGACTCGATGTATTTAGCATAAGGACAAACCTCTGTGGTTTATTTATGTTATTTCTAAAACTGTGTTTGTATGAATTTGTAATATAGGAAAAAAAAATTAAACTACGGCAGCCATACCTACAGAACGTATAGACTCCTTTAGAGCTGAGACTTTCAATTAGTAACCTAACCGGAATTTTTAGATGTTATACTTTATTGTTACATTTATTACGATTTAAAACATACATGTAAAAGGCGGTAGTAACTTCCAATATCTCTCTTGCCTAAGTAAGTATAATTAAAGAAAGCAGCAACTGGAGCTAATCAGAGAATAACTCTTGAGAGTAGAATTAAAATGCTTCCAACTATAGATCTATATGTTTATTAAATTACATATAATTTTTTACCTATAAAGCTTAGGTATAACTAGAAAAATCCGTAAATGTTGTATGTTTATTATCAGATTTAGTAAACTGAAGTTTAACTTAGAGTAGAAAAACACGGATATAGGACGCAACTGACATACAGTTCTCTCCTCATTAAATGGAACAACAAACCAATTTGGAACGAATATAAGGTAGCAATAAAATTAACATGACATTTAAGTGTCCGTAAGCAATTTGGCAATTTTAGCATGTTCAAATGTAACTGTTTTCATTGGATATAAAACAGCAGTTTAAAACCTAATAAAAGTGACTAGGATTGGGGTCGTATGTTAGTTAATACAGGGTGTACATAAGTATGATACATAAAGTAGGGTTAGTACTCAATTTAGGGCATAAAGAACTAAGATGAAACAAAAAAAAATACTTTAGGAGATACAAGTGTGACCATTTGAGTTTTTACTCTATTCGCCATAAAACCTATTAGAACGAGTAGTGTTACCGATTACAAAGTTGATGTATTTTTTATTTTACGATAAGTTCAACTGTTACTATAATAAAGCTAAATAACCTTGTCAAAAATACAACCGAAATGAGAACCTCCTCCTTTTTTTTTGAAGTCGATTAAAAAGACGAAAAGACGTCATAAAAAGTCATAATCAATTAACGATTAATCAAAAGTCATAATCATCATATTATCTCCTAAACGTATAGGTATTTTTCGATATTTTTTTTGTTTCTTCTAAGTAAAGCTGTCCTACCTTGTGTTAAAATTTTATGCACAATATAATAATATACATCCTGTATAATGTATCACGGTAAGGGAGTAAACACGATTAAAATTACTCCAAATTACTTCAAGGTTCGGCTGAAGTTTAAGGCTTTTGGGAACTTAATCCCGAGTGTGACTGTTACATTGTATTCCGCTTGACTTGATATGGAGTTCCAAGGATTACTTTAATTATTTTATGTGTTCTATTTTCTGTAGACATAAACAATTGTAATTTATTTACGATTAAATAATTAATTAATTCCAGTACAGATACTAGTGGCAAAGATCAACAAGAATGTTTTGGAAGTAATGTGCATATATGTATAAATGCTTAGCTAGCTCTGCGGAATGGGTTAAAAGTTATAATTATTTTTAATTTTACTTTCAAACTGTATTGTAACTCAAAGCTATATTCCCAAAGATTATAAAATTTGAAAAAGAATTTTAAAAAATTACATCTAAAGTTTAGAACATTATCTTAGTTCTTCTGTTACTTTTCTAATTTTAAATAATCGTTAGTTAATGTATCTAATGATAATATAACCAATGAAATACTTTTATTCATTAAGACGTAGAAAGAGTTTCAACGAATTAGCTGAATTAGGTTCATCTTTAATTCCATTATTACAACATAAATAAAAATCTCTTGTCGTGAACCTATTTCACAGTAAGTAATTAATTTAATTGTCCAAGCCTACCCTAAACTTTTCAATTCTCAGAAAAATCTAAGGGATTATGCGTTATCCCTTACAAGTAAACTTTTTGAGAATAAATCTTTCAATAAACTGGGTAGCAGGTTTAATCAGCAAAAACGTATAAAGGGTTTGAAAGGGCTAGAGGGAAAAATAATGGCCTGAGACATAACATCGTTAGGGACCTGTTTACTTAACAGATATAAAAGTTAGACAAATTTTCAACCATTTACCGTTGACACTTTATCCTTAAAATTATAATATTCACTCAGTTTTTATTACATGAAGAAACTTTGAAGGCATAAGTTAGTTTTAAGGTCAATGCTAGGTTTTTTTAGGTTTTATGCTTACTTACACAATGTCGCGCCACTTTTGTTTTCTTTGATGAAGGATTTACAGGCATCGCTATACATTTTTCTCTTGCTTGTTAATATTTGTCTAATCTTCTTAACTTGATTCGAACTGATATTACACGGAACGATCAGAAGTATTGGCGTTTGGTATTTTAAATTCGTTGTTATACAGGCTTACTTATACTTACTTAAAAAAATTATGACAAAAAAAAACCAGAAGAAAATAACAAACATTATTTTATTGTTGCAGGTCGCTTGGTCTACATCTATCAAGAAAACATTATAAACGTAAGTAGTTTTAAGTCTCTTTTGTATTACTGTTCGTTTACTTAGTTTGGATTACGCAAGGCGTACAATTGCCTAGATTTTCGCTGCAGACAAGTAAAACAAGACCCAAAACTTTCGTGATTTGTCTGAGATAAATCCTATGTAAATAATCAATTTAGATAAAATTTCTATTGGAACAACTTTCAAACAAAATATTTATTTTAATTTGTCAAGAAATAACTCAGTATTGATGTAACAAACATCTAAAAAATACAACCTATTTAACACTTTTTGGACTTGTCTAAAATAGATACCCATTAAGTAAATGTGGCTAAAGTATAGTGACAGAATAATATTAGGAAAAGGAAAAAAATATTAACATATTAATACATTTTCGTAAAAGCTAATTGTTATGACAATAATCAGGGCAGAGAACAATAACCTAATAACTTCATATTTTAAATATCGTACAAGAACTCTACGGTTTTGGCTAGCGATCAGACTCTAGACAGGACTTATACATAACTTAATACTAAGTTACGTCACTGTACCAAATCTTTCTGCGTCAATACTTCTTTTCGGTCTGAAATTATTAGCCATGGATCACAAAATACAATTTATTATCATGCTACCCACGTGCGCAAGCGGTGCTAAGCGGCTAATTATAATTAGTCGCTTTTATTGCCCTATTTAATTTTTTATAAATTATTGCCCTTTTTTGCGATGTATTTTCAACCCATGAGTGTACAAAAGAAGAGACAGATCTTATAAGATTATAAGATCTGTCTCTTCTTTGGTACACTCATGGGTTGAAAATACATCGCAAAAAAGGGCAATAATTTGTAAAAAATTGTCTTGAGCCTAGAAGTTGTGTCCTTTAATTCGATATTTAAAAATCACATCGTTATTGCATCACAGAGCTTAATCTTTTCTTGTGCGGAAGTTGTCAACTTTTAAACAGAAGGCTAGGCGTTAGACATTCTTGGAATAATTCGTTAAAAGTTTTCAATAAAAATAAAACTTTTTACCTAATAAGCAAGCTTATATAAATCACAAAAATTCTTTCAATACGACCTTATTACGAATAAACTTTGCTAATTTATCTGGGACATAAGCAATTCAATACAACTGGTGTTATCAAAATATACTTTTTACGACCCAAATAAACAATTACGAAAGTGATCTATCGTGTCAAGAATAAATAAAAAAGTAAATAAATTAAGTTACACTGTTATTACTTAATAACTACCAAAAGTAATTGGGGACAAGTATATTGATATTTAAACTTTTACGTAACCAAGTTTTTTAAGATTGTTTTTTTTTCCGACGCTTTGCCAATAAGGTCCAATACATAGGGTCCTCTCAACCATGTTTTAGCATAATTGTGTGAAGTTCAATAATGACTTTATTACGGTATATTCATACGATAGTGACTTTAAAAATAAACTTATGATCAGATCAATGGAAGATCTTCTTGACATCAACACCACATGATCTAATACTAATAAAGTCCCATGTTGAGGTAGTCGCGGTCTTGACTATCAGGCAGGACATTGGTTGTGTCATTTACAAATGATTGTTGGTCACAAATGATTTGTGACGCAGGCAACACAGGGCAAACCAGAGTTGTCCTCTTTATTCTAATGTACCTAATCAGTCAAATAGTTCTTGTGTATGGTTATCACGATATAAAGAAGATCCTACATAATAACAACAAAAGCAGAACATAGGACACGTAATTTGTCCAACCTATATTTAACCCATAAAAGAAAAAAAAACTGACGTGTGTACTGTTTTTATTTCCTTTTACGCTTACAGACATCATAACCCAGTTGTGATAATTGACACTTTCAAACTGTGGGGGCGACAAAGTGATGTGTTACGAGTTATTTCTGTATTTGTGTGATATCAAAGAAAAATAAACCATGAACAAAGTGAAGTGAAGTACTTCCTATGTCCGTTAAAGTGTTAAAGGTAGGAATTTGAGCGCACGTGTAGTTTCCTTCTTGTTAGAATGCTAGGACCTTTTAAAGGACATGGAAAATCATCTCCTAAGACTGTTTGCATTGCAATATAAACAAAACGGCGGAATTTGCCCTTCATGATCAACTGATCCCACAACAAACTGATCCCGCGGGCTCAGTTGATCCCATAAATAACTATTAAAAAAACCAGTGCCATTTAAAGTGTTGAGAATGTGTTAAACAAATACTCGCCTTTTCTCAAGACTTCTTTACCAACATTGATCCTATTTGCGAATTATGATTTTTTTTCTATTGGCGGCGCTAGTGAGCCCTATAAACGCTCTTAAAAGAAATACCGATTGTCCAAGAAAACTGTTTTCAATTTAATGTCGTACAAAAGTTATACTAACATCAATAACTTTCATTGGCTCACGCGCGCTCGCTGTGGCAAGACGTTCGGACATCATAACCGGTTTCTGAGCTATTTGCTATTGTATTCAACGCGGCTAATTGTTGTTTTGATCGTAATGTTTTATATACCTACTGAATATGGATAGTGATATGCAGTTAACGGACGATGAGCGAGATAGTGTAAATAATATTATAATCGAGGAGAATAGGTTGTTATCAACTAATAGTGTAGAAAATATGTTAGAAGAAATGCGAAGTAGGCGACCTGAAAAGAGGGCTCGGGATATGGATGGAGAGGAAATCTGGAAGGAGGTGGGAAGAAGAGGAAAGATTATGG
Source organism: Schrankia costaestrigalis (assembly GCA_905475405.1). Classification (NCBI taxonomy): domain Eukaryota; kingdom Metazoa; phylum Arthropoda; class Insecta; order Lepidoptera; family Erebidae; genus Schrankia; species Schrankia costaestrigalis. Next base: position 12,576,853 of record FR997840.1, on the reverse strand, counting down.
CTCGCAGCCTTACAGAAGATAGTATGACTAGACTGCCTGAAGAACAAATAGAAATTAGTATAGTTTCAAGAAAGGAGAAACTACCTAAACAAATAGGGTTGGCGCGCATATTAAAAAGTGAGAATATATTAGATATTACTAGTATAAAATATATAAATGCGTATAAGGTTATATTGAGATGTAACAATAATGAATGTGCGGAGAAGTTAATAAGTTGCAAATACTTTATTGAAAAAGAGTATAAATGCCAAAAAACTTTCGAGGTGGGCGTGTCTTACGGGGTAATAAGAAATATTGATCAGGATTTAAGTGAAGAGGACTTATTAAACCAACTACAGTGTGACATTCCTGTGATTAGTGCAAAACGTATGGCACGTCGCAATTTCGAAAATGGTCTTTTCGAAGACAGTGAAGCTGTTAAATTAGGTTTTAAGGGTTCATCATTGCCGTCGCATATATATAGTTATGGATTGCGCATTACAGTAGATCCCTACATTTTTCCAGTCACACAATGCTCAAAGTGTTGGAAATTTGGTCATTTCTATAAAACTTGTTCAAAACACATGAATACTTGCCCTAAATGTAGTAAAGACCATGTGAATTGTGAAACAACAAATTTCAAATGTGCAAACTGTGGCGGGAAACATATGCCACTGTCAAAAACATGTCCAGTGTACCGTAAAGAACATAGACTACGGGAGTTGATGGCAGAATTTAATTGTACTTACAAAAGGGCATTGACAATGTACGTTCCACCTTCTCCAAAGCCAGTTCAAACAGAAATTTATGTTGACACAGAGGTTGTAGAAGTAGGGCAGACAAGCTCCCGTGGTAGTCCTACATATGCTGATATGGTAAGACGAGAAGAGTTACAGGAACGAGGCTTAAACTCTCATGTAGACTTTGTGCCGCATAAACCAAAAAAGAAAAAGTCCAATAATAGACAGGAAAACCAGAGTGAGTTACTAAATGAAGGTGAAGTGAGTTACAATTATAAACAGCACAGCAATACAGAGAACTTAGAAGGAAAAGAACAAAAAGAGAAGAGTAAGGGAATCAATTTTAGTAATTTAAAAGAAGAAATAAAAAATGTTATTTTTATGAAAAGGATGAATTTTGGTGAGAAAATAAAGACATGCGGGCGTTTAATATGTGATTGGTTTATACATTTGTTGGGAAATTTGTTATCTGAGTGGCCTGTTCTGTACTCAATTGTTCAAAATGGATTATCAAACCTATTATAATATTAATGTAATACAATGGAACTGTCAGAGTATTTTACCTAAACGGACAGAACTAGAACAACTTTTATCACAAGAGAAAATACATATAGCAATTTTAAGTGAAACTTGGCTGGAATCTACTGATGAATTGAGATTAAGTGGATACCGAGTAGTACGACAAGACAGGCATGACGGCTATGGAGGAGTTGCAATAATCATCCATTCAAGTATTAAATTTCAACATTGTCACTTTCAAAGTGCTAATCCTGGGATACAGATAATCCAAATTAAGATTTTTAACTGCTCCACTATAGAAAACATTTTTTCACTTTATTGTCCATCTTCTGTTCAAACGTCACTAAACGATTGGAATCAAATTTTCAGTCGTTGTCAACATCGTACTCTGGTTGCTGGGGACTTTAATGGCCATCACACCACGTGGTCCTATAAGACCGATTCAAGGGGTGAACAAATTTTTGATACAATGTTGGATACCAATTATGTGACACTGAATGATGGTTCTCCAACCAGAATTAGACTAGTAAATAGATGTCTACAACGATCATCACCAGATATCACTGCAGTAACAAGCGACATTGCCTTGAGATTCCAATGGAATGTTACTAATGAAAGTCTTGGTAGTGACCACCTTGTCATTAAACTTACAACACTGTCACCTCCAACATTTACTTTTGATACAAAAAGGCATTATAAGAAAGCTGATTGGGCTCAGTATACCAGTACACTTCAGGACTCCCTATCAAACTTGACAGTAGCTGTAGAACCACGAGTTGCATATAATCAATTAATTAATGCAATTAACACTGCTGCAGATAAACACATACCTGTAGTGAAAACATGTCAAGACCCTTTAAGATGTAATAAGTTTACTCCAAAACCTTACTGGAATACAGATACTACAAGAGCAGTAGCAGAGCGAAGACGTGCACTCTCTATCTTTAGAGGTAATCCTACCCCTCAAAACTTAATCGTTCTTCAAACTAAAATTGCAACTGCACAACGAATAATCCGGCAAGCAAAACGAAAAGCCTGGCGCGAGTTTTGTAGTAGCGTTGATTTAGCTACATCTGCTAGTGAAATGTGGCGACGTATGAGATGGTTGAAGGGGTATCGTTTTACAAAAACTAATGTAGACGAGATTACAGCAAGTAACCTATTGCATAGCCTGGCACCAGATTATGTTAATCCTAGGCCTCCAATCTTTGTTTCGGCTAACCAAGAAATAGAAAAAGAGGTATCAGTTCGTGAGTTAAATCAAGCCATTAAAAACTCAGACACTTCACCAGGAGAGGATGGTATTTCATTTTCAATGATAAAAAACCTTCCTTACATTGGTAAGCAAATGTTGATAATATTATTTAACAAATCCTTAGAAACTGGTTTCGTGCCTGAGCAATGGAGAAATGTCAAACTGGTGCCTATACCTAAGGTAGACCAATCACAATCAAGCAATTCAGTTCGTCCTATAGCCTTGTTATCTTGTCTATGCAAAAATTTTCACACAATTGTTAAACATAGGTTAGAATGGTTTTTAGAAAGGGGTAATTTTTTCTCAGATAATACAGTTGGTTTCAGAAAAGCTCGATCGTGTCTAGATAACATTTATCAATTAGTGTCACAAATTCAATTAGGATTCGGTAATAACCTTATAACGTTAGGGTGTTTTCTAGATATCGAAAGTGCTTATAACAATGTGGATATAACAGTTCTGCTAAAAGCCTTGGACAAGATTGGAGTAGGTTCTAATATTTGTAATTACTTGTGGAATTTTTTAAGATCTAGGGAGTTAAATATGAATTGCGGTAACACTAAATTACAAAGAGTGACTGGTCGTGGTCTGGCACAGGGTGACCCTCTGTCTCCAATTTTGTTCAATGTTGTAACTATGCATATTTGCCATGAAATCGCCAATATCGGCATAACTCAGTATGCCGACGATTTCGTTTTATATGGTTCTTATAAATCTATAGGAGAGGGAATCTCGAGTTTACAATCGGCATTAAATAAATTTTGTGAGCTAGTTGAGGATATAGGCTTACACGTATCTGAGAAGAAAACTAAAATTTGTTTATTTAAAAAGGGTATTAATAGGCAAGATATCAATGTTTATCTTAATGGTACAAAAATCCAATTAGTAGACAGCGTCAAATACCTGGGTGTATGGTTTGATCGTTCATTAAAATGGGGTAGGCATATTAATGAAACCACTAGTAAAACCCTAAAATTTATAAATGTTCTCAAAATATTAGCAGGTGGGGACTGGGGTATCCACCCGAAACATTTACGGAGGTTATACATATCAATAATACGTAGTAGATTAGATTATGGGAGTTTCATTTATGATTCGAGTGTTAAGAGTCACCTAAGCAAACTCGATAAGGTACAAAATCAATGTATGCGTGTTATAGGGGGTTTTATTAAAAGCTCTCCAATTCATGTTATGCAGAATGAATTATGTCTCCAGCCCCTTTACATAAGAAGGTACTATCTAGGTAGTAAATTCTGGTTAAAAAATTTTAGTTTACAAAATGATAATATTATGAACTCTTTAAAGCAACTTTCTAATCAATGTAAAAATCCAGGCTACTGGACGAGAAAGAAAACTCCACTATTGGTAGAAATTGATGAGTGGTTAAAAAATATTAACATTTATTCTTCTGCAAAGCTGGAAATGTTTCGGTTGGATACTTGGGTCCAAAATATTAATGTACATGATAACTTGTTATTTACTATAGAGGGCGCTGTTGGCTCTAAAAAAGAACTAGATAAATCATATTTTAAGGACAAATGTTGTGAATTATTAGTAAACTAGCTGCTGTGCCCGCGACTTCGTTCGCGTGGCGGATGTTACTTACTTCGCATTTCGATTTAATACTGAAAAATCGTTTTTTAAACCTTATAACAAACAGATATACCTACAAACGAATTGTAAAATTAACGAACGAACCAAAACCTTTTCAAAAACAGACCTTTACAAAGACAGATCTATGAAGACTGCGTCTAAACTTATGCTGAAAGACATGAGCGAACGTCATTCTTTCAAGGAAAATTTTAACACCGCGATACTGAAAATGACGTCACAGGCACAATTCCATCTGTTGTCAAATTTGTAAGTTAAAATAAATGACATCGCTTATTTCATCATAACAGCCCATTAATGTCCCACTGCAAGGACGCGCCTCCTTCCGTGACGGAGAGATACTTGGCCTACTAATACCACGCAGGTCAGTCGGATTGGTATAGAGTTTAATTTCAAGTTTTCCTTCATTTTTATTTCGTAAAGATAATATTCACCGATAGTCCCTTAGTCGGTTTTACGCCACCCATGGGATGAGATGGGGAGGTGACATATTGTATTCTTATTCCGTCACCACACGGATAATCGCTAATTAATTATGAATGAATACATTTGCACGCTACGTTATGGTGCGGCAGAATTACCTGCCTCGGTGGCCCGGCGGTCGCATTACATGGCTGGCGTGCATGAGGTCGCGGGTTCGATTCCCATGGAGGACAATTGTGATACACAAACTATTGTCCTTAGTCTGGATGTTCTTTGTGTCCGTTAAATTGATATTTTTAAAGGCTAGTGTAGGATTTGTCTTTTGTAAAAAAAAATGCTGAAATAAATTATTGTACCTAACACCTTTTTACTATCTAGCAAAAAATATTTGACTAACTTAGACTCGACTATATTATCCGATTTTGATGAAACATACCTCAGTTTAAGCCTAATAAGAAAGGCTACAATACAATGTATTGGTCTTAAGATTATATTTTAATTCGTTTTAAAGATGTGCGGTAACAAACAGACAGACAGACAGATAGACATTAATTCTAAAAATTGTAAGTGTGTAGTGTTATTGCTTTTTGACTTTTTTCTAGATTTTATAGATAATTTTTATCTGAATTTTCGAAAAGAACAGACATTTCGACCTCTACAGTTTTATTATAGTATAGAAGATAGATAGATTACCTGCTTTAAAACTAATACCTAAAAACTACGTATCTATGTATTTTAATATCTAAAGTGCGCTTATTCCGAGAATAGTCAATAAGAACCACGTCCGTTCGCATTAAGAGTCATGTGAATGAAATTATATAGATGTACCGGTTGGCCGTTTCGGACGTTAAACAAAAATCAACCGTACAGCCGTACTCATACTGGCGCAGCGACATTTGGAAATTTTCTTTCATCTATATCTTGTGTGTTTAAAAACCGATTTCTATATTTTTTTTTTATGAATAAGATATTAAAGTGTACTTTTGAAATATGGGAGTTTGAAAAAGATATGTCTATGCAAATTACAATATATTTATGTATTTAATACACTTTGAAGAAAACCCTAACGATTAAACACGTTATTGTGGCTAATATATAAAAGATAGATATATACTATTAAGGACTTTTTTGTACATCTTTTGAAGACCATTATTTTTGTAATACATATTTTTGGCGTATGATCAACGTATGCGATGATAAGAGCTCGAACGCGCGTTTTTTCAACCGACTTGCTTCAAATATTTCGTCACTGCTCAGCTCCTATGTGTCTTAGCGTTATGTTATACAGCCTATAACCTGCCCGGGAGTATGGACTACAATTGTACCAAGTTTGGTTAAAATGCCTTCAGTAGTTTTTGACCCATGCGTGCACATACAGACAGACAGACAGACAGACAGACAGACAGACAGACAGACAGACAGACAAAAAATTTATTGATTGCATTTTTGGCATTAGTATCGATCACCATTCATCCTCCAATATTAATTTTTAACATATATTCAATGTACAGAATTGATCTCTCTACAGTTTTATTATATAGTATAGAATAGATATAGATAAGTACCAATATTTTTATAAAATTTACACTGATGGGTCGAAAGACAACACTGGTGTAGGGGCTGCTATGTTTGACCCTCAGTCTCAAACTAAGATTAAATATAAAATTGAAGGTAATATTTCTATTATGAATTGTGAATTAATTGCACTCTCTGAGGCCCTTTCTTATATTAAAACTATTTGTCATAATAATTTTGTCATTTTAACGGACGCGAGAAGCGCTCTACAACATGTAGCTCGGTGCACCTCGACCTTTCGAGGGCTTCCGATAGCATACTGTATATTAGAGACGATAAGGGAGCTTATGTTTTCCAACAAAAACGTTGTTTTTCAATGGATTCCATCACATGTCGGCATTTATGGCAATGAAGAGGCGGACCGACTGGCAAAGACCGCAATAACAGACGGTATACCATACAGCGTTGTACCCTATTACACTGATGTAATACCTTTGGTAAAGGAACAGATGTATTTAAAATGGCAAGAGTATTTGAATAAAGAATCAACATCTAAAGGGGCGTGGTATAAAACAATAAGATCTAAGCCTTTTCATTGTCCGTGGTTTGAGACTAGTACTTTGGATAGGAGTACATTGATAACAGCGTTTAGAATTCGTTCCGGTCACATTCCACTAAACAAGTTTGCATTCTTGATGAAGAAAGTGACGTCTCCAAATTGTACTGAGTGTGACACTATAGCGGATATATATCATATTTTAGTGGAGTGTGTTCGAAATGAAACATTAAGACGAGAAACATTTAATACAATAAATGAGATGGCATTCAATGTCGGTAGCTGCAATACAATATTGTCTGATCCTGTTTCAAGCCCTGCTAAGGCTTTGTATAAATTAGTTAAGTTTGGCTTGAAAGTTAGATAAGTATTAAGTAAGTAGTAGTAAGTATAGTTATTAAGTGAAATGTAAATACGGTAGTATTGTAGCGTAGTATTACGAGGACGACATGGTCGCTTCGTTTTGTGAACCAAGTCCTTTTATTAAATAAAGATTAAAAAAAAAAAAAAAAAAAATCAATAACTTTATAAACTCTTTGTTGTCATCAATCTTTGTGGGTTTGTTGTCGAGTAATCGATCAAACTAGGAAGCTGAGCTGAACTTTAAGAACTTACAATAAACATTAAATATTATAAAGGAAGAAGCGTTCAAATCGTGATATTATATTTTATACCATTAGCCAAATTCCTATATCTCTCTCTTTGTCTGGTATAATATTGCAGTGGACTGCTGCAGCATGTTCACGCCACTCGTTTTGGTCTTCCCCCCTTCACATTCAACTATGCCGATCACCTATCGTAGATCATCAGTACATCGGGCATAATAAGAACGATTAAATAGTAAACTCAGTCATCTTTATCGCCCGTAGGAGGAGATAGAGTGTTCAAATATTAGAGAAATCTTAGGTTTAAAAGAAAATCTACATTATCACAATACAGTCTTTAAAATCTCTTTTATTAAAATAAATACAATAAGAGAGATACAACAGTTAATTAATGTTTATGAGTATTTGAGAGCTTATATTTACCATGATCAGCTTTGAATCGTATTACATTAATGTACAATAAGTTGTATCGAAATACGAAGACCTTTTTCTTAGATTGCAACAGTACTTTAATAACAACTGTTTGATCCCTTCTTTGAAATATTATTAGTAAACAAATAGTAGAAATGTATCCAACTATAGTGTGACCACAGGAGCTGTGCACCCCCTGAGGTATGCGCGGCGAGGTGGGGGACGAAGAAAAAATAGGTGTCCGTTATGGTAGCGTAAACGTGATAGTTCTGATAGAAAGGGAACTTTTCTTTTGAAAAATTCTTTATGTAAAAATAATGCGTGAAATTCTGACTGAATTAGTGTAGGTAAATGCTTTATGCGAATTCATAGTGGAATATGTCAAAAATCCATGTTAATTTATGTTCATAGTACTGGTACAGATAATATGCTCACAAGTGATTTGAATATCTCAAGAACTACAAAACATAGGTATAGTAATTTTGTTAATACAGTAGAAATATAACCCTGAAATAACGCCTGTGTAACACTTTATTTCAATACAAAATTCAATATATATTTTTTAAAAATACTTCTAAACTACTTTGCCAACCCCTCCACATAATTTTCAATAAGTGCTTAAGTGAGGGTCTATTTCCTGAAGTATGGAAGCGTGCTTTTATTACGCCTGTACACAAAAAAGGTGATAAGAACAACATAGAAAACTATCGCCCTATTTCCATTCTGTCAGCCTTATCGAAGCTTTTCGAGAGTCTTGTTCATGGCCAACCTTATCCCTATGTGCATCAAATTATAATACCCGAACAACACGGTTTCATTAAACATAGATCTAAAATTTCAAATCTCATGTTATTTACAAATTATCTTTTCATCAAAATGGATAATCAAGCTCAAGTTGATACCGTGTATACTGATTTTAAGAAGGCTTTTGACAAGGTTGACCACAAATTATTGCTTGACAAAATTGCATACAACGGTATTCGAGGTAATTTGCTGCGCTGGTTTATGGCCTACGTTACAAACAGATCTCAACAAGTAGTCATTAATGGTTTCGAGTCGGAGCCTATTGCTGTCTCATCTGGTGTGCCTCAGGGATCGTTGATAGGTCCCCTTCTTTTTGTCATATTTATTAATGACATTAAGACATGTTTTCTCAACTCTGACTTCTTGATGTTTGCCGACGACGTTAAGATTTACAAGGTTTGTAACAGTAGTCATGATTGTGCACTTTTACAGGCTGATCTTGATAGACTCTCTACGTACTGTACTAATAATAAACTTCAACTCTGTTTACCTAAATGTAGTGTAATATCTTTTACAAAAAAAAGAAATATTGTGACTTCTAATTATACTCTACAAGGTTTCTCACACCAAAAAGTGATGTCTATTCGTGATCTTGGTGTCATACTTGATAATAAATTACATTTTGATACACATATTGATGACATAGTTAACAAAGCCTATCGTATGTTCGGTTTTGTCATGAGATCGGCAAATGACTTCAAGAGACCGTCTACCTTTTTGGCTTTGTACAATACACTCATTCGTTCTCAATTAGAGTATGCAGTGCAGGTTTGGAGTCCTCTGTATGATAAATATTCAACTCAGATTGAAATGGTTCAAAAAAAGTTTCTCCGGTCTATGAACTATAAATGCCATCAGCCTAAACTGTCATATGCTGAATTGCTGCAAAAGTATCGTCTTTTAAGTCTTAAATCTAGGCGTGACCTTCTAAAAGCCACGTTGCTATATGGGTTATGTAATAATAAATTTGATTGTTGTGAGATAACCAATCAGCTGTCGTATATTGTTCCTAGAACAATACATCGCGGGGTGCGCGTGGATCGGTTATTCCACACAGCAAGATGTAATACGAATGCCGGTGTGCGCGCACCACTGCGTTGTCTTGTTGAGACGTATAACACGCACTTTGTAGGTCTTGATATTTTTGGCTTGTCTGAATATCAATTTAAAAAATTGGCTTGTGAAATATTGATTTCTAAATGATTGTAATGTTTTTTTCCGTTTATTGGTTGACCGCGTACGTACGAATTATTATAATTAAGATCACTTACTCAATCTGTGGACATAGGTGTGGGTTATACGTTTAGCTTTAATATTAAGGTAATACTTACTGTATTATTATTGTGTATAACGTGTAACTGTTTTATGTCCCAAATAAATAAAATAAAATAAAATAAAATATTATCGAAGATATTAACGGTTCTTAGGGGCCGGGCTGGAGTTATTTCATTACGCTATAATATTAAAACTACAACAACTATTTTTTTTAAATGTAGGTACAGTCTGTCTATAAAGTCCTGACAAAAAATTAGGGCGCCACTGTGCTACACGTAGCAATCCTATTTAGTCTGACAAAATAGTTTTCAACAACACAACAACAATTATGTTCAAATAACACTACACTATTAGAGCACTTATAATTCTAGGGCATTTCTTGTAGGTAAGCCTATTGCATTTAAAGTTTTGCGTAGAACTTCAAGACTACAATTAAAATCCATATCAGTTCTAGCTATCATTTGTAATTTTCTGAGGGTTGGAACTCTAAATTTTACAAAAGTTATGTAAATTGAACATTTGATTATACCTACAATGAATTTAGGCATAACTAGAAACAAAACACAGGTAAAAGAAGAAAAATGTTACATACCTCTTTTTTACTGTAGAACATAATTGTATTTTGTGGGGGAGAGTAGAAATATAGAAACATACATTTCTTTCTTTGGCCGGCCTTGCCTGTGTTTACCAGGAGTTTCAAGCTTTTCATTATTTTTAAATCTGTTATTTTGAAATTTAATAATTCTAATGGAATGGAAAGAATAACTACAATACCTAACTAAAATTTATTCAGTGTTAAATATTAACCAACAAGATATCATTTAACATAGATTCACTAAGAGCTAAATGATATAAAATTTAATAAAATATTGCAATTAATTATTTTTTGTAGACAGACCAGTCGATGCGAAAGTGACATAGTTTAGTTATCAATATCAACCGTAATATAGACATAAAGCAATTAATTCAAATTGGGATAAATCTTGACTGAAATATACTAATGCTTACTGATAATATATCAACAGAAATGGTCGTACTACGATTTTTCTTACTTACAATGAATATCTAACCTAAAAATGTGCTATGTACACAATGCCTGTTTTTGGTCTCTAGGTCTCAAATGGAGTGAATTTATTACTTGAGACAGATTACGAAAAATAGTAACACGATTACATACCCATCAAAGTTGCAGTTCGCCTATAAACATCATCCAAATCGCATAAAAGTTGACCAGAATCGTGCTCCGCTAAACATCGCCTTATAACTTTAAAAATCACTTCCCGCGTGCCACTTTGATTTACTCTACTCATTGTTTACATTGTTCTTCGTAAGTCAGTATTAGTTTATTGTAGATTAATGAACTAATAAAAATCACAAATTTGAAAACTTTATAGACATCTGTAATATACACACATCAAAAAAGTCTAAGCAACATGCATGATATTACAAATTTACCATTTATATTAATTTATTTTACCATTTATTTTAATTATAACGTTGTATTTTATTTTTAAAATAATATTTTTAGGGTTCTATGATGTAAAAATAACAGCTGTTTTCTTTATAAGTTCTTTTAATAACAGAAATTAACAATATTAGAATATACAGGTACATAAGAAACTAAACTTTTTTTTTACAAATTGAAATTTCTTAAGAAAATGAATTTATTGTGAAAGAATAGGACAATTTAATACAAAGTATGGCCTCCTCTGCTATTCAGAACTTGTCGGCAACGATTATTCATTGAATTAATGAGACTGTTTATGTCATCTTGCGGTATTCGCTCCCAATGGAATTGTAGCAAATCCTTCAGCTGTTGGGTTGTTGTCACTCCGTCCAAGTCCTTCAAAACACGTCTCTGGAGCATGTCCCATGCGTGCTCGATGGGGTTGAGGTCTGGCGATTGTGCAGGCCAGGGCAATACCTGGATGTTCTCCGTTGCCAAGTATTCACTGGTTCGCCGAGCTGTATGTGAACGCGCATTGTCATGCATTAACGTAAAATCGGAGCCAAAGGTTTGTGCAAATGGATGGACATAAGGTCTGAGAATATCCTCAACGTAATTTTCAGCGTTCATGTTTCCATTTACAAAAACGAGCTCAGTTCGCCTGTTCTTCATAATACCCGCCCATACCATAACTGTTGAGCCGCTGTATGGATGAACTTCCTGAACGCACCTGAGTCTTTCAGTATTTCCGGGTCGACGGTACACTCGCACCCTTCTTGTATCAGGCCTAAACCCGAATCGCGACTCATCGGAAAACATAATTTTATCCCATTGTTCCTGGGTCCATGTTATGCGTTCTCTACACCATTCATTTCGACGAGCGCGATTCCCGTGACGTATCGGTGGGCACCTGATAGGGCGTCGAGCTCGTAGGCCGTACTCATGCAGTCGATTTCGCACAGTTTGGGGACTTACATCAACACCACTTGAATTTTGTAGCCTCAAACTTATCTCTCGAGCGTTTAACATCGGCTGGCGTCTTGCAGTCAGTTGTATGTACCGGTCTTGCCGAGTGGTTGTACTCCTTTTACGGCCTGGATGCTGTTCAGCGGGTTCCCCTGTATTATTGTAGCGCTGCCAAAGACGACAAATAACACTTCTATGAATACCAAAATGTCGAGATACCTGAGATTGATTACTTCCCGCTTGCAACATCCCTACAGCTCTTTGCATTTCATCTGCCGTCAAATGACGTCGCTCCATGATGTAAAGAATATCTAACAATTCAATTTTGTCGCCAACTGTATTTAAATGGTTGGTAAAATTATAAAATCAAGACTAAAACGTAGCAATTAACATGCACTCAAATTCAAACAAATTCGCAGTCATTTGAATTTTATGAAAAAAAACAAAACATAATCGAAATTTTTTTTTTACAACCAGCCAGTATGTCATCAATAACAAAAAAGTTTACTTACCTATACACTTTGAGTAAGTAAATACTTAGAAATTAATTAATATAAATGGTAAATTTGTAATATCATGCATGTTGCTTAGACTTTTTTGATGTGTGTATTACAATTACTTAGTTGATTACAATGTAACCCAAATATACTCATATTTTATTAAAAATATGCAGGTATTAAATAAGAACTCACCCCTTAATCATAAACGCCTCTTAAATTTAATCACTGTTTAGCGAGATTATTATTTGTAAAATCAAACTTATACTAAACAAAACCAAAATTTAAGGTAATCAATTAACTTAAATTTAAGAGGCGTTTATGAGTAAGGGGGTAATCTGTATAACGTAATTCCTAGGAATACTGTAGTGTTAACGATTTCTAATTCCTCATCATTAATCTTAACAATTGGTTTTTTTTTTTTATTTATGCAGAGTTTTTTGGCATAGTAACCAACTCCATATAGCTCTTGTGTATGCTACCTTAACGGACACCTACCTGCTGTCACGAGTTTTGACGGCAGTGTCATAACAATTCGAACATTATATTTTTCTTTAATTTCATGTTCTTAGAGTATTTGATAGTCATTTTTCTCAAAGTTACATTATAAAAACACAAATAATGTTCCTATTTACGCTTAAAACTATACAATAATGTAAATACTTTCTTGAAGTTTAAAAAAAAACTGTCTTTTTATAGAAAACTGCTACAGCCGCTCGTGCAACGACCAGTACCAGCCAAATAACTTAAGTATATTGCGTCAGATGTCGCTAGTAGCTACATCATAAACTGTTTATTCTATACCAGTATTTATCATGTACTCTATATGTCCACCCCCCTCTCGCCGCGCGCATACCTCAGGAGGTGCACAGCTCCTGTGGTCACACTATAGTCCTTCCCAATTCTTCTAACAAATCATAACAGCCCATTAATGTCCCACTGCAGGGACGGGCCTTCTCCTGTGACGGGGAGATACTTGGCCTACTAATACCACGCTGGCCAGACGGATTGGTATAGAGTTTAATTTAAAGTTTTTCTTCTTTTTATTACGTAAAGATAATATTCACGGATAGTCCCTTAGTCGGTTTTTACGACACTCATGGGATGAGTTGGGGTGGTGACACACTGTATTCTTACTCCGTCACCACACGGAGTCTTCAAATATCAGAAACTTTTGTCATAATTCAGAGATCAACATAGTAACAATCTATTTTGCATATTTCTTTATTCAATGCTTACTTTGAAACTTCCAAGTGCCAATACTAATTTGCGTAGACAATATTGTAAGAAGAAAAATGGTTTTGCTTTTGTTGGAAAATGTAAAGGTTTTTGGTTACGGATTTGTTCTATAAGTAAAAGTTAGGTGGTGTTTTAGTCTTGTCGTACTAGAGCTTGTATTTTTATACTGTCCCAGTACAGTATACCACGATTCATTAGCGCTGTTATGCTATTTAAGTACAGTGAAAGGATTCAAATCTAAAATTTCATAAATAGACGTCTCCTAACTCGTTAAAACTGTTAAAAGTAAAATCAAGAGTACTATAAGTGTACACTCTAGAATAAGTAGGTAAGATATTCTGACAAAGATTATAACTTCTTTATCTGAAAGCTAATTTTATAGTACAAGATTAGTTTAAGACTAGAAATTGTGTTAATGTTTGAAGTATATGACGTATGACTGTGGCGCAGTCTGTATATAACATGGCTGCTACGCAGAGGTCTCGGGTTCGATTCCCGCTCAATGCAAACCTTTGTGTGCATGAAATTGTCTGAGTATTATCTATATGTATGTATTTTAAAAAAAGTATTTAAGTATGTTTATCCGTTGTCTAGTACCCATAGCACAAGCTTTGCTTAGTTTGGGACTACTAGGTGGCGATGTGTTAATGTGTGAGGATTATTTATTTATTTATTATATCTGAATTATTGTTTTAATAAGATGCTACATCAATAAAACAAAAAATACATTTCCTACAAACTAACAGATACCGCTCCTACAAAATAGTGTAGCTTTAGGAAACCTAATTTAATCCTTTCAAACGAATGAAATTCTAAATTCATATTAAATTTGGGTTAAAGGTAAAATGATAAATGTGATGCAAATTGTTGAATTATTACCGGTCCTAAGTTAAGTCACAAATTACTGAAGAGATTTATGTTCTTATTGTAATTCCGATTGCGATCTTTGTCATTACCAATTATTTAAACACTGGTATTAACTATATTAAAATTGACTTCTCAGTTATAGGATTGAAAGATAAAGGGTATGCTACGATGGCTTGGACCCCTTTACATGATAGAATAAAATAAGTGACATCGTTCAAAAAGGCAGGGCACACTCGGAACCACGCCATACTTGCATGACTAAAATTGCTAAAAGTATTTTTTTTTAATCTCAAGATTGGATACAAATGTCCGCCTTCTGAATATTTTATGTTTAGTTAAAATAACACATATCTATTGAATTAACAATATGTAATAAGACTAACAATCCATATTACAATTCGTAATTATTTTTCATTATTAAACTTTTTCTCCTTAGTTCTCCGTGTGGTGACGGCAAGAATACAATATGTCACCACCCCATCTCATCCCATGGGTGTCGTAAAAACCGAATAAGGGACTGTTCATGAATATTATCTTTTCGAAATAAAAAGAACTAAAACTTGAAATTCAACCCTATACCAATTCGTCTGGCCAGCGTCGTATTATTAGGCCAAGTATACCTCCGTCACGGGAGGAGGCCCGTCCCTGCAGTGGGACATTAATGGGCTGTTATGATAATTAAACTTTTTGCTCTAGGTAAAGGTAATAAAACTTTATGTCAATGGTAACAAAGTTATGCAATTGCCTATTGCGCAACAGAATATTGTTAGTTTGAAACGTGACTATCGTTCTATAATTAGTTTCTGCTATCAGATTAATAATTTAATTACAATTGCAAAGATCCTGTGATATAGAAGACGATGATGTGGCTTAATTCAATTTTGTTATGGAGAATTAAACAACAACTATTATTATAGTTTTAGATGAGACCACTCAGACATAGTACCATATTATTTCAATTAGCGAATATAAGAAAAAACACATAAATGAAATGGTATTTTAATTTATTTCTGTACGCTTACAAATAAGGAATTTATGGGTGCATCTGTGGAACCTTATGAAATGGTTTTAGGGAAATTCCCACTAGGAATTTGAAATAAACATGTTCATGTTATATTATTACTTATATTCATATTTTTTTAACGATTCCTTATATATGTCACAGGGAAACGAGAAAACCAGGGATTTCACGAAATCACTAGGGTCATATCCCTAGTGATTATCAAAATCCCGTTTCTACTAGAAAAGAAATGCTTATATTTTTGTTTGTAAGTTAGGAGCCACAAATATTCCAACTTCTATAGATTAGGTTATCTTAGACGTGTGACCATAATGCGGCCGACGAAGTGCAAGGCATTTTCGACATTTACCGGGATTTCGTGATATCCCTAGTGATTTCATGAAATCCCTGGTTTCCTCATTTCCCTGCGACATATATATACTAGCCCACCCCGTATATAACAACTGTTACTACAATAACACACTCAAGAACGTGACCTGACAAAAAGCACTGAGCTTGAAACTCAGTGAGTCTTAAAGAAAAATGTAATGCCCTGGGACTCCGCAACAAACTTAATTACAGCAAGTAAAAATACGATCCGTACCTACATTTCATACAATTTAAGAACATTAGACACTTATATACGAGTATGTACTCCGAACTAATAATGTAAATGCGAAAGATTGTGAGGATATATGGATGGATGGATGTTCGTTACTCTTTCATGCAAAAACTACTGAATGGATTTTGATGAAATTTGTAAAATAGTTAGTTTAGGATGTAGAATATCATTTAAACTACCTGTACAACGCGGGTGAAGCCGCGGGCATCAGCTAGTACAAAATAAGAAGGAAGAAGTTGCAACTAATATACTCAAACAATTTAAAGTTCATACGTGTTTAAGGAAGTAGAAAGTGGTCTCATTATTTGTTTTTTATTTTTGTGCAGTGTGTTTTGGGAGTCAAGTTTTTAATGAGGTCACTCATTAAAAACTCAATACTACTTCCAAAACACAAATTATAATTCGAAAAAAAAAGAAAGAGAATGGAAAAAATGGTACTCGAGTCGGGTCTCGAACCCGCGTCTCTGATATATACGCGTCCAGCGCCATGACCACTAGGCCACCTGAGTATCCGTCTCGAATATTGTCCTGCCTAATTGATTTATAATAAGAATACTGATTACTTTATATGATATTACATAACGGAGGAAATACATTACCCGTAGAAGCATTACCATTTATAGTTAGTGAAGAGGTAATATAATAGGTACACGTACAACATAATATTTTCACGCAATATTAGGATTATTATGGTGTTTAGTGATTCACATAACCATTTACAATCCATACTAATATTATAAATGCGAAAGTAACTCTGTCTGTCTGTCTGTTACTCTTTCACGCCTAAACGGCTGAACGGATTTCGATGAAATTTGGTACAGACAATCTTTAGACCCTGAGAAAGAACATAGGCTACTTTTTATTAGCAATCATATTATATTTTGATTTCATAGAATTTTGGCGGGAAAGCTGTGTCACGTGACCTGTGACGTCATAGGTCACGTGACCCGTGACGTCATAGAATTTTGACAGATGAGTCGTGACGTCACAGAATTTTGGCGGGAAAATATTTTTTGACAGTTGAGTCGTGACGTCATTGAATTTTTGACAGATGAGTCGTGACGTCACAGAATTTTTGACAGATGATTTGTGACGTCATATTATTTTGGCGGGAAAATATTTTATACCTCTGTCACTTTTGACAGCTGTCAATTTTGACAGATAGGCGTGACGTCATAGAATTTTTGACAGATGAGTCGTGACGTCACAGAATTTTGGCAGGAAAAAATATTTTGACAGCTAAGTCGTGACGTCATTGAATTTTGGCGGGAAAAATAGTATTTAAACAGCTGAATCCTGACGTTATCACAATTTGGCGGGAAAATAAATAGGTTTGTACAGGACCCTCGGTGCGCGAGTCAGACTCACACTTGACCGGTTTTTTAGCTGTGGGTCTGATATATCTAGAGAGCTTAAATTCGTAATTGTCAACTTATTTCATCATAACAGCCCATTAATGTCCCACTACAGGGACGGGCCTCCTTCCTTGACGGAGGGATACTTGGCCTACTAATACCACGCTTGCAGACGGATTGGTATAGGGTTTAATTTCAAGTTTTCCTTCTTTTTATTTAGTGAAGATAATATTCACCTTATTTGTTAGGCACTAAAGTGACACACCTTTGCTTATCCTATCCTACTAATATTATAAATGCAAGTTTGTGAGGATGGATGGATGTTTGTTACCCTTTCATGCAAAAACTACTAAATGAATTTTAATGAAATTTGGAATATAGGTAGTTTAAGGTGTAAAATAACAATTAAGCGGGTAATACCGCGGGCATCAGCTAGTATTTTAATATAGCTTTACAACCAAACATACAAATTGTGCTTAAGCGCCATTCCCCACAATCACGTATTACGTTTATGTGTAAGTGCGTACCTATATAACCAAATATTATCTTATAATATTCGGTATTACGCCATTAATGTAATAATACTGAATATATTCTGAGATTATGCCATAAAACCACACGCAATATTAGGGAGGAAGATTTCCCTTTATGATTTTTTTCTTAGGTATTCTATCTTTATCTTTTATTTAGTGGCTAACCAGGTGTTGAGAGTTGTTCAATCTGCTCTTAGGCCTCTGACGTTACTAAACGACTGTGTCACTACAATGACAACCAGAACCGACTTTTAACGTGCCTCCCAAATCATCATCATAAAAGCCCATTAATGTCCCATTGCGGGCATCCTCTAACTCTACGCGCTGGCCAGATATTTTTATTTATTATCTTTTGTTAGATTGGTAATGTCCGATATTTCCTACAAAACTAAAATTATTTAAACAATATAATAATGTTTTAAAAGTAAGTATATAGAGTCTAAATACTGCGCAGAAATAAAACGGCAATTTCATAGGTAAAGACCTATGAATACTTAATCAAAAACGTAGACCACTATACAATATTCTGACCGTTGTTTTGATTCGGGTAAACTAGAAACATGAAACAAGGTATATAGATTCAGTTACCTACGTCACGCCTAACACTAACATTTTGAGAAATGGATATTCGAGACGCGAGAAAACTATTGTTTAATACCAAACAAGGTCTTAAATAGTAATACTAAGAAACTAGCTTATTGGTAATACTTTGTATGTACACAAAGCAACACATCAAGTTAAACATTTTTATTGGAAATTATGTCTTATTTCAAGGGATTAAGGTACATGAGTGTCTAGCTTGATTAGTTGCTGTGTGTACTGGATACACGTACGGTATTAATGTTTGATAATAAAGTCTTGCTAGGTAACAATATGTACGATAAATAGTAATAATTATAACTGTTAGTATCATTACTATAAAACGTGATTGTAGTTACAATCACGTTAGTTGACGTAATTGTTACATATAATTTTTACCTATAAAGCTTAGATATAACAAGAAAAATCCGAAAAGAAGAAAGACAATGGAAACAATTGGTACTCGAGGCGGGACTCGAACCCGCGTCTCTGGACTATACGCGTCCAGCGCCATGACCACTAGGCCTAGTGTTCCATTGTCTTTCTTCTTTTCGAACGTAATTGTTATTACTATACTTGAATTACTCTGAAGGTTATTAAGTGTAAGGATAAACATTTTGTACTCGCATGACAGTACACACACACACATTTACAAAGAAAGAAAGAAAATACATTTATTCCTCCTATACGGATACAATAATGTTACAGACAATTACAAAAACAAAACAAAAATAAAAAGAAATAAAACAAAAATTATGACAAAGCCACATCTGTGCAGGAATCGGACCCCACTCAGCATAATGCTGCGGCAAACCAAGCAATAATGCTTAGTCGCTTACAGCGCTGATTTTCAGTGAGGCCCATACAACATACAACATTATATGACTTGTCACTCTGTTTACGATTTGTCTATGGTTAGGTCAAACAGCCTGTTGTGCGACATTGAACTTAATAGTTTTATGACATGCAACTAAAATTAACTCTAGAGGTGATAAAGCCATTTAATTAATTAAATTATTTAATTTAATTGTCGAATATACATTTTATTCGTAAACGAAGTCGCGGGTTACAGCTTGTATTGAATAATAATAGTAGAAAACAAAATAAGAAAAAATAAAAAAAACACAAAAAGTAATCCGTTCCTCAGGATCGAACCAGAGCTGTTTTCTTTTCACCCAAGCTCTATACAAGCAAAGCTATCGTGTTGACAACTGTTTTGATGAAATTGTTAATGTAGTATTCCGCTTTGAAATTGGCTTGACTTTAACAGAACATAACATCCCATTACATGAACAGGCCTTAGGGGTGACATTATCACGAAGTGATAAATCCCCTTTAAATAAATAAAGATTAAAATAAAAAAAGGAACAGGCCTCTTCTAATGACTAATTTTATGACTTGCCTATTGACACCACGCTGGCAAAAAAGGTTTCATGCTGAATTTTCCTTCTTTTGTTTCAAGATATATTGACCACCTTTCCCTTAGTCAGCTTTTACGACAGCCTCATTTCCCCCCTTAATACACGGAGACCATACCAGCATTTGCAACTTGGGCAAATCAACTCTACAAGCAATGGAACAATCATGAATATAATTCATTAATATTCATTGAGACGCCTACAATCGTCATATCAATGAAAATTTCTGTTGGATTTATCAACAAGTTACCACAAGTTGTATGAAACTTTCTTCATGCAATACTTTGCATGAAAAAGTTTCATACAACTGTTCTGTACTCAGAGATAAGATGAGCTACTATCTACGTAACAAACTTTTAAACCAAGTTGATGAAATAAAATCAAGAGTTCCTTTTACTTCCTTAATTTTTCAACGAAGAAACATAATTTCAACAAAGTTTCAGTTCATTCTATAAGCGCCAAGGAAAAACTAGGCGCGTACACATGTCACCACCCCATCTCATCCCATGAGTGTCGTAAAAACCGACTAAGGGACTATCTGTGAATATTATCTTTACGAAATAAAAAGAAGGACAACTTGAAATTAAACCCTATACCAATCCGTACAAGTAGGCCAAATATCCCTCCATGGGAGGAGGCCCGTCCCTGCAGTGGGACATTAATAGGCAGTTATAATGATGATGACTAAAGGATAATATACCCTTTAAACGGCGTTAAAAAAATCAAATCATAATTTAAAGAGTTTCTTGTAAATGATATTTTATTGAAAAATGGTAAAATATATTATTTTTACTACGTATACTTAAATCTTAGGAACACGATATCGTTGAATGTAGAAATTACTTTAGTCCTTAAATCATAAAGTTAAGCAATCAAGTAAGATACTTTGTCCGAAGTTAAGGCAAGTACAATAATTTTGTAACTTTGTAGAGATAAAAAGATAGCAAAAACTAAGTATGTATAGATTCTATTATTTTTATTTTAAAGTATTTATCATAACAGCCCATTAATGTCTCACTCCAGGGACGGGCCTCCTCCCATGACGGAGGGAAGCCTACTAATACCACGCTGGCCAGACGGATTGGTATAGGGTTTCATTTCAAGTTTTCTTTCTTTTTATTTCGTAAAGATAATATTCACGGATAGTCCCTTAGTCGGTTTTAACGACACTCATGGGATGAGATGGGGTGGTGACACATGTTGTATTCTTACTCACCACACAGAGTACCTAGTATTTCAAATAATTAGAATTTACTATTCATTACATCTGAGACGTTGTGGTTATATAAGTTTAGGTTACTTTAGGACTCAATGGCGGTGTGTAAATGTGCTCCCCACACATATTATTTATATGTGCAGAGAGATTCGACTTTTAAATATTGTGTGATGTGTTGTCAATCAAAATCCTATAATTTGAGAAACTGTAATCTAGTAGAGATCTATGAAACAAGCAAATCTGAATCAATCAACTAGCCTATTGCAGTCCACTCCTGGACATAGGCCTCTTCCGATCCACGCCACAGAATTCGGTCCTGTGTGTGAAGCAAATCTGAATACCAAATACTTACAATTTGATGATCTCACTAAACCATTACTGAACATGAAATCATGAATTGTGAATCCGTATATAATATTTCTATGAGCATTTAAAGCCCATTGTCTGAAGACACAACGTTAAAAAATAAATACTAAGAACGAACATACTCGTCCTATTTTCATAAACTAATACAAGGAACAAGCAACCATAATTTCAATACAATATGTTGGACATATGATGGGACAAAAAAAACAGTGTCCCTTTGAAACACAACACGTGTGGACTCCTCTACAGTGAAACATGCGAGACTAGCAATTAAGTATACATTAGGGTTGTCAGTGACTTTATGAGAAAAAGTAATTATTTACCTACTTTATTCTTTATGGTCTATGTGGGCGTAGAGTAAACATTAAAAGTAACTATCTCGTTAGAGCGGCGGTCGCGGGCGCGGGTGATGTGCATGAAGTCGCGTGTTCGATTCCCACGCAGAATAATTCTTAGTGTGATCCACAAATTATTGTTCTTGTTCATTGTTTCCATTAAAGTATTGTGTGTACAGTCTCCACGATCACATGCCTAAGGCTATCCAAAGTGCGGATATTGTCTTTAAAAAAAAGTAAAAGTATTCATTGTATTTTAGTTTAAAGATGTAATATATGGCAAAGGATTTACGATACTGACAATATTTTGTTACGTCCTTTCAATGGTATTTTATGTTAGAATACTAGGAAAAAGGTTTTTTGTTAACCTGACCTAAATAGTTTCTTATTATAAAAAGTCTGTTGTTTCTACTAAAATAAATAAACGTAAAATTAATTCTATGTGTCGTTTTAAATTAATTCTGTGGGTATTTTGTTGATATACATAACGATTTCGAGTGCATGACTGTTTTTTTTTCGTTCTGAATGGTTATATTATGTACATCGTGTATGATTTTGCAATTCTTTTAGGATAAAAAACGTGTCCCTATTGTGTTTTGACCAAATTTAAGTAATTTGGGGTCGAGCCAATTAACGAGATTTGTGACGACTTCTACGCCGCAGTAGCTTTAGTCCATTTTTTGGCCAGGTTTTGGGTTCGTTTCCAGCCAAAAATCTTAGATTAACATCAATGAGTATTTTCTATTTAACGAATTAGTCCTTACTCATACATTTTTGTAGTACATTTCTGTAGTAGTACAAGCTCTAATTAGTTAGAAACTAGATAGTATTGTGTAAATTTTAAGGAATATTCTTATGATTTGTACATTCACTCTAAAATGGAGCTCAGAATATTGTTCCTCGAAAAATTTTATATATCTCTAAATTGACTATAATAAATACGAAACAGAACCGACACGATATTCGAGCTTTGAGAGCGTAAAAAATGGTTGATCTAGAAAATCTTATTTTTATGATAGTAAGAGGTCAGTAAAATGTCTGTGATATTAAGTAGAGTGTAATAGTGTCCGAAAAAAAGGTCCTTTTTACTATTTATCATGTGTAGTGGACTTCCAGAGATATCTAGTGATAAATGTATTCTTGTAACGTCTTCTGAGTAAAACCTAAGAACTAAAAATGAAACACTAAAGTTATATGTGTATAATATATAAATAAACTTATTTATATAACTAGTCGGCTACAAAATATTAAGAATTTGATTTGACATAATATTGTTAACCTTTGAAAGAAGTTTAATTTCTGCTTATAGATTCATTGAGTGGGATACTTAACGTTACGTACATAATATTTTCTAGAATTCACAGGACAAGCTCTCTTTAGTTACGTTTTAAATAATTCTTTAAGTTTCTTAAATGGTATATCTAAGTTTCTCAAATTACTATATCATATCGCACCCTTGTAGCAAAGTAACAGTACTTAACATTAGTTATAGTAACATTTTAATTCCGCTTCACTAGCCTAGGAAAGGAGAAATACTTTCAAAAGCTTTTCAGAAAATATATTCGCAATACGTATCATACAATTGCTATTGTCACAGGAATGATTTACAAAAGTCAAGGACTTACAATCGACCGTTATAAAGTGAACAAAAACCGCATACAAATATTTCTTCAATAAGAAAAGGTTTGGTACTTTTAGGTACCATAAATCGTTGTGAGTATAATGTAAAATTTCATTAAAAGCTTTGTAGCGTTTCAATGAGTAGCAACCCTAACAAAAGGGAAGTAAAATCGTTTGGCACAGAGCCCGCGGCTGTACTGAGAACATGACAGAATTGTTCAGATAAAATATCACAACATTATGTAAAATTTATTGGTACTTTTTTATGTACTTATTATATCTGAAGAAGAAATTAACCAAGCCTAAACACACAGTATAACCATAAGCTTTATCAGTACATTATCATTATAACTTAAATAAATAAATAAAAGTGTTTCCGAAACTTGCATTGTAATTACTTAACAAGACTTTATTTTTCGCCTGGAACACAGACAATCTCTTGGTTAATATTTAAAAACGAACGCGAAAACGCTGAAAATTAATACCAGTACACATTAAATCTATACTAAGTAGTTATGTCAGAATGTTACTGAGTAAACCCACCTTTTAAGTTTAGTTGCCTAGAAGGGGCTATAGAAAGTATCAAAACGTCTTCTTTAGAAGGGGTTCAGAAAGATAAAATGCAAACGTTGTTCCGCATAGGATTTTTTTGGTTGACGGCCATTCGCCCCACCACAGCCCGTGTAAAGTAGTAACTGTCGTCAGAGACAAACTACTCGTCCTCAACAAAAAAAAACGCATAGAATTTAAGTCTATGAGCTGTTTCACTAACAATAAGAAATCGTAATGGGAAATTCATTACGTTTCAGTTTATTAATACTACATTGACCAAAAGAAAGTTTAATTTATTTTAAGCTTCTGTGGATGGTTTTAACTAGGTTTGATGATTATTCAGTTCAATAAACATTAAAGGTAAATTCATACGGGCTTTTACCGGATACAACAAACCAATTTCATAGCGCTTACTCATACTTATATAATTGAGCGAAATTGCTATGAACATCATACAGATACAAAATTTATTCTGGCTTTACTTTTTTCATTTTAAGTTTTACCCAGGTTTATTGGATTTGTGAGTTTTTGGAAATTTGTTTATTGATATTAAATATAGTGGGATCGAATATTTTGATCTACTTGTCTACTCTATTATATTTTCGTTACCCTATACCAATCCGTCTGGCCAGCGTGGTACTAGTAGGCTAAGTATCCCTCCGTTACAGAAGGAGGCCCGTTCCTGCAGTGGGACATTAGTGGCTGTTACAAAAGGAAAATAATAATGTTTCATTATAGCCTTTCCGATTTATATTTCTTACTTTACGATTACGTTTCAGTAAAGGTAGCGAGTAGAGCACTCGCGACCGTTATCGTTCTACAGGTAGACGAGAATACTCCAGAATCAAGATGATGGAACAATCCTTCAAAATTTTTAAGTTAAGCTTTCCTTCGTTTAGTTTTTTTAGCTACAATGAGAAGCAATTAAATCCACCATGTATTTTTACACTGTTACCAAACAGGCAAAAAAATAGGAGTTTTAGGCATTCCCTAAATTCAACACTAAATGAGGATGTTATGTGAATTAATTTATGCTCCTATAATCCCATACAAAAGGAATCCTTTAATAATATACTGGACCTTGTGGTATGATCCTCTTTGATAATTAATTGTTCTTGTTATGATAGAAACATTCCAATCCCTATGGAAAAGCAGGTTTTCAAAGGTCAAAACCATGTTATGAAATAGTTGAAAGTTATCATAGTATAATACATGTCACATATTATTTAAACAACGCCTCCTAGTCCTTATGTAAGTAGAGTTTTTATGTATTAAAGGAACAATACAATTGATTAACTAAAAAAATTAATTACAGGGCTCTATGACAGGTAGTGGCTTAGCTGTTTTTTTTTTAATTTTACTTTCCCCCTATTCGAGGTTTCTTGTTAGGTTTTGAGCTAAAAAACAAAGTTTATTTGACTTCTCATAGTACAAATCTAAGAAACTAGCTTAACTCCTCTTCTGACCCAATCAACCAGATAAAATAGCTCTCTCATTTCTTTACTGTGTCAATGTTACGATAGGTAACGTTACATTGGTATAACCCTACGTCACCGTGGCAATGACCGCTCTATTTTATCATCGTATATCAGGAATTGGACACATGTAACATTTTTAAATACGTGTTCTTAATTAACCAGAACGACGGGCTTAGGTAAATAGGTTGGACAAAAATAGCACCGTGACTTAGATTTGGGAATGTGAATATTTTATAACAAACAATCGTTTCTATGAATTTCATAACGTTTTTTATAGTTTTAACATTTAATTTTGTTAGTAGAATTAGAATTAAATAAAGAGAATAAATAAGAATAATAGTATTTAATTTTATATGAAAATTACTTTTCCAATTTAATCTTGTAAATGTTTCGACAGGCCTCTTGAATATATGAAGAGATACTTCAATCAAGTTTAATACAAAATCATTCATGCCAAACTATATTTTAAGGTATGAAGGGGATCGGGAAATAGCCGTGAGAATACTAATAGCACTTTCCGAACTAAAATCTAGCACTAGGTACTCTAGGTAATGCTGGATTTTGGTTCTGTGAGTGCCATTGTCGATGCTAAGTAGTTGGTGGAATATTCTCATTTGATCGAGCCTGTTTCGGGAAAGAACATGGTCCAAAACATTCGTATTCACTCTATACTGAATTATCAGTGGCATGTCCATTCAAATCGAACCAGTTCTATTAGGAACTTAAGCCTTGGCAGTGAGATTAAATAGATGCTTCGAATTCGGTAAATTCCACCAACAAGTTCTAACGCTTTGAGATTAGAAGATTATTTAGGAATTTCAACGTTGGCATTTTAAAAGGACCGACCTTTTATACATACACATATTTCCGTTTACAAAATAGCCAACAAAGATTAAGAATCCAACAAATATTTAATTTAAAAATTCTTATATTCTGTCAGTACGAGGTCTAGTGAGGGGACTATGATGTAGTTATTTAAAAGAATATACTTTAAATCTTTTTTGTGGTGGTAGTGTGCATAAAGACGGTCATATCTTTATTACATAAATACAAAACTCAAAAAACATTTAACAGATCAAATCTCTTAAGCAAAGAGCTACTTAAGCACTCTAAGCAGTAGGGTTAGTTTATATAAAACCAATCCAGCACTATGAGCAGCAAGTCTCTGCAGTGGGACCATAACAGGCTATTATGTTAAAGTTCAAAGACAAAACTTCTTACAACACAGTCTGAAAACAACGATAAAAGAAACCAATGAAGTCATTATCTTACTCAAACTACTTGCGTGACTAGACGCTATAAGAGTAATGTTCTAAGTTATGAGTTATCAAGCCAATTAATTGTTAGGAATATCTAGATTATCTCAGCCAATTGACACCCACTGCTGGACATAGGCCTCCTCCAAATACTACAACTTGCGCGGTCCTGTGCCTTCCTCATATATCGGTTTCCCGCCGAGCGATGGGTTGATAGTAATCTCTGCAAAAATCTACTAGGGATCTCGGACTTGCTTCTTTCGATCAACCCATATCGAATATTAATGAAGCATTATTTAAACACTATACCGTGCTCGTGTCCAGCGTTTTAATAAGGAACACATCAAAGCCAGATGTCTGGAGAATTTAATAAAACTTTATCTATTTAACAATAGTTTTATCTATCCACAAATAAAGTGAACCTACTCACGTTCAACTATATTCTTAAACATATTAAATAAACCAAATGAAATTTATCTTCATTCCAACAGTTACTTATATGGTAATGTAAACAGTATTTTCTCGATAGCGAAAGCTTTAAGCAAATCTCTAAGGTTTATGTAATCCTTTGACAAATAAAGAAAATTTTCTTCAGTCTTGTCTACTTTGTGTGTTTACAATTCGTTCTTGATAAAGTTTTTTATGTTCTCATGACATTGCTTTTGACAGTACCTATACTTTCAGTGACCTTGACAAAAACCAACTTCTTATGTTAGCGAAAATATCTTTCAAAATTGTACTAACGACGTTTTTCGGAACTTCACTTTGAAAAGGCGGGGACTTCTGTCGGCCAATTTGAAAGGAGTGGAGACAGTCTATAAAAATACTCGAACGACTTGGTTTTCTTCTCATTTTACACGTGTCGGATGCAAGAAAAGGATCATTTAGAGACCTCCGCCACTTGCATTTTTCCCCTTCAAATTGGCGTACACGTGTCCCTTTATTTGAAGTGAAGTCCTGAAAGCTAGTAAATAGGTTTTCCCGATTTAAACTCACAGTATTTCTGTTTTACCGATAAAAGGTCAGAATGGCGTGGAATAAAGCGTTACTTGAGTAATCTTGTATACTGTACTAAGTACTATAATATTTTTAATGACTGACATATGAGTTTAAAATCTTGTTAAACGTAGATATTATTATCTTTCCCAAATTATCGTTAACTGTAGGGATATTGGACTAACTTAGTATTTTTTTAAATGGCATGATTATTTTATACTAGTTACAGTTTGTACATCAGACAACTCCTATAAATGTCAAATTTCAATTTTAGTCCAACCTTTCCTTTCGCGAAATTAAAAGTAAATGCTCATCTCAACGCATTTCGCTGTACTTATTAATTGGTTACCGTAATCATAACCAAATACCTAGTCAAATACTTTTTTTTAAGTTTAATTTTGTATTTTTGTATTATGGTATAATCTTTTAGAAAACTACAGCTTATATACTCTGCTCTTATCTCTATCCTAATATACTATGCGTTTCAAATAAGAATAGGACTGTCAGAGCGCCATCTTGTTCCGCATTTCTAGAGAACTTACGGTAGGAAAAAAATATATACAAAATTTTATTAATTTTACTTCAATATGTTATATAATTTTTTAAATATGTAAATTAAATTTTAATTGGAATTCAATTCTTCCACACCACTTATGGCATCATAGCTACGTTCTTCATCCGGATCAGATTCTATGTAAAACAAACTGCAAAATTTTCAATAAAACCGGTTTGTTTCGAAAGGTTTTTTATGTTATTGTTTCAATGTAATAACAAATAAAACGGTAAAAAACGAAAAAACATATTTTTTGTTGAATAAAACAATCTGTTTCTATCGGAATTTTCAACGCTAAATATTTTTATTTAAATTATTTTACGATTTTTTTTTGTTGGTCGTACTAAAATGACAGTTGCCACATGAAGTTGGCAGCAAGTGCGATCCTATTCTTAATTGAAACGCATAGTAATATATATTTTCTTTCTGGAGATGCCTACCACACTAAAAATACACACATAAATATCAATACTAAAATACACTAAAATATTTCGTTATTAATAGGTGTTATCCAGTTATTTTATTCGAAATAAACCAATTAGTCATAATATAAAGATAAGCTTTATATAAGGAGTATAGTAGGAGTCTGTCTAGGGAATTATGTTATAATCGATCTTTCAACCCTCGTTATCTATCAAATTAAATTAATCTTTAATTTGGAGTGGATGAGCGCTTTGGGGATATTTTGTGCTTCGGCGTATTATGTTGGTATTTATATTTATTTGGTTAAGGTTGGTGACTCGTATTTGTTATATTAATGATGGCATATATTTAGGGTTTGTTTTCTATTAGAAGTGACTGCTCCACTGTTCGAGCGGTTTTCCTATAGCCATTGAAGAATATCGGATATTTAGGCTAGATGGATTCGGCCAAGTGTTAAGCACACATACATATTACGCAGTATCTCTCGATATACCTATGTAATATTTGTACAACGATTTTGTAGCTATTCGTCAGTCCATCAGGCTATTAACATTTTACTAA
This sequence comes from Schrankia costaestrigalis, assembly GCA_905475405.1. Classification (NCBI taxonomy): domain Eukaryota; kingdom Metazoa; phylum Arthropoda; class Insecta; order Lepidoptera; family Erebidae; genus Schrankia; species Schrankia costaestrigalis. Next base: position 12,547,281 of record FR997840.1, on the reverse strand, counting down.
ATGTCGGCTAGCTTTTGCTACGTGTAAGGAAATATGTCCCACAGAAACAGCGCTTGTTAGAGGAGTTGGTATCGGATATGTGTCTTGTTTTCCTTTTTTGCTATAAATATTGACTGTTAAAAAATAGTCTGATAGTCACCATTTCCGACATCATCGAGATTTCACCTGAAGACCAAAGACCAAAATAAAAGCGTGAGGTCGAAGGGGTAAGATCGCGACGCCAATGAGCGCGTCGACGCCCGAGGAACGCCGACGCAAATTTAATTCATCTAAAGGATATAGATACCTTTTGGATGAATTAAATTACTTGGCCCAGAAAACTAGCAAAAAGTTTTATTACTACAGCGCAGTATCACCAATATATTTTGTAAATAAAATAGTTATTTCCAACATCGTATCAACAAATAAAAAAACTGACAAAACTACTTTATTTGAAGTCGTAATGAAAACACGAATAAATTTGAATGGCGTATTTATAAAGGAAGCGTGGCATAAACTGTAAACATCATCAAAAGCTGACATAGCTTTTGTGTAATCGTATACAATGATCCAGTTTAAGGCTGACCCCACATTTTGCGTCGGCGTTCCTCGGTCGTCGACACTGCGAGCGCGCTGCATTGGCGTCGCGATCTTACCCCTTCGATCGCCTACACGCTGCCTGCTCGTTGGGCGTTGACGTCGCGAGCGCGCTGCGTTAGCGTCGCGATCTTGTCCTTTTGACCTCCCACACGCTTTTATTTTGGTCAATTACAACATAATCTCTAAGATGACTGAAAGGGGCTAAGAAGTGTTACGTGAGCCCGAGGATCGAGATCGCGACATAGACGAGGCGCGTGAGCATCGCACCACCCGAGAAACGCTGACGCCCCATGTAGAGAAGCCCTAATACAAGATTCTATATCAAAACTCAGTTAACAAAATTTACTGTCGAACAATGAATCTCTTCGACCTACTTACGTTACTTACTTTATGTCACTGAAGAAAGCAACATCGCGATCAACACATGGTGCAATGATTCAGAATGAAAACATCTGTGCTCATTTCTTTTTAAGAATTGTGTAATAAAAGTTACGTTGTGTATTTTTTTTGTTATTTATTAATATTCTGTTATATTTCTTATTTATTTGTTTTTTTTTACTTTTATTATTTTATTCCATTTCAGTTTAAAGAATTTTATTTTCATTCAGACAATTGTCACTTACATGAAAATAACAAATTAATTATTTTAATTAAATATTATTTTAGTCGGTATTTTACCTACCAGTTTTGCAGCTATGGATCATCAGCACATTCATCAGTTGTGATAAATAACGTGTAGGTACACGAATGACAATATGTTTCCATGTACCAATAAACAGGTCTTACAATATTCATCATCAGAGTCAATGCACATAATCATCATCTTTCTTCGGTCCTGATCCTTCCGCTACTATCGGTCGACCAATTAATAAAATTTCGTTCAATTACCATTGTATAAGGTCAACCGCCCACCTCGCGTTTGGATCACTCTACTCTTGGACATAGTACCAAATTTTTCACCTATTATTTCAGTACAATTATTTTTTTCCCATACTTATAAAAATGAGAAATCATATTTATAAAAATGAGGTCTTTCTCTGTGTTAAAGACATACTTGAATATATATAAAAACACAGTGAATATTTTAGCAGTATATCTAAAGAAGCAGTAAATTATATTTGCTTGTAACACTAAAACCTGAATAATGTGATCTCGATGATGGATCACTACATAAGCAAGTTTAGCAATGTGACCTACATTAGTAAAAGATCGCATTCTTTACCGGCCATAGTGAACAAAAGAGGGCAGACGGGAATATGAAAAGACATACTTTGCCATAGTTTGTCTCGGGACTTTACGGTACTAACCATACGACACCGTCAAATAAAGTGTATAGTTTTAATTATTTAGTGCTAACTTCTATACTACTCCATCAATACTTAATCAAAATAAACACATAGATGAATGTGCATACGAAGTGACATGCAACCAGTACCTATATCCACAAAGCGTTTCAGTCCTCAGAAGTTCAGTTGTCGACAAATTTTTAAATCATGGTATTTAGCAAACTAAAATCTAATTCTATTATCCTTACTCCTATATCCTTATGGTCGTATTATAAATTCGACTAACTAATTGAAAGTGAACTGCAAAACTTCACACTCGTTAGATTCTTATCCAAAGTAAATTTTCTTGGTGTTTCAATTAAACCGCTTAAGTTTTGTTTCAAGCATCTGTTGGAGTTTCGAGAGTTAATCAAATTCGGCCTTGAAGTACGTCTAGTTTTCAGCCAATATGTTAAACAGTTTGTGTAAGGGAATCGTTAGCTTCGGAGTTAGTACTACGAGTTTACTTCCCAAGGCAAATCAGTCAGTTTAAGTAATTTGGACGCTTACAGAATTCAAACTATATAAGGAGAAAAACCTTCCTTTAAGTGTTAATTGATTTTTATTTAGTTTAAAAAAATCTTCTTAAGATTTAAGGATTGTAATAAGCTTCACACTGCATATATGAGATAGTAGATAAGGTTTCAGCTAGGAGTATATTCTTTAAGATCTTAGGCGAAAACGTTTAACACTTTTATTATTTGCAGTATACGAGCTCAGAATTCAATCATTGTAAACTCTTTTGTTAAAGATTCTTAAACGATATCACAAGTTAATTTCTAATAAAATTTAATGGTAGAAACTCAAAGTACGCGGTAAAAAGGATCGCGTAAAAGTCACGTTGAAAACCCACCAAACATCAAAGTTATGAAGGTGAACCGTTGATTTATTACGGGGTGTGCGGTAACCGAATTCAGTAGAACATAAAACTTCAAATGACTTTTCGGAGCACTTCCTTCAATTCAATATGAAATACACATACTTGATCCAAAGTTGGTTACATAACATGTTACGTTGCAACAATAAATTAGATGAACTTCAAAAAACTGCTAATCTTTTCAGTAATATACAATAAGAAAATATTTCTTATCTTGTTTCTGTTTCTCTCTTTGAGTCCTTCCCCGTAGAGTAATAAATCGCCCATTTAAAATAAACAGTCAATGTGAAGTCTTTATCATAAAAGCAACTTTACGCTGCCACCATCAAATGCTTTGCACATCAATATCTTTGTTGGTGTTATACTTTTCATATACGTTTCTCAAAAAATGTATAATAAAAAAGATCTCCAAGATCCGACGAAAACATTCGTTTCTAGCTATCAAATTTACATATTATATTTTTAAAGGTCTGACGAACTAATTCTACAAAAGCCTGAGCAGTCTTAGTAATTATCTTCGGGTTACCCTCTCGCTGATTAGACCAGATGAGAAAAAACTCATTTAATGTGACTTCTAACTCAGCTTAATTTAATTGGAACTAGTTATAGAGAAAGTAGTAAAAAATCCATTTAATTTAATCTTATCAGGTTATAAAAGTACTAGTTCTTATTTAAATGACTAATTTTTATGTGTCGTCAACATTGTGAGCGAATTTATTTTTGACTTGAAAGTGACAGAATTGTGAATTTGCATTGCATTTTAGTAATTATTTGGTTGTTGTTGTACTACACACAACAATTACTAAAACAAAACATTACCTGATTTTTTAATGACGATCGATTATTAGGGTAATTAAACCCTGTCTATGATTATGGCTTGCCTAGAGCCAGCACATGACAACTGGGAAAAACATCTGTTTTGATTTCGTACCAGACAAAAACATCTAACTGCAGAAATTTGTAAATGAGTAAAACATGGTTTACTGATATCGCCCTGATAAATAGCAATAAAACCATTCTGCAAAACGTAAATAGCTATTTATATCATACAGAAATAGCTAAGGTCAGAGATGTGTCAACGTTATCAAGCCCACAATTAGTTTGATAGTAAACTGAGTCCTTGCTACGACCCAACGTTAGATGAAAATTTGAAGGACATTTTGATATGACAATCTTTGCTGTCACAAAACCACTAGAGGTCGCAGACCGATGATCCTAAAATAAAATTAGCTTAATTATGCGGTTTCGTATCTTATTTCCTTTTGAAATATTTTGTGAGTAATTGGGTGTCCGTAATTTATACATACATCTGGGTAAGGGGAAAAATGAGATCATTTCGTTAACCCCCAAAAAGTTTTTACGTCCAAAAATGGTGTTTTCCCATGGGACGTGAGTAATGTCTTAATTAAATGGATGGTAGGATCAAATTGGATGATGTTCTACCTGCGACCTGTTTACGGCGTATTAAATTCTATTGAGAAAAACTTTTGAATAATTTGGTATTCTCTTGGGCTTTATTTTAGGACATTTTATTATGTTACGCATAAAAAAACACACCAGATAAAAATCTATTTTTGGTATTAAGCAAAAACCAATATTTCTGTTTAAACGGGATAATAAGAATTCATTAATTTTATTAGAAGTAATTATAATCATTTTTAGATTTAATAACTCTTAGAACAATTCAATCGATACCAATTTACATCGTACAACTTTTAACAAAATCGATCTTGTATAATTTGTCGAAACAACTTGTCAACATCGTGTTAAAGATACAATTTCAAAACTGAAACTTGTTAACTTACCAAACTTTCTTTGTAACAAAGTTGAATTACCAAAGCAATTTGCTAATGAACAATGTACTGTAAGGAGCAATATCAAAGGCTTACTATTCAAAACATAGTAATTAACAATATAGTTATATCTCCTTCTTGCTTCGTAATTACCCTGGTGTCTCGTTCAGAAGCTTCAACACATTGCTCGCTGTTTTGAATCCTCCTTTAAATATAATAGAATATTAATTCTATTTAGAACTATAGAAGTATCTATGAAGTGCTAATTTAATTGTTCGAATGCATAGAGAGTCTGCAATAAAATGAAGATTCTAATTTGAAACACGAAATTAAATTCATAATGCATACTATTTCCAAATCAATGAATGAAAAAAAGCCAGACATAAGTTCGTTCGCCTTTTCGTCTTTGATAGATAAATTTAAAGAGAAGAATAATTAGCTTCTGATATTTGAATGATACAGATATTACGAGGTGAAGATACTGTGTATTTATCACCATTTACTGCTAAGCTTTTCAGTCATCTTATTATATAATAACATACATACCAAGAGTCCATTAATGTGTACCACTTCGGAAAGAGCCTTTCTAGTGACCGACGACGGAAACTCTATCAAAGGGTCAGAGTTACTACGCTCACCAGATTGATTAACAGAGGGTTGTAAATCAAGTTTTCCTTCTTTTGTTTTTATAGAGACACAATCTAGGAACTTTGTCTTAATCGGCTTTTACGGCGTCCATGGAATTAGGGTAATGACAGCATGTAAGTATTCATACTGTGACAACACACGGATATGTCTCGTTAATGTCATTTGCATTATAAACTACTGCGCTGACTTTAATTAATTTATTATACAGCGATTTTGAATCTGTGCTATTCATTGCAAGTTTAGCTAGCTCAAGTTATCTATACTAATATTATAAAGAGGTAAAGTTTGTGTGTTTGTGACGTTGTAGGGGGTAGTCTCTAAATCTACTAAACCGATTTTAAAAAATCTTTCTGTGTTGAATAGTCCATTTATTGGGGAGTGTCATAGGCTATGACTATCACGCTATGACTAATAGAAGAGGAGCAGTAATGAAATATTATTATGTTTAAAAAAGTGACGCGTTTTTTTCGCGGCCAACGAAGTGGGCACGGGTCAGCTTAGTCCTAAAAAAGGCACAATTCCCAGACCGTGTTTTTATTATATCTTGCGTTGTTTTAGTTCTATCAGCTACGGTACTTACTAAATCCGTTTCGATAAAATTAAGTTATTACAGTAGAAAAAACGCAATTTGGAAATTAATCCTAACGTTGACTAATTTATATTGCGAAAAAAGACTTGAAAAGTCTTGTGAGAATAAATCTTGCTAAGTATTTTATGCGGACAAAAACGTCAATGAAAGTAGATCGTTCATTTCTAGGTTAAGGGCTACACAAAAACACCCACGTTTTCAATTCACACAAAGTCCTTTAGTATTATATTGTATTCATAATTTATATACAAGCAATAAATACTTGTAAATACATTAAACACTTGTATTGGGAAACCTTTTTTGTATAAGCTGTGGTAATGTATTGTTATTTCGCGTAAAGGAAGTGGATCAATGAAACACCGACAATTATTGAAATGTTATTTGGATTTCCTTTCACATATTGTTAGAAGTAATAACAAATTAGTATTGTATTGGAATGCTTGTCTTTCTATATAGGTATTCAGTATTTTAACTATACACGAGTACTTACATATTTTATAATAGGATAAGCTCATCAAATTAGTTGGAAAGCGAGGTGGAGCCAGGCTTCTTATATAAATTACCATCTTACTACAAAGATCATTGACCAGTGGATATCGCCGAATAATGCAACAGATGCTTTATAACCATATAAAGGTCACGTGATGTAATGCCCTGCGCGATCTATAGGCAGCAGATCGATGGATGGTACTTAAGCAAGCGTCATTCTGCTTCTACGACACACATAATTACGATGAGATGGGATGGTAGCAATTGTATCCTTACTCCGTCACCACACTTAGACTTTCAGTTTATAGTTTGTACAATATTTTGGTTTAAACAAGTTTTATTATAATTCAGCTGATCAGAATAAAATAAGAAAAATAGAAAACTTAATACACAAACTAAACATGTACGGAGTAATCGAAAACGTAAACTATTCACAAATATTCCTAAAATGGAATCATAATTCCAAACAAAGGGCAAACGTTCCCTTTACTCCGCCGTATAATTTATAACATTCAACAAACATTACGGATATTGCTCACAGTCTTGCACAATATCAGACTTAAACAAACAAACGTGAAGGAAGCAAGGCTATTTACAACTTTATATCGCTTTGTGAAGTAAATAATATTACTTCAATAATATTTTCAGAGATTTTATGTCTTAAGATGAAAGGGAAAATATTTGTTGTTGTTTTATTAATATTATAAATACAAAAGAAACTACTTCTATCTATCGTGGCCAAATATATAGACTCCATTTGTATTACAAATGTTACTTACTAGTTCGTGGAAATGCTGCTACCTTCTACATAGGTTTTCAGAAACCGAACTTAGGGACATTTATCACCTAGACTAATCTCTGCGAGAAAAAATAAATACTCAACTCATTAGATAAAAATACATCGAAGTAGGTCATTCGTCTTATTTCAGCGTATAATGTATACCTAAGTGTTTAATAGAGTGTAAGTGCCCTCGAATGAAATTTTCCTTTTATTTGAGTTTATTTCTATAAGCTTAGGTAGACCTAAGGTAGTCTCCGTGTGGTGACGGAGTAAGGATACATTATGTTACCACCCCATCTCATCTCATGGGTGTCGTAAAATCTGTCTAAGGGACTATCCGTGAATATTATCTTTACGAAATAAAAAGAAGGAAAACCTGAAATTAAACTCTATACCGATCCGTCTAGCCAGCGTGGTATTAGTAGGTCAAGTATCCCTCTGTCATGGGAGGAGGCCCGTCCCCGCAGTGGGACATTAATGGGCTGTTATGATGATGATGATTTCTATAAGCTAAAGTAGACCTAGCACAATAGGATTAAAAAGGTTTCGAAATTCTTTGCTATGCTAGGTAAGGTATGTTGCAATACATAGTATATTTTGAAGAACATTTTCTGAAAATGCTATGGATTTTCGTTCACACGTCGCCGTCTCGCAAGCTTTGCTTTGGTAGAGAATAATAAAGCATTTAACTGTGCTCCTAAATATTTTATACCAATTGAAACCTTCAGCGATCTCACAACAAAGAAAAATTACGATAAAGAATTTTATTGTAACATAAATATAAAAATGGATCACAAATAATTACCGAAAAACAAAGCTCTCATTTATCTCAACGACTTATAATAGATAACACCATTATATTAATCTATTTGTGCAAAATCATGTATTCTTAGAATATAATAACGTAGAAAAACTTTGGTAATAGACACCAAATAACTTACTATCGCATTGCTAAAAGCTAATAAATTAAGATTACATCTTCAAACAAAGGTGAGAACAGTAAAGGGCCTTTACACACCACGTATATTTTACGCGATAACGTCGCCCGTTTAAACCGACTTCAAAAAGGAGGACGCTCCAATTCGTCTGTATTTTTTCTCTGTAATGTGCCTTACTTCACAACTCCGACGAAACCTATTTGAAAAAAACTTTTGACAACAGATTGATCCTACTAAACATCAAAATAGAAAGTCAATGTAAACGAAATTGCGGAAGTATTAGAATCAAGTTTCGGATTGGAGACGGTTTTTAATTAGAAAATTAATAATCAGCGCGTCTACGATATATAATATCATTATGAACGTAACGCAGCTGCTGTCTTGCGTTTACTGAGCGTTCTGATTGCGTTCTACGCGCGATGTCAACCCGTAAAATAAACGTTATCTGTTTATAATGCTGTATAGTTCAAAGTTGAAATAGTTGCTAAATAGATTCCTTATCAAGGTTTACCGAGAGAAGTTTGCTTAATCGACATGATTAAGTCATAATAATCATTAAATGTATTATCCCTAGAACAAATCTATTAGTTGATATCTGAAGAAGCGATTTGCGAAGATAAAGGCTTTCAAACAAATAACTTAAGTGCTCTACAAAGCTTAGGTTCGCAATAAATTATTTATTATTATCGATATACTTCTCGATAAACGATGGAAGAAGGATTACAGGGCACGGTTAGTCTAGCGGTCAAATACGATTTATATATTCTTTAAGCGATATGTCTAAATTTACCCACCAATCCGCATTTTGTAGTTGTCGTAAAGAAACTATGATTTTATTCACCATGCCAGTAAGCTTTTGGAAGAATAAGTTTTCCTCGAAAACTGGTATAGACGCTTTTTCAGAGGAGTAGCAATGACCTGGAAATATTAACTTAGTAAGCTACTTCTCCGCAATAAACACATCCATCCATTAGCCAATGGACGTCCACTGCTGGACATAGGCCTCCTTCAAGACAGAACTTTTCAGCCTCATCTGCTGTCAGTTCTTTGTGCTATATTTCCCACCTCCACTTTTACCGGGCAATCCAAACACATACTAATTTGTAATACTATAGTAAAATACATTTAAATAGTAAATGAAGTGTAGGTGCAGCATATTTGACCAGGTAAACGTCAAACTTAATTAATTTAAGCAACCGGTGTGTCGGAGTTTTGTAAGAAAACTTTTTTTATAAGTACTGAAACTTCAAAGAAGGGCTTCCGAAGAATTTTCTACTCTTTAAAACATTTGTAATTTAAAAATAGAATTCTAGTAACATCTCTCTGAAATTACTTTCTCTATGAATTTTACTTGTCAATATTTTGACAGCCATTGCTTTACTAGCTAATTCCCTTTAATCCAAATAATATATTTTTTAATATCTAATTATTATTTTATCATCTACAACAAAAACTAAAAAGATTTTCACTGCCTCCTCCTAAGCTGTTGTTCTTCTTTAAGTAATAACAGATTTAAACACAAGTCAAATTTCTTAGATGCAGCGATTACGCTGCATCTAAGAAATTTATAAAAGAAAGAAAACTGCAAATAGAAATCTCATTCATGAGTCATGACTTATATATTTTAGCACAAAGATATCATATTACTAGGTCACAACTTCCAACTGAACAACATCTCAATCATTCAAATGATGTTGTTGAAAAGAAGCGTGTCATGCCGCCACAACCATCGATTACCGTAACAGATATGAATTAGGGAACATTAAGCAGTTTTACCCTCAAACTCGCTTGTTATTACGTGAAAATCTGCGGGAGATCCTACATTTCTCTGATTTATAACAACACTTTATCGTTTGCAGCCCGCTTTAGTTAGTCGGGAGTTTGAGATCATATATTACATTATTATTATAACTCAAGTTCAGTTGTGTTTATAAACCCTTGGGTTAAGTATTTGCTGTTTATAGAATTTGCTATTTGAATTTTAGTAGAGATTGTTGAATTTTTAGCTGACAGTTTGTTGGTGACTTATTACTGTTATTAAGAACAAAAAAGGTCTCCACCAATTAGTATTTTTTTTAACTAAGCCTCTTCTTATTTATTATATTTAAAGTGCAGAGTTTTCTTCATACAGTCTATTCTTCAATAGACGTTAAAAATAAGATCGTAAAACGGAGGGACCTAGTATTTTTAACCTGCATGTCAATTCTCGTTCCATAAAATTCAGTTCAGTTAACTTTAGTTGTCAAATTGTCTTACCTATTGTATGACAATTTGACAACGAAAGTTAACTTAACCGAATTTTTAACGATTTTAAGAAACGAGAACTGACATGCTGTTATATTTTATTAAATACATCTATGAGCAAGTCTAATAAATACTGTAGGCAATAATGCAATAATGCACTTATCCATTACTGCTACGCTGCCTTATCGAAGGATTTTTGAAACAGACAGATACTTTATTAAAAGCCCAAGTAATAAAAGACGAGCTTATTGCCATTTTACTGCGAACACATTCGGAATCCAGTTTTCTATAGATATTTTCTTAAATTATCAAAATATACGAATAGAGTTTCGATGAAAGGGCTTTATTTTATAGGTTCGCATCAGTTTGAATATTGGTTTGTTCGGGCGTTTACCCAAGGAATTGGTGGCTTTATAGTAATATGCAAAATAGCTGTTGACTGAAATTTAGTTCACATTGAACATTCTCCTATTGTCATTCACTGACTCTTTTAAGCCCTTCAATATACTACAGATCTATTTGGTCGATTGAAAACTTGAAAAAAATCGGTCAAGTCAACGAAATAAGTAAAACTGATCTATTAACCGTATGTCATCTGAGCAGCGTGGAGTGGTAAGCGTCCGACATTTACCTTTTTAGAACAATACGTAAACAATACAAATTATATTTCTCTATTACTATGTTTTACGTACTAAATATTCTGTAAACTATTATGATTATAATATATAGTGACGACCCCTGTGGCGCAGTCGGTATATTACATGGCTGCTACGCAGACGTCTCGGGTTCGATTCCCATTCAATGCAAATCAATGTGTGCATGATCATGATTGTTTGCATTGGTCTGAGTGTTTTCTATGTATAATATGTACGTATTTACAAAAAAAAAGTATTTAAGTATGTTTATCTGTTGTCTAGAACCCATAGTACAAGCTTTGCTTAGTTTGGGACTAGGTGGCGATGTGTGAATGAGTAAACAAAAAAACATAGTTATACTGAGATCTTTTGTGATCCCTCAGGAGGTCAGGTCCTGAGGAAAAAGGCGCGGTAGAAATATTCTGAACACTTTTTTACTACACGAACTTAACTAATCTTGAACTAATGTAATTTATTATTACAATTCGTAGTTGGGGATCATATTTGGCCCACACATGTCAAATTCTAACAATCAATCACTAGTTTGACATTGACAAATAGCTGGATTTGATTATACATGATTATCCTTTGTCGAGCCAAGATTCAAGTTCATTTGAATAAGTCAAAACATCTTTATGTTGATGAGTTTCGTTTCAATAATAATTGTACGATTGATTCTACTGAAATTAGTTTCAAGGAGTCTTTCGAATAACTTTATACGATGCTGATATTGCTTTAGAAAAAACTGTTTTGAGCTCCACAAAGAATATTTAAAATAACATTGAGATAAGAGAAGTTTAATTAAAAATGATATTGACAATATAAAGTAAATATATTTTTGCTAGCCATTAATTCAAATAGTTTTTTTTAATAATATTTAAGTAGTTATTCGAATAGCAAAGTTATGAAGAAATAAACTAATTAAGATTGTAAGGACCATTTCGTTCGTTCAAGGTTAATCTTCAATGTGGTATCTGATTAAAACTAGGGGATGGAGAGGAGACCTCTATACTAACCCCGAAAGTATGCGAAAACTTAGTAAGAAATAAAACCAAAGTGTGTCAAGACTTGGAAGGTGTGGCGCGTGTTGGGAGAGACCTATATCTGCAATAGGCTAGTTGAATGAGCTATTGATTGTGTCAAGACTTTGTAGCAGGTTGTGTAAATGTAGTTCGTGTGGATGCATTCGAAAATACGATGGGACAGTGACTGAAAAAAAGTATTTTCCAAATGTCGAGCATTTTATTAAAAACCAAATTTGAAAAATAACAAAGGGATGGTTAAAACACCGGAAAATTTAAACTTTTTACATAAATTATAAAAACAAAATTCCGTCCGGTTGAAAAATTTAATCATCAATAGACATCTGTTAAAATGTCCGTAGCCACAACTAACTTTTGATTGTAGAACTTGTTGTATTCATTTGTTTTTGGTTAACAGTCATGAGGTGTCGTGTAGCACCTTCCCAGCAGTCATAAAAATGTTCAAACATTTAAGGGGCAAGAATGCAGCAGTAACACACGGCATTTCATATTTATAACAGCCCATTAATGTCCCACTACACGGGACGGACCTCCTCCCGTGAAGGAAGGATAATATACACTAATACCACGCTGGACAGACGGATTGGTATAAGGTTTAATTTCAAGTTTTCCTTCTTTTTATTTCGGAAAGATAATATTCACGGATAGTCCCTTAGTCGGTTTTTACGACACCCATGGGATAAGATGGGGTGGAGACATATTGTATTCTTACTCCGTCACCACACGGAGATTATTATTAAGGTCTACCTTTTCGATACTACCTACATCCATAATATACCTTAAGTAACTCGATCAAGTATTACTATACTTGATTTGCTAATGATAATGCTACCTACGTAATGGTGTTATTGGCTTCTACTAAGTGCCAGATGGTATAATTATCTGATGGCCAATGTGTATGACGGTCCTTTAAAATAAAATTAATTTCAGAGCTCATCTGCGCAAAACGTTTATCCCATCTTATATATTAAGTAGCTACATACATATGGCAACCTCTGTGGCGTAGTGGTTATATTACATGGCTGCTACGCAGAGGTCTCGGGTTCAATTCCCGCTCAATGCTAATCTTTGTGTGCATGAACATGATTGTTTGCATTGGTCTGAGTGTTTCTATGTATATGTATTTACAAAAAAAAGTATATAAGTATTAATATCCGTTGTTCTATTACCCATAACACAAGCAGGTTATGCCTAGCTTACTTTGGGAACAGATAGCACTGTGTAGAGATGTTCGTGAATATTTACATATTCGGTTTTATGTACATGCACGCGTTATACATACTTAGACATAATAATTTCATTGAAATGGCCATAAAATGGACAAACATGTAGTTTCATATTAATTCCAAGGAACAATGAAAATGTGGCTTTAATAAATACGCAAATGACAATACTTCATTATTGACAGATTATAAAACGTAGTCAAATTGATGTGGGATTAATTTTCGATTAGACGAGCTTTCGCAATACCAAAAAATAAATATAGACAAAATTAACAGTCTATATTTGTTCATTTTAAATACTTTTCATTTCTTCTAATCCTGAAATATCCTACTGCGAGTAAAAGGACAGACTTCTTTTAGTAATAAAAATAAACTTGAACCACTATTAGAACGTGAATCAGGTAGAATGGTATATGGTTTGTTTCGAGATTTCCTTCTTCAACACGAATATTAGCTTTGTCTGATTTTCCTTACTTAACTTCAACAACATCCACGGGATGTAAAGTGTAGTAACATTTCATACTCTTAGCCCGTCACCACGCAAACATTTCATCATCATCATCATAACAGCCCATTAATGGCCCACTGCAGGGACGGGCCTCCTCCAATGACGGAGGGATACTTGGCCTACTAATACCACGCTGGGCAGATGGATTGGTATAGTGTTTAATTTTAAGTTTTTCTTCTTCTTATTTCGTAAAGAAAATATTCACGGGTAGTCCCTTAGTCGGTTTTTACGGGATGAGATGGGGTGGTGACATATTGTATTCTTACTCCGTCACCACACGGAGAAATCCAACATACACTGTATACTACTATACTGTATGTATAACATACTCTGAAATAATTGAAACAAAGAAATTTGTTTGTTAGGTTTTGACGCAAGAACAAGGTACAACATAATTTTGTGTACAATTAAAAAAAACAAACGACTATTAAAATACCGTGGTTTTGAAAGCTCGCAAAAGTCGATTTGTTGATATCTTAGTTGACATTAAGCCATTATAGAGACGCATACAAACGGCTTGAACAACTTTGGCAACCAAACCATAATACAATTGTTAAGGATTTATGTTAACAACATACTATTTTTAAACATTTCAAGTTGCAGATAAAGGCTTCTAAAAAGGGAAATAATATTCTGTAGACACGTTACTCCAAAATGCTTACTTTTCACACCTTAGTACTAAATATATCCAAAAAAGCAAACTCAGATATATCCCTTAAAGGACAGTGCGTAGGAGGCTATTTTTGCTTCAGCAAAAGTCTAGGTAGAGCTAAATTTAATAAATTCAAAGTAATCTAGGAACAACATTGTGTTCTTACAAGGCTTTCTCATATAGACAAAATAGTTCCAGCGTTATTTATACAAAAGCATCAAGGAAAACGACTTTATCTATGTCCAGACCGCATATGAAATTTAGCCACCGAAACGTAAGCATATGCCGAATATAGCCTAAGGAATTCTAACATCCTTATTCTAGCTCTACTTTATGTTCTAAGAAGTAAGGTTGAATTTTGAATGAAAATATGTTACTTAGTGCATAACATTTTACGAGTTTAAGGGAATAAGTAGCGTTTGATGAATACTGTAAAATCGTATAATTATACGACTTCACACTACGTTAAGATTTAGATTTATAGTCAATAATTGTTTCTTTAATGATCTAAATTTGCTCATAAAAGTTTTCCTAGCTTGCAAAATACGTGTATTTCAAAATAGATTAAAGATTAATCAATAACTTTGTAGTTTTGTAAGAGAAGATAGGACATCGAAAGTTGAATAAAACAATACAAATTAGATAATGTGCTTAGGTGGTACGGAAATTACAGGGTTATAAGCCTTAACTACCTCTGTCTTCTACTTCCTTCTACTTATATTACTTCCACCCAGCTATTTTGAATGTGGTATGAACAAATACGTAAGTTACGTAAACGTAGAGCTTACCACCGTACAAGTGATTTGGATGTCTAGTCACCTTATTTTAAGTTAAAACAAAAGATTAGTTTAAGGTTAAGTACCTTTGCTCTATAATGAACAATAAAGGAATGCACTTTCAAACTTAATTCTCCCTTTTACTTATTCATCTAGCAAGGTTTTCAATTAGTTGTTGAGAGTTCGAAACGACGGAATCCTTTTATTTGCCACGTGAGAACAGTATTATGCACTTGCACTATTATATTATAACTTTCATATTATCAAAGTTATAAAATATGCTTCTTACGTTACTTTGTGGGATAGTAACTACTATTAGCATCACCTGCTACATAAAGTTACTCTTAATACCAGGTTATACTCAACTACACGACACTAATATTATTAAAATCACACTGTGTAAAATCATTCAATTAGATTATTGTTATTGCATACCACGCAATTTTTTTTTATTTCGCCTTTTGATAATAATTAAAAAAAACTCATGTTTTATATTTTTTTCGTAATTTTTCTTATAAAAACCATAAAAATAGCAATAAAAAAGCTACTTCCATAAGAAATATCATTATTAACTGGCTAATAAACGTAAATATAGTTGATCGATGCATAATTTATTTAAACGCTGCTAACTAATTAATATCAAAGAAAGTGAAGGCGATAAAGTAAAGTCCTACTAATTCTGTTAATATTAAAGGTGTGTCCAAACATTGAGCGGCAATCGAGCGCGGCTGCCGCGCGCTGCCTGCCGCGTTGTGATTGGACGAGTGCCGCGCGCGGCAACCCTGTATTACCAGCCGCAGAAATGTGTCTTACGAATGCCGCGTGTTGCTGCCGCGCTCTTGCTGCTCAATGTTTGGACACACCTTAAAAATGCGAAAGTTTGTCAGAATGTATTGATGGATGTTTCATTCTACCGATTTAAAAAAATATTTCTGTGTTTAATAATCCATTTATCGGGGAGTGTCATAGGTTATATAGTATCACGCTATGACTAAAAGGAATGGAGCAGTAATGAAATATGTTTATAAAGGGACGCATTTTTTACGCCGCCTAACGAAGTGGGCACGGGTCAGCTAGTATACAATAAACCTTGCTTCTTACTGCAAGTATTTACTCCTGCTATAACAAGTAATACTACACGATAACTACTTCTATGAAACATGAAACACGTATTGATAACTAATAACTACGAGTATGAGCTGTATCCTTCGCAGTAATAACATTTAATAACGTCTTCGTAGAAAGCTTTTACGCTCTGTACCTGATCTAGGTTTTGTCTTGAATCCCTAGACGATACAGTTGTTATAGAGAGAAAGGAAGGCTTTACATTAATATGATGAGAAATAATAGTGTTATAACGTTCCCTTTGTGTTGTGTTACTTTGTTCGTTTATGTAAGTAATATTATTAGTGTTAAACATAGATGCTGCAATACTCAGCAACTAAAAGTCTCAAGCGCCGATTACACTACCCTACATGTAGTGCACTAAATCTTGTAGGAGACTACATGATGTAGGGCGGTCGGGACTCGGCAATCTCCGATATGTAGTGTCCTAACAGCCTACATGAGATTACACTAGACAACATGTAGTGCCCTACAAGATGTAGTGTCCTACATGTAGGGTAGTGTAATCCGCGCTTCATTGGAAGGACGAGCCTCAACCAATAATACAAGGAAACTTAGCTTACTAATCCTACTATACTCTTATATAGATTTCATTCTCCTTTAATAAATGTAAGCTTACAAAGTAACTTCAGTTGTATTATAAATGACCGCCGAACTTCAGAAGAGATTGTGGCATTTAGTATTATTAGCAAGCAGAAGGTATGAGAATTTAATTAGTGTCATATCCTTTCAAAGCAATTTGCATTGTTTAGTCTAGTAGGCTGGGAAATTGGCATATACTTTTTAATACATTTCTGGGACATTGGCATATACTTTAATATTTAATACATTATAAGTTACCATCTTAAAATAATTTAATAAATATCAGTAATTTTATTTCATTTTGATATGCGTATCACGCACGACTGTACATTGGCTTAATATCAATATAATTAATTGTAAAATGTAAAGAAATCCTTTTTAAAATTCGTGGAAAAATGTGCCTAAAAATAGTGAAAATTATACAGGATATACAGAAAGAGGGAAATAATAATTTGAAAGTTAACGATACAATTTTGTTTTCGAATGAACGGTTAACATTTTTTCATTTCCCTTCCTCCTAGTTTATAACAAAACCAGGAAACATAAAAGTATCCTGTAATAAAATTATTACGTATAATCCATCCAATTTAATTAATGTGTTTATTTCCACAGTCGTAAAACGCGATCATTTGTTTTGACAAATGGATCTTAATATTAATTTATGTGATTTGGATTTCTTCGGCCTTATTACAAAATACGGTCTAACTATAAACCACGATTTATCACGTCACAAAACCACTGTTTTTGAAATTTGCTGTTACAAATTCAGTCTTAACGCTAAAGTGTTAAAACTGATTTTGTATTAACAAATACGAAATCATAAATTTGTCATTACAAAATCAGTCTTAACACTTTAACGTTAAGACTGATTTTATAACAACAAATTTCAAAAACAGTGGTTTTGTGACGTAATAAATCGTGGTTTATAGTTAGACCGTATTTTGTAATAAGGCCGCTTATGTTTAAATCTTTCTGCTTTTATAATTTCTTTTTATTCAAAACATTATAGCTTAGACATATTGTAAATTAAAGTTTTTTAAATAAATACTTAATTTATTCAAGTTGTTTTTTTAAACTCGATATACAGGGTGTTTGGTACATCGTTTGCCAAATTGAAATAGCTGATAGAAGAGGTCATTACCCGTCTTTCCTCACACACTTAGCCGGTTTTAACCTCAACATATTTTAGATATCGATGTAAAGCTATTTTTAAAAGAAAAACCCAATATTTACCATGAACACTTAAATTTTAAAAAAAAATTCTTCCGTGAGTCCTCATAATTATGTTTTGTTTTAAAGTTTAATACTAGGAGCATCAAATAAATTCATATTAGCTCACCAAAAACGTCAACTTTTTGTTTATTGACTTATTATAACTATAGAGACAGGTAAAATTTAAAGGTATGATCAACTTCACAGTACAATAAAAAAATAAATAAAAGAGAGAAAGTTCTTCCATTTTCTGAATAAATGCCTTACCTTATCCTCTTTTCATTGGTATACAACATGTTATAAAATAGTAAATAGTTTTTCTACAAAACATGTGTAATACATACTTCGAAGTAAAGAAAACACGTTTGATGGATAACATTAATCGTAATTATTGACGCTATAGTAAATGATGAATTTTTTTTTTCTTTTTTTATATTAAAATTAACTCTAATGTGATAAGGTAGACCCACTGCAGTGACAAAAAAAGCTAAAGTAACTAGGTAAGTACGCTAGAATGAATCAATTATAGCAATTATAGCTAGTAAATTTACCTTTGCTTATTCATCAAACGTGTTTTTTTTACTTCGAATTATGTATTACACATGTTTTGTAGAAAAACTATTTACTATTTTATAACATGTTGTATACCAATGGAAAGAGGATAAAGTAAGGCATTTATTCAGAAAATGGAAGAACTTTCTCTCTTTTATTTATTTTTTTATTGTACTGTGAAGTTGATCATATCTTTAAATTTTACCTGTCTCTACAGTTATAATAAGTCAATAAACAAAAAAGTTGAAGTTTTTGGTGAGATATTATGATTTTATTTGATGCTCCTAGTATTAAACTTTAAAACAAAATATAATTATGAGGACTCACGAAGGAATTTTTTTTTTAAATTTAAGTGTTCATGGTACATTTTGGGTTTTTCTTTTAAAAATAGCTTTACATCGATATCTAAAATATGTTGAGGTTAAAACCAGCTAGGTGAGTGAGGAAAGACGGGTAATGACCTCTTCTATCAGCTACTTCAATTTGGCAAACGATGTACCAAACACCCTGTATATCCGAATCATATCCGATGAAAAGTGCAAGTACAGTCCAGAAATTAAAGCAATGGATGTTAATCAAAAAATCACCTCACTCCATGACCATGACCTTGCAGGTCCGCTCCAAGTTTCTGCTCTACGTTTGAAAGATCCGGTATCATGGGATGGAAAAAGCTTAGTAATACGGTTGTCAATAGTGTTTAAACCTTAACGAGACTTATTTTTGACCTAATCAACGAATAATCACCTTCGGTAAGACAAGGGCCGAAGTGCTAAAATTTTTAATAAAACCGGTCAAGTGCGAGTCCGACTCGCGCACCGAGGGTTCCGTACAAACCTATTTGCCAAATTGTGATAACGTCAGGACTCAGCTGTTTAAATACTATTTTTCCCGCCAAAATACTATGACGTCACAACTTATCTGTCAAAAATTCTGTGACGTCACGACTTATCTGTCAAAAATTCAATGACGTCACGACACAACTGTCAAAAAATGTTTTCCCGCCAAAATATTGTGACGTCACGACTCACCTGTCAAAAATTATATGACGTCACGTCCCATCTGTGACAGATGTCAAAAGTGACAGCTGTCAAAGTGACGGGTGTGACATATGACATCACTACTCATCTGTCAAAAATTCTGTTACGTCACGATTTATCTGTCAAAAATGCAATGACGTCACGACACAACTGTCAAAAAATGTTTTCCCGCCAAAATTCCGTGACGTCACAACTCATCTGTCAAAAATTCAATGACGTCACGACACAACTGTCAAAAGTGACAGCTGTCACTTTGACAGCTGTCAAAATTCTATGACGTCACTGGTCACGTGACTCAGCTTTCCCTCCAAAATTCTATGAAATCAAAATATAATGTGATTGAAGTAAAAATTTAAGGTTTTCGGAATTTTCCCATTACATGTACTACAAGACCTTGCTCCATGCCAAATTTCAAGTTTGTAGGTAGACTGGAAGTACCCTGTAGGTTTTTGCCCTTACCCCTCTAAATTTTGCGACAAAAACGGCTATATCTCTTGATTGCGTTGGATTAGCAGTTTGAATTTTTTACAGCACTAAGAGGCAATAAGCCTTAGTATTTGGTGAAAATTTCAGCTTGATAACTCCACGCGTTCCTGAGATAAATGGTCTTGACAGACAGACGGACAGACGGACAGACGGACAGACGGACAACAAAGTGATCCTATAAGGGTTCCGTTTTTTCAAAACTGGTACGGAACCCTAAAAATGAGTTAAATATGTCAAAGTGCCCTAAAAACTAATTTCTACCTGGAGGGATAAAGACATTCATTAAATTAAGTTTATTTTCGCCAGATGGCAAAACTGCCTTTGTACCATTCGTTCCATTTTTGAATGATGTTGGCGCGACAAAATCTCATTGGTCGGTTGCGGCGTTGCCCTCGTGAGTAGTGGTTGTTGTCCTGGAGCGTCAAGGTCATTAAGGTAAATATGCCCTTTTTTGTTTTACATTTTGGAAAGACATGGTCACATTTTGTGTAATTATGCCTAATTTAAGAGGTCGTTCGCGTAGTTGTGCCTTTGTGAGTCCAATATTTAAACATTACTAGTTGGTAATGACAAGCGACGATACAAGGTGTTGTATTATTGGCGGTGTGACTGACAAGAGGGAAGTTCCTGATGGTCGCGCTGGTGTGACGGCCTGGTGTGACCACGAGTCCGGCCCGACATAATCATATATTATTATATCAAAGACATTACTTATAATGATCTATTTCTTAGTTTTATTGTTATCATTCTCCTTTTTACTTAGATATGTAAATTAAGTTTTGTTTATTCATACTCGTCTTTAGCGTTGCCATTGTTCGAAGAGTGTGGGCCTGGTGATCTGTAACACAGGCATTCTATGCCTATCACAGACGCCAGCTCCTCACATAATATAACTTTGTAAAGAAAGTACGATTATGTAACTAGTTATAAGTGATTTTTTGTGAGGAGAAATAAATAAATAAATAAATAAAAATAAATAAATAAATTACCTAGTCAAATCTGACTTTGTCTTTCCAATTACTTTATTTTTTACGTAAAATACATAACATTTCCGTTGTGTTTTTTAGGGAATAAAAATGGAATCTCGAGGCAGAAAAATTTTGAGGATAGTCGATGATAATAGTCAGATTTAAGTCAAAAGATGTTAAGCAGGTTGTAAGTACCATGGCAAGAGGCAAATCGCCAGGTCACGATGGACTGAGCATCGAACATCTTAAATTTGCGGGACCGCACTTGCCTAGACTGTTATCATTGTTTTTTAATTTGTGTTTAAGTCATTCTTATGTACCAAACTTGATGACTAAAACGATCATTGTTCCTATAGTCAAGAATAAAACAGGTGACATGTCGGATATTAGTAACTATAGGCCTATATCGTTGGCGACGGTAATCGCTAAGGTGCTTGATAGCCTATTTCAGACACAGCTTAATAAATACATCAAATTACACGACAACCAGTTCGGTTTTCGACCTGGTTTATCCACAGAAAGTGCCATACTGTCTCTGAAGTGGGCTGTCAAGTACTACGTTCGTCGCAAAACACCTGTTCACGCGTGTTTTCTAGACCTTTCAAAGGCGTTTGATCTCGTTTCCTACGATATTCTGTGGAGTAAATGTGATAAAGCTGGAGTACCACATGAGCTGATTAACACTCTAAGATATTGGTATGGAGACCAGATTAATCAGGCACGATGGGCAGGGGCGTTATCGGAACCTTACAGCCTGGAGTGTGGTGTAAGACAAGGGGGGATAAGCTCACCCATTCTTTTTAACCTCTACGTCAACGAGCTGATCGAGGCGCTCAGCAGAGAGCGAGCTGGATGCTATATAGACGGTGTTTGCGTTAATAATATAAATTATGCTGATGACTCGGCTTTGCTGAGCGCCTCAGTCTGCGGTCTCAGGCGACTGGTATCCATATGCGAAAAATATGCTAATCACCATGGCTTGGTATACAGGGTGTTTGGTACATCGTTTGCCAAATTGAAATAGCTAATAGAAGAGGTCATTACCCGTCTTTCCTCACTCACCTAGCCGGTTTTAACCTCAACATATTTTAGATATCGATGTAAAGCTATTTTTAAAAGAAAAACCCAATATTTACCATGAACACTTAAATAAAAAATAAAAATTCTTCCGTGAGTCCTCATAATTATGTTTTGTTTTAAAGTTTAATACTAGGAGCATCAAATAAATTCATAATAGCTCACCTAAAACGTCAATTTTTTGTTTATTAACTTATTATAACTATAGAGACAGGTAAAATTTAAAGATATGATCAACTTCACAGTACAATAAAAAAATAAATAATAGAGAGAAAGTTCTTCCATTTTCTGAATAAATGCCTTACTTTATCCTCTTTTCATTGGTATACAACATGTTATAAAATAGTAAATAATTTTTCTACAAAACATGTGTAATACATAATTCGAAGTAAAGAAAACACGTTTGATGCCTAACATTAATCGTAATTATTGACGCTATAGTAAATGATGAATTTTTTTTTCTTTTATTATATTAAAATTAACTCAAATGTGTGATAAGCTAGACCCATTGCAGTGACAAAAAAGCTAAAGTAACTAGGTAAGTACGCTAGAATGAATCAATTATAGCAAGTAAATTTACCTTTGCTTATTCATCAAACGTGTTTTCTTTACTTCAAATTATGTATTACACATGTTTTGTAGAAAAACTATTTACTATTTTGTAACATGTTGTATACCAATAGAAAGAGGATAAAGTAAGGCATTTATTCAGAAAATGGAAGAACTTTCTCTCTTTTATTTATTTTTTTATTGTACTGTGAAGTTGATCATATCTTTAAATTTTACCTGTCTCTATAGTTATAATAAGTCAATAAACAAAAAGTTGACGTTTTAGGTGAGCTATTATGAATTTATTTGATGCTCCTAGTATTAAACTTTAAAACAAAACATAATTATGAGGACTCACGGAAGATTTTTTTTTTTAAATTTAAGTGTTTATGGTAAATATTGGGTTTTTCTTTAAAAATAGCTTTACATCGATATCTAAAATATGTTGAGGTTAAAACCGGCTAGGTGAGTGAGGAAAGACGGGTAATGACCTCTTCTATCAGCTATTTCAATTTGGCAAATGATGTACCAAACACCCTGTATAATGTAAAAAAAAGTGAAATCATGGTCTTTGAGGCCGGCGGTCGATGTCTTAAAACTGTACCGCCGGTCAAATTGAATAACACTGAATTGGCGAGGGTATACAAGTTTAAATACCTTGGGCACGCGTTGACTTCAGGCCTCAAGGACGATGAGGACATCGAACGTGAGCGAAGGGCGCTGTCGGTTAGGGCAAATATTTGTTGGCTCGCAGGTTTGCACGCTGCTCTATACAGGTAAAAATTACCTTGTTTCGTGCATATTGCACCTCTTTTTATACATGTAGCCTGTGGGCAGACTGTGTGCAAAAATCGTACAGTGCCCTTCGTGTACAATACAATAACGCGTTCCGGGTGTTGTTGGGGCTGCCCCGATACTGCAGCGCGTCTGGGATGTTCGCTGACGCAAACGTGGACTGTTTCTACGCCACTATGCGGAAACGGTGTGCTTCCCTTGTACGTCTGGTGCGGGCCTGCCCCAATAACATTTTACGTTGTATCGCTAGCAGGCTAGACTGCGTGTATCTAGCACGCTGCTGCAGCCTTTCTGCCTCGGTTGGGTCGGCTGCACGAGTCTAGCGTGATTTTTACGTGTTTTTATGTTTATTGTGTTTGGATGAATGATATATGATACTAACATAGTTTTAAGTAAAATTGTTACTAACAAAATGAGTCACTTTGTTACTTTTATTTTTTAATAAATGAATTGAATTGAATTGATGATCATGTTTAATACAGAGGCTACAACTATTGATGAAACTCAGGCTAATGAATATTTAGAAAAATCTAGTTTTGAAGTGTGTAATAGTTTTTAAAAGACAAATGGTACTCCTAAAATCAATTCTACATCAATGGTTGAGCAGGGGATAGATAGCAATGACTTTCAAAATCAGGATCCAGTACCAATGACACCTGAAATTGCAGAAGCGATAAATTCATCCATGATAACCGTATCTGCTAAAGAAGATCCAATACCAACTATTCTTGAAACTACAGAAGCGATAAATTCATCCTTGACAACAATATCTGCTATGGATGATAATGTAATAACTAGCCCACCAATAATAAATACAACCCTGGGTAATAACGACTCTGAGTCTGAAAAAAATCAAGATTTTTTATCATCCGAAGGTTCAGAGTACAAGCCAAATGTGTTTACTTTGAAGTTATTTTTTTTTAATTGTAGTGTTTTTTGTCACTGATGAAGATGTTTCTAAGAAGAAGAATAAAGAAGTACAAAATAAAAAGTATTTTCATTTAATAAATCATTTCAAAATAATGTGTTACTTTGGTCACAATTGCACAATTATTTAAATGTTGGTGGGATAAAGGCATAATTGCATGCATGCACTCATATTTAATTAAATATAAAATATATAAATAAATAACTCACTGTTTTAAATTACATATTTATATTCATAAATGTATTAGGTATATTTATACTAAAAATAAAATACTATTTGACATTAACATAGGCAGAAAAACACAATATAAATCTATAAAAACCCTAAAACGTTTGTCCTGAACAATTTGGAAATTAGCAGTTCGGCCCTTGTCTTACCGAGGGTGCGAATTGTACTTTAATGTTTGTTAGCAATGTAATGTCAAGTTACCGTTCTGGTAGTATATGACACAGCGTTGGTTGAACAGACAGTATTCAGCTTAACAAGAAACGACACCACAACTCTGACACCAAACTCTATCAAAATACAAATTTACGATTTACTGTAAATAATTTGTATTCTAAGGTCAGAGGATGTTCACCCCAATCTAATG
The DNA here is from genome assembly GCA_905475405.1 of Schrankia costaestrigalis. NCBI lineage: Eukaryota > Metazoa > Arthropoda > Insecta > Lepidoptera > Erebidae > Schrankia > Schrankia costaestrigalis. The sequence goes on along the minus strand of FR997840.1, from coordinate 12,522,278 downwards.
GGGTATAGCCAAAGAAAAACCGAAGCTATCCGCCGAGGCGCCGATATGTCGATCACAGCGGGTGTTTTGATTATAAAGTGGATGTAACACAATACTGCGTTCGTTCACACATAGATGTATGTTTGGATATCAGCAGGAGATTTAGCAAGACTATTTTCGGTATAAGATTTAGTACGGAAAATAGTCTGTATATCTATATACTAACTCAATAGAATAACTGAAGTATGTGGGGGGTGTACGTCAGCAAGCCCAGAGAACAACTAAGTGATTAAATTTCATAGCTCCGTAATTTTACTTCTTATTGTATCGTCCATCTTAAAATAGTACCACTTTCACATTTTCATGCAGTAGTATGAAAGCAGTGAAATATAATAATAATAAATAAACAATCCTGACACATTCACACATCGCCACCTAGTCCCAAACTAAGCAAAGCAAGGATAAATACTTAAATACTTTTTTTTTGTAAATACATACATAGAAAACACTCAGACCAATGCAAACAATCATGTTCATGTACACAAAGATTTGCATTGAACGGGAATCGAACACCAGACCTCTGCGTAGCAGCTATGTAATATACCGACTGTGCCACAGAGGTCGTCAAATATTAACCCAGATAAGCCTGAAACTATTTTTAGTTTCGATATTAGTGATTTTTACAAATATGCCTTATTATAGTCCCAGTAGCTTGGGAAAAATAATAAAAAAAATATGCGGCTTCTGGAAAAGCTGGAAAATCATGTCCCATGTATGGGTCAGTCGGCACGTCTTAACCTTTTTGCTAATATGGTTTTAGAACTAAAAGAAAATTATAAATTAAATAATTATAATTAAATCAAGTGTATTACTATTAAGTTTATGACTTATTACAGTTTTGAAAATAATTTTATCGAATTTGATTGAAAAAACCCGGCCTGATCGAGATATCCCTGTGAACTGCTAACAACTGTGACCTCTGTAATAAAGATATTATAGCATCGTCGATGCAAAACGTCTTTTCCATAGTCTCATTCTCCTGAAAAACAGGATTCAGTGAAATAAACCATGGTCTCATTTTCGCAAGCGTTTTAGGCTTGAATCGAAGTGTTTTCTTGTCTAGAATCTTCGTCGGTATCAACTGCATTTGCGTTATGGTGGTTTAAATATGAAGCATTTTAGAACCGGATCATTACCATTCTCTAAATCATTCAAAATTTCGTAGATTAATAATGAATTCAAAAAAAAAAATTAAAAAAATATATTATTTTACGAAAATTTCGTATTCCGTGGTTGTTCCGACGGACCCATGTATGGGTTCCTAAGATATTCAGCAAAATAACAGTGGTTTTCATAGTAAAAAAAAATGAACTTTCTTTGTAATATAAATATTGTATGTTTCAAACTTTATATTTTTGGAATTATATTTATAGAAATATAACAATATATATGTTATATAATTTCACTTTTTTAGGGACATGTTTTACCATATTCACTACAGACATTTTCACTTGGAAAAAACAACTACAAACTATTAAATTTACTACCTATTTTGTCATCACAGCTAACAGTCATTAACTGTCGATTCCAAAAGTATTTATAATTTGTTTTAATAAAATCGAATAAAGGGGGCAGAATTTTTTATTTCCCGAAACCCATACATGGGTTGGTCGGTCCAACTGAGTTGATAAGACTAGAACAAAAACAAGAAACATTAATTTTACGAGAAAAAATTTTTGCAGAAAAAGACAGATCCTAATACCATACCAGCACAGCGCCATTATATATTTTTATTGTCTGTTTTTCTAATGATTACGGATTTATGAATTCAAACGTCCTGTGGATGTCGTAAAAAGCGACTCAGGCAGATTAGATAACTAGGTACCAACCCTTCTTACTGTCAGTGGAGAAGACAAACATATTTATCATCATCATCTCAGCCAATTGACGTCCACTGCTGGACCTAGGCCTCCTCCAAATATTGCCACCAAACATATTTATCTACTATATAAAAATAAGTCGGGTTTTCCTTCCTGACGCTATAACTCCAGAACGCACGAACCGATTTCCACGATTTTGCATTCGTTGGAAAGGTCTCGGGCTCTGTGAGGTTTATAGCAAAGAAAATTCAGGAACATTTTCAACAGAAAAGCGGAAAAATAATGTCCTTGCGAAGCCGGGACAGGCCGCTAGTGTGAAATAAAATCTACTTTTCCATGTACTTCATTCGATTAGATACTAGTAGCCAGTAAACATATCTTGTTTGTCATCAACATAGTTACTAGTCGACAATCTAAATGCTAATATCGTACTGCATTCAGTACAGTTTGTTATAGAATTACGTACGTAAAAGGTTTTATTCACTGAAGCATGAAAGAGTACTCTTTGTTCCTTTAACTCTCATTAGTAGAGTAGCGTAATAACGAGCTTATTATTTTACTATAAGTGCAATGAATGTATACAGAGTTTCATATAATTTTCATCGCTTTGTTGTAGAAGTAGTTCTTGGAACTCTTAAGTGTATGCCATGTTTGATTTACGTTTTATTTTATAATTAAATTATTATCTATGATCTTATACAATATTTCTATTTATATATATATGTCTAGACGACCTCGATGGCGCTACGGTAGCAGCTGCCGTGCACGAGGTTGTGGGTTCGATCCCCACGAAGGACAATTATTTGTGAGATCCCCAAATTATTGTCCTGAGTCTGAGTGTTCTTTGTGTCCGTTAATTGATGTTTGTAAAAAGTCCCCGCGACACAGGGCATGATCCCTAGTGCGGGAGTTGTATTTAAAAAAAAAATAACATTCTATTAACATTAATAATTTCAATAACAACCTTTCTTATTTACAGGTACAATACCGATTGGTTTATCTACTGCTGCTAAAATCCTCGAAATATCTTAACGGATCGTCGAGACAAGTAAGTCTGTTTTTATATAATAATATGAATAGTCCTATAGTATTAAATTACATATAACTATTTACCTATCCAGCGTGGTATTAGTAGGCCAAGTATCCCTCCGTGACGGGAGGAGGCCCGTCCCTGCAGTGGGACATTAATGGGATGTTATGATGATTTACCTATAAAGCTTAGGTATAACTAGAAAAATCCGAAAAGAAGAAAGACAATGCAAAAACTGGTACTCGAGGCGGGACTCGAACCCGCGTCTCTGGACTATACGCGCTGGACGCGTATAGTCTAGAAACGCGAGTTCTATAGTAGTATTTAGTACTTTCTACAAAAACCGGATTTAATATTTAGTCACAACTTTGACTGCACACTTAACTCATTACGTCATTATCCATTCTCTCTTCGTATCAATAATAGTGGATACAGACACAATACGACAAATCAGGGTTCAATACATTGTCGGCTCACAATACGACCATGTTGAATTACAATAGTTGAATGATTCAAACCGTGATAACGGAAGAGGCCTTCGATGTTCAATAATGTGCACGGTTGATTGATTATTTTGAATAGACTTAAATGTTATATGGGCTAAGTTTTTTTTTATAAAAAGACCTCTCCTGTATTAGTTCATGCTCTGTATTGCAGGGAGTTGTAACATTGTTAATATAACCGGTACTAATAACATCCATGTTTAGGATAATCATAAAATATGTGGATCACATAAACAAACTAAAGTTTATTTACTTTTTGATCGACAACGCCTTGTAAGCCTTCGATAAATCTTCCTCCGGCTGTACATTGAAAGAAAATTCTTTTGGAACAGAACATGATAGTAAGCCCAATTTGACTGGTCCGCACTCTTATATCAGGTCAAACTATCATCCATCCTCACAAATCAAACAAACTGACTAAGGTAAAGTTCGCAGATTTTGACATTAAGCCCTATCGCAATTCATCAGCGATGAATGTATAGCTCAATATAAGCAAGATTCACTGCATAGGAAGGTAAAAATATATTTTTTTTCAATCAAAAAGAATTGGCGACAAGACTAAAAACCTTTTTGCAAAAAAATCTTCAAACATAATAACGTGGTATTAAGATTTCATTGGCCGTTGCATTATTATCTCACTCTTTGACAATAAAAGTCAGAGATAAAAGCGGATAACGCAGATATTTCATAATGAGAAAACCGAGAAGGGTAGTTTTGTAGATATTAAATTCATTCAAATTATACTTCAATTGTTAAAAGTATCTATGTAGATAATCGACACGTAGGCAATGAAATCTAAATAATATTTTTTTTCTCATAATTATGTTCACAGAACGTCATCTAATCTTAAGCTAATCTTAAGCTAATCGAGATTGTACTTGAATTAGAAAACAGATTAATATAAATATAGATACTTATTTACTGTAAACTGGTGCCTGCCACTTCGTCTGCGTATTTTAGATAAATCACACAATATTTTTTATAAATTGTAGGCTCTATCTGTTTTTATACTTATAAGGAATCTCTTTCTATTCTGATAGACATATTAATGTTAAGTTTCATTATAATCCATTCAATATTTTTAACGTAAAAAAGTACCAAACATTACATACTTACCTACAAACTGTCGCATTTATAATATTAATAGGATACATAGGTACATATTATGCGAATGGCCAATGGAAATATTCAGGCAAACAAAAATTGTTTTCAACGAGAACCAAACCCAAAACCTCCGCGTAGAAACAATACCCTATAACTACTACGCCACACATATCGTCCAAATAAAGCAACGCTATCCTTCCATTATCATAACAACGACACACCTCACTAAAATGCAAATTCACTTAGGTATTCAACGTTCATATATTTCAATACGGAAGCTTTTACTGTACGTATTGTAGACTCCCTACTGTTAAAGTATTAAAGCTTCTTTCTAAAATGTCCTCTTACTTTTAACAGACTTTGGAGTCGGTTAAAAGAGAAAAAAATATATTTTTGTTAATGTTTGATATGATGCTTGCTTCGTGTGGTGACGCAGTAAGAATACAGTGTGTCACCACTCCATCTCATCCCATGGGTGCCGTAAAAACCGACTAAGGGACTATCCGTGAATATTTTCTTTACGTAATAAAAAGAAGGAAAACTTGAAATTAACTACCTAAATTAACCTATACTTACCAATCCGTTTGGCCAGCGTGGTATTAGTAGACCAAGTATCCCTTCTGGAGGAGGAGGCCCGTCCCTACAGTGGGTTATAATGATGTTTGCATACAGGTGTACGGACCAACTGGTGGTAAGTGGTTACCGTAGCCTATGGACGCCTACTTCACTCCCTGAGGAGAACCTCGGATAGGAGATCATTCCACAATTGTCCACTAGAGGAAATTCATCTAAAAGCTTAATAAGTTAAAACTTGGTAATATTTTGTCACATTACATAAAATGAACGGTAACACTATGAACTTGTGATTAATACTAAGTAATGTTTTTTTAAATAGTAATTAGCAATGTTTTGAATTGTACTTGAATTGTTTAATTAAACTGTTCATTAGTGTTCATATCAATTCAAACAATTTACACTCGATAAATACGAGTTAATTCAGGATTAATTAAATTCATTGGTTAATTTAGATAACAGTTTGATATTATCATTAATAGAGCGTAGGTATGTAAATTAAATTATATTATTTAATTAATTGATTTTTTGCAACAACCGTGTGATGACGGAGTAAGAATACAGTGTGTCACCACCCCATCTCATCCCATGGGTGTCGTAAAAACCGACTAAGGGAAATTAAACCCTATACCAATCCGTTTAGCCAGCGTGGTATTAGTAGGCCAAGTATTACTCCGTCACTGGAGGAGGCCCGTCCCTGCAGTGGGACATTAATGGGCTTTAATGATGATTAATTAATTAATAATTTATTACTGGATGTGTTGGTAACATTATGTATTCCTACTCAGTCTTGTATAAATATTACTTGTTTTTTCATCTTTATCTTAGTAGCTTCTTTGTCACATTCATATTTCTGTGTTTGTCACATTTCTCGTACGTCCTTGCTATCATAGCCACGTTTTTATTACATTACGAACAGAATGATATCATCATAACAGCCCATTGATGTCCCACTGCAGGGACGGGCCTCTTTCCGTGACGGAGGGTTATTTGGCCTACTAATACCACGCTGGCCAGACGGATTGGTATAGGGTTTAATTTCAAGTTTTCCTTCTTTTTCAAGTTTTTCTTCTTTTTTTACTATAATGTGTATGTCCAATAAAACCACGGAATAAAACTGTCAAGAGCTCATTTTAATGTATCGCTCCCTTAATACGTTCTAGTATTATTCCTAGAACAAATAAGTAGTAGTAGCTACTTTAAATTCTATATAAATATATAATAATTTATAAGTTCTTTTTATTTCATTACTTTAAGGTTTTTTTAGAATAAATTTATACGAGCTTAGTTGGAGGAAGTTTCTTAATCATCATCATCATAACAGCTCCTTAATGTCCCACTGCAGGGACGGGTCTCCTCCCGTGACGGAGGGTTACTTGGCCTACTAATACCAAGCTGGCCAGACGGATTGGTATAGGGTTTAATTTCAAGTTTTCCTTTTTTTTATTTCGTAAAGACAGTAGTTACGGTTATTCCCTTAGTCGGTTTTTACGACACCCATGGGATGAGATGGGGTGGTGACATATTGTATTCTTACTCCGTCACCACACGGAGCAAGGATCATATCAAACATTAACAAAAATACATTTTTCTTCTCTTTACACGGATACAGATAACAGAATGATATATGTACTTAGTAATAATTTGTATTCCTCACATATACACACAACACTTATACTATAATATCAATACAATATCGATTGTTGGTCCTTTCGCTAGCCACTGTGAAATGATGTAAAATACGAAAAAAACGCTACGTCATGGAACAAGATCGTAAAAATAGGGTCTCCATAATATTATCGGTTTTGTGAAGAGTGATATGTAAACTAGTAAAATAACCTCTTGAAATAAAGGTGAGTGCTAAAGAAAACTTAGCTTATTAAAACTACGAAAGCAAAAGGCTCTCGAATTTTTTTATGTATAATATGATTTATGCCAAATTTATCTACTTATGCTTTAAGATACTATTTTCTTAATTATGTAATTAAGAAAATTTAATTATTAATTATATAATTTAATTTAGTAGAACATATATTTGAGGCCTGGGAAGAATCACAAGATGCTTTTGGCGTTTTTTGCGATTTATCTAAGGCATTTGACTGTGTCGAACACGAGACATTAATGGGAAAACTAGGTCACTATGGTGTTAGGGATTATGCTTTAGGTATTATTAGATCATATTTAAGCGATAGAGTACAAAAAGTAGATGTAAATGGTAAGCGTTCGCCTGGATTAGTTGTTAAAATGGGGGTACCCCAAGGCTCAGTACTAGGACCATTTCTATTTCTCATATATATAAACGATTTGCCATATTTAGTTAAAAAGAACCCCGAGATAATTTTGTTTGCCGATAATACATCCTTTATTTTTAAGATTAATAGACGACAACCTGCGGTAGACTACATAAATAATTCTCTGTTGGAAATAGTGTATTGGTTCAATTCAAATAATTTGTTATTAAATAAAACCAAGACAAAATGCGTAAAATTTACCTTGCCAAACGTACTTAATATAAATCCAATTGTTAAGATAAGTGATGAGGAATTAGAAATCGTTAACACTACAGTATTCCTAGGTATTACTTTAGATAGTAAATTACAATAGGGCCCCCATATTGAAAACTTGTCAGGTAGGCTTTCTTCAGCAGCATACGCAGTGAAAAAAATACGTCAGTTAACAGACATAGAAACAGCTAGGCTAGTTTATTTTAGCTATTTTCATAGTGTTATGTCGTATGGTATTCTGTTGTGGGGTAGTGCGGCTGATATCAACACAATATTTGTATTGCAAAAAAGAGCGGTACGTTGTATATATAATATGGGCCCAAGAGAGTCTCTTAGAGATAAATTTAAAGTGATTAAGATTATGACTGTGCATTGCCAGTATATATTTGAAAATCTAATGTATGTACGCAAAAATATAAACAAATATAAAAAAATGAGTGATATACACAATGTTAATACAAGAAATAAAAATAAACTTGCTGTTCTCCACACTAGGCTTCATAAAATAAGTAATTCTTTCGCTGGTAATGGTATTCGTTTTTATAATAAGCTCCCTATGGAAGTTAAAGAATTGTCAATTAATAAATTTAAATCTTTCATTAAACATAAGTTAATATTGAAATCATATTACAGTGTAAAGGATTACTTAAACGATAAAAATGCCTGGATCTGAATTGTCCTGTTTTCTTAATAAAATATTTGTGAAGTGATCACCTAAAAGAGCGATAGGAACCCAGCAGAGTTTCTTGTGGGTGTCTTCTCTGTCATGGTAGTGTTCCGAACCCTCAGTAAACTTAGCCGTTAAGTTAGACGTGCTGTGATCACTATAAAAACTCCGACGTTCATAAATGTCATTGACGTGACTTGGATGAAATAAAATATTTTTTCATTTTCATTTTCTCCTTTTGCGTTTTTGACAAACGTTTACTAAAAAGTCCCTAAATACCTATTACCGATCATTTACTCACAATTATTCCCACTGATCTGATATATTATAAACTGTTATTGTGTTTGTCACATCGTCTAGTTCCACATACGGAACCAACTAAAAAATAAAAAGTTAAGGTAGCTGACATCCTGAAGATTAAAATATAATTAAGAAGTTCTTATAATTAAATCTTTTATCCTGCTTTATCTTTATCCATTATGTAGAACTCAAATAATAAGTAATTAATGATTGGCTACCTTATTCTATAAAAACGGTTCTATAAAAAAGGTTTTTGTTTCTATTGATGACATAATTAATTAATGTTAAGTAAATTCCCTTGGCTAATTATTTTGTGATTGTCTTAAAGACGTGTGTGACGGAGTAATAATACAATATGTCACCACTCCATCTCATCCCATGGGTGTCGTAAAAACCGACTAAGGGACTAACCATAAATATTATCGTTACTAAGTAAAAAGCAGGAAAATTTGAAATTAAACCTTACCTACTTAAACTACTTACCTACTTATCAAAAAATATCTTCAATTTACAGTTTTATTATAAGTAGGTGAGTAGATAAGTATACCTAGTTTTAAATAATATAAAATATTAATTAGTTAGGTGACAAATATGGCCCGTCCCTGCAGTGGGACATTAATGGGGTGTTACAAACTGTAAATTGAAGATATTTTTTTAATCACATTGTAATCCACACTTTATAATATAAATAAATACGTTTGATTAATCTTTTGTTTTATTCTAGTGAAAAAGCCAAAAACAATCGTAGAATAGTCGAAACAATCGTAAACAAAACGATCTGACGGCGAATATTAAGTATATAGTTGAAAAGTCTTGTCGTTGAAACTAACAAATGCGAACCAGTCTGTCGGCGAAACATCCATAAGTGAAACGTTCTATCGACGAATCTCTCAAAAACGAAACGTCCTGTCGGTGAACAGTCCAAAGGGGAAACGACTGTCGGAGAACGGTTGCAGACCTTACATTATACATTATTGTTATAAATCAAATTAAACGAATTAAAGTAATTAAAATAAAAAAAAGTGATTAAATATAAATAAATAAATAAAGTGTAATTCTAATATTGATATGTAAATTTCTAATATGATAATTGCGGAAAGCAAAGGTGAGAATAGGACAGGAGAAACAGAGTATATTATATTGTCTTTAATTACGATTGTAAATTAATTTTGATAGTAAACTTTTTTAACTTTACTATAATTATTTGTATATCCAATAAAACTGTCAAAAGCTCATTTTAATGTATCGCTCCCATTAGCGTCGTAGCACATGTAACGTAACGTAAACGGAACGTCACCGTATCAACTCGAGCCGGTCAGTATTCTTTGTATGAAACTCCTTACTGCAACGTAAACTAATCGGAATCGTAACGCAATCGGATTTTTGACGTTTGACACTGAAGAAAAAGTCGAGGCGATGCCGATCCGTTTACGTTACGTTATATGTGCTATGACCCTAATACGTTCTAGTATTATCTCTAGAACAAATAGTAGTAGCTACTTTAAATTCTATATTCGAACAACGGGTAACACACGTTGTGTTTGACACAATAGGATCAAATCTGTACGCGACAGACGTTTTGTGGTCACATAGATTGCTCTTCTTTATCTACATGATTTGATTTTTGGTTAGGTCGTGTGATACAAGGAATAGGTTTTAGTGGTATAAATTGTTTTCTGTCATATTGGTCTGGGTGTTTTCTATGTATAATATGTATTATTTACAAAAAAAAAGTATTTATGTATGTTTATTAGTCGTTTAGTACCCATAGTACAAGCTCAGCTTAGTTTGGGACTAGAGTGCGTTGTGTGAATGTGTGAGAATTATTTGTTTATTTATTTATTTATATTTCTCTGTAGTGGGTGATGGCTTAAAGACACTTTCAGCATAATATACACGAGCTCTCTCGAGATTCTCGAAATATATGGAAAAACAATAGCAAACTTACGCTTTAAAGGTTATTTCATTTGAAACCTTATTCTATTTCGTCTGACCAGTGTGATAAGATTAGAGCAAATACCACGCTAAGTTTAGTTATACTTATATCTTTAAAAATACAAAGCTTTACATTTTAAAAAAACCTTTTTTATAATATTCTGCTAAAAAAACAATGCATGGCTTTGAAGTGTGACCATCAGTTCTGGGAATAATTCACACTCAACAAAAATCCCTAACTACTACCTAGGGATACCGCGGCGGAGGTTTTATTTACCTTTTTCTTTGATATTTTTTATCCTACTTTTTTAAGTATGTTCATATTTACTCAAAACGTTTCCCTACGGGAGAAATAATATCATTCATATTTCGAAGACTAGAAAAACTTTTCACAAGAAAAATACCTTTTTTGGACAACTACGAGTTTGTCTTTCTTAACAACCTATTGGGTACCTAATACAAAGACAGGCTTCCTGTTGCAATATAGGCAAACCTGACCTTAACCAGACTTAACCGGTTTTACGCTCAGATTTCTTCTTTTTTTTATTTATTAAATTTTCGTTAGTTGGCTTTTACGGTACCCACGGTATGAGATGGAGTCGTAACATCTTTTACTTTTATTCTATCACTGTTTGGAGAGTTACAATACATAGTTAAATTTAGTATTTACTATAATCATTAAAAAACTTCCCAAGCTCGTATAAATCTCTTCTGAAAAAACCTTAAATTTTCATAACAGCCCATTAATGTCCTACTACAGGGACGGGCCTCCTCCCTTAACGGAGGGATACTTACTATTAAATTAATACAATAAAAAGAACTTATAGATTAAGCAAGTATTTGTCGAGCACACAGGAAATTCTACGAAGCCGTTCGTAAACGTTCTTGCTCGGAGATAGCCTTAAGCCATCGCGTCGCGTCCTTGATCACTACAGCTTGTAGTGTGCTATACCTACATTAGTCAAGTCGACGGACTAACCAATGCCATAGTACAAATATATACAGTATTTCGAATTCATAGAAACGGACAAAATGCGAGTTATACCTACACGCTCACGATATCGCCGGCTTTGGGCATGGAACAGTCGCGACTGTGCCGCAGTAACGAGTGGGAAAGTAGGTAAAATGTAATTAAAAAGCTGAAGGTGGGCAGCCCTATCGCATGTTTGCGTACCGCGCAACCGTAGGCATTTATAATAAATATTCGACCGAGATAGACTACTGGTTGTACTGTGCCAATGCTTATAGTACATGTGTCTAGATAAAGTTGTTCGAAATCGATACAAATAGCTTAGATTACTTCATTAGCAAGATAATAATATAATTATAGCTTATTGTTGTAATTTTTTTAACATAGAACTATCTTAAGGGTTTTTTTTTCTAATTATTATTAACCTAAGTTAACATACTTTAAAGCTACTGAACATTGCCACAGCTTTCTAAGCGCTAGTAGAAAAAAATCGTAACAAACAAGAAGTATATAATCTACAGACCCAATATAATACAGATTACCCTATAAAAAGAGTACTAAATAAATAATGAACGTAAGATTAGTACTTTTTCGTATGAGTAGACTGTTCAAAGCTTTATTGACTGTATGCCCTAAAAATGATAAACACGGTTTTGTTACTCATCCCATCGTGTAATTCTTGATGATTATTTTTTATGGTAGAATTTAACGGCATTTTCTCTGGGTTTTTGTGTTAAGACTCTTTACTTTGGTTAGTACATTACGAACGTAACAGGAACGTAATATGGAGTATGACGTACTGTTTATGTACGCGTAATTTTAGAATCAGGTTTTGTATTGAAAATAACCTCATTATTATTTACTGACTAAACTGAAAAACAATAAATTATCAAAATTTACAACCAGCATATCAAGATGTTAACACAAACAGTCATCAGGCACCATAGAGTCATTCTGGTAGGCCAATTTAAAAAAAAAACAGTAACACCAAACAACGATTGATTGGCTATCTGTGAGCGGCTTAAGTAGTGTGTACATATGCAGTGCAGTGTAGAACTTAGAAATAATCATAAGTTATGACTTAGAAATAGTGCTTATGACCTTGATATTGTAGCTGGAAAATTTAATTAGTTGAAAGCTGCGTCAAACAAACCCTTTCCTAAACAGACTTTAATTAAAAATATCCATAATTATATTTCCTATGACTTAATTTTCATGCTTAAACTATAAAAACTGTTAAACAACTTTATGCTAAGTTAATAAGGTTCAATTTCCTACAACAACTAGGTATTTGAATTTTCCTCTGTCGTGTTATTTTTTGCTCAACAAATAATGAAGTGAACCGTATAAATGTCTCAATCAAAATGTAATTAAACTTTGATCCTCTTGTGGGAAAGAGTAATGAAATGCCAATCATTGTTGCAAATAATTAAACAGATTCCGTGCCGACAGTACAACCTCTGTTCTATCAAATTTAACATGTACTTTGTACTTTTAATTAAGTTTTAATTTAATTTGAATGCTTAAATAGTTAGTTTAGAATCAAAGTGACCGACATTAGTTCTTAGGATTGCCCAGTTAAGTAATAACTTTAACAAATTAACTGTAATTAATTAACACGTAAACTTATATTAATTTGCATATTGTATAAAAAAGTCGACAAAATAAATGTAAAAAAAGCCTGTTCATTTTATTATGTTAGAAAAGCGTGACCAGAGTTTCTTCGCATTCTTCTCAAAGCTATAGTCGTCTGCTAAATATTGGCAGATATTTATTAATCATAACAGCCCATTAATGCCCCACTGCAGGGACGGGCCTCCTCCCATGACAGAGGGATCCTTCACCTACTAATACCACGCTAGCCAGACGGATTTGTATAGGGTTTAATTCCAAGTTTTCCTTCTTTTTATTTCGTAAAGATAATGTTCACAGATAGTCCCTTACTCGGTTTTTACGACACCCATGGGATGAGATGTGGTGTTGACACACTCTATTCTAACTTCGTCACCACAAGGAGATACTTATTCATTTGACAATAATAAATTAGAAAATAAGAAATTATGTAATATAATTTTAATAAAAACATCATGAATAGATACGTATATTAATAGTCTAATATAATAAACTACAATTTAATACTTCGATACTTATTGATAAAAAACCACTACTTTCAGTTCAGAGACCTATTGAGAGTAGTTCACGGCTAAGCGAGTGTTCACTGCAGCAGTTATTGGTTCTACAATAAAAGTGCAATGGACTAGACGGAAACATTTTCCGATTGTATTTGAAGCCAATAATTTTGTTAGTATTATTCTTTGATATTATTTTTTGAAAAAAACGTGTTATACTTACCATACCGACTGTGGAAGATGAAGGGTTATGTTTTTGAAAGTGTGTACTTATATATAATTGGTAGTCAAGCTCTGCACCCTGTGTAAAATGGCTTAATGGATTTTAGTTTGAGAAGTGTTTTCAGATTCATTTTTACGACAAGAATGACACTGGGTATACAAAAAAATGGCTGATTTTTGACCTCAAATTCAAAAGTATTTAGCTTATTATGTTTAAGCAGTCAGGTTATTTCTTTTTATAATAGTAACTTATTATTTTTTGGAAACTGTTTCATACTAGAGCCTGACTAACATTAACACCTAATTACATGAAAACAGAATGTAGCCTCGTATTTTATCAAGTGCGTCTGTATTCGACCTAAAAAGCCGAAGTGGGTCGTCGGGTATCCCCATCGTCGAGCCTCGAAATGAGCGTGATTTATGCCTGAATAAGTGGTCGTAACGAACAGTTAAAGGTTCGATGTCATGGCAGAATGCCGAGCGAAGCTTTGTTACTTTCATAACATTACTTTGAGTGTAGCATACCCAAAACATGTTACATTAGCTTAATGGGACATGGTTTTGACTAGACAATTTTGGACATATTATTATTATTCTATTATGTATTAGGATAGCGATGAAAGCAAGCAGTTAACGTATGATTTAGAAGCTTACAAGGATGCAGGGTAAATGTCGCGTGTTACTATAACATTGTTATAAACATATAGTGTTCTGTGGCGCGTGTTGGGAGAAGCAGTGGACTGCAATAGGCTAGTTGATTGATTGAAACATATAGTTAGATTGTTATTGATAAAATTTCCCTCCTATATGAATAACTTCCAAACACAGACATGGTATCTCACCAGCCATCTCATTCCGATGGCAATAGAGAAAAAAGGTGTAACTCTAGCAATGATAAAAAACTTTTTATAAAACTAACTATTCTGTTTATTGTAGTATCTATAAGCTAAATTTTATTAAATAATAGAGCAGGCCCGCTCTTGCAGTTGAACTGTCATTGTATGTTAACTCAATTAACATTAAAACTAAATTAATTTAATCGCCACCACAACTCAAGTCGTTTACGTCTGTTTCGTGCAACGATAGGAATACTCAGGTATCAAATTGTACCCAAACTAAATTTACAATTATCCGTGTGGTGACCGAGTAAGAATACAATATGTCACCTCTCCATCTCATCCCATTGGTGTCGTAAAAACCGACTAAGGGTGAATATTATCTTTACGAAATAAAAAATAAGGAAAACTAAAAATTAAACTCTTTACCAATCTGTTTGGCCAGCGTGGTATTAGTAGGCCAAGTATTCCTCTGTCACGGGAGGAGGCCGTCCCTGCAGTGGGGTATTAATGGGTTGTTATGATGAATAAATATCTGCCAATATTAAGCAGACGACTATAGCTTTGAGAAGAATGCCGTAGGACATTGGAGGAGGAGTGCAGTAGGACAATAATAGCCTGTTATGTTAAATTTACAAAACCGAGGACCGAGAGTTATGATGAAGAAAAACAAAAGAGAATCTGTACTTTACAGGCGATGTAACCGCTGCTTTATGCTCTAAAGAATATTGCACTAAGAAGATAATTAGGTAGGTAACAAAGCTAATTCTCGTTGTTAGTACAGTGCTTTAGTCTCTAGCCTTGTTTAAGTATTATAACTAAGTAGTAGACTTAATTAAAATTATTACGTAGCAAGTTTATAATTTTATTTTACGAAACAAAAGTTAGAAGTGGTCTAGGTTTCATTGTGCTGTTTTGTTTAAAATGTTATTGTGTTTTTTGACGAGACTAATATTATAAGCTTAGGTTACTTTTCTACAAAATTAACACTAGGGTTTCGCTAAAAACCCCTGAAAATTTTAACTAACTTGGTTTGAACCACAAATAGTTAATTTCTAGATTCCAGCAGATTTCAAGTTATATCGTTTTCAATGTGGTAACTTCAAGCAAACAATCGAGCTACCACCCCAAGTGAATTCCTGTGAAAGCAGTTAAAAACATAAAAAAACATTTTCAACTCAATATTTACTTGTGAAATGTACACTCGTATCCCCCGTTCCCTTTTCCAGGAACACTATAGTGATTAAAAATCATGTCCAACTTTTTCACACGAAAACTCTAGAGAATATAATATATTCCCTAGCTTTTTGTGTGGAAAAGTTGTATACCTACATGTAGCTATGTGTATAATACAACAATTTTAACAAATATTGTGATGAAAAATACCAAGAGCTTAAATGGCTTTTATCTAAATTAAAACCTTTTTTTTTCAATATTGATCACGTCGCTTATTCAATCAATCAACGCCTCTCGCAGTTCACTGCTGGACAAAGGCTCCAAACACGAGCCACAGAACACAGTATTTTTTTTTAGCATCCAGTCCGACCCAGCGACCTAATTACCTTACTTAATACCTTTTTTTACTTTGATGACCTTAAATACTTGTTTGAAATTAGAATGTTATTTATGTAATTGTAAAATAATCGCTGGGTAACGGACTAAGATTACAAAAAGTCACCATATTCTTCTCGCTTCATGGATTTCCTACAATTCAACTTAAAAAATATTTATTCATTGATAACATTTTATGTTTTTATCTACACATTTACCATTTATTGTTAAATGGAAGTCCTTTTCTTTTACCTGCACTTATAAATACGAACAATACACTTTTACATAACATAGTATTTCATTTCCAACGCTATTGTCCCAAAATAAAGAAAATGTCCTCATTGTCATTATGTAGTTTTCATATGTTCCTTTGATGTATTATGTTCGCGAATGTCATCTCAACACAATAGAAAAAGATAGTCGTTCATAAAATTCGTACAATATTTTCTTCTCTATGCCTAGCGACGTGTATAATACGATAAAAGGGACATGCAAGAAATTACGTCACTTTTATTGTAAGAGGTACGAGTATACAAAGCGATTTGTAGGCAAAGTTCTAACCACTACTGAAGAAACCCGTTTTTAGGGATGTTTTGCATGCATTATCCAAAACTGGACTGTAATGTATTCATTTGATCTACCTACTAATAGCTGTCAGGAGCCTAAATGTCTACCTTTAAATGCAAGCTTTATTTGTAGTCTAATAATTTGCACTATCGTGTGCAATAAACACATGACGTATTAATTTTTTTTAGGGATCTCTGATTTCTCCATCAATTTTTTTTTCTTCTTCCATTGTGTTTATTACGATAAACAATGTAAGGTAATCATACCTCTTATGGTGACTAGTGTTCTAATTTTATTGGTCCTAACATGCCATAGGTAAGGATCAATCAGAAAACGTGAAGTCAAATGACATTATTATTATTGAGAGCTATAATGTGACACGCACAGGAGCAGTCAGGAAGGGAAGCCCTTTGCAGCAGCAAAGGGCTCCCATTCAGACTTCCATTTGTCGCGATCCATAACTTATTTTTGCATTTAATTTTCGATGGCATCTAGTTCATCCTGGCATCTCCTTCTGGCCGTTCCCGGTGTCGACATTGTAAAATATTATATTCCTAAAGACACATACCTAAATCGCTATTCTCCTTGCCCCAAAAATTTACAAGAAGATTACGATAAAATGAAACAGTGATAATGTTTAATGTATTCAGGCTCTACTTGATACACCCCACGCTTTTTTTTGTTGTTCTAATTGAAAATTGTCCCTGTTCTCTACGCTCTGTTTCACTTGTAATTTTATGATACCGTCCTTATTTAATATTGAAATATTTTCTTCATTATTTACGTCAATGTAATAACATGTTTTTGGACGTTGTTACAAGTTTATTCATGTCAAAGAAGATTCCCTCTAGTTATAAAGAAATTAAAAGAAAATTATTAGAACAAGTTAGTATAATACAGAACTAGTTTGACAATTGGGTATACC
Organism: Schrankia costaestrigalis; assembly: GCA_905475405.1. Classification (NCBI taxonomy): domain Eukaryota; kingdom Metazoa; phylum Arthropoda; class Insecta; order Lepidoptera; family Erebidae; genus Schrankia; species Schrankia costaestrigalis. Next base: position 12,504,603 of record FR997840.1, on the reverse strand, counting down.
GTTCTATACAACAAAACAAATCAGATTGAAGAGGGATTAATTAATCCTAATGTAATAAGCCTATATTCTACATTAGCAATTCCTGAACCCAATATTCTGTAATTATTTTATAATGGTATATGTTCATAAGCTGCCATTACCATTTGCCATCAGGGCTGCATCTGGCTCGTCTGCCACTTTTAACCAGCATGTCAATTTTCGTTCTTTAAAATCGTTAATAATTTGGTTAAGTGGGCTTTTAGTTGTCAAATTGTCACACAATAGGTAAGACAATTTGACAACTAAAAGTTAACTAACGAGAATTGACATGCAGGTTAATAAAATCGTGTCTGCAAATAAGGTGACAGCGTCTAACTGGCTTCCAATTTAACTAAAAGATAACAATAAACAGGTAGGTATAATTTATGTCTAATTCCGTCCTGTAGCTAATAGCAATAACAGTTAATGAATAAATTTATGAGGAAATCCTCTATGAGCCTGTGACGTATAAATTAATTAAATAAACAATGACGGTAGTCTATTTAGTTGTCAGATAAATTCATAACCAAGTTTATCCTTTACGTTATAATTTAATTATGTCATGACTATAATAAATTATTATTTATATATTGTTTTTTGAGAAATAAATACGTAATATATAATTAAATAATGGCGTCGTTTAATTCCAGGAACTTAATACTTAAACTTAGTTTACTTAGCGAAACATGATCGGTGTTTAAGAAAGGTCGTTGATCTTCAAAGAAAGTTGGTAAAATGGACGCTATAAAAATTTACAAACTTTAGTGGTTGTAGTCATGTCATGATATGATTAATGGCTGTATTTGGAAAGGCAATTTAATATTCTTGTAGTATTATTCTAGGTTTGAGAACTTAATTTAGTGCCAAGATTTCACGAATTTATAGCGTCAGGAAACTGTCTTTTATTTCTAATTATTATTAATTTTAAATGAACAGTTTCGCAAACCCAAGAAATATTTAGATTTTACATATTATAGTAGTTAAATTATGGCGACCACGTATCGGAAGACGCTGTTTGGGCATATCCCTCACAGGGTGAACCAACGATTAAAACTAATTAGCCTATTTGTAAAATTTATTACTAATTATCTGGCAATGATCCTTAAAAAATGATTGCCATGTAAAATAATGTATTGTGCAAATAAAGTTAGAGAAATGTAACCACAAGCTAAAAAGACAGCATAATAAAAACAAAATCAGCGTAACATTACGTACCTTTTAAAACTGTTCTTCTTTCAAATTACATTTTATCTGTTTCCCAATATGGCGGTGTATTCTTACATCTACATTTTTTTTTCTTTTATACATTGCTAATATACTGTAGAGTGTTATTGTGACATTTATTTTTACAGCCTATAAAAGGCGAAATCTTCTGAATATATTTATCTGATGAATCTGTCAGATACAGAATCTACGAAGCAATGTGTACTGTGTAAAGTGCTTTTAGCGTGTATTATATATTTTCTTTATTAAATAAAATGTTTTCTTAACTTGTATGTATAATTTATATATTATTATGTAATATTGTCTTCGTGAAGCTACAGAAAGAACTTTCTTTGTTAAAAGTTACAATTACATTAATTCATTAAAATGCAGCCGCGGAGTCGGTAGACGCAGCCTGATTCGCAAAAAGGGTCATGTAAAACAACCCGCTGACTAGGAGGACTTCTCCCTAGTAAAAGGCGCAAGCACGCAAAACGACTCAGTGTGGAACTCTCTTACGAAAAAACCATGTTCTTTAGTCGGTAGCCCAACCTGAGACTCAGACCACATGATCTCCAGGACCTTATATTATAGCGTTGAAAATATACATTATATTGTAGTGATACACATCTAAAAGAAACTATTACCTATGTTTTTTTCTAAGCTTTTTACAAAGGTAATAAATAAATTTACTTGTTAAATACGAAAATATTTTCTTGTAAATCTCTTTAGAGGTTTATGGAGGCCGGGAAATGAAATTTCAACGAATTCTGTGTCAAAGTTTTCATGAAAAGATTTCATTTTCTCAAACGTCCGTAAATATTTTGTGGAAATTAAACGGTGTTGGGCATAAAGTAACAAAGGTAACAAAATTAATTACCTTGTAAATTAAAATATGTACTCACTTTTCCGTCACATTAAAATCTTTGAACTCAGCTAAATAATATTTCGATATACAAACGGAATATCATTAAATAATTGAAAAGAAGGACTGGTATTTCTTTTTAATATCAAATGTCATTCAAAATGAGGTTTCTTTTTGTAAGATTTTGGCTTTATTAATTTAGGATAAAAATGTTAATTAAATTTGTCTAAATATGTATACTCTATATGGTACTCTTATTCTAGTCGTCAATTTTGCGCTACGTCCCTTTTTAATATATTCTTTACAATTTAGGGGAATGTTTACACAAGAAATGATCTGTATGTTTTAAGGTAATGTTGATGCTGGCTGCCTTTACCTTTTAATAGGTCTTTACCTATGAAATTGCCCTTTTTCAGTACTGACAATTTCAGATCAATATAATTTTTTTTGGCTAAGAATTCTAATTTCAAATCCATTTTACTTTAAGAACATGGAATTCCTTTTCCAAAAGTAGTCATTTGTTTATTGATTACGGACTAAATTATTGACTGTCATAGATCAGTTTAGCAAGAAACACTAAATAATACTAAAATTAACCTCATGAGAAATTATGATGTACTTAGTTAAATATCATTTAAATCAATTCAATGATTTGCGCATAGGAAATTCAGTTAACTTAATCAATATAAATGAGAGATGTAGAAGAGATTCGTGACATGGTCATCGATTACTCACTGTCGGATACGTCGCATTTGAGATTACATTCTAAGTGGCTGGACCACACTCTACCATTCATCTTGTGACGTTATCCCCCTTACTTGTTAAACAAGCACCCATTATTAAATGTACTAGGAGTAGCTTTGGTTGTTTACTACCTTGCCATAGAAAAAAATATTTTCACTAAAAAGTTTTTGGTTTACATCAAATATGCGAAAAAATATTTATTTACTAAAAAGTGTTTGAATAATATCATTTGCAATTGACTTCAAAATAATTTTCTACTTTAAAGTCTACTAAATATTAAGCTTTAATATTTTAAGAAGATACATTAAATACTACGCTGTCTGTCAATATTACTAAGACGGACTAAATGTTTGACTGTCATAGGTCAGATTAGCAAGAAACACTAACTAATAAAAAATATGATGTAGTTAAACATCATTTAAATCAATTCAATGATTTGTTCATAGGAAATTCAGTAAACTTAATCATTATAGGGGAGATGTAGAAGAGATTCGTGACATGGTCGTCGATTACTCACTGTCGGATACGTCGCATTTGAGATTACATTCTAAGTGGCTGGACCACACTCTACCATTCATCTTGTGACGTTATCCCCTTACTTGTTAGACAAGCATCCATTATTAAGTGTACTAGAAGTAAAATTCTACCTTATTTCAGGAATTAAACTATTTACTTTAAAGTATTCGAATACCACCGAAAATAAAACGACTCAATTCTGGCTTTTATCATAAAATCGTAACTAAAAAAATTTGCCTAAAAATACTTCAAAATTCTGAAACGGAAAACATTGAATTTACTAATTGCATTCCCTAACAAAATACGGACACTAAAAATACATAATATTATCATAACAATACTCTCAGACAAAAATACCGACCACAATAATTTCACAGTATCTCACAGCAACACATAACACAATTAAAACAAACATACATTATCATTGTCTTTAGTAATTTCTCATAATAATACGTCTGTATTTAAAATGCATTAATAACAAACGAATACTTATTTATCATTGCAGATACCGCGGGACCGGAGAGTAGATAGTGCAAGCTTCCTGAGCAGCTGTGACCCTATAACCCCGCTCATCGACAAAATGCCTTATCAACCACATACTAGTACTCACTTGACCGGGAAGATTCGTTATCAGTCGCGAACGAAACCCGTCGACGTGCCGACATAAGTGATGAACTCAAACAGAGTGTTAAGTTTGTGAACGAATAATGTGTTATTTGTTACGATGGGTGATCTCTTGCCGAGTATACCTAGGAGTACGTTTGCGAGTGAGGTAGACGATGGGAACTACAGTGTGGGTGCTGAATACGCGTCTGATGAGGAGTTGGCTGCTGTTGCACTGTTTCGTGATTACCCTGAGCCGTTGTTGCGGTTTGCTTCGGTCTGCTGTGTTCTCTTCATGCTTGTGGGAATTCCTGGAAACCTTATCACTATAGTCGCTCTTGCAAGGTGTAAAAAAGTAAGTATTAATTTAACTATTAGAATTTAATTATTAGAATAAAGACACTCATTAAATTATTAAACAAACATCTTCTTCTAAATCGTATCTTGACTTGAGCAAAAATACTGGAATTGTCGCTGTGTACAAAATATTTACTTTTTATTCTACTCTAAAACCAAGTCTAAGTTAAAATGCTGATCTCTCAGATCCATAATCTAGTTACGGACGTAGTAAGAATACACTTACGTAGCTGTCATTCGCGGTTTGGTTACGAAAAGTTTCATAAATCTCATCCCATGAGTGTCGTAAAAACCGGACTATCGAAAGAAAACTTGAAATTAAACCCTATACGAATCCGTCTGGCCAGCGTGGTATTAGTAGGCCAAGTATCCCTTCGTAGTAAGCTAATCATATAATTATATCATTCTGAGCTAAATAAGAAATAAGCATAACTATGCTTATTTCTGCACAAGCAACTGCTTGTTAATAAAAATAAGCCAACAATATCGTACAAAATTGAAAGTCTCTCTGTTACGGTTTCACGTGCTAGAGCTGACTCGAGATCTGCAGAGCAACAAGGCGATTTTTTGTTAGTGGTAGACATATTAGGTAGTTGTACTGGCATTCATTATACTTACTCGTTTAAACATTAAGGAAAAGAAAAAAAAAGACAAGTCTAAATAAAACTCCCATGTTCCTCATTTTAAACAATTATAGTAATGTTTACAGATAAGAGAGAGATAAGACTAAATAAACTAGTAAGATAAAGCAACTATTATGATGGTCAGTCTTGTGAACAGACTGGCAGGTTAGCAAATATCTATATAAATAAGATAGTACTGAATAGTAACGCGATATGTAAATATTGTAGTATGTAGTTACGTTGACGAACAGGAATTCGTTTCAAGGCTAATCTCTGCCATATCAGTTTCTTACCATCTATAAGAATTCCTAACTTGCTTCTCATAGTCTGAAATTCAGTCTAATCAATAAATAATACCTGAATAGAAACAAATGGTTTCAATTCCACTTACGACGACTTTTGTTTAGAGAAATGATTTTGGATTAGCTTGGTTTCTGCTTAATTCTGGTCCAACCAATAAGCACAACTTACACATGTTACGGGATACTAGGTGGGTGCTTAAGTTGCAAAACTATAGGACTAAAAATCTTGTATAAAAAGCTCAGCGATTTCTTCTGCAACTGGTTTGGCGATCAACTTGTTCGTTACGTCACCGTTATGTATACAAATAAATAACATTAAATTATCTTTATCTTTGGAGCTCGAGTGGTTCTCCTACTAGCTCGTTTGATATACCGGCGCCATTTGCCAACTTGGGTCTATAAAGTCAAACGTAAAATCTAATTTTATATCTAATAATATTTCTCATGACTAAAGTTAATTTTGAATGATTGTTCTGATAGTACTATTTAAAGTTCACTATGATAACCAGATATCTGTGACGATAACCTATTTCTTCATAAATACTCATTACAATAATTTGTTAAATAACATTAAAAGTCATAAACTAATTGCACTATCTCTAACATTAACTTCAAGCAATATCTAATGATGTTTATAGGGGTTTTCTAATTGTTTATACTTTGTCTATTCTTGTGTCCTGTCACCAATCGTGTTACCGTCTACTTTACCAGCTATTAAGCTATTCCTGGGAAAGGTCTGTCCAACCTCCTTTAAGGATAGTTTCTTCTGGTTGCCATTTCAGAACCTGTTACTCTCTAAAACTGACGTTTCAATGCACTTTGTATAAAGAATGTTACGTCTCAGTTCTGTTACTGTCTCCATGACCCACTGAATGACTTAATCTTTTGTCAACTGAGTTCGCAAACATGATAAGGTAGCAACTTACATTCTTCCTCAAATTCTAACTGAATTTAAAATATTTTAATCAGGTAGATTAGAAAATAGACCAAAACAGTAAATATTCGATACTTGAGATGAAAAAAACTACACGCATAATATCAGCTTGTAATAAAACAAATGAAAAAATGTACTTCTAATTTATCATTAGACATGAATTCTATTTCTTATAATAGATGGCGTTAATCGAACCTTTAACGACATTCATCGTAAAAACTGACGTCACTATACTGGACATTATCACACTAAAGGACAAATATACGCATATTTATACCAAAATAAACGTATAGTAAAAGATTCCGAGACGGTTATATTACAGAAATGATTTATAGGCAGCATGAGATAAATGTCATAATAATAAGGTATGAAATATCACAAGTATCTTGACCTAGGTCAGTGCACGGACACAGAACATCTAGTCATTTAAACAATACAAGTTATTAGTCCATTATTTTATACTAGCTGACCCGTGCCCACTTCGTAGGGCGGCAAAAAAACGCGTCTCTTTTTTAAACATATTTCATTACTGCTCCACTCCTATTAGTCATAGCGTGATACTGTATAGCCTATGGCACTCCCTGATAAATGGACCGATTTAAAAAATTCTTTCTGTGTTGCATACACAGAAAGAATTTTTTAAATCGGTTCAGTAGATTCAGAGATTACCCCCTACAACTTCACAAACACTTTACCTCCTTATAATATTAGTGTAGATTACAAGATCGGAATAATTTTATTTACTTGTAGTTAAGAAGTTACTATCTAATGGGTACCACAAAAACCGACAAAGCGAAAAGACGTATATTTAATCTAAAACTAAAAATAATTTCTTGACATGAAGACTATACCAATTAACGTGGCCAATATACTATCAGAAGGTCTTTACTAAAGAAGATCAGGCTCTGTAGTACGAGTAGAAATTCAATGGTATTTTATGATGATGATATTCTAACAGCCCAAACAAAATTTTAAGTTTAATCTGAACAAAGATTGTAAGTGACGTCATTAAAACATTTCATTATTGTTTGTTATTAAAGCCAAATAGTCTAACCCTACAACATTTCTATTACAAACTTTTGTTTTGATAGCAAAGTGATTTTGTACTCCAAGATTTGTATGTAAAACAAAACATTGTTTAGGTTCCCCAATTAGAACTAGATTTAGACTAAGTTGAAATTTCTCGTGAACTTTATAATTAGTTACTGGTATCTGATGCTTAGATAGCCATTAAATAAACACGAAGTTGATTGACTGGAATAAAACCAGCAGAATAACTGTACTTCCCTATAATAGAACAGCTTAAAACTACCAAGTCATTTCACGTGGAATGATAAAAGTAATCTTGTCACTGGGTTTATATTTGTAATAACGTATATAAGCTTATTACGTGAAACTAAAACATATGTTTCATTTATGTAACAAACTTTTACGCAAACAAAGATATAAAAATGTTTTCTTTCGGAGTCATAAAGTCGCAATTACATTTAATTTTTTGTTGCTTGCAGGTTCGCAACGCTACGGCAGTGTTCATAATGAACTTGTCATGCTCTGATCTGTTGTTCTGCTGTTTCAACTTGCCTCTTGCGGCTTCAACATTCTGGAGACGATCTTGGGCTCATGGTAGAATTCTTTGCCGTATGTTCCCTTTGGCCAGATATGCACTCGTAGCAGTGTCACTGTTCACTGTTCTGGCCATTACTATCAATAGATATGTTATGATTTCGCATCCGCGACTGTACCCCAAGTGAGTATAAAGCTTTATTTCAAAATTAATGTAAATTCCTTTTAAACATTTTTATCAAAGAGACTTTATAATGTGTAGTTGATAAGACCAATACTGCGATGTTGAGTAATGAATTCTAAGGAACTCTTTATAAATTTCAAAAACACTTAACAAATTTTAAATATCTTGAGTATTTTTTGTAATGAATGAGTTTAACATACGTATAATGAAAGCTTTCATCATTTGTATATAAGTATGATAACAAGTCTGTTCCATAACAACATTCAGCAGCTTTAACATAAGTTGGTTATTAAATATTTTTCTTGTTCAACAGATTGTATCGTCGCAAATATTTAGCTGTGATGGTGGCAAGCACGTGGATATTTTCTTTCGGAGCGCTCATAGCTACATGGTTGGAGAAATGGGGCCGGTTTGGATTAGATCCCATGATAGGATCTTGCTCCATTCTTCCTGATAAAAACAACCGATCGCCAAAGGAATTTCTATTTGTGGGAGCGTTTATGCTTCCTTGCCTGGCAATAGTAACATGTTATGCTAGAATATTTTGTATTGTAAGAGAGGCAGCAAGAAAGTCTAGGGCACCTCTTCGAGGAAGATCGAGATTAGGTTTAGAAGATTCTGCAGTGGGATCTGCTTCGACAGCCCTAGAGAGATCACCGGGACCCGAAAATGGTGTAAACCATGTAGCACCACCACGAAGAGCATTGCTTGCTCCTCCTGCTCTTCATTGTCCTCCAACACCAGGGCCAGAACGCTCATCCTCTTCAGGGGTCGACACTTTAGATGGACACGATGAGGAATGTGCTCTCGACGCGAAACCAAGAACTCCAAGTGGCGGAGAAACCGCTAAAAGACTTCGCCAGGCAGCTGTCGCTCTCAAACGGTCGCCTGCCTCTGTAAGACCACCTCGTCTTACACCCAAAGATAGAAAACTTTTAAAGATGATAATGGCAATAATGTTGTCATTTTGGGTGTGTTATTTACCCATAACATTGACGAAAATATTTCGAGAATTTACCTCACATCCAGCGGCTAATATAGCTGGATATATTCTGATATACTTGACAACGTGTATCAACCCTATCATCTACGTAGTAATGTCGAGTGAATATCGGCAAGCGTATAAAAATCTGCTGATGTGTCGTCGTTGGGCGTGACGTTCGCCCGGCGATGGCGTCTCCGAGAAGCGCCCGCCGTGACTAGTCGTAAACCGTTGGACAGCCTGAATAACTGCCAACAACAGACACTCAAGTGCATATGTGTGAGATATGACGTGATCATAAACTCGTGTAATGTAGTGATCAACTTAAATTATTCGTATAGCTATAAAAACTAGTAGGAAAGGACGTATAACTTTGGTAAACAATTTTATAATCACGAACCGTCCGTGTTTGTGCTGACATGGGGTGGCATGAAAGCAATTAAGAATATTTTATACTGATGTCGTTTTGTAACTATGCTAAGATAATTAATGTGAGACATTAGAAATTCGTCTAGGGTTATAGTTATCTCTTAAATTAATACTCAGTAACTTTAAAACTGTAAAACGTATAAATATTCATTTTGATTGTAATATTAATAACTGTTTATCATTTTATTACATGAATCACATTCGTATCTATGTGTTACGAAAAAGCAGTATTGTTTTAAACTAAAGTATAATAAAGTTGGGAAGTATCATTAATGAAATAAAGACGTATGTTCTGGACTAATAACCTGTGGTTTAGAATATTATCTCGGACGTATATACATAAAACTATTTATTTGACTCATTAAGGAAAATATACCATACAAAAGGACATGTAAACCATTATATTAAATTCTCATTTGTAATGTAAACTTTAAGCTTGGATGACGTGTATTTAGTGTCAATATTGTGTTTTAAAATGGATGACTACATTTTTGATAATGACTCTATTAAGAGTCCATTGGGACTTTCATCGTATAGATCTGATGAAGAATTAGCAGCTGTGAAGTTGTTCATAGACTATCCTGATGAATTGTTGAGATTTGCTTCTGTCTGCTGCATAATCTTCATGCTGATTGGTATTCCTGGCAACCTTATCACCATTGTCGCTCTTTCGAAGTGTAAAAAGGTCAGTATCTATTCTTTTTATTATCTTGTTACAATTTTGTTACTCATTTAATTTATGCTTTTAGATTACTTATTTATTTAATAGCCACCCGTTGCTACTCCAATGGGTTAAGAATCCTTGCAATGGGTCATTAATGTGGTGTTATGATATGCCTATTTGGCATTATATACAGTGTTATGAAGAAGTATGAATCATAGTTACATAAATCAATGTATTCGTCGCTCCATACAAAATGGGCTAAGAGTAATAAGAATGAACCTTGATACAAAACTCTTTACTAATACCACGCTGATCATAATTCAGATCAGATGATATAAATTTTACACTACTGATACTAACGGCTAGCTAAGTATTAGAGCAATTTTTTCTTTCTTATTTGAGAAGGTGGAACATTAAGGTAACAGAACTGTATTAAGGTAACCAAAATGTAATGTAAATTTTCCAATAACAATAAAGATACCTTTTACTAAATCAGGTCTATAATATAAATCATCAGTTTTCCCTATATATCATGTATTGTTTGTTTATTGTATTCAACGTACAAAAGTTATTACAGGAAAATATTGTCACCTTCATGAAACTGCTAACGTAATTGTACGCTATAGGTATAACAATAGAATTCACTGTGCGAAATTGATTGATCATAATTCGAAGAATGCTATTATTACTTTTTACCATGTATAATATGTATGTATTTACAAAAAAAAAGAATTTAAGTATGTTTATCCGTTGTCTAGTATTCATAGTACAAGCTCTACTTAGTTTGGGACTAGATGGCGTTGTGTGAAAGTGTGAGGAATATTTATATAATTAATTACTGAAATTTAGTATAAACTGCCTTGGCAGTGGTCGGAGTCTCCCGCCCATGAGGTAGTTCGCTCGAATCTCATACCAATTTACTTTTAGGGAGGACTTTACATGTGAACTTGATTTATTTAAATAAAATGTATTCAACGATAGTGTAAAATTAGCCCCTTCTATCTTGAATTTGTATGGCCAAAAAGTAGTAAGTAATTAACCCGTCTCCGAAGTAGGACTTTAATATTTTTCTTTTAGTGTTAACTCAATTAATAAATTTCGAGACTAGACTGGAACTAACATCGTATACTTTATGAGCATCAGACTTTAAAAAATACAACTCTCAGAAAAGTAATTCACTTAAACGTAGTTTCCATTGAAATAGACAAGTAACAAGTTTAAAAAAGCAACTTTAATTTACATTGGCAATATACGAATTACAATTCCTGATTACAAAGCATAATACTAAAATAAAAACATAAAGAACACAAAGTAAATAGTAATCTTAATGATGGCAATATACTAGGCCTAATTAGTTAATCGATAGGATTAAACCATTTGAAAGGAAATACGTGTAAATAGCTTTGTGGGTATTTGCATTCATCGTAATTACAATTTACCTACTTGGAAACTCACCGGGAACAGTTTATTGACGTCATTCTTAACAATAGTATAAATGTAACTTATTATAGTTATTTTGTTCTGTAAATGAAGATACTCGGAAATAAATTAACAAGTCATCTAACAGGTTATACTTAAGTATCAAAATACTCACTGACTAGTCAAAATACGGTTTTAATATTATGGGTTAAGGTTAAGCCTAGTTTACTTTGGGAACAGATGGCGCTGTGTAGAGATGTCCGTGAATATTTATTTATATTTATATTTATTTATATTATATTTAATAAAAGCGCTAATTATAATTAAACAGTCTAGAAACTTGACTGTATAAATTTTAATATTAATTATAAAATAGAAAGATATAATAAATCTATCTTACGCATAAAACTACATTTCATAAACTAAAATGAACTTGTTTTTATTGTAAGGCCAGGCGCGCACTACGAGTTTTTCGCCGCGCGGCAGAAAAGCGCAGCGGTATAATGTCGCACTGTAATACTGTACCAAACAGTTTTACATTGTATTGCGCGCACTTGACGGCAGAGCCACCGCAGCCCACCAGTATTACTGTGCGACACTATACCGCTGCGCTTTTCTGCCGCGCGGCGAAAAACTCGTAGTGCGCGCCTGGCCTTAGTGTTTGCTATTTTCATAAACTAAAATTAATGTCATGTTCTATTGTAAGTTATGTACAATTAATTGTGATGATCATAGACCCCGAGAATCTTTAGTGCCCCAACTTTTAAAAGTAAATAATTCGAAAAATAGGATCAATAATGTAAAATGTTGTTGCAAATGAACTATGTTTTTTTAGCGCTAGTGAGCCTTATAAACGATCTTAATAATAATATAATTAATATTGCAACATTCTTACATCATTTCTACATTTAGTAAAACTTTGATAAATTTACTAGACCTAAAAGAGTTTCAAAGAAGTTTAAAAATGTGCATTAGTTATTTTATGTGCGTAAAAAATGAATCAGTAATATTCCTTGTAAAGAACAATACATTGAGAATGAGGGCAGCTAAAAGCAGTGTTATTATAACCGCAAATTAACCAATAAAAATTCACCAATGCCTAATAGCGTAGGACTTAAAACGCACGTAATAGGTTGTGACGACAATACGGTTTGATTTAGTTATAAGACAGTCGTAATGATACCTTAACTCATGCCTTGTTCTTATATCTTTTTCCTCTAGATAATAATTTGTTGATTGTACAAGTAATTAAGCAAAAATTTGTCGCAGATTGTGCTACAGTGACCGGGTTAGACGAAAATTTATTTTCTTTAATTACATACATACATAAACTCACGCCTTATCCCATCCGGGGTAAGCAGAGACGACAGAACGCTAATAATAGCTGAATATTAATTCTTTATTTAGTATTCAGCTTATTTCTTTTTGATTGATTGATTTTATTTCTTTACATAAAATGTTTTCTAGTCATTCCTACGAAATCAAATTTACCTACTTTCACACAACTTCATTATAAGTAAATAGACCCCAAATATCAAACTTTTATTCAGAGGAACAAAGTCTTTTATAAACACGTTGGCAAATATCATGAGATTGATATCATGATAACGTATAACTTTTATTAGCAAGCAATAAAAAAGTTAGACCAGAACATGATTGTTTGGCGAATTATATAGGAAATGTTATTATAACAAACTTCCAAACAAAGATTATAACTTTCTAACTAAAAAACCAGCAGTCATGCATGATTACAATACTTAATTTTGTTTTCTTGGACATAAATATATTTTAAATAACATCCAAATTACCCAACCCAAATTTGACGTTTCTGTATGACCAACTTGGAAGCACACCCTTTACAAAACATATAAAATGTTTTATCCATTAAAAAATTACTGTGTTCTGAGGTAACAAACACGTTCTTTCTTTTTTTTAGAAGAAAAAAAAAATAATAGGTACATATAGGCAAAGAATGTGCACTGCCATTTATAATCCCTTTCTCTCATTTATTACTATTAACCAAGTTTTCTCTTTCACAGGTCCGAAACGCAACAGCAATATTCATCATCAACCTGTCTTGCTCTGATCTTTTATTTTGCTGTTTCATCATACCGCTAGCTGCATCAACGTTTTGGAATAAATCATGGACACATGGCAAAATACTCTGTCACATGTTCCCGTTTGCAAGATATGCATTGGTGGCAGTGTCGCTATTCTCTGTTCTATCTATAACGATCAACAGATACATTATGATTTCACATCCGAGACTATACCCTAGGTAAGATAAAGTTCTATGCTAATAAAGAATAGTTATTGGAAAAATTAAATAATTTTGTTGTATTAATGTTCACCTATTATTTACTCTCACTATTGACTTACCAAAAATCATTTTATCCTTTTTTACAGAATTTACACGACAAGAAATTTATACTTGATGATTGGCAGTCTTTGGTCATTTGCTTTCGGAGCTTTGATATCAACATGCCTCGAAGTATGGGGCAGATTCAGCTTGGACACAATCACTGGCTCGTGTACCATAATTCCTGATGTCCATGGAAATACACCAAAAAAGTTTTTATTCATAATAGCCTTCATGCTACCTAGCTTAGCAATTATTTTATGTTACGCACGAGTTTGGTGGATCGTTCGGAAAACCACGAAACAATCACGAAAATCAACGCTTAAGCCATCAACAGAAATGAAAAACTTAAACATGAGTACCCATACTCTAGCAACCAAATCGGTAGACTTCGATCAACAGCGTCCATCTAGAAAAAATATGCAGTTACCATTAAACTGTTTTATGCAAACCGGAGCAGAACTTTCATCATCTGGCGAAAGTTCAGGCCCAGAAACAGAAAATAGACACAGCACTCCCGAAGCAGCAGTCCGAGCTCTAGGTAACGAACCAAAAAGTTTTAGACAGAGCTTTATAGCCACTGTAAAATGGTCTACTGCACCAAGGCCCCGACTTCCAACGAAAAAGGACAAGAAACTTCTTACAATGATTGTAGCCATCATGGTTTCATTCTGTGTATGTCACTTGCCAATCACATTGACAAAGACAGTATTCTTGGAGTTTACGTCACACCCTGTACCTAACATAATTGGTTACATACTTATTTATTTTACTACTTGTGTCAATCCAGTTATTTATGTTGTTTTGTCTAGTGAATATCGGAAAGCTTATAAAAACCTTATGAAATGTGGACGATGATAATTGCTAATCTGTTTTAAAATATTAATAAGACCGTTAGGATCATACAATTTTCAATCTTGATTCATGATGGCATATTAAGATTGATGCTGTATAAGAATATATCAGAGAATAGATTCCTATATTCCATGAATATCATATAATTAAGAAATAAAAAACTTTCAAGGCTTTCAAACTGTTACTTCAAGTCGTTCTTTTCCAAAAAGTCGCTTTTTATTACATTAAAGGAATAAATTGAATGATATTTGATCGCATTAAATCGTATTTCATCATTTGTTTAATAAAACCTTTATACTTAAGCAAAACAGCAATTATCAATTTCTACACGATTACATTCCGAAAATAAAATAAAGGTCATATTCATTATTTTGAGTTATCTAAGTCAATAATTTGTTAGTAACTAGTTATGTATAGTCTGTTAAGCTTTAGCAATAATCTGTAGAAAACTTCGTAATAATGTTAGAAAGCAATCAACTTACTCTTATAAGTAATAAGTATAATGAAACTTCATGTATAACATTTTATATCGAAATAATATGAACAATATTAATACTGGTATCAGTAAACAAAATATTTTCCAAAGTTATTTCGTTTATCTAATATTATAAGGGTGATACGAAATATAATGAAATGTATACCAAAATGCAAATGAACTGACGCTTGTTACCTCTTTGTATACAAATCAATAAAACTATTCAATAATTTCAATTTAAAATAATTACTCTTATAATAATAATGATGAGTATTACGATAATTATAAGCGTTTAAAAAAAATAACTGGATCAATATATTTGGGTTCTTAATTAATGAAAATTCGAAGGCCTCTTAATTAAAGGTGACGATTGTTTGTAACTCCAAGCAATGACGTTAAATATAGTAATCACGTTTAATGATTTACGTAATGATCACAAGCATTCAATTATTCATCAACTTTATTGTAAAGCAATAGAGTTTAAAATGGGTCAAACAAGTAGGCTGACGGGATGTTTGTTGTTTTTGTGGTTAGGAATAAATAGTTTGTCGTCACAAACAATAGTCACCACATGTAAAGGTGTTTCGTACTAGTGTACAATATCAATGTGTGATATTATTGTAAATAAGGAGGATGTCAAAGACATTGAATATAGAACAAAAAGTTTGGATAACGATTAATATTGAATCGAAGAAGGTGCTGTTTCGTTTGAGGAAAAATATTAATATAACAATTAATGTATTTATGAATTCTCTGATAATATTAAAATTTGATCATAATAATACTCGTAGACTGAATAAAGTCATTGTTTTGTGACGTTTTGAGATTAATTCTCTTTAAAATGGCAGCATTTTGTGTATGCTTAAAATTAAGTTGATTCATTGAGTATAAGTAGTAGGTACTTACACGAAAAGGTATTAAACAGATCATTGGTTAATAAAAGATGGTCATTGCAAATGATTGTCTGTTTTTGAAGAAATATTAAAATGTTAAAAGTGTTTAGAATTAAATGTTTTATATGACAGATATAATAATAATAGTCGTGAGATTAAGTCAAACATAACCGAAGATATTCCAAAGATAAAATATAACTGAATAAAGATATTTAATTAAAAACTAAGGAAATCTGCTTATTTAATTTTGCAGAATAACTTTAAGTATTTTGTGTGATGTGTTGTAAAGCAATTTCAAAAATTTACTGCTTTCAACAGGTGGCTTTAATTTGATAACGATTTAGACACTCGTTGAAAAAGCAATTTTGGTTCTGCCATAAGTTTATTTTCGTCGATTAATTTTGTTACCAAAGAAAAACTAACGTCAATCTCACTATTTATGTAAATATTATTTAAAATATCATGATTTATTTTTAAGCAGTTATTTATACTTGAATTTTGTATAAAAAGACTTCTCTGTAAAAAAAAAAAACTAAATTTGTATATTATTTATATTGTGTCATAACAGAATTACTTTTCTTACATTATGAGTTAATTTAAATTAGTGCAAAAACGGTTGATGAAAAATGGTATAGCTTTAAAGATCCTGGCCATTATTTCAAAGCAGTAAAACACGACATACAATGAAATTTAATATATTACTTAGGTAATATTTTTATTTGAATGTATAAATACTCTTTTGCAAAGACAATGATCTTTTCTGAACACTAAAACACAAGTCATATGTTTTTGTAAAACATACTAATATGTTTTGAACCCCATAACGAGTAGGCACCAAAGAACCAAGTCCAGGGGCCACAACCCTTTCGCCATTGTACTTACCAAAGATAAGATTAAAAATAAAGATAAATATTCAATTACATTTTGTTTTATTACTGTTACTTTCTTTTATCACATAATTCCCAAAATTATAGCACAGTGATGGTATGAAAAAAGCTGTATAACAAACTACGGACTAACAAATCTATTGGCTGCATTTTTCCCATAATTTCTTCTTCAATCGTCAGGTATCTTTAAGAAGAGAAATTTGATCAACAAACAGAAGAAAAACTTGATATAAAAACTTAAACTAATCGACCTGGACACTGGACAGTACTTTTTGGCGAAGTAAACTTTTACGAAAGAATAGTCATTATCAGTCGTGACAACTCTGCAAAAATGGGCCATTTTTTTACGTGAAAAAATTCCGCGGGAACTACCGGACACAAAGGCCGGTCAGTGTCATAAACACGGCTAAAACATACATAGTAGAAATACTTTGAAGCTAAATGGTGGGGAAACTCCTCACACGGTAGCAAATCCTGAATATCCTGACATGATGATGATGATGATTTTTTTTAATGTTTACTACCGCAGAAATTAATAATCACTTAACCAATTTCAATTAATGAATGTTTGAAAAATTTCTTGTTAGTTCCACAACAAATTATTTAAAATAGAATAAGACTTTAGTAGACACAAGTGTCCGTGTGGTGACTATCTCATTTAGTCAGTTTTTACGACCGTTTAAAACCGACCGTCCGACTATGGGACTAACCGTAAATATTATCTTTACGAAGTAAAAAGAAGGAAAACTTGAAATTAACCCTATACCAATCCATCTGGCCAGCGCGCGTGGTATTAGTAGGCCAAGTATTCCTCCGTCACGGACGGAGACCCGTCCTTGCAGTGGGACATTAATGAGCTGTTATGATGAGACTCAATAAATACACAATAGATGGGTCAAAATCATCCAAGTAAACATAATTGAGTATCATAATAGGTATCTCTCACACTCTGATTGAAGTAGGTTTAAATTAGAAAATATTTATTTAATCTTAAAACATATTAAGAAAAGCATTACGAAAAAAAGGTCACGTAACTAAATCAATTATATTTTAGGCCTACCGAAAATATATTTTTTTTATATAAGGAAGTTGTGTAAGTAACTCCGCAATAGGTCGAAATTGAGCTGACCAGAACGGCATTGAATTACTCCACTAATGGATCTCTACGCTGCTGAACAATGTTTTATTCATTATGTGCTACCTACTAGGGTTTAAAGTATCACAAAATAAAACCAATACGAGTACCTACCAATATTTTACTGACTTTACTTAATCTAATACCAGATAGGTACAGTTTTGTGTCAATAGAGATTAATAAATTAACTACGTATCTTTTGGGAAAACCTGCACGAAAAAACAAACAATTATAAAGGATCAAGCGAACTTCTGTTTTTCCTTTTTGTTTCTCCTCCTCCTTTAATTTCTCCGTGTGGTGACGGAGTAAGAATACAATATGTCACCACCCCATCTCAACCCATAGGTGTCGTAAAAACCGACCAAGGGACTATCCGTTAATATTATCTTTACGAAATAAAAAGAAGGAAAACTTGAAATTAAACCATAGGGATTGGTACAGACCAATCCGTCTGGCCACCGTGGTATTAGTTGGCCAAGTATCCCTCCATTACGGGAGGAGGTCCGTCCAGGAGAGGCCTGTGTCCAGCAGATGACCGCTCATGGCTGAGAAAAAGAGAATTAATAAAACTTCACGCCATTGCTACGAATAATGTAAAACGTATGTGAAGATATCCATTAATTCAGATTAAAAACAGACAATTTTCAAAACGAACATTTAATTTTGTTAATTTTATCTATAGCCTAGTTGTCTAGAACAAATATCTTTACGGCGCTTGTACTCGGTAAGAAAAATCGCCGGCCCTACGCAAGAATTCGTGTCGTTTCTAAGCACGACCTGTGTACACAGCGCCGGCGATGCATAAGAAAATTTTCTTGTCTGCGCAAGACAAGACACGGCGAACGTTGTTGCGGAGGGGCGGGGAGCGGTGTAGTAGGGTATCATACTTGTTTGCTTTCTAGTTAACATTTTTACTAAAGGAAACTCACACTGATTATAACACTTGTTATTACTTGCGCGCCCTACGCCCGTCTGACGACTGTACGAAAAAAATCCTGGCGTGTACACGTTCCGAATCGTCTTGTCTGCGGAAGACATGAAAAGTTTTCGTGTACGAAAAAGACAAAATTCTTGACGTCTACACGAAGATTTGTCTTGTCTGGCGTAGACACTGCAAATTTTCTTAGCGTGTACAAGCGCCTTTAGGAAGCAATATTTAAGAACATCCTCGAGAAAGAGGT
Source organism: Schrankia costaestrigalis (assembly GCA_905475405.1). Classification (NCBI taxonomy): domain Eukaryota; kingdom Metazoa; phylum Arthropoda; class Insecta; order Lepidoptera; family Erebidae; genus Schrankia; species Schrankia costaestrigalis. The sequence goes on along the minus strand of FR997840.1, from coordinate 12,485,412 downwards.
TTTAATTTTGTTACAAATTAATAAATTATAGCTAATGTAAATATTGAATTTCTAAGTAGCTATAATAAAGTTTTAGTAGTCTCTATTTTATTCAGATAATCTCATTAGGATATTTATTTATGTTTCATAATAAGGAAAATTTATATTTAGTGTATTAAAAGTTTGATTGATAGTATAATACCCATTACGACTTAAGATATTTATGCTCTCGTTTTAATTTTAACACTACTCTCATGTTACTTCTTGATGATATTTTTCAAACATTCATACAACGCCACCTAGTCCTAAACTAAGCAGAGCTTGTACTGGACCACTGATATACAAAATGATTTTTTAATACATACATTGTCATATTAAAAAATAGAAAACCTCCAACCCAAGCTCCAACCACCGTTAATAATACTTATTAATTTCAATATTCGAATTTGTGAGGATCATATTAGACTTTTTGCAAGACGAAAAAAACTTATACCTATACCTTTGATTCCCTGCTGCAAGGACAAGACTCTTCCTATGACATACAAAAATTGGGCTTATCAAAACTTAACTTGGACTCGACCGATTGGTATAAAGTCTAATGAAAGATTTTTTTTTAAATGTGAATCTATTAGATTCAACAAAATATACCGATATCGCCTTACAGTTATTATATCAACCAATCAATCAGCTAGCCTATTGCAGTTTGCAGTCCACTGTTGGACATAGGCCTCTCCCAATATACGCCACAGAACTCGGTCCTGCGCCTCACAATATAATATTACAGTTATTATAATTGCAAAGAAATTTTCTCATTGTAAATTTAAGGTCGGGACGTGGCACACTAAGTTTCCAGACAAACTTTTGACAGTATCAAACCGGCCGGAAATTAATTGCTCGATGAGAAAGCAAAGAGGATTTAAAACGGTTAAAACTTTTTTTATCTTTCAAAGGTTATTACGAAAATGAGATCACAACTCTGTAATAAGTTCGTGACATACTCGTAAGATGCAATTTTTACTGCACCTTCTATTCTGAAATAAACCATTCTGAAATAAACCATTTCAGAATAGAGTTAACGTTTTTGTTATATTTTATAACATCGACTACCTTACCGGGTCTTAGGTAAGAGGCCCTGTAGGTCAGTGCCACAGCTGTCCGGTTAATACACCTTCAACTAGTAGAGTGTAAATTAGCTAACGAAAATAACACGGAACTTAACAGGTTATCTCCGAGTGGTGACGGAGTAAGAATACAATATGTCACCACCTCATTTCATTCCATGGGTGTCGTAAAAACCGACTAAGGGACTATCTGTGAATATTACCTTCACATAGAAAGAAGGAAAACTTGAAATTAAACCCTATACTAATCCGTCTGGCCAGCATGGTATTAGCTGGCCAAGTATCCCTTCGTCACTGGAAGAAGCTCGTCTCTGCAGTGGGAGATTAATGGGCTGTTATGATTACAGGTTATGTCTAGCGTAGGAACAGCTTGGTTTGTTCTGACGTTGCTGTCGATAAAATCGTGACCTCTGCGTAGCAGCCATAGGCTACTCTAACTAATCAGTCCTGCACAATACGAAGCTATTTTTTTCTAAAAGAAAAAACGCAAAACTTTACATACCATTCTGGCAAACGACGTATTTTAGGCTAACTTTAAATCTAGCATTGAAACTATGATGTCAGTTACTTCATAATACAATTTAGTTACTTTTTCATTATAACCACCCACTTTGTTGCCATAATTGATTTAATCATACCATCAGCGAGGGCTCAATAATTAATTAATAACTGGAAGTAATATAATTATGAACATGCTAATTTCTAGGCAATTACACATTAATTCAATTATTTTAATAATAGCTTTACTGTCATCTTCGGTCAAACAAAATCTGGAAAGAACACACCCATTTTAACTGCCTCGGTGGTTATAAAAGCTATGTCTGCTCAATGTCAAAACTCAACACAGCACTTTCCTTTTTTAGTCATTACTGTTTGACTTTCTTCTTGTATGTATTAGTGCTAAATTTTTTACTATTCTTATTTATATCACATATACTTAATAAATAATAAAAATAACATTTGTTTTCTCCACCAAGGTACTTATAAACTATATATTTCTTAAATTAGAACAGTGGACAACCTTTGCGAGAGACTTGGAGTCTGTGCTAGGGCTAACCCTGTGTTAATGAATCACCAGGCTATTTATTTAACAAATAGTTTTGTAACGAACAAACTGTACAAACAAATTGAACTTTTTTTACCACGCACATCAATTTGAAACACAATTGATAAAACTATTTGAAGCCAGCTATAAAAGCTCCACGAAAATATATTCGGATTTATGTTTTATTCAAAAATGCTAACAAAAGAATACCTGACGAATTTCCTATAGATGAAAACATTATTCTGAGTAATGATCAACTTTATCATGTTCCGATGTGAGGACACGCATCTACGATTTAAATAAATTGACCCATTTATTTTTCTGACAAACGCTTTCTCTCCTATTAGATCTATTTCACACTACGTCCGATATAAATCCGATCAGAGGCCGTGAAAATATGGATCTAGAAATTCGGGTATTGTTTTTTGTACTATCCTCGATCCGTGATTCGTGATTACTGATTTGGTATTTTAAACGGATATACATTGAAGCGTTCTTGTTATTTATTATAATAATATATGTAATATTATGTAGAAAGACTTACGATCTTTTCCAGAATGTATTCTGGATTTCATTTCAAGGATATAGAAGAAAGGAAGGAACAAGGTAGTCGAATATAGAACGTAAATATTCTTTTACTGCTTAAATTGCAATGACAGAGCATAGCCGAACCTTTCCCTATCCTATACATAAGCGGTTTAGTCTTATTCCCCTGTAATTTCACTAGCTGTTCTCCCACCTTTCTACCCAAGCACAGTAATATTATTATTCTACTGTTTAGAGGTGGTTTAAATGGGCACAGCTTTGGTACTGACTAAACGGCTTTTTGCTAAAGAAGCTACATGCTACTTCTACCAAAGATTTAAATATACGATTGCTACAGACTGTATTTTGACGTGTTAGAATCGGATTCAAGTTAGACTTAGTGTGAAGCCGCTCTTACGGTCCGTGATTCGACAAAAGCGTTACCACACCTACACTATAAATAAATGTAAAATGATACAGATTACTTTCATATTAAGATATCGGTCACGCCTATGCCTTTATGGTCGTTTTACTAATGAGGTCGATAAAGCAATATATTCTGAATACATAGCAATAACCAATTCTGTTTTAGGTTAACCTATTTAATACCTTATGTATTTGTGATAGGCAGCATAGTACATAAGATGTCTATAGTATGCTATCTTTTAAGTTCTATAAATATTACATTGTTGTAGTGATTCAACTATGGTATCCACAAGTAATAAGTCCCTTGAGTTGAAGCTTACGTAGACAGGACTTTTTCTTCTTTAAGATTATCCATCCGAGGGCTTACCTGAAGCTTAAGACAGGGAAGGTTAGGACTAATAATTTGAATATCTTTATTTTATGATTACATTTATATGTAATACTAGCTGTAGCCCGCGGCTTCGCTCGCGTTCAGAAGTATTATGATTAATTAGGCTTTTTTTTTTGTTTAGCGTGTGTAAAAATAAGGAGCCTACAAAACTTCTTTGTACACATATTCTTAATGAAAATAAATAAAATGATAAAATAACTTGTTTAATCCATACAAAGTTATCATCATCATCATATCAGCCAATCGACGTCAACTGCTGGACATAGGACTTCTCCAAGTATTGCACCTTATGGGGTCCTGTGCCTCCCTCATCCATCGGCTTCCAGCCGTCTACAACAGCGCTGTCGCCGGTCGCCATTCCAGAATCTTTCTGCCCAAACAGCTGTCAGTTCATCGCGCTATGTGCCCTGCTTGTCGTACTTTAACCGGTTATGTCGGTTACTTTGGTTCTCTTGCGGATCTTCTCATTTGATTCGATCACACAGGAAAACTTCCAACATAGCTCTCTCCAATGCCCCTGAGTGACCAGGAGCTTTCTGAGTAGACCCATAGGTCAGGCTACAACATAGCTCTCTCCATTGCCCTTGAGTGACCATCAGCCTTCTGAGTAGGCCCATAGGTCAGGCTACAACATAGCTCTCTCCATTGCCCTCTGAGTAACCATGAAGCTTCTGAGTAGGTCCATAGATCAGGCTACAACGTAGCTCTCTCCATTGCCCTCTGAGACACCATGAGCCTTCTGAGTAGGTCCATAGATCAGCCTACAACATAGCTCTCTCCATTGCTCTCTGACAAACCATGAGCCTTCTGAGCAGGCCCATAGGTCAGGCTACAACATAGCCCTCACCATTGCCCTCTGAATGACCATGATTCTACTGAGTAGGCCCATAGGCTAGGCTACAACATAGGTCTCTCCATTGCCCTCTGAGAAACCATGAGCCTTCTGAGTAGGTCCATAGGTCAGGCTACAACATAGCTCTCTCCATTGCCCTCTAAGAGACCATGAGCCTTCTGAGCAGGCCCACAGGTCAGGCTACAACATAGCCCTCACCATTGCCCTCTGAGTGACCATGATTCTACTGAGTAGGCCCATAGGTTAGGCTACAACATAGGTCTCTCCATTGCCCTCTGAGAAACCATGAGCCTTCTAAGTAGGCCCATAGGTCAGGCTACAACATAGCCCTCACCATTGCCCTCTGAGTGACCATGATTCTACTGAGTAGGCCCATAGGTTAGGCTACAACATAGGTCTCTCCATTGCCCTTTGAGAAACCATGAGCCTTCTGAGTAAGCCCATAGGTCAGGCTACAACATAGCTCTTTCCATTTCCCTCTAAGTGAACATGAACCTTCTAAGTAGGCCCATAGGACCTCCAATTTTTGAGTTTTTTTTAATCATATCTTGATGTTATATGTAGCTTATAGCCTTCCTCGATAAACGGTCTATCCAAAACTGAAAACTATATTCAATTCGAAGAAGTAGTTCCTGAGATTAGCGCGTTCAAACAAACAAACAAACTCTTCCGGCCTTATTACAAAATACGGTCTAACTATAAAACACGGTTTATTACGTCACAAAACCACTGTTTTTGAAATTTGTTATTACAAAATCAGTTTTAACACTAAACCATGGCGTAATGTCAGGTTTAAAGATAAACCTACTCGACCCCTAGTTTAAACTATAGACCATGGTCTAAATACATACAGTTCTGTCAAAGTTGTTGTTTTGAGGTTAGCGTTGCTATTGGTAATGTGTTAATATTATAATATTGTTGACTTGTTTCAAAATGGATATCGACATGGTACATTTAATCTATATTGCAGATATTGAACCTTTACAAAGACGACGACCCAGTAGTCAGCTTGTTCGTGTTGATCCTTTTATAGAATTATCAAAAGATTTTAGAAAAAAATATAGATTTACAAAATCTATTAAGTACTAAAAATATTTTGGAGTTATTGGTAGATAATATCTCACGACCCTCGGGGATGTACTTTGTCCCCTGAAATTCAAGGTTTGCGCATTACAAAGCTGGGCCACAACAACACCTACAAACAAAACAACTAAAAACCTACTTAGTCGGTTGAGAAAAGAGCAAACTTTAAACTATAGTCTATTTTTTTATCTCAGATACTAAAATGACATTTCATGTGTTGCCTGTTTTTTACAACTAATAAATAGTGATGCGGTACAGCCGGTACTTACCGATAAAAATATAGGTTAGTACCGCCGATTACGGTAAATAGAGACTATAGGCTGTTTTTTAATCTCGAATACTAAAATATCATTACTGTTACCTTTTTTTGTGCAATTTATGTATGGTGGTAATGTATTACTATTAAGTTTATGACTTATTACAGTTTTGAAAATAATATTATCGATTTTGATCGAATTTGATTGAAAAAACCCGGCCTGATTGAGATATCCCTGTGAACTGCTAACAACTGTGACCTCTGTAATAAAGATATTATAGCATCGTCGATGCAAAACGTCTTTTCCATAGTCTCATTCTCCTGAAAAACAGGATTCAGTGAAATAAACCATGGTCTCATTTTCGCAAGTGTTTTAGGCTTGAATCGAAGTGTTTTCTTCTCTAGAATCTTTGTCGGTATCAACCGCAATTGCGTTATCTGGTGGTCAAATGTGATGCATTCTAGAATCGGATCATTACCATTCTCAACTCATTCAAAATTTTGTAGAATAATAATGAATTCAATTAGAATTTTTTTTAAAATATATTGTTTTACGAAAATCTCGTATTCCGTGGTTGTTCCGACGGACCCATGTATGGGTTCCTAAGATATTCAGCAAAATACCAGTGATTTTCATAGTAAAAGCATGAATTTTCTTTGTAATATAAATATTGTTATGTTTCAAGCTTTATATTTTTGATATTATATTAATAGAAATATAACAATATATGTAATATAATTTCACTTTTTTAGGGACATGTTTTACCATATTCACTACAGACATTTTCACTTGGAAAAAACAACTATAAATAATTAAATTTACTACCTATTTTGTCTTCACAGCTAACAGTCATTAACTGTCGATTCCAAAAGTATTTATAAATTGTTTTAATAAAACCGTATAAAGGGGGCAGAATTTTTTATTTCCCGAAACCCATACATGGGTCGGTCGATCCAACTGGGTTAAGTGCCAACAATTGTAGGACTTCTAACGATTAGGTGGTTTACCCTAATTTGTTTTATGTTATAAAATTACGAAAACTTAAAATAGAAATATACGCCAATGACGTCATGCAAGAAATTATAGGGATGGACATAGAAGGAAAAAAGAGAGAAATTCATTAGATTTGTAGGGACACAACATTGTAATTTGAGCGACTGCTGAGAAATCACTTTTACAGGCGCGCGACTGTACACACAGCAACTAATCAAGCTAGACACTCATGTACCTTAATACCTTGAAATAAGAAACAATTTTAAATGAAAATGTTTAACTTGATGTGTTGCTGTGTGTCCTAGCGTTGCCCAGCAGTCGTCTCCCCGCCATCATGTAGTTAGGTCGTCGTAATTATACAGGGTGTTTGGTACATCGTTTGCCAAATTAAAGTAGCTGATAGAAGCGGTCATTACCAGTCTTTCCTCACTCCCCTAGCTGGTTTTAACCTCAACATATTTTAGATATCGATGTAAAGCTATTTTTAAAAGAAAAACCCAATATTTACCATGAACACTTAAATTAAAAAAAAAATTGTTCCGTGAGTCCTCATAATTATGTTTTGTTTTAAAGTTTAATACTAGGAGCATCAAATAAATTCATAATAGCTCACCAAAAACGTCAACTTTTTGTTTATTGACTTATTATAACTATAGAGACAGGTAAAATTTAAAGATATGATCAACTTCACAGTACAATAAAAAAATAAATAAAAGAGAGAAAGTTCTTCCATTTTCTGAATAAATGCCTTACTTTATCCTCTTTCCATTGGTATACAACACGTTATAAAATAGTAAATAGTTTTTCTACAAAACATGTGGAATACATAATTCAAAGTAAAGAAAACACGTTTGATGAATAAGCACAGGTAAATTTACTAGCTATAATTGCTACAATTGATTTATTCTAGCGTACTTACCTAGTTACTTTAGCTTTTTTTGTCACTGCAGTGGGTCTACCTTATCACATTAGAGTTAATTTTAATATAATAAAAGAAAAAAAAAGTCATCATTTACTATAGCATCAATAATTACTTCGAATTATTTATTTATTTGTTAAGCACACCAACAGTATGTATGTTTATGTATTACACATGTTTTGTAGAAAAACTATTAACTATTTTATAGGATGTTGTATACCAATGGAAAGAGGATAAAGTACCTACCTCTTCTATCAGCAACTTCTACTATTTGATTTTATAAATATCTAACAACTATTTGCTAATACATGAGAACTGATATTATGTCAAAGTATCGTCATGATTTAGCTGATGTTTTGTTGTGCGATATTGACCCTAATAGTTTTATGAAATGCAACTAACATTAACTCCAGAGGTGATAAAGGCATTTAGTTCTCGACTATACTAACAACCGTAAATATTTTACAATAATTACAAAACGAATCGAAACACAGGGACAGCACTGTTTCTTAAAAGCTGGCTATATTAGTTTTACGTTTGACATTAGTAGTTGTCATTTTAGTGTCCGAGATAAAAAAATAGACTTTACTTAAAACGTATTTTTGTTTTACCTACAACGATTACCATACCACATACAAACTATTTTCATATTGTTGACATCTTACTCGTATTTCAAATGATGCCCGAATAGGTACCTAATGATGATAATACCTACTTTATTTTGTTCCGTTCTACGTCTTATATTTAACATTGCGAGTTATGAAAATGCTTATTATTTCAGGGCTCTAGAATAATAAATGGTAATCATTAATGACCAATGTTATATATTTATACTAAATATATAAATTATTATCATTTCATTGCTGATATGTAATTAAATTCACCAATTTTTTAGCAATAAGCTTTCCCTCGAGTAGTACGGAACGTTATAATCGAATGATGTAATGAATGATCCAGCAATATTTTGGATAATCTGTGACTATTTATTTAAGCTAGGGTCTAATTGCTGTTCTATGAAAGCCACGGTTTATTTATGTTTTGTATTAGGGTAACATTTAGACTGGAGTTTAAAAATTAAGCCTGTGCTAGCTGAACCTGGTTTAAACTGAGTTTTATTTAGTTTTTTGTAATAAGACGGTTCAGCTTTATATAATAGTATAGATAGATATAGATAATTAATCTGTCATTAGGCGCTAAAACTATTAAGCTATTGAGAGAAATTACTCGTGAGCAAGCAACATAAAACATGCAGTTCATGAGAGAAGCTAAGTTTCATACTAACTGTAATCCCCTATTTTATCCCCTTGGGGGTAGAATTTATCAAAGTCCTTTCTAAGGGTGTACCAACGTCATAGTAACTATATGCATGCAAAGTCTCAGCCCGATCGTATTGAAACTGACAAAGTTTCATACAAACTTTCATCACCTATTTTATCCCCTTGAGGGTAGAATTTATCAAAGTCCTTCCTAAGGGGGTACCAACGTCATAGTAACTATATGCATGCAAAGTCTCAGCCCGATCGGATTGAAATTGACAAAGTTTCGTGCTAACTTTCATCTCCTATTTTAACCCCTTGGGGGTAGAATTTATCAAAGTCCTTCCTAAGAGGGTACCAACGTCATAGCAACTATATGCATGCAAAGTCTCCGCCCGATCGTATTGAAACTGACAAAGTTTCATACAAACTTTCATCACCTATTTTATCCCCTTGGGGGTAGAATTTATCAAAGTCCTTTCTAAGGGGGTGCCAACGTCATAGTAGCTATATGCATACAAAGTCTCAAGCCTATCGGTTTGAAATTGACAAAGTTTCATACAAACTTTCATCCCCTATTTTATCCCCTTGGGGGTAGAATTCATCATAATCCTTTCTTAGCGGATGCCTACGTCATAACATCTTCCTGCATGCCAAATTTTAGCCAGATCCCACCAGTGGCTTGGGCTGTGCGTTGATAGATCACTATGTCAGTCACCTTTGAGTTTTATATTATGGATTTGTTTTTGTAAACAAAAAAAAGAACCGTCGCGCAAGGTTCCCTACCTTGCGCGACGGTTCTTTTTTTTGTTTTGCATGACGGGTGTGCACACTTGCGCTCAGACCTGCAAAGTGATGGCGACGAAGTAAAACCATTTCATGCCTACATTCTGCTGCCTGCATTCCTGCAAAACGCAAAAACATCGCGGTTTCAATCAGGTTCGATACAGTCGTGTTTCCCAGTGTAAAATTTTACATTCAGATTCAAAATAATGTGAATTTCAACGTAAAGCTTTTTGCAATGTTATCTTTCCGATTCTAATATATTACCGTTCATGTAACACAGCTAAGGCTAGATAAAACAGATAGCATACACGTAAGCTATTGCATGCAAATTATAATACGTTACTTTTATTGAACAGGCCAGATGGTATCTGTAGGCCAAATTTCTTTCAATATATGGATTGACGACCTCTGTGGCGCAGTCGGTATATTACATGGCTGCTACCCAGAGGTCTCGGGTACGATTCCCAGCATGCAAATCTTTGTGTGCATGAACATGATTATTTGCATTGGTCTGAGTGTTTTCTATGTAGAATATTAAGTAAGTGTTTACAAAAAAAAAAGGATTTAAGTATGTTTATCCGTTTTCTAGTACCCATAGTACAAGTTTGCTTAGTTTAGGACTAATGTGTGAGGATAAAAAAAAAATATATATGAAGAAAACAATTTGCCCTATAAATACAACGCTAGCCAAATTTATTTGGTATCGGTTTGCCTTTGAAGAAGTCATCCCTTAGTTGTTTTTTTACGACAGATTGTAATTTTAATAATGTGACGACATTACTATGCCGGTTATCAGGAAATTATTCCTCTTGCAAGCCAAACATTTGTGTTAGGACTTTATTTCATTTGGGTAAAAGATCTATCATCCCAGAATACTCCTAAGCATCTCTTTGAAAACAAAGGAATACTTTAAAAAAAAATAAGATCAGCAATACAAATAGATAACAGGTCAATCCTTAAATAGTTGATCAGGAACTTCTCTGAAATGGGTCTGTATGAGGCCCATCCCTGTAGGTCAGATTTTATATAATAAACTTTGATCGTAGACCAACATTTTAATACACTACATCAAACTCAATGCTACAAATATTCGTAGAAGGTCTACGGCAAACAATTAGCTACGTTAATCGGACAGCCACGTACCTACGTCAAATAATCCAATACGGTATTATCGTATTATCAATATTATAATACCAAATTGGTGGTATTATAATGGCATTTGTGATGAATTAGCAGTTAGACTTAATGTATTCGAATCGTTAACATTCATGGGTCAACTTTGCACGAGGTCGTGGGATTAATTGATTACGAATGGTTGAATTTGTAAAAGATTAAAGTTTCTGGATTGATTCCTTTGTGAAATTCATTGTGTAGTCTATACAACACAATGAATACTTATTTTACTTATACTTATTTTCTATAAGTAAAGCATTTTACTAAGGGTTGAATCCTACATTTGAATTAAATTAACAGTATTAAGTGTACAGATGTAGATTTTAAATTTACTGAATTGTAATTAAAGGTTCAAGTCTATACTAATATGCGTGGTAAGAATAAGTAACATTAACGGCCTCTGTGGCGTAGTGGCTATACAACATGACTGCTACGCAGAGGTCTCGGGTTTGATTCCCGCTCAATGCAAACATTTGTGTGCATGAACATGATTATTTGCATTGGTCTGAGTGTTTATATGTATAATATGTATGTATTTACAACAAAAAAAAGTATATAAGTACTAATATCCGTTGTTCTGTTACCGATTTTTTTTTTTTTTTTTTCTCCCTTTCTACATCTGCAATCGACTTGAACAAGTCACAATCAGATCTGATCGCTGTAGGGCATGTAATAACCATGCTTCATTAAGCATGGTCAGCATTAATTATTTAAACTGGTTATTCTCTACTGTCTATGTCCAGTATGTTCCACCTCTTTAGGCGTTGGATTGCTGGTTTATTGGTATACATAGCTCGTGCAAGCATATTTTTGTGCCTTTGCAAGCGTTTTTTATATTTGGAACAGCAAACTTTCGCTTCCTGTCTGACTGTAGGGATCTGTAGGTGTTCATGGATTAAACTCTGTTACCGATAACACAAGAAGGTTAAGCCTAGTTTACTTTGGGAACAGATGGCGCTGTGTAGAGATGTCCGTGAATAATTATACATATATATTTATTAAAATAAGTGAAAAAAGATAGCAAAGCTACTTACATTACTGTCCTATGAGACTTCTGGAACATAACACATTATTATCGGTCAGTCTAAAAGATACTCGACCAAATGAAAAGTAAATAAATGTGCTTTGGATAGGTTTAGAAAACACGCTAGGCTTGGTAAATAAAATACAGTAAGTAAAGCAGTAAACAGTTCAGTAAATATAGAACTGTATGAGTTTATTTTATTTTAACTGCACTTTTAAAACTTTCCGCTTTTATTTACCAGAGATGATGAATTAGGTACTTAGTAATGAATGAATGAAATGTGATCAAAGCAATAAGGTGTATAATAGGTTGTTTGGGTTTTTGAGTGAACACACGTGTGGACTGTATGATAGTTTAATTTTCACTGACTTGCTTACAGCTACGAGTACATAGTTTAGTTTAGTTTAGACATTCCGCCCACCAAAGGACACTGTTCTTTCTAGTAATAATTAAAAACTAATAGGTTAAGTTTTAACAGCAATAATACACTAGATTATAATATACTCCCACTCGTAATACATCAAATAAGTACTTAGTATAAAACTAAACAATAAAATCTTTTAATAAACACAAAAGTTTTTTATACATAGATAGGTACACGTTTCAGGTTTCTATTTTACTAAATTATATCCTATAGGTACTATTCTAAAGTCTATGAATATAAATGGATAATGTATTTAACCGCCCACCGTACAACATTATGTTTAGGTAAACGATGTTTTATTTTAATTGTAGGTACATTTTAAGATACTGATATTAAGATAATTTAAAAAAATTCTTATTTGCAATAACCTACTTCTCTAGAATAAAACACTATTGTAAATATGAGTCACTGTGGACAGCTTGAAACAAACACAAAGGGATATTAAGCATAGGTACCTTATTATATAAACAATGTTAAAATAAACAAGTTATGAAAGAAATACTTACGTTCTAATCTTTGTGTACATTATACGATATGAATAATAATGATTACAGTATTATTTGGTAAGGACACATATTTTACTCACAGGTCTTTTAAGTATTCCGTTCTTACATTTGACTGACACAACTCGAGTAATGTTATCTGGACCTACATGTTTGTCAGTTATTTTGCCTAATAACCACTTACAAGGTGGTACATAGTCCTCTTTTAAGATAACTACGTCATTGATTTCTGGCTCGGCGGTCTTTTTATTCCATTTGTATCTATGATTAAGTGTTACTAAATACTCTTTATACCATTTGTTCCAGAAATCATTGACCATTTTTTGTGTTAATCGCCATCTCTCATTAGGTGTTATATTTTGTTGTGTATAATTCTCGTCAGCCAAGTTCAGTATAGGTTCACCAATTAAAAAATGGCTTGGTGTCAACGGGAGGGGGTCATTCGCGTCATCGCTTAGAAGTGATATAGGACGCGAGTTTAGGCAAGCTTCTACTTGAGTTAACATTGTAGATAACTCCTCATAGGTAAGTGTTGTGTCCCCAATTACCCTTTTTAAATGTGATTTTGTACTGCGAACCCCAGCCTCAAGTTAGGTGAATGCGGAGGTATAAAGTGCCATGTAGTGCGTTCTAAAGTTAACAACTCTGCTATCTCAACAGGGATTGAAGATCTTGCTCTATTAAACATATCTTGAAGTTGTTTATCCGCACCTACAAAATTAGTGCCGTTGTCACTATAAAGATCTTTACAATGGCCTCGTCTCGATGTGAATCTTCTGAAAGCTGAGATGAATCCCTTCGACGTCATATCTGTTACAGCTTCCAAGTGTATGGCCCGAGTTACCATACACACGAATAAGCATATGTATCCCTTGTATGACTTAGCTCCTCTTCCTGGTGAAAATCTAATATTAATGGGTCCTGCGTAATCGACGCCTGTCGATTTAAAAGGTCTATCAGGTTTAATTCTAACTTCTGGTAACTGGCCCATTAATTGTGAACTATTTTTTGTAGAGTATCTAATACAAGTGACGCACTCTCGATAACATTTCTTTGTCTCATCTTTAACTCGCAATATCCAATACTTTGTACGTAAATAATTAATCATTATTTGTGGGCCTCCGTGCATTGTTCGTATGTGAGCATCCTTAATTATTAATCTGGTAAGGTGGTTCTTAGCAGGTAATATTATAGGATGTCGAGTTTCGTATGCGGTATGTGACTGCTGGATTCTACCACTGACTCTTAGAATTCCAGTTTCATCAAGAATTGGGCAAAGAGCACGGAGCTTGCTTCTCCTAGGGACACATCCATTTAGTTTCAACAGCTTGATATCTTGACTAAATTCATTGTTTTGTACTTGTTTCACACACATCTCTAAAGTTTCATTTAATTCATTTGTAATAATAAATTTAGTAAAAGTTCTGTTTTCTCTCTTCAATTGCTTTAGTTTTAACCATCTTCTACAGTATGACATTATTCTCAACATTTTGTATAAGCTAGAAAACTTGCTCCATATAAATGTCTCATCAGGGTTTAGTAACACAGTTAAAGATGTAACTTTCTCCTCTTCAGTTGTGTCTTCAATATAGTCAGTACCTGGGTGTATGCATACTGCAGACAACCACGCTGGTCCACTCCACCATAGTTCGTGATTCAACAGTTCCGACGCTTGTAAACCTCTGGACGCGCAGTCTGCGGGGTTCACATCTGTATCAACATGTCCCCACTGCTCAATATCTAACAGATTAAGTATGTCAGACACTCTGTTGCTCACAAATGTGTTCCAGCGGCTTGCACCGCCCTTTAACCAAGCTAGTACAATAGTTGAGTCTGTCCAGGCGTATAGATTAGTTTTAGGTATGCTCATCACTTGTGACACTTCGAATATTATTTTGCTGCCAATACGGCCCCACATAGCTCTAGCCGTGGTATTGATAGTTGTTTCTCGATTGGGGCGACCTTTGTTTTGGCTGTTATAATATTAACATAAACTTTGTCGTCATCCACAACACGCATGTATACTACTGCTCCATATGCTACTTGCGAAGCGTCTGCAAATGCATGCAATTCTGTCCTAGCTGTGGGTGAACAATGTAGCCATCTAGGTATACTAATGCGTTTAATGTTAATCAAATCATGTCTATAATGTAACCACTCTTCTAGTAACTTTCCGTTTATAGTATCGTCCCATTGCAATCTTGTCTTCCACAACTTCTGTATGATCATCTTTGCGACAACAACAACTGGAGCTATCCACCCGAGAGGGTCGTATAGTTTAGCAACTTCTGAAAGGATGAGACGTTTTGTAATATACTGCCTAGGTTCCGGTATGACGATGGTATATTCAAAATTGTCTGTGACACGATTCCAAATGACACCTAGTACTTTTATTAGGCTGTTGACCTTAAGAGGAAGTTCATTATCAACTCGTTTGTTTACTCCCATATATTTTAAAACATTCTCATTGTTACTGCTCCACTTCTGTAGTTTAAACCCTCCTAAGTTCATCAGCGCGTTCATGTCATTGTAGATAGTCATAGCCTGTAGCTCCGAGTCACAACCCGTTAATAAATCGTCCATATAATAGTCCGACTTTGTTATCTCTGCTGCAAATGGAAACTTCTCTTTTTCTTCTTCAGCTAATGTTTGTAATGATTTTACAGCAAGATATGGCGCGCAGGCTGTCCCAAATGTCAATCTCAGAAGTCTAAAATGTTTTATTGGCTCTTCTTCTCTAAATCTCCATAATATTCTCTGATAGTTAGTATCTTCGTCTGCCACTTTTACCATTAAATACATTTTAACTATATCTGCCGTAATACAAATTTTGTGGGTTCTCCATCTCATCAGTATATGTCGTAAGTCTTGTTGTAGTTTAGGACCCACAAGAAGATTGTCATTTAAAGAAACTTTATTAACGCCTTTGCAAGAAGCGTCGAAGACAACTCGAAGCTTAGTGGTGTCTTTGTCTTCTCTTATAACAGCGTGGTGAGGAAGATAAACTGCATTGGGATTGTTGATGTCACTATTATCTACCTGAACCATATGTTTTAACTCCATATATTCACCGATTACCTTGTGATACTCGTTACGCATTTTCACATTCTTTAATAACTTCTTTTCTAAAAATTCAAATCTCTTAGTTGCTATGTTCAGTGATCCACCATTTTGACACGTTGGGTTCTCACTTTTAAATGGAAGCCTTACCACAAATCTCCCATCTTCGTCTCTGTATGTAGTTGTATTAAAGAACTCTTCACATCGTATTTCTTCTGTTGACATTCTTTTGTGTATTGTGTCCGGCTCATGCTCTATTTCCCAGAATAATTTAAGCATCTCGTCTTCTGTGTGTTGTATATGTAAGCTTGTGATGTTTCTCCTTGCCGAGCTAGAATTTTGTACCATTCTACCAGATAAAACCCAACCTAAGGAAGTATTTTGAGCTAACAACTTACCCTGGGGGTGCTTCACGATACCTTCTAATAAAACTTCACTGTATACCTCGGCTCCAAGTAAAACGTCTATTTTACCTGGTGTAGCGTAACCTGGGTCAGCTAGCTCCATGTTTGTCATATCTAACCACTCAGGGGTATGAATACTAGTGGTGGGTAACAGTGTTGTTAATGAACGCAATACATACGCATCTACTCGTACCGATACTTGAGAGTTATGGCGTGATTTCATAGTAAAAGAAACCATGTGTTTGATTCTCGTTTGCCCCTCTCCTACCCCTGACACCCAGCCACTAACAGATTTACGTGTAAGATTAAGTAACTGAACTGTAGCCTCAGTCACAAAGGATGCCTGTGAACCTTGATCTAATAAAGCTCTTATAACATATTTGCAACCATTCCTACTATCTACTAACACCTGAGCAGTAGCTAGAAGGACACTATTTGTTTGCACATTCTCTCTAGAAAAATTAGTAACAATATGTTTATCAAAAGAAATATTAGGTTTATCACTCACTGATGCGCTCACAGTACCTGTAGACGATGACTCACTCTCATTGGGCTGCGCTGCGTTAGTTTCTCTCTCGTAGTGTAGAAGTGTGTGATGACGCCGCCCACACCGCCGGCAACACGCTGCCTGACGACATTTGACCACTGTGTGTGATGGAGCTAAACAATTAAAACATAATTTTCTTTCTTGTATAAGCTCCTGTCTTTCTTTAGTAGACATACCGCTAAACTTCGAACAGTGGTATATATAATGTTCACCGCTGCATAGAAAACACTTAATTTCTGGCCTTTTTCCGTCCTTACTTATGTTCGAATGAAATGTTTTAGGTTTGACAATAGGCCTAGCTTGTACCGATCTTGGTTTGTGACTATTCGCCATTTCTAACGAACGGAATCTTGCAATCAAAAACTCGTGTAACTCCAACCAAGTGGGTGTGAAGTTGTTACTTATACTCAAGTGTTGTTCCCACTGTGTAACTGTTTCCGCATCCAATTTAGTAACAACAATATAGTTGATAAGCATGTTCCAGCAGGTCTCCGTATCCATATCCATGTTTTTCAAAGTTTTTAAACATGTCGAAGTCGTGTCTACTAATTGTTTAACTGTACTTCCAGACGCCGTGTGTATAGATTTTTGGTTAAACAATTTTCTCAAAATTTCGTTACAATTATAACGCATGTTATTGTAACGTGACTCCAATTCACTCCACGCCTCCTCGTAGTTAGCGTTTGTGGCTGAATAATTACGTAACAATTCTTCCGCTTCTCCCGTTAGGTTACTCTTAAGATACTGTAACTTTTCAGCAGGCGACAAAGACTTTTTATTATGAATAAGGGCACAAAATAAATCATAAAAAGTCTGCCACTCCTCATATTTACCCGAAAAAGTAGGTAATTGTATGCGTGGTAGCTTTATTTCACCTTTAGAGGGCTGTAGATCGCCGATTGGTGTCGAGGTCTGAGGGTAATCGTGGGCTTGAACCTTTGAACAATCCAAAAAAGGCAAGATAGCTTCCTTTAAACTCGATTTGTAGTATGTATAAGTCTCTTCAAACTGTTCATAAACATTTTCATCAAAATAAGAAGCATCTTTTTCTTCGTCTTTAGTGACCTTCAATATGACACGTTTATGCCCTTCTTTAAAGTCGTTCCAAAGTTCCTCTAAAGTTTCTAACCTCGTTTCTAAGTATGATCTCTTGATCCTGTCTTTAGGTGACTTTTTAAAGTTCTTCTAGGCGTTTTTTAATCTATCCAGCAGCTCATTTTGATACACTAAAAGTTCCTCCATTGTAAACTTTAATTTAAAATTAAAAGTCACAATAATATTCACTCACTAGCACAAAAGTAAACAACTTATTTCCGAGAAATCCTTACTACAATGGACTGCTATTGTTCTAGCGGCGCGAGCGCTCCGGCCGGCCGGCTACTTTTATCCGGTTCGTTTTGGACCATATGATCAAAGCAATAAGGTGTATAATAGGTTGTTTGGGTTTTTGAGTGAACACACGTGTGGACTGTATGATAGTTTAATTTTCACTGACTTGCTTACAGCTACGAGTACATAGTTTAGTTTAGTTTAGACAAAATGTAAATAAATGAATTCTCATGAATTCATTGAGGAGGTATCTTTCCTGTTGCTTTTTCCAATGTCTCGCTACATTGGTATGTAGCTTCCAAGAATCATTGCTTTTTTTAAAGACGTCACTACGGTAATATATTCCACTAAGCAAAATTGATTGTACTTACTTATATTATTATTAGTCCGTAAGCCTTCTGTAAAATAATTAAAAAAAAACTAGCTAACCCGTGCCCACTTCGTTAGGCCGCAAAAAAACGCGTCACTTTTTTAAACATATTTCATTACTGCTGCACTCCTATTAGTCATAGCGTGATACTATATAGCCTTTGAAACTCCCCGATAACTGGACTATTCAACACAGAAAGAATTTTTAAAATCGGTTCAGTAGATCCAGAGGTTGCCCCTTACAACGTCACAAACACACAAACTTTACCTCTTTATAATATTATTAAGTATAGATTACGTTCGAATGCAGTCCCCTTTCGTATTTTTTTCAATTAATAGATAACATAAAAGCTCAAGGCTTATTCATAGCATTGTAATCATAGAATTCTTTTTTAGAAAATCGAACGACCTTGACCTCAAAGCAACTAAAACTATACAGTAGTAAACAGTCTTCTTTCCACGTGTCACATCTCAGGGGAAGTTCTTAAAGAAACACTTAAGCAAATAGTTGTGATGGACGAACAATATCCTTAACAAAACTCACATTTTTTCACGTAATGCTTGTGACAAATGCAAAACTGTCAAACACAAGACACGGACTAAGTGGAGTAAGACAAAATGTCGACGTCTCCTCCGATGCGATCTCTCCCAAACGACTTGTAAATTGCTGAATTAATTTAGGATCCCATAAGATGGTATCGCGTTGAAATATTGAACTGACAAGTTTATTTCGCGTTGAAATTTGTAAGCGTATCTATCTGCCATGTCGGGGCTTTGGTAACTTTAACTTTACTTAAGTATTTTCACTGTCACTTAACTTGAATAATTTTGTTGTAAGTATTTGATTATGGGTAAAAAGTAAAATATTAATCACATACTAGTTTAAGGGAACTCTAACCAGATTATGTATCTAAATCTTTTATAAGGGGCGCTACATCTTCATGCTCTTCCTATGCATGTATTTTAAAATTCCAGGCCTGAAAGAGACCAGAGGTACAAAAAATTATAAAAGATAAAATATCTAATTCAGATGATAAAAGTAAAAAACAATTATTAAAAAATACGTTTACCCCTTAGGTACATACATATACACACAACATACTTGTATACTATTTAACTTATTAATTAAAAGTTCTTAAAACAGCTCTTAACACATAGTAAAATTCTTTTGTAGAATAAAACCCTTGTGGGTTTTTCTGTCTTATTTGTGTAAATACATTTTATATTATGCAGCCAAATCAATCAATCACGTTTCATAGACACAACATTTATCTTGGGCGGGGATTGAACACAGCGCGGCAGGAACACTAAGCCCTCAAGCTGTCTAGTGATCGAATAATTAATAATTCCAGTCCTCGGCTTACTGCGTCAGAAATATGACGATTCTGCATTTTTCTGCGATCATCTTACTAGAACCTTCCTGCAACATTAGCTATCGGTGTATTTGCAGTGATATTATGCTGCAAGAAAATAACAACCATAGGTGTTTCTATTGCCTTTTGAATGGTTCAAAGTTTTCTGGAAAGGTACAATAGTAAGACAAAAACGAAATATGTCATCTAGTAATAGCCTCTCGCTTACAGAAATCTCGCCCCTAACAACAGCCGAGTTGAAACAAACCTGTTTATTACACCTCAGAGAAAATCCTGTCAAAAGTTTAGTAGTAAAAACTTAGCTATTCCCACGATCACTTAATTACGAGAAAATTTAGTTCACATTAAAACGTCCTAAATAAAGACTCTTTAGAGAATAAAAGCAAAATTAAGTAGGCTCTTTAATAAAATAACAAAACGCGGCTAACAATATTTGTTTCATTTTAATTTCAATGTTGCGGAACGAAATGGTATGAATAAAAGATTTTTAGTCAAAATATTTTGAACGGTAGAGGTTAGTTCTGTAACATCATGAATAATAAGCAAAGACGTTTGAAGAATTTTCAGCTCTAGTTTATTTTTCCAATTGAAAACAAGAATAAAATCGATTACTCGATTGCGACACGTTTGAGGAAGCAGTTGTTTACAAAGACCGTTTTACAAATGAGAAATTGCTTCTACGTTTACAAACCTTTGAGTCTGGAACATCACGGTCTAATGTAACCTAATGATGTAATTAGTCCGTAAGCTTTCCTTAAACAAATAAAATAAAATAAATAATAAGCTATCAGGATAAGGCCTTTAACGTCAGACTAAAGAAATTTCTACTAAAAAATTGAGGAGTCTTCCATGCCATCATCTGGGTACATTTAAGATAATTACGCAGTGTGTTTATTTGCTAAATTTGTCCAATTATTCCATGGGCTAAATAAAGGCAAATGACCCTCATTAGATACCACTACTTTACCAAAATATCATAAACGCATAGGAGAAAAGGCTTATCCCCATACCCGTTGCTTTAAAATTAACACACAGCAAATTGGATAATTTCATCCACTTTCCCAAGGAGGCTAAAATTGCAAAACGGTCTTCATCTAAGTGCATTGAAACAAAGACAGCGTGATATGATAATAACAATTAAGCTAAAATTAAAATTAAAATGTAATTTATACATGGAAATTAGCTTGTTGCTGTTTGAAATACGTTTTTCGTAATTTTTAATTTTCCTGTTTGTTTTTTGGTATTTAAATAAGTTTTTAATGAGAATGAAATTGATAAAAGATTTAAAGTACACATTTATAATAATAATTGGTTTCTAATTTAAATATAGAGACTGATAGTTATTTAACCCAACATGACTAACGCTGTAATATTACGATAATTTAAAAAGTTAAACACTTCTCTGTTATCTATGCCTTCGTCAAATCAATAAGGTGTGGGTACCTACTCTGAGTACTGATTTTAGAAATCTTTAGGTAACAAAAGAATATTCCTTAATATTTTTTACTCATTAATGAAAATTGCTTGTGCTTTTCTTCTGTAGTATTTACATAAATATTTCGAAAGGTTATTTCATTTTATTTTGAGTTCAAGTTAATATAAATCAAATGTACCGTTAAATTGAAAAAAGACAAATGGGACGTCATGAATATGTAAAAGTCTGTCTGCAAATACTAAATAAGATTATCTAGAAAGCAAAGCAACAGTGAATCAGCTTTGAATTATGATAACTATAGTGTATGTCACAAAACACTAAAAAAAAAATCTATGATATTTACGAAGTAAGAGAACTTTGTGAGCTTTCAGGAAACTCTTTCAAAGAGTCAAGGTTTTAAGCCTTAAAGAGATCGCACAAATAATATTATACACCTAAGAGTATAACAAAATCCATCTATCCGTCAGCCAATAGACCTCCACATCTGGAAATAGGTAGGGATAGGGATCCTGTGCCTCCCTCATCCATCTAAAATATATATTTATGTCCGAACAAAAGTATACTGAAAGTCACGTCTACCCATAGTTTGAGAGCAGACACCATTGATCATAGCAAATTGAATTCCCTTATCAGATCCAAGTGTGTCTTCTCTCAATGTCGTCTCCTATAAGATGTGATTGATAACATACGCAGTATGATAAAGTCTCTTCTTTATTATATTGACGATCTCTGTGGCGTAGTCGTTATAGTACATGGCTGCTGTGCAGAGGTTTCGGGTTTGATTCCCGCTTAATGCAAATCTTTGTGTGTATGATCTTTGTTTTCATTGCTCTAAATGTTTTTTTGATGTATATTATTATACAGTACTATAGTAGTTTATGTGTAATATAGTAGTAGTAGTAGAAGTAAATATGTATACCGTATTCATCCTTACTTGATTTATTTAGTAAACAAACACCACATATTGCAAATTCACTAGTTTTTACATCAATTGCACACTTTGATATGGATGAAAATTTCTGGAAAGTAGCATTATATGTTTATGCAATAGAAAACACGTAAATTACTTTGATTTCACCACTATCTTTCTTATATTTTAAATAAATGTATTTTTTTCCAACGGCAAATTTCCCAGATAAAAATTAATTTCATTATTTGACATTTGTAGATTCTAGAAATTTCATAGATTCGTAGGGATGTGTAACAAAAGTGAATGAACGATTGGCATACGAATAAAAGGAGGATGTTTAAATAAATCCTACTAATATTATAAATGCGAAATTTTTGTTACTTGTTGTTTGTTGTTACTCTTTCAGGCAAAAACTACTGAATGAATTATCCACTGCGAATTAAATCCCATTGAACTAATATGGGGACAATTAAAATCGCATATGGGAAAAAATAATACAACATTTAAAATGGCTGAAATAAAAGAATTACTTATAGAAGGATTAAGTAAAATTGTCCGTACGGTGTCCAGCATGTCAATTCTCGTACCTTATAATCGTTAAAAATTCAGTTAAGTTAATTTTTGGTTGTCAAATTGTCTTGTTTTTGCTATTGCAATTGTAATCTTGTGCGGTCGTGTTAAAGTTTTATTTAGAATGTGACAATTTGACAAATAAACGTTAACTTAACCGAATTTTGGTACGAGAATTGACATGCTGGTCAAAATTCATTGAACATGGTCATAAAAGAAGAAGATAAAATGTTAAGACTAGATGGCATATTAGATACAGTCTCAGACGCACCGACCCAGAATTTTGTAATACATGTTCCGATTCCTGCACAGATGTGGCTTTATCATGATTTTTGTTTATATTCTTTATTTTTGTTTTATTTTTGTAATTGTCTATATTCTTACTGTACCCTTAAACCAAGAATAAATGTATTTTCTTTCTTTCTTTTTCTTTCTCTTTTACAGCTGCTTATACCTAAAATAATTTGTAAAAATAATAAATAAAAAAAATGTTTAATACTTTTAGTATTATTTACGACTTCACATTCCTATTGCGTAATTAGAATATTATGTAATTATATACCTACACTGTATAATGTATGTAGCTAAAAAAATTGCCATAAACCGTTCAGTACTAAAAGAACTTTAAGTGAAGATTTCATTCATTCACATCAGTTACACATCTCTAGCTATCAGTACTCTTTAGTCTGCGGTTGACACGACGCCATATATGTTTACCATTTAGAGCAAGTCTGTTTAAGGGGAAACAATTCAATCGCAATTCCATACAAACAAAGAAACTTAATTCCTCCTTCATTAGATAATAAATACTCAAAACTATAGATGATATCGTTTTGTCTCGTTATTATCTAGTCTTATTGATTAATAAAACAGTAAATAAAAATATTCATTTACAAGTTATGAGGCTTCAAAGTTCATAATTATATGCACATTTTATGACAACTTTTAGCGTAATAAAATAGGATTAAACGTTTATAAAGGTAAATATATTTTGGGACTAGGAATAGATTATTTATTCGAAAATTCAAATAATTTTATATTGACTAGATACATTCTAAAGTTTGTACGCAATTACCTTTTTCCCAAAACCATTTTAGGAAATTTTACCGTGCTCGTTTCCGCCATCGACATCTTGCATCTCGCCTCCACTTTCTGCACCTCTCGGGTCGGAGGAGGGGAGGTACGACAGCGAGCCGACCGTCGTCGAATGTTACCGAATATTTTTTTTTAAACTTCAATAAACTTTAATTTATGTCATTTATGACAATTACGTATCGCTTGCCAGTAAGAAGTTTCGTAATTTCTTTTATCAAAGAGATCCAATTATTATCAGATGCATAACCAGTTAGATAAAATACCTACATCAGTGACATTCTTGACTAAAATCAACTGTCAAAATTCACCTATTATTACAATAGTCAATAGAGCATTGCTAAGGCTGTCACATTGCACAAACTGTATTTTTTTTGTAATTCATTTTGTATTTTTTTTTTATATTTACGTGACTCACCCCCGCCCCGGTATCTGAATGACTGATCAAGTATCATTTCTTGTCAACTATCATTTCCAGATTTTATGATTATTATTTATTTTATGATTTTTCTTCCTTTTTTTAAATCCAGCTAAAATTAACTTCATGTACTGTATGTGAAGTAAGATATTATTGTGTACTGTATGGAATCCCTATTAACGATGCACGGTCTAAAAAACTGCCTCAAGAATAAACAGCTTAACTTAAAAAAAAAAAAAAATTATAATGTTTTACGGTGTCATACCTACACCACTTACAAGATAAATTGATGTCTCGCTTGGTGTGTTGTCCGCAACAAAACTTTCAATAAAATATTTTTTAAAAACCCATTTTAGTTATCTTTATTTACTCCTGATTTATTACTTTTTAGGTAACTACCTACAGCTAGTATTAGTGTCAACCCTAACAATCAAGAAGAACAATATTTATATTTTGAATGACATTTTGATTTGTAATAAATACAATCGAGCGCGTGTGCGTGTGCATGTTTCTGACTGCTTTTCTATGAGTTTTTCTCTTTCTCACGCAACGTTTGGTGAAACAACAATCTTTTAGGCTCCGGTGACAGCTGAGTTGGTTTTGACAGAAGGAGCCTTCTTAAATAGACAGTAGGTACGTATGCAAAAAAGAGTATTGAAGTATGTTTTTCCGTTGCCTAGTACCCATAGTACAAGCTTTGCTTAGTTCAGGACTTGAGGTCATTGTATTAACATGTTCTTTTTTCTTTACTTTATACACATATAAACTTTACGAAGACATTTTCTTCCAGCCAGCACCTTTGAGTGGTGCAGAGAAAATGCAATGGTAGGTGTTATAAGGTGAAACTAGTATATTTTTGTTAATGTTAAATTAAAATAGATATTAAAATCTTCTTAAGTCATCGTATATCTTAGTAGGATATAGTGAAAAACACACACACACACTTCCATTTGTAGATTTATTTGTGAACCTTTTTTCGCTGTAGGCGTACCACCCACGCGAAAACTCATTCAAGAGTTTTACTTAGAATAAAATGAGGTTATCCAAAGTTGATATACTAACAAGTCCCTGGAGGGTGATTTAAGTAAATAATGGAAGTCAGTGATTGCAAACAAAGTGGTATAATTTTTTCTTCATCAACTTTTTTTATGAAAATATAAAGTAAAATCATTTTCTGATATTTTTAAAAACTTTTTTTATGAAAATATAAAGTAAAATCACTTTCTGATATTTTTAAAAATAAAGTTAATTTAATATCAGGTATTTTTGGTTAAAAGGCGACTACAATGAAATTCAAGGACCCCAGAAGGAGGTAAATGACGACCTCTGTGGTAGTGGTCATTTAACATGACTGCTACGCATAGGTCTCGGGTTCGATTTCCACTGAATGCAAATCTTTGTGTGCATGAACATGATGGTTTGCATTGGTCTGGGTGCTTTCTATGTATGTATTTACAAAAAAGTATTTGAGTATGTTTATTCGTTGTCCAGTACCGATAGTACAAGCTCTTCTTAGTTTGGGAATAGATGGCGTTGTGTGAAAAAAAGTTTGGATCGCACAAATAATAGTCTTGCACGGGTTTCGAACCAGCGACATCGTGCACGAGCACTTTACCACCGAGTCAGTTGAAATAAGTAATTTGTATCGATCAACACGGTTTTTAATTTCGGTCACGTTTCTTCCAAAAATAAGCTAACACAAAGTAGTCTTTGTAAATGTATCGCTTCGTATTTCTCATAGAAAAAGTAAATCCTAAAACTAATCCCGACCGCCAGGCTTAATAAATGGTAGAAAAGATATTTTTCATATTTTATTTAGTTGTTATGATGACTCCCCATCGCCCCCACACTGGTGTGACCACGAGTCCGCCCCCATATAAACATAATAAAGGAATCCCATCCCATTGTTAATTAATATTAAAACTATATCGTTAGTGTGGCAGGCGCAGGGTGTTGCTGCCATGCACTTATATCGCGGCTTCGATCTCGATACAGAGTGATTTTAAGTGATTCAAGAATCAGACCTCAAATTATTGTCATCATCCTGTATGTTCTTTGTGTCTGTAAAAAAAATTAATAAGTAATAGTCCCCGCAATAGCACTTTCTCGCTAGCTTTTTAAGGAGAAGCTCCTTTCCTGCAGTGAGGTATATACTAGTTACAAAAGGCTAGTTACTATTTGGTACTTTTCTATATAAAAAAAACAGTACCACAAAATTACAAAAAAAGCACAACCGAAAAAACACAGTAAATCCATTTTCAACGAACATTGTATCGCGCAATAAATAATAAAAAGGGTTTCAGAAAAAGATATATGAGAAATAAAAATTACGATACATGCTTGTAATCTTATCCAGTCACGCACGGTACCTATTGTGTAGAAAATGACCAAATCGTCCATCATGCTCGGACGTCATGCCAGATATTCCATTCATCATGCTCGTTCACATCTTAATCATATTAATATTATATAAGCGAAAGTTTGTGAGTATGAACGGATGTTTGTTACTCTATCACGTAAAAACAGCTGAATGGATTTTAATTATATTTTATAATAGTATAGCTTGTACCACGGCTGGCTCGTACAACAAAATTACACATAGGGTACCGTTACTACTATACTGTACTTATTTTAAACATAATAATAGGTCTTTACCTATGAAATTGCTGTTTTTTTTCGCCGCAGTCTTTAGCCTCTATTTTCTTTTAAAACATAGATTGCTTGTATTATTTTTGTAAAAACATGACATTACCAACAAGTAACAAAAATTAATTAAGAAAAATAATAATTTTATGTTTTAGTTACAAGTATAAGCCTGTAACTAAGGGTCCAATTTAAACCAGCGGATTTTACTATTTAAACAAATGTAACTTCATCACTTGTATTTTTTTCTTATGATTAAAATGCCATAAGTTAGCTAAGATGTGCGCTATTACTTATATCAAATTTAATTCTATTAAGTTTAATAATTATTGAAAAAACTAAGAAAACGTTAGTATGAACAATCAATACATAACATTTAAAACGGCAATTTCATAGGTAAAGACCTCATATAAGCTACTCGAAATACTAATGCTGCGCCGATGAAGTCGCAGGCACGAGCTAGTTACTTTATAATCCTGTCCATTATTTTGTAAATACATACACATTATACATAGAATACACAAAGACCAATGCAAAATTACATGTTCATGCAAAAAAAGTTTGCATTGGGCGGAAACTGAACCCGAAATCTTTGCGTCAACTATCAACTCTACGCCATAAGGTTTATAAGGTCAGGTACGCAAAGTCGTTAAAAGGAAAGTTTAGATTGTGTAAGTATAATGTTTTAATAAACGATAAACCCAAATTATTAACAATATGATATTGTGTAAAGTACTTTTATGGGGACTGCCCCATAATCTACGTAGCTTATAAGGGTAGTGCCCGGAAAACTTTTGCAAACTACATATTTACGTGCATTATTATAAATTTGAATTGTGTACAGGAAGTTATATAACCAATATTGTCAGCTTGAAGCTCTGAGGTACCAGTTTAATCGGCTCTTAAAGTTAATAAATAAGCTTATTTAGAAAAGAATAATTATAATTTAATTTATCTTATTATATTATATTTTATTATGTAAAAAAATAAAACAAATTTAAAAATACCTAATTATACTGCATTTTGAATCTTCGTTTGTTGGCTGTAAGAATAAAATTCCAAAATTCCCCTTTTCTAATAAACCAACCATTCAATATTCACCCTTTAACTCCGTTCAATTGGTGAGTAATTAATAAAATCTGATTTCTTATCTCTATTGAGGTTTTTTTCACTAAATCGTTTTAATCACGCAAATGGTTTAAATTTTTCTTCCAGAATGACAATGGGTTGGGTTCCTATCGTTCTCGCCGATCCCTTTCACATCATTTCTAAAACGAACTATATTAAGTGTAGGGTCCACTTTTATGCCAGTTTAAAACAATCTATAATAAGTTTTCCTTTAATCGATAAAGGAGAACTGTTGTTATCAAGTATAGTGAACGTACTTTTTATGCCTACCCCAAGTCGTGAGTTTTATGTATGTATTTGTAATTAATTAATGTAAGAATTTACTTACATAAAAGTATTTACCTTAGCAAGTAAGTAAAATGTACTGTGGAAACATAATGTTAATAACATAAATAAAATATATTTTAAACCTCCAAATAATGCTTCATTGCACACAATTCGAGTGCTTTATAATGACACCATGTACATACATGGCAACATCAAGAATGAATATTAAATATTGCTTTTTGAGGTAGAAATAAGAACGTCGTAATAATTTGTGCAATCAAATGTATAAGTATCAATACCTATTAATCAGTTCAACGAACATAAAATTTAATAAAAATGTAATTTCATACATATTATCTGGTCCTGTTATTTCCTACTTCAATACCTATCACACTCACTTCGGTAAAATAAATATAATAAGAAGGAAAACTTAAAAATTAAACCCTATACCAATCCGTCTGGCCAGCGTGGTATTAGTAGGCCAAGTATCCCTCCGTCACGCCAGGAGGCCCGTCCCTGCAGTGGGGCATTAATGGGCTGTTATGATATAATAATAATGTTTGAGCTGGTTACCATTCTTAGACTCTACTGATTGTTTACCATCAGACGGGTGTTCTACACCGGTACTACGCATTCGATTTTATCAACGTTCGAGCATTTGGATGTTCGATTTAATAGTGGTCGATAAATTGATATTTGATTATATGGCATTCTGTTTAGCATAGTCCATCAGACAAAGTAAAATCAATCTGGTAGATAATTGAAAAAAAGAAAAATCTGTTTCACTCCTTGAAACATATATATTTACATCCTAGCAAGCAAAAATCACACAAACTATAATTCGGACAGGGTCTCCTTTTTTATCAGATGGGCAAAGGAAAAGGCAGATGTCCCAAACGGTATCTGATCTTGTTTATATTTAAGTAAATGGGAAAAACAACATTTCCCTCTTATTTGTTTTGTGTTTTAGGACACGAAACTTTCTCCGCTGCTTCCCTGAGATCTTGGGAATATTATAAAACTTGGACTTTTAATCTAGACATAACAGTTTTATCAACGCTTAATGGTAAACGATATTTGAATGTTTAAATGACTGCTTTACAAAGCTTGTATTCATCATCATCATCATAATAGGCCATTGATGTCCCACTGCAGGGACGGGCCTCCTCCAGCGATGGAGGGATACGTGGCCTATTATATACACGCTGGCCAAACGGATTGGTATAGGGTTTAATTTCAAGTTTTCCTTCTTTTTATTACGTAAAAATAATATTTACGGATAGTTCCTTAGTCGGTTTTTACGACACCCATGGGATGAGATGGGGTGGTGACACACTGTATTCTTACTCCGTCACCACACGATTGCTAAGCTTGTATTATTAGACGTCATATCTATAAAATTTAAAAATGTTCGATTGAAATGAACCTTTGTTAATAAAATTTTAATTAAATTAAATAACTCTTTATTTCAGGCAAAGCCCATAAGTGTTAGTAACAATTATCTTAAGTACTAGTGTTAGTAACATTTTTTAAATTAGGTTGTATGGAGTTTTATCCAATGACGTAGCAATGGAGACTCCCATCTATCAACGAATACACTCAGGATACTGGAAGAAGAAATAATATCGCTTATGATTGACTAAATGATAACAAACTTATAACGAAGAAGACGTTAACAATTTGACTGCACGAACAGTGGGTCCGTAAAGGCTATGATGATTGTGTCAGTAAAAGGTTCATTTGGCATAGTTAAAATAAAAAATAATTTAATGCCCGTGTATAGGTTCTAGTAAAAATTATTTATCCGTCTGGCCAGCGTGGTATTGGTAGGCCAAGTATCCCTCCGTCACGGGAGGAGGCCCGTCCCTGCAGTGGGACATTAAAGGGCTGTTATGATGATGATGAAAAATTCTTTTACACTCAACTCTATGTAATTATTCCAATGTACAATACAATACATAATACACCTATACCTACTAACTTTTAGCTATGTTTGTGTATATTGCACTTAACAAATACACACGCTATTGCGAATCAATCTCGTCTATTTCACGTACAGAAAATTATAAAAAACACGTCCATGTTTTACAATTTCAATCAACAATGGAACGCTTTATGTATTCATGATGTTTGTGACAGTTATCATATTCTCGTTTTACTAAAAAAAAACGTAAAGAGAGCTGTCCATTGTCATTTTTCATTTTACGCGAGCATTCTTAAGCCTGGACGAAAAACGTAAAATAAAACTACCTTGCTTTGATTTTTCGTCTGTCTGGTAACAATAAAACTGCATATGAATGTTCAACTATGATAAATTGACGAAGAAAGTAGCTTTATTTCCAAATGTGGTAGCAATACTTAGCCTTGGTAATACGGGTTTTGGGACGCCCTGTGTAAATGTATAAATATTATATGTGGTATAATACTCCCTCATTATTAGTCTTTTAAATTTTAAAATGGCTACCTTTTTAAATAATGTTGTGCTCGACAGGGTCCATACGGAACAAAATGTACTCTGTACTTAAAATCAACATGTACTACTTATGGAATGCAATAAACAATTTGAGCTTGAGTTTGAATTTGAGTTTGGGGCATGATTATGCGGATTCTAATCCCACGCAAGCCAATATATAGTACCTAACTATTTTAACAAGTGGATATCTTGACTTTCACGACAGATTTGTTTTCCTAGCTGTCTTGTGTTTGGGGGCTCCGAGTTAACTCTCAAAAGAATAATGGTACTTCTACGTCTACATGCCGTACGTCTCAGACAGAGACGGTGTAGCAATTGCGAATTTAGTGGCCCTGTCAGCCATTAATTAGTGCAGTCACCAATAAAAGAAATTGTAAGTACTTCTGTATATTTTTCCCTTAATTACATATCATCTATAAAGTCTTCCAGACAGGTTTGGTCCTAAGTGTGGTAACGTAAAAAGAAAACTAATACGTTGCAGAAAGCCAATAACAATAAAATTATAATAAAATATAAATCATTCATAAATCCAACGCTTGAAATTACTGCTATAACTATTATAAAAACGGCTCTTTTCATGAACTTTCTACGACGTCAATATCTAACTACTACTACAGCCCACTACAAACTGAATATTAATTTCCATTGTATACAAAACTTTTAAGAAAAGCAAACGATAAACAAAAAGAAGAGTTTCTAATAGAAATTGAAATATAATCCAAATAGCAAACAATTAAAAGTCCCCAGGCAGAAATACTAGGAGTGTTAAGTTGCCAGAGAACTAAATTATAGAGAATTGAATATTATTCAAATCAGTCTAGTCAAAGGACCTTGTGCTGGTTGTTGACATTTGTGAATAGTAAACACCTCTGAGTAGAACAATATAAATCCTTTGTCTATTATTTCTAAGCTCCTGGATGAATTTGCAGGACGGTTTCACGGTGATATTTCATTGTTGATTATAATTATTTTTAATTTGAATAATTTAATTTGATAAACTATAATTTAATGAATACCTAAAAAGTTAGCTCTTTATCTGATCCATATGGATGAGATGAGTAGTAATGTCGTAGGTAGTAGTAGTGACGACAACATCACGACCCTATTTTATTTCGTGGGTGTATAAAACGGTCCAAGCATAGTAGTGGAGTAGATTTGGTAACTTCAGTAGACTAGCTGACAGCGTAGTAGATAAATTTAAGTAATCATTTGTAAAACTTGGGCTTTGATGTTATTCGCACGAATAGCAAAGCCGTATTCTGCTAGTAAAACGTGTTTCACTCACCTGTTTCAATTGCGGAGTACTGTGCTAAATGGGATTAGTGGCAGTACTGAAACACTTTTTTTAGCTTCCGTTTTCAACTTTTATTTTCTTTTTTTATATATTTTGCTGGTCCTTTCCCACTTTTGATTATATACCGACGTAGATAGAAATCAGGATGGCACATTCATCATCGGATTGCTTCCGATTAAACGAGTAACCCCTTTGTATTGTAGGTACTTCATTTTTTCATAGTTTTACGATGACGCCCTTCTAAATTGTATTCAGATCTCCTTAGAACATCATAAGATATGATATCATGTTTATTGTACCACCCTAATTGATCGTTACAGCAATGAGCAATTTTAATAATATAACTTCAAAAAAGTTTATTTCTTTTGTCATTAGGCAGACGAAAAAAAATTCCAACCAAGTCCCTTAAGTAAAACTCAACAAAAACAGTGCTTAACAAAAACAAAAATTCAAATTTTGTTAAAACAACTCTTATGAGTTGAAGCAACATTAGGTTGCTTGAGATTTACAATTAAATTAGAGAAAATGTATAAAAAGGTAGCTATATACATGGCACGAGAATTATGACAAAACAAATATCTATAGGGGCTTAGTGATTATAGCTCTTGACTGCAATGCAGAGGTCTATTTGCGTTTTATTAATCGGTTTGTATTCATAAACATGATAGTTTCGATTATACTAAATGGTAATTTTATTTATGTTTATTTGCTGACTGGTTGCCAAAGATAAAGCTCTGTGCAACCATATTACTTATTAATATTTATATTAATATTTTTAGCAAAGCAGTCAAAAGTGAAAGTATAGGTACTCAAAACGACGCGTCGCCTAACTACTACCCCAAAAACTCGAACTTTTCTACTTTATATTATGCTGTTCATAAATTCCTTCTTTTCTCCTTAAAAATAACATTTTCGAACCTTTATTTTTAGTACCACTAGGCTAAAAACACATTACTTAATGCAAATAAAGTTAGTTGCTATTGAATCACACGTAATTCTAGAATAAAACCTCGTTCAAAGGTCCTAGCAACAACAGAGTGGTGTACATTTTTACAATTCAACTATAAAACTTTATTGCAGCAAACTCTTCGTTTTTAAACTTGACTCTTCCAACACGAGACTAGCGAGTGACAAACTATAAGTATTACAACTTTGTAAATCAAAGAGCCCGTACAAGTTGTGAGTGTTCTTCTTAGCTTAGTGGTAATACTTATTGGTGTAAGTATAAGGGACACCTGCCACACTTACTTAAAATGTAACAGACCTTTGCTGAGTTTTGACGGGGAAAAATCTACTTCAGGTCATTAATGAACGTCAATTAACACATGGATTAAAGGAATTTGTTGCCGTTTATTTTCAAAATATTTACTGTTACATCTTACATACATAAACTTACGCCTTATCCCGTCCGGGGTAGGCAGAGACGACGGAACGCCACTTGTCACGACCCTGGCAAACAGATTGGGCCTCGTCCACATTCATTAAGCGAGTCATATGCGCGTCGGTTACGTGTGCTCTTTATTTGGCTCTTCTCCAATATGCAACCTATCTGATCAACATATTATGTTACATCTTACGGGGCTTAAAAATACATTGTACCTAAGTATTAAAGAGCGAATGAACAGGTATGCATATCCCAGCAAACTAGTGTTATCCTACACTCGAAGTATAAGTGTTATTATATAATCTAAATAACTACAGTTACTATTAAACTGTGTGTTATGTCCCTTGCAAAATAAAATAAACTCAAATTGTTTAGTGCCAATAAGTCGACAATAGTTATAAATTAAAACACGAAGTATTATATTTCCTCGAAAAATAAATCAAATATCTTCCAGTGTATTGGCTAAACAGTTTCTAAAGGACATTGGCCCGTATCGAAAACGAGGTCTTCAATTCTCAGTAGATACATGGGATCTGACACCAGGAAATTAAAAACCGCAATAGATTCAACAATATTATATTGAAGAGCCTTGTGTGATTGAGGAAAATTCAATTTACGAGAGGTGAGAATACAATCTAATAAAGGCTACTAAAGTAATACAAAATAGTAGGCTATCTAATATAATTATATTCCTCACATATATTCCTCACACTTTCACACAACGCCATCTAGTCCCAAACTAAGCAGAGCTTGTACTATGGTTGTGGGTACTGTGGGACAACGGATAAACATAATTGAATACTTTATTTTTTGGAAATACATACTCGTACTTATTATACATAGAAACACTCAGACCAATGCAAACAATCATGTTCATGCACACAAAGATTCGCATTAAGCGGGCATCAAACCCGAGACCTCTGCGTAGCAGTCATGTTAAATAACCACTACGCCACAGAGGTCGTCAATTGTGCTTTGGGTGGCGGAGAAAAGATACAAAAGAAACCACACCTTCTCGATATTCGAGAAGTGTAATAAATAGCTAAACCCGAAACAAATCATAAACAAACAGTTTGTCCATCATCAAATGCTCGTCCACTGTTGGACATAGGCTTACTCCAAATTTCTAGACCAAGTATTCTTCCTTAGTTAAAGGATATATGCCCCAAGACTTTTAAGTAATGGTTAAACATCCCAGTTTTCTCTATCAAGTTAAAAAGTGTGATAACTCTTTTATGCTAAACCAAACGACTATCTTTGTGCAAAATCGTTTGCGTCGGTTTTACTCTTTTGTTCGTCACATTGTAAGTATTTTTCCTTAATTGTCTTTAAAACTAGGATGTTACTGGTTAATTTCCCCCGGGATAGAAAGTTAATGCGTAATACTGTCATTTAAAACATCAATTTACAATAAAGAAACCTTCTTTCTGTACTTTAACTGGCTAGAAACAAATTAAAGTTATGCAAAATTCAGAACATACTGATTAAACTGCATGCGCTGTATATAGCCCTTAGGGGACCCAGCCTTAGGAACTCAGCCCTTTTGGAACTCAGCCCCTCGGGAACTCAGCCCTCTGGAAAAACAGTCCTTCGGGAACCCAGCCCTTCAGGAACCCAGCCCTTCGAGATGTCATCCTTTCAGGAACTCAGCCCTTCGGGAACTCAGCACTTCGGGAACTTAGCCCTCCGGGGACTCAGCCCTAAAGAAACTCAGCGGCTCGGGAACTGAGTCTGTCGTAAACTCAGACCCTCGGGAACTCAGCCCTTCGGGAACTCAGCCCTAAAGAAAGTCAGCCGCTCGGGAACTCAGCCCCTTGGGAAATCAGCTCTCCGGTAACTCAGCCCTTCGGGATGGCAGCCGCTCGGCAACTAAGCAGATTTTAGACTTGTACACACAGTACCTAAATCTAGTGACCACTTACTTAAGCATCGTAGATATGAAAAACAATTTATCAGCTTTTTTGAATTGGCTTATTCTTTAGTACTCGATGTTCTAAGTACATTATACAAGTCAACGTAATAAATCCCCAAACTTTGTTCTTTAAGAGTCCTTTCAGTGGTTTATTTGCTGTTAACCTTAGAATGAGAAAGTTTTGTATATGACTATTAATATATTGTATTTGTAAGATACCGACCGCTTACATTTGAGTATTTATTGCTTTCTGTATGTAATATATTACTTCCATATACTTTATTTTCTTCTATGGTTAATACTCGTATATTGGTGTTTACATAGATTTTATTGTTACCAATTGTACAAGAATACCGACAGTCAAAACTACTAGCTCGAGTAAACTCGGTACTACTATTTTCTTTTGTAGTTTTTTTTTATTTAAGCTTAAAAGCATGTCATGTTAGACGGCATCATCATAACACTCAGTTATCTTTATCATTATAGATACTAAGCTAAACAACGACAAATATAATCTTTGGAGAACTCATAAGTATCTATTTTAAATATCTACCAAGTTATTTTCGTCTACAGCATGGTTCAACGTCGAATATAGGTCGCTCTACAATAACAGGTTCAATTAACAAAGTTTTCCACTAAAACGTTCTGTTTCAAACAATTGGAATCAATTTTCTACTCCCCAACAATTCAAATACTCCCTTAGGGATTTCTTAGCTAAAAACAGCTCAAGTAAAGTTTGGTGCCATCAATCTAATGTCAAGTTGCGGATTCCGACAATAGGCGACTCACTTCTGCTAAATTAAGGTCAGGTTTCAGTCAGCAAGCGACCTTATTATCCTTCGATCAACCCCTAATTCTGTTTCGAGCAAATTGTTCAACTATTTTGGAACACAAGATGACAAGACGTATACTCGTTATATTATAAATCTCACTCGTCGATTCTGTGCTAAAATAACTATTGTTCACATTTCAAAACAAAAGTTTCTACTTTTATTATAGTTGTAACACACATGGAATGTAACATTTACAGTCCTATTGTAATGTTGGAAAAACTTCCGTTCTAGGTTTGAACTCGTAGTTCAGTTTGTTGAGTATTGTAGGTACAAAGTAAAAAGTGGGAAAACCATCAGGCTTTTTCACGTCTGATCGTATTACGCTTAATATTTAATAAGTAAATAACCACCATACAAATACCGATATATACATTTTTTTAAAGAAATGATTTTGATTTACCTATAAATTTAAGTCCATTTACATTTTACCAAATTGATTACAATCAGGAATCAATCCCAATTGATTATTTTTCGTGGGCAGCTTCATTTGGATGAGACGCCCAATAATTCGTTCAAGAAACTCTCTATTGTGGTAGCAAGCTTATTGTGGGATAAGATTCATCGTTTTCAAACAACAATCTATGGGTGTATGTCATCAAGTTACAAACTCTGTCAATATCAATGCAAGAGAACTGATGCGTGAAACAATGCCTAAGACGAAACTTTAGAACATCAAGGCAATATTCCTTCTAAACAATAGAGAATGCCTGTACCTTTCAGAACTACAATAACGATATTAACATGGAGTGCCATAGATAAAATCATTTTCTGAAATTGCTTTGACGGAAAATGATACTGACGAACAGTAATAATCTAAACATAATATGTATTTGACATTTGGATGAATAGTTAAATCATATAGACAAATGATTTTCAATAAAATAATCAAATAACTGCTTTTATGCATCTGTGTAATTAATTAAATTTATAATTATATTATTAAATTAATAATACTTCAGATGCTTTTTTGCATTTCAAAGGTCAGTAATTAAAATTATAGTATGTTATATGACGATATAATTAATAATTCTTACAGCTTATGAAATTATAAAACATTTTCATACGTTCATCGTTTTTAATTAAGATTGAAGCCGTGTGCATTCCAAATAAAAAGTATTTAATTGTTGCATGTTGAGTAATGCTGCGTTTATAGCAAAATAAGCAGCTTTTAATTTTTGTTTAAAGTTCATATCATCGTTCATATCATGATTTATGATGATGTTAGTAATATGATTGTTTATTCCGTTTTTAAAATATAATTCCCGCACTAGGATTATGATGAGGATTATGACGTGGGGACTTTTACAAACATCAATTTAACGGACAGAAAACAAAAATTGTCCAAAAAAAGTCCAAAACTACTGTATCATACATGTATCATCTTCGTAATTTGAATAAGATAAGATAATGTTAAGGAAACTTATGAGCTAGAATTTACATGGTATATGAATTTTACTTAATTAGTTCACATTTATTTTAGTTACCTGAACTAGGTGAAATCTGTGTTTCAGGTACAAGAATGATTGATTTTAGCTCAAACAACTCTAATAATTGAACTTCTATCTTGAAAAGCCCTGTGCTTACCACATACTCCTACATCAGCTTTACTTCGCCTAATCAAGATCGTCAATCTACCGTGGGAGTCCACGCGTTCGTCATTTGATAACATTATTGCCCTACGCGCCACGGCCGCACGGCTGTAAAATAATATAATATTCCTCACATATCCACACGACGCCATGTAGCCCCTAACTAAAGAAAAGGAGAATGAAACCTTCGCTAAGAGTTTTGGGCCAAGATTAAACAGAAATGAGAGTATTATCAATTTATAGCTTCACACTTATTAGTCTCGTACTAAATCTTTTGTTAGTTTTGGCAATCTGAAATCCAAGATAATTTTTTTTTGAAGGAGATGGAAACTTCTAGGCTAAAGCCTGTACATTACTGTACAGAGTAAGGATATGCCCTAAAAATCTTTTCTATCTTTTTCAAGTTCGAATCTTAATAAAATTGAGTAATTTTATTATTATTTTATTAAAAAATAGAAAAGATTTTTAGGGCATATCCTTACTCTGTACAGTAATGTACAGGCTTTAGCCCAAAAGTTTCCATCTCCTTTGTGCCTACTATAAAGTAACAAGTAACGGATAAACATCATCATCATCTCAGCCAATTGACGTCTACTGCTGGACATAGGCCTCCTCGAAATATTGCCACCTTGTGCGGTCCTACGCCTCCCTCATCCATCGGACATAAAAAAAAATATTAATTTAATTATTTTAACATACTTACAATTATACTATTTATTTGTAAATACGTGATTATTATACATAGATAACATCTGGATGTACTAATGAAAACATTAATGTACAAACGAACAAAAGGTTTGCACTGAGTCGCATAAATTGAAACGTCAATAGTAAAGGAATAATTGATTTTAGTTCAAATAGTAATAAATGAGGAAACTGCAGC
Organism: Schrankia costaestrigalis; assembly: GCA_905475405.1. Taxonomy (NCBI): domain Eukaryota; kingdom Metazoa; phylum Arthropoda; class Insecta; order Lepidoptera; family Erebidae; genus Schrankia; species Schrankia costaestrigalis. The sequence goes on along the minus strand of FR997840.1, from coordinate 12,446,741 downwards.
ATGTAGATTCTAAATAGGTCACTGTATCAATTATGTTTATTTTTAGTTTTTTTTTTGTATAATAGGAAACAAACGAGCCAGCAGGTCACCTGATGGTAAGTGATTACCGCTGCCCATGGACACCCGCAACACCAGAGGAGTCACAGATGCGTTGCCGACCTTTAAAAAGGAAGTACGCTCGTTTCTTGAAGCTACCCAAGTCGTAACGGTCCGGAACTCCGGTCCGGTCCGATCCGGTCACTGCATCAAATATATTTATTTTTAGATTACCTACGTTTGCTTATTTCACGTTATCCTTTTAATTTTACAGGAAGGACGAGACAGTCCTCAGTGTAGTAAAGTTCACTCAAGATTTCCACACGTGTTAAAAAGGATACTGTCCCTCGAGAGGACGAGAGAGAGGATACTCTCCCTACCTGACTTATCTCTTAGATTTTTAAGGTTATTATGACATTATTAAATTTTCTATAACAATTATACCTAAGCAATATAACTTCGTGTGGTTACGGAGTAAGAATATGTCATAACCCTATCTCATCCCATGGGTGTCGTAAAAACCGACTAAGGGACTATCTGTGAATATTACCTTTACATAGAAAGAAGGAAAACTTGAAATTAAACCCTATACCAATCCCTCTCTCCAGCGTGGTATTAGTAGACCAAGTATCCCTCCGTCACGGGACTCCTCCATTAATGTCCCACTGCAGGGACGGGCCTCCGCCCGTCCCTGCAGTGGGACATTAATGGGCTGTTATGATGAAGCAATATAAAATTTATTACTTTGACAGATTTATTCAAGTAAAATATTAATATAATCTTTATTGTGTCCCACACAATATCTCATCTCGTCCGACAGGGTATTGTTAACTTTTATACGACAAAGTTATATCTCGCGGAAAAGTGAGGTTAGTGACTCAAACCAATCGCCCTGAACAATATTTATTCTGAACATTTTCTTATATACCGTGTTATTTATGTTACTATCTTACGATCGGCTCCGATAATATTATATAAGGGTTGGTACCTACAGAGCTTCATAGCTGTTAGTTCCTTTGTTCTACATTATGATGCTGTATTAGAGTAACTAATTTTATAATCTTAAGGAAAGAGGCTTTATACCCCAGGGGTTGAAGAAAAAGAGTATGTCAGCAGTAAACGATTGACCGATATGATTACAACAATGGAAAAAATAAACTCATTTTTTAAAGGGTCGGCAACGCGCGTGTAACCACTTACCATCGGACTTTATGCCTGTTTGCCGCCAATGTGGTATAAAGAAATTTTTTTTTTTAAACTTCAAACAGTTTATTAAATAAAATAAATGAATAATAAATCTAAAACAGCCATAATAAAATAAGCAGTTTAAGGATTAACAAGCAACTTTCCACTTTATTTAATAATTCAATAAAAACAAAGATACTTTGAATAGGAATTTTATATAATATTCAAACTAAAACGCCGATACATCCAACAAAAGGGATTCTGTAAACAAGGGTCAACGATTATTTACCGTCAGCAAAAAAACAAGCAAATTATTACACCTATTAAATAAGCTAATATTTTTTCAGGTATTTTATATGCATAACTGCTGCCTATTTATGAGTTATAACTGGCAATCCCTTTCTTCTCCGAATATCGATCGTCCGAAAATCATAATCCCAAACAAGTTTACTATAATCATCACTTTCCATAATGTTTGCGTATACGAAATCGTATATTACCTAATCGTCTTTACCTATAATACTTGTGTGTCATAAATTGGGGTACTATAATTACTAGGTATCCTATTTTTTCTTGCTATAAAGTCACATGTCCTAAAATAAAATATTAGGGCAAAAGTCAGAAACAGTTGGTTAGGTTAGGTTAGTATGGTGACCACAACGCGCACGAGCCGAGCGAGCGAAGCGAGCGTGCCGCGGCAGCGGCCGGCGAGTGCCAGAAACATTTTTTTATGTAAAACTAGACTATAGTATTTATGTTTTTTAAATATTATAGATTGTGACGGTTATAGCAAAAAAAATTAGGTCGTGTTATGTTTAGGGATTTAGGTTTTCGGACAAGTGATATTATAAGACATGAATTTAGGGCTAGCTACCATTCGGACACATGATGATTCGGACACAAAATGTTATGACACCTTAGATTATGGATAAAAAAATTATGAGACAAAATAGAGAACCGTTATAACTACTATAGTATTGTTACTCTTACAGTAGTTTAGTATTACTATTTAACCTAGTAGCATAGTAGTTGTTATATACGAGTATAGCTTAACTTGTATCTTACATGTTCATCGATTGCCAATTAGCTTACAAGTTCAACCACTAGGTCTCCTGTTCTGGCTTTATATCGCTAGTCAGACTAATAGGTATTGGATATCGGAAAATTTAAATAATGGAGATATAAATATAAGCTTGTTTTAATAAAAAACGTTTTTCCATGAAGTACGACAACAGTCGATGAAGCATCAAAACTATTAATCCCGGGAAAAATTACTTTCCTTCAATGGAATACTTTTTTCAATTCAGCTTTTAACAAAAATATATTGCATTTGGTTTCGAATTTAAAGCTATAGGGTAAAAGGATTAATCTTTATTTTGCAGACTGTACACTGAATCGACGTGTCCTAAAAATACACCAACTTTTTTAATAATAAAATGTAAAAAACAAAAAAAAGGTTACGCAAATTATTTATGTGAAATAATACTAAGCTGACGAACAATGTTAAATTAGGTCATTCGACCTATTTTCTGTGGTTCGAGTTTTGTCCTAATTTAAGTTTTCAAGTAGAACGTTGTGCAATATGAGTATGCCTCAATACTTAAATTACGTAAACAAGTTTTCTATTAACGTTTCGTAAACAAATCTTAAATTACAATTTGATTTCGTTCAACCTAGTTCGTGTAAATAACGGAGCCAAGATCGGATTACTTCTGAGTTAGAAGAAGTGTTAGTTATAAATACTGAGCTTACCTAGCTGCTCGTAAAATGTTGCTACAAAGTTTACAAGATTTCAGACCATGTGACACAGGTTAAATGAGAAAAATTGTAATACCGTTTTTCATTCTATTTCTCTCGTTTAATCATAGCGAGAAGAAATTTATATAAATTTATAATATAATTATTTACATAGTAATCATAGAAATACGCCTAAGAAGAAAATTGTAAATGCTATATCGATAATTGGCAATTTTAATGTTTTTTTTGTTAAGCATTAGATTCAACGATATCATAAGCTTTTCACTTTATGGAATTGCGTTCTGTGCATTTTCTCAAAGAACGATACAAGAACAATTTTTGCAATTGAATAAACGAGAACATTATTGATTACGCGACATAAAAAGTACACTCAGTAAACACACTTTTATCATTTATTTCCTAAAAGTACCAATTCATTCTTTGTGTGCGTAAATGTTTGTTGTATTTTTCTAGCTGAAATCGCCTTTATACGAATAAAAAAAGCAAAATAAACTATATTTTTCTAATGTTTTCTAGCACACGCAAACTCAAACATACGAAATAATTTATACCCGATCTTTGGATAAGATTTAGATACATACATAGCGGAAACCACAAAGGCAAAACAAATGAAGCCCAACAAAGATATTGATGACTTAAGCCATTTCTGATATATCAAGCGTAACAAGATAAACATGATATTATGATATATTGAAGTTACTTTACCTCGGAAACTCAAGTTCCAGACCATTAATTCTATTCTGAGGTAACAAAGACTCTATACTTGCTAATGACGCGTCGATAACTACCATATATTTAACGTATTGAAAACACAAGCGTAGGAGTGTAGGAGAAAACACAGTAAGTACCTATCTTACAAAATGCCTTCCTTCCTATACCTATTATTTTGTTTGAAGAATTTGACGACTTAACTACTGCGGTGTTCCACAAGGTTCGATACTTGGTCTGATTCTGTTAAATAGGTTTCGAGTGAGTGCTACGTGGTCCACTATTTGCCAGAACGGTGCAATGCCTTTATTAACTTGACACAATGAAGAGTGCATAATATTGAATTTGACTTTGCGACTAAAGCCTTTCCCTCAACAATGATCAATCAATATTTATTTTTGAGCGTCTTTCATAAGCGTCCTGCAATCTTGATATTCTTTAGATTTTTGTTTTATGCTCAGATTTAACAGTAACATTTATTTTTATACGATCACTCCTAAATACCTCTTTTTTGGTTGATATTTACCGAAAAATAAGCATTCTCAATTGGACATCCCATTACGACACGCTCCAATTCATCCGATATTTATGGGCGTCCAAATACGTCTATCTTTTGGATACCGACAATTAATTAGTGGCAGAGGGCAATCAATATAATAGAAGGATTACCTAGATTAGTTTGTCTATTACAACATATCTCGAATTAACTGTCAGTAGGTATAATTGGGTAACAAGATTCTGTTGGATAGTAGCTATCTACTATGGTTTCGTATATGTATTGTGTAAGTGGAGCCATTAAGGAGCGATTGGGATAGGTTCGACATAGTAGATCCTTGTTCAGTTTGAGAGGGTCAAAATTGTATAGAGAAGATCAATAAATGAACAGGACAGGATCTTGTATAGGCATATGTTACTACTAATTCCAGGCACAATATGGCTGTATTTATTTAATCATCTAACTATAAAATGCTATGAGAGATGAGATTTTCACTAAACAGCTTTAAGTATGTCTGACATAAAACACAGGGTATTATAATAATAATTTCATATTCAAAAATTCGTACAAAGATCTGCATCGGGAAGGAATCAAACCCAACACATCTGCATAACAATCACAACAAGTTTTCTAGTGGTTATAGTTTATGACTTTAACCACTAAAAAACTATAATACAAAAACGCAAAAACTTATATAATGATAGCTTATTAACACTAAACATAGTCTTGTTAACTCTTGACTTGACAATTTAGTAGTTAAATTCTCTAAGTCAGAGCAAAGCCTCGAATTGAACAATTAGGATCGAATCAATATCGGTGTCGTGAATACGTAGAACTTTATCTCTAAAGTTCCTCCTTAGACCACAATTCCGATACGTAGTTAATAGATTAATTAACCGACTACTAAAAGAGAAGAAAATTTTCAATTTAATTGCAATTTTTTTAAGTATTGTCAAAATGCTGTCCTTGCTGTTTTAAACTAATATTATTTATGTTTAACCTAAAAAAAGTTATGTTATTTAGTTTACATCTCACAATGTAATGTTATGCCAGTTAATCATTTTAATTTTGTACTACTCCATCTGACCAGCGTTGCAGTAGCCCTGCAGTTTCACTAATAAGTCAATTTAGAGCTTTTCTGCAATATAATGTGTAGTAGAAAAACGATTATATTCCGGGGAGGCAAGGCATTTAATAAATAAATCCATTGTTTGTTTTATTGTTACACATAAAGATAAAGAAAATTTACGAAGAAAAATAAGGTAATGAAAAGCAATTTTATTCACAAACATTATGTTTGTTTGCGGGTAATTTCACAGGCGATAAAGTTTACATTATGCCAGGTAAATTTGCCATGAATTTTATTCCTTTATCGATATCTATACCTAAACGAGAGGATAACTTATGTCTTTGTTTATGTTTGCTTGTTGTTTAACAAATTCTTTTTAAAATATGAACATACATAACAATGTATAAATTATTTAAAATTAAAAAAATATTTTTTAAGTTGCAAGCGCTGGCTCTTTATCAGTCGTCAGGTGCCGTCCATGTTAAGTCTCATAGCTAAGTAATAACTGTACCCTTTCACAATAAAATTTTAACTCCATAAGCAAAATACTGACTAATTGGACATGGCTATGACCTAGACAGCTGTACTGTGATTTAACGCCAGCATTCCAAAAAACTGCCTTGTTAAAAATATCAACTAACAAAAGTTTTAGCGAGTATGTATGTATTTACAAAAAAAAAAGTATTTAAGTATGTTCATGTGTTGTCAACAACTCAGCTTAGTTTGGGACCAGATGGCGTTGTGTGAAAATGTGAGGAATATTTATTTATTTTTATTTGTTTATTTAATTATGATAAGCCCATAAAATGTGTGTCCGATAGATTGTGGACATTTGTAAAACTCAGAGTCACTGTAGCACGTAACCAATACTGCATAACCACTGCTTAAATCTGATGTTCAACTATTATTACATACACATTTTCACAATATTATATCTTATTAAGTTCTTGTACGTATCATTGTTTTATGCGAAGTACTAGTCTAGACTACGAACAGCCATTAATATAATATTTCTGATAGAAAATTCAATAAGAACTTGTTAATCGAAACCTAAACCACAACATCTGGCCGTGAAATCTATTAAATTTCTTATTTATATTTTTTTTTACAACTGATTTGAAAAGTTTGTGATTAGTTAGGAATACTAAAAGGTTAGTTACCCGTGTTTATAAATTGACATTGACAGACCAGAAGAGACTATAAACGAATCTCGAATTGTCTCGAATCGAGATTGCATTTAAGAGCTAAGCTCACAATTGATTGATTACAAATACATGCTTGCGATTCTGTCTCATGTGCATTCGGGATTACAAAATTTTTATTTGTTTTGTTTTTTTACAACAAAAGGACTTTGAACTTGATAGAAACCGCATACATGGACTTAGAATGAAGACAAAAGATGGTTTTAGTAAAATATTTTTTATCTGTCGAAATAATTTTGCCGGTCTAGCCAGATGCTTCTTCACACTTCGTTTGAAGACACACAGGTAAAATATATTCATTGTTACTTTTTCTTTTTAAAACAATTTATCTCGCAGAACATTCAATATTCCTAATCTGTACAATTTTATCAGTAAATTTACTTTCTGCTTTCTATCCAATCTGCTTAGATACAAGCCATATTTTATAGGGATTTATTACCTGTCATCAGATCCCTAGACCTAAAAAAAAGCATTAGGCACTTTCCTGTAGATAATACGCTCGTTAAAATGTGTTCAACCAAAAACCGATCATAGATACTTTCATACTAAATCATTTTGCATTCCTTCTTGTGGGGACAGTTTTTTTAGGACGTTTTCTGTTTAGTTTTTATACTAATCAACTTTTACAATACTACTACCGCACTTGATCAAGTGACATAAACTATGTAAATCATCATAACAGCCCATTAATGTCCCCAGTGCAGGGACGGGCCTCCTCCCGTGACGGAGGGATTCTTGGCCTACTAATACCATGCTGGTCAGACGGATTGGTATAGGGTATATTTCATGTTTTCGTTCTCTCTATGTAAAGGTAATATTCACAGATAATCCCTTAGTCGGTTTCTACGACATCCATGGGGTGTTGACATATTGTATTCTTACTCCGTCACCACATGGAAGAACTAAGTAAATATTGTTAAACAAATAACTGCATAACAAGTATTGATAAACAATGATTGGCGTTTAAAAGTAATTAAAAACGAGTCACAAACATTTTCCATTTAAGACACGTTTTACAAGCCATACTTCAACTCCGTCTAGTCCCAAACTAATCATCTTAGAGTCGTTTAATAAGTAATAATGTCGTTCAACAGCTCAAGAAATATGAAACACGTACCTCATACAAGGACACATATGGATGCTTTCATAGACGAAAATATTATTCACATTCGTTATTCAAATTCATCTCGAAATACCTTTAATATCAATGGAACGCATTATGAATATCTCGATATATTTGCGTGCGTATATTTAGAGCGAATGTTGAATAGTACATGACAATGATAATGTTAAGCTTACATTTAGTAGGTACATGAAGAAACACATAGCGGTTGGTTACTCTTTGATAGACTTCTCTATGAAAAAAGTTTCCCTCTACTGCTGGAGGACGCCCGTCCCTACCGTAAGACATTAAATAAAAGTCTATCAGGAGAAGAAAGTGACATTCAATGGTCCAACCGAAACTTTACTGTCGTGGTTAAAATAACGAACACTTACTTACTGGAACAAACAAATTACTAAGCAATCAACTATCTTTATAACGTTTTATAATCGTTTATCGAAGAGTGGTTACAACAAGCTTTCGGCTTAAATATAATATTATTATCTTCTCGATCATAACTTTTAATTTAATAACTCCGTTCCATTATTAAGCTTAAATGCAAGACTTAGCATGCTTTATGCTTTCCTTTACTTCTTTGACGTTTTAGCACTGACCGTGGTATCAAGCGGACTCAACCAGTCAGTCAGCTTATGCCGAAACGACAAGCAAAGTAAAGGTAAATAGCATTTTTAATATATTCTCAACAACAAGGAGAATTTATATTCATTTTATGACTAAAATTACATCCATACCAAAGGTAACTAAAAACCATTGTTCGATTTGAATACCGTACCTAGAATTTAATATAAATTCGGCATCAAAATTAATGTTATCTGTCGTGGAGTAAAGGATAATTGTCTGTTTTGAAACGACAATGTTTTCTATTGTATAGACTATACCTTATATTAAAATACAGGATTTTGTAAGATAATATCTGTGTGATGTTATTTTCATACAAATGTTACTGGGTAAGCTTTGAATTAGCGCCCTGGGAGAAACGAGACGCTAAAGCCTACGCGCAATTTAGGTTCAGGTATTTTAAGTGTGTTGTTGTTAATGTTTTATCATAGCTCGAGAAATTGTTAAACAGGGTGTGTATATTAGACCTCGTAATTACATAAACCCCAGTTTATATATTAGCATTTTTTTCAAATGTCTGGGCTTGATAAAGGGTAATTTGCAAGTTCTGTTAACCAATAGACATAATAAGATTGAATGATACAAATAAGGAAACTATTTGATTTATTAAATTGCGTCATTGTGCAAAACAATATTGACAGGTAGAAATAATTTTGTATTGGAATTATTAGTTTTACTTTAAATTCCGTGCGGTGGCTGTACAAATCGCCTCAATAGGTACATTTTACGCTTACTACGAGTAAATTCAACCGATCGGTTATCAAAGCAACTTCAAAGGTAAGAGGCTCATTCACATTCAACAGAAAACTTGCAACGTTGCTTGTTTCATTAACAAATCTATTCGGTAACAGGAAGTATTGAATAATGCATTCCTTAAAGAACGATGAAATCTAATTGGAGGGAAAATTGATAACATTTTTAATCAAAAAATTAGAATATAGAAAAATGGTATTCTACCCTTGTGACTATTATTGGGCTGGTTTCATCTTTAGATTATATTCCTCATAGCCGCATATGGTTGTATAACTCCAAATTCAAGCTGCCTCTACATACTACAGGGAAATTCGAACTGAAGACATAGTGGTGTCAAGGTTTGTGTCAGTTTTTCTTTCTTGACCAATAAATACAAACTTAGATTGTGCCTTTTACGACACCCTAGGTATGACATGATACGGTGACTAATTAATTCGTGTTTATCACGAATTTGTAATATATATATTTATAATCCCATACAAATCCGTATGTAAACCATCTGCTTACAATTTCTTTATTATGATCCTAAAAAAATCCAATAATACGATACTTACAATTCTGACCTCAATATTATTTTTAGAATATTATTGCTAGCAAATAAAAGAATCTACAAAAAAAGGAAACACGATATTATAATAGAACACTTGTACGGATTTAGATACGGACCGGGAATCCAAAAATAAGGCAGGTATTGAGGTCAAAAAATACACAATAATATACCTCTCACACCGGTATAACTTTTTTAGGAACATGAAATCAATCCATCGTTTATTTTTTAGAAGGTTTTTAATAAAAAAGCCTACTACAAAACCAGAACGTTGATACCGTTTATAATACTTAAGCTGTTCCGCAGTTTCGTTAATATGGCAAAACTATAATCTTAACTAAAGTTTAACATTTTTTGTGATAAAAACCAAACTAAAGGACTTTACCCATGTCGATGAAATTTTATAAGGTTCAAGAAATGAGTTTACAGCTAACAAAAATATTTAGAATCGGTTAAAAAAGGTATGGGTCTGCCTCATTGATAGAGGTTAACTTGACCTTATAAGAACACACTGACGGAAAAGGTTGAAACAGTTTTTCTATCAAAAAATTCAATGTTCATTCGTAGCTAACGCCTTTGGATGAGATGGGAAGAAAGCTCTATGTATTTTTAGTTCTAGCATATACACTTTTAGGATGCCACAAACATTTCTCTTTATGAATAGGTACTTTCTAATAGCGACATACATAGTCAAATTGTGACAAAGCTCCTTAAATAAAGATTTTTTAAAAAACTTACTAATGGTCGAATGGAAGCATGAAGGTTTTTTAAGTTTAGGTGTACATAACTTCGGTTTGGACAGCATTGTAATAATAGGCTAAGTGGCTCGTCTTCGCTATGTATTAATAGGCTAAGTGCTAAAGGACTGATATTAAAGACCTTTTCATCATATTATTATTGCCGTCCATGCAGTCAAATTGCTATTCTGTAGCAAAGGTAAACCGAGACAGTTTTATTTGACTGCCATAAGCTCGAAATACGAATTGAAATTGTTTTCGGCGACAGACTGTTGAATTTATACAAATACTGTAAGGTAAACTATTGTTTTGAATATATTTGTACTTGAAAACATGTGAAATAGTAAAAGAGATACTATTCAAAAATAAATGACTGCAGAATGCGGTATGATAACTGAATGGACACAAAGAACAGTTGGTAAGACTCGTACCTCCTTAAAATTCCGTCTAAAAAATATTTGTCGAATGGTTCGTTTTACAATAATACTTTTTAAGTACTAGAGCATAACAGCGTTTAACTATTTGTATTTTGGGAGGTTTAGGATGCAGTTTAGAGACATATTTTGTCCCTCTTCTTAAAACGATTTAGTCCAAGTACGTAATTCCTAAGACAGGGCATTTAGTTGTATAATAGGTCGGGGAAAAAGTCTTTTCGCATAACGTAGGTATAAACTTATTATAAAATTTCTTTGACTGTACTACTTGTGTCTGGCTGGTTTTGGTAACATTAAAAAGGTTACATTATAAAGAAAAGAAAAAAATAAAAAAAGTTGTTTCCCGCTATTTTTCATTTGTTTTTCACTCCGTAAAAATGAGTGAATCTAATGAAGAAATTCGATACATTTTAAAATTTTATTATAAAAAAGGCAAAAATGCAACTCAAGCAGTGAAAAAAATTTGTGATGTTTATGGACCTGATGCAGTGTCAGTAAGAGTTAAAGATGCACCTCGCTCTGGTCGCCCTGTTACGAATAAAATGGACGCCATTTTTGAAAGAGTGGAGCAAGATCGGGATATTAGTAGTTACGACGTAGCTGAAGAACTGGGAATTGACCACAAAACAGTTTTGACCCATTTGAAGAAAGCTGGTTATACAAAAAAAGCTCGATATTTGGGTGCCACACGAGCTCACTCAAAGAAACTTAATGAACCGTGTACTCATTTGCGATTCATTATTGAGACGTAATGAAACCGAGCCGTTTTTGAAGAGATTGATAACTGGCAATGAAAAGTGGATCACGTACGACAAGAACGTGCGAAAAAGGTCGTGGTCGAAAGTTGGCCAGGCTTCACAGACTGTGGCCAAACCTGGCCTAACACGAAATAAGGTGATGCTGTGTGTATGGTGGGATTGAAATGGCATTGTTCATTATGAGCTTTTACCGCCCGGCAAAACCATCGATTCTGATCTTTACTGCCAGCAACTGATGAGATTAAAGGAAGCAGTCGAGAGAAAACGGCCGGAATTGATCAACAGGAAGGGTGTGGTCTTTCATCACGATAACGCTAGACCACACACATCTTTAGCCACTCAGCAAAAATTAAAAGAGTTCGACTGGAAGGTCCTAGTGCATCCACCATATAGCCCTGACCTTGCGCCTTCAGATTTTCACCTGTTTCGGTCTCTTAAGAATTCTTTAGGTTCTGTAAGGTTGACCTCAAGAGAGGACTGCCAAAACTATTTGTCCCGTTTTTTTTTATCAGAAGTCCCAAAGTTTCTACAGTAACGGGATAATGTCTCTGCCCACAAAATGGCAGAAAGTTGTTCAACAAAACGGTACATATATATTGTAAATAAATGTAAATAAACTTGGAAAAAAATGTCTTGACTTTTCATACAAAAATACGAAAAGACTTTTTCCCCAACCTAATATTTAAAGTAATTGAGCATGTAAAGTAATGTTTAATTTGATACCACTTATCAATCTTTCCAATGTTTAGTAGGTACTATGCGCAAAGACTCGTGGCAGTCGTTGCCATATAATGTTATATGACAACGACTGATAGACGATAAATACCTATACGGTAAGTAGCTTAATTATTACGAGCAAAGCTGCATTCTCAAACAGTTGAAGTAAAAATATAAATATTGTAGTTATTAATCAGATTAATCTCCGTGTGGTGATGGAGTAAGAATACAATATGTCACCACCCCATCTCATCCCATGGGTGTCGTAAAAACCGACTAAGGGACTATCCGTGAATATTATCTTTACGAAATAAAAAAGAAGGAAACTATACCAATCCGTCTGGCCAGCGTGGTATTAGTTGGCCACGTATCCCTCCGTCACGGCAGAAGGCCCGTCCTTGCAGTGGGACATTAATGGACTGTTATGATGATGAATCAGGTCGATAACTATGCCTTCCATATACAACTCTATTCGTAATACAGATACAGCCTTATTAACAGTTCTACTAATGTAATATATCTAGTCATGTTAACGTCAGCCTGTCAATCGTGAAACGTTTAAGCTGTAATCTAACAGTGCGATGATGCGAAGCAAATCAAAGCAGTGTGCATGACATAAATATACATAATGAACTACAGATACGAGTATGTCACAAATTATAGGCCTTAAATAGCTGGTCAATCTACATCTTACGCTCATAGACATAATTTATCAGAATGGTTATTCTGATAAATTATGTCTATTCTTCGCATCATTTTATTTTTCATCGCACTGTTATTGCGTTAGTAACCACAAACGCAATTAACATGAAACATTACTGCTACGTAGAGGTTTCGGGTTCGATTTCCCCTCAATGAAAATTTTTGCATGAACATGATTGTTTGCATTGGTCTGGATGTTTTCTATGACAAATTAAATATGATTAAAAATGAAATAATATTGTCTTTTCTAAATGATCAATCCATTGGGCTATATAAGCAAACATTACATAAAAATATGCACATAAAAAACGCTCCATCACCCATAGAACCGTAGATATATTTCTGTCCGTAGAACCCAGCTTTATGGTAAAACAATTTAAAACAATCGACAACAATAATATAACTTGAAGAATTGGAAGAGATCGTTGAATAAAATATTCCACAAAATCTTTAAGAATAAAAACTCGTTCCTCGTTCATGTAATGTAGGTTCAGACATAAAGGTAAAGCGTGAGTGCGTACATTTAACGTGTGTTACTGCTTTATTAGAATAGATTCATTCTAATTGATGGATGGATTTATTTTCCTGACAGATCCTTACGTATACCATAAGTAAGATATAATTATAGTAACGGAAATTAAAGAAAAACTTTCCTATGTCCACTAAGATCCATTGATGGATCTTTTACACTTAAATCACACATTTATGTCCACTTTAATCCATGTTCCGAAAATATTTTAAAAATGGATCTTTTTGCACTAACGAGATAAAATTTTAAGCTTAAGACAGGATTAAACCTGCGTCCTCTGGGTCAAAGGCTGAGATACTTTCGACTCCCGAGCTCTTGTCTCGTTATCCAATTTTTCATAGCTTCAGCGTAGATTCAACAGATACAATTTAGTACAACAAAACCAATAACTTTAAGGTAAACAATTGCAAATGTACGTTGAATAATTAATTCACAAAAAATCTTTAAGAATAAAAGAATAAAATCTCGTTCCTCGTTTACGTAATGTACGTTCAGACATAAAGGTAAAGCGTGAGTGCGTACGTTTAGACGTGTTAATGTTACTGCTTTATTAAACTAGATTCATTCTAATTGATGGATGGATTTATTTTCTTGATAGATCCTTAGGATTCCTTGCGTATACCTTATTATTAACTAACTTATTAAAAACCTTGAGTACTGAATAAAATTTCAAATAAAAACTAATGCAGGCTTTAACCGATAGAAACGTATTGATTTCAATTTGTAATAGCAATACTATTGCCAGAGGTAAAAGTAAAATGAATTTAAGTCCCTGCTACTGAAGGTCTTTGCCAAGGAGAATACTTAAAATAGGTGTAAGCTCTCCCGTCTCTGAATATTTAACTACATTCAATAAATATTAAATAAACCTACGTCGAATTACAAATACAAAAAAGTATTTAATTCAAGCATGTAGAGAACGTAAATCTTTGAAATGTCTGTTGAAAATTGACAGCCTATTTCCACTCCACGAAGCCTGAAACATGATATTGAAAATTTTGAAGAAGAAATAAACGAATACTTTACTTATTTTAGGCCTGTTTCCACCTAAGATTTATTTAAAAAATAAGAGTTAGTTATAGCAGTTTGATAAATCAAAAATAAATAAAAATCTATACAGGCTAAAACATAAACTTCAACGACTTAAGTCGGTAATGTCCAAAAAAATATTACCTCTTTTTGGAAGTAAATTAAAATTGATTTTTATAAGTCATTATTCTATCAGGACAAATAAATGTTATGGTAAAGTAGTAATTCATTTTCATTTAGTCAAAAACCCTAATTTGTACCATTCTATGTCATTTGATATTAAATTAAGATAAACAAAATCTACCAATTTACGTTTACTCCTAATTGGTATAATAATACGTTTACACATGTTTTGAACAATATAAGCGTACCCATCTTTTGTTTTAAATTTTGTACAGGAAGTTATGTTGCTATAGACAAGAAACGTCCATACAAGAAACTGGGAGCAAAAACCGATAATTACTCCTTGGTAAATGATAGATCGTTCCAACGGACTTCAAGTCTCACATCAAGTAGTCTTAAGGCTTTGAAATGGCCAGAGTTCATCGCCCTAATTTAATGTCCTTTTTTTTAGCTATAGGAATTCGAAAGCTTTCAGACTAAATTTAACAGACGACAAATCGAATTTTGACAGAAAGATCTCTTTCATTTTTAAGTAAAAGGGACGTCTGCAATCAACCTTACGCTACCAAATATATATTTTTTAAATATAAAATATATGTTATACACATACATTAGATATATAAAATCGAACGGCTTTATGATAATTTCAATATCGGCATCAGAGACAAAGGCCTCTCGTGGGACCTACCCTTATAAAATACGGACATTATTCAGAGGCTCGCCAACGGAAAATGTTTTACGTACAACATGATCTTGATTTTTTCTACGAATCGGTTTTTGTACAGCTTTAATGGTTCAATAATTTTTACCTTGTACGAACTTAATATACTTTTTTTTATTTTGCTTGTTTGTTAATGATTATAATGAGACTCGAGATGGTGTAAGTGTGATTTAATTTTCGTAAACAGGAAGTTTGTTATACAAATGTAAAACACATTATAAAAATAATTATAAAAAAAAATTACAACAACAATTAAAAAAATTACGCAATAGAAATGTATCGAGAAACCCTGTGTCCCAGCAGGGACTTTTAAAGATATGAAACTTTATCAGGTGTATTGAATAGAATAGAATAAACTTTATTTTAGAATGCCTCAAGAACACATAACATTATTGAAAACATGAGCAAATAGTTAAATACATAGGTAATACAGATAACAAGCTTTTCAAACATGACACATTGATGTAGAGTTTGTTTTGGGTATCCTTTTCTTGCTCTATACTTGTCTAATTTCCACCAATACCATATTACGTAATGCTTTTGCACGCACAATAGATTAGGCCATTATGCCACTAGGCGGGTAAGTGTGGAAATAGATCAAGTAAACTAATGTCATCACAAAGATTTTTGTATAAAAAAAATATTCTACTTACTTAAGTACCTACTACATTTTTCTACGTTTCAAATAAATAAAAGGCATAGAATTAAAAAGATTAATTTATGGCTACATATATCTTTAGCTACATCAATATATTTCATTAAACTTCCGAAACCTATTTACTATGTAAGTAAGAAGGTATTATTTCTACATTAACAACCGCTTGATTTATTATGAAAAGTTTATTTTATTCAGAAGAGAGAGATCGTACAAACTGTCCGGCTAATAAGTGATAGTTAGTTAAGCTACTTAGGAAATATATTACAGAGCACTTTGTCCAGTAATTGTTACTTTTATTCGTTATTTAGGCTAATAAATGAGCGTAACTAGATATGTTAATTTAATCATTAGCTTTAAAGAAATAGAGTACATTTTATGTTAATCAGACTCAAGTGTGTAACATAGGTTATAGTCGCGTTATGCTATTTATTTATTTATTTATTTAAATTAAATTTCACGGCATGACAGAGCCGAGGCGCCAATGCGCCGTGAAACAATGGTTTATTGTACGCGCAGGTACAAACGTGTACTTAAAATAAAAGGAATCAATTCTAAATAAATTAAATTAATACATATTATAAACAGATATTTCAACGATCATCCATCCGCTCACAGAACGTCAAACACTCACGATACACACACGCCCACTCACTCCCCATCAAATCACACTCTGGCGCTGATTCAAGGAGAACATTGAGCATACGCAACACTCGAAGTAATGGTGAGTTTTCGCGCGACACAGTGCGCACCACTGGCACAGCCAGCAGCGGGTGGGTGCGTGGCCGAAGCTCGTATGCAGGCACAGTGGGGACGAACAGTCTCACCAGCAACATCACTAGCTCAGGGCAATCCGACTCTCCACGGAGTGTGCGGCAAGCGTAAGTTAGTAGAGCACAATTACGCCTTACTTCCAGAGAATTGAAACCTAGAGTTCCCAACAAAAATTTCGTTGGATAAAGAAATGGGTAGAAACCGAACATTTTTCTATACAGAAACCTTAAAAAGGACTTCTGTATCTTTTCTAGAAGTAATGCGTAAGTGCACTCATACGGATTCCATACAATGGCAGAAGTTTCAAGCTTACTTCGCACGAGGGCCGTGTAAATCAACTTTATAATCTGGGGATTGTCGAAGTCTCGCATGTTGCGGATGACAAAACCTAACCTACGATAACAGTCTGCTGCAAGAGCTCGCATGTGCTCGTGAAAGGTAAGACGCGCATCAAACAATACCCCAAGATCCTTAACAGACGAAACCCGGTTAATGGGGACTGAACCTAACATATATTGCGCACAAATAGGCTCACGCGAGCGACTGTACGTCATCACACAACATTTAGCCACATTGAATACGAGCTTATTGACGACGCTCCAGTGGTAAACCCGGTCGACGTCACCCTGCAACGACAGGTAGTCGGCCGGCTGTTCAATACCATACACGAGCTTTAAGTCATCAGCATAAAGAAGACATCTAGCAAATCGAAGGACTAAGTCAAGATCGTTTACCATTATACTAAAAAGCAGAGGACCCAATACTGAGCCCTGGCTGACTCCAGAACGGGTGTGATACGGTTCAGAAACAAAGCAGCCATACTGAACAAACTGCTGTCGATCGCGCATATAACTTGCAAAGAGCCGAAGCAACTTAGGTGTGAAACCGATGTTACCCAGCTTTTCTAACAGCACATCATTATCTACGCGATCGAAAGCCTTTTTAAAGTCAAAGTATAGAACATCGACCTGTATTGTATTATCTAGATGTTCCGAAATTAAGTCTACCAACGTTAAGAGATTTGTGTCAACAGACCGCCTACAACGGAATCCATGTTGCGAATCACACAAAAATGGTTTTAGCTGTGGAGAAAGCAGTCTGTGTAAGATGGACTCGAACAACTTAGCTAAAGCCGACAGAATGGCTATTGGTCGATAGTTCTCAACACTGGAGGTATCACTTGTCTTTGGTATTGGCCTCACACGACTTATTTTCCAACGTTGAGGATACTTTCCGGTAGAAAGTATACTGTTTCTCAAGATAATTTGATTATCTAATTATGTTAATTAGGTTATCGATTCATATTTGCTTGGTTATCCTATCTTGGGAATGTATGTAAGTACATCCTTATCATAAAGACTTGAAAGAATACACATTTACAGGTCTCCTGTAAGCGACCTTTGTCCAAAGAGCATCCGAAAAGAGATACTACGGGTATCGAGACTATCAGAATTTTTTATTTGTAAAGGAGATGGAAACTTCTGGGCTAAAGCCTGTACATTACTGTACAGAGTAAGGATATGCCCTAAAAATCTTTTCTATTTTTTAATAAAATAATAATAAAATTACTCAATTTTATTAAGATTCGAAGTTGAAAAAAATAGAAAAGATTTTTAGGGCATATCCTTACTCTGTACAGTAATGTACAGGCTTTAGCCCAGAAGTTTCCATCTCCTTCAAAAAAAAATTATCTTGGATTTCAGATTGCCAAAACTAACAAAAGATTTAGCACGAGACTAATAAGTGTGAAGCTATAAATTGATAATACTCTCATTTCTGTATAATTTTGGCCCAAAACTCTTAGTGAAGGTTTCATTCTCCTTTGTTTGTTTACGAGTAGGTATGTAAGGTTAAGAAAAAAAGCGTGTTAAAAATACTTTATCTAACACAGATTTAAAGAAAATCCATCACTACTAATTTATAGGACGAATTAATTGAGTTTTATTCCCACTTCAGTTGGCCTTCTTTTAGAACAAATAACCGGGATTGCTGATGGCCATTTCAAGACTCTTTTACGTTTTGTTTTTTACTGAATTTTACTTTATTTTTGTGACAAATTTTCGTGTAAATACATTTCTTGTTATAATTTATTTTTTTGTATTTCTTCAAGTGATACTTAAAATGTATTTCACGTCACACTTAGCTCCTGTAATTATTTTTGTCCGTATTCTTCCTAATGAAGCACTTCGTTAATTTTTTTGACATGCCACACATAATAAAGTTTCGGCTCGAGGACCTAAAGTCAAGAAAAGACTTTTCCTTTATTCTACATTTCAAGGTATTTTTAATTTACCAGCTGGAATCGTTTTTTAGCTCCGTGTGGTGACGGAGTAAGAATACAATATGTCACCACCCCATCTCATCAGATGGGTGTCGTAAAAACCGACTAAGGTACTATCCGTGAATATTATCTTTACGAAATAAAAAGAAGGAAAACATGAAATTAAGCCCTATAGGTACCAATCCGTCTGGCCAGCGTGGTATTAGTAGGTCAAGTATCCCTCCGTCACGGGAAGAGGCCCGTCCCTGCAGTGGGACATTAATGGGCTGTTACGATGATGTTTGTTTAGCAAGAGGTCGTCAAGGTTGGTACCACTGTGCCTGCTGAATCTACCTAAAAGCAATAATGAGAAAATGTTACTGTGTTTAGTTGAAAAGTTGCAGTAACTAGTGAAATTGTGGTCTGACCTTTTTCAATTTGTCTTTATGGTGACAAACTAAGAAAACAAAAACGTTTATTTAAAAATTCAAATTTATTTTTGGCCGGATATCGCCTATTTCTGGACTTTAATTCCAAGAACTAAGTATACCTGAACTCCGAACTGATACCTGCATGTCAAGTATCACAAAATAACCTATAACCGCGCAGTAGCGTTACCATACAAACATAAAAAATACAGACGCAATACATAAGGAAGTTATCATATGAAGAAATATAAAAATGATCCAACCATTTCTTCTCCCATGAGTGACGTTCTTTTAACAAAAAATGTAAGTCATTAATTTTATTTCACTTCTTTGACAACTACAAGCTCCTGATTTTATTATCCTTTGGGATCTATTCTACAGATTTTATTGCTTTAACAAACGTAAACGGCAAAATTATTCTAGTTAACACCAACAAATGGTTGTTTAGGCACTAAGGGCGTAATTTATTGTCAAAATTTACTTAAATCCCTACAGTTCGTTTGTCGTTATTAGTGGTTACGTCTCCTATTATTTTCTGCTGTTAGTTTGTGACATATGTATTTTAATTTCTCTTTGGTAATTAGGATGCTCGTTAATTATACTATACTGTATTTCAGATCTTATGGGTACGGTGACGTTTAGTATTTGTCATTACTAGAGATGTAGTAACACTAAAATCGTTTTTAAAAATACCGATTCTATATCTAACCGATATAATTTACAAACAAGAATAAATCGATTATGGGTACAAAATAAGAAACTAATATTTTTTTAAATATTTATTAATTATGCCGAATCAATGCGTGATTCATCTGATGAACAGCTTGATGAATTACTTGATTCGTCACTTACATGACATAATAAGTTAAAATCTACTGAACTGTCTAATCTGATGTCTCTTCCTCTCACAGTCATGAAGTATTAGATTTTTGTTTTTTCCAATCATCGGCAGTTACGTGGTCATAGGTTACAGGCCTCTTTTAATAATGACATCATCAAGATTTTATCGCTATGACGTACGAATCCCGCCAAAAAAAAACTTGCGGCCTATCCTCGTAAAAACTAATATTGAGTTATAAGACAACTGAAATTATTATATTAATTTCTAAGATTATAAAAAAAAAATTATCGATTTAATCAATTTTATAAAAAACCATTCGATTTTAACAATTTTATTGTGTCAATCTCTATTGAAATTCGTTCCGAGTCGCGCATACGGTTTTAAAATTTATATGTTTTTATTTTACATATTAGGGTTGAAGATGGAATATAAAACAAATATTTCATATAATTTAATTGTATATAAACGTCTAAATAATATTTTTAATTTTTTATCAGTTCGGATTCATAAATTGATAGCTTTTATTTTTAAATTCTACAAAAGTAAACTAAGTAACATGAAAAAGATCAAATGTCACCGTACCTTTCCTGTCTGATAAAAACTATAATAACTCATACACGATTACATAAATCTTTTAAAATACGGCAAGCAATTTCAATGCTTACCTATATGAATTAATATAGCCCTGTAGAGAATATATTATATTCTCTGTATGTATGAATAGATCTGATCGCTGTTTTCGGTATCCGCTCTTACCTTCATCTCGTAAATGTAGGTCATAAAAGGAACCGTGCTTTTTCCCTCTGGCTATCCCCATTATTGATATGAAACCCCTGAATGAGGGAATCTTAGCCTACTAATTAAAACTGACCAGGCAAATTGTACAGGGCTATATTAATTTATATCCCTGTGGTGTCGGAGTAAGAACACAATATGTCACAACCCCATCTCATCCCATGGGTGTCGTAGAAACCGACTAAGGGACTATCTCTGAATATTATCTTTACTTAGAAAGAAGGAAAACTTGAAATTAAACCCTATACCAATCCGTCTTGCCAGCGTGGTATTAGTTGGCCCTGTATCCCTCCGTCTCCGTGGGACATTAATGAGCTGTTATGATGATTAATGTTGATATCATATTTTCCCTCTCTTCTTTTAGTCGTAACTTTCCGTTAGTCGACTTTTCCGGCACCCATAGGATGAAAGGAGTGGTGACATTTTGTATTGTACATTCAGCCCTAAAAGTCGCTGAACACAATTTTACAATTGTGTCCTTTAGGGGCTGACTGTACTTTGTATTAGACGAAGTATGAAAGAATATAAGAATAAGTATGACAGAAAATAACTTAAAAACATATAAGAGTTAATACTATTAACTAATAGTAATAAAAATAAGGCAAACGGTACGTGTGGTATTTGCAGAAGTAGGTACATTTCTGAAAAAAGGGTACTTTTCTACGCAATATTCTGTTTCTACTTTATTACTAAATTTTATCAATATTTTTCGATTCTCTGATGTTTCGTTTGACGTATGTTATCAAAGAAAACGTTTTATTTACTTTCATTCATATTTCGATTGCCTACGTATTTTCTTGCAAATCTGCCTATTACTTTTTGGGAAATAAAATTCAAATGAAACTGACGATTTTCGGTTTGATATAAGCTTTTGACTTCTGAGAATCATATATCAAAAACGCTGTAGAAATTGGAAGCTAATTTTGCACGAGCAAAAGGAGTTCATTAACTGGCAATAAGTGGGTTTTAAGACAGGCAATTTTTTGAATTCAGACACAGATTAAAAAAGTTTTTTTTAACTTGGTTTAATACAGAAGTACATTATTCATCATCATCATATCAGCCAATCGACGTCCACTTCTGGACATAGGCCTCCTCCAAATATGGCCACCTTGTGCGGTCCTGTGTCTCCCTTATCCATCGGCCTCCCGCCGTCCTAACCAGGTCGTCGGTCCACCGTGTGAGGGGTCTCCCCACCCTTCTCTTTCCGGTACGCGGTCGCCATTCCAGAAGCTTTCTGCCACAACGGCTGCCGGTTCTCCACGCTATGTGCTCTGCCCATCGCCACTTTAACCGGGCAATTTTGAGTATACATTAATGTAGTACATTATTACTTCTTATCAATCTCGAAATGTCTAATGAGACATTTCTAGATTGATAAGAAGTAAGAATACAATATGGCACCACCCCATCTCATCCCATGGGTGTCGTAAAAACCGACTAAGGGACTATCCGTAAATATTATCTTTACGTAATAAAAAGAAGGAAAACATGAAATTAAACCCTATAGGTACCATTATTAGAGATGACCTGTTTCTAAAATGTTAGGAACAGGTCATCTCCAATAATGGTAAGCTTACTTTGATTAAAAGTACTTAACCACGCTCGTTAAGCCAATTGGTATAAGGTTAAAATTGAATACAAAATTCCCTTACTTAACTTATAAGGCATCTGTGGTATTAGAATGGGTGTCATTTATTTTCGTTATTAGTCATATCATATTTTATTTTGTTTGATCAATTACGTGACTCTTTTTCTATGTATCATTTTCTTCTTTTAATAAATTTCGAACAAGTGTGACTTTTGTTCGACACAATCCGTGTTCGTCAGAACTTACAAAATAAATCTAAATAAAAAATGTATCAAACAGTCTAGACACAATCATCAAACTGAGAATTTAATTCTCCTCACGTCTTCGATAAATATGATATTTTGAATACAAACGGTAAAATGGAGACTAGTTATACGTACGTTCAAAAGCTTTGATGCATCAAATGCAAGGCCTCAAAGCCGCAAATAACGTAAAGGCTTACGGTACTGAAGTATCAAAGCACTCTGTTTTACATTATGTAGGTAACTGCAACGTGTGAATAGTCTAGAAACAAGAGCACCATTAAGAGCTGGATTATTTTTATGTTGCTATGTCCTACCTACCTGCTCTCGTCTTATATGTAAACCCATATAATTAGGGTTAAAGACAGCCCATTAAAATAGCAATTTTATAATTTACTAGCTAACCCGTGCCCACTTCGTTGGACGGCGAAAAAATCGCGTCCCTTTTTTAAACATATTTCATTTCTGCTACACTCCTATTAGTCAAAGCGTGATACTATGTAGCCCATGAGACTCCCCGATAAATGGACTATTCAACACAAAAAGAATTTTTTAAATTGGTTTAGTAGATCCAGAGATTACCCTCTACAACGTTACAAACTCACAAACTTTACCTCTTTAAAATATTAGAATAGATATAGATTATTACACTGATAGAAATAATGTTGTGAGGAATTATAAAAATACAATTTTTAACCCTGCATCTTCGACATAAAAAATGTATCTTCCTTATTTAAGAAAGAATTTTTAAAAACGGTTTATTAGATCTAGAGATTACCCCCTACAATGTCACAAACACACAAACTTTACCTCTTTATAATATTAGTATAGATGTCCTACTACAGACACTGCTTTTCTCCATTACTTAATGAATAGAATCTTGGTCAAGTTCTAACCACGGTAGCGGAATCGAATAGGATTTTAAGTCAATTTTTCTTTTTTGTGTTTTCGTGCATAATAAATTTGCCTTAATCGGCTTTTACTACACCCGTGGGATAAATAAGGGACATGTGTATTTTTATTTACCATGTATCGTGAGAGATTGTCCCATTACTAACCTAAAATATGTTTGTATTACGAATAAGGGTCGTAGCACATATATCAAAACGTAAACGAATCGGCCCCACCGCCCGCCTTTTATTTCCTCAGTGTCCAAAATCCGATTACTTTACGATTCTGATTAGTGTGCGTTGCAATAAGGAGTTTCATACAAATAATACTGAATGGCTCGAGTTGATACGGTGCCGATCCCTGTACCTTTTGATATATGTGCTACGACCCTATAGTGTAATATAAAAATTGAAATGATAAAAAGTGAACAGAACAATAGCATGCAGAACCGGTAGCTGAAGGGACAGAAAGTTTCTAAAATGAATTAGAGGTTGGTTCTGGCAGTAGACTTTTCTTAAGTCTTTTGGCTAATCAGAGCTTGTGAAGTGAATACTAGATTACGGAACATATAAATTACACAGACCATTCTAAACATTCATGTTTAGTTACATAAAGTTTGCAATGATTCGCATCAAACCAGATAGTTACGGTAAGCACTACACTATTAATAGAGGTCGTCTCTACCTAGCTACCTACCTCTACTTTTAGCTGTCCCACTTTCGGTCTTTTTATTGAACCTCCTTAAACATCCTTCCTAATAATGCTGTTCAGAGCAATATTGTGAAATGAAATGAAATGAAATGAAATGAAATATTTATTATTATCAAAACACATGTACAATTTTTACACACTTTAAGAACAACCTCATAGAATTATTATAACATAAGTAAACAAGTTGTGTGTTGTTCCCAAAACCCTTGCTAAGTTGCAACAGCAACTTTTATTAAAGGAGTTGGGCCCGACCCTTGGAGAAAAAAATATTTTATTTTATCTAATAATGCGATTGTTTCGTTGTTTTGTACATAAATTAAGAAACAAAAGTTTGTACAGATGTTTATATTATAAAATCAACTGTTAGGCTTAATTTCCTATTTGTGACAAATGTGTGAAAGAATGTGTGAATATGTGTCTGTGTTTGTGTGTGTATGAGTGAGTTTGCGTGTGTGTGTGGATGAGTGAGTTTGTGTGTGTGTGTGTGTGTGGATGAGTGAGTTTGTTTGTGTGTGTGTGGATGAGTGAGTTTGTGTATGTATTTGCGTGTGTTTGTGTGTGTACACTATGTGAGGTTATGTTATACCGTTTGTAAAAGTTTTTCTGTGTCATTGTAGTCGATAGTCAATAACCATGTTTTTAATTTAAGTTTTACCGCTGAATACGAAAGTGAGTAAATACTTAAAGTTTTATTTAATTTATTGTAAAGATGCGGTCCTTGGAAACAAGGTAGTCTTCTTGGTTGGCATGCTTTGTCTTTGCGTCTTTTGGTAAGTATTTGAAAGGGTGTTATTTGATGTTGATGGAGTACTACATTTAGTATAAACAATTGTCTGACCGTTAGTACTACACAATTTTGATACAAAACAGTTGTAGGGAAAAGAATGGGACGAAATGTGGCGACTTTCAGAACTGCTCTTTGTGCACGTTCAAGTTTTAGCATGGCAGTTTTGGGTGCTCCTCCCCAAACTGGAATGCAATAGCTAAGTAGCGATTGACAGAGTGCAAAGTAGGTGGTTCTGATAATTTGAGAATCTGCCACATGACGAAGATGCTTGAAAACAAATATCAACCTCCTGATTCTTTTTGACAGCAGCTCAACGTGTGGTGTAAAGCTCAATCTATTATCAAGAGTCACACCGAGATATTTTATCATATTAACTCGTTCCAGCCTAGGGCAGGTGCAAGGTGTGGTTCCTGGTAGATGACAAGAATTGTGAATACAAACATTGTCTAACATAAATATTATGTTTGTCAATAAGCAGGTACCATATTTATGCCGAAGTTAACCCACGTCACCTTTCTTAGTAAGCCAAACTCATACTCGTATTACTAGGTGTACATGAAAAAATAACTCATCTAATAAAATTGTTCATCGTGTAAGGTAAAATATTACAGTGGTGGTTTGACTTAGTATTTATCATGTGTGTTTGTGACGTTGTAGGGGGTAATCTCTAGATCTAATAAACCGATTTTAAAAATCCTTTCTGTGTTGAATAGTCCATTTATCGGCGAGTGTCATAAGCTATATAGTATCACGCTATGACTAATAGGAGTGGAGCAGTAATAAAATATGTTTAAAAAAGGGAAGCGTTTTTTTCCCCGCCCTACGAAGTGGGCACGGGTCAGCTAGTACAATTATAAATGTTGTATTATTTAAGTTCGGATAAACTCTTTTAACTGCTAAATACTTCCTTGTTGAGTGAGTGTCGATTTGTTTAAATTAGAGCTTCGTTGTTTACTTTTCTTAATATTAGAGAAAGGAAGGTTGGATTTCCTTTTAATTCTTAACCTGCTTATATTATAAATTAATAACAAAAAGATATCACTTGGGGACCAGGAAAAAAGCTCGTAGCTTGAATTAGTACCACATAAAAATATATTAAAAGGAATAGTTGGAAAACTGCATTGCATGCTAAAATGCAAATAGGTAACGAATTTTTTAAATCTTTATTTCATTAAGTGAGTAGTTCTAAGACGCAATTTCTGCCTATCCCATCATATCCTTAATATTTTGTGTTTACTAATTAATATTTAAAAAATGCTGAGTATGACGATATTATTAAATGCCCCATGAGCTGTCTTTGTGACAGTACACCCTCTGCAGGGCAAAGGAAACTTCTTTTAGTTTACAAAAACTAAGATTTTCTGTATAAAGACAGTCGATAAACGCAAGTTGACCCCTAGTTCAACTAAAACTACGTTGATTCAAAAGGAAATCGTTGAACCTAAATAATCCGTGCGTTCCTTGACGTATACTTTCGAATCCAATTGCTTTATTCCGTCTGTATTTTTCAAACGAACATTTTGGCAGCTTGATTTGAATATAAATCTTAGTACTCAAAATATTTCGATAATACTTTCATCTGGTACTTTAAAATACACGTTTTTGAGATCTTTAGTCATAAGAGATTTTTTTTCAGCCATCTAACGAATCTGAACTTATTACTAACTTTAACAAATTTTTATTAACAGGATGAACTTGACTTCACCTAATACAATACTACCTATACAATACGTACCTAAATCAAAAAATGGTAAATGTGTCATAAACAAAATACTTAAAAAGTCTAATAATGACTTTTGTAAACGATCATATTTCTAATTTACAAGAGGATTAGTAAGGGTTTTTGTTGTTTGTCCGGCTATGTGCTCTCCACACCTACCCACCGAGGCCAAATAGACGAGTAGACAGCCCATTCACGATTTCCCACGTAAAAAAGACGGTTGCTCGTTTGCCTCCTTTGAGTAAAAATAAGCGTAACTAAACCAATAGAAATACGAGTATACTCGACTACAAACCAAGTAAAATATATGTGAAAAATGGATTCAATTTCGCTATTGTACAAGACAAGCCGGATGATGTATTACCGTTGCTGCGTCTAACAGAATTCTTTATTATTGAGGTCACCATGTTTTCATGTCTAAACTTTCTGATCAGAATCTAAAAAGTTCTGCTTAAGTTTGTATAAAGTTTGGGTCCGAATTTCGTGGTCAAAACATAGTAAACTTATAACGCGTACAGTTTTCTTTCTTATCATGTAAAAGTTTTGCAAATGTCTCTGGTATCCTTATAACCTAAAAAACTAAAGAATGATTTAAGATGTGGACCAAAAACTGTATTGAGTTTTACAAACTGTTGAGACGGTTGAGACAAAATCTTACAAGGAAAATATTAAACTAGTCTACCACTATGTCGGTACTGAATTATTTAGTGACGAAATCTTGTTGCTTGTGCCTGAGCAGAATATCATGTTGTATCAAGATAAAAAAAGAAATATCATTTATTATGTAAACATAAACACACCATATTTACATACCATATAATTTTTTTTTTCATTTTTTTTCATTTTACGTACATACATAAACTCACGCCTTATCCCGTCCGGGGTAGGCAGAGACGACGAGAACGCCACTTGTCACGATCCTGACAAACAGATTGGGCCTCGTCCACATTCATTAAGCGAGTCATACATGCGCGTCGGTTACGAGTGCTCTTTATTTGGCCCTTCTCCAACATGCAACCTATGTGGTCAACATATTATGTAATGATGCTACATTGTGTAATCTAAACATAATGCTGAGCCAAACGTTACACTTACAAATGACAGCTTTTTAATACCAGTAGGAAAAAATAGTACTGTCTTCCTGATAAAATAGTGAGTTCTTCAATGTCAATGACGGCACCTTATTCCACGCAAATGATGTTGAACTTCTCTTATCAGATCCCTTAGTGCTCCTATTTATACAATGTCAGAATTCTGCAAGGTTCCGGTTCCGGCTATTGTGGCGTAAATAAAACCACACCTCAGCACTTGTTATATTCTAAAGATAAACAGGAATTTTGCAAAAGTAGCAAGACCTAAGCAAAAGATAGATGTAACCGCAATACATAATAGTTAATTGTAACTTATTACTGTTATAAATATATGTACTACCTAATACAAATAAAATAATTTTCATTTTCTTATTACTTAAACAATGATATTACGGGCTGTTCATCATTATACATAATAGGGAAATACCGAGCAACCATTCCTCAGCTCAGAATCCAATTTTCGTATCTATTATTTTCGTTGCTGTCGTACACAGATCTATTTGATCACGGATATTTGACAGGGACAAACAATACGACGAACTCTATTGATTTCTCATAAGAACTTGGTAATACATTCTGATCTGAATGTTTATAGGCGAACCAGCTGCAGCTACGGAAATATGTCACAAAATAAAATATGCGGAAGCTTGTGCTTTCAAAGTAATATATATGTATAAACAGTGCAAATACGGTCCAGGAATAAGGGTATGGGTTTGTATCATCATTTTGCCGGTATTAATAAATAGGTCTGACGGACCAGATGTCACAACATTTCTATGGAAAAGAGAGGACACATAATGCACAGAGCACTATACCCAATGGAGCACATATGTGTTGAACAACAATTTGTTTTCTAATACGAATACTATTTTCTTTATAAAATGATAAATAAAGAAAATAAATTCTAGTAGTACATTGCAATACAACCTTTTACAATATATCAAAAATAATATTTATTGTAGTGTGGGAGACTGTTCTATTGGTCGTAAATAAAAACGATTCAAATGATAACTACAAAATTCAAATCAGCTTACAAAACGTGATCTTGTTATGGTTACGTGTTTTATGTTTTTTAAAAAGATTTTTTTTTTTCACTTTGAAGGAATGAAAAATTTATTTCTAAGTAAGTATGTTACAAAAAATAACAAATACCCTGGCTAGAACTATTGAGTTTGGTACCTTACCTTACCTTGATCAGAAAAGGTGATCCATTATCCCTAGTTATTGTCGCCTTAAAAGCCCTCAAGTCCCTTGGGAACAGAACAACTTCATACCTACAGTCAAATTTTTATGATATACTAGCGGCCTGTCCCGGCTTCGCAAGGACATTATTTTTCCGCTTTTCTGTTGAACATTTTCCTGAATTTTCTTTGCTATAAACCTAACGGAGCCCGAGACCTTTCCATCGAATGCAAAACCGTGGAAATCGGTTCGTGCGTTCTGGAGTTATAGCGTCAGGAAGGAAAACCCGACTTATTTTTATATAGTAGATTTACCTGTAAGAAATAAAATAAAAATACTTTTCCGGCGTGCAAAATATTATGTAGCAGCATACTATACTTACTACTCTTACTTTAAACTTACCTTACTTGATATCCTTGCAACACTATAGCACTTTCTTCTTCATTAACCACTTTACTTGCACAATTAAATTCAAAGTTCGAACACAAAACAGTACTAAAAACAACTCCCAAGCTAGGGATAGGGTCCAATGCCGCAGGGACTTTAACAGACATGAAATAAACGAACGTAATGTACAATTATAATCAATACAATATTTTGTGGAGCACACAAATAGTTAATATATGTCACAGTTCAGTTCATTTATGTTCTCAATGTTATGCTACAAAATAACAGCTTACATGGTATACAAAACCGCGACCTCACACAACATACACAACTGTCTTACTACGGAGGCATTCTAGCACTCTTTCTGCAGCACAACTCAACAAAAACTACTAACTACAATATCACATGTATAATAGTTAATTACAATCAACATACATAGCGTATAGTGTCGATACACTCTTGCACTGAAAGTGCAAAATGTTGTTCAACGTTATCTAACTTTCAACTTCAACAGTTGTTATTTATCATTATCGTGCGCAATGAGCTTGAATACATTATTTACACGTTTTCTATTATTATCTATATCAATATTATTGATATGCAGATTATTGGATTTCTAATCGGATTACAATCGCACTTTTTTTTACGAACCATCTGTTGTAAACTGTACGGAATTATACCTCATAAGGATCTTAGTGAAACGTTACCTCGCAAAGAGCTTTAAAAAATGGCGCCGGACAATTGGTTAGCTCGCGAAGAAAACTAAAACACCTTGAGACTCACAATACTACTTATAAAGAAGAAGAAAATTAAGGAGATAAGAAATAACTTGCTGAGATTGGGATCGAATACCTTGCTTTGCAATTACACAGTACAAATAGGCTGAACTTAAACACAGGTCTTGCCGTAAATATCAACTGTAAAATATTTTTAATATACATAATGCAGTTTTAAACGTTAAATTCTAATCACACTTGGATCGAATTAACTTAATGACCCCGTGGTAAAGTGAACTGAAATAACAATTCTTGTCATTTAGAAATTCCTTTTCAGAAATAAATGCAAATTTTATTTGACCAAGCAAGGCGTATCCATTCCTTGTATCAAAAAAGTATATTAATTCTTTAAGAACATACGCGTGTACTTAGAAGCACACAGAAGACCTCATATTAATATACATAAAGTTTTTGCCAAGAAGTCACACATATTCATTTTTAACACGGGCAATCTTTTAAAAGGTCCTATAAATTATTCATTGTCTGTGACTTAGGTTTCACCTTTTTACATAAAAGCTGACGAACCAAATACGAATGTCTTTTGTATTTGTGTTCATTTGTCAATGTTTGTTTTCTTTATTGCAATAATCTTATTTAAAGTCTCGGTAGGGCGACGATCTCTATTTGCGCCTGACGTGCAAAAGGTTGCGTATTCAACCCCCAAGTAGGGCAATTTGTTTACGCCATCTTCAAGAAAATAATTTCTTAAGCATGGAAGTGTTTTTTTTTTCAATTTAATTTCCACTACTCCCTAAATTACATTTGATTTTATTGAAAAGCAACGAATAAACGTAGTAAATAGATAAATAAAAATACATGTAACATGAATATAAAGTTTTTGTACTTAATATGTTTTTAAACAAAATAAATAAAAATAACTTTTGAAATAAAATACTTAGTATGAAACTTAATTAAAAACAGATGATATATTACCTTATTCTGGGCTTGACGGCAATCTCCTCTCTAATGAAACTACAGACCATTTCGCAGGTAGCTATTTTAGGGATCAAAGGTCCGACTTCATATAAGACACCCACGATCTTTTCCCAATCTAGTAAACCGATCGCGACCTAATGAAATGTTCTTTGTAACTATGTAATCAGACATATGTATAAGAAAAATATATGTAGAGATCTATAGATATGTCACAAACTTGTAACTAGATTTAACTGCAACTTAATACTGTTTGTTTTACTAACATTTTTTTCTAATACGCAAAAAGTATTAACTTATACACACATAGATACATACTACACACACGCAAAATAAAGAAGCCAATTCTCAAGTTTTAATAAAATAATATTTCCACGTCTAACCAATAACTTTGACCATTTAAACAACTTAAATATGCAAAGATACTTAGTATTCATAAATGTTAGTATTACATTGTTATCTAGATATCTCCAAAACGGTCCTGTAATGGACAGAATTTCTCTCATCATGAATTAGTAAACAACATTCATAGAACAACTAGTTACTAATCAAGTCACTCTTGTGTGTCGTAGGGAAATGAGGATACTAGGGATTTTACGAAATGCCTGGGAATATCAATCAAGATGTCAAACATTCTTGTTTATTACGTCTCGTTAAAAGAATTTAATAATATTAGTTGAGTATTAGTTAGTAGGTTATTTTGAGGTACCAAGTCGGAAAACCTCCTTTGACTTTGTTCGCTTCTTTGCGTTCCGTTGAAATTAGATACCTTGGCATCAACAATATCTCTGTTTGTTTACAGAAAATATTTAACATCTTCCTTGCATTCTTAACATTTCTTGCAATTTCACGAAATCCCTAATATCTGACTTTCACAGTGACAAGGGGGGACTTATACAGGGCCTCCGGGTACGATAGGTATAATTGAGTAGTTCGTCAATAAGGAACTTTGTAACTAGACGTTTGATGTCCCGATCTACTTCTCGAGTTGATTCGTTAGTTCCGTTAAATTAGATTCGAGAAAAGCTAAAAGCAATACATTCGATTTTTCATTCGGATACATAAAATCCATCAATTCTTATTTATTTGTGACCACCTGATACGATTCTTGTCTTGATTGATTCATTACTGGGTACATCTATCAATCACATAGCAAATGGTTCGTTAACTTTCTATCCTTTATGTATTAAATACGCTTTCGTTTTCAGAAAATGTACAGGAATCTTACTAAAAGTTTTTGGAGCTGGACATGTAACTTTATTTATGGCCACAATGTAAAAAGAGACGAAACTGATTTCAGTTGCTGAGATAAATAGAAAATCACTCAATCGTAAACATTTGGACTGGACTATTTGTTTAGCGAATCCTGTTTCCTTATAAACCTAGTACCTTTCTAAGAAGCGATTGCGATCTACAGCTGTCACCATAAGATACTTTCGAAGAGACCTGAACATTTAGTTGATGTCACCCAATAAGTCAGTACGAGTCCTGGCCAAATATTAAGATCAGCTTTTTTATTTTTTACAGTTATGATTAACGCGCAAATGTAACAGTTTGATGAATTTATCTAACATATAAATAAAAAATTACACTTCTACACTTGCATCACTATACTAACTACTAAAACAAATGAGTAGTTCCCGAAAATACAAAAAATATGTTAAAATTTTCTTTAAAGAATTTGTTTTAGGTCTCAGAAATATCATTTCTTCAATTCAACTGTAAAAGGTCAACCTGTTAACAAATTTTCTCATTTTTTACACTACTTATATTTACATTAACAAAGTCCATAGATCTCTTAATTTTTAATCAGCTTATCAGACTTTTTACATTTTTTAACCCTTAATAAAAAAAAATCTTATTAAAAAAAGTTAAACTCATTCCAAGCAGTCAAGACTGCGATCCATCTATTAACAAAATAAACGAGCTTGCAGTCGTTAATTAAAAGTGGGATTTGTGGCAAAGTGATTGATGAAGCTATGACAGTTTATCTCTGAAAACTATGTTATTTAGTATTCAAGTAACAATCTCCAAAATGGAGTCCATTAATTTGATAAGGATCCATCTATTCAATCCGTCCTGTCGCACTGTTGAAGATGTGATTTAATGGACCATGTCCTTTAAGTTTGTGTGACGTACCTTATTACCTCTCTTGATTAATGATAGTGTTTGAATACCATATTTTATTAGTTTTCACTTTTATTAAATTTTAATGTTCTATCATGATTTTTTTTTTATTCATTATAAATAGTGCTCAAGTCCAATCTGTAAAAAGTGCGTCATGTTCGTGATGCTTGTAGAATCTTATATTATTAATATTAAAGTATGTTATTAACTTTAAAATTAAAAACACAAAAGTAACATGAAAACCAAAAACAGTTAATCATCTTGAAAACACATTGTTAAACCTTTCTTTAGTTTTTTTATAATAGAAACTTATTTTTTTAATACAAATGCTCATTAGCGTTGCACAGCAAAGTATAAACAGAGATTAATCTTAATCATATTACTAGATTAATTAAAAAGCTTGCAAGTCAAAACTTGTAAGTTGATGTTAAAAAGAAAATAATTAAAAAACAAAGCACGCCGACACTATTTAAACTCGTTAACCTCAGCCAACACTTTATTATAATGTTTAAAAACCATTTTTATTTTTTAATTAGCAATTTATCGTGACACGAAATAAAATAAATAATGAACTAATGGACCCATTTCGTACAGGTAATTGTAATCTGAAAGAGCGGGTTCACCTAACAAGCAATTATATAGCTTAAAAGATGTTTCCCATTTAAAAATTGCAACATAGGTATAGAGACTGAAATAAAGCATTTATTATTATTATTGATTTACCTTTTTTGTACTGAGCTAGCTAAAAGTGTGAAAATACCAAAAAGTATGCAAATTTGAGGGCTATCTATAACGGCTTAATACTTTCAATATTTGTTTGGGAATTTTCGGCAAATTTGTGGTCACATAAAACTCGTGATTGTGAATACGTTCGCATTTAAAAATACTGTTAACTATAGTTTTATTCATGTAAAATAAAATGCTATAAAAGCATTTTATTCTCCTTCTCATGGCAGGAATCATTGCAAGTCAGGCATTCCATTCTCACCCTAAGTACCTATAGGAAAAGACAAAGTCTCATCCAAAGTCTCATCGAATTTCACCCGAGAAGATTTTGACATATGGCTTTTCTGATTGTTTAAGTTTCATACTTATACTGCGGTCTACTTCTAGTGTCTTCAACATAATAATAATTTTACTTTTTATGACTAGTTGATTTTACAAATGGGAGTTTGGCAAAGTTATTTATAATACTTCCAGGCCAAAACCATAGCATGTCGTACAATCCCTCTCTCATGATAAAGGCCCATTGATATGCAACAACAGAGGCAAACCTTGTCTATTACGTTAAGTTTTCCTTGTCTTTACGTACATATAAAATGTACGAAACTTCCTATAATAGATTTAAAACTATGGCCTACAAATATATATTTAT
Organism: Schrankia costaestrigalis; assembly: GCA_905475405.1. NCBI lineage: Eukaryota > Metazoa > Arthropoda > Insecta > Lepidoptera > Erebidae > Schrankia > Schrankia costaestrigalis. The sequence goes on along the minus strand of FR997840.1, from coordinate 12,411,930 downwards.
ATGATTTTTTTTTTTATATGATGGGAGGCAAACGAGCCAGCAGGTCACCTGATGGTAAGTGATCACCGCCGCCCATGGACACCCGCAACACCAGAGGAATCACAGGTGCGTTGCCGATCTTTTAAAAGGGAAGTAAAGGGAGGGGGAATGGGCTACCGGACTCTCACTCACCGGACGAAACACAGCAGTGACAAGCACTAATATTTTACGCCGATTTTCTGTGAGAGGGTGGTATTTCACCGGACGAGCCTGCCAATGCGTGCCGCAGCCAAAGACTGACGACATGGCTCTACCAATCGAAAATTTGTGCCTGAATGCTATCTACAAAATGTAAATTTAAAGTGAGATAAAATTTATACAATAACTCACTGTAGCAAATAAGTGTAGATTCTAAAGCACGTACAATTTAAATTTATAAAGTGATGCGGAACAACTAGGAGTACGTTTGTTTGGTTACATAGCTCGTAAATCTTCAAGCTGTGACGTTTGCAATGTGTAAGTGTTAGACAATGTGAGAGTCAGTTATAACTACAGCACGAACAACGTTCCATTATTGTAAAAGTTTAGTGATGAGAGCAATACTAGGTGTTTTTAAAATAGGTATGGCAATTTCCTCTTAGAATTTGTCATTAATTTCAAAAATATTCAAAATATAGTGTTGATAGTTTGTCAGATATCCATGTATAAAATGTGTTGTTAATTAAGTAGGCAAAATTGGGGTGTGCTATGATTAATACAAATGTGTATCATTTATAATGTGTGAATACGGTATCTACCTATGTACTAACTGTAAAATTAAATAAGATAAGTTTAATGCATTAATTCACCCGTACAAATAAGTGTAAATTCTAAAGCCCGTAGAAATTGTATTTATAAAGTGATGCGAAACAACTAGGAGTACGTTTGTTGGGTTACATAGCTCGTAAATCTTCAAGCTGTGACGTTTGCAATGTGTAAGTGTTAGGTAATGGGAAAGTCGGTTATATAACTACAGCACGAATGTGGGTATTGCATTATTGTGAAAGTTTATAGTGGTAAGAGACATACTGGGTAGTTACTACTATTCATGTTTTAAAAAAAAGTCTTATACCACTTCTATAATTACTACTATAGATACTACAAGATGATTACGCGTTAGGAGCATTTTGAATTAACTGAAATAACCACATATATTTAGTGGTATATTTCAAGATAACCTTAAGATTTTTATAAATACCTAAACCTATAATGATTAATCAGCGATTTCAAATAAATCGAAATAAAATAATCGATATCAAAAAGATTTTGATTGCTAGACATATTAGGTAAGTATATTTTTTTCGTTAGCATTCCATTTATGCCGATGGGTTTCATTGACATGAATATTTAGAGCCTATACATACAGTCCTACTGCAGGACTAAATCCTTGCTAAAGACTTCTAAATAAAGTTTCCACAAACACAAAGTAAATCTGTACATCGAAGTAGCTCATAGTAACAGTACCTCAGTAAGTTAGTTATTCACCGCACGTACAATTATAGTACACCTTGCTCCTAACATAAGATTAAGCCTGGTCTCGTTACACACATCTGCGTCCTCTGTGTGACTTCCTTCAGAATTAGACCGTTATCAGTTTATCTAGATGTAGGTATATTTGCTATGTATAGTGTCCATGTGGTGACGGAGTTAGAATACAATATGTCACCACCCCATTTCATCCCATGGTTACCGTAAAAACCGACTAAATGACTATCGGTGAATATAACCTTTAGCTAGCAAGAAAGAAAACTTGAAAATAAACCCTATACCAATCCGTCTGGCCAGCGTTGTATTAGTAGGCCAAGTATCCCTCCGTCACGATAGGAGGCCCGTCCCTGCAGTGGGACATTAATGGGCTGTTATGATGATGATATTTGTTTTTTTTTTGCACTTTCTGTGGTTTTAGTCTTTTCGAATCTCTAACATTGTCATGGGTGGCGTGCACGCTTTAAAAAAAATAAAAAAGAGGTAGTCCGCATTTTATATTCGCTGCCAGTTACGTTTTAAAATCGATGTAGAGTTTTTTTTGTCATTCAACATTTTACCGCTTTCTATTTTTTCGATCCACTAATTGTTGCCCTAAGCCTGAATATTCTATGTGGCGTTTAAATGGTGTAAAACATCACAGCTTTATACAGAGTTTTTAAGACATTAAAAAAATATTATTTTAATTTTATTAAAGTTACTTTCCTAAATTACTAAGATCAGACATATTTATTATCATACACATAGAGATTTGAATTGACCGGGAATCGAACCCTTACTTACCAACCATAAACCATTACGCCACATCGTCAATTAGGAATTCATTTGATTAGTATGTATATTAGACACTCCATTAGCCATCAATTCGATGCTAAATAGGTCTCGTAGGAGTGCTACAGATATCGTAGCATGTTGCTACGCGGATGCTACGAAAGAATTGCGTACAGTTTGCTGAAAGGCTGTTTTCTAACTCGAATTTGGTTATTTATTACTGTGGAGTAGTGAAATTTTGAGTTTTTGACAAGTTTACGTCGGTCAGCGAAATAGTACAGAATTCAAATGATAGTAGGTCATTTTACCGCTACCCCGCGTACCTAGAATAAAAAGTTTTTGACTGGTTGGTACAGATACGATTCATTTCCCGCTGCCTGCTGACATACATTTTACCGAAGATATGCTGAATTTTAGTTTATTTTATTAATTTTCGATTTAAGTGGTTGTTTCTTGACCAATTTAAAACAAACTGTTAACAATGAAAGAAATGAATTTAAAAAAACCAATAGCAAACAAAGCAAGCATAATATTTCATCCAACGGTTTCTTAACGCAGTTTATCCATCGTTTATAAAATAATCAACTTTCTTCACAAACGAAATCACACTTCAATATATTTATGCTAAATCTTATAAAGACTTTTTAGGTAAATTATACAAAAACAGAATTATAATACAACTATCCTTCATACTTATCTCTTTGTCCCACCGAAGCTTAAATAATAGGACATCAATATTAGCCATATAAAGTTTCAAGAGGGTCGAATTTTGCAGCCATAAGGTAACTAATGTAATATTAGACAGGGTAAAAAAGGTCCGCTTCGAATGACCTTCGCACATTTTTTTTAGTATAACCTCTTTTTTATAAGGTACCTACACATTTTTATTCCATTAGAGCTGATAAAGCTATATAGAGGTTTGTTATCGGGCATTTCAACAGTGAATAAAAATTAAGGCTTTTTAGACTCTATTTGTTAATATTTTGTTACCTGTTACCTGAAACACAGGTAGGTATTAACCTAGGTCAGACAGGTTGCTGATTCAAATGAATACATTCGAGCAATTTGTGCTGACTTAGTAATATAATAATTAAATATATAATATTTTTGTAATAGATAACAGTAAGTAATTAGAGAAATAATTATTATACTAACTATGTCGGCATTATTTATAAAAATGTAATAATGTTTTTTTGAATAAATTATTTTATTTTTTATAGGTATTCTGTAAATACAAATAAATAAATTTTATAGTAGAGCTATAAAATTTATTTATTTGTATTTACAGAATACTTTTACATGAAGGTCAAGTTTGTTTGTTTGTCCTTAAAAGGATTGAATTTATTTATTTTACTTGTAGTAACTATAGATTAAAAGTTGCTAATTTAACTATTTTCAAAGGCTTAACGTCACGTGGCCTGAGTCGTGTTCAGTAGCAGGTACTGATTTGCGTTACTGTAGGTAGATTAAATACTTCTGGAAAGAAGAAGAAGAGTGCGATGTGTTCAATTTAAGAAGTAAGCCAATAGAGCGTGGTAGCTAGACAGGTAAGCTTTCTTCAGGCACTCATAATTTATACTTTGTAACGTAAGTTGTAACGTAACCTCGGTGGCGCGCCGGTAGAGCCAGCGGCTGCCGCGCATGAGGTTGTGGGTTCGATCCCCACGCAGGACAATAATTTGTGAGATCCACAAATTATTGTCCTGAGTCTGGGTGTTCTATGTGTCCGTTAATTGATGTTTGTAAAAGTCCCCGCGACACAGGGCATGATCCCTAGTGCGGGAGTTGTCTTTTTTAAGATTAATAATAGGTATGACTTTGGTATGTTTTCGGTCATGGTCAAAGATAGATAAATTTCTTGGAATGATGTAACTTTGGCCAAATTAAATACGTAAATGAATAAATATTTGATATCTTTAACATCAAAACTATTTACGATTTTTAAGATATCACGACACGCATTTAAAGTTCAAAATATGATTTAAATAAATGTAAAGGACAATAATATATTAGTTTCCAAGAGCTTTAACGTTCACCAGACCGTTAAATTTCGAATACCGAATCCATGTATTCGTCTGGAATATTTAGATTCAGAATTTGCTTTAAACATCTGTTATTGGTTCGTTCATACCTACAAATATTTTTAAATCGTTTCTATGCACAAGCTTTAGTAGTATTATTTATTGGATTCAATCGTTAAAGAAAACATAGAGATTAAATATATTTGTTATTTTAGATCTTCTACAACAAGAGTAAGTACTTAAGTATTAGTTTGTGGGATTTGTGTGAGAGGTTCGAGTCCCACGCAGAATATTTGTTTGTTTGAGATAAAAAATGTAGCAGTCTCGTTATCTGTAAGAAAGCTTCCCTGATATAGACGACATTTACCTATCCACCACAAAAACCGAGATCTCCTTCAAGCTGCGTACATTCCTGTGTATTCGTCACCAGTCGACGGCTCTTGACTCCTTTCTAAAGACTTAGGTAATAACCCCTAAAATCTTATAGGGCGCATTAGCAAATCCAATAAATAAACCAAATAACGCTTCTTACTGTTATCGTTTTTAGTCGTTTCCTTTACACTTTCTAAACTAGGCAAGCACAGCAAACTCTATACTTAGACAGACTAACGCTATCTATTAAAAAATAAACAGATCTTAGCAAAGAAGTTAGCACACGTAAACAGACACGTAGTTAAGAAAGGAGAAGAGAGGGTATGAAATGAAGAGGTGCTGGCTGTGGGTTCCCGGTCTGAGTGGTTTTTCTTTTTTTAAATTATTGCATAGGTAGGTACGAGCAAGCGGCCTACAACAGTAAAAAAACTACTGATTAAAGTCGGTTTTCTGTGAAAGGGAGGCCTGCGCGTCGAGCGGCTCGTCGTAACACAATAATATAATTGTATGTGTACAATTAGATTCAAAATATTTGGTGAGCTTTATTTGTACCTACAGGTCCTTCAAATATTGCCACCTTGTGCGGTCAATGTGAAGCATTGGACGTCAATTGGCTTATATGATGATGATGATATTTATGTATAGGGTTTTCTTTTACCACACACTCTCTAAGGCATGTCTGCCTTAGAGGGCTTCTACGTCACTAAAGTAAACCTACAATAGGTTAAACTTTTTCAATAATTAAGATTAACTCAAAAGAAATAAAAACACAACACTGTAGTATTCACAAAAATATTTCTTTATTCCCTAATTATGTAAATCCACATCGCCTATCCACCAAAACACTAAACTATTTTCACTAATAGTCGAATATTTCATATCTATTTTATCTAAACTCTCTTCATTCACACTTTCTTTAACACTATCTACAGCACTTAGTATATTTTCACTTGTTTCTGTTAGAGTCCTATTTGTTTGGTTGTCCTGTTCGTTGTTGTTGATTGGGTCTTTAAAGTGATATTGTCCTGATCCTGAAGCTAGGATTGGTCGAGAAGGATGTATTGATACGCTGTTACAGCAGTCGTTATGTAGCGCAAACTGGAAAAAGAAAATTATATTCGTATTAACATAATTAAATACGCAAAAACCGCGCCTTGACGTGGAGTTGCGGAAAACAGACCGCCATACCATACCAACATAATTAAAGCGCCGATTACACTACCCTACATGTAGGGCCCTACATCTTGTAGGGTGGTCGGGACTCGCCAATCTCCGATATGTAGTGTCCTAACAGCGTACATGTGATTACACGATTACACACAACATGTAGTGCTCTACAAGATGTAGGGCCCTACATGTAGGGTAGTGTAATCGGCGCTTAAAACACTGTCATACCAGGCTCTAACGACATACTTTAGATGTCGGCTTAAGACGACGCTTTGAAAATTTTCGAGTTGAATTCGGCCGTGGCCAGAGGGGCGCGCCCCTCGGCGCGCGAATGAGACGGATATACTCGCTCACGCGCCGCCGCGCCGTGTGCGCCGTCGTCGTCCCGCCGGCCCTCAAGGACACGTTATCGCTCTGTGCCATAGTACAAATATATACAGTATTTCAATTTCATAGAAACGGACGAAACGTGAGTTTATACCTACAAGCTCACGATCGCGAAGGGAACAGTCGCTACTGTGCCGCAGTAACGAGCGGACTGTGTGTTATAATTTGAAACTAAAAATATTATTCATATGTCAATTTCAAACAAACATGGCTGATATAAATACCTACCTTACTAAATGACTTAGGTATTTATTTAATACTATAATATAGTATTTTGTGTATATTACGAAAACGGTTTGCTGTACTTAGGTCAATAATAATGAAAATTTAGCCCCCCTTTATGAAATCCCCCATGCGTGTCTTTCACTTTGATCTAGGTAAATTTAAGCAATGACATCGATGTCATTTTTTGATTGGATTGGTCACCCATCCATAAAGTGACCTCGATGCCTTTATTTTGACATTAAATAGATCTAATAGACCTGTTTAAAGTTTGGTTTTGGTTATCGATAAATTCAATTTCAAACAAACATGGCCAATATAATAAATAAGTACAGTACCCGGCCGTAAATATTACACATCGTCTTTTTCTCTGACGCTCTACGAAGCCGAAATTGACCAATTGTATTTTTCTACAGGTTACGAAACGGCCCGGTACTGTACCTACTTTACTGAATAACTTGTTAAGTACCTTCTTAATATTATAATTTAGTATTTTATTTATATCACAAACATGGTGGATATAAATACAAACATATACATGTTTCTTTAAATTAAATGTATCAATCATTAAACAACACGTTTTTTACAGAACACTTCCTATTTTTTTAAATATAAAATAGAAAAATGAAAAGTATTAATTTACAATTACAAAACTATATGGAAACACAAAGTAGATCGCATGTATACTATTGTTTACGTACTGCGCACCCGTAGGCATTTATAATAAATATTCGGCCCAGTTAGACTACTGGTTATACTGTGACGTCAGTCCGCGGTAGGTAACAGAAAATTCTGTTACAGAAAAACCTACTATCTACCGGTCTATTATGTCTATACAAGTAGCCCCCATTTTTTTAAAATTTACTCCCGCACAAGGTATTATCAAGGCACAAAGCACATCCAGATTCAGGACAATAATTTGGGGATCACAAAAATAGTTTGACCGCCTCGGGGTAGCGGTCGCAGTGCACGAGGTCGCGGGTTTGAATCTCACGCAAAATAATAGAACTTTAAAAAAAATACAATAGCCTCACTATGTATTGTCCTGTGTCGCGGGGTATTTACAAACATTTACTTAGCTGACACAAAGAACATTCAGACTCAGGACAATAATTAGTGGATCGCACAAATAAAATTGTCTTACGTGAGATTTGAACTCTAGGTGATTTTCCACCAGAGGGGCGAGACGAGGCAAAAATTGCAATCTTTATGTAAAAATGAACCGTATTGCTTAGGAAATAGAGTATATATTAACTTTGTAACAAAAACACTCGCTTCTCGCGATAGGCCTATTGTTGTTTGTTGCTACGTTTTGTTTGTGTAAAAATGAACCGTATTATTTCTCGTATAGAGTTCAAAATACATTAACATGAAACACGCATGTCGCGATATCAATTTTTGGTTCTGGGCTGAGTCTGGACTTTCTTTGTGTACGTTTCTTTCATGTCTGTAAACGTTCCCGCGGTGGAGTGCATGAGAGTTCAAATCTCACTTATGACATTTTTTTTGTGTAATCCACAAATAACTGTTCTGAGTCTGGATGTTCTTTGTGCCTGCTAAATTGATGTTATGTTCGTTTATTTCATGTCTGTAAAAGTTCCCGCGAAAGTAAAAAGTATTATTTAGATCTTATTAGTAAGTACCTAAGGTAGGTACTTATTTTTTTGAGTTTCACACAACTCCTAGGTAATGTCGCGGAGACTTTTACAAAAAACATCCGAACTTAGGACAGTAATTTGTGGATCGCTCAAACAACTTTGTTGGATTCGAGCCCGCAACCTCGTGCACGCAAGCCACTACCGCGACCGCGTCACACTGCCCGCGCCACTGAGGCCGTTTCAATTACGTGATCTTGACGAAAACGGTAATAAAACTTATTACACTTGAGCATATAGTCTAAAATCGCTTATAAACAAACGCTTGCATTATCAAAAGGGTCAACAGTAACTAGGTAGTTGAGTTAGGCGAACTTTACCTAAGTTTTGTAAATGACATAACTACGAAAATATTTTACCAAACAATGTTATAAAATAATACTATTATTTATTTATAAAAGAGAACAAAGTATTAATAAAAACTTAGGTATAAATATTTTAAATCTAACCTATAATATTATATACCTACGATTAAAAAATACGCGATAATATTTAGTACGAACGTTGAGTCGACATGCACAGGTCCGACGTCGAAGAGGGCCATCGCCCGACTGATTCGTCGACCGTATTCATTCTGTATCGATCGTTAACTAATCGGTATAAGGTCTAAAATTACGATGCGCCCGCAACGATCCAGAGCGCTTTGATATTGCTAAAATCTTATTTTCTTAATTAAGGTTGTAAGGTTGTAGTTATGTAAATGATATTCTACAGTAAGACTAATATTGATGTTACGAATGTATTTGAGTAATTCCTAAGCATAATGATAGTGTACTTTCCGTGTTATATGTAAAAAGCTGTTTTTTAGAGGTGTTTTCAAAATTAAATATGATCGAGCCAAAATCAAGCTATCGCGTTTTCGTAACTACAAAAGGCTAGTTAAAGGTATCAATTTACCTATATCAAAATTCTAGATTAATAGGTCTTTTCATATTCCTGTAGTAGTTGATGAAAGATAGTGCATTTTGTCAATGAGTCCTCTTAAACTTAGCTATCTAGTATCAGCCTCCTGGCTTGACCGATTGGTTGAGGAATCTTTATCATTTTTTTTTAATTCTTGGTGGTAATACTCCATACACATTACCTTTGCATAAAACGTAAGTATTTGTCAGAGGTAAGTAGTAGAGATTAAGTGAACCCCATCAATTATTAAAACCCACTTGTAACATAAGAAACAAATCATAATTATAGTGTATTTAAAAGAACTAAGAAATCAATTGTCTTGATTGCCAGCTTTTAAAGCAAACAAGGCAAGGAAATATATAGACAGAGGCTGGAAAGATAATTGTGATTTCGAAGTCTCAATACACTGCCAGAAAATCTTGTAATACTGACCTAACAATTCATACGAACAAAAGTAAAATCTTTACTAATTGTGTACAAATATACTTTGAAATAATACAATAGTATTAAGGACGCTAAGAAATATGTAATCAAAATTGTATTTATCTTGATTAAAGCGTTTTTGACTTTGACTTTGAATATGTCACCACCACACCTCATCCCATGGGTGTCGTAAAAACCGACTAAGGGACTACCTATCCGTCAATGTTATTTTTACGAAATGAAAAGAAGGAAAACTTGAAATTAAACCCTATACCAAGCCGTCTCGCCAGCGTGGCATTAGTAGGTCAAGTATCCCTCCGTCATGGGAGTAGGCCCGTCCCTGCAGTGGGATGTTAATGGGCTGTTATGATACTTTGAAAATTACCTTATAAGTCGCATTATCATTGCTCACATCGCTGACATCTATACTAGACTTCCAATCAACATGTTCTTCATCCCACACCTTAACTATGCCATCAGTTCCACCAGAGACTAAATACTTCCCTGAAGGTGATATATCAAAATAAACTCTTTGATTAGTATCTGCTACTCTGGTTAATATATTTAGTGGTCTACGGTAGTATCTGATGTCCCATATTAGAAGGCGATGGTCTCTTCGTGCACCTGATACGAGTCTCAGACCATCTGGCGCGAATTTCAAATGAGTTACACCTTCTGAAAAGTTAATTACAATTTTAAATATAATGTTTAATACATATTAACGTTGGCTTCCGCTAATAAACTCCTTGGTGTAATTAAAGAATAACAATTTTAAGGGTATGAGGATAAAAAGGTACTAGAAATTATAAATGTCAGTAGAGTTAGGGTCGTAGCACATATAACGTAACGTAAACTGTAACGACTCAACCTTCTCTAGGCGTCATTGTAGCGGGAAAGAAGCTGTTTGAAGCCGACGACGTGGGTCTGGATGTAGGGTGACCTCTTCGCTCGCTCCTGGACCTACTTGTTAAAAAAAAATCGGGCGCCGTTGTCCTGGATCGTCGTCATCGTTGCTCTCGGATAGTCTGCGGTAGCCATTGGCCTTCTAATCTCAAGGCCAGTGCTGAGGATCCATGTGGCCGTAGGGTGTGGTATATTAAAGAAAATCCGCACGTGCTTCTTTGTATAATTTATTTCATGCTTACGTGGAGGTTATGACAATATTTTCTTAACTAACAAATAATTAAATCTTGAGTTACGAAATTACATATTGAGGAACGAAAATTATATTATGCAGTAACGAGCTAAAACAAAAGAAAATGGCTGGTTAGCATGGCACGTTCGAGAGCGTCATCTCGATGGGGCAAAATCCATCTCAATCTTATTACTTACCTGCTAATGCAGCTCGTTTGTATTGATTTCAGGACATGACGTCCGTATATGTTTATTTAAAAATTATATTTTACTAGAAGGATCCAAATTAAGCCATCTTGCTCGGCGAACAAAAAGAAAAGTGAAGTGACAGATGACAACCGCCAAACGTGACAAACCAACTGACATTCAACTGACATTAAATTTTTAGATTTTGAGTATACAGCCAGACTATTTTCTTAAATACTATTTAAATTTTGAGGTCATGTGACGCTGTCTAAATGACATCGTTACAAAACGGATCGGCACCGTATCAACTCGAGCCGGTCAGTATTATTTGTATGAAACTCCTTACTGCAACGCACACTAATCAGAATCGTAACGTAATCGGATTTATGACGTTTGACAACGAGGAAAAGGCAAGGCGGTGCCGATCCGTTTATGTTACGTTATATGTGCTACGACCCTTACTAAAAACTTGAATTTATTCAGCATTTGACATTGGTTGACCTATGTCATGATCAAAGACTTAAACAGTATCCAAGAATACCAAGCAAAAAAAACTGGACTATACAGTTAACAATATGAAATATTATTATGTCCTACAATAGTAGCTTCCACTGTAAGGATGTTATGTGCTAATATTGAATAATGACAAAGACCATAAATGAATATGATTTGTCTTTAGAATAGCAATATTATGAAAGCATAATACACATCACAACTCCAATGCTTTGGGCAGCATAAAAGTACCAAGAAAGTACCCTGTCCTTTACCAAATATTAGTTAATAGCAACATAAAATTCTGCTAGATTCAATTCTATAGTGTTAAAGCATAAAAGATATGTGTATAACTATTGTAGGAGACTGTGCAGTACCTGCATATGCGTACCCTTAAAACAAATTATGATTTAAAAATGTGTGACAGAGATGACACTCTATGAAGCCGAAATTGATTGATAGTCTCTTTCCACAGGTCGATGTGTAATATAAATGGCCAGGTACTGTACTTACTTTCATGTCCATGCATTTTCCCAATACTCTTGTAGGTGCCCATTTCATTAACATTATACAAAGTGATTGTAGTATTCCATGAGCCAACTGCCAACATATTACCACTTGTTGCTAAACATGAAGCGGGACTATTGATTTTATGCTCGGCAAACTCTCTTCCAGGTCTGAAGAAATAAAATCAAAATAACATTATTTTATAATCATGTTTTTTAAATTGCATGTAATGTGTGTTTAATAGTCTCATTATTATCTTATTTAATTTTCAACAATTAGTATTTATACCTTTCAACCTCAAATGTTCTCAAAAACTTTCTATAGCCAGCAATAATTTTACTAGCATCAGGGGCAAATGTTATTGATACAGCCGGTTCCATTTCATCCACAGCATTAAAGCCCCTGTAAGAACATCTCAATGAACCATCATATGCATCCCACAACTGTATTGGGGCATGTTGTCTAGTAGTCAGCCAACTGAAATCACATAAACAATAACAGTTATTATAATTCACACACTTAAATTCAATAGACAAGGTCCCAACATAACAATGTTTATTTAAAACATTCAAATGGTATTGCAATGTAATAAATTATACGACAGATAATCTTTTAATTATCTGTACTGAGAGTAATCTGTCAACTAGTATGAATGAAATCAGTGTAGGCTAGTAAGTGATTAGGCAATCAGTCATAGTTGTACTCTTAGATCAACAACATCTCATAGCTTTTAACTCAATGAGTTGTAAAATATCCATTAAAAAACTTAAGGTAAGATAGTGTACAATTATTACCAGCATGTCTCCGGCATATTACTATTCATCCCTGGATACCAACAAAAATCATAAACCAATCCAGCCTCCTTGATGTGAATTGTTGAGTCTAAGATATTTATCAATCGGTTAGAAGTCACAGAACCTGTGTATAAGTCTCTAGGAAGTTCAGTAACGTGAACACCATCATTATTAACGACTGTGAGACAACAAGTGCCATCAGGTGACCATTTACAACCACGCAGGTAAGGTTGAATATCATCTTTAGCTTTAGCAGAACGTGACCAAGATGAATTACAGAGTTCCAGTAAAGTTTTACTCGTAAATAAGTTAGGATATTCGTAAACACTTGAATCTTCTTCAGTTTTACACAGCGGGATTTCATCTATCTCTGGTATTGGCTCATTTGATATATAACTACTTATTTGTTTGTCAGCGTCAATACTTTCCACATCCATTGATATTTCTTCCATTTTAATACACAAACTATCAAAACATAAATAGTAACCAAAAAGACACACAAATCAGTCAGTAACCGACACTGACATTGACAATTCGTATTTATAAACAAGGCACGTTCCTCTATTTTGAACTACATTCCTTTTTTCAGTATACTTTCTGATAGAAAAGCTTCACGTTAAAAGTAAATTTTGCAAGTCAATTAATACTATAAATTGTTTCATGTTGTTCAATGTTGTTAGTGTGTATATATGATATATAAAAAATTGGATATTAAAACCTCGATAATTTAGTAAATGCTATCAGTAATTTATCGATTTTAACAAGGTCCTCAGAGTGGTTAAAGGAAACGCATCAAAACAGCTGTCACAGTGTCATTCAATAAAAACTGACGTTTATGCTAGTCGCATGTCAAGTGGTATTCAATACTCGACCATAGCGGAATGATAATTTTAATCGTAAAATTCAGTGTTGATAAAATCGGCCGATGAATGAAATAGTAACATAATTATGGTACAATGATAACAAAATTTGCCCGCGAACTAATTTGTAATTATATTTTCATTTGCTCTGTTGTTGTCTATATGCATAACAAATAAAGTGCGTCAGAGTTTTAAATTAAAATATTTGCAGATGAGACTTAAGTTATTTACACGCGGATATCGTTTCGCTAAAGAGAGCTTATCGAAGATGGCCTTTCCTGAACCGCCTGCAAAGGCGTCTCTGTGTTGTGGGGAGACAGTGGAAGGAACTCCGCCGACTTTTGCGATGTACGAGGCTCTGAAAGATTCTTGTCAGAACAACGCTACATTCTTTCAACCGGACGACAGTGAGAACGGACAGAGATTGTACCAAGGATTCATGACTCTAATGGATCATGTAGACACTGTGTGGCCTTTAGTTGATCATGTGAGAAAGGTAAGTGTGACTCATTTTGTACAAATGTTTATTCTATTTACATTTTGATAATAGTGGTGATAAACATGGCTTATCTAACAAGGATATGCAGCTTAATAATCATTCATTACTGGACTGATAATATTAAAACATAATGCTGCTTCATATAATAGTAAAGATGTTATTGATTTTAAGTGAATAATAAAAATAGTCTTTCTATAGTTAATAACAAAAACATGCACATAATTGTGGTTATTATTAACCAAAATTATTCAAACTTATATTTTTTTGGCTTCAATACTATTGTTATATATTTTCTCAGCATTATATCAGATTATTGTGTTGTGTATTTCTGGGTTGAATTTAATGAATTCCTTTTTAATTACAATTCCAAAACTAATTATACCTAATTGGCATTTTAACCTTTAAGAAACATGACCTAAGATTTCCTGTTAATTTTAATTAGTAATTTTGAAGTTTTTATTAAGATATTATCAAAGTCAAGAAATACAAAGTCACAGTTAGTATTAGTGACCGGTGGAATTCCTTTTTTCAGGATATGTTATAGTAATATATAAAATCAGAACTTAGAACAAAGAAGCCAATTTGCAGTGACATCTCGATAATTTATCAACATAATGATTGTAAATAGACACATTACTAACAGAAAATGATTACTCTATAATACTGCAGTTTGTTATCATAACATGAAACTAACATCTGTTTTATATTTTTTAATGAATGCACATTGTACAGTACCATTATCTATTTCATGTGTATTATCAGTAACACTGTTTTAAAATACAATTAATTATAATAATTATGTAAACAAAAATGTCTTACTTATCTTTCTTTTTAAAAGTCACATTGTATCTACTAAATTAAGTATTAATTAACTTTTATTAAACTTCCTACTTGTCTGTTTAGTTGCCATCTAAGATAGTGTAGAACAGGAGTTGTGTATGACAAAACAGTTTAGTATAACAAACAAATTCTACTGGTAAACAACCATAGTGGCTTTGTATATTCTTTGTGTTGGCAATATTAGATACCTATTCACATTCGTTCAAAGGGGAGATCTATAACGTCAGTAATCAGTACTCATTAAGGAAATTCCCATTTTATTTATAACTCTGAGATACTCAGAGTTTCTGACAACATGCATGAAAATTTTATATAATAATTGCAGCATTATAGTGCTGATCCTTAACAACATAAGTTTGGCCAACTTAAGGATATTGTTGTTAAGGATCAGCACTCCTCTCATAATGGACGGATGACCTGGCTAAGGTTCCTATCTTAGCCAGGTTGTGTAAATTATGAGAGCAATACAGAATAGTGTTAAGTGGAAATATTTATTGGAAGCCTATGTCCAGCAGTGAATGTCTGTTTTCACATATTAATATGATGATGAGTGTTGCTAGAATAATGTGCTTTATTTAGTAAATTTATTACATTGTTATAAAAGCTACGTATGGACCACCATAACCCCACTGTCCGCATGATTCGAGGCAGTAGCTTAATGGATTAAATTGAAATGAAAGAAACATTTTTTAACAACAATTATTATAGCTCTGCTATTTTTAACAGATTTATTAGCATCGTAAATCGTTGTATTTCGCGACATGTGATAATATCATCGCAGCAATGATCATTTCTAGGCTATAAACTTATGTTTAATTACACCATTATGAGAGGAAAGTAGAGTAATCAGATAATTACATTGTGTATGATTGAAAAAACTATTGTACAGTTTTTAGTATAGAAGTTTTCACGTTTCCAACAATCAGTATTTAAAAGATTCACGTAGATGTATATTATTATATTTCGTTTTAGTCGAAATTATTTGCAAATATTGAATAAGACGCCTTCTCGAACATACCATCTCTGATTGTACATTTTTACACGAGAGCAATATGTGTGCCCTAGTTGACGGAAGTTTCTCGCAATTAATAAATGCTGGAAACTTCTCCCCTACTTTATTACCGCTTCTGCACATTAATGGTATGCTTCCTATGGAAAATACACAACTGTTTGACGTCGTGGGAGAAATTGTCTCTTACAGTAGGGTGACACTTACCATTAAAATCAACAGGATCTGAACTACAAATCGTTTTTGAGTTCTTTCAACCTCGTTAATTTTAATTCTAAGAAGACTCAATTATAGAAAGAACCTATATCCACCTCTTAGGTACTTTTCTTTGAGGGACCACGCTCACTTATAGAATCCGCCTTAATATCTTGGGTGAGAAGATACGCTATTTTGTTCGCATGGCTGACATCAGGTGTTTTGTAGTTCCAAAAACTAAGAAAAGTTTACAAATATTTTGTTTACGAAAACAAAAAGATAGCAGAGTTACAAAACTCTTCCGAAATCGAGATAAAATAAAGTTCCGCATAATAATGTAATTAGCGTTACTTTTTCACAAACAAAGGGAGAACATTGTATAACACCCATTACCAATAATTATATTGAGTGTTCATCGCGTAAAAGCTTTTTCATAATATACCTACTGTACGTCACCCTCTTAAGTACAGTTGAATGAATAAATTAGATTTCCTTACGTATTTGTTACGTGACACTTGCTTATTTTTGTTTTCATACGTATTTTTTTTTACCAAATCCTACCACTAGAGCGTTATACTTATTTGTATAATGGGATTTATCCCCACCTCTCCTCCGTACTGAAACTGAAACGCAAATAGGGTACTAATATTAAATTTTTAAAGCTCCTTCCATATTTTAACTTCCTCTAAACTTTTACGGGCTGCTTTTATCATTAGCAATACATAGTAGTACTCCGTATCAAACATACCTACACAATATTCCTCTAGTAAAAGGTAAACGCCTTCGTCTCGGTTATCCCGCAAGGCATACCAATAACAACACGTTCAATTTCTAGTTTATCCTCATATAAACATCCTTATGAAGGTTCTAGGAAACTGTAATAGCGTCCTGTCCTCAATACCATAAAACCGTGAACCTAAAAAGAACCTTAAAGGAAAACAATGGATTTAACAAGCCATATTAAATCAACGAATGCATCTACCATACTATATGAATTGCTAAAATAATTTATTCATTCATTCAAAGGTTAACTTTGAACTGGCTAATTGGTTTTATTCAAAGCTATCGGGTTCTGCGGCTAAGCACGTATTTTCAGTTAACATTCAACAAATATTGTTTTTATATTTAATCTTTCAAGAGATTGCGACCTTGTCTGAATTGGTTGAAGTATTTCTTTGCGTCTAGTATTTGATTGGTTTATTTTCGGTTTGTTGACGGGCTTAGAATAAATATTGTCACTCATCTCATCGAATATAACAGACTTCATCTTCGTGAAAGAAGGAAGACTCGGGACGTAACCATATATCAGCTCTATGGTCTTTGTGTTATTAGTAGTAGGCTCTACCTTTTACCCCTTGTGCACAATCGTAATTCAGACATGTGTGTTGATAAGGATTTATTTTTATTCATAATTATCATTTTTTAGACAACTAATTCCGTTTCCTGGTCTCGGTAGACTATTTGAGTAAAAAGACTATCTCTAGTAGGCGTCTTAAGCCATGCTTACGCTGTAGAATTTCCTCTAAACAATATTATTTTTACCAAATAATTAATTAAACGTTTAAGAATAAATATCCGCTATATTTGGTTACCTATTTAGTATTAACGTACCTTTTCTTAAATGATCTGGTTACCTTATTAATTGATTTCACGCAACATTTACTCAAGTCAAGCTTCACTTGATGAGCTAAACACATCTCGCTTTGGGTCAAATGCACTGATATGATAAAATTAGAATTACGTTTTGTATGAAATTCAAAAATTATATTATATTAAGGTAGTAGGTACCTCTAACTCGTGTGGTGGTGACAGATTAAAAACTAAGAAAGCAACTATCCTTTTTCATCCTATCCATGTCGTACATTAAGTTAATAGGTATGTAATATATTCGAGGCTGTTATCATTAGTTTATTAGTAAACCAATCCGTCTATTTATTTAGACGCAACAATGTATATTTAGACATACACGTAGCTTAGATTCATCTCGATAATGTTAGCTGGCAAAACAAATCGACGGGTGCAAAGTGAATAAAAACAACTACAAATTCACGATTTTCTTTTTATTGCATTTTCGTACTTATCAAATAAGACTCCACAACCTGGCATATTTGGTTTTGAAGATTTCATTATATTTCAATAACTTTTTAAAAGTATAAAAAGCCATCTACACCTTTTTTGCAAATAGCACGAAGGTAATGCGACCAAGTAATGTTGGTCGTTATTGCGCGGGGCGCCCGGCGGACTTCGAGCATACAAAAAATGTCATCAGGCATTTGACTTATATTATGTCACCGCTACTATATGTATTACTATAATTTTAAATTTTAAAGTTATTTATCTATATATTTTAGTTACATTACTGTTTGTAAAGTGTTACAGGTTATTTTCGTAAAATACCGACGCATTAACGACCATCTGCCAGTTAACTCTTTCTACTTCGCAGTCACTGTAGATGTTATGATTTACGTCGGTTAACTCTATACAAAATATCAATTAGTAGGATTTTCTGTTTAATAAACTACTTTATAAAAAACATGCTTATAACTGCAATTATATTTGCATGATGATTTTGGGCTTCTAAGCCAATTTACAAAATTTTTTCGGTATGCGCTGTTTATTCTTAGTAATTAAAAGCATATTCTGATAATGTTTTATTCATATTCTATTAATTAGTTTTATTTTTGATTTGTGCTTTTTTTATATTCATATCATTACAGCCCATTAATGTCCCACTGTAGGCACGGGCTTCCTCCCGGGATGGAGGGATACTTGGCCTACTAATACCAGCCAGACCGATAGGGTTTAATTTCAAGTTTTCCTTCTTTTTATTTCGTAAAGATCATATTCACGGATAGTCCCTTGGTCAGTGTTTACGACACCCATGGAATGAGATGGGGTGGTGACATATTGTATTCTCACTACGTCACCACACGGAAAAGCTTTTTTTGTATTAATGATTTCCTATATTTACGCGATTGTTAAGTACTTTTTGAAACTAACTTTAACGGTTTTGTCGCGAAGTTTATTTATACCTCCCCTTATAAGTACGTCATGATAACTATTGTACTGACATCAAGTCGTTTGACACCTTAGTCTTGCCCGCGACCATGAGGATCTAAAAGCTCCGAATTTCTGAAGTCCACAATCACGTACAACAGCCTTGGCAACGCCCCCTTTGTGAACTGGCACATAGTCGTGAAGAAGCCAGACACCCGCGGTCAATTTTCCCCGTCTTTTTATTTTATTGTCATCTTTAAATTATGTTAAGTGTTTGCGTAGGATGTGGTAGTAATGTTCTGACTTTTTTTGTATACTCAAATAACAAAATTCGCTTGGAAACCGAAAATACTGTGGCCATGAGTTTTCTGGAAAAAGGAGTGACTTTAAACTTTTTGAAGGGGTCTGTTGTTTTTTTGTGCCACTGTATAGACTCTTGCTTGCTCTCAGAATCATAATGATGAACCCTAGTTTCATTAACCGTAACCATATGGTTGATAATGCTATCCGGATTTCACCACACAGCTCCAAAAACTCCTTACAACACTTAACTCGCACTTGTTTTTGAAGCGCTGTAAGCATTCGCGACTTCCATCGTGGACTGACCTTTGACGAATCCAGATGCTCATGAAGAATAGCATGAATGGTATTCACGGATAGCTTAGTTCTTTCTGCTAATGTTTTCACTCTTACACGGGCATCTTTCAATACAAGTTTCTCAACATTTTTGACATTTTCTTCAGAAGAGGAACTAATCGGCCCACCGGCATGGAGGTCGTCTTCAATGCTCTCTCTACCCCGATTAAATTCACTAAACAACTTCTAAATAGTAAAAAATTAAGGAGTAGAATCTTGTTAAACAGCTATTATTTCTTTGTGGATAACTTTTTGTGGCTTTCCTTGTTTTGTAAGGATTTAATGATAACGCGATGTTAGATTTTTATTAACATTGTCCTATCAGTCATCTGACTTGCGTTTGCGTCACGATATCTTGAATACTAACCGATAACAATTCAATGAAATTTTAAATTTATACCCTTAAATAGTGTTTTAAACTGATGACACTACTTAGTTAACGATATAGTTAGTAGATCAAACCCATACCGAGAATACATTGAACGTCCCTCGTAGTTCAAAGATATCTCTTTCAGCGAGAAACAACATATTTTATTTATTAATAATAACACAATCTAAATACAATTACTTAATACATTTATGTCAGCAATATTTAATACCGCCTAGGTATCATGATTTTTATAAAAAAATAAAACATACTGCTAATACTTAAGAGAATGAGACTGATTGATTGTTGTGTAGATTTTACTATTTACTAGTAAATAAGTTTATGCTGTTAAAATTTTTGGTAAATCATCTTTTATTATTAAAGGAGTTTTATATTTAGTTTTTGTAATTACTATTAGATCGTGCTAAACAATAGGGAAATCATAGTGTCACGTATAAAATCGATAATATCTTAAGCAACTAGATTAAGATATTTTCGATTTTACAAGAGTATTTAATTGTCATTAAATATTACTATTATATTTTAGGTTTAAAATGTTAAATTTGAATGTGTACCAAATAATAATAATTAAATTAAGAAGAGAGTAAAATACTTTGATTACGTGATTAAAATAAGTCTGATTAAGTAAGCCAAAAACAAGGTGGCAATATTTAGAGGAGGCCTATGTCCAGCAGTGGACGTCAATTGGCTGAAATGATGATGATGATGATGAAGTAAGCCAAATGTGCAATTGAAATAGAAGAAGATATTTTTTTACGTTTTTGTTATTGTTAAAGATTGTAGTTTATGTTAACGTAATATTTTGATTGTTTGTTATTATTAAAAAAAATACTTAATTTTAAAATATTTGATTTGACCTCATTAACCAAAAATAATTGTTATGAAAAGACGAAGCATAAAACGTTATCTGCAAAATTACGTTCTGTAGTAGATATTTTATTAATATTTATGAGCATGGTACTCATAAAATTTTATTGATAATTGGCCTGAATGCAATTAAGATCAGTAAAGCAAAGAATAATCTATTTATACAGAGTATTTAAAGTGCCCAGCATAAACGACCAACCGGTAGTTGGTTCAGTTAACGTTTTATAAAATTCGATGTAGAAACGACTATCTGCAAAATCTCGCAAATTATTAATAAATTAGATTAATTAACTTTATGTAAAAATAAGTAAGAGTTTAAATAAATTATGATAAAATTTTCAGAAATATTGGCCCACTCATTAAGAAAATAACACACTTTTTCGATCTTTTCGCTCTCCTGAAAAGTTGCTAAAATGCAGATGCCTCTTTTTACTTTGCACCCGTCGAAATAAACTGCAACACGATCGGTACATTCGTTTCGTGAAGATGTACGATTCCTTTTACATCAGAAATTGAAATGACACAAACCAAAAATAGCATATATGTATTTTGTAAAAAACCAACAGCTAAAAGGTTCAATGTTATTGTACATTTTAACTTGATTAAATAGGTACTATTCCTAAGACCAAAGTGAACTAGGTCATCCATTAAAATCCGTGTTTTATCGCTCTCTGAACACGCGCCGTCTGAGATGTCTTTTGTTAAGCAATCAACGTTCTTATCTTTTATTCTGAACAAAATACGCCAGATGTCTGACAAGTAAATTGTAATCAATTTGTATGAATATTAATATTAATGTGCTGGGTTATTCCATAAAGATATTTCGATAAACTAATGCCAATTATAGTACCTAAAACATCGCTCTAACTACAAAAGCAAAAATCTAAATTGCAATTAATATATTCAAGCACATTTATGCTAGAATATTGGATCTCTGACTTTAGGTGTATATGGTACCGAAAGCTGTTATGTCCAAAGCAAAATAGACAAGGCAAGAACTCTAAAGAATCGAATCTTGAGAATTCGACGAAATATTTTATTGGGACTAGCCGCTAAGAGTTGATTAGTGGTTGTAAGTATCATTAAATGATACATATATGCTATTTTTGGTTTGTGTCATTTCAATTTCTGATGTAAAAGGAATCGTACATCTTCACGAAACGAATGTACCGATCGTGTTGCAGTTTATTTGTTTTGCCAGCTAACATTATCGAGATGAATCTAAGCTACGTGTATGTCTGAATATACATTGTTGCGTCTAAATAAATAGACGGATTGGTTTACTAATAAACTAATGATAACAGCCTCGAATATATTACATATAGTCCAGTCAAAATAGATATCCAGTTTGCATTAATTCCCAACAAGCTAGATTTTTGTGCAGGCCTTGAATACGTCATTACAAATGATATGTCAAAAGTCCCCATCGATCCCGCTTGTGCGTTGTTTTTTATTCAAGGTCAAAGGTCACAAATTTGCGTTTTTTGCGTATATCTCTGAAATAACGAGAGCTATCGAAAAATGATTTAGACAAAGTTTGTAGACCATTAAATGATCTACAAAAAATATATCGACACTTTTCTCCTACAAGGCATCGCTTTCGAGATATCGAGACTTTAGAGCGCAGAAAAGTCGTATTTTCGACTATATGCACACACTTGCATTTCCCGCGATTTCGCTCGCGTTTATAAGTATTGTTAAAAATAAGGCTTATTTTAATATATAGTATCAATATGCATGCTTGGTCTCAGCCTAATCGGTTTGAAATTGACAAAGTTACATACAAACTTTCATCCCCTATCTTATCCCTTTAGGGGTAAAATTTATCAAAATCCTTTCTTAGCGGATGCCTACGTTATATCATCTACCTGCATGCCAAAATTCAGCCAGATCTGTCCAGTGGTTTGGGCTGTGCGTTCATAGATCACTATGTGGTAGGAGTATTCCTACTGGAGAAAACACGTTAAAAAAAGCGCCGTGTACTTGATTCAATGTAATGTTGTATTTGATTCAATGTTCTGTTGTATTTGATTCAATGTTGGTGCAAGATTGGCCTTACCTACCTCAGAGGTGGTGCGGAAATCTTCTATATTTATAAAACTCAAAGGTGACTGACATAGTTATCTATCAAAGTACAGCCCAAACCACTGGACAGATCCGGCTGAATTTTGGCATGCAGGTAGATGATATAACGTAGGCATCCGCTAAGAAAGGATTTTGATAAATTTTACCCCTAAAGGGATAAGATAGGGGATGAAAGTTTGTATGTAACTTTGTCAATTTCAAACCGATTAGGCCGAGACCTAGCATGCATATTGCTACTATACAGGGTGTCCCAAAACTCGACGTTAATTCGAAACCGGGTGATAAGGCAACTCACGCTGGTCATCAGAAAAATATATAAAGAAATCCAAGTCGCATGGTTGTAAAGTTATAGGCATTTGAAAAAAAACGCAAAAATTCCCACTTTGTGACAGTCTTTTCCCTCCTGTTGTCACAAATCTTAACTTTTACCAACTTTTTTTTCTGCTGTGTTACCCTGAATAGTGCCTCTTTAAACTCTAATAAATAATTTAAAACCAGCTGGTCTAGTTTTCATATCAATAGGACTTATTTCTTAGAATAAAATTTATAATGAAAAAAATGTCCAGTTTGAACTGACTGTAGTGAAAAAAAAATGTACTACGCGAGTTTGGCAAGTTACGCCAAAAGTTGGCGCATTTAGTAAGGATTCGAAAATGGTATAATACTTGGTAAATTGTCGCTGCTACCATGGACAAAAAAATGCTTTTTAGTAAAATTTCGGAGCCGATTCCAATGCTGTATAAGTTAAACGGCTAAGCAGTTGAGCCAGAAGGAGTCACCAAATCAAGTGAAAAGTAGAAACTGTGGTATTAGTTGAAAGTGCCAAAAAGTACAGCCCATCGCAATTTTAAAAAGTCACGAATTACACTCATTACATTCATGCAAATTATGCATGTTCATGTTGCTGTCTTTTTTAATGTTAAATTATTAGGCTAAAACTGTGTTTTTTAAAAGCGAGTTATTTCAATACCTCTTCAATACTGTCCGGGAAAAAATTACTCGATGTTGGTAGTCTCCGGATACTAACGATTGTACTCGCAGTACTAACGTGGTACGGGAGAAATTCGTGTGTTTTTAAAATACGATGGGTATGGTATTTTTTGACACTTTCAACTAATACCACGGTTTCTACTACTTTTCACTTGATATGGTGACTCCTTCCGGTTCAACTACTTAGCGGTTGTACTTATTCAGCATTGGAATCGGCTCCTAAGTTTTACTAAAAAGCATTTTTTTGTCCATGATAGCAGCGACAATTTACCAAGTATTATACCATTTTCGAATCCTTACTAAATGCGCCAACTTTTGGCGTAACTTGCCAAACTCGCGTAGTACATTTTTTTTTCACTACAGTCAGTTCAAACTGGACATTTTTTTCATTATAAATTTTATTCTAAGAAATAAGTCCTATTGATATGAAAACTAGACCAGCTGGTTTTAAATTATTTATTAGAGTTTAAAGAGGCACTATTCAGGGTAACACAGCAGTAAAAAAAGTTGGAAAAAGTTAAGATTTGTGACAACAGGAGGGCAAAGACTGTCACAAAGTGGGAATTTTTGCGTTTTTTTTCAAATGCCTATAACTTTACAACCATGCGACTTAGATTTTTTTTTATATTTTTCTGATAACCAGCGTGAGTTGCCTTATCACCCGGTTTCGAATTAACGTCGAGTTTTGGGACACCCTGTATATTGAAATATGCCTTATTTTTAATAATACTTATAAACGCGAGCGAAATCGCGGGAAAAAGCAAGTGTGTGCATATAGTCCAAAAAACGACTTTCCTGCGCTCTAAAGTCTCGATATCTCGAAAGCGATGCCTTGTAGGAGAAAAGTGTCGAGATATTTTTTGTAGATAATTCTATGGTCTACAAACTTTGTCTAAACCATTTTTCGATAGCTCTCGTTGTTTCTGAGATATACGCAAAAAACGCAAATTTGTGACCTTTGACCTCGAATAAAAAACAACGCACAAGCGGGATCGATGGGGACTTTTGACATATCATTTGTAATGACGTATTCAAGGCCTGCACAAAAATCCAGCTTGTTGGGAATTAATGCAAACTTTAATCATAATTTAGTCTATTTTGACTGGGCTAATACCTATTAACTTAATGTACGACATGGATAGGATGAAAAAGGAAAGTTGCTTTCTTAGTTTTTAATCTGTCACCACCACACGAGTTAGAGGTACCTACTACCTTAATATATAATTTTTGAATTTCATACAAAACGTAATTCTAATTTTATCATATCAGTGCATTTGACCCAAAGCGAGATGTGTTTAGCTCATCAAGTGAAGCTTGACTTGAGTAATTGTTGCGTGAAATCAATTAATAAGGTAACCAGATCATTTAAGAAAAGGTACGTTAATACTAAATAGGTAACCAAATATAGTGGATATTTATTCTTAAACGTTTAATTAATTATTTGGTAAAAATAATATTGTTTAGAGGAAATTCTACAGCGTAAGCATGGCTTAAGACGCCTACTAGAGATAGTCTTTTTACTCAAATAGTCTACCGAGACCAGGAAACGGAATTAGTTGTCTAAAAAATGATAATTATGAATAAAAAAAAATCCTTATCAACACACATGTCTGAATTACGATTGTGCACAAGGGGTAAAAGGTAGAGCCTAATACAAATTTTGTATTGTCAATCAGATACAAATATTGTAATACTGTCTTCTACTTACATCTAACGCGGTTTGTAGTTATTTTAGTTTTGAGTCAAGTTCTTGTAAGATAAGACAAAAAAAAATACCAAGTTTGCGAGGCACCAGCCTGATTAAACACCTGAACAAGTGTGGTCAAGGACAGTTATATCAAGCATAAAGTCCGTATGTAGAAGTGTAATTAATGACTCGAGCATAAATAGAACATGTAAGACTAGTTCTTAAGTCATTGTTTGTTTTAGGTGGCACCTCTTTACGATTTCGACGTCAAATCTCCTGGGAACGGTTATCGCAGTTTCGTATCAGTTGTGGACTCATGCGTTCTACATGGACTGAAGCTCAGCAGACAAGTTAATACAAGTAGAGATGCATTACTATTTCGAAAAGGACATTTTGTCAAGTAAGTCTTTTACATAACTAAATTTCTTTTTTATCACTACATTGTATTTGGATCTCATCGAAGCGAAAGGTTAAATTATTGCAAGAGGAAACCTTGAATCCTTCTTCTCAGCTGTAGTAAGATAAAGTTTACAGGAGCTAATAACACAGTCAATTGCTGCAATAATTTCTCACTAACAGAGTTTACAAAATGTAATGATGGTACCATAAAACTTTCTCCGGCCACCGTCTAACAATTACGGTTGACAGTTAGACCATACCCGACTTTCATTATTCGAGTTCCAAGTGGGTATGCTGCTTAATTTTCTTTTGTTGGGAGCAAGAGCAATACGTGCCCCTCAAACGAACAACCTAGCGTGAGAGAGAAAATATTTGAGTCCGTTAGACATTTTCCTTTGGGACTTCTTTAGTAGTACCTGCTTGTAAAAGTTTACTATATTTACTGATGTATTTTTTATTGATGATATATTGATGATGATGAAGATATTGATTTTACTGATGTATATTTATATTTTACATTTACGAATTTTTATTTATGTATGTGTGTTAATATTATTATCCTAAAGTATTTTATTTAGATTTTAATCTTATAAAACACTTTAAACTAGTTATTTACCAACATTTCACAACAACATTTGTTGCAACTAAGCCGTTTTCTCTCTGCGGTTTACGGTAGACTGGCAGAGAATGCCTGTAGCATTAAATTTGCCTTGTACCGCTTAGTGCTACCTCAGAGGAGCTTGAAAAAATAAAAACGAAAGGAACTAGTACGTTTAAATGGATTTTGTTTGATTTTTAAATTAAAGTCAAATTATAATGTTAGATAAGTTCAAGCTACACTACGAGTTACACACTAGCCGTCTTACTAATAAACATTTACACACTCGCTATAACAAGGTTATAACAAAAACGTTACTAATAAACACACTCCGCTATACGCCTGTTATAGCGATGGTGTAAGTTGTACGTCATTTTATACAACTGTTATACAGTCGACAGACCTCGTATAACAAGTGCATAACTTACAATATTGTGTTGATTTATCTCTAATTATGGATTATTTACATTATTTTGAAATTTTTGACGAAATGGAGAGTGAAGAACCACCAAGAAAGTAAAAACTACTAATCTCGTTATAATCCGTTTATTTTAGATGATTGTAAGTTTAAAACCAAATAAAGATTTACGAAGGCGTATGCAAAGGAAGTGGTAGATTTAATCCGTGGTGAAATCGAACAGAGTACTAGAGGTCGTGTCTTTTCAAGAGATCTTCAAGTTTGTACAGCATTAAGGACATGGGCGCGACAGAAAGTGGAAGATGATGCTGCAGACATTCACGGCATGAGTCAGCAATCCGCGACAAATGTATGCCGACACGAGTTGCTATTGCACTAGCAAGGAAAGCTTACCATTTTATTCATATGCCACGAACTCTTGAAGTGGAAGAGGAATTCATAGCAGAATTTCGTAATATATGTGGCTTCAGAAACGTAACAAATGCTATTGCCTGATTGCACACATATTAAGATCAAAAAGGTTGGTGGTGACAATACTATATCAATAGAAAAGGAGTGTGTTCAATAAACGTATAAGTGGTATGCGATTCCAGCCTATTAATAAAGGACATTGTAGTACACTGGAGGGTAAGTACTCTTGATTCCCGAATTTTTAGAGAAAGCTCAATACGGCAGAGATTTGAAAATGGAGAATTTCATGGTCGGGTGATGCAGGTTATGGACTAACAGGTTGTTTGTTTACACCTGTACAAAATCCTGCTAATATTAAGGAGGAGGCCTACAATAAGATTCATATACTGACTAGAAACCCTGTAGAAAGATGCTTTGGTATATGGAAACAGAGATTTCGATGCCTATTACACAGATTCAGTGTATCATTAGAAAATGTTAAACTGTATTTTTGCACTTGCGCTTCTGCACAATATTGCAATGAAAATAGGGCAAAATACAGAAATAATGGACATCGCCCGGTGACCCCGTTTTGAGACATAGACCACAAGAATTCAAAATAATGCAACTGGATAAGTTGCAAGGCAATTATTTATGAATTATGTTTTGTAATATAATTAATTAAGTCAAATAAAATACATTTTAGTTATCAATTTTATTTATTTTCTCTGTACGTATTACATTTTCCAGTTCTAAATTTTTTATTTTTAACTGCTGCTCTTTCCCTTGGAGTAAATGTTCTTCTTCGGCCCACTCGTGGGACTGTGTGTTATCACATTAATCCATTTTTAAAGCTTGTTTTGTTACAAAATCACACCATACATTAGCCTATCGATATTGTCACTATTTAGTTTTCGAGGTCAACTAAATACCTTTTCTAATAAATCCCAATTTGCAAAAACGCTTCCTCTTCTTTGCTATTTATCTATAATCACTTGATTCCATTTTAATGCTTATTTTTATGAGATTGTAAATCAAAATAAACCGCGCAAACAATACGAAATGAAATCTCAAAAACTCAACCGTTTTGACATATTTTAAGAGACGTTCAAAAGTAATGTCAAAATTTGCTAATGTAAAAATATGTAAAAGTGTATAAAATTTATTACGATTTCTAAGTCGAATTTCAACATTAGGGCATTATATTAATATTCTTTATGACATATTAATTTATTTAATATTTTTACAATAAGAATTAGTAGGTAAAAATATGAAACTAATTTAATGACATTTTTGAATATATTACTTTTTAGAATGTTTCTGACAGTATTGCCAGTGGTCAGTGTCATAACTATTTAATAGTTACCCAATGCTTATACCTGGTTTATTAGTCAAGTATACTGTATTTCAGATCTTATGGGTACGGTGACGTTTAGTATTTGTCATTACTAGAGATGTAGTAACACTAAAATCGTTTTTAAAAATACCGATTCTATATCTAACCGATATAATTGACAAACAAGAATAAATCGATTATGGGCACAAAATAAGAAACTAATCTTTTTTTTAAATATTTATTAACTATGCCGAATCAATGCGTGATTCATCTGATGAACAGCTTGATGAATTACTTGATTCGTCACTTACATGACATAATAAGTGAAAATCTACTAAATTGTCTAATTTGATGTCTCTTCCTCTCACAGTCATGAAGTATTAGATTTTTGTTTTTTCCAATCATCGGCAGTTACGTGGTCATAGGTTACAGGCCTCTTTTAATAATGACATCATCAAGATTTTATCGCTATGACGTACGAATCCCGCCAAAAAAAAACTTGCGGCCTATCCTCGTAAAAACTAATATTGAGTTATAAGACAACTGAAATTATTATATTAATTTCTATGATTATAAAATAAATTAATATAAAACAATAATGGAATATAAAACAAATATTTCATATAATTTAATTGTATATAAACGTCTAAATAATATTTTTAATTTTTATCAGTTCGGATTCATAAATTGATAGCTTTTATTTTTAAATTCTACAAAAGTAAATTATGTAACATGGAAAAGATCAAATGTCACCGTACCTTTCCTGTCTGATAAAGACTATAGTGTATAAACAGCTATTACGCTCCTATTCAAGGAATAACTATTCATGTGTATAACGACTGTATAAGAAAATTTTTATTAGTAAGACAGTAGGAGATTATCCGACAAAATCAATAAATAATACATTATATTTTTAGAATTTTTTGTAGGAAAGTTGAAGGGCTAAACTAATTTAATGAGTTTCAAGAGAAAGAAACAAATATTCTTTATTAAATCTAGAACGAATAAATCTTTACCGAACTAAGGAACTAAGGCGATGTTTCATAAAGTTACTAACAACTTATCTACTCATCAATTAGGTCACATATTGAAAGAGTATGTAATAATATGTTATTTGGTAAGTTATAAATCACTTTGACCTATTTTATTTAATGAATCTCAAAAGCCGTAATCTTTCTGTTGATGTTGGTATAACTCAACATTGATTTCTTAACAAAGGGTAGATATTGAAAAGGTCAATCTTGATAGTTATGTATAGACTATCGCTGTGGCTTAGTTATTAAATTATTTGACCACTCAAAAGTATCAAGTACGACTCCCGTTATATGAATAGTGTATTAAAAAATAATATTAAAGAGCCAAGCCACCAAGCTTTCGTCAGAGTAATGCTAACATTCATAACATGAGTATGTTATATACCGGCCGAATCTGCATTTTTGGTTTTTCTAAAAAGGTCTTTAATTCGGAAAAAGGCCACTTAAGAATAGATGGTACAGAGTCTGCAACTTGTCCTTAATAGTTTATATTACGATTCTGCACTGCTACATTGATCTATCAGATGACATTGCTCCTATTAGCAACTAAGTTTATCCTTGTCCCTTACCGTAGCAGCTAATTAGCAATAAAGCCAATGTTGTAAATGTATTAGTGCTTAACCGAATCCCTGGGTAATAACTTGCTTTGAATCCTGTATTCCTTAATGTAATTTATAATTGAATTTCGCTCGTTTTGTGAGCGGTGTGATTTTTTTCGTTGTTTTCTGTTTTTCGTGTCGTAAACGTACCGTAGATATACAGCTGTCATCCTGATGTTCATGCATTTGTTCGTAAACTATAAATAGTCCCGTTACGTTAAAGGAAGTTTGGTTGTGATTCTTTTAAAAAAGTTGTAATCCCCGCACAACCTTAACATTTTTCTGCATAAATGTGCAGATCACATGGTCTTGCTAGCGAGGATTATTATAAGAGTCTTTTGTCAGTATCCTTCAATGACATGTTTAAAATAATGAAGATAATATTAATATTTACACTTTTATAATTATATTTAGTTTTTGATCCTATGTTTTGATTCACCGACTAAGGGGCAGTTGTATTATCATAATATAATTACTAAAATAATAATGCCTAATTACTGAATTCTTAATTCGAGTTATAATATTTAAAAAAACTTTTGCACCATGAAGCAGGATCTGATTTTAATTACGTACTTAATTATTTTTTATTCAAATTATATTTAATCAAAGATACGCGTTGAAAAATAAAATATTTTAAAACCAAATGTGTGCAGAATATTAGGTTGGGGAAAAAGTCTTTTCGTATTTTTGTACGAAAAGTCAAGACATTTTTTTCAAAGTTTATTTATATTTATTTACAATATATATGTACCGTTTTGTTGAACAACTATCTGCCATTTTGTGGGCAGAGACATTATCCCGTTACTGTAGAAACTTTGGGACTTCTGATAAAAAAAACGGGACAAATAGTTTTGGCAGTCCTCTCTTGAGGTCAACCTTACAGAACCTAAAGAATTCTGAAGAGACCGAAACAGGTGAAAATCTGAAGGCGCAAGGTCAGGGCTATATGGTGGATGCACTAGGACCTCCCAGTCGAACTCTCTTAATTTTTGCTGAGTGGCTAAAGATGTGTGTGGTCTAGCGTTATCGTGATGAAAGACCACACCCTTCCTGTTGATCAATTCCGGCCGTGTTCTCTCGACTGCTTCCTTTAATCTCATCAGTTGCTGGCAGTAAAGATCAGAATCGATGGTTTTGCCGGGCGGTAAAAGCTCATAATGATCAATGCCCTTCCAATCCCACCATACACACAGCATCACCTTATTTCGTGTTAGGCCAGGTTTGGCCACAGTCTGTGAAGCCTGGCCAACTTTCGACCACGACCTTTTTCGCACGTTCTTGTCGTACGTGATCCACTTTTCATCGCCAGTTATCAATCTCTTCAAAAACGGCTCGGTTTCATTACGTCTCAATAATGAATCGCAAATGAGTACACGGTTCATTAAGTTTCTTTGAGTGAGCTCGTGTGGCACCCAAATATCGAGCTTTTTTGTATAACCAGCTTTCTTCAAATGGGTCAAAACTGTTTTGTGGTCAATTCCCAGTTCTTCAGCTACATCGTAACTACTACTATGCCGATCTTGCTCCACTCTTTCAAAAATGGCGTCCATTTTATTCGTAACAGGGCGACCAGAGCGAGGTGCATCTTTAACATCAAAATTTCCGGACTGAAAACGTTTGAACCAAATTTGTGCTACTCTTACTGACACTGCATCAGGTCCATAAACATCACAAATTTTTTTCACTGCTTGAGTTGCATTTTTGCCTTTTTTATAATAAAATTTTAAAATGTATCGAATTTCTTCATTAGATTCACTCATTTTTACGGAGAGAAAAACAAATGAAAAATAGCGGGAAACATTTTTTTTTTATTTTTTTCTTTTCTTTATAATGTAACCTTTTTAATGTTACCAAAACCAGCCAGACACAAGTAGTACAGTCAAAGAAATTTTATAATAAGTTTATACCTACGTTATGCGAAAAGACTTTTTCCCCGACCTATTTTATTATTATTATTATTTTATATTAAAATTTGAAAAAAAAAAAAACAAAAAATCCACCTATTGTAGGGTTTCTCATCATCATTTAAACTTCTCTTTCTTGCTGCAATACACGATTCTCTGCGCGAATCTGATCCTTTCCTTAGATGGCTACTTTATTGCATATTGCAATACATAGAAAAAAAATATATGTACAAATACGACAACGTTATAGAGACTCTTTTATTTATTCGTGGTTTTGACCATACTCCAATAAGCTAGGAAAACTTCTCCTTGCACGCTGCCAGATAAGTTGATCTTCAGACTTAATTTTCATAATTTTTCCTTTACATACTATTTGCTTAAAGATTGAAAAGAATCAAATTGCATAAGAATTGTCGATACGACCTATCATTCGTGTTAAAACGGCATATCTCTCTACATCCGTTCCCGCCGAGACCGTTCTATAGTTATGGTAATATCATGAAATTCTATAAAATTTCCCTCTACATATCCACATGCATTGTATAAATCATTCTATTATACTAAACAGAGATCGATACCTGTACAACCTTGAGAATTGTAAACTTGTTTGATAGATGTCAGGTCATGTGCTTAGCTACCCTCGTATGTTTGAATGACTACGTTTTGACAGGCAAATTTATGGTCACAATATTAGTATAGGTATCGTTATATCTACATTGGTTCAATTTTAATATCCTCTAATTCAATACATTTTTAGAGGTATTAGCATCGTCCATTAATAATTAACAAGAAATATCCCTGTAGATGGAATCCCATGGTAATAGGCATTCATTGCCTACTGAATTTTTATCACTAAGCCTAATTAGAATTAATTTACAATGGTAGTATTTTAAAGATATTGCAATAGCGCAACATTTGTATGCATCAAAATTTTCGTTGTCGAATGAAACCGCGTTTTCCATCAGGACCGATGCGGTCGTTTTGCCATAGGTATCATATATTTTATATTTTTAATACTAAAAAAAACGCAAAAAAAAAAATAAAACAAAAATACCTTATTACGAAAACTTACATAAAGCAGGTTCTTGTCATAAAGTACTTTCAGTTAAATAACCTTTTTTTTTGTCAATCCGTCTGGCCAGCGTGGTATTAGTAGGCCAAGTATCCCTCCGTCACGGGAGGAGACCCGTCCCTGCAGTAGGACATTGGCTGTTATGATGATGATGATAAACCTTTTTTTTACATACATAAAGTCAATAATATATTTTATTTCAGAGAAGTAGAATCGTGCGGTCAATTACTCGCATCGCTCGGGACCTGTCTCCATCATCTCCACACATTATTAGTATGGGCACCTCCTGGGGAACTCTTCCCAACAGATTCGCACACACCTGAAGAGCTGTTCGCCCAAGCGGACACTATTAACCAATATTGCTTTTATGGAAGATGTCTTGGATTTCAAGTAAGTAATAGTTACGTACCTGTTAATACTAGCCAATGATCTAGGAAACTTCGGGTTCTTAATACTGTATTACTAGATACATTCAACTTTGGACGGAAAGTCAAAAAACGCCCTCATTTGATATACATTACACGATGTTTTTCATCAAACATTTCTAACAAAATAGTTATAGTTTAATTGGTTATTAAATGACTGACCTTTAAGCTAGCAAACATTTTAAAAAATACAACCCAAAATGAGAACCTTTTTCTCTTTTTTGGTTCTGTTAAATTTACAAAAGCATTTATGGCTATAATATAGCGTACTATGCGTCGATTTAACGACATCTACTTAACAACCAATATCGGAACAAATAAGGAAAACTTGACACGAAACTCGATGCTAATCTTTATAGGCCAAGTTTGCCTCCAGACATAGAGGAGTCTCCTCCCTATCACAGATATAATGATAATATTATATAAGAAAAAGTATATATTTTTTATAAAAGACAGCACTCGTCGCGGGGACTTCTACAGACATGAAATGAGCGGACACAAAGAACATCCATTCTCAAAGCGTGAAATGTGAAACACACAAAAAATAATTGTCTTGCGTGGTATTTGAACCCATGGCCTCAAGCATTACCGCTGTGGGACTAAAACAGTTTTATAAAACATATTAGTTTAGTAATTTGCGTAAATATTTACAGTTCTTACCATCAATGCGTGGCATACTAAAAGGCATATCAATATGTATGGCGGGCTTCTCCGAAGCTTACTATTGTCATGGCAATCTTATCAGTTCAGTGTGGACCGGAGGACAATACCTCATCGATCCAGAGATGAGAGCTAGAAGAATTGTGAATATATCGCAGTCTGCGAGTATAGAATTCTGCAAGGCGTTCTGGTTTTTGGCTGAGAGTGGTAAGTTGATTTTTTTTTAAATTGTAGGTTTTGTTTGCTTATTATAATTAGTAGGCCAAGTATCCCTCCGTCAGGAGGCCTGCCCTTGCAGTGGGACATTAATGAGCTATTATCATGATGACGTTTGCTTATATTTATAGCAAATAAATGACTTGCAGCTAAGTAGGTAGCCCACGATTGGCGTGTTGCAAATTTTGTTGTAATATTTGCCGAAGTTACTTTGGTCCATTTAATATGATTAATAAAATCTGCTAGATACCATTTTGATGTGAACGCACGTTGGTACTCTAGACTAACACACGGGCTTTATTCCGGTACAACTTACGAAGAGAAAATCTCTTGGAATGTAAATAACTATTGACCACATTTGGTACAAATATAGAATATGGTACAAATATAAATATAGAACTTGGGAATGCATAAACTTTATGTTTCCATGCAATTATTTACGCCCAAGCGGGCCGCAACATCTCATAATCGTATATTTGCAAATAAGGACATCAATTGCTGTGTATAACTACATAACAAATATAGGTACAGAAGTAAATGTTCATACAAAAAACACAATTAGACTCCCCTCAAACACACATCATTATCGGTCATTGGTTGGTGCCAGAGCAAACGCGAATGGATATCCTTGTATATTTTATGGCTATATTTATCTATCTGATAGATAAAATTAAATAATGAATTCATGTTTTATTTAATATTGATTCATATTCCCGTCCTTCCTTATTCATTTTGAATAAAACAAACAAATAAGTTCGTATTAATTTGTATGGCTTACGTCTGGACGTAATACGTCGACCAAGCCTGTAATATGATCCAAAGTGGCTAACAATACCACAACCGCGGATCGTAGGAATGAAAATTGTAGTACACATAATAATATGACATTGACTTCTTTAACTATCAGTTTTGTAGCATAACATTACTCGCATCTCAATGATCAATTCTAAATTACGTCATCATCTAATTGTAAACATACGTTCAATTGCTTACGTTCCTAAAATAGATGAGTCCGCTTACTTGCATAACTGTTTTTGAATAACAAACATTTATATTATTCTCTGTTTGTTATGTGTAGCAATGTTACATGCTGTGTTTGTGTATGTAATGAAGTTCAAAAATTTTGGTAACGATCACTAACTGTAACTTTACTATCAATTATTATTGTCTCCTGGAAAGGGCCGACTTATATTTCTGTACCACAATTTGAACTATTAAAGTCATTATACAATCCCAGATTTTGTTTGCTTATAAAACATAATTATTATCCATATTTCCAATAAACATGACAGGTTAAGTCAGCTGCTGGACATATGCTTCCTTTAAATATTTCTGCCTCCTTTCCCGCCTGAATTTGTAACTAAATCGTCGGTCCATCGTGTGAGGGGTTTTTGCCCCAAAGGCTGTCAGTTCTTCGCGCTATGTACCCTGCCTACCGCGAACGCCACTTTAATCGGCCAATTCTGAGTTAGATTATTATTATTATTTTATTATTTACATTGGCATGAACCGGCTAGGGGCACCAAAGTTTTTTTGCAGATTTAAAACAATAGATAATTCAAACATCTTCCGCGTAATAATTATTACTTATTTGTAAATATGCTGCCAATTTCGTAATAGATAATGATAGTAATTATAATGATAAGGCGTGTGACGATGAACATTGTCATTGTAACGCATTGGTGAAGATCATGTCATTGAACGTATCTCATCTTAAGAATACGATTAATTATCCAATAAAGAGACCAAAATACATCTAATGTTTGCCATCCGAAAAAAATTCCGTGTAACACTATGTCGCCACCATTTATGGCTTTAAAGGCGGCTGAGGGAAAGTTTCCAGATATGATAAAAAAATTACCTAAAATACCAAAAAGAGTAGAAGGAAAAGTTGTCATAAAACTCTATATTAATCCGTTTACCCACTGCCGTTCACTCCTGTTAAACGCGCTCTGGAGAGGGTAGACTTTACAAGGTAAACCCTATAAAAGGTCAATCATGTGTGACCATACGGAAAACTTAACCGGTTTCAATTAAAATATTTATTTACTTTTCAGAAATAATGAAACGGGTACCAAGTTTAATGTCTTCACCCGTGGCAGTGAACAAGTTAATCACAATTCCTCCAGAACCTATAACGGTGATGACGATAGATGGTAAAGAAACTACAGTATTACCGCCCTCCGTACATATTGGATTACAAGGATTAAACGTTAGGCTGATTAGTGCTAATAAGAGAGCTGGAATGGTGAGTTAATTTTGAATTATATGAGAACTATCCATAATAAGAAATTGAGGGTTATGTTCCAATCTCTTTAATGATACATTATGTTAATCTCTTTTGAACATAGACTTCCTCCAAATGTTAACTCTACTCTCGAATCTATGCCTTCTTCGATCTCCCCCGAATATTGATATATTCATAGATGGATTATACTGTATCATGCGTCTTTTAAAGTCTTATTTTTACCCTAGCACAAACGTTGCTTGTTTTAAAATTAATATGGCATCTAGAGAATCTGAGAGGAATGACATATTTATATTTAAAAAAATCAAGTAATATATAGCTCGCGCAATCTTACTTGGTCGGCCTGAATTTGGCTTTCAGAAACGTTCACGTATGTACACAAAACACAACTAATGAAACACCCGCTCCCCACCATTAACTTCTGAAAATCACATCTGCGGCTTTAACTTAGATTGCTCATACTGTATTTTAAATTTATATTCACAACATTGATTATAGGCAGGCGAATCTTCTTCAGTAATCCCGCCAGCCGACGGAGTATTATTCCACTGTCACGGCGGTGGATTCGTTGCCCAAAGCTCCAAGTCCCACGAGACATATCTACGAGAATGGGCGGCTAAGCTGAATGTTCCTATACTATCAGTCGACTACAGTTTAGCACCTCAAGCGCCGTTCCCGAGAGCACTTGAAGAAGTATTCTATGCTTATTGTTGGATGTTGACGCATTTGAAGGAGATCGGTACTACTGGTGGGTAGATTTTTTTTTATTAATTGCGAATTGCTTATGTTTTGACTTTTAAGACTAAAGATGGCATCAAAATGTTTAATGATGTCTAATTATTACTAAAAATATTTGGCTAAGGTTGAATTTTAACGTAAAACCTTAAACAAATACGTCTTGCTAATTAGTAGCCCAAGTTTTGTACCGATAACAGATGCATATTTTTTTGCGACATTAATGGTAATACATAACGTACAAACAGCAACACATCAAGATATGCCTCTGAAAATGTGTCTTGATTTAGGTTCATTTGTCAAAAAATTTAGGCTAAGTTTGGCGTAAATGTTCATAAAACCTTTTTGAATGTTGGCAGGCGAATGAACTTAAACAAAAGTATGTTAACTTTTTATCTACAAATTTAATTATCAAAGATCCACACTGAATTGGGGATCAATTTTATTAAGTATATCTTATGTCCGATTAGTTGAGTGCTTAGTGATAAGGCGTCTGCAAAAGATAGCCTAGTGTGATAGCATGATAAAACAATATAGATACTTGAATGAATCATTATGACACATACAAGAAGCGACAATAGCCACCGCTTTTTATTCCAATGCTAAGCCAGAAATGTCCTGTAAATCAGGGATGAAGTAAATAACTATTCTCCGTGTGGTGACGGAGTAAGAATACAGTGTGTCACCACCCCATCTCATCCCATGGGTGTTGTAAAAACCGACTAAGAGAATAGTCTCTTAAATATTCACCGATAGCGGTGAATATTATCTAAACGAAATAAAAATAAGGAAAACTTGAAATTAAATCCTATACCAATCCGTTTGGACAGCGTGGTATTAGTAGGCCAAATATCCCTTCGTCACGGAGGAGGCCTGTCCCAGCAGAGGGACATTAATGGGCTGTTATGATTATGATGATTTCTTCTTTTGTTGTCATAGAGATAATATCTGCGAACTTTTTCTTAGTCAGTTTTTACGACACCTATAGCATTCATGCTGCTCATCTTATTGTGTTTCTAGTCAATAAGTTAACTTTATAAAAACGACTTTTAACATTAAACATTACCAACAGGTAAACGAATAGTATTTGCTGGTGACTCAGCCGGAGCAAATCTAGTGGCTGCCTGCACACTAAAGATATTAACGTCAGGAATAAGAGAGCCCGAAGGAATGTTCCTAGCGTATGCACCTCTTATGATCAGTTTTGTGCCAAGTCCGGCGAGGTTACTCTGTTTAATGGACCCTGTACTACCGTTTGGATTCATGATGAGGTGTCTTAAAGGTATGTAATTGCTTAAATTATTTGACTCATTTATTTTCAGTAAGCAATTATAATATATGACGCAACCAGGGAAGAACTCTTTCCGATGCGAAGATGTTGGAAAACAGGGTATCGCCACCCTATCTGATTCCATGGGTGTCGACAAAGGAATAGCAAGAAAGGGTAGGGAAAGATTTTCTTTGTGAGAGGAATAGTACGATTTCTGAAAGAGAAAATTTACAGGCACGGAAGGAGAAAGTTTGAAATTTTTTTGTTATTTTTTTTAAATACGCCATTGTGTCCAGAAACTTCAAATTATTAAGATGCTGTCTTTTCCATTTTTAATTATTATTTACTTTCTTTTTTTTTAACTACGACACCAATAAAGCAAAATGAATTAATTTTGATGATCATTGATTTAAAGCCTGTGACGTCATTTGCTACTATTTAAGTATAATAACTTTTTTAGATTTCATTTTGACAATTGATTTCATTTTGATGACATTACTTTTTTGTAAAAACACTTTTACTCCTTAACCCAGTTGGACCGACCGACCCATGTATGGGTTTCGGGAAATAAAAAAAATCTTATCGACATCGGTATAGTTTTGTTAAATTATATTTCCACCTAATATTTTTTTAAATGCTTTTTATTTTAGCCTACGCAAGTCCGAGCAATGGAAAGGGTCATTCTAAAGACGGTAATCAGGCGGCTATATCTAATGTTACCACGCCAAACGACAGCAATGGCTTCCTCCGAGTTAGTCCGTCACAAGGTATGTATTGATTTTGATATAGTTAATAATTAAATATTTCATTATGAATTTCTAATAAATAATCCTCACATATTCACACAACGTCATCTAGTCCCAAACTAAGCAGAGCTTGTACTATGGGTACTAGACAACGGATAAACATACTCAAATACTGTTTTTTTTTAAATACATACCTATCATACATAGAAACACTCAGACTAATGCAACCAACCTTGTTCATGCACACAGAGATTTGCATTGAGCGGGAATCGAACCCGAGACCTTTGCGTAGCAGTCATGTTATATAATCACTAAGTACGCCACAGAGGTCGTCATTATAGTACATTAATTATGTATCCGTGTGGTGACGGAGTAAGAATACAATATGTCACCACCCCATCTCATCCCATGGGTGTCGTAGAAGCCGACTAAGGGAATAACCGTAACTACTATCTTTACGAAATGAAAAGAAGGAAAACTTGACTTCCCTGCAGTGGGACATTAATGGGCTGTTATGATGATGATGACATTAATTATGTTTTTGATGTAACCTTTATTTATTGTCAGAAATTTTGTAAAAATATTTTTATAATTAAATTGTTTTGCATACAAACTTTATTTAAATATTGACCCTTGATATTTACCTGTTGTTTTCAGTGTAACATTCCGTATTCTTCATATTTAATAAAATTATTATCTTGTAACTTGATAAAAGAAAATAGTTCCTAAACTTGGTTAAAATTATGATCGTTTAACGTTAGTTGTTATTCATTGAAAAAGACCGCGGTCTTTATACTCAGACTTTTAAGAACTAATGTTATGGTTACAATTTTAGAAGGTGTAAGCGAAGGCCCGTCGTCATTCGAGGAAGTATCACCTTCCGACTTGGCGGAACTGCAAGCTCATAAATCGGGCAGTGAACGTCGTAAGTCATCTGACACAACAATAAGCGCGGCTTCTTTACAGAGTGAACATACCGCTACAGGTAATTTATATTAAGAATAAATTAAATTAAAATAATTGTTCTCCGTGTGGTGACGGAGTAAGAATACAATATGTCACCACCCCATCTCATCCCATGGGTGTCGTAAAAACCGACTAAGGGACTATCCGTGAATATTATCTTTACGAAGTAAAAAGAAAGAAAACTTAAAATTAAACCCTATACCAATCCGTCTGGCCAGCGTGGTATTAGCAGTATTAGTAGGCCAAGTATCCCCCCCGTCAAGGGAGGAGGCCCGTCCCTTCAGTGAGACATTAATGGGCTGTTATGATGATATGTGGTACGACCCTTAGCCAATTGTAAGGGTTTCTTCTATAACTCACTTTTCTCTAAAGCCTGTGTT
The DNA here is from genome assembly GCA_905475405.1 of Schrankia costaestrigalis. Taxonomy (NCBI): domain Eukaryota; kingdom Metazoa; phylum Arthropoda; class Insecta; order Lepidoptera; family Erebidae; genus Schrankia; species Schrankia costaestrigalis. Next base: position 12,370,944 of record FR997840.1, on the reverse strand, counting down.
TATCAACGACACTGTACTTTAACCTAGCTTGACTTTCCCATTACTAACAAAATGTTGCTATTGTTCTAGGAGCGACACCTCCAGAAGACAAATCGCAGAAGTATGTATCAGACTTTCTAGATCGTTACGTGTTGGACAGCGATACTGATTCAGAAGGACGGAGAGCAGTACCCATGATTAAGTCTGCTTCACAACATAGAGACGAATCTCAAAGGTAACACTTTAATACTATTTAATTTTTATAGCACTCTCGGCAATATAACCAGAATAAATAGTACAAACCTGATGACTTTGTTTCTTTGGTTTATCATGAATACAATATAATACTTTTCTTGTTTTGAATAGTAAATTTTTAATTGCTTTAATGTAGTAGACAAGAGTGTGGCCCATCTCCTGGTAGGTAAGTGGTAAATACAACCAAATCGCTGGCTACTCTAGACATAAGTTGTTAAGTCTCATAAGTCCTGTTATTCTCGTTACAAGTAGTATAGCATTTTCACACCATTGTTTGGAGATGGGTTATGCGGGCACAACGGCCTCTTGCTAAAGAGGTAGGTAAAATATTTATTATTTATCTAGGAGAGCTATATTGGACTCTATCTTCATTTTCCTCAAAAGCTGGTAAATATTTATAACTTTTTCTAAAACCCAAAGGCCACTGTGTATTTCACCTATTACCAAAACGACGAGGTATGCAATAATCTTTTCTTACAACGGGGACCAGATCAGGGTTAAGTCAAGAACTCCAAGTATAACACTCGGAAAGTCTATGTAAAACCATTGACTGATTGAACCAAAAGAAAGTAAAAGAATTTGTAACTTTGAAAGAGGAAAGAAGCCAAATGGAAACTGATAGAAAGCGCAAATACAGCCCAGAAATGAAGGCAAGAGATGTTAATCAAAAAACAACTTCACTATCGTCATCGTCTTACCGGTCTGACCAAATACTTCTCCAGTCTTGCATATAACCTAAGTATTGGATTACAACGCATGAAATTGAAATGTAAGTAATCAAGGGTGTGCCTTTACAGGGAGCCGGTATCAGAAAATTCCAGCACATTAGTTGGCGAACCGCCTTTAGAAGATGATTATAATAAAGAAGGCAAGAAAAGGATTAAGTCAAGGTATTGGATGTAAAAGCTGGTGTCAAATTAGCGACGTTGTAGGACTATTTTGCTTCTTAGATCTAGGTGTATTGATGTCATAATGTAGTAGATTCACTGTCATTAATGTCGCTAGAACTCATTCAAAATGGCCTCCTTTGCACATGTTCCTTCGTTTAAGAATGCGCCATCATTGTAACGTTGACTTTTTGACAAATTATACGACAGATAAAAAACTATTATTCGTCTGTTTTTGTTTGATTAGTTAGTTAGTGGATAGTTTATAAATATCTGCGAAGGCCGCATATAGCAGCGCTTACTGAAAGGCTAGAACCACGTTTTTGTTATAAGATGCTAAAATACAATGGACACACAAAATACATTATTTTCCCTTATCAATGCAATATTGTTAACGATAATAGCGACCTACGCCAGCATAGGTCGCTGAAACAGCTTCAAAGCTATTTTACAGTAGATTATGATCTAGAACACATATCACTAGTTCAAGCTAAATGGCTTGCATCACACACTTTGCTTTTGAAACTCAAAGTAAATGTCAACAGTAGCTGCCACTAATCAATTGTAGGCTTCTTCATATTCACAAATACACCATGTCATATATTTTGTATTGCAGTAGATTAAAAGAAAACCTTGTTTTTATCATCATTGACTGTTAAAGTAGAACAATGCAATCACTTTTAGTAGCTCATCAATCTTCCAAGATTATGACTTAAGTACCTAGTGTTGAAACTAGACTACAACTAACAACGAAACTCTACTATATCCTATTCGCGTTTAGAATGCAGTGAGTTGTCATTGTCCGCCGACCTAGCCCCGCCGTCTAACCAATCAAATCCTTTAAAATTCAAATTAATTGAATTTTATAAGAATTTATTGGTTAGACGGCGGGGTTGTCACTGCATTCTAAACGCGAATAGGATATAGAAATTCGAAGGAAAGTTTGGAATTCTTACACTTATGAATTCTCGATGAAAGGTTAGCGATTCTTACACTTACGTCTTTATGCCTAAGCACTGATTTACACAATGAAATACACGGTGTACTTCACAAGCAAAAGCGATTTACTCCGCCCCCTCAAAATCTATCAATACTGGTCGACTGCATATTCCTCTCTGCGGTTGATAATAAATAATCCTCACACATTCACACATCGCCACCCAGTCCCAAACTAAGCAAAGCTTGTACTATGGGTACTAGACAACGGATAAACATACTTAAATACTTTTTTTTGTAAATACATACATATTATACATAGAAATCACTCAGACCAATGCAAACAATCATGTTCATGCACACAAAGATGTGCATTAAGCGCGTAGCAGTCATGTTATATACCGAATGCGATAATATGCAGGGTGTTCGATAAAACCCGGGAATATTTCTTCCTACCGATTCTGGCGAAAATAACTTGTTTCAATGAATGAGAAAGCTTTTCCTATAGGTTTAGTTTAGCCCTACACGATCGTTAATACCTTGGCCCATGCCAATACAGATCCAACAAACACACCCAACTCATCTTCATTTTAGTACTGTCGATGTTTTAGACGTTTTTTAAACGCCCAGTCCCAAGTGTTAATTTTGTAACCCTTTAGTTTTTATTTCTAATTGTGAGATTCATTGATAATTACATTTTCTTTTTGTTCCAAGGATAACTGAAGTAGCGTCCGGCTTCATGGGAGCAATGTCGTCTAGGTTAGCTTACATAACCGGATCAAATACAATCTCAAGGCCGCCTCAAGATGAGTAAGTTTAGTTGTTATCTTTTTTGTGCGTAGAAACAGAAATTTTAATTGGTTTGATTTTATAGGCCACTGGCACAAAAGCTATAATATACGTATACTAATATTTTAAAGAGGTAAAGTTTGTGTTTGTAAGTTTGTGACGTTGTAGGAGGTAATCTACTGAACCGATTTTAAAAATTCTTTCTGTGTTGAATAGTGCATTTATCGGGGAGTGTTATAGGCTATATAGTATCACGCTTTGACTAATAGGAGTGGAGCAGTAATTAAATGTGTTTAAAAAGAGGCGCCTTTTTTCGCCGCCCAACGAAGTGGGCAAGGGTCAGCTAATAGTACAGCTATATAGCTGTTAAGATAAATGCAAATTGTGTAGGCTTTGCTTCGAATCCTATACAATTAATTTATGGAATCCACAAATAATTGTCCTAGGCCTGGCACAAAAGGCTGTGCCTTTGAAATACAGCCCTGTAACAGTAAGTGCGGCACAAAAAAAAAGTAGGTACAATTTTATTCTGAATGATTTAATGACTTTAGAAGTTAAATTTTATTACCATTTTTTGTTACACGCACTTTGCGACATTCGAATTGTCAACATCAAAACGCAACATCTATTGCGCTTTAGTTTAGTTAAGTTGAACTTAGTTTTTATCAGTTCCTTTATATAAGTTCGTGCGTATTCCAGATTTGCTGTTCGCACGAACCTAGACGCGTTGATAGCTCGCTCTCCGTCCGATGAATTTATATTCTCCGTACCTCGGGACCCGTTCTTGTCTCCTTACTGGGCCGACGATGCTTTATTAAAGAAATTCCCTCCTGTAAGAATACTGGTAAGTACAGCATAAATAATTATATATAAAATAGAAAAAAAAATGAAATAATATCAACATTAATGTTAGTTCCCCATACCTGTCTTTTTTACTTAATAGGGTAATACAGAATAAATCAAATGTAACAAAATATTCCACTATATAATTTTTTGAGAAATTAAAATCTTAGCTAGCCGACTTAATCTATACGATGCGTATGGCTTTTAAATAAATGAGATTTAAAAAAAAATGTTAGGTTTTTCCTGCGTATGGCAAAGGAGTGTGAATACATGGTACACCACTCCATTTCACCTTACGGCTGTCGTACAAGGTGACAAGACAAAGTTCGGTAAAGTAAACTTTACATAAAACGTTTTAGGTACTAATTAATCTGGCCAATATGGCATAAGTAACCAACGTTTCTATAAGTTGAAAAAAGATTAATAAAATTTAAAATTAATGAAAGAAAGAAAGAAAAATAGTTTACTTATTTAGATAGGTATTTTTAACCATATTAAGTGTTGATTTAATATTATTATCTTTTATAGACAGTCCACTTAGATCCCTGCCTAGATGACTGCGTAATGTTTGCTAAGAAACTCAAGAGGCTGGGCAACACCGTAGGTATAGAAGTACTGGAGGGATTGCCTCATGGATTCCTTAACTTTTCTCTCGTGAGTATTTTAACACGTTCCCAGTGCAGTGTACCATATATATTATGGTACACGTGCATTGTTTTACTATTGTGTCTACTGGTGCCACTGTGAAAGGGTTAATATGCAGTAATTCAATTAGATTTTTATGATAAAACAATGAATATACATATTTATTTAAGTCAATATTTATAAAAATTCTAATCTTTTAAAAATGCCTATTCTTATTCTTCTATTTAAAGGACATATATATAAGTTCGTCAGATTATACAACGAGATATGTTGCCTAATTTATATGCTCATCAATTTCCCTAATTAAAAAAAAATACTAATTAAAAGTGTAAAATACCTATAAATATATTCCTATTTATTTCTTCTGGGCAACCCTAACAGTAATGTTAATGTAAAATAACCTTTACAGATGGCCAAAGAAGCAAATGAAGGCTCAAAGTTATGCGTAGAACGCATAAAGCAGTTACTGGACTTAGACAATCACAATATCATAAGAGAGAACAATCAATTATGAATGTGCGGTCTTTGCTGCCGGACGTAGAATGTAGGCTTTAATATGTGCCTCAGCCAAACAGTGTCACAGGTATGCGAGTATTCACTCAATTAGTTAACTAAGAGAAGAATCATTCGGACATAATGATAATAATGACACAGTGCTGTGAAACGATGTCTGCTTATAATCGACTAAAATACTAAATCGATTTGAAAAATTGAAAGTTTGATTTGAGAATAATTTTCTTTATTCGATCTTATTGTAAATCATGTACGCGGTCTTTGAGAGGGCAGTGAAATGAAAGTTATATTACTAAAGTCGAGATGAGTTTGAAATTGATGTTTTTAAATTGTAATCAACTGCTTAAAAGAAAATTTTATTTATTTTTGATAGATATTGTTAATGGATATGGATACCACAAAACCGCTGAAGTCTAGGCAAGTTTAAGTCACATTAGGTTTTTAATTATACAGTTGAGCTACATTTGTGCTATTGTAAATTGTATGTTTCAATGTTATCTTATCTTCAAGTATATTTAATTTATGTTTACGCCATTTTGAAAACTTAATTTAAGTCGTTGTGGCCAGTAGGCAGTTTACTAATCGACTAGATAAGAGTTTATTCGAATCGGATTTAGTGAAATCGGGCCTTAGTGTACCTATATTTATGCTTTCAGACTTAAATGTACTTGTTTAGTTTTAGTACCAAGTTGATATTTAACTCGATATTGATGTGAAAATCTTTGGCGTTGAAAGTATTTGTTAGAATTAAAGTACTTCTACGTAATTGTGGACGATTTGAAATTGAATTGTGTGTGCTTCTCGATAAATGTGACTTCCATCATATAAGGCAGAAATAGTTGAACATATAATGTAAATTCCCATGTATAATAATTAATAATTAAATTAATAATAGGTATATTAATTTTTATGTTTGATCAAATTTCGCGAAGTTCAAATTCCTCGCATTGATCAAAATGTATAGTAAAAATGTTATTTCATTTCAAGGTTGATGCAGAAACGTGCACTTGGAAATATAAACAATATGTACTTATATTCTTCGTGTATCTATTTATTATTAATGTCATAATAATTATATTGTGTACGGCTAATAAATTACTTTGTGTAAATATTGCCAAAAAGTTGCTGTCAATGTAATTTTAAGTGTTTGATGTATATTGTAAATTGTTACGAGTTTAATTGTCAATCTGTTTATAAATAATAATTGATGTTCGATAGGGATAATATAGATTCATATACGTATGGTTATTGAACATCAAATGCGTTGCGTGCACGAAATGCACATGTCAAATTGTCAAGTGACGTTAATTTGATATTGAACGAATGAATTGATCGAACATAATTAATTTTAATATGTTCGTTCATTATGTTTTTCGTTCAATATGTTAACTGATAAGAGACTATTTTTACATTCTAGTCCAGACAGTATGTCTAAGAATGTACTAAACAGGCTACATGCACAATGCCAAGCCTTGCAGTTGAACAACAGCTATTCTACACTGTTGACCGTGCAAAACGAACACGCATTTCGTGTGCAAAACTTAATAAAGCTGGTCATTAGAGTCTGTCGCATTTATTCCTCACAGATTTGATGTAAATGTTTATAAATAAGCATATCAAATAAATAATAGTCTTTACGTGCTACGTACGCTTCCAAACACAGCTGCCAGTAATTCTTTTAACACTTAGGTAAAATACAGAATAGACTAAAAACAGGAACATAATATTTTAAACAATAGTTAACTATTATTTAACGAAGAGATATACTACTAAAGATATTTATAATTTTATTCCGTTAAGACTTCCTTTCTGTAATGCATTTATCTACCCTCTTTGACTTAAAAGGGTAAGTGTGTCGGCAACCTCGAAAAGGTAGTTAATATTGTCAATTAATAAAAAAAAATTGTAAAGCATTTGTTTTCTATAACATACATCTCAGTATTCAATGTGCAATTTGTACCTCAGTATTTTAATTTATTAAAGCAGTTAAACGATTATCTACCTATTTAAATTTACTCTACCTGTAGAAAGAATACCTAGTTGTTAAATAACAACTTCTAGGTATTATAATCGACGTAATAATATAAAATCACTTAATGGTTTTGCCAAATTTTATTCACAACTTACAAAAAAGTTTAAAAAATATATACCTAAATACCTACTGTTAGGTAATAAGTATACCTGATGTCTTTAATCTACAAAAAGTTTTGTGAATATCATTTAAATAATCAAATACATTGAAAGTATATTCTTTTCAATTCTTCAGATAGAAAGTATGGGAATAATTCCTTAATTAATTTATTTGTCGTTACGAGTACCTACCTATCTATGATAGGTACTCTTTTTAATTATTTAGTACCCAGTTATAAAAAGCACGACCCAGTTATACAAAGACCTTCATATACAATTCAAGAAGTAATATACATAAACAATGACGTACATATAAAGTTTATTAAATAAATTATTAAACCAAAGTGAAATACCAAATGATTTTACATCACCTGAAACTAATTTCGGTGTTTTTAAAATATTTTTCTGGCTCTCATTTACTACTCCTAATCATTTTCCCCCTTACTCATAAACGCCTCTTAAATTTAGTCACTGTTTAGCGAGATTTTTATTAGCAAAACCAACCTTATGCCAAACAAAACCGTAAGAATTTAAGCTAACCAATTGACTAAAAAAAGAAACGTTTATGAGTAAGGGGGTTTATGTCTATAGAATGTACTTATCATTGAATGTTTAATTCATCTTATATTTTTGATACATTAATTTTGTCGAAATTTATATAATAAAAAATTGACTTAAGTCCATTTTTAAAAAGTACCTATATCTTGTTTCGGAATGCAATTTCTTCACGTCACCTCACTAATTGCAGATTACTGTATTTTACAAAGCCAAAAATATTAGATTATTATTTTATAGAGCCGTGTTCAAAACCTCATATAAGTATAAAGTTTTGCTTATGCGGTTTTTTGAACCTATAGTAGTACATTCCGAATATGTTTTTTGTAACATTTGGTACAATATAACAAAAATGAAACGTAGTTTACGAACTGTTATTGTTTTTATTATTATACTGGCTGTAAATGTGTTACAAAATACCTGCATTTGTGATTTGAATTGTTTACCTAATGTTTAATTCTGCAAATTCTAGTTTGGATGCCATTACCATTGAAAAAGTACATAGAGAAACGATTTGTAATAAGTAATATCGAATTGTCAATGTTTTTTTTTTCAAATGATTCTGACCCTAACTACCTATTCTTTATGCTCAAAATGGGAGCCGAATATTTATTAATTTTCCAATGATGTAATGTCGTCATCAGACGGGAAAACTGTAATTAAATCACAGTTAAAATATAATGTCATTGTACTCTTAAATATGCTAAATGTTCGTAAATAATTATGTACGTAAACTGTTATGTAAAGTTATTTGATTGTCTAAATATTTATTATTACCGTAATTGTTATAATGCTTTGACTGTTTTTAAATTATTTTGAATAATATACAATGAGTATTGCCAGTGTATAAAACAAAATGTATTTTATTACTCGTGTAATATCTCCGTTGTTGACTGATAATTCTGTCAATGTCTGATGTTCATAAGCCTACATTTTGCTAAGTTTAAAAATGTATCTCGTAATGAGGTAGGTTTTAAAATGTAAAAGCTGGATCTGAACTTGCTACCTATGGTTTTGAATGCATATTATGTTATCAAATTTTACCGTTCAATTCTACTGCTTGAATTTATATGTAAATGCTACAAGAACCAACGGAGTGATGAAGTAAAGGCAGTAAGATTGCAGTGCAATAAGTCTGTGATAGTGAATTGAAGCTTTCCGAAAGCAACCAACAGTATTCTAAATAAAATATCACAAATTATTAAATAAATGACATAATAATATACCTAATAATGTTGTCTCTTTGTGTATTTTATCATATTGTAAAATAAATGTATTTATCAATATTTTTTATAGAAATGAACGTTCTCATACATGAAATATAACGAAACTGTCACTTTATTGTTAAATATATATTTAAAATAATAAGAACATTTTAAATAGTTGGATAATTGAAACTAGGCCTTATGGAAATGGATTACTATAGATCTTATTATATAATCACAATCGAAAATAGCTATTTATGTCCATTATCAATAGTGAATAAATAACTAGTCAATAATGACAATATTGTACACAATGTCATAAGTTGTTTCAATAAAATGAATGCAAATCAAACTTGTACTTTAATTTATTCATTTAATTCATTGTTCCTTAGGTATAGCCTATTCTCTACTGCCAAATTTAGTGCCTACGATAGTAGATTCATAACAACAGCCCATTAATGTCGCCCTGCGGGGACAGACCACTCTGGCCAGGCGGATTGGTATAGGGTTTAATTTTAAGTTTTCCTTCTTTTCATTTCGTAAAGGTAACGGATAGTCCCTTAGTCGGTTTTTACGACACCCATGGGATGAGATGAGGTGGATCGATACACGATAGTAGATTAAGTTATTAATTTACTTATTTATAACAAAATACTAATTCTTTGTATTAACTCTTGTACAATATACGTCAGGTATTGTAGGTACTTAACGGAGTAAGTAGTAATACGTTATAGGGTAAGTACTTGACGCACACGATGCAGTTATTGAAGATCTAGGGACGCCTAAATCTTGTAAAAGTCTCTGCGATGAAAGAAAATTTACAATGTAAATTACCCTCTAAGCTGGTAAACTTAATTTATTTCATTTTTTTATAAAAGACAACTCCCGCACTAGGGATCATGCCCTGTGTCGCGGGAACCTTATACAAACATCAATTAACGGACACAAAGAACACCCAGACCAGGACAATAATTTGTGGATCCTTATGGAAATGCACCCAGACCAGGACCATGCGTGGGGATCGAACCCACAACCTCTTGCACGGCAGCCGCTTGCGCTACCGTCGCGCCACCGAACTCCGTCCACGCTGGTATAATACTCGTAGTAGAGTAGGTATTCCTTGTTTATATTGATGGGGCAGATGAGCAAGAGCCCTATACCTACTGTACACTTCAAGCTAATAATAGTAACATTGTTGGAAACAGATCGTAGGTATCGTGGTATGAGATAAAAATAGTATATTATTGTAGCTCGTCGAAAAAAATATCTTTTTGTCAGACAAAAGTCGACGTGCCAACAGCAGGAACAAGTAGGTGCTTTGTAAAAGGCACAGTATAACCTCTTTACGTCCTACCTTGAGTTTTTTTGTAGTTCTTAAGCTGGATACTTACTTAGCCGTGTAGCAGGTAATGTATCAGATACCGTATTAATACGTAGGCCCGCGTCGAACGCGTGAAAGGCTGAAAGTTCGCAGTGACTTGCCGACTGATGACGATATCACTGCGAAAACAAAAGCGGCCCGTAGCTAGACGGTGGACAAGTCGTACCCACTGGCAAGTTTATACACAGTATCTAATACATGACATGCTACACTGCTAAGTGAATAGATACCCATAGATGGTTTAATTTATAATGGTTGGAATATTTGAACATGAGTTTGAAGAAGCGAAGTTAGCGACAGCGCGAGGAATATCGAGCCAACACAAACAAGGTCTTGAAAACTAAGTACAGATCCCGCATCGCTTTATTGATTAGCGCATATCACGCGGACATGAATTAATTCAATTATTAACGTTGCCAATCAGATAATCAAAATTATTTATTGTTGTTATAGAGGCATATCGAAATTAAAGTTTCATTACTTATTACAGTTTTAAATGATTGGTAAAATAATTTTAAAGTTAAATAGGTACTTATTTGTGAGTTTTAAGAGCATGTTATTTTGTTGATTTCTGTTGTAAACTATATTATTATAAGGAAAATTGTCTCGACACCGATATCAGACAACCTGTTACGATATATTTGGTCAAATTAAAAATCATAAAATGTTAATCATGTTTATTATACTAGTAATGCTAAGGTTGCTGTGAACATGATGTTTAACAAATCGTTACTGTTTACACAGAGTTGCTGACAGGGGTCAATAGACTTTTTGGTAACAACATTATCATACAATGACTAACTACTTAAAGATGCCGTTTACAAATAAAAATCTATTTAGCTATTAGACAGTGTATAATCTACATCAATTAACAAAACAAAAATTTCAGTACAACTCAACATTAATTAAATAATTTTATTTCCGTCGTGCAATAATAATAACCGCTCGGTAAAATAAAATGTTTTAGTTTCATAGCTATAGCTTATCATAATACATTTTTTCCTCATTGTTAGAAAAACAAAATGCATTGCTATAACACGAATCAATTGCGAGGTGTTATCACACTCAAGTTCTGAATAAAAGAACATAATAATATTTAAAAAAAAAACAGCATTTCACGACTACTTTATACCACAATATACAAGTACAGTAAAAAAAACTGATACAATAATTTAATTTCCAATATATTTAAAGAATGTCTAGCGCTAAGCATTATTTGTTACTTTACATATAGGTACTTACTCAAATCATGAAAAGATTTAATTTACAAGTAGAATGTTTTTTTTTAAATCATAGAATCACTTGTAAAAGTGTAATAGACAACACATATTGTAATGTAATAAATACATTAAGTCAATATGTAATTATTATTATGAACATATTCTGTACAACATTTGTCTGTTACTGAGTGAAATATCAGTCATTTCTAGTACTATATTTTATGGCCTCATGCATCCACAACCACAACTTATTGATTAACCCATCCATTACAAATATCTTAATGTAAATCAATTCTGTTTTGCACACAATGTTTTTATTATGATTCTTACACATTTATGTTATCACTTGTGTCACATTAACAACCGAGTTGAGGCTTTACAAGTACATGTTTTGGGTATGGTTGTGTATTCAATCGTGTCCGTTTGTCTTTGCATGTGGTACTGTTCCGTTTAGTAATGGGGTTGCTTCTTCTGGCGCTCTGATAGTCTTCTGTAGAACGTGTGCGTCGGCTGGCTCTATTCTCTTGTAGTAGTGTTCCTTAGTCTCAACAATTTCAAAGCCAAACTTCTTATAAAAATCTATTGCACCCTCATTGTTTACCTGGACATGTCTGAAATAAAAAAGAGATATTGTTATTACACAATTTACACTATGAGATAAATTAATAGTGCTTTTATAATTACATCACTTTTTTTGGTGAAATATGCCTAAGGAGGACTTATACTGTCCTTCATTTTCTGCATGATGCAGATATTATCTCTGTGAAAAAAGAAGAAAGGAAAACTTGAGCAATACATAAAAACCCTATACCAACCTATATGGATAGTGTGGTATAATTGGTAAGCCAAGATCCCAATGATTTGAACACTATTATTGAAGGTATGTTACATAAAATTCAAGGTGCTATCTCATCCTATTCTAGAACATCTAGCAGGATAAGAATGAATAATTTGTGCTAAACTATATGTATTACTCTTTTCTCTCATCTATAAATTTTACCCTGTCCTACTCTTAATTAGTTGTGCCCTTTACATCCTCTGCCTATTATGTTATAATTTATAAATAATGCAATAAGATACTATTATACTGAGACAAACAATTCTGTGGTACTGTAGAAGCTACATGATATGTATGTATCAATTACAACATAAAAACTTCATGTTGTTATAATCACTCAATTAGTATTTAGTTACATTTCTTGGTGGGTTCATTAATTCCAAATACTCTAATTTCACAAAATTCTCCATCTTCCTTTTATAACACCATATGATAAATGTATATCAGTAAATAAGACCTAATCTTAGCACTCCATGGATTCTCCGTGCATGTAATAATGAAGCCGAAATTGGCTGATTGTCTCTTAACAAAAGTTGATGTGCAATATTTAAAGCTGGGTACTGTATGTTGCTGTTATTGGTATCAGTCTAAAAAGAATAGATTTATTTTATGCCATCAATGAGGATGTAATCATTAATCTTGCGTAGTGTTTAACTGAAACTTATCTGAACCAATCAGACACACTTTTGATATGCCACATTTACCTTACTTGCACAAACCTCTTAAAAAAGGCTAAGACTCCAGACATTTGTATCTATGTATGTATTTTTATTCAATCAATGTAATTCCAGACACTGCCTACACCCTGATTATTTGTGTAAGTGAAACTTTTACAAGGAGCACATAAATTTATACAATCTGTACCTTGCAGAAGGGCTTAATATTATAATCATGTAAAAGTTGTAATGTCATTTACTGTGTAGAATACTATTATATGTATTTTACACTATGGTTCATGTTTGAATAAAGAAATGCTTGAAAAGACCTCTGTAGAAAGAATTACATACATTTTTATTAATGTCTATTACTTATCAGTATTACTTTAATTATTGAAGTACAGTATTTATTACACAAGCATATTATCTTTAAGGTTGCAGTTTTGAGTGACACACAAGTGTAATCCGAAAAGTTATAGTCTAGTCCTCATTAAACCCTATATTTGTCAATACTGTAAATCATCTAATTGATATTTTTATTTAAGTGAACCAAAAGTAAAATTAATATTGCTTGTAATATCTAAATATTTTAAATTGAGTAAAATTATTTGAGAAATTAACATCCAAGCATACATGAATAGTTTATTGATCCTAAGTTTTATTATTCCGATTAATAATTAATTATTTATGTGTTACATTATAGTGGATGATCGCTAGACCAGGGTTTCAGGTTTGATTCCTTCTCAGTGCATGACTTTGTGTGCATAAGCGTTTATATAATGTTGGAACGTATTTAAAAAAAAAGTATACATGCATGTATATCTGTTTTCTAGAACCTAATAGTACAAGCTCAGCTTGGTTTAAGACTATATGGTGTTGTTTTAATGTGTACGCAAGTATCGATTATATTACTACTTTTTCTAAATAAACATTATAACCACTATTTTTCACATTATTACTATTCCCACCGTATTTATTGAACTCATGACCCCATTACTGAGCATGTCATTATACATAACCAATAATGAAAAGTAATTGATTTTTAATGATTCTCTAAGCATATAATTTTTAGTCCAATATATTAAAGAGATATGGAAGACTATTGAGCCAATAGCCTAAGTGCTGGACATAAATCTTCTCAGATTCTTGGCATATAGTATGTTTTATAAATTAAATAAGCTCTCAGATTTAGAAATAGATAAATTCGCAAACATTTTACACTGTTTAAGACAGATATCTGAGCTCATAGAGACTGAGTACCTAATATAACCTTCAGTCCAAAAATATATGCTACAAATTCATATAGAATGCATCAATTGTTTGACCTTAGATAAAGTTAACACTTAATAAATAGGTACTTACAAGAAAATGCTGTCGAAATTGCCAACCTGTTCAACATACTTGAGCACATGTTCCACCATTAAAGTACCAATGCCCAGTCTTCTGTATGGGTATAAACATCCCAAGGTCATAATATATAATCTTCGGGAGTTTTCCGACGTGTCTATTCTACAGCACACCGCTCCCACGACTATGTCGTTATAATATGCTAACTTGGCCAGTTCACCAGCTTTCAAAACATCCTTGTAGAATTTATCATTGTATGACACGGGAAAGACCACTGTATTTAGCTTCTTCAGCTGTTTTATATTATGCGGGGTCACATCGCCGAGTTCTATTTTAGCTCTGAAATAAGCAAATTGGTTCTAATAATTATGTAGAATTGCGTGATATGGGATAGACACAATATCGCCTTGAAGCACACGACAAACATTTTTATTTAGCGGAATGATATGTTTCGTAAACGGCATGTAGGCTTACCTAGTCATTGTAATAACTACTCTAAAAATTAAACACTACAATTTAAAAACTAATCTAACACAGTTATATCACACGAGATCACTCCCGTCCCGCCATCTACCAGTGTGTAGCTCGCTCACTCGCTTCTGCTTCGTTCGCAGATCGCTTCATTCAAGCAAAAGCGACAAATCGCATCTTTGACAGTAGTCTTGTGTAGTACGCGTACGATGTACTATTAGGTAACGTTACCCGTCATTGTACTTCGAGTACCGTTACCCGATCGAAACTCTTAATCCGACAATAGCGCTATTAGCATACTGCGCCCGCATCGCACTTTAACACTGATGCACGCATGCGATAGTAAGAGGTAACTCGAAACTCTTAATCGGACAATTGCGATATTAAGACACTGCCCGCATCTCACTTTAACACTGATGCACGCATGCGAGAGTAAAAGGGATGGTAGATGGATACGCGTACGACTAGGTAGGTTTTATTCTAAGAGCGAGAGAGTGATATATGTGTAAAGAGTGTAAAGACCTGTGTGTTCCGTTACGAAGTAATAATTATGCTAAAATTGTTAATTTATTTGTAGTCAGTGTATAGTCTATGGTACTTGTCTGATTGAAAACTGCGGTAAACATAAACAGTAGGTACCTAAGTAATAATAACATTTTAGTGGCATTCTTGTTCTATAAAAATTTACTAAATTGTATTATTGTTAGGTATAGATTTAGATTGTCTATTTTGTGAGATCTGCCGTCTGTTGTTTTCTTTATTATTTTTAAGGTATAAAAGGATCTGCATGTTGGAAACTTATGTTGAGTTATTTGTTTTGTGAAAACTTTTTGTGATTTGTGAATATTAGTTGTATTTTTTCTTTGGTGTTGGTATGGTTTTGGTTGGATTTCATTTTCTTTGTTGATTTGTTGTACAAATACTTTATTTATTTCTAATTGTTATTGATCAGCTTTATGCTGTTACGAATTCAGATACTTACTTGGTTTTTGGATTTATTTTTGGTTTGTATTTATTTGAATGGTACTTATACCTAAAGATATTCCGTTCGTTTTAACAATTAAACGGTTACATTATTATTTTTTTGAAATGGCTCCGATTTGAAGAAAACGAAGTCTTCTGTGGATGCACTATAAGGAGGGTGTAAACGAAGCAACCTGGAATTATTGCTCTACGAACTTGCGCTCTAAAAAGACTCCTTAGGAACTTTAAAGAGGCATATGAATACGAAATTAAGTTTAACCCCTGTTTAATTTCTGAACGCAAATCGCTACTTGCAGTGTTAAAAAATTTATCAGGCACTAACTAACTATTGAGGCGAGAACAATTTATAAAAATTTACGTAGTGTATATAAATATATTTTATCTTACTTGTCAATACGATTTCGATTAGGTTAACTTAACTCCTCTTTTTTTAAAAATGGAAAATATTAAAACCTGTAGAGATTTGTACGTATTATTGAAAAAATTTTTTCAGATCGTAAAAGTGCAATCGAAAAAGTATTGGCTTTATTAAAAGTATTTCACCTAGTTCTCCAGATCGATATGTAACTTAGATCTCATTAATACATTACTTTTACTTTCTTATCCAGTTTGGTCTTCAAAACATAAAAACTCACTTTTTTTTTAGTTTAAAACATATTGAGTTGTTTTGTATTTATTGTATAAAATTAAACGAAACTAGTATGCGATATATCTATTATTTCAAAATAAACGTCTTTAAAATATTGGTATAGGTATTTCAGAATTTTTTATTAGGTTGTCAAAGGAGATGTTTCATTCTCCAATGAAACATCTGAAACATTCTGTTTGCTCTGGGCCTCCGCCCAGAGCAAACAGAATGTTTCAAATAATTAAAATTAAATTTTAAAAATCAATTAGTGTTTTCCATTTCTCCGTAGAACTTGGGGGAAAGATTTTAGTTTTAAATGGTTGTAAACAGGATTTTAATTCAATCATTGGTTGAATTAATGGCGGATACCTTTTATGTTGCCACCCTTGAAAATAAAATAATATTATGTGGGTAAAAATTAACGCCTGGGATAATATATATTTTATTCATATAAAAGTATAATAATCACAAACAATTATTTGAATCTTTAATACCTACATTATATTTTAATCGTTAAAAAAATAGAACTTGTACGCAATACCTACTATTGTAACACAACTATGTTGTCTTCATTTTAATGAAAAATCGATTTATTATAAGATAATTTTTTTTTTAATCATTGCAACACATTTAACATCTGTCACCCCATTTGTGTCAATGTACTTTGTGATTCGTGTTGCTACTACGTATTGTGAATGTTTTGATGTGATTTATTGCAGATTATTATTGAATATTAATTCGCTTTTGATTATGGATTATATGTAGGTTTTATTTTAGACATTCAAATATTAATAATTAGGTAACATGTTATGTGAAAATCGTATTTTGTGCCATTTGGAGTATGATATAATTCCACTTTAAATACCTTATAAATCACATCCTCGAAGTTTAACTAAAAAAAATACACAGGCCTATACGGTGGTAATATAACTTCAAAACACACATGGTTTCGTGTAAGTTCTTGCCTGGGCCCAGAATGAATGGGCAAATGGAACGTCTCCATTATTTTTAATAAAAAAAATTAAAAATTAAGAAGATTGCTCTTTAATTAAGTATTATTATTATTGCGTATGGCTTCTGCTTTGAACACTATACGTCTATATCCAGCTGGAGAAGCCAATCTTTTGCGGCCGGAGTAAGGTTGTGGAGGTCACGTATTCCCCCAGAGAAACGACGTCGGGGACATTCTTCGACGATGTGCATCATCGTTTGTTTTGGAGCTCCTCAATCATCCTCTTAATATATACAGCCAAAATTTGAAGTCTCTACGTTGACTCCATTTGGTCTGGTGATCTTTAAAGAGGTAACGATGTCCAACGGTTTGTATGAAGGCGTTCTACACTTACAGTGACACGGTGAGTAAACTGTACTATTAGTACTAAACGTACTAATAAGGGGTACTAGTACTTTATCGCAATCGTACTAGTACAGTGCGAACTTACAGATGTCCGATTAAGCCCAAGACTATTTGACAGCAGCAGTACTGCAGTGTTGCTAGCACAATTACTGATTTCTACCAAACCGTTCATATACCTATTGGAGTAGGTATATATTTTGAAGTGTTCTTTCAAATGAAAAAGACTGTTTTGTCATAATGTTTTAATGATGAAAACTGCAGGCTGTACTTAAAACATTACCCTTTGACTTATGGAAGCGAGTCCAGTCAATAATGTCCCTGTTGTAAACGTAAGGGTAATTAGTAGCGAAATAGGATAATTAAATCGAAAGGCGCGTTCTATTTTTAGAATGGCTGAATATAATTACACATTCTCAACCATGCATAGTAAATCCTGATAAGCTACGTAGTTTTTCTACCTACCTAACTACCTACCTTATCCAACCTAGACCATAATCCTGTCTTACTTTCAGTGACTGTAAACTACTTAGTTAATTATTATAACCAATTGAGAAAATCTGCGTGACTAAAACTGAAAATGGTTCATCTAATTAATATACATCTTTACGATTACCAGCGTAAAGGCCTACAGTTTGTACTATACACAAATAAGTAACATTCAACTAATATTTATATTTACTACTACTACTTCAGAAACCGTGTTTAAATGAAGTTTATTAATAAATAGTTTATTTTCTTCCTAATTTAATAATCCTTATTTACTTACTGCAAGAACATTACACAGAAAAAAATACAATATAAAAAAGTAAAATATAACAAACAAGAAAATTTAGGTAACGTTTCAGTAAATTGTAGAGGATAATCAAATGAACATGCATGTCATAAATAAATTAAAATAAAGAGATGCCACTCTTACACATTATCGTATTGTAAGTACCTACAGCCAACACATCCTTAAATTATTTTATTATGTATTCCTAAAAAAAAGTTTTAAATTTCTTCTGTGGCTTCTAGTACAATTTAAAATTATACAACTACATCGAAAGAAAAATTAATAGGTTTAATTTTAGAGTAACTTTTTTCTACTAAAATGTATTTTTAGAAGATTTTAATTTGCAAGTAGATACTACCCGTTCAGAAACAAAATGTCTCTATTTATTTGGGAACAGTGACTAATTCAATTATTATTACGAGACCGAAATATAGTATGTAGGTATAAGAATTAGAACTTGTTAACATGACTAAAAACAGCAATTTAAAATTGCTGTTTAAAATATTATGTACAATTTGTAGCGGTTTTTATTTTCAATCAGGAGGAATTTTTCAACGAAAAAACCATAGCGAAATCTTATACAACTTATTGATTGGCGGTGAATTCGAATTATATTTTTAAACATTCCTTTGTTTTGCTATAGTGCAATCAATCAAGCTAAAAGTGCAACTTTTCTCTTCTGATCTGTAAAACATTTTTCAAGCATCAATAAAATACTACTAATAATACCAAAAGTAAACAATGATGCTGAATAAATTGCGAAATATACCAGTTCAGTTAAAATTGCGCTTACGTACAAGTGACACACGTTATTATTGCAAGAAGGCTGTGTCGTCATGCTTACATCTTGAAGAAATAAATTTACAACAAGACCAATTACATAATGCATCAGCTTCCGTGGACTTGACTAACAAGCCTGTCATAACAACTGATATACTTTCTGCACATACCAGACCAGTTTCAATGATTTTAAATAAAGATCATATCGCCTTGTCATTTGATGATGTGCCCGGACCAAAGGCTTTGAAATACATTTCAAATTTTAGGCAATACCTTTCTGTCATCGGCACACAAATTACAGCAAGTGTGATTACTATAGGACTCAATATAGGTATGTATGTATTCAGGTGCTCATTTGTGAAAGAATGAATATTGCGTCCAGCCGGAACTTTCGTACGATTTTGCTCTTAACTTTTATTTATTTATCAAATTGAGAATATTTCATTCAAGCCTGAACTTGTAATAAGAACATACCTACGTCTTGGATTTCCTCGGATAACTTATTCTACTGTTTGTTAATACCAACTTCTGCACTAGGGACCATTTCTTGGGTCAGAGGGACATGCAAGAAAGTACATCCAGGCTCCAAACAATTTGTGGATCCTACAAAATAGATATCTAGCCTGGGATTCAAGTCCACGAACTCCCTATAACAGCTTTTACGACCTCTTTGGTATCAATAGTACTTACCTAGCAGGGACAGCTCGAGGAATCATAATTGGTCGACCTTAAGTTGGCTTTTAGAGACGTTCGCGGGAGCAGAAACTAAGGAAAAACACCCGCTACACGCCATGCGTCATTTAGTTCCAAAAATAATAGTCGGCCAGCTAAGATTGCACTTACTGTAATTCCCTAGAAGTTATTTCTTACTAACACCATTACCTACAATTTTACAGGAACCTATGTGAGCGCCAAGAAGCCATTGAAAAACCTAACGGCGTTATTCGACGAGTATGGCCCTGTAGTACGTTTTGTGAGTCCTGTAGGAGGAGATGTTGTGCTAATAAATCACCCAGACCATATTCAAAAAGTATATTCGATGGAGGGGGAATATCCAGTTAGGTCGGCACTGGACTCTTTGGAAAAGTATAGGTCAGAACATAGGAATAACACCTTCGGATTGTATACTGTGTTAGTATTTATTTAATTATTATCTTGTTTAATGATATCTTTAGCCTAATGTTTGGGCATTACTTTCAAGGCAGATTGCAGATAATACGTTGAAAACTCTAAAGTTGGGTAATTTTAAGTTTGGATTTTGTATAGGAATCCTATTAAATATGTACCTACCTACTACTTAAAATGTAGTATGATAGGTTGTTTATGTGCCGAACAATAATTATATTAAGTAATTTTATTATAGGAAAAAGGAGTTACAAAAGTAAACTTCAGTTTGTAATTATTTTTAAAATAAACTTCCGCACAAAGGTATAGCTACTAAGTGCGAACTTTATATTGAAAGGATTCTAGAATATTTGCTCTTTCAATTCTTTCATCTTTACGTATCGTGGCGAACCTCAAGCTCTTCATTTAGACCCCCCCCCCCGTTTTACACATTTTTGGGCTCACTGGACTTGTTAGCTACTTCTCGCACCAAGAGAACTAATTTCACCTAAGCCCGACCCGAAGTGGACAGCTACATATTGGTTGGTGACATTTGTTTTAGACCTTCAATACACGAACTAATCAATTAAAAATTAATTACAGCCGAGGTAATGATTGGAGTCGCCAAAGATCTGTAGTGGTGCAACCACTTAATAATTCGATAACGTATAACCTTGAGGGTATAAATGATGTATGCAAGACATTTGTTAATAAGGTATACAACTGCAGGAATTATCAAGATGAGGTATCTACTGATCTTTACAGGGAACTTCATAAATGGTCTTTTGATTGTATGGGTAAGTAACATGGTTCGTTCTCAGAATATTAGGTAGGTAGGTTAGATATAGATACATTGTCAAAATATTACTTTGAAAAAAAAAATTACATTTAAAAAAAACTGATATTTAAAATGGTCTGCATACTGCATACTTTAGTAATCGCGTCAAAATACCAGCTGACCATAAAATCCTACACTATCATCTCGTTTTAAAGCTTAGGTAGGTAGGTAGGTATATAAAGCGTCTACATATAAATTACCGACTCTGAGAAAAGCTTTTAGTCACCTCGTTAGTTCAAAACTAAACTTACCCTTTTCCTGCCCCGTGTATCTTATATGATAGGTTAGGTAACATTATGCTTATTGTACTATTATGTCTACTGCCGAGGCAGCTAACAAGTTTTTATTTTATTTTCGGCTGAACGAAACTACAGATATTCCAACCGCGCATACAGTACATGAGTGATACACCAACTTTAGGTTTGCTGGTCTATGTCCAGCAGTGGACGTTTTTTGGCCAGTATGTTTATGTGTTTTTTTTTAATCTGTGCAGGGCTGATTCTCTTCTCCAAAAAATTCACTATGTTGGATACGGAGCTGGTCTATAGCCAGTGTGATATGTCCTGGTTGTACCACAGTCTCGAAAAGGCAACAGAATCCATTCTCAAATGTGAGTCTGGATTGCAGTTCTGGAAGATATTCCCAACACCTGCTTGGTCGGCTCTCATCAAGCACTGCGACAGTTTGGACTCGTAAGTAGACCACCATTTTATGATTGACATTGTACACATATTGAACCATTTCTAATAGAGAAAGAATAGTATCTCATACTTAGCAACTCCTTCCTAAAGAAGATTGTAACAATACTTTTTACAACTTCTTTTGGATTTTTTTCACTCTACCACTGACCTCATTTTCATCATATCAGGAAGTAGCTTTAAGAGTAAGGATATATTTATGTAGCGTTATATTAAAACAACGTTTTAATTTTGTAAACAAAAAAAATATAGAAGGCGAAGTTATGCAGACTTGAACAATATTTCTTTAAAAGAAGGAAACTTACGAGTTACGACCCTTAACCCATGACCCGAAGGAAACTCTGTACAACGCGACTTACCTTCTCCATTACATGTGGTTATTGAATTTATATAAAAACTAAACGATAACGCAAAGAAAACGTTAGGTATATTTTGGAAATAAATTTAAACTTTAATTTTCAACAGTTTGATTGGAAAACTCGTTTTGAAAGCGGACCAGGCCATTTGTTTGAACAATGATATAGCCCCTGACTTATGTAAGTATGCCTTAACACATCCTCAAGTTTCTGTGCACTGTTCTTAGTGCACGTTTACGGAGAAGCGGGGCGTCGGGCGTGGCGTGTAGCGTGGCGTTGAGCGGGGCGTCGGACTTTTTTTCTGTTTACGCTGGGGCGGGGCGTGAAGCGGCACGCATCATCGCACGCGTAAACACAAACTTATAGCAATATATGACGTTATATAGAAGCGTGGCGGTGCCCGCCGCGGAGCCCGCATTTATAATATTAGTATGGATAGCCTCATCGAGAATTAACGCTGCATGCGCCGCCGCCTGCACCGCTGCGTGCGACGCAGCGTGCAACGCTCTATTTCAAACAAATGTGTCAAAAAACGCTTCTCCGTAAACACACCCATACAACGCCATATATTTGAATTTAGTGCGGGCCGCCCCGCTCAACGCCCCGCTTCTCCGTAAACAAGGCCTTAGCCCTCAGTTATATGACGCAAGTATTTTATTAATACTTTACACATGGCTTGATCTGAGCCTAAGCTTGTCTACCACCTAAGGATACCCAATTGCTTTTTGCTTAAATTAAAGTGTAAGAATAAGGAAAACCGGACAATACTGGAGCTTCCGTGAAAGGATGGACCTACGAAACCCTTAGGTATATCAGGAAAAAGACAATGTGAAATAAGAATCCCTTTATAATCTGACTACAAGGTGGTTGGTCTATTTGTTTGTAGTAGGTTTATAAGCATAAATATTGTGATTGTCATATTATTATATCCAGACATTATGCAACTCATACAAACATATTTTACTACAAAACTGAGGAATACCTATAACTAGATTTATGATTTATTTAGATACCAATATTGGAGGTTTGCACCTTATGAAACATATTCCAGGGAACATTTTTAAGCGTGTGAACTTTCCACAGGTAAAAACTCGTTGGTCCATGGCATGCTAATGAGTGCTGAGAAAATGAGTCCTGAAGATATAGCTACGGTTGTGATGGATATGCTTCTTATTGGTGTTAATACTGTAAGATTATAAATGTATTTGTTTTAATTTTTAGCGTTATTTGAAACACAAACTCAAAAAAAACTGCCTCGGTGGCGCTGATGTGGCGGTCGCGATAGACCGTTTTCATGGTTCCATTGATGAGTCCATAGGATTCTCAAGTATTTATAGCTCCGTGACGGGTTCATATCAAAAGGCACTAACGGTCTAATATCTAATAACCAAGTGCAGAAACTCAGACGCGGTTTAAAATACGTTGTCACCAGCTCTTATACTTCTCATAATGTGGTATCCTTTTTTATGGAGCACTCTTACACCTACACCACATCAAAATGCTTCTATTTCAGGAAACATAGCCTGACATTGTTAATGGCTACTCCACCTTGCGTGCACTTAGCTTACATAAGCAGGCACAGCGGCACAGCATATTAATATTCTTTTTGTTTCAGATAACATCATCGGTATCATTTTTGTTTTATTATTTAGCAAAATATCAAAAAGCTCAAAAGATTTTATACAGGGAAGTTCGTGACGTCGATGTGAATGTAAACAACATTAACAAAATCATCGATCAGACTCCTTATCTTCAAGCCTGTATAAAGGAGACGCTACGGTAATTATCAGTTTCCGATAGGTTTAAATGAAAGAAAAAACACCAAAAGTTAAAGAAAATACTACAAAAGGAAAAAATCTACCTAGGTAGTAACGTTCTGCTATGATCTTAATATGCTTCAATTCTGGATTTTGAATTAGCTACTCGAACTTTTAATGTCAAAGTTTTGCACTGCTTACCAACACGAGATCAAATGTGACAATGTGAACCTGGATAAACGTGATCTTGTAAAAACACCGTCTTTTGGACAAACTTTTACGCCCTAAGACCACCAACGAACTTTATCAGATGATAATTATAACTGCAGTTAAATGCCTCAGAAAATGCGGCTTGTCTGTCTCCCTTTGGGTTGATAATGTCCACTTTCTTGAAATATCAAATTTCCGGAGTTTGTGTGGATGTAAGTGTCCATTCAGAAAAGTAGTCATTTTCGGAATCAAAGGTGGTCATTTCTGGAAAATGGTCATTTTAAGATAGCGGACATTATTAACCTAAAGGATCATCTCATTCTTCTCCCTATGTCCACTAAAATCCATTAAAAAGATCCATGGATCTTTTTACACTCAAATCACACAGATATGTCCACTTTAATCCATGATCCGAAAATATTTTAAAAATGGATCTTTTTAAAATCCATTATAAAGCTGCATCTACAGTAGCCATTTTCTATAGGTAAATAAAAGACTAGAAAACCGATCAAAATTTTAATAGTAACATATGTATAAATGTTTTTTTTTATTTATTTGAGATGGGGTGGTGATTGATTGATTGGTGTGAGCAATATTTGGTCCGTATTTGGTGAACGTATGGTGATGATTCTCCGTGTGGTGACGGAGTAAGAATACATGTCACCACCCCATCTCATCCCATGGGTATCGTAAAAACCGACTAAGGGACTATCGGTGAATATTATCCTTACGAAATAAAGAAGGAAAACTTGAAATTAAACCCTATACCAATCCGTCTGTTCAGTGTGATATTAGTAGGCCAAGTATCCCTCCGTCACGGGAGGAGGCCCGTCCCTGCAGTGGGACATTAATGGGCTGTTATGATGATGATGATGATTTGGTGAAAGCCACCGGACAAACAATTTTGTTTGGAAGAGTTAATAAAAAATTGGGCAAGAGGAATAGAGCAATTTAAGATTGCGTGTGTCACCCGCTTTATTTTTTACAATGGATCATGGATTAAAGTGGACTTATGTGTTTGATTTAAGTGTAAAAAGATCCATCAATGGATCTTTTCAATGGATCTTAGTGGACATAGGGATTCTTCTTCACAAATTATTTATTGTTCTTCAATTGCAGGTTAGTTCCTCCGATACCGGTGCTGACGAGGGTCTTGCAGAGAAATATTACTTTAGATAGATACAAGTTAGTATATTTCTGTCTTAACCTGTAATAGCTAGGTATAATATTTATTAGGGTTTTCAGGTGTATCTTCAACTCAAATATCCTATCGCAGTCCTCTGCTGGACATAGGCCTTTCCCAAGATGTCATGTCATGTCTGACCCAAAGATTTTTTTTAAGTTGTCAGTTCCAAATAGCAAATAATATTGCTTAGGCATAGATGCCTTTTATTTTTCGTACATAGTGAATCTATGTCCTGAATTCCTGATCCTTTGCACGCAGCGAAATGATGAGTATCAAACACCTGTATTCTAATTACAGCATTCCTCGAGGTACACTTATTATAATGTCTACCCAAGATGCATCACTAAAGGAAGGCAACTACGAAGATGCATCAGTTTTCTATCCAGAAAGATGGTTGAAGGATGACGCCAGGGACTACCATGCGTTTGCATCTATACCGTTTGGTTCCGGTGCCCGAAAGTGTTTAGGACAAAATATTGCAGAGAGTATGTTGACTTTGATTACAATTTCGGTAAGTAATCTTGTTTTATTTTTAAACTCTAATTAGCTAATACCATTTCATTAGGCTTTTCAATTCTGAAAATATACGAGGTTCCTACCTCTTCTGTAATTAGCTGAAAAGTAGCTTAACACACCAGTCTTTTGTTCGTCTCCAAATAGTGTGAAGTAAAAAAAAATTGAAGTGTACTGTAACTAGTGAATTTTGTAATAGACGTCTTAGGAAGTTACCATTATAAAAGTAGTCGCAATAAATAATTTATCATATTCTTTTCTCAGATGGCGCAAAAATACAAGTTCGAATACCACTATGGTGATATTCATTCAACGAAAAATTTTATATCTAAGCCAAATAAGGCATTGAAAATAAGATTCCTTGACAGACAGTCCTAAGAATAAAATACTATTTTTACTTTACCCTCCGAAGTGGCTACCTACCTAATAATTTATTGTGTATGCGATTAATTAAATGTATGCAATAAAGTGATTAAAATTTTAAGTTTTTGTCTTTATTTTACATTGAAATATCCTAAACTGAGTCCATTATGTACAAATCGCGCAACCTTACTTGGCAATCTGGAAATTAGCGTTAAGACGTTCGCGTTTGTTTAGTCAATAATAAAACATGCGCTTCCTGGGATTTAGTTCTAAAAATGCAATTCGCAAGAACTTGCAACTAACTTAGACTTTAACGACCTCTGTGGCGTAGTGGTTATATAGCATGACTGCTACGCAGAGGTCTCGGGTTCGATTCCCGCTCAATGCAAATCTTTGTGTGCATGAACATGATTGTTTGCATTGGTCTGAGTATTTCTATGTATGATATATGTATTTACGAAAAAAAAAGTATTTAAGTATGTTTATCCTATCTGCAATTTTCTCTGACCTACTATTACTATTCTGATATACTTAGGCTCATGGTCAATGGAGAGACGTCGAGAACTTAGACAAAACTTAGAACGTGGACAAAATAGTTTGACCACGAGGAAGAACCGAACATAACGCTATGACAATTTTTTTTTCATAAGGTTTTAACTTTGTAGCCTGACCTATGGCCCTACTCAGAAGGCTCATGGTCACTCAGAGGGCAATGTAGAGAGCTATGTTGTAGCCTGACCTATTGGCCTTCTCAGAAGGCTCATGGTCACTCAGAGGGCATTGGATAGAGCTTTGTTATGAGTTTCCCTGCGTGATCGAATCAAAAAAGAGGAAATCCGCAAGAGAACCAAAGTAAACATAACCGGTTAAAGTGGCGGCAAGCAAGGCACATAGCGTGAGGCATCATAGAAAATCGCCTACGCTGGTACGGTCACGTTTTGCAGAAATCGGCAAATTACGTTGGGAACACGTGTCTAGCTATGACGCGTCTCCTTCTGGACCCGACAGAAGAGGGAGACCCAAAAAATGCTGGCTTGACGTCGCCAAGGATGACATGCGTGCCAATGGTCTTAGAATTAAGGATGTCGAAGACCGTGCGAAGTGAAGAAACAGAAGCCGGGAAGCAGACCCCAGGCTTCATAGCTGTGGACGTAACTGGGAACTCGCAAAGATAAAGAAGAAGCTGGTAAAGGTTAAATCAGGAACCATAGAAATAAGTAAAACAAAATATGTAAGTACTTATATGTAAATTATATTATTTACTAGGCATATAATTAATTCTATAGACTTGATAATAGCACAAGCTTTACTATTTTCAAAGTAAAACTAACTTACGAAAATTTAACATATTTTTCTAAATGACCTTACAAGGCCACTTGCACTAAAAGATTAAGAGCTTAATCATTTTCAAAACATTGCTTTAAAACATTAATCTTTTTTAATAATATTGCTTATTTATATAATATAACGTGCTATCCTACCCAACACGACCAAGAATGTTAACCTTAATTTGAAAAAAAGTGTACATTTGTACTTGAGTTTAAAAGGGTAGCCTTTCTGGCACAACCACTATAATTTTTATTACAGCATTAAAATTGAGGTTATTATTCTTGGTTGTGTTGGGTAGGATCACACATTATAACATAAAAAGTAATTATGCTATGCTAAAACTACCGATGACGTCTATTAGAAAAAATGTTTAAATATTTCCCTCTTGTCATTTCTTTAGCCTCTTCAAGTCCAAGTTGATATGCTAGATCGTGTAGCTTCTTAACTTCCATAATAAGACCACTTGTAGATAGCGTGCCCAATTCTAAAACAAACAAAACACAGTGTAATGTAATAACAATAAAAATTACTTAATGTCTTTCCAACACCATTTATTAAATTGGGGAGTTATTGCTTGTAGTATTTAATAGTCATTTTAGGCAAGTTAGTTCACTTCTGTCCTTGTGTGCTTGCAGGGATAAATAAATAAAATAATAAACAGAAATTATGTATTAATGACTACTTTTGAAAACAATAATGGCCTGGTTTCTATGTGCAGAATTTATCCTAAACATCCCCACAACAAAATAGGGAAGAACTAACAAATTTGATTAGAGACTGATTTAGAAGTCAGCTAATGCAACATAATTCAGTTACATATTTTGCAATGTATCAACATTAAAAACTAAAATCAAATTAATAAAAAAAGCTAACTAACAAAAGACAAGTTTTTTCTCTGTTTTTGTTGCCATGAGATAATGATAACTGAAACGAAAGGATCGCATATCTCAAGGTCATTGTTATTTCAACAATAATAGTATAATTTAAAAGCAAGTAGCAATGAAATTAAACCCTAATACCTACCAATAAGTACTGCAGACCATTTAGGTACTTGTAAGCCAAGTCCACCATCTCTTATGCCCGATTTACACATCGACAAGTACAGTAGCGAGTTAAGTAGTATTTTAAGATTAAGTTGATTTAAATAGATCTCCATCATATTTTTTGGCAAGTTAAGTTGGCGAGACGCGAGAGAGGGGGCTACTTCGCACTTAACTCGCCAAAAAATAGGATGGAACTCTATTTAAATCAACTTAATCTTAAAATACTACTTAACTCGCTACTGTACATGTCGATGTGTAAATCGGGCATTACTGGAGTACCAGTACTATGGGACATATAGGTAAGTAAGAAATTGAGATATAACTATACACAGTGAAGTACATAATGATTACTTAATATAAATAAGATATTAATAAAATTATAATAGATAAAATAAATGTATCAAGGAACATATCAAAAACTTGTACTTGAAACAAAAACTTTGTAGTAGATGGATGACTATTGAAAAATCCTAATATAAACAAAATAAAGAAATTTAAAAATACAATATTAATTTGGATGATTTATATTAACAAAACATTTATTTTAAACTTACGTTGCATATAATTATAATCCTCTTTAGAAACCCCTCTGTTCCAAGAAGGTGGTGACTGATTGCTATTAGGTAGTGGTGCAAATTCCGACACTCCGGGAACTGTAAACGAAGTCGTAGAACTTTGTGAACCATCATCAGAATTTGTTACATTTATATTGCTGTCGCTCATTGTAATTATACGTTCAAAATTTGTTTAAAAATTGATCGTTTTTAACCGAAATTCTAAACCAAAATGAAAGCTAGTGTACGGGATGACAACATCATAAAAAGCAAATACCTTTCCCGCGTCTTTTGAAAAACAAAATATGTCAGTCGTGATGAACCAAACCAATTTAGTTACGAAAACCAAGGCAATTTGTATTACTCACTCTGTTCTGGCCACAATTCTGGTGAAGCACGATCTAGTTTTTCGGAGCTGAATAGACTTTCTTCTAAAGATGTCAAAGGAATATCATCCGATGTTGTTTGTTCTGAAACTGAAACAAAACGAATGTGTTTCACTAACTAAAAGAGAACCTTAAAGGAACATTTTTCATCGGATATAATATATTAGACGTTAAGTTAGTATAAAATATACATTCAAAGACAAGCTCAGTTAAAATTTATCAAGTAAATCAAAGAAATTACCATCTTGAACAATGGGATTTTGTTTCGCGGCCATTTTCCAATATTTCACTGACAATTCACCAAAAAGTAAAGACTAATGTCACAACAACCAATCATCATAGGTCATAGACCATTGAAAAACATTTCTTACCTTTTTTTTAGAGACCTATAGAAGCAGTTCCTAAATGGCACCGGTTTTCTGGCTGCCTTGCCGTTGATATTGCCCGTGCGGCCTTCAGATGCGCAGTAGTGTAAAGTAGTGTTGTAGTAACCATCCGTGTAGTTACTCCTTTGAAAGACATTGGACTACTTGTATGACAAGCTTAGTGATATACAGTATACTTCATTATTTGTAAAATGAAACGAAGATATTGGGCTTACTAAGGGCAGATTCAGAGACTATTCTAAGGGCCAGATTCAGAGACCGCACTTTGACTTTACTTTAGCAAAGTCTAGTTATTATCTCTGAATTTGAACAACATTAAAGTAATCTTTTCGCATGAAAAGTTTACTATGTAGTAATAAATAATGAAAGTAAACTTTTTCATGCGAAAAATTACTTTAATGTTGTTCAAATTCAGAGATAATAAC
The DNA here is from genome assembly GCA_905475405.1 of Schrankia costaestrigalis. Taxonomy (NCBI): domain Eukaryota; kingdom Metazoa; phylum Arthropoda; class Insecta; order Lepidoptera; family Erebidae; genus Schrankia; species Schrankia costaestrigalis. The sequence goes on along the minus strand of FR997840.1, from coordinate 12,340,625 downwards.
TAGACTTTGCTAAAGTAAAGACAAAGTGCGGTCTCTGAATCTGGCCCTTAGAATAGTCGACGTAAGCCGAAGTAATATTTTCATTCCTTGGCAACACTACCACACCGTATCGAAGCCTCTCCAGCATGTTGCCCACCGCGCGCTGGGCGGCAGCTATAAAGACGAGACGCGCATGCCGCGCAAGGTTGTCCGTCAGGCGCAGCTCCCCTTTCAGCATTATGTACTACTAGATTTCATAATTTTATAGCATTGCAAAATAAAAATTAAGTAACTACAGTAATTGCTAATTATTTAGGTTACCATTAGTTATAAGGTTTTAAAATATGGTTATTACCCAAAAACTTAAAAAAAATAATTAAATAATAAATTAAATGAAGCGCAACAAATTGTTGTAAAAAAACCGATACCTTCGTTCGTTTGCCATTGAGCTTTTAAAATCTACTCAGTCCAGACTCCAGACAAGTTTTCTGAGAAAATGAACTGTCTACTAATATGACGAACCAATTTATTATTATGAGATTATTTTAATCAACTGAACAAAGTAACATTAACATGATAATAGCCAGTTTTGGAAAAACCTATTTTTTTTTAAATGGTTCTTCAATAATATAATACATACGTTTTAAAATACTAAAAAGCTATTGTAACCCTAATCAAATTTAACAACATGTAATATCAATTATTTTTGTTACATGACCACACTTAGTTTATTTTTTAACGCTCTTTCTTCCGGTTGCCAACACAAGGCAAGGTAGGTTTTCAGAAAAAGCCACATGGTTTTTCAGTGAAATAATTGTTATTTTGACCAGTAAAGTGTTGATTTACGTTTAATTTAAGGTCCAAGGTAAGATTAGCCAATTCTAATTTTATTAGATGGCTATGGTGAAAGCTATACCTTCAGAAAGTATGGGCATCTAATCACGTTTGAAGTGTCATGTATTTTCAATTAGAAATATTGTATCTCTTATTACTTATTGATTTATTTTACAATTAAAGTATCGATATGTACAACATTTAATAATTTATTTGCTGTATGATCTCATTTTATTAAATTTCAACCAGAACTTTACGTACCTCCAACATAACCTTACTTTTTCATATTAGCCAAATATTCAGTTCCTAGTATCTTATTACTAAAGTTGTAATTATTAATATAGGTTAATAATGCCAGTAATTCCTTGCTTTCTGGTTTGGTGTGCATTATCTTTTATATTTATCAGGAATGTTTTATAATGATTGGAACTGAAGTTGTAAATACCAGTTACATGCCATTACACATTATATTATTGTATTCTTGTAGAGAGATTGACTAGAGTGAAAATACGTAGCCTTCATCTATCTTCAAGAATTTAACTTAAAGTTTACTGTAAGGCTATGTTTATGCTTAGCCATACATTTGAGAATTCTTATATTAATGTTTGCAAACCAAGATGCCTCAAACTAAATTTAATTACGTTATTTATTCGTCATTTGTATTATATTTTATTCTAAAAAACAGCTCTTGGCAAATTGTTTACTAAGTGCTATTTATTGATTTCAGATGCGTTCCGTAACATTGAAGGATGTTGAACAAGACAAGGTCGTCAAGACCGTCGCAGCTCATCTTAAAAAGTAATTACATGGATATCTAATTATTAAAGGCTTTTCACATTCTAGGAAAGCAAGATCAATCAGATATTTGAACTTATTTCAATTGAACATGTCTAAACTGTTAAATGAAAATAATTTATTTATTGAAATGGTCAGCTCAAGATTATGTTGATATGGCTATTGAACATTCTCCTGTAGAATTATAGACTGAAATTATAAATTTAAATTAGAATTATGAATATTTTTATACATATTCTATCATTAAATAATTCTAAAAGTACAGTCTATTTTTATTAAGCTAATATTTTGTTTTTATTGAATACTAAAGTAAATAACATGTGTTTTTCAGGACAGGCAAGGTAAAGGTACCCGAACACATGGACTTAGTCAAAACTGGTCGCTTCAAGGAACTGGCTCCCTACGATCCTGATTGGTTCTATGTACGTTGTGCTGCTATCCTTCGTCACATCTACATTCGCTCCCCTGTCGGAGTAAAGACAGTCACTAAGATCTTTGGTGGTCGCAAACGTAATGGTGTCACACCCTCACATTTCTGCAGGTAAGAAAATTTAATACGTTATTGTTTTTAAGTTTATAATGTCTCATTCTTCTAAGGTTTCACTTGTTGGGCACTTATTATGGGTATGGCAACTTATTAAACAGAAGATAAAAACCAAATTAATTAATTAATTTGTTACTTATTTTGGTAAAATTTTGACTTAACTAATGCTTACAGATTTGAAAATCTATTTAGCTAATAAATAGAAAACAATAAATAAGTTATTATAGAGTTCACTTCATTCATTGCACTTGAAGAGATTTAAAAATAATTAAAAACCATTGATTGAACAAGTTGAAACTTGGTATTTTTAGAGAGAGAAAATAAGAGTTAAGTTTGTATGAATAAGATTAGCCTTAAAAAAATAGTGGTTAAAATCACCACCTCATTGTCTAGAGGATGTAAATGTAAAAGGACACAACTTAATAATCTGATAAGGAAAGTTTTGAAAGGCGTAAGTTTTCCTTTATTTCAATCTGATCTAATGTGTCTTGAGAGCTGATACAATGCTACAAAACCATTTATTCAGATTACTAGATAGGGCAATGTTTTGGTATGTATGTTCCTACCTATTCTACAAGTAGCAGTTAGTACTAGATGGAGTAGTGTGAATGTGTGAGGAAAATAATATTATATTTATTATAGCTGACATACCCCAACCCTTAGTCCAGTCAGCTGCAAATAAATTTCTTATTTTTGGTGTGTTTTAATATATTATAGTGGATAATATTTCTTTGCAGCTGATTTAAAAATGATATCTTCCTTAAGTTAACTTTTATTGGCATTGGCTTTATAATTTTTATGTTAAAATTTCCATTGTTATTTTTTATTTAATTAAATATACATAAGTTATGCTTTAAAAATGCCATTGTATTTCTGCATTCACACATTAAAATTTGTTTATTACCATGTACATGCTGAACAGTTTTCGGTAAAAGGATGATAGAGGGTTATAGGTTGATACCTTATGGACCGATGTTCATGTCATGGGTGATTTTAAAACAGTTCTGCTATGTTATGTAGCATATTTACACCAGACGAGTGCATTGGACATTAACCCAGTTGTTACTGAAACTATTTTTTATTCGATATCTTTCTAAGTTTTTAATATTGTTACCTTGATACATATAGTAAACATGGAAAAATTTAAAAAAGAATCTAGGTTTTCCAGAAAGCTGGGAAAATGAGGATCGTTATAACGATCAGTAGTAATAAGCGGGTAGGTTAACGGTAACACAAGTACCAATTTATATATTGTATCCCATTTGTAGTAAAAACACTGTTGGTATTACAAAACGTTTTTATAGGATGCAAGGGAACCTTACACTTTTGACAAGCAAAGTTTGTGTCTTTTTTTTACGAAGGGAATACTGAAGTAGTGAGTCATTGTATTCCACTAACTGATCAATTATATCGTAGCGAGAGGTTTCCCTATAATTTCTGGGAGTTGGACTCAGTTCTTTTATGTGTTTCCAAAATACCTCTGGCTAAGTTCTCCGAGGTACGTAAGAACGTAAGGTAATCGTAGTCTTCTCCATTATTTTTGTAAAAGGTTGTCAAAGCAGCAGAAAAAATATGAGGAAAATATTTTTTCTGCTTCTTTGACAAACTTTAGCTTTACGTAAGGGCTCGATGGTTTTTGAATTAGATGCTATGTCACCACGCTGTTATCATTCCACTTCCAAACTAAAATATGCTATGGCTGACTTATCTAGTACTTGAAATTGCCTCTTGCAATTTTGTTGAATTCGTTGTTGTATGGCAAAGGACATTTTTAGTACGGTCTTCACGTATTGTTCCAGTAGCTTTGAGTCTTCTATTACCCAATTCGTGAAAAACTTCAATGGAAGAAAAGAAATTGTCAAAGAACAGGTGACAAGGAGCACCTGGGAAACGAAATTGTAAATGATCAGCAAAATAAGCTAATAAATAAGGCCCTCATCACCAGAATCTTTATCTGTGTGATCGGCATTAGCGTTATCCGGTGGAAAAATAGTTCTACATCTTAGGAATGTAGAATCATCATCCACTTTTTCCAATTTGTCAATGATTTTATTGAGAAACAATGGTTTAGTATGATCCATTGATCTGAAAATAAAATATCCCTATATTACTACTGATCGTTATAACGATCATGAAATATAACACGTAATTTTTAATAAAAATAGTATGTAAAAGGTCTAAATTCACTTCACATTTTGTAAGGCAGGTAACAAATTTATAAAAAATAATTATAAAATAAGTTTAACTCACAGAAACTTTGTGAAAACTTACTGTTTTGCAGACATAATGAAAGTTAATTTCACTTGTATAAATGAAAATCCAAGTATAATTCAAAATTAATATTATAGGATAAGGAAATACGCCCAGAAACACAGCTAAAGGATCACTGAAACTATTAATAGACAAAACGCAAAACATTTCGGTAGTCACATATTTTTAAATTGAGGGTATTTTAAATACAGTTTTGTGATCTTTATAACGATCGGTCGCTGTAAATGGGTTAAAAGAACAGAAATGTAAAGCAAAAATGTTTGTCTTGTTATGTATGACTAAAAGTCGAGAATTTAAGACTAGAGCACTTAATATTTTAATTATCCATACAACATAAGTTATATTACAGTTATGCCATTAGTACACTGCATTGGTGGTCATTGGCACATCCTATAACCAACCATACATTATCACATTCTACTACAATAAAAGAATTGTATCCCATATACTATTAAGTTGTAGAATGGGCTACCTACTTACTTAGGTTTTTAGGAAATAAATAATATCTTTCAATACTGGAAACTGGCCATTTTTATAAAAATGATGACTGGAGTCAATACAATTAACAAGGCCTGATAGACAAGGCTCGTAACACAATATTTGTCTATATGCTACATCTGCAAATAGATGCAATCAGTCAACTATATTTATTTATATTCATCATATCAGCCAATGGAAGTCTACTCCCGGACATAGGGCTCCTCCAAAATTTTTTTTTTCGTGCCCCCCCCTCATCCATCGGTTTACCGCCGTCCTAACAAGGTTGTTTGTCCACCTTGTAAGGGTCTCCCCAACCTGCGTCATTGGTATGCGCTCACCATTCCAGAACTTCGTCGCGCTATGTGTCCTGCCCACCACCAATTTAATTGAGCAATCCTGAGCACTATGCTAGTCACTTTGATTCTCCTGCAGGTCTCCTCATTTCTGATTTGACTTTGCAGGGAATCGCATTTTAGCTCTCTTTATTGCCAGTAGTAGTAAGCCTTCTGAGAAGGCTCATAGTCAGCGACAATGTTTCAGCTCCATATTTCATCATCATATTTATGAACTTTTGATTTGATTAGACTTAGTATTAGAGGGATTTGTTTACATTAGCTCTTTTATTTTCTAGATCATCAGGCAGCATTGCTCGTAAAGCCCTCCAAGCTCTGGAAGCTCTCAAGCTGGTCGAAAAGATGCAAGACGGTGGTCGTATCCTTACCGTTCAAGGAAGACGTGACCTCGACAGAATCGCCGCTCAAGTTCGTCTAAAGGCCAAGCAAGCGGCTAAGCAAGCAGTTATCGTTCTGTAATTATATTACTAATATAAACTCAAAAAAAATATTTTGTTTTTTATTTCAATGCTAGGCTGTGTTTTTTGTCATAAAATCTTATGACCGCTCACGTGCGCATGCGGTACTATAGTCCTTTTCTTTAAAAAAGTAAAGTGCTCAAAGGGACTGAAGTCCCTTTGCGACGATTTGGATAGCATAGTTTCTTTTTAATATGTTAGGCAAACAATATTCTGTCTTTTTCTATCGAATAAGACCATGTTAATTTATGCTTATAATACCATTTATGTTCGACACGGTTTCTAAATGTTTTAAAAAGAATTGTCAAAAGTTGCCTGCGCCAGCCAAGCGCGGGAACGGCCAGTTATGTTTTTATTTAACTTGTATTTTACTGAATAGTGAGTTTTATTTTAATCATGAGCATATTGTATGAATCCTACCATTTTAAATATTAAAAATAATATACTTGTGGTATCGATTTACTTTTTCAAAATATCGCACCTCTAGAATTACAATGACGTAAGTGCAAAAACCTTTAATTTTACTTTTTAATGCACAAACATTTTAAAATAAATAAACTATCGAATGCAACATCGACTTTTGTAAAATTACCAAAAAATCTACTAGATGGCAGTAGTGTTTATTTGATTTTGAGCGACTTTTGAAGAAAACAACGACTGATTGGTCAGTTGCTCGCGGGTGGCAGGACGAGTGAGGGGCTTCATACTCGTACAACGACGCTAAGGTAATTAGGCCATATTTTTTTTGTTTATTTAAGAACAATATTGACTCAACTGTAACATGCGCCGGTTTTTTAAATTTTTCTCTAAACATTTATCAAAACAACGACGCTTGTTACAGTTACTTACGTCATTGTTCTTTTTGGTTGTACTGTAATTGGTATGTAATGAATACAATTTATTTTGTAATAATTTAATATTTTATAGAGTGCTGATTGTTGACTGATTCAAAGATTGTGATAAATGATTACATAACTTTTCCAAGATCTGTGTTTTATTTAGATACTTTGATAGGTAGTATTACTGAAACATGTTTTGTGACTAAATATTAATAAATTATTGCCGTGTCTTTGCTTTTTCCAATACATTTTTCAAATTTTGGTTAAGACAGAGTTTTTTAGCATTTTACGAGGTTAAATAAAATCAGTAATTATTTTTTATTCAACTAATATTACACCTTTACGTCATTGTTCCTCTCAATTACAGGATTTTATAAATTATTTTAATATAACAACGACGTAACTGTAGGTCTTTAGAATTTTGGAAATTTATACCAGAAAAACATCATAGTTCTGAGACTAAAAATTTAATTAGTTTAAAAGTTAATATAATCAAGAATTAGTGTACATCACAATTACACAAATATTGTTGTTAGAAAAAAACTTACTAAGGAATTATCTTATGCGAGGTTTCAAATGCGTTTTTCTAGAGTTTATACTTTTTGCACTTACGTCATTGTAATTCTAGAGGTGCGATATGTTTTCGTCTTAGTCAAAGACTAACATTAACCTATTCACCGCCACGACAAATCGGTATTTCTGTGCCCTGTACGCCAAGCCCGAAAATCGCTTTAAATACCTACGTAAAAAATAGGGATTCCAAAATTATATCGATAACAATTAATATTTAACTTTTTTGTCACTACTTTCCGGATAAATAATCAACCATATATTAAAAATAACATTACAATATTAAATATTAGGGCTTTCCACTCAAGTAGTTAGGAAGTTGTTAATAACATAAAAACAATGATTAAGATACCCAACAAATTAATTCTAGGTACAACACTATTCTCAGTGCTGATGTACCTTATTGTATGTGCGTGTGGTGTGAGTGTTCTTTTTAAAAAGTTAGTCCAAACATGACGAAATTTAAGAATGATTTAGGAAAAAATTGTGAAAAGACAACGGCGTAGATAAAAAAATTGTGAAAAGCATAGAAAAAAAGTTACGGTCAAATAATTAGAACACTCAATCCGGCGACCAGAAAAAATTCCTACACCTTGGATCTCAGAAATATAAGAACAATTTTGTTGTGAAATAATTGTACAGATTTAGTGAAATATATTCCCAATTATTCAAATGTTTTTGACTGTTTATTTCGATTTTATAAAGGTATTTGTAGAACACTCAATCCTCCTATAGCGCAGATTGAAGTATTAAAAAATCTTAAACTATGGCTTAATAATTTCCTGACTTTGATACTCTATTACACGAACACAATCTAGGATCAATTTGTGAGACACAAATCATCATAAAAAATATAATAGTTTAAGATAAAATTAAACAAATACTTTCTATGGAATGTTCTGTGTGAGTGTTCCATGTTTTGGCTTACATGAATTTAACCCAAACTTGTACGTCAACCCAGACTATAACTGAAATTGTGAAAATGTTTGTACTAAATTTTAAAACGTCTTCTGAACTTGATACGGTATTATTTTGTGTGCGTACGCCCAGCGGAATGTTGTTGAATTTAAAGATTTTATGTATGCAGATATTTAGTGTGATACGTAGCGTAATTGTGTACGGTAAAAAAAAATTTGTGTGCGCAGCCATTGTGGAGAAATTTCGTCAAAACCTGATTCCGCTGGGCGAACGTTGTAAACGTTGTCCTGGCGGCACTTTTTTTGAATCCATGGACTTAGAAGAAAAGAAATGTGTCTAAAAATTAGTTTGAATTTGTGTACGATTGTGTATGTATGAATAAAATTAGTGTATGCATAAACTTCGGAGATATTCAAGTTTCCGCTGCGCGAACGTTTGGCCATTTGCTAGTTTTCATATAAAGCGCTTATATAGAGAGCTGTAGATTTTTACATACGTTGTTTTGAATTTGTTTACATAAGCGCATAAAACAGATTTAGAAAAAAGCGTAGGCTTTATAAGATAAAAATATAAACGTAAAATACGCTTATTAGGTCCTAGTTCGTATAGTATGCACTTTGGGGTTTAGATTTTCACGTTTATACAAACCTTGTAAGTGTCTGCAACATGTTGCCAAGTATCAGTGATTTTCCGTTAGTAATTAAAAAGTTAAAGGACTATTCAGCATAAACAGAGCACTGTTTACAAAGCAGTCAAATAGCACGATGTTCTGAAAGTTCTCTAAGGAATTGCATAGTAAGATGTATTCCAATTATCAGTGTAATAATTCAACTACGCACATGCAAAATTTCATCTCATTAAATTCAGTAATTAAAGAGAAATAATTAATATACTGACAGAGCTTTGAAAACCTACATAACCCGACCACGTTCGGATGGTTATAAAAAAGCGGCCGTGCCATATATTTAGGTACCATTTTAACATTTACAGTATAATACCGGTTTTGAATTGGTACAGGTGATAACACAATTAATTGTTGTTTCGATATAATCTAGGTATATTATTTATGACAAATAAAAATCATACAGCTAATATTTACTGAATATTCCACGGATTAGGATTCTAATTATAGACCTTAGGTAAATTAAATAACTACCACGTGTAAGTACTACTATTTAGGTAAATAGTTTTTATTAATGGAATCGGTACAACTCGGAAACAATAAATAGTTGTGTGTTCTAAAATAATGCCTGCTTGTCGTGCTGTAAATAGCTGTTAGAAACGGTCTCCAAACTGTAATTTGCAAAACGCCGGCATGACATTTCATGTAAGTGTTTTTATTTCTATATTATTACATTTTTATCAAAAAATCTGATAAATTCATATTATTATTTCTCAGTATCAATTAAGATTTATAGCGTCCGTACATGATATTACCGTTGTCCTGTTAGTGTCGTATGTATGTGAGCGTGTTCCCCTGCACCACACCAAAATACCTATGCAGAATTATTATGTTCGGTTAAGGTTTAAATTAACTACAAGTTATGAATTGCATAAAAATATTCAGAATACAGACAATAGGCAGACTCAAATCTGAACAACTGAATAGTCTAGTAATGTGATCTGTGATTTTAATTTTAATGAAGTTAGAAATATTATACTTACCTACCTTCATAATCATAATCGTTTATTAACCTTTGTATTTTAGTTAAAACTCATTTTAGGTTTGTTGCAATATCTAACCAATGACAGTATGATTAGCCATTTCGCCAATTTTTTTGTCTAAATACATAAATATTATGTGTGATTAAAAATATTTTTGTTTAATTAGAGAATTACTTGTTAATTAAAGATTTTTTTATCGTAGTTAGTGTCGTTTTTATTAAAAAATATATATTTATTAAAGAAATAAAATTGTTTTATTTTTTTCTAACGCTTGTGTACGCAACTGTACCATATCAATAAATACTATACTGGAAGCTTAGGAACGTTACTTATATGTATGGCACGGCCGCTTTTTTATAACCATCCGAACCTGGTCGGGTTACGTAGGTTTTCAAAGCTCTGTCATTATTTTAATTATTTCTCTTTAATTACTGAATTTAATGAGATGAAATTTTGCATGTGCGTAGTTGAATTATTACACTGATAATTGGAATACATCTTACTATGCAATTCCTTATAGAACTTTCAGAACATCGTGCTATTTGACTACTTTGTAAACAGTGCTCTGTTTATGGTGAATAGTCCTATAACTTTTTAATTACTAACGGAAAATCACTGATACTTGGCAACATGTTGCAGACACTTACAAGGTTTGTATAAACGTGAAAATCTTAACCCCAAAGTGCATACTATACGAACTAGGACCTAATAAGCGTATTTTACGTTTATATTTTTATCTTTTAAAGCCTACGCTTTTTTCTAAACCTGTTTTATGCGCTTATGTAAACAAATTCAAAACAACGTATGTAAAAATCTACAGCTCTCTATATAAGCGCTTTATATGAAAACTAGCAAATGGCCAAACGTTCGCGCAGCGGAAACTTGAATATCTCCGAAGTTTATGCATACACTAATTTTATTCATACATACACAATCGTACACAAATTCAAACTAATTTTTAGACACATTTCTTTTCTTCTAAGTCCATGGATTCAAAAAAAGTGCCGCCAGGACAACGTTTACAACGTTCGCCCAGCGGAATCAGGTTTTGACGAAATTTCTCCACAATGGCTGCGCACACAAATTTTTTTTTACCGTACACAATTACGCTACGTATCACACTAAATATCTGCATACATAAAATCTTTAAATTCAACAACATTCCGCTGGGCGTACGCACACATTATTTTAACAATTTATCAACTTAAATAAATCTCAATCATAAATTTTATGCTATAAAGCTGATTAGTGTGCGTACGCCCAGCGGAATGTTGTTGAATTTAAAGATTTTATGTATGCAGATATTTAGTGTGATACGTAGCGTAATTGTGTACGGTAAAAAAAAATTTGTGTGCGCAGCCATTGTGGAGAAATTTCGTCAAAACCTGATTCCGCTGGGCGAACGTTGTAAACGTTGTCCTGGCGGCACTTTTTTTGAATCCATGGACTTAGAAGAAAAGAAATGTGTCTAAAAATTAGTTTGAATTTGTGTACGATTGTGTATGTATGAATAAAATTAGTGTATGCATAAACTTCGGAGATATTCAAGTTTCCGCTGCGCGAACGTTTGGCCATTTGCTAGTTTTCATATAAAGCGCTTATATAGAGAGCTGTAGATTTTTACATACGTTGTTTTGAATTTGTTTACATAAGCGCATAAAACAGGTTTAGAAAAAAGCGTAGGCTTTAAAAGATAAAAATATAAACGTAAAATACGCTTATTAGGTCCTAGTTCGTATAGTATGCACTTTGGGGTTAAGATTTTCACGTTTATACAAACCTTGTAAGTGTCTGCAACATGTTGCCAAGTATCAGTGATTTTCCGTTAGTAATTAAAAAGTTATAGGACTATTCACCATAAACAGAGCACTGTTTACAAAGTAGTCAAATAGCACGATGTTCTGAAAGTTCTATAAGGAATTGCATAGTAAGATGTATTCCAATTATCAGTGTAATAATTCAACTACGCACATGCAAAATTTCATCTCATTAAATTCAGTAATTAAAGAGAAATAATTAAAATAATGACAGAGCTTTGAAAACCTACGTAACCCGACCACGTTCGGATGGTTATAAAAAAGCGGCCGTGCCATACATATAAGTAACGTTCCTAAGCTTCCAGTATAGTATTTATTGATATGGTACAGTTGCGTACACAAGCGTTAGAAAAAAATAAAACAATTTTATTTCTTTAATAAATATATATTTTTTAATAAAAACGACACTAACTACGATAAAAAAATCTTTAATTAACAAGTAATTCTCTAATTAAACAAAAATATTTTTAATCACACATAATATTTATGTATTTAGACAAAAAAATTGGCGAAATGGCTAATCATACTGTCATTGGTTAGATATTGCAACAAACCTAAAATGAGTTTTAACTAAAATACAAAGGTTAATAAACGATTATGATTATGAAGGTAGGTAAGTATAATATTTCTAACTTCATTAAAATTAAAATCACAGATCACATTACTAGACTATTCAGTTGTTCAGATTTGAGTCTGCCTATTGTCTGTATTCTGAATATTTTTATGCAATTCATAACTTGTAGTTAATTTAAACCTTAACCGAACATAATAATTCTGCATAGGTATTTTGGTGTGGTGCAGGGGAACACGCTCACATACATACGACACTAACAGGACAACGGTAATATCATGTACGGACGCTATAAATCTTAATTGATACTGAGAAATAATAATATGAATTTTTCAGATTTTTTGATAAAAATGTAATAATATAGAAATAAAAACACTTACATGAAATGTCATGCCGGCGTTTTGCAAATTACAGTTTGGAGACCGTTTCTAACAGCTATTTACAGCACGACAAGCAGGCATTATTTTAGAACACAACTATTTATTGTTTCCGAGTTGTACCGATTCCATTAATAAAAACTATTTACCTAAATAGTAGTACTTACACGTGGTAGTTATTTAATTTACCTAAGGTCTATAATTAGAATCCTAATCCGTGGAATATTCAGTAAATATTAGCTGTATGATTTTTATTTGTCATAAATAATATACCTAGATTATATCGAAACAACAATTAATTGTGTTATCACCTGTACCAATTCAAAACCGGTATTATACTGTAAATGTTAAAATGGTACCTAAATATATGGCACGGCCGCTTTTTTATAACCATCCGAACGTGGTCGGGTTATGTAGGTTTTCAAAGCTCTGTCAGTATATTAATTATTTCTCTTTAATTACTGAATTTAATGAGATGAAATTTTGCATGTGCGTAGTTGAATTATTACACTGATAATTGGAATACATCTTACTATGCAATTCCTTAGAGAACTTTCAGAACATCGTGCTATTTGACTGCTTTGTAAACAGTGCTCTGTTTATGCTGAATAGTCCTTTAACTTTTTAATTACTAACGGAAAATCACTGATACTTGGCAACATGTTGCACACACTTACAAGGTTTGTATAAACGTGAAAATCTAAACCCCAAAGTGCATACTATACGAACTAGGACCTAATAAGCGTATTTTACGTTTATATTTTTATCTTATAAAGCCTACGCTTTTTTCTAAATCTGTTTTATGCGCTTATGTAAACAAATTCAAAACAACGTATGTAAAAATCTACAGCTCTCTATATAAGCGCTTTATATGAAAACTAGCAAATGGCCAAACGTTCGCGCAGCGGAAACTTGAATATCTCCGAAGTTTATGCATACACTAATTTTATTCATACATACACAATCGTACACAAATTCAAACTAATTTTTAGACACATTTCTTTTCTTCTAAGTCCATGGATTCAAAAAAAGTGCCGCCAGGACAACGTTTACAACGTTCGCCCAGCGGAATCAGGTTTTGACGAAATTTCTCCACAATGGCTGCGCACACAAATTTTTTTTTACCGTACACAATTACGCTACGTATCACACTAAATATCTGCATACATAAAATCTTTAAATTCAACAACATTCCGCTGGGCGTACGCACACAGCTGATTAGGCTGACCATAAATTCAATAAAAATAAAACTGTACTCTTTGTGTTTTATTACAATAAAATATAATTTATAATTTCGACACCATCTACGCATAACTCGCTAACTGAAAATCGCTAATTTTACAGGAGAGCCGATTAAAGTTGCCAAAAATTTCAAATGGTGATTGCGTCTATAATACCGCAGTTATTGACTTGAAAATTGGCATGTAGTATTCTTTTTGAATGTTCTTTTAAATAGTATATGTATTTTCATTTATATTCTTTTGAATATTAAATTATAACACTTAAAGACTTTAACTTCGGATTCGAAATGTAATTTTTGTGTCAATGTGCCACATACGCAGTTATACTCTAGAAATTATTGCTGAATCAAAAACCCATATGCCTCTTACGTAGATATGCAATGACGTGTTTACCTTAACTTTTAGAATAATTACCAGATAAAGAGTTATACATGGGATGAAATAAAACCTTACTGTTATACTATTAATCAATTAAGTTAATAAAACAGCAAAATTCATAGTAAGTAACAGGTTATTTTACCGGCATCAAATATCAGTGAAGGAATAAACTTAAAAAAATACAAAACGTAAAATACTATTTTAATAGTAAAATAAAAAGGTAATTCTAAAAATAGTATTACTGCACGCATACAACATGTGCGTATAACTATGTAGTCAACACCATTTTAATAACATTTTGGATGTTGTTGAGTTAATAATAAAACACCAAAAAATCTTATCTAAAAAAGTCTTTGGTACATTTTACACAATTTAATTTTTTTAACCTATTTTAATCACAATAGTTGTAATAATATTAATCAGTACTGAACTTATGAATTAAATAATAAAAAAGTTATTGCTATATCTATCTTGCTTCAGTCTATGTAATTCAGTCTTCATGTATTTCCACTTCATCATCGCCACCAGAAACCAAAGATTGATAGAAACTGTGGTATTTAAATGATGGTCACACAAATATTTTAAATCTTGAAATTTACTTTTTGGCACAGGAAACTTATTATAAAAGAAAAGCGAATAGATATAAAGGTAAATGTTATTTAAGTAGAAATGGTACAGAGCGACCAGCCAAAAAGCAAATATATTTTGTAAAAATTGTAAATTAAACTGCTCTAAAAAGTTCACTGCGCATTCTAGACAATCAATATTTAATATGTTATGGGACATGGGGAATAATGTAAGACAATGGGAATTAATTGTTAAATTTTGCAAGAAAATTCCAAAACGTAGACGTACTACAGAAGGAGCATCCAGGAGGCAGTACACCATCACGTATAGTTTGCCTAGTGTAGATTGTCTTAACGATCCAATACCTGTGTGTAAAGTCATGTTTTTAAACACGTTTGGTATTTGAGCCGGTATGCTTAACACTGCATTGAAAAAACTGGAAGATGGTAATGGTGTTATTACTCCAGATGCTAGAGGAGGCCGCAATAATCGTGAATTAATTATAGATGAGGCAATGATAAAAAGCGTTTACGATCATGTAAATCATTTTCAGCCAGTGGAATCGCATTACGTTTGCAGTCGCACGTCCAAACTATATTTAGATGAAACCCTATCATACAGTCGTATGTTTGTTCTGTATAAGGAATGGGTTGTGGAGAATATTTGCATCAATCAATCATTTGTCTATGTCTTTATTCTGACGCAAAGTTTTAGCGGGATTGATACAAATATTCTCCACAACCCATTCCTTATACAGAACAAACATACGACTAAAATTAATTCACCATTAAATCTATAATTAATTCACGATTATTGCGGCCTCCTCTAGTATCTGGAGTAATAACACCATTACCATCTTCCACTTTTTTCAATGCAGTGTTAAGCATACTGGCTTAAATACCAAACGTGTTTAAAAACATGACTTTACACACAGGTATTGGATCGTTAAGACAATCTACACTAGGCAAACTATACGTGATGGTGTACTGCCTCCTGGATGCTCCTTCTGTAGTACGTCTACGTTTTGGGATTTTCTTGCAAAATTTAACAATTAATTCCCATTGTCTTACATTATTCCCCATGTCCCATAACATATTAAATATTGATTGTCTAGAATGCGCAGTGAACTTTTTAGAGCAGTTTAATTTACAATTTTTACAAAATAGATTTATATTTTTGGCTGGTCGCTCTGTACCATTTCTACTTAAATAACATTTACCATTATTTCTATTCGCTTTTCTTTTATTATCTTTCCATTGGTCCTTATGTATGTTTAGTCCTTTATATTTATTTAATCTTGAACTGGTACTGGTAGACACAGACTGAGGACTATTTATGAGCGAATCAGAAGTAACAGTATTTAACGGCGATGGTAGAATAGAATTTATATTATCATCTATATCGAGTAAATGCGCTATACTTTGAGCACTGAATGAGTCATTAACTAAAGAAATATTGGGTGGGCCGTGGGACAGCTTCTAGATTTGTTAAATTATTTATGCAAGAATTTGGACCATTGTCAGACGATAGTAAGGGATCATTGATTATAACTTGTCCTGCAATGTACGCGGCGGTATTGTGCTCATTTAGAATAGGTTCGAAGTCTTTACCAATTTCTTTAATAGAGGTAATATTCTCTTGATGTGAATTTATGTTCGGGTCCCCATTTTCAGCATTATTGTCTTCAAAAATGTGATTACTGTTAGCCCACAAGTCTTTCTCTTCTTCAGAAAAGCTAGGCACTGGAGACTCGAAAAGTAAAAAAAAAAAATAAGTACTTAAGTACCTACAAAATGTTGCTTTGTTATTTTTATCCCTTAAGTAATGCAAAAATTATTGGATTTAAGGGATTTATAATTAAATTCCCTCAAGCAAGCAGTTAGTTATCATTTATTATTTATTAATAAAACCAACGCATAAGTTACTTAGTGGCAATTAGGACTATTTTTAAATAAGCACAATCGATGCATATACATGTAAATACCAGATAGACAAAGAATAAAAAAACATTTCCAAAGCAAAACTCTTTATATGTTAGCTAATAACCAGTAGTCCGAAGCAAATGTCTATAACTGCGCTAGTTACTGAGTTTTGCGATGGGTTTTGTTAATTTAATAAAATATATTTTTAAATATACATTTAATGTATCTAAATAGTGTAGTAATAGATTACGAACTCTTTATTCCATTAGTTGATATAATTGTTCGTGTAAATGTGTAATAATACATATATATAATACTAAATATTAATATTTTGTAAAAGGTTGTTTTGGGGTACAAGCTTTTTTTAAACATATTATGGAAGTTAATACGTTTACTACACATATTTATAAATACAAATAATATAACAACTTAGAAAATATACGAAGTCGTACGTAGAATTCACTCTTTAACTGCGGAATTTCGTAAAAACTGCAGCGCTCCCTACGCTCACCGCTGCATAAGTGACTGACTGGCAGATAAGCCCCGCACCTCGCCGCAGTACTCCGCGCATAAACATCGATCTACCAATCAGATATATATGCTGCGCCCATTCTTTGAAGTTAGAAACTTTTACTATTGTAAAAAAGAGGCTTAGAGTGCAAAAATCAAAATTTTTTTTTGCCTAATATATGAAGTCGATGTCGTAGATTACGAAAATCAAATAATCGTATAACTTGTCAAGTGGCAGTTAGCGAGTTATGCGTAGATGGTGTCGATTTAATGCATCTTTGTTTTGCAAAAGTTGAAAGAAATAATCAACATTAAAGAAATCACAAGTGCAGGATTGCGCGGCCATGACTTCAGAGGTGAATATCTAGTAAAGTATTGATCTAGGGCTTGTGATTCTTTTTTCGACAATTGTTGACAAATTCAGTCATTCATTTACAAAAAGAATTAGCTCTCTAGCTCAAGTAGTTGCTGAGATCTCCGTGGCCGCGCAATCCTCCGCGTTTCGTTCGCGCGGCCACGTTTAGACCCCTTAATCTTCTTTATTTCTACTTCGACAAATTTTTAGTTTGTGCCATTCGTTTTCGACAAATTTCGACAGAATCCCTGACTAATTTTTTTTCTGTTTGCGTGCCGTGGCCGAGCAGTCGAAACGCATACCTTGACACGCCCTAACCACCAGCTTGGTCCTTGTACCCGTTGCTGGTGGGTCTACCTTTTTATATTTAGGTATATTTAAACATGGAATACTTTGTAAAAGAAAAGAGAAAAATAATAATATAATTGGGTCCGGTCGGTTTAGTCAGTTTATACGAAACCCATGGGATAAGATGGGTGGTGACATATTGTAATCCTACTCCGTCACCACACGGATAACCCGTTACCTGTTTTTTATATAATTAATTAGTAGGATTGCAATGAACCGCATATAACAAAAAAAGACTTTAATTTTAATGTAAGTCATGGTCAGCCTAGTCCATTTTCTAGCTAAGAATTATAATTAAGTTGATAATTATTAAAATAATACCGTATCAAGTTCAGAAGACGTTTTAAAATTTAGTACAAATATTTTCACAATTTCATTTAGTCTGGGTTGACATACAAGTTTGGGTTAAATTCATGTACGCCAAAACATGGAACACTCACACGGAACATTCCATAGAAAGTATTTGTTTAATTTTCTCTTAAACTATTATATTTTTTATGATGATTTGTGTCTCACAAATTGATCCTAGATTGTGTTCGTGTAATAGAGTACAAAGTCAGGAAATTATTAAGCCATAGTTTAAGATTTTTTAATACTTCAATCTGCGCTATAGGAGGATTGAGTGTTCTACAAATACCTTTATAAAATCGAAATAAACAGTCAAAAACATTTGAATAATTGGGAATATATTTCACTAAATCTGTACAATTATTTCACAACAAAATTGTTCTTATATTTCTGAGATCCAAGGTGCAGGAAATTTTTCTGGTCGCCGGATTGAGTGTTCTAATTATTTGACCGTAACTTTTTTTCTATGCTTTTCACAATTTTTTTATCTACGCCGTTGTCTTTTCACAATTTTTTCCTAAATCATTCTTAAATTTCGTCATGTTTGGACTAACTTCTTAAAAAGAACACTCACACCACACGCACATCCTTATTGTCGGGCGTAGCCGACATTGGCGCCGTCGACGAGCCTTTTTTAAGACATCGTCGCATGTACTTCAGTGGTGTACCATACAGTTATCGATCCTAGTACCTAAGTACCTATAATACAAACGCCACCCGATTTTAATTGTTTTATTTTTTACTCTTGTATTCTTGAAATTTACACTTACTTATTGCAATTTTGATTGTTAGTTAAGTGAATACAAATAAAACTATTTATTTACCAATCATTTAGTTTAATTGTTGAATTACCTATATTACTAATAATTATATTATTTATAAATCACTTTAGTATAACGACATTTATATTCATAAAAAAGAAGCATTAATTATTTTCTCGTATTTAACCTAATTAATGGATCAATAATTAACTATATTAAAGTTGATTTCATCCCAAATTGTCCTTCTGGCGCAGATGAAAATACTTTACCGTTAAATATACGTTACGAGAAAATTGATCAAATATAATTTTATACTATCATTTTTTTGTAACTTACTTTGATAATATCTTTGATTCTTACAGAACTGATTCCCTCAATGCATAAACAAACAAACTTATTATTTTGTATATTAGGTAAGTAGGGTGAGGTGGCCAACAGTGAACCATAAAAAATTTAAACGCTCATACATCCACCGTATAAGAACGTAGCAAAGTCCTTTTTTGCTAGACAACTTGTCATTTAATAAATATTATTGATCTTCTGTATCAATTTCAACTCAAAGTCTAAAGAATTAGAGTTTATTTTACCTTTTTTAAAAAATGGGAAGTGGCTCACTGTGTCCAACTACAGGTACACAGTAAACCAGGGGATAGGTCAACAGTGAACCATTATGTACTCAGTAAATTAGGCTAATGAAATACATAAACTTAATGTATTTTTTAAAGTTTTAGGGAGATTAACAGAAAACTAACAACATTATATGTTATAAAAACTACTTTAATCTCAAAAAATCAACATAAAACAGAAACTTAGGTCTTCTTATAGAGAATAATAATTAAGTTGTCTCTAGACAATATTAGTACAGTAAGAATGGTTACACCAGAAGATTTAGCCAGATCAAGAGCGTCTAATGAAAGGTGGCTTTCATGATTGTCAAGTATTAAGAGGGCTGGGTTTTCCATTGACGCTGAGGTGTGCTTTATGAAATGTTTCATGACATCTACGAAAATTTCCGCATTCATCCACCCGGTTTTTGCAGCTAATCCAAGAGTCCCAGTAGGAGCACCGTGTAGCATGTGGCTTTTAAAGTTCTTTCTGGGAAAAACCATAACAGGAGGCAATGCTTGCCCAGCAGCGGAGATAATCAAACATGTTGTTACTAAAACACCTCTTTCACCACTAGTAACTTTACAGACGTTGCTTCCTTTTGGCGCTAAGACTTTTGGTGGCCGCTGAACTGTCGTCGTTGAGGTTTCATCCAGATTGTAAAGTCGAGTTCCGTCACCAAAACTAGGGAGACGCTGCATAACAACTTTCAAATGTTCGAAAAATTTTTGAACATTCTCTTTATTGAATACTGTGGCGCGTGCCAAACTACATGCTTCAGCTCTTTTTAGGCTTAACTCACTGTGTCTTTTTCTGAATGATCTTAGCCAATCCTTTCCAGCTATTTTGTTCTCTGTCCAGGAAGGAGGAACTTTTAGATTATTGGCAGTCGCCATCTGATAAGCCAATTGTCGTGTTTCTTTTGCAGAAAGTCCATAAAACATAAATGCACATTCGGTGATATAGCCTTTTAAAGATAGTTCCTGGTCAAGAGTGAATACAGCATTTACCGCATAATTTGGTACTAAATTGGCATTGGCATTGTCATTGCTTTGGTGTTTTTTGACATACCTTCTTAGCCTAAGATATTTTAAATTGCACTCGTCTGCAGCCTTATGGATACTCATTCCATTCTTTACAAGATTTATTGCCCTCTGCATATCTTCTTTGCTATGCCCACCAATTTTTCTTTTGGCTGCCTTAGTTCGGCCCATTCTGAAGCAATAATATTTTAGAGAGTAATCTAATTTTATACGCTATTCATAAGATAATTAAGAATATAAGACTATCGACCGGTACACAGTTAACCGGTTCACTGTGTACTTCACCTGTATGGTTCACTCAGTACCAATCACTCATTTCAACATTTTAGGTTATGTCAAACATTAACGCAAGTAAAACACGTGGTAACTGAAGCTCTAAACGGTACCTATTTTGCTGTTTTACATGTTTAATAAATGTAACATCGTAAAAATGGTATCAAAATTATTTTAGAAAAAAAATTAGTAAGTACTTACATTTTATTTATTTTTTCGTCTGCAAACCACAAAAAGTCCCGTGACGCGGGTGTTTACGACGGGAGCTCGCCACCGACTGGGGAGCGGGAGAGGCGGTAAGAAACGTGTTCTTTCATGTACGCGGCTCGAGCTGGCAACATCGCATTTCGGATATACGAGTCCTGGTTCACTGTATACCTTTGGTTCACTGTTGGCCACCTCACCTTACCTACAGATTTGTCGGCAAACTCGCGTCGAAGCTCATGCGTGAGACAATAGGCATTTATTACTTGTCAACATTCGCACTAGCAGTGAAAGAGGGTTGTAAGACGAAATTTGCTATTTTTAACCTTGTAGTTCTATTCATAAGGCAGAAATTGCTACAGCGATAATTTGTAAAAGTTTTGTTAAATTAAATAAGTTATAGATATCTATGGTGTTTCATTTGTTAATATGTACTTACAAATGCATAATTATGTAAACTCTTATTAATTGTAATACTTTTTCAGTAGCCATTATATATTAGTACTTAATTAAAAAATATTCTTAGTTATTGCATATTCCCCGCACTACAAATTAAAGCTGATTTACACAGGGTCAGTAACTGATTTACACAGGGTCAGTAACTGACTTCAAATTCGAGGCAAGTCAGTGCTGACTCGAAAAAAAGCCCGTGTAAACTGATTTGAAGTCAGTACAGTGGCTTGAAGTCAGCGCTGACTTGAATATTCGCACACGAATATTTTGAAGTCAGTTGGCGCCCCCCGACACCCGCGCACCCCCGTGACAGTCAAATAAACCCCGTGTAAACAGACAAGTCAGCGCGTGGTAAGTCACTACCGCTGAGTTGTAGAGTAACCAGAATAAATGGTTTTCCTTCTTCCTTTTATTTTGTCCACCTTTTTTAAGATTTTTTAGACAAGCTTCAGCAACAAAGCAGAGAGACACCAGTTTCGTTTCTATCGTCAATCCATTTTCTTACCCATTGTCGTTTATTTTTAGTTATCTCATTTTCTACCAATTCTATTAACTCATTCAACAGCAAAATTGATAAATTTTTCAACCAATAATTTTAATCTTCGTTTCAGTTGTTTTCGCGAATTCATTTTTCCCACTGACTTCACACACGTGTGCTCACCGTGAGAAACACACCACTTCTACTTACTTCATGTAAACAGTTAAAGTCAGTCGCGGCGCCGACATTGGCGCTGCGACTGACTTGTCTACTGACCCTGTGTAAATCAGCTTTTACTTCAAACGTTTACGACGTCACGAGTCAGTCGGCTGCACCCGACAATGGCGCAGAGGGGACTACTTATTGGGAGCTTGCTAGGGATGCGCATGATTGGCGATAATGCCCGATTTACACATCGACAAGTACAGTAGCGAGTTAAGTAGTATTTTAAGATTAAGTTGATTTAAATAGATCTCCATCCTATTTTTTGGCAAGTTAAGTTGGCGAGACGCGAGAGAGGGGGCTACTTTGTACTTAACTCGCCAAAAAATAGGATGGAACTCTATTTAAATCAACTTAATCTTAAAATACTACTTAACTCGCTACTGTACTTGTCGATGTGTAAATCGGGCATAAGGGAATATCGAAAATGTAAATACGCAGTTATTTTTCGGTTTTTAATTTAATATAATTACTTTTTTATCAGTGCTTATAATCGTTTAAGTTTTAGTACAACAATAAAAAAATTAAAAATGTAATGTTATTAAATAAACTATATTAAGTTACCTAAATCAATTTAGAAATATAATATAAATCATCATGATACTACATCACTAGCCGTCGGCTCTGTACGACATTGGCGTCATGGGACTTACTTTTTTAACCATAAATTATTTAGTTTTTTATTATCAAATATTTAAATAAGGAGTATGTATTGTTGTCTACTGTATACAATTAAATAATATTTTGAGATTCAGCTTTCAAGATATATCAATAAAATACATAAAAGTAATGATTTCATATGTTTATTTTGCATTTTTCTGTGACCTGTTTTTTGTCGAATATAGCCGTCGTTGGCGCTCAGGGCACGCTTTCTCATGTCGGCTGTAGCCGACATTGGCGTTCAAAAGGATTGAAATTTGACTCTCAATGTAAATAAACAACCAGATATAGATCGCGCCAAATATCTAGTCCGCTCTGAAGTTGCTTTGCGCAGGTGTACAGTCATGCACAAATTAAGTTGATAAAAAATACAAAACCACCATGACTGAACTAATTTTGCAATAGAATACTGGTAGATACACACGAGAACGGGCAGTGTCAAAGCTAAATAAAGTAAATTCTTATGGCTATTTCTTATAACATTTTTTGTGCTTTAAAAAGTATTCAAAGGCGATGCCCTGAGTGTTTACACAATACATGTTCTTAAAACTATTGAAACCCGAATCTCAAACCGACAGTAATAACAAAATCAAAACAGATCGGCGTGTGACTGTACTTCGCTACGAAAAATAGTGTCATACTCTCCAGCAGAGCTACCTTCATAAATCGCGGTCATGTTTACCTCGAAACAATGTACGTGAACCGTACATAGTGTACATGCATTGTATATAACTGTACGCATACAGAATCGAGGAATAATGTACGTTGAAAGTGGCTCTGCTGCAGAGTATACTCCCTGGCAGCCCCACCTAGAAAAAGTATTTAGGATAGACGTAAAACAGTGGTATTCATGAAAATTGATGTACGTATATTGTTTATTATGTACGTGTTAAAAAATCTTTCTTCATTTCACTGTTTTATTAATTTTCACAGTTTTAAAATTTTTATTTATAAAACGCTTGATAATATTCATTAGCAAACAATATCAGAGTAAATATATCCAGTACACGTACTCAGTATATTTATGTACTGGGTATATTTATTTATTAGGCACTCAAGCATAAGTATTAGAGAAGAGGAAAAATGTATTATAAATGTAGGTACATAATGCAATGGTACCTACTTACTTTTTTACGATTGTATTAAATTACTTTTCAAGTAAGTACCTATGCATATTATTCGCTATTATATCATAATTCAAATTAAAACTTGATGTAGTAAAAACAAATGACACTTGGAGGGTAGTTGTTTATTCCATTGTGATTCCGACCTTACATTATTGTTTAGTTAGTGTGGATAAGTCATCATCATCCTCCTGCCCTTATCCCATTTTCACTTGGGGTCCACTTCCATTCATCTCTGTTTCCCGTCATCTCTACATTTACATTCACGGAAGTGTGGATAAGTGTAGTATTCTATAACCAATTATCTCAATTAGGTACGTATCCTATTTAGTGATGCACCGAGAAAAGAAAACCCAAATGGGCAAAAAGGGCATGAACTGGAGAATTTAGGAAAAAACGTTTTTATGTCAAAATAAACGTCCAGTTTATTTTGTCATAAAAACAGTATTTTACACTTAAAAATTATTATTTTTTTGAGGTGTTCTAAAAATTTGGTAAGTTGACAAAAATAATTTATTTTTAGGACACATGAAAACCCTTAGAAATTGAAAAGTAAACCTGTAATTTTGAATGTACGTACGGCTAGGGCGTAGTGAAGTACGTAAGAAAGAGTTGTTATTAATGAGTACATAAATAAAACTATTGTGTATACCGCATATAACAGATTTACTGAGAACTAATTAAATAATTTTCTTATGCATTTCACGGTTTTAAAATAACTACAATTTATTAACAATTTATTTATTAACCTAACTCACAAGCTTTCAACATTAATCATAAAATCAGTCTCTAAAATTATATGCATAGTAGCTATGTAGATACGAAATAATAAAGAATTAATAATAATAATTCTTTTAAAATAATCCATGTTTGAAATTTGGTGGAAAATGGAACAGTATTCTAAATACAAAACTTTATGGAGCATTACTAGTAATTTAAAACTCATTTTTTACATTAAAGTACTTAATTATTTTGATTAAAATAAAGTTATTAAGTAAAACACGATTCGACGACCTCGGTGGCGCGACGGTAGCGCAAGCGGCTGCCTTGCAAGAGGTTGTGGGTTCAATCCCCACGCAGGACAATAATTTGTGAGATCCAAGTAGGTACAGTCAGCCCCAAAAGTCGCTGAACACATTTTAAATTCCAAAACTGCTGAACACTAAAACTGTCATAACTCAGTGTCGCAACAAGAGCACAGAATAAGCTTTACATACGAAACGACCATAACACGCTGAACATGGTTATTACAAAAGTAGCTGAACCCTAGTATTTTTAAAAGTAACTGAACGCCTAAGATTCCAAAAATAGCTGTAAATACGCGTCGATTCGTATTAAAACCTACTTTTTGGGTATTATACTGTAAGCATCTTTAAAAAAAATAAAAACTTTTAGAACAGGTAAGTTTTGTTTAAAGTGGTTTAATTACCACGTTTTTTTATCTTGGTTATGGCCTAGGTATACATTGTCAAATTATTTTACATGTCAATGGACCAAAATTCGCTTTACATCAAGAACACCAAAAGTAGATTGACAGGCAATAACATTGAAAATATGATTTGTTAACCTACTTTTGTATTTTTGATGTTCAGATACTTTTGGAATACTAATGTTCAAATACTTTTGGGAATACTAGTGTTCAGTTACTTTTAAAAATACTAGGGTTCAGCTACTTTTGTAATAACCGTGTTCAGCGTGTTATGGTCGTTTCGTATGTAAAGCTTATTCTGTACTCTTGTTGCGACACTGACTTTTTTAGTGTTCAACAATTTTGGAATTTAAAATGTGTTCAGCGACTTTTGGGGCTGACTGTACCATTGCATTATGTATACTCGAAAACGAAATGGCTTTATCAGTTTTGACAAAAAATTCTATCATAATTCAAATTCATTAAGATCGTTATTTAATGTTTATGCGTGAGCTTGACGTCATTGGTTGACCGTAATCAAAACTATGCTTAGATCAAAAGTGCAATCTATTTTAAACTTTCACTTCAACGCAATAAATAATAATATCTTCTAACACAATACAAATGTCACTATATAAACTGTCGAGTTTGTATGTGAAAAACCATAAAAAACCATTAAATAATTTAAAACTAAAGGCAACTTGTTACTTGCGACATTACAAGCTTGTCATTTCAGAAAAACTGAAAATATAGAATTTAAATATTGGCTGGTAAGCCACCCAATTGTTGGCACCTTAAGAGTGGACTTCGTGTCAGACTAAAATATAAAATATCATAAAATGGTAAAATACTTAAATCTTTGCTTATACTTAATCATTATTATGTAATTGAATAGTATTAAAAAAATATTATTGGCACTAATGCCAATAAAAGGATTCTGATAAATATATTGTTGCTATGTTGACACATGAAATAAATAAAATATGATAAAAATATTAAATAAATAATATTTGAACTTGAATAATCATACTGAACTTGAATAATCTATAATGTTTTTTTTCTTTTTACTCACTTTTAACTCTTAAGTGCCAATAATTGTAGGACTTCTAACCATTAGGTGGTTTACCCTAATTTGTTTTATATTATAAAATTACGAGAACTTTAAATTGAAATATGCGCCGATGACGTCATGCAAGAAATGATAGGGATGGACATTGAAAGAAAAAATAGAGAAATTAATTAGAATAAAACGTTTTACCGAAAATATGCTCTAGTAACAGTCAATAACGTTGACTTTAACTATTTGTTTTTATAAATATCTAACGACTATTTGCTAATACAAGAAAACTGATATGTCAAAGTAGCGTCATGATTTAGCTGATGTTTTGTTGTGCGATATTGAACCTAATAGTTTTCTGACATGCAACTAACATTAACTCTAGAGGTGATAAAGCCATTTAGTTTTCGACTATACCTACATTTACAATACATTTTTCCACTTCCCGAATACTTATGCTTGAGTGCCTAATAAATAAATATACCCAGTACATAAATATAATTAGTACCTGTACTGGGTATATTTACTCTGATATTGTTTGCTAATGAATATTATCAAGCGTTTTATAAATAAAAATTTTAAAACTGAAAATTAATAAAACAATGAAATGAAGAAAGATTTTTTAACACGTACATAATAAACAATATACGTACATCAATTTTCATGAATACCACTGTTTTACGTCTATCCTAAATACTTTTTCTAGGTGGGGCTGCCAGGGAGTATACTCTGCAGCAGAGCCACTTTCAACGTACATTATTCCTCGATTCTGTATGCGTACAGTTATATACAATGCATGTACACTATGTACGGTTCACGTACATTGTTTCGAGGTAAACATGACCGCGATTTATGAAGGTGGCTCTGCTGGAGAGTATGACACGAAAAATAGGCGTGTGTGCTATTTGGAAGATGGCTGAACGCACACCAACACGCACGCACAGGTGACATAGGTGCGGGGCCGGTGAAGTGGAGCGAGCCCTGTCGTCACCACCTCCTACCTCTTCCCGTTGATACCTATTTTTCGGTACTGCGACGCGTTTCGCACTGTGTTCAGAACGGACTAGAAGTTAGGCGCGATCTATACTTAGTTTAAAAGAGTAGCTCCTAAGTTATCATAAAAACACCACCCAAATTATATCAGCACACGTTATGAACCTCAAACAGCACTTTTTTTGTAACTCGGCACTCTGCGGTCAAAGCTAAACATCTGTGCCATTGATTTACAAAAAACTAAAGATACACACTCCACTTCCCAAAACCGTCCGCAACAAATAGGCTCACAATTTCAAATTGTGCACTTTTTTTAAATTAGTATCGCGTTGTTCTACCGGCAAACGTCAATCGTTAAATTTTATTGCTTTTTGTGCATTACTTTTTAAATACAACTTTATGTCATGCGTGTAAGATTGAATTAGAAAAAATAATATTTTTACGATATTACTATACGTATTTATTGCGTATGTATAATTTGGTGACACTTTTGGCTGTTAGTTTTGTTTGAAAATGTGCATCTTGGGTTTTTTGTAAATCAAAAATCATAGCAGAATCCACCAAAGGGGAGATGAGTGGTTCCAAGTCTAGGTAGGGTTTATCAGTTGAATCTGTAGCAGGTATAATAGGTAAAGCGTTGAATGGAAATCCTGACATCTCAGTAATGTTACGACGAAACATGTAAACGCTACCTAGCTGTTGTTTTGTAAAATTAATTGTCAAAGAAGAAAAAAACGTTGTGTAATTCCTTTACTATCTAACAGGTATTATTTTAATAAGCACATGGTGAATGAAGGAGACGCTACGCAAGGTAGAGATATACGGATGGGGCCTATGTCTAGCGGTGGACGTCCATTGGCTGATACTGATTTTATATAGAAAAAACCGTAATAAAGAAGGTACAATTACAATATTATGTAGATTCATAAACTTTACATAATATACACAAGGTGTACAGTCAGCGTCTTATAGTAGGTACGTAGCAGTCAAGGTAATCAAAAAGTTTGTAACACCCAAACTTCTCATTAATAACGACGTACGCAGCCAAAGTGATCAATACGTACTTTTGACTACTTTAGGTGCTTCGTTACCGGCGGTTATATGGTTGTAATTGTTACGGTACGGGCGGTGTTTTGGACATCATCTGATCTGTTTCCAACTTTTTGGTGACCTTGACTGCTACTTACTATAAGACGCTGACTGTAAGTACATTGACAATGGTGCATAAATGTTAACACAAGTTTTTCCGTCCTACACGTTCCAACATGTATTACACCGAAATGCGATAAAAAATGAAAATTTAAATGTTCATTGCGGATCAACGGATTGACTTTTTTCGATTATTTTTTGCCTTGGAAATTACGCCCTACCCCATCGCATTGACCCCAAGTTGTCCACTGGTGACCGTCGAGTCCGAATTATACCTGGACTGGCGAGCGTCGAGTCGCAGTGTAATGTGCAACAACCTATAACCCAACAACAAATTAATTTGTGTGCGCGTTACAGATAACTAATACAAGTTGTTGTTGTACAAAAATAACGTTAAGCATAACTTTTATTTGTTGTACAAAAATACATTAAGCATAACTTTTGCATTAACTAGTCGTATAGGATCAAAGGTGGCAATCTGTCATTTTTGTCATATTGGAGTTATTGATGCGGTCATAATAAAAAAGTAAAACTGTACACATTTATGTGACATAAAATAATCAAATGCGGCTATTTTCGGTATAAATTCAGTTAGAAAATATGATTTGGTTTCAAAGGTGGCATTCTTAGGATGAATGAGAACCAAACGCGGCAAAATTTTGCGTTCGTCCAATCACAGGCGTTCATTTGGCGGTATTACAAGATGGGGCCAAAATCCAAATTGCTTTTCCTAACGTTTTTTCAAATTTGACTATATCTTGGGTTCAAAGTCGGCCATTTTGGTATTTCATTATCAAAGTCGGCCAAAATAATTATTTAAATGTAAAAAAAATCTACAACTTACAACGTATCATCGTGTAATCATTTTTAAACACTTTTATTATATTTGTTAATAAATACAATGTAGAATAAGTAACTAAGCCTTCCTACTAAGAATAAAAAACGTTTTTTTTAATTTACCACTAGTTGATCAAATGTCAGATTGCCACCTTTGATTCTACACGATTTTTGGTTTTATTAATTATAATAATAAATTATTTATCTGACAGTTGTTTGCGTATTATTGTACGAGATAATAACAATGACTAATTCTGCTAATAAAAACTTTAAATCAGCGACATCATGACAAAAAGTTATTTGGTGAGCTTAGAGTTTAGAGATAATATTACAGGCTTATTATTGTTAGGCTATTAGCTATTATTTATTTTATCTTTAATTTTTTACTTTTAAATATTGCTTTTATGATAGGCTTGTTATATAATATTAAAAAAGTAAAGAACACAAAGAATAGTTTTGGTGTGTTAAGTCTCCGTAAGCATTCCTTTCAACTTCTTTAAGTTTCTTGATCATGTTTGGAAAAATGCATGTTTGCAACCCCGTTTTTTGTGTCAAATCTGATACACCACGAACTGTCGGCTGTCAGTTCGAAGTCAAAATTCTGTCCGTCGTTGTTTCGTCTCGTCATTGAATTTTCTCTTTGTTATCAGTATTTACTGCTAACTTCAGTCTGATTTAGCGCTACGAATATTGCTTTGTAAACGCAGCGCAGTTAGTTTCATAGGATTAACAGAATTGTTTGCATGTGTTTGGATATGCAGTGATTACAAAATGTTTTTGCCATTTAGACATGGAATTGGTTTTGTTGTGCTGTGTTTAATAACGTGTGTAGTTTCGATACGCCAATATGGATCGCCGGGAGATACATTATACGTGGCCGAAGATTCACAGTTGAATCGCGGCAATTTGCAAATTATAAACAGACACGTCGAAAACGAAGACCCTCATTTAGAAAGGAGAAAACGAGATTCGGCGTCATTGAGTCCACCTATTCAAAAAAATTTAAGTACATGGGTAAATAGATTCAATTCTTATTATTTACTCTCATTCCCCTTCTTCCGTCTATAGATTTAAATGAAATTTATGTTTATTTGTTTATAATTTTGTTACTTAATTTATTATAATAATATTATCTAGTTTTTATTGATATTTACGTAAGTCGGTGACGAATCGCCTACTGTTTATTTTGGTAGTAGTTTTGTACCATATTATTTTTAAACCCTACTTAATTAGATATCACCTATAGTCTATTTTTTTATCTCAGATACTAAAATGACATTTCATGTGTTGCCTGTTTTTTACAACTAATAAATAGTGATGCGGTACAGCCGGTACTTACCGATAAAAATATAGGTTAGTACCGCCGATTACGGTAAATAGAGACTATAGGCTGTTTTTTAATCTCGAATACTAAAATATCATTACTGTTACCTTTTTTTGTGCAATTTATGTATGGTGATGTACCACCACTATCAACAGTTAACGATAAATTTAAATTTTATACAGTTTTTTGGAAGTAATAATATAAAATGTGCAAATTCTAATTTTAAACTCAGGTAAGTAAATGAAACAAAATTTATTTTTGGTACATAATTTATTTTTATTTGGCTGTAAGTACAATTAATCTTTGAGTCTGCATAATAAAATAATCATAATCTTGTTTCATAATGAAATTAATATATAATTCTTAATTAAACATCAATTCTTTTATAGAAACGAATCACCATCCCTGGACAAGGTTATTCTTGTACTGATATTTATATGGTTTTTATTCTTTATTAGTTAAAACTAGAATAAAATGAAACTATTACTTGAAGACATAATTACTTTAACCAACTCTTTGTTTTTAGATACTGCAAGTTGTAAACAAAGACCCCGAACTTCCATTCTTTTCTAGAAGCACATTATATAAAATATTAAAACACCTGCAATTTAAATATATGACCAGAAAACGACGTAGCGCGTTAATCGACCGAAAAGATATCATTTCATGGCGTCACGAATATCTTCGAAAAATTAAAGAATTTAGATTTAATTTTTAATTTAATTTTTATAATAAAAGAAAAAAAAAAGTCATCGTTTACTATAGCGTCAATAATTACTTCGAATTATTTATTTATTTGTTAAGCACACCAACAGTATGTATGTTTATGTATTACACATGTTTTGTAGAAAAACTATTTACTATTTTATAGGATGTTGTATACCAATGGAAAGAGTATAAAGTACCTACCTCTTCTATCAGCAACTTCTACTATTTGTTTTTATAAATATCTAACAACTATTTGCTAATACATGAGAACTGATATTATGTCAAAGTATCGTCATGATTTAGCTGATGTTTTGTTGTGCGATATTGACCCTAATAGTTTTATGAAATGCAACTAACATTAACTCTAGAGGTGATAAAGGCATTTAGTTCTCGACTATACTAACAACCGTAAATATTTTACAATAATTACAAAACGAATCGAAACACAGGGACAGCACTGTTTCTTAAAAGCTGGCTATATTAGTTTTACGTTTGACATTAGTAGTTGTCATTTTAGTGTCCGAGATAAAAAAATAGACTTTAACAATATTTGTATGTCACTCAGATGTTACATTCTACATGACTTAGCAATTTTGCTAATTAAGAGTATGATAAATACCAAATATTATATTTAAGTAGCAAATAAAAATAAATAATGTTGTTTATAATGTACTCACTTATCTTAAAAAAAACATATTTGAAAGGTTAGATAAGCTAAATTAAATAATCTGGCTTATATTTATTACCTTTACAATTAACCTTGGATTTATAATAGCTTAATTGTTAAAATACATTACCTTGTAACTATTTCTTATTACTTCTCAATACTATTCCTCAGTAAATTTTAGTGTTTACACTAACATTACATTGCTTGTTCATAGTCTTCTTCTTGCATTCTATAGTAATGTCTTTCATTTATTTTTCAACAGACAACACATCTCAATGACAGCCATCAGCAATTGATGGTACATTGGGTAGGAGAAGGCTCAAATGTAATAATATGCCTAGCTCGAGATTCATCACCTAGAAATAAGGGTTTGATATACCCATCAGCCCTATTTATTTCTTATGATTATGGAAAGAACTTTACAAACAAGACAGAGAGCTTCAGGCTTAGTGATGAACCAAATAGTGGCTATGCTCAGCTGGATAAATTCTTCAATCATCCAAAGTACCCGGAATTTGTAAGTATTATTTTTAAATTATGCTGAATAAGACCTAAGTTAAGATTGATAATTTTAGACTAATCTGCTTGGCCAGCTTGGTATTAGCAGGCCTTGTTTTCCTCTGTTACTGAAGGAGGCCCATCACTGTAGTGGGATATAAATGGGCTGATATGGTGGTAATGTTTTATTTATAAATGTTAATGTTGTATGTTATTACTTCATCTCAAATGTGATTGTATGGATATCACAAGACTAATAGTAAACTGTATCATCACCCTGGACCACCATTAAAATATTATGTGATAAATAAGTAATTATACTCTTGTGGGATTTCCCTAATTCAAACCACTCTTGTTTTCTTTTTTTACAACACTGACCAGTTTGATATCTTTTTAAATATTCATATTTAGAAAAAAAGATTGACTACTGATTCTATTATAGCATCTTTTTAACATTTGCTGATTATATATTATAATATGACTATAATTAAATATAAAGCTAAAATTCAAATTAAATTAATTTAAATTAAAATGTAATAAGATTGCCCGAAAAGAGTGGTAAAAGTCAGTTACCCTTAAATACTTTAACTTATAAAATTGGACAGTGTTCAATTTCAGGTGGCAGCATAACAAGAGTGCTATGGTCATAAAATAATTTATTTCTCTTGTGTTATCAATCATATTATTTATGTTGTTTGTTTATTTTATTATTATTTTGTTTCTGATTGTATTAAAACTATACCTACATGAACTGTTAAAAAATCGGAATCAACTATAATTATTATTAATTTCGTAACTCATTGCCTAATTTAAATTAACATTTAAAAAACTTTGACAACATAAAAATATAGGTAATAAAATAGTTTTCATCTCGCCTTGACTTGACTCCAATTTTACAATATCGGAGACCTCTGCAATGCGTCGAAACCTTGAGATTTATACTCGCAATATCGGTAATATTAATAATACCGATTCAAAAAATCCTTTCTGTGTTAAATAGTCTATTTATCGGGGAGTGTCATAGGCTATATAGTATCACGCTATGACTAATCGGAGTGGAGCAGTAATGAAATATGTTTAAAAAAGGAAGGCGTTATTTTCGCCGCCCAACGAAGTGGGCACGGGTCAGCTAGTTTTCTATAAATAAAATAAAACTGACGACTTTATTACTGTTCTCTTACAGTGAAAGTACTAATTATATAGGTTTTGTTATCGGTTATATGCCTTTCCTTATAAATAGCTTGAAAATTGATTGATTCGTAATTCATTAATGTCTGACCCGAGCTGCTATATGTTTGAAACCACACCGATGTTTGTCTATTCGTATTCTTAGAAGAAACTGTTGATGTTGAGATGTCTCGATGATTCGCCGAAGTACTATTACTTAGTAGTGATATCGCACCTTGATAACCTTGCATATAGCCATAATAGTTATAATAGTGTGATAGTTTTGATATACATACCTAAGAGGCACAAATTGCGTAGGACAAGTGAGTGGCACTCAGGAACTGACGGGCATGTGTGAAGATATGTATGAATGTAAACAAAGCAAAGCTGGCTAGTAAGGATCGTAGTATTCGTAGTACATGGTGCTCAGTAGTTCGTGCTAACCCCATGGGAACAAGGTGTGAGTTTATGTATCTATGTATGAGACAAAACCCTTTAGTTCCTGAAAATGATAGTTTTGACACTTGATTAGTTAATTTTTACTTGATCAGTCATTCGGAAATCGGCGGTGAGTTGCGCTAAACTTGTTACCTACGTAGTAATATAAAATGAAACAAGAAAGTTTTAAAGTTAATATTGTTACGTACGTAGTATTGATGAGATTGGTTGGTAAAGACCAACCACAATTTTTATGAATATAAGCCGGCTGTATCAAAATAGTTACTCTTTGTTTTAAGTTTTTCACTGGTTTTTTTCCTTCACATTCAACACACAATTACAAATTTATAGTAATCATTTCAACAAGTTGTTAGTCTCAGTAATAAGTATAGCTGTTGGTTACTACGTGATAACGTTGTACCACATTTAGTATTCCGTTAATGTACTGTAAGAAATGCCTATCCAAAGAGTACCGTTACAATACAACTGTATGCACAGATATTACATCCTTTTTTTTTAAACTCTAATGTTGTTCACTGTGTTATGTAACGGTATAGATTTGATTTTAAAATTGGAGTATTCGGATTTTTAAGTTTTGGTTAATTATTAAAAAAAGTATAACCAATTATATGGTTAGACGTCATTTGATAAGCTTTTATTACTTTGACTTGTTTTATTTATACAAAAAAATAAACTACAAATATAAGTTTTTAATTTAATTGAAATATAAAATAAATTAACTAAGTGACTATATGTTACGAAGCTTTGAAATGCTATAAAAGTAAAAAAGGCATGTTCAATTAATGGTTTAATACACGTAATATCAAACACCTGTTAGCAAGAATGACTTAATCCACAACGCACGTCATTTCTCAATTATAACTTCCTAGTATGTAGTATGATTTGTCCTATATACTACAGAAAAGGAAAGAAATAAATATTTAATAACAAAACGTACTGTAAAAAAACTATTTGCTTGCTATTACATATTACTTACTTCGTTCAACTCCGTTGGCTCAACGACCCAAAATGTGTCTTGGCCTCCGACGCGAGAGAACGCCACTCTGCTCGATCCTTGGTCTTGCTATTATTAAGGTTTTCAAAATAATTAGGTAACAGCACGGTTAATTGACACGATAGTACCTAGGTATACACTTTTTGGTCAGAATACGTAATAAGGTAAGTTATTACCTAAGTAATTTGTAGGCGTAATACCTATTTTACAGTTTTCCAAGTTGCATTGTAATGTTTGTCGAGGTCAAAATACTCAATACTTAAAATATTTCTGTGTATGATTTTCTGATTTAAAATACAAGGTAATGTTTATAAACAATGCAAGTTTCTAAAAGTATTTCGCCTTAGTAGCACTCTTACAGATTCTACGAAACGTGCCTATGGGCCATATTTCTGCACGAATGTAAATATTAAACGAAAAACATTAATTTGCTTAGTAACAAAGATCATTAACACTTATCTTTTGAGTGAGTGGTTATATACTCACCATGAGTACTAACCTTACAAGATGTTCATTTCTTCTTAAGTTAATTTGTTATCAGTAATACGAAAATAGATTTTTTTGGTTTACACATTGACACAAGACCATCTTATTCCAAACTAAGCAGAGTTTGTATAGTATAAGCCCATTTACTACTACGGATATTAGATTCCAATGAAACAGATTTCTTTTTCCTAGGTACTTAAATTTATATTACATAAGGACTATAATTAACTACTAAAATCAACTTTTCTC
The DNA here is from genome assembly GCA_905475405.1 of Schrankia costaestrigalis. Classification (NCBI taxonomy): domain Eukaryota; kingdom Metazoa; phylum Arthropoda; class Insecta; order Lepidoptera; family Erebidae; genus Schrankia; species Schrankia costaestrigalis. Next base: position 12,304,665 of record FR997840.1, on the reverse strand, counting down.
CTGATAACATATATTTTATTGTCAACAGTGCGTTTTCGTGGACTCTGCTAACAAAAAGTTGTTCTACACGAGTGACAATGGTCTCACTATTCATAGATCTGATCTTATATTCCACCCCGGTGAGCTAGCATTCGACGAGGAGTTCCCGGATAAATACGTTATACTTGATAAAGTGGATAGCAGCAGGACCGTAAGTACCCTATACATGAGTACCCTATACTTAAGTACCCTCATAATTTTACTTTATATTGTGTTAGAAACACAATTGGTTATTTACGATCAACTTGTTAATAGATGTACATTTGACAAGGTTTCAATGTCGTGATTTTCCCATAATTATCATAATTTTAGGGACACTAATTTGGGCATAAAAGAACTTATTTTAAGCCAAATAATTATATTTGGGAAGTACTTACAGCCCGCAGCTTTGCTCGCACAGTTTATAAGAAAACACTACTTAACAATAAGCCATAGTAAATACTTAAAGGTGACCCAAATTCCCAATAACTATGTAGCATTTTTCCATATCGACCCTTTTTTGTTGTTCTTTTGTTCTATTTTGTTCTTGTGGGAATCCCCTAGTTCAGATCCCTGCTTTGTACGTATGTGATAAAAGAGAGAGATAATGCTGTATACCAAGAATTATACAAACGATTCTCAAATAACAAGAAGTATTAGTGATAACCAATTTTTAGTTTTAACGTCAATAATAATTAAGTAAAGTTATAGATGTTTTTGGATGCAGTAATATTTTTATCATTACTAAAGTCATGGACTTCCTCAAAGTGAAACCGACCCTTTAGGCGCATAACGTTCAAAGCGCAAAATGCTAAGCGCTCGCAAAATGGTAAAAGAGCATAATGGTAAAAGAGCAAAAAGGTAAAAGAGCAGAATGGTAAAGGAGCAAAATGGTAAAAGAGCAAAATGGTAAAGGAGCAAAATGGTGAAAGCGCAGAATGTTCTTTTACCTTTTTGCTCTTTTACCATTATGCTCTTTTACCATTTTGCGAGCGCTTAGCATTTTGCGCTTTGAACGTTATGCGCCTAAAGGAATTCGCCTATCTGGTTACTACAACAGAACGAATGCATAAATTATGCAGTACCTAAAGGTCACTTACCAGAGAAGGAAAACTAACGAGGAAAACTAAATAGGAACTTTTTTCGAGGAAATTATTGTAACTTGCCAAGACTAGTTAAAAAACAAATAGGTTAAAACTAAATTTATTTAATCCTGTACACTTAAGTAATTTTCATAATTTTCGAAAATTTCACTTTTATATTAGGGCTTATATCTATTTAAAGTTTATCGATATATCGAGTTTTATTTACAACTCGTATGTCCGGTAATTTTGTGAATAGGGTCTTACAATGAACTTCAATAGGGGACAGCTCGCTATCTAAACATAATCGTGTAAAATTTTCAACATAGAATTATTCACACTTTTATTGAATGACCTTTTTTTGTATGGTCTGAAACTGATACTGAATACAGGAAAAAATAAAGGGCACTTTGTTAATGTAATTAAACGTTCCGTTTACATAGTAATACACAAATGAACAAATAGACTAAAAACAAAGCTAGAACTCGAGAACAAACGTTACACATTTGTTTTCAAATCTACAACAATACAATTAGTGAAACGTATGAAGGGATATCAACAATCATGTTGTTGGCCACTTACGAGAAACTTCATGCGGCTTGACCTCTGTTCTCAATAGGAAAATACATAGGTACCTCTATCAACAATCTCGTGGTTCAAAACTCATATTATGGTCATTGAATAAAGAAATAGATATAAATGTAATTTTCTTTTGTAGCTGTACCTTACGCTTGATGGCGGAAGAACTTTCAAAATGATCCAGAGTTACGTCAAAACATTCTTCTGGTCATCTGGTCCCGGATTCCCGAAAGTCTTTTACATGGAACGCTGGAAGCCGGACTCCACGAGCACCGTATTCAGAGCCAGTGACCCTACTGATTTGGTCAAAGCTGAGATACTGTTTGAAGAAGCCAAAGACTTCCAAATCAAGGGCGACTACATGTTTGCTACGAAACAATCTAAGGAGGTAAGTTTCAAAATTAGATATTATTAGTGTAATCATTTCTTAGGCGAACAAAAAAGAAATACATGATTAGATGGCCTTCATAGCTTCCATAGACAGGTAAAACTATAAAACTAGTTATAAAAAAATCGCCTATACCCCTTCCAGCGTAAGTTTAGCTTTTTGACAGTTCACGTCCATGAAGTTTCGTAATATTTCCGCTTATTTTTCGAACAAATTATATTGTATTTCATAGACGTACCCATGTTTTTTTCAGTAACCATGGTTACTTAGTGATGGACACTCATAACGATTACCACCATTATGAAAGAAATTACCAATAATCGGTAGAAATAAATGCTATGAATAAACCTGAACTCTTCACAATACGTTTATAAAACGTAATATGATATTTTAGATTAGCTATAACCCGCGAATATGTACCGATAAATTATGTAAGTATTTTAAATAATACCTAAGCCAACCAAAATTTTATAATTTTAAGCTATAGGCTAATTCACTTAACATAGAAGAAAGAAACAATAATAAAATGATAATGTAAGTTGATGTAAGGATCCAATGTGTAAAAAAGTAATTTGAAAAATCGCGAAATCGCTTACAATCGTATGGCATTACATTCGAGATACTGCTGAACGTCACTAACGTCAATCTGTCAAATGTTGTTAAATATAGTGGAAAGGGTATAACCATTACAATTGCTGCAGCGGATTTTCCTTATTTTCTGTGCAGACAATACTTTATAGTATCATACATAAAAGTTTTCTGTCCCGATCCCGACCATATTATATAGTGTTATACATTAAATAAATTCCCTTCTAGTTGTCGTTATGAGCTAATATTCTGGCTCTTATCGCTTCTTTTTTTAATTATAACTACAGTTTTTATTATAAATTACAAACATATCGCGTTACTGCTTAGTGGCAATCTCGTACCGAGAATATGCGTATTGACACTTTAATATGACCGTAAGTTAGTACTTCAGAATATAAACAGTAGGCAGGCAGTAGGCAGTAAGCAGTAGCACAAAGAACACAAATTTGAACAACAAACATATTATTCTTCACTTGTTTATACAAGGTTTTAATGAGAAATGTATTATTAAAGTATAGATTTTAGTTAAATAGATTGTTGTGTGTTTGTCAAATTAGCTGCCATTCAAATTCCACTGTTAGTATCGACATTGTGTATCGTTGATCGTAGAATGATGGCCACGGACATATTCCAAATGTTTCTTCTCTTTGAACTTCTTTGCATCTCTCGACTATAGGACTGGTTCCAGTTTTACCACGCCGACGATCCATTGTTTATCTCCCAATCCTGAGCACAATGTATAACCATGAATACTTTCTTTACCGGATGTGTTAGATCTCAATTACTTTGTCTAATTAACGATAAAATATTTTTTTATTATTTATACGTGAGATTTTTATTGAAATAATCTTTTATCGTCAAAACAAAAGAAAGGTAACAAAGAAATGAAAGAGGCTTATGAGTTATCGTCAATCGATCATAGATTACCTTGCGTAGGTCAAAATCGTATTAGCAAAACAACATTGTTGACATACGGAATATTTGTTCATATATTTATCAATAGATAACGTTATCGTGACTTATTTAAATCTGTTCTACTAGACAATCTAATTAAGAACTTTGTGTTATTTATTCATGAATAATATTATTTTGGTGTTAATCACTATGGTTATGGGAAGCTAGAAGCAATTATACTTCTGGAAAATAATTAAAATGCTATTCTGCATTCACATATATGTATTATGTTTTTACCTTTATAGCTCCTTTTTAGGGGTCTAAAGTAATCTGGCTAAACGAGATATTTCAAGGTCCATCAATTTAAAGTAAACCCCTTACATGTTATGTATAATCTTGGGTGCGAGTGGATTTAAACGTAGCTTACATTATAACCTACGCTTAAAAAATTTGAATCTATGAAACTTTACTCTGGCTTCTTTCAAAGGTACTAGCACGTTCACGGTATAAAAGTATTACATTTAATACCGCTTATACGGTATACAACTATTATATAATAATTAAACATACTTTATGTAACCGTAAGTATAAATCGTGATACAGTTTGCCGTGTCTAATAAACAAAAAAAGTCTCAATTCAGACTGCATGATTAACTAAAATAAATGTAACGCTACGTTTACTACCGTTCCACTTACATGCTAATTTGCGAAAGTAAGTGTTGTTTTATGTTTAAGTAGACTAATAAAAAAACAAAAAATTTAATTTTACTAAAAATAGGTACTAACTGTTCAGTAGTAGATCTTTAGTTGCCTTTTAGCACTGCGGTAGTGTTCCATTCTAAATTATTAGTTCGTCTCTACACTGCCATAATCAAAATTTGATTTGTTTAATATTGTTTTTAAGGAAAAATGCTTGGCAAAATCCCTTGTACTTTTTTTTCTGTTTCCCTGTCTTTAGAAGTCCGCGAAATGGTTATGAATAGATCTCGTTTATTCTTCTTCTCAATCTTTAAACGCTTTTGACAAAACAACTCGTCGATTAATTAGGCAAACTACCACAGTCGTAATTTATTCTCTAAGCTGCGCTGATTACTTCTATCCTGTAGTCTCTATTTTACTAGTTTCATGACTCCATTTTTCAAATATTCTATTAATAAAATATGAAGTCAGGATTACTTGAAGCCAGTGTACTAACACGTGGCGTGTTTTAAGAAGATTCTTCCCTGCATTGGAACATTATAAGTTTGGTTAGAAAGGTCACAATCGGGAATAGTGACCCTTTCATTTGCTCAGTCATGCTCGTTCATAAGAATATTTTACAAACAAACATAATAGTGTAGGCGAGCCCCAAATGTTTAAATTATATGTATAGGTATTTGTAAAAGTAACATCCATCATACCGGGGCGGCACAGGAAACATTTAATAAGGTTCACAACCGATAAACTTATATTCAACATCCGATTTGACCTGTACAAGCTATTTGTCATTGAAACAATACAATTATTTGTCAAATAAAACTGTAATAGCTTTGTTTGAGACTACCGGTCATAATTTTTTTCTATATTATTTCTTATCAGGCATTAACATTAAACAATAAACGTGTGATGATAATTTTTGTACGTAGTTTGATAGTTTTGGACTTATCAATTGTTTACCTTCTTTTAGTTGAATGATTTCTGGGTTGTAATTTTCATTTGTGTATTAAATTATTGTTGTGAATGTCTGATTCATTATAGATGACGCATTCTTTTTAATTTAATATACCTATATTGCAACGCCTCGTCGGCAATGTAATGTAACGAATGAGTAATAGCATTACTCGTCCTGTTTAAAATTATTTGTATCTACAATTTGTTCTCTCAATCAAGCTGTTTGTTATTTACATCCACACAAAACCCCTTCATTTTGAAACTAAGCAGACTAACCCCCAGTTTCTGAATGACTGGTCAAGTCAAAATCAACTAATCAAGTGTCAAAACTATCATTTTCAGGAACTAAAATGACAGTTTTGACACTTGATTAGTTGATTTTGACTTGATCAGTCATTCAGAAACCGGGGGCTAGCATTTGATCTTTAGTTTTTTTGTTGGATATGACAATATGACTTTATCGAACTCTATCAAATGTGATGAAAAGAACTTATATAATTTAGTAATGAGCAATCCTCTTACTATTAATAAAGACTAAACTCTACGTATACATAAGAAATTCTATCCATTCAACGAGCACAAAGTGGCAAAGTTAATTGAGTTACTTTTAAGTGTCAAATTGGTAGCATCATGTTCTACCATTCTATTTTATATAACACATTGCACACGAAGGAAGTGGCTTGTCAAGCGAATAATACGTGGCAAATTGTCCTCCGTGCTCCTTCAACGTCTCGAGTGATCCTACAATTACCTAAACCATTTCTGTTGATCTGATAATTTATGCAGGACTTAGCGTTTTGTTACAAGGATTGTCATAGAGCACAAGGTTATTGTTAAACTTAACAACAAATAGTAATTATTTTTACTAATTGGTTTGATAAATAAATGAATTTAATTTGAATAGTTAATTGAAAGTTTCAGTTAATTTAAATATGATGTCATGTTGGACAATTATTTATGCAATCCACAAATCTTATTGAGTTATTATCTTAGTCAAGAAGAACTAAATTATTTGACGAAGATCACTTAGGAGGGGTATTATAGTTCTTAACTAGCTATAAGAATTAACACGTAGGTGATTAGGTAGAGTAGACCAGTTCTAGCATTGCCATTGCTGACATCTATGAGCAGCGGTCACCATTTATAAAACACGTGAAGCGCTGAATAAGAGCTGTATTAACACAATTTTTAAAATAGCAGATCCTATTATAGCAGTTAGGTCAACAGGTCAGCTCGTGAAATAATTTTAGCTTTGAAATTCGATAAAAATTATAGGAAGAGAGACGGACGAGGTAGGGTGGAGAACTGATTTATTGTTAGAAGCAATGCTATGTAATTATATTGTGTATTTCCAAAGGGCCAACTTAAAAGTATACCCTTTAAAATAAAATGAAACTTTTAGTTAGTCATAAAATACCTGAGTACTGAGGTAGACACTAAAAATTCCGTTATACTATTCACTTATGTTGTAAATAAAGAGAGCAGTAAAAAAAGTACGCCCACTCATGTGTAAACAAGTACGAGTATAGATATATCTATTTTGTTATGCCTACATATAGTAAATTGGCACAATTTCCATTTCTAGTGTGTTGATGCTTTGCAAAATGAGCGTCACAATGAAAATGCAAATTTCTCCAAAAACAACACGTGTGCATATATGCTATAGCTCTACATCTTATTTACATATTATTTACCAATTTCAATTTCATGTTTCAACATTAATTTATCATAAATTATTTTCTGTGGATTAAGAAATAATTAACGAAAATTCGAAATTAAAGTCTTGTCTAACTTCCGTGTAGTAAAATACTAATAGCGAAAACAAAATGTTTCCACCACTTCTCCTCCCGTGGCTGGTGTAGATATTAGGAGTTGAGAGAGATTGTGCTTGGACATTAATATGTCATGACAGCTAAAGAAGAATAACATTACAAATTGAAGTTTAATAAAAAACTTTGAAAGCCTATAAATTTTTGCAGTTTGACATGTTTATATTATTGCTAATGCTATCTTGAATAGAGTATAGGTATATTAAGCAATCGGTATGACTGTGTAGGGCGTTACGACTTTTAATTCGGAATAATGTCCCTAAATACGAACATATTGACCTCATTATTTAATCGTTCATGTTACAAAATAAGTAGAAAAAAGCTACATTTACAAGTCATTGTTTACATTAAGTTTCATGTTACTTCGTATATTGTTTTGAGTTGCAATATAAAACATGGGTAACAACAGTCTTGTGTTACAAAATTGCTTACAAATGACGATTAGTTGCTATACTGCATACTATAAAAGCACATTAATGTCCCACTGCAAGGACAAGCCAGACCGTATTGGTATAGGGTTAACATCAAATTTATTTAAAAAAAATGTAAATAACCACTGACCAAAACATTACCTGTATCTACTAAAGTAATATATTGATATAATATTACTTTAGATGGAATCGAATACTTTAGATGAAATAATATTATGGAATCGAATATGCTAATGTGTGCTATTTGAACCTGCATGTCAATTCTCGTACCTAAAATTCGGTTAAGTTAAAGCGCTGATTGCAGATTTTCTCAATAACTGCATTTTGCTTACTCATATCTTATACGTTATTGCTGATTCGTGTTACTATATTCATGTCCTTCACCCACTGCAGTATAAAACGATATGAAACTACTTTAGAACTACAAAGTATTTTTTATTCTGAATTATTTCTCACACGATATAAATACTTAATTACGACATACTCAATAGTGCCTATTATGTGTTACTAAACTTATTCGGCCTTATTACAAAATACGGTCTAACTATAAACCATGATTTATTACGTCACAAAACCACTGTTTTTGAAATTTGTTGTTACAAAATCAGTCTTAACGTTAAAGTGATAAAACTGATTTTGTAATGACAAATTTATTATTTTGTATTTGTTAATACAAAATCAGTTTTAACACTTTAGCGTTAAGACTGATTTTGTGACAACAAATTTCAAAAACAGTGGTTTTGTGACGTAATAAATCGTGGTTTATAGTTAGACCGTATTTTGTAATAAGGCCGATTATGTTGTTATTTATATATTTCTAATAATGTACTCGGATTATATTTATTTACTGCTCTTGTTTCATTTCATTTGACGTCATTCTCTGTAGGTAATAATCGATTAGCGTGCATAGGACGGTTCTTTATAAAATTATCGCATATGAGCTAATGATATGGATTGTTATCGATTATAATGAGACTTGTAAGGTTAAGTTCTGCATACCTTTGTTGTCAAGTTTCATAAGAAAGTGCAAGCGCATGTAAAAATTACCTATTTGTCGACGAAAGACAATTTTAATCAGCTATTGGATAATATCAAGAACATTTTTAAAATGATTTTAATATTTAAGTAAAAACTATACAAATTGTGTTCAATATCTAATTTTTTTTTACTTGAATAGATTTTTCATTTTTTAAAGTCAGTCAGCTTTTATAAAATGGCTTTATAAAAAGATCTGAGATAATTTTAGCTTTAAATGATTCGACAATCAATACGAAGAAGTAAAAAACCTTAATTATCTCATAAAAATGAATTTAATTATGTGTATTAAATGTGTAATACTTTGTTTCAGAAAAACACCCTTCACCTCTACATTTCACATCAACGTGGTCCCTTCTACAAGGCAGAGTTCCAAACAGAGCTAGATCTCAGAAAGTTCCACATAGCAGATGTAACCGACAAACGTATATTCGTCTCTGTCATGCACACTGATTCCTTAGCTGATCTATACGTGTCGGAGATAAGCAACAACTTTACTCAGTACAACTTCGTCTTGAGTTTAGAACAGATTTTGTGCTACTTCCCTGATGCTAACTGGAAGGATAGCTGGCTTGAGTAAGTTTTTTTTCTTTTTATTTGCTTAGTTTTGTTGCAAAAAGGCGTCAAATTAAAAGAGGTCAGTCTGATGGGTAAGTAATCTCCATAATGAGTTTGACTTACTTAACGCTAGTATTGCTGGTACGCAGTCGACATATGCGAGAGGTTGAATAATGGAAAGAGATTTCGCGAGACGGTTTCGCTTGTTTTTTGGCGTAAATATAATATCTGCAAACTTTTTCTCAGCCAGCTTTTACGACACTCAAAGGATGATGATTGGTCGTGGAAGAGGTCAGCAAGCCTATTGTTTACTTATAAGAAAAATCCTATTCATATCTACTATATAAAAATAAGTCGGGTTTTCCTTCCTGACGCTATAACTCCAGAACGCACGAACCGATTATCACGGTTTTGCATTCATTGGAAAGGTCTCGGGCTCCGTGAGGTTTATAGCAAAGAAAATTCAGAAAAAATTTCAACAGAAAAGCGGGAAATTAATGCCCGTGCGCAGCCGGGACTGGCCGCTAGTTACCTATAAGCACGAAAGTTTCTTAGATGGATGTTTGTTACTTTTTCACGTAAAGACTACTGAAGGGGTTTTAATTACACAACAATAATATAGCTTATACTTACATCAGAATAACACATAAGGAACTATTTCTAAAGATATTGTGTATATTTTGCAAAATACGTAGACGAATTCACGGGGACCGGAGAATAAAATATATCATCATCATAACAGCCCATTAATGTCCCACTGCAGGGATAGGCCTCCTCCCGTGACTTAGGGATACTTGGCCTACTAGTACCACGCTGGCCAGACGGATTGGTATAGGGTTTAATTTCAAGTTTTTCTTCTTTTCATTTCGTGGAGATAATATTCACGGATAAAATATATATGCTGTGCATAATGACATGTGTAAAACCTTGGCACTAAGGACTTATGCTATTTTGGCTGACAAAAACATTTTATTTTTATACATGGAATGTGTTGTGAGAGATCAATGACGATAATTATATTTTGTTTACAATGCATTTTACTATGTAACACGATCATGAGTGAATGACTTATGATGAATTAATGATGAATAAATGTCACCTTCTTTTAACCGTTCTTGTTCCCATGGGGGTAGTTAGAGAATAGGGAAAGTTATGTATTACTTTACTTACAAAACTGCTTATATACATACACTAGCTTTTGCCCGCGGCTTCGCTCGCGTTAAAAAGTATTATTATAAATTATGTTTTTAAAAAAAAACCGGAACCCTTGTGAGATCACTTTGTTGTCCGTCTGTCTGCTTGTATATCTAAATCATTTTTCTAAGGAATGCGTGGAGTAGCTCTAAGTCGTAATCTCACAGAATTTTGATAAGATGATTCGTGACGTCATAGAAATCCTGACAGATGAGACGTGACATCATAGAATTTTGGCGGGAATTTTTTTTTGACAGATAAGACGTGACGTCGTAAAGTTTCGGTGGGATTTTTTTTTTACAGCTATGTCGTGACGTAAAATTGTGGCGGGAATTTTTTTGATACCTACGTTGTCACGTCATAGATTTTAGGCGGGAATTTTTTTTGACAGCTACTTTGTAACGTCAAAAAATTTTCGCAGTAAAATTTTTTTTGGCGGTTACGTCGTGCTGTCATAAAATTGTGGCGGGAATTTTTTTTACACCTACGTTGTGACGTCATAAAATTTTGGCGGGAATTATTTTTTACAGCTACGTCGTGACGTCATAAAGTTTGGGTAAGAATTTTTTTTTACAGCTATGTTGTGATGTCTTAAAATTATGGCGAAAAAATTTAATTTTACAGCTACGTCGTGACGTCAAAGTTTAGGGGGGAAATTTTGTTTTTGACAGCTACGTCGTGACCTCATAAAATTTTGGCGGGAATTTTTTTTACAGTTACGTTGTAACGTCATAAAATTGTGGCGGGAAAATTTTTTTTGGCAGCTACGTCGTGACGTCATAAAATTATGGCGGGAATTTTTTTTTTACAGCTTCGTCGTGACGTCATAAAATTTTGATGGCTAAGTCGTGACGTCTTTGACAGATAATTCCTGACGACATAGAAGTTTTGACAGATAAGACGTGACGCCATAGAATTTTGGTGGGAATTTTTTTTGACAATTTCGTCGTAACGTTGTAGAATTTTAATAGCTGAGATACGTCTCAGCTATTAAAATTCTTCATAGAATTCTTGGCAGCTGAGACGTGACGTCCCAATAGGGGCTGATCAAAATACTATATTCGCAGACGTCTTCATCATAGTAGTAGCTCCAATCTCTAGTAGTAGTAGTAGCTCTAATCTTTTTAAAAAAACGAAAAAAAAATAATCTTTAGTTTCAATTCAATCATTCGAAAATGTAAGAAGATTTATACAAACCTTCATCCTATTTTACCCTTTTAGGGGTAGAATTTATCAAAATACTTTTTCAGGAGATGCCTAATTCTTGGTAGCTATCTGCATGCAAAGTCTCAGTCCGATCGGTTTAAAACAGACAAAATTTCATACAAACTTTCATCCCCTATTTTATCCTCTTGGGGATAGAATTTTTAAAGTCCTTTTTAAGGAGATGCCTACGTCATAGTAGCTATATGTATGCAGAGCCTCCGCCCGATCAGTCTGAAATTGACAAAGTTTCATACAAACTTTCATCCCCTATTGATCCCATAGGGGTAGAATTTATCAAAATCATTTTTGAAGGGATGCCTACGTCATAGTAGCTATATGCATGCAAAGTTTCAGTCCGATTGGTTTATAATCGACAAAGTTTCATGAAAACTTTAATCCCCTATTTTAACCCCTTGGTGGTAGAATTTGTAAATATCCCTTCTAAGAGGATGCCTACGTCATAGTAACTATATGTATGCAAAGCCTCAGCCCGATCAGTTTGAATTTGACAAAATTTCAAATTAACTTTCGTTCCCTGTTTTATCCCTATAGGGATCGAATTTAATAAAATCGTTTCTAAGGGGATGCCTACGTCATAGTAACTATTTGCATGCAAAGCCTCAACCCGACCGGTTTGAAATTGACAAAGTTTCATACAAACTTTCATCCCCTATTTTATCTCCTTGGGGGTAAAGTATATCGAAATCCTTTCTTAGCAGATGCCTACGTCATCGTAACTATGCATGCAAAGCCTCAGCCTGATCGGTTTGAATTTGACAAAATTTCAAACTAACTTTTGTTCCCTATTTTATCCCTATAGGGGTTGAATTTAATAAAGTTCTTTCTAAGGGGATGCCTACGTCATAGTAACTACATGTATGCCAAGCCCCAGCCCGATCAGTTTGAATTTGACAAAATTTCAAATTAACTTTAGTTCCCTATTTTATCCCTATAGGGGTTGAATTTAATAAAATTCTTTCTGAGGGGATGCCTACGTCATAGTAACTATTTGCATGTGATAGATTATTTATATAATAGTTAATAGTTAAGATAATAGTTAAGTTAATAGTTTAGATAATAGTTAAAATAAAGTTATTTAACAATTTAATACCTGTTTTAATTGCTTATTACATACAATCCTGTTTTACAATATAATTATGTTTTAAATTGTGAAATAACTTTATTTTAACATAGTTTTATAGAATATAATCTTAGTATTTAACTATAAATACATTGTTATATTGAAATGTATCTCAATAGTTAAAGAAATATTGCACAATCCTGTTTTACAATATAATTATGTTTTAAATTGTGAAATAACTATTTTAACATAGTTTTATAGAATATCATCTTAATATTTAACTATAAATACATTGTTATAGTGAAATGTATCTCAATAGTTAAAGAAATATTGCCTTAATTTTGAAAATAATCTATCACATGCAAAGCCTCAACTCCATCGGTTTAAAATTGACAAAGTTTCATACAAACTTTCATCCCCTATTTTATCCCCTTGGGGGTACAATTTATCAAAATCCTTTCTTAGCGGATGCCTACGTCATAATATCTACCTGCATGCCAAATTTCAGCCAGATTCCTCCAGTGGTTTAGGCTGTGCGTTGATAGATCACTATGTCAGTCACCTTTGAGTTTTATATATATAGATAGACTCACGCCTTTCTCCCATGGAATAGGCAGAAACTACTAATCGAACGGAAACTACGATTTTTACAAACCGGTACTCCATAGCCGGGCTGGCTGTCCTTTCCTGTCCCTTTTTTACGGGGGGAAATCTTCATGGCATTCCTCAACTCACACAATGGCGGACGGTTCTGTCAGACTTTTATTGACTAAAATCAACTCAAGTAGGAAACTATAATTCTTCCGTACTTTAGCTTTTCGCTCTGTGAGAACCTTTGGTGTAGTGTTACCTGTATTCACGTTTTATATGTTTATTCCTAAATGTAAAATCTGCTTTCAGAGATGTGACAGAAGACTCTTTTACTGATCTCTACCGCGTGGAAGGATTGAAGGGTATTTACATAGCTTCGAGAGTTGATTCAAAAGCCCAAGTCAATAACATAGGACCTGAACATTTGATATCTTTGATCACATTCGATCACGGAGTCACATGGTCGCCTATTAATCCACCTACTGAGGATGAAAATGGTAAGTGTATTTTTATTTAAATTAACACAATAAAGCTGAAAAAGTTGTTTGGATCGAATCCTAAAACTTTAGGTTCGGAAACAATTACTGTTGCATTTTCTTCAAAAGACGTTTCCTACCTATACCAATTTGGACATAAGAAATGCTTAACGCTTTTTATTGAGCTGTAGCTTTTTTCTTTGGTCGTTTTTTACTAGAGTTGGTTTAAAACTTTGGTACAGTTACTCTACCCGAGTTCTAGTACCCCGAAATTTACAATACAGAATTTCGGTACACATTGAACATTCCCTATTAATATAACATTACTCATAATTACATATTTATTATATCAGTCGATACAGTCATATGTTATTTTTCTTATAGAATCAGCTTGTTAAAATGTTACCACATTTTAAACTATATTGTTTAATTACCATATTACTTAGAAATCACTTCATGATTCACACTCAGATCGATGTGTATGGTTCAAAGTTTGTATTTCTTTGTATGAGTCAATTGTAACTAACTCATTATTTTCTATAATAAAATAATTGTAAATGAGAAATAATAAAAACCTAACGTTTCTATCCAATTTCAACCCTAATCATTTAAAATTTCAATGTTCTACGTGCCATTTGAAGATTATTATTCCTGTGATTTATAAATCTGTTTAAGAGTAAGGTGCCTTTGACTCTTAAATGTCTGTCCAGGAAGTAGTTCCTTAGTCTAGAATAAATCAATAATACAACTAAATACGAATGCCATTACCACGGTATTCTGATAACCTAGAGCGACCGCTAATCTATACTAATATTATTAACAGGTAAAGTTTGTGTGTTTGTGACGTTGTAGGGGGTAATCTCTGGATCTAATAAACCGATTTTTAAAAGTCTTTCTGTGTTGAATAGTCCATTTATCGGGGAGTGTCATAGGCTATATTGTATCACGCTATGACTAATAGGAGTGGAGCAGTTATGAAATATGTTTAAAAAAAGGACGCGTATTTTTCGGCGACCAACGAAGTGGGCACGGGTCAGCTAGTTGTAAATATGTAAGGTGAAGCACTAACATGAAAGTGTCATGCCACTGTCTGTCCAGTGATGTTACTTTGTTTATTTCTTTATCATTAAACAAAATGTCTATATCTCTTCTTTTTTAATATTTGCAACAGGAAAACCGTTGAACTGTCACCCAGAAAATTCATGCAGTCTCCACTTATGTCAGAAATTCAGTCAACTGTATCCCGTTACAAGGTAAGCTTAATAACGTATTTGATAGATTTATGAAATTTATTTAAGTACTAAACGATTACAATTATGAAACCAGTTAATTGTTATTATGTTAGAGTAACTTTAACTCTTTTTGAAATGTACCTATACAGTTTGACATTTAGTTTTCTTCACTTTAGTATTAAGCCCGATTTACACATTGACAAGTACAGTAGCGAGTTAAGTAGTAAGTTGGCGAGATGCGAGAGAGAGAGGGCTACTTCGTACTTAACTCGCCAAAAAATAGGATGGAGATCTATTTAAATCAACTTCATTAACAACTTACTACTTAACTCGCTACTGTACTTGTCGATGTGTAAATCGGGCTTTACAGTAAACATAATTATCGCAAGTCTACAAGTAGAGTATTGTTTATGTTAGAAAGGTTTAGCCTATATTAAATCTAGCTGTAATGAGTAAAAGACGTTCATAATTAAAATATTAAAGTCATGCTCCGTTAAATTACGTAGGTATACTTACATATTAAGAAAAGAGAATCGAATTTTAAAGGTTTTTATATTTTAATTAACAATGTCTATTACTAAAGTCAAGAAATAATATAAAAGTAGATACTTTAAGATAGTGACCACCTAAAATAATATAGTAATAGTCTATAATTATCAAAATTAGGTAAAAGTAAGAAACGCGGTTTACTCGGAGCAATATGTAAAATAACTTTCGACCATTTTTTTGTGACATACACAAAGATAAAAAGAAAGGAAAAGGAACGTCAATTTTCATTCATCATTTTATTCACATTTCACAAATCATAATATTTCTTATCGTAACATTATGTTACTAGTCTGTTGCAGTAATTGCTAATAATGCAACATAATTTATAACTGTTAAATTGATAGGCTGAATGGAAATTTCCGGAACAGGTGCGTTTATACCTATTGGTGTTAGATTATTTTATCTACGAGGTACATCTATACAATCAACACATAAGATATTATGAGAAAACTTGTAATACATACTTCATTAAATGATGCGTACCAGAAAACGCGTGGTGCACCGATTCCTCACACGATGAGCAGACATGGTACACCTGGCTATGGAGGCGGGAAATCGATTGTTCATTATACTTTTTCATAATTATTGTTGTGTAATACATGTGCTTATACCGGAAAGTAAACGTTTACCGAGTTTGTTTACAGTAAAATCACCTTGAACCGTTGTCTCTAGATAAATAGCTTTGCGCTTTTCGATAACATAGGTTATTATCTACAATGCAGTTTATTGAACTTGTCGATATGTAAATGAATGTCACTAGTCAATAGTACAATGAATATTAAGAACTTGGTGCTAAATCGTTTTTATTTCTTTACTTTTCTTATTCAAATGGACAAAGGCGGACTTACTGGCATCACCTACCACCCAATCTTAGGGTTATGTAGAGAGTAATAATACAATGAAAGCAAGGTCATTACACAATATTATTATTCGTTTCTAGAGGAACACCGTGTTTTTTTGTGGCTAATCCGTTTTTTTTTATTAAATATGCGGGACTCCGACACACCTGACCCTAATCTGGTTCAGTGCCTACAAAAGCCTTATCTCTACAAAAAACTGCAAACATACTTTTTATAACTGATCATAAAAACCTATAAATGATCATTTATTGATAGATAATAAGTTTAATCATTATTATAACAGCCATTAGATGTCCACTGCTGGACCTAGGCATCCTTAATATGCTATAGTAGTAACATAAGTAGGCTTTATTCAAACAAAAATTAATGAAAAGTCCACGAAAACGCACTGTTGACAATAAAATATATTTGTTATAAGAAGGAAAGTTGGTTTTAATATAGTCCATATTATGTAATATGAATTTAAGTACACACAGCAACACATCAAGTTAAACATTTTCATTTGAAATTGTGTCTTATTTCAAAGTATTAAGGTACATGAGTGTCTAGCTTGATTAGTTGCTGTGTGTACGACGACTCGATTTAGAACAAAGTTCGTGCTTAGAGTAAAGCATTTTGTGTTTACAAAATGTGGTGATATTTTGTATTGCCACAAAGTATAATGTTTACATTTTCTTAGTCACGCTTTTATTGTTAATAATATATTGTACTCGTTCACTGACCCGTGTCTTTGAACCTAATAACTGAATAAATATTTGCATTCTTTACCGATGTTATTTAGTCATTACAATAAATATCAGATAATTATAATATTCACAGTATTGTGTTGTTGTATATTATGCATTTCTACTTGTTATAATGGTCTATAAAAACACAATGACTTTGTACAAATTTGTAATAAATAAATAAATGACTCTTTGTGGGTCTGTGGGTGTCGTAAAATTTAATACTAATGTCTGTTACATATTGGCTGACTATGTAATAGGTTTTAGTAAGGATAAGGGGACGCTGGTTATCATCGGTGGGCCTTACTTCTTGCAGATGGTCTCTGTAGACATAAAGAAGTTTTACGTAGATAAAATAAGTTATTGATTTTTTTCATAGACAAACTTTCTGACTGTCTTTTTGCCCATTACCTACAAATAGTAATAAAAAGTATTGTTTAATGATGACGGATAAATGTACAAAACTTTTACAATTGATAAGGTATAATTAATTGCTTTATCCTCAATTTAGATTTAATTTACTATTAATAATAATTTACAAAATTAGAATAGGTCATAAAATATCATAATCCAAAGTTGATACCATTTTAAATTATTTGCAGCCCACCAGGAAATGTGGTGGCGAACGGTTTGAGGTAAAAATTATACGAATAATCGAGTGCATATTAAAATGATTTGTGATAACATTATGCCGTACTTTTAATTTGCATATTGCACGAAAATTGTCATAACAATTAATTGAAAGGTGAACGCATAGTTTGGTGGGATGCACTGTGTTTAATCGTAGATACTCCGATTTAGTGGCGCGACTGATCACTATTTTATCAGATAAAATTATCAGAAAATGTGATATATTTTTAAGTTGGGTTTAATTTAAAAAAAAATACGTATTGGCTTATGATTTGTTTCGTTGCTGATTGTATACATTATTTGTCTTTTGTTCGAGTAACTATAGGCCTAAGAGATAGCTATGCAGGACCTCGTCATATTGAAATTACAGCACCATTTATGTAGGTACTTGGATCTACACTATTATATTCTTTAAATAACACCATATGAATTTGTAGTTGTCAAGCTTATCTTTACGTGTAAGAATTGCATGGTTTTCATATTATGATGATCGTACATATCTATCTCCTTGGCCGAACTTGGAACTGATGGGATTATCTGTGATTTGGTATATATATGTAAGCAGTTGGGCCTCGCGACTCGCAATCCAGTCAAATATTTTGGTTCACTGTAATGTACGCGGGGTTTCGAAAAACTTATGAGCTTGCCTTAAAACATTACCATGTGTTATAAATATTGCATTCCGTTTTGTTTTTATTCGTTTGTTATGAACTTTACAAATGGTGGCACAATTCACAAGGGTTTTAATAATATTTTGTACATTCAGCATGTAACATTTATTTGTCATTGGTGCTTTTGTAGGTGTCGTAATAGTCATGGTGTGTTGATATTTATTTTTTGAAAATTTATCAAAAAGTAATGTGGTGTCAGGATTGTGAATGATATTAGAGTGCAAACAAATAACTCCCGGTATGACCATGTTTCGTCGTAACGATTTCACTGCGTAGTCTGTTTATGCAGTTTTATCACACGCCTGTAAGAATTCTGTGAAGAAGTCTGAATTAGTTTTCCCGCATGTGAGAATCCGAAAATGTTTTAAATCTTTATATTTGTAAAAGGAACGTCGGTAAATATACCTCAATTTGTTTAATTTAATTTTGCTTTTCATGTTTAACATAAGTAAATGTTTACCTTTAAAATAATTAGTCTGAGCGATACCAGTAGCTTTTACTTTCAAAAAGTCTTCTGAATACCCAGTTACAAATTATAGGAATAAAAGTTATATGATGCTTTTTCCTCTGCATTTATCAAGCAATCCTGACACTCAATATCACACATAATAACAATACACCTTTCTTTTACTTAGAATAGTACATTGGTTTTGTGTATTTAAATGGTGTTATTTTTCTATCTGGTATGTTTATGATTAAGATTAATAACAATGTCTGTATCTTTAATTTCCTTTTGTAGATCCGCAAGTATTATGAGTTCAAAATCTGCTCCTGGTATTATAATGGCAACTGGGGTTATGGGCAAATCTTTGAAAGGCATACCTGGAGTGTACCTTAGTAGAGATGCTGGTCTCACATGGAAGAGGATTCTCAAAGACTACTATTTCTTCAATTACGGAGATCACGGCGGTGTCTTAGTAGCAGTCAAGTATTACAAGTCCCGTGGGGAAACAAGAAAAATATTGTATTCCACTAATGAGGGCATCGAATGGAATTCCTATCAGTGAGTCATTTCCATTTACCATTTATCAATAAAATTAATTATTTAGTTATTAACTATATCAATTTATAGGTTCAACGCAGACGACCTCCGCATTTATGGATTGATGACTGAGCCGGGAGAGAATACAACGACTTTCACTATGTTTGGATCAGCCAATGAACAACATCAGTGGATAATCATTACTATTGATCTGAAGAACACTTTTGCTCGTAACTGTACTGAGCTTGATTATAAGTATTGGTCACCATCCCCTCCTAACTCGTCCGTGTCTTGCGTGCTCGGTACTAGGAACACCTTCCAAAGACGCCTTGCTCACACTAACTGTTATAACGGTATTGACTACGACAGACCATTAAGAAAGGAAGTGTGCGAGTGCAGTCGCAGAGATTTTGAATGCGACTTTGGATTCATGCTCTCTGGAAACGAATGTGTTCACAATAAGTCTGTCAAATACGATCCGTATGCTATCCCAGCTGATTGTCGTCCAGGACACTTTTACAAAAGAACTAAAGGCTACAGGCAAATAGATGGCGATGTTTGCACTATTTCTGGTTACATGGCCTATGTTCCTGATATGATCCCATGCCCCATCGAAGAACCAACTGAATTTATGTTGGTGGCCTTAGGTAGTAAAATCGCCCGTATTGACCTATTTGATAATTCCACAATATATCCCGTAGTTAATGAAAGAAATATCGTTGCTATCGAATTCGACATTAAAAACAATTGCATATATTGGGCCGATATTGAATTAGACAAAATCAGTCGTCAGTGCTTTAACAATGGAACTGTTCAAGAGGTGATTGTGGATAGGGATTTGGCCAGTATTGAGGGAATGGCTTTTGATTGGATTTCGAACGTTTTATTCTTCGTTGATGGCCTTAGAAAGAAAATCGAAGCTGTCAGAACAGACATGACACTGGACGGCAGAATGAGAGTAACAATCTTAGACTCTAAAGTCCTTTCAAGGCCACGCGGTATCGCTGTACACCCGAAAGCAGGATTCCTGTTCTGGACCGACTGGGACAGAAATAATCCATCAGTGTCGAGGTCAAACCTTGACGGTACGGATGTAAAGAAACTATTTGGTAAACCAATTGTTCAGTGGCCTAATGGGATAACGATCGATCAAATGTCCGAGCGAATTTATTGGGTAGACGCAATGGAGGATTACATCGCCAGTTCCGATTTGAATGGCAAATATTTCAAGAAGATATTGTGGGATGACGATAGAGTAACTCATCCTTTCGCTGTTGCTGTGCTCAAAGATAAAATGTATTGGGATGACTGGAAAGTGAAGTCTATATTCGTTGCTGACAAAGATACTGGAGCAAATATAATGACAATTAATGATTCCTTTGTCGGATTAATGGATCTCAAAGTATTTGCTCACTTCGTGCAGTATGGTAGCAACGCGTGTTCGTATAAAAATACAAGCTGTGATACCATTTGTCTTGGAGGACCGGGTAATACATTCAGTTGTCTGTGTCCGGATGGTCTTACCATGGAACATGGAAAGTGTATGTGTGCTAATAATACTGAACCATTTGCGAACATGACTTGCCCGCAAAAGACTGATTCTTCTTGTAATTCTGTAAGTAACATCTTTTAAAACTACTGCTTATAAATAAAAAAATATTAGTTGCTTACAACTCTGCCTCCCTATTATAAAATAGTAAGAAGAATATAATATACATTTACATATATTTCTGACTAAACAGAAAAAGGTTATATCAAGTTCCTGTTTACCCTCAGCTCCTGCACCCTACTTAAACTACTTTTTGTGTAACCTTATAATAAGGTAATGTGATTTTAATGATTTTAATTTCAAATATAACTTTTCAGGACCAGTTCATGTGCAAGAATGGTAAATGCATAAACTCGTTCGCTCGCTGTGACGGTAAGAACGACTGTGGCGATCTATCGGACGAGATTGGTTGTTTGTGTGTACCACCGATGATTATGTGTGACAATACCAGGTGTTACTTACCACATTGGAGGTGCGATGATGATATCGATTGCGCTGACATGAGCGATGAGAAAGGTAAAGATAATAATATTTTATTATGTTAGTGTAAGTATTTAGTATTCTCTGTGTGGTGACGGAGTAAGAATACAATGTCACCACCCCATCTCATCCCATGGGTGTCGTGAAAACCGACTAAGGGACTATCCGTGAATATTATCTTTACGAAATAAAAAGTAGGAAAACTTGAAATTTAACCCTATACCAATCCGTCTGGCCAGCGTGGTATTAGTATGTCAAGTATCCCTCCGTCACGGGAGGAGGCCCGCCCTGCAGTGGGACATTAATGGGCTGTTATAATTATTTATTATTATTTTATTTTACAGTATTTAAATGTGTTTATATTTTTTTGCTTGTTGTGTGTTTATTATTTTATTAATAACTATTGTTAGTTTTGTTTATTTATGTATGTTAGTTACAGAAAGTTTATTCTAATTATGTTTTATACACAGAGAAAAATGTGTTTGTTGCTAGTTGCTAATGCAAGCAATTATTTAAATAAAGTTACCGTAGGTATATATAATATTACCTACAAGACGATGTTAAAAAATAGGCTTAAGTAGTAAGAATGTAAACGCCAATAAAGAGTTTATTGTTCATCATGCACATTTGTAACAAAATCTCTGTCGATTCCTTTGGTTTTTTCAAGTTCTTTTTATTTGTACATATTGCGTTTTGTTGCTAACTATTCGTAAAATAAATACGCAGTTCAATCGCTTATCAAGCTAACAATGGTACATTTTGATACAAGCAAGACTAATTTTTTTTTTTTTTTTTTTTTTTTTTTTTTTTTTTTTTTTTTTTTAAAAGACAACTCCCGCACTAGGGATCATGCCCTGTGTCGCGGGGACTTTTACAAACATCAATTAACGGACACATATAACACCCAGACTCAGGACAATAATTTGTGGATCTCACAAATTATTGTCCTGCGTGGGGATCGAACCCACAACCTCTTGCGCGGCAGCCGCTGGCTTTACCGGCGCGCCACCGAGGTCGTCAACTAATCGATTGCTTTGATCAATTTAGTACAAATATATTAATAAAGTATATAATTTACAATCTTATAATGTTCTCGCTTAACAAAGGTATACCAATACATTGTAAGTCATCTAGAATGAATGCCCAATTTAATCGTGTAAAAAAAGATTGTCCATATTTCAATAATTAGGCAATAGGAAACGACGTCTTGTACCAGAAATAATGTCGTAGAAACCGACTAAGGGACTATTCTGTGAATATTACCTTTACATAGAAAGAAACGAAACTTGAAATTAAATTACATTAATGGGCTGTTATGATGATGATGAAAATTACTCTTATATACTTTGGTTGACTGGTTAGCTAAAACTTATTAAAATAAAATGCATAAAATACTCCCAACTTTTTTTTCAAAGTATCCGATAAAATGTACTTCCATTATTTCAGACTGTGGTCATCGCAACTGCTCCGCTAATCAATTCCAATGCGACAACGGACATTGTATCGAGAAACGTTGGGTCTGTGATGGTGATAACGATTGTAAAGATCGTTCCGATGAACGTAATTGTACGGTTAGTAACATTAAAATTATATCAACTGCTTTAATGGCAAAACGGTCGTGTATACCCCTCGGAAGTGTGATCCAAAAATTATTGTTTTAAATCTGGATGTTCTTGTGCGGAAGTAGCCTTTAAAAAACCGTTAAAATGTTAACATAACACGCTACATTAACTAACGTGTCCTAAGCAAGCTAAGCAGTTATGGGTACCTGACAAGAAGTATTTTTTTTTCAATACTTATATTTTCAGAAAAATACACTTGCCAAATTAAATAGATAATTTTATTAACAAAAAAATATAATCTGTTAATCAGACCAGTTCGAAAGACAGACTTGAAACCACCCCACTTTTTATATTTAATCTTTATTAGTTTTTTTCTGTATTGAATCTGTATAATATCAATGCATTTCATTTAGTAATTTCTATTACTATTAATCTAACCTTTAATTCACACACAGGTCCAATCGAAGCGCCCAGACATAGTAGAAAGTTGTGCAGGAAACGGTTTCCGTTGCTCCAACGACAGTAACACTTGCATACCTAACTCTTGGGTGTGTGACGGAGAGAAGGACTGCGACAACGGAGAAGATGAACGCGAACAACGTTGTAGGGACTCTACCTGTGCTCCTTACATGTTCCGGTGTCCCAGCGGAAAGTGTATATTTAAGTCTTGGGTAAGTTAGTTACAGGCAAAGACCCAAAGTAGTAGTAAGTAACTTGTGATACGAAATAGACGCCTATGAAATAAAACTAAGCGAATTTCTTTAACTGGATGGATGGATGTCCGTTCAGAAATGATCTTAATCATTCTTTAGTCGTATGATTTTACTAGTCTTCTATGTGATCCTTTTTATCCATCTCTATGAAAAAGTAACATTATTTACACTACATTTTTATTCCTTCAAAGGTTTGCGACGGTGAGAACGACTGCGGGGACGACAACCAATCAGACGAAAAGAACTGCACACATACTCCACATTCCAAATTGCTCCCTATTCCCGGTACAGAGAAGCCAAATTTCCCGAGCAATGGTTCCTGTTTAGAATGGATGTTTAAGTGTGAGAATGGAAATTGCTTACCGGATTGGTGGAGATGTGATGGTATCAATGATTGCGGGGAAGGAGATCGGTCTGACGAGATTGGTTGTGGTTTAGAGATGCCTGAGTTGAAGCCCGTTACACCGGAACAATCGCCTCCTACTCGCAAGTGTGGGAAGAATGACTTCACGTGTGCTCCTGGTAAGATATCCAGTGTTTAATATAAGCTTGGAACGTCAAATAGTTTCGACCGCCTAAATAAGTGTTGTACAGATGTTTTCATTAACCAAACCAAACTTTATTAGCCAAAGTACAGGCGTTGTTTACGTCATCCACGAATATAATATTTTGTCTAAATTAAAATATAAACAATTTGGCATTTGTTTGTAAAATGTGTGCAGCAAATGCGCTATAATGTTATCTTCTCGTGAGATTAATAAACACTTTAAATAATGTTACAAAACTCTCTTTAAGAGTTCAAATGTGATATTATGTTAAATATTTTGTAGTGAAACATGTATCAAATAATAATTGAGAGCTTACATAGTTTTTCTGTTCAAGCAAATATAAATGCGGTGAAAATAGTAATAGTAATACACACATCAAAAAAGTCTAAGCAACATGCATGATATTACAAATTTACCATTTATATTAATTAATTTCTAAGTATTTACTCACTCAAAGTGTATAGGTAAGTAAACTTTTTTGTTATTGATGACATACTGGCTGGTTGTAAAAAAAAAATTTCGATTATGTTTTGTTTTTTTTCATAAAATTCAAATGACTGCGAATTTGTTTGAATTTGAGTGCATGTTAATTGCTACGTTTTAGTCTTGATTTTATAATTTTACCAACCATTTAAATACAGTTGGCGACAAAATTGAATTGTTAGATATTCTTTACGTCATGGAGCGACGTCATTTGACGGCAGATGAAATGCAAAGAGCTGTAGGGATGTTGCAAGCGGGAAGTAATCAATCTCAGGTATCTCGACATTTTGGTATTCATAGAAGTGTTATTTGTCGTCTTTGGCAGCGCTACAATAATACAGGGGAACCCGCTGAACAGCATCCAGGCCGTAAAAGGAGTACAACCACTCGGCAAGACCGGTACATACAACTGACTGCAAGACGCCAGCCGATGTTAACCGCTCGAGAGATAAGTTTGAGGCTACAAAAGTCAAGTGGTGTTGATGTAAGTCCCCAAACTGTGCGAAATCGACTGCATGAGTACGGCCTACGAGCTCGACGCCCTATCAGGTGCCCACCGATACGTCACGGGAATCGCGCTCGTCGAAATGAATGGTGTAGAGAACGCATAACATGGACCCAGGAACAATGGGATAAAATTATGTTTTCCGATGAGTCGCGATTCGGGTTTAGGCCTGATACAAGAAGGGTGCGAGTGTACCGTCGACCCGGAAATACTGAAAGACTCAGGTGCGTTCAGGAAGTTCATCCATACAGCGGCTCAACAGTTATGGTATGGGTATTATGAAGAACAGGCGAACTGAGCTCGTTTTTGTAAATGGAAACATGAACGCTGAAAATTACGTTGAGGATATTCTCAGACCTTATGTCCATCCATTTGCACAAACCTTTGGCTCCGATTTTACGTTAATGCATGACAATGCGCGTTCACATACAGCTCGGCGAACCAGTGAATACTTGGCAACGGAGAACATCCAGGTATTGCCCTGGCCTGCACAATCGCCAGACCTCAACCCCATCGAGCACGCATGGGACATGCTCCAGAGACGTGTTTTGAAGGACTTGGACGGAGTGACAACAACCCAACAGCTGAAGGATTTGCTACAATTCCATTGGGAGCGAATACCGCAAGATGACATAAACAGTCTCATTAATTCAATGAATAATCGTTGCCGACAAGTTCTGAATAGCAGAGGAGGCCATACTTTGTATTAAATTGTCCTATTCTTTCACAATAAATTCATTTTCTTAAGAAATTTCAATTTGTAAAAAAAAAGTTTAGTTTCTTATGTACCTGTATATTCTAATATTGTTAATTTCTGTTATTAAAAGAACTTATAAAGAAAACAGCTGTTATTTTTACATCATAGAACCCTAAAAATATTATTTTAAAAATAAAATACAACGTTATAATTAAAATAAATGGTAAAATAAATTAATATAAATGGTAAATTTGTAATATCATGCATGTTGCTTAGACTTTTTTGATGTGTGTAGTTTATTTATCATCTCAAAAGTTACAAATTTCCCTTAATCTACGTGTACTTACAATAAATGAATAAAATAGTCTTATATATTGTCTCAATGACAAGAAGGTTTTCATGTGGACTGAACATAAAATTTCTTTTGACTTGTCAGAACTGTCCCTCCTCCTCTGAAATGTTCTTTCTCTAGCAATGTAAACTAGGTACTTTTTCTTAATGGTCGTAGCACTAATGATACAACGTCCCACAGGTCTATGCATTCCCTTACAATGGGCATGTGACGGCGCAGTGGACTGCCTGGACGGTGCGGACGAGAGGAACTGTCCGCGCGGCGCGGGGGCGGCGCGAGGTAACTCCGGCCGCTGTGGCGCTGAGGCGAGCGCGTGTGCGGACGGTAATGGATGTGTGCTTAACGTGCATATCTGTGATGGGGTACCGCATTGTGCTGATAAGAGCGATGAAGCTGATTGTCCTTCTACTTCGGTTTGTATACCTTTTTAATTTACTTTTAATTTTAATACGTGTGTGGCTTGAACAATTTTCTGTCCGTGAAACCATAGATAAATTTAATCAATACAAATTAAATGGATGGAATGTATTCTAGCGCGACACAGACAATTAAGTTTACGATACGATGACAACGATATCAGATACATTTTGTAAACTTTACAAATATTCACAGAAAATGTAGGCGGCGCAACGGTTGAGGAAGCGGTTTCCGGTCTCGATGTTATGGGTTCGATTCACACGAAAAAATATTCTTTGTGTGACCCACAAATTATTGCCCTGAGTCCGGATGGTCCTTGTATCCGAAAAATTCAAAGTACCTTCTGGTCTGCCAAAGTAAAAAATCCATGTTAAGAGAACATCATAAGAATGTTTATAAAATATTGTATTTCCTTACAGAGCCACAAACCATCAGTGGAATGTCAAAGAGGCTATCTTATGTGCGACGACGGTACAAACTGCGTGTCCTTACAAAACGTATGCAATGGTCGACAGGACTGTTATGATGGCACCGACGAGTTGAACTGCTCTAGCTCTGCAAACGATAATACTCATACTTACCAAGTGAGTAGGAATTTAGACTCTATTTCTTTAGTGTTAAGTTTGTTGTTGATCTGTCTTTACGGTTTGCTTTGGTCTACTATTACTACTGATTATACTCTGACCAGATGGGTTAAAAAGACGGGCTTAGTGTGGTATCAATAAATTAACGTTGACTTTTGTGACATAATTATTTCTTTAGATTCAAAATTCTCCAAGATTCCTAAATTTCCTTTTTTAAGATATAATCGTTATGTAAGCTTCTGTTTCTCCAAACATAAAAGTAATTTTTCTTCTTAGAAGCAGGTTATATGAATAAAAAATTTGAACTTTTCTTGTAAAATGAAAAACTTTTATAAACAAAACCTATTATTTTACAATAACTTCACACGATGAAATAGTTCAATTAAATCACATTAATTTGTATATATGTTTAATAGAAAAAAAAAATGTAACTTTCCACCCAGTTCTTAAGCATCGGAGTGGACCAATCATCAATAAATTCAACGAGTTTCCTCATCTCGTGCTGGATGGCTCAACAGAAGATGGTTCAATACAGCTTCCTGCCGTCCATAGCTAAAGTCAGTGACGGCATATGGCGGAATATGACTTGGACTAATGATAGTATATATAGGTGAGTTTATTTGATTAAAGTATGAGTGATGATGAGAGAATAGGATCATTATAGTAGCTGTATGGAGTTTATAATAAAAGGGATGACAATACGTTAGCCACATACAAAAGTCATCTTGATCCTATCATGTGTTCAAGAAATCATTAACTGTCTTTTTGCGGGCGCAAGAAGTCTATTGTAGCAGAAAAGTGATGGAAGTAATGAACATGTTAATAGTTGATTAATGATGATATAATGTAGTGTTCGCGCAATTTAAGTTGTCCGGTTTGAAGTCGTTGCAAGTGACTCCTCAGGTGTCATTTTTGAAACTAGATGGAGGGGAGCGTGGGGATTGGGTGTTTTCTTTGTTCATGTACATGCGCGAACTTCTCTGATGTTTAACTTCAAGCCGGCCAAGTACGATTGCGCGAACTGTTCTTATAATATGAAATAATAATTCCTCAACATTTCCTAAGTGTACTATAAGTTTATTAAAAAAGAAAACTTACAGTTTTGTCTACAGATTTACAGGTTTGGAGCCTTACACGAATTATAATGTTACATTCTATATACAAGATAGTAAATCTAACAGAACTTATCCATCCATGAAGTATGTGAACACTACTACTGGAGAAGGAGGTAAGAAAATCAAATACTTTATAGTTTGTATTTACTGAGGTATGGCTAATTTTAAGATTTTATCATAACAACTCTTTGATGTCCTATTGTAGGGACGGGCTCCACTCAGTTTGTCCAATAAAGGTGTACATTCTAAAACGCCATAAATTTTTTGATTCTATACAAGACAAATCTGTTACTCGGAATCGAGTCCTCTGTTTTGGGGACTCTAAAATAGACACACAGAACATCACAAGACAAAAACTTGTGCGAATAACGACAAATATGCCGTTAAGTGACGGGCAGGGGACCGGAAAAAGTGGCACAAACTTTGAGAGGTCTAAGTCCAGCAGTGGACTGGACACGTTATAAAAAATTGTACCTGATCTCGTCCCTTAGTCTTGTAGTCGGCATTTTCACAGTGATTTAGATTCTTCATTAGTAAAATTAATTTATAAATATATTTCACAGTACCCTCACCGCCGCTACATATAGCAGTAAGACAACTAATCGGCCGCAGAATAAACGTAATGTGGGACATGCCAGAACAACCAAGCGGTGTTATAAGATACTATACATTGTACTATGCGCCGCCATTACCACCTGTTGAGAAAACTATATTAGCTAACAATAGCAAGACTATGTCATTTGATGTTGAAGGTTACTTTGAACCTAACAATAATTATTCGTTCTGGGTAAGTTGTTTTGAAGTGTTTTATTTAATTAGTTTTTTTATACTATTACCCCTTTACTCATAAACGCCTCTCAAATTTAATCACTGTTTAGCAAGATTTTTATTAGTAAACCTTACTTATACCAAACAAAATCGTCAGTATTTAAGCTAATCAATTGACTAAAATTTAAGAGGCGTTTATGAGTAAAGGGGATAATGTTTCAATGTGTTAAAAATGATTTTCATTACACTCCTCAATTATTTGCAGCTAACAGCAACAAACAGCGCGTTCACATCGAAATCCTCTCAAGTATGGAACATAACGTTCGACGCGAACAGTGACGTCGACGAGCTAGTGAACGCGAGCATGACGCGCCTCAACGACACGGCCGTGCGCCTCGAGTGGCATCACATACGCGGCGTCGACGGATACGTTGTGAGCCTGAGACTACCCTCTGACTATGCGACAAGGGACCCTGCCATCACTAAACATAATAATATCACTTGTAAGTAACTTGTCTTGTCTAATGTATAGGACATCTACACTCGAAGCTTCAAGAAACGAGCGTACTCCCTTTTTAAAGGTCGGCAACGCATCTGTGATTCCTCTGGTGTTGGTGTGTCCATGGGCGGCGATAATCACTTGACCCGCTGGCTCGTTTGCCTCCCATTATATAAAAAAAAACTCTAAAACAATCGTTTGTAGATCATACAAATAAATGGTTCTGCATAGGATTTGACCAAATAAGCTTTATGAAGCATACGCAATACTGTTATATGTCATTTTTCTAAAAAAAATTGAAGTATCCAAAAGTGACTTGAATGTTTATTTGTTTTGGAACACAATGGAAACGTAAAGCGAGTTTTGCTGTAAATGGTTCTGTTGACTATGGTGTACGTTAATTAATTTACATTAGATGACAAACAAATTATTTATTATGGGAGGATCGAATGAATTAATATAACATAATTTTATTCTCTTTCAGTGACAAACCTACCACCAGGCGTACTAGTATTCATAGACATCCACGCATTCAAGTCAAACATACACGGCGATCCATTCGTCATTCCTCTACGCACAACAGGCCTTAAAGATGAGACGCTCAACTTCACTGCGATATTGTCTAAGGAAAAGGGGACTACTATCAAGATGGTTTGGTCCCCACCTGTAAGCGATCGGTATAAGGGCAAAGAGTTAGAGTATGAAGTACATTATACTAATATGATACATAGGACTAATCCCGGCGAGATGTCTAATGGTAAGTGTTTTAGTGAATTATTTGTTAGATATATTGTAGGTTAGTAGCTACAAGCACGGGATTCTGATCATCTTAGTAGAAGTATCTCAAATTATACTATCTCCTAAAAGTTAATCAGCAGGAATTACCTAGGGCAAGTTAATCTCTGGAGCCTACTAGAGGACGTTACCTCTTCCTGAGTTTGAGAGGATAATTTGGCCTTCTAACTACCCCACGGGCCAGACAAATCTGTAATTTTTTGTGTGATTCAATGCTTACAGTATTTGTGTTGCTATCAGTCTAATTATTACATATGAAATCTACATTTTCAGACAATCAATATAATCCACAGACATATAAAATAAAGAAATATAATGATAACAAAAAAAAAATGTTTAAGGTTGAACACTTAAAAAATAAAATGTATATTCAATTTACTTTTATAATGTTAATTTTGCAGACACTCGTATAATAACGAAGAACACAAGCGTAGTAATAGACAACTTACATCCCTGCGAGAGTTACGTGTTCACTGTAGGTTTGCTTGGCGGACCACTTGCTAATTTAGTCGAGATCATTACCAGGGAGAATTCTAAGTAAGTACTGCTGTTTATAATATTTTACTCGTTGAATGTCCTAATAGACTTATGATGCAAGTCTTTACACCATTCAGACAAACGTCATTCATATAAGACAGACATTCAGACATACACAGACAGAAAATTCTATAATAAATATTTATCCTTGCCAGTGAATAATATTATTGTAAAAAGTGTAAGTAAAAGAAACATTTTCTTGTGTATGTAAAATGGAAGAATAAATCAAAATGTTATTTCATACATTTCCATACTTGTGCTACCATGTACTTTCTATTATTTTCTTACCCAGTATTCCCACAATATTTACTTAGCATAAAATAGAACATCTTATAAACAGTACTATCTTTATCATTCGCAGGGCACCTGTTAAGAACTTGAGAGTAGATTACAATGAAGAGAAAGCCGAAATGACTATTTTATGGGACGCTAATTGTAATGCACTAAGAACACCAGCAACTTATTCGGTATGTTTGGACTTTCTTACTTATTTTTTTACCACATTAACATAGACGTAGTATGAATTATTTACGTAAAACTTAAAGCAAAATAACACAGTGGACAGTGGAGGTGACCGCTAACGCGTTGTAAGGGTGCCTCCTTCAACCTACATCTAGGTCGTAAGTCCCTGACGCTGTTATGCAAGTGTTCCGTCCTCTATCACGCGATGGACCCGGCACCCGCACGGAAGAGTAAATTAAATTAAAAATCTTATCTACTTTCCCCCTTACTCATAAACGCCTCTTAAATTTAATCACTATTTAGCGAGATTTTTATTACGAAAACCAACCTTATACCAAACAACGTAAGAGTCTATGCTAATAATCAATTGACTAAAATTTAAGAGGCGTTTATGAGTAAGGGGGATTATTGTTATCTTAATTGAATTATTTACTTTTCTTTTTAGCTGGACATAACCGAATTGACTCACGACACGAAGAGTCATTACGAATTGAAGCCGTCAAAGGCTGCAACCTTTTCTCATGTTATTATGCAAGTACCACTCGGTGGCAGATATAATATCTGCGTACATGTAAGTTATATACTATTTTAAAATTAGTCTTTATTATTTCCTTTTAATGATAAACCTTTTGTGATCTATCTATGGAAATTATGTATCATCAATTTCGCGAATATTTGGCTAAATTCATTTTTCAAAAAGTAAATATGATTTATCGCACATAATCGTATTAATTACGGAGTAAGAATACAATATGTCACCACTCCGTCTCATCCCATGGGTGTCGTAAAAACCGACTAAGGTACTATCCGTGAATATTATCTTTACTAAATAAAAAGAAAGAAAACTTGAAATTAAACCCCACACCAATCCGTCTGGTGGTCCTACCGTTTGGCAAAAAACGTTTCGTTAAATTTCACTTCCCAAAAAATGTATCGCAAACTGTCATTTCCCAAAAAAATGTTGAGCAAATTTACGTTTCACATTTTATTTACTTGGTCAAATATTCATTTGGCAAATTTTTACTTGCTCAAATTTTATTTAGTCAAATATACATTTAGCAATGCTTTATTTTGTCAAAAATATATTCCTTAAGGAAGTTCGTTTAAATTTGATTTAAATTTAATATTTCGATTTAAGTTTAAATTTAATATAAAAATTAAATAAAAAAAATAAATTAAATAAAATAAATTAAATAAAAAATTTGATATTTAAATTAAATTAAGTTATTTAAATTTAATATTTTATTTTGAAAATATTAAATTTACATAACTTAGGTGAAAAATTTAGGTTAGATTAGAACTGCTAGAATAGTAGGTTAGGTTAGGTTTGAATTGTGACCCCAACAGAGCGCGAGCCGAGCGAGCGAAGCGAGCGTGCCGCGGCAACGGCCGGCGAAGCGCCAGAATTAATTTTTATTGTCAGTGCAAATTAGACCAAGTTTTTCATGGAGTGAATTTAGACTCAGTAAATCATAATAATATATAATATTTTGGAATAAATATATTTGCCAAATCATATTTGGTAAAATTAAACATTGCTATGTAATTATTTGCTAAACAAGAATTTGCTAAAAATAGTTTTGCTATCTGTAAAATTGCGGGAAGATGGTTTTGCCAAATGTTTTTTTGCCAAATGAAAATTTGGGAAACAAACTTTGGTAAGTGTCACTTTGGGAAACGTTTTTTGCCAAACATCAGTAATCCGGTATTAATAGGCCAAGTATCCCTCCCTCATGGGTGGAGGCCTGTCCTTGCAGTGGGACATAAATGGGCTGTTATGATGATGATGAATCTTATTAATTCTTGCATTGATAAGAACTTAAACAAATACTTATTGAAATAAACGCCTATAGTGTTCAAAAGAGTTTGATTTCAGTGGCAATATACATACTTTCTGTATCTGTGGATGTTTCTGATTCGAATCTTGCCTAATTACTTGTGCGATAAAAAAAAATAGTCCTGTGCTTAAACACCCTTTGTATCGGTTAATGTCATGATTGTATATTGTAAACTCCTTGAATCATTAGGTTTTCTAATACGGGTATTTAACATACAACCGGCGTGCGTCGCCGTAAGTGTATTAAAAAGTTGAGACTTTCATAATTTGTAAAAATGTATGTTCAGGTGAACGTAGAAGACGCTGCGGTGACATGTCACGCAGTACAGAGCACTAAGCTCTCTCCCCCGACTGGCGTGTTAGCGTGGTTGTCACCCAACGGTCACGTGATGGTGAGCTGGGATGATACGCCGCATAACAAGTAAGCATACATAAATACGTAAATAATAGTTTCTGTAAAAGGTTTTTGGCTCATGAAAATTTGTAACCAAAATGATGATATTACTTCTTAGAGAAATATATGTAATTATACTAGCTTAACCCATTTCTTGTCTCGTGTATCATATATGACACATACCCATTGTTTTACTATTGTGTTTACTATTGGGACAGGGATTTTGTTAGAATCGAAATAGAAAAAATCACAAATGTATCTTACTATACATTTGCGATTTTTTCAATTCCCGTTTAATGAAAATTATTATGTGAATGAATGACAATCGTGTAATTGTTTGAATTTGTCTGAATGTTATCTATGTATAATATTACAGCATTTGTAGGATTAAAAAAATATTAACGTATGTTTATTTATTGTCTGGTACTATGGGTACTGAACAATGGACTAGCTTTGCTTAGTTTGGGAGTAGGTATATTATATTCTCCGTGTGGTGACGGAGTAAGAATACAATATGTCACCACCCCATCTCATCCCATGGGTGTCGTAAGAACCGACTAAGGGACTATCCGTAAATATTATTTTTACGAATTAAAAATAAGGAAAACTTGAAGTTAAACCCTATACCAATCCGTCTGGCCATCGTGGTATTAGTAGGCCATGATGATATTATATTTAGGTTTTACTGTAATGATGACGATGATGTTAGATGTTATTTAATATTCACTAAGAAGTGTTATACTGTTTATAGGTTCGAATACGAAGTAATAGTATCACAGAAGGAGATACCAGAAGACATGCTTCACCCCACCGAAGATATGAAGACTATAAAGGCAGAAATGTCACCGCGTCTGTTGACTGCCCCTGAAGGAGTATCCGGACCATTGTACGTCGGCGTTAGAACAGTCACTAGCGATGGATACTACAGCGATTTGAGTGAAGTGCATACTATGAATATGGAAGGTAAGAACTTGTATTTGTTGGTTCAAATCTGCATGTCTATTCACGTACCTTAAAATTGTAAAAAATTCGGTTAAGTTAACTTTAGTTGTCAAATTGTCTTACCTATTGTGTAACAATTTAACAACTAAAGTTAATTAACCGAATTTTAACGATTTTAAGGTACGAGAATTGACATGCTTATGAAATCTTTTGATTTTAAATTTTGAGATCCTTGCAGATTATTAACAGTATTAGAAATAATATCTGATTTATATATCACCTGGCTTATGTAGTCGTGTTGAATGGAATCAAATGCTTTTAAGTAATCGACAAATTTCCTAAATTACATTGTATTTGAAGATTAAATTGTCTTGTGCCTTATACAAATTCAACGTTATCATATCAGTCAATGAACGTCCATTGCTGGACATAGGTCTTTTCCAAATATTTCTACCTTGCGCGCTTCTGTGACGTCCTCAGCCATCGCTCTTCCGCCGTCCTTACTAGGTCATTGGTCTACCACGTAACGAGACCCCATCATACTTACAAATTAAGCTTTACCTATATTTTAGGGAGTCTATTCAAAATTTTCACATATTTTAGTGAGTGTATTTAAAGTGTGTACAATGTGTGGTGTGCAGGTCTGGAGGTGGAGCAGGCGGGCGCGCTGGGCGCCATGTGGTGGGGCTGGGGCGCCATGCTGCTGGTGGGCGTGGCGCTGGGCGGGGCGCTGCTGCACGCCGCGCTGCGCCACCGCCGCCTGGCGCGCTCCTTCCTGCGCTTCACCGCGCACACGCCGCGATACGACAGCCGCCGCGGACAAGCCATCATCTCCGACCATGGTACGTTACTTGCTAACTATTCAAGTGTAACATTATACCGTATTGTTGTATGTAAATAACCATAGCATAAGGACGCGGACCGGACTACCACATGTCCTGTTGTACCGACATCAGTCTGACAACGACTGGCTCCTACCCCGGTCTCAAAGTAAGACGCATCCCAAGTAACACAGAAAGCATTTTAACAAGCAACAAGTGAACTTATATAGAGCTTACGACCCGTACAAACTCTTATATAAGTTCACCGAGCGTCTTGAAGCTGAACAATGGCATTTGAAAATCATTGTAATGCTTTACGCTGTATAACAGTTGAATAATAGCATATCAGAATGCTTTTGTAAAGCCTTTAGCTATTTTTAGTGCTTTTGGTTCTACAAAGACATTTTAAAGTAGTTAATAAGTGCTTGAAGCTGTTTTACAGCACAAACGTGAACCACTATAATGCCATGTAAATCCGATATCCAGCTTTAAGCTGTTTTTTGTGCCTTTTGCTGTGTAAAAGCACTTGTAAGGGGTAGGTAAAAGCTTAATGCTGCTGAACAGCATAAATGTGAATCAATATAATGCTTGCATTTTAAAGGAAGAACTGAGTGCTGTTGTGTATCTAATAGCTCTTTAAACAATCACACGTGAATAGTTGTAATGCTGGTGGCATTAATTGGGCTCACCGGGCTGCTTAAGGCTGACCACCATTTTGTAAATATTTTATAACCAAAAAATATTTTCTTTCGGACCTATTTACAAAAGGAATTGTCATTTAAAATATTTATATAACTTAATTTAATACAGTACAAGCAAAACTATGATTATATTTATTCAAAACTTATTCTGTACTAGGAATACACATTTGTTTTGGTTTTACACACATCATTTTTATAAAACATTTTGTATGAAAACCACAAAATATCGAAGGCGCGTGAAAATTTTCAATGAAACTTATATAAACAAGTACAGTAAACTACACTGCGCAGTAATATTTGAAGGCAAGAAATAACAAACGAGTCAAAAATTAATCCGATGAATTTGTTTTGATGCAAACTATAATATGGCGTCACTTTTTTTGATTGTAATAATTTACACGCAATAATATAAAGTTTCCTAAGTGTGAACACTTAAATTGCTCCAATAATTCTTTTAGCACATTTAAATGCTAGTCTAATGCTTTTGTAATGCCGTTGGCATCTTCACTATCAATATTTTTGCTATTATAATGCTTCTGTAATGCAATAGGCTATCTCATTGACCATTTTAATGCTTTCTTAATGCGATTGGCAATATTATTGACCAAAATGATGCTTCTTTAATCCGATTGACATCTTTCTTGACCACAATAATGCTAATTTAATGCGCCAGTAATGCTATTAACCAGCTACTGTGAACCTATATAGGGCATAAAGCTGTATAATTTGTGCCCAAATAAGCACTACAGTAGTCATATAAACGTTTATAATGCGACTATAAAACTAACTCAAAATGCTAAAAGGATACAAGAATACTCTTATTCGGCCCTTATAATGCTTTGATGTGTTACTTGGGATGCGCTCGAGACTAATATCATAGACGAGGTGTAGCGCATAGGTACATGATGTACAATCCCTCCTTTTTTTGGTGGTAAAATAACTCGTCCCGTTATTATTTATATCCCAAGATTTTTTATTTTATTTTTTTCTTGTGTGTCCTAGTACCATGATTTTTAGCTTAATCGAGTACTTATTCGAAACGTTTTTTTCTGTTTCCAGATGACGACGACGTACCACCAATCCACGGCTTCTCTGACGACGAGCCTTTAGTAATAGCGTGAACTAAACACGCATCTAATACAACAACCATGTGATGTAACCGTGATCTTGTCATATAGTATTTATTTTTTCATAAAATATAAACATAAGAAAGAAACAAAGAAAAAAACGTCTTGTGGTTGTAGAAATAAAATCGTTAGTGTTATAAAAGCTTATGTTGACGGCATTTTGCTTTTTGAACATCGATTAGAACATAAATATGAAATATATCGCCCCGAGTATTATTATGTTATTCAGATTAAATATTTTAGTTTGTAATAATTGCATGTGCTTCACTTAGCTTTAGTTACTTAGCCGAATTAGTGTCAATGAGTAAGCTTAAAAGTGTTTTCAATATTAATTTATGCTGTAGTGTAAGGTGCCTAAATGTTGCCTTTTCTACAAACTGTTTAGTAAAATAGGACCATACAACGTCATTGCATTTAAGTATTAGTAAAATTAATATAGGACCTAATTTTGTTCCTTGGGGTAACCCCTTTGTGAACCATTTGGTGTAATGGACATTGTTTTCTTTTGTTATGGTTTTATGTTTAGATTTATAGTGACATCTATATTTATTTCGTTATTTTCTATTTATAATATGTAACATTCTTAGTTTGTCATTAACTTTAGAAGTTTTATTATTTTAATCAAAGACGCAATTCTCAAAAATGTACATTTACAAAATGCAATACTCATCATAAAACTCAAAATTGGCACTTATATTCAAATAAAAAAGGACAAATATTCTAAATTCAAATACCAAAATACAGTAACCAAAGTATTTTACAGCACAGCATAGTTTAATATTGATTAAACACTCATTAGTGAAGTACAAGCAATGACCGACGGGCTGTAAAATGTAAGACTTGATAAATTATGTTTATTGTGTAATGAAGAATATATTATAAGTTTTTTCCGTCATAAGGAATCGTTGTAGAGATATACATGAACAATTCTCATATTAAACAATTTGGCACCAAAGATTTATAAGTACAACAACATCTAAATAGAACTGTTGCATGCGTTAACATGGATCTCGACATTCCCAATGTGCTTGTGTAGTGTTTTTTTTTTAATTATTACTTTTTAGTTCCTATAGACAAATGTTATTATGCCGCGTCATCTTATTTGTACAGCCGTAAATGTAACTAGTAAATAACATAAAGGGCTGGACTCATTTAATGTAAACTATAAAAATATGAATAAATTTTTAAAATCCATTTGCTTTTTTCTTTTCTCCTTTTTTTAACCCAGATAAGCCTGAAACTATTTTTAGCTTCGAAGTTAGTGAGTTTTACAAATATGCCTTATTATAGTCCCAGTAGCTCGGAAAAATAAAATAAAAAAACTGCGGCTTCGGGAAAAGCTGGAAAATCATGTCCCATGTATGGGTCGGTCGGCACGTCTTAACCTTTTTGCTAATACGTTTTTAGAACTAAAAGAGATTATAAATTAAACAATTATAATTTAATCAAATATAATACTATTAACTTTATGACTTATTACAGTTTTTGAAAATAATTTTATCGATTTTTATCGAATTTGATTGAAGAAACTCGGCCTGATTGAGATACCCCTGTGAACTGCTAACAACTGTGACCTCTGTAATAAAGATATTATAGCATCGTTGATGCAAAACGTTTCTTCCAGTCTCATTCCCCTGAAAATAAGGATTCAGCGTAATAAACCATGGTCTCATTTTCGCAAGTGTATCACTCTAGACTTGAATCGAAGTGTTGTCGCAACAGTTCATGTTTCGTATACTTACCTATAAGAAATTCTGTCACGAGATAATGATTCGTTTGCTAAGTATACAATCACAATGTGATGATGTTTTTCGGTCTTCCAACGTTTGAAAACTAGGAAAATCATTTGGTTTGTGTCTATCCCTCCATGATTACGTTGTATTGTGCTCAGACATAGGCCGAATTATAATTTCTTCAAGTATGGCCGATTTGAATGGTACTGTATAGTCAATTGGCTGTACAGTGCGAGATCTCTTTCGTAAATTACCCAATAGTGCAATATCTTCACTATCTAACTTACTGTGTGTGCCACAACAAGCTTCTGCAGGTGCTCGTAAGAGAGAACCTGGTAAATTATGTACGGTACTATAATACTCTTCTCCAGAATTTTCGTCGGTAAAATCCGCATTTGCTTTATCTGGTTGTTCAAATGTGATGCATTTCATCATAACAACCCATTAATGTCCCACTGCAGGGACGGGCCTCCTCCCGTGACGGAGGGATATTTGGCCTACTAATACCACGCTGGCCAGACGGATGGGTAAAGGGTTTATTTTAAGTTTTCCTTCTTTTTATTTCAAGATGATAGTCCCTTAGTCGGTTTTTACGACACCCATGGGATGAGATGAGGTGGTGATATATTGTATTCTTACTCCGTCACCACACAGAGTCGCTTGCTTGATATTCATTTGTCTTCTACATGATATTAATGGACACAAAGAACATGAATGTATCTTTGTCTTTGTATCTTTGGTGGGGTTCGAACCCATAATCTCGTGCACGCCTGCCGCTGATGTGGCCGCCGCGCCACCGAGATAGACGTTATCAATTTCAATATTATAGGTACCTATCTCTTAGCATCTGTGTTAAATAAATAAATAACGAAAATAGAAATGTCCTTAGGTTTTATTTCATAAACTTATATAATATTTGCGCTTTCTAAGTACTAATCTTGTAAAATTTCCATTGCACTAGTGACCCATTCGTACATCGTCAATAGAACGATGCTTCTATCTCTTGAAATAACTATACCGACTGCTGTTGGACGTCCATTCACGTTACATACTAGCGATGCACCAATACCAGTCTGTAAACAGATAAATTTATTTTTAAATTATTATGTTACTGACGACCTCTGTGGCGTAATCGATATATTTACATACATGGGTGTTACACAGAGGCTGGTATCGGGTTCGATTCCCGTTCAAAGTAAAAGTACCCATAGTACAAGCTCTGCTTCGTTTAGGACTATTTATATTTACATTATTATTTTGGAATGGCGGTCGCGGACCGGGAAACGCAGGGTGTGCAGACCTCTCACAAAGTGGACTAAAATCTGGTAAAGTTTGTGGGCTACTGATGGATAAGGGACAGAAGGGAGACGTTTAAAGGAAAAGTAGAAGCTTGGGTTACTGTTTTATGAACTATGCCTATGACCTTATTAATCAAATATTAAAACTAATAATAATGCTTACCACGGTATTGCGATTGTGTACAGTCGCGCAGAATGCATCACCCGGTATACTTAATCCTTCTGTTGTGTGGCTTGTTTTACATTTGTGTGGTGTCGCTTTTTGCCATCGTGATTTTGGTAGTATAGCTGAAATTGAAATAATAAGTACTTAATAAGTTATAAGTAAGCGAAGATGAGGCGGGAAGCCAAAAGATGTGGGAGGCACAGGACCACACAAGGTGGCAATATTTGGAGGAGGCCTATCTCCAGCAGTAGACGTCAATTATCTGATATGATGATAATGAAGCTAAAAGTTAACAAATAAACTAAATTGATTTGAATTTAGTACCTACCTTGATCAAATCCGGCCCACCCAACAAATGCGCATGGATCATCTGAATCTGGATGTGCTAAGCAAATTGGCTGCACGTTTATTCCCAATTGAAACGGTCGTTGCCAGTACTGAAAATAAAGAAAATAGGATTAAGTAATAAAGATAACTATCATGAAAGAAAAAATAAATAAAAATAAAAGATTTTTTTTGTTAAAAAAATACAACCCCTGCACTAGAGATCTAACCGTCTATCGCAGTGACTTTTACAGACGCCATTGTCATAATGATATTAGGAACGTCTAGACTCAATAAGGCATTCATTTACTAATCGCACAAATGAGTTATTATCTTGCGTGTGATTTAAACCCGTGACGTCATTCACGACGAGTCAGCTGTATTTGTAGTCCAGCAGTGGAGGTCGTTTGTCTGACATGATTATGATGGTACACAACTTCGTCTACGTAATGAGATGAACAGACAAACCAGTTTACGTTCACGTATAATAAATTGGAATTTATTTGGTTTATATTTAGTTATTATTAATAAAACTTACCAAAAATGCCAAGTCATGATGTAATTTTCCTCTTTGGTACATTGGGTGCAACATTTTTTTAATTATCCGATGTCTGCCTCGCGATCTGTCGTTTAGATTCCAAAGCCCAACAGTTATTGTGATGTCACCTTCACCGGCTCTGTTTATATAAACAATACATTAATATGTAAGTATTGTACGGTATTAAAAATTGTAATTTTGTATTAGGTAATCGATTATATCACTATGTATACCTACGTTGGTTGGCCAGAGTTTTTACTACAACCTAGAGCAATACTCTAGGTCATCCCTACGCCTTTACGACGCCCCTCCCGACGTTCATCGTGCCTCTTATCTAGGCACCCGTTCCAAGGCCCGTAATGACGAGCGCCCAGAAACGCCTGACCCTATGCCCGCCGGCGCTGATGGTAAGGAAAGGATGCAGGGCGAAGACCATTTCCAATTTCAATTGCAATTTTTTGTTTTAATTCATTGTACTGAAAATACTAGATGGATGAATGATGATGATGAATGGCTAGATGAATTATATAGGACGTTCAGATTGAACGTAAAATCCTATACTAATCCATTCTTCTTTTTTTTCAAACTTGGTTAGGACTAATATCGGCGAAATTTTCAGTCACCTTCAGTATGTTTACGATAGGTAGCCATGAGTTGGGGTGGTGACACTACACGGATACCTACAGCTTGTTATAATATTATTATCATCATCATCATATCAGCCTATGGATGTCCACTGTTGGACCTAGGTCTCCTCCATGTATTTAGTTATAATATATTTTTTGTGTGGTGACGGAGTAAGAATACAATGTGTCACCACCCCCTTTCGTCCCGCGGGTGTCGTAAAAGTCGACGAAGGGAATCGTTACGCAGATGCTATCACTGCTAGAGAAGGAAAACTCGAAATAAACCCTTTACCAACCCGTCTGGCCAGCGTGGTAAAGTAGGCCAAATAACCCTCCAAAATGACAACACAACAATACAAACGGCCCCCAGTCCCTCCGCTATTCCTGGTTAAGGTAGCGGCCATGGTAACGGCGGAGTAGGGGGTGCGAAGAATCTCCGGGGGAGGTCAGGCTACCAACACAACCGACCTTTGGCCCTGGCAACTTATAACGCGCGCACACTGCGGACCGACGAGAAGATAGTAGAACTGGAGGAAGAATTGAGCAGGGTACGTTGGGACATAGTCGGCTTATCGGAAGTCCGAAGACAGGGGGAGGACACGATAACCCTTACGTCTGGTAACCTGCTCTATTTCCGGGAGGGCGACCAACAGTCCCAGGGAGGTGTCGGGTTTCTCGTCCACAAGTCTCTCGTGAACAACGTGGTGAAGATCGAGAGTGTGTCTTCGAGGGTAGCGTACCTTGTCATCAGAATTACCAAACGGTATTCGTTGAAGGTAATCCAGGTATACGCTCCCACGTCAGCTCACTCCGACAACGAGGTAGAAGAGATGTATGAGGATATTTCCGGAGCCATACATAACTCTAACACCCAATACACTGTTGTCATGGGGGACTTCAACGCGAAGTTGGGCTCTAGAAGTGGAAATGAGTGGAGAGTCCATATCCAAAGAGCCCCTCTTTGGATATGGACAAAGAAATCCACGGGGCCAAATGCTTGCGGACTTCATGGAGAAGGAGGGACTTTTTATGATGAACTCCTTCTTCAAGAAGCGTAGCTGCCGCAAGTGGACCTGGCTTAGTCCTGATGGTGTCACAAAGAACGAGATTGACTTCATCATGTTGACAAAACGCCATATATTTAATGATCTCAGTGATCAATTCGGTGAAAACCGGAAGTGATCACCGGATGGTGAGAGGCACATTAAATATCAATCTTAGGCTGGAAAGAAGTCGCCTGATGAGGTCTACACACCGGCCTACACCAGTCCAAATCCCCGAGAACTTTCAACTCATTTTGCAGAACCGCTTCGAGGTCCTCAACGAATGTGTTGATGTGGACGAATATCACGAAAGGTTTGTGGAAACTGTCCGTACAGTCGGTTCCAGTGCTTTTAACCCAGCACCGGAGAAGATCAAAAAAGATCTCCGACCACACTCTCTCACTCATGGAGCAAAGGCGTACGATGGCACTGCAGTCTCCAGACGACGCTGAAAAGTATAGGTGGCTCAATAGGCAGATCTCAAAGTCACTGACTCAAGACCTACGGCACTTTAATACAGTTTGTATTAAAGAAGCCATTGAGCGTAACAAGGGCTCTAAAGTGTTCGCAAGAGATCTGTCTCTAGGTCAGAGCCAACTTTCTAGGTTCAAGACTGGGGATGGCAGAATAGTGACGTCCAAGCCTGAGCTTCTAGAGGAGATAGAGAAGTTTTACGGACAGTTATATACTACAACACAACCACCTAGTGATCTAGGTGCCGATCCTAGAGCTAGACTTACGCGAAACCATACCGAAGAAATCCCGGACGTCAGTCTGTGTGAGATTAGTGAAGCTCTCCGACAACTTAAGAACAACAAGGCACCGGGGTATGACGGAATCACAAACGAGCTACTGAAGGCCGGTGGAGAACCCATTCTCAAGGCTCTTCAGAGGCTGTTCAATTCCGTTATACTTGAGGGAAAAACGCCACAGGCATGGCAC
This sequence comes from Schrankia costaestrigalis, assembly GCA_905475405.1. Classification (NCBI taxonomy): domain Eukaryota; kingdom Metazoa; phylum Arthropoda; class Insecta; order Lepidoptera; family Erebidae; genus Schrankia; species Schrankia costaestrigalis. Next base: position 12,260,858 of record FR997840.1, on the reverse strand, counting down.
AGAGGTGTGGTGGTACTGTTCTTCAAGAAGGGCGATAGAACGCTACTTCAAAATTACAGACCCATCACTCTTCTGAGCCACGTCTACAAATTGTTCTCGAGAGTCATCACGAATCGTCTCGAACGCAGACTGGACGACTTCCAGCCTCCCGAACAAGCCGGTTTCCGAAAAGGCTATAGTACCATAGACCACATTCATACGCTGCGGCAGGTTATACAAAAATCCAACGAGTATAACCGGCCCCTATGCTTAGCGTTTGTGGACTATGAGAAAGCCTTTGATTCGATCGAGACATGGGCAGTGTTGCAGTCTCTCCAACAGTGCCAAGTCGACCAACGGTATATCGAAGTGCTGCGGTGCTTATACGAAAACGCCACTATGTCGGTTCGTCTCCAGGGCGGATTATCAGGCCCTATCCAGTTGCAGCGAGGAGTTAGACAAGGTGATGTCATATCCCCGAAATTGTTTACCGCTGCACTGGAAGATGCTTTTAGGCTTTTAGACTGGGACGGACTCGGCATTAACATAAATGGCGAGTATATCACGCACCTTCGATTTGCTGACGATATCGTGGTCATGGCTGAGACCATGGAGGACCTCAACACTATGCTCGATGGCCTCAGTAGAGTCTCTCAACAAGTGGGTCTTAAAATGAACATGGACAAGACCAAGATCATGGCAAATGTCCATGTTGCACCCACTCCAATCATGGTTGGAGGCTCTACACTCGAAGTTGTCGACGAGTATATTTACCTGGGACAGTCAGTTCAGCTGGGTAGGTCCAACTTCGAGAAGGAGGTCACTCGTCGAATCCAACTCGGATGGGCAGCGTTCGGGAAGCTAAAACGTATCTTCTCGTCCACATTACTGCAGTGTCTGAAGACAAAGGTCTTCGACCAGTGCGTGTTGCCAGTGATGACGTATGGCACAGAGACGTGGTCGCTAACTATGGGCCTTCTCAGAAGGCTCAAGGTCACTCAGAAGGCAATGGAGAGAGCTATGTTAGGAGTTTCCCTGCGTGATCGAATCAGAAATGAGGAGATCCGCAGGAGAACCAAAGTAACCGACATAGCGCTCAGAATTGCCCGGTTAAAGTGGCAGTGGGCAGGGCACATAGCGCGGAGAACCGACAGCCGTTGGGGCAGAAAGGTTCTGGAATGGCGACCGCGTACTGGAAAGCGCAGGGTGGGGAGACCCCTCACACGGTGGACCGACGACCTGGTTAGGACGGCGGGAAGCCGATGGATGAGGGAGGCACAAGACCGCGCAGAGTGGAAGCTTTTGGAGGAGGCCTATGTCCAGCAGTGGACGTCCATAGGCTGATATGGATGGATGGATGGATATTTTTTGTAAACATGCCTACTACTACTACGTAATAAATTGAATTATTTAATAAAACAATACAATAGTAATGAATTACATAAGACCAGTCATATTATTATGATATTGTTTACGGTTTAAACATGATATGACTTAATGCTCTTTAATTAATATGTTTAGTCATAAGATGAAAACATTATAAAATAAAAGATATTTGTTAAAATTTTATTGTTATAGTAATGTTAATTAATATTGAATGTAAATGATAATGTAATGAAACATATTATTACCTGGCAACACAATCCGCTGCTGAAATAGCCGCTCTGGGATGAATGAGAGAAGCATAACATAAAACATTGCTGCGTTTCTGAGTTGGTACAAGAAAAGCTAACCATGGATGAGAACCCACCTCTGTTTCTACCAACACACTGCCTGAAAGATAATGATATTTTAATTATTAATTTTTTGTATATGTTCTCCGTGTGGTGACGGGTTAAGAATACAGTGTGTCGCCACCCCATCTTCCATGGGTGTCGTAAAAACCGACAAGGGACTATCCGTGAATATTATCTTTACGTAATAACCTGAAATTAAACTCTATACCAATCCATTTGGCCAGCGTGGTAGGCCAAGTATCCCTCCGTCTCTGGAGGAGGCCCGTCCCTGCAGTGGGACATTATTGGGCTGTTATGATTATTTTGTATAATAAAAATACTACGTAGCTCCCCTCCACGTTACGAAGATTTGGTAACTCTTAAACTCGCAACAAACTTTATAATATTAATTCGCTGCGCTGTAGAAACGTGGTATGATTGTGTATTGTGTAAAAGCTTTTTCCTCTGTTATTGGACAAGACCTGTCTGATATTGTGGGCTAAGAAAACGGGTAAACGTTTTAATAAAGTCCATACTTAATATTATTAATGGGAAAGTGTATCTGTTTGTTTGTCTTTCTTTCACGGCAAAACGGAACAACGAAATGACGTGATTTTTTAAGTCGAGATAGCCGAAGGGATGGAGAGTAACATAGGCTAATTTTGCCCCTTTCTAACCCACCACTGCTAACCAGAATTTAACGCGAGCGAAGCCGCGGGCAAAAGCTAGTATAATACAAACAGATAAGTAACAGTACCACCTAGTTAAAATGGCGTGAATCCTAAGGATAAGGAAGGTACAGGACCAATCAGGGTGGAAATGTTTATAGGAGGCCTATCTCCAGCCGTGGACTTCCATAGGCTGATATGATAATGATGATGAAACAGGTATTTTTTTCGTCAAAGGCTTTCCCCACTGTTTTCAAAGCATTCCAGTCTTTCGCGACCTTTACTCAGTTTTTAGTATAGGCGTCTAGATCGCCACGCCAGCCTTTTTGCAGCCTGCTTCGGGGACGATGTACATCTTAAAGTATTCAATTAAGCAAAATTAATAAACTTACTTTTAAAGTTCATTGGAATTGTAACTTTTCCACATTCCTCAAAAACTTGTAAGTCTAATGGATCTTCATTCAGGTCGCTGCTGTCGAATTGTTGACCAAATGATGAATCACTTTTTTCATCAGAAAATCGCTCAGTTGTTGTAAGTTTTGCAGATATTGGAATTTTATTTCTACTGTTGTATAAATTGAGAAGTTTAACATCTTCTAACACATTAAAATCTGGTGTAGACTGATAACTGATTGTAGGACTTTCAGATAGATATGATTCTTCAGATTCAGTTGTTTGTGTCCACGTTAGACGATGAGGACGAGTTTTTCTCCAAGAGTTATTATCTGTATAACAATAACAAAAATTTTGTTAATACCATGTTCTTTCTTCTATTTACTTATATTTATTTTAAACCGAGGACTAGCCTCAGTAGTAAACGGAAAATCGCAGTAATAGCGCTTCAGTAAAACGCGAAACAGCAGGTAGATCTCTACGGGTACGTGCTTATGTATGACATAACTGATGAAAGCTGATTTGAATTTACTATATTAAAGGACAATTTATGTCGCGTCGTAGTGTAGTAGGTCAAATTTTTGTTCATAGTTAGAAAAGACTGTCCCATAAACTCAGGCTATACTGACTTGGATTGAAAATAACATAAGAATAAATGATATTATAATATTTACCTATTCGTGGATCTATGGTAGAATAACCACTGTTGTCATCATTAGTTGTATGTACTTCTCCATAAGTAACACTTGGCCTTTTAGGATTTTTTGAAAGATTAACTTTTCTATTATCGGAATATAAACCTTCTAAGCCTGGTCTAGGCAATTCTACTTGAACATCTTCGTTGGACTCTTCTGAATAGTAATCTAATGCTGTAGTTTGCTTCTTGGAATCCTTCAGATTCTTAATATTCCAATATGGATCGTCGTATTCATAGTCCTTGGTTATTTTAGTTTTTAAATTTGAGTTTATTTTGTGACTTGTGCGTTTTAGTAAAGCAAACCTCTGGCTTTGGGCAAAATCTGCCGATCTTTTGGTCCTACTATTGTTTCTTGAGATATCAGAATAAAATAAATTGCTCGTTTCTTGTTTATTCTTCAATGGTATAATACAACAAATTATTTGTTCATTTGTGCTTTTATTTACCGGATTTCTGAGAAAAAAAATTGTTTTACGTCAACTTCCCAATATATAATTTAAGCTCAGTTAATTATTTAAATATATATCTTAAATATTATTGACTTTTATTTACTAATATTATCTACGCGAAACTAAAAAGGAAACTTAACGGAAAACTCTATTCCAATCTAACTGGCAAGCATGGTCTAAGCAGACTAATTTTTACCGGAGGAAGTCTGTCCATGTGGTGTAACATTAACGAGTTGTGAGAAATGGTTACTTTAATTATCTTACTTACTTTTGATTGTTATTTGGTACACCATTTTTCTTATAGCAGTCCCATTTCTTCATATAAGTACATACATCTTCGGATAACTCTTCTTTGTGTTCATTAAGTAAAACTTTATCTTTGATTAAAGCTGTGTTGTTATTATTCACTGTATATTTTTTCAAGGCAAGCGTATCTCCTGTACTACTGTCTTTAGGATCTTTGTTAGAATATGTTTCATCATTTTCTTGAAAGCGGAAAACTAATCTATCTTCTGTGTCAACATCTGATTTACTACGAATATTGTTAAGACCACTGTTATTGTAAAATAATCTATCGTTGGGCCTGATCTGTTTTATTTGTGCAATGCTTTTATCTTCTCCAGTAATTTGTTTTCGAGGATCTTTACTACCATTTTCCTTTGTAGGTATCCTTTCATGTTCGGTTTCATCTTCATTATCGTGTTTTATCGAAATAATATGTTGATATTGTGATGATAGCAGTGGGTTAAAGTAAACTGCAAACTTTTTGTTGTGTCTCCAGAATCCATAGTCTATGTGTGCACTCACGATTTGTATTATAGTTAAAGAGATAAGCACTCGCGAAAACATCATACACTATGCTTGTTTTGTCGTGTTGGTTAAACAATTTATATGAAAACGCAGGATGTTGCACTGGTTACCATATGACGAAATGGTTTCCAGTGCATGCATCTGTCTATTATTTGATCTCAATTATGTTATTTGATATGAATGCGTTTTTACGCGCTCGTCTCGTTCAAACTATTACACGCAACACACTGGTATGATCAATTATTGTTTTTAAATTTAATAAAACAACGCATACAAATATTACGTAAGTATTTCAATTGTTCTATAGTTTGATAAATAGTATCTAATTCTTATTTAACAGTCAGATGTTTTATATAAAAATGATGCACATAAAAATCAAAGTTTTTTGGAAGACGTCACACTCTCGAGTACTTATAGATGCGAGATATCAATTCTTTAAATCTAAAGGCTTTACTAATATCTCTAGTAAAGATGCTTGGTATTACTATCGATATGGAGTGAAAGCTAGGGCTACAAATTAGAAACTTAATGATGATCAGCAGGACTAAAACATTTTATATTGAGATTTTCGGCTTCACCTATGGTAGGCACAGATTTTTCTTATGGAAATCTTGAATGTCTTGAAATTATAATTTAGGTAGGTACTTAAGTATATATTTTTTTTAAATTCCAGGCAACAAGCCTAGTTCAACTGTCTTTATTCAATTATTAATTTTATTTAATTAACTCTTCACCAAAACCGTCCGAAGCTATTTTATATTTCGTTAGACAACCCAATACTAATGTCACGTCTTAAGTTTTACTTTTGCTCTACCAAAGTTCTCTCTAGAGACTAAAAGAGCTAAGACCAAATACATATATCGAGATCAATCAATTTTTCCGTATGTCACATACGAGATGACAAACAAGATTACGCAGAAACGTCTCTAAGGGCGCAAAACTGACTCGGGACTATCGATAAGAGTTAACTCTAAAAACTTTGTGCACTTTCCAAATTGATTTCGATCCAAACTAAGAACTTAGAGCTAAGAACAGATAACTTAGTTTGTAAGAAACTAACGGAATTTGTTTTCGAGTATTCATTAAACTTTTACTATGTTACAAGATGTTACCTGACGAAGAAGGTTTTCATGAAATAATTAAAGTGTTCGTACTTTAGACTCTACTGTTTTGGCAATTTTATTGGCATAAATTAATTTTGATGAATTATATTAAATTATATATCTCCGTGTGGTGACGGAGTAAGAATACAATATGTCACCAACCCTATCGCATCCTATGGGTGTCGTAAAAACCGACTTAGGGACTATTCATAAATATTATCTTAACGAAATAAAAAGAAGGAAAACTTGAAATTAAACCCTATACCAATCCGTCTGGCCAGCGTGGTATTAGTACACTTGAATACAAATACCTTACCTTGCCAAGTATTCCTCCGTCACAGGAGGAGGCCCGTCTCTGCAGTGGGACATTAATGGGCTGTTATGATAATATTAAATTAACTGATATAAAATTTTAGTGCGGTCATTTTATAGATGAGTTGACTAATTAGTACTTAGTAGCTTATAAAAGGTGGTGATTATTGTTAGACTTTTCGATACTAGATTGATCAGGCTTTATTACTGCTCTGTAAATACGTCATCTCATATAAAACCTTCTCTGTGTGGTGACGGAGTAAGAATACAATATGTCACCACCCCATCTCATTCTATGGGTGTCGTAAAAACTGACTAAGAGACTATCCTTAAATATTATCTTAACGTAACCCTATACCAATCTGTCTGGCCAGCATGATATTAGTAGGCCAAGTATCCCTCCGTCACGGGTGGAGACCCGTCCCTGGAGTGGGACATTAATGGGCTGCTAAGATGATATAAAACTTTACTGCAATTAGAGTAGTAATAACAAGCAAGTTATTTTTGTACATTGTGCAAGCAATTAGAATGCATAGCTCGCTATTTCGATTTACTTTCCGGTCAGTGCAGAAAATTGCAGGTCGTATTTTCAAGTGTTACTTTACTGCGAATGAGTTTCATTATTGAATTACACGATGCTTTAGACACAGCTTCGTGTTTGTTTTTGTTTCGTTTTAAATCGTTAGCTAGTTTTTGCACGATTTGTACGTATTAAATAAAATATATACCTACTTAGCAGATACAAATGTTATATATATAATGTTTTTCTTCAGTAATCTCTAGGTATTTATGACGACGACGACGGTTATTTCACAAGTATTTCTTGTAGTTGACTGGTCAGATCGAAACAATAAAAAAAGTTTAAAAAATTCTATTTTGTAATCCTATTTGTATTCAAGTGTATTACTAAACTTCATACTTGCCTTCCCAGAAAAGAAATTCTACATATTCTTCTGAATATACGTATTATTTATCTCAGGACTGTTAGTGTCATGCTTTTGTTATTTATTTATTTATTACATTATGGATGACTTACAGCTAATACAAACAATATAAAATTAGTATGTGAGACTGGCAGCCAATTACAAGTCATCACTTATAGAAAAATTATTACATATTGTTTTGGGCCTGACCTGCAAAAGACGCGTTTGTGGCCGAATAGGTGGGATTAGAACTATTCAAATAATTAAAAAAATCAATTACTTTCTAAACAATCAAAAATAAAGGCAAAATAGAAACTGTAACACAATTTAAAAGAAAAAACATGCTTCTATTCAATTACACTATTCTTAAACCTTTTAATAGAAAAATGCGAATGAATCTACGAAACGAAATCAATGTTTCGAAAGGTTTCCGAATACGGACCGTCAGCCCAGGAGATTTGTGCCTGCGTCGTGAGAACATTCCGAGAGGAATAGCCTTGTAGAACGAAGAATGCTTTATGAAATACAGCCAGGAAAATGGCAATGATCCAAATCGGAAGCCTTAGTAGATACCTGCTGTAGTTTTAAAAGAATAATTTATCTTTTTCGGGCGTATTTTATGTTATAGGCGATTCATTCAATTGTTTTAGGCGGGTTTGGTTGATGTTACAAATCTGTGTACATAGGTACTAATAATAGTATTGACGTAATGTTTTACAATGCACTTTTTGTTTAAGATTATGTTAAGTAATCATAATATAAAACTTGCATAATATTGCTCGTTTTGTTGTTGTCTATTTAACTCTGTATCTTTTATCTGTGTTTATTATGAATTGTATAAAGTGAATTATATTTTTTTTTTTTTTTTTTTTTTTTGTAAAGACAACTCCCGCACTAGGGATCATGCCCTGTGTCGCGGGGACCTTTTACAAACATCAATTAACGGACACAAAGAACACCCAGACCAGGACAATAATTTGTGGATCTCACAAATTATTGTCCTGCGTGGGGATCGAACCCACAACCTCTTGCACGGCAGCCGCTTGCGCTACCGTCGTGCCACCAAGGTCGTCAAAATTGGTCGTAATTGGAATTGGTATAAGTTAAGACATTTTAGAATAATACCTTTCTTCTATATAACTAACTGTGTTACTGTCTTTGGCTTAAGTTTAACTATTAAAACATAAAAAATCTGTTAATTTAATGTCAGTAAATAAAGTAAAAAGGCACACATGAAGCGTTAATTTGCAAGGCAAGAGTTAATTTTGTTTTTTTTACTTTAGGTATCTGATGAGCGTTATCAGTGATTGGTAAATAAATTCCTAACTTTACTCCAAATGTATGTTCGAATGAAACGTACATTTAGGAAAAGTGCTTTAGTGTTTTGGGAATTCTGTTAAAAGTGGAACTGTCGCACAGTTTTATTAAACTATTTGTTGCAACTCTACGTAGATACGGGTTTTATTAGTTACTATATAGTTAACCCGTGCCCACTTCGTTAGCCCGTGAAAGAAATGCGTCCCTTTTTAAACATATTTTACTACTGCTCCACTCCTATTAGTCATAGCGTGATACTATATAGCCTATGACACTCCCCGAGAAATGAATTTTTAAAATCGGTTCGGTAGATCCAGAGATTACCCCCTACAACGTCACAAACACGTCAAAACTTTACCTCTTTATAATATTAGTATAGAAAACACTAACATTATTTGTTTTTTTTACGAAGGAACCTATTTTATCATCATCATCATATCCGTCAATTGACGTCCTCTGCTGGACACAGGCCTCCTTCAAATATTGCCACTTTATGAGGTTCTGTGCTTCCCACATCCATCGTTTTCCCGTCGTTTTAACTAAGTCGCCTGTCCATCGTGTGAACCACGATGCATCTTCAGGTACGCGCTGGCTATAACTTACCTAACTGACCTACGGCTGTTAATTAAGAAAATTGATCAAGTAGGTATTTACATTTCTTTTAAATAAACAACAGCAAAATTGTTTAATGTTTAACGGTCAATTTACTTGGATTATTTTAAATGTTAGTTATGGGGCCTCAAAGACTCGCCGGGGTGTGATTGTGGAGCTCCAAACCAAACGATGATGCACATCGTCGAGGAATGTCCCCGACGTCGTTTCTCTGGGGGAATGCGTGACCTCCACAACCTTACTCCGGCCGCAAAAGATTGGCTCCTCCAGCTAGAAATAGACCTACTTATAGGGTTCAAAGCGGAAGCCATACGCAATAATAATAATATTTTTAAATGTTAGTTAATACGAAGTCATGTTTTTATCAATAAACCAAATAAAACTATTTTGTGGCTTCGTTGAAATTTCATCAAAATTATTTATTCAATCTGTTTTTTGTTTAAATAGATATATGAAATTTCTTTGAAATTATCCTTGTAAACGAAATTGCGGAAGTATTATTATCGGTATCAACACTCCGGAAGCAGTCAGTTTTTAATTTTTAAAATATGATATTGACTGAATGATGTGTGCTGGAATAACCAATTATTTGGAAACATTTTTATTTCTCGTAAACTGTTATTTTTAGATAAAAATGTAACGTTAGTTTAATATGGTTATTGCTTGCTGGTATTTGAATGTTTGATTAGAAATTTGAAATTTGAAATTTATTTATTGTACCAAGAGAAGCAAAATACATGTTATTATAGATCCCTGGGCCCCACACTAGGATTCCCTGTGTCGTGGGGACCAGTCTCTTTTCATCCAGATTACAGTAAACAGTATCTTACTTGTATACAAGATTAAGGCCGCGTTTCCACTGACGCGGAGCGGGGCGGAGAGGAGCGGAGAAGAGCGGTGAAAAGGGGTCAGTGTTTCCACTGACGCGGAGCGGGGCGGAGGGGAGCGGAGAAAAGGAGTTTTGTGTTTCTGAAGCGGTGCGGAGTGGGTTGGAAAGGAGCGGAGCGGAGCGGGGCGGGGCGGATAGTGCATACTTTTGGAATAGTGCATTTTTGCACTCAGTTACAGTCAATCTCTCAGAAAGACCGTACGTCATGTTGTCGTTGAAAAAGAAAAAAGCAATAATTTTATATCTTTCTCTACTTGAAGACAAAGATAACGAATCAGATGAAGTAGAATTAACTGTTGCGACTTTTTTGGATTCGAAGAGAAAACATAGATTCTGGATTCGGCAACATATAAAGTACCATTCTATGCATGGAGAATTTTCAACATATTTTCAGACCTGTGATGATGAAATGTTCGAAACTTCATATACCCTATATGAAGTTTCGAACATTTCAAGAAAACTTTTCTATGAATTACATTGTCATCCATTCATTCTTCTCATCCATTTTGATACGTATGCACAGAATGACGTAACAACGATGACTGAAGCATTGCGCGCGAGTCACGCGGCGCGGCGGCCGTCGTATGCAGCCCCCCTCCCTCCCTCATCCCGCTTTGCTCTTCGGCTCGTCTACATAATCCTCGCTGTCCTCCGCACCGCACCGCCCCGCTATCCCCCGCTCTGTATCTTAATACTCGTTCTGCTTCGCACTGTATTGCCTCGCTGTATATTTTATATGAATATCCGCTCAACTCTGCTCCACTCCGCTCGTGCTGTTTCCATTGAAGCGGAGCAGAGATTTCGAGCATGGTGATTGGTCAATTGGTGCACCGCTAACCTCCTCTCCGCCTAACTCCGCGTCAGTGGAAACGCGGCCTAAAGATGCGAGAATTTAGTATAAGTGAATACAAGAACAATAAAAAGCTAATACTATTGTCTTTTGAAATATGTTAGGTTGAGTGTGTGTTGTGTATGGTGTGTGTTTGTGTGTGTGTGTGTGTGTTTGTGCTTGTATGTGAGTGTGTGTGTATATGCATTTGTTGGAGCTAATATGTCTCATGTACTCGTAGCGCGTGTGTGTGTGTGTGTTTTTTTTTTTGTACAAATAAATGTAAGTAAGTATAGTAAAGTTTATGTAAGTATCTTCAGCATCGACTCTGTCTGCTCATAATTCAAAGTTAACAACCATGACGTAATCTTGATTTTGCAGGCCTTTTTTAATAGTGTATTAATTTTTAATTTAGTTTCACACTTCCTGTAGACATATGCCCTCATGAAGGTGAAAGACTTTTGACCAACGCGCTTGCAACATTTAATTGTTTTGTATTGTGGCCGGCGTTTTAAGCGTGCCACCACTGTATTTTTAAAACTGTTTTTATGGTAACGCATAGCAACAGCCAAAATGTACAGCTGTCTCACTCTAAGTAATTGGGTTTCTTCATACAAAACGTCAGTAGAGAACCTATAAGGGAAGCCATATGCACATTTAAGCAGCGCGCGCTGCGCTCTCTCAACCTTAATTAGGTGTACCTTTGCAGCACAACCCCAGGACACAATGCAATATCCCAAAATTGATTGACATACTCCAAAGTATATCATTTTTATGATGTTATTAGGTGCTATTTTTGAGAGGTGTTTAAAAACATATATAAGTTTTCTAACCCTTGTTCTCAAGGCCTCAGTGTGCACAGACCACGTCAGTTGACTGTCCAAGTAGACACCCAGATATTTTAAACTATTTGTGCTTTTTATCACTGGGCAGTTACATGACGCGGTGCTTGTACAAAGGTGTAGTTTGATTTTGCATGGCGTTCTCGGACCAGATCGTTTAGAAGCACTGAAACACATTGCTTGAGTCTTATCAATATTCAGAGTAAGTAAGTTGTTGTTCAACCAATCGGCGGCAATTTGTAAACCGGCTTCTGCTCCTTGAAAAACTTCTGACCAGGAGTCCCCTTGGAAGATAGCCAATGTGTCGTCGGCATAGGTTACAATTTTTGCTCCCGGAAAGAAAGAAAGAAAGAAAGAATAATTTATTTTCAAGAATATGGTGGGTTTACAGGTGTTAAAAATTATTGTTACAGCATATTCTGCCATGTATGGCGGGCAAATATTAATTAGGTACAATACATATTACGCAATTGACTACATTACTACTTATTACATATTAATAATCAAACTGTACAATCAAATTTCCATTATAGCATATTAAATTAAATTACAAAAAATGTCCAGTATCATTAAAATTAAATTAAAAATAAACCAAATAAATAAAAACTATACTCATGTCATGTTACATTATTTCAATAGTAATTTTATCGCTAAGGTATTCATTGATGTCGTAATAAACTTTATTTTGTAGTAATTTGCGGAGCTCTCTACGAAATTGTATTAAGGGAAGATTTATAAGTTTGTCAGGGAGTTGGTTATATAGTTTAATACACATACAGTACGAGTTTCTTTTGTGTAGCTCTAGGTTAGTTTGAGGTACTTTTAATCTATTTTTGTGTCTGGTTCGACTACCTTCTACATCTCCGAGTTTTGTAAAAAGGTTTGCGTTAGATTTGACAAAGACACACACCTCAAATATATAAATACAGGGTAGAGGAAGTAGCCCTCGCTCTTTAAATATTGGTCTACAGCTGTCCGCATAGTGGCAATTAAATAATGCTCTGATACATCGTTTTTGGGCGATGAACAATTTATTAGAATCGACGGAATCATTAGCGAGCACAGTGCGTCAATGTATATTAAAAAAAGCGTTGGCCCGAGAACGCTACCTTGCGGGACGCCAAAGTGGACCATAGAAACTTCACTGTAGTGACCCCCCACAACAACTCTCTGTTTTCTGTCACTAAGATACGAAGAAAACCACTCCAATGGACTTCCTCGAATTCCAATAAGCCTCATCTTTTCCAGCAGTATTTTGCGGGACACAGTATCAAAAGCTTTCGCGAGATCAAGAAAGACACCGATACATGCCTTACCGCTATCTACTATCTGTGTTATGTAGTCTACGGCACATACAACAGCATCCTCCGTTGATCTCGCTGGCCTAAATCCAAACTGATTGTCCGACAATAGCTGGTTCCTCTCAAGGTAGGCCAGAAGTCTCTGGTTGACAACCTTCTCCAAGATTTTGGACAGAGTTGTCAACAGAGATATTGGCCTATAGTTAGCCGGGTTCGATCTATCACCGCTCTTATGTATCGGACACACGTTAGCCATTTTCATCTCTGCAGGTACACAGCTCGAAGAGAGACTGAGATTACAGAGGAAAGTTATAGGTTTCGTTAACGTTACTATATTAGATTTAACTATATTATTACTAATTCCATCCATACCGGAGGAGTTAGTAACTTTTAAGCTTTTGATATATTTATATATTTCTGATTCGTCCGTAGGTGTAAAGAAAAAAGAGTTAGGAATGTTATGTTGGTAGCATACAGATTTACTATAGTTGCTGGCTAAGCAATCCTCAGTGACCTCTAGTTTTGAGAGGCTGGCAGCAGCTAAACTATCACCAACTGTGCAGAAGTATTTGTTGACGTTATTTAGTTTTTGAACATCATTATCGAAATTGGATACAAGATTAGCTTGATCTTTAGTCTTATTTATATTACAAATACTTTTAATTTCAGACCAAATTTTTTTCGAGTCACCCTTAGCACTATTTAAACGATTTCGTTGATATTCAAGTTTAACATTATTAAGAATATTGTTGCAGTAATTTCTGTATTTTTTATATTCCTGCTGAATTATTAAGTTATCACGGTTTTCTACTTTTTTAGCGTTGATGTGAAGTACATCTCGGCGCCTAATGCACTTTAATAGATTTTTAGTCATCCAGGGTTTCTTAACGACTTCAGAGCTATGGAGAATAATATTTTTAGTGTTTTTAGTTATTAGGCTTTGTAATACCTCGGTGAAGTATTTTACTGCAAGAGACACGTCGCTATATGCATATAGCGGGTCCCAATTTACGAGAGAAATATCTTCTATTAGAGAACAATGGTCTATTTTAGTGCGTTGTTTTGGCAAAGAGGACCTTACGGGGCTTATTTGTATACCTAAGATAACAGTGTCATGGTCAGTTACTCCCGACTCACAGACCACTACAGTTGTATCATACTTTGTTTTTACCAGTACATGGTCTAAGCAATTCGATCCTCTAGTTGGAAAATTGTGACCTGGATAGTAACCGTGGTAACTGGTTATATCTAAATAATCTGTCGAACGCTGGTCGGTGTAGCCGTTTTTAATATCTAGATTAACATCACCCATTATAATACAGGTATGACCTTTGCAATTAGCCATCACAGTGTCCAGTGAATTACAGAAATTTGTTATATTTGAGAAGGAAGGAGATCTATAAAGAGCAATGATTGATATTTTATACTATTATTTAATGTTAATTAGCAAACAATTTGATTCTTTAAAGGGAGGCTCCAGTATGGTAGCATGTAGATTGGATTTAGAGAAGACTACAATGCCATCGTTTTGGTTTAAGTAGTTTTTAGAGCAATGATAAGTATAGTTTTTCAAATTATAACTGGGAGACTGTTCATCCAACCAGCATTCAGTTAAAATTATGATATCTGGCAAGAATTTAAGTCTACTAAGTAAAATAATGAATTCATCAAGATTTTTGTTGATGCTACGTATGTTTTGAGTTAACACAGTATGCTTATTTGTTGTATTCCGCAAATACCTTATACATCTGTCAATTGAATCAGTTTTATATGAAGTTATTATGTCTGTCCTATCTATATCGTCAGTAAGTTGTATTAAGTTAGACATTTTAATAGGTAAATAAAGTAAAGTTTCGAGAGCGCAGTTTCTGTTATTACGGTTGACCAAGAGCAGGCGCGCAGAAAGATTGATGTTACATGTTTAACGGTACACTTTTGGATTGTAAAAATATAAATTACATTAATAAAAATATATACATAATAGTAGCGGGAAAATGCTTTGTAGTATAAGGTACGGATGAGTGGATTAGTTTGAGTACGTGAGTGCGATAATGAAAGGATGGAATGACTGAGGTGTTTGTTGTGTTGCAGCGGAGAAGCAAATAAAAATATAATGTTTTTAAGTAAAAATAAGTATGGAATGTCCAAATTGTATAAATATTGTATTGCAAAATTGACACGGGAAAATCGTTTATGTATACTGAGCTGTTTGTAAATTTAAAGTAATATTCTTCAGTTCCTAGTTTAGGAAACAGGTTAGTGATGTGTATCGATTGATTGTATTTGTGTATATAAGATGTAAATGTGTTGATGTGTACATGCTGTAAGTAGTATAATATTATAATGTAGTGTATTATATAAGCTGTGTAAATTACTAAAAATGTATAATTTTCATGGAGTTTCTTCATTCTTCTGGGTTCTGCGGAGCTGATGAATTGTATCTTATTTTTGACAACAACATATCGTGCTCCCTCTTTCTCGCGAAGAAAGATTCTACCATTTTTGATCCAGCAGAAGTGATAGCCTTCTGTTTGGGCAAAGTCACGTGCAAGAAAGTGGAGTCTTTTTGCTTTTGTTGTGAGATGTTCTGAAAAGTAGATTGGTGTGCCATTACCTTTCAGCCCAAGGTGAGTAGTGCTTAGGCGCGAGGTTTTGTTAATATTATTAAACTGCTTCGTGCTCTGCAGAAAGTTTTCTTTAGAGATGGTATTCAAGAAGTCGATGACTACTGTTGATGTTGATGTAGTATCTTTTGAGGGCAGCCGATAGACGTCTCGTATATCGTTTTGGGATGTTTCGGGGCTAATTATTTTACTAAGGGTAACAACCATGTTTAGGATATCTACCTTTCTTTATTGTTTTTCGTGACACCCCTAATTTCTACAGAAGTTTTCCGTAAAGATCGCTCAATTATCTCATTTCTCTCTTCAAGCTCCATAATTTTTGTTATGGTAGCCATGCGTTGGTTTTCAAGGTTGTGGATTTTCTTTTCAAATTCAGTTATCTGCCCTGATAAAAACTGTAGGGATTTTTCGATATCGCAGTTAGTGGTTTTTATGTCCCCGTTTTGCTTTTTTATATCTAGAATAACTCTTTCGAGGTTGTCAAGCCGACTGATAAACGGTGTGATCATATTAGACAATACTTCCAATAATTCCCTCTTAAATTGCTCGAATTGGTCAAGTTCTGAGTCTTCCTCAAGACGTACTCTTTTTGAGTTACCCCGCTTAGTTACATTTAAATTGGGGTCAGAGACCGACAGAGATTTTGGCGGCGTTCTATTCATGTTGGCACAGTTGTTATTATTGTATAAATAACAAAGGAAGACTCACGTACGTCGTAGGTTAAGATGAGTAGTCGTAGCGGTGTTCGTAGCGGAAACTGGTTTTGTAGCTCCAGGCAGTCTTCTACGAAGCGGCGCGGCGTGTTGTGTCTCTTTTGCACGAGGTGCGCGTGGGGATGGCGCGTCGACGACGTGATCGGTAGCAGACTCAGTCGTAGTGCATACAATTAGATACTTTAAGGTATGTCAAATAGGTGCGATGTTTGCGTAGTATGATTTGACCGTATTAGTAATTAAACTTGTACAAGTCTACTCACGGTGCGAGCTCGGACGAAAGAGGATGGCTGTTTTGAATTTTTAAATATTTTAGTTATCTGTCTGACCCTACTACTCTATTTCATATCCGTTAAGAATATATGTTTTGACATTTAAAGTATTGTAGGATCCTATACCCAAAAAAAATATGTATTAACTTATATACTCTTTTGGGTACAAGGTCAGACCTGCCATTACTTGAGCGCTTTTTATATTTTCAATATACAATATTGTATAAGATTAGGTGGGAATTATTTTAAAAGGGTCGAGAATCTTCGAAATGTGTTATTATAAGTGAATATTTCTTATTCATTTTAAGATGGGAAATTTTAAATTTTTCTGCCCTTAATAGTGGGTAATGTTATTTTATTTTTAAGATAAACTTGCATATTTTTCAATAAATTTTATATTTACGAATTACATAATATACATAAAGCTTAGGTATAGTATAGTTATAGTTATAGGTATAGTATATAGTATAGTATAGTTTTTTAAGATAAACTTGCATATTTTTCAATAAATTTTATATTTACGAATTACATAATATACATAAAGCATAAAGCTTACCTATAGTTATAAAAACGTTGTTTTCTAATAATTGTATTAACGAAATTGTATTTTATCTTTTCTGGTACACACAGCAACACATCAAGTTAAACATTTTCAATTGAAAATGTGTCTTATTTCAAGGTATTAAGGTACATGAGTGAGGTTGATTAGTTGCTGTGTGTACTTGTTGCACGTTTGTTAATAACACAGTAACTAACGCGGCTCCGATTAACATTTCCTTGTTTGAGTTTGGATCGGATAACGGGGCGATAAGCAGAGCAGAAAGCGAGACGATAAGCGTAACGAAGAGCGGAGTGATAAGTGGGGCAGGAAAACAGCTTGGCAATAAGAGCAGCGGAGAGCGTGGCGCTAAGCGGAGCGGATAGCGGGTTAATAATTGGAGTGGATAGCGGGGCGATATGCGGTGTGCAGAGCGAGGAGATAAGCTACATTACTTAAATAAAAAAATTAAACCTCATAACTTAGAATATTATATTATGTTACCTTTAATGGCTCATCAATTGTTAAAAACATATTAGAATGGTTCGACTATAATGTAAATACATAGAGGCAAAAATCTACTTTCATTCAAAATTTAAATCTAATTCTATATTTTTGGCAGCAAGATACATTGCGTTCTTATTTACAACTTTTAAACCGGGTATTCATATTCAGTGGTCGGATGTAAATAAAACTATACGTGATATCACTTGCATATTTCACAAACTGCGCTATTTAAATTCACTGCAGGCGCAATCCAGCCCTGAAATAAACATAAAAATATGCTTATGCACTGTTTGACTGGAGTTCAACATAGCTAAACAAATTGTTCGCATACGAAAATGATTTTTATTGCTTTGGGAATAAAATAGAATTTCGGGTGTAAGGGGGCTTGTCGAGGCTTTTGCCAAATCCCTTTCGGATGTGTTGTAAAACCGTGGCTTTGAAAACGGCGGTGTGAAAGTAGTATTGTGGTATGTGAACGTCAAGTGTGGGGGCTTAACTTACCTTGCTCCAGGAATATATTTTAAATTGTTATTGCTTTAAGTGGAACATCAATATTTGTGAGGATAGCAATCAATAGATACGGGCAAGGTGCTATTATATGCTTTGATTTGAGCTTTTTTCTCTTGCTTGCTCAATCTCTTTTAGTCGATTAATACTACATAAAAATGGGTTGGTGACTTTTTTACATTACGTATTTAAAAAAAGAGTGTTACAAATATAAACTGTGTGTTTACTTCACTCGTATCATTGAGGAAAAAGCAGTTACTCAACAACCTTTGCATAATTGTACTACTGATAGGAGGTTTAAGATAAGAAGGATTAAGTGGGTGCAGTGTTGGTAAAAACATCGACTTCTAACTGAAGATACCTCTGACGACCTCTGTGGTGTAGTGGTTATACAACATGACCGCTACGCAGAGGTCTCGGATTCGATTCTCGCTCAATGCAAATGTTTGTGTGCATGAACATGATTATTTGCATTGGTCTGAGTGTTTCTATGTATAATAATGTATGTATTTACAAAAAAAAAATGGTTTATAAGTACTAATATCCGTTGTTTTGTTACCCATAACACAAGCAGGTTATGCCTAGGTTACTTTGGTAACATGGCGCTGTGTAGAGATGTCAGTGAATATTTATATATACCTGTAAAATAAATTCTGACCACGTCATCACATTAAATATGTGTAAGTATATATTCTGGTCTGAAAACGACATACATCGCGTATTTCATAGCTCAATCAGTTTGTTAAGCGGTAAAGGGACTGTTACATTGAATGCGGTTCGCCACCGTCCTCCTACTTAGCATTCAGCCACTCGGTTGCGTAGCATCTACCGACAAATTTACATTTTTAATATCATCCTTCCGTACATCATACGAAAGCCGTGTATATTTTTTATTTAAAGTCTTATCATATTTTGTCTGTCGTTATGTTTCTAATCTTACACGTGTTTTATAAAGTTAACTGTTTTAGCAACGGTCTAAAGAGTCTAAAAAGGGTTACGTTGTTGAATTTGAATTGGCTCATGTAGGTAGTGCTCACATCCTTATCAGACCAAACGTGCAAACGTAGTAGGAATAATTGAATAAATTTAACTTTTGCGGAAAGAAGAGGTTTTTATTTAATAGCCAGTATCTATGAAAGAAAGCGATAGTGATAGTTTTAAACTCCTAAAAGAACATTAAATGGGAAGAAGAAACTTGGCCTAAGCAGGAGACCCGTTCTGCAATGTCATACTCAGAGCGTCTGTTAGATATATTCTTGTCTATGCCGAACCTTTAAGTTGTCGAACAGATTAAAATCAATGTCTTCAAACTTAGAGTGAAGTACCATTTGGTCAGACCGGTAGGGTAACGAAATTGATTTTTGACTACCTTCCATCGCCCTCATTAACTTCTGGACTATATTCGCGATTTCCATCATGTAGTGAGAAAGGTGTTGAATATGTACACACACCTCAACAAAGTCTAGGTATATTTGGCATTTACTCAATTTTATTTGGTATAACTCCAAAATTATTGGAGATAACATGTTTATATTTTTCTAAAGGCAATTTATCAGGCTACAATCCAGAATTAAATAAAAATACATTTTTAGCATAATTTTTTTTTGTTCGTCCATGAGCTAAAACATTTGGCCCAATTGTAGTCTAGTAGTTAAGTTATTTTTCAGCCGTCATGGTGTTTCTGATAAAAACGCGCTATGTTCTTCGACCGATACAAATTCCCGTCCAAACCATAATTGTTCTATCGTGGTATTAATAGATTTCTTGAGGATGTTGTAGACGGCTATCACAACCAGAAACTCGTCAAGTACGTTCTCTACGTGAATCCGAGTAGAAACCGAACCGGGACTCACGTGTAAACACCACTAGGGATAACAGCTTATCTTTATAGAGCAAATGTTCACGAGCCCACTCTTGTCGTCGTGCGCGATTCGCTCGGCGTAGTGCTGGAGTACAAAGCGGTATGCAAACTTAAAGGTGGGCTTCATGCTGATTTCTTCTGACAGTTTGGTCACCCACAAGAGGCTCCACCAAGAGCTGGAGCCTCTAAACCAGCTGCATGGTAGCAACATTTGGCTGTCTTTTCGCGGAAACTTGAAAAACTTGATAATTTCGTTGAGTGGTAATAGATTTTTTGTCGTGGTATCTTTCAGCCACTTCACCAGTAGCACGATAACGTGACCATAACCTTGATTTCATATTTTGTATTGTTCCAATCTCTTCAGCAATACTCCGCTTAGTACCCGCAGCTGGGAGCATGCCTACTGGCCATAACATTTTGTTTCTGATGAAATGACGCCGCTGCTTGATGCACACAATATCATTTATTCGAAATAAACGTTTAAATTGTTATAAAACTTAAATTTTACTCAAAAATGCAGTCAAAACTTACTGTTGGCAAATGAAATTTTCGAACTTGACTACGTTTAGGCCGCGTAAATCTTTTATTTTTAATTTTATTTTTCAAATTAAAATTTAGAATGGTTAAAAAGGTTATCAAAGTAAGTTTTCATCAAAAAAAATTAAAACGAGCCAATTTTTTTTGAGTTTCACAACTTTATATAAAATATCCCTAGACTTTGTTGAGGTGTGTATGTTGATGGATATAGGGGAAGAGGACGACCAAAGAAACATTGGATGGATTGTGTGAAAGACGATATGGCTGCGAAGAGTGTTACTTGTGAGATGACATCCGATAGGAAAGTATGGAAGAAGAAGACATGCTGCGCCGACCCCAAATAAAATTGGGATAAGGGCAGGAGAATTATGATGATGAATGATGTTTCACGCTTTCCACCAGGTTAATATTGTCACATTGCCGAGTCTTTATAAAAAAATCTCGAAATAAAATGTTAATCAATGGACAGAAGATTGAACCGGGCTTAACACGAAGTAGATATAACTCACAGATTCAGGTTCATAATGTAACAAAAGTTGAAACACATAAGATACATAATATATCACACATAAGCACATAAGCTTTAATATATTTAAGTGGCAATATTGTTTATCTAAGTCCGTTTATAATCCTATATATCTTGGGTATGCAATAAAGAACAGAGACATGTGTTGTTATGACGTCATTATTTATATAGCGTGTGGTATTATACTGCTATATTAAAGAGGTATGTGTTGTTGTTAACAAAGAGAGGCTTGAAGGACAATCTTAAATTGTCGTCATAATGTTTGATGAAATAAAAGTTGGCTCTACATCGTGGCGCAATTACCTCCGAATATGTATACCTATACATAAGCCTAAGCTTTGTTCCTATCGGGGTAATGAGAATGACGGCTACGAAACGCTATGTAGGTACTCGTACTACGATTTGTACAAAGCCGCTTTTGTTAGTCTACTCTCATACATGTCAAATGTCGATTTGGAGAGAACGAGAACGAAGTTTTATAGTAATTTGAGTCTTAAAATATTAGTGTTCAGACATGTATTGTGTTCATCTGTGTGGTGAAGGAGTAAGAATACAATATGCCACCACCCCATCTCATACCATGAGTGTCGTAAAAACCGACTAAGGTCCGTGAATATTATCTTTACGTAATAAAAAGAAGGAAAACCTGAAATTAAATCCTATACCAATCCGTCTGGCGTGGTATTAGTAGGCCAAGTATCCCTCCGTCACGAGAGGAGGCTCCCTGCAGTGGGACATTAATGGGCTGTTATGATGATGATGTATTGTGTTGCTTTAAAATAATTTCATTAACCTATTTTAATTTACCTAAAACATAAAGCGCACTTGTTATAACTACTAATTACGATAATAGACGCTTCTAAGTTTCAAAACGCGTTAAAATCATTTTATCTCATTCTATTTCACTGCTTTGTAGTGAAGCAATTAATTCCAAGAGCTAGCTGCTAGTGATGGCCGTGATAAGCTCAAAGAAAGTGCTGCCATCTGTGCGTCTGTTTCAAACTACTTTATACGTAGTCTGGATCTTTGTGATTGGCAGCGTGGAATAGTGAATACTTTACGAAGAATAATTCAGTTTTTAGTATACTTAACTATAATTTTCGTGGTGACGGAGTAAGAATAGATGCATAAAATTCGAGAGGGGAATTGCGCAGATTCAGACTGGCTGCTTTACTTAAAATTTCAAACCTAAGCGCTATGATGGTCAACTAGGCTTTTCTTTGGATTTTCTCATTTTGAATTCTATCGCATTCACATGGTTTTTTTTTCATTGCCTTTTTCGTAGTTTTAAGTCTTCTTACAAGACATAAATTAGTATTTTATTAAAAATACTTTTCACATATGAATAAATTTCGCGAAAATACTAGAACAAATAATCTTCTTGACAACGCGTAATAACATTTTTTTTTATAATTAAATATATTTGCTTAATAATTTTAATACTAACTGAACACTTTACCCTTTTTGATTTTTTCCACTCTTAACAATAGTTTTAAAGCACTCTAAGGCCAGGCGCGCACTACGAGTTTTTTGCCGCGCGGCAGAAAAGCGCAGCGGTATAATGTCGCACAGTAATACTGGTGGGCTGCGGTGGCTCTGCCGTCAAGTGCGCGCAATACAATGTAAAACTGTTTGGTACAGTATTACAGTGCGACATTATACCGCTGCGCTTTTCTGCCGCGCGGCGAAAAACTCGTAGTGCGCGCCTGGCCTAATAGATAGCCATAATACCAACCGTAATCACAAGTGCTCTAGAGCCCACTGTCTTCCATTTTCAAACACAAAAAAGAGGTGTGTAACCGTTAGTGATGGATTGAATCATTGCTAAGACATCTTATACTTCCCACAAATGATTAGGTCACTCGATCTTTTATCGAATGATTGCGTGTCGATTGTGTGTCAGAGACAGAAAGGAAAGAATAAATGAGCACTTAATACAAGAAAGAACTCGTAAAGGAATTTGGATAAAAAAAGAAAAATGGTTTAGCAGGAAAAAGGTTTTATAAATTAATCTTTGCCACGATACTTCTTACACTAGAACTTGTTGATAAAGCCTGGCTAGTGAAATAATAAATGAACCATTGTCATCTGAACATTGTAAAAAAAAATATTCCTGATCGATTCATCATACCTGCCCATTAATGTCCCACTGCAGGGACGGGCCTCCTCCTGTGACGGAGATATACTTGGCCTACTAATACCACGCTAGCCAAACGGATTGGTTTAGGGTTTAATTTCAAGTTTTCCATCTTTATATTTCGTTAAGATAATATTCACGAATAGTTCCTTAGTCGGTTTTTACGACACCCATAGGATGAGATGGGGTGGTGACATACTGTATTCTTACTCCGACATCAACCGGAGAATCGATTACTAGTGAAATATGTTATTATTGGTAACGTACAGAAGACTTAACAGCTAGTGTTCCAGATTAAAGATCCGGTTTT
The DNA here is from genome assembly GCA_905475405.1 of Schrankia costaestrigalis. NCBI lineage: Eukaryota > Metazoa > Arthropoda > Insecta > Lepidoptera > Erebidae > Schrankia > Schrankia costaestrigalis. The sequence goes on along the minus strand of FR997840.1, from coordinate 12,237,487 downwards.
ATTACTGGTAACGTAGAGAGTTCTTCTACAATAAGTTAGTCAAGACAAACGTAAATCTTCCCATTAGGCGAAATAAATACCTATAGCGCTTATTCTTACAGACGGTATTTCTTTAACCAATGTTAGAGAACAAAAATTGTACCATTGTAATCTAAAGTTTCACCATATATAGCTTTACCTATCTACACACCTCAACAAAGTCTAGGGATATTTTGTATAAAGTTGTGAAACTCAAAAAATTTGGTTTGTAAGTAATTTTGTTTTTTTTTTAAATTCTTTTGATGAAAACTTACTTTGTTAACCTTTTTCAACCATTCTAAATTTGAATTTGAAAAATAAAATTAGAAATAAAAGATTTACGCAGCTTAAACGTAGTCAAGTTCGAAAATGTCATTTACCAATAGTAAGTTTTGACTGCTTTTTTGTGTAAAATTTAAGTTTTATAACAATTTAAACGTTTATTTCGAATGAATGATATTGTGTGCATCAAGCAGCGACGCCATTTCATCAGAGAGAAAATGTTATGGGCAGTAGGCATGCTCCCAGCTGCGGGTATTAAGCGGAGTATTGCTGAAGAGATTAGAACAATACAAAATATGAAATCAGGGTTATGGTCACGTTATCGTGCTACTGGTGAAGTGGCTGAAAGATACCACAGCAGAAAGGCTATCACCACTTAACGACATGATCGATTTTTGCAAGTTCCCGGGAAAAGACAGCCAAATGTTACTACCATGCAGCTGGTTTAGAGGCTCCAGCTCTTGGTGGAGCCTCTTGCGGGTGACCAAACTGTCAAAAGAAGTCGGCACGAAGCCCACCTTTATGCTCGCATACCGCTTTATACTCCAGCACTACGCCAAGCCAATCGCGCACGACGACTAGACTGGGCTCGTGAACATTTGCTCTGCAAAGATAACCTGTGATCTGTAGTAGTGTTTACACATGAGTCCCGGTTCGGTTTCCATTTGGATTCACGTAGAGAACGTGCTGGGCGAGTTCCTGGTTGTGATAGCCGTCTACAACATCCTCAGGAAATCTAGTCATACCACGATAGAACAAATTATGGTTTGGACGGAAATTTGTATCGGTCGAAGAACAGAGCGCGTTTTGATCAGAAACACCATGACGGCTGAAAAATAATTTAACGAGGTGCTAGTACTAATAATCTACCCCCGTAGACTACAATTGGGCCATACGTTCAAGTTCATGGACAATAACACCCGTTCGCATAAAGCGAGAGTCATGACGAGCTGGTTACATGAGCACGACGTATCGATTTTATGCTGAACCACTCAATCCCCTATCCTCAAAACCATAAAATACGCGTAGGACATGTTCAAAAGAAGGGTTTTGGTGATTTTTCCTGCATAAAATTGCGATGGAAGGGCAACTTTTTTTGCATCCTAGTCGGACCTGGAACAATATACCGCACCAAGACCTGGATAACATAATAAAAGCATGAAAAACCATTGGAGGTCCGTTAATTACGGTTTTTTTAATGTGCTGACTACTGATTACTCACATAACAGTTAAAAACAGATTAATTTTTGCTTATTTTGACTTTTGCTTAAGAAACACATTCAGTGAAAGTTTTACTAATTTTCCAAGTTTTTTATTTATTTGAATAAAAAAATATTTATGCAAAAATAATTATTTAATTTACATCTGGATTGTAGCCTGATAAATTGTCATTATAAAATATAAACATGTTGTATGCTATCTTCAATAATTTTGAAGTTAATTGAGTAAATACCAAATATCCCTAGACTTTGTTGAGGTGTGTATTCTTAAGCTACTAAAGACAGCTAAGAAAATGAAATATGAAATTGTAATTCATAATAATTATGATTAATGCATACCTATTAATGCGCATACGACAAAACATACACTCGTACTTTGCAATTCAGTGAAATTTCTCCCTTCTCACAGTTAAGAGAACATAGGTTTAAAGCACAACAGTAATAAATTATATTGCAAAGTCACTGGCACCCTTTCGATTTTACCGTACCATTATAACGATAACAAAATTGAAACTAAATATTTGCGGCCGGAATTGAATATGGGAACGATGACCATTTGTCATTGTCGATGAAAATTCATTCCGTATTAAATGGATCGACACATTTTAATCTCCGTTCGTATGTAAATTCGAGGCTTAACTGAATAATATTAAGTTGTTTTAAATATTTTCAACAGATATGGGATTTTTTAGGATTTGCTATAATCTCTTTGGATTGTAGCATTCAGTTTATTTGTTGGCGTTGAGTTTGCGACTAGAGCGGTTGCCGCGCTTGAGTTTTACGTTTTCTATTCCATAAGTCGTGTTCTGGCAACACACAATAAATTGTCAAATCACTTTATAAGACACACCGATAATGAAGAGAAGACGATCTTTTTTTGAGTTTCTCAAACGCTACTCAGCCTGGTTGGATTCGACGTTCTAAAATGTTAAGTAGTTAGCAATGGGAAAACCCAAACAAAATGCATCCATACGTAGTACGTTAGGTAATTACATAATAATGCAATTTCAGCGCTAGGTTCGTTGACAATTGACATAACACACGTACAATTCGGATGGAAGTGCGATGATTTCATGCAAAGATTACCACGTTAAATGCGTCGCTTGCAAAGGTCTATTATTTACAGCAGCGTCATTGAATTACATTCAAATTAGTCAGCCATATTGTAATAATATCTTTATAGCTAGATATTATATCATAGTATATGTATTATCGTATGTTCATTATATCTGACAATACGCTACTCAGTGCAACGACGGGCTTCCTTTAGACATGTTCTGGAGTAAGGTATAAGTATCCCTATTGTTAGCGTTTTCTATAGTAATGTTGAAACTTGAGATATTATGTGTTCTCAGTATCTGCCTACTTATGTATTTCCAGGAAATTTACTGTATTCATCATGTTCATTTTCAGTACGTTACCTTATTACTTACAAAGTTCTTTGTGCTTCCGTGACTTATGTACACCTAAATAATTTAATATTCAAATATTATAGATTTGCAAACAAATTCTTTGTAATGACATAATGCCAGTCTCAACAATCATTTTGATATTAATAAATTGCTTTAACAAAAAGAAAAAAAATGTACGTCAAAACATAGAGAACACATTACAAAACAATAAAATTAGTTAAATATTTTAAAGAATTGTATAACTAATATGATTAAGTAATTAGTTATTTTATTTACTGTACAATTTGAACCATACAACTATTTACTACAGAAAATATGTTTGTAGTTTCACTAATAATAGGTAGGTATTAACCGCAGAGGTTTGTTTATAGACCAAATGTTTGGGGATAGGTACCTAACATTGGCCACCTCCACAGCAAAGCCCAGTCAGTGCAGGGCACACAAGGGACCAATGTTGGAGAAATACGATGTTATATGAGGGGAGTAGCTCGTTACCCGTCGGTAAAGTTTGCCCTCTAATTATACTGCAAAAGTGATATTTATTTGGATTTAGTTCTTGGTAGACAAGTTTGGTTAAGTTTGTACGTTCGACGACTTTGTAATTGGATAAGAAGTAGCATCGAAAATAGTTGTAAACGTTGTTGTTGTTAGTTGGGATTTAAGTATCGTGTATACCTACTTACATATTCTCCGTGTGGTGACGGAGTAAGAATACCGTATGTCACCACCCCATCGCATCCCATGGGTGTCGTAAAAACCGACTAAGGGACTATCCGTGAATATTATCTTTACGAAATTAAAAGAAGGAAAACTTGAAATTAAACCCTATACCAATCCGTCTGGCCAGCGTGGTATTAGTAGGCCAAGTATCCCCTCCGTCATGGAAGGAGGCTCGTCCCTGCAGTCGGACATTAATGGGCTCTATGATGATACTTACATATGAACATTTTCTCTTACATCTTTTTCTACTATAATTACCGGAAGATTATTTTAAAAAGACAACTTAGGATTGTCGCACGTACCTACTTTTACTGACAAGATATTAACGGACAAAAGTACTTTCAAGTTCAATAAAGTAATTAATGGACCTCGCAAATAATAACCGCATATAGTTAGGGCTTTGATGTGAGTTTTCTGTCTTTCTTTACTTTCTTTGTTGACTTGTACTGGCCCACTAAATCAAACTATCTTTACAAGAATGTCATGACAACTTGAAAAAAAAAGAAGCAATCATTAAAACTAAGTGTGAATTGAGAGCAAAGTGCCTTAGCGGGTAGTGGTTGGCAAATGAACATTACAGGCGGCCATTGTCTCGGCAGAACACTAATGAACAACGAACGTAGCTGGCACTTTTCACCGCTTTCCTGCTATGTAGGCACTGTCTTAGCTATGAACTAGTTGCCTATAGGTAGGAGGGGATAATTTTTTAATTAAAAACACGAGCCAAAAACTAGAGCATTGATAACGTTTAGATTTCGTTTAATAGAAACGTTACACAGCGCATTGGGGCATTTCATATAATATCTTGAGATAAAAACAAAATTACTTATTTTGTAGAATTTTGAATATGACTTTAGCTTGGAACTTGTGCCAATTTAAACATTATTTTGCTTTAAATTATCACGAAATTAGTGAGTTTTGAGGTAACTAAAATAACAATAGAGTTGAGAGCATGTTAATTATATTTACAGACAGTTAAGTACCATACTAATAATACAATTATTATATTTACAAATTACACATTCATAAAACAGTCTTTTTATAAAAATCTTGTTATATACCTAATTTATAGATCACATAATTATTTTAAACTCTTGTTCATAATATCTACACTTTGTATACAGCAAAGTACCTTAAAACTGACTGTCTCAATTTCCTTTTATAATAATTTTTCACTTCGTAAAGTAAGTATACGGCGCAGTTAATTGCTGTCTCCATTAGCCAAGAGGGTGCTTCAAAAACGTATTTTAAACATTTTAATGTACACCTAACTTTAGGTAATTTTTCTTGAGTCTTTACGCAAGATTATAAAGGATATAATTTAAATTATAAACATAATTTATTTAATGATAAATATATTACATTTTAGATTTTCCCAAAAATACATTTTTGGATGTAATAATCATCGCAGTGTACTGAGTACTGCTAAGGCTCTCCCGCTCTCAATATATAAGAATATAAATCTTTTCTAAATATGAATAGGTGCGCAGAGACATAACATGCAACCAAAGTAGGTATGTGTAACTATCTCTCAATGCATGTCCCTTCTCCACGGCATGCGTCCTCAGGAGATAATAGACTCGTCGACTAACCGGCAACGAATGACCGGCTCGGTGTGTCACGGTCTATTCATTTAACAATCATATTTTTTACATTACTAAATAAACTACCGTAAGCTTGCCGATATTCGCTAGACATAATCACATAAATTATAGGACTGATAAACGCTGACGAATAATCAAGAAGATGTGCTAAAATGTTTACAACGGGATCCGATTTGTACTCCCCATACAAAACTCTTGTCATCATTATCGGTAGATGACAAATAGTAAAAGAAACAGTTATGGCAAGAATCATTGTTGCAAGTTTTTTATCTTTTCTTGTCGGAGTCAGCATTGTATCTCCTTTTTTAGTAAGTCTAAACGATGATTTGAATAATTTCAGAATAGTACTTTGTCTCCCGTTTGGTGTTGATGTAATTCTATCTGATTTGATAGGTTCATCATCTGTGCTGTTATCGTTTGCTGAAGGCTCGTGGCAAACTTGTCCTTTCTCTGCAACTGATGTGTCAGAACCGCTAGTACTCATAGTAGCTTTGACAGATCTATCGTTATACACATTTCGATTCTTTGCTGCCTTTCTAACTTCCCACCAAATTCGCCCGTAACATACAATGATGATTAAATATGGTCCAAGGAAGGCTATAGATAGAAATAAGTTTTTAGGACATATGTTATTTTTGTCTGGTACCATAGTGCAGGAACCTCCTCTTGGTTCTAAATCGAAACGGCCCCAAGCTCCGAAAAACGATGGTAAAAACAATGCGAACGATATCAGCCATGTGTTGATGAGCGATATTATTAATATTTTCTTCTTGTATAATCTGTAAGAATAAAATGTGAAATCTTTATCCGTTATCATTACAATAAACAATAATATGTCACCTAATTATATAAATGGTTAGCGAAATTATAAATATACTTCTCACATTCACACAACGCCATCTAGTCCCAAACTAAGCAGAGCTTGTACTATGGATACTAGACAACGGATAAACATACTTAAATACTTTTTTTTGTAAATACATACATATTATACATAGATAGAATTGGAGTCGCTGAATATTAATTAGCTCTTTATGTCACGCACAAAATTAAATGGCCTTTACCAGTGTCAGTAATGGAGGATATCAATACCACGCTGGCCAGGACGTTAAGAGTTTTCAGTCTCTACAATACACTACTCTATAATACTCGTAGTATACGATGTTATTGGATAATTACTTACTAATTATTATAACTGCTAATAAGACCTTCAATAAATACTAAATTATGTTTCCTCAAAATGTATCTGTAGGTAAGTACTAATTGGTTAAACTGTTCCTAAATAATTGCACAATTACATCTGTATTTAATTAATCGAATACACAGTCCGCAAGCACATTTTATATTTGTTCTAATTTACCATTGGTATTTGTATCTACATTGTTAGTTAAACGTTATAATTAGTACTCTATAATTAAGAAATAAAAATATCTTATGTTAGGATAGGCCTTGCTACACTAGCACAGAAAATATTATACATAGAAATCTAATTACCTGGGATAAACCCTTGGATGACAGATAATGATATATCTGTTAATGGTAATGGCCACTACAGTCAAATGTGCTGTACCATTTAATGCATATTTCAGTAATGCGTAAACTCCACACATTGTTTTTCCAAGAGGCCAATGCTTCATCGAGAAAGGTACAGCAGTTAATGGTAGCACTATACAGCAGAATATCAAGTTGCAAACATGTAGGTTTATAACGAAAACTGCTGTTGCGTTTCGGAACTGAAAGAAATTTTTATATAGTTAAGTTAGGAGCAGCAAATAACGCATATTTGACGCAGCCCAAAAAAAATGAAAGACAGGAAAATTAAGAAGTTGGCGAGATGTGCTAGATGCTTTCGAAAATAATGAGAAATCTAAGGCAACAGATCGCAAAAAAAAATAACATTCGAAGAGAAGACCATGCATGCTCATAATAATAAGAACAATACAAATATTAATCAATTACCTTTTTACAAGTAGCAAGTGCAATTATCGTAATTAAATTTCCCGGAATGCCTATCAGTATGAAGATTACACAGAGCGCTAATGCGAATTGAAGTAGGGTCTCGGAATATCCTTTGAATAGTTCAACAGCTGCCATTTCTTCATCCGATCCATACTCCAAAATACTGATGACGTTCATATCATTAGCCATTGTGATAATTACTTGCGCTTCACTAAGAGTTAGATACTATGCTTCTCCTTACATTGATCACTCATTTGGATGATGTTTTACCACATAATCTGTTTTCTTGAATATAACCGGCATTGTACCACTTACTATTAACTAGGTACTACCGTAAAGCACTTATTATAAACTCGCTTAAGTTTAGCTGCGTCTGCATCAGATACTTTATCCATTAAATTATTATTTATTGAACACTATTTTCACGCGAGCTCCTTGTAAGTTATTTTACGTATTATAAATGTATTTGTTAAATAAAGCTATGTTCAGTGTTTATTCGAGTATGTTTTTCCCTGTTGCGTCAAATGCGGTTAGACGTCCGATTGCAGTCAATTGAAGGGATTTGCTAATTGTTGTTCATCTAAATCTTTTGTAGCGTATTACTTACGTATTCATATCAGTAAGTGATGCACATAAGTAATTTAACAATACGTTATTATGTAACTAAATATCCTTCATTGGATTTCTTTTGCGATTGTGTTAATGGATCATACAATGCCATCGCACCATTTTATAGATGGGTAAAGAACTACTAAGTGAGCTCATAAAAAGAGACAGAAGAAAATATCTACACTATTCTCTCAGGCCACTATTGCTCTTACACAAAGCAGGAAATTTAAATAACGTTGATGATAAATCTAAGAACCTGAATTCCTAATTGATCTTTTTAAGTCACAAGACAAATTCTATAATAACCAATAAAAAGCACAATGAAAAAAATTTAAAAGATAACAATTCCGTAGAGCCATCTAACACAATAGCACAAAACAAGGGCCTAGAATACGATCGTAATGGGTTTGTGGTAGGTATTGATAGATTTATCTGTGAAGCAAAAAGAAAACAGATTGCGAAGCTCGGAAGTCCATTCGGATGTATTCGACTGACGTACGGATTACTGCGGTGTTGTAACTAGGTTAAATTCGCGTTTAGGTCTTAGCATTGTATCTCTCATTATACACAAAAGAAATTGCATTGTTGGAGGATTACTAACAATGATTAATTTTACTTTATTACTTTTAAATAACCCATAAATCAGAAACAGAAAAAGCAGCATGCTGTAGGGTTTAACACACTGGCTGTGCTGTCAACCTGTGGCGAACTGTCAAGTAAACTTTGTTAATAGATTTTGTCTTTTCATTTATAAACCTCTGATTAATATCAGTAATAAATATTTAAAAGTTATTAAATGTCCGTTACAATATAATTCGGCCTATATTCATTGATATATTCATTGATAAGTGTCCGATCTGTTCATATTTCAACTTCAAATTTTAATTAACTGCAATTTCATTTCGTGCCTCGATATATTGTCGTGTAATACTTTACTTTAACAAGGAGACTATATGGTCATGTTCCCGAAACATTAATCGCAGTCATTTGCGAAGTAATTTTATAAAATTGTATATTACAATAGTAAATGTTCTCTGAAAATAAAGTTTTTATTATTATTATTATTATAGTTACCGGCATGGTGATGATATGACCAATGTTAAGAGGTTATCGACTAAGAACATTTTTCTTACCAGTGATGTATTTGGTGTATTTTAATGGATCTAATCTTACCAAATTTTTTGTAACTATTTCCTGTTAGGCAAGTTTTATTTTGATATTAGAAGACCCTCGTGAAGTGGGACATAAATGGGTTATTACGAGGACAATACTGGACAATATAAACTGACTAAAATGCAAGTAACGATAAACTACTAAAACGTTGATTAATGTAACTAGCTTGCCAAAATATCTAAAGCAGACACCTAAACGAGAATTTCCTGACAAAACACAAGCTATACTTAGGTATGAGTAGAACGTGCGGCTCAGGATTATGTAAACTGCAAGCTAGCATAGCATTGAGCCAGTTAGTAGCTCTTTAGTAAAGTACCTATGTGTTTGATCAAGGTATCAAGGAGTAAGTAAACTCCCCTCAAAGTTACTCTGTTATAACCAAAATTTGGTTTGAATTTTATATTAATTCTGTGTTTACTGAAGACTAGCGGCGGAAATTTGAGCTGTCGAAAAGGTGTGCACTTGAATAATCGTATTCGGGAATTAGTTGGTGTATATGCAGCGCACACGTGTGGTAGGGCCGGCTAAATGATGACGGAGTGCAGTTATATGATGACCACCATTCGTAGTCTTTATTCCTTGACTGAATTGGCCCTTTCCACCAGGTATGATGAATAATATATTGCCGTGTCGTATAAACATTAATATCAACTAATACATACTTTTCAATAGAGGTGGCCCGTCCCTGAAGAAGGAGTGATAAGATAAGAGGTGTTGTTTTATATATATTTTTTAAACTTGTTCTCAAATGCATTTAATAAACATATATCAATAATTATATCTCATCATATCAATGTCTAATCTTATAGAAGAACCTGATTAATAAATAATAAATTTGAAAGGGAATACATTATAGGGAGACAACTAATACGTCTCAACGAAATCCCGTTCCGGAATTGAGAGTAAACCCCACGGATTTCCTTATCGCGTATTGGCGAAAATTTATAGAGTGTGAAAATTCTCTGTCTCAACGGATCGGTGCAAAATGACAAACGTGACCTGAATGCGGGACTAAAGCCCGTTCAGATTTCACAAGGGATGATGAGCGGCATTTTAAATATCTGCGACCGAATCATAAATTCTCTTTATGGCGTGTTCATTAGGTATGCGTGATGAATAATCTTCTGAAAAACCATAGCTGTTGGCACATTTCGTTTTTGGAAGGTTTAGGATTATTCATGTAAAAATATGCCAGGTGGGATATACACGCATAAAATTTTTATGGTGTTCCTATGTTATGTTTTTAAAAAGGTTGTCAAGCACAGTTAATTTCGCTAATCTGGGTCTACCTTAACGCTGTTGTTTCAAGGGAGACGATATATCAATATCAATTTATACAACTTGATAACATTTTTTTATTACGTTGTATAATTATAGATATTTTATTTCTAAGAGTATATTTACACAACAAGGGACAAGATGATGAAGTCTTAAAGACCTCCAAAATGGCAGGATTCTTGTGTTTTCTTTCCTTTGTTTACTGTCTAAAGCACCAGGAATTAATTAACGCAGCAAGTCCATGTTAGATTTTTTCTGAATTATTGTATTATCGTCCAAACGAACAAGTTAGTGTAAGTAGGTATTTCTAATAGGTTTATCATCTGTAGTAGGTTGTGAGGGTAACTCCTTTCGTCAAACTACAGGAACGTATAATGTACGGTGTATTCTTGATACGTTACTACATGCATATCTCCGACTTTTAAGCATCCCATATCAATTAAATGAGCCAGTACTAATACAAATGTTGCAAAGTCACATAACATGCCTAAAATGACCCAAAACTGACAGCGAAACTTTAATTTATGTCCCATTTTCTTCTTACCCCAAAATATTTCAAGAGAACCAAGAAATCTGGTTGAAAACAAAGTAGCTCTTAGCGAAAATACTTCGTTGTCCATTACTTGTGGCCATTACGTGTGGTTATATAAGGGTCTAAGGGAACACAGCTAACACGTCCCGTGGGAACATTATTTATGCTCGCGGAACAGTCCTACTCTGTCCCAAGATGTTCAGAGTAAAATATGTGTAACGCCGCCCTAGCGTCGTTGAGTAATGAGTGACCCATATATGTGTTTTTTGACAGAATGTATTTGACGTTTGTTTTCGTGTAAGTATGGTGATATTTCTTAAAATGAACCTTAGTCTTTAAGTGTTATCAAATAGTTATCAGGACTACATATTCTTTATAGTAACCATATAAGTCATTTTTATTAAGTACCTACCTGTTGGTTGTTTTAATAAACAATATTCAATTAGAGTGATGAATGTCCTCAAAATTGCTTGATAATAACACTGCTTTGTTTTGAACATTTCCATTTAAATATCTTTAGACGGTAAAGTGGAGGTTATGAAGTGGATAGCAGAGCAGGAAACATTTTCAGACATGGCATACAACAAACGACGAAAGCTTTTGTTACTCTGAAAAACGTGCATTACTTACTCGCATTCAAAATGTAGCGGCGGAAGTTTTGAGTTGGCTGAATGAAAGAGCGATACTTAAATTCATAAAACAAAAATAATAAGTAGAAAAAGGCCATGCCAGGATAAGCTAAGTGAATCTGTCCCCGTTGAGTTTGGGCTTGTAATTTTTATGGTTGGTGTTGCATTACATCAGTAAGTAATTGGTGAGCGAAATTCGAGCTCCCAAAACTTCATACTTTTGGTGTAAAAAAAATTTTTGTTTCTCTGATATCTTTTTTTCTAGTTCACCAATTTCAATATAGCACACCAACCATCAAAATTACAAGCCCAAACTCGACTGGGGCAGATTCACTTAGTTTATCCTGGCATGGCCTTTAACTGTTTATTAATTTCAGTTTATTTTTCTACAAAGAAGGACTTTCAAATACAGCAAGAATAGTTCTTATTAAATTGTCTCAAATATAAAGCATCATCATCATATCAGCCAATTAACATCAATTATCCAAAGCTTAATAGTCATAATTATTTATCTAAATACAAAGGTATGTATACTCATTCATGTTACCTTGAACATTTATCAGAAATTATGAGCTCACTTCGGTATTCGTCATACATAAGTTATTAATAAACAAATTATTGGTATGCAATCTATTCGTAGATTTTAATAAATACAGTTATTATTTTTCGTTCTTCTAAAGGAAGTTGCTTTTTAAATTAGTTTGTTGGTTTTTTAACGTAACTCTATTATAAGAGAAACAAATATACTGAAGATATATTAAATAATGTTCTTCTAATAAAAAAGTAATGAAGATAGAACACAATAATGTGGGTCCTAAATAAACGCGAATTTTGTAAAAATTACATTTTGACCTTAGTGTATAATCTATGTTATAACCTTTAAGGTCATAAATAAACTGTACACACAGTCACTAAGTCATATGTAAAATCAATTTGTCAAACTAGCTTTAGATTAACCTTATAAACGTAAGTTCTTATTCTGCAATCACAAAGCGTTGTTTCAAAATTAATATTTACCAGGATAACACTAATTTAGCATAATCTACAAAGCCATTTGCTCTCAAGCAAGCAGATCAAAGCAAAACGACGGTAGCACTGGCTAGTGTATAATTAGCGAATCAAATCGCTCGCTCGGCTTCAGTCGGACGTGCGCTTAAACTTCACAACTGCTGGGAACTAGACCGTTCTACTACTGAGTGTCGCTATCCGTTTAATTTAATGTTTAAGTTTGTGAATAAATATTGATTTATGTTTGTGGAAAAATGCACTTAGTAAGAGTAAGATAAAGTGTAATATGCCTTAGTGGCGTGGGTTTGGATCCCACTAAGAACAATACTTATTTGTTCAATATGTTAATTATACATAGTTAGTATGTTCTTGGTGTAAGACAAAAATGTAAGAACATACTTAAATACTTATGTGTCCCTGTGTGCGACACAAGCCTTAATCTTTACCAGGCATAACCTTTTTTGTTAATGTAATGAAAAAAACTATTGATAGCCTTATTAGATGAGTATCTTCACTTTCTAAGAGTCATGTTTTGCTTGTCTATATATTTTTTAGGTATAGTGCAGACTTGTGAAAGCTTTATATTTATTTCTTTCTGTTTTAAGGTTTTTCTCATAGATGCCCCGTGCTCATAAGCTCATCGGTCCACAGAGTAAAGTGCCCGCGCATCACTCAATCCATCTCTATCAAATCGCGTATCGCTTACACTGCCACTTACACCCATCCTCTACGTATTTATACATTATGCGGGCAATTGGTGTTACTCGGTTTGTTTACAGTGAACTTAATTGAATGAAACAGTTGAAACGTACACTTGTATTAACTTAGTTAATGTGTGCGTAATGTAACGTTAAGCGTACCTTCACTGTTGGTTAAGTTCATTGATAGTTTCTTGATTATGTTACTGAGAATCAATGGGTGTAATGTAACTGAAACTGGTTAAGTAGCACTAGCCGAGTCTTTTAGCCGCATAGTCGTTTCGATATAATTTATGTTATTTTAGTGATGATTATAAGTAATTAGTTTTTCTTTTCATTTAATTTGGGTGGGTTATTATCATCGTCATATTTAGTTAATATGGTTGGTATACTTATACTCGTATATACCAGTTCATAAATGACTTAATGGTTGTGACGGATTTGATTCTATCTTAAGTTATTTTACGACTGTTTTACGCATTTTTAATCGTTAAAAATAGGTCACCCATTGCCCCACTTCACCCACGCGTATTTCCCTTTCCGTGTTCAGTTGGCGACTAAAACCAGCACGGTTTTGTATTACTAACCAACTCGACAAACCCGTGCTGAATTGGCGCCAACTGAACACGATTTTGCGATGCGATCAAGCAACGTTACCAAACGTTTTACAAAATCGTGTGCGAACATTTCCGAACATTCCCGAACAATCCGAAGAAAATGTTCGGAAATGTTCGCAATAAATCGCGGCACGCGAAGTAGGTACTTAGGCTAGCCGGCATTTGGCGCGCATCGCGTATGAACCCGTTTGTCAACGCTTACGTGTTTGATATTGTTTTCATTGGTAGTGCACTAGTGCATAATGGAAGAGTTTAAAAGGATTTTTAGCGAAATTACCAAAGATTTTGAAATACTTAGCTATGATGGGAAGTCTAGTGATAGTTATACGTATTAGTAGGCCAAGTATCCCTCCTTCACGGGAGGAGGCCCGTCCCTGCAGTGGGACATTAATGGGCTGTTATGATGATGACAGGTATTTAAAATTAAAATAAAAATCTTACTCCAACCAAAATGTTGATACTAAGAAAATTAATCTATACTAACATCGCGTTAGACAGATATTTTACGTTATTCGCGTATTATTTTAAAACTGAGATATCTTTCAAACTAATAATCGGATCTCATCGCTGTAAAGGTCAATTATGTTTAAAATTAAATAAATATAATGATTAACGTATTTATTTTGATAAGGGTCGATACCATGTACACAAAATACCTTTCCAAACAATGCATTTCTTTAAATAAAATTTGATTATTATAAAAAAGGTCTTAGTGAGTTAACCTTAGAAGATAGATATATGCTATCGTTGACTTAATTGTAAAACTCTTTTAAAGGTACAATTCTCTAATACATCATTTTAGTATATCTCCAGACGTTTAAGCAGCAGAAGCAAAATAAACGTTTTTAAGTGTCCCTTTTATAAACATATTTCATTACTGCTCTACTCCTATTAGGCATAGCGTGATACTATATAGCCTATGACACTCCCCGATAAATGGACTATCAAACACAGAAAGAATTTTTAAAATCGGTTCAGTAGATCCAGAGATCACCCCCTACAACGTCACAAACACACTATCACACAAACACAAACTTTACCTCTTTATAATATTAGTATAGATAAGAAGTTATAAATACTTATATAAATATACAAATTAGGATAGAGTACATATTTATAAATAAACAAAAAAAAATCATTCCTTACCCTTTACCCTTACCCTTGCTGTATTCAGTTCAACTACACACTAATTTGTAAAACATCACCTAGCGCCACTCGTTACAAAGACAGTTGATGCGAATTGAACACGGAGTAGTTGAATTCCATACTTAATAAAAAACCGTGTTTGATTCAGCCGTACGCTGTTTTGTAAAACGTTTATAATGTTGCTTGATCGCAAAAGCGTGCTCAGTTGACGCCAATTCAGCACGGGTTTGTCGAGTTGGTTAGTAATACAAAACCGTGCTGGTTTTAGTCGCCAACTGAACACGGAAAGGGAAATACGCTTCACCCACCACCATTGTAAGTTGACGCTAAATAATTGATCGATACCACAGAAAGACACATGAAGCTTAGTGTACCTTATTAAGACAAGCCTTTTCCGGCGGTGAAAAGAAAATTGGCCTATTAATATCGTGCTGGCTAGACAAATATAAATTGAAAACTCAAACTACGCAAAATACCTCAGTTAGTTAAATAATATTTTTTAACTATTTTCCCTAATATCGTGACTACCTAAGAGTGTTACATGTCATAATACCATTATCGGGGGAAAATACGAAGTATAACAAAACATTTCTTGTGTTATAATATTACCTCTTTTCCTGTTTACACAAATTTCATTAAAGAATGGTATTGCCATTAACGAAATAGTTTAAAAAAAGAAAACTTATAGCATGCAATAAACACGCTTGCAACACTGATATTTATTAGACCTCTTTTGATGTAAATGAGTGTACTTTTTTCTTTTTACGTGACATTATAAAAATGTAAACGAAATTTCTTCGTCGAGTATTTGTAAAATTTTAAATGTGGAACGACCCGCTGTGGAGTGGTGTACCACAGAACGGAACCAAGGTTTACTTGGCAAACACTTGGCAAATAAAAATATGTTAAGCTGTTCTACAATAGAATACCATTCCTGTTACCTTAGTTCACATGTAATGTAAAATGTATTTTTAGCATTTTTGAATGTTTATGTCACTGTTATGATACTTTTGGTATGTCGTTTCCTTATTATTAAGTTTTGTTACATAGGAATAACTTTACGGAGCAATGTAGTTTCTGTTGTTTTGACTAAGTATTGTATTTATTGTATTTATTTATTAATGGCCTTATTAATTCTTGTTAAGTTTTGACTAAGTAATTCTTGTCTTTTGTCATGTCAGTCCGTATTGTCACAACTACTTTTTTTCTATTAATATAAGAAGTTTACTGTTAAAATTTAAGTAATTTAGATAGAAGGTATTTTGGAAATCTTATTAAGATTTTCACACAAAAAGAAAAAATAGATTTTTTTTGGGGTTTCCCGTACTGAAAACTGAAAATTTTGTTTTTATGAGGGATCAGATTTTTTTTTTCTAAACCGTATAGTTTGCGTGTACTTTAAATTTTCATTCGACATGATGTAGCCTCGGCCTCTTTGAAGTAAACATAATACTCTTTAAATTATGGCAAAGTAAGTATCTACGCATGCGCAATAAAATGACATTTACCGTTATAAATATTTACAATGTCAATATTTTATGATAAAGATTAATCTTAGATTTATTCAAATTAAATTAGTAATAATATTTAATTTAAAAACTAAAATGAGTACGAAGCGTTGGTGCTGTAAAATAAAAATAGATTACTGCTGTGGTCATGGTCCCTCTAAAGGTATTACTACTGTAGGAATAGCTACTGTTGTAAGTATTTTTATTATTTACTTAAATAGTTCATTCATACGATCCTCTTCGACGGAGAAATGTGAAGAGGAAGACCAGAACAGACAATTGTAAATAGCATTCATACTAACCTTGCTCTTATAGCAGTGTACTGAATAAATAAATAAATATTCCTCACACATTAACAAGTCCCAAACTAACCAGAGCTTGTACTATGGGTACTAGACAGCGGATAAACGTACTTAAATACTTTTTTTTGTAAATACATACACATAATACATAGAAAACATTCAGACCAATGCAAACAATCATGTTCATGCACACAAAAATTTGCATTGAGCGGGAATCGAACCCGAGATCTCTGCGTAGCAGTCATTTTATGTAACCACTACGCCACAAAGGTCGTCGAACTGAAACTTCGAAAACCTATGCATTTCGTACCCTCTGTACTACGAATGTTAAGGCGGGTCCATATTATAATAATATGGATCTTTTGCCTGATCCGATCACTGTATTGCCAGCATGTATCATAACACATGATACGCGATCATGGCGGTACGTATACGGGTGATCATCATCATCCTCATAGCAGCCCATCAATGTCCCACTGCAGGGACGGGCCTCCTCCCGTGACGGAGCGATATTTGGCCTACTAATACCACGCTGACCTTTTTATTTCGTTAAAATGATAGTCCCTTAGTCGGTTTTTACGACACCCATGGGATGAGATGGGGTGGTGACATATTTGTAGTCTTACTCCGTCACCACACGGAGATGATACGGGTGATCGGACGGACCCGCCTTCACAAACCAATTTTGCTTGTTCTACACTCCATGTAAGTTCTATTATTGTTTAAATGTTTCCAGGTACTATCTGTGGGAGTAATGGCAGCATCCTGCGTACATTTATTTCGAGCAGCCGAGAAAACTGAGTACAACAAGAGACCTCTCTCGGCAATCCGTTTCATCTCAGCAATGACCTGTATTGCCATATCATTATTTCAGATAATTTTATCCGTCTTGTTAATAAAAGTTAGTATCTACATAATCATCATCATAACAGCCCATTAATATCCCACTGCAGGGACGGGCCTCTCCCGGGACGGAGGTATACTTGGCCTACTAATACCACGCTGGCCAGACGGATTGGTATAGGGTTTAATTTCAAGTTTTGCTTCTTTTCTTTTCGTAAAGATAATATTCACAGATAGAGTCCCTTAGTCGGTTTTTACGACACCCATGGGATGAGATGGGGTGGTGACATATTATATTCTTACTCCGTCATCACACGGAGAAGTAGTAGTATCTACATACGTACCATAAACTCACACCTTATTTCCATAGGGGTTGGCTTATTGTATTTCCCATGGGTAAAGTTATTATCTATTTACAAATTTTCTTATTAAGTATTAAATTAGTACAGAAATGTCAGCAAAGCCTGCTTTGGAGGCGCAGCATTGGAATTAGCGGCTTGCGTGTGTAGCGAGTTCGAATCCCAGGCAAGATTATTTTATTGGTGTGTCGGCTTGCTATCTGGTTTAGTATCCTCATTAACAGTTAACTAAAAGCTTTTTGGTTGACTTTTCCGCATGCCCTTAACATAACTAGAGATTGAGTGAAGACAATGTACTCCTCCGCTGCTTCGCTCCTATTAGTCATAGTGTGATATTATATAGCCTATGACACTCCCTGTTAAATGGACTATTTAACACGGAAATAATTTTTCAAATCGGTTCATTAGATCTAGAGATTACCCCATACAACGTCACTAACTTTACCTCATTATAATATTAGTATAGATATGGACCTTCTAGCCTTATTAAATTCGACATGTGGTTGTCTTATAGTCAAGATACTCTTTAACAAACAGGTAGGCTTATGGTTTCAATTGTAACGTTACAAGTTTACAGCATCCTAGATGGCAGTGTCCGGATATCATTTATTTGGCAAAGCAGTGACAAATTGACGACCTCTTTGGCGTAGTGGTTATATTACACGGCTGCTACTCAGAGGTCTCGGGTTCGATTCCCGCTCAATGAAAATTTTTGTGTGCATGAACATGATTGTTTGCATTGGTCTGGGTATTTTCTATGTATAATATGTATGTATTTACGAAAAAACAAGGTCTGCTTAATTTGGGACTAGATGGCGTTGTGTGAATGTGAGGAATATAAATTTGTTAAGATCTCTGGGAGCCTACCGCTCAAAGGGATGTGAGACGCTTATCCATTGACTGAAATTAATCACCATAGGAAAAAGTAATGGAATATTTTTGTTTATTTACAGCGGAAAAGCGTGTATATGTGTTCTCTATGGTTCGTGTCTCACGCATCTATTTTAATAGTATATATGGGACTAGCGCTCGCCAACATAGGTATAGCATTCAAAGTAAAACGATATGGGATGATGTTAGTAAATATATTTGTTATATTGATGTACGAAGGTTTGTTATCTTTATAATCATACACTTTTATTACTTTAATTATATAATAAGCATACCTACATGCATGGGCACTTTCTTTGTTTTCGAAGGTATAGAAACTACGGAACGCCATGGATTAAGATCCTTTCAAACCTGCTAGACTGTATCTACACATATACATACTTCCTAGAGATTATATTGTCATGTTTTGCTGGGACTTAATGAACAATTAACAAGAATTATTTTTTACACATTTATATTAAATGCTGAGTGATGTACGCCTATTCGCTGGAATTATAAAATCTAAGGCAGTATATGAATATGTGAATACTCTAGACTAAGAGTGAATTTAGTTCTTAACCCTGTTATTCACTTCCATTCGATTAAATTTTATCAGTCTAGCACCAGTTTGAAAATGCAGTGATAATAAATAAAATAGTGTCCGTCGTAGCTTACACGTTAATGAACATGTTATCGTTTATCATATAATTTACCCCTTTAGGGTCGTAGCACATGTATCAAACAGAAAAGGATCATCGCCGTATCAACTCGAGCTGTTCAGTATTATTTGTATGAAACTCCTTACTGCAACGCACACTAACCGGAATCGTAACGTAATCGGATTTTTGACGTTTGACACCGAGAAAAAGTCGAGGCGGTGCCGATTTCTTCTTCTACTCTACTAGCGCCTTGGAAGCGGTGGCAAAGTTTTAAAAACTTTTATTATGTAAACTTAGCCTAAGTAGTTAAACCGACGTCAATAAGTTGTTATTTCTTAACATAACATTGAGAAAATAAATTAACTATGAACTAACTATGATCCCTTTTCATTTTGATATGTGTGCAACGACCCTTAGCTGCTTTTTAAAGTGTCTTGTATTGCCGATAGGTTGGTTTGTTTGATGATTACACAGACGATAACCTCCATAGAATAATTTGTATAAGACATGGCCCAATTATTTGACTATTAACGCTTTATTTCAATTTCAGGTCTGTTGATATTTTTTATGCGAGTCGTTCATAAGTACTTGGATTTATTGAAATATACTTCACCTCATATAGAATACTATTAAATTGGATAAGTATAATTAGTGTTATTTCTGTTAATTTTGAGTTAATTACCTTTTTATTTCTTCGTGTGGTGCCATCACCACATTATATTATTACTATGGAGTATATTAAGTATTATTCCATAGTAATACTATACGGATAACATAATATAAATGCCTTCATTGTTTTTAAAATAGCAAAGTAGGAATATCATATTTTTAAGTCTTGCTTAATGTTACAAACAACTTTAGTTTATCCAAAAAATATTTAATTATTTTTACATTAAAAGTGCACGTACTACATTTCTTGTTTTCATACTGTCGTTTATTTTTGGTATTTACGGAAAAACGTTTATAGTAACCGCCATTTTATGTTCAAATGACGGCCATGTCATCATCAGATGGCGCTGCCGTCCGAGTACACATCGGCTCTTAGAAGTTTTTAAAATAAAAATATAAATAGTAGTTAGATACACATATTTATCGTCACAATCTCATTGTAAAGTGTTAATTACCTTGTGATAGTGTTTGCAAGCCAAATAAGACAGTTTATCAGTGGTTTTACAAAACAGTCGTCTCTAAGAAACTAATGTGAGAGAGTGCTAAAATTGACATTATCAGTATATATATTCAACTGTGAACTTGGACATGATCTTTACCGCCGAGAACAAGTCAGTATAATACTTAATGTTTATGTGATAGAATCATTTATTGCTGTTTATTATCGTTAATTTTCAACTACATTTCAAAACACCCACCACTGAGCAATAAAGAAAAGGCGCGTTCCAGAATCATAATTCGAACTTTTCAAGAAATTGAGCATTTTTTGGCGCCATCTATTGTCGAATAGAAGAAACCTCATACTTTAATTGATTGCGTCTACTGCCCACGAGAAGGAACTGATAAGAACTTTCACCAACAGAGGGAGCTAGGAGTTTATTGTTTTGTTTATATATTAATACAAAAATTTATAACTATACTCGCCATGGCAAGCAATACCAATACTAATGCTAGGCGCGGTGGCGATCTTCGAGCTGTCAGAGTTAAAGCTCCAGAACCAAGCTCACCTTCACAACTAGATATAGGGAAACAATTAAAGGAGTTGCAGGAATACTTTGACAAAAAGATAGAAAGTATAAAGAAGGATATTCTAGTTGAAATATCTAACAAAATAAAGTCTTTTGAGGATTCGGTTAAACAAATTTCACAGCAACACGAATCATTTAACTGTAGACTGGACTCTTTTGAAGCGGCGCTAAACACCATCAAAGCCGACACCGATTCAAGAAATAATGCAGTATCGATGGAGCTGTCATGTTTGAAGACAAAGTACAGCGAACTTGAAACCGATAACCGTCTTTTGAGGGAGAAAGTTTTAGGACTTAACTCTCTTCATAGTAACATAAATGATGTCGAACAAAGAGCGCGCTTAAACAACCTCGAGATCTTTGGTATACCGGAGAAAAAAACGGAGAATTTACTACCTATTATTTGTAAGATCACATCGGTACTTGGCATTGCGTTGACCAAAGATGACATTGATTTTATCTCTAGACTTCCATCCCGTAACAAGAATACCACTTTACCTAGATCAACCATTGTTCGACTTAAGACTATGCAAATCAGAGATGCGATACTAAGCGCGGCCCGAAAGAAACGTGGACTTTCCACACTAGACATTGGCTCGTTAGAGGATAAATCTATGCCTATATTCATAAACGAACATTTAACGGCTTCCAATAAGGTTTTACTAAAATCAACTAGACTAAAATGTAAGGAGTTGGGGTTTCATTATGTGTGGTCACGCAATGCCAAAATATACGTAAGGGCCCACGACAAATCCCCAGCTCGTCGTATATTCAACTTGGAACAGTTAGATACGCTAAAAAAACATCAAGAATAATATCTTACATTATTTATCGCCTAAAGTTTTTAGTTAAGAGAATTCCTAGTTTTATATTACATAAGTTTTTCATAAGTAATTTTTATATTTTGGCTTATATAGAAATTTTATTTTCCTACACAATCATCACATTTTACAAACACACACACACTCATACTTTACATTACATTATAGTTCTGCTTTTCGTACATTCTTTTATAATGATACACGATTACTTGCTGCGTGTATTGCGGGAACTAACAATAAATATTCTCTTATTGTTAGACAATAATTAATCATAAACTCTACTTTTAATATTTATTTTCAAAACTCCCGTAGTATTCGCGGCAAATTGATTGAGTTTAATCAGGGGCTTTTTCTACACGATTACAGCATAATTTCTATTTGTGAAACCTGGCTTTTAGACAGTGTGCGTGACTCGGAGATAGGGAACGGACAATACGACGTTTATAGACAAGATCGAATAGCATCAGGTGGCGACGCGCGGCGTGGAGGCGGTGCGCGCTCTGTTGGAGGTGGAGTGATGCTGTTGACGCGTCGAGGCTTATGCGCTCGCGAAATAGTTACCCCGCGAGACGTCGCTTACGACTTAGTCCACGTTGTGCTTCCGGCTAGAGCGCTGCGCTCTGCGCGCGACTTACATGTTCTGTGCGCCTACTTGCCCGGCTCAGGACACGCACACGACGCCCAAGTCACACACTTAACAGACTATATGCGCGTGCATTATAGCTCTAGTGCAGATTTTATGTTACTAGGAGATTTTAACTTTCCTAATATTGATTGGATAGTCGACCCGGATAACCCATTTCGTACACCTATGAATTGTAATAATCAGTCACAGCTGTATTTTCTTACGACACTCTCCGATCTAGGATTGGAACAATACAACTCGGTGGTCAACGATAATAATCGCTACTTAGATCTTGCGTTTAGCACCTTGGAGCTAACTACTTCACGTTGTACACTTCCCATAACACGAGAAGATTTACCTCATCACCCTGCAATCGACATAGAAATACCTAATTTAATTAAGAGAAGTATGTTAAAAAACCCAAAATTTAAAATATATAAATTTAAAAAAGCTAATTACGCTAACATTAGATCACGTTTGATTCATAATGATTGGCAGTGTTTATCTAATTGTATAGACGTTAACGAAGCAGTGAGTATGTTCTCGGCTGAGCTGCGAGAGGTTATTGAGGAGGAGGTGCCTAGTCGCATGAGTGGCGGTGGCAATTATCCGACGTGGTTCTCTGTACCTCTTATAAAAATTATAAAAGAAAAAAATAAATACCGCAGGTTATGGAAACTATATAGCAATCAACTAGATTATGATGCCTTTGCCTTGCTTAGAACTCGTCAAAAGCTAGTACAGCGTGAATGTTGGAATCGCTTTATGGCGAATAACGAACAGTCTCTTGCAGCAAAGCCCAAGAGCTTTTGGTCTTATATAAATTCTCTACGTAGAGACAGAGGTATTCCAGCACAGATTACTTACGGGGATAGCGTTGCCTACGGCAGTTCTGACATATGTGACGCTTTTTCATGTTATTTTATGTCTACATATACTAGTTCACAATTTGCATCTCAATACAGCGCTCCCAGTGCTCCTACTAACCATATAAACCCTATTCAGTCGATTGAGGTCACGCGAGATTTAGTCGAAAAATATTTAAAAAAACTGGATCCCAATAAGGGTGCAGGGAGTGATGGGTTTCCTTCCTACTTTGTGAAAATGTGCGCGAGGGAACTATCTCTACCTCTGACAATTATTTACAAACGGTCACTAAAAACAGGTATCTTCCCCTCAGCGTGGAAGGAGGCATATGTAATTCCCATTCATAAGAGCGGCTCTAAGCAAAATGTTGAGAACTATAGGCCTGTCTCAATTTTGCCTGTATTAGGAAAGGTTTTCGAGTCCATCGTTTACGACCAACTCTATCCGGTAGCAGCTGCATACATTCCTGTGTCACAGCATGGGTTTATGCGTGGGCGATCAACTGTCACGAATCTTGCTGTTTTTACGGAGAGTGTCACCAGTAGTATGGACGGGGGACGCCAGGTGGACGTCGTGTACACTGATTATTCCAAATGTTTTGATCGTTTAGATCACAAAATCTTAATTTCTAAGCTTGGGGCTATTGGTGTGCATGGCGATCTCCTCAGATGGTTAACGTCTTACCTAGAGAATCGATCACAGGCCGTGAGAATCGGCGTACATAAGTCCTCCTTCAAAAAAATTCCCTCTGGCGTGCCCCAAGGTTCCCACTTGGGACCTCTTTTATTTAACATTTATATGTACGACATAGAGGAATGTTTCAAGCATTCTAAAGTATTATTGTACGCTGATGACAAAAAAATATTTACGGCTATAAAGGATGAGAATGATTGCGTTAGATTTCAAACGGACTTGGATAGACTCACGGAATATTGTATAGTTAATAGATTGGATCTCAACATTAAAAAATGTCAAGTAATTACATATACTAGAAAACGTAGCGTAATAAAATTTAAATATAACCTTAAAGGGATTCCAATTCAACGGGTTGAGCTTGTTCGCGACCTCGGTGTAATGTTGGATTGTAAATTGTTGTATACTGAACATTTTGAACATATAACACATAAGGCCCATAGAATGATGGGTTTTATTTATAGACACTTCAGATTATTTAAAAATGTGTATTCGTTAATAATCCTTTATTTTGCTTATGTACGTAGTATTATGGAGTATGCTTCTCCAATTTGGTCTCCTAGCTATATTACTCATATCGCTCGCTTGGAGTCAGTTCAACGTGGTTTTACTAAACGTTTGGGATACCGACTGGGCGTGCGTGATGATTACCCGGAGAGACTTATTTTCTTCCACTTAATGTCACTCGAAGATAGGCGACTTATTAATGATATTAAACTCTTATACGACGTGGTTAATTCGCGCTTGGACTGTCCAGATCTGACAGAGCGCGTAGGCTATTTCACTGCGCCCCGTCGTACTAGACACGCTCGTTGTTTGTGTGTTGACTGGGTTCACACTAATTACGCCAAAAACTCTGTCATGCATAGAGCGGTAGTTGCTTATGAAAATAAATTTAATAAAATAGATATTTTTGGATTGGATCGTGGTATGTTTGTTAATTGCTTGATAATATTGATGGAATCATTGCCCTCTAGAGCAGTGGAGGGGTGACGAGGAGCAGAACATAGTAGGTACACACACACATATATACACACACACTCCCACAGACACACACAAATTCATAAAATAATTTAAAGCCTTTCCTAGTTTTGTTTGTTGTTTTTCAATTTAGTTTTTCCACGACTTTCTTTTTCTGTGTATCTATAAGTTACTGTTTTTTTTTTTTTTATGGCTGAATGTCTCACCATACAAAATGTAAATTGACAAACTTTATTATTGGCTAATTCTGTTTTTAGATTTAAAATTGTAAAGTAGCATTAAGTAGCTGTTAAGTTTGCTGTGAATTAAATAAATAAATAAAATGTTAAATGACAATTATAACATGTCAAAAGTGTCAAGTTATCAACTAAATTGGAGAGGTTATTTACTCTGTGGCTTTAACAGGCTTTTCGGAAATGCTTCGTTTTACTGTGAATAATTTAAATATTGTTTTTCTGTTTATATGAAAATAAAAAAATAAATTTTACTTTTGACTTACTTATAGTAATCGGTATTTGCGGTTTATCGTGATATAATATGACAAAATAGGTACTGAGACAAAAATTTGGAAAATTAGACCTCAGTTACTGTCAAAAACTAAACCAATGTAACGTGCACAAAAGTAATAAAAGCCACCGTTCTAACTTATGTTTTATGCTCTTACATTTTTATGAATGTAATCATAACTGTGTTGTGAAAGCGAAATTAACGTCTTTCTTTTCTTTAAAGTCATTGCTGAATATTATTTGTACGTAAATAATATTTATTAATAAATCTCTGTGTATTTCTAAATATTCGTGTGGTGACGGAGTAAGAATACAATATGTCGCCACTACATCTCACTCATCCCATGGGTGTCATAGAAACCGACTAAGGTGAATTTTACCTTTACATAGAAAGAAGGAAATCTTGAAATCAAACCCTATACCAATCCGTCTCGCCAGCGTGGTTTTAGTAGGCTAAGTATCCCTCCGTCACGGAAGGAGGCCCGTCCCTGCAGTGGGACATTAATGGGCTGTTATGAAAGCTTTATTTAATTTTCAAATACGTTTTTTTTACAAAAGCTCTAGCTTGAAATAAAGCAATATTCAAATAGAGACATCCCTTTAAATTCCAAAGTAAGATAAGATAGTCACTCTCAAAACACGATGGTTAATTCACGAGCGAAAATTACAACATCTATTAAAATATTTTCACATCAAAACGGAATTCAAGAAAGATGAATCTCACTCAAACGCTAATGAAAAATATTTTAATCGAGTTTACGAAGATATCTACGTCATCATAATCCGTTTATGAAGATACCTTCAGTTAGATATCCTCTCTATAAACTTAAAAGTAAATCGTCTCTTCATAAACATCAAAGAGTTTGTAATGAAGTGTTTGATATTTGATTAATTAATTAAGTATTTTATTACGTCATGTTTTGAATGACTTTTGAACTGAGATTATTAAGGGCTAAAGTTTGCTGGATTATTTCCATGGGAGCATATTAAATGACCTTTGGTTTATAAAGATTAATTATTGAAAAGGTTGATTCTCTTTTAGTATGTAGCTATTAGTCGTAAGAAATAAGTATAAATGTAACCTCTTAACTATATTTTAGTTAAGTAAAAAGAATATTAGGATGAATAAGCTTACTTTCATCATATCAGCCTATAGACGCCCACTGCTGGACGTGGGAATCCTCTAAACGTTTCCATCTGCGCGGGCTTGTGCCTCCCTCATCCATCGGCAACAACCCTTCAGAAACACACCAAAATAAGCTTACTTGGATAGTCACAAATAATGTCGGCGTATAATATAATATTCACACAACGCCACCTGGTGACAAACTAATTAGACTTGTGGTTTAGGTACTATGTGACAAACATTTTTGTCCATGGATTTTTATTGAGTGGGAATCGAATCGTTACATTACGCACTATTTAGCCTCAGAAAAGATCGTCACAAGCAGGGAAATCTGTTTATTTACCTCCTAATTTATTTATTTTCTTTTTAATAAAAATTACCAGGTGAGTCAAGTTGTTGTTACCAAATGGGAAGGATTTTAAATAAATAATTACCTTAACGACAGACAGACATAATAATAAATATTTCATCATCATGATCATCATAACAGCCCATTTATGTCCCACTGCAGGGAAGGGCCTCCTCCCGTGACGGAGGGTTACTTGGCCTGCTAATACCACGCTGGCCAGACGGATTGGTATAGCGTTTAATTTGAAGTTTTCCTTTATTTTATTTCGTAAAGATAGTAGTTACGGTTATTCCCTTAGTCGGTTTTTACGATACCCATGGGATGAGATAGGGTGGTGACATATTGTGTTCTTACTCCGTCACCACACGGACTCAAAATGAATACTTCAAGGAAAATCAACTGCAGTAAATTACAACACTATTCATGAGGAAGGTACTCGTAGCACGTAGAGTAATAACTAGACGAGATTTAGCCGTGATCTTACTCTGATATATGTTTGCCAGAGGTTTATTGCTTTGCCTCTGCCAAATATACTATAACTTATTCACGTAATACGGTTTTGTGACAAAAATATGTTTGACAAGAGATGAAAAGGTCTTAATTGGCTCTTTCAATTTAGCCGTTTCGTGCCGTACGGTTGCCGTGCGTTTTTGGTGCGTTTTTCGAACGGCAAACTTAACCCAGTATTAATATAATTTAATATTCCTTAAACATAAACACTATTGCTATTTAAACCTAAAGTAAGCTAAGCTGTAATATCTACTTAAATACTGTAATTATTTATGTTTATGCACATGGAGATTTGCATTGAGCGGGTATCAAAACCGAACCCTTTGCATAGCAGCCATGGGCTAACCATTACGCCACCGAGGTCGTCAAAATGTTAAGTATACAGTGGACCAATAGACTGACAATAACCTCTGGTCCACTATGTTCAACTGTTTGTTCAACGAATTGAACAAATTCAACTAATTAAGTGTCATTTGTACAACTATTTATTCAATTGAACAAAATCCACTATTATAGTGTCATTATTTCAACTATTTATTCAATTGAACAAAGTCCACTATTATAGTGTACCTACTTTGTTCAATCAAATACCTACTTGCCTTGTTTTATGTCGGACATGTCGATGAAGTCATACACGGTACTATTAGAAATAATAAAATCCCAAATTCCTGAATGGGAACGAAATATTTCCTAATATTCATGTTAAGGGATGTTTATACCACTTTTCTAATAGTGTATGGAGAAAGGCGAAAAAAATTGGAATTAGCAAAGAAAACTACACAAAAAAATTGTATCACTGACGTCTAAGTTACCGTTACTACCGAGTACTATGATAAAAGAAGGCTGGATGTAGGTTTATGCAAAATATAAAATTGAATTATTA
Source organism: Schrankia costaestrigalis (assembly GCA_905475405.1). Taxonomy (NCBI): domain Eukaryota; kingdom Metazoa; phylum Arthropoda; class Insecta; order Lepidoptera; family Erebidae; genus Schrankia; species Schrankia costaestrigalis. The sequence goes on along the minus strand of FR997840.1, from coordinate 12,208,983 downwards.
AACGCTTACGTGGACAAAGAAACTGATTCAAAATTAAAACAATTTATTCAATACTTCGAAAACTATTGGCTCAGAAACGATAATTTTATTAACACGTGGTCAGTTTTTGGAGAGAGATACAAAACAAACAATAATATGGAAGGATGGCATTTGAGAAATTAAATAATGCTTGTAGTAGACGTACTCGTAATATCAATATAGTTATCAGTCATTTTACAATTGTACACATGACACTTAATTAGTTGAATTTGTTTTGTTTTGTTAAATTAAACATAAACTTGAAGTTTCAGTTGAACAAATAATACATTATTTCTGCCTAATGTACAACTAATACATTAGCCATACATTTACAAATTTACGATTGTACAAAAGACACATAATTAGTTGAATTTGTTCAATTCGTTGAACAAACAGTTGAACAGAGTGGACCAGGTCTGACAATAACAATCTCAACCCAGAAGTGGGAGGATAAATTTGAATAACTAAAATTTTAACCTATAAGTGAAAAGACAAGTCCACTTCTGACGTTATATTGTTTTAGATATTTCCTTCATACAAAATCTTGTACTTCCAACATCCATCGGCCTCCTGCCACCGTAATCAGGTCGTTGACCAACCGCGTAAAAGCTCAGTCCACTCTTTCAGTACTTCTGTAATAGCAAAGAGTAATTGCATTTTCATAATAACTAGTTTTTCTTGTTCCTTATGTATTTTATTTGTTTATCTAATTACTCAGCGCAAAGATAAATTACATTCTGTCCTTATAATAAACATAATAATGTCTGTAATATACACAGAAACTGGTTGCGTGTTACATTAGAATGATGGCTCGGATCTCTTAGTGTAATCAGCGCTGGTTAGGAGAAATCTCGAGGCGCGTATTTGGCAACTACGTTATATCTCGGCTCTTTGCTTTGCCCAAGGCTACGTTATTAGTGTGGGCCATAAAATACGCCGGTTGTGAACTGTGTTTAATGTTAAGATTTAGTGTTTCTTGACTTACTTGGACTTTTTGATACGGTGGTGTGTATGAAAGTTTTGTTAAAAACAATATTTTTAAATTCAAATCCATATAACTAATGTTAAGACTTTATTTTACTATAATGATCAAATCAATGATTTTATCGCAGCGCGGTCACCGATAGTAACTAATAATAACCACGATAGTAAAAAGAAGGTAGAACCTTATCATATCATTACAGCCCATTAATGTCCCACTGCAGGGACGGGCCTTCTCCCATGAAGGAGGTTCACTTGGCCTACTAATACCACGCTGGCCAGACGGATTGGTATAGGGTTTAATTTCAAGTTTTCCTTCTGTTTATTTCGTAAAGATAATTTACAGATAGTCGGTTTTTAGGACAGCCATGGAATGAGATGGGGTGGCGACATATTGTATTCTTACTCCGTCACCACACGGAAACCTTAACTTGTTACTATTTCACTTACACCTTCAACAGAAAGTGTAAACTAAAATACTAGGAATTTTACTGTTACGGAGAAATTTAATTTCATCATGACGTGTTTCCATTTTGCACATAAATAAATATAATCTCGTAGTGTTCCATTATTTTCCCTATTCTTCACTGTACATTTCTTCACTATACTTTTTATCACTATATTGTTATAGTTACAATTAAACTAATCACAGGGAAATGTATCCTACAAACCTTAATATTCTACCATTAATAGAGTCGTAAACCTAGTTGTGTAGAGTACAAATCTGTGACAGCAATAAAAGTAAGTGACGTCACATATTGAAGGATTCCTTATGACGTCATCACGTTAGATGCTTGTTGCAGCAGTCACGTTACGAGCTTTCTAACTAGGATCACGTGATACTAGGGTTGTCATCACCACCAAATCAAATCAATAACCCATTAATGTCCCATTGCAGGGATGGAACCTTGTTCAGTTGTGAAGGTATCTGGGTTTACTTTTATCGCGCTGACCAGACGGGTTCAATAGTCCAGTTTTCCTTCGTTTGTGAAAGAAAATATTATGGGTGAAATTTCATTTACAATACTACAGTAAGATCTTTTGAAGTCTGATAAATTTCGTCTTAAGCCTTAGTTACATCCAGATTTATTACGACTACCTTGTAGATTTACCACATATGTAGGCTGACTTACGTTGTGTTAAGGAAACTTTTTAAAAATCATTCTTGTGTTTGTCTTTTAGTCGTTTTTTTAGTTGAGTAAGCAGGCCACCTGATGGTTAATCAGTACCATCTATATTAAGTATACTTAGTACATTACCATGTTTTTCTACACTTCGCTATGTGTACAACTCTATAGGGGCAAACAAATACATTTTATTTTTCAGTAAGTACCAGGCATTAATTACTTTCACAGAAACTAAAGTCAGTTGCAAATAGTTATGTAGTAACCCTATAGATTATGCCCCTATGTCCACTAAAATCCATTAAAAAGATCCATGGATCTTTTTACACTCAAATCACACAGATATGTCCACTTTAATCCATGATCCGAAAATATTTTAAAAATGGATCTTTTTAAAATCCATTATAAAGCTGCATCTACAGTAGCCATTTTCTATAGGTAAATAAAAGACTAGAAAACCGATCAAAATTTTAATAGTAACATATGTATAAATGTTTTTTTTTATTTATTTGAGATGGGGTGGTGATTGATTGATTGGTGTGAGCAATATTTGGTCCGTATTTGGTGAAGGGATGGTGATGATTCTCCGTGTGGTGACGGAGTAAGAATACATGTCACCACCCCATCTCATCCCATGGGTATCGTAAAAACCGACTAAGGGACTATCGGTGAATATTATCCTTACGAAATAAAGAAGGAAAACTTGAAATTAAACCCTATACCAATCCATCTGTTCAGTGTGATATTAGTAGGCCAAGTATCCCTCCGTCACGGGAGGAGGCCCGTCCCTGCAGTGGGACATTAATGGGCTGTTATGATGATGATGATGATTTGGTGAAAGCCACCGGACAAACAATTTTGTTTGGAAGAGTTAATAAAAAATTGGGCAAGAGGAATAGAGCAATTTAAGATTGCGTGTGTCACCCGCTTTATTTTTTACAATGGATCATGGATTAAAGTGGACTTATGTGTTTGATTTAAGTGTAAAAAGATCCATCAATGGATCTTTTCAATGGATCTTAGTGGACATAGGGGATTATGCAGGTCGCGTCTGTTCTTGGCTTAAGCCGGGTTCACATTTATCTGACGTGTCGTGTTGTGATGCTTTCTGTCGTGACGGCTACTGTTCACATTGATATGATGTGTTATGAGTGTTATGACGCACTAAGACGCTTTTTTGTATCAGTTGTGTCTTGGCTCTTAGCGAGTTCACACATTTGCAATGTTTTTTCAAGAATCATTCATTTCTGACGCGTAACAACACAACACAGGCGCGTGCACACTAGTCTGATGCGGTGTGAAGTCCCGATGCACCGCCCCCCGCACCTCACCCGTCCTGACGCGGACCGGGATCGTTTGTGACGCGACACATCAGAAGCCGTCACGACACAACACGTTGGATAAATGTGAACGCAACTATATAAAATGTATGAAACCGATACCGTTCTGATGCATCACGACACGACACGTCAGATAAATCTGAACCCGGCTTTATTCCTTACATAGCGTGTGCATGTGTTTGTACTACGGTATGCTGGCAATTACCAGAGCTAAGAGAAATTGAGCGCGTTAATTAATAACGCTAATTTGTTGATCGGTAGGTACGTACTTCAAACGAGAACAATTATGTTATTACATATGTTGCACCCGCAATTTACACTCGTGGTTAATCAAAACTATGATTTTAGCCAGTAGAAATCTACTGATGGGTACGACTAAGCTTCAACAATTCTAACGTCCTGTGCCACGCGCATATAACGTAGTATGGTACGTAGAAGCCATTCCAAAACCTTTTCACTATAGTACTTAGCGTGTTTGTGGCTAGGAAAAGAAGCTGGTAATTGATAATAATAATAAGTCATAATCTTGTACACGAATGACTGCGTAGCAATTATGCCACAGATGCCTCCAGAGTATAGATTAATATGCGTTTTTTAAAGGTTCAAATACTATAAGCTGATCAAGTATATCTTCATCTCTCTAGTGTGTCCTTACTCTAAATGTACTTGTTATTGCTACAAACTACATAACAATAGTGAAGACAAATGAACGTCCATATAGAACTATAAATAACTATTCTAGTGAAGGGCGTACTATCACAAAATCTAGTTTGGATATTAATCTATATATTCTACCGATATATAACCATAGATTTCATTTATGACTGTTCCTATAAAAATTCATGGTTGGGATTGCGACCAATTTTCCTTTCATATATTCAAGGATTTTATATAAATTTGGTAATTTTGTGAATAGCCAGGTTGGACATAAAGTTTAGTGAATACCTATATAAAAAGTATCAAGGAAAAATATATCATTATTATACTCGTATTTATCTGTAACTTTCTTTGTGACTTTATAAGAATAGAACATATTAGTGTTGTTTATTTACACTTACATTTACACTTACAATTACATTTACAATAATATAATTTGTAGACTTTGGGAAGTTAATGCCTGAAGCATCCTTCAGTCCGTCAACCTAAATGGTGCAAACATGTCCAAAGTAGATGTATAATGTTTGATGTTTTAAGAATAAGCCATACGTTTGTATAGTAGGTCTAGAAGAATTATAGAAATTTTAGCATTGAAGATAGAATTACGATTGATCTGATATGAAAAGATTATGATCAGTAGTTAGAACTTTCCTGACTCTGCTTTGAAAACATTTGGTGGACAAACGCGATTCATCATGACATCAGTAGTTTTTTAAAATAAATTTATCAGGTACTTGGGAAGCAAGCCACTACCTATATCATATATTAATACCAATTTATTTTACACGACATTGTGCCTTCAATAAATATAAACTTTCCAACAAATGTAAAGCAAATATACAAGTAAAATACAATACGATTTTATGTCTGGCTCTCTACTATAATATATTATTCATTGGCTTGTCCGCATCTCTAAATCGTACAAAATTGGCTACATGCCGTTAAATCCAAGTGGAATATGCATAGACTAGATTCACATTCGGTTTATGCATAAACAAAATCTCTGTCAGAGCAAATTTGACGGTTGACTATTTGCAAATGGATACATACATTAGAATACACTGGTGTATAATATTATTTTCATGAAGAGGTATACTTTTGAAATATTTTTAGCTTGCATGTCAATTCTCGTTTCTTAAAATCGTGAAAACATCGGTTAAGTTAACTTTTAGTTGTCAAATTGTCACACAATAGGTAAGATAATTTGACAACTAAAAGTTAACTTAACCGATTTTTTAAAGATTCTAAGGAACGAGAATTGACCTGCTGTTATTTAGATTTTTGTAGGGTAAGGGAGAGATTACACGGTGTCACAATTCTTTCTCACCCCAAGGGAGACATAAAAGTGGACTAATACACACATCAAAAAAGTCTAAGCAACATGCATGATATTACAAATTTACCATTTATATTAATTTATTTTACCATTTATTTTAATTATAACGTTGTATTTTATTTTTAAAATAATATTTTTAGGGTTCTATGATGTAAAAATAACAGCTGTTTTCTTTATAAGTTCTTTTAATAACAGAAATTAACAATATTAGAATATACAGGTACATAAGAAACTAAACTTTTTTTTTACAAATTGAAATTTCTTAAGAAAATGAATTTATTGTGAAAGAATAGGACAATTTAATACAAAGTATGGCCTCCTCTGCTATTCAGAACTTGTCGGCAACGATTATTCATTGAATTAATGAGACTGTTTATGTCATCTTGCGGTATTCGCTCCCAATGGAATTGTAGCAAATCCTTCAGCTGTTGGGTTGTTGTCACTCCGTCCAAGTCCTTCAAAACACGTCTCTGGAGCATGTCCCATGCGTGCTCGATGGGGTTGAGGTCTGGCGATTGTGCAGGCCAGGGCAATACCTGGATGTTCTCCGTTGCCAAGTATTCACTGGTTCGCCGAGCTGTATGTGAACGCGCATTGTCATGCATTAACGTAAAATCGGAGCCAAAGGTTTGTGCAAATGGATGGACATAAGGTCTGAGAATATCCTCAACGTAATTTTCAGCGTTCATGTTTCCATTTACAAAAACGAGCTCAGTTCGCCTGTTCTTCATAATACCCGCCCATACCATAACTGTTGAGCCGCTGTATGGATGAACTTCCTGAACGCACCTGAGTCCTTCAGTATTTCCGGGTCGACGGTACACTCGCACCCTTCTTGTATCAGGCCTAAACCCGAATCGCGACTCATCGGAAAACATAATTTTATCCCATTGTTCCTGGGTCCATGTTATGCGTTCTCTACACCATTCATTTCGACGAGCGCGATTCCCGTGACGTATCGGTGGGCACCTGATAGGGCGTCGAGCTCGTAGGCCGTACTCATGCAGTCGATTTCGCACAGTTTGGGGACTTACATCAACACCACTTGAATTTTGTAGCCTCAAACTTATCTCTCGAGCGGTTAACATCGGCTGGCGTCTTGCAGTCAGTTGTATGTACCGGTCTTGCCGAGTGGTTGTACTCCTTTTACGGCCTGGATGCTGTTCAGCGGGTTCCCCTGTATTATTGTAGCGCTGCCAAAGACGACAAATAACACTTCTATGAATACCAAAATGTCGAGATACCTGAGATTGATTACTTCCCGCTTGCAACATCCCTACAGCTCTTTGCATTTCATCTGCCGTCAAATGACGTCGCTCCATGACGTAAAGAATATCTAACAATTCAATTTTGTCGCCAACTGTATTTAAATGGTTGGTAAAATTATAAAATCAAGACTAAAACGTAGCAATTAACATGCACTCAAATTCAAACAAATTCGCAGTCATTTGAATTTTATGAAAAAAAAACAAAACATAATCGAATTTTTTTTTTTACAACCAGCCAGTATGTCATCAATAACAAAAAAGTTTACTTACCTATACACTTTGAGTGAGTAAATACTTAGAAATTAATTAATATAAATGGTAAATTTGTAATATCATGCATGTTGCTTAGACTTTTTTGATGTGTGTAGAAAGGTACTTAGTATTATCTCTACAATAAATAAAGAAGTTAAACTTGACGTGTAATACCAATCTGTCTAAGTAAGTAGCATAGTATTCACAGAAATATGAATAAGTATTACTAGGTCAACGTAAGTGGAGATGATACATGTCCTGAAGTACACTACTACTTTGGTGTTTATAAGAGCTAGAAGACGGAAAGTCATTCAGGCAGTTAATTTAAAATAAATCTCTCCCTGACGCGTGTTGTTGCGATGAACCTGACGTTTATTACAGTACCGTAAGCGTCAGAACCTCTGGACCAAGTACAAAATTGTGTATTTAGATGGTATCAAGTTATAATACCTTTATGGTACTATTTGATACCCAAATTGATTTTTTTAATACCTCGACGAGCTGTTGAAAAACATTAAAAGAAAGTGGCCAGACATTCTGACGTCAGGTTGTCTGGACCATATTTATTTCATATAGTTGGAGACAATATTTCTTAATTATTTCTTTGTTAATATTTATTACTCTTTCAGTACCCTAAAATAAATATTTTGTTTTTATTTTAATGCATCCCAAAAAAATGTTACGCGTAAATGAAACTCCTTAGAAGGCTCAATTATTTATTCTACTCATTCTATGGCTATTTAATTTGCAATATACACAATTTAAGTATATTGTAAGGGAAGCATCCCGCCGTCACGAGGGCCGTGCACCATTAGTGTCCTACTGCAGGGACGGCCCTGCAGCGGGACACTAATGGGCTGTTATGATGATGATGATATGCAATATTGTGTTAAGAAGTATTATTTAACGGCAGTATTTTTAACATGTAAATTGTGTACCATATTAAGTAAAGCAGCGATAGATCAGTAGGGAGACTAACAGATTGCCATGCAAATGGTTTTGGGTTCCAATTCACGGGCGGCGTGAACCTCTGACTTTTTGAAGTGATGGGCGTATTTATATTTATCTGATAATTTATTAGTCGCACCGTTTGTCATTACTGGTAGGCCGTAGGACGCATTGGTATAAGAAAACTTCAGGCATTGCGATAAAGGAGAAAAGAACACTCGACGGTTCACGCCGCCCGTGAATTGGAACCCAAAACCATTTGCATGGCAATCTGTTAGTCTCCCTACTGATCTATCGCTGCTTTACTTAATATAGTACACAATTTACATGTTAAAAATACTGCCGTTAAATAATACTTCTTAACACAATATTGCATATCATCATCATCATAACAGCCCATTAGTGTCCCGCTGCAGGGCCGTCCCTGCAGTAGGACACTAATGGTGCACGGCCCTCGTGACGGCGGGATGCTTCCCTTACAATATACTTAAATTGTGTATATTGCAAATTAAATAGCCATAGAATGAGTAGAATAAATAATTAAGCCTTCTAAGGAGTTTCATTTACGCGTAACATTTTTTTGGGATGCATTAAAATAAAAACAAAATATTTATTTTAGGGTACTGAAAGGGTATTAAATATTAACAAAGAAATAATTCAAAAATATTTTCTCCAACTATATGAAATAAATATGGTCCAGACAACCTGACGTCAGAATGTCTGGCCACTTTCTTTTAATGTTTTTCAACAGCTCGTCGAGGTATGGTCATGTTTGTGGGGGTAATCGCCACGGATAAGAGCTTTCATACAAGATTAGCTGATTAAAAATCGAAAAATGGCTCAAAAAGCGTTAGAAACGTGTGTACGTGACATGCAAAAAGCAATTAGTATTCTTACTGATAAAGTCGATGCATTAGACACTAAAATTCGTGAACAAAACGACATAATATCGAAGCAAGTCGAAATTATTTCTGTGCTCACAAAAAAAATAGAGGGTAAGCAGCAGCAGCAGCAACATAGTTGTAAGCAGCAGGAATCAGAGGCGACGCAGGAACATACAGCGACGCAGCGACCGGTGCGTCAAGCGCGCCTAAATGCGACGATTGCTTCAACAAATGCAGCGAGCGCTGGTTGCCGTACTACCGGAGTTGCAGCGAAGAAATCAAGCGCTTACAAAGCTGGATCGACTCCACACAACGAAGTGCCGAAGATCCCCGAGGTAAGCCGATTGACTATTACTAGTGCAGTCCAAATCGAAGGTGAAGAGGCCACGAAATCTACGGGGGATGCAAGTGCAATTACAACTCCTCTGACAAACGATACTTACGCTAGTCAACTTTATAAAAACGATGGCTGGCAGACAGTTAGCACTAAACGTAAAATACGCAAACAGAGACAAGTCGTGATTGGGACTGGAAAATCGGACAATGATCTTCAAACAGTCGAGCGGATGAAATACATTCAAGCATGGTCGTTTAAACCAGACACTACTCAGCAGAATGTACTAAATTATTTAAATAAAATACAGAAATGTGACGAATATTTTGTTGAGAAAAGAGACATAATGACAGACAGACATGCAGCCTTCGTAATTGGATTCCCTGAGAGTTTGTATGAGCGCTTTAATACGCCTACGGCGTGGCCTCCGCTCGTCAAAGTATCCGACTGGTTTCGAGCGCGTCCCCGCCAAGAGCGGGGGCACGGCAAACAAACCGGTTCCCAGTCATCAGTCGTCACTACAGAATGACAGTGCTAAGTATAATGCAAAACGTGATCCGTCTTACGATAATATAGTGGTATGTCATCAGAACATTGCTTCAATTAATAGAAAAACGCTCAAGTTAGAGGTCTTATTGAATTGTAATTTAAAGTGCGATGTGCTTGCCATTTCGGAACATTGGCTTACGGAAAATAATATTAAAAGTATTGATATTGACGGTTATAGGCTAGTGTCGTTTTTCTGTAGAAAACATACATCTCACGGCGGTAGTTGTATTTACGTTCGGAACAATGTAAAATGTAATGAAATCATAGACTTAGTAACATTATCAGTAGAACAATATTGTGAAATATCTGCAATTTTATTATTAGAATATAATTTATGTATAATTTGTGTTTATAGGACGAACTTAGTGAATACTAATATATATTTAAACTATTTTGAACGCTTGCTTGACAAAGTTAGTGAATTAGATTATAATTGCTTAATAGTAGGTGATTTTAATATCAATACATTAAGTAATAATACTAGCGAAGTAAAAAGATTGAATGATTTATTGTCTACCCATAACATGAGTAATCTGGTTAATTTTGCCACAAGATTGGGTGCTTCTGTTTCTACTTGTTTGGATCATGTGTATACTAATATACCAGCCAGCTTAGTGACCGTGGAACCCGTCGTAACTCACTTGAGTGATCACCTTGCAGTTAGGAGTGGGGTATTGTGTGAAAAGATAGGAAACCAGAAACATTGTATAGTGACTAGGCAGTTTACAAAAAATAATAAGTATAATTTTATTGCATCTATTAATGCCGTAGACTGGGGTGACATAATAAATACGCATTTAAACCCTATAGTGCTGGCTTTAAAAGTAATTAATATTATTAGTAGTAGGATTGACATTTGTTTTCCATTAAAAAAAACGAGCAATAGCTTTAAAACCGACTTGTCGTGGGTAACATCCGACATTAAAAATTATAAATTGTTACTATTCGAATTGCTGAATATTCATTCTAGACTTCCAGCTAATTCAACAAGTAAGAAATTATTAGATGACATGAATACATATTATGATAAGTTAACGTCTAAGAAAAAAGCTGAATATTATACTGGGATGATACATACTTCGAAGAATACATCGAAGGCAATGTGGACGGTAGTAAATAAAGAGAGAGGGAAAAATAACACAAAACCTATTGATTTTACGGAGGTCATCAGAGTGGTTAATGGGACAAAACTGACTACAAAAAAATCTGTTGTCGACCTAATGAACACAAGATTCGTGGGCGCAGCCGCTGCGTGTGGTGCACCGCGCGCTGACGTTAGTAAAGTGCGGAACTGGCTGAATATGATGAGCGCGCCTGCGGATTGTTCAATTAGATTGTGCCCGTTTGCTACTAGTGAGGTATACCAAATAATTACGAAGCGCATACAGCCTAAACAATCTAAAGATGCTTATGGTATCTCAATGAGTATCTTGCACATTGTAGCTGTTCAACTTGCTCCTGTGCTATCTCACCTGTTTAACATCTGCTTGAGAGAAGGAAAATTTCCCACTTCGATGAAATTAAGCAAGGTGTCACCGGTATATAAGGGGAAGGGCAATAGGGAATCCGTAGATAGTTATAGGCCCATATCAGTGATTCCTGCTATTGCAAAAGTCTTTGAGAATGGCCTTTGTTCTCGATTAACTGAGTACCTTTCATCGACAAGTGCTCTCACGGGGCAACAATATGCGTACCGCTCTGGTCGGTCGACGACAGACTTAGTTAGGAGATTAGTACAGCGAATTCTTTCTGCTCGTGAAGAAAGAAAGCAAGTAGCCATAATCTGTTGTGACCTTTCGAAAGCTTTTGATGTCGCCGACCGTGATGTACTTGTAGTCAAGTTGGACCACTACGGTGTTGGTGGTAGGGCCCTAGCGCTCATGTCAGACCTGATGAGCGAACGACACCAAATTGTCGTGGGATGTAGTGGGTTGGTGAGGTCAGACCCCCAAAAAACGGACCTAGGTGTGGCGCAGGGCTCTTCGGTGTCCAATGTGCTATTCTCATTACTTTTAAATGATCTGCCAAGCGTAATTACCGACGCTGAAGTGATGATGTACGCTGATGACGTAACCGCCATAGTAATAGCAGAGTCGGTTGATCTGCTAGAGGTAAAACTAAACGTTGTAGCTGATCAGCTAGCATATTGGTTCCAGGCGAACGGTCTTGTGCTGAACCTGGAGAAGACACAGTACATCCACTTTAATCTGTCGGGGAGATCAACCAGGTCTTTAAGTGTGGATGCGGGGGGAGTAAAGCTGAATCAGGTATCCTCGACAAATTTTTTAGGCTTTAGCATAGATTCTGCCCTAACGTGGGAAGCCCATATAGACAGAGTGTGTAGCAGGTTGGGAGGTGCATGCTTTGCTGTCGGTCGCGTTGCCAGGGTGGTATCACAGGACGCTGCACGTACATGTTACTTTGCAACAATCCACTCCGTATTGCAATACGGGGCAGAAGTGTGGGGACGTGGTGCAGACTGGGAGCGTGCATTTCGTATGCAAAAGCGCGCAGTACGGTCAATCGTTGGTATTGCGCAAGATTCCTCGGCTAGGCCCTATTTTAAAAGCTTAGGTATTATGACTTTTCCAGGAATCATCATATTTCAGGTGGCAATGTACACAAGAAATAACTTAGACCAGTACGTAAAACACAGCAGTGTGCACTCATATTGTACTAGAGGTCGTGAAAATCTATCAGCAATACCACGTACGTTAACCAAGTCCTCTAAGATTACTCATGTTATGGGCCCATCGGTTTATAATAAGTTGCCAGCCAATATTATCAATGCAGCCAGCCTCAGCAACTTTAAAAATCTCTTAAAAAGCTGGCTTGTCGAGCAAGCATTTTACTCATTTGACGAATTTAATAAATTAAAATCATAGTTAATAGTTTATTTATTAATCATAGGTAATAAGTTTTATGTTGACATTTTATTATATTATTTATACTGGAAATTTTATTATCATTTATTATATATTATTGATTGTAAATAAATAATTCATTGTAGGTACCTATTCTTAAGAGATATGTAGCTCAATAAGTACTGTATAATAGTTTATTATGACGTGTAATATCTTTACCAATAAATGAGTATGAGTATGAGTATGAGTATTAAAAAAATCAATTTGGGTATCAAATAGTACCATAAAGGTATTATAACTTGATACCATCTAAATACACAATTTTGTACTTGGTCCAGAGGTTCTGACGCTTACGAATTATGTTACTGCGGTGATCGATATGTTTATGTGAAATCCAAATTCGAATTACGAAAGTAAGCTAAGCCAACTCATACGACGCTGGCGAGACGGATATATTTAGTCTCCCTATGTATTATATTTAGGGTTTAATAAAAAACATTATAGGCCACGAAGCAGTGCTTTCATCATATAAACAAAATGTCGCAATATAAGCAAGTAGAACATTAGTAGAGCTCCAGTCATCGTCCACGTCGCATGTTAGTTGTTTAATAGCTAAAGTTTATGTGAGATATTGTTGTTGCGCTATCATCTCGCTATCTATCTCACTGTCGACATACGAGAGGACTATATTACATACATACTTATATTTAATGTGATTACTTTGAAACTTGTTTCATAGGAGTCTGTGAAGGTTTTATTTCAAGAGTATGTATGGAGAAGAAACCCTTCGGACTTGGGGTTTTTTAGACGGAAACTTGGCCTACATACACCACTCTCGGCGTAAGCGTTGGTCTCGGATTTTGTGTCTTACCACAACACTATCCCATTTAGTGTTTTTAGTCCGTCACCCCAGACGTGTAAGCACCGGAATAATCTACTAGCAGTTGTTTTCTCTGTGTGGTGACGGAGTAAGAATACAATATGTCACCACCCTATCTCATCCCATGGGTGTCGTAAAAACCGACTAAAGGACTATCCGTGAATATTATCTTTACGAAGTAAAAAGAAGGAAAACTTGAAATTAAACCCTATACCAATTCGTCTGGCCAGCGTAGTATTAGTAGGCCAAGTATCCCCCCGTCACGGGAGGGGACCTTGCAGTAGGACATTAATGGGCTGTTATGATGATTATGATAACTTGTTTTTCAAAAAATCTGTGACCTTCTTTAAACGAGGTTTAAAATTATTGCAGGGTAGGCAGCGCCTTGGTAGTTTTCTGCCATTGTCGACGTCCCTGAACGTTCGTTACTATTTACTAGATGGGTTGTGAAGTTATCCATTTACTTCTCAATCTGTCCTTATGCGAATAAAGGTCATGTTTGTCATCATACAGTTTCTCTTAAGATAAAATGAAATGATCATACATAAGGAACGATGTAAGTTAAGGGCAGGGATCGCTCACAAGCACAGGCCCATGTCATCAAGATTTATGAGTTAGCTCAAACTTCAGTAACTACGCATACTTCGTTAGGGACGCCAGTGTCTACTAAGTTTAATATATTGTTAGTACAGCGATTACTTGAATTATACGGTCGCTTCGTACAAACCTGGTTTACTAATAATATTTGGCATTATATATTTGCACTACGCTATCTACTAGAACATAGATATACTTGTTGTTTTAAACACTCACGCAATAAGGATACATACAAAATATCCAGACCAATGCAAACATTCATGTTAATGCACGTAAAGAATAGCATTGAGTGGAAATCGAATCCGAGACCTCTATCATACAAAATTTGATCCTTATGACCTTTTTATAACCAGTGACATATCCTCCACATGATGAGTTTTTAAGATACCTTGGTGGCCAGGCGAATTAGTAGTGAGTTTCTATGTGAAGTTATCCTTCTCTTGTTAAGAAGCTGACTTGTAGCATAATAGGAAATATACCTAGTTATAATACAGGAAATTTAATTAAATCATTATATCATTATTTATGCAATCATTATAATTTATTATCGTAAAATCCCTCTTCAACACAATTTCTACAAAACTTTTTCTGTCTTAAGAATTTCTTTACTTATAGGAGGAGAATTTTTATTCCTTAAGCAAAGTTGAATTTTCTCTACAAGACAAACTGAAAGTTGGAACTCTCAAGAAGCGTCTAACTTGTCAAAATTCAATTATGTGAACAACTAATGTCTAAAGGGGAAAATGCAATCTTGTTTACGACAAACAGTAACGGAATACTGCTTAGAAAAGCTTAAAATATACCTAAATTACAACACAATAGAAAATGATTGACATAATTTACTTTTTAATTATATAATTATTTTATTGAAACATAATATATCGACGCGCTTTTCTTCCTCTCTTCTATATAATATGCCGTGCCCTACAGGGTCCATAATTGTACCTAACATTATTTTAATAAGACCTGTAACTAACATTATGGAGTGCAATAAAATGAAATTGAAAATTGAAATTAAAAATTTATAACATTATGTAACTTTTAATAAAAAAAATGCTACATTCAATAGTTAAGCAAATGATTGCCCAATATTTATGTGGTAGGTTACCTATATGTGATCCACAAATGATTTTTATGAGTCTGGATGTTTTAACATCCGTTTATTTCTTGTATGTAAAAGTCCGCGACAAAGAGTTTGTATTTCTTTGGTGCGGGAGTTGTCTTTTCCTTACAGTAATTAAAGAAAAAACACGCAAACAATTACCACGTTGGAAAGGCCGATTGATATAAACAAATGGTTTGAGTTTACCTCTTTTACTTTTGTTAGCTTTTTATCAAAACACGCTGAAAGAAAGGATTATTACATTTTCTATATAGTTTTAGCCCATCACTCACTGACATATTTGATCCAGTATACAAGTAAATGAGCATCTCAATGCACAGTCATATTGGGATATTTTAGTGCAGTTTCATTATTGAAACACTGAATACGATTACATGTGGACGTAGACTCAGTTCAGGGACGTTTTTCATTTAATTTCCGCCGTAATGACGTCATAAATTACACAGTACTGTTATCTTTTCCCCACTTTTAAAATTAAACTGTGTTTTCAAAATGTCCGTGCATTTTACGTTCTGTATTTAAATGATTTTTTATCTTTTGATTGACTAAAAAGGTTTTAATTAATGCTTTGTTTTTTAAAAAGCAATATTTGAATTTAGAACTCTTTGTCAACTAGTGCAGTAGCAGTGCTTTTTTTATAAATATTATCTGACCCGTACGCGGAAGGTTGAGGTGTTAAAACGATTTACCCTAATCAGAAATAGGTAAGTAAGTAAGTATATAAAATACTATAAAACGTATGTTTTCGAAAAAAACGAAAGGACAATGTAAAAAAATTGCGACAGAATCCGTACTTTCGTCTTTGCTTTCGTATAACTGCAAGGCGCAGGACAAAATAATACATGATTATAATAAATAGACAAGGCGCTATAAATGAGTTTAGAGTTAGCTTGGTCAATAAAATATGTACTAAACGGTACGTAATATAATATTTTACTAACATTCAATACCTAATACAAATATTTCAAAGACTTTGTGGCACAAAATAAGACATTTATTTTTCAATGGCATTTGGGAAGAAAAACGTTAGGGCTGTCAAAAACTTTGCTTTTTTTGGTAACACGCAAAACAATTGAATAAGTGAAAGTATGAAGAGATATATGCAACTTTATTACATAAATCTCAGTTAACACAGCAGGGAGTACCCTACTCAATTTATTTTGTTCTATGGCTGGTCACCCTTCAGTTGAGATGAAATTACATCTGATAGTGGCATCCCTTAGTTTTCGGTGATTTCCGGAAGAGATAATAATATGTAATTTATGTCATTGTTTAGATATATATTAAGAATAAGACTTTTATGATATTGGTTAGGGGTGATCGATTTTTTTGTGTTGAGTTAGTGCACTTCTTGAATTGTTTGATAAAATTTATGGTTATCTGAAAAATATTACACCTACTTCAAATCAAAAAGCTGAATAGGTTTTGGTGGACAGAACGGTAATATATTTAAATGTCCAATGCTCTACTCGACAATTTTCTATTGGAAAGCCGAGTAGAAGTCTTCTGCGACCGTAAGGCGTTTGTTTTAATAAGTTATGGTATGGTGTCATTTTTTTCATTCAATTAGGTGTAAACTTCATAACTTTATATTTAATAATACTTTATTTTTTTACAAGAATGAAGAAAATAATAAATCTATATCTACCTATACATAGTATAAAATGAAGTCGCTTTTTCTGTCCTTATGTCCCTTTGCATGCTTAAATCTTTAAAACTACGCAACAGATTTTGATGCAGTTTTTTGAAATAGATAGAGTGATTTAAGAGGAGGGTTTATATGTATAACACATGCATAATATAGTATGGAAACCAATATAAATTTAGAAAATTCTAATGAAGCTGTATTTAAACGTTGTTTATGGGCATTCTGTAGTAGGTGCCCGTGCGGAGCCGGGGCAGGTCGCTAGTATTAAATAAATTAAATTAAATATGTTAAATAAACATTTATAGAAGAAATTTACACGTATTTTGTTGATAAACATCCACATCCATAAACCAACCACCAAATCAGTTTTCAGTATTAATTTAACTGTACTTAAATATATTTGCTTCACGTATCGTATCAAAATAAACAACTACGTTCATACACAATAAAAATAAATCGCACCATTCATCAAACAGTTGAACAGTGCAAAAGCACCGGTGTGTCAATAAAATAAATTCAGTCGTTACGATGGCTATAATAACTCTATAAAAACTACTTTGAAACGGAAGTATGGACTGCCGGCCATATATCATAGCTAAAGTAACCATGTATACTGGGATTTTCCTGATGATATTTGCAATGCAATGTTAGCAATATCATTTCTAAGGTCAAGTTAAATTCAGGAAAAAGTAAAACAATGACATAGTTGTTGTTGGTCTTTAATCGTCCAGACAAAGGCACAGCCACTAATTTCTATACGGTCATAGTTAAAGTAGCCAAGATGGTTAAACACCATGTCAAAAAATCTTTCTCAAAACTTTTACGGCCTCAAACTTCGCATAGTTTACCTGACCGATGAAGCGATGCCCTAATTTGTGTTGAAGTGATGCGATCCTTTCTGTTTCTTTTCTTACCGCTTCATTGAGAGGCAAAATCGGCTCGCTAAACAAAGTAACGGCATCCTGAGCTCTCCTACTAAGCTATGAAATTGAGCAGCACCGGAATTGGTATTACAAAATAATACTGTCCTGAATTTTACAGCAAATATATGGTGTCACTAATCACTATCTACAAAGTGTAATTAAAGAGTGTTTCGCGATAATTTATTTGCTTTCCAGCTTTATTAGTAGAGTAATACCTTTTAGTCAATAACACGATGTTACAGTGTTTCATTAGCAAGCTTAATTAAATTTATAAACACCTTGGTTATCAATTACGGCGATCGATGTAGTCTCAGGAGTTCCACACTAAAATACAAAGATCAACTTTTACAGACTCTTATTTAAAGAGTGACTGGAGATCAAGGTTATTTGTAGAGGCCAAGTCGACCGTGAGTTAATGCGTCGATTTTTATATTATCTGCAGAGCAACGAAAATACACAGTACAGCCCAGTCGCTACCCTTTGCGGCCCGGTGCCGTATAAAGCAATGGTTAAATTTGGTAGTCGAAACGGTTACTCGGTTGGCCTAGTGGTCATGGCGCTGGACGCGTATAGTCCAGAGACGCGGGTTCGAGTCCCGCATCGAGTACCAATTTTTACCATTGTCTTTCTTCTTTTCGGATTTTTCTAGTTATACCTAAGCTTTATAGGTAAAAATATATTATGTAATTTAATACTAAAGGTATGTTTGACATTATACCCCAAGAGCTGACAGGCATTTTTGAGTACATCCTTGAGGCACATTGAAAATATTATTGTTGATTAGTTGCGAATGTGTGGATGATGAAATGGCCGATCTGGCTGGGAGGTTGCGGGGCGTTAATGAGCTATGAATTTTTTAATTCGCAATTTTTCTCAAGCAGAAAATGTTCTTGAGGCACTTTGAATCTTACAGCATTTTATAGTCTGATGTTTAATTAAACGATATATCATAATGCCAGGCGATTTGGTTGGGATTTAAATGGTGACAGTCGATTTAAAGTTATATTTTTTTTTGCGCAAAAAATGTACTTGAGGCAAGCTGGGATCTATACACAATAATTGTTGTGTTGATAAGATGCCATATATCAAATGACAGGCCGTTCTGGCGGTTATTTAATCTTGCCAGGTGATAATAATAGTTGCCTGTGAGTGCGAGTGAGCGGCATAGCGGGTTGTTATGAGCGTGAGAGAGAGCGTATATCTGCAGTCGACTGAGTGGAGCGTGCCGTGACGTGATTCTTGTTGCACACAATGACCGATATTCCTGCTTCATTTGGCAATATATCCAAAAAATAATGCAAATGATAACAGCTACCAGACCTTCACGTGTTGATATTATTTTTGATCAGTATTTCACGCCGTCTATCAAAAATTATGAATGCACGCGAAGGAATGAAGAAAATAATATTGATTTCAATATTACTGGTCCCAGTCAAATCCGGCTTACAGATTTTATGAAACAATTAAAAAACATAAAATTTAAACAAGCCTTAGTCAAATTTTCAACCGACTTCAAAAAGGAGGAGGTTCTCAATTCGGTTGTATTTTTTTTTTTATTTTTATTTTTTGTGTTTGTTACCTGATTTCTCGAAAACGGCTAGACCGATTTGAAAAATTTTTTTTTTGTTCGTATCGGTATGCTTCCCATTTGGTCCCATTGTCACCAGATCTGGATCTGGATGACGGGATCCCAGAGAAATCGAGGGCATCTCTTGAAAATTGTAGGGACGCATTGTGTAAAATCTTGTCATACATGTGCATCTTTGACGTCACTACCAAATAGTCAAGAATTAGAACTGGTCAGATCCTGGAGACCAGAGAGAGTCGAGGGAACACCTCAACGGCATATAGCAGCTACCTTGTGTTTGGGCTTATTTTAATTGTATTGATGAATACTTTACAATACTTTACACAAACATGATCTAATGATGAAGAAGATTGAGGGTCAAGGGAACTTTTTAACAGTATATAGCAGCTACCTAGTGTTTGGGCTTATTTTAGTCGTATTGATGAAAACTTTACACTAACATTATGACTGTAATTGAAGGTATGGTTTAAGACTTAATAATGAAGTTCTTATTTGAATTTAAAATAGGAATTAATACCGGATTATAAATAGACTATAAACAAATTTTTGAATTGCATTTCATTTATTTTAAACTTATTCTTTAGGTACAACAAATTGATAATAATAACTATTATATTTATTTGATTTATTTTTATGTCAATTTATTTAAATTATCAATTTAGTGTGCATGTCGCACAATAAATTAATAATTTTTATTTCTTATTAACCACGCCGAGACGGTGTGGCTACGCTTTTCGATGTTCTCCCTATTTAAAACTTTTTTCATGTAGGTCCTTTTTTGTGAAAGCTGATTCTTACGTTGTTCACCAGTCTCTTTTGAAATGGCATTGGAGGTAGATTTCCTACTTCGAGAATGGCGTTTCTTCCTTTCTTCGGTTGTCATCGAATCGAACCCGAGGCGGGCGCGTCAAGTTTTGTGACCTGTGACGCGCACCAATGAACATACCGCGGCGGCGCCCGCGCTGCACTCACCGCGCGCCCCGCGACCCGACGGTGACCGGTCCGCCCGCTACCGCTCAGTCGCAAGCGACAGTGCGAGACGTAGACCGACGGCGAATGCACGTTCGCCCGCGCTTCATGCGTACGCAATTAACTCGATCTCTAGATTTTAATCTACATCTTGTTTTCTACTCCTATATACTCGTAGTCTAAGCTACGTCTAGCTAATCTACATCTTGTTTTTTATTCTTGTATAACTTAACTTAACTTCAGTGCTGTGAACTTAACTAACTTAATAACTCTGTATTCTCTTTCATTCTGTGTCATTAAGTAAATAGTCTTGTAAATAACCGTCACGTTTTCTTTATCACCTCTACAGTCTCATACAATCAGCGCTGTCTCATGAGCAGCGCGTTTCGTAGGTCTACCCACATTCAGACAAAATAATGTCCCACTGCAGGGACGGGCCTCCTCCACTGACGGAGGGATATTTAGCCTACTAATACCACGCTGGCCAGACGGATTGGTATAGGGTTTAATTTCAAGTTTTCCTTCTTTTTATTTCTCAAAGATAATATTCACGGATAGTCCCTAAGTTGGTTTTTACGACACCCATGGGTTGAGATGAGGTAGTGACATGCATTCTCACTCCGTCACCACACGGATTTATAGAATTGGTATTCACTAAAAATTTGAAAATAAATTTGATTTTTACAAAAAAAAAACCGACTTCAAAAACACAAATTGCACTAAAAAGTAAAAAATAATTAGTTGTATTTTGGTTTTACAACATTATCAGCCATTCCTTCTACTTAATTTTATTCTAAAGAATAGGTTCTTTTAATTATTGTAAAAAGTATTGTTTAAGATATTTCTTGAAGAGTCTGTAAATATATTGATTTGCAGATTCTTTAAAAGATAATCAAATTATTACAAATAATGTAATATTATTGTTATTTTTGGAGTCGGTGTCAGCCAACGCAATAAGTACGATAAAGCTATACAAAACTTTATTGCCTTTTCTAACACACTCGAATCACTTTAAATGGTTTTTAATTAGATAAATATTGCATTTAAAACAAAGACGGCCGTTTCATTTTCTAATGCGAATTTTAAGTAATTGTTAGTCTTTAGCCTGTGTGTAACACGACGCCATAATGTTTGTTTAAATATTAAGTCAGAAATAAAAAATGGTAGGTATATAAACTATCGTGGCTGACACCGACTCCAAAAATAACAATAATATTACATTATTTGTAATAATTTGATTATCTTTTAAAGAATCTGCAAATCAATATATTTACAGACTCTTCAAGAAATATCTTAAACAATACTTTTTACAATAATTAAAAGAACCTATTCTTTAGAATAAAATTAAGTAGAAGGAATGGCTGATAATGTTGTAAAACCAAAATACAACTAATTATTTTTTACTTTTTAGTGCAATTTGTGTTTTTGAAGTCGGTTTTTTTTTTTGTAAAAATCAAATTTATTCATTGATCATTGGTCACAAAATGAAATGATACCGTTTATTGGTAATACAACAATTAACGTAAATTATGATCGTTGTGATTCATACAAAGCTGACGATAATTTAATTCTTATGAACATCAATGAGAGTATGACATGTGAAGATCATGAAGAAGCAGACACAAAAATAGTGCATCATGTCTGTAAAATTGATGCAGATACAACAACAAGTGTACTCATAAAATCATGCGATACTGACGTATTATTGATAATGCTTGGAAACATGGATCATCTTGATAGCGACCAACTGAATATTTTTATGGAATACGGCACTGGAAATAGAAGAAGATTCATTGATATATCACAATTATATGCCAAATTCGGAAATTCGGTATGTGTAAGTTTGCCTGGCTTTCATGCAGTCACTGGGTGTGACTACAATCCTTCATTTTTTATAAAGGCAAGCGGAGGCCTTTCCAACTATTAATGAAAAATAAACTGTATCAAAAAGCGTTTATTGATCTAGGATGTGCGCATACGACAGATTTACGCAATGAGGTTTTTAACATGCTTGAGAAGTTCGTGTGTGAAATGTACGGTGTCAATAATATCGCAGATATAAACAATTGAAACGGTTTGAAAAATTTTGCAAGACATTTAAAGCTAAGAGCACGGGAAAGCCTTTCAAAAAATCTGTCAAAAACTATGATCCGTCTACGTTACCACCATGTAAAGCAGAGTTGCACCAACAGCTTTTAAGAGCTCAATATGTTACAAGTATCTGGAGAAATGCACATTTACGTTTTCCAAGTAACCTAGAACCCACTGAACATGGATGGCAGCTGAAGGAGGATAAATTGGATTTTTATTGGTTTGATGGGGATCGCATGCCGCAATTAGTTATCGATGCAATTGATCCTGGGACATTTGAACACTCTGATGAAAATGCTACAGGTATGTAATAATAATTTGTTAAATACTCGCACTATTGATTGTATTTCACATTTGTTAAAAAAAATTATTTATTTCCAGACAATGAAGAAGAGTTCATAGAACTCAACTCTATGGACGAGTTCACAAGCGACGAGGAGATTCCATCAGATATTGATGAATAAAAAAAATTACATAAAAAGTATACCAAAAATTTAATAAAATAAAATGAAATATATTAAAATGCTATCATCTGGCAAGATTAAATAACCGCCAGAACGGTCTGTCATTTGATATATGGCATCTTATCAACACAACAATTATTGTGTATAAATCCCAGCTTGCCTCAAGTACATTTTTTGCGCAAAAAAAAATATAACTTTAAATCGCCTGTCACCATTTAAATCCCAACCAAATCGCCTGGCATTATGATATATCGTTTAATTAAACATCAGACTATAAAATGCTGTAAGATTCAAAGTGCCTCAAGAACATTTTCTGTTTGAGAAAAATTGCGAATTAAAAAATTCATAGCTCATTAACGCCCCGCAACCTCCCAGCCAGATCGGCCATTTCATCATCCACACATTCGCAACTAATCAACAATAATATTTTCAATGTGCCTCAAGGATGTACTCAAAAATGCCTGTCAGCTCTCCAGCTATAAGGAATTACTGTAGGGCCGTATCTCTAGGTAGTTCAGGTCAGCAACTGACCTGTGTACGAATAACGGCTCTATGAGTAGGACGCATAAATTTACATATTTCACATAATTTCCAACATGCTTTTGGAACAAAATTAAACATGGTGAAACCAAATAAATCTGTAGTCACTCATTTAAAACCCTCTATTTTGTATTCAGGGTTTATTAAAGACGTATACGGTTGTAGTCGGAAAGTAAACTTTTAGGCTTTCGTGATCACACCTCGTAAATACACGATGTAGTATTTATGCCATATGGTTTAGATGGTATTTTGTTATTTCCCAAGGCAAATGGCTTTAAAGTCTAGTGTTTTTGTTACTTGCCGTGTCACTTTGCCTCTCTGGATGCTCACAATTTTAACAATAATAAGGAAGAGAAGAAAAACAAAAAGTAAAAGGAATCCAGTAAATTTTTGAATATAGCAAGAAAACCCTATGGGGCAGAGAGGTGACCGCGGACCGTGAACGCAGAGTGAGCAGACCCCTCATACGATAATACTGCAACCTGATAAGGCAGGTCGGTAGGTGAGGGATGTTCATGCAGGGTGGAAACCGCTGAGGCGCAGGTATGTTCAGAGGTATCGTGGGTCCATAGGGTGCCCAGTAGTGGGCGTCTATTAAGTTATACGATGATGATGATATCAAATCTGGTCAGTTACGTAATTAAGTTGAATTAACCAAAGTTACTCCCGGTTTCCGAATGACTGATCAAGTAAAAATCAACTAATCAAGTGTCAAAACTTTCATTTTAGTTCCTGTAAATGATAGTTTTGACACTTGATTAGTTGATTTTTACTTGATCAGTCATTCAAAAACCGGGGGTTAGTCATTTTTAATCAAATAAATACACGTAAATTCGTGGCATAGCAAACATAACTTCGTGTAAAATAAAAAGATAAATGGTGACACACCTGACAACAAACCGGAGAACCTATTTATCATGGACATGTGGAATATCTTTTGAATTTTTCAAAGAGTAGTATTTGTTAAAACAAATAAAACATAGGAAAGAAAACAAGAAGTTTTTATTATTTTATATCAAAAACTCAAACGTAAACTGTAAAACTCAAAGTAGAACTAATTCCGTTACTAACTATACCAGACTTTTTTTTTCAAATTCGACGCCATCATCAATTCCTGTCAAGCTTCGGACTAGCTGTTACTGAATACAATTTGTTAAAAAGGTATTGGTTTTATACGAAACATTTTTCTTGCATTAAATCTCCTATCGTTTTAATGAAAGATATAGTCGCTTTATCGAAGTAATATTGTTTCCCGAGGGATTGTGTGGATAATAAAATGACGGTAACAGGAACGATGAAATCCCGATCATTTTGGTTACTGAATATTTCTCTCCAATTCTGTTAAATCGGAGATTGTGGTTGCCCTATTAGCATAGCGACTTTATGTAGCTTCAGCTATTGGTATAAATGTATAACTGTACCCCTTCCAGTGTAAGTTTAGCTTTTTGACAGTTCACGTCCATGAAGTTTCGTAATACTTCTGCTTATTTTTCAAACAAATAATATTGTAATTCATGGACGTACCCATGTTTTCTTCAGTTACCATGGTTACTTAGTGATGGACACTCATAACGATTACCACCATTATGAAACAAATTACAAATAATCGGTACAAATAAATGCTATAAATAAACCTGAACTCTTCATAATACGTTGATAAAATGTAATATTTAGATTAAGCTATAACCCGCGAATGTGTCACGATAAATTATGTATTTTATATAATACCTAAGCGAACTATAATTTTATCATTTTCAGCTATAGGCTAATTCTCTTAACATAGATAAAGAAAGAAACAGTAATAAAATGATCATGTAAGTTGATGTAAGGATGTGTAAAATAAAGTAATTTGAAAAATCAAAAAATCGCGACATCGCTTACAATCGAATGGCATTACATTTGAGATACTGCTGAACGTCACTGACGTCAAGCTGTCAAATGCTGTTAAATATAGTGGAAAGGGTATAGTTACCTGTATATTTTTAGTACATTTCCTAATTTGAAAAGTTACCAAATAGTTTACCAAATAGATTTACCTGTTTACCAAATAGATTTAAGAAGATTCTTTAATCTTTAATAATTGTAAGTTTACTTCTTTAATTTCATTATTCTGTTTAATCATAACAGCCCATTAATGTCCCACTGCAGGGACGGGCCTTCTCCCGTGATGGAGGGATATTTGGCCTACTAATACCACGCTGGCCAAACGGATTATTTAAAGTTATAGTTACCATTTCAATACAAATATCTCAGAAAGCTAAGCCATGAAATTGTAAGTGAACATTCATGAATAAAACAGCTCTTACAAAAGGCTACATTTCAGACGCCATGTTTTCATAAGATTTTAAAGTTAGCCGATGCATTCTTCATGTTTGCCGTATTTTTGACTTAAAGTTTCATATTTTATATAATTATGTTTTTCTCCTTGTGGCGACGGAGTAAGAATATAATATGTCACCACCCCATCTCATCCTATGGGTGTCGTAAAAACCGACTAAGGGACTATCCGTCAATATTATCTTTCCGAAATAAAAAAGAAGGAAAACTTGAAATTAAACCCTATACCAATCCGTCTGGCCAGCGTGGTATTAGTAGACCAAGTAAGCCTCCGTCACGGTAGGAGGCCCGTCCCTGCAGTGGGACATTAATGGGCTGTTATGATGAATAAATACAGTAATATTTTAATATTAACTTAGCGTAACATTTGTTTGCAGTCGATTTTTCACGCTGCACTCATAAAATCTCAACACTTTGAATTAAAAATAAATGGAAAACATTCGAATACTCTATGCTTTCAAAAGAGGATTATGTATCACCAATGACGGGCACGTACAAATATTTGAATTTCAGTTAAAGAGAAAGGGAATTAACTTTCAAAACTCAAACTAAAATGTGTGTAGGGTAAAATGTAAAGCTAACACGTCCCGAAAATTGAATCACATTTTATGCTTGCGGTCACAAG
Source organism: Schrankia costaestrigalis (assembly GCA_905475405.1). Taxonomy (NCBI): domain Eukaryota; kingdom Metazoa; phylum Arthropoda; class Insecta; order Lepidoptera; family Erebidae; genus Schrankia; species Schrankia costaestrigalis. Next base: position 12,182,643 of record FR997840.1, on the reverse strand, counting down.
AGGTTTTTAGAGAATGAATTTACGAATTGGACTTTGTTGATCTAACAAGGTATGATTAATTGAAGTATTATTTTATTTACTAGTGTCGTTTAATGGTTAAAAGATTAGTTTTTCAATTATTTTTTATCAATTATTAATTAACTTAACAGTATACTACTTGAACGTCAACTGGCTGATATGATGATGATAATGATACTACTTACATTTGGATGGCCAGTGCCATTCTTTCAGTTATATCAACAACGGAAACGGAGTAAATATTTTTCTTGATCGGTCGGGCAAATAATGATCAGGCAGATTGTCGTTTTTACTAATAAATCAATGATCACACCCTTTTGTCATGGCGTTAAGTCAACATGATAATATTGTAGTAGGTAAAGATAGTTACTTAATGCATCGTAGGTACTCAGGACTAAAAAAGGGAAAACAAAGCTTTATGACTAATAATTATTAAATTACTGCTACAAAACCAAACTATGTTCTAACTAATGTATAACTTATGTTCAAACTAATGTTTGTGCTCATGAGAAAATAATAAGCAACATAAACATAACATTTTCCTAAAGTAAATAATGGTTAACTGGGAGTAAAACAATTTTCTTTGTGGTACTCGTGCACTAAATCCGGTTTGAGTAAATTCAATTTGAAGAAGTGCGCTACGAGTTGGCAAGCTATAAGAACCGCTGTAACTAGTTTAAGTGAGGATTAAACAATTTGTTTAAAACTCTTTTGTATGATTATGGGACTTGAAAGAGTTGAACTTGGTTTTTTTATTGAGTAAATCTAATTTTTGGACCAATTTGGGATTTTATTTACCTAGGATGTTTCCAGTGTTGAAGAGTTATTTATTTTATATTAAACGAGTGAGTACGTACTGGAATTAATAATAATAACTTTACGAACCAGGGATAAAATAACACATCGAAAAATACCCATCCGTTTAGGAGATATGCTTGTGCCAACACTAAACAATACAACATGCTAGTGTTTTACTTTCAGTTTCTTTATTTTTCAACATAATGTTACAAAATAACAACTTATTGACGTCAGTTTTAAACTACACTCGAGAGCAAAAGTTCCGGGTCACTAGCATTTACTTCAATATCTTGAAAACGAATAAAGCTATCGTATTGAAATAAATTGAACTTTATAGACAATTTAATAATCTTTCATTAAACATATAAAAACTTATTGATTGGCGGTAAGTAATGGCATTAAAAAAGTTATAAAAAAAAAGATCCATTTTTTAAAAATCAGAACTTCTAATTTTCACTACTGTTTTTGTTTTTGTTCTGTCATAAAATGTATTTATAAGGAGTCATCCAGGTATCCAATAGTCATTATTAAAGTGGTAATTATGTCACTCACACCTGAGGAATGTACGAGAATCCTCACGATCCTGGAAAATGGGAGCAGTCAGCGAGAAACAGCAAGAATAGTCGGTGTATCGTTGTCTACAGTTCAGCGTGTTCGCCAGCGGTTTCTAGAAACTGGTTTGAACCTACGCAGACCAACAACAGGCAGACCCAGGTGTACGACGGCACGGGAAGATCGATATTTAGTGAACTCTATGCTACGAAATCGGTTTCTTACGGGAACAGCACTGACTCATCATTTTTTAGGACTTGGTGGAAGCAGCCCTTCTGCTTGGACTGTAAGACGGCGACTTGCTGAAGGTAATTTGAAACCATTTAGACCCGCAAATGGTCCGAAACTCGAGAGACACCATCGTATAGCAAGACGAATTTATGCACGCGAACACTCGAATTGGACGATTGAAAATTGGTCAAATGTCATATTCTCGGACGAATCAAAATTTATGCTGTATACACACGACGGAAGGGCAAAGGTGTACAGAAGACCAGGAGATAGATTTATGCAAGCCTGTATTGAAGAAAAGGTGTCATACGGTGGTGGTTCGGTACTCGTGTGGGCTGGAATTTCTGCGGAAAGCCGAACAGAGCTTGTACTGATCGAAAACGGTACTCTTAATGGCGTAAGATACGTGGATGAAATCCTCAACGAGCACGTCGGTCCATTTATGGCAAGACTTGGTGAGAATGCCATCTTTATGCAGGATAACGCCCGTCCCCACACTGCTCGTGTAGTGCAAGACTACCTTGATGAGGTGAATATTCGTCCCATGGTGTGGCCAGCACGTAGCCCCGACCTCAACCCAATCGAGCACGCCTGGGACGAGCTCGGACGACGGGTAAGACAACAAGATCCTCCTTTAATTACGCTTAGTGACTTGAAACATGCATTGGTAGAGGAATGGGAGAACATTCCCCAACAGTGTTTCAGAAACTTGGTGTACAGCATGCCAAATCGCATTGCAGCAGTCCAGACAGCACGTGGGGGTAATACCAAGTACTAAACCGTGTTAAAACTACTTGTAAATATAAAAAAATCAATATTTTCAGTTTTGGTTTTACAAGCAAAATGACGCCATTTTTAATTTGTCCTTTTAAACATAATAAAATAAATGGTCAGTAGTAAATGTAATGCATTTTATTTTAGTAACATTAAATTGTCTATAAAGTTCAATTTATTTCAATACGATAGCTTTATTCGTTTTCAAGATATTGAAGTAAATGCTAGTGACCCGGAACTTTTGCTCTCGAGTGTACTTAGTCTAAGTTTACATATTAAAAGATTTTCAAACTTTACCACCGCTTCCAAGGCGCTAGTAGAGAAGAAGTGGCGTAACAAACTCTAAAGCAGCATTTTTTAAGCGTCTCTATAATTTTACAACAATTTTGTAACTGTAATAAAGTGCTGCAACCATTGTATAATACATTTCAAATACTTCAAATAAAAACTATTTTACGTTATATATTTTTATGAAAGTTGTTGCCCGTGGGTGCATTGCAATGATCATGTCGACTACTTACGTGTCGTGTTCGTACAGTAAGCGCCCCGAGCTTTATACACTGTACTACTACCGGAGTACTAGGCACCTGTTCGCATTCCGAACAGGTTTTCAATGTTTGTGAAGACCTAAAAATGTTTAATGTTTAAATGGTTAAAGTATACCAAAGGTTATAAAAATGTGTTTTTAACCTCAGAAGAACTACAGTCACTTGCACAATTCAAGAATGGGTTGTAAATTTACAAAAACATTCCAAGATATAAAAGGTACCTAGTAGTAAGTAGGTACCGAACAAACTTAATTTACCACTGAATTTCTCAAAAATCATTTAAATAAACAGTACCCGTTAAGACAAAGCCTCGCCTTAAGTTCAAAGCTGTTAAGCCCTTAATTATTATAACTACAAATTCACCTCATCTGTTCCAAACAAACACACTAAACGCATAATCACAATAATAACAATTTAAATTAATAACAGGCCAAACTGTAATCTTCAAATCTATTTAATTAAAATATTATTTACAGTACGCGCCAACTAATTTGACCAGTCTGAAGTTAGCTGTAAGAGAAGTTTGCGCATGTACAGGAACAAACAAAACACCCGTTTCCCGCCTTTTAGTTCCAAAACTGACATCTGCGCAGCCATTTTGCAAAAACTTCAAGATGGCCGCGTAAGTTGGCGGGTAACGTACCTAGTTGTAGCACGTGGTTTAATTACCATTGGGAAGAAAGGGGAAGTGCGTTACAGTGTAATGGACATTAAGGCTCCTGCAATTATAACAGGTCTTATCTTTATGACGGTGAGGATCCCTAACGATTTGTATAAAGTTTGATAAGGGATTTTTCTTAGGGTATTATAAAGTGTTATTTGTAAATAATAATATTATCTTGTCTTACTACAATTCTTACCTGAATTGTGTTCTAATTTGACATCAAGTACTTTTCTAAAACACGTTCGAAATTTCATTTCACTGTTATATTAAATAAGTGTTTTCAGTTCGTAATTTTATTACTCAGTTAATGCTCAAAAATTACGCTGGCATCAAAACTCAGTTTCAGGTTAAGAGTAAGCTCTATGATAAAAAATATTTAGTTTAAACTGTCGGTCGCTAAGTAGGGTGTTTATTCGTGCGTGCTTTCCTCTCGCAATATCGACACCAGAAGTATCAATTAACGTAAGGGACAAAACACGACTTTTCAGGAGAGCCAAAAAACCATTCCGATTTTACAAATTCTTCTGTAACTTTTTATTAGTTGCCCTAATCTTAAAAGTGTCTAGGACAAAGTTTCTTATAATTTTCTCTTCTTTATAACTATAAATAAAATATTTACGTAAACTTACGCGTTTAGAAAATAGCATGTCCCTTACATTAAAAAAAGTTGCTTAGTTCCTGCTAGTTGTCCTTTAAGGCACTCAAGCTTTCAATGGAAACTATCCCATATTAAAGTAAGCACCAAGTTTAACAGGAAACTATAACACAAATCTACTGTAAAGGACATAAACTACTATGAACTGGATGAAATATGATGTATGATAAACTATTAAGAGCAATTATCATGTAATTTTGAACCTGATATCTTTATTATTAAGTCCATTAGTAAAAATATACTTAAACTTACAATATTTTTAGATTATATTGTAAATTTTGGAGAAAATTCGGACTGGTCGAACAGTAAATACGACTGTGGTAAATGCAGGTAGGCAGTTCCTAGAGACAGTATCTTATGAACGGATACCAGGTCACAGTCGTAAGCTGTGTAATTTGACTTGGCATAACCGTTTTATCGTCAGAAATGTCGTCAGGGACTGGTTCATTACAGAAATTCAAGCACGTAACCAACTCCAAGAAGTTAAAAATGTGTGTGGGGGTATACGTACGGTCAGAAGAAGGTTAAGCTTTTAAAACTGCTAGAGGACACAGTTTCTTATTTCTCTCGTGAGTTCAGGCAATGGACAATATATATAAGGCCTTTTCGTCTATTGCAGACGATTTATGAGGTGTGGTCTGTGATACATCGCTTTTGATGACTGTACAGACCATAGAAGTAACTGGACATTAGTGTCGAACCATGTTCATGTCGTTTCTGTCTCTTGTCAGCAAGCACTCCAATCCAGGCTTCATCACAAAATTTCCGACCCTCTCCGACACGTTTGCGCCACTCAGGACGTTTTTCCGCGAGCTTCTCCCAGTCATGGTGGTCGATTTTAAATGCTGCCATGTCTCGCTTGGTGCAGTCTTTGAAACGAAGCAGCGGCCTCCCAACATCTCTTTTTCCATTCGCTACTGCACCAAGGAGAACACGTCGTTGTAATGGAGAGGGTTCCATCCTATGCACATGCCCTAGCCAACGCAGACGTCTCTATTTAAGAAGCACTGTCAGACTAGGCAGCTGTGCGATTTCTAGAACCTTCTCGTTTGTCATCTTGTCCTGCCATGCTAAGCCCGAGATCTTTCGTAAACAACGCATGTAACATAAGTTAAGACGACGGCGACGTTCTTGTTTTGCATACGATATCCAGGTTTCAGCTCCGTACAAGAGTATGCTTAAGATGGAAGCCTAAAAGACAACCATCTTGGTCTTAGTAGTATGGTGCTTATTGTACCATACCCTTGTACCTAGCTTCCCAAACATGGTTGCCGCCTTGCCAATACGAATGTCGATCCGTCGAGAGCATTCGAAAAATGTGGTGTTTACAGACGAATATCGGATATCATTAAGTTATCGTGAAGGTCGTCAGAGTTCTTACAGGCACAAAAATAAAAGGTTTGCCCCATGTGCCCCTTAAAACTGTGGTGTGCCAAGGTGGTTCAATAATGTTTTGGGTGGCATCATTTACGGAGCTTGTACTTAGACTTAGTTATTTTTTAAAGTGGTGGTGTAAACGCAGAAAAATATGTTACAGAGGCTTAAGAACCTCATGTAATGCCAATTGCACCATTTATTGGGGAATAATTTCTGTTAATCCATGATAGTTCCCGGCCACACATCCCTAAAAATCACAACTGAATACCTGAATAAGGGTGTGATTCGAAAATTACTATGGCCTCCTTAAAGTTCAGACTTAAATCTTATGGAACATGTCTAGGACAATTAACTAAATGTTACAGTTTTTATGGCTGTTTCTCATTTTGTTGATTTTTCAAGAAATTTTGTTCATTAAATGTTTTTAATTCATACTTGTAATTAAGTAAAATATTTGATAATACCGAAAAATACTGGGTAATGTACATTTTTTCGAAATTATAGACATAATTAAAGGTGGGCCCTTGAATGTATATTAAGGTAAGCGACAAATTAAAGTAAAGTTATGTATTGTGTTTTAACGTAAAGGTCATATTGTGAGAATTGTACAAAACTTTTGTTTAATGTAAGGGACTGAATTGCATTTCAGAACTATTTACATTATTTTTTCTAACACGTAAAAATATTTACGTCCGTTAAATTAATTTTTTAGTATAAAAAACAGTCTAGACCTTCGAAAACGTGTACTGTAAGGGACATTTTTTTAACGATAGAGAAATTTCAAATATACCAAACGATAGAGCGTGAAATTCCGAATCCAACGGTATATATAACTCATTTTGGCCAAAATGTCCCTTACGTTAATTGATACTTCTGGTGTCGATATCTTATATGAATACATTTAACTTAGCGGAATTTATTAAATTAATTTATGAAATGCAGCATTTTTTTTATTTAGTCATGGACTTCAGTAAAGTAAATCTTGTCTTTCTTAAAGAAGCTTCTTAAAACGAACCTTAAATAGTCGTAATTAAAAGAATAAATTCAACAAATGTATTATAACAAATGTGTATATTGTTCATGTTACATTCAGTAATATGTTTCATTCATAGTCAGCAGGAAGACTAAACGCCTGTAAAGTCCCACTCTAGAATTCAGGGTTCAAGTAGAGAAGCTACTATTTTAAAATCGTGTCACATAGGGACAGCGAATAGAATTCTCAAAGAAATCGCTGTCATGTTCGTACGTGCCTTGAATCGTATTCATAAGATACGCTATTTTGTCTCAGATACGGTTATAAACGAAACGTTTTGATAGATGTGTAGATGAATATAGAATAGTATAGCGGAACTTAAAAATAAGCCTAGTTAACCCACGTTACGGCATGGTCAGTTGTCGAGTCTTTATAAAAATAATATACGAAATCAACTAACGTATAGAAAATTACTTGAAATAAATTACTTAGGAAAATCTAAAGGGACTTCAAAATAGGCCAAACCGTTCAGGGAACGGAAAGTGGCAATGGTAGGGGCAATATAATTTGTTGTACAGATATGTTAGCGATTTATTACGTCTTAAACTTAGAAAAGTAAATGTCAAGATGCAGCAACATGGTGTACAGATATAAAGGCCTAGAGGCTTTCATAAGCAATCAATAACCTCTTACAATTATCTTTACCTTAACAAAGTTTGTTAAGCTTTTGTGCGAGATAAATAAGCTATTTAATTACTATTCATATAACGCTATCTAGACCGCAAAGAAAAGATCTAGTTGTACATTTATGTCAGTTGCTGGTGCTCAATATTGACGAAACTGTACTCAACAAACAAAACTCTAAACTGTTTGATCTACCCGCATGAGGAACAAACCACAACATGTACTATCTTAACTTTATACAGACATTAGTGTTTAACTGTATATCTCTTGGGATATCTCCTTTATTATAATATTCATGTCAATAGCAGATGAGGAGGAAAAAGTTTTCAATTTGAGCCTTAGGAAGAGTTTGACTCTACGTATTGAGTATTGGCACATCGCTTTGCTTATGTGAATGTATTACCAAAAAATGTCAGCATATATTCAGAATTATGCTCGAAGCGTCATAGTTGTACGCTTTACGTCCAGGTGCATTGGGAATTGGTTGTTTTTCTACAAGGAAGGACTTACCAATAATTTGTTCATGACTGAGAACATTATGAACCTTAACACACATACTGGAGATAGATTTAGGGGTAAGCGATGATGCCACAGAAATATGACTGATATCTATGGATGCTACCGACCTGGACGGCTTCTTGATGACGAGACTAAGGCTCATAGCACTTATAACGTAACGTAAACGGATCGGCAAAGCCTTGCCTTTTTCCTCGGTGTCAAACGTCAAAAATCCGATTACCTTACGATTCCGATTAGTGTGCGTTGCAGTAAGGAGTTTCATACAAAGAATACTGAAGGACTCGAGTTGATACGGTGACGTTCTACCCCAAGAGCTGACAGGCATTTTTGAGTACATCCTTGAGGCACATTGAAAATATTATTGTTGATTAGTTGCGAATGTGTGGATGATGAAATGGCCGACCTGGCTGGGAGGTTGCGGGGCGTTAATGAGCTATGAATTTTTTAATTCGCAATTTTTCTCATGCAGAAAATGTTCTTGAGGCACTTTGAATCTTACAGCATTTTAAAGTCTGATGTTTAATTAAACGATATATCATAATGCCAGGCGATTTGGTTGGGATTTAAATGGTGACAGGCGATTTAAAGTTATATTTTTTTTTTGCGCAAAAAATGTACTTGATGCAAGCTGGGATTTATACAAAATAATTGTTGTGTTGATAAGATTTATATGTTTTTTTTTATGTTTTTTTTTATTTATATTTTTTATTTTTTTTTATTATATGCCAAATTCGGAAATTCAGTATGCGCAAGTTTGCCTGGCTTTCATGCAGTCACTGGGTGTGACTACAATCCTTTATTTTTTAATAAAGGCAAGCGGAGGCCTTTCCAACTATTAATGAAAAATAAACTGTACTTATCAAAAAGCGTTTATTGATCTAGGATGTACGCATACGACAGATTTACGCAATGAGGTTTTTAACATGCTTGAGAAGTTCGTGTGTGAAATGTACGGTGTCAATAATATCGCAGATATAAACATAGCACGGTTTGAAAAATTTTGCAAGACATTTAAAGCTAAGAGCACGGAAGAGCCTTTCAAAAAAACTGTCAAAAACTATGATCCGTCTACGTTACCACCATGTAAAGCAGAGTTGCACCAACAGCTTTTAAGAGCTCAATATGACAAGTATCTGGAGAAATGCACATTTACGTTTTCCAAGTAACCTAGAACCCACTGAACATGGATGGCAGCTGCAGGATGATAAATTGGATTTTTATTGGTTTGATGGGGATTGCATGCCGCAATTAGTTATCGATGCAATTGATTTGACATTTGAACACTCTGATGAAAATGCTACAGGTATGTAATAATAATTTGTTAAATACTCGCAATATTGATTGTATTTCACATTTGTTAAAAAAAAATATTTATTTTCAGACAATGAAGAAGAGTTCATAAAACTCAACTCTATGGACGAGTTCACAAGCGACGAGGAGATTCCATCAGATATCGATGAATAAAAAAAAATACATAAAAAGTATATCAAATTTTTTTTGTAGAAATTTATTTTTTTATAATAAATAATAATAAAATGATATCACCTGGCAAGATTAAATAACCGCCAGAACGGCCTGTCATTTGATATATGGCATCTTATCAACACAACTATTATTGTGTATAAATCCCAGCTTGCCTCAAGTACATTTTTTGCGCAAAAAAAAATATAACTTTAAATCGCCTGTCACCATTTAAATCCCAACCAAATCGCCTGGCATTATGATATATCGTTTAATTAAACATCAGACTTTAAAATGCTGTAAGATTCAAAGTGCCTCAAGAACATTTTCTGCATGAGAAAAATTGCGAATTAAAAAATTCATAGCTCATTAACGCCCCGCAACCTCCCAGTCAGGTCGGCCATTTCATCATCCACACATTCGCAACTAATCAACAATAATATTTTCAATGTGCCTCAAGGATGTACTCAAAAATGCCTGTCAGCTCTCCGGCTATTCCGTTTACGTTACGTTAGAGTATAACGTATGTGCTATGAGCCTTAAACGTCGGCTAATTGTTAAAATTCCAAATTATAATCTCAGTCAGTTAATTATATTACGATCTTTGTAAACAACAAAACAGACAACACAACCAGACTACGTTACTAAACGAAATTGTTGCAAAAATATTTGCAAAAAAAACGAGAAAAATATTTCTTCTTTCATTATCTCGGTAAGGTATTGCAATATGAACGATCCACGTTGCAACGTCTGCAGTTTAATGGACACGGTGGGATGGATGCCGGGAATTGTTTTAGTGAACCCATCGAGTTCTTAATAGGGGTAGCGTTCTTCAACAATCGAGTTAGCCTTGTAATATCAACTGCATGAGTAGCTTTATATTGATTGTTTATTGCGGGTTTTAAATTGCTGTAATAGATTAAGTAGGTTAAGGTATATTGCGCCGAAAGAGAGATTATGCCAAGGATCTCTGGCCTTCATGACCGCTGGCCTAAGGGCTGGCATGGACCCTAACAGAAGCTAAGACGTTAGCGTGACGTTTAGGGTTCTCCGGACGTTATTTATGTTTTACGTATTTCCTTGAATTTCTCAATGATTCCCTAGTTCCAAATAGTAGTAGTAGGTAAAGTTTTTCTGTCACTGGAGCCAGCACCTTTTACAGCAAACTACACAAAAATACACTTAATTGAATTTGCAATTCACGTTCGGGTTTTTAGGTCATGCCAATAACTTGCTTAATAATTGGGAGCTAAACTTTCCTACTCCTTTATACGAGTATACCTTATTACTTGAAAAAGTAAGTACTACATTGTAATAATAATAATCATAAACTCATTGAAAAAATAACATCAACAGAATAAAATGTTAATTCAGAAATAACAGCTTTTATTTCGTTCATTTATTTTTAAGGGTATCATCAGGAAAGCGAATGAAAATAAATAATATTTTTTTGCAAAATAAAATGCTGGGATATTATCTCTTCAGAAAAAATACTGCATCGTTTCAGAAAAAATACTCGTCGTAATTAAATTATATTACTTTACTTTATTCCCTATGATAAATATTTAATGTTTTTCGATACCAATAAACTCTGTTTGATTTGCTTTGTCAGAGCTGATTGCGAGTGTTCCTATGCACAGGAGTTACTCAGTAGTAAAAATCAAATAGTTATTCAATAGTGAACATGAAAATTTACAGCATTTTCAATGTTTAAATAACCGGTTAGTGGTTACTGACTTTGTTCATAATGCTATCATTTTATTTAAAGCTTTTCTTTATCAGTGCTTTGATTGCTAGAGGGAAGGATGAGGAGGGAAGGTTCCTCTAAAGGGAAAGGCTTGATGAAAGGAAACTTGACTTAATAATGCAACGTTTTACCCATACGGATTGGTAAAGAGTTACATTTCAAGCATTCCACTTTTAGTCTTAAGATAATATCTATGACACCCTTATTGGTTGGTGACACCATGTTATCTATACTTCGCTACCGCAAGGAAATTACAGTAGTAATGTGATTCTATTTCTGATCGATCTAATTTTATATGGTGCTGCCGTCGTGATCCAATTTGCAATTAATTACTGGCCTCGTCGTTGCGGTACTTGGAAGCCTAACCGGTTGTTACTTCAGCCATATAGCTCTTAAATTACACATCATTATCTATAGCACGACTATTTATAGTGAGGATATTAATCGGTTACATTAAAAGGTATAAAGAAGCAGTTTTATTTTTATCGTGTTATTTTATCAGCTACAGGTTTAATCATATGAGTGGATACACGATACCAATACCAAATGTGAGATATAATAATGTTTGTCCAATGGTCTATTTGTCTGCACGTATGTTACGGGTAAACTCCGAAACAACTAAACACATTATAATAGAACTTTCATTGGTAGTTTATTTAAGATTTACCAGTGCGTAACATAGCCAATGTTACACACTGGTAAATCTGTAATCTCCATGTAGTGACGGAGTAAGAAAACAGTATTACACCACCCCATCTCATCACATGGGTGTCGTAAAAACCGACTAAGGGACTATCCGTAAATATTATCTTTACGAAATAAAAAGAAGGAAAACTTGAAATTAAACCCTTTACCAATCCGTCTGGCCAGCCAGTGTGGTATTAGTAGGCCAAATATCCCTCTTTCCTCGGGAGGAGGCCTGTCCCTGCAGTAGGACAGTAATGGGCTGCTATGATGAAATCTGTAATCTAACATTGGCTGCTTAAGTCCTTCATATTTTTATTTTTTACATACCTTTATTTACTTAGTCAATTACGTAAAACGGTTCAGTTGGGCTTAGCAGAATTGATTACAAACAGTTACAGAGTAAATAGACTCAGTTTGGTAAACGATTTAACCAAATCGGTCATTCAATGTTTACCCGTATTGAATCCCGCTATTCTTTGATTGTCATAACAAATGTTTGTTTTTAAAGTCAATTTGCTATTAAGTTATTAGATTGAAAACGAAATACCTTATGATGATTATTATGTTTGACAGTAAGTAAATAAATAAATATTCCTCACACTTTCACACAACGCCATCTAGTCCTAAACTAAGTAGAGCTTGTACTATGGGTACTAGACAACGGATAAACATACTTAAATACTTTAAAAAAAATGTAAATACATACATATTATACATAGAAAACACCCAGACCAATGCAAACAATCATGTTCATGCACACAAAGATTTGCATTGAGCGGGAATCGAACCCGAGACCCCTGCGTAGCAGTCATGTTATAGAACCACCAACACTGCTGAATTGTTTACTCAGAGATTCGTACTGTGTATCGTAACCCCTGTTCTAGCACGTTCATCGAGCTAATATTATGATGGTAACGAATATTCTAGGAATAACTAATTAAATTTTATTCAAATATTACGTGGAACCGAGATGTAATGTCTATAATTTTGAACAGAGAGGTACTAATACGATATGTATTTGTTGTACCAATGAATAAACAGAAACGTAACATGTTATGATGAAAGGAGTTTGTTTCATTACAATATGTTTCGTAGCCATTCGTAGCTCGTTTGTAGCGCTACGCCGTAGTCTCGTAGCGTTGTAGCACGTCCCTTTGTTTTAGTATCATACATTTTAATTTTGTGTGTTATAATATTTTAGCAGATTTTCGGTGAATATTTTAAGTAAATGCTTAGAAAACTGTTATGTAAATAAATTCTGGGTTTCTCTTAGTTTCACCTTGTGTATTGAACCTTCCCAAAAGCATATGCACTTCAGCAAAACACCCTGCAATTCTTGGTTCATCATACCAACTCATTAATGTCCCACTGCAGGGACGGGCCACTTCCCAAGACGGAGGGATACTTGGCCTACTAATACCACGCTGGTCAAACGGATTAATATAGGGTTTAATTCTAAGTTTTCCTTCTTCTTATTTCGTAAAGATAATATTCACGGATAGTCCCTTAGTCGGTTTTTACGACACCCATGGTATGAGATGGTGACATATTGTATTCTTACTCCGTTACCACACGAGAGTTCTAGGTTAATATTAGTATAGTTATAGTATTAATACAATAAATCGATCAAATGTCAAAAATTAAAAAACTATTGTCTTGAGTCTGGCTGTTTTTTGTGTACATTATCTTTGAGTATAAGTGTCCTGTGTATAGATGTTTGTAAAGTTTACGCTATACAGAGCATAAACCGTTGTGTGGGAATATACTTTAAAAAAAGAATGATGTTTTTATTAATACTCTTATAAATTTTAACTTTAAGTACAGTTTAAAATGTTTAAAATTACTTTATAAACTTGTGAAACATTTGTACTGTTAGTGTAGTTTTATCTGAGAATGTCTTGAGAGTATTCTTAAACACAAAGACAAGTTTCTTTAAAAACTATTAGCGTCAGCTTCTTGTAGTAGAATTATTCGCTTTGAAACACTTGTAGAGAATGGAAAATGTTATACATATATGTCACATTGTTGCATTAACTATAGACGCCCTTACTCATAAAGGCCTCTTAAATTTAATCACTGTTTAGCGAGATTTTTATCAGTAAAATCAATCTTATACCAAACAAAACCGTAAGAATTTAAGCTAATCAATTGACTTAAATTTAAGAGGCGTTTATGAGTAAGGGGGTTGTTAGTCACTTACTCATCAACATGGGGCTACTCACGAAAAATTCATTTGATAGTAAAAATGTTCTAGGAAGCCCGAACTGAACGCTTTTACTGAAATAAATGATAAAACAAGAAACATATTACAAATATGGTTAAAATTCAAATGCTTTTTCGTATTTTTTTTTTTAATAAGTTTCATCAAGTTTTCCATGACAACACATTATATTTTTTTTTAAATAAGCTCTTTAATAAGAAGTAATTATGTTTTAATTATTATATGTATGTTAAAGAACTAATTAGCTTTACTAACGAGAAGCAAAAAAGTAGGTTGTATATAAACAACACTCTACGTAATAATATAGTGCGAGGAAGTTAATAAAATTAAGGGCTTAATTGAGCCTAAAATATAAAGTATCGGCAATAAACAAGCCTGATCGTGATTATTAAGCGAACGGTGACACAACGGAGGTTATTAAAACAAACTTCTATCACACCGTAGCTCCATTAAATTGTAGCATCGAAAATGTTGATATTAAAATTAAATTACTTATTAATCCTGGCCGAATTTATTACGTTTTAAAAGTATATTGGTTTTTAAAGGGTTTCGTGTTGTTTGAAATGGTTATGTTGGGTATAAACTGGTTGTTCGGTCTCGGGGTGATATATTTTTACTTGGTCACTACACGAAATAAAAAAAAATAAAAAAAATACCAATTAATATCTTGTAATATTAAAGATAATCAGTTATGGATATATTTTTTGCGATAAACGATTTATCATAATCATCAACATAATATAAGCTAATGGACGTTCACTGTTAGACATAGGCGCCTCTTCTATGTATCTTCACCTTACGCGCCGTCCTGAAAACAGTTTACAATAATTTAAGTTTACTTATCTTTTCCGAATAATAGTATCATCATAACAGCCCATTAATGTCCCACTGCAGCAACGGGCCTCCTCCCGTGACGAAGGGATACTTGGCCTACTAATACCACGCTGGCCAGACGGATTGGTATAGGGTTTAATTTTAAGTTTTCCTTGTTTTTATTTCGTAAAGATAATATTCACGGATAGTCCCATAATCGGTTTTTACGACACCCATGGGATGAGATGGGGTGGTGACATATTGTGTTCTTACTCCGTAACCACACGGGATATTATTCCGTCATCACACGAAGAATAATAGTATATTCAAACCAAAATAATGTGCCAAAATTTAATTCCAAAATATTTGAGTTGCACTACGGTGTAAAAACATCAGTTAAGGGTAAACAAGTTATTAAATAGGCCACTGCGGGGCGTGGCGCCTCTCTTCATTACTGACGGCGCCGACACGGCGGTCGTCGAGTGCAACCACCATGGGTTCATCAGTACTCTACTATCTAATGGATGTTAGATTATTATTATTGAATGAGATGAAGCCTTCTGATGTGGTTTTATTAAGTTTTGTTTTGTAGAAATATAGTACTGAATTACGTTTTTTAGGGCAGAGTTTGCAGGGAGTTTTGCAGATATGAATATGAAATTAACGGACATAAAGAGCCTAGATGTTCTTGAGTGTATTTAATTAAGTTATTTATCTTTTTTTAACCTATTAAATTATTATTAATTTACTTATCTTTTCTTATCGTTTCCGAATAATGGTATAATCTGACCGAAACAATTATCCATACACCTCTCTTTGCTTTACACTACGATGTAAAAATCAGTGGGGACTTATACTACTTATACAGACTTGAAATTAATGGACACAAAGAACTTTAAGGCCAAGCCTATATTTGTGTTTCACACAAATATTATCTTGCATGGAATAAGAGCTTACACCCGGCCTGTCCTGAAATACGCGATGTCCTGAAATACAGGCCAAAACTTAGTTTAGGCCTCGCCATCAAGGTAGCTTTAATTGTTTCTTTTTTTTCATGAATAATAATCATCATACTAGGCAAAAAAACGTTGACGCTGCTGGCATAGGCTTCTTTTTAATGCTTCAACCTCGAGCGATCTTGTACTTACGTCATAAAATATTATTTTTATCATTAATCATTACTAACGACCCCTGAGGCGCAGTCGGTATATTACATGGCTGCTACGCAGAGGTCTCGGGCTCGATTCCCGCTCAATGCAAATTTTTGTGTGCATGAACATGATTGTTTGCATTGGTCTGAGTGTTTTCTATGTATAATATGTACTTATGTATTTACAAAAAAAATATATAGTTAGTTTATCCGTTGTCTAGTACCCATAGTACAAGCTTTTCTTAGTTTGGGACTAGATCGCCGTGTGTGAATGTGTGAGAGAGATGTATATGTTACGGCTAATACCCGAAGTACGGCTACACCTAGTTAGGTGCAGCCGCGCTTCGGGTTTTAGCCGTAACATATATACTTATGTTTGTAATGACTGTCACGCTCAAATTCTGATAATTTTCAGGTCACTATTTTACAAAGAGATATTTCATGTCAAAGGCCCTTTGCTTATCCCTGCCCACATAAAGAACACCTGAGGATATGTCGGGAGTTTGAAATTATTCTGAAATTAGTAAGTTTAGTACAGTTTAATCGGCTTTATATGCTAACTCATAAGCTTATCAAACGTTTTAGTAAGTACTTTAGCTTTCGCGTCGACTTTGAAAATAGATAATAGAACTGTAGGTATACCTTATGACCTTTGAGGGAAAGTGGTTTAATCCAAGTCTGTCACGAGTCCTTAACACCACAAATTAATTGACAGTGGGTAGGACACAAGGCACGCAGAACGGCTGGCTGAAAAACGATAAAAAAGAATTTCATCATCATTGCGGTTAATCTAGATCAAAATCTGGCGGGTTCCGCCATCATGACGTTCATATTTAAACGTAATTTCCAAAGAGTATATTTATAATCACTTGATAATTTCATACAGGTCCGTTTGGTAGCTTCATGTATCAAACATGCTTGTAAAAGTCAGCGACACAGGTCGATTGGAGATTTTTTCTTTAAACTCAAGTTGGTATAATGTCAAATAATCTTTATACAATTTAATAACAAATCTATTTTAGAAGTAGAACAAAAATACCTGGCTGAAAACAAAGCAAAAGAACAATAGCTTTTTAAGAAACATTCACAACCATATTTTATCGAAGGCGTAAGCGTCAATCACAAAACAATGCATTTTCTTATTTCAACTTATTCCAAAATAATACTGAACAAACAAAAAATAATAAATTATTTCTTCGAATAAAAATATTGTTTTTACATTTTTTGTTCCAAGCCTTTTGATTTCGTTGTCAGGTTGAAGTATGAAGGAGGATTATTTTTAATATTTTCTCGAAGCAAAAGGCACGTTTTGTCAATAAGGGACAATTTTCCCCTCCCGATTACTTTACGTCAATACCTAATGTAAATATGGGGGAGGTATGACATTCTCGGGACTTTTCCCTGTAAAATCCTCGCATGTTTTCTTGCCTTAAATTTATTTTTCCATTACTTATTGTGATTTGCTTGTAAGAGAGTTTTGTATGAAACGAATGATTATGTAAGAATGTGATTTGGGTTCTGAATAAGATATGTGCTTATGCTCACCTGGGTTTTACGCCTTTGTTAAGAATTTTTTAGACTTCTAATTCAAGTAATTGTTTGGTTTTGTTATGCTTCAATGGCATAGGAAAATGACGCCGCGGCTTCAAATCTCACGCAGAAGAACTAAGTATTTTTCGATTCACAAACGAGTTATTGTCTAGAATCTGGTTATGCTTTGTAATTGTTAAATGTATGTGATATGGAATGAATTTTTACGAATATGTACCTACAGTAGCTTAAGCTCGAGTATAGGAGTACCTGCAAGACATATAGCATCTTAGTGTGATTGTGAGCTGCAATAAGCTTCGTAGTCACCGACGACGTCTTTGTTCCATAAGTCATAACTGGGAACACACCTAAGGTCGCCTTAGCGTTAATACATATTTATGCTGTTGGATTTCCAGTTGGTAACTAAATAATGGAAAATTATACAAATACCAAGATTTATTGTTTTTTTTAAAGATCTGAATTATTACTATTTACGATTTTATACATTCGAGCTTATCATCATCATCATCATATCAGCCAATCGACGTCCACTCACTGCTGGACATAGGCCACCTCCAAGTATTGCCACCTTGCGCGGTCCTTTCTCGAGCTTATAACCATCATTAATTTATCGTAAAAATAATAGTTCTGCTTGTAATAAGAACCCGCAACCTCATCTACAGCTGTAGCTTACGCGGCGACCATTTTGCCCCCCACGTATTTAGTAGCGTTATAACTATTATTTATATAAAACTTTAATTTATTTACCGCAATTAAACCTTTCATCTCCAATTTAAAGTCGAATTACGTAAATTAGAATTAGGAAAGTTAAAATAAATTTTGTATCCATAAATCTTACTTAAGGTAAATAATTGAAACTTTCAAGATTAAATTCAATAAGTTTGTGTATTGATAAATTAATTTAAAGTTAACCCTTTAATTAATACTGTATTTTCCTTGTAGACTTTAATTTAATTACAAAATTGGATCTCTCTAAATATAGGTATGCTATAAGTTATTGATATAAACCAAAATCTTTGATTAATGGCAGTCTGGGTTTTGTTGCGATCGCTGCCTTCGGTTGTCGTTAAATAAAGCTTTTTGCCGACATCATTGTAACCCAAGAATCCATCATTCTCCGTGTGGTCATGGAGTAAGAATACAATATGTCACCACCCCATCTCATCCCATGGGTGTCGTAAAAACCGACTAAGGGACTATTCGTGAATATTATCCTAACGAAATAAAATGAAGGAAAACTTGAAATTAAACCCTATACGAATCCGTGGTATGAGTAGGCCAAGTATCCCTCCGTCACAGGAGGAGGCCCGTCCTTGCGGTGGGACATTACCTAATGGCCTGTTATGATTAACCTAAGAACGTCTTACTCCATATACAGGCAAGCACCAGTGACAAGGGGAACTTCACCTTCTAATACTACGCTGGCAAGATTGGTAAAGGGTTGTATGACAAGTTTTTCCTCTTTAGTTTTCGCAGCGCTAAATGTATAACATTTCCTTAGTAGCTACGGAAAGACCTGAACCTTGACAACCATGTATTCATTCATAATTCATTACCTACGGGTGATACTACGCAAAAACGGTCAATTGTTTGTGCGAATCAAAAATATTAAGTATACATAGAAAACACCCGTAAGTGCGGAAGCTGACTTTTTAATAGAAAATAATAACGTTGGCCAACATATAAATTTCAAAATGTATAATATGTTAGCACATAGCATACCGTGTAAGGTTATTGACATTAGATTGTATCAAGTAAGATGAGAAAGCAATCTCAGTTCAAGCTGCATGAAATTATATATCAAAATCTAAGCGGTAGCAACGATACTTGGGTGAAATGATTCAACATTATTGAAAATGCCGTAAAAGACTTAACCGCTGCAAGCAAATTTCAACTTTAATGCTTATAAAAAAACAGTTTAATGTATGATTGATTCGTTTTAATTGAGATATAATTATAAGTAAATATAACTTTGGTTACGGTAGACCAAAGCTATTTTCAGAATTTGAAGGGCTTCTTTCTGTTGCAATTGTGAAGGAAACCTTAGAATTGTCTGGGTGTCTGACTCGCGACTGCATTTCTCATAAAGAGATATTAATAATTATAAAATAAAATTTAATGTAAGGAAAAACATCCTATTCGAGTTAAATTTATGATGACCACATTTAAACTACGATATATTGTCCCAAAACAACCAAAGATTGATCGCGATGCTTATGCTTACAAATATTTGCAGTGAGCGGGAATAGAACTCGAGACCACTGCGGAACGGCCATGCGCTATCACCACAATCGTTGATAATCATAACTTATTTTACGTTTGTGTTATATTGTGTTTCACCATTTACATATACATTTTATAATTCATAATACATTTAACAATAAAATATAAGAATATGCAAAAACGAGGTCACCATTTACAATAAATAATTCAAAAATATACGGCCATATTTTATTTTGAGAACTATCATAAATCTCTTGTTACTCCATGAGTAGATAAAAAGCCTGTTACCCGAATTAAAGTTCACACTTTAGGTGCAATAAATAATACTAGGACCGCAGCCTGACATTGGCGATAAAGGGGCAAAGTGAAATTGCAAGTTTACCTCTCGGTATCCACCTGCGGGGAGCTTAGCCAGACAACGTAATGTATGGACCCATTTGTTATAATTTGAGATGAGAACCACAGTATAAAGCTAGTCAGAAGATCAACTAGAGCGTGTTTGATGGTTTTAATTTTTGTTTTATTTAAAGTTATTGTTGTTTTGGCTTGTAAACAACTCCATGAGAGTACGGAGTAGTCCGTGCTCTCCTTCTCTCTCTCTCTTCTATGTTGGTATTAGACCTATTAGCGTCGTAGCACATATAACGTAACGTAAACGGATCGGCACCGTATCAACTCGAGCCGTTCAGAATTCTTTGTATGAAACTCCTTACTGCAACGCACACTAATCGGATGCGTAACGTAATCGGATTTTTGACGTTTGATACCGAGGAAAAAGGCGAGGCGATGCCGATCCGTTTACGTTACGTTAAGTATATGTGCTATGACCCTTAATAGTAAACTGACTAACACTAGTTTTGTTTTTATTTTCCCTCACTATCTCTGTGAAGTAGTATCTAAAATAGGCTTTCACTTTACCTCGCCGATGTCAGAGGGAAATATATCATTTACGAATAGGTACAACTACTACAAATCTCGCACCAGTAATTATACCGTATACTTCAGGGACTAAATAGATACATTCAATAAACAAAGAACATTGAGGGAACATATTATAGATCTCACAAATTGCCCTGCGTGGGATTCCAACTTGCAACTTTGTTTACGGTACCCGGATAAACGACAGATGAGCCACAACACAGTGAAGAAAACTAAGCTAGGTTTTTATAACTCATCGAAACAGACCGGGAACACGGAAAATATTGGAACTTGAAGCACGTTGCAATCCTTCGTCTCCTGTGATAGAAATCTTCAAGATTGATGTGTCTCAGACGCAATCTCCTAATCCTCAATATTCTTCTTCCCTGATTGATTTGATTCGTTCACACATGAGTTAGACTTCTAAGATGTAGTGTGGATAAGTCCCTATCCTTAGGGCAATTATCCTAATACAAGTCGTAAATAAATAGATAATTTCTGACATAGAATCATCATAACAGCCCATTAATGTCCCACTGCAAGGACAGGCCTCCTCCCGTGACGGAGGGATACTTAGACTACGAATACCACACTGGCCAGTCTGACATAGAATAACAACATTAATTTAAAAAAGCAAGTCCCGAGTCTCTAAATCTTGAATGATTGAGATTTTGTTTTAGTAAAAGCTTCTGAATAAAGAAGTCAAAGCAACTGATGAGTTTGCTCCGTTAATGTAAATTAAGGTTTTAATATTAGAACTTGGTTTAAGAAAATGATTAGAAAACAACCTATTTCTAAACATAAGCTCGTCGGCGATATAATAAATTGTTAGTTACGTTACTTTTACCATACGTATACTTATTTACAAAAGTGCTATATAATTAAATCATAAGAGGTTTCATTTCAATATAAAAATTTAGCATGTTAATAAAAATACAATTATTTTTCATATAGGCTTACCTACAAATTGAACAAAGAAAAAAAAGGTTAAATGAAAACACACCGTTCATTTCAATGAGAAACAATACTCTGAACATTTAAATGTTCTAATATATTTTCTACAATTTGTAGCTGATATATTATGTATAGTAAGTTCGTAGGGCAAACCATCAGGGACCAAAGTTCTGTCGGGACCATCATAAATTTTAAACAGCACTAAAATGTATATATTCGTGAAGCAAGCATTTAATTTTAGGGTCATGTTTTTGAATTTGTAAAACTAACAAATAATTTAAATTTATGTAAGGTATAGCTCATGAATGTCCCTTTACAAGGCATGTAATGAAAATCTAATGTGAACAAAACTTTGGCTATAGATATAACGCTGGACAGACAGAAATCTATTGGTCTTCTTATTTACTTCTTATTTTTACTGTAAAAGGAGAAGTCTCTTAGTCGCCTCACCAGCACCCTTGGAATGAGATCATCATCATCATAACAGCCCATTATAATGTCCCACTGCAGGGCCGGGCCTCCTTCGATGACGGAGGGATACTTGGCCTACTAATACCACGCTGGCCAGACGGTTTGGTACAGGGTTTAATTTCAAGTTTTCCTTCTTTTTATTTCGTAAAGATAATATTGACAGATATATAGGATAGGGATAGTCCCTTAGTCCGTCTTTACGACACCCATGGGGTGAGATGGGGTGGTGACATATTGTATTCTTACTCCGTCACCACACGGAGAAATTGGAATGAGATGCGATGTCGAAAACATCGTCTATGTGGTGAGAGTAAGAACCATACACGAACATACTTGACTGAATGTGATCCAGAGTTATTATTATATACAAGAACTTCTAAGAAATAACCGCATAATATTTCCATTAAATTTGTACCGCAAGCTTCTTGCTAGGGACATACTGGTAAATACGATTTCCGGAACATTAGGCTTCCACGCTATTGAGGAACGACAAAAACCGTACATCGATTTTCACTCAGCCCACTAAACTATGCGGAATGTTCAAACTATAAGTGAGAACGAGGGAAGGTGATACTTTTTGTATTGTTTTTGTTCGAATTTCAAATGTGATATTGACGAGTAACGGATGTTGCGGTGGACTCTCGTAAAAGACTTTGACCCTGTTTTCTATACAGATATAAGCGCCGATTACACTAGACTACATGTAGTGCACTACATCTTGTAGGACACTACATCTTGTAGGGCACTACATCATATAGGGCAATACATCTTGTAGGACACTACATGTAGTCTTTCCATTTCCATGTAATTGATTTAGAAATGGAAAGACTACATGCAGTGTCAAGATGTAGTGCCCTACAAGATGTAGTGTCCTACAAGATGTAGTGCACTACATGTAGTCTAGTGTAATCGGCGCTATAGTCATACCGTCAAAAAATAGATACTTATGAAAATATTGGTTGCAAATTATCATTAATTAATTTAATTACGTCGATATAAAAAACCAAGAAAACTTTCAGCAGTTTTTTAGATAATTTTAGTGGACCTCTGAAGAATATGCCTAAGAAACTCAGGCCACTCTTTTCAAACATAATTATTTAACTTTGTTATAATTTCTAGTTAGCATAAAAAATTGTCAGCTGACGCCGATAATTCGTCAATTACTGTAAGAATAGTTAATCTTCGATTCAACATTCACAAACATAGCCAAGCCTTCAAAAACCTCTTCTTTCCTTTTTCTCTTCTAAATAACTTACTTGGAAAATATATTTTATAAAAATATTTAATTTGAAAACAAAATCATATTATATATTATACATTCAAAAGAATAAATTTGTATAAATCACTAATAAATGTATAAGAGAATAATCTCGCAATCTTACATTCAGTAGTTTGGCATTGGACCTTTGCTGGAAGCAATTAAAAGCTGAAACGACTACAAATCAACTTAAGTACTCTTTCCTACTTGGAAAATTAACAAACTGCGTGCGTTCTACATAATGTAGGAGAATGGGGTTTTATGGGACATCTGTAATGTATGTCCAATTTATCCAAGCTTATTTATATTTAATTGAACTTGCAGAACAAAGGATGGGATGTAATGTAGGTATGTTCATGATAAAAGAAACTACGTATTCAAATAAGAAAGTTTTAATTTATTAGATTTTTGTTTTTATTTGCAGACAGCTTCAAAGCGAATCAAAGTCAAAAAGGTGTTAAATTGTGCTGTCATTTACTTTCTGATAACTTGGTGAAACATTGTTTATCATATAAACTGTACTACATATTTTAGTCTTTAATCAAACGCCAAAGGCATCTGGTAAAGCTAATATGATGACTATTCCCTAGTGTTTGTTAAAACAAACTTTAGTAGAACTTTGTGTAATATGCTTGCCAATGTGAATTAGCAAATCTTAATAGAAATATCTTTACGGTTAGTTTTGAATCAGCTATACCACAAGGGCGATAAAAAAAAATAGTCCAATTGCGTACCCTAAATTTTCCTCGATACGGTTATATGGCCACCGTAGAGGTTTTAATACATACCACAAGCTTGACCATTTCATGAAATTTTCAACGTTTAAATTAATTTCATAAACTTTCTTCTAACATACATAAAACTCATTTAATGAACACGTTAGACCACTATAAAGCACGGAATTTTTAATAAAGTTCCCACTTTTCAATTTTAAAACAATATATATCATTTTTCCCCTGTTTCCCCTATAAAATAAAACGTAACGTTCGTAACTTACTGGATGATATACTTGGGGACCATTATACGTTCTCAAGCTTGACTAAAATGCTTAAGTTTACAATCGAATACACAAACTAAGTTTATGTAATTCGCGGTTTAATACGCTAGTGGTTGTGGAAGCGAGATAATTGTACTAAAATGGCTATGATACGATGCGATTTCCTCTTGATACAATTATGCAACTGTAAAGGAAGAGCACACTGAACGAGACTTTTGTAATTTTAAGTGAATAGTATAATGTTAATAGTTTCTCTTAATAAATTAATAACACAGTGGTCTAGTAATTTATTAGTGTTTGTTGCTAGTTTCTGTTCTGTACTCGAAAGTTAGCCAGTGTCTGTTGATATACTATTGTATTTTGCTGTAGCCTATAGCCTTGCCTTCTTTATACTATAATTTGTGTTCTTAAACAAGAACTGCTAGTGTTTTAAAATTCTAATGTGTCATGTTTTCGGTTTATTATTGCAAATCTTACTTAAATCATTTCTTAAAAATTTTACTGAACAAAAGTGCGGCTTATATTTTAAGAAACTATTTTCAAACATAGCCTTACTATTTTTAGAATATCTGACCGGCGATCGTATCAAAAAATTGTATAGACTTTTCTACGACTGTAGGTTTTACCCTTTTCCTAAGCTCTTGAAGGGCTCAATCTGTGAAAATCGGTCACCCGTATATATCGAATATCCACACTTGAACCAAGCCATCCGTATGTACCTACGACCGTCAAGATCCTGACCCCGAACACGATAACATTACAAAAATCAAGTGAAAAAAAAAGAAGTACTAGTCACCCGGTTGCCATGGTAACGGAGAAATAAGGAAATGTTGTTATACGTACACCGTCATACGCCCCGCAGTGCGAAGCATCGTATCGCATTTTCCAAGTCATAAAACTAAGTGGATTTGGCGACGATTCAATAACTTTGCTAGGAATGTACGTGTGGTAGAGGTGTTATAATTGAGATTTTGGGTTGCTTTCTACTGTAATACATACATTAAATAATAATAATAGCTATCGTAAAAATAAGTAGTGTTAGAAAATACGCTTTAAAGCTTTACTGGCGTTGAGTATGTAACGGTTTACTATTCGGTAATGCCATAATTTTGTTTCCCCTGTGTCGTAAAATCCAAGTTCGTTATTGATTTTTAATAAGCAGAAATTACCTTTGTGAGTGTAAAATCTTGACTTAATAATTATCGTAATTTATTTTCCGAAGGAGGCCCGTTTTGAGCAGCAAAACTTAAAATATAAAGTCTCACAAAGATAACACTATGCTGTGACAAGGACATCATCTAAAGGTAGGTACACAATCAATAGCACTGACTGCGAAAAAGAAACTCCTTAATCAACCCTTTTTTAAATGTATTTTGGCACACTGATTGGTTCATCAGGGCCGACTTAGTTGGACCAGCACTCGCCGGGTCGGCTTAATCAATACGTTACTTCATACCGTCCAGGTTCTATATAAGTTATAGAGAATCACTCTGGGTTTTTAACGAACAAAGAAACTCTACTTTTTCGAAAACCCGACACCCGAAAAACATTTTTGTAGGTCGTTGGCCTATAAAAATGTTTTTAAGTTCGCCCAGTCAATAATACATACCAAGCAAACGTGTAGAGTTAATTACTAAAGTTTGTTAGAAGCTAATAGACACCTTTCTTTTTATTTAGTTGGAGTATACAATTCTTCCAACAGAATGCATGGTATCATAACAGCCCATTAATGTCCCACTGCCAGGACGAGCCTCGTCGGACTCTGACGGAGGGATACTTGGCCTACTAATACCACGCTGGCCAGACGGATTGGTATAGGGTTTAATTTCGGTTTAAAGTTTTCCTTCTTTCTATGTAAAGGTAATATTCACAGATAGTCCCTTAGTCGGTTTTTACGACACCCATGGGATGAGATGGCGTGGTGACATATTGTATTCTTACTCCATCACCACACGGATAAATGCATGGTATAATCCATAATAATAAATCCTTTTTGGTTGAATCTTTAATAAAACTATCATCGCCTTTCCCTCGGTATAGTGCAAGGGTGAATGACATCACACAATTTTACGATACGACTACGTACGTGATAAATAATAAAATAGTTCATAAAATTTGAATTTTTATTGAATAAACCACGAATTGTATTTGTTACGTACATTTTGAGTGAAAAGTATTTGAAAAAGTTTGTTGTCTTCCTGTAAAAAGTGTATCCCTTTTTAAAAGTAAGTTTGTTTTGAAGCGCTTTTAATCGAATCTATTAAGAGTTTTTTTAGTTTCATGTTTTCTTTCATTTGTTACTGCAGATCTTACTAATTCTTAACCAATTTAAATAAAACTTTCTCTGTTTGAAAGGGTAAGTTGTCCTTTATACATTTAATTTAGATTTGTTTACTAATTTGACTATTTTTTCTTTTAAATACTTGAGTAAAGGTAACAGGGCGAATCTGACCCACTTTGTTTTTTTTCGCGTACAAACACCAAACTAGGTTTTAATTGTAGACTTTAATACCGCTTTTCTAACTATATAACAAAAATTAATGTACCTACCGGGAGAAAAAAGTTATTTGGCTGTATGTGAGTAGGAAGAACCAATTACTGAACATTATTCAGTTTGTAGAAAAATGAAATTAACGCGACAGTTTTCAATTATAACGGTTTAATAACACGCGTACACTAGACAAAAAGGTAACCGGCTTGAAATTGTTGCAAATCAGCTGCGCAGATGTGATATTTGGAACTAAAAGACCGGGAACGTGGGGAGCGGGTGTTATTTTTTTTCCTGTACGTGCGCAAACTTGTCTGAAAGCTAACTTCAGCCCAGCCAAGTTAGGTAGCGCAAACTGTAGGTGTCCAGTAGAATAAATAACATTTTTATAGAACGTGATTTTATTTCTTTGCTATTTGATTACAAGCGTAATAATGTGAACAGTGTTGAATTAAACAGATTACTGCTCCAAGAATTATCGAAATAAGCCCAATAGGGTACTGAAAATTTTGAAAAATCCTTTATTTAATGCCTGAAAACAATAAACATTTTTTTTATTTTTCTCCTTTCTCCCATACCCCACAACAGTGGGACCAATACCAGTAAGTAATAGGCATATTTAACTACATATACCGCCATATTTCGTTCGTGTACGCCATGGGTCATTTGTCCAAACAAAACGCCCGTTTACTCGAGGAAAAGGGCAATTAAAACCATGTAATCCTTTTCTTAACTTGGTTGATTAATTTGTCAATTTACCTTAAAAATTGATATTGCCATTATCAGAACTCCTCCTAATGTTTTCACCGCACGCAATTCTGTATCATCCTTAGCAAACGAACTTTATTAGATCACCGTTTCAAGAATTATATTACTAACAAAATTCTTTAATCTATAAGTGTCTATAAGTGGTTTAGTGTGTGTAGATGCAAGTCTAAATCCGTTAAGGAAAATATTTTCATACGAATGCGACGCAGATGTCAAACATGTTGCATTTCCGAACTGAATACCTGAAATATTAAACGAAATCCTACTCTACTGGGGAATATTTCAAACTTAATATTGTAGGTGAGAAGGTGTGTTATAATAATATGTATATTTAGGTACTTACACCTATGCTAAACTAGTTACACTTTTACCCCTTAACCGAGCTGGGTGATGTTTAGCAGGACTCTTCGGCAAAATGTCATCTATGATGGCACCACTACTGTTCTGGCTTATTAATTCACCTGTAAGAAGAAAAAAATATTCCTTACACTTTCACACAACGCCATCTAGTCCCAAACTAAGCAGAGCTTGGTGCTGTGGGTGCTAGACAACGGATAAACATACTTAAATTTTTTTTTTTGTAAAAACATACATATACAATACAATATAAATAAACTTTATTGTACACCAAAGAATACATAACATAATAATATTTTACAATTTACTATTTGTTGGTAGATATACATAGAAAACACCCAGGCCAATGCAAACAATCATGTTCATGCACACAATGATTTGAGCGGGAATCGAACCCGAGACCTCTGCGTAGCAGGCATGTTAAATAACCACAATAACCACTACGCCACAGAGGTCGTCAGTGAAGAAGTATTATAATAAAAATGTGTTTAAGTGGAAGTGTACAGTGGTTAGTAAAATCACAAAGGTCTTAGGTCTTCGTCCTAACTGGAGCGCGAGGGAAATTGTTTTTGGCTTTTCAAAGTTTGGACACACCTTACGTTACATATAACTTTTGGTAAAAATATCTGTTATTATTTTTACCTAAATAATAACAGATATTTTTACCAAAAAACATTGACAAAGATATAGCTTATAGATAACCCGAATATCGACGTTTAATTCACATAGCAATCAAGTGATATGACAAATTATTTTCAGTCAGTGCTTCCCCCTCACTGGTCAGATTGGTTTAAATGTTAACAATTCATCGAAGTCCCCAATTAGAGATAGTGCTGTCCATTAGCAAATACTGTGCTTGCAGTCACCATGCAGATTTAATTTGACGACTATAATGGGTCGTGGCATTGCTCTACCCTCTTTGATATGACTGTCATAGTCGCCGTAATATCATTATTTCAGGACTTTGAGCACAAATTTTATGATAGAACTATGCTTAGAGAAATTTCATTGATAATTTTGTCTCATCCGTGTGGTGATGTAGTAAGAATACAACATGCCACCACCCCATCTCATCCCATGGGTGTCGTAAAAACCGACTAAGGGACTATCCGCCAATATTATCTTTACGAAATAAAAACGAAGGAAAACTTGAAATTAAACACTATACCAATACGTCCGGCTAGCGTGGTATTAGTAAGCCAAGTATCCCTTCGTCACAGGAGGAGACCCGTCCTTGCAATGGGACATAAAATGGGCTGTTACTACTCTCTTTGATATGACTGTTATAGTGGCGTGACATAATTATTTCAGGACTTTGTGCACAAATTTTATTATAGAGTTAATGCTTATAGAAGTTAAATTGATAATTTTGTCTTCTTTAGTTGTTCGGTTATCGCTATGGCTTTGCATTTTGTTTCTCTATGCGAGGACACAATGAACTACCAGGCTCAGGGCAATATTTTGTGGATTGCTCAAATAATAAACTGTCCTTGGTAGGATTCGAAATCACAATAGTACACGTATACGGCAGCCATGCGCCAACAATGCCTTGCAGTAGACTTAGGAAAGTAAGCGAGCTTTACGATCACTTGACATGTTACAGGGGAGTTCTATTCGGTAAATGGGTCTGCGAGCTTTAATTCTCATGCAGGATAATTCGGCAGGCTATTTTTTATAATATTTCTATTTTAAAGGCTTATTAATTATAAACAACTAATTTGAGTATTTTTTTTTTCCTACCAATAGTTTATTTTTAATAAATATTTTTAGTTTTACTTGTGATGACGTCATGCGTACGGCCGAATTCCTTTCTTATAGAATCTGCTTAATTGACCTCCTACGTTGTTTCTTTAAGTAATAACTTACCTCAAAACCAACAACAACAAAAAATATGGTCGTTTCTTAATTTGTTTCCTTATAATAGATTATTTCCTTACAGTACCTAAAACAAATGGGTGTGCACATGTTTTACGGTGATTTATTTTTAAAGCTGACAACTTTCCCTACGGTCGACGAATTACGAAAGGAAATAGAATAAAAACGTTACTTAATGTAACGTCGCCTTCGCACGGAGTTTATTATTTTATGCTGCTTTGTTGGTAAACAAAGCCTTCATTTATAAACAATTTGAACGGCCGTTATTTGAAAAGTTTTTTTTATTTTGACGTCGCAGTAATTAATTAATTGAAACCACAGAACATTTTGATTGAAACATTCCCATAAAAAGACAAGTCATCAGTAGGTGTTATGTAACATTACTATACAGATTATAATACAAAAAAATGTTTATACATAAAAAACATGTTTTATGACAACAACAAAAATTGTAGCATAAGTTACTACTTATAGCAAATGAAGTACTGACATAGAAATAGAAAAGGTTTACTGTGGAAAATACCTAAAAAAATACTATACCAAATGAAACAGGATTATTCTAGAACAATCAAAATTAATAGCGAAGAACCAAATTAGTCTGAAAACAAAAAAAAACTATTTCATTTAGTTTACGGTCTATTCTAAGCGTGTCTGGCTTAATTAAATGAATATATTTAAATTTAGGTGAGTTTAGTAACTAACCTAGTTTATTTTTAATTCTGTACTTCGTGATACTGTACAGATTTAAATCGTTACAAAGTTTGGCAGTACAAAACGTGTGAATTGTTAGCGAGTGTAAATGAAAATACATTTAGACACGCTACCTAAATGAACTAAATACATTTTGAATCGAGTTTGTAAAAATGTATGAGTTTGTTCACTACTTAAGTGTCTGTATACGTAATATATAGTTTTATAAAACCTATGACAATGTTGTAATAAAGTTAGACAGATTTATGTCATAACAACATTATCGCGGTATGGTTCTCATTGTTACGTTAACATTTCTTCTATCGGAGGCGATTTTATGTTTGGCCAGTTAGTTAGCCTATTTATAAAGTCAACGTTATTCAAAAAACATGGCAGCTAAAGACATTTTCCCAAATAATAGTAAGTATGTCAAATAAAACAATGCCATTTTAAATTATATCAATCACTATTAAGCTAAAAAGAACATCCGTATTGAGATCCTCCCCTACTTTTCAAAATCAGTTAAAAAGTAGGTACAAACAAGTGAACAAAATAAGATGCAAGAAGATACTTTATTATGTTTTGTGAAACACTAATTTCTTAAGTTTTTATTTCTCACAAAGTTGTTGCAGCTCTTTTTAATGACTCCTTTGAGATTTGGTAAGAAAAGTGTTCGACTGAGATTTGAATAGCAAAACTTTATACAGACACCATTCACGAATAAAGTTTATCAAACAATGCAATTCTTTTATTATTTAATGATTAGATTTAATAGGTATTATGTTATTATAAACGGAGAATTTGTGATATCTCTGCACGTTATTTTTATTAGTTTAGAGACATCCGTGGTACCACATGAGGGCAGGAAAATTGATGGTTTCTACCTAAAAACCCAAGGGTCTCTATCTAAGATTCCATTTATCTCTATCAGTGAGTAGGTACTTATAAAACTGGATCACCAATAAAAAAAAAACAATTATTCAACGACACCTTACATAACACCCTATTCACACGCTATTTTATTTGCTTAAACTGTCACAAAATGTTACAAACACACCAAAACCTGTACCATTATGCGGCATCCATAAATTGTAGAGGTCACCTTTTTCTGTTCCCATTTGTCCCATTTATTTTTTATACGTCTTATGATCTCTATTATTCTGTGCAAAATTTTACATAACTTTTACCATCTTGTTCCGAAGGAAGCGGACTCAAGAGCGAAACGAGGTTATAAAAAAAACTCGAATGTATTGTGAAAAGTTCTGATTATTACACTTTGAGAAATAACAATC
Source organism: Schrankia costaestrigalis (assembly GCA_905475405.1). Lineage (NCBI taxonomy): Eukaryota > Metazoa > Arthropoda > Insecta > Lepidoptera > Erebidae > Schrankia > Schrankia costaestrigalis. The sequence goes on along the minus strand of FR997840.1, from coordinate 12,150,929 downwards.
AAACAAACTCTTTTTAGAACTTTTACTTTCAAAGTCAACCAATTATTTTGAATAAGTATTTGCACATACAAACGTCCTTCAAGAAATACTTACAGAAATACGATTTAATATGTAAAGTCAATGTTAAACTTCTTTTGTCTTTACTGGCATTTCATAGGAAATGTTATTTTATTTTAACTCAATTTATACAGAACAAACGTAATGTTTTAATGCTTATTTATCTCGCCAAACATCTTTTTATGGGTTTTATTAACGGGTTAAAATAGCTACAAAATGGTCAATTCATTTAGCATAAATTAATATAGATATCTACGACTACTGGCTATTTATTATTTTACAATTCCAAATACTATGGCTACAACAATCTGGTAAATGCTTTAAACACTCGGAAACTTTACACTTCTTGAAAATTGGTTGCGAAGTTTTCGAGTAACAATTTACTTTATAATTTCATTAATTATAACGTCGTTGGTTGGAAAAGGCGTGAATGGGGTCAACATCGGTTCTGTTTGGTTAATCATTAAATATTAAAGAGAATAACGATGTTTGATCACTGCAGGTGGGTGCTACGGGAATTAAAACAAGTAAAATGGGAAAACATTTCTTGAATAATATATTAGAAGGTGTTCGAATTTGTTATCAGTCTTTAGGGAGTTATTTACGAAAACTGGTTTGTTATTTTTAAACCAAAATAAGTCAATGAAATTTATTACATAATTTGAGTTTTATTACTGGTTACAAGAGGTTACAAAGGAGTACTGAGGTTACAAGAGTAACGACCGCAGAAGTGCAAGAGGACTAGTCATGGGATCAACCACATATGATACTTTTGTAAGCCAAAATCAATACAGGGAATTCGCCAAAAGAACTTAAGTGAGACAGGTAAGTCCCGGAAAATACTAAATAGTGTTAGACTTGTAACGAATTTAATAAAAAAAGAACAAAAGCGTGGAATAAACTTCCCATCTAGCTGGAAAACTTGTCCCTATATTGCAATTGAATCTTTATTTTATTAGTGAGATTATGCATAAAATAGTATTATCAGTTTATTTGTACTTAATACGATGTATAAACAGATTTACCGAACGCCAAGTCTGTAGCACAAGTTGTCTCATGAATATGCAGGATAGTCGGACAAGCTCACAAACTTATATTAAACGTATCGACGGCACAAGGATCCTGCTTCAATGATTCGCTTGGACATTATTATGGTACTTAACTGGGTTATTGCATGGAGGTTTTAGTATTATGATGGAATAAATGGATGTTTTAGGTTACTTAATTGCATTAGTGGCAAAGCGATCGTATATTCGTGAGTTCAAATTACAAACAAGATAATTTATTTGTGTTATTTTTAAATGACTTTCTTGAGCCTGGATCCCCTTTGAGTCTATTAATTAAATGTCCGTAAAAGTTGCCGCCACACAAGGCTCGATCTTTAGTGTAAGAGTTTTATTTTTCTTGTTTTACTGTTATAGAGTTGGTTGAAACATGGGAAACCATAATCTGTCACTAAAGATGAATAAATACTTTAATTGATAAATACTACAACCATAAATAATTATATGGTTAAATAAAATACTTAACTATAATATGAATAACACTCGAGCGATATCATATTAAATCGTATTAAACCAACCAAGTCTATAAAAATAGATAGGAGATTGAATAAAAACGAAATTGACACTATAACTGGCAGATCTAATCCAGTTAATCCTATTGCACTTGTCGAAACGAGAGCCAATCAGAGTACAGTTGACAAGGATTTAACAATATTCGTATATTTCACGGTACTGTGGCTTAATTCTATTTTTTACGCCATTGAACTCATCCTAGCACGCCCTATTATAGAAAGTTTTAGTAGGATCACCATGTAAATGGTTGCTTATAAAATGAGATAATGATGCTAAATGAAATGAGTCTGTAATATAACGATACCTTAAATCTCAAATGGCGTAATCACCAAATCGTCACTTTTCAGGAGAGCCAAAACAGAAAAAATAAAATAAATTAAAATTCATATCTTTTATACTAATAATGTTATTTAAATGAAACTTGGGTATAATTATATGGCATGGGCGGCTTTATAACACAGTTCTATGGTATTAAAAATTCATCCAATAATTACAAAAATGATTTGTGATTACGCCAAAAATATATTAATATGTTTGCGTTTACGACCCAAAAAAAACGCTGTTCTGTAAAAAGTTACGTTGTAACAGCCTAGTTGGCTTAGAGTGAACGCATTTAAAATGGCCATTTTAGGTTTTTTATAAATAAAACACTTTGAGGAAAATTAAAATAAAGTTTAATTGTTACAAAATTAATATTTCGTTTTATTATTTCAATTATACAAACAGAATAATTTTGGTATGAAGTTCAAACTAAAGTTTTGTGTATGTTTAATTCTGTTTTTAGTTAAAGAGAAACAATATTATTATACTTTGCATGAAGTAAGACTACTAACATCCGCACTGACAGGAATCTTACTTAGTTAGGCACTAAGTAAGATTCCTGTCAGTAATCCTTAATTGTCTTCTACGAGTTGTGTGTAAAGAAGTAAAACTAACGTTTTTATTTTTTTTAATGTCAAACAATCTTCAATAGGTACGAGTACCTACCTCCTATTAGGTAAAAAAATAACACAATAACTTTACTATAATTAATAGACTTAAATATTTAAATCACAACCTTAGGTTTCTTTAAGTTTAATTATAAATCACAGACTTCGATTAAATTCGGTTTAACATGAACACGAATAAAATGACGTAATAAAAGTATTTAAACATAGTTTTCTGTAGACTCCTCTTCTTCGTCCTCTTCATCGGTTTCCTCTAAAACGTCGAGTACATTTTTATCTGAAGGCAGACGACGATACTCTTCGTGATACATTTTTGGTATTGTACCGTTATTACAAAGCTGCATAAGGTCTTTGTATTTTGACAATGATAAAGGTATTTTGTTGAGGTAAAGAGGCTTCACATTATATCTTTCTATAAATGAAATACAAAAAGGTTGATACCCCCTAACAGTTATTTATTTTATTTCAAGTCTTAAACTATCTTGCGTCGTAAACGCCACTGTTAAATATATTAGTCCTATACGTCTAACTCGATAGTCAATATTTTTCATATCATTATAATTTTAACTGGTGTATCGACCAAACTCTTAAGAATTGTATTCTTAAAGGTATGTACAGCTACAAAATAAGAAAATCCTTGTTTAGCGATGCTAAATACGTGGACTGTAATCACCACTTTTTTGCGAATTTTGAAACTCTGATAAGACAGATCGATAGAGAAAAAAAAATTGAGTAACACAGCATTCAAAAGTCATTTTGTCCAAAATGGTGATTACGCCATTTGAGATTTAAGGTATCGATAATATTAATAATTTATGGTTTTGTGCTTTATGTTTATTTTGCCAACAATTTTGACAAGTTGCAGGTATGTAGAATACCGTAAAATATGACAGATCCTACTATGCAAACTTTATTTACGAAGGATAGAAAGCTTGATTTAATAACAACAAATTATGTGTGTGAAAGTCGCTTAGACACAAGACATGATTCTTATGCAAAGTTGTTTTTTAATTTATAAAAGAAATAAAAAAAAAATCTCTTTGTATATTTAGACTCAAATATAATATTACTTACAGCATAAAACATTATACATTATACCAGGGACATATCTGCATTTCAAGCAAAATTTTTGGCCACCCTAAGAATTATACAGGGTGCGCGCATTCGTCATGCGATTCCCATTCGGTCATAGATTACTGCCCCCTGTTGTGATTTCGTATCAAATATTACTTGTCTAGTTTATATGTTAAAAGCGATGGTGCATTTGACACGTGTTTAGCTCACGATGTAAATGCTATTGTTGTCATTTGAATGGAAGGCATATTGTTAAAACTGTCGCAAATTTATGTATTGAAAAGTAATTTATTAGTTAACGTAACTTTTGTTATTGATGAACGTTTAATAAATTGGTATTTGCGTAAATCGTGAGTCGAGTTACTTATCGTACAAAGTCTGGTTTTAGACTATGGGCAAGTGAATTTCGTCATCAAAGTATACGATGACGTCAAATATTTTTAAATTAAAAGTTTAAGAAGAAGTATATGGGGACAGTTTAAGAAAGGAGCCTCAGTTAGAATTGAACTTAAACTAGTATTATTTATTATACTTAAGTATTAGTTTAAGTTGCATAGGTAACACTATGTTATTTGCGTACCACTAAATTAATGATCATTACTTTACAATACACAAAACAAGAATTAAATAAGTAATTTGTTTGTAATTAACAGCGCAAAATAATGTCATTTAAAACGATAATTTACCATTTCACCCAACATGCATATAGATGTACCTAATACCCTATACGTCTGCTCAAACATGGCTTCTTAGAACTAAAATCTTACAGAGATGGGACAATATCGTAGAGTAAAATATTCTCTAGAAAACGTAGGTTTCTACAGCTCGGAACTAAGAATCGTTTGAAAAGCAGATATTTTCAGATTTAAATATTTTATTACTTCCCTTTTCAATATTACTTTTTCTACACGAACGCTTTAAAACTATTAATTTAGTAAGTGTAGGAATTTGGAATAGTAATTTTATTCATTTTGTAAGAAATTGGCTGCTATTTCGTCCAGTGCAAGATGTGTTTTAAAAAAAGGATTAGTCATTATTTGACATTTCTTTATACAAATAAATTAACAAAATCTTTATTAATAAGTAGTCTCACTATAGTTCTAAGTTACCGTTGTTCTTTGTAGTTGTTTTTACGATCATTACCTTTGGGTGATATGTGCCTGCCGGAAGGGCAATTCATTATGCAAATACATGACTACATAGCCAAGGTATTTAATGTATGTCTAAACGAATTTACAACATGTCTACATAATTAACAGCTGCTTAATTAATGTTATCGGTATTCTATTAGGCAGAATAATTACCGTGAATATTATGAAATCTATATAATATGTCCTGCATTAATTAACGTCAACATGTGTTTATTTACATTGTAGATTGTTTGGTATTGTTAGAAGTGACGATCAAAAATTGTATTTCTTTGAAATTATCAATAAACAGATGTCATTAGATAACATGACACTTGGTTGATGTCGTAAAAAAAAGAAATAGCAAGGAATATAATAAAAAGGATTGAATTGGATATTAATATGTTATATCTCTATCATCATTATTCTACTGATATTTTTTTTTAAATTCGTGATAATTTCACTGTATAAATACCTATTCATTTATTGGTTGGAAAACTTAATGTTAGTGAATAATTAGAGGCAAACATAATATAAACGTTTCTAGGTATTTCGACATATAACTCTAATTAAGTACCTATATTTGAACTGAATAACGGTTTATTTGTTCTATATGCATATTATGCTAAATGTTTTTATATTATGTTTCACCTATTCCTCTTACTAACTGTAACATCGAAAGATCCGTAGCTAAAAAAAAGTAATAACAAAATGAGTTACTTAGTAAGCTTTTTTAATAAAAATAAAGCTGATATGACAACACCACGTGCCGTCCGTCGGCGGCTGTCAACGAATGACATCTGAATGACAGCAGGGAGCCACGGGACAAAATGACATTGCATTGTCCGGATTTGTATGCATGAGAGAGAACAGCAGTGTAGCGAGTACTGGCTGAAATAAGGACACCCTATGTATAATGTGCTATGCTATCCATACTGTGTTTTGTAATACGGTTTAGTATTAAAAATTTAATTAAGAATTATGAATTTAAAATTTAAGTTAATACAGTTATTGTAGGTATTTTGCTAATCAAAATCTTAACCTAAATATAGAATTGAGTTTAATTTCTACTGTGGAGTATTGCCGCCTGCTAGAATGAATAATTTCAGTATAAGAGACTGCGCTGGCTTAGTAGGTTGGCGAAATGCATTAAAATCAACGTAACAGCCACATGTCCCATTGCAGAGACGGGTTCTCCAGTGTCAATATAAAAACTTAAAATACTAATACCACGCTAGCCAGATTATGTTGAGTGTATAAAGGGTTTATGTCAAAATGTTCATACTCTTGTCTTCGTAGAAATAATGAACTTTTGCATATTTATGTATATTCTTACCCACGCTTTCCGAATGACTGATCAAGTAAAAATCAACTAATCAAGTGTCAAAACTGTCTTGAAAATGATAGTTAGACCGGGGGTTAGTCAGTCTTATTCTTAACACAGAAAGAATTTTAAAACAATCTAATATCATAAAATTAAACAAGCTTTTTCAATCTAGAAAAAAAACGTAGTCTGCAATATTTTCTACGAGCTAGCTAACCTCGGCATTCATCTGAGCTATTCAGTGCGGATCTATAAGCATTGTCAGTAAGATGAAAGCAGGTCAGGGCGGAATATAAAAGATGCATATACCCGATATTTCTATTAGGCACAAGTGGAACACTTGTTTGTTAGCTTTTGATATGAATATAAAGTATTTTTGTTGAATTTACTTTGTTTCATTTCTTTGTGTGGTAACGGAGTAAGAATACAATATGTTACCACCCCATCTCATCCGTGAATATTATCTTTACCATTAATGTCCCACTGCAGGGACGGGCCTCCTCCAGTGACGAAGGGATACTTGGCCTACTAATAGGTACCACGCTGGCCAAGCGGATTGGTATAGGGTTTAATTTAAAGATTTCCTTCTCTTTATTACGTAAAGCTAATATTTACGGATAGTCCCTTAGTCGGTTTTTACGACACCCGTGGGATGAGATGGGGTGGTGGCACACTGTATTCTTACTCCGTCACCACACGGAGATACCTCAATGATACTCAAATAAAATAAATAATCACGTACAAATTTAATATAAACTCCAGACTAATGCATTTAAAATGTTCATACATCGTGCTTGTATTATTTATGCCCTGTATTATTAGTATGGACAGTGGCACCACTAGGGGGGAGGGAGGGGTAGAGCGGCCTATTTAATTACAAAGCTAGACGCAGTCAGTGGTGCGTTCATGTGTGTATTGAACTAACTCAGTCCATTTCTCTCAATGCCCCGCACTGTATACAATTTGCGATGAGTTGTGAACTAGAGACCGTTGGTTTTGATGGCGGGCCCTATTAAACATGAAATGATACATACGAATATAATTTTACAACTATAGTCTTGATACTTTTGAATATCTTTTTCGTGATTTGGATGAAACATAGATTTGAATTACGTTTCGTGTGGTTTTGATACTTTGAAGTTACTTAGTTATGCAAAAGTGGTTTATACTGACAATATTAATTATGTAATGTTGCACACGTTTGTGGACTAACCTATAGGACAAGATACACAAAAACTACTGAAACGATTGAAATCATTTTTTTTACCTTTTGTATAAAATAAATAAATAAGTTCCTTTTTTGCATTAACCTTTAAACAGTCAATTTTAAAGCCATTTAATTCTTTTTTTTACATTATCACACAACGCTATCTAGCGTAAGTTCAAACGACGACCTCTCATGACTGCTGCACAGAGGTCTCGGGTTCGATTCCCGCTCAATGCAAATCTTTGTGTGCATGAACATGATTGTTTTCATTGGTCTGGGTATTTTTTATGTAGAATTATGTATTTACAAAAAAAAAGTATTTAAGTATGTTTATCCGTTGTCTAGTACCCATAGTACAAGCTGTGCTTAGTTTGGGACTAGATGGCGTTGTGTGAAAGGGTGAGGAATTTTTATATTTCTTAATAAACTAAACAGAGCTATAGATAGTAGAAATAGCTGATAAATTTTAAAAATTTAGTAAGTACCTACTTATGCTCAGTATACTTATTGTAGGCAGGTAAAGTTAAACTGTATTCCTTCGCCATTGACCTGATTACCCATCGATTATTTGTGGTAGGTCGTCACTGTTTCGTGGTAAACATTGCGTGTTAAGGCCCTATACTCTCTTATGTATTACACAAAATATAAGGGTGACTTGCGTGCAACAAATGTAAGTCAGTTATTATTGATTAATTTATAACTTTATTTAATGTTACTTTTGTGTTTCGATGCTTTGTTACTTTACGTTGTTATATTTTACCCTTTTTGAGCTACCATTCAAAACAGAGTAGGTAACTTATAATTTAATGCTACCGCACCATCTGAATCGTGGAGATGTCGCAAAAGTCAACATCAGGAAAGTTACTCTTAAATTATCGTTTTTGGAAATTTTATACTTAGGCACGCACAAACGAACCAGCTAGCCAGATACTTATACCTTATTAGAGGCAAAAACATAGGATTGAGACCTTTCGTTAAAATAGGAAAAATGCCAAACTAGTAAAATAATAGTATTATATAAAAAGAAAAACTAAATACAACATTTTAATTATATTTCTGTTTTTTTTACGCTAGGAATGGCAATCTTACGGCAACTTCGTGAAAACTAGAACACTAACACCGTGCTAGTGTTTTAAATAGGAAATTAGAACAGAATGAAAAGATAACAAAAAGCTAAGCACCATTCTACTTTATTCTCTAAAGAGTTTAGTTGCGCATAGAACGTTACACTTATACGAGAAGGTATAACAAATAAAGCGCCTGTAGATTTTATGATAGCAATATATATTAACAAACTTTTGCTGTTAAAAGTGTTTAGTCGAATAAACTAGAGGAACTTTGTTGCGTGCTCGGACTTCTGTTACATTTCAACAACATTGTAGTAGTTAGAAACTACAGTACATAACGTAAGCATAAGACAGTACCTAAGTATTCTTACTATAGGTACTTACTTGAAACTTGTTTTGTGAAAATACTCTATTTAAATTTTATGATCTTACAATAATATATCCCGACTACCTCTTTTGCCGCATGCCTGCAAAACCATGGGTGTAATGGTAAACACAGCGAGCACAGCCCAAAGGGAGTAGGCAGGATGAAATAGCTGCCTTCAAGAAGCCACAGATTAAGTAAAATGGAAGTCCGAAGGGAAGAACTGAAGAAGGCCCTTCATGGTTTGGGTAACAATATTAAGCAGAAGACTTGGAAAGATTTGCTTGAGATAAAATCAAAACAACCTTGTAAGGTTGCAAGGAACTGTATTTCCCAAAGCTATCTGTTTTAATTGTATTCTCAGAGAAGAGGGAAAGTGAAATAAGTAGCCAAACATATTGCGTACCTTAATATACCTACTACGTAAAGAGCTTACCCTTCCGGTAAAGGTTAACTAAGTAGGTATTATATTCTTCAAGATATTATAACCCTTACCGCTCCAGATACTAAAACACTAAACGTATTGCAGACGTTTTGGGAAAATGAGATATATAAATTTTATTTCAGTTTGTATTACTTAGTTGTTTCATTTTGTTATAGTAATATAGAGTCACGTTGTATTATTTTGTAGTGTATGGTATGATAGCCTTTTGTATATCTTGAGATATAATGTATAACTTTGAAAATATGAAATGCGATTTGTTAAATGGTACTGTTTTGATGATACGCCATTAAGAGTGTACCAAAATATGATACTTGTAGTATTTTTTATTTCTAGTTATAGGAAAATCCCTGCTACGTAAAGGTCTCAAGTATGATTCCCGTAATGCTAATGCTTGTATCGAAGAAATGATAATTATCTGTGGCATGTATTTAAATAACTGATGCATACGTTCATATGATCCAGAGAAACCACAATTGGTTGTAGGTAGGTATATAACTACGATATCATCATCATGGACTTTTGGGTATCTCCGTGTGGTGACGGAGTAAGAATACAATATGCCCCATATCATCCCATGGGTGTCGTAAAAACCGACTAAGGGACTATCCGTCAATATTATCTTAACGAAATAAAAAAAATAAAAACTTGAAATAAAACCCTTTACCAATCCGCCTCGCCAGCGTGGTATTAGTAGGCTAAGTATCCCTCTGTCACGGGAGGAGGCCCGTCCCTGCAGTGGGACATTAATGGGCTGTTATGATAATTATGATAAGGACTTTTGCGTCTATTTCAGAGGATTTATTTATTGCCTCGTGGATGCCATGCACTTTTTTCAATGGCTGTGAAAGCCAATTCTAGAGAGAAGTAATTGTAGTTATACATATTCAAAAAATATCTTCTTTTTTTCTAATCGAGGCCTAAGAACAATAACTTAGTCATGGATATCTTCACAAATAGTGAAACAGTAGCCATATACTTTCTAGATACAAACTCAGATTACTTAAATTGTCTTACATTATATTGAAGCTTGCATTCAAGTGGCAGTCGCTACTACAAACAACTAACAAATACTTTAACAATAGCAAATCTTTAACAAAGGCAAGTTCGATTACATAACCGATCGTTTGTATAGGTACAAGAGAGGTACAATAAATATACAAACGATCGGATCAACAAGCAAAGAATATTGCACCTTATTGCATATCTATTTCCTCTTATTTCTAATCTAAAATCGTTTCACTATAAGGAATTGAATTTATGTTGATTAAATAACTTACATTGCGATGAGTAGGTATATCTGTAGAATATACTTGTAATGTAAGAAAAATGAATCGTTATTGTACCGGGATGAGGCTTTTCGATTTTCCCGTTCGAACTAAATAGGAATTTTCTTACGTATTTTTCTGAACAAAGAGAGCTTTATACCTTTTTCAAAGAAAGATAATACGCTTGAAGATAACTTGTGTTTTTATATAATAATTGTAACTTAATGTTATGTATGTACATGTGGATCTTGAAAAGTTATACCTACAGGTCAACCTCAATTTAACAAATCGGATGGGAACAAGAATATATTTGTTTTAATTATTAAGTAATTCGTTGAACTGAGGTTTGTTATGTTAAGGTTAGGTTGGTCTAAAATTCGATATAAAGAGGTAAAAGAATAGTTTTATTCATCTAAACATTATTTAGTACTTATCTCGTTATGTATCTACTTATATTGTCGCAACATGAATCACATACCATAAGATTAAGAGTTATTTACATTGGTATATTGGTGGGAACTTTATACAAAGGTTTTGGGTTGACAAAATGCGTTAATTAGAGGTATGAATACTTTTCTTGATAGTTGAAAATTTGTTGTATAAAGGTTGTTTGCAGATATTGTTTGTATTATACAGGTATGTTCTATATTGACTCTTATGGACAATTGAAGGGGATTACGAAAAATTTGTTAAATCGACGAAGTCGTTATATTGAGGTACGTTATACTATAGTCGCTCTGTATCATTATTACAGCCTATTAGTGGCAGGAATATAACTCTTCCTGGGACAGAGGCAAATTTCTCCTGGTAATACCACGTAAACTAAGACCTCATTTAAGTTTTCCCTTTTTAGTATTTGTAGAGTTTCGTTTTTTTATATAAAGTGTAAGATCTTTTTTATTATCCTTATATAGTCCTTACTTCGTAACGATAGATTTATTCTGTTTGTTAGTGCATTAAGACCTTTTTTTCATTAACATTCGTAAAACATAGTAGTAGAAGTCAGACATAGTTTTCGCGGTAGACCTCAAGCGAGAACATGACTAAAAATTAAAAAAAAATGTTACTTCAATCATATTATTACAAATTCTTTAACACTATTTAATACAGTTTTTGCTAAAGTTATACGTGCATTTATATTCTAATGTAATATGCATGAAAATTCTTTAAACAGTACATAAAATATTTATGTGATATTTGAAATCGTGACTTCCACGTTATGACACAAAGGATGAAACCTTAAGGCGACTACAAGTCTAGACTGAGAGGGTTGAGTTGCTTCTCATACTACATAATGCGATTGAACTTTGTTTAATAATTCAATATTTTTATGCTATCTTTGGAGTAATTTAGATAATGGAAGGATTTTCTTTATGCTTATTCATGTTATAAATCTAAAAACAATAATACCTAAATCATTTAATGACTTCATCATCATCAAACAGCCCATTAATGTCCCACTGTAGGGACGGGCCTCCTCCAATGACGGAGGGATACTTGGCCTACTAATACCACGCCGGCCAGACGGATTGGTATAGGGTTTAATATCAAGTTTTCCTTATTTTTATTTCGTAAAGATAATATTCACGGATAGTCCCTTATCCGGTTTCTACGACACCCATGGGATGAGATGGGGTGGTGACATATTGTATTCTTACTCGGTCACCACACGGAGATTTACCTAATGGCTTGCTCTAATGAAATTAATCAATAGTCACATACTTTTTGTCTTTGTAACAGTTACCTTTCTTTCTCTTGCGATGATGTTTTTATTATTATTTTATCTCCCTTAGTATGACTGATACTTGAAGACCTCTGTGGCGCAGTCGGTATATTAAATGGCTGCTACGCAGAGGTCTCGGGTTCGGCATGAACATGATTGTTTGCATTGGACTGAGTGTTTTCTGGTATGATTGTATGTATTTACAAAAAAAAGTTGGGACTAAATGGCGTTGTGTGAATGTGTGAGGATTATTATTACTAATGCTAGGACGCGAAACCAAAAGAATAACTACGTTTTCAGTTTTATATTCTTACTCCGTGAACACACGAAATGAATAAAATATTCTAATCAACGAGGAGACGGTAGTAACAATTTCGTTCTCGTTTCGACTCCGTTTACGTTCATCGCATTATCATCAGCTCAGTGGTCTGTTGCAGGGATTTGTAAGGAGGTTTATTACACGATTTTACAACTTATTCATGACAATAGGACTATAATTAATGCGAAGAATCACGTCAACTGTTAATGCAGTTTGTTTTGTTTACAAATACTTTATTGTAAGGCTTTTAGAAATATAAAATTTGTTAATCTATTAGCTGTTAATAGGTCTATAAGCTTATAATAATAGGATAACCCAGCATGCTAGGTATAGGTACCCTTAAAGTTAACTGATCAAACATCGACATCTGCATCATCGACAATGGTCAGAAGATATTTGGCAGAGCGCGTGTAACCTAATTTATAATGTTACTGAGTAATCATTGTGAAATGTGTTTAAAGGTCTATACACACTACAACCCAAACTGTCTTCGGGCTGTTATACCGAAACTAGAATCATTAAATCTCGAGTTTTGGATACTAAAACAAATTTTTAAATAGCTACATCTACTCCAAGATCTCAAATGTCTTTACATAGCCGCCTAAATAAAATTCATTCATATATTTATTTACTGTACCTATGCTTTTATTTTTTTTACGAATTTAAATGGCAAAAAAGTAATAATTTGCACCTTACTTACAGAATTATATCGAAATTCGTTTATGTTTCTAAAACTGTATCCAAAATGTTCGATAATAATAGTTACCTACACAGAACAGTCTAATGTAGTTTATCGAACGTTGCATGAAACGTTCAAAGCGCTGCGCTGTTCTATTTACAATAATCTGATATTGCTGCCGCTTTACCTCGCAAATTGTTAATCCCGAAAGACATTGCTTAAAGGGCCCTAAAACAGTTTATAATACTATGTTATCCGTAACTGACATGATAAATATGAGTAAAAGAAAATGTAAATTGCTTTGGTATGGGCAAATCACATAGCGCGCAATTGTAGCTGAAATCTTCCTTCTTTGTTACCTGGTGTTCTGCGTGAGCGACGAACGCGACGTACGCGATCATTTCAACGGCATACCCTACTTGTGTCCTATGTGACGTAAGCGAGGAGACGCGACGTAATGCGTTCTTGTTTAGAGGGCGATCAAACGCGACACTACGATTTCAAAGCAAATTTGTACTGTACTTCTTTAAGATTCGAGAGGAAATGATCATCACGTAGGACACTTGGCGCGTGTATTATCGCGTAGCGCCGCGTCGTGTTGCGTTCGTCGCTCACGCATGTCATCGCGTTAGAATCGTTGTTACAATCCTTCCCTTTTTTATGTTTCTTTTTTGTTAAATGTGAAAGTGACTTCTCAAAATTCACTTTATTAAAATATATCGTACAGAGGCAACTGCAATTAGTTAAGCCACGTCAACGAGATCATTCCACAAACTGGTGACTGCTCAGTACCACTGAGCAGTCACCAGTTTCATCCGATCGCCTCCATGCTTCGGAGGGCAGCACGTGAGAAGTCAGTCCCGGCTTGCGTCATAGTGACACATTCATTATGCCACGCCTGAACCATATGCGCGTTTTACCACCACACATAAATACCATTTAAAAAAGTAAAATATTTCAAGGAAACCAAGCCACGGCAGCAGCTAGTCTTGAACGAATTTCGGTTAGTAAGAGGCTTTTGCTATTAATCTGTAACGTCCACTTTTCGTGAACGTTATAGGGTAATTAAAAGCCTTTAATTATCAGAAATTGCCTGGAGAATAGCCATACATGGTATTATGTGGCTAAAGATAAGGTAATGAGCACGGACGTCGAATTAATAGGAAATCTTTTGCCATGAATGTAACACATTAAGCTCTATAAAAATAAAGATAAGAGTATCGAAGGCCTTGTGCTTAATCTATAAAATATCTTTACTGAAATATATACAGCCGTAATGATCGACTCCTCATTTGTTTCAGAGGTTTCCATACTCTTTCTGCAACCAAGCGGCTGTTGGTTCAGCTTTTCTGGTGCAAATCCAAATAAAGCATACTTTGCGCGGTCCTGAGTAATTCAATAATACTTGTTTGTCCTCCATGAACAACTAAAACATGGATATCTCGGCAACATACTGATAATACTTAAAGAAATACATGAGTCTGTTTATGCGCAAAGAACGAAGCTACAAGAATGACATGCGTCACTTGACATTCGCGCCCTGCCCGCTCGTCACGAACAAATGAAAAGTGAATAATGGACTGGGAAACGCTGTAGGAATCGGAAATCGCAAACCAACACAGCTTACTGAATTTGAAACTGTTGTTACATATGCTGCTCTGGAATTTCGTTATTTTGTCCCAATGTCTCTGTGTCGCCCTTTTTTTTCCTTTCTCTTCGTTTTTCATTTAGTTGATTTGGGTGTAAAAGTAATTTTCAATAGTACTTTGTGTCGCCATTCTTTATTTTATTTGAAATTTTCTTGTTTTAATGTAAATTATTAGATAGGGGGGAACGTTTACGTTTCATTGCTGTTAAACGCTTTAGAGATCACTCAAGTATAGGTACTTGTTTTATTTTTCATTTACACGTAGAGTAGAGCCACAATAGTGTTAAATGTCAAACATGTCACTGTAGTAGTGTAAAGGGTTGGCCAGGTAGAAGTTAATAAAGGTTTGGTTTGAATTAACTTTTTCTTGTTTCCAGCCGAAACTAAACGGTTTTTAGCAACCTCGATCGAGATTTGCCAGAGAAAGGACATAGACGGTCCTTAACTTAAAGTCATAAGTTAGTAAGGTACTGATATACTCCAGTAAAAATATAGAAAACATAACTGCTAACACTGTGTTATCGTCGGTGCTTTAATCTCATTTAAAAATACCGCCTTGAGTACACTGAAGTAACAAAGAGAACGCTACGTGAAACTTCCAACTTTTTCGTGAACCAATAAAAGTTATTCCACGTTATAAAAAGTTTGTATACCATTTTTTATTACAGAAAATATCTATTGTTTAGGTACATATTTGGAAGTTCTACTAAGTTTACCATGTAGTGAGGGAATAGGTTATACAAAATATCACTACTCTATATAACAACATTTCGTGGGTTTCGTAAAAGTGGAAATAGTTATAGGCCTAAGAAAATAGTAAAATAGGAATAATGTATAGTAATATATTGTATATTGTTCCTATTTTATCTACAATGTATTATATTTTATAAGTGTATAAAAACTAACAATACTAACTTAAACATTTAAGCATATAAATTGTTACTAACGCACTAATCACAAAGTAAATTATGGACAAACTTAAGTCTGAAATAAAGATATTTTATTTTTTATTTATTTAAAAGGCGACTAAGAAAAAAGCTAATGCCTAAATAACATACCTGTAAAACAGAGTAATAAGCCAGTGTTGAGTTAGTGGAGTTTCTTTAATCAATTGTTTTGTCGTCTATTGGAACTATGTCATTATACCCAACAATCAGACTTATTAAGGAGTGTTAGGATTTTCGTAATAAATTCCCTAATAAGTCCTATGTTTTAGATATTATGTTTTCTACTTTTAACGTTTGGTTAGTGACCAACCAAAGTCTCGATAGATCTTCAAGCTGCCCATAGGCCTCAAACGTGGTTTAAAAATTGTATGACAAAGTCATAGGTATAATATATGCTACCTAGCAGGTAAGTTAAATATACTTTACTTATAATTAGCGCAAAACTTCCGTTATTAATTTGATATAGGTACACAAAACTTTGAAATTAATTTTGTTTGTTCGTGTAATACAGGTATTTGAGAGCGATTCAATTATTTTGAGGTGAGTTATAAACGTTGGTAGAATTTTTAACAAAGAAATATTTTGATCATGAAAACTTTTTTTTTTTTGCCAAACGGTAGAAAAAGGAGGCACTTTCCAGGAGCACACAGTCTCTGGGTTAACTTTGTAATTCTTTTTTTTAAATTTATGTTTCTCCAAGTAGACAATTCTCATTGCTTAGATAAGTAGGTTTGTATGCCAAAATTACAAACTGATGTTGTAAAAAACTCTTCTTACCAGGCGGTTTAGTATCCTACTAAAAAGACTTTTTGCTATGTGACTTTCAGCGATGAAAGGATATTGACATAGTAATATTCCAAGCTAGATACGCTGGTTATTATGGTCAACGAAGGTACAAAGCTTTTCACGATTCCACATGATAAGATTTAGATCATTACTTATTCTACGTCACATAAAGCCTACATTACATTATATTTAACTTTAACTCTATGAATACATAACATAATATACTATAGTTATATTTTATCACGTAATTACAGTTTCAAAACTTATGAAAATAAATGGCTGTTCAAACTTTCCTGCGTCAGGCTTGCTACACTAGGGACTTAAAAGAAATTAAATTGCTACTGAAGATGCAAAACAACGTGACGGTCTTTGCGATAATTCTGTTTGTTTATTTAAACGAAGAGAAAAAATACGGAGACTATTGAACTATGTTTGTGTTCTGTAGTAATCATCATAACAGCCCATTAATGTCCCACTGCAGGGACGGGCTTCTTCCCGTAACGAAAGGATACTTGGCCTACTAATACCACGCTGGCCAGACGGATTGGTATAGGGTTTAATTTCAAGTTTTCCTCCTTTTTATTTCGTAAGGATAATATTGACGGATAGTCCCTTAGTCGGTTTGTACGACACCCATGGGATGAGATGGGGTGGTGACATATTGTATTCTTACTCCGTCACCACAATAATACCTAATACCTTGTAATTTTGTTCTCTCACATGGGGTAATCACGACATAGTTAGGAAGCACGATAGTGGATGTCCATTGACTGATGGTACCTGTTCCATACTAGGTTTTTCTTCAAAATTATTATCAGCATATCATAACAGGTATTGTTACAATAAGTTCCATCTGAAGTTTTTTGCAATCGATGATTTTTAAAGTAAATATTCAACACTAAAAATAAAATGACCCAGACAGGCCGACTAGCAATAAAAACATGTTACATAAATACCACATTTGCTGATCTAGTAATTATATCAGCCATATCAGAAACTTCAAGATAATAAGTAAAAAAACATTTAAGATCATTTAAAATTAACAGACAACTCTAGTCCTGCAAGTAATTAGCAATACCACATAATCTACCATTACACCATTAGCACAAAATAACTACTTATTATGTATCGAGTGTACTAATCTCAGATACTAGACTAAACTCAGATTAAGACATGAAGTAGTTAATTCCTGCTGTATGTTGTGTTTACATTAACTGTCCCAATTTCATTACATCGTTCATAAGTACTATCTATTGATGTTGCAAACTTTAGTCAGCATTGTATAAAGTATCCCAACATACGTGATTACCATGTTTTAGTATAATAAACTACTAGTACTAGAATGTCATCACTTCACAAACACATCACACTTTATACCGCTTCTCACATGATCGAAACTGATCCAATGTAAGGGCTTGTTTCATGTGTTTGTGCAAGACAATTAATAATATATTTTTTTCGTAAGCACAAATGTATATAGAGAAATATCAAAAATGTTCGTACACCACTAATGTTAGAATTTTTCGAAAAGGAACCCGTGACTGAAACTGTTCGAAAGATACTAGTCACTACACCATCTCCACGATATTTCGTATAAGATGGAGTTTGGTCCCTTTCTTAAAAACAAACACTGACATTCTGGCAGTAAATCAGTAAAAGTTAAATAACAAAAACTATTTCGAAAAAAAATCACGCCTACCCCCAACACCAAGTCGCGTAAATCTCTATAAACTTGTAACACAATTGTAGGTACCTTACACATTCGCGAGACTGGCTCAGACTGCATTAGGCCTACGTTATGAGTTGGAAAATGCGACACTTACAGAGAAACTCTCCCTTACATTTATGACGTGGTTGATTTATTGTCGCCTCCCTCAGCCGTTTGTTATTCTTTGTCTAAAGGACAACGACCCCATGAGTCAGCATTCCAGAGATAACTTTAATATAAAAGCTGTTAACTTTTTCTCTACTTAACATTAATTGACTGGAATTCTATGTGTCAGGTGAAATAATTGAACCTCTATTTTAAAAGCACTTTGTGTGATTCAAAAGCTTTTTTATCTATAAAAGTGCGGCACTTACGATTGATTATTTGCTTACTATTATAAAAATGTACTTGCACAGTTGCAGCATGGTACAAATATACTTGTACAGTATTTCGACTTCATAGAAACGGACGAAACGCGAATTATACCTACACGCTGTCGCTCACGATAGCGGTGGCTTTGCGGATTGAACAGTCGCGACTATGCCGCATTAACGAGCGGAAAAGTAGGAAAATGTAATTTAAAAGCTGGAAGTGGGCAGCCCTATCGCTTGTTTACGTATCGCGCAGCCGTAGGCATTTATAATAAATATTCGGCCGAGATAGACTATTGGTTGTACTGTGGTTGCAGTCTGTTTTAGCCCGAATGCCGCTACAGGACCTCCTTCTGACTATAAATCGCTGTGAAAATGTCCTTTGGTCTAGTGTCTGATTGCCAGTAGGGTACTAGACTTTATAGTAGAGCCTTCCTGAGACGCGGGCTAAGAAAGATAGCCAAAAGCGTCACCTACAAGGTTGTGGCTGTTCTTACAAAAGTCTTCGAATATAACTGATCAATTTATTTCTTTGTAATCAAATGAAATATTTCCAAAACAAAACAGTACTTACATATTTCTATCATTGTTACCTTACTTTAAATTATATTTACTTAGATTTTGTATGTTTGTGTATAAGATAGTACCTAATATTTTTTTGTCTAATTACTATATACCTAAATTTTCGACAAATAAAAGTCCTTCTCGTCTCCATTCCTACTGATTTTTACACTATCTATGATGATCAGTAAAATTACATAGTCTGTATAAATAAATAAGCCAGTAATATTCTTATAAACTTATACATGTACTGTGTCCCACTAAAGCTAATTTTAGACTCATATTCTGTATAAGTACACTTCGATCCGATTTAACCGACATAGTTTAACCAATCGATCGGACCTAATGTTTTTGCGATTATTGAATCGGACCATATTTATACCGTGAAGTTTAGGTATGGTGGAAATGAGAACGTTATATTTTACATAAGTTTACCTACTTTAAGACTATAACTATGTTATCATTCAAAAGTATGACTTTTGAATTGTACCATGATGTATACCATATACATAGGAAAAGTGTCAATCACATTGAACCTTTAAATTATTATTACGTGGTGACGGTGCACATGGTGTCCATGGTTTTTGTATAACTATAATAATAAGATGGAAAACGTGATATCAACCTTTACATCATTACATCTAGCCAATCCTAGAAAACTCTGTAAGTAAGTTCTTATTAGAATATCAAATGGCTGTTACAGTATAAAAAATACGAAATAATACTATCTATAATAGCGTAATTTTACGAATTGAACGTAAAAAGTAAATTTCGAAGACGTAAAAGTAATATTAGCAATAAAATTTAATGTAACCATGTTAGATAATTCAAATAACGTGTATTTACGTGTTTTGAATGTGTCGTTTGTGGCTTTCTACATATACCAAATCAGCTTTTAATGCAGAAGAAGTAACAATTCTTTGGCTAATACACCAGCTAAAGCCATATTTATACGAATTCTGATGAATTCGTATAAATATGGCTTTTTGGCGCCGTTTTCAGGCGCCTTGCCAGACGAGTGGTTATGCGTGTCTCTGTCTGAAAGAGGCGAGATCGCAAAAATACAGTATCATTTATAAAGAAGGAATACTCAAAAGAATCTATTTTTCAATCCGTTTGTCTACCGAGGCTACAGCCCGAGTTACTTTTCACCATTAAATGATACCCATCTCTGCAGTGGGGCTTGGCTGATAAGTTGAGATATTTATTTTATCAAGTAATAAGTACTTATAGTTTATGTAATTAAATAGCTCGTTATTATGACCAAGTTCAACTTTCTACTCCCAATATTTATCCTCTTCAAATATTATATCATCCAATAATGTCAGCATGCATGATCAACGTGGCATATTGGTTTATTTATTATTATTTTGATTTACCTTAACGATATCAGGATAAAATCGTTGGAGTGTGATTAATCTGGCGGGACACGGTGTAGGGTGTTTGTGCACCCTCAACGAGGCCGTGATGTCGTGAGCTGTCATGGTAACAACGATAGACGCGACACTCTCTTGTTTTATATAGGATGTGGATATAAATTGTTATAATATTTCGTAGATAAACCAGCTGAGGTCTCTTTTTTTGACTTGTGGAAATCCCGAGTTGACTTTACTATTGAGGGCTGTTAGTGCTCGTTTCGACTAAAACCACACCATGTTCTTTTCCAGTTAAGTTTTGTGCAACTGCACGGTAAGTTAAGCTATAAAAAGGGTTTTTTTTATACCTGTTCATAGTGTAGGTTTATGGCAGTCATCAAAAGTTTTATTAGTTAGAGTATACACTTGTTGCGTCAAAGGTCAGGTTTCGATTAAACACTGTAATGTTCTCTACTGGTGCATTAAAAATATCCATCACACCCTGTATAAATAGAAGACCCTAGTTGATAATTATAATTAATGGTAGCGTATCAATGTCACCGATTTCGTTAATTCGATGGTCGAATAGGAGGAAATGCATTAGGACAGTGGGTAATTAAGTTAAATAAATTATCTAGAATTAACTTACCAAATAAAAACAACTAGGTAGGTACTTAGTATTTTTAGAAGACTGAATTTCTTTAGAGCCTAACTAGGTAACTTAAATGATTGAAAGACTGTCTAACTAATTTAATACCTAAAAAATATTGTAGGGTCACAACATTAGGGAATTTTTTTTATTCAATTTACCTATAAATTAAGATTGATTGTACAACAAACAACGCCAAAGGACGTTCAACAAATAAAATAAAAATTCAATGCAATGCATGTTATAAAAAACAACTCTGCCTTATTACACGCTTTATGTTAACGTTCTTTCAACTAAATAATAAACTAGTATTAGCAAAACCTCCTTTTTCAAGACCTAGTATAGTCTAAGTCATACACTATGAAAGGCGGCGCGTGCCTAGCAACGGGTTGTTATTAAGCTTGCTTAGCAACGGACAATAAGCTCTCTCTCTCGATTCTCGGGCGGCAACGGTTTCACATTATTATAGCGCTATCCTAGTTTTTATTTTATTGTTATATTTAATTACCTTTTAATTTTATCATATTCTGTTTGTATAAAGAGTCTCGGTTGTAATTGTTATAAAGTTACCTTTTGTTGTAATGTTTATTGTTAAAGTTTGATCGTTAATTAAATTAGCTTAGGTCTGATTGTACATTGTCTTTTAAAAAACTGCCCTCAACCCTGGTTCGTAAGATCAGAAGTGGGATAGACCACGTGTTTAGCGTTTTTGTGCCATCTTTTCTAGTTAATAAAATATCCGTTAGTGTTTAAATTTGGCCTAATTACCGCAAGTTTCGTGATTTGAAAGGTTTGACTACACGTACGGGTGAGTTTTTTCTGTGTTATTTAATCCCTGAGCTATGCCAGGATGATCAGAAACTGTAAAAAAGTAGAAGGTTTTACGTCGGTCGCGTCGGAAGCGTTCTCAAACATCATGAGGTAGATCGCGTAGCTGTGACTCCAATTGATACAGTCGCGCTTCTTTATCGCGTAGACGCTGTGAACGTTTTAATGAACGCCGACGTGCCTTTTCAAAGTATTACTGACGCTCAAGTTAAGGTTGCAGTGGCTAACGCGAAACTTCAAATAAAAGATTAAGTAATTTTTGTCTGTGTACGCTAAATCAAAGACAGACCAATACACGTAACATGAACAATCCTGTTCGCTCAGTTAATGTGGAACCGTTTACGTCTCGTAAGCGTAAAGCAATCAAAACGGAGGATGATAAATTAGTGTGTCACTATTGCCATATAATAGGCCATACAAAATATGAATGCAGATAAAGTTATAAAACTGACACTAACTTACCACTTTCCGCAGATACGGTAACGTCAAAGCCCTTAACTTCGGGTGATAAATCAGTAAAGTTTTGTACATACTGTACCTACACGTAACGGTCACGTGATCGAGACGTGCTTTTCAAAACAAACGTTTGAAAAAGAACGTAATCAGAAAAAATCTGCTAGGATAAATTTATGCTCAAGTCGCAATCGGACGGAACGCGACAACGTAATGTCTGCTGTTATTCAAAATACGCCTGTGGATATTCTGATTGATAGTGGTTCCGATGTCTCGTTAATTTTAGAGCCTGTTCTTAAATATTTTAATTTTAATTAAATTCCAGCATATCGTTCAATGAGGGGTATAGGCAGTCAGAAGAATTTACGTCATATGTAGAGACCGTGAATTGAGTTTCCTGAAGTGTCTTTAGAAGTTGATTTGTATGTGGTCCCAAGTGGGTGCATAACAGCGCCTATCTTGATTGGCACTGACGTATTAAACAGACAGGGAGTTACATACATGCGTAGTAGTAACGTACAGAGGCTTACAAGATTAAAATGTACCCTCCGCATTGCACGTATCCACCGTTGAGTATGAAAATGTCAAAACGCCGTTAGTTGGCAGGGATAAGGATCTTTTGCGTAATGTTATTCGCGAGTTTTCCAGTTCTTTTATTACTGAGACTGCAACCTCAACTGTGAGTACGGGTAGTATGGAGTTACGATTAACAACGACCGCCCCCGTAGTTCATAGGCCGTATAAGATTTCATTAGACGAAAAAAATAGGGTACGAGATATTATTAATGATCTACTCTCAAAGGGAATCATTTGCGAATTAAGATCTGAATACGCAAGCCATATCATTCTCGTCAGACGTCAGAGAAGAAAGACGGGAGTGATAGGATGTGCGTGGACTATAGGGCACTTAATGCCATAACGGTTAAGGAACGATTCCCTTTGCCTCTAATAGATGACCACATAGACAGACTTGGTGGCTTCAAAATCTTCACTAGCTTAGATATGGCAACTGGATTCCATCAGGTGCCGTTAAAGGATGACGATTCCATTTCAAAAAACGCCTTCGTGACGACCGAAAGTCATTTTGAATATCTTAAAATGCCTTACGGATTGGCCAACGCTCCAGTGGTCTACCAACGGATAATATCAAAGACTTTAAAGCCTTTTATTAAAGGTGGTAGAGTACTGACGGACATAGACGTCGTCCTCCTGATGTCAAACGAGACCTCTGAGGGAATAGACTTATTGCGTCAAGTTTTACATACCCTCACAAGTGCCGGTTTTTCTATTAACTTAAAAAAATGTACTTTCTTAGATAATGAAGTAGAGTATTTAGGACGAGTAATTAGTAATGGTCAGGTACGGCCGAGCTCAAGAAAATAGAGGCGCTGGTAAAGTCCCCAAAACCTGGTTATGTTAAGAAAGTTCGCCAATTTTTGTGTTTGGTGGGCTATTTTAGGTGTTATGTCGTGGCTTATGCTACTAAGACAGCAAGATGCCATAACTGGTGAAATGTGATGGTCATCTTACTTTGTCAATATCTTAATATGTACCACTTTCTATGCAAATAAAGTTATTCTTATTCTTGTAGTGGTCGCGTACTTTAGCAGGTCCACATATGGTGCAGAGTATTCTTATCACAGTTACGAGCTGGTACTGCTGGCTGGTTCATATGGCAAGAAGACCCAGAAAGCTGCCGAACACATGCTGCTGTGGCGTGACGAGTGGACACCCGACGCTTGTTTGGCTCTCTTCGATGCTGATGAGTGACCAGGAGACTTTTGATTGGCCTGAGCTTCTGGCTTATGGCTTCCGTATTCCCTGAACCCCTAGTTCATGGGATCCGTATTCCCTGAACCTCTAGTTCATGGGATCTGTTTGGCCTGGATCCTTGATTCATGGCTTCTGATTGGTCTGAGCCCCTGGCTTATGGCTTCCGTATTGCCTGAACCCCTAGTTCATGGCATCCGTATTCCCTGGACCCCTAGTTTATGGGATCTGTTTGGCCTGGATCCTTGATTCATGGCTTCTGATTGGTCTGAGCCCCTGGCTTATGGCTTCCGTATTGCCTGAACCCCTAGTTCATGGCATCCGTATTCCCTGGACCCCTAGTTTATGGGATCTGTTTGGCCTGGATCCTTGATTCATGGCTTCTGATTGGTTTTAGCCACTGGCTTACGACTTCTGATTGGCCTGAGCCTATGGTTTATGGCTTCTGCTCTGGTTAAGTATCTTAGCTTCTCGCCCAACTCTTGCAGGCGCATGGAGTGAAACGTCCGAACGATCTCTTCATGTGTTTGTGTGGATGGCGCTGAAGTTACTTTTTATTTAATTTTGTTTAGTGTACCGATCAGTGAAAGTCCGGAATTTCATTGTTTGGAGCGCTATTTTGTTGTATTTGCATTTTGATAGTCATTCTGAAGTCTGAAGTTTAGAAGTATATTCCAATCACTTTAGAAACCCCTTTGTTTAGTCTGGGTACCTGATGATGAGAGTGCACGCTCATTATCATGTACTTTATTAGGTGTAATGTTTACTGTTCCTTGGCTTCAGACACAGAAACAACATGAGAGTACGAACTCATGGTATGTGTTACATTACAGATGGTGATGACCAGTCTAATGGCGACGGCCAACCTCTTGCTGGTGAACCTAGTAAAGAAGTAAGGCTAGATGCGGTCGAGGACGCCTCGCTGTCAGGAACGGCCGTATTAGCAAAACCTCCTTTTTCAAGACCTAGTATAGTCTAAGTCATACACTATGAAAGGCGGCGCGTGCCTAGCAACGGGTTGTTATTAAGCTTGCTTAGCAACGGACAATAAGCTCTCTCTCTCGATTCTCGGGCGGCAACGGTTTCACATTATTATAGCGCTATCCTAGTTTTTATTTTATTGTTATATTTAATTACCTTTTAATTTTATCATATTCTGTTTGTATAAAGAGTCTCGGTTGTAATTGTTATAAAGTTACCTTTTGTTGTAATGTTTATTGTTAAAGTTTGATCGTTAATTAAATTAGCTTAGGTCTGATTGTACATTGTCTTTTAAAAAACTGCCCTCAACCCTGGTTCGTAAGACTAGCTATATTCTCCGTGTGGTGACGTAGTAAGAATACAATATGTCACCACCCCATCTCATCCCATGGGTGTCGTAAAAACAGACTAAGGGACTATACGTGAATATTATCTTTACGAAATAAAAAGAAGGAAAACTAGAAACAATCCTGCTGGCCAGCGTGGTATTAGTAGGCCAAGTATCCCTCCGTCACGGGAGGAGGCCCGTCCCTTCAGTGGGACATTAATGGGCTGTTATGATAATGATGATTTTATGTATTTCTATATATTATATGCTTTGGCTTCTTATTTATAGATATAGTTTTTTTTTACTTGGGATTACTTCACAGATCGGGAAGGTCATGTTTCTACTAGCCTTCGTAATGCCTGTCATATTTTCTTATCTTAAACTCCTTACTAGTCCTCTGAATTATATTTTCGCCTAAAAGAATGAAATTAAAGTTATTTAAACTATAAAAACGGCTTACCAACGTATCCCTGCAGGGACGGGCCTAATACTATCAAGTTTTTTCACACAGTCCAGGCAGATTTGCAACCACTTTCATGTTCGTTTGTCTTTCTTTAGTTTTCGATTATCTGCGGATATCTGCAAATTTTCCCTTAGACGGTTTTACTACAACCTATGGGAAAAAAATAGTATAGCTATGACTATGTATATATTGTATACTGACTCACTATGTGATCTTACGTCAATACTCCATATAAAAATAGTATGTATTCAGAAACTGAAGACGCAAAGGAAAACATATATTTAAAATATGTATAAGCAGAAACCATTGTCAAAATAAACTTTGTGTTTGAATCACTTACTTTGGTAAGCTCAAGTCTAACTAATATCTTTTTGGGGCAATGTAGAAGTAATGAAGTCTAAAAGGATTGTTGTGAGTAAATGTCAACTACAAAATAAGATAAAAAAATTGGTTTACTATATAATAGCCGATTTTCACCTTTCAGGTTTCACCTACTAACATTTTAACGTACCTAGTATTTCACACGTACCTACCTGTACAAAAAGAGGACACGTTTCAGTAAAAATGTACGTTCGACGATTTTTTGGAACCTTGAGGAAATTTGGCCGTGATACGTTTTGAACGTGTGACTTAGATCATTAGCCGACTCAGTCTAATATTCGTATGAAAGATTTAAGAATTGGAAACCTATAACCTAAAATGGTAAGTCATCTGAAAATTAACAGAACAGTAATTCGTCACCTCCATAAGTCTGATTTTGAAAATTATTTCTTTTTAAACTGAATTTAATTTTAAATAATGAAATGTAAGTACCTAACGGAAATCAGAAGATTTTATTTAAGTACCACAATTTTGAAGAATTTTACTTTGTTTATATTTATAAAAAAAAAAAAAAGTATTCCTCACATATCCACTCAACGCCATCTAGTCCCAAACTAAGTAACTAAATGTAAATATTTATAAATTTGTTTTTAAACGCAGCTTGTTGAGTTAACGTAACCGCTTTCATCTTAATGACAATACACAAGTTTAAACTAAGTATGAACAAAGTTTCACTAATTATTACATTTAATTAATTGCGCACTGTTTTACGACTGGCTCTGTGAACTCGCTCTTTATCTTAAGTTTTAATTGAGACTAGGAAACATATCAAACCTCCCATTGCAAGAACGGACATCCTCCATATACCTACAGAGAGAACCTAAGCCTAGATATAACATGGTGACCAGACGACGACGACGCGGCGCAAGTAAACGAAATTAAGTAAGTTTTCTAATCGGTATCGATGCTCTGGCTCTGCTTCCTCTGTCTCATTTTCTAATTAAAAAAACCACACCAATTTTGGTTTTTTAATTTGAAAAGGAGAATGGGCAAAAATATATGGAGCTTGGTCCAAATTTCCACCATCAATAAGAACTATAACATATGATGGAACACTGCGTTCTGAATCATTATCGCTTAATTATTTCACTATATCTTTTAAACTACTCGATTGATTTAGGTGTATGACATTTCTTTGTAATTCATACGGTATTCTAGTTGATATAAGCTCTAAAAGCCAAAATATGAACAAGGTGGCGATCGCGGTAGGTACCTCGCTACGTCAAAAGAATCAAACCCTATCATGTGGGGTATCAAATCAAATGAAAGGACTTATAGCTATCTTTACAATGCTTATGTTTATTTTAAAATATTTGTAATACTGGGAAGAAAGTAAACACAAAAATATCACACAAGTTTTATTTATTCCTGTCTCACAGTGTGGAGTCTGTCCTTATAAGAATACATCTCATGTCTTCACCCACAATAACATTGTCCAAATTCGCAGCTGGAAGTAGAATTATGGGTTGGTGTCTCGCCCATCCAAAATAACAAATAATTACCATGACATGAGCACAGCACCCCACAGTTCGCATTCCAGAAAGACAAGAACAGTAGTAGTTTGAAATGGTTTTTCGATTATAGATCATTACATACGTGTAGTGTTGTCTTGCACGTGCGAAAAATACTTTTAGCACGATTGCGAACCGTCACGATTACATTTTTATATGAGTAGGTGCGCTAAGGTTATAATTGTTTACTTTGCAGACGATTTGAGCGCATTACAGAACAGGGGGAATCCGTCTACCATGTTTTTACTGCTTGAAATGTGGCTATGTGCGAAAAAATTAACGGTTAAATAACTAAAAATACGTATTTTTAAAACAGTCATAACTTTTTTCTGAGTGAATATATTTTTGTCACCTAGTAATCAAAATTGTATGGTATTTAGTCGACTTTAAGCTTACATAGCCCCCAATAGTGGTGGAAATTTGGACCACTTCTGCTCATTGTCCTTTATTTTATTTTAAAATATATTCGCTTGTTTAAAAATAGAATTACGTAAAGGTTATACAGTTGTTTTTATTTTATTTCAACCTATTTTCTGACAATTTGAAATACTCTATACAATTTCAAAAAAAAAAGGTATAGTAGGTATGACTCAAATTCTAGACGTATAGGTTGGTTCCTACTAACGGTTTTGACTTAAAAGATTTATTTCTGCAATTACCCCTTTGTTTTATACTTAAACTGACTTAATACTATCTCACGGCATAATGCTATTCACATTGAAATAACTAAAATTTTAATACATTCACATTTTTTTACTATTGTGTTTATTGAAGGGATAGTCAACCATTGAAGTAAATAGTCCATTGATACTAAACGGTCATAACAAACATAGGTAAATCCTATATTATAACAGTTATAGGTATTAAATGTATTTGTTCTGTTTAATAGAGCTCTCAATATCAAAGGGTGTGCTTTAATTCTATTTGTGCAGTCAAAACAAGGGCCAGTTTTGATCCCCTTTCAATTAATTTATCTGAATAACCCGAGGCTCGTTGTGTGGATGGCGCTGAAGTTACTTTTTATTTAATTTTGTTTAGTGTACCGATCAGTGAAAGTCCGGAATTTCATTGTTTGGAGCGCTATTTTGTTGTATTTGCATTTTGATAGTCATTCTGAAGTCTGAAGTTTAGAAGTATATTCCAATCACTTTAGAAACCCCTTTGTTTAGTCTGGGTACCTGATGATGAGAGTGCACGCTCATTATCATGTACTTTATTAGGTGTAATGTTTACTGTTCCTTGGCTTCAGACACAGAAACAACATGAGAGTACGAACTCATGGTATGTGTTACATTACAGATGGTGATGACCAGTCTAATGGCGACGGCCAACCTCTTGCTGGTGAACCTAGTAAAGAAGTAAGGCTAGATGCGGTCGAGGACGCCTCGCTGTCAGGAACGGCCGTATTAGCAAAACCTCCTTTTTCAAGACCTAGTATAGTCTAAGTCATACACTATGAAAGGCGGCGCGTGCCTAGCAACGGGTTGTTATTAAGCTTGCTTAGCAACGGACAATAAGCTCTCTCTCTCGATTCTCGGGCGGCAACGGTTTCACATTATTATAGCGCTATCCTAGTTTTTATTTTATTGTTATATTTAATTACCTTTTAATTTTATCATATTCTGTTTGTATAAAGAGTCTCGGTTGTAATTGTTATAAAGTTACCTTTTGTTGTAATGTTTATTGTTAAAGTTTGATCGTTAATTAAATTAGCTTAGGTCTGATTGTACATTGTCTTTTAAAAAACTGCCCTCAACCCTGGTTCGTAAGACTAGCTATATTCTCCGTGTGGTGACGTAGTAAGAATACAATATGTCACCACCCCATCTCATCCCATGGGTGTCGTAAAAACAGACTAAGGGACTATACGTGAATATTATCTTTACGAAATAAAAAGAAGGAAAACTAGAAACAATCCTGCTGGCCAGCGTGGTATTAGTAGGCCAAGTATCCCTCCGTCACGGGAGGAGGCCCGTCCCTTCAGTGGGACATTAATGGGCTGTTATGATAATGATGATTTTATGTATTTCTATATATTATATGCTTTGGCTTCTTATTTATAGATATAGTTTTTTTTTACTTGGGATTACTTCACAGATCGGGAAGGTCATGTTTCTACTAGCCTTCGTAATGCCTGTCATATTTTCTTATCTTAAACTCCTTACTAGTCCTCTGAATTATATTTTCGCCTAAAAGAATGAAATTAAAGTTATTTAAACTATAAAAACGGCTTACCAACGTATCCCTGCAGGGACGGGCCTAATACTATCAAGTTTTTTCACACAGTCCAGGCAGATTTGCAACCACTTTCATGTTCGTTTGTCTTTCTTTAGTTTTCGATTATCTGCGGATATCTGCAAATTTTCCCTTAGACGGTTTTACTACAACCTATGGGAAAAAAATAGTATAGCTATGACTATGTATATATTGTATACTGACTCACTATGTGATCTTACGTCAATACTCCATATAAAAATAGTATGTATTCAGAAACTGAAGACGCAAAGGAAAACATATATTTAAAATATGTATAAGCAGAAACCATTGTCAAAATAAACTTTGTGTTTGAATCACTTACTTTGGTAAGCTCAAGTCTAACTAATATCTTTTTGGGGCAATGTAGAAGTAATGAAGTCTAAAAGGATTGTTGTGAGTAAATGTCAACTACAAAATAAGATAAAAAAATTGGTTTACTATATAATAGCCGATTTTCACCTTTCAGGTTTCACCTACTAACATTTTAACGTACCTAGTATTTCACACGTACCTACCTGTACAAAAAGAGGACACGTTTCAGTAAAAATGTACGTTCGACGATTTTTTGGAACCTTGAGGAAATTTGGCCGTGATACGTTTTGAACGTGTGACTTAGATCATTAGCCGACTCAGTCTAATATTCGTATGAAAGATTTAAGAATTGGAAACCTATAACCTAAAATGGTAAGTCATCTGAAAATTAACAGAACAGTAATTCGTCACCTCCATAAGTCTGATTTTGAAAATTATTTCTTTTTAAACTGAATTTAATTTTAAATAATGAAATGTAAGTACCTAACGGAAATCAGAAGATTTTATTTAAGTACCACAATTTTGAAGAATTTTACTTTGTTTATATTTATAAAAAAAAAAAAAAGTATTCCTCACATATCCACTCAACGCCATCTAGTCCCAAACTAAGTAACTAAATGTAAATATTTATAAATTTGTTTTTAAACGCAGCTTGTTGAGTTAACGTAACCGCTTTCATCTTAATGACAATACACAAGTTTAAACTAAGTATGAACAAAGTTTCACTAATTATTACATTTAATTAATTGCGCACTGTTTTACGACTGGCTCTGTGAACTCGCTCTTTATCTTAAGTTTTAATTGAGACTAGGAAACATATCAAACCTCCCATTGCAAGAACGGACATCCTCCATATACCTACAGAGAGAACCTAAGCCTAGATATAACATGGTGACCAGACGACGACGACGCGGCGCAAGTAAACGAAATTAAGTAAGTTTTCTAATCGGTATCGATGCTCTGGCTCTGCTTCCTCTGTCTCATTTTCTAATTAAAAAAACCACACCAATTTTGGTTTTTTAATTTGAAAAGGAGAATGGGCAAAAATATATGGAGCTTGGTCCAAATTTCCACCATCAATAAGAACTATAACATATGATGGAACACTGCGTTCTGAATCATTATCGCTTAATTATTTCACTATATCTTTTAAACTACTCGATTGATTTAGGTGTATGACATTTCTTTGTAATTCATACGGTATTCTAGTTGATATAAGCTCTAAAAGCCAAAATATGAACAAGGTGGCGATCGCGGTAGGTACCTCGCTACGTCAAAAGAATCAAACCCTATCATGTGGGGTATCAAATCAAATGAAAGGACTTATAGCTATCTTTACAATGCTTATGTTTATTTTAAAATATTTGTAATACTGGGAAGAAAGTAAACACAAAAATATCACACAAGTTTTATTTATTCCTGTCTCACAGTGTGGAGTCTGTCCTTATAAGAATACATCTCATGTCTTCACCCACAATAACATTGTCCAAATTCGCAGCTGGAAGTAGAATTATGGGTTGGTGTCTCGCCCATCCAAAATAACAAATAATTACCATGACATGAGCACAGCACCCCACAGTTCGCATTCCAGAAAGACAAGAACAGTAGTAGTTTGAAATGGTTTTTCGATTATAGATCATTACATACGTGTAGTGTTGTCTTGCACGTGCGAAAAATACTTTTAGCACGATTGCGAACCGTCACGATTACATTTTTATATGAGTAGGTGCGCTAAGGTTATAATTGTTTACTTTGCAGACGATTTGAGCGCATTACAGAACAGGGGGAATCCGTCTACCATGTTTTTACTGCTTGAAATGTGGCTATGTGCGAAAAAATTAACGGTTAAATAACTAAAAATACGTATTTTTAAAACAGTCATAACTTTTTTCTGAGTGAATATATTTTTGTCACCTAGTAATCAAAATTGTATGGTATTTAGTCGACTTTAAGCTTACATAGCCCCCAATAGTGGTGGAAATTTGGACCACTTCTGCTCATTGTCCTTTATTTTATTTTAAAATATATTCGCTTGTTTAAAAATAGAATTACGTAAAGGTTATACAGTTGTTTTTATTTTATTTCAACCTATTTTCTGACAATTTGAAATACTCTATACAATTTCAAAAAAAAAAGGTATAGTAGGTATGACTCAAATTCTAGACGTATAGGTTGGTTCCTACTAACGGTTTTGACTTAAAAGATTTATTTCTGCAATTACCCCTTTGTTTTATACTTAAACTGACTTAATACTATCTCACGGCATAATGCTATTCACATTGAAATAACTAAAATTTTAATACATTCACATTTTTTTACTATTGTGTTTATTGAAGGGATAGTCAACCATTGAAGTAAATAGTCCATTGATACTAAACGGTCATAACAAACATAGGTAAATCCTATATTATAACAGTTATAGGTATTAAATGTATTTGTTCTGTTTAATAGAGCTCTCAATATCAAAGGGTGTGCTTTAATTCTATTTGTGCAGTCAAAACAAGGGCCAGTTTTGATCCCCTTTCAATTAATTTATCTGAATAACCCGAGGCTCGTTTTTTACTCTATTTCCATTTTGGTTAGATGAAATACACAAGTACATTGAGTCGAAACGATAAAGTAAGAGGTAGGATTGCCATTATTCTGTTTGTTATTGAATGAGATTTTGTTTAGAGGGATGTGTTGTGTTTGGCAAAATGTCAATCGGTACGGGGTTCATGTTTCTATTTATGGAATTTCTTGATTTCATGTTTTTGTCAAGCTTAATGTTTAAAAATTTTTAAGCACTTTGTCGGAATCCATTATGCTAGTGCATGATTAGTATAGGATCGTATAGGCTTATAATTATGTAGCTAGATCCCTAGTCAAAGCTAGTTTTCAGCGTTAACATTGTCTAATTCGGTTTGGTTGCTGTAAGGTCGCAAATTCAATTCCGACGATGGCCTTTTTTCGAATTACAAATGATTCCCACTTAGCCCGGATGTTGTTTCTGTCCGTTAAATTAATGTTTGTTATTTTTTCCGCGACACAGAACACGACCCAAAAATGGCGAATTTGTCTTAGAAAATTGGTGGTAAAAATGGAAAAGTTGTACTTCATGAGCATGCAACACCAAATTTTTTTATTTAGTACATCGAAATACTTTATAGTAGAGGTACTGAATTATAAACAAAGCTGGTTTTACGAAGTATAGATAGATTTGAAAAACTGCATCGTATTATTGGAGAGACGTCACAATACGCTTAGAAATGAAATTTTTTTTTCTTTAATTTTATATCGTTACTACTAACTATTCTCGACAATGCTTAAAACCAAGACAATAACTAAATACGTACACATAACAAATCATCGATCTAGACTATGTACTTAATGCCTTGTAATAAAACATATGGACGACCTCGGTGGCGCGACGGTAGCGCAAGCGGCTGCCGTGCAAGAGGTTGTGGGTTCGATCCCCATGCAGGACAATAATTTGTGAGATCCACAAATTATTGTCCTGGTCTGGGTGTTCTTTGTGTCTGTTAATTGATGTTTGTAAAAGGTCCCCGCGACACAGGGCATGATCCCTAGTGCGGGAGTTGTCTCTTTAACATTTTTGAAAGAAAGCGTATCTAGCTTTATGTATTGCAGTTCTTACGCTATGTTGCTTTGCTGAAATTGAATAAAGAAATCAATTATCTTAATGAGATCATTGCCTCAAAAGATGATGCAAATAAATATGTTTTCATGGCAGTAATGCAAAACATAAGCGTCCCTTCTCAGCCATTACCAACGATCTCAAACAAAATTGGTAATTACTGTGCTTTGTGCTTTTACGGAATGGTGATATTAAAACGCAGGTGGATCTTATAGCTTTTCCACTATGAATCAAGTAGATATAAACAGCTTAATAGGAAATGAATTCTTATACGAACTTAATACTATGGTAAATCGACTAATAGACGCAGGCCTTAATTTGGAGAAGTCAAATGTTTCAACGTTGTGTTGCCTTGTGCCTCCCTCATAATCTGTGTATGTAATGCAAGATAGTCCCACAACAAATAGATCTTTTTTTGGCAACTAGATTTACATACCTACATAAGATTCTATAGCAAAAAGTCTACTTCTTCTAAAACTTTAATATTCTTCTCTTCTACTAAACTTTAATATTTTTACTCTCATATAACTTTATAAGATTACTGTCGTCTTTAATAGAATTTACTGTAACTCTTTGGACCGCACTCTGTAGGTATCTAGAGGATGATATGGCCTACATAAGAAATTAATAAGAAGTGATCCGTTCATAGGAATACATTTATGGATACATTGAGTAGGTACAAGTTCCATAAAACGAACGACCTTTTTTTTTCTTTTACATGTTGAAATACCGAAAGGACTCCACGCCAACCAAATAGCTGTTAATAAATAGTGTCATAGTGGAACACTACCTAATGTAAATAATAATTAGCACAGTTGTGTGATACCTAAAGGGTCGTAGCACATATAACGTAACGTAAACGGATCGGCACCGTATCAACTCGAGCTGTTCAGTATTATTTGTATGAAACTCCTTACTGCAACGCACACTAATCGGAATCGTAACGTAGTCGGATTTTCAACGTTTGACACCGAGGAAAAAGGCGAGGCTAGGCGGTGCCGATCCGTTTACGTTACGTTACCTATATGTGCTACGACCCTTATACGTATTCAAGTTAATTTCCCCTTTACGAATTTTGGTTACAATTATTATTTCATTGGAGTTATTGTATGAGTTAACCCGAGCGTGTCTTTTCGTATGTAGGGGGAGTTCGGGTTTCAATGGTCCTTGTCACAGAGGGATGACTAGCTTGCCACTATTTATATTGAAGACATATTTGGTTGTTGATCTGATCGTTATTTTATATTAGCTGCTTTGAGTTCTATTTTCACTGAAAAAATTTACTGTAGCTGTTAATGTGATTGTGACTGGTTTCTCTTAATTACGACAGCATTTGATAAAATGTTCACATTAAAAACGACCTTATCGTAAAACCTTATTAAATAAAATTAAGGCTAAATCGTGTGAAACGTAATAAAAGTTAAGTATTTCCAATTTAAAATACATTAAAATCTACATTTTTAAAGCGAATCAAGATAAAAGATTTTATCAATGAAAATCTTATCCGTCGAAGTCATTTGAGATAGAATAAAAGCTGAAAAAATACCGTGAAGATTATATTAGGTTTAGCATTTTTATATCGATTCAAAAGAATATTATTCTAATGCTTAAAAATACATATTTCGTGTCTGTGCTAAAAATCAATTATTTGCTTAGCCTTACCTTACATACTACCGTAGTAAATTGAAAGACAATTGGATATAAATGAAATTGATTTGTACATTGTTGGTAAGCTCCGAATAAAATTGACTGCCTTGATGGCGCGACGACGCGGTCGCGGAAGCGAGTGCTGTGCACGGGTTCGATTCCCACTGAGGTCATTCTTTGTGTGATGCGAAAATTATTCTCCTGAGTCCGAACGCCCCTTGTGTCCGTTTGATGTTTGTAAATTCTCAGCGACACAGGGCACGACACGGCCAGCGCGAAAGTTGTCTTATTAAATACTTAATAAAAAGAGAAAAAAAACCCGTTGGGGTTTGTTTCTAATGTTTTTTTATTTTGCAGTAAGTAGGTAGGTAAGTACTTTAGTCTTATTTTCCGACACACCCTCAAACAAGGTGTCATTACAATGCTGGTTCTTAATCCATAACCGACATGAATAGCTTTATTTCGCGAACATTATTTTGGTGATATTGTCTATCATCGCTCGATACGCAGTACCGTGGTATTAGTTGTGCCCACAGAACATTAAAATACATTAGAAAGGCGAAGTAGGCGGGGCTCGCGCGCCTCAACTGTGAGCAAACGCTCATAGTTTGTTTCGAAAGCGACGCATCCCCGCGTAGTCGTCCGCGGACTTTCATGGAGTGCGTATCAGCGTGAAAAAGTTTAGAAAGCGTCAAAAAATGCCGAGTTGTGCTATTATTACTTGCAAAGCAAGAAGCCAAGTGTCAAGTATGACAAAAGAAGGAATTTCATTCCACCACAAATTTAGACTCACCTAAATTTCTTGATTTTATGACAATATTTACGAAAAACTGATTTTGGCAACAGAAATCATAATATTGCATTGTTTTTATTCATTGCCGGCATTGTTTGCTATGCAACCTTAGTTTCGCCTATTCGAAAAGCAATGCATAACGCCACGCGCGCTTTCCACTGATACATCCGACCGCAGTGATGTACCTCAACAGCGCTCTTTATCGATAAATTTTATTCATTAGATTTTTCTGATTATAATTTATTTATGGAACTGATTTTTAGACATGAATTGTTATTGTTGGTTTAAATAACATTTAGTATTGTTATTTTTATTTTCAATTGTTTCAAAGTAATCATTTTATAATGATGTCACGAAATAAACCTTAAATAGACCTACGTGGGAATTGCACTTACGACCTCGTGCACGGCACCCGGCACCCCGCCACAGAGGCGGCTTTTTACGGTAATTTAACTGTTTACGTTTTGGATTATTCTTTATGGATAATATTATGGCATATTATATTATGGCTAATAGCCAGATTTTATGTTGTACTGATGTTATGTTTTTTAGGTTTCCTTAAGCGCCTGATGTAAAGGAAAAATGGATTAATATAACTGGCAGAGAAGATTGGTTTCCTACAAAGACAAGCACCATTTGCTCGAAACATTTTAACGAAGATGATTACGACATAAAAAAAGTCCGGAAATAGATATATAAAAAACTACCAGGCCAAATTGAATATTTTTTTAGGGGACAAAAAAATTACAACTATTCCGCTTCGATTAAAAAAAGTCTCCCCATAGGAGACTTTTTTTGGTTCATTTCATTTGAGTAAATGCATATCAATTTATTTTTATGGAGAATATTGTTTTATTTAATTACCCTTAAATTCCAAGAACAAAATTTCTTACCTATTAAAATAGTATTTCTTCAAATATTTATTTAATATTCATTTAAAAATTTTACTTTTACTACTGTAATTTACAGTCACTCGTTTTATTACTAAGTACTTACTCTTTATTTTTGTTCGAGTGTATATAATTGACGTAACCTCCTACTTTTTGAAGTCGGTAAAAACGGTCTTGACTTTTCCATACGAAAATAGATTATTATTAATTTAGTTTCAGATCTACTATTTAAGGAGTTATTTTATTTATAATAAGTTTATTATAAATAAAATAACTAATATACAGTTGTATATTATGATTAAATAAAAAATATCATTGAAATAAGCATTAGACCCATTTCAGATACAATAAATAAATAACTTTGCAAATTATGAACCTTCTATAATATAATAATCGATGCAATTTTATCGTTTGTCAATCACTAGTAAAATAAATTGCTTTTGCACAGCACATACGTAAGTAAGATTACGTCTGTGTGAGTGAGCTGTGTGACCAAACATAGCGCTTCGTTTGACGTTGTGCGTGTGTGCGTGACACTGTATTTACTTTCGTTGCTTACGTAGTTGTAGAAATAGTGGGGGCTTAGTGGCTACAGCGGATCCGATGCAAACTGCGCTTGATAACCTTTCTAATGTATTTTAATGTTCTGTGGTTGTGCCAACGATCATAAATTATTCATGGCACATCATATAATCAGTCACAGGTGTATCGGTATTCTGCGGCATACGATTTTTTTTAGTCTGTTGCCGAATTTTTGTTGTATTTCGTTATAAATGTACTTTTGATTAGGATTATTCAGTCGAAAGCTCTTGTATTTGTTTTATTTAAATATTTTGCAGGTTTAAATATTATGTATTTAGATATCATACAAATGATTATCCATTTGCCAAAGCCAATAGAATAACTTGTAATAATAAATTTTGTTTTATGTTTTGTTAAAAAAAACCTCAACTTTTTTATCGTGGCAAGCCTTTATAAGGTACTTTGGCCCAGAACGGCCGATGTGTCGAAGATGATAAAAATATAGAAATAAGGTGTACCGACTAAAGTATAGTAATCAATAACACCAGGAGGACTGCGAGAAGAAAGGCACTAAGTACTTTACAAATCGTGACTCTATGTTGCATTGATACAAATACATTTTCTTTTTCATCTTATTATTTTACATTTTCACTGCAGATTTCTAAATAATTTATAATATTAGCGTTACATAAACTTGAAATAAGTTCATTTCTTTTATTTGAATAATGGTATTGCAATATTTGAATACAGTTACACCAGTTATTATCCTCGCCTGATTGCATTCCGTTAGCTGGTGGCAAATCTATTCAGAAGTCACGGTTGCACAATAAAATATTAGTTTTATCATTTTTTGTTGTCAAATTATGAGTAATAAAAATGTCCAACTTTAAAATTAGATAAAGAAAAACTAAATATTTGGTAAGATGTTGAAGATAAATTGGTTAGGTACTGTTACAATTTGATATAATCTTCATTAAAATATTGATAAATAATTATATTCACAAGTTTACTATTAATCTTTTATTAACTAGGTATATTGTTTCAAAAATACCTGAGATAACAAACGAAAGTACCTACTTACTTACCCAGTACCGCAATACCAGTGTGCAATACTTATAAGAATAAGATAAATCTACACAATAATGTCAAAATAGGTGTGATACTCGCATTACAATTCTTAAGTTTTACTTAAAAAAATATAGAGCCTTAAAAAAATTATAAATAAGTACCTATTTACTAGCTCTATGTCTTATTATAAAAGTATAAATTACCTGAGCATTTATTTTTTTAGAAAATAAATGTTGAAATCGATTTCAAACGAACTTTGCAAACTTGAACTGCAAGAGGGCCGCGCTGCGCCGGGTTTGAACCATGAGGCCTGCAGAAACATCGGATTGAATGACGCTACCGGTAGTTCCGCGCACTCCCGTCGTCGCGGCATGTCGCTCGAATCGCGTCAGTGCTGCCTTGCGCTTGTCGAGGGTGGACGTACGTGCCTATTGTGCTACACTTCTCTTGACATCACGAAACAAGTTTATCACTTTACCTCCTGTGAATTTACTATAAAACTCTTTATACATCACAATGGACTTGTGTGTTTGTTTTGAAATAACTTTTCTAGTTGTAATTTCTTAACTTTTAGTTTACTTGTGGAATTTGTGGTATTTAATATTATCTTGACTTAAAGATACGATTCGTAAAGGTGTTACAGAAACGCGAGTGAAATTGTTTATTGTTCTAGACGATCCGTTAAAAAGTTTTAAAATTTCTGTTGTTTTTTTAATTGTTTATTAGAGGACGCAAACCTTTTGCGTTGAAAAGAGACAAAATGAGTTTTAACCGGGCAAGAGCGACAGGTGTGGTGTGTTTTGCGGTTCTGTTGGCAACTATAACAGGTAACTTTATTCATTACTTTTTTCATATAATCTGTATCAGGTTTAAAGGGATTTTATGTTGGAGAGTTTAGATTAAACATGCTAATTAGTAGATATATATTTCTTACGTGATTTGTCAATATTACACAAGTGTCTTTGTTGTTGTAGTTTAGTGCTTATAAACAATTGTGTTGCTTATGTTGGCAACGATGTATGAATGTGTGATTCATTCATGGTTTAATTTTGAGGTTATGTTGTTATTATCAAATCGTATGACAAACTTCTTTCTATTGATATCCTTGAATATACCTGCGTTAAAGTAAATATTTTTTAAAGTTTAATTTATTATACTTTGCATTAACTGTTTAACCTTATGCGATTATTTGATAAATGTTTAAAAATTTATTAATATATGTAATACTATGTTAGTAGGTACGATTTGTAAATCGTATATCGAAAAATTGTACTGAAATACCTATTATCTTGCTAATAAGAGATTTCAATAACCTAATAAGTAGGTACTTACGTACTTAGTTATTTTTATATTTCTAGGTTTTTATACATTGCTTTTATTAATATTTAACTTATTTTAACTTTTATTGCTTTATTAAAAACAGAACCTAAAATTGTAATAAGAAAATAAATTATACATATTTAAAGATATTTACTATTCAAAGAAAATCTAATCATCTAATTAGAAATTGCACGCTCGATTTACTTAGAAAATAATCTCGAAGCATTCATCTAGATCCGAGACGAAAACAATTAGAAACTTAGACTTTAATTTCCGAACGTGACGATAAGCGTCAAGCTAAGGCCTAGTTGTGCAAAAACCGTTGTGGCCCGTTATACGGCACAGACAGGTGGTAACTACGGAAACCCGCTTTCCAGGAACAATGAAATTCTACCACATTTGTTCTCAGTGCATCCGACCGTCACTTTGCCCTGAATCAATCGAACAAAATCTAAATATTCTTTACGGCCCATCATAGTAGGTTTAGATTAAATCTATCAAAGTGTTTTTTCAATGGACAATCCGTTTCATAAGACCAGAAAATATTTAATACCTAATTTAGTCAAACTCTTTGTCTCTAGACTTTTAAAATAAGGTCAAAACGACATGATTCCGTAATTAAACAAATCTCTAAATCCATATTCATAAAAATAATTTACGATTTCTTATGCAGGTATGTAAATAGTACTTTAAGTTTAAGTGCAAGCCATATAACTGGGCTCAGGAAATAAGATGTTTAAACATAATAATTAATATGAACATGCCAAAATACAAGTATTACAATCAACCTTATGCTCGGATCAATAACCTGACGAATCACCTCGGAGCGTGAGAGCATTCATTAGTTATCTCACGTTATGAGGCTTCGCTTACAAACTACAGTTTCACGATATCATTCAGAATAACACAAGATATAATAACACGCAAACAATATGCAGAACGTATTTAGAGGGTTAGCTTTCTGTTATATCAAGGATTATTGCTTCGATTACACTGTTTCTACGTTCCATTAAAGATATGGTATACAAACTATTATCTCTTTATCTACACATGGAATACGATTCACACAAATTCAAAGCATCTGCCATGTCATTACCCTTAGTCATTTAAGCCTGTTAACGCTGCGAGACCGCTGTAATGGCATGTTGACGGCACTTTCCTCGGTCATGACCGTTTGTGATTATAACTAGCAATAAGAAACGCAG
The DNA here is from genome assembly GCA_905475405.1 of Schrankia costaestrigalis. Lineage (NCBI taxonomy): Eukaryota > Metazoa > Arthropoda > Insecta > Lepidoptera > Erebidae > Schrankia > Schrankia costaestrigalis. The sequence continues at coordinate 12,109,364 of FR997840.1, read as the reverse complement.
ATATTACTTGATGTTTCGATTACTAGCAAAGTTATCTTAGTGTCAAATTTGGAGAATACATTTTGTAGTAACGTTTATAAATGTTTCGTCTTTCTCATCAACATCCGTCTTAATATTTCTGTCAATGGAAATACTTATTGGAAATGGTCCGTAACTTCCTTGAATTATTTTCGTATTAATGTACTTTGGCCCTAATGTTATTTTAGATTTAAGGTTTACACAGCTTCCTGGACACAAATGTTTAAGTAATTATCACTTTGTTCATAGGAATATTGTATTTTTATCTTTATGTCTTTAATATTTTATTTGGCGCCAACGTAAGTGAATGGGAAAAATTTGCCATAAGCAATAAAATACGGTTTCTAGTACTACGTGGTGTATTAAGCTGGCAGTTGGATTAGTAATATGTCGCTGGAGACATAACTGCGAGTACACGTGATATGGGTCATCGTGATGAATCACATATGAACCCACACTAACACGTTAAATTGCCCTGCGTTACGTGACATCATAATCTTGAAGCTAAAGTATATAAGTCTCATATAATACGAAGCTTGTTTATTACTTTTCTGTTTATTAGATATTTATTTTAACGTTAGAGGTAGGTAGCTCACTATGATTAGTTATTTAACTTCTAGCTGTTCTTAGTAGGTATCTATTTTCCTTTCAATCTATGTTTCAGCGAAAGATGTCATCGGTAGTGAGTATTTTTAAATTTGATCAATAAACTATAAAGTAAATTAATTACTTCATATGATCTGAAACTAACAATTGAATAGTTCCATCGAATATTTGGCGACTTCTGTAATGTACTTTGTTTATACATTCATGAACACATTGTATTTAGTCATTCAACAAACAGTTTACGTATTAGTACAACCGGACTGCGTTCAGACATTCAAGCATTATCAGCTACTGATAAACGTTATCTTATCAAGAACAGGTGAATTGTAATCGGGGACGCATTTGATATACGGGTTCAGATGTTCATTGCAACCACTATCGGGTTAACTACGATCAGTAGATTGCATTGAATTCTTCTTCTTCATTTTCAATGGTTTTCGTTGTACCTGAGCAATGTACCTTTAATGCTTATCTGCTTATCTGCCCTTGATACTTATTTACTTATTGATATTTTAGCTTTTTCATACGAAACTTTTTCAAAATCCTGATTTTATCCTTATAATTTATTTAACATACAAGTACGAGTTACTTTTACTAATTCCGTGTTTATAGATTTCACTTACTTGTGCCATACCTACATCTGTATCTTATCGGACAAAAACTTGTTTATGTTGCTACTTGAATTTGTAATTTCTGGAGCCTAGAATTAAATTGTTTATTGATACTTAAATATTTTTAAAAACATTTTATTTGTAAAACATAAGAATACTAAGATTCAATAACGTTGCTTGGTAAGGAAAAAAACATTCTTATCTTTAATGAGTCACAGCTTCGTGTTAATGCTTTATTTTTCTCCTATTTAGCGATTTTACACGAATTGTCTTTGTTTTAAAACAAAGTCTACTTTAAACTGTAATGTTGTTTAAAATATTAATACGCTAGGGATTATAATTATGAACAATCATTGTGCTTAGCCTACTAGGGTCGTTTTGTTTCCTAAGATCAGGTGTCTTATACAGGGCTTAACAAAGCACTCTGCTAAGTTCTACATGTGTAAGACGTGTCAAAACTTTTAGGCGAATAAGCTGTATGTATTCAGTAGATATCTACTTAGTTCCTACCTTGAATCTTAACCTTGTTAACTTTGAAGTTCACGAGTTATGAACGCATCTTTAACTTACAAATGGTTAATAAAATGTATGTTTTACTTTAATTAATAGCTGTAAAAATGCATTATGCCAAAACTGAGTATATTATATGCCACTTAAAACTGTTAAGCAGTTTGGTTAAAATTAAATTTGTTGTTAAAACCACTTTATTATTTTGGTTTTGGCAGTTTATAAAATAATTGCTTACTTATTGCGGTGCGTTTGTTTGGGAGTTTAATACGAATTAACGATCAATTAATGTGATATTGGAGTTTTCTTTTTGGAAACACCGAGCATCAAAAAGCAATCATATATTAATTTGTCGAGAGGGGTAGCGGAGGACGAATATTATCGTAACCTGTTTTATTTTTTTTGTATAGTGAGAGATCTCTACTTTTTTATTTAAAACAAAAATCTCGTTTTTAATTTTACATAAATTAAGGATTAGCAATGCACTAAATTTAGTTATAAATTATTTTAAAAATTGAAAATCCAGTTAATTTTTCCTACTCTAAATTGAGTCTATTGTGGGTAACTACTAACGATCTCCACAAATTTTTCATATAAGTAGATAAAATGTATAACTACTAATATAACATGATCTAAAATAAGGGCATCAAGCTACGGTTTAGATTTTACTACCTTCCATTTTCCAGGATATGCGTTTCCGTTTTCCTAAGTACCACAGACGATATCGTTTTCATGTGGTCGTTGAATGAAACTAGTTAATCTTGTTTGAACGACGACAGGATAGAGGCTGATGGTTTTCGCATCATTAGTTTATTAGTTTTTATGTGGGTTATTATACCAAGAGAAGAAATGTGCTTGCATATTAGGCCAATGCTTCCGATTTATTAGCGACTAGCTGACCCGTGCCCACTTCGTTGGGCGGCTAAAAAAACGCGTCCCTTTTTTAAACATATTTTATAACTGCTCCACTCCTACTATATACTGCGTGATACTATACAGCCTATCACACTCCCCTATAAATGGACTATTCAACACAGAAAGAATTTTTAAAATCGGTTCAGCAGGTCCATTATATCCATTACCCCCTACAACGTCATACATTATAATTAACTTGATCCTTAGTACGTAAGCTGTGTTTTAAACAAAAAAAAATTCATCTTGTTATTCACCATCTAAGTTCTTAACAAGGAAACCTTATGTGTTTCGGGGTATTGATTTTCGATTTAACAAAATACAAAACAACAAAAAGTAAACGAATATTATGTATTAGAAGATCAAAACTGTCTCTGTATTTGATCTCTATGCTTAAGGTTGCCCAGGAGACGATCTTAAATTCTGATTTCTTTTTATTTTGGTAGAAACGATAAAATATACTTTTATAGATTCGTAGTCTGTTTGCCTTCCTTAAATGGTATTCAGTTTATTCCGTTAAAGAAAATAACAACTGTGATAAAATATTTGATTCCGCTATAGCTTTTAGACCTTTCTTTGAAATTATATGTTACGATTTTTCTTTTTATAATTGTAAAATTGTAATGTTGTATATTTTTCTCTGCATAGAAACGGCATAGATATCAGAACAATTTCTGTGGGTAACGGAGTAAGTGTTTTTTTATTATAATAACTTCTGAACAGAAGATATTAAAAAAATTAAAGATTGATAAGAAGATATTAATATCCTGTTACTGTCTTTTGTGCTTATGGACGTGGTCTTGAATTCCACGCTGGACAATAGCTAGTGCGACCCAAAAAATGGTTGTCGTGAGCTTGAATGTCTTTTTCTGTCCCTTAAGTACCTATATCTGTAATAAATAGACGCATTGTCCTTTACGCAGAAACAAAAATTTTAAACCTAAGACAGTGACTGTGCTTAAAATAGCCTTATAATCATACTATATAGTCTAACAATTCCGCGCACTCATAAATCTAACATAACGGCAATCCATCATTTTACAGCATGTATTGTAGTGTTCACATTAATTTCAAAGATACTTTTACAATGATTTAGCATACTTTTGACACGATGCATACGAACAAAAAAAAATTACCGCAGACCGTGAATAACCTACTGTTACGAAAAGTTAACAATTAGTTCTGCCTTTGGTTTGAACATTTCAAATTCATTGTACTTGCATAACACGGCTTAAAGAAATACGCATCAAACGGTTCAATTGTAAAGAGTAAAAGCGATGCTTTCTAAATTTATCTGCGTACGTTTTAGCCAAGTTCAGAGGTCTGTCAGAAAAGATTGATTTAACGGATTTGTTTCCTTTCAATTGCTGTTTTGTTCTTTGGATCTAGACAGATTTAGTATGAAATACAGCAGTGTATAGCGGTTGACGAATAGAATCGTGTGTTGTATTTTATCTTTGTTCTGATGTTTTTTTACACCATTCCGATTTTTATTGAAGAACGATTTTCCTTTGATGCTGACGGATGTGACAAATCTGGACGATATAATTTAAAATTCTTTTTCTAATCTGTCTACAAAATTTTAACAAATCTTTGTGTAAATCGCTAAAGGTCGTATTAATCATGATAGCATTATTTAAATTAACTAAATATTTCTCTTTAACTCGCAAACATTTAAAAAAAAAGTTTGCAAGACAAGACAAGTATAATCTAATTGGCTGTTTTATAGTAGTTGAAGTATAATTGAGGTTGTTTGTGATAAAATCATAGCCTATTGAACTAACCAATTATCTACAAAATTGGACCAACATTGTATGAAATAAGATTGCTAATAATTATTATGTTTTGTCACCATAAGATCAGACATCAGATAGTTCTTTCATTAGATGTTGGTCACTTACTATTAGGTATGTTTCTTCTTTAGCAGGTGACTTTTCTTTCTTATAGTTGTAAGTACAGCTAAAAGCAAAACAAGTAGGTAGTATTAGTAACCTAGGTAGCCATTTGCAGTATAGTATCAAGAACAGAGTAGTATAGGTACAGAAGACAATCTACTTACAAAGAATGAGCAACTAATACTTATCGACCGATACTTCAGACTGGTTGAGTCCGCAAATGCCTCATACCTTATATAAATAATAATAAAATAAATAATAAAAACTTTATTAGGCAGTCCAGTGTTTACAATATAATTTACAATGACAACCGCACTAGGCAAAGCCTGTATCGCGGCCATCATCATATTTTCTGTAAGATTTGATTACTACGAGTATAACAAAAATAATAAAATGTTATTAGTTTATATTTCTGTATTAACATTCTGAAAAATAAATGAAAGCAAATTAGGAGTGCCATTACAGCGATATTTTTTTGGGCCATAAGCTAAAGCTGACACCCTTAGCGCGACCGCCCATAATAACAAGAACTTAGTTGTTTTATAGTTATAGTCTGATATGAAATTATAAACTGAACTAATAGCGGTTCATGTATGTATTGATAGATATTATAATTAATAGTCGTGTACGGTATAATTGATACTTACTGTCGACAGAATCAGTGCGTAGTAACGTATCAATCATGTTGTCCAATAAGCGAATTAATGAGTCACTGCTTAGACGGATGTAATGTATTACTAGTTGCTCAGAAATTAGTGTAACGTGTGAATATGTGTAAGCTATTAATCTGTATTGGGAACTTTGATAGTATGCCCGAAATATATCTCTAATGCTGAAGTTTACTCGTAGTTTAGATACATCTACAATTTTTTCTGCTTTATTGTTTAAAGAAATTAAACAGATCAAATTGCTGATAATGGAAAGAATATACAGTTGTGGTCATATAATTAAGAACGATTTGAAGTTCTAGGAGTTTTTCATGTAAATCGTGTCATACGCAGAGATGTGTACCTTCTGAAAAACAACTAGTTATGTTATAAAATAGCCATATTAATAGAGCAACGTGTCTTAGTAATAAAGAATAAATACGCATTTTTTTTTATTGACAATTTATTTTATTGTACCAAAGTAACACATTCAAATATTACTGAAGCTGGACAAATAATTAAGAACGATTTAATACACTACTCGGAAATTATTTTGTATGACACTTACATTTAAAAAAAAATATAATAATAATGTAGCGCGGAAGTTTTAAAAAGCATTTGAATACATTTGTAACTAAAATTAATAGTTGATAGCATATCCACGGCTTTTAATTACTGCTTTACACCGGCGAGGCATAGATTCTATTAATTTTTGACATTTCGCAAGAAAAATACAATTCCATTCCTCTAAAAGCCCTTTTTGTTACTTCGAACCACAAATTCTCTATTGGGTTTAGATCTGGGCCATTATTAGCTGGCCAGTCTAGGACAGAAACTAATTGTGCTGTTAGAAAATCCTTTACGATACGTGCAGTGTGCTTTGGATCATTGTCATGCTGGAATGTCCATATAACCGGAAGAACGTCTTCTGCATAAGGTAACATTGTTTCTTCCAGTATATTTCTGTATTGGAACTGGTCCATGTTACCTTCTATCAACTTTACAGGTCCAACACCATGTCCAGAAAAGCAACCCCAAATTATCACATTTTCCCCACCATGCTTTAAAGTAACTTTGGTATACTTAGGGTCGAATGCTGTATTCGGGGGACGTCTTACGTATCGTTTCCCATCAGAACATACTCTGTGTGAACGTACTCTACAGTGTTGTTATTGAAAAAATTTACAAAACCGAGAGAAAAAAAAAAAATGCAGGCAACGAGTTTTGCGTCTTAGTTTTTAAAAATCTTCCCTTTATATCAGCGTTCTTAATTATATGACCACCACTGTATAAACTTTATTAAACCTTTGTATTTTTTTTAAAGTATGGGAAAGGGACCCAGTAATAACCGCTTCGTCAGTTTATCCTAACTGAACACGTTCCCAGTGCAGTGTACCATATGTGGTACACGTGCATTGTTTTACTATTGTGTCTGCTGGCGGCACTGTGAAAGGGTTAACACACTCTTTTTTTCTAACTTTCATTTAAAGAATAACGTCGAACCTATTTATAAACTATAATGACATCAGTTCTAATTGTCGAATGTATAGTTCTAGATCTGTTGTTGACCCACAATATCATTGAGACGACATAATAGAAAGAGAGTACCTATTTAAATTGTCACCATTACCATTTAAGACGAGCGGACGGCCACGAATCATGCCATGAACATAAAGATGTCACATGCAATGTTATGAGTTCGTAAATTGTTTGAAATTGCCAGCACGGGGGCTCATGGATATAAAACTGGCATTGTGCAATATAGACGATGAGTAACGAGGTTTGAATGCATTTTTTAGTATATCAAGATATTGTTAAATAAAAAAATATATTATGCTGTACTAACATAGAACTTAATTATGCATTACTATTATATTTTGGTTTGGAAACTGATTACAATGTCATTTAAAACATTCATTTATATATTATTATTTTAAGTGCAAGTTATTAGGTTAACAACATCTTACCCTAAATTATCCTGCTCTAAAAAACCGCCGCTTGTGATAAAGGGCAAAATAGCTTTTCTACTATTATGTATTTAACTGTCCTTTGAGGTTGATGAAGTTTCCTGTTTAACAAATATATTATACTTTTAGAACCCCCAATTTTTGCGTAGTTTATTAATATATTTAACATGAAGTAATATGCTATTACAAATTAAGTTTTTTATCTGATTTAATTATGTATAAGTGTAATGTTAGGTGTTAATGATATTGCATGCAGACAGACCTCGTATGAAGTAACGGCGTGTTACTAATAAACTAATTTATATTAATAACGAAATGTCGTATTTTTTGTCAAGACATAAATATATTAATCAAAAATGATATTAAATTTGCATAAATGTCTAACTTAAGCGAAAAGTATAAAAATGTCTACAGAACTACTATTGCTGTTCTTCATCGAATGTCCGGTGCGGTGAAATAATGTAAAACATCAAAGAAAACCAACGGGTTTGTGGTACAATGTGTAACAAACAGAGTGTGTCCGAGAGTAGACAAGACCGGACTGACGACCGAGGTCTGCGGACCTTGACGGGGTTAATATTTACTACTTAGATATACAATCGTTTATATTGTTTTCTTTGGTGATAATGTAATGTATGTAAAAGACTAGTTACATTATATGTGACTAGTCTTTTACATATCTAGTAGTAGTAGTGTGTAGTATGTATTTATTCGATGGATGAGGGAGGCACAGGACCGCACAAGGTGGCAGTGCTTGGAGGAGGCCTATGTCCAGTAGTGGACGTCGATTGGCTGATATGATGATGATGATGTATTTATTGGCTTATCTGCGTATTTAACATAGTCAATTGTTTCTTTATTATTTTATTGACGTGTTCCCTGCTCACATAATTGTGTGAGAGCTCACAACATATCGATATGATCAAAAGTAATAAATATATTATTAAAAAGGTCTTATTAGGAACTTGGAAATGAGATTGTTATAATAAAAATTGTTACTGAAATAAATGTGAAACTTAAAACTATTGCATTTGAGCAGAAAATACACGATAATATTGCAGCGTTCAGTCGTTCCCTCACTTTAGCACATAAATAATTCTATATTACTTGTAGGTAAATAATATTAAAACTGTTACTAACCAACAAATAACACAAAAATAAATATATTCCTTAATATCTTCCTTATAAAAAAAAGATACAACTAAGTATTATTTCGTGGTATCTTTGATGTGGTTCTAAATGCTTATAACGTGTGCGGTCTTAGCGACAAAAAGCTTGTTTGATTCGTTTGTGTTACTTAACATTTTGGGACGCTCTTACAGAATAATTTAGATGTGTTTCTAAAGGCCCTTTTTTAATAATAAGCAATTTATGTTTATTTTAATGGAACTTTCTTTTTTAAGCCTTATTTGTTCAATTGAAAGTAACAGGCCTTGCCAAATTAGGAAAATATTCAAACGTCAAAATGTAATAAAAACAAATACCTGTTCATTTACTTTATTTCTTTCTTTTGCTAAAAAGATTTAAGTGTTAAAGAGCATGCTTTCTATTCTATTTAGTAAACTTTGGCTCTTCACAAACATCAAGCGCAATAATTGCAAAATACGAAACCGGATAATTCCTCCGAATATTCGGTTCGGTAATAGTTAAACCAGATTGGTAAACTCTCTTGTTTAACACGTTTCTCATTTGTATTAGTTTTGTTAAATGTTATGCAGCTTTTAACATAAGCTGTATATTTTGCATTTCTCATTGTAGTGACAAATCAAGACCAAGACTCCATCTTATCTTGAGATTTTCTTAAAAGCTGAACAAAGACCTTCTTCTAAAATCTTGACTTCTAGCATGTTAGGTATTATATGTATTCATCTGCTGAGCTCGGAGCTAGGTCATTTTGTTCAGGGGAATGCCTTGTAAAATTACTTCACTGAAAGTTTGTCTCTATATTTTTTTGAGAGCCATGAATTCCCACGAGAAAAAACCATAAACTATCACATGGGTCACGCGTAGTACTATGATCATTTAATTTTATTATAATGGTCTGTTTCTTGTTTTATTTAAATGTTCTTCTGGTTTAATATTACCGGTCAAAACATTTTGATTTGTTGCATCGGAAACTTCGCACCTCTTTATACACATTGGTTAACAGATTATAAAACTCACATGAGAATAATGTTATAACAGTAATAAATTGAATAAATTTTAATTATAATGTACACGTATGTTCCACATTATTTAAATTTATTAGTGACAAATTAAGTCCAGTCCAATTGATGGGCCAATTAATTAAAACGAAGTAAAAAGTTTCACGTTCGATTCCGGTTCGTATGTTAAATGTAATTAATTAGTTGGGTAGTAATTTTAAAATTACTGAACTTTATTCATTAATACGTATTGAATTAATTGAAAAGCTATTTGCGTGTACATATTTCAGTAAAATTGTAATTATATGTAATATCTGATATCATTCACACCTCATGTATTTTGCGTAGGTAATGAAAATATAAATAAAAGTAATGTGAATGTCGGTAATTAATTACAACTAGAGTAATTAATAAAAAAACTTTCTAACATTAAGTACATGTACGTACTTAATACTTATTGTGAGGCAAGTGGAAATGGCTATAACATACTAAATTTAGAACTAGAAGCTAGAATAGATGCGATCTAAATGAGTCGAGTGAGTAAGTTTATTATTATTCTCTTAGAATACGCAAGGAAAAAATCGTCTAATACTTCATTGAGAGTTTCCCTTAACATAAAAGAGACAGAGTTATTTTTTACAAAAACACTTGTTTGTTTACAAACGCTTGCGAACCAGGTTTTAGACTAATGAGTTTAAAGATGTTGTTCCTTGAATTCGTAATAATGTAATTTGTTTAGACTCTAGACACAGGATGTTCATTAGACTAAACTCGTGTAAATTAAATTAAACATGTCGTTGTACGTACTGATAGAAAATGGCGTTCTAGTTCGTTACAAGGCGTCATGGGGCTTATTGATTAAATAAACGAAGATGTTGTTCCGAATTTGGAACAGAACAACACAATGGAAATACATGAATTGATTTGTTCTCACTATTCTAAGCCAGTGACAAAGGATTTACTTTAAATTTGAATAAATAAATCTCAAAGTGTCACAGCACGGACAAAGCCTTTCCATTACGCCATGAAAATTGAAAAGATTTTGTTTCCTTGAAACGTAACCTTAGTGGCTTGTTTAAAGTTGAGGGCTTTGAAAACAATTAGTAAAACCTTTGTCGAACACGCTTCAAAGTAATGGTTGATTAGTAGAAAAATAAACGTAATTCTATTTTCGAAAACGTAAGCATTCCTTTTAAACTCTTTTGTCGGTGAGGTTATTAAGATTTTAAATAATGTTTTCTTAAAGATATTTTCTTTGTGATAATAGATTATATTATTTTACAGCGTCGTAAATCACAATCCTTAGCTTGCGGCTTCTTTGAGCTCTTGTTGGGAGCCCACATCGGGACTGTGTACTTATTGTGTCTTTTACAAAACACTTAAATTGTTTTTGGTTTTAAACACTAATTTAATATTCATGTAAACAGTACACATAAACAGTAAAGATTGTTACCTTTTTTAAAAGTAAGTAATAAGTTAATAACTTAACTTCGTTAAGGGTGACTGCACAAAAAAGATCAATTGAAAGGGCACCTCCACTAAGATATGAAGGAACAAGAGAAAAGTACTCAATAATTTGCATTTAATTTCTCACACAAAGACGTGAATTTCGTTCTCGCAACTTTTTCCCACTATTGTCCTCCTTAATAATTGTACCTACCTACAATGTTAAAGATTCCATGCGATCTTTACTATCTATCACAGATCTGTGAACGAATGCTGCCCGTTATTTCATTTATATTTTTAAAACAATGTTCCCGTACGAGCGCACAATCTCAATTTTTTCACACCTTGTTAGGGCTTCGCGTGTTAATTGCCATGCATCGTGAAGAATAAAGCGGTCTTCATAGTGATATATTGACTCTAAAAACGAAAGTTTTGCATGATAGTCTAATATCGTGTAACGCTCCAGTTTTCGGATGATATTTATGATGTTTTCACTTTTATTTTTTTATTCACGTAATTCTAAACTATTCATACTCTGCCTTTAGTACTTTTCTTTTACTGTATAGTAGATAGTTACTTATTCAACGGTATCTTAAGCTCTAAAGGTAAAACCTACAATAATAAAATCTTACTGCGAATAGTCGTGTCCGTGTTTGTCTATTAAGGTTACGGGAAGATGATGCTATAAGCTGATTGTAAGCAAAGAAAAAGTTATTATACAGTTGCTGAACAGCTATTCCCTGATGAATCTTGTAATAGGACTGGGTAATGGAGGTTTGCAGTATAAGATATACTTGGAAACTTTGATGTAAGTTTGTACTGAGACATCTGGGCTGTTAGTTATCATAAAGTTTGTCTTAGTCTTATCTAAATTGTGTATGTTGTACAAGAATAGCGGCAATATGTTACAGTTTCTACTAATAGTTTGAGCTGGTTTTAAGTAGACTTACATATTTGGGTAAGTCGCTAATCAATAATGTTAGATCATACTGAATGGTTTAATTATCTACTAGGTTTTACCAATTATTAATTTTCTCAAAAGATAATAAACTCCGGTTTTAAATGAATTTAAAATCATGTCGTGGTTATTGTGTGTCGTAATATAAGCTGTAGGTACCTGACGCTTGTAGCGAAACTGAAAGACCCTTGAGCTGTGTTTAATAATTTCAAGCATGGGCAAGTTTAATTATGTTACCTTGTTATGATAAGGTAAATACTTTAACAGCAACCAAATCGTTTTAATCGGAATATACCAGCAAAAACTACAACGTGTGTATAATACGATTGTAAATACAATAGTGCAATTAACAAACAAACGTGGGCTCCAATAAACATTTCTGACTGAATGAACAATTCAAGTACTTTCACATTATCTCTCATAGCACACTAATGACTCATCTTTATGTGGCTATTTTGGTTCATAAGTGGAGTGATAAGGATACCAATACGTAGAACATTAATACAGGAAGAAGGGTCGATATTAATGCCCGGAATTAAATGCTCCGTTTTCATATACCTACTTGGCTATAAGTGGGCGGGTAAATCTTGATAGATTGTATTTGGGTTCAATCAAACACATCTTGATTGAGTTTTCAATTGGGTTTAGATTGGTTATATCAACATGCGTCAATGTAACATAAATATTTAATTTTAGATGATAGGAAAATTTGGGCAACCTAATATTGTATAACATATTTTTATAATAAATAAAAAAGCATCCTACTTTTCCTTTCTGCATACAAAATAGTATGCTGAATAATAGATGTTAAGTAATCTGCGCAACCCAACGACATCAGTAACATAGCCGAGAGAAATAGTGGTTGCATTAAAGGAAGGGAGAAATAAGATGGAATAGATTGGAAACGCAGCGCAAATTTATATCACGTCCAAATTGGTTCGTGCTGAAAACGACATGCCTCGACCGCCTCTAAAGTAACATCTCTTCATTTAATACGGACTAAGAATATATTATAACACCAAATATGTAACTTCGAAAATATTTTACCAGTTAACGTACTACAAGGCATACATACAGACATCAAAGCTTTTAAAAAAACCTCTATTTATATCTGAAACAGCTTAACTAGATTAGTACAATAGGCTTAATTCCCCAACGCTATTTTAGTAGACTAATACCCCGTTGCCTTGATAATGAACTGATAATATAGATGTAATGAAATGGAAGAAAATTTGTTCCGATTTTCAAGAAAGTTTTATCGAATGTAACCAAATTTCCGATTCTATTCGGATAGAGATCTGAATCTCTAAATACGAAAAGTTTTATTGGCAGAGTTTCGTTTGTAGCATGCAACAAGTTGGGTTATTATTATTAAAATAATCTTTGGTTTTAGTATAAATTATTTCCTCCAATCAGCGAAGGAAACCCGTGGTTAAACTAATGAACTGAAATGACTTCCTAGATGTCCCAATTAGTGGAATGTTTATGGGCAAATAAAGTTGAAGCTATAAAAAAGGTTCTCCTTAAACATTGCGCAAATCATGGCGACTTTGCCTTGACGATATTGGGTTCTTCAAACATAGCGTGAAGAGGCATTTTGTCAGACTGGCGATGAAGACAGAATAAAGTCGTTTCTTATACTGCCATGCGTTGCATTCAATTCTGGACGGTATTTTCGCTTTCCATAAGCTTCGATATAGAAACTTACCGTGCTATAAACAAAAAAAAAACTATTTTCTATTAACCAAGCGAAAAGTCCCATCAATTTCACTACATTTAACACACTAACCAGGTTCAAAAGAATATTGAGTAAATAACACCATACAAATAACACATATAAAGACACGGCCTTGAACTCCTTCACTGTTCACTGATCTCTTTCCTTTCCCTTTGAGCTTCACCTACCGTGTTTAATGTAAATTCCTTTTAATACCTTCATATTTCAAAGACTTAGGTGGGTACCCATATTAAAAGTAAGAATGGTTGTTGCCGTGATATGTATTTCTTTACTTTGCATTTATAAGGGAACGGAAGTTTTATTTTTGCACTGTTATTTTATTTTTTATCTCCATGTGGTTTTTGAAGGACTTCATGTAGTACAAATTGCCACTTTTTCGATACTTGACAAAAGTCTTTTCATTACTTGACCTATTTATTTACAACCGTGTAAGGCAAAGACAGTTAAATCCCCAGTAACTCTCAAGCAAACGCAAGCGCCATTACTTGCATGCAACAAACTCTAAACATCAACATGACCAAGCGCTTAGACACATTTTATTAGCGTTTTCAGAGGTTTTGGTCGCTGAGCCTGGACCGGGTTTACGATTGTGACGTCACTGAATGCTACTTTGGCCTTATGCCAACTGATAGGCACTCGACCCGGCTTACCCCGATGCTTAATGTCCGGGTAATGACCTAACGTTTCCAGCAGGTTCGAGAACTTTCTTTAAGTACTCGTAAGCACTTAAATTTTGGACTACTGTAATAAGTAGGATGCCAAGATGGTTTATAGCTCAATTGAAAATTTATGATAGGATAAATTATAGTAATTGTGAGTCAATTTAGTTTAATTTTATACATAAATTAAGGCTTACTTCGAATAACGTAAAATATTTTCAATAAAACCAAGAGCAGCTTCAGAATAAGTCCTGTATAATATAAGATGAAAACCCTATTACCTAAACTACCCTGCTTTGTATGCAACACTACGTCATTAGCTCGATCGAGGATTACTCGCTCGTCCTAAGCCTTGATTACTGATGATAACGACAAACACAATAACCGTATTTTGTCCTCTATTGTCTGTTTGTATCAGTATCAGTGTTCAAAATCGTCAGCCTTGACGCTGATAGAAAATAGAAACAGCCTGTTTTTCATTGATATGTAAATGAACCATTCTGATTTCGCGTAGGATATAAGGTCGTAACCTAACTTATGGTGGAAAGAGGCTGATGAACGAAAAAGGCAGATACAAGATTATATAGATCTGGTCGATGATAAAACATGAGTAATGTGAATAGAAAGGAACTATTTAAGTATAAAACATTAGCCTCATATCCTAAACTTCTGGTTAAATTGAATATAATATATTTATAACCAGCTTAAAACAATTCACGGCTGAATTAATCTGTAACCGTAACACAGTGACCCTGTTCTATTTTTAAAACGGTTTAAACCGAAAAGGTCAATCTTTAGAAACATTTTTAAGTTCCATAGATAGGAAAAAAAGTTCCTTTATTGTTCTCTTTTCAAAACATATCAAACAGCCAGTTAGTTTTTAATAATCTGTTTTTATAAGGTGTTTTATAATTAGTCTCTTCACAATAGAGGTTACGATGATAAGAGGGTTGTCAGCTTTCATAAATATTAATGGGAACCACTTGTCTTTGTCTTGTATTAAAATTAATGTGTTCAATTGCTCGTAACACAACCCGTTAGGGACCCTTTTGCGATCAAATTATGGATTCTACCATTACATCGACAGGAAAGTGACTTGTTACGTCCTGTTGTGCTCTCATTTGAAACGTTATTTTATTTAGGTATATTTATAACGGAATACAACATTGAGTCACATACTGTGTCTGTAGTAAAACTCATAAAAATGCCACATAAATGTTATGTTCTTACCTTAGAATAATAATGTGACTACTAAATGTCGAATAAAAGTTCGAGATAAAGAATAACGTTAACTCTAATACCTTATATTAAAAGGTCATAGTAATATTTTAAAGCAAAATAAAAAATGTTTCTTTTCAGTCAAAATTGAACGGGTTAACTAGTTTTTACAATTGATAAAGGAACCCTTAAGCCCGATTTACTCATCGACAAGTGCAGTAGCGAGTTAAGTAAGTTGTTGATTAAGTTGATTAGAATAGGTCTCCATCCTATTTTTTGGCGAGTTAAGTACGAAGTAGCCCCCTATCTCGCGTCTCGCCAACTTAACTAACCAAAAAAAAAGGATGGAGATCTATTTAAATCAACTTAATCAACAACTTACTACTTAACTCGCTACTGTACTTGTCGATGTGTAAATCGGGCTTTACATGTGGCTAGAAAGGTATCTGACGGCCAAGTTCTCCTTCGACTCTGGCTGGATAAGGCTGTCGCTAGATTAGCTGTGTATGTCATTGATATAATGCTAGATGTCAATGTAAAAAGAACAATTACTATTGACTCCGAAATTATCAACTATAGTATGTCTTTTTTATCAGTGAAATAACAGTTATCTATATAATCGTTGTGTAATTGCAGACGTGCCATAGTATTTGTGCAAAAAGTTAAAACATTTTTCATTGCTCTGCGTTCCGTTTGTAATTGACCAACGGCTTTGAAATGTTTTATTTCTTAGTTTCTATTCGAGTTTGTGAGCATGAAGTATTTTCTCTTTAAGTATATTTTACTTGAGAGATATTTTCGAATGCGAAGGTAGTTTAAGGAAAGTCTCTGCAATTGTTTCCTGGGATATTTTTTATTACTACCAGCTTATAAATGTCCGCTGTTACTTCTATAGGGATGAAATCAAACATGCGTTACTAATACCACGTTCGCCAGGTTTTAGTAGGATATGGTTTGTTATTAGTTTTGTCTTGTAAGAATATCGTGCTTGACGATCATCCTTAGAAGACATCCATTGGATGTAAAGGTGGTATTGTTTTCAAAAGACAGACTACTTACTCTGTCGTAGTTTTTAATACACATACATTTTACCGACACCAAATCAAAATAAACTTTAACATGCAGGCTCAGGGTAATAATTTGTAGGTCTCAAAAATAATTGTACTGTGTGAGACAGGCGCATTTTAAGACCGCTAAGTATGTAAATAAATATATCTACATAGAAAATCACATTACTTGCATAATATTTTATTTAAAAACAGTCATGTATGTTTAATTTCCCGACGTTTCGCTCTAATTGCACCGGCCGTGGTAGTGAGTTCACTGATACACACTACACATTACTGCTTACGTAATTATATGCTGCTTAATCGTATGTAAATGAGCCTAAGTGACTTACTGAAGTGACTTACTTACGGGTATATTGTCGATTTGCTTAAGGTACTATATTTCTCATTACTATTGGGTGTTGTAAAAGTTGATTAAGGGAAAGTTAATTTATATTTATCTATACGTAATCAAAAGTAGGAATAATTTAAATATCCATGACATATACGAGGGAGGGTCAATAAGTTCGCGGAATGGGGGGTTTAAAGTGGAATAATATTAATATATATTAATATATTCTTCCTTAACTCTAATTCATATATTACTTCTTTCAATTAATTTAGTTATTCCTTCGAAAAAAAATGTTTTCTCTTTACTGTCAAAATAGGCTAAAATTGCACCCTTCATCTCTTCATTGTTCAAAAATTTCTTCCCTCGGAGCTCTTTCTTCATATTTGGGAACAAATAATAATTACTTGGGGCTAAGGCTAAGCTATAGGGAGGATGTTCTAAAATTTGGAAACCTAGTTTTTGTACAGCAGCTACTGCAATATGCGCCTTGTGTACGGGTGCATTGTCGTGCAAAAGGAGCACCCCTTTGGTCAATTTTCTCCGCCTTTTTTCTCTGAAAGCATCTCGCAAATGTTTCAGTATCGTAGTATAGTGTTCTCCAGTTGTAGTGACACCCTTTTCCTTGTAATCAATGAGGAGTATTCCCTCTGTATCCTAGAAAACAGTGGCCATAAGCTTTCCAACCGATTGGGACACCTTAAACTTCTTGGGGGGTGGTGTACCCTTTTTGTGCCACTACATGGTGTCCTGCTTAGACTCAAGCTCATAGTGATGAACTCAAGTTTCATCTTCAGTCACAATTTGGTCTAAAATATCGTCCTTGTTTTCGCCACAGAGGTTAAAAAACTCGCTACAACACTCAACTCGCCACTGTCTTTGATGCGGCGTGAGCATTCGCGGCACCCATTTTGCACAGACTTTTGACATGCCAAGATTGTTGTGTAGGATGTTCAAAATGGTTGTAGCTGATACTCCAATCATATCTACAAGCTGCTTCTTCTTTAAACGGGCATCTTCCAATATGATTTTTTCTATTTTTTTGACATTTTCTGCTGTAATGACGTCGACAGGCCGCACTGGCCTCAGATCATCTTCAATCGGGTCCCTGCCTTGCTTGAAGAGCGCATGCCACTTGTAAATCATGGTTTTACTAGGGCAAGGGTCCCTATAAACAGACAACATCTCTTTTAAAATAGTCTAGGGCGTTTTTCCTTGCTTGGTAAGGAACTTAATGACTGCACGAAACTCAATTTTCTTCATGTTACAAATTTTCTTCTGGATTGACTTGTTTATTGATCTGTATCTTGATGAATAATGACCTGATTTATATGAAAGTTTGTATTTATACCTATAATTAGTCTGGCAATTAGTACAGGTAAAAAAATCCGCCCCTTTTCCTCTTCATACCCCCCGTTCCGCGAACTTATTGACCCACCCTCGTATGATCGAAATAATAATTAAAATGATAAAATAAAAGAACCTTATTGAAATTTAAATAACTTGAATAACAGTCATTTCTAATGAATTATATAATGTCCCCGAGGGATACTCAATAATTGTCACCTGGCTTGGGCAGCAGGTAGTAATTAATCCATTATTAAATTAAGCGAGCTTCTAGCTCCCCGATGTCCTTTACAACAAGCGAATTATCTAACATCTAACAAAGAGCCATGAATAGTTATGACGTCATAATCCATGTAACAATATACAAAATACAACACATAATTTCTAAAAAGTAACTCTCCCATCAACTGAAGAGCTCATAAAAACTCATTTGCCGCATTAGTACCCATAAAGTTTATATGTTTTTAAGTAAAACAGAGATGCATTTAATGTGTCATCAACCGTTTGTTTACGATGTTTCAACGAGACCGTGTAATTAAGGATGTTTGTCCTGAGTACCTACTGTAAGTTTAAACGGATCCAGATAAGTTAAGCTTCTATAAAATGATGTCAATTGGTGTGATTGTTTTGCACTTATCGGTGTACGAAAAGGCTCTATTATTTCTTGTTTCGTAGGTGAAAAGGCTATATAATAATAGTATTATTCTAAAAAATAATTAGGTACCTTAAAACTAACCCTGTATCCTCCTGTCTGAGCAGCGTATTAGTAGTTGGCTATGTTACCTTTCACCACAGAATGGTCTTTGCCCTTCCTTGTAGCGTGGTAACACACAAAGTAGGAGATACTCATTCGTTCTAAAAATGTACCATTTTATTTTGAGCTTTAAATACAGTAAAGTCTAACTCTTTTTACGATCGGTCTGAAACATCGGACAATAATAAAAGGAAAACTGGAAGTTACTTATCTAGCACCAACCTTAATCTTGAAAAAATTGTGAGTGATAATTAATGCTCCCCACAACAGTAATAGAAATAATGATCTTTAAAAAGTAGTGACTTAACCTTAAAACGAATGTGAACTCTCTAAGCAATAAAAACAATGTATGCAGTTGAAACTTCTATGACATGACATACCAATAACAAATATCTATCACAGTCATAAGATGTCGAATGACAATGGAATGCCATAAAAATCATATTCTTGTGACTTTTCACGCGTCAAACAAGTTTCTTTGTAGTGTTACCATACTGAAGTTTCAATTTAGGACATTTTTTTCCGTTTTTCATAAGTTTCTATTATTTTAACACTATTTTGCACGTAGCATCAATGTAAATTATCATTCTGTAGCACATAATTAAGTTCATAGTATTATTCTCTTAGATATAATAGGTAACTAAAACTAATGGTACCGTAAATGAGCTGCTACAAAAGTCTATATCCCCGGTACCAAAAATAGTATAGGTAAAAAGGTCTGAATTATTTAAAGACGTGAATGCCCAGTATACAGTCCGTTATATGCAGATTGGAATAGAAACAGTGAATTTGTAAATAAAATGTGAAAAGCATGCAGTGAAATTGCAAATCTATCGGTAAATAAAGCATCTTATATATAAATAACGGGTCTAGATCTATTAAATCATTCGGTTTTTGCATTGCGGACTTGTCATGACTATGTAGCGTTCGTAATAGAAATATCTTCCGTCTTTGCGATCTAGTCTACTAGTGTTTTTTAGCGCTTTGAGCAGTTAAGTAAAAATATATTATATTTCTAAGTAGCAAAGAAGCGACCCCTCACACGGTGGACCAACGACCTGGTTAGGACGGCGGGAAGCCGATGGCTGAGGGAGGCACAAGACCGCGCAGGGTGGAAACCTTTGGAGGAGGCCTATGTCCAGCAGTGGACGTCCATAGGCTGATATGGATGGATGAAGTACGAAAGAATTATATTATATCTAGCGATTTTTTATAAGTAGATCTTGCAGCTATGCACTAAAACATGTTTGGTACGCAGTAAAAGCCATTTATACCTTAGGCTTAATTTGCATGCTTTAGCCATAAAGCTGTCACCTGCTGGATCCTAGACCTAGATTATTGGGCAATCTCAATCTATGTAGTCAATTATTATCATTGTTTATATGTAAAAATCAGCCAAGCAATTAAGTGACTAAGTAGGCTTTTATTTAGATATACATTTGGGTTTAACAAATAAAATACAACATGATCACAATTTGAATTTCAATTGATTTGTTTGTCCTGATAAATGTAATCATTTGGCTTTCATATTTCTGAGTCATCGTTATGATAAGTGTCGTCTGGTTTTTTAGGCATCGGTAACATTTATTGACGCTAACGCGTAACGCATCCGGCAGGGTCCCATGACGTATCATATTACTTCTGTATAAACAAAGGGGACAATTAGGGTTTCGAACCACATAAAGGAAGTGAAATGTTGATTAAAGTACATTAGTTGGACTCAGCTGCCTCGTTTAAGTTGTTATTTGAGGAATGGGAGCAGTACAGTTCAAATAATATTGTGTCATATGTCTGACTAATGTTTACCGTTCTCATAGAAGGTTTTATAAAATTGTAATCTAGTTGGTAGCCGGTTGATTGACGTCAACCCTATTTTGTTTTACTCCAAATTAGATATTTCTGGGTATTCAAATTGTAATATCGTGTCCAAAAATCCATAGACGGCTCTTTAACGGTCTAATTAAGAAAATATTCTAAAAGATGAGATTGAAAGTGAATTTTGTCTATGTTTTTTTCTTTAGATGCAGTTATATTATTAGCATAAATTATCTTTTTCATTTACACGACAAGTTTTTGGAGACATGTAGAATTTAAAATTATAAGACCACACGAATATTTGATGAGGACTGTTATGTTAGCGGATTTATCTAAGTTCATTAGTCTAGATTTATACCTGATCTACTACAACATGTTTTGTTTTCTTTATTTATTAAAACAAATTGATAATTTATAGGTGTCTGTAAATTTAGATACTGTTATCATTTTAATAATAAAAACTGTGTTTTCTTGTGTTTTAACGGATTTTGCCAGATATTAGGATATCAGTAAAGATTGGTCTCAAAGTTTATTACACAGATTGCTTTCTCTCACCTCCTTCGATTTGAATAATTATGCTAGTAACTATTTAATTTATAATTCTCTGTAAACGAAGTGATTGTAAAACAGAGGAATTGGATGAACATTTTCAAGAAAATTGAATCAGTCTGTAGCTAAAGCTAATATTTCTTTTATCCATCACTCTGTAGATTCATCTCGGCTTATAAATTAACGGAGACAGTCGGTTAATTGGCACAATTACGGACGCGACACGGCCGCATTCCGTGGCTTACCATTGTTATCTAAACGATGCTGTTTTATTATTTCGAGCTGCATGCCTAATGCTCGACTGTCACTTGTTTTACAGAGCATAAATTGCAAGCCTTTTGTTTTAGGTCTCAAAAATTGTGTTGTTGTACAGAATAGCTACACCTCAACAAATCTAAAAGATACAGTATGACGTTTCATATTTTTCAAACTGAAACAACTTTGTTCATGCGTACATTATTCAGTTTCGAAAACCTTTTTCGTAAAACCATGAATTTAGAAAGATTTTATTATTGTATCTAAAAATGTACAGTTCTTAATATATAAATTAAATTGAAAACTTTCAAACAAAGCAAAATAACACATATTTACATAGTAAATAATATCTTAAACTTCTATTCTTGACCTCATTGCAAAGTCACGTAGTTAGGTTACTGCTCGTAGTGTTGCGACTCTTCGGATACACTTGTATGCAAAAAAATCGTTTACATATACGAAAAATCGTTATTATCGTTAGACACGTAACTAACTATTACTTAAAACTATTACTCGACGTGGTCGAAGGTGACGGGGGGCAACTTATTAAGGTCTTAGTAGTGAATAAAAAAATCCTATATTTAATTATTTATAATTAAAATAAAAGTAATGTTTGGAATTTTTTTTTATTCGCAGATTAGAGAATTTGCAATATGTGGTGTTTTTTTACAAAAGGTTCTACCCTTTACTAATAATGAAATTAATTATAAAAGTGTCTTAAAAATCGGATATTATCGTAATCGATCTCTTAAATTTCGGATATTATAGTAATCGATTTTTTTATCCCAACCTTATTATTCAATTTCTCAGAACTGTCATACCGTACCTATTAGATTTGTTCGACTTTAGTATACTGCTATCAAAAATTATGGCTTAATATAATCAGCCATAATTTATATAATTAGTATGAATCACTATTTTTGAATATGGATTAATAAATAAGCCTTTTGTCGCTGTCCACTGCTGGAGATAGGCCTCTTCAGACACGCACCATGTTTTCCTGAATATGTTAAATCTATTTTACTGTTTAGGGTTATGTTGAAATGTAAGCGCATTTTTGTTTAATAATTTTGTTTGTAAGTACCTTCTAATTTAACATGTTGCACCATACCACAAACACTTATCTACACTTTATTACTTCAAGAACATATTTTATCAATTGTATTAAATCCTTTCGCTATTATTTATAAGTAAAGTTTGTGCCAGTTAGACAAAATTAAACCTAATTAAGTTTACGTATCGATAGGTGTATAAACAGGCTGCATAATTGAAAAAGGGATAGGTAACGACGTCCGCTTGCCAGCTGTTTCCTTACCCGAAATTTTCGCAAAACGTTGCAATTATAACATAACAGGTTTCGCAGGATGTAATGGACATTATTCTGCGAAACAATTCCTTCGCCAAAAAGCTAAGCGGGATATTAAAATTCTTAACGTTTTAATATAAAGCATTTCATTTCATACGTTGTATGCTTCGTTAAGTTTCTCTTCATCTTTATGAAATTGTTTTGAGGCTTTTATAATGGATAGTCGTTAGACTTGAGATTAATTTATTGTAGTTGCCAAGAAAATTAAACATAAATCATGTACACTTAATTACTATTTTCAGCTTTTAAACCCTCTGTAGAGATGGATATCCTGCAATGATAAAATAATATCTCGCTTACTAATGTCCTTTTTTTGACAATGATAAAATGATACCTACAATTACTTAGTGTTCCTTAGTCAACTTCTAGGACCCCTACGGGAAAAGTAGGGGTAGTGATATTTCGAACTTGAAGTTAGTCTCTACACAAATAGCAGATAGTCAAGAGTTGTTTCATTAGTAATCATCATCATAACAGCCCATTAATGTCCCACTGCAGGGACGGGCCTCCTCCTGTTCATTAGTAATATCACAATAAATTAATATTTTAATGCTTGAGGGTATATTAACTTTAAGTCAATCAAGACATTGCTTTGAACAAAAACTCCTCTGCATTTTATTTATACAAACATGAAATAAAATAACAAAATACATTTGTGTAATACAAATCAACATTCATTATTGTTTATTTACAGAAGTATAAAGTTTCTCAATTCAGAGACCTAAAACGCAAAGATACAAAGCTTTCTTTAAGGCACATTTAGCCTTAAAATATTTCGATTTACTTCGAGGGGAGCAGTAAAATTTATGTACAATCCCAATTTGTTTCGGAACCGTAAGAAATAAATACGACCGCATACCTAAGAAAATTTGTGGCTCTGTAATACCAACTTCATTAAAAGAAAACCTAACGTTGAAGGAAATTCGCCATTTACGAGCTCGGATGAGCTGCTTTAAATGTAATACGAAAAAATATTTTATTGTTTTTCTCTCTTTACGTTAGCTATTTGTGAGAAAAATCTTGCGAAATTTGAACTGTATATATTTACTTTTTAGAAATGTTAATGGCCCATTTACAAGATTTTTTATTTACTTAGAGTGTGTTAGTTTTTAAAAGCGTATCTTCCACCCTAAAACTGAAAAGAACGAATAAAAATCAAGTACAAAATCGGTAAAAACATAAAACTTTAAATCACTTAAATCAGCGTATGTATTTTCTTTACAATTTTACATTGTATTTCATTGTTAAAGCAAGGTCTTGCTTGTCGTGTACCCAAGTTTTTCAAAACTTCTTTCCTGTTCGTTCCGACTTATTTAACCTTTTGTTAAAGCCGAGGTGACTCCGGGTGAAACGTTTAGGGAACAGCGCTCCCATGTTGATTGAAGATACGCTATACAATTGAAATGTAATAGTTTTCTATTGTCGTACTTCTGTTGTGACAGGGTTTTATTTATATTTTGTATTCAACTCTACAACACATTTGAGTTAGGCTTTGTCACGTCATTTAGATGTCAATAAATTTTGTATATTTGCAAAATGTTGACATATGCATTGATGGCCATGCAACCAAAATAAAATAGAAAATCATGTTTTGTGTGTTAAATACGGAATTATTTGTTCATTAATTTATAATTATTTTGCTGCAAGGTATACAAATATGTGACGCCCGCGACTTTGCCGGTGCATAATAATAATGTATAAGCTATTATTGTAAAGTTTTTATTCAATTCTATTTAGTAGTTTTTACGTGAAAGAGTAACTAACAAACATCTATCCATACTTAAAACTTTTACGTTTATAATATTACTAGTGTAAATAAACTTCTAAAATTTACATCGAAGCTCATTAATAACAAGAATACAGTTATTTACTGCTCTTAAAATATGCACCAGCTTCACAGCTACTTTGTTCACTTTTACCCTAGCAGGCAGCCAAATTGCATCACAAAGAAAAAACAAAGAACTGTAGAACAATAGCGTGCGTGACGTATACCCGTCTCAGGAGCGATCCGCATTGTTCTGGCCCCATCCTACTCCCAGGGAACGTTGAATTTGGAACACCCTCTAAACACCAATCTTTTATTTTCGCTTCTCTACTATGAAACTCTCCTAAGAAGTTAGCTCATAACATTTCGTGCCAACGTAACAATTATATTGCATTTGTTATAAAGCGTGGGTAGCGATGCTACTTGCAGGTTATCAACCCCAGTGCCATTTTATAAGCACGACTTACGATTAGCATGGATCGTGTGTCATGTATAAAATAGCGCCACTAAATACTTAATAGATTATGGCTATACGATTCTAACTTGAGCGTATTAATTATGAACATTGAGTTTCATGCCCTTTGTCTTACTTCCTCGTTTTCAATTATAATCCATATTCAATCACCGCTGCACGTTTGATACAGAGTTCGTTATTCCGAACATTATTTGAAAGAAGTACTTGTATCTAATAATATCGTGAGCATAAAGCGATCGAATTTCAAGTGCATCTTGAGATCTGGATCATTTTGTAATCGGAGATAGCATTGATGCATCGCTTCACTGCAAATACCGTTAAAGAAAGGCTCGATTGTATCTTTTCTTACTTATACGAGTGGTTGAGTACCTACTTAATTAATTTTAACACGGTTAACTCACAATACATGTCTTTAGATGAATTAAACATGTACGAGGAGTTTAACAAAGCTAGAAATGAACAAGTTGTTTTGGTATATGAAATACAAAGCTCTTTATCCGTCGCTTGTATTTCTATTTTAAGCTCAGCTATCTCGCAGGAACAGGCAATCTCTACTACCTCCATCCAACTTTAAATAAAATTAAAACGTCTACAAAATTCCTGGTTTAAGTTTAGCGCGCAACTTTTTTATCTAAATCTTAGCATGGAAATGATGTTGCCGACTGTTCTAACTTTGTATGTGGGTTACAAAAAGTAAAGCCAAATGTTAGGATGTAATTACTTGAAAATAAAAGGAATGTCTCTTAGTAGAATGGTCGCTCAATTGGTGAGTTGGAATCTCGTTATATTGGAGTATAAGATTGTTGAGAGATTTGTCGCATGTGATGGAATTCATGATCGCGGGGGTCGTTCATCGACCTCTCCGACCTAAAAACTACAACAATGTGGACGCGACTCGGAACCGAGCACATGAAGGATATGAGAGATTGTTTATTGCTTGAGATGACGTCCTTCTACTGGGTGGCTTCGTACGTGGTTCTTTTTTTTTACGTTCTGCACGCATTTATTCATTTTTTATCGGAATGTTTTCATTGTATAAATATGTTGATCGTATTTCTGTGTACAAAATTGTCAGCAGTGTAAATAAATATTAAAAAACTTTATTTATTTTATAAAATATATAAAAAAACATGTATAAATATAGTATGCAACATCTGTTTTTCAATATTAATGAGCTCCTTAATTTTTGTACGAGTATTATTAATTAAATTAAAACTTTTATTTTAAAACTTGAACTGAAGTATTTCACAAAAGCGAACATTTTCGTGAAATGAATTCAAGTGCTCTCACTTAAGCTTTAAACGCTTCTTTTCAATGAGGTTGAATCAGAAGCGGGGGATGGCTGGCTGCGGTCCAAAGTGCTTTGTTTTTTATGGCCTCAGGACGCCCCTTCGCAACATTGGAGACGAGCGATCCGGTCAAGTGCCTCGAGACTTTTTGTTTGTCTGTGCTAAGATTTCTTTAAAACATGAAATCTCATAAATTTAAAGGAACATTTCCCCTGAGCAACGAGCAGTTACCGGTGCACCGTATTGCACAATCTCTAGGGATCTCACGTTCAGTTTTTACGTTTGACTCGAATCTTCGAATGTAAATATATTTTTAAATTCGACACATGTTTACCATAAATGATTTTTTAATGAAGCTACAAACATTGGTGGGAAACGAGTTTAAATAATATATTAACTACTAAATATAAATTCAAGCTTAAATTACTTCTTGGCTTTTTTACTTTGTTACTGTGAAAAAGTTATCGTTACGTGTGACCTTAACTGTAAATCTTTAAGCAAAATGGAAGTTTAAGCCATTAGGCTTGTGCATAGGAAATTTTATGACTAATCTTTAAAATATATGAGCGACGTGTAAATGAAAAGCAAATGATCTTGTGTTCATTCGTACAAAATACATGTTATAATTTAGTTATTGATTAAATACCTTTACCTGCGAGTTAAATGTTAAAAAACATGTAAATATTGTACATTATGGGTGAGACATATTTTCTAGTTTTATTGTCAATGCTTCCATGATATTATATATGAATGCAATATTTATTTTATACCGTGAGAAAATTGTTAAGAGAATGTTCAAGGCGATACAATTAATATATTATTATCGAACAGACCTGTCACATTTATAATTATCCAGGGCTTTGTATTCATATTATTATTGGAAATCAAGATTTTATTTAAAAGTGGAAACCCTAACTTTTAAAACGAAAGACAACTTTGAGATGGTGCTTTCAGACAGAACACAAGTCTTGGACCTATATACTTAACTAACCTACCTATAGACTAAAACTGCATTAGGTATGTAGGTACCTATATAAACTAGCTATTAAAACAGTTACAGATATAATTCTTTCGGCAAAGAAAAACCATGTCTTTAAAAATGCATACAGAATCCAAAAAAACAGTTATCAAACCTCTTCTTACACGTCTTATATGAGCATAACTTCCAATTTCTTTGCATTACAAACTTGACTCCTTTATAAGTATTCTTATTAGTATTTATTACGCCAGTATATTTCAATAACCTTGATGAAAAGCTATGCAAGATATTGATGGTTGAAATTTGGGGCGATACCAACACGTAAATGCTTTAATATCGGCCAAATGCTGTTTTAGGGGAGCGAATGCGGATTTACTTTATTATGTTCATGATGAAATTGGAATAGAAAATATATCTTTATTTTACCTTTTAAATTTACCATTATCTATATTCATTCGCTGAATGCAAATCTTTGTGTGTATGAACATGATTTTCTGATTTTCTGATTTATTCCATTCTAATACCAAAAACTAATACCACTGGTATTTGATTCAACTCTTATTTTTTTTCTATTCCGAACGGATACCACTTTTTAAATAATTTAATTTAATGTTCGAACGAATACCAACAACTTGAATTTGGTACAGTCAGCGCAGTCAAACCTAATCAAAGTAAATTTGTTTTTCAATATTTTTATGTAATCGTAATATAATGCTTAAAACTTTCCAAATTCACTTCACTCCAATATTTTTACAAATGTTAGCATAGGTAAGAGTAGTTTTAGTGAATCATCTTGCTATTTTTTTTACCTGACATAGTTGTTATGAGATAGGTAGACGTGAATAATTACGTGCCTATCAAAAAATACTATGTCAGATAAATTTCAATATAAATTAATAGTTAATTTTTTGAGATATTTTGTAATTTTTAGATTGTAAGTAAATTCTTCCTGTTTGATGTTTTTGCAAAAAAAAAATATACAGGTATAGAGAGGAACTAAAATTATATTAAAGTTGATTATTTAAGTGATATTTTATCATTGAACAAGACGTTTGGTAACAAAATTTGTTTTTTTTGGAGTTACTTATCTGTTTTTTTTTTTCAATTAAAGGTCTTATATTTACATACAAACCATTTTTACCGACTGTACCTTATATCTTTGAACTTGTTTTGGTATTAGTTTAAACAATGGTATCGGTTCGGAATAGAAAAAAAATATGAGTTGAAACAAATACCAGTGGTATTAGTTTTTGGTATTAGAATGGAATAAATCTTTTGTAAATCGATTTTCTGGGTGTTTCTATGCATAATATGTACTTATGTACCTATTTACAAAAAAAAAGTATAAAATAAGTATGTTTATCCGTTGTCTAGTAACCATAGTACAAGCCTTAGCTTAGTTTGGGACTAGATGGCGTTGAGTAAATGTGTGAGGATTATTTACTTATTTTATTTGAATTTGTGTGTACCTACAAACATAAACAAAGACTACTAAACGCCATTTACTATTATCCATACAAACCTGTTTTTTTTCATCTTCATTTATACTTTTCTTTATACATGGCAGTCGTTTGATAGTGCTACGCACTTGCTTTTTCTGTCTTGGGTGTGCGTAACTTAAAATAGTTAAAAATTCATTTTAGTTAACTTTTAGTTGTCAAATTGTCTTTTTTTTTTTCTTTTTTATAGTCAACACGGCAATATGACTATATCGAGCCTGATGGAAAGCGCGAGTACAGTCCACAAATGAAGCCTTACCTATTGTGTGACAATTTGACAAGTAAAAGGTAACTTAATCGAATGTTTAATGATTTTAAGGTACGAGAATTGCCATGCTTAATAAATAAATAATCATGTTCTCCTAATCACATATCACGTTGTGCCTATAAGAGAAGCTTTAACTACGAAACACAAGAAAACTAGAATCTAATTACTTCATTGTCTCACAAACTGGTGTTGGTCACGGCATGCAGCTGTTGTGTTTGAAGTTGCGAGTTCGTGTACTATGCAGAATATTGGTTTAGGCGATATACCTACCTATTAATTAATTGGCCTGAGTCTACGTTTCACAAATTAATTTTCTGAGCCTGAAAGTTCTTTGTGTAAAAAAATGATGTTTGTTTTTCAAAGCCTACGCGCACAACTTCACATGATTCCTAGTGCAGAAATTGTCTTTAAATATAACCAAGCCAATAAAAAAAACTACTACTGAACTCGGATATAGACATATCCGAGTTAGTAGTAGTTTTTTTTAAATTTATTAGTTGGCTTACAAAGGACCCAAACATAGTCTATCATAGTGACGCATTTCTATATTCAAATTGTTTATTTTATGGACCCTCACAATCAATTACACAACCACCCAGCGCGTTCATAAATTAATACAATTAAAACCAAACAGGAAAGAATTATGTGAGAGTCATTCTGAACTTAGTATCGTAAAGTTCTATTATTCCATTGTTAATTAAACTTAGTTCTGGTGTAGTCATAATTGTTTAAAGAGTTCTGGCTCCTTTTTGATTAGCCTTTATAGTTTTAATTAGTTGAACAAAGACGAGAATATGATACGGGTGTAAGATAATAAAAAATATTGACACGACCGTTTATTCTAGTACTTAACTGGGAGTAATGTCCCTGTTAAGTGTCTCTATCAAAATAATGTAATTAAATTGTACGGTCAACAAATTGTATTATTAACAAAGTATATTGATGAAAGTTTGTACCTATATGACTTATGTTGTGTTATTTCATGCCCACCTGGTGGTTATTGGTAACTGCCGCTTATTGATGGTATTAATGCTAGAGCATAGATCAGCCACCCTGAGACAGAAGCTGTTATGTCCCATAGCTCTGTAATTTTACTTAAAATTTGATACTTGAGACAGGATTCAAACTTGCGTCTTCTGGGAATTCGCAGGTAAACGAGAAGGAGAATCGGTTGGCCAATCTGTCAATGGCTTAACACTGACAGCTCTCACCCTAATATGAAGTCTATTCAAAATTTCCACACATTTGAAATGCTAATAAGTCAGACGCGTCTGAGGCGTAGTATACTCAGAGGACGTAAGTAAGACCTGTCCCGAGTATAATTTTTTTTCGTTGTCTTTCATTCTTCTTTTCGAAATAAAGTATCTCAGCCAATTGACGTCCAATGCTGGACATAGGCCTCCAAATATTGCCACCTTGTGCAAAGTAAAATAAAGTATATTAGACAAAAAATTATAATCGTTAAATACTAAAGTTCTTTAGTACTATGTATTCGTATTAATAATGAGTTTTTCTTTGTTTTCAGGTACGTCAAAGCCATTCCTGTGCAGCGGTAAAATACTTAATTATAAAGACCCTTTTTATATTAATTTCATGTCATTTTTCTCTGTTTGTTTTCGCTCTTCTTTTGCGGTAACTGTTTTGTTTTTACTACTGCCTTCTCATTCATAATGGCTGTAAATTTATTACGGCGTAATATTTTGTATTTCCGAGTCTAAAAGAGTAGAAGTTTATCAATATTAAATCTGCCCTGCTGAAATTATGAATTAAGATGCATAATGAATTAGTACAAGTTGGATTGATGATTAGTGAGAAAACAAATCATATTTCTCTGCACAGCAGTTAAGTGTACCGTAACACAGGTTTTCTGTCCCCAATTCCTTAAATACATATTAAAATTATGTCCAAATTTTATTAAATTTTAATCCAACACATTTATAAAGTGTCATACAGCTACCTTTTAATAGTAATCTATAATCTGTTGATTAACGCCCTCTATTGTTAGCGTTGTAATTACAATTTGCGTATACCGGACTTAATACAATGAAGGTTTTCACAGCTCTTTGATAAGCCTGTCCCGGACACGATCCATTCAACAAAGTTTTCGTAAACAGAAAGCTATTAGAAGGTTTATTTATTTCCTTATTAAAGTTAAAGAACAAGATGTTACCTGTTGTTTTAGAAGAGTTAATGTTCTTTTGCTTTTAATGAGATTGGCGGTAATTTATTGTGAAACTGTTGGGGAAGGACAGTATCTATTTAAACAAATAAAAGAAGTTAGGTTACGTCATACATCTAATTATCTAATCTCCATGTGGTAAAGTAGTAAGATCTATTTCTACTTAGAGCAAGTTTTGCAGATTATCTTTACGAAAATAAAAGCATATGCCTGAGTATTGCTAGTACATTAATTCGTAGACTTTGTATGTGTGAACATGTATATTTGCATTAAATTGGGTGATTTGTTGTACTTTTAGTTAAAAAAGCTAATGTATTATAGTATACTAAGCGAATCATCCCTGAGCTAGCTATATAATTACGAAAATAAGTTTTAAAACAGCGATTACGGATTTTATTTTATTAAATTGGTTGGTGGATTTCACAGTTCAATTAACGTAGAAATAGCACATCTATTACGGTTTCATTTTATTACGCCTTTAGTGAATCTCACTACTTAAATTAATTAAGGTTTTCATTCTATTCTGGCATTCTTTGATCCGGATCAGCGGTTGAAACGTTAGGATAAACTGAAGACGACTTCTCTCATTAAATGAAACCTCTAACTGACCTCGAAGGCGTACAATACGACTGCTGTTTTGTAAGATAAGCTCTAAGGGTTGAGTTAATGCATACTTTACTTTTAGTTCTCGTTTTATTCTTGCTTATTACATTACGAAAACGTTTTCTTAGGAAAATATATTTTTTTGTAAAAGCGGTTACTAATCCATGATGATTTTAATTAAAAATATTGAATGGAAATTATCTCATTCTGACAGAGACTAATAATTTGTGTCTAGGAAAGAACCTATTTTTTTAACAACTCTAACCTACCCCGTGATGGACCCACGAGAATATAAGGTCTTTCGAACTTACCTAAGTCTATTTATTCTTAGTAAGTAACATTATTATCCGTGTGGTGACGGAGTAAGAATACAATATGTCACCCATCTCATCCCATGGGTGTCGTAAAAACCGACTAAGGGAATAACCGTAACTACTATTTTTACGAAATAAAAAGAAGGAAAACTTGAAATTAAACCCTATACCAATCCGTTGTGGCCAGCGTAGTATTAGTAGGCCAAGTATACCTCCGTCACGGTAGGAGGCCCGTCTCTGCAGTGGGACATTAATGAGCTGTTATGATGAAGTAACATTATCATATAAATACATGCAAATGCTGCCACAAAACCACTATTATCAATCTTTTTTGTTCTGTTAACACTAAGTATAATACAAAGGGCGTCATCTGTATACGTTTGAGAACAAAAGACGTTGTCTGGGGTCTTCACTTAAGATAACAATATCGACATTCGATACTATTGCGAATGTTTTTGATAAGGGTTCATCTTGTTACCTTTCTTTCTATTGTAATGTTATAGATTTTATATTTTGTTTATGTTTATAGTAGCGGTATGTTTATGTTTAGTCCTAGAACTAATTAATATTGGTATAATATTTTGTTAAAGTAATCGAAAAACACTTAAGCGTCCTTCTCCTACATTTTGCCGTCCTTGAAAGGGTCCATAATTGTTAAATATTATAATTATTAACATCTCTAAAATCATTGTGGAATGCAATAAATATTTGCAAATTGAGAATGAGACTGTAGTATGTGAGTTTATTGCCGCATACCAATGAGTACTAATTATTATATCATTATCATATCAGCCAGCAGACGTCCACTTCTGGACATAGGCCTCCTCCAAATATTTTCGCTTTGCGCAATCCTGTACTTTCCCTGTAATTGGTTTCCGCCGCCCTGACCAGGTCGTCCGGATATTATGAGTTATTGTATTTCCCCCTACCCCTTAATCATTGTCCGGAACAACACGGGCGATATACAATGACCTTTAATAACTAATAGACTTAATGGAGCTCAATATAATTAGGTCTTAGAATTTAAAGAAACTAGTAAAGGTTTGTTTAGAAGGCATGGAGAAAATAAGTTCAATCCAAGTTGGTACAGGTTTTGTTTGGACTTTTTTTTTCAACACTAACATATTAAGAAGAGAAAAAGACATTTTGTGTCTTTAGTTCATCGCCACGTAGTCCTAAAACTTTTAATTTCTATTAATATCTTGTTATAATACCTAATTTAAAAAATATTTAATCAAAGATATCTAAATTTAGAACCATATCCAAAATTATAAGTTATATTTGAAATTGTTCGTTTAAGTTAGCTTCCCTTGAGAGCTTCGTCAACATTAAAGTTAGTGAGAGACTGGAAGCCAAATAACTTTTCAAGATATTAATATTTGGCATCGTCTTGAAAAACTTTTTTATTTTAACGATGTAATTGTGATATAAACTACGCAAGGAGAAAAATATTGCCGTGTTCGATAAAATAATCTTGGAAGACCAACTTCATTTTCAGAAAATAATGTTTTTTTAAAATATAATTTGATGACTGCGGAAGCGTATGAATTAAATAAATGAGCAGGTTTATTTATGCGTTGTCAGTATCTATAGAATAAGCTCAGTTGTCAGTATCTATAGAATAAGCTCAGCTTAGTTTGCTTTAACTTTTAATTAATTCATCATTTAATAATCTCTACCCAAATGAACGTTACCAGATAAGTAATCAAAAATACACCTACTTAATTGGCACTTAAAGATATGTTATAAACACTTATAATACATCAAACATAATTCTCACGAAAGCAGGTCGTTTGTTACATATAACATAATAAATTGGCGTACTCAGTGACCGTGTTATCACCTTGCTACCACGATGTTTCTCACCAAATTCATGCATCGTAGACAATGGTTATTGTCGCCTAGCCACTATGATATAACACCCCTATTAATCATATTTTAGGGGGTTATTATCTAAATTGTTCGAATATCAAGTACTACGGGAAGTCTATCGTAAATATTTTATGGAAACAACGTAATTCAAATTGTAATATCAATTAATAAAAGTTTAAAAAATGCATGTTTTTATTCTTCTTGAACAAAAGCACAAAGGCGAACTTAATGCCTTAAGGCATTATCTACTAGTCAACCTTATACGTCAGTGCTTATGCGAGTTAAAAAATCACAAATCAAGTGCATATGGAAATGATAGTTAATAGTTCTTGCTTTCATGTCTAACAATTCATGCAGAATAACTTTCATAATATATTTTACCATTGCGTGCAATTTGCCAATAACGTTTTCTTAGACATTTTCATTATCGTATTGAAAGTTTAATTTCATCAGACAACTATTATAGTACAATTGCTAGATCACAATTTCGAGAGCTACAGTCAATATTTCCAAGTTGAAGGTCGATTATAAGATACTGTCTTTCTGCAAAACAGGTTGGCGTTCACGATCCCATATTATCTTGAATGCCAAGGCTAAACATTCCTCCCAGACGCTCGAGATTTTACCGTGCGATTCACAAATAAACTCGCACGAATACCCTCTTGGCGCTTATGGTTGAAATGGATGGTATTTTATCAGAAATACCTGTAAGATGAAACGAGGAAGATGATGCCCTTGATGAAACGTAACACTTTACAGTCTTCGAAGCGAGGTCGGCAACCTATCTCAACGAGATGACAATCTTAAAGTCACGGCACCTTTGGCAAATGTACGGGTTCCGTTGCATTGTATTCTGTGAATGGAATATGAAATGTTACTTATTGTACTACAACACTGATACCTATAGGATAGTATTTTCTATTGTAGAAATGTCATGTCTATTTTAATTTGAATCGTATACTTCCCTAGTTTTTAAAAGAACGGTAACACAACGCTTGGCAACAGTAAACACTGAATTAAAAAAGTAAAAATTTTGTGATCGCTTAAAAGTGATCAGTCAAAAACTAGACTGAATAAAAACTGAACATAATCCCATAAGTGGGCCGGGACCACGGTTATCGCAGTGAATGGAGAATCGCAGTTCTCTCTCTAAGACCCGTCTTGACAAATTGCTCTCGTATCGCTTTTCATCGGACACTTTTTATTCCGTGTGAATTTTTTGTGCTCCAATATTTCTCTAGCGCAGCCATGATGAATGTTTTAGATAACCCCGCTGTGAGTTCCAGTTTTAAACTCGTATTATTTTTACAATTTTTGTTTTATACTTACGGCAGATGATATTCTGAATGTTATGCAGATTCTTACTAATATCCAAATAGGTATTATATGCCTAGATATGTTTACAAAAACATCAAATCCTTTTAGATATTTAGTATTAAGGTTTGGTTAGAATTTTATACGGAGATCTTTCCGTATAAAATGCTTTAGAGTTAAAATACTCGTAAAACGATCGCAACTTTTGACGACCTCGGTGGCGCGACGGTAGCGCAAGCGGCTGCCGTGCAAGAGGTTGTGGGTTCGATCCCCACGCAGGACAATAATTTGTGAGATCCACAAATTATTGTCCTGGTCTGGGTATTCTTTGTGTCCGTTAATTGATGTTTGTAAAAGGTCCCCGCGACACAGGGCATGATCCCTAGTGCGGGAGTTGTATTTATAACAAAAAAAAAAAAAAAACTTAGAATCTGTATCGCTTACTTAAATCTGATTTATATTATTGCGATAACTGCAACGAACGACTAAAGAGCACGGAGGTAGTCAATATAAGTCTTGGATTCTTGCAGCTTAGTGGCGGCGTAAAAAGAAAATCGGTTAGTTGCTTTAGTTTTCAGGCTTTTAGCAGTATACTTGAAGTATATCAAAATAAATTTTTAAACTAGATATACGTATAGTGACGAAGTAGAATAACAAGTAGAGATAAATATGTATGTGTGGACTGAGGGCCCATTTTTTTTTTGCGGTTTTTTGCAGATTAATCAACAAAAGTGCATAGTTAAAGTTGTTAAAGAGTTTGTTAAACGATTATCAGAGTTTGTTAAGACTTCATTCAAAAGATATATCGATTTAAGTGGGTCCCTCAGTTCAAACACAAAATCTCCCATAATTAGATAGGTAATGAATTAAACAACAATTTTTTGGTAAAAATCCTTAGTTAAACATGTATAAAAGTATAAAAAGCATTGAAAAGCCTAATATGAGTAGCTAATAAAAAATAACAAACGTTTTAAAAGGTCCCCGAGGGCCCACTTGAATTTATCTCATAATTAATCAATTATAGCATGAACATTAAATATTCCTAAGCCAAACATTTGTTAAAAGGGCAAAGATAAATTTAAAATTAAAGAAAAATCACAAACAGTGATAATTATTGTTATTTTTAAGTTTTTAAGTGGTCCCTCAGTCCACACACTATGCAAATGCTAATTGTTAAATATATAATTAAATACAACAATTACGAAAATGGGGAGCCTTTCAGTGCATAGTTAATTTTGTATTTTATCGATCTGTATTTTTTTTTTTTTTTTTTTTTTAACGCCACGAATGACGTCGCCTGGGCAGAACTCGCCCAGACTACCTCCGGTCTATACTTGGGAGGAGGTGGAAAACTCTCATGAGTACACCGAGGGAGGCCCTATGTCCCTGCGGGTTATGCCGAGACTCTTACCGGCTAAAAACCACCAGACCTACTACTCTGTTGCCCTATGGGCTGCTAAGCGAATCGGAACGTCCCCCCCAGACTGGGGTCCGGGGAAGCGTTTCTTAGATAAGCGTCGCCCCATTGAAGGGGCGCCCACTTGATTTTCCCTAAGAGAATCCTACTTAGAGAGTCATGATTGAGCGCGCACTGCGTTCAGGTCATGTATAAACTAACAGAGAGCTTAGGGGGGACCTAAGGGATCTGAGCTCTGACAAGCCTTTCCAGATCGGAGGACAGGGTGTCCGGTGAGTCCAGTAGGACATTACGAGGCCTTCGTATGACATGAGGAGTAGTGGGGTTAGGGAGAACGGGGGTGTAGGCCACCGCCTCCCTTATGAGGTGATTTGTGTGCTCCTCTGCAGATTTGAAGAATCTATCAGAGGCCTGTTTTATGAATGTCTGTATAGTGGGCATTCCGATGTCCCGGTGCAGGTCCGCGTTGCGAACATACCACGGTGCGTCGGCCGCCCGGCGTATGAATATGTTTTGTACTGTCTGGAGCTTCTCCATAAGGATTGGGCTCGCGTGTGCGAATACAGGTGATGCGTATGTGAGTACTGGGCGTATGCAAACCTTGAAGATAGTTCGCTTGTTTCGTAGTGACATTCTACTGTGCCTGCCAACCATGTGGTGTAGCCGGCCGAGATATGAGCGTGCGTTCCTGGTCACTCGCCGTATGTGTGGCCTGAACGAGAGGGTTTCGTCCAGTGTGACTCCAAGATACTTGACTTCGCGCCGCCAGGGTATACGTGAACCTAGCAGTCGCGGGGGGTCGTCGGGCCTACGTAATAGTGAATTCCGCCGTTTTACATCGAAGCGAACCGCAGCGCTCTTGTCTGCATTCACATCTATGCGCCACTTGCGAAACCACGCGCCCAATCTGTTGATAGATGGTTGAAGCTTACGCACCGCCGCTGCAATAGTAACACTATTACAGTACAAGGCGGTGTCGTCTGCGAATAACGACATCTGTACCCCGCTTCTGAGCGAAGGTACTGGTATATCATTTGTGTATGATATGTATAAGAGGGGGGACAGGGGGGAGCCCTGAGGTACGCCGGCCGTGATAGACCGAGATGTCGATAGGGTACCTTCGTGCCTGAAACGAAAGGTCCTACCGCTAAGGAAGGAGGTAATTAATCGAACCATCCGATCGGGCAGGCCTAGCAAGTATAACTTGTATACCAGCCCGTCGTGCCAGACCTTGTCAAAGGCCTTGGCGACATCAAAAAAGACTGCCACTGTCTTCCTCCTTTTGGGGTAGAATCCGTCTAGTGCGTATTCCACTATACGGTGTACCTGTTGAGTACATGAGTGGGCGGGTCGGAAGCCGAATTGATGGGGGATAGCTATGCCGCTGTCGAACAGATGATCTCTCAAACGAGATTGCATCGTTCGCTCGAATAGCTTGCCCATTGCCTTGAGTAGGCTAATTGGTCTGTGGCTACTAGGGACGTTGAGGGGTTCCAGGCTTTGGTATGCCTATTACGATAGCCTCTTTCCACGCAGTGGGAAAGTGACATAGATCGTAACAAGCGTTGAAGATGACTGTGAGAACGGTTAGCACTTGGATGGGAAAGTGCTTGAGCGTCTTGTTAGAAATGCCATCGGCACCCGCGGCCTTTCTAACCTGTAGCTTCTTGACGTGCGAAACAAGTTCGTCCGTCGTAACCGTTATGGGAGGGGCCGTGAGAGGGAGAGAGTTCCTGTTACGGAGTTCTTTCTCTACTGACCGGAGATGCGCTGGGTCGCATGGTTGTTTAGAGGGGGAGCACTGATCAGAGATGCTGTCAGCGAAACATTCGGCTTTTTCCTCGTCTTCGAAGGCTATAGTGCCATCTGGACGAGATAAAGGGGGGATTGTTTGCACTACGTCACTACGAAGGGCTTTCGCCACTTTGTAAAACGCTTGGTGCGACGGAGATATTTCTTGCATGAGATTGCCCCATTTAGCGTTCCTCAGGTCTGAGAGTTTGGATCTAACCAGCCTCTGCAGATAGTTCGCGTCGGCTCGGTTAGAGGGAGTGGGGTAACGCGCAGCCCTTCTAAGCGCTGCGTTCTTAGCCTTTATCGTGTTTCGGATATCCGCCGGCAGCTGTGCCCGCCTAGGCAGGTTGACCACCTTCGTATTATCTTCCACAGACTTGGTGACTAAGCGTGTGAATGAATTTACTGCTTCGTCGATCTTCTCCCCGCTATCCAGCGAGTCAGGAGAGAAAGCAAAAGGAGAGTCGGGCTCGTCAATCGCAGAGGCGAGAGACCTAGTGACCTTATCCCAGTTAACAAAAGACTTGGTGGGAGGGACTGACGGTTCGAGCGGGCCTAATACTATGTGTACAGGTCGGTGGTCTGAGCCCAGGTCGTGTAGGGTTTCTACAGACCTTAAAGGTAGATAAACACCTTTCGTCATAGCAAAATCTAAGACGTCGGGTGCGTAAGCGTTAGCGCTAGGATAGTGCGTGCAGTCATAAGGGCTGATAACCTCCAGCTCAAATGCTTCCGCAATCTCTAATAAGGCTCGACCGTTTGTGTTTGTGGTCCTACAATTAAAATCTTTGTGTTTAGAGTTGAAATCTCCAAACAAGATAACGTGATTACCTAGCGAGAGGAGTGCTTCAAAATCACTTCTCAGGGGGAGGTTACCCGACGGTATATAAACGGACGCTATGACTAGGGTTTGGTGACCTATCATAGACAACCTACATATAGTTGCCTCCATGTTGGTGAGTGACGGAGTGTCCATGGGTGAACAGTGTAGCTCCCTTCGGAAATAAATAGCTGTGCCACCGCCATTATGGCCTGTGGTTCTATCATTTCTGAGTAAGGAGAACTTGGGAATTGACAATCCTTTCAGGGAAGTGGGTTTGAGCCACGTTTCCTGGATAAGGAGTAGGTCAACCCCAAGATTCTTGACGAACTCTCTGAGCTCGTTGACCTGTGGTCTGAGGCTTCGGGCGTTGAAAGAAACCAACGACAGTCCCTTAGGCTTGATGCGCCCCGTGGTGAGTGCGAGTGTAGCTGGCGTGTTATGTGCGTGTGATGTGTGTGTGTTGGTGTCCATGTTAGTGTTAGTATGTGTGTGTACCTAACTACCTATTGGAAACCTAACTTGTAGAGTAGAGTTGCGTGCTCGTCTAGCAAGAGCGCCAGAGCGAGTGGGTCAGTGATCTCGCGGTACTTGCGTGCAAATATTTGCACCTCCGCGATGCTGATGCCGTTTAGTGCACTACGGATTGCACCTAGTGGGTTGGAGGGGCCTCCTGAGCCTAAGCCGGGCTGGGAGGATGGGATGGGAGTGGGGAGGAGCGCCGGTTTGGGCGGCACTGGTGCCACCTTCTTCGGGCCCCATGCTAAGGCGGGCCTAGTACCCGCAGCGGCAGGGGTGCTTTCCTTTGCCGGGAGGCTCGGAAAGTTCCTTTCCGTCGCGGGGGGAGGGACGGGTTTGGACCTAGATGCCCTAGATTTCCTAACGGGGGTCTTGCGCTGGGGGGCGCGGGGGCAGCCCATGTAGTTGGCTGTGTGCCCGGTTTGGAGACACAGCTTACAGGCGGGGGGAGAGGGAGAGTCCCTTGTGCGGGCGCACTCCTTTGTGAAGTGCGGGTCTAGGCACTTCACACACCTAGGGGGAGCCGTACAGTTAGCCGAAGCATGTCCGTACATTTGGCAGCGGTGGCACTGCCCCGGGGAGCCGCGTCGGTGCGGTACCTCGACCTTGAGGCCGGAGAGTCCGCACACGACTAATGACTTTTCAAGGCGGAAGATGTCTCGCGCCTTGTGCTCGATGCCACTTGTCATGATAACCATGACGAGCGAAACGGGACGGCCGGATCGGCTCTGCATTTTATGCACAGCCTCGACGGGAAAACCTTGATTAACGAGGTCGTTGAGGACGGCCTCATTAGTCAGTTCTTGCGGGATACCGCGAATGACTGCCCTCACTTTACGCTCCTCAGGGAGGGCGTAGGTGTGATACGGCATGTGGGAAACAGCCAGATGCTGGGTGAGACGACGGAAGTCGTCGACTGTGGGGACGTGGATTTTTATAGCCTCCCCTGTGTTGGAGGCGCGGGAGAAGTTAATTTTCTTCTCCGCGAGGGTGCGGGAGAGCGCATCCCACTTGGTCTTGTCCCTGAGGAAGACCGGTGGGGGGGGCTTGACCTTTGTCGGGAGGGGGGCACAGCGTGAGGCTGGCTTCCCTGAAGTGGAGGGCGCTGCAAGGGCGGGTGTCGGCGGGGCGACGGTGTCCTGCGCGGGCTGAGATGACTGCGAGAGTTGCATAAATGCAGCAATCACAGGGGGCGGGGTGGGCTTAGTCCCAGATGGGGGGGAGGTCGTGGGCTCCTCTCCAGAGCTGGCGGCCCTGGCAGATTTGCGTCCTTTACGACGCGCCTTCCTGCTTTTCTTCACTGTTGTGAAGAGTCCGTCGCTGTCGCTGTCGACGAGCGTGGACGCGGGAGAGGGGGAGGCGGAGCGCTGCGAAGCGGTCCTTTTAGCGGAGGGGACGATGGACTCGAAGTCCATGTCATCCTCGGAGTGTACGGTCGTGGGAGTGTGTACGGGCGCGGGTGTTTGTGCGCGC
The DNA here is from genome assembly GCA_905475405.1 of Schrankia costaestrigalis. Taxonomy (NCBI): domain Eukaryota; kingdom Metazoa; phylum Arthropoda; class Insecta; order Lepidoptera; family Erebidae; genus Schrankia; species Schrankia costaestrigalis. Next base: position 12,067,977 of record FR997840.1, on the reverse strand, counting down.
GCGAGTGTGAGTGCGGGTGTCGCGGGTGCTGGTGCCACGGTCGCGGGTGAGAGGGTCACGGGCGCGGGTGTGGACACGAGTGCGGGTGTCGCGGGTGATGGTGCGTGTGTGTACATCGCTTGTGCAAGCTGTGTAAATTGTTCCTTGACTAGTTTTTCTACCATGTTAGAAATGAAAGGTGATAGTTTTGTAAGTAGTCCAGTGTCGTACTCAGACATACTCAGGCCGGAGTTTGTTGCATCATTGACCAAACTCGTAACGAGTTCGGCCATGCTGCAACCTGTGCGTCCCCCTGCGCGAGCAGGGAGCGCTTACGGGGAGTACAAAAGGGAACGAACAATGACCGGCGCCCTATTGGTCGCGGGCCTTCCTTCCCCCTGGGCGAGTCCCAGTGCAGTGGGGTCCGGACTCTCGGTATTAGTCCCAGACCTGAGGGGCCGGGGACGAGCTACCTGGGGCTCAATCGGCTTCGTTGACACCGTTAGGTTTCCACCAATTACCCGGAAGGGGCCAAACACTTCTTAAAATTTACCGTTACACGTTAGTCTGCGTTCTTAAAAGAACACAGACGCTAAACGCTTAAATGATAACACACGGAAATGTGCAAAGTGTACTTACCGCCCAAGCGGCGGTCCGACGAAACAGCCTCGACCGATGCGCCACGAAGTCGCGACGGCAGTTCGGTAAAACGGGCACGAAGGCAGCGCGACAGGGGCGACGCGGACACTTCGCGAAACTCGATACTTCGAAAAATGCGTGAGCGATGCGAGCGCCGAGACATGCGTCTCAGGCGAAATGACGCTCTGTATTTATCTTGTGTCTGGTTTATTTATATTTTTTGTCATTTTAACTGTTTTATTAATTTTCATACTAAGTCTGGTGTGTCCACGTTTTAAGAAAACGGCTGTATATTTGTTTTTAATGTCATTTATTATTAATTTAGATATTTATTTATTTATAATTAGGATAACCCACGAAACATACACAAAGTCAATCAGAAATAATACAATATTTAAGTAGCTCAAGCAACAGTGCTGATTCCATTACAAGTTGCCACGGCAAGCAAAACATTACACAATATTAATATTAATCAATTAAATCTAAATTGCAACCTTTTTTTTTAAATGTAAAAAATAAAACAATAAAATTTGCAATACAGTAAAATTAAAATGTAATAAAATTTTAAGTTTTAGACAAGTGACAGGTTATATTATTAATTAGCTACAATCGTAATACATATCTGTATGTCTATACATATAAATAAAATTGGAGTGTCTGTTTGTAACACGAAATCCACAGTTTTTAAGGTTCCGTACTCAAAGGGTAAAAACGGAACCCCAATTACTAAAGCTCCGCTGTCCGTCCGTCCATCTGTATGTCACGAGGCTGTATCTCCTGAACCATGGCAGTTAGAAAGTTGAAACTTTCACAGATTATGTATTTTAGTTGCCGTTATAGCAACAAATACTAAAAACAAAATAAAATAAATATTTAAGGGTTATTTATTTTATATTGGAAAAATAATTTTTGACAGCTAAGTCACGTCGTAAAATTTTTAAAAGATGAGTCGTGAAGTCATCGCATTCTGGCGCGAAAATAAATAATAATATGGGTAGAATAATAATACAATTTTATTTTATTTTAATTTAAAATTAATACTCGTAACTGAACGAATTCACGATAATCAACAAGCTGACAGTTTACCACAGATTTGAGAGTTCTACTTTCTTTTATATGGTTCTTGTTTTTATGGATTTGAGAGTTACTATATAAATAAATAATTTAGAATAAAACTGTCAATATCTACTGCTATTATAAGAGGTCAGAGTGAAAGTAAAATAAAAAAAATATTTCAAAAGTTATGTAGACTAAATTATTATGTTTTTTAACATTTTTATCACTTTATTATTAACTGCAATACGGGACCATAAGAATTCTATGTTATAATTTTGGAAAATTTAAAGATTAGGTACTTCGTAATATATATTTTTTTAGATCATTAATTTAACAGGAACATGTATTTTTTTATTGTTTGTTTACGTTTGCATCAAATAACACTCAATTCGGTCCGCATACGGCCCAACACAATTACAACTATTTACTTTTATCTCACACTTTATGACTATGCAGAAACTTTAAAACGTAATGTAACATCATTAATGTATGTAATGGTTCTTGATTATCTCTTGACTGCATGGACACTCTACTTGTACGAAAAACATATTTTGTAAATTTTTCGTAAAAGAATTATAAAACCAGTGATAAGATAAATACAGATCGATAAAATACAAAATTAACTATGCACTGAAAGGCTCCCCATTTTCGTAATTGTTGTATTTAATTATATATTTAACAATTAGCATTTGCATAGTGTGTGGACTGAGGGACCACTTAAAAACTTAAAAATAACAATAATTATCACTGTTTGTGATCTTTCTTTAATTTTAAATTTATCCTTGCCCTTTTAACAAATGTTTGGCTTAGGAATATATTTAATGTTCATGCTATAATTGATTAGTTATGAGATAAATTCAAGTGGGCCCTCAGGGACCTTTTAAAACGTTTGTTATTTTTTATTAGCTACTCATATTAGGCTTTTCAATGCTTTTTATACTTTTATACATGTTTAACTAAGGATTTTTACCAAAAAATTGTTGTTTAATTCATTACCTATCTAATTATGGGAGATTTTGTGTTTGAACTGAGGGACCCACTTAAAGCGATATATCTTTTGAATGAAGTCTTAACAAACTCTGATAATCGTTTAACAAACTCTTTAACAACTTTAACTATGCACTTTTGTTGATTAATCTACAAAAAGCCGCAGAAAAAAAAATGGGCCCTCAGTCCACACATACATAGATAAATGGTATCACTATTCCATGTCATACCATGGGTGTCGTAAAAATTAACGGGGTCAAAAAATTTGCAGATACTACACAACATAAGAAAACTGTTGAGAGAAGACTTTACATAACATAAGAAAGAAATCATAACATAGTACAACATAACATAAATGCCGAACGCCAAGTTCCCTTCAGTCATTGAAAGTGCCAACCCTGCACCTTAAAAAGATGTTATGTTATCATCTATACTAATATTATAAAGAGGTAAAGTTTGTGTGTTTGTGGCGTTGTAGGGGGTAATCTCTTGATCTAATGAACCGATTTTATAAATTCTTTCTGTGTTAAATAGTCCATTTATCGGGGAGTGTCATAGGCTATATAGTATCACGCTATGACTAATAGGGGTGGAGCAGTAATGAAATATGTTTAAAAAACGGACGCGTTTTTTTCGCCGCACAACGAAGTGGGCACGGGTCAGCTAGTATTATATATTTTCGTATTTATTTCCTTGTTAACCAGCACACAACATCTTAGTAGCATTTTGTCGTACAATATGCTATTCCATTACAATAAAATGAACGTAAATATACCTAATAACTACTCGTAAAAAAATAATAAGCACAATTCTGCGTCTTATTTGACTTTATTGATAACTATAAGCTGATTTGATTAAAAGTTATTGAAAGAATCGTGTGTACGTACATCTTTTATTATTAGAAGCTACCAATATATCGAACAAAAAAAGATATAAATTGACATTATATTTTGTTATGTTATATGGTATATCGTAAGCCTAATAAACTACCTACATAAAATATTTTATGATAGAAATACGTCTTGTTTCTGAACAAAAGTACAACGGTGTATAACATCCCTTATTTGTGTAATGTTTTACGATTACTCCAAGCATGCTATGTACACACGCGATAATACTAAAACTTTTATTGCTTCTCATTAGAATTTCGTTTTACGATTTCATACCACGGTTGACAGAAGCTTATTTGAGCTAACAGTAAAATTGAACATTTCCATTAACATCCTTTTGCATATTTATCACCTGCTATACTAACAGTTGGCAAACGATGAATTAGAATGAATTCGCCTGTGGCAATCTCAACAGCATCCCAATTCATTCCCCTATAATATCATTCACTTGAACGTTTTATGTTTTGCTAAGCCATACAAACACGCCCAAGCCTTTTAGCGTTTCGCACCCGTCTTCCCTAATCCAATTCAAATACTGACCACATCATTAATTCTCTACAATGTAGCACCCTCAAAAAGCTTCGTCTTCGATATTTCGCCGGGAACTATTTATATTTCTAGCGCGGTGTAACAAAGGCACGGGCCATAAATAAAGGTCCCCATGCTCGTGCCCCTGGGAATACCGCCTTACTGCCTTTGATACGGTCCCTTTTCTTATTTTGATGCGGTCTAATGTAACTGACTCCTCTGCGTATTCGCTTTGTACGCACTTCATAAATCATTACCTGTTCGCGAGTATTGTTTGGATGACTGGCAACTTGACTACTGTTTGTTACCTTGATGTGAATAGTATTGATGTCTCTGGAATGATCTAGAAGTTTATGAAGAATGTTATGTTACTTTCAATTAGGTCTTTTAATTACATTTTACTAAAAAAAAATAGTGTTTGAGTTTATTTGTCCATAGTTTAGTACTACTCATAGTACAACCTCTTCTTATTTCAGTACTAAATAGCGTAATTAATTTGTAAATATACAGGGTTACAGGAAAAGTCGTGCTAGATCCGTTAAGGGCGTGGAGAACCCATCATTTCTGACTTATTTTACTATGAAACACCCTACCCTAAACTTAACCCTTTTCGAGATATTCGGCTTTTAATTTTTTTATGAAATATTGCCGATTCTTAGGCTACTAAATTAATTTTTTATTTTTTTGTGTATCTTAATATTATTGCATTTTTACATGGGTAATAAGATGCTTTAGGACGTCAATAATTAAAATAGTGCATAAGTTAATTGAATGGACCGTAATAGACAAGTAAAGGTTAAGAAAAACAAGAAAATATTGGAAAGGTTATTTTTCTCTAAGCCATAACTAAATAAAACATTATGGGAATTGTTCGGCAGATGTTTTTCTAAATATCTACGTTTTATCAGCTATCTAACGAGGTATAACAGTCTAAGGTTTGTATAACATTTCGTGGAAAAAAAGTTAGTTTTATAGGCGACAGAGAAGAAGAAAGAAAATTATTACTTAGCCCTAAAGAGTAAAATAAAACAATACGTGAGCATGAAATGTTATTTATTGAGGTTTTCTCATAAGTTTTTATTGTTTACAGGTCATGTTCAACATGGCCGCCTCTATTTCTGACACATTGTCGCATCCTTCTACGGAGACCAGTCTTCACTACTCTAATGGTCAACGTGATCCTTATTTTGTTTGCTGCATCCACAATCCTTTCTCTTAAGTCTTCTACAGACGAAACTGGATTCGGCTCGATAAACTCTGTCAAAAACGGCCCCATCCGGTACTACGACCAGGGTAGCGAGTTATGTATTCATTGCGAGCTTACGCAGACACACAACGGCAGTATCCGTAACAAATAAGCATATGAGCATATTCCTCAGGTGTGTAGGACGTCATCTTCAACACTTCCTTATTACAGGTACAATTCAGAGTCCGGTTAACAAGTAGTCACAAATCAGAAGAAATAGTCCAGAATCACAGCCAAGTCGAGAAAAAGACCAAAACGATATCACATCTACTATGTACGAAGCACAAAAGCAGACTGACAACCAAAACAATACCCCCTGTTGTATTCCCATATTTTTTTTTTCATTCGCACCTACATAAATCTTTACTTTGTCTGGTTTCAACTTGAAGGACAATAAACGCGGGACCGTTAGACCTGCTACCTGGACCGTCTAAACGACTTTTTTTCCGCGAAATGTTATACAAACCTTAGACTGTTATACCTCGTTAGATTGCTGATGAAACGTAGATATTTAGAAAAACATCTGCCGAACAATTCCCATAATGTTTTATTTAGTTATGGCTTAGAGAAAAATAACCTTTCCAATATTTTCTTGTTTTTCTTAACCTTTACTTGTCTATTACGGTCCATTCAATTAACTTATGCACTATTTTAATTATTGACGTCCTAAAGCATCTTATTACCCATGTAAAAATGCAATAATAATAATATTAAGATACACAAAAAAATAAAAAAATAATTTAGTAGCCTAAGAATCGGCAATTTTTCATAAAAAAATTAAAAGTCGAATATCTCGAAAAGGGTTAAGTTTAGGGTAGGGTGTTTCATAGTAAAATAAGTCAGAAATGATGGGTACTCCACGCCCTTAACGGATCTAGCACGACTTTTCCTGTAACCCTGTATAAGAAGTATAAAATTCATTATATCCTGTTTCATAACATAAGATAGTCAATACAAAAATAGTTTTCGAATTCCATCTTGAACCTATCAAAACAATAAAAACAATGAGTTTAAACTGACTTGAACTGTCTTGAACAGACAACCCTCTCTACAGTTGTATACTCCGACTAAAGATACAATCAAATTAAACGCATGAATTCTTTCGAATCCTCCTCCACTTGTCAACTTTAATAAAGACTTGGATATCCAAATGTTTAAACGTATTGGATGGCATAACTCCAGAAATGTATTATGATAATTAAGGTACCATAAAATAGCCAAGATATGTTTGGTTTATTTAGTTCAGAGATATTGGCAAAGTCGAAGGGTAATATTAGAGACTGCATAATCTTAATCTTAGTATGTTTATATTATTGTGAAATCTTAGGACCATTTGGTTTAGTCTACCAACAATTTTTTTATGTACATTCTCTGTGCAAGATTTTTTGACTGACTTTGAAAGATTTTTTGGACGAATAGCACTTACTTCTGCTCTAGGCTATTTATTACTTCTGCTCTATGCTCTTTAGCACTTATTTCTCTTACTTAGGTCTAGGTCCACTAGTGAAGAACTACATTTGGACTGATACCAAGTCGCGCCAAGTACCAATAGTTAAGCGTAGGCGTAGTAACGAAGAAATTTTCGGACATGTTTGTAAGTCTATTAGAACATCATCATAATCAAGAAATTCATACACAAACATAAAATAGTATAACATTTCCATATCGTTTATATAGTTAATACATAAATAACTAAGTAGCCACTTATATGTAGTTTAGTTGTGTTGAGACCAGCAACTCTCAGCCACATGTCTGCTAGAAGCAACTAATTTAACTTCAATTTATTGCTGAACTAACTTTGGTAACCCCGTGTATATGATTGGAAGTCAGTCGTACTATTTCAATAGCTTCTTCGGTCGGTACGTGTACGTCATTAGTGAGCTTCCTATTATTTAGATTTCTGTACATTTTGTATAAAAGGAAATTAGTTTCATGATAAAGTTGTAATTTAATTTAAAGTGGTATTAACCAAAGTCATGTTGTTATTTTGTGATGAAAAATAAACGCCAACTATCGTTAGTAAAGTTGTCATTTTCTGTGCATTAAAATACCTGCCTAAATGTTAATTATGTGTTTACGTTAAGAAGAATAGAAAACGTCTTAAAAGTCTGCTTTAATTTAGGAGTTTAAGTAAAATTATAAGTGAGGCATCATCTAGATCCAAACTAAGCAGAGCATATTCTATAAATAGTACCTAGAGAACTAATAAACGTGTATACTTATTTGATTAATACGAGTACAAGCGTTCTATTTCATAGGATATAATATTTCGTAAAGTATATAAAATCAATATCATAAATTGATTTGATCTTATTTGTACTGAAACAAAGCTCCAAAACTCCACTCGAATGTTTCGAGTACATTTAGGGAGTAATTTCGAATGAACGAACTTCGTACTGTTTATACACTTAAGTCTGAAGCAGAGCATTCAGATAACGCTTTACAAAAATAAGTCTGCTTTAAACTTGCCTTGAGTGGCTGCGATAACGGGCCACGTTACCTGACGCAAGTCAAGGGGCAACGTTTTTAAGAAGTACTTTTGAAATGTGGTAATGTGACTTTTGGTGCACATTCATCTGTTTTTGGAATGTTAATGTTTTGGAAACTACTAAAATACTCTACACGGATGTGCAAATGGTTAGATGAAGTTCTGTTATTTATGAATCGTAAAGATCTAGATTTGCCCTGCGCCTTTGTTTGCAGGATACAGGAAGAGTTAACATTCATATCAAAATCAGAGGAGTAAAAAATGTTAATAAAAAAACAATAGAACTGGCCAGTATAAATCTCTTGGGATTATAATCAGTATGCTTTTATTCCGTTTGCCTCTAAAAGAAACCTATTTTGGAAGTATGAAAGTATTAGGCCTGGCAAGAAAAGAGTTCAGCAGTAATTCGTGTAATAAAAACATAAAACAAATCTAGAAAACAGTAACCTTGTTTCCTACAGTTCCTGTAAAGCACTTTCCGTATAAATTTAACTCAGCTTCATTTGCCTGTTTAATGAACAGTGTAGCTCCGCTAAAACTTTGCAAGCGAGATAATACATTATGTCGGCTTGTCGGCACAAATAGCAGAACCGCTTAACTTTGTTATGTAACTGTATATTATTGGAAACTCGTTCAATGTTTTATTATAATAACAACCCTTTAATGTTCCACTGCAGGAGCTGGCCTGCTTCAATGATGAAGGAAAACTTGTCTTCATAATATATTATTTGACTCTTAAGACATCTAAATAGCAAGAAAAATTTGTGGTTTTTGAAATTCCGTAAATACGTGGGTGTTTATTTACATATTAATATGAAAAGGCATTGAAATAATTGATTGCGGGTTGATTATAATACAATACAGCTACACAAAATTGCTTCTGTTATTTCAACCCAATTTGAATTCGCTTTGTTATTAAATAAACAAATGTGTGGCTGTGTAGGCATAATAATCATTGTGTTTCCTATAACCACTAAACAAATAATTTTACTTATTACCGTTGGTTCAACTAATTACCGAACAAAAGTTTTGCAAAATTAGCACAAAATAATACTTGTGTCGTGGGGAATGCGCTACTGGTTAATTTTATGTGCAGAGGAGTATGAATCATTTGGAAATTGACTTTAAATTACTCATGCGTGAAGAAATTTAATTGGAGAATTTCGTAAAGATAAAATTAAAAAATGGTACCTTCAGACTATCGGTTTTTGTGTGTAAAATTATCTCTGCATCAAAATAAATCAGCACCAAACATTAGTAATATTTACCAATCTCAAAAGAAAAACAAGCACAAAGCCAAGATATATGGGTAGGTGTGAATATCTGAATCTGAAACACTGAATCCCGCACTAACAAATCGGCTTTCCCAGGAACAACGCCAATCTGTTTGAAGCGTAATTGAACTCACTGCGTCACTGGATCTAAATCTGCAAAGATTTCAAATATAAACATACTAGGAATACTACCGAGTATTGGAATACTAAAATATACATTTCATTACAAAGTAAATATTGTGATGTTGAGCTACGATTGACTGTTGTAAATTAAGCGTATGAGCATTTATAGTCTCGGACCATTCATAACATACTTGGCATTATTAGTTGAGATCTGAGTCAGTAAATGTATTTAATGTTCATGATGGTGTTTAGCTATTGCAGTGTATTAATGCAACTTGTAATGGTGATGTTACATCATTAAAAACAAGACCTGAATACAGGCTCTTTAAAATTAGTTCGTTTCACTTTAGTAAAGAAAAATTAAAAATGAGATTCCAAGTTTATTTGCTTAATTAAAAACGTAGAGTAAACATTAAACTAACCCATTTGAATTAATCGCTAAAAGTTTTACATAAAGCAATAAACTGAATGAAAAATGTATGAACGAGTAGGTATTACTTCACTAACATTAAGAGAAATATAAAGAATAATAAATTACTGCAATACGCATAAAATATGGGCACTTATTAACCGACTTAACGTTAATATACGAATGTGTGAAACTGGCAATTTTTGTGAAGTACGTTTAAAATTTATAGGAGTGCAGTTTGAAAATTCTAACAAGTTAACTTTAACGTTTGGTGAAGTGCGACGAGTGCTGATAGTAGCTACCTGCTTGCAATTTATTGGCACAGGTTCATACGGTTCAACTCACTGTACTTACGACTAGTTCTAAATCGTGATTTATTTTGTTTGTACAGATAAACACAGCATGTTTCATGATTACGAAGTCAGCAAGTTAAAATAAATTTCAATTGACTTTTCTGTCATTGAAGGCAACGAGCGTGTGTATTCTCTCGAGTTGCAGGCGTCTATAGATTAAAGTAACCACTTACCATTAGGTGTGTCGTATACCTCTATGTCAAAGTGGAAAAAAAAGAGTTTTTTTACTTAAAAAACATCTAATAACAATAACATTGTAACTACATGAAGAATACGAATAGAGTAGACAATTTATAACAGGTACAGTAATCATTTACACAATGTTAGAGGTAAGTATGTAATAATTTTACACAAGCCTTTGTGCCTTTAAATAGAAATTACGAATAAGTAACTGTTGTGACAGTTCTAGTGCTATAAATTGTAAATTTATTCCCTTTTCTCTAATAGGTATTCCCCGCAGCAGTTAGTTCGTTTGTGAATATTTTAGTTTTCTTCAGTCAATTTTAAATACCATACGTTGTACATTATCGTCGGGAACGAGACCACCCTGTGGCGTCGTCTGTCATCAGTACTCGCCGTTTCATGCCACTTTGAACGCGTACACGACTCGACTCATATTCAATTTATGACTTAACGCCTGTTAATTTTGAAACTCTCTTGCATTCGTATGCCCATTGACTTGAAACACTTTTAGAAGAGTATCATCTATATTTTTGAAATTGTCCCCTTTGACTCCAATTAGTGCTTTGTTTCATTCTTTAGGTACGACACTGACAAAGTCATGGACAAAATAACGGTTGAAATTTGTTTCGTGATAAAAAACGTTCTCGAGATGCTTGATAAATGTTGGCGAATGTTTTTTATAAGAACATTTATCTCAGTTTATTTTTTGTCAAGTGCTGCCCTTTGTAAATCAGGTAACTGTTTTTGCAAAAGCTTTTAGAACATATGGTTGCAATTTTGTGGCTGGTTTGTTTTAAATTTGACATGTGGTTATACTCTGCTATCGTGACATCGCTGATAGAGTACTACATTTTTAAATTAAATACAAGTGTAAACTTTTAACATGCATTGAAAGATTTTTATTCTTTATTGCTATTAATTAATCTCTGACTTGACGAGGAAATGTATTACAATAACTAAGCAATGAGTAATGCTGTTGTAATGGCTTCTCGTTTCCTAGAATCTTAACTGGAAGAGAAACATCGTAGGTTTTAATTGTAGGCAGAGTTGCGGGCCTCTAATTAGTTTGATTGTAGAATATTTAACTGCAAGTTTTTCCTGCTTACCTCCTGTTTGCCTCCTGCTCCTGCCTTTGCATTGGACTTGCAGACAAACTTGAATTAAGGTGGTTCTTGACTGCATGATATTTGTTTTGACGGAGTCATATCATTCATATTGAAATGATTATTTCTCAAACGTTGTTCCACATTTCTAAAACACTTGTACAATAAGCACTAACGATCTGAAGTTTGGTCATGCCTCGTTTGACCTCTATCGACCTCATAACTTCTTTAAAGTTCAGTTTTCTACACCTATAGCCATAACAATACCATCGTATTCAATGGTTTATAGTTCTACTTTAACATTCCTCACTTATTAATATATCCAATTTCTGTCTAAAGTCTGATCATTAGTTGGATATACTTTTATATGTTGTTTGTTAAAAGTCTAAAATATATTATCCCTTGTAATCTTATTTTTCATTTAGCAAAACGCAACGAAGAATGCAACATATCGGTTTTATTTTCTGTAAATAGTTTCACGAGAAGCCATTGTTTGCTCAATTAGTGTCCCCTCTGTAAGAATGCCACTATATTGGTATATCAGCAGAACATCCCTGTCGTCTACAGATCATTACAGTTTTCTTTTGTTACAACTTGTTTTGTTACGAGATATTGATCTGAGAGTGAGAGTTTAGCAGGTAATTGACATCTACATTGTTTAATTAATGATGAATTAAAACTTTTTACTTAACATACGAGTTTGCGACTGTTTCTTATTTACTTTTGATTGTCTTTGTAAAGAACGGTAGAGTAAAATTATGATTTGTAAACTATTAATAGTCTCTGTTTTTGCCCTTTAATGTAGTAATTGTTTTATTATTTTTAATAAAATATTAAAGTAAAAAAAAAATGTTTTAAATCAAATATTTCTTAGTCCTTTAGTATTCGGTGCATGCTACGTGCAGCAAATTACTTATATCGTAAATCAAGCATTCAATAAGTCGAGTTGTTGAACAGGTAAGTTCCGCGAATTTAACTAACAATAAGTTGTTAATCCTTATTCGAAGGAACTTGACACGTCGTCGGCATCGAATCATGGAACCTTTATTTCCAATTCGCTTCGATTAGGCACGTTTTTGCCCATTCCCCGTAGAACATGCTTGTTCCCCAATGTTTGTTATTGTAACAAATGCCCAAACACATCGTTTGTTTTGGCTGCTGAGAACAAAAACCTTTAGCTTTTTCTTTGCTCGAGGAATTTTAGTTACGCTTGAAGTTTTTACGACGTAAGCACTTGCGCTCATATCGTTTATTAGTTTTACACAATATTTAAAATTTATATGGACCTTGAACGTTTTAAAGCGCAGGGAATGAGAAATTTTAGTCTACAGTAACAGCGTGTACTATAATTCATTAGTTTTGTTTGATCATTCTGAAATACCTTATAATCATTTCTCTTATATCAAGTGCCTATTGGGTTCATCACAGTGTATGGTTAACTTTCTTTATAATATGCATCATGTAATCTACGTACTCTCCGTGTGGTGACGGAGTAAGAATACAATATGTCACCACCCCATCTCATCCCATGGGTGTCGTAAAAACCGACTAAGGGACTATCCGTGAATATTATCTTCACGAAATAAAAAAGAAGGAAAACTTGAAATTAAACCCTATACCAATCCGTCTGGCCAGCGTGGTATTAGTAGGCCAAGTATCCCTTCGTCACGGGAGGAGGCCCGTCTCTGCAGTAGGGCATTAATGGGCTTTTATGATTATGAATCTACGTAAAGTTTAGATAAAACTAATTTCTTTCTACCCACATTTTTATTACTATACTATCTGTATTCAGAGAAAAGACATTAAAATTTCCCTAGCCAATAGAGTAAATAAAAAACAAGATAAACAAACTCGGGACCGTTTTGAAGATTGAGAGCTACATTTTGTTCATCGTTGTGACTGCGGGTGGATTGTCAAAAGTTATGATTTATGCGCATTTTGATGGGTTCAGAGTTTGAATATGAACCTTAGCATTTTACTTACAAAACTTAATAACGCACTTTGGACAAGCCGACGATGTTTTTTGAACTTTAAAACATTTACTTTATTGCTAAGCTTTAAGCTTCAATTACATAAATATCATATCAGAAACATGCATTTCGACGCGTAAGATGCATGTTTTTGCAAGACTTAAGTTTTTGATAACATTTTGAATTTGAATGAACTTCTGTTTACATGATTTACCTACTACTAATTAAGCTTGTTTGTTTGGTGCTTTGTCTTAAGGTTAACTTTTCTTGTAATGCTAGTGTTGATGATCTAGTAACATTTTGTGCCTATTTTTAATTCTCACCGTACTGCCATGTATTCCTATTGTTAAAACACTGAATAAAAAGGCACCGTTATTAATTAATTTATTTATTTATAAAGGGTTACCAACATAAGTACAGCAATATCAAACATTTTTTAGACTTAAAATTACTTCTAGCTAACTGCACTTACAATTACAGGTTAACCACAACATGCATTAAAATTTAAATAAAATATGTACCTAATAACAAAATGAAATGAAATATAGTAACATTCAATAAGAAACTATAACTTCAATCTAAAGTACGTCATTAGATTTAGTAAATTCATAAAGATAGGAAGGCTTTGAGAGTGAATATCGAGTTAATAGCTTGACCCATCTCTAATACTTTAAAATAAAAGCAATGAAAATAATAATTATTTAATATAAACCCGTGAAACCTAAGCAATGCCTCTATTGTGAGATTGACCTTTACTATGGTTTCACAACGTCGAGTCTGCTTTGTCAGTTTCATTTATATTGTTTAATGTGATTTCGTAAATCAGTGTATGTGTCGGTGTGAACCATTGCTATCAACGTTTACTTTTTATTGTATCATTGGCATTTTGCGTGATCTCTTTGGGATATTTCTTGTCGTTTTCGTGCCAAGGACCGAGAAGAAATTTATGAAAAAAACTTTTTTAAATTAGGCTTAAGATTGCGGAAGGCTGAGATATTTGGACGGAGCCTGTGTCCAGCAGTAGACATCCATTGGCAGATGGACCGATGGACCTTTTTAGATGGATTTTATTGTATGCGAATGTGAAAATACCGTTACGGTCTATCCGGTCGATCTCGGCCTAGCTCTCCTGCTGTCGTTTCATACAATATTGAGGTGCAAGTAATATAAAACTACTAATCATTCTGATGCTATCGTTAAAACTTATTTAAAAACTACTTCTGTGCGCATATTATGTCTGTTAGATAACGAAAATGTTATTGATGTTGCTCTCATGGCATTATCAGGTTAATTTTCCCCTCTATCGCTGGATATTACCCGTCATTCAAACCATCGTCATCAACCCATTAAAGTTGATATGTGGGGCATATCAACTTTAATGGGTTGATATGACAACTTATAAATAAAATACCAACATCAAATTGTTTATATAATTTATTTCCTCTTCCAAATGTTATAGATTCTATCAGTTTTTGAATGCAGTAGCAACGGAGGTTGTAATTAATGGCAATTTGAGCTCTCTTTATGTTAAGATACAAACTTAGATAGCAGTAAACATTTTATTTAACGACTTCCCTGTACTTCAAAATAAAATTAAACTGTAGTTAAAATTTATCTTAGATGAAAAACTCGTATCTAAAAATAACTTTGACAGATGTTCTTGTAACTAAGAACTCAATATTACAAAAGTAAATTGAGTCTAAGAAGGAAATTTCAAAAAGATGTCCGATAAGCCTTTCACTAAAAGACATTTTATTACACTTTCTTTTAAAAATCAATTGCTCGCGATCAACTGGGCCACGGGAGACAATGAAAGGGTAGCTTTTGTCGATCGCCTCTGAAAAACGCCGAAATGTAATGGAGCTTCATCTTGATAACAAGAACTCCGTCATAGAAAGCTGTGTCTTTTGTTTTAATTAAGATTGATCTGCTAGATTAGATTATATATACTTTGAAGTAGTTTCTTTAAAGGTAATTTATTTAACTCGATTTAACTATATCAGACATTGAAAAGGTGAAATTTTGTATCCCTTTATTTGCTTAGATGCTATTGCTCTGTTGCTTTCTATTGCTGCTGTTTTTGTATTGGTAACCTTCGAAGAAATCAAAGCACTACAACAAAGGAAACATGTTTGTTATTTCAAACTGAAGCCAAAATACCAATTTCAAATACCTAAGTATAAAAATTTTGCTAATTAACCGCAGTTCTTTTATACCTCTCTAACAATAATAAAATCATATAAAAATGGCTTAACGAGTGAGAACTAGCCTAGATATTTTTTATTACTCTATCTCTTTTATTCTACCTCGTTGACTTCCTTAAAATAATAATTTAGCACTAAAAATGTATATTATTTTTTTATTTGTTAATTATACTAAGCCTCTTAGCATTGTTAATAATAAAATGGAAGCCAAGTGTGTAATCGAATTAAAGATAGAATTTAATACTCGAACTGACCTAAACAACGACGACCTTACAATTTAGGTAAATCCACAAATGTTCCTAATTCCTTCAATAAACAAGACCTTTTGAGTTATATAAGACTAAATACTTCGTAATTTATTAATTAAATTCTATGAACGCCTTTATGATAACGTCCAAAGTTAGAGCCCGAGTTTACTCGGTCAAAATAGTGGCGTGTACGTGATTTGCGTTACAACACCTGATGACAAAGCCCTGCCTTTCCTCGAATTGAGGAAATTGCATCTCTCAAATCCTATTTCAATGCAATGTGAAGTTTACGCGCGATCGCCGACCGGCCGGCCAGTTCATTTGACTGGACACAGAGATAACTACGCAATCCCGTTCAAACAAAAAAACATTATTTACGCTTCATCTGAAGTCCGGAATCTTAAATCGGATTAAGATTGCCTTTAGATAGACTAACATCGTTTGTCAAAGTTAATTGATCTATCGGAGAAAGGTTTCTTTTATATTTAGCGTCCAGATAAACTTGTATATTACTTGTTTTTATCTTATCCAATCTCTAAAAGTAATAATTTTTATACTTTCATACCATTAAAAATTAATAGTTGTAGTAGAGAATACTTTCATTGTTAAGCAACTCTGCTGTATCTAATCTGTTATAGTTTTGAGACACAATGATCAACCTCGCATTACAAGATTAGTAGAAAAGATAAGACCTGTCATATCTTTAGTAAATGGAAGTAGAATACCAGCTGTTATTTTCTTTTATTGATATTTGTTTGTTTGTTTAAGTGTAATTTCTAATAATACATCCAAGTTGTAGCAGACGAGATTTGTCAAATCTTAATAAGTACTCAGATATCAAACATTTACTTTATTATAAAATCCGAAAAAAATAAATTAGTAATTCAAAAAACACTCATTTCAAAACTATAACAGACCATAACACAGTATTTATTAAAGTAAGAAAAACAATCCTAAAAGAAAGTTTGTTCTATGACTTTGAAAAGCGAAGCGACTCAGTAAGTAAAACAGATTGCTTTCTGTCTGTTGACTTCATCTTATTGTAGCTGCTGAATGCAGGTGCCCAAATTACCGTGGTACCGTGTCGAACTATCCTTTTATCAGCCGCATTTTTATTAAAATTACTTACTAAACTCCTTGGTCGTTTAACCGTAACCTATATTTCTACTTTGATGTCTTTATTACAGCTTCATTTAACGCTTATTAGATAATGATTCAACATTATCAGCCAACTTCAAACGAAAGTGTTATTATAAAAACGTAATGTGTTTCTCGATTAAAAACAACTTGGGTGGTTGAACGAATACATTAAACGAATGCGGACCTGTTTTCCATAACTGGTCTTCCTGTTTCTAAGTTGTCCTTTTTCCTTGGGGTCCCCTCTTCCTTATCGTTGTCCTGCGTCCCCTCTCGCAGTGACACATGCAGAATTTTGATGGGATGCCGACAAATGAGCAATAAATCAACATCTGAAAGTTGAGATTTATTTTCAAAACTTTTGTTGAGGGTTGTAATTATGAATGTATGTATATGTTATTTTTTTAAGAACTAAAACTGTTTTGTTTTAGTAATGATTGAGGCGATGACAAATGGTATGCGTTTTCGTTGAGAAGTATAATGTTACCAGGGGTTGTATTGAGGTCAACAGATTTATCAACAAACATTTGAGTACTCTGTTAATGTTACGTTTTTAAGTTTCATTCTGTAATAATATTCATGATTTATATTTAGAATTAAATTAACATGAATATTACTTTAGAGCCCCAAGCGCACATATATCACATTGCAGTATATTAAAATCATCATCAGTTTTAATTACCTTCGACACAAATATGCAAAATAAATCCTACACAAATATGAACGCATGTGCGCTTTTGGCGTTATTTACAGGCACTCATAAGAAATGCGTGTAAATAACAATATAGGTAACACGAGGGTTCCGGACACGGTGATCTATATGCAAATGTTATAACCCGCTTATTATATTTTCCGGACGGGGAACTGTAAGCCGCGAAAATACAGCTAGCGATACTCCATCAAAATTTATTGAGGGTTCAGTATGAGCTCGGTTTTACAACATATTCGTACGGTGTAGCTGCGGCTTTATGAAAAACATGTTTTTCGTAGGCTGTCTCAATTTGTTTAAATTGATTGATGGTGCGTCCGGATTACTGCTTAGATTATATAAAAATATTTGGTTACCATTTTTTTTTTATGTTTTATTATCTTCGCACCTCTCACGCTCCCGTTTTATGTCTGTAGGTATTTTAATACAGTAAATATTGAATAACTTACTATATCAACTACGTAATTTTGTTGCTTTAGTTAACTTTGCTGTCTTGATAAGATGATAAATGTTTTACGTGATTGTATTACGCAAAGAAGCTCATCTGTTCTTATTTAGCACCGGCACTAAATGTCATTAGCATAATAACGAAAATTAATCACTTATAAATTTTCGCTGTTATGTATTCAAAAGTTGTTTTATTAGTTTGTATTTTTTAATGTTATTTTAAACATTATATTACTCGTAAAATATATGTTAAGAGCGGAAACAGCCCTTCTCCAGTAATTAATTGGGATAGGATTTTTAGGTTTATTTTTCTTATGTTTTCTTAAAAATTATGTCTGTGAACTTTCGGCAGTCAGTTTTTACGAAATCGATAGAATGGTATGTATTCTTTCTCCGCCACCTCTCAAGAAAAAAAGAAATAGCTAGGTATTCATATAACGTCATCATATTCAATAGCTTCCATTAAAAATTTTACAAGTAGGTATATTGTATTTCAATATTATATATAATATAACAAAAAGTTACAATAGTATAGATTCGAATACTTAAACACATCGGTAAATTCCAATCAGGTAATTCTGATAAAATGTTGGTGAAAATATACCTCTAAGCCGGTTCCTCTCAATTTTTTGAAGGTATTTATTTATGGCACTGACTTCACATATAATTTGAATACAACACATCAAAGCATTTCCCCTTATGCTCCTACGTACGGTTTACAGTTCACTTGCTAGAATTACATTCAGTTTAATTTACTTGAATTATATATAATTTAAATCTATCGCATGATTGCTTGTCGATAAAATGAATCGTTTATTAAGTTTTGTATCCGACAACTTGTAAATAAATTGTTTGAACTTTCTATTGTTTTGTGTATCCGTATTTTATGATTGAAATTCAGCTTTGAAAGTTATTTTATGGTACGTTAAATTATGCTTTATGATTTCAATAAATAACACTCAGTTTAAAACAATTGACTGAATAACTTTTACATTTTATTTTAGTGATGGGAAATTTGCAAAAATAAATTGTTTTGTAAAAAGTAATGAGTTTGTCGCTTTCTTTAAATTATCACTGGTAGTAACTACTTTTTGATTTATCTGAATTATCCGTTTCGTGTTTCAAAGTTTTTTAAAGACTTTAACGGCGAACTTTTCTAACCGTAAAGTTAATATTAAAGATGGCTAAAACTTTTATCTCAAAAAAAATCTAAGACCTAGTACAAAGAAACAGCTCAGTTCTGTACTTCTCGAGATATTTGAGCGAAGTGTGAAATATACGCACTTACCCACAAGAAAGTGATTTGTTATAATGCTAACGCCGTTGAATGATTCCTAATTCCTTCCCACGGTCGTTTGGTTGATGATACTTGATGCCTGGGATAAGCTCACGCTTCTAACTGTTCACCTAGAGCCGTACTGTATTATGACCGGATAATGCTATTGTGGTATATTTTTGAATTAAAGTTAGCAACTACATCATTCTTAAGATGTCTTCGGCATTTAAATCATTCATACTGTAGAAGTAGTGATGGATTAAGAAACAAATTATATCACATTGTATTGTATAGCTTTTCGTCGTCCCTTTTGCCGATACTCTGATAAACTACTTACATCATTTAGTAGTTTCTAATATGGTCGATAGTTGTTAATAAAGTAGCATGTTGTGGAAGTCATTAGGACTTGGGGTTTATAGGCAATGGTAATCACACACCGATTAACTTCAGTATCAAGTTTTTATTTTCTTTGTTTTGTTTTTTTTGTTCTCTATCATTATTTCTATCATTAAAGTGATTTAGTACATTAGTAAACAAAGTTCCAAACTGTAATCTAATAAACTAATTATTAACTGTAATGTGAAAATTGTAGAACATAAAAAAAAGTTTTGGATCGAAATCGAAAGTAGATAACAATGGTCGAACGTGAAAGCAAATTACTCAGTATAGTATAGTACAAAAGCGTACTGACCCTATCTGTTACTGTCTATTTTTATTTCCCGGTGCGAAAGCGTCTTAACGAATTAATCCACCCATGTCTGATTCGAGTCGATTCACTTTGTTACTTTTTCCTGTACATGAAGCTGCGAAGACTTGCATCTTTTTGTCGTGAGATTTTTAGTTGGTAACAAAATCTTGTTGAAACTTTTTCGCAAGGTTCGTTTAAATTTGTTACAAATAAAAAGATGGTGAAACGGTTTTTACTCAACTTATAACTATGTTAGAGATAAAATCGAAAGGCTGAGGTATTACGAATATTTTATGGTTGATGAGTATAAAGTTCGGTTTATATGTGGTTTTACTTATTTTCTTGAAGAACACAGCTGCAATAAGTAATGCAGTAGCATGTTTGCAGATGAAACGCTGATTAAAAATGTTAGAATTTTGATTAAGTACCTACTTATATGAAAACCTTTTAAATAAGTAATGTAGTTTATCTCAACTTATTTCATGAATATTTTAGACAGTAATATTTTGTTTTGTTACAAACAAATCTATTGCTATCTTGATTATTAGATTACATTTCTTTTAGTACAATAATATTAATAAAATCCCTAAATTTGTGCGACCCAACAATTCAAACGGGTAGGTAATTGTAAACGTGCGCTATTTCTTAACTGCTCCCTAGTTCTCGTCCCTCCCGGAATTTCTTATTCATTTGTGGCATTACATTAGGCGTATTGTCCCAAAATGAGACGTTGAAAGAAAATACAAATGGCATCTTTTATTGAGTTTCCGGAATGCGACGTTGTGTTGTAAAATTGTTGGAAACGTGCGTTTTACTGCCGCTAAATGGAGCTACAGCAATTAAAATATCTGACTGGCAGGTTCTCATTTGGTAATACTCGTAATTTCGTAATTTCACAGTGTTCGACGTCGAATGAATCCCGCAAATGGTGCATATCGGCAGTTGTAATGAACGACTGCTCATTTAATGTACCTGGAAAGTCGTATTGTTTTCATACATCTTGTACGACGATGGCTGTAATCGTTGTACTTGGTTCAACGATCTATAAACATTTAAAATATTGTTTTGATTTTTTTTTAAAAACCTTGCGAAAAATAAAATGATTATTTGTTCTTGTAATTTAAAGTTTGTTAAGTTAACCCACGTTTTTGTATCTTTATTTTGTAGTAAATCATTGATTTATTTCGAAGACCTGAAAACGAATGAGCGTCAAATTGTCAATAAGTGTTATATTTATAAATCTGAAAGGGAGCGAGGTTGTCTATTAAATTATTTGATCTGATTAAATACCTACAAAACGGACCCTTACCTTGATTCCAAAAGGCGTCTCTAAAAATTCGGCAGAAATATTTCGATAAAGAAATAATACTCAAGGAACGTCACTGCGACTGCCAACGACATTCTTGAAATATTATTCCATTTCAAACTTTTTAAAAGTCGAATCAATTTGGTGGCCTGACCTTTAACGGTGATAGGATTATACATAAAGATGTCAAATAGGTATAGGCCTTAACGCTTAGTTTTTTGACACAATTTAATTATTGAAAGGGCGACTAGTGTCCCTTTAAGAGCTGTTGTAAGTTAACTATTAATATTTTATTTCAATAAATAGTGTTTCCTATTTTAGGGTATATTTTTAATAAATTAGAAACATGATAACGTTGATATAAATAACAATAACAAGTAACGATATACACAAACTACTAACTTCATTGGCTTCGTTTTGAAAATTGATCACATCACTGTAAACTCTAACGAAGCCAAATAACTTTAATTTGATTTGGGTTTGTTTACTAATACACTTTACCGTTCTGCTATCTAATGTATTATAGTGGTCGTGATTTGATAAAAACAGATTTTGAAAGTGATATCATTAAGGTTATTATTTTTTCACAATTTTTATTTCATTTGGAAAATATTCTAGATGATCATTAGAATATTATTGTGTAATTGAAATAACTCCTACAAAATACAAACGCATAAAAATCTATATTTAAAAAAAAACAATAATTAATAAATAAAACAATAATTTTTCTTTTAGCAATATTTTAAAGCATGCTATCAAAACCATTGTTGCCTAGTACTAATGAGGGGTACGCGGATAACCATGTTACGAGTATAACCTATTTACTTGAATACACTAGAATAAGAGAAAGCTCTGAATATGGTCACAGTGTTTCACTTGTTATAACTCTTTAGTAGTATTAGTTTTACACACAACCTAAATAATATATTGGTATTGCAAATGTTAAGCGACTACTGTATATTCATATTTATGACGGTGTTGAATGAAGTTTTATGGTCCTAATAAAATATTATGATTATCGTTCTGGCGTTTTTATATGACACATTAAAGTGAGAAGCAATTGATTTTATACAAAACCGACTGAAAACTTCAGAAATAACATTGTATTTCTTATATAAAAAAGGCATAAACTTAACTTATTTAGAAGAGAGGCAAGAATAGCGTAAACCGCGTCTAATTTCATTTAACGAGACAATCGAAACAGGCCTTGATAAAGAGCAAATCTTCATTCATTATTTCAAGATCAAAGATTGAGAATCACACTATTTCATTTAAGACGTTTTGTTTGAAAAATTAATCTTGTTTTACATCTATATTCAAAAATTCGTACGTATTCCAAATCAAATACATTCGTCTCGTATTTGAAGCAAAGTTTTCGATGTGTTCCCCTCGGCTATAGCTTATCTAACCATCCTCAAATAAATCAAGTGGAAAATTGAAAACCAGGCAACCCCGCTCCTCTACCGAACTTAGACTAACTTTGATTAACTGAATACGCTTACCTGATTACGTAATTTGTAAAGGCAAAATAAATTAAATAATCATTTTTTGGGGTGGTATCTGATTTTAGGTTATGGCATAAATTATTGGAACCTTAAATAATCACGTTCAAAATTGGAAGTTAAAAATTTATTTTTAAATTACTTTTCTCAATAAATATTTTTTTTTTCAGTTTTTTATTTTATTTTTAACTTCAAAAACTGTTACATGCTGCTTTTATCTGTCTACATATTTATTGCTATTTATTAATACGTAGGTATAAACTACTACGTTCATTTACTACATTGGGAAGCGTAAAAGGCATCCAACGTTATTTAAAAACCTCCATTAGGTAGATTACCAAATTAATTTGAACCGGGTAACTACGAGTAGTTTAGAAGTGAAAGATAAATATTTTAGTGTTTGTAATGTTAGGTTGAACTTGCAGAAGGCGTTCTTAACATTTACTCACTAGTAACAATCAATAGCATGTGTTTCCTTCATCCTATTAAAATTGAGTCCTTCAAGCGAAATGTTAGCTCAACCATAATAAGTTCGGCATGACGCCGGAGACGACAGGACAACTTTGCCCTTCCTTTGTCTTCTTCGTTATTGGTCTGAAATCAGGCTTACATAATTAAGGTATATTGATAGTTTTCCTCACATAAAGTTTTAACTAAATGTATATTCTAGTTTTAAACTAAATTACCTATTTTATTTTCTTTTTATTACTATTAACTACTACTATTCATTTTATATTTTATTCAATATTTTCGACTTTAAAAGTAACACAGAATACTAAAAAAATCTGCTTTATTAACTTATGTGTTCCTCACTTGTGCTCCATTCATCATATCGACCATTGACAAGCTGTGAAAGTTACAGTGCCTTGCTTTTTCACATGAAATATGCACACACAGCGTATCATTGAGTTCGTATATCGTAATCTCGCTGCCATGGGATATTCAATGGAAAAAATGCTGATCATTATACATACCATAGCGTTGAATATCAGATAAATCTTGAACTCTTTTAGTTAGATTAAATCGCAACCTAAAGTCTAGATAGCAGGCGAAACTTTAACCAGACTACAAAAGGTACGCTTGACTTAATCTATACTAAAGATACTCGTAGCCGTATTCAAGCGATTTATCGTTTAAATAAAGAAGAAAGAATCGTAAATCAACGTGTTTTCCAACTGCACTTAACAATAGTACACGTACACCAAGCCCATACAGTATACAATGTATTCGAGTGAACCTAACAAAAGTAAGACAACACGGTGTCAATGTCAACACACAATTGTATGGAGAGATAGGATCATTTCATTTATCTTATGTTACGTGTCGCTATAAAATAGAAATGCTATGTTACTATCATGATACAATCGTATAAAAGGCCAAGCGAGTTGATTCTGCGACTTCTTCAGATGAAATTTAGATAAGGGCTCGTCCTCACGCATTGCGCGTTCGGTAAGTAATTGGCTGGGGTAGGCTTGGGGCGAACTTATCGACACTCGTCAATCGCAATAAAACTCTGCAAATCGTTACTCGTATGTGGAAGAGTACTTACGTTTTCCGATTTATAGATATTGATGTAACGACTACGCATTGCAGTTATTGATATAATCGGTAATTTATTTATAAATTACAAATAAAAGGACTTTACTTTCCGAGAAATGTGTTTTCGTAGTTTTCTTATTTTATTTAGGTAGCATTTTTTGTCGTTTGTTCAAAACTCTAAAATATTTATATGAATTTGTTCCTAGTCTTCTTAAATCCGGTGATCGATACTCAGAATATGAAATGTCACAGCCATCGTAAATTTAAAAAGTTGTCAAAGGTTAATAAGCTTTAATTAAAACTAGTAAAATAATCTATAAAAGCAATGCATGTTGCTAAAATACCGTTTAATAAAATGAACCACATAATAATTTATAGGTTATTTATAAAATAGATGTTCTATATTGCGGTTAGATGAAACATTACTATGTACCTACCTAAAATAAATTAACCACACATTTGTCCATACACGTTATTCTAATTACAAAATATAATTTGTTTTATTATTAACAAAAAACAGTATTGTAGGCCAAACGGAATATTCAAAATTTAATATTAATTCGTGAGTGAGATTTCCGAAACGGATATAAAATTAATTTCTGTTCTAAATTTAATCCAAACACAATTGAGCTTAATTCAATGAAACGGAATAAACCTTTCTGTGCTTTCTAATTGAACTATTGCGCCTTTCGCACAGCGGGGAAGACAGATTAAAATGTAGGTGCCTATAGGTAGCTAATAATATACAATTTTTTCATGTAAACTGCCTTGTCCAATAATTTCTGCTGATTTAAAGTTAAAATATCTTACACCAATGCAAGTATTGGTCGCATGTACACACAAACAGTTGCATTGAGTGGGAGTCGAGTCCAAAACTTCCACCAGCCTTCAACGTTCTTCTGCACGTCAGATCGCCTACAGACATGGAGGTAATTTGCTCGCACTAAACAGGCATGCATGCATTAAGCAGAATAGTATAGGGTTTTCATGAAGTTTTCCTATTATACCTATTTCTAGCAATGATTTCACACCATAATAAACCTCTTTTAGTTGACTTCTAGACTTACGGAACACGACAAGAAAGGCAGGTGTCTATTATATTCTTTATCTATGACCACACAAACACTTCTAACCAAATCTTTATTGTTCTAGGTATGTACGAGGCAACATGAATCTCACTCAGCGGCATCACTAAACGTCATAGTATCTAAGATTTCTCATCTAATCTCAAGTGGGTATAATTAAGATAAGATTTACTTTACAGTGCCATGAGTTCTTCGTACGCACTCGTAAAGCTGCAGTTTAGTTCGTGATAACCTCTTGCTTGAGTGTAAGCTGCGGGATATAAATAACATAATTATTATGTAGAACAAAATTAGAAGGCAGACTAAGTAGCGGTATAAGTTTTACTTACTTTTTTGTGAACACAAAAACATGTTACAACTTTAAAGTAACTATACGTGATTATTATCTAATATTCAACGTAAATGGGAGATTACTGCTATGTGGCTGAGTTTATCAGCTTAAGACCACGGCCATTGTAACCTGTGCCGAAATGTCAAGCAAAATAAAGGTTAAGCTTAACAAAGATTTTTGTTTAATTTTGTTTAACTTATAAACCGTTCTAGACAAATACAATTTAAAAGAAGATTGTTAAGCATAGTATTTTGTATTTAAGTGAAATAATACTATCATAAATCATTATGATTGTAATTTAAAATTAGTATTTTTTTAAATTATATTTTAGATAAACTATACCTACCAATAATATACAATATATTTATGACGTATAATACATTTATGACCCCTGACTGAGGTCAACACCCATTGAGAATACATAAAAATATTTTATTGTAACCACAATATAAAAAAACCTCATGCAATTAAAAAGCGTCCCCAAAACAGTCAGGGGAATAAAATTTATGAACGACTTTTTTGCCAAGCAACACAGTAAGCCACAAAACGGTTACAAAACAATGAATACTTATAAGTACAATAAAATAACATACCAGTCAATATAATTTTATTACAAAAGAACTTCGAGACAAAGGACCTCTTTTGACGGATCATAAAATTTAATTTACTCCCTCTCATTATAGGCGAGCATAGTTTTTGCTGTAATAAACAATGATTACTACTTAAATATAAATTTGTTTCGAAAAGGGAACACATTTTTTTTTCTTCCGAACAAAAGACAGAGTTCGTTCTATTTTCTAATTTCGGTTGCCATTACGTCAGAGGCAAACAAAGACCTGTTGATGCTCGTAAACAAACGAAGGCAATGAATGAAAAACGAATATTGTTTTCGGGGCTCTGTTACGGTACTTAAAATTGAAGTGTCAATGGATAAGCATATTTATTGTTGCGGTAATAGATGTATGAGAGTAAGCGTTTTAATTTTGGACTTCCTAAAGGATTTCCGTGTTTGGTTTATATTGGTTATAAGCACTCGTTGATAGAAAAAATAATCTTTTAAGTGATGATGTTTAATCATACTCAAAGTAACTTTGATAGAAACAAAATACACAAAATCAATTCTTAGTCCTTTTCCAAACTAACTCAAAACCTACATTATAGGTATCGGGTATTCTAATACCTGTGTATTCTAAATAATACAACATTAAATAACTGCATGATTTATCTATGATAACCTAATATTATGAAATTCAACCCTAAAGTTTAAAACCCAACAAAATTAAGAACACATTTCAAATCCCTTGTCAACTACAAATAATTTCACACATTACATCGTCTATGCAAGAGGGTATTAAAACGACTTTATTATTTTTAATAACGTACATGAGTAACACGTGTAAGTGCCATAGAGAAGCAAAATGACGCGGAGATTAAGTAACCCGCAGATGTAAGATTTCGTAATATCGGATTAAGTACTCCAAGCTTACGTTCATATGAACACGTGTTAGATGTTATTACATATTACTGTAATTTTCAGTGTAATTTTAGTGAAATGTATGATGAGATACTTGGTACATTTTTGATGAGATATTTATTGATATTTTATTGGGATCGCAATGACGTTGGCGATGGTAGATCTGAATACTACATTTGCCCTTTCCGTTCGTGGTTTTGTGTCTAATTAGGAGCGTTGCAGCTACTTTGCACCGTTACTGTAAAAATCATCATCGTTAGAAATAAATTATGCTTTGATCTAATTATATGTATTCCCAATAATATATTTTGCAAATAGGTAAAAGGTTACAGGAAGGTCTTATAACATTCTATAATGTTATAACGCAGAAAAAGAGGCAACGCTCTTTAAGTCTGGTAACATAGGTATTATAAAAGACAACGGTTAGTAGTGGTGTAGCATAAATATAGATGCAACAGCAGTAAAACTTTAATCAAAGTATGTGACCATTATACATACACGAGCGAAATTCTTTATCTTCAATGGAGAAAGCCCGTGCACTTCAGTGCAATAGTTATAATGATATAAACTTTATATGAAGTCATCTACTGAAATTCCCATGTAAATCATATAAGCCGGAATGGGAACATTCATCCGTAGTACAATCATCTGGTGCGCATTCACTCGTAAAAGCAATCTTTCTTTTAAACCGACGACAATGTGAAAGTATGGCGTTTAATATTAAGAATATTACGTCACACATTTTTTGTTGAAGCTTTATGAAAAATAGTCTCATTTCAGATTACTCATGCTAAGTGTTGAAAGCGATGAATCATTTTACGAAGGAGGGGTCAAATAATGAGTTCCTTTTATTTTCGGAGTCAGTCTTGCATTAAATAATAGTTGTTAGTTTGTTTTTCTTTGTTGTTCTTTTACAATATCGTTTACATTTTTATAATAAGTTTTGTAGGTCGTGGTTGGTTATGCGACAATTTAATGGTTCCTTAGAATTAGCGATTTCTTCAAAATAATTAGTTCTCATGTTGATAGTATCATTCAATCATTAAATATAAAGAAATTGCTTCGGAGGCGTGCCGGGCGGGATATGCGGCTTCTAGCACCAAGTCGCGATATCGAATTTCGTAGGACACACAAATCATTGTCCTGTTTTTTTTTGTATCCTTTATATTTAAGTTTGTAAAATACCTCGCGACAGAAATCATGATCATGATTGAGAGACATAAAATTGTGTAAGTATTTTATAAAAAAACTAATTTTCAAAAACTTCCTGCTTCAAAAGATTGTCCTGCTAGTCATATTTCGGAGTAATCTAAGTTAACTTAAAGAAAATAAATAGCCTTATCTCAATACGCAAATAATAAGATAACTTGCAAGCTCTGTCTGTATGTTTTAGGTATAAATTTACGTGCTTATGATGATGAATTCATGGTCATGTCTGGAACAGTAGCTTAATTTGTTCTACTCGAGACGTACACAAAGAAAGTAAAGGAATCCGTAAAGTGCATTAACAGACCCCGAATGAGTGAGGCTCCCCAGGGAGGCGCCCCCTAGCGGGTAATTCAACAACATACTCTGATACTACTTTTATTAACGTTTCGTTTAAAGCATCACATAATGGAAACTTGTAAGCTTATTCGCGTGGAATTACAAAAGGGTAAAACCTTTTTTGTTCCAATTTCACGGATATTCTTTTTTATTCTTTTGTTCATGTTTCCGTAATCTAGCTGTACTATGCTCTAGCAAAGGTGTACTAACATTTTCGCATATAGACAACGTCCTTTGTAATAGAAAACCGCTGTTTCAACACTATGTATCCAGGATGCTATGCGACCTCGATAGTACTATGGAAAAAGAAAATTTTGCTTTGAAATTCAATAGGAATGCATACATTTTTCCTCTTGCAAACTGAACCCTTATACAGTTGTCTTTTTATTTTTCTATTTACTCGTACTTTCATCATTATCGTGTAGTTTTTCACAATAAACACACATTCCAAGTATTAAAGTATGTTTATCCATTGTCTAGTACCCATAATACAAGCTTTGCTTAGTTTGGGACTAGGTGGCGATGTGTAAATGTGTGAGGATTATTTATTCCATCTAAGAGCTTACTCTTGTGTCACCAATATAATTTGTAAACATTAATTTATGGACTAAGTTCAACCAAAACCATCAAATTATTATTTATGTAAGTATCTAAAAAGAACCATGCTGTGTACAAATTGGATCAGCTACTTAGTTTACCTAGACTAACAAATTACTCTTGTGTCTTTCTCTGGACTACCTGCAGACTACTGTATTTCCTTAAGAAACTTTACTTATACTTTATTGGATTTACTAAGCAAATTGCTTAATGTTTTCAATTCTTCTTTGTACTTTCCTACTTTTTCCTTTCTCGGAGAAAAATAAACATAACAAATTACTTTTATATTTTGAAGTGTAGAAGCTTTTGTTTTGGCCTGGGGCTCTAAAATAAAAGTCTAGGCTTAGTTTAGACCCCAGATCTTCCACAAATTACACTTCCACACTTGGAAACCATGTTATCGTCGTTATTAATATTTAGTAATGTATACATACTGTGTTAGGTAATTTGTGGAAATGAATTAGATGATTTTGTTTTTTTGTTTTTTTTTTAGTAGAAGGTAATCACTAACATAACTTAATATCCAATCGTAAATATGACCTTTTTACTGTCTATGTATTAAGCATGTATTTGAAGCCAAATTACTACATTAAAACTTTATGTTGCAATTTTACTATCGCAATAGCCTATATTACGAATTACAATTCAATTATCAAACTTTATTCTCCACTTTAATATTATCTTCGTGCGGTAGTGAGAGAATTACTATGTTCGTTGGTTCGTGCAGTTTTGACCTTTTGTATTGATTTATTTTCGTCAAGAATACTGCTGTACAACTTATAATAGTCCTTTGAGTGTTGTAAAAGTCGATTGAAGGAGCATCATTAATCTGAAGAATTACCTACAAACACAAATACTAAAAATACAATACCTAATAATTTCATACGTCCCGTGATAAGTATATTTATAGTGAAATCAAATCCTTTTCAAAACGCACTTATTTCCATACGTTCGCATGTTATTGAAGAGTCCTTTGAATTGCAAATAGGCCGGTCCTCGTCTCCATTGAAATGTCAATTTGTTTTCTATTGGGGTGGCTTGTTTGGTAACCTCGAGACATATCGCCTTACCATTGTGTGTTTTGGACGTGGTAAGACGAATCCTATACTTTCCCTTGCGTTTGCCACAGGGCTGTTTACCTATGGTTCGTGAGCTACATTTTTATTGTACGAATTCCCGTGTTTTAGAACCATCGTAAAGTGATTTATTTTTGGATACATAGCAGGAATATTTACATACCTACTTAGATATTGGGGGTGAGTTGGAAACCAAGAGTTTTATTTAGACAAAATATATTTTTATAATAACATTCAGAATAGTTTTCGCTGATTTTGTGAAAATTCAACTTTCAGTTCAATTTTGAATTTAGATTTCCTGCATACACTTTCATTTTGTCCCATATCTCACTCATCCATCGCTATCCTACTATGTTATCAAGTCCGCTTCTTCTACATGAGCGCTTTTCCCATACTCGTATTACTTACAATCTTTTTATCGGACTTTCGATTTGTTAAAATGCCATTGTTTTCTTTTCTTTTCTTTCTCATGGGTATTATTTTAAAGCTTAGCAATATTGCTGTAATATTGAATAAATGCAGTTATATTAAGATTTTTAGTAGGTCTACATCTACGATATTTTTAGGGTGTTAGATATAAAATATTTGTGACTGATTGTCATCAAATGATGACTCCTTTTTCATCGATAAAATACAATACGTAGCCATACAAAAGCCGATTCATTTGTTATACAAGTATTATAATAATAAAATCCTCCACCCAATAATTTAATAAAGAGAATACATTATGTATCAAAAATAATTAATTTTTGTACCAAAAGTATGTTCCCGTTGAGCGGTCATTCATTACGATAGGCGAGTATGTATGAGCTTTTTCGTCCGACTGAGCTAACGACATCACTTTGATGTCGAAATATTTTATGAAAAATTAACTGCGATGAAAATAAAATAAATTGGCTATTTGTTAATATTTTAAATACTTGGAAAACCATTTACTGTGGGTATTTATTTTATAATAGGTCTCGTGTTGTTGGGATTAAGGAATGTATCGTATTCTCAGTTTATAAAAGAAATCTTAACACAAAACAACATGTTCTGTTCTTTCTGTTCTTTAAACCATTGTCGTAATACTCAGTCAACTATAGCACAGTATAACTATAGTTTCCATCTATTAATGGAGGATGCTTTAAAATGATGCCTCGGCATTGAAAGGGATTTGTCAATGCCGCGGCATCATTTTAAAGCATAGCAATTTATGTCGTATTTCTGTAACAGTACGGTTGAATTTCCATTAGTAAAAATTAAAATGCTTTGCCATGCCGTCCAGGTCTGCGTTAGCCATTATAGGTGGTGATGATGACCATATTTCTGTAACAATGAAAACACAGACAAAAGTTAAAAATAAATGTTTCCCCTAAGTCAATCATGTACTTCAATAATGTTTAGTATTTTATTTCACTTTTTTTTTCGTTAGTCATTAAAAATAGGTATAGGTACCGATATGTAATAAGCATTGATTTATAAAAAACCCAAGATGCACATTTTCAAACAAAACTAACAGCCAAAAGTGTCACCAAATTAAACATACGCAAAAAATACGTATAGTAATATCGTAAACATATTTTTTTTTCAAATTCAATCTTACACGCATGACATAAAGTTGTATTTAAAAAGTAATGCACATAAAGCAATAAAATTTAATGATTGACGTTTGCCGGTAGAACAACGCGATACTAATTTAAAAAAAGCGCACAATGCGCCTATTTGTTGCGGACGTTTTTGGGAAGTGGAGTGTGTATCTTTGGTTTTTTGTAAATCAATGGTAATAAGTATACGTTTCCACTAAATAAATAGAAAAACATAAAATAAACAGAATAGACACGTCTCTTCGTACAAAGCTAAAACCAAACCAATAAAATCAAGAATAAAGCGCTTAATATATCCACATTTAGCACATGAATGAATAATCAACTTCGTGTATTTGCGAGCATAACGCTAAAACAAACAAACAAAGGACTAAGCCGTACCAAATAGGAACCACGAAATAAAAGAATAATCCTCCCAAACTTCGTATTTTATGAAGAGAGCGCTTAAAATTTTTGGAGTTCTTTTTTTTTTGTCACAAAAAAAATGTCAGTGGGTTCTGTGGTATCCGGGTATCCGGTTTTTATTAGTGGCAGATATCGAGTGGCTTCCGAGAGCTTTTGTGGCCGTTCCAGAACGCCTATTGTAAGCACGATGTCGTGCTCTTTTGTTATTCAATAGTTGTTGAACGTTTACCACAATGAGCGGGAGCTTAACTGCAAGTCGTTATTGATTGTTTGACTATTTTGGATTTTTTTTTGTCGTAGGTTTAATTGCTTTATAGGGTGTTTTTTTTTGTAAATATAAAATTTATATTCAACGGTTTAAATGACATTTCTTTTGTCGTACTCTGCAATTAAAACTGCTTGATGTATTGCTATACTTACTAGTAAAACCTATGTATGTACCGCATAGAGTGGTACATAATATAACGCCTTCCTTCCATGGAGGTGGGCTGACACTACGGAAACCTTTCTCTGACTACAATCCTTATAAGCATGCTTTGTCTTATCTACACTTATATTTAGATTTCTGTGACACTTATACATATCGTTACAAATACAAATGCTATAATAGTTTTTTGAATAAAAATAACAAAACAGCGTATTTGATTAACTTGTGTAAGGTTTACATATGCTTCCAAATAAATAATAACTATATTTTTAAATTTGCAATACACGAAAGCACAGTCAGTTGGTTCGACACCTGTGCCAACAATAAAACAGTCATGATGAATGGATGTAATAACAATTCAGAACAAATATATACTCGTGTGAAAATACGAAAACGCACAGATAGCGCAAAAATGATAAATGTTGTACAGGTTTTACATACAATTCTTTTGTATATAATATCTAGCTTATTACTTAAAATGGGAAATTTAATTTCATTTAAATACTAACATAGATGTAAGTTTACTAACAATATGGATGAAATTTATCTGAAATAAATATTTAATACTATTATAAACGGGTCTTACTCGCGGTATATACTATATCCTAGATACTGGTAAGATAAATACCTAGGTTTTTCTCCGACGTTTCGGCCGACTTGCAAGGGCCGTGGTCGCGGAGGGACTGGTGTCAGCGGAGCGTCGTCCTTGTGAAGTGCGGGGAATAGAATCTACCCACACTTTGTTGACATTTTGAGTATTCGCCGTATTGTAGGTATTTCGACACACTACACTAATGACGTCTCCCGGTTTTTGAGCTGCAACACTGTGATGATGTTTACACTTGCTGATGACTGGATTCCATGTAGTAGATAATCTATATCCGTCCTCCCGGTTGAAATTATTGTGTTTTTTGATTTCAACCGCTTCACGTACTATCCTGGAGTAATAGTGACGCAGTAATGGATAGAGTTACACAACCCAAAGGTCTTATCCACCGAGCGTCAACAAAACAACAAATGTCAACAAAGTGTGGGTAGATTCTATTCCCCGCACTTCACAAGGACGACGCTCCGCTGACACCAGTCCCTCCGCGACCACGGCCCTTGCAAGTCGGCCGAAACTTCGGAGAAAAACCTAGGTATTTATCTTACCAGTATCTAGGATATAGTATATACCGCGAGTAAGACCCGTTTATAATAGTATTATGTATACAAATCGCGATAGTTTAAAATCTATTATTGAAATAAATATTATTCTATTCTATTACTAAATTGCAATTTATAATAGACAATTACCTAGTGAAACACAAAAATGAAACTTATTGATATTCTTCTAAAATAGATATTCACTAATTCTCATTATTACAGACATCGGGCTACTTATCTATTTTAAGCATCAGACTTAAATCCAAGATGGACATATTTATACTTTTTATGAAAGTTCATATTGCTTTGTATACTAGAATTTACCTTTATAATCAAGTTCACATTTTAAGTTTTAAATTATGTTTATTCTCGCTTTTAACATTTAAATTTATAAAGACTGTTTATAGGATAACCTAGGCTTGCAGTTAGCACTCCTTACAATACTACTTCTCACTACTTATGTTGTAGGAAAGGAATAAAGATACATTGTCGTTGATTTCGTGCTACAAACTTCTTCTTCCTTTGGTTGTCTTAAAATCTGACAAAAGGGGTGGGTAATAGGGGGGTTTCTCAATAAGAACAAAAAATATATTGACGTAACTGTACACCAATTCCGAACTTTGTAAAAACTATATCAGTGTTAGCAAGATTTCATAATACACCATCCTCACAACTGGATAAATAGAAACAGTTTTTTTCTTTTTATACGTTCATTAAAATCACTCTAATTGGAATCGTTTCATCAAGCATCAAGCGTTTAAACTACTCAGTTTACTTGCTCTATTTATTTCGTGTAATATAAACACAGTTTCTCAGTTAAAAGTAAGTACAGTAAACAACTAAATGGGTTCGAGTTTTAATCATTGCTTTTCATGGCATCACTTTTCAGTTTAGGGCTGTCTAAAACACTTTACGAATATTTTTAACATTTTTTTATTTTTCACAATATTTTAATTATAATAAACCTTTATAGCCCTATAAGTCCGAAACGACAAAACCATGATATTGTGCATTAAACTGTTAATGAAAACAATATTCACCGAAATACTAACATCTGACGACAATTAAATAATTTATTACATTTAGTAAACTGTAGAAAATAAACGATATTTAGGTAAAATGATGCTTCATAAATTAATTCATTTCGGTATAAGTTTCATTTCGGAACCAGATTAGTTAGATATTAAGATTTTTCCCTTAACTAATGTATTTCTTTTTTATTATTCATCTCAAAATATAATTTTAAAGAACACCTCACGGTTTTCTTTATTTCGGGTTTTCAATATTTGATTGAAGAACAAGTCAATCTACAGACACGCGACAACCCTATTACAAATCAATTGAAATTTAGATTATCGTGCATTAAGATTCAGTCCGGAGCGACCGTGGAGACGGTTGAAATGTTTTTATTGTTCATTGCCACTTTCGAATGATTCGCTTTGTGTCGATAGATTGCGTCGATTATCATCGTATTAAAAAAAAATTCAAATATGTTCGCAATGATTGGATTCCTAACCTTCCATGTCTATTTAATGTTAAACGAAACTTTAAATTAGTTGGTAAGAAAAATTTAAGTTTGTATAATGTAAAGCGCGTCTGACGTGGTTTTTATTAAAACTGCGGACGTACCGAGATTAAAGAAAGTGGAAGGAATTGCTTCTTTTAAATTTTAATTAAGTACAGATTTTTTCCTCATTACATTCACTTTCATCTATACTTAATATTATAAAGAGGTAAAGTTTGTGTGTTTGTATGTTTGTGACGTTGTAGGGGGTAATCTCTGGATCTACTGAACCGATTTTAAAAATTCTTTCTGTGTTGAATAGTCTATTTATCGGGGAGTGTCATAGGCTATATAGTATCACGCTATGACTAATAGGAGTGGAGCAGTAATTAAATATGTTTAAAAAACGGACGTGTTTTTTTCGCCGCCCAACGAAGTGGGCACGGGTCAGCTAGTTTAAAATAAGTCTAGTCATTTACCTAGTCGTATATTTGCCTATTTATTTTTTAATAGATTTCATAATATGGATGTTATTTATTTTAACTGAAAATGAAAGTTTACGTTTTAGGTAATTGTCTTATAAATGCTTGGCTGTTTCCGTGCGCATTTTATATGAGAAATTAGGTAAAATAAGATGTTGAATAACAACAATTTTTTTGCAAGCTACCTACCTATAAAATTAAAAGAAGCGTTGTTAACCAATACTTTACAATATAACATTAGTGTACGGAAATAAGGTATTGCTTGTAAAAACATATTTAGCAATTCCATTTCTTCGGTTAGACCAGTCATTGTTCTTGGTACTAAGAGTAACGTAATGCTTAATGTAAATCACTCAAAGCTCTTGCGAAAAAGATCTACCATGTTACAAGTAAAGTAGTATGTCTTACTTAAAAGGCAATGAACCTGCAAAAGTACTACAATTGTTTACTTTGTACACGGTACTTGGTTGTGGGAAACAACTGGCTATTTTTGCGTAAGCTATTTTGAGTGCAGGACCGCCTGTGTAGGTTAGAGTTACCTTGAACCTTTTGGTTTTGTTAGAATAACTTTCTAATAATAACATTTTAGTCATTTTATTAGTGTGATAACGTGGTTAACAATTTTATTGCATTTTATGTGTCTTAGAAATCTATTAGGAAGCGTTATAGATGTGTTACGGGCAATGTGATAAGTCCGGGCTCTATGAATAATGACCGGTCTTTATTCATAATGCCCGACTCAATTGGGCAATGTGATAAAAACAGCATAATTAATCACTTTTCCCGGCCATTATGAATAACGCCTAACCTCTGTTGGGCAAAGTAATAAAATAGGTGAATTGTAGTGTTTTTCTTTATTAAATGAAATTAAACTTTTAAAATTTTCATGAAAAGTTAAAAAAAATAAACTATTAGACATAGTAATTACAAAATTAAACATTTTACTATTTTAATTATTTATTAAAAAAATGTTTCTGGCACTCGCCGGCCGCTGCCGCGGCCCGCTCACTTCGCTCGCTCGGCTCGTGCGCGTTGTGGTTGCCATACTAACCTAACCTAACCAACTGTTTCTGACTTTTGGCTTTTTTTAAGCTATCTCAAACACTAACTTATTACATGGACCACGGGCCGTCGGCCATTATTAATAATGGCCGGTCAAAGTGATAAATTTATCACTTTGGCCGTCGTTATTGGGCATTATTAATAAAGACCGGTCCTTATTAATAATGCCCACTTAATCACGTTGCCCGTAACAGTTGCATCAATGATAACAAATAGATGGTGTCTAGAAAGATCTTGTTCTTGCAAAAGAACAAAATTATTTTACTTGGAATTCATGTTTATGAGTTTTATATTTAATCTAAAAACTCGACATAATACAAAATATGTGCAATGGACGTCCATTACTGGACATACTCGTAGGTCTCCTCCAAACATTATCAACGTACGCAGTCCTGTGCCTGTGTCTAAAACATTACAATATTTTGAAAGATGCCTGTCATCATGATAATTTATACATTAACAGAATGCAGATTTACAACGTTGCAAATAAACTGCAAATGTTTAGAGAAACGATATTTGTTTACGTTCTCACACGTCATAAAAGCAACTTAAGTGCTAAAAATATTTCAAATATTGCTGGTAAATGTAATTAACATAACATAAATTAAAGTTGAAATTTCGTCTGAGGAAGTAACAGTTACTTTGTCTACGCTTTAATTCTATACTTTTATGTATAAACTAACGATCATTTCACAGAGGTACGTTATAGTTATTTCAATTACAAAATAAATATAAGATCAAATGTAAAAATAGTCGCTTCAATCCGATAAAGTATTGTTAAAAGATTAATTATTTATATAAATAACTCAGATCTCAATGCAAGAGATACAAAATGAATATTTATTGCGAACTAAATTAGTTTTCACGACAGCACTGCATAGCATTAGGTACGCACGTTATTAAATGTATAACGCACTGTAATAAATTAGTCCTGCACGATGCGACCGTAATATATACTCAACAACCCCACATATTACATACTTAAGAACGAACTAATATAAGTTTATTACATTCTAGTTTACACTGACAAAGTTGTAATAAAAATATACACGTTATTTTTATAACTAAACTAAGCTATGATGATGAATATGTGATTGCAATAGAGAGTTGATTCTTGTAATTACTTTTCGTCAAAATGCAGTTTTAAAATCTTGTGTCGTTACTCGTTATTTACGTCGTACGTCATTGTGGTCATATTTGACACTTTTGTAATAAATGTGACACGGTCAAATTCTAATCATAGACTTAAGAGTTGCCGTTGAGAACATTACAAAATAGAAGTTTTTTAAAGAACAATGCTCAAAACGTCCCCAGCTTGTAGCACTTTAAAACCTATGTTAATTGAAAGGCCTTAGTATTTTGATCATTTTATTGTATGACAGCAAATCTCAAATGTGTATCCGAAAAAAGTTATATCGCCATAAAGAAACCGAAATCAGTCACAATTATGTTGCTGTTTATTGTACTTTTTCGAAATTATAGCCAATAAAATACATAATTAACAGTGTAGAATATAAGAAAAATATAAAAGATTATTTATTTATTTATTATTACGCGCCGTATATGCCCAATGACCCGATTTTATCTTTTTTGTGGGTACTACTTTACGCTGGGTGTTGGGTGGATGGCCCTCAACCTAAGACATTTAAGTGTCATGCCTCAGGGCACCCCCTGTGGGGCACGAACCTCGACCTGGACCGTCACCGACTAACAGGATGTGCGGAAGGCACGCTCTCTAGGAGCGAACGCGGCGCGTATTCCTGCCTTAGTGGCGAGGACGGAACCGCGGACGTGTTGTTGTGGCTTCGCGAGCCCTATGAACCTTACGTTGAGCGATCGCGATCCTATCACCCGGCTCTTTGAGAGCATGTAGGTCTTCTTATTTTGGATATTCTAGAGGGGATGTACCCGGATGCCTCAACCACTAGTTGGTTGGGGTGAGTGGTAGCCATTTCAAAGTAGCGACGGGACAACGGGAACAGAGTTTCATGTGTTGCTGGATGGTCGGCAACTCGAAGTCGATGTGGAGATCCTCGTTACGCGTGAACCGCGGTGCTCCCGTCGCTTTGCGCATGAACCTTTTCTGAATTGTTTGTAACTTATGGATCCTGCTATGTGGCCTAAGGTGTGCAAAAACTACGCACGCGTACAGTATGGGGACATTGATAATGTGATTGGCTTTTAAAGAAAGACAGCAAATCAATGAGTAAGAAAAGTACATCCGATTACCGAAAATAGCTGAATAATTTTAGCATAAGTTTCGAAAATTATCACATTAAAATGTATCTTATGGCGTTCGGCATAAGGTTGAAATTATAAAAGATTGAATCCCTTCTTACTTCTATTTGACATTGTATGTTTCATCATGTGTTACTAAGTGACACTGGTGACGGAAACATTGCACTTCGATAAAAAGTCATTGCAGTGCAACAAAATATAGCACTTATTGTTAACGTCATAATATACAATTTCAAAATCATCAATAAATTATAATCTCACTTTCTCGCTTCCTCATTGTTGTCTGTCTTTCTTTAAAAGCCAATCATATTATCAATGTCCTCATACTGTACGTCATGATTGGCCTAATACAAGTCTCATGTATCCTAACTTGGAAGGAGTAAGTGCAGCCGTCCCATCACAAACGAGCCCCGCTTGCGAACCATGTTTACGTGGGGACGGAGTGAGATTTTATCGTCGAGTATGACTCCAAGGTTTTTGGCTTCCCTCGCCCAAGGGATCAGGAAGCCGAACTTTTTGACTTTTGGTGTCTCTGCCGAGAGAGTTTTGTGGCTCCTTTTCTTGTGAAAATTCAACGCTTGGCTTTTTTCGGGGTTGACTGTTATCCTCCATTTCTAGAACCACTCGCTGAGGGCGTTGGACGCAGATTCTCGAATGAAGAACCAAATAAATCCCATCTAGTAACAATTTGTCCGTTGGGTCATTGATGCCATAAACGGGAGATTAAACGTGATTTTAAAATGTTCAGGAATGTAGTATTCAAATTATTGAATGAAGAGATGAGGAAGTGTATTAACACTTCCTTATCTCTTTACATACTACCGAATTGCTGGTGCGCTTCTCAATACATCCAGGGAGCTTTTTCATGACATTGTCTATACCACAGACGTCGTTGAACGAATTTATCGCAGAATTCACATCAACAATGACTTGGGTAACTACGTTACAGGCAGCGGGCTGCGTTCAGAACATTAACTGATGAGTCCATAAATATACCGTTCCCTGAATTGTCAAACGAGGATACTATTTTGTTTAGTTTGGGGACATATCACACTTAAAACTAGCAGCTTCCTATGTTAGCGAACATTTACGTGGCGGCGTCTGCAACATAGAAGTTGGTGCAACTCCAAGCCCAATTATGAACCAATACGGTATAAACACGGCAGATTGCACTCTTTTGAGGGGTCGAATTTTATCCAAACATAGGTCAAATGCGACCTATTACAGGTATTTGGTTATAAATAACGCACAGGATATAAACGCCATTTAGGCATATTATTGTTCGTGCTTAACTGCTATGAGAAAAGTTGGTGCCTGCGCGCATGTCGTCAATATCGTGTGGTACTTTGGTATTGGAAGGCATTTAGACAATTTCAGACCTAGACATGCTCTCAAAGAGCCGGGTGATAGGATGGCGATCGCTCAACGTAGGGTTCATAGGGCTCGCGAAGCCACAACAACACGTCCGCGGTTCCGTCCTCGCCGCTAAGGCAGGAATACGCGCCGCGTTCGCTCCTAGAGAGCGTGCCTTCCGCACATCCTGTTAGTCGGTGACGGTCCAGGTCGAGGTTCGTGCCCCACAGGGGGTGCCCTGAGGCATGACACTTAAATGTCTTAGGTTGAGGGCCATCCACCCAACACCCAGCGTAAAGTAGTACCCACAAAAAAGATAAAATCGGGTCATTGGGCATATACGGCGCGTAATAATAAATAAATAAATAATCTTTTATATTTTTCTTATATTCTACACTGTTAATTATGTATTTTATTGGCTATAATTTCGAAAAAGTACAATAAACAGCAACATAATTGTGACTGATTTCGGTTTCTTTAAGGCGATATAACTTTTTTCGGATACACATTTCAGCTTTGCTGTCATACAATAAAATGGAGAGATGACTAATACCTTTCGATTAACATATATCTTAAAGTGCTACAAAGTGGGGACGGTGTCCATACATTTTTGAGCATTGTTCTTTAGCATTAAGCCAAATTGTATGCACCCGGCACAATTAACGAATTACAATCGAATTGCAAGAAATAATCTGTACATAAAAATACAGAATGATCTGTCTCAATTAGTCGAGTCAATATAATGTAATACCCAGAAAAAGTCGACTGTTAAAGAAGTTAGTGAACCAAATCAGCGACTATTGATTTCATTGATTTTATATGCAACGCTTTTAATCTTGTTACTACATTTTGCTGGAAATGCAAATTCAGTCCACTCTCACGAGTAACTGTATAAAGATTGCTTTATTTGACTTTATGACGTCATAGGATATAATAAAGGAATTGCTAATGACTTATTTATACTTATTTTTTAATGTTTACGATTATTTATTGTTTATGAAACACTAATCTATTTACTGTATAAAGTTCCAAAGATGTTTTATTGGGTCAAAGTGTTTGAAATGTTTTATGGGGATATAAAATGTTATTGATACATCTCCTTGACGGATGAATAGCCCATGACGACCTAAAAAAGTATGCGCCTTGAATCCGGTTAC
The DNA here is from genome assembly GCA_905475405.1 of Schrankia costaestrigalis. Taxonomy (NCBI): domain Eukaryota; kingdom Metazoa; phylum Arthropoda; class Insecta; order Lepidoptera; family Erebidae; genus Schrankia; species Schrankia costaestrigalis. The sequence continues at coordinate 12,026,225 of FR997840.1, read as the reverse complement.
AATAACAAAGCTTTTGACTTGAAGAGTTCGATTAGGTTGGGATAAAGAAAAGATTGGAATCCGAATGACTTGAAACTGAATTTCCAGCTCAATCTAAAACATAAAACTGAGCATAAATCTGAGATCAAATACATATTAAGTGAAAGAATGGCCGTGGCTTCTGTCAGTAGAACCATTTGCGCCAATCTGAATGAAACTTAAAATATTTTTCAGTTTCTGTTTTATATGAAAAAAATATAATTCTTAAAATTTTTAATATTAATGATTTGATTTAATTTGAACGACTTTTGTGCCATTCTCGAAATCAGATTTAATTTTTCTGCTATTTTGGATAACAACAACTGAAAAGTCTGATCTCATACTTCCGTTATTTCACAAAATAAACACTAGGTAGGTTAATCGGTTAGATTTTACAAATTTTATATAGAATCGACAACATCAAAATAAAATTTAGTTTCGCCTAATGTTATGGCGAGAAACTACAGTCATATAAAATCTTAATCTTTTCTCTAAAAATAATTAACATTTATCACGCAAATAAAATATTATAAGCTTTTATAATATCTTGACATATTATTATTACACTAAAAACAAAAATAAAAATGGCGTGTGTAGATTGTTAACTACCCTCTTCAAAGATTTTCTCATAGAACTTTCTAGAAGAAATTATTCATGGAAGTTTCCTGCATGGCTGTCATTCACCTGTCTTAACTGTCGAATGTCCATCGTGGATTAATGATGATAAAGCAAAGGTTACTAATGGACTGCTCAGATATACTATGTGGCACGTGTAGAGATGTGCCGTTGCCGGCAATATTGCCCGAACTGGGAATATTGGTAGCAATATTGCCGCGAGTGGAAATTTATGGCAATATTGTTTAAATAAAAGTCAAATAGACTATAGCACCTATGTACAATACTTAAAATTAGCATTTCAAGGCTACGAACTACATTGTACACTATATAATTTTGTTTTGAGTAAAATGCCCAAAATTGCCGGCATTTTTGGCAATATTCCCGGTATTTTACTGGCAATTTTGCCAATGTTGCCACACATGATAGTGAAAATAAGAAGTAACGACAACATTTCTATACAGGAATGACAATCATAGTAAACTGAATAAAAGGCACAAATTCCAATCAATTCTTTAATATTGTACTTGTTTTTCAGGCAAAATTACATAAAAATAACTAAGTATTAAGTATGTAACGAGTAATGTTGAAATGGAAATACTAAATATCTATACATATAAATAAAATTGGAGTATCTGTTTGTGACATGAAATCCCCGGTTTTTTACAAATTGCATATCAATGTATACACGATACCATTGCCGAAAAACACAATTAACAAAAATTTGTCTGTCTGTCTGTTTGTTCCGGATAATCTCCGAAGCGGCTGGACCGATTTCGATGGGAATTTCACTATTGGATTGAAAATTTTACGGCGCGTAAACTGGGGCGTACTTTAGATTTTAAAAACTATTTAGGGTTCCGTAGAAAAATATAAAAACGTTGAAAATATTAACAATATTACTGGTTTTGCACAAATTAGGCTCTATAAGGTTACGGAGAGGTAACTGATGGTATAAGGAGTAACTTAGAATACTTTTATTTAATAGGGGGCAGAGAATAAATTTAATTTTGATTACGAGACTTTCTAAAATTTAATGTAAGGGTTCCGCAAAAAAGATATCAATATCGAAATTATGGTCATAGTAACATTCAAAACCAGAGTCAAAGTAAAAGTCTAAAAGGTCAAAAGTCAAAATAAAAAAAAGTCAAAATCAAAAAAGGTCAAAAGTCAAAATCCAAAAAGGTCAAAAGTCAAAACCAAAAAAGGTCAAGTCAAAATAAAAAACGGTCAAAAGTCAAAATCAAAAAAGGTCAAAATTAAAAAGAGTCAAAAGTCAAAATCAAAAAAGGTCAAAAGTCAAAATCAAAAAAGGGTCAATGGTCAAAATCAAAAAAGGTCAAAAGTCAAAATCAAAAAAGGGTCAAAAGTCAAAATAAAAAAGGTCAAAAGTCAAAATCAAAAAAGGTCAAAAGTCAAAATCAAAAAAGGGGCAAAAGTCAAAATCAAAAAAGGTCAAAAGTCAAAATCAAAAAGGTCATAAGTCAAAATAAAAAAGGGTCAAAAGTCAAAATCAAAAAATGTCAAAAGTCAAAATCAAAAAAGGTCAAAAGTCAAAATCAAAAACGGTCAAAAGTCAAAATAAAAAAAGGTCAAAAGTCAAAAATCAAAAAATGGTCAAAAGTCAAAATCAAAAAAGGTCAAAAGTCAAAATCAAAAAAGGTCAAAAAGTCAAAATCAAAAAAGGGTCAAAGGTCAAAATCAAAAAAGGGTCAAAATCATAAAAGGTCATGAATGTGTGAATTCTTTAAAACTCGCAGACGAAGTCGCGGGCAACAGCTAGTCAATAATAAAATACAAACAATTAACAAAAAAATGTCATTCGTTCATTATCTGTAAATCACTATTTGGATCAACAACTCAAGAAAAACTCCTTTCCACGCTAGCAGAAGTCAAAGGAATTGATAAAATCTTTACCTGTGTGTGAGTGAAGCTGTTATCGACTTCGCTAAAATATTATTATTATTAATATTTTATGAAAGATATCCTTCACAAACATAATTGAAAAATCATGATTTCATCTACAGTCCTAATAAAACATAGTGTTATTTTGATAGGCAACATTGGCAATATTGCCAATATTGCTGGGAATATTGGTATTTTACCGACAGTGGCAACATTGGGAATATTGCCGGGAATGGCAATATTGCCACTAGGCACATCACTAGGCACGTGAGATGTGTTAGCATCCCCAAGAGAGGAAATGAATTGGTCTTTTTATAGACTGTTTGAAAAAAAGGAGTCTCTTTAAAAAAACTTTATCTATGAACAAAGAATATGTTAATTTTAATCACTGAAGCAAACAATACTTTTTAGTATTCGGTTTAATTGTTCTATTTTTAAAATTTCATGTGCCAGATGTAGCCTTTTCCCACAAAGTGGGTTACTACAATAATACATATTATGAAAAATACTTGCCTAATCAGGTGACCAACTATAGGGAATATAACTATTACTCTATATCCGATCTCAGTCAATCAATCAAGGAAATTTAATATTTTAAGGTACTATTAGGGCAAAGATTAAGCTTTGGGATTGAGAAGTATTATTATTGAAGAAGGCCCGTTTATTGGAAAGCCAAAAATTAGGCTCGTCGTTTGTTATGCGATGACCTACCGAAATAAACCAGAAACCATAAAACCACTATCCCATTGTTTAATTTCTATGACATTCAGTTACATTCAGTTTAGCTAACATTAAATTGTAATTTTTTTTTTTTTTTTTTTTTTAAAAAGACAACTCCCGCACTAGGGATCATGCCCTGTGTCGCGGGGACTTTTACAAACATCAATTAACGGACACATATAACACCCAGACTCAGGACAATAATTTGTGGATCTCACAAATTATTGTCCTGCGTGGGGATCGAACCCACAACCTCATGTTCGGCAGGCGCTGGCTTTACCGGCGCGCCACCGAGGTCGTCCATTTAATCCATTTTGGTAAAAGAGCTTTCGAAAATTAACCATATTTTATTTCAACAGTAATATAATAACAAAATATGTAAATAAATGGTAACAGAATGCATTTAACTACTCATGTTGCGAATTCCCAGAGCTCTGCGGACAATATCTGCCGTCAGTTGCACGCTCAAATGACGAACATATTTAATATCGGGACAACTCCCGATACCTACGATGACGTGTGGTTATAATACACTTTAATTTTGTTCCAACATTAAATTGCTTTTGGGAATATAATAGTTTGAAATAATATTATGGTACTACCCTTAAATATATTGTTATTTTGGTACCTTATGTTTTGAAACATAATTAAAACTTTTAGTTATTTTGCGCTAAAATAGTTTAGGTTTTTCTATAAACAAGATTAGTTATTTTTGGATATTATTGTATTAATAGGTACAAACTATAGTTTGGCCTTTTTACTGTGACAAGAGATGAGTATGAATTAACTATACAGCAAACCTTTTATTGCAAGCAGTTGCCAATTCACAAATTGTTATAAAATTAAATATCCTTTGTTAATTTGAACACATGTTTAATAATGTATTCGTCTTAAACACTGTATCAAGTAGATCCCACATTATAACGGTAATATAATATTACCTACAGTTTTTTGTATACAACGCTTGTTATTTTTTTGACATTGAAATTTCCGGACGATGCTTAACATTCCATCAATCTCCTAAAAGCTAATTCTTTATAATGAACTCATTTATCAAGATCGTTACTTATTAAGAGGTTTTGTACTCGACTAAGATATTATTTTAATATCAAATTAAACGTTTAAAAATTAATGTTTTGTTTATAAGTTAACCGAATTATGTCCTTGTACACTGGAAGGTGCAATTCTCCGTGTGGTGACGGAGTAAGAATACAATATGTCACCACCCTATCTCATCCCATGGGTGTCATAAAAAACCGACTAAGGGACTATCCGTGAATCTTTACGCAATAAAAAGAAGGAAAACTTGAAATTAAACCCTATACTTACCAATCCGTCTGGCCAGCGTGGTATTAGTAGGACAAGTATCATTCCGTCATGGGAGGAGGCCCGTCTCTGCAGTGGGACATTAATGGGCTGTTACGATGATGATACTGCAAGAACGGGAGGAAGTCAGATAAGGAACCTTTTAGCAGGTCTGAATTGAAACTAGTGTTGATGACATAGTATGAATACAATAGTGTCACCGCTCCATGTCCTCCTCCAGGTACCTATAGTAAAAGCCCATTTAACTAAAGTTCAAAAATGTCTGGCCAGTATGATTTAAATAAGGAATATTCCTAATAAGTATTCATAGTTTTGTATGATATGATATAATTTGATAAACATCATCTCTGTATCATATTTAACCACATTTATTTACTCCGCCGAGCTCTTAATCATTTTCTTTACCTCAAACAAAAACGACTTCTGATAGATACAACGACAATAAATTATGCAAAACAAACATTAACATACACGCTTCAGGTGTGATACATTCTCACGTTAAATAGCCTCTTTAAGTGCTGGAATTTTGCAAATAAATTACCTTGTAAATAACCTTTGTACTTGCTATTGTAATAAGTAATTCGTTAAACTAATTAATGTCTAAGACACGATGCGATCTCTTCAACTTTGTAACACCGAGTGTAACGTAAGCTTAGATATACGTATAAAATGTATTACGTACGTATTGTCTAACGGTCTCGATGGTTGTTTATGCTGAGTGCATTGGTGTTCGAGTTATGTGAGAGGTGATGGTGATTATGATCTGAGCAGGCTATGACCAGCTTTTCTTATCTGGCCACGCAACTAATTTAATCAATTAGTTACTTTAAAAGTTTAAACATATTTTTTTATATGAAATATTATTTGAGACCTAATCATTACGTTATAATACTATATACGACACTCAAGCTTGAAAAGACGCGACATTCTTTTAAGTATGTGCCTACTGAGTTATATGCAAACGATGTCTATAAGTAGGACACAGATCGCGTGCTTGTTGCTTTCAGTAACGTACAGAACTGCTGAATAGCAGAGTAAAAATAGGTTTCTAGCTCCTTGCTTTTTTGCGTTCCATTTATTCTTAGGATTACTTTAAAAATGGGATATTTTGTGATTGATTACTGTTAGTTGTTGATCACGGTTGTTAATTTACCTTAGAGAGGAGACAGGAGTATCTACTTTTAATTTTACTCATCCAATCAAAGGGATTCTAAAATCGAACGCAGAAAGTTTGCAGATATTATTTCTACGTGAACAAAATACGGAGAACTTAACATGAAATCCAATACTAATCACTTTTTCCAACGTGGTTTTTTCATTTCTTGTTACCTGTCATTGTATGGACTGTAAGGATGTTGCACCACATAGATCCTTTTACCAGAATAACTAAAAATATTATTTAGTTATTGGAAATGATTTGTTTTATTTCTTAATTAATTGTTTCTGTATGGAGCTTTGATATTTTCACAAAATCTCTGAGGTCATCAAACGATAAAGTTAAATGAAAGAGTAGGACACACTGTCTGCTACCATCAGCGGACTTGACACATCAGTTTGAATAAAATAAAATGATGTATGAGTACAGGAAGTTTCAATTGCGATGTTAAAACCCTTCTGCTCATATCACAATTAATTTATTTACTGTCTTTGTTTGCGATTACTAATATCCTTTTGTTTTGAGCACATTTTGTGAACTTTGACTGTAGGTACTTAGCTAATTAAAAAAAAAGTTTCACAATACTTTCTGAAACATAATTTTAACTAATTTCTTCAATTATATGACTCACTGATCTCAGTTGTAGATCGTGTACACGATCTACAATCCCAACTGGTGAATTTAAAAAAGTAACATTTTTTTTCATATTCGGAGGGGTATTGTTATGTGTTAAGAGATGCGTATGTCTTGCAGTAGACAGCAGCAAAGTTAGTTAATTGCAAAATTACACCTCTTAAAATTATATTTTTTTGGCAATTATATAAGCAATCCGTCAGGATTGCTTCTAAGTATTAGACGTCCTGAGAGTGATCCTTTATAAAAGCACTTTATTAAATATACTTATACTATTTCACACTTGACAAAACCTTTTCATTTCTGCGTGACATTCAAATGAGTACCAAAAAATAACAATAAACGTAATGTCGCTAAGTGCTTCGTCCCCTACTTCTGTATAATGGGACAACGAAACGACATTGAGAAAAGCTTTTCCTAAAATGATTCTGTACGATTCCCCTTTATTAAATGTAAATAGTTATTGATCTGGGAAAGATAACAAAAGGTGATGGTGAACTACATAAGGTAAGATCATATTTACTAATAAAACAAGAAAGTACGTTAAAAGTTAAGTTAGTACTTTTTTTAACTAGTGCAGTGTTTAGTAATGTTTGTAATAATTTATTTATTTATTTGTATTTTTTTTAATAACCCTATTAAATAAAAAAATATTTAAGTATGTTTATCCGTTGTCTAGTACCCATAGTACAAGCTTTGCTTAGTTTGGGACTAGATGGCGTTGTGTGAATGTTTGAGGAATATTTATTTATTTATTAATGCCAACTGCTGTGATAGGCATACTACAGTGGTGAATGGAAAATTGGTCTAGTAATACCATGATGGCCAGATGAATTGTTATTAGATAGTTTTATCTAAAAATTTTCCTTCTTTTATGATCATCTGTGGAATTTTCTTGAGACGGCTTTTACGATACTCATGGGATGAAATAGGGTGGTGACGAATGTATTCTTACTCCCTCTCTACACGGAAATTCTATAATTAAGTAGGTATTCTATTTTAACGCAACAAGATAATGTTTTCTTACCTATACCTAAATCTCTTATAAAGTTTAGTAATATTATTGAAAATACTGGCATATTTTTTAAAGTAATCAGTCATGGACTTCCACAAAAGAGCAATCAGGAAATCTCTACTGAGGAAAGATGTATTACTACGCAAACTATAACTATAATAACACATCTAATTTCAATTTTCAGTGTATACCAATAATTAATAAATTATTGGTATAATACAGCTATTTAAAAAAAAATACGTGCACGCATTTTTAACCTTAATAATGAAGACGTGAAATGAAAAAGACATTCGACTTCGAAAAGTAGTCACGTATGCCATGTATTAGGAGCGTGTAAGGACCTAAGAAATTGAATACAGCGAATATGCCTCCAACATAATATAATAGAATTGTGAACTTCTGATGAATTTCACATTTTCTTTCATATTGTCCCACAAATGACTGTACACATTTTTTAATACAGCTATAAAGTTAAGAACATGAATAATACATTACATATATTATGTAAAAGACATTTTCTTACTTTACTATCGCATAAACCATCCACTACAAGGAAAGGGATTACATTTTTGATCGTTTCCATTCCATTGCGCTTATTGTCTAGGGGATGGTGCTGTATGACTGATGATACCCATCAACCATTGTTTTCCTGATTCATATTTGTATATTTTCGTTGTGCATAAATTTACCTTGTTTTCCATAAATTAAGTTAGCTATATAAATGTACAAAAAAGCTTTTTGACTGTTTAAAAATGAAACACGGCCTCTCGTAACTGTTTTCGTTAATTAGATTAATGTGGGCCAATTTAATATGAATACTTAGTTTTTTTTATATTTTTAAGCAGTATCACCAGTTACTGTTATTAGGCAGAAGTGTCAAATTCTTAAACCTCGCGTCAATATTAATCTGCAAAATAACAGTTTAGCATATAATAAGGTTCGAGTATTGTAACCTAAGTTACAATACTCGTAATAGAAGGAACTGCTAATAAACGGTTTCGTTTAAATCACTGAATACTTACAAATTACTTTGCAATGAATAAATTATCTTGATCTCGATTCAAACATTTCGACCCTTGTAGAAATTAGTAGACAATTTTACTTTATTATTCACGAATGCCAATATTACCCATCTAATAAAACAAGACGCCAGAAATCTCCTTTTAAGATTATCCACACTTCCTTAAGAGCTTAATTTATCGTTCTATTCGAGTTTTGGGAATCGTCGCGGTCTCAAAGAAAAATCCGACAATCATCGCTGGCTGCCCAAACTTATGTCATTAAAAGATTGAAAGATTACTCGTTCACTTGCTTGGGGTAAAAATGAACCTCGGGGTAGATTTATCTCATTAGTTAAATGGTGCGTCGTCGAGTGCTAGGCGTAGCGGAGAATTAAGTTTTGGTACTCGGAATTGCCGACAGTTGGAATACGGAATACTTGTAGTATTATCTTTATAACAATTCGAAAGAAAATGTAATTTTACAAAAGATACGCTCTCAAGTTTTGGCTAATTCGTTTTACGTTCTTCTACAAAACTTTTAATATTTATATTGGTAAGTAGGTACTATAATTTTGTTGTAGTACTAAATGTCTCGAACACCTTTTTAATGAAATAGGCGATCAATCATCATCATCATCTGTAGTAGCCTTGCATTTCTTTTTTCTAATGGGAAATGCAAAATAATTTATTTAATTATGTGAACGTACCCATACATATCAGAACAAAGAAAGTACCTCAATCAATACCTATACCTATTACTTACCAGGAATATCAAATGTGAAACTAAATACTGTTTTGAGAAAAATATTTAGTAGTATTAAATGTAGGTATTGTTTCAGACCTACTTGATTTCTTGGAAATCAAGGATGATGTTTATATTTTACATACATATATTGCATGTTATACTGCTATAACTGAGTTCATGGAATAAAAAAATCAATATGATCAATTAATTATTTAGAGTGCTGAAAGAGAATACGAGTTAATAAATTAGAAAGTTGATTTAGGCTTATAGATCCGATTTGTAAAACTTTGGTTAGTTTTTTGTTACTGCTCTATTAGTATTATTAAAATATTAACGTAAAAGTGCTTTATTTTATTATCCCTTTCTGCTTCTGCGCTAATACCATCCATCGGCTTTCTGCCGCACTTATAAAAACAAGCTTAATTTAGTAAAGTTTTATCTAGTTAAGTATGTATCATTCCCACTAACATGACTTTTATACAAGAAATCATGACATCAACTAAGTCACAAACACATAACACGTCTTAACCAACATAACGCAACATTTTAATCCGTGAGTCATTCGTTCTGCTAACATTTTACGACGTCGAAGGAATGCATCTGTGGGGGAAGCTTATTGGAAAAGTTTTAACTGGATTACATTTGATTAGAGTGAACATTTTGAGCACTGTCACTGGTTCATGGCTTGTGAGTAAGTTGTTAGCTAATTCCGAGTTTGATTACTTACTTTATGATGCTTTACGATTACTGTGATGTTAAATTATGGCGTAGCGATGGACATTTGCAATTTATGTTTTAACAAATCTTGTTTATTTTATGGTCGGTGTTGGTTACAGATGAAAATACTTTTTTTTAACAATTTTAACACTGTAATAAAACAGGTTATTGTGACAGTCAGATAAGGAAATCATGAGTCATTTTATGGGTAAAACTTTTTATAGTAAATCATAAAGGTTTTAAAACGGTAATAAGACAAGTTAAAGCTTTGATTTATAAAACTTATTATTACACAAAGGAATATCATATTTTTTTGCAAAATAATACTCTTATAATTATGTGTTTTAATTATGAATTTTAAACATACTTACTGGATGTTAGTTTTACTGACAATGGAATTGTGTTAACAATAGTTCGGTTTGTTATTTCTTTTTTCCTGTTTTTAAAAGACTAGGTACCTATTAAACGATATTAAACCGGATAAGAGCCGCCGAGAATGGATATAGAAATAAATAAATATTTGTTTTGTCTTACTTCTTTTCCCCTTATAAAACAAATATCAGTAAAACAATTGAAATAAACATTTTAAGAAAAATACAACAACCAATACTCTTATTACTTCAAATGACTATTCTACCATAAAGTAAATAAGCAGGTACAATGTCTTCAAAGCCTTGCAAGTCGTCGAAAGTCATCGAACCATTGTCATAGGCGTCAAAGCTAACACAATAAGTATCTCAAGTGTGACGTCACACATTTAATGAGCCGTTAGCAGTTGCTTTACTGTTTGTTGTTAACTGTGGCGCTTACACTTAATTCGACCTTTGTTCTGTTGTTAAGAGTTTAAGTAGTTGTTTTACCTGGATAATTGTTTAGCAAACTACTTACTTTTTTCTCTGAAAGTTTTTATACCATTGTTTATTTCTTTTAATTTATATGTATACAACTATTTACAGTTATACAAACTATAATTATCTTCCTAATATTACTTGTCTAAATTCTTGTCAGCCTCGCCACTTTTATTAAAAAAATGTTTTCATGTTTGTTAAACTTAACTAAACTCTTTTTGTAACCACTTGAACGACAATGGGTATAATTTATCCACTGACAAAATGGCGGGACTTACGTCATATGGTATAAAAGTACCAAAAAAAAATTCGTTCTACAACGAGCGATATTTTATAAATACATGATTCTACCGCTTAAGATGATACATTGATAAAATGCACTATCTTTCATCAACTACTACAGGAATATGAAAAGACCTATTGATCTAGAATTTTAATATAGGTAAATTGATACCTTTAACTAGGTTTTTGTAATTACCAAAACGCGATAGCTTGATTTTGGCTCGATCATATTTATTTTTGAAAACACCTCTACAAAAACAGTTTTTTACATATTACACGGAAAGTACACTATCATTATGCTTAGGAATTACTCAAATACATTCGTAACATCAATATTAGTATTACTGTAGAATATCATTACATAACTACAACCAATAATTTTTAATGAATCAAATAAGATTTTAGCAATTTCTAAGCGCTCCGGATCGTTGCGGGCGCATCGCAATTTCAGACCTTATACCGATTAGTTAACGATCGATACAGAATGAGTACGTTCGACGATTCAGTCGGGCGATGGCCCTCTTCGACGCCGGACCTGTGCATGTCGACTCACCGTTCGTACTAAATTTTATCGCGTAATTTTTAATCGTAGGTAAAATATATAGGTTAGGTTTAAAATATTTATACCTAAGTTTTTATTAATACTTTGTTCTCTTTTTTAAGTAAATAATAGTATTTTTTTATAATAGTTATTTCGATAACATTGGTTCGTAAAATATTTTTGTAGTTATGTCTTTTATAAAACTTAGGTAAAGTTCGCCATAACTCAACTAAGTACCTAGTTACTGTTGACCCTTTTGATAATGCAAGCGTTTGTTTATATAAGCGATTTTAGACTATATGCTCAAGTGTAATAAGTTTTATAACCGTTTTCGTCAAGATCACGTAATTGAAACGGCCTCAGTGGCGCGGGCAGTGCGGCGCGGTCGCGGTAGTGGCTTGCGTGCACGAGGTCGCGGGCTCGAATCCAAGCAAAAAAGTTGTTTGAGCGATTCACAAATTACTGTCCTGAGTTCGGATGTTCTTTATAAAAGTCTCCGCGACAATACCTAGGAGTTGTGTGAAACTGAAAAAATCAAAGAAATAATATTACTTACCTATTTTATTTGCAAGCTTAGGTAGGTAGGTACTTACTGATAAGATCTAAATAATACTTTTTACTTTCGCGGGAACTTTTACAAACATGAAACAAACGAACACAAAGAACGTCCAGACTCAGGACAGTTGTTTGTGGATCACACAAAAAAATTGTCTTACGTGAGATTTGAACTCTCATGCACTCCACCGCGGGAACGTTTACAAACATGAAACAAACGAACACAAAGAACGTCCAGACTCAGGACAGTTGTTTGTGGATCACACAAAAAAATTTCTTACGTGAGATTTGAACTCTCATGCACTTCACCGCGGGAACGTTTACAAACATGAAACAAACGAACACAAAGAACGTCCAGACTCAGGACAGTTGTTTGTGGATCACACAAAAAAACTGTCTGCCTTAGGCAGTGGCGGGCGCAGTAATCGGTAATCGTAAGTCAGCATGAAGAGTCCACCAGAACCATGGGCGAGACGAGACGAGAATTGAAATCGCACCGAACTCTTTCCACCAAAAATTGACATCGCGACATGCGTGTTTCTTGTTAATGTATTTTGAACTCTATGTAAGAAATAATACGGTTCATTTTTACACAAACAAAAAGTAGCAACAAACAACAATAGGCCTATCGCGAGAAGCGAGTGTTTTTGTTACAAAGTTAATATATACTCTATTTCCTAAGCAATACGGTTCATTTTTACATAAAGATTTCAAATTTTGCCTCGTCTCGCCCCTCTGGTGGAAAATCACCTAGAGTTCAAATCTCACGCAATACAATTTTATTTGTGCGATCCACAAATTATTGTCCTGAGTCTGGATGTTTTTTGTTTCAGCTAAGTAAATGTTTGTAAATACCCCGCGACACAGGACAATACATAGTGGGGCTATTGTATTTTTTTTAAAGTTCTATTATTTTGCGTGAGATTCAAACCCGCGACCTCGTGCACTGCGACCGATACCCCGAGGCGGTCAAATTATTTTTGTGATCCCCAAATTATTGTTCTAAATGTGCTTTGTGCCTTCATAACAACTTGCGCGGGTGTAAATTTAACAAAAAAATAGGGGCTACATGTATAAACATAATAGACCGGTAGATAGTAGGTTTTTCTGTAACAGAATTTTCTGTTACCTACCGCGGACTGACGTCACAGTATAACCAGTAGTCAAACTGGGCCGATTATTTATTATAAATGCCTACGGGTGCGCGGTACGTAAACAATAGTAAACATGCGATCTACTTTGTGTTTCCATTTAGTTTTGTAATTGTAAATTTATACTTTTTATTTTTCTATTTTATATTTAAATAAATAGGAAGTGTTCTGTAAAAAACGTGTTGTTTTATGATTGATACATTTAATTTAAAGAAACATATATATGTTTGTATTTATATCCACCATGTTTGTGATATAAATAAAATACTAAATTATAATATTAAGAAGGTACTTAACAAGTCATTCAGTAAAGTAGGTACAGTACCGGGCCGTTTATATTGCATATCAACCTATAGAAAAATACAATCGGTCAATTTCGGCTTCGTAGAGAGTCAGAGAAAAAGTCGATGTGTAATATTTACGGCCGGGTGCTGTATTTATTATATTGGCCATGTTTGTTTGAAATTGAATTTATCGATAACCAAAACCAAACTTAAAACAGGTCTATTAGATTTATTTAATGTCAAAATAAAGGCATCGAGGTCACTTTATGGATGGGTGACCAATCCATTCAAAAAAAGACATCGATGTCATTGCTTAAATTTACCTAGATCAAAGTGAAAGACACGCATGGGGGATTACATAAAGGGGGGCTAAATATTCATTATTATTGACCTAAGTACAACAAACTGTTTTCGTGATAAACACAAAATACTATATTATAATATTAAATACCTAAGTCATTTAGTAAGGTAGGTATTTATATCAGCCATGTTTGTTTGAAATTGACATGAATAATATAATTAGTTTCTAATTATAACACACAGTCCGCTCGTTACTGCGGCACAGTAGCGACTGTTCCCTCCGCGATCGTGAGCGTGTAGGTATAAACTCACGTTTCGTCCGTTTCTATGAAGTTGAAATACTGTATATATTTGTACTATGGCACAGAGCGATAACGTGTCCTTGAGGGCCGGCGGGACGACGACGCGTCGTCGTCCCGCCGGCCCTCGCCGCGCCGTGTGCGCCGTCGCGACGGCGCACGCGTGAGCGAGAGTATATCCGTCTCATTCGCGCGCCGAGGGGCGCGCCCCTCTGGCCACGGCCGAATTCAACTCGAAAATTTTCAAAGTAGCGTCTTAAACTCTGCGTTTAAAAAAGTCTGTGGGACTATTGTCGATAGTTTCCGAACGGATTACACCAAAATAAACAGCTGTAAAAAATAATCTGTGGTCGCAATGTCAAACAGAAGTTTGCTTCATTTCGTATGTCCTTGTATGAAATTTACTGTTTATTTATGTGTTAAATACATTTGATTAATTAAATATTGTTGGAAGTGTAATATATTACAATTTTCTAGAAAATGTGTGCTTCCTAATGGTCGTAATATTATGTTATAAAAGTTGAGTAACTTTTAAAATTTAATAAAAGAAAAGTCAAAGACTAAGACTTGGCCTTGAGTTTAACAATAATGGCGGTTTAATCACGCTTTCCTCAATAAAAGTTTATTGAAATCGTTTAAAGTTTATTGAAATCGTTTAATACTAGAAGATAAACTAATAAACAATAATTAAATTTAGAAAACAAACCTACTACGTTCTTATTTTTATGTTCTTATTGTCTAAACAAAAATATGGTATGCACGTACAAAACGCCGAGATGGCCGAGTCAGCTAAAAAAGGTATTTATTTCAAAAATAATTTAAAATACTTTAACCTTATAAATTATAAATATATTTATTTTATTTTAAAAGAAATATAGTTAATTATATTTTAAAAATAAAATCATCAATTTGGGTTGCTAATTTTATTCACAAATAATATAATTCCTGGAAAATCGCGGAAAATGTCAACAATTTTTCGCAATTTCTCAGGTTTATCAACTATTCATTGTATTTAGATATTCATAAGGTTAATGTATTTTAATTTAAGTTTATTCCCTATACTTTTACGAACACGACGATGTTTTTCATTTTCAAATTGATGCAGTAATTTTCTCGTGTTAGCCGTTTTTATCAAAACGGAAAACTCGCAGTTTTTTATAAACACATAAAAAACTGCGAGCGTTGCCACTTGAACGTTGGACTCGCGAAAGCGATTCGCGCAGTTAACGTTCAAGTGGGTAATTAGCAATATACGTTACGAAACTAGTTCAGCATATCCGTCCATAAAAATCCCATATCAGGACCGGGTCTCTTCCGTACAATATAAAAATTTAATACCACGCTAGATTGGCAATTTTAATAATACAGGAAATTATCTTATATGTCTGAGTAGGCACACAGTATTTAATATTTTGTATCGAAATAGATTAAAATTTGTTTGCCAACCTAATATTCTCTTCTTAATAATTCTTCGTTAAACATGAAATGCAAAGAAAACTTATTTTATCGTATTCTAATATCATGGTAGCGTACAAAAAATTTAATTTCAAGAACAAATTGTACACAATACTAAAAATGTAAACTTATATTTCGCCTCAAAGTCGTATAACTAACAAAAACCTATTTGCGAAATCCAACAAACTAGAAATTACTTTAGAATCTCTTGTAAATATCAAACAGAAGAAAATGCATTCGAAAACCATATTTTCTAGCATCCAGTAGTCTAGCATGACAAATATTCCAAGTCCAAATAACAATAACAGTAAAAGTCCTTAAGTCCACCAGCCGCAACGTTCTTCTTAGATTGTTCCAAGTGTTGAGCGAATATATTTATTCTACATTACATTTTAAAGAAATTGATTTTACCTTAACAATTTTTAATAATTTTAAGTAGTACTGTATCATTTATATGGTTTTGATTGAGGTAAAGCTTACACAACCCATCATTTATATGGTTTATAAGACAATACAAACTAAGTAGCAGTATATACTTTCTCATTTAAATTACTCCAGTTTTGATATGCTTGTCTGATAAATTGATCCAGTGCAATGCTTATGTGTATGTGCCCTCTAAAAGATAGAGGTAGGTTTAAATGAAATACCATATCCAACTAACATTACTGGCTAGTGTTATAGATAAAACCATACAGATATATTATAGTTTCTGTACCCTCTCGTCGTTTATGCTTGTACCATATACCGAACTAGCTTCACAAAGGAAAGGTAAACATTTTGTACGTGTTCACACCATTCTCTTACAGTCTCAAGGTTTCGTACAGTTTGCTTGCGGCACCCGCTTTTAAATTCGGGGCTTTGCAGTCCACTCAGAGTTCTAAGGGGGCAAAAGTTTTAAGTAAATTAAACTTCAATGCATACTTTGATTAAAAATATACTTTTATTTGAAAGCACTGTCTTCTCCTCAAATAAAGAATATATTTTCAGGAACCCCTCCAATTAGTAAGTTAGTTAACAGGTTGAAGAATTTGTTGATTAAATATTTGATTTACAATTGAACCTCTTCGCAAAGTCATCAATTTGAGATTGTTAATCGAGAGTAATTTGTAAAGTCGGTAACTATTTGCTAACATTAGAAATGTTTTACTTAAAGCGTAATTAAATCTATTTATTGAAAGTAGTTAGAGTCACAATGGGACGTCAAATTAGCTATCCATAACTTAGGCAAAGAATAGATACTTGAATCCGTGTGGTGAAGGAGTAAGAACACAATATGTCACCAACCCATCTCATCCCATGGGTGCCGTAGGAACCGACTCTTATTAGGGACTATTTGGGAATATTACCTTTACATAGAAAGAAGGAAAACTTGAAATTAAACCCTATACCAATCCGTCTGGCCAGCGTGGTATTAGTAGGCCAAGTATCCCTCCGTCACGGGAGGAGGCCCGTCCCTGCAGTGGGACATTAATGGGCTGTTACGAGATACTTGACTCAAAAACCTATTCCAATCTTCTAGCTTAGTAGGTATAAGTTGGGCTATTTTTCCTCCGACCCTGACTTATTTATTAATACAATATTATATTTCTAAATAAAAAAATGATGACTCATTGTAATCGTCTTGTGGTTTTCTAACAACAATTACAAAGGTCATAGGTATTCTGTTTCTATATCTGTGTTAATTGTAAGCCGAGATAAAACTGTGTGGTATAATTCAATATCATATGGTCAGGTTCGAAAACAGCCGTGTAATACATTAAGTGTATTAATGAATTGACATCGTGTACCTACCTGTTTGTAATCTGTTAATCAATTTGTAGTCTGTTAAGCGGAATCAAATTATCTGATTGAAAAATCAAACTATGAACACTCATTAAATTTATGTTTCTTGTCGAGTTTAATTTGTTTTAACATCGTTTCGTTGATGTTGTAAAATTACACTTCGGTAAGAATGCACCTTCTTCGTTACCATCTTTATCCCTGCAATGGAACGCATTGATTTTGCAAATTGATTTTCTTTCTTTCTTTCTTACCTACACCTAGCCCTGGTTTGATCATACGATAAAAAAATAGAATAATAACTATTAACTAATTATACTTCGTAGCTAATAGATACAGTTCTGGCTAGCAATTAAAACATAAACGTTTTTCCCAAAAGATAATTGCAATGGCTTCGCTCGTATTTAAAATTTCGCAACTAACCCTCCAGTTATAAGTACCATCCTGTACATCTGTACTGCCCTTAATTTCGGGCCAAATATCAAGCAGGTGCACTGATTAAAATTAACTGGGGATTATCTTACTACATCCTTCTCTTTCACTCTATACTAAAACTTATACCTATCCTTTTCGCACAAAAGCTCAACGACAATTATCAGGTAAAAAAAAATGAGAGCCGCTTGTTTTTTTTTTAACCAAAGAAGTCGTATTAATGTTCAGATTGAGTTACCATATACCCCTCTCGTCTGTGGTAGGAAGAACTATACTTTTTTTTAAACTTTTACATTTAGAATATTATTAATTTAAAAGATTTATTATACTTGACTGATTAAGCTTTGTGTATAATTAATAGAGACGCGTGTATAATTGTTTCTTATATTGAGGATTATAAAGATACAAGTACCATTTGTCATGTTATTGTTCTAATGAATAGTAAGAAAATGATGGATGGATGAAAAGACTTTCTTTTTATAAAGTAATTTCTTTTTTTTTGTTTTGTCTATTAATCTTTCTTGTTAATAGTTTTTACTTTTTTTCCTGTCGTGAGAATTACCACTGACCGTTTTATAAAAACTTATCGGTAACATTAAACCATAAAGTTCAACATGACAGCTTGTCATCACAGATAGACTATTATCGTCATCTATTAATTCGATAGTAATAGAAAGTTTGATTGAGAGTTATATACCTACCATAGCTCGGGTAAAGTTGTAAACCTTATCTGCGATTAAATACTGATGGTCTACACAATAAAGACAATTTTTATCGACTTTAAATGTACTTCAAAAACGTAATTCTCGGTCTATCATGTTTAATACCAAAGAAATAGTCTATAAGCCTGTACACACCGAGTACCTGTTGTATGTGTGTCATCTATGTGTGTGTGAGTGTGGCTGCGCCCACCCGCTTACTTATAATAAACAGTGTACTAATAGCAGTCGTTCGTTTCACTTGTCCATTACGTACCTAACATTGGCGACGAGGTACCCACGTATTGAAAAAGTAAAAATGAATGGTATTGGAATTCTATCAACTTTCGACCACAATATACAAGATTGTAAGTCTTACTACTTGACTTGACTAGACTACTACTTACACTACTAGACAATTGATTGAAATCAGATAAATACAATAAAGAATTCTAGCCTTAGTCTACAGAAGAATAGGACTTGTTTTTCCAAAACACATTTGCAGTTGTTTATCTAACTTATCACCACGTTTGTATAGCTTGGTCACGTAGGGAGCAACTTTATCTTATTTCCCTTTGACACTCAAAGCAGGGGTCCAACTTTTTCGCCTTTTAATTTGGGGAGGTAAATTTTGACAGAGATAATACCGTTGTACAGCTTAATTAAGTTTATTAAAATTTATTTTGTCGGGACGTGCCAGCATTATCCAAGCCTTTTATATTCTTGATGACTGGTGCGACCGTTTTGGCAGTGAAGTTACTCTTTGGACTTAAAAGATTATTTGGCTCTAGATTTTTGAGGTTATAAACATTTTAAAATTTTAGTATTTTAACTTTAACTTAAGGCCCAATTGGCTGAGATGAATGAATCAATGAATGAACTTTAACTGGAACTTTAAAAAATGGAATATACAGTATTTCCTTTAAACTGTTCCATACACAGACATTCAAAGGGAAACTTCCAGTTGTGAGCTAACTATGTATGCCATCATAATAAAGGTTTACCGGTGCTCCAATAGAACCGCTTGGGACTAATAAACGGTTATCGGTGAATTGTACTACTATGGTTCAATACATAGATAATATATGAATATGCTGGATTAAACTAGAGCTTCAATTATATGAACACAATGACTACAATATCGCTTCATATTGGAATATAACCTGAGTTACATCCTGCGATGGTTGTTGATGACATGAGCTTCTTTCTGATTAATAACTTTCATATAAAGTTTGAGATATTTTTATTAATTCATATCCGATATCTGTGACTCAGATACAAGATGACGACCTCGGTGGCGCGCCGGTAAAGCCAGCGGCTGCCGCGCATGAGGTTGTGGGTTCGATCCCCACGCAGGACAATAATTTGTGAGATCCACAAATTATTGTCCTGAGTGTGGGTGTTCTATGTGTCCGTTAATTGATGTTTGTAAAAAGTCCCCGCGACACAGGGCATGATCCCTAGTGCGGGAGTTGTCTTTTAAAAAAATGAAATGAAAAAAATGAAGATAACAGAACAACCGCTTGTTAATATAATCATATTATTTAGGTAGGGAAATACTAACTTTCAACTTATGGTGTCAAACGAATTGATAAATGAAAGTTCCATATAACTTAGATTCAGTTAATACAGTTTAACCGACTGAGTACATAACTACAATAAACTCAAACTCAAAAAGACTTTATTCAAAATTAATACAACTTTCGTTCTATCTTTTTTGACGTCATTTATCCTACTTAATATAATAATATTATGTAGGATAAATGACGTTATATATATAATATAATATAATATAATAAGTTTAAATACATTTCAAAGTTTAGAAAACTTTACCACCCTCCAAATCCTCCAAAGCGCTAGTAGAGAAGAAGCGGCGCAACAAACTCTACTGTTGCATTTTCTTGTCTTATGTGGGCAAAGAAAGAGGGATTCCTTCATACTATGAAGGAGGCTTATGTCCACCAGTAGCCTACTTTTAACTGATGTCATATTGATGATACGTAAATAATAATGATAATACACACATCAAAAAAGTCTAAGCAACATGCATGATATTACAAATTTACCATTTATATTAATTAATTTCTAAGTATTTACTTACTCAAAGTGTATAGGTAAGTAAACTTTTTTGTTATTGATGACATACTGGCTGGTTGTAAAAAAAAAAATTCGATTATGTTTTGTTTTTTTTTTTCATAAAATTCAAATGACTGCGAATTTGTTTGAATTTGAGTGCATGTTAATTGCTACGTTTTAGTCTTGATTTTATAATTTTACCAACCATTTAAATACAGTTGGCGACAAAATTGAATTGTTAGATATTCTTTACGTCATGGAGCGACGTCATTTGACGGCAGATGAAATGCAAAGAGCTGTAGGGATGTTGCAAGCGGGAAGTAATCAATCTCAGGTATCTCGACATTTTGGTATTCATAGAAGTGTTATTTGTCGTCTTTGGCAGCGCTACAATAATACAGGGGAACCCGCTGAACAGCATCCAGGCCGTAAAAGGAGTACAACCACTCGGCAAGACCGGTACATACAACTGACTGCAAGACGCCAGCCGATGTTAACCGCTCGAGAGATAAGTTTGAGGCTACAAAATTCAAGTGGTGTTGATGTAAGTCCCCAAACTGTGCGAAATCGACTGCATGAGTACGGCCTACGAGCTCGACGCCCTATCAGGTGCCCACCGATACGTCACGGGAATCGCGCTCGTCGAAATGAATGGTGTAGAGAACGCATAACATGGACCCAGGAACAATGGGATAAAATTATGTTTTCCGATGAGTCGCGATTCGGGTTTAGGCCTGATACAAGAAGGGTGCGAGTGTACCGTCGACCCGGAAATACTGAAAGACTCAGGTGCGTTCAGGAAGTTCATCCATACAGCGGCTCAACAGTTATGGTATGGGCGGGTATTATGAAAAACAGGCGAACTGAGCTCGTTTTTGTAAATGGAAACATGAACGCTGAAAATTACGTTGAGGATATTCTCAGACCTTATGTCCATCCATTTGCACAAACCTTTGGCTCCGATTTTACGTTAATGCATGACAATGCGCGTTCACATACAGCTCGGCGAACCAGTGAATACTTGGCAACGGAGAACATCCAGGTATTGCCCTGGCCTGCACAATCGCCAGACCTCAACCCCATCGAGCACGCATGGGACATGCTCCAGAGACGTGTTTTGAAGGACTTGGACGGAGTGACAACAACCCAACAGCTGAAGGATTTGCTACAATTCCATTGGGAGCGAATACCGCAAGATGACATAAACAGTCTCATTAATTCAATGAATAATCGTTGCCGACAAGTTCTGAATAGCAGAGGAGGCCATACTTTGTATTAAATTGTCCTATTCTTTCACAATAAATTCATTTTCTTAAGAAATTTAAATTTGTAAAAAAAAAGTTTAGTTTCTTATGTACCTGTATATTCTAATATTGTTAATTTCTGTTATTAAAAGAACTTATAAAGAAAACAGCTGTTATTTTTACATCATAGAACCCTAAAAATATTATTTTAAAAATAAAATACAACGTTATAATTAAAATAAATGGTAAAATAAATTAATATAAATGGTAAATTTGTAATATCATGCATGTTGCTTAGACTTTTTTGATGTGTGTATAATTGACGATAAATATCCCTCTGTCACTGAGGAGGCCCGTCCTTGCAGTGGGACATTAATGGGCTGTTATGATGAATTGATGATAGTCAAACAAACAAATACAATTAAACTACAAAGTAAAAACGCAGTTAGAGTGCAGTTCTATTATGTAAATATTGTTCATGAAGGCAATCAAGTGAACTAATTACGTAGTTTGTTTACAATAGGAGCTGTTTGAATATAAACAGTTTTAAGTAGCGGGATTGGATTAATGGCTTCCGGTCAATTATAAGTTGTAATTTATTATTACATCCTAATCGGCTGGCTACTTTAAATAGTTTAATTTATAGTGTGATTTTTGTAGTACTTAACTCTATTTTTTGATATGATTATAGAAACAATTAAATTCTTCTAAAACAGAGATACAAACCAAAACGAATTTAGTGAAAGGTCCTTTCAAAGTTACTTGACGAATGTACAGCAAGTTTTGCCTTGTAAAAGAAAAATTGACACTGAAAAAAATTTGAAGAAAACAAAGTAAAAATCTAAAAGTAGATTTAAATACTTAATTAGCACGGCTTTTTGACTTTTTTAATTAAAATATATCTACGTATTTCGATTAAGATTAAATTTCATTTATATTGGGAGAGTTTTAAATTAAATGTAGATAAGTACTTGATACTAAATGAGCAAGGGGCTCTTTGTAGACCCCGATTGCATATTATCTTCTTGATTGTTTAAACGTTTATCCCCTCGGACTACGAAATAGTTGATGGAAAATTTATGCTGTTTAGAAAGGTAAAGTTACCGGTCGAAACATTGTATTTGAATTAATTCTGTTGAAATGAACTGAGCGTGCATTTTGCCGAATAAAGAATTTATCTGATGAATTAAACAAATTGAGTAGGAGAAGAAATACCAACGATTAATAAGAGAATATTACCTACAAATTTTCTAATTGTAGTTTAATATTTAAAAAAAGTTTGTTTTAACATTTTACAAGTAAGTAGGATTGTGGGATAAAAAATGAAGTTTCTATTACACAAGTTAATTTTCTTTTCTTACGACAAATTGTGAAAACATGTTGAACGTTGGCTGTTCTTGTCTCGAACCATATTCCATTCTAAATATCTAAAGTAACTTACAATATAACTTTTACTGAAGAATAGATCACAAATGACAAAAAAAACATTCTAATTGAGAGCAGCACATAAAATAACTTCCATAAAACTGTGGACAGAGATACATAGAATAATAACATAATAATATAACTCTCCTATATAAACTACTACCGTCAAAACCGATAACCAAATCGATTACCCTGTCAACAACCAAAGCCTTATAATAGACTGCTAAATCTCGTGTAATATTTTATTCAAGCGATCACGCACGTACTGTCAGAGCAGGTCTAAGACAAAGCCAGTGATTTAATATGGACGTGTAAGAGGCACCGATGTTTGCAAAGCCTCCGAACGTTTGCCATTAGTCAGTGCTGCGGCCAACGCCTTACTCTGTTCCCCTTGACAACGGAATTATTTGACCATCATTTTGCATTCCATACACGGCTACGCTTAAGTTTTATTTAGAATTCTGTCTTAGAATATTAAAGTGGTATCGTTGATACAAGGTTTTTGTTTTTATTTAAATTACTATTGTTAAAGGATATTAAAAATTATAAACGATATGAAACTACGCCAATGATAAGAACTCTGACTAACTGACTCAATATGTCACTTTCAATGAATATATCAAATCAGAATACTATGAAAATTGTTATTCTATATTCTATTTACAAACATTATGAATCTTAAAATATAGTATTTCAACCAAACAATAATCTAAATCAACTGTT
This sequence comes from Schrankia costaestrigalis, assembly GCA_905475405.1. Classification (NCBI taxonomy): domain Eukaryota; kingdom Metazoa; phylum Arthropoda; class Insecta; order Lepidoptera; family Erebidae; genus Schrankia; species Schrankia costaestrigalis. The sequence goes on along the minus strand of FR997840.1, from coordinate 12,002,282 downwards.
TATAACACTGAAATGCACTATTCTAAACTAAAACATTTTATACCTCAAAAACAATGGTGTCATGTTTATTCAAAACATTCTATTAATATGTCGGAACCCGAAGGATAGTTCGACTCGGAAAGAGTCCTACGGCGTGGGTATAGCGGGCGAGGATATTGAGACATAACTCGTATTACAAATCACTTTTTATTACACACTAATTCTTGAACAACAATAATTCTTAAACACTATTAATAATAATTTCGTAACACTGTGAACACTAACAGTTAACATTAATAAACAATAATTAAGGCGACAAGGTGTTCCGCCTAGTAACCATCGCTACGACTCTCTCAAAATTACCGCCAAAAAGTGACAATCCCGGCCTCGCGCTCTCTCTCGCGCCTCTAGCGGATTTTCACACAAACTATTAACAGTCAAAGCATGTTACAAGCGTTACACCAGAAATGGCGCCACTACCATCTCTAGTCCACCAAAAATTAATCTAAGTGGCGCGTAACAACGTAATATTAATCTAACACGTTAGGCGCCGTCACGGTCAGACTGACATTCGCACGTCCTCGGGCGACCATTTTGCAGATCTGTAACAAAACACTAAATTTAGGACTGCCGACCGCTCGTTCATTCTGACATTATAGGTATAGTAGTAAAATTCTAAAGCGGCTGATGATGCCCTCAATCTCGGATAAAACACGTGACACAAATTGCCACACACACACATGTGCACCACACACACGCAGATGCCACCAAAGTAGTGCAGACCGGATAACAGCGCCCCTTCGATCCACGACTACCGCAGCAGTCCGTGCGACCCGGACAACTGCATCCCTTCGACTCACTCTCTGGACTCGCAGCATCAACCTATAGCCCGGATAACAGCGTCATTTCGATCTACAACCCAGAGTACGATCTAGACACCTGCATCCCTTCGACTATCTTTCAACTCACTAAGAAATCACTCGCAAATCACCGAGAATGAAGTGCACCATACAACCCCGGAACTTTAGAGACTTCTCTAGTTAACCTTATTTGGGATTAGTCGTTAAGACTATGCAGCAAGTAGGAGTTAAAGAACTAAATGACTTACCTAATCGGTTTTAACTAAGACATGCCTGAAGAGGCAGTTAAAGTGTCTGTTCGGGTTAGTAACCGAACACGGTAACCACACACACATACACCTATGTGTGTGTGTATGTAAACAATAAGCGACATTTATTATAAAATGACCTACAAATTAATTATTAATCAGTTCGTACATTTCTAACATTCGCGTAACTAGCTTACTTCACATTATTACAACATTTTGTACCTACTCCTAACATTATATTCAAACATTAAACATTAACATTATAAGATTAATTAACTAGTATTATAAATAGTATAGTTTAGAGTAATTATTAACTATTGTGAAAAGTGCAATAAACATTTATCTACTTGCAATTCTTACTATCATTTCGCAACCCCACTGTAAGCTAAACACCGCCACATTTTGGTCCTTCGAGTGACCTTCGCGCGCCCCGTGTTCGTGTTTCGCGTTTACGTGGAGTGAGGGTAAGAACTAGTAACAAACTATCAGTGCAGTGTCAGGATTACAGTGACAGGATTGCAGTGCTAGGATTGCAGTGCCTGGATTGCAGTGTCAGGATCACCGTTATACAGACAGTGTTAACATCAAACGTTATTTATTATATTTCCGTGAGTAAAACAAAACATTATCATGGAGGATTTATTGGAAAATCAAGCCATGATCTACGAGAACATCGTCAAGATCGGAGTCAACATAAAGAAGGATAGTGCGGATAGAAAAACACCCGACTATTTTAAAAGGCGTTTGAATATGCTAGAACAATACTGGTCAGATTTTCAATCGAACCATGCGAATATAAAACAGTATGCTGAAAAAACACATCCTTACTTTACTGAATTAGAGCATGCTAAAACATTTGAAGCGTACGAGTCGGTTAAAGCTTTGATTAACCAACAAAGTCGTCAATTTTTAGCTAAGTTGCAGAATCCGGTAATTAGTGGGCAAGAACATCTACCACTAGGAGAAAGCGAACAGTCTTTTGAAGACGCTTCACCAGCTATGATGAAGGAACAAAACATTCCCAAACCAAGTACTTCACACCAAGGTACTAATAGCAAACTGGACGACATGATACGCAAACAATACGCAAACTTTAAAGCTTTTGTAAGAACAGCGGCTAACATTGAGATAGACTCGATAGAAAACAAGTGGGAATACGAAGATAACTTGAAATCTTTGCAAAATAGATGGTCGACTATAGATTCCCTACACTGGGAAATCGATACTGAGTTGGATGGGACAAATCAGGAGTATGAAAACTTGTTTGACAAGTATGAAAAACAATTTATTATGTTAAAGAAAGCTTTAAGCACGAAAATGCTATCGGTAGTTCATAGAGAAAAGTCGACCCCTAAATTAGACATTCCTGTCTTTAGTGGTAACTACAACAACTGGATATCGTTTAGAGATTTATTCTCAGAGTCTATACATAATAACAATTCTCTCTCAAATGGCCAGAAAATGCAGTTCCTGAAAGGCAAGGTCCGTGGCGAGGCCGAAAGATTAATACAACATTTGCAAATAAGTACCGACAACTATTTAGTATGTTGGGAGATACTAAATCATCGGTACAACAACAAAAAACTTATATTTTCATCCCATATGAATATATTATTAGGACTCCCCAACATTCAACAACCATCCCTTCAACAAATTAAGAAAATCCACGACACAACATTAGAATGTGTGAATGCTATTAAAAACTTGGGCGTTGATATATCAACATGGGACCCCATGATTGTACATATACTTAGTCAAAAGCTTGATTCAGACACTTTTACAGATTACGTAGAGTCCTTGAAAAACTCAAAGGAACTACCGACCCTCAAGGAGTTCTTAGACTTTTTAGAAGGGAAGTTTACAAGTCTAGAAACAGTATCATCTCGTCGTAGAGAAATTATTCCACAAAAGAATAACAACAATAATCAAGCACATAATAATTTCAAAAAGTACCATTTCAAGTCATCGAACTTCAATAGTCACAGTGATCATCAATATTCGAACTATAACAATAAACCTATTGCGAAAACATTGCATGCGTCGTATTACAAATGTCCACTTTGCAGTAAACAACATGGAATTTATAATTGCAAAACTTATTTACAAATGCCGGACGAACAAAAATTGAAAACTGCATACAAATTAAAATTGTGTACTAATTGTTTATTTAGTCACAATGGGAGTCAATGTACGTCAACGAAAACATGTCATAAGTGTTCCGGATTACACAATACTATTTTACATGATGCTTTCGTAAAATCAAAGCCGAATACCTCTGAGTATCAAAGTTCGAAATACAAGGAAAGGCCACTAGAGAACTTAGCAGGGACGTCACATGCGTCTCAACATGATACATCAGAGATCTTGTTAGCAACAGCCATAATAAAAGTACAAAACTCGGAAGGAACATTTTATACCTTGAGAGCTCTTATCGATCAAGGGTCTCAGATCTCGTTAATTACAGAGAATGCGGCTCAGCTCTTAGGCATTAAACGACAAAGATGTAAGGGAATTATTTATGGCGTAGGAGAAAAAGAAAATAACTGTAAAGGCATGATAGTAATTAACTGTATGTCAATGGTCAGCGACTTCAAGTTCGAGTCAGAAGTTTATATTATGAATAATTTAATTAAACATCTTCCTAACAAAACATTTCCTCAGCCCTCATGGCCTTATTTAGAAAACATAAGCTTAGCGGACCCTGAGTATTATAAAAGCCGAGCTGTGGACTTATTGCTTGGGGCCGACGTTTACGCAAACATTATGTTAGGAGGAATCTTAAGAGGAGAAAATTATCATCAACCGATAGCTCAACAGACACATTTAGGTTGGTTGTTGTGTGGTAATGTAAAAACATACCATTGCCATGTAGTATTAAACAACTTAGATGCTATTAAACAATTCTGGGAAATTGAAGAAGTCAGTGAACAATCAAATATGTCTTTAGAGGAGCAGGAATGTATTGACTTTTACTCAAAAACAACAAAAAGAAACGTAGATGGACGTTACGTTGTTAGTTTACCTATGAAGAAAGACGTTATACATCAACTGGGTGCGTCCAAGCCTATGGCATTGGCCCAGTTTAGAAACTTAGAACGCAAACTTATAAAACATGAAGGTTTGGATCAACAGTACAAAGAGTTCATGAAAGAATATTTAACATTAGGCCATATGAAACGTACAACCAAGGAACAGGACACCGACTGCTTTTTACCACACCATGGCGTGCAGCGAGAGGAGTCGACAACAACTAAATACAGAGTCGTATTTAACGCGTCCGCTAAAACATCGACTGGTTACAGCTTGAACGACATCATGCACAAAGGCCCTAACTTACAGCAAGATTTGCAATCGTTATTGTTGCGGTGGAGACAGTATCCTATTGCCTTTACGTCTGACATTGAAAAAATGTATAGACAAATTTTTGTGAACGAAAATGATCAACATTTACAAAAGATAGTTTGGCGTGATTCAGTGGATCAGCCTATACAAATATTTCAACTAACTACCGTTACATATGGCACTAAGGCTGCCCCCTTTTTAGCCATGATGACCCTTAAAAGGCTAGCTCAAGATGAACAGGAAAAATACCCTGAAGCGTCCCGAGTAGTAGAAGGATCGTTTTATATGGACGATTTTCTTCATGGAGTTTATGACGTCACCACCGGGATACGGTTAATTGAAGAAGTAAATCGTCTGTTGCTGTCTGGTGGATTTAATCTACGAAAATGGTCATCGAATAGTCAACATTTACTAGATAATATTATCGAACAAAATCATAACAAAGGTTTATTCAACTTCAAAACAGATACCACGTCTAAGACACTGGGCCTAGGCTGGAACGCGTTAGAAGATGTATTTGAGTTCAAGTTTGAATTTGCTGTAACACAGTCTAAGCCGACGAAACGAAGCCTACTATCTGAAATATCAAGACTATTTGACCCACTAGGCTGGTTGACACCATTCTCCACGAAATTAAAACTACTTTTCCAAAGACTATGGAAAGATAACATACATTGGGATGAACCGGTACCCGATAACATTTATCAAGAGTGGTCCAAGTTAAAAGAAGATGAACATAAAATTAAACATTTTAAAATCCCTAGATGGATTCAGTGTGGTGTAAAACAGACTATAGAGCTTCATGGGTTCTGCGACGCTTCCATGGAAGCCTACGCATGTGTAGTATACTCACGTGTGAAACATCAACAAAACATAACACTTATCGCCGCTAAGTCGAAACTTGTACCATACAAAAAGGCTGTAACATTACCCCGCTTAGAACTGTGTGGTGCTTTGTTATTAACAAAACTGATACATAAAATACAAGAAAACATGCATTGCGTAACGGAAATTTATGGATGGTGTGATTCAATGGTCGTGTTAGGATGGTTACAGGGCGAGCCAGGCCGCTGGAAACCATTCGTTGCTAACAGAGTACAGGCCATAACAAACATTATGCCTACAAACAGCTGGCGTTATGTAAGATCTGGTGATAACCCAGCAGACTGTGCAAGTCGTGGCTTAAACATATCACAGATGATGGAACATCCCTTATGGTTTCAAGGACCTTCCTGGCTTCCAAATTACAACCATAATGAAACATACAAGCAAATCGTTTACGAAACAAACGAAGAGATTAAAAATATTAAACAAAGTAATATTATACAAAAAGGCTGTACGAACATAATTGATGACTTGTTAAAACAATATAATTCATTAAATAAAATAACTCGAGTTTTGACATGGATTTTTAGAGCACTGACTCCGCTATCGCAGCGTAAGCACCTACCGTCATACCTAACATTACGTGAGCTACGATATGCAAAATCGGCTATTGTGAAATACGAACAAATGAAACATTTTGCCCCAGATATAGAAAAAATTCACAAAGATGACAAAATAAACATTAAAAGTCAAATATTAAACTTAAATCCGTTTATAGATCAGTACGGCTTATTACGCGTCGGAGGTCGATTAAGCAACGCAAACATGAGTTATGAGGCAAAACATCCAAAGATCATATCTCATAAGAGCCGTTTGGCGGAGCTCTTAATTGAAGAAGCACATCTCCATACGTTTCATGGCGGCCCACGTTTAACATTGGCGACTTTGAGACAACAATACTGGATAACAGGTGGATACAACGCTACGAAAAAACAAATTAGAAAGTGTGTAACTTGTCGAAAGAACGACGTGCAGACACAACATCAACTCATGGGAGATTTGCCATGGGCTAGAACAAACTATGCCGCCCCCTTCTTTCACACAGGGGTAGACTACACAGGATTTATGGATATAAAAATTAACAAAGGACGAGGTGTGAAAACAAATAAAGGATACGTAGCAGTCTTTATTTGTATGGTGACGAAAGCGGTCCACTTGGAATTAGTGTCAGACCTGACTACTTCTGCTTTTTTATCTGCGTTGAAGAGGATGTCAGCTCGACGAGGAACACCACACCATTTATATAGTGATCAAGGAACGAATTTTATTGGCGCGAACCGAATGATTCAGGAGGAGATAGAACACTTGCAACAAACATTTAGTGATAGTTTTTTAACGGAAATAACAGCAATGAACATTGAGTGGCACTTCAATGCTCCGGCGTGGCCTAGTGCTGGTGGTTTGTGGGAGAGAGCCGTGAAAAGCTTGAAGTTTCATTTAAAACGAGTAGTGGGAGAACAAAAACTCACGTTTGAGGAATTTTCTACTCTACTATCACAACTAGAGGCGTGTTTGAACTCAAGGCCGTTGTGTGCCTTAACAGAAAACCCAGAAGACTTAGAATATCTGTCACCAGCTCATTTTTTAACAGGAAGAGCAGATTTAACTGTAATTGAAACAAAAGAAGACGCGAGAACAAGGTGGCACCTAACTAATGAACTTTTTAAAGATATATGGAAAAAGTGGAAGCTCGAATATCTTAGTCAATTGACAGTCAGGCACAAGTGGCTTAGACCTCAAAACAACATCAAAATTGGTGATTTGGTAGTCATTCGAGAAGACAACATACCGTCAGGAAAATGGGCTATGGGCAGAGTTATCGACGTACACCCTGGCAATGACGGTTATGTAAGAGTAGTCACTCTGAAAACAAAAAATGGCACTTTACAAAGGCCAATCGTAAAACTATCTATATTACCGCTCGAATCAGCCAATGAACAAGAACATAACAAAGCTTTTTCATCACTATCACAGGATACTGAGAAGAAAAGTGAGCCAATTCGAACCCCGTCACCGTCGAGAAAGGCCAGTGTATTTAGCGTGGCTATGGCGTTACTATTTTTATTTATGATAACAGGAAGTGTGCACGCTAAACATCAAGTAACAAGGCTTAATAACAATCAGTCGCTTTACTTCGACCCTGTAAAACAAATAACTTTAGTTAAAGACAAATGGACATTAGTTGTTTATTATAATATGGCTCCGTATTGGGAAGGTATAACCACTTTAAATAAAGCCATTACCTACCTCAACAGAACATGCATAACAATAGGAGACCAGTGTAATCTGATAGTGCCGCAATTGTGGCACGAGTTTGAAGAATTAAAATATTATAATGTATTATTAACTACACAACACGCGTCGGGTTACGAGCGACGACGGCGCGGGCTAATCAATGGAATCGGATACCTGGCGAACTCTCTCTTCGGTGTATTGGACGAAAGATTCGCAGAAAAATATACTCAAGACATTGAATTAATTAAACGTAATGAAAATCATTTAATACAGTTATGGAAAAATCAAACATCGATTGTTGAATCTGAATATAACTTATTAAAACGAACGGAAGATTTAATGGCCAAACAACACAAAATTATTAATCAACATTTGCTACAAATAGAGAAAAACAACAATAAAATACAACTTGAAATTAATAACATTACTTTACTTCAACATTTTACGTTAATGTCATTAGCAGCAAACAACTTGTTCCTCAACTTGAAAAGAAGTCAGGACCTGTTACTAGAGATACTCACTGATACTCACCATGGAAAATTCAACATGCATCTCTTAACACCGCAACAGCTTGAACAAGAAATTCGACTTATCTCGTCTCAGCTATCTGCCGACGTTGTCTTACCTTTTAGACCGTCTAATAAACAAGCTATTTACCAACTTTTGAAGATAAAGACGAGAATGACAGCGGACTACTTTTTATTTGAAATAACATTCCCGCTCGTAAACAGAGAAGAGTATCATTTATATAAGGTCGTTTCCATCCCTCATGAACTGGGTAAAGACATGATACAGTACACGCCGATAGCAGACTATATCGCTACGGATTTAAAAAAGGACACATTCTTTCACATGAGCGATGTGGAACTGTCGACTTGTGTCGAACAAGAAAGAGCATACATATGCGATCTGAAGAAATCGGTTTATCACCTGAGTATCAACAATAACTTCTGTCAGATTGACCACAGCACCGAAAAATGTAGACTCACTCAATCAAAATGCCAAAATGAGTGGACACCACTAACAAATCCTTCACTCATACTATATCACGTATGTGGCAACTATACTGTGAAAATAATTTGCAATGATAAAGTCGTTATAGAGTGGTTGAGTCATGCTGGAATCTTATCTATAGAAAATGGTTGCTTACTCAAAGGTCGAGACTTTTCACTGCATTTACCGAAACAATTGAAGAACGAGATCCACGTGTCGGCAGACGTTTATACACCTAATATTGATCAGCTGAATTACCTGGTCAACACCTCACTACCGTGGGAAAACATAGAAAACGTTAGTGATACAACTGACCTACATCAAGCCTTGAAACATTTACATACTCGTTTAAACGAGATGAAAGCATCTCAAGTTGAATTAGAAGACATAAATTCCCCACATAACATTCACCATTATGTGGTGAACTACACGCTGGTCGCGGTGGTGGCAGCGGCAGCCGCCGCGCTGCTGTGGCGCTGGAGACGGCGCCGGCGCGAGCAGGGCGCGCGCATTACGAGAGACATCGAGCTGCAGCCCGTGTCACGGGCTAACCAACAGTGTGTATGTGCTAGTGAAGTGGTAGTGAGTGAAAGTGCGCATCAACATCGGGTTGAACATCAACCCAGTGCCGAATATAGTGAAATAAAAAGTGTCAGTGTACAAAAAGGTGATAAATCAGTTTCACCGATACCGCGTAAACGTTTATAGACATACCTACTTGTAATTAATTATTGTCTAATTATAACTTAGTATTATATAATGTTTGTAAAACTAACCTAGTGTAATATGAGAATGTTTTGATTTATTATTACTAACATAACATAAGTACCTATATTGTTTAATTATTATGGTTTAGATTAATGTTTAACAATTAATTAGTTTTACTACTAAAATGTTATATCTCATTCATTTTGTTTCATCTTGTAGGCCCCGGAATATGTTCGGGTTAGTAACCGAACACGGTAACCACACACACATACACCTATGTGTGTGTGTATGTAAACAATAAGCGACATTTATTATAAAATGACCTACAAATTAATTATTAATCAGTTCGTACATTTCTAACATTCGCGTAACTAGCTTACTTCACATTATTACAACATTTTGTACCTACTCCTAACATTATATTCAAACATTAAACATTAACATTATAAGATTAATTAACTAGTATTATAAATAGTATAGTTTAGAGTAATTATTAACTATTGTGAAAAGTGCAATAAACATTTATCTACTTGCAATTCTTACTATCATTTCGCAACCCCACTGTAAGCTAAACACCGCCACAGTGTCACTACAAGCCGATAAAGTTTCACTGCAAACTGATACAGTATCGCTTAAGGCTGAGACGGTATCACTATCAACATCATCGTTATTTGAAACCGCCGTCACTGACCCATCATCATCATCGCAGTTACTTAAATAATCCGAAATATCAGTTAAACCAGCATACCCTCTCGGCACCACGCGCAAATTTTCATGGGAGTATTTGTACAGAGGGTTAGAACCAATAACACTTTTCAATTCATAACGATCATTTTCTAAAACACGAAAAATAAAGGGACCTCGGAATTTCCTATCTAATTTTGTTTGGTGACGCTCGCTACATTTAATAAAAACAAAATCGCCTACTTGAAAAAGTTGTACTTTCGCTTTCCGCTTGTTAAATTGTGAAGCATCGGAATCAGCAGCTTTTTGTAGCAAGATGATGTCAGACGCAACCTTTCGTGCGACATCTGGATTTAGTCGTTCGTCTGAATCCAGTCCTAATGAAACTGTAGCCTCGCCAAGAGACAAAGCCGTAATACTGAAGTTAAGCTCAGTTGGTGAATAACCCGTTACATGAGATCGCGTGCTATTAAAAGCGAGTTGCACATTACCTAATTCATCTCGCCAGAGTTTGTGGCTATTATTCTCTACTATAGTAAGTAGGCTCCTGAGTGTTCGCCTGACTCGCTCGACTTGACCGTTAGCCCTACTTGAACCAGTTGCAATAAAATGTAGTTTTAAAAGGAAACAAATATATAGTAACAATTAATTTGCAAACAACAATCAATCTGACTCTTTGGTTCCGCCGACACGACCTTCCTGACGTAGCACACGCCCTCGTGTGATCTTGAAAACAGCGCATCATCGGTATCTGCAAAAATGAAAGAGATTTTTCTGTACAGCTCGGCCACTCCTGACCAAGGATCTTATCTCTACATTTTATCCTTTAACCAACAAATTCATATGAGATATCTTTATAAAACAAATTCCCAATTACAACAAACTGTTCATTATCGAATCTAAATCTTAACATGCGGGTTAAATGGGGTGAATATTAAAAACTATCCAAAAATGCGGTACGTATTATAATTGATACAATACTGACTTGCCGCTCCTACGTTACGTACGTACGTTATGTTCAATACGCAACAGACCTTCTTTCAGAGTTCGGTATTTTATTGAAAAACTTATATACGAAGATATTTATTGCAAAAATATAATGTTATTAAACCCTATTCTCCCCTATTCTCATAGCACAAGGATCTGAAACTTAATTTCTGAGTAATTAGATATCGAATTAACGTATTAAATTTGATACGTATAGCACCTATTTTAAATTTATATACCCACCCCTATATATCTGCTATATGGGGGTGAAACCCTGATGATGGTGTGGCGTGGTGACACCTTTCTTCCCCTACTATCACCGCGCACGCACACCTCTGAACAGCTCCCCGGGCGGTGGCTGAGCTCGCCTCTATAAAAGAAGACGCGCGGTCCGCGCGCGCCCCTTTCCGTCGCTGGACGACCTGCTGCCATCACTCAAGAACTCTAAGTTAAGTGGTCTCCGCAATGACTAAAGCAGGACCCTTCCAGACCTGTATCGGACCCACGTCTCCCTATCTACTTCTAAATTATACTAGTACTACATATGTTGTTAACTAAGTGCCCGGGTAATTGTGTAACGCAGAATCATATACTTGTTAATCTCATTTCTTTGACTTTCTATTTCTCTCCTCTGATTAACCCCGTGGATAAGGGCCTAACCCTTATCTACGTGACAATGGGACTATGTATATAACGTTACGTTTGTTTTCCAACGTACCTTGATCGTCGACAGCGACATTTTACACAATTTAATACCAAACACAATTTAATACCTAGGTATTAAATTTCACTATCCTGTTTTCCAAACTCCTAGTTTATGGGTTTTCAGATCTTAAGGTTGAAGTCAAGTGCACTTTGATTTTTGTTTAAATTTTCGGTAGAATAAAGTAACACAACGCCGTACAGCTTATAGTTACCTACTTCTTAGGTACTATTTTGCGATACGTATCGTTTCTAATACGTATAGCACTGAAGTAAACTTGTAATACCTGATACGTATAGCGCGGAACGTGTTAATAGACTCCACACTACATACTAAATTATAAGTACAGTAATCATCATAATTAAGTAGTAACAAAAACAGCCACCTCGCCGTTTATCGCGTTACATATTTGAGATTTTTCGCAACATCATTAGGCCACCTCGCCTCTTATTCTACTAATTTCATTTTCCAATCGCCACCTCGCCATAACAGTGGCCACCTCGCCTTTGACAAAACCTAACTGCACCTTAACAACCACCTCGTTGTTAAGATATCTTATAAAGAGACTTTATTCACCACACAGACAAACACACATACTCCGACTACTACTTACTCGTAATATGGTTTTAATAAAAACATAATAGATTTAGTATCAAATCTTACGATTATCGTCATCCGACAGACGCTAGATAAAATCTGTGATTCCCATAATACACTAAATTTTCCTACACCAGTTAAGGTAACAATTGCACACTGCAATGCACCAACAAGCCTATGAGAGACCTCTTCTTTAATTATAGAACAATCAGCACCGGAACCCAAACAATATGAAAACTGCTCACCAGATTGCGTAATTATCCCAAGTGCGTAGTTTCATACCACACACGTCCACTCTTTTCACAATTCTGGATGCGGGAATGGCGAGCTGTGCGCTGCTACTCGCAACTGGCCATGTTTTTGAGCACTGCGATGCCTCCGTGACCCTGAGCACCACACTTATAGCATGTGACAGGGGCCCGCGGAGCAACGGCCATGTTGAGACGCTCAGAGATCGGAGTTGTTTGCTGCTTGACATGCGTTCGACTGAAACATTTGAAAAGATTTATAGCCCAGCTTTCCATCTATAACATTTTGTGGAAACATAACAAAACCTAGGACGTTTATTATCTTAAATAGTGCTGCCAACAGTCTTTGTTATCTCTTGGTAAGTCCTTTTGCAATAAGAAAAGGCCATAAGTTTACGTTGCATTTTATAACGAGTACATATTTCTTCAGAAAATATTCTTTGTTGTAACCTTGGCTCGATTTTACCCCTGTGTGTGCAATTAAGGATAACACCATTTATTCCTAGCCTAAATTATTACTTACATCGTGACATTAGTAAAGTAATATGCAGCAAGACATTCGCCTTTTTGTTGTTTACCAGTAAGCATTTTTAGTGTCGTCGCTGCACATGTCTATAACTTATCAAAACGAGAAAGAAATATTTCCTTAAGTTCTCTTAACTTCATATTAAGAAAAGCTATCTGAGAAAACCACGTAGCGGGCGAACCCTTCATTACTAAGTATAAGAATTAATTTACTTCCCTGTATATTACAATCCGACAAGCAAATGTCCGCTGTTGCCAGCCTGGCCCGGGCGTCGGTGTCGTCGTCGCGTCGGTGTCTCCTCATTTTGGTTTTTCTTGTGCGCTTTGAATAACACACGCCATCTCTCATTCGCCGTCGTACGCACATTTTGTGCTTGCATCGATCCCACTTCTGATGTCGGAACCCGAAGGATAGTTCGACTCGGAAAGAGTCCTACGGCGTGGGTATAGCGGGCGAGGATATTGAGACATAACTCGTATTACAAATCACTTTTTATTACACACTAATTCTTGAACAACAATAATTCTTAAACACTATTAATAATAATTTCGGAACACTGTGAACACTAACAGTTAACATTAATAAATAATAATTAAGGCGACAAGGTGTTCCGCCTAGTAACCATCGCTACGACTCTCTCAAAATTACCGCCAAAAAGTGACAATCCCGGCCTCGCGCTCTCTCTCGCGCCTCTAGCGGATTTTCACACAAACTATTAACAGTCCAAGCATGTTACAAGCGTTACACCAGAAATGGCGCCACTACCATCTCTAGTCCACCAAAAATTAATCTAAGTGGCGCGTAACAACGTAATATTAATCTAACACGTTAGGCGCCGTCAAATATAATAGTATATTTGATATTTTGCATACCGTTACATTTAATGGACTCTAAACGGGATAAACACATTTAAACGTAGTGCATTCTCAGGAACTAACAAATTGCATTTGACATTTGAACCCACAAATGTATGTCAGAGCAATAAAACTAACCTTAATGTTTTGTTTTACAGGTAATAGAAGCTGTGACATCAGGGAACTAAGTAACAGTTACTTAGTAATCACTTCATCAAAGTACGTGATATAACATTAAAGTAGGCGATTGTTCTCTCATTTCGAGAAGTTCTTGAGTAAATGTAGCGACTTCACGTTTCAACCCTTCTAAAATACGTGAATATCTACAGCTATCAAGTGAGATTTTAAGATTATGTAAACAACCGTAACCCCTCTGTTATTTTAAGCTGGATTTGTGATATATTAAAACGGAGGTAGCAAAAACACGATGTTTAGATGGAAGTGTTTGTATGTAATGTTTTTGGGTTGTCACTCAACTAAAGATTTTTCTTTTTTTACTTTCTTTTTTTGTCTCCTGACTGTAAAATTTATCTCGCAGAATGAAGATTGTGTTTGTGAAAAAATATGCCATAAGTAATAATTTACTGAGTATTTTAAAACCAGTGCTAAAATGTGACCAATTTTAACCTAATTATGGTAGCTACTCGTAGTTCACAATGTAAAAGAAAAGCAAATTGCCAAAGCATTTAATTTAAATCAATAACTGTTACTTTTGCGCTAATATTTACAATAGATGTTACCGGTTCAGTTTTCAAATATTAATAAATTAGTTGAATGACATGTTTTTAATCATAAGGCTAAGTAATTAAGCTTCATTATCTCTGTCGAGACGACACAATTAATCTTTATTATACACGGAAACTTATTTTTTATACAAAACATACGTTGTTTTAGTAGTAATTATAACACTTTTTTCAACTTATAAATTATCATTATCGTAAATTTTGACATAGATTGTAATTTCAATGCATTAAATCAACATTGACAGGGCTGCGAATTTCTGTAAGTAGAATTGTAGACCGAAATTATTATGTATATTATATTTATTTTTGTCAATTAACTATTTTGGACTGAGATCCTATAGCTGCCAGACATTACTCATTTTCTGATGGCCAAAATGTACACTAGTGGGTAGAGGTGGAGTGTACTATGATTGTATGACTAATTGCTAGCTTGGCCAGGCGGCCACTTGTCAGTCAGGTATTCATCTATGAATGTATAGAGAATACCGCGCTGGCCAGACAGACTTCTCTCCTGGAGATAATGTCTACTTAGTATTTTATCCCTTAGATGAGACTGAGTGAGTGTGGGCTTAAATTACACCCACAAAGCAGTTTTTTTTCTATTCTATCTCAGTATTATCTCTAACTTATTAAGGTTCAATTTAAGCTTTCCCAACCAATTTAATTCTAAAACTCGTAAATGAAGATTTGCCGCATAAAGGGCGACCTTTTCTGGTAACTTTTGTACGCAATATTTTTTCCGATTCGTACCCTAACGAAGCACTAATAAAACGTAAATAAATTGTTGCTGATAGTGTCCGGGGGTACCCGACGAAGGTTGTGCAAAACTCCTATTAATCTGGCTTAGTACTATGCTGATACGTTCAAATGTATGGACAAATTGTGGCTGCGGTATAGTTTCTATTAAATCTATGGTGTTAGCGGTGGTTCAAAACGGATCGTTTGCCCAAAACAATGTATTGATATATTGTAGTTCTTCTTTAGTAATATTACCCGTCTGAATTTTCAAATTATTTCAGTTTTGAAAAATTATACTTATACTTACTCATCGATTAATGCTAAAAACGCTATGTACCTACCTAGTAAGTTTCCTTGTTTTATATTAGAAAAAGGAAACTTAGAACTGAAAAACTTTATTAGTTTCTCAGTTTTTCTTAATTTCCGACATCACTCGGTTAAAAAACGTTGTATATAGGCCTACATATTCTTATTATTTCACAATGCGATCAATGAATAATGTCATTTAATATTTATCCATCAAAAAGTTCGAATCAAAAGAATAAAAATCAAGCATCCAATACTTTCAATGTCCGACGCCACTCGGCGCCATATTTGCATTCGAAAAAGGAAACAGGTGTACCATAGACGAGTTCCAGATGCCATGTCGTGAGAATAGACGGAACTGTCAACTTTTTTTATACTCGTACATACGTCCTTCATGGATCAATACAATCTGTTTCTCTGTTGTTGTCAGTTGTAATATGACACAACACAGTAACTGCATTACAGTCATGCCTGTCGAAATGCTCTTTGAGCTTTTGTTAGGTATATTTTTATAAATAGTAAATGGTACTAATAAATGTAATTTTATGTGTAGGTCAAAATAAGTAGAGAATAAATAGAAATTTTGTTTTTATTTCGCTTAATAAAAACAAATATTCAGGTTGCAGTAGACAATTAGAGTCATAAATTAGGCATTCGTAATAAAATCATCTAAAATTAAATTAGTATTTTTAAAATAAACTATTATTCAAAATACCCTAAAACTCAACTATTCTAACAACATTAATCTTAAAATAATCAGCTGAAATTGTCTCAATAAATTACTTTAGGGTCCCCCTTTAGTGGTCGAGTGATCTCTCTTGACAAATTAAGCTAAGCACCGTGCACCTGAGCAAGACCTGACGCAAGAACATATGGGACGTTCCGGATAGTGACACAACTATACGTCACTACGTGTCTGGTGTGAACCAAGCCTTAGTAATTCATTACTCGAGATTACACTCATGCTTCCATTTGCTTTGTTGGTTCAATTGAGAACATAGTACCGAGTAGAACTCTCACACAAATACAGTTACGGTTAAGCAATAAATTACCTAATAATACTTTATTTAAGGAACATTTTGTTTAAAATAGAAATATTATATTTTCTAAAGAGGAAGATTAAGAACATCAAATACATTTTCTTTAATATTTTCATAATGAAATCCCGCCATAAATCCACATTGAAACGTTTAATCCGTTCTCAGAGGATTTGCGATATAATCGTATTTGTTTAACACCTAAAACGTTGGAATTTTCTCATAAAATACAATATATTTTTTTATCGTATTACCTCTTAGAAATAAAAGATGAGAATGCTAACAGATTCCGTGTTAGTCTGACATATTGGAAAATTTTCAACGCCTGCCTTCTTGAGATAGGATATCAATAAGTATGAAGCTCGAGAAACTAATAGGTTTTCATATTACAAAGTTATTTCTATAGCTCTTTTATTATTATCTACTAGAAGTAGTTCTACTACTTATTTGAATCTAAATAATTACGTTTGGCGGTTCCTTAGTCAACTTTGATGCCAACATAATTGAATGGTGTAATTTAATAGAACCGTCACCAAGCGACGAAGATTCGGTATCGTATACATTACTCAAAATTCTTGTTACTTTACCAAAATGCGGTTTTGTTCTTGGCTAAAGTCCAGACTTCAAGTAGCGTTATCGTCTTATGTCATCGTTAAGAACTTGGAATATAATAACAAGCTTTTATAAAGACTAAGAAAATCTGAACCACGAAAAGAGATATTTGCTAGCGTCGTTAAATTTAATAAAATAAAATACTTACACAGCCAAATATTGCCAAAATGTGCGCCAAGTCATGTTATTAACAATAGGCTAATTTCATAATAAAACCTGTATCTAATTATAACTAAGACTTTATCGAAAATTCTAAAAGTGCTATATTGGAACACCCGAATAAATAGTCCAAGGCGTATAATGTGTTTGAGCAAATAAATTCTACTTAAAACAATCCACTACTTATCAAGCCAAGCGAGGATTAACAGCCTTATTGAGAAAGCGTACTCGCCAGTAGATTGTCACGAAAACTTCCAAATAAACCGTGTCAATAGCAAAGCTAGGAAACAAAGTAGGAGTGGCATTCTAATGAAAACTCTTCTTCCTTCCATTAACATGCTAAATCCTTAGAATACTTTTGTTCTTTAGAATAATGTCATTTTTAACACGCTTTTATTAGCACACACTCTGAGTTCTGATGACAATATGGCTAGCTAAGAAACATAACAAATCCAAGACGGCGGACTAGCTGTTTGAAATCCACCTCCTTAACATGGGTGTCAAATGAAAGGGTTTGCTGTCAGGATTACGAAAAAAAAACTAGTCACGTGACTCAAATTCAACATGGCGGACATCTAAGATGGAGGATTTAGTGAAAGCGTGTTTTTTAGTTTTTTAAACTATTAAATTATTTATATGCCGTCTTAATAAATCACATACGTCATTCATAAACTTTCATTAGTCAATATCAATTCTTGTCCTGATTTGTTAACCTATCTACGTCAGCAATTTATTAGACTAGATCAAACTACTTAAATTTAGACTAACTAGGCCTTCTCTATTGCTACTTGCTAAAATAATCGGGTCAGTCATATAACCTTAAAATGATTGATAGATTTAAATGAGAGATGTATGAAAGTACTGTGTTGTTATGTCATATTTGCTCTAGATAGGGAAAAATCGATACATACCGAAAAAGGCCTCATACAAAAAGTTCTTTTACGTTAGAAGAAATGTAATTATGACTCGTATATACTTAAAAATAAGACAAGGATACACTTTCAATGTTTTCTTAAGATATATTTCAAAGTAAACTGTCAAACTAGGAATACTTTGTAAATAACGAATATCCAGCATTATATACTTTTACCAGGGAAGCAAAACAAAATACCCATGACGCATTTATATACCCAACGCAGACGTACATAGGATGAGTATACAACCAGCATCCGAAACTTCACCATGGTGACGCATAGGGGGCGACTCTGTCGCGCCACCTCGTTATAGACGGCTACGTGACGAGACTTTACGTGGATTGTGTTTTGTTGTTGCATGGCTGTAGTGTAGCTACACAATGCAATAGTGGCTATAAAGGTTCATTCTTTTGATATTGTTTATGAGGTTTGATGGCCGACAAGGGGTTATCGAGGCGAGATAATACTGCAAAAATAATATTATTATGTAAGATAAGGTTTTTGTTATTACTTGATCACGCAAATTATAATGAACATTAAAAATTATATTAAAACTAAATACCTACGCTTGAAGGTTACGTCTCCGTTCTATAAGACATCACTAAACTCCCAGTCTCATTAATAAACATAGACTAACGCAAGATTAACTTTACTCCATGGTTTAAGTGTCAAATTATTAATGTTTGTATTAATAAACGCGAAGTAAAGAAGGAGTAAGCTAATACCGCTTTACTCTTGGCGTAAAAGTTATTCCGTACCAAGACCTAGTTTAACGGTGGATTAGTGCAGACTTATCAGTATTACTTTGACGTGTTATTTATTTTTATCCTTCAAAAATATAATCCTGTGATTGAATAAGATGAATAGAGACTATTTTGTTCATGATTTACGGATATTATATTTATGACAAAGACGAGATTGAAGATGTGGTTCCATTGATTAGACAAGTGAAATTTTATAAAATTCGAAAGAATCTGTTGGAAGAACTACAAGAAGCCGAGTTTAAATCTCAATACAGATTTTCCCGATCTACTGCTCTTTTCATCATTGACATGTTGAAAAATCATTTAGCTGGTCATACAAGCGGCATATAAGTACAGCTTACAAGCTCACATTAGGACACGTAATACTGTTGAACGGTGCTTTGGAGTATGGAAGCAAAGGTTTCAGTGTTTATTAAGAAGCTTTCGTACAAAATTAGAAAACACAAAGCTTTACATAGTTGCACCGGCTATATTGCATAATATTGCAATACAACAGCAAGATTTGATTGAGCATGTAGAAGATGATGATGTTCCAGTAACATATACACTAAGTAACTCTCTTAGAGGAAATTCAGCCCGGACGGCATTTATTAATGATTTTTTTAAAATAAAGACTTTTAAATTCAATTTATGAGTTTATTCATACTTTACCAGCACCCCTCAGTATAAAATAAATTACTTAATATGATTATTACTTATAGTACCATTTAGTAAGACAAATATTTTAATATAATAATGGTTTATTCTAAAGAATAATTACATAATTTAACATTTTAGCTTTCTTTAGCTTAAGAATTTCCCGTTCCAATGTAACACATTTTCAGTTTTTCCTTGTGAATTGCCATTTTAATTGAATGTTATTCCTCAGCCATTTCCATCTGTCTCAAATGTTTCTCATCTTTTAACATTTTGCTGTATTAACTATTATTATTGTATTATTTTATTAACTTG
The DNA here is from genome assembly GCA_905475405.1 of Schrankia costaestrigalis. Classification (NCBI taxonomy): domain Eukaryota; kingdom Metazoa; phylum Arthropoda; class Insecta; order Lepidoptera; family Erebidae; genus Schrankia; species Schrankia costaestrigalis. The sequence continues at coordinate 11,982,209 of FR997840.1, read as the reverse complement.
GATAAATTACAATATGACGACAAAATAAAATTCACACACAATAATAAATCAAACAATTCAAATTTGACATTAGCAATCTATCAAAATGATATTTCAGTCATTCAGCTCACTCTTTTTACCTTTTCACGTATCAGGGTTGCCATAGCACACGCGCTAATTCTGGTGTAAGTGTGGTATTGTTAATCCGCGGTTACTCCAAGTTTATTAATAACAGAGTTAGTCCGAAGATAATACTTCGTTACACCGGTATTAACTAGTCCAAGTATAAGTCTGGACTATGCTAGGAGTAAGCGATTTTTATTAATAAGGGTGCCTGTGTATTTGTTTATGCGTTTGATCGCTTCATAGAATTGTTATCGTCCTGCATTTTAATTTAAGCTTAAGAATCGTACATTAAACTGTAAACTACTGAACTCCTGTTATTTTCCTAACTATATTGAAATTGGTACCTTGCTAAGTTATTTATACTTAAAATATCAACTTATTTAGTCTAGTTTAAAATAAAGTAAAACATTTGAGAAAATCCTATACAATTTGTTAAAAGGAACCAAATACCTACTTATCTTATTTTCATTAAACAATAACAGCATTTTATTATGATTTACACGCAGATGTATAAAAAGATATCCAATATTTATGCGTTATCCGCAATGATATAAATATACTTTCGTGGGCTTGGTGAGAATATTTATGATTAGGTAAGAACGAAACAAAATACGAAAAACAAAAAATTCTTAGATAAGCGTTTCAGTTTTACAAGCAATAAAGTGGATACTCGACTCTTTTTTGTTAGAATTTTTACAAATTAAAAAGGGGGGCGAACTTCCGTTGCGATTAACTTTATTAGAATTCATTTTGAAGGCGCTCCCGGCCTGCTAATGAGTATTCTTATCCTTTTCTGATCAAAACATTGGACTTTTATCTCATAAAAAGAGAACTTATTAACTTGTATTAAAGCTTATATTAGAGTTAAAAGGATTCTAAACCTTTTTTATATTCATTATCTTAAACCTTTCAATAAACTGTTGTAAACAGTAGCCTTGGAAGCTTGATTGGTACCTCACACGCTGTCGGTTCTTGATTGCGATGGAACTAAATAATGAATCCTTTTAGAAGTTCTCTTGCTAATTGAAGATAACGAAGCTACGAATACGACTGTAAACTTAATTAGAGATCTATGTAAATTGTACTATGATAAAGTAAATATTACCTATATTATATAGGTATAGGTATTATGAAAAAACTAAGAAAACGTTAGTATGAAAAATCAATCTTCACATAAAATCTCCATACAAATCGGCAATTTCATAGGTACGAAGACCTAATATAAAGTGAACCCAAGGTATAAAAACATTTGTGAATATTAAGAACCTGTGTTTCGAAAACAAATATCAATAACAAAGCTAGGAAACAAACAACAAATGGAGCGTTGTAAAGTTTTAAAAAGAGTTAGGGAATACGTTAGAGTTTAGTTTAGTTTACTGAATATCCAAGTGAGATATTTTGGGTCATAAATCTCTCATTGCAGATATATATTCCGTCTGATTTCGGTAATGATAGGAAATCTGTCCTACTAATAGTTACTACGAGGAAGAGTTGGTAACGGGTTTTGAATGAAGAGAGAATGTTTTTTTAAAGTTACGCGTGAAATACCCAATACTTATAACTCCCGGATGCAAAAATACTTAAAACCTAATGACTTGAACTTTGCCTGAACTTTTATCTTTATCTAAGAACAAAAGATCAATAATAATAATCTAAATGCAAGAAAAAAACCATTATTTCATATTAAGGCTTTCTTCACGAGCTCAATAACCGTTATTAAGTGCCATCATCAGTCGGTATAGCCACCAAACATCCCGAATAAGACCAATTACTATTGACGAAGAGCCGGACGATCGCAATTTGCAATATTAAAATATTATTGCTTTTATATACTTAGTGAAATATTATTGTCTATTTCCTTTACTTTCATATTGACGCCTTTGGTATTAATTTGAAAGTGTTTGATTAGGTAATGAACTTGTAAAATCATGTGTAAGGTCAATTTTATTAATATGGTATGAGAACTCATCAATAGGTCATTCTCATGTTTTGCTTTTACACAAGTCATGTTGATTTTTCGTGTTTTTAAGAACTTGTGTTCTTACGATTTTATTGATATTTCCGATTATTAAATTAGATATAGGTATTATTTAATATTAGGTAGGTACATAATAATTAAACAAAGCCTATTGAGCAATCAAATGTAACATTTCAATCAAACTTTGTATTTAGCAGTTAATATAGTTTAGCAAAAAGCTTTTACTTTATATATTTTGCTGTTATTATTCCATTCTCCTATGAACAGAAAGTTGCAGTACAACTCTATTTCAAGTCTTTTACTACACATAATGAAAACATAAAAAGCATGATTACCAGTCTTCATACAACTATACTATGCCACTTTAACAAAATTGCTGTCTTAACAACTCATTTTGATGTTAAAGTTTCTTACAAATTAATATTTTGCACTTCAAGTTGCCTTCCAACATGTTAAAATGTGTTATTACTCTAACATAATTTAGGAAAGCAATTTCCGCTATCATTAAAACGTTCTAAAGCTATGGTGTTTGTCTATCACAGTGTATAATGTTATTATGAGTTTATCTCGATAATAAGCCAGCACAAATTACACTGTTCATATTATCTTGATCTCGGTACTCTCACCTAGAATGTTTTGTATTCTGGTCTGCAATTTAATGTTCAACGTGCTACGCTGCTCAGCTTCCAGGTATTGTTTAAGCTTCATTTTTTGCGTCTTCAAGATCATGTATGCCCATACATGATCTTGATTTTATAACAAGTAAGGCATGAGATAAGTATGCTTTAAAAAATTAAAATTGCTAATATCGACTTGTTCAATTATAAGTTAGGGTTGTTCTTTAACTATTGTAATAAGCAACAATTGTTTATTTGCTCTGTCAATCATACAAGCTTAAAATTTACAATTTACCGATTGAACAGTAACAATTTACACAAAAACATTAGAAATACTACTAACATTATAACCATACAAAAACTTATTAAATGCGCTGAACCACAAGCGGCATGCGGTAAAACTAAGATACACAAGCAAAACTAAATAGTATAAGTAACTATGAGTACATATCACAGAAACGGAACTACGCTTTGGAACTAATTTTGTGCCAAGTTCAAGCTCCTAGAAAATTAATATACGACACTGAAATACTTAATATGCTTGCCTCTTTGACTTGATATTGCGTTTTAAAGTTGCTACCAGTTTTAATTTGTATGTTGATTAACAAAACTTTTTAAAGACGTCATAATATCCCTATATGCCTTTTTGCATGGACCACATTAAATTTTACTACTACTAATACTCGTTTTCTTCTGTTAGTGTTTTTATTAAGATAAAATCTGTGAATATTTCCTTAGTCGGTTTTACGAGACCCATGGGATGAGTTGGGGGTGAAGTATTCTTATTCCGTCATCACATGCGTACATGGAGTATAATTACTATTTTAAAAATACAATCATATTTAAAACGTTAAAACTATTAACCTAAACGTACAACATTACGAGCAATACTATCAAGTAGTCCAGTTCCTTTTTGTAAAAAGACATAAAGGCGATGGATGGTGGAGAAAGTCCCTGCCAAAAGTCAAGCTTATTCACTGACCATAATATCGACATAAAATATGCTTCACAGCCTAAATTACAAGACTTTTTAAAATAGAAACGCAAATGCATGCTGTGAGAGACTCATGAACGCATTAAGGCAAACCTTTTCAATACCATACAGAGTTGTGTATCGTTAGAGCTTAACAATGTTGACCTATTCGGTTAACACTTGCAAGCCAAATGTATTACCAAACATAACAGGAGAACTTCCAAATGTATTTGAATAACCCGCAATGAGATATTACGAAGACGTCCAAATGCGCAGATGTGGTTCGTCTACAAACTTAAACAAATAAGGTAGGCTTCAATAATCTTTCCAGTTGAATTTATCCCTTCGTAAAATGTATGCACATTTTGCCCTCTGTTTGCAATACTGTGATGTTGCCAAAATTAGCCAGGATCATAGCCCCTGTTGGTGTCTGTTCACGCCTCGTTGAATTACTGTTTGTTAACATGCAACTGTTGATTGAACTTTTTTTATCGTGTTACTTTGACTTTTTTAAAATGTTCAATGTATTTAAAAATGTAAATAAATATATATTTGTTGTTTGCAAGCGAATGAAATTTGTTGGATTAAGTCTCGATTTTGTAGGTTTCAGTGACGCATAATATTCATCAAAACGACATTATTAACCTCAATATTTGGGATGTGATTCTAAAGCACTAAATCCACACTACGATATTTTTAGTAAGCCTCCTCTTTTCAAAATTTATATTATTGTTGTCAAACTAATATTACTTTATTTTATTCTAATGTTACTAAAAGCCATCTAAAAGTCACCGTGTTGGTAAAACGCACTCACACACGAAATATTTACCGACACATTTATGAAAACATGAGAAGCCAACAAAAAGCCGGTAATTGGTATTTACCTGACTTTTGCAGTATAATAAATAGATCTTGAACTAGGAGGGTGTTGCGCGGGGCTGCGTTTGACGAGTGCCGTGAGCGACACCACGGAAAATTGGACGGGAAATATAATTGGAAAATTATAAGGGTTCGCCACTTCCCTGCTAGTGCACCTATGGGTGGTTCGAGCCCTCGGGCAGATGACTTTTCTTACTGCCCCTTGGCTTTAGTAAAATTGGAATATAATTTAATTTAAAACCGGAAAACTACTTTACACGTTTAATGAGTACTAACCAGAAAGGGTGACTACTTGACACGTTGAATCTTTATGTTTAAAAAAGGTATACCTACATAAAATCATTTTTGTTACTTTTTTGCGTCAGATTTCAAATTCAGCGTCAAATTCAGGGTCAAATTCAGGTTAGAGCACGCTGTTCTTAGCCTTTTCGTAATAATCTTGTTTGCCATTGACGACAATACTTACTACAACTGGAAGAACAGGTTTCCGTGTAAAAAGGCAGAAGATGATATACCTCCATATCAGCCTAAGGACGTCCACTGCTGGACATAGGCCTCCTCAAAAAGTTTCTACTCTGTGCGGTCTTGTGCCTCCCGTAACGTATACCTATTTGGGCTCAATGTTACTGTTTGTTTATATCCTTTATCTATATCCTAATTGTATGTCTGTACTATAATTCATGCAGTTTATAGTATGTGTGAGTATAGAGTGCATGAATTATAGTATAACTTGAGCTTTACTCGTGTGTCCTGAAATAAAGTTTTCCAAACAATGCCATGGTAAAAAGTGCCACCTCTCATAATAATTAATGAAACTATCTAGGTAAAATTCGTGAGAGCAACGTGCAAACCTTTTGTTCTCAATTTCAGTGTTCAAATGTAGAATCGCGCTTAAGTTTTAAAATATTTTTCCGCAATCCCAAATAACAAATTATTTCCTCAAACTTCCATTTTATTTTTCGTTATACCGTACCCTTAAATTTCCATAGACAGAAACTTTTTATATTTTTTGATATGTCACTATTTCCAATTTTCAGCTTGTGCTATTGTCAGACGTTGAAGAGGTGAATTTTGTTATAAAGTTTTTCAATATACATTCTAGAGTTTTCATTTTGAAAACTGTAACGTTTATAAATATATTGTGTTAAACTAAATAAAGTATTGATAAAAAAATATTATCAAAGTAGTCATTTATATCATTAAATTTTGCGACAAGTTGTAATGCCAATAATTAAAAAGCATAATATTATATAGTTAAGTATTATTACCTGTAAAAACACAATACTTATATACAAATAGGTTTCCGTTCTGCCCAATATTCTTCCAGTCTTGGAGTCTTAACATACAAACACCAAATAAATCGACTGGGGCGCTTAAGACCCTCGCCTCGAGTACAGTTTATAAATGTATATCTGAATCACATGAAGTTAATTACGTTCATTTTTTGTGAAGTGACGTCAGACTTTTCGTTCATCAAACTAAGTGTTTAGTTTTACTCATAGCTTTCTGACTGGAAATGTAGGTGTATTATTTGTCCATTATTTATACTAGTTGTTATGATAAGAACAATATTGTGAGAATAGTGTTGAATCTCTTAGCAGCATCAATTTATCTCTATAATCCCATACACCAGTGTGAAAACAACATCCTGTATTGGAACATAGCTTTCTTGTGCTAATATATCATTATGTATCACTCTCCAAGGTACCCTTTATCCTATACGTCAACAAACAATCGTGATCTAAGATGGTATCAAGAGATGTGTGAGCAAAGTTTGCACTCAAAACTTAAATATATTTGCTTTCCAATTTGCAGCACTCCAAGTTTAATGGGAATACGTATCATGTCGCTTTCTGTAAATATTCTTGTTAATACACAACTAGATGCGAGTTATATTTGTTCTGCTATCACAAGTTCACACTATCCTATCTAGTTTAGACTATGAAGTTATAAAGATTCTTGAATACCTATTGTTACAAATATATTCGTATTATTATACTGTATTGTTAAGGTATTAATAACTCATCGTTTGATTTCTTGCACCTATTTGACGATATTATAAGCTGACAACTAAGTCCCAAAATAATGAATCGATTATTTTACTTTGGATACTCGAAGAGTCGCTTACGTGTAAAATTACAAAAGTTCTGAATATTTGGATCGCTTTACATAAATTTAAATTATTGTCTACGAACTTTTCGTCATACAAATTAACGAGAAAATTCTTTATCTGATTAGATAGGCGTATCACGGTTAAACAAATTGTGTAATGTCAAAGATTTACAGTAAAACGGGGGGGTTGGTCGGCTTATTGGCAAACATGGAGGGGTAGTAGATAATAATTAATCTGGCCAGACGGATGGTAGGACGAGAGGTGCAGAATACAAATCGGTAGCGACGCGACGTGCTACTGTTATTGATTGCCTTACTCGTTGACTATTTGTCAGTTATTCGAATTAACATAATGTTAATATAAGTAAAAAATATGAATGTTTACAGCATATTGAAATCGATAGATTAAAACCAAATTTCGTCACCCGATAAGATCAACAATTTTACTTTATCTGCCATTATTAATTTCAATAGAAGCAGTTGCTTACATGCAATAATTGTTATTGTATTTTAATCCTTACATACCAATTCTCCTAAAACGGTGCTTGTCACAAACGCTAAAGTTTCTGTCTGCTTTGTGTTCATACTTACTAAAAATGATTAAAAACTTATTCACTATATTAACAGTCTAGATACGTAAACCGCTACTAATAAAATTAATCCTGTGTGTACGTTTACAAACAAAATTGGCATTCTTTCTGACTGGAATTTCCCTTTGAAAAACTTTTACTGGAATAGATTGAGGTTGCTCAGTCCATGTCAATAAACTAAGCATGCATTGCTTGAAAACATTGTTTGATTACACCCGAGAGATTAACACCCGAGGGATATACAACTTTTGAACAATGAGAATAGTTAAATATAGATTCTAGTTTATAAATATAGATATCTTAATGGTCTCCCAATAATAAAACTACGAAACTAAGAAGATATTTGTAGGTAAGATAAAAATGTTCAAACACTTTTGCCAGGACAGTTTAACGTAGAATGCTGCAGCCATCTACAACAGGACAACAAAGTCTTATACAAAAGCTCATCTTCCGCAAATCCTCTATACAAAGAATCTAGTCTCTTTTTCAATCCTTTTTACAAAATACTTTAAACATAAAAGTTGATAGTGAAGTACTTTTTAATAGTTTTACAATTTCCTTTATTTTCTAAGCGTTTTAATACATACGAAGAGTTGTTCATTCTATTTTAGCACATTTAGTTATGCCCCAACGCAACGACTAGTTCAACCAGTTTGAATTTGAACAGATAGCAAACGTCGGTCATGAATTGAATGTAATGTGTGCGTAGGAGTCCTATGGCCGGTAATAGTTATAGCCAGCTATAGTATTACATCAGCGACAATAAACGACCCTGATCTTGGATAAAAAATAAATTGAAAGTTATAATAAAGATATAGTATTTTCTTTGCTAGTTTATAGTGAGCGTATTTAAAAATACAAGAAATTTTAATTTTCCAACGAAGTCAATTAAACATGAGACGAAAAGTTTACAAGAGGTAATAAACAAACCCGGGGTGAAATGATGTCGGTTTGTTTGCGGGCTATAAAGTGTGGAGCAGGCTTCAAGGGGTCCAGCACAAACCAGTAATTAAAGCCCCACAAAGGGGAAATAGGGTGAAATCTGATCAATTTGCTAGCTATTCGCAACTGCAAATTCAAAACATTGATTAGTATGATATTGTTCGAAGTTCATTTACAACTAAGTAATTATGTGTAAGAAAACAAAAAGCCAAAAACATTTTCAAATTTCAAACTAAATTTATAACACCCGCGAGGCCTCGTAAATATTCTACGCAATAAAGGAGTCCGAAAATTCACATAAAAATTCTCCAAATTCAGCACATATTGAGTGGTCTTGAACAATTTTAAGTATGGGAAGCATAGAGGTGGCACATCCGACCCTCGTATTTAGCTATTGTTTTAAGTAGGCTACACTTCGTTACGCCCCCACCGTTAGTCGAATTTTAGAGATCGGGCTTTTTATATATTTTTCTTTTTTAGAGAAGAGCCCTCACGCTAAACTGATAATGACGGCAGGCTCAGGGGGAATTGGAACGTAGTCGGAGTTTAGCAAGGCTTTAACGATGAAAATTTATTGTAACGGTTGTAATGCTTTTCTTTACTCGGAATACGACCGTTAATGGTAATCCTAAGAAGTGAAACACCTGGGTCAGCGTTCCAAAAGTATAATAAAAAATGCGCTGAGTTACAAATATCCCAATAAAGGTGGGCTTATGAAAGAAAAATCAAGAACTCAAAAATATTACGAAAGAATTCCAAGCTTATTTTTGTTTAAGACGTTAAAGAGAAACCGGATAAACTTTATAGCTATGTGTGATATTCGCGAAAGAACTTTTGTTGTTTCCGCTTGACATGAGGTTTCATCAAATGTTTTGCTACATGAGTCACAAACGAGGTTCCTCCGGCTATTCCCCTTTCGGAGCACAAACAATCCGCAAGAGTAATTTATCTCATTTCCCTCAATTACGAGCTTTTCAGTGAAGCCTGAGTCACATGTCAAATGGGGTGAACTCGCTTGTCGAATTGTACATACATATTTTATGTGAATACGAAGTAAGAACGATCGAGATATTGATGTTCATTTGTGGTAATCAGCTTGTATTGATATTGATGGGGAGAAAAGGTTAACTTACAGAAAATAAACGAGTAATTCGAAATTGTTTGCTAGTTTCATTGTTTTATACGTTAAATTGGAATTTCAAGTTATATTGAGATAACATTCCTACTGTTATTTGGTACAGAAATAACTTCACCCTCCTAATTTGTGTTCAGCGTTAATTCAACAGATTTTCCGATTTTCTCAGTTGAAGTCGGCCCATTTGTATTTGTTTCAAGTTGGTAGACACTCCCTCGGGCGACGCATTCATGGCAAGGGGAAGGTGGGCTTAATTAGGAAATAATGCCTAAGCGATTAATCACAATACCCCAACAAATGCACGTAGACAGTCTGTTGTTTTCGAATTGTGAACCCAGCGGTCGTGAAGCTGATTTCCAACAGGATGCATGGGATAAGGGACGTCTTCAACAGACCTGAAACTGTGACGGTTCGTTTCACTTTCCCATATTGTTGTTTGCCTATTACTCTTAAACCCGTAGGTGAAATCGAAGGACAGGTACGGCTATTAGGTTTTCTTTATTTTCGAATGTTTTTTTTTTGTAGTACTAATACACTTACTTCCGCTCAAAGATAACTTGCGTTTTTACAACACACTGGTAAATTAAGAGGTCTTGTTTAAAATATTTATTGTTTTGGTCGGAAATTTCTAAATTAGTTTTTACCACACGGTCGAAATAATTGCAAAAATACGCTCACTCTACATATTAGACGTTTCGCCCCCATAGATAGGTACATCATTTGTAAGTATTATAGCAAAGTTGTTAATCCGATCCATAAGCTTATATTAGTGCAATTTGAAACAGTTTTATTCGAATCGTCACACATTTTCAATGTTAAAGGCACAATTGCTTCTAAGTATTAGATTTGTTATATAATACTTAATAACATAATAAATGGAGTTCTTAGTTAAAAAAATTAAGGGAACAATTTTTTATAAGTATTAATTTTGTTATATAATAATTACATAATTAATGAAGTTCTTAGTTAATGATGCTTCCAACCAGCTTCATATTTTAACGCGACTCTTTGTTATTAATGAGTTTTGCGGACGCACAAATCCATCTAAGCAGCTTGTTATGAGTTAAATGAAAATAATTGGTAATACAAAACCGCTTGGGGACGACAGCAACGCTGTTATGAGGTACACAAATTTTCCACAAACCCTTTAATCCACCGCTCGCTTATTTCACTTGGCCCCTCGTTGGCGAATTTGTCCCCTATCTCCCCCATGCTAGTTGATGAAATTTCGCCAATGCCTCAAAGGTACAACTGTAAAATTCATGGTAAGCTTTTGATGCGGCAGTTCCGCATTATACCCGTGCAGGTGTAGTTTTGTGTTATGGTACACGGGGGACCAAAAGAATAATGCAGCCTTTGTTATTTTAATGTAATGATATACTATATCACTTTGCATTTTAGACTTGGCATTCATTACGTGAAGCTATTCTGTTCTGTTTTTACTTTCTGCTAGCAAAAACAATATTAAACTGTGGTACATTCATAATTCTTTTAGAACTTCTTGCGGAAAACGAATAAAGTTGTTGGAATTTTTATATTGTAAAAAGATTCGTTTTCATCAGAAAGAAAATGCTTCAATAAGATTGAAAATGTGAATTATTTATATTGAATAATATGATATTGCATCTAATAGCTTACCGCATTTTATATAATATTGCAGGAAAATTACGTAGTAATTCATACTATCGAGATGAAGCGATTTATCATTTCCGCTGAATTACTCGCGGGAGATGTTTTAAGAAAATAGGTAAAGAAAACTTAACGCTGTGTATTTGTAACAACCCTTCGCAAGTCCACATGGGACTCAATACAAATTCCCTCGACCAATCTACATGAAGTTCGCGGTTCGAGTAACCTATTTTTTTCCTGTGTATAAAAACTCGGCTCGGGATATTAAGCCCTGTGAGAATATATATTTGTGTATTATGTCATCAACTTTTTTTGATTTTCTCGTTGATATTTCCTTTTTATATATATTTGAATGTACTGTCGATAGTTTGAAGGTATTATTTGTGATTTTATACGAATACAGTAAAACAAGGTTTTAAGTTATGTATTTATTGCCTACCTTTAAAAAATGGTAGGTGTGATAAAATGACTTTTAGATACATGACAACTGGGAATTTCGTTAAATATTAACCATTCTATTACCGATTGTTTCGTATGTTCCTATAAGTACTTGCTATAATATTATAGAATAACTTACCTTAACCTATTCAAATAAAACACATTTTCCAACATAAAAATACAACTCTTACATAAACATATCATACACAATTCACGTCACTCTAGTGTTTATCTTTAAATTCTTTACAATTTATTCCTTCAACAAAGAAAAACAGGAAATGCAAGATATATTCCTGTATCGTATAAAATGCAACCGACGCAGTTGGAAAACTGAAGAATAAAACGAAGGGCGGAATACGTTGACTGAATGTCTAAAGAGATTGTAAAAAAATTCTGTGCGTCTCTTGCCTACTAAGATACACTCGTATTATGTTTTTTATAGAAGAAACTTTTTGGGGTAAATGTAATATTTTTTGCTACCATTTTAATATGGAGTGTACTATAAATTGTCACATCTGTTTATTTCGTGACAATGTATTTTTGAATTATAATTTCATTGCCGGTAGAAAGGTTGTATTTAAATATATCTGTAAATATATGTGATAATAATGAGATAATCGAGCTGACTGTTAATATTGAACTGATACGTCGACAACTTAAATAAAAGTGTCGTTTAAATAAACTATGTGTATTCCTTTTTTGTTTTAAAAAGATTATTATATAATAAATATAATACCAGAAAGATTGCTGTTAGAAATTCCAAAAACTCAAATAAAGAACTAAAGCAAAAACAAACGGGAAACGTACCAAATAGACCCAAACTATTTCAAACAAATATATTCAAGTTAAGTTAGTAGGTTACTTTAATACTTTTACTTTTGGGTGCAACCCTACAATAAATTCCGTCTCTTATAAGGATGAGGAGTAATGGTTAAAAATCCCCGCAATAGCGAGACGTGCCCGCATGAATAGACTCGACAACACTTGAGTTGTAGATGTACGACAAAATAGAATACCTAGTTTATTTATAGGATCAAAGGGTCTTGTGGCATGACTAGAGTCGAAGTTATACGATCTGTAATTAAAATGATGTTGGAAATTAACCTATCAAAAGCATTCATATTTTAATATAACTTCAACCTGCTTTAATAAGAAAATTTTAAGCTGTGTGTGTGCTAAGATAAAATCCTTTACACAATGGAAATACGAAAATAAATCGATGGGCAAAATGGAAAGCCAGTGAACGCAATGGATAGATGTGTAAGGAAAACAATTAAAGTAAAAAATATTGTTTTCCATTGTTTTTTTATTAATTTTGACAAACTGCACAACGGCAAACTTGCTTTTTGCCAACTTAAATAAATTTTACAATTACTGAGCAATGAGACCTAACAGCTGTCTTAAGAAGACGAACACAATTTTATATTTATTAAGTTAAATAAATAGTTCTTCTACAAACTGTATGAAGGTATACATCAGGAAGAAGCGACCAAATAAAGAACATTAAAACAAGACCCCATCATATTTTAGCAAAACTTATTCCATCTTATAAACAAAACTTGAAATGTCACTTCCTACTTTTGGGATACTCACGTGCTATGCACTTAACAATTAACTTAGGTACACACAGCAACACATCAAGTTAAACATTTTCATTTAAAATTGTGTCTTATTTCAAGATATTAGGGTACATGAGTGTCTAGCTTGATTAGTTGCTGTGTGTACACGTGGTCACCAAGGGATATATAAGTATCATCTTCACGTGCCCACGAATAAATTGAGGTAAACTTAATTACAAAGTTATGCTGTGGAGACCCGAGCGCGCGTTTTGTTTTGTTAGCATTCAAATGTAGCTAATTTTGAACTCGGAGTGTAGAACAACGTGCTATGTAGATCTTTGGTGTTTAAATATAGATGGCGTTGACTTTTTTTTGTAGGTGTTAGTTTTAAACTTACTTATATTTTTAGTGTTTTGAATTCATTGTAATACCTATGAAAAAGCTGTAGAGTTTGTTTCTTTCGCTAAATGTACTAAGCTAAGAAATCTGGATCGAATTTAAAAATTTAGGTAGATGTAAGTTTTTCCCAGTGTTTTTCGTAGAGAGAATATCTGCGCACTTTTCCTTATTCAACTTTTACCCCCGGAACGAAATGGGATGACGACACAAGGTCTTAATGGTATGTTATCATATAGTACTGTAGTTACTTCAATATTAATAATACAAAAACAAATAAGCAATCAATGTTACATGTCCAGCTAATTCTTAATTCATATGCAATCAATAAAATAAAATATTCAAACGTAATCACATTGTCAATTAAATGAAAATCATTGGCAAATATGGAAAGCTTGGGTTGATGAATGACACAATTTATTTTATTAATATCTGTAAAAAAGGTTTTGTGTTTTTAGGGTTCCGTACCTACCGATTTTAAAATTTTCACCAAATACTTAGGCTTGATGCCTCTTAGTGCTGTAAAAAAATCAAACTGCTAATCCAACGTAATCAAGAGATATAACCGTTTTTGTCTCAATTTTTTGACGAAAAAGGTCAAAAACCTACAGGGTACTTCCAGTCTACAGTACTTTGACTTACCATCAAGCTTAAAAAATTAACAGGACATAACGGGTTGTTCAATTTACTGTAGTCAAAATGTCTCCATAACATAAACGATTGATTATTAACTTGTTCAACATATTATTAATTCTTAAAGAAGATATTTAACCTCAAATAATTTGTTCTCAGGATGTTCAGCCCAGACGCTAAGGATATACCCGATGCAGAAACAGCAGACAGTAGCTGTTGGCAAGTCTGTCGTTTTAACGTGTCAAGTCGACGCTCCGGACCCAGTACTTGTCACACAACCGCAGTGGAAGGACCCTAAAGGATATGTTATTAATGAAGCTGCGTAAGTTGTTATTCTCTCTCTGTAGTATTTAGTTGATGGCGATGAATGATGTTGCAGGTTCTAAAAAAACGCATTTACCCCCTTACTCATAAACGCATCTTAAGTTAAATCACTGTTTAGCGAGATTTTTATTAGCAAAACCAACCTTATATCGAACAAAATTTTAAGAATTTAAGCTAATCAATTGACTAATATTTAAGAGGCGTTTATGAGTAAGGGGGTTAATAGTTCTTTTAGGGTAATATTTATACTGAGGCCAGAAATATTTAGCAATAGTTAAATAATAATAATAATCATTTATTTGTCTCAAGAAGGTTTACAAATAAGACTTACTAGTTATTTCCATGTTTTATTATAATATACTGTCATAATGTCCCATTGCAGGGAAGGTCTTCTTCAGAGACAAAGATAACGTTGGGCTTCTAATAGTGTTACAAGGGAAAGTTCCTTCACCTTCTTTATACAGATAGCTGGCTAAACCAATTAGTTTTACATTATGTCTCTCTTGTTTTCGAGTTAACAATTTCTGCGAGCTTTACCCTAGTTAGCTTTTACGTCTCGTGTGTGATAGGGTTTACTTACACTTACTTCATAAACATTAAATAAGCTTAGTTTCATTATAACAGGTTTCTTTATGAGTAAACCTATTTTTTAATATACTACATACTCATTAAGATTACCTTATCTTTGTGACCCATCTAGTCCAATTTATTGAGCAATAAATATTATAAATGTTTGTTTACAGCAATTACTTTAAAATAATTAGTGTAACTGACAGAAAAATGTTCACATATTTAAGAGATTAATGCTTAAAAAATACATTATAATGTGTTAAAATGGTTTAATATCTTCCTGTATATTATATATCATTTTAATATTACAACTTTAGAAATTTAATAATTCATACATAGGTTTTTTAATTTATAATAATATATTTGTTTATTGTTTTTTGAGTATATTAATATCATGATATAAAATAATCATTAAGTAAGTATGCCACAATCTCGTCAAAAAAGTTCAGCACTTATAATATTCACACAAATACTAATCATAAGCTGCCTACATTAACTCTAGACATGATGCAAAACGGAAGCCTCATGTAAAATAACAAAAAAATATTTAAACTATTCGAATTATTTCTCAAAGAAATCTATAGTTTAAAACAATGTAAATTCTAATAAAATTTGAAAAAGTAACACATTCAACATTAGTAATAATCTCAATTTCCTCCAGCACCGGTACTCGTCCGGAGATATACACGGAATCGATGCCGACGAAACAGCTGCAACTGCTCTACATATCGTCGATCACTCCCGCGATGGCTGGCAACTACACCTGCGTCGCCACTTACACTAACATGCCACTCAGCGCTAGTGTCGTTCTTGACACCTTCAGTAAGTACTAACAAATTGTATTATAATACAATCATTCAAGAAAAAGTATCTTGTTTTTCTCGTTTGAAGCCTCTATTGTTTACTTTGACTGCTGGTAAATATATTTTATTTAAGAAAATGTTACGATGTTTTCCTTATTCTGTATAATTTATTACTAAGATAAGGTATTGATTGCTTTTTTCAAAATGTTTATTGAAAAACGAACTTAAGGTTTTAGTATTTATATTTTTTATTAACAGTTTTCTACATCAATTGTGATCCACGAAAGCTTTTTTAAATTATCATTTTATAGACGCTTCATATAACCCCTATATTAGTTATTATGTTTTCAGTAACCGTAATATCTTGTTCAACATTCACTTACCTAAAATGTTAATAAGTCTAAGTTTTCTTCAATTTTGGATAACATTAAAAAATTCTATTTTAGTTGCCATAACATGGACAAACGCAAATGAAAACCAGTATGCGACTAAAGGAAAAGATTTTAGAATTATGTGCGAAGTCACAGCTGAGCCGGCGCCGTCAGTTGATTGGTTCAAAGAAGGAAATTCTGTAAGTAAACATTTGCACTATGTTGTTAACTAGCGAAATAGCTGCTTGGTGAATGTGGTTTTGTCTGCGTTTAACTGAACACTTCTAAATTCCGAGAATAGAACGAATAAGCTTAGTTTATATCTTGGATAGCGTGCATCATAAATTGTTTGACTGGTAGACGTCAATTTGCACTCTGTAGAAAGTAGTTTTTAATTGTTTCATTATTCGTCTGGTATAAATTAATAGGTGTATATAAATTATTAATATAAATTGAAAAATTCACTATCTCTAAATCTATAAATTCACTAGTCATACGAACAGAGAAATTGAAATCACATTTCCATAGGTCCCGTAAATATCTATTAAAATTAATTAATTATCCTTTAAGTGAATTTTAAAACTCTATAACACAAAATAATGAATTTAAAGTGAATCGTTACGTTCAATTTACTCCTTTCACAGATTACCACGGGCGATCGGTATGTAATACATGCTAATGGATTGATGATCAAAAATGTGGAGGAAAGCGATGACGGAACATACACTTGCCGAGCTGTTGTTATCCAAACTGGTGAACTGGCTGAAAGGAATATTAAACTTGAAGTAAGTTACCTAACAAATTTACTTATCGTTAAGATATTGCAATGGAGTTTAACAAAATAGTAAACTTTTTAAACGTTATCTGAGTCTTCAAGCAATAATAACGCCTGTTTTTAGGTCCATACCGTACCAGAAATGGAAGAACGCGAGCCAAGGGTTGAGATTAAAGAAGGAGAAAGTGCTGCTATTTCATGTAAAGCTAGAGGAAAACCAAATCCAACTTATTCATGGATCAAAGCGTCTACTCGGGAGGTAAATATACATCAACGTATTTTTTTGTTATTTAAAAAAATAAAACAGCAAGTATACTGTGCTAATAACACTATAATTTATTACAGAATTTGGCTATAACCTCACGATTCAGCGTACAAGAAAATACTGGTCTGCTAACAATTGATCGTGTAGAAGCCGGTGATTACGGCAAATACATTTGCAGTGCGGTTAACCAAGCCGGTCAAAATGAGACAGAAATTGAAGTAGAAGTCCTAGTACGGCCTAGAATATTCGAGTTGTTCAACATTACTGCGTCAGAGAAACAAGAGGGTAGATTGGAGTGCAAAGCAACGGGTCGGCCAGCCCCGCGTATTAGTTTCCGCAAATTGAGCAGTCCTGACCGCTTCCTGAATGGCCCTAACGACGACGGCAGGTAAGCGCTTGCAACTAACAATGCTGTTTTACTGTCTCTTTAATGGTCGCAGGTGTTGCCTAATGCTTACGTTTACTCTTACATCTTAAATCACCTTTATGGGCTTGCTTTAAGTCCCCCCGTTGAATATTTTAAGCAGCTTCTTAAGGAAAGTAAAAACAGAAGTTAATTTACGTTTATGAAATTTTAATGTGTTGTTTTAGAATCACGATTGAAACGAGCAGTCGAGCAACTGGTGATCAAATGGAATCGAGTGGAGTTATAACAATAGCTAAATTGAATCGTACTGATGATGGATTGTACGAATGTGTTGCTGAAAATGACGGTAATTAATACAATGATATTTGTAATTGTTATTATTTTGCATATTAAGTGAATTGGATTCAGTGTTCAGCGAATTTATTCTTGGTTTGTGTTTAACTAACTTTCAAAGTTTAGTGAATTATATTTAGCGCTATGTTTTTTCACTTTTATCGAGGAGAGCTCTGAAAACAATTCAATAATCAATATCCTACCCGGTACTTTAATGTCTAATCATAGAAATGGCCTCTCGAATTATAGAGAGGACTTGACATATTAATACCACGCTATCTAAACAAATGATTGTATAGGTATAAGGATATGTTTAAACCTTTTTAATTTAGATACAGACTACTTAACACACTTTTGGGACGAGATGAGGTAATCATAAACTATATTTTTAGTCAGTCACCATATTTATGATTAAAAATGAATACATATTTGTTTGTTCCAATTTAGGTGGAGAAGCACGACGAAACGGCCATTTGACAATTCAATTCAAGCCGACATTTGAACATATGCCCACGATCCCTATCTGGAGCTGGAACGGACGTCCCGCCAATTTAAGCTGTACTGCTCAGAGTATACCGAATGCTACGATTAAATGGAGGTGTGTTATAGTTATATTCAATCACAATTTTTTATTCCGATGCCAAGTTTTGTTAAATGAGTAGTGGTTCTTTTATATTGGAACTTATTGCTATGTAATGAAATGGTCTATGTAAATAATAATATGTATTATGAAAACTGTTGATAAAACATCATACATTATCCGGCAAAAAAAGGCTACACAATATAAACCCATATTCGGACGCCTTCACAAAAAAATTTTTTTTTTACAAAATCACATCACTCTTAAAGAAACTGTGTGTTTGATAACCTTTTATTTGTATTGTTATGTGTCTTTAGGTCAAAAGTTATAATTGTTTAGTGTTCAAAAACAACTGCCACCTTAATTACGCACTCAATAAAAATAATTTCTCTTTACCAACTTTTTATATTTGTTAAAGGTTCCGCGAGCTCGATCTAGTAGAATCACCACAAGTAAGGATTTATGGCTCTGGTCCATCAAGCTACGTCATCGTCACTCCAACTGACCGAGGTCTATATGGTATCTACAAGTGTATCGCTACCAATACTCTTGGTGAAGCTGAACACATTATTCAGTTCCGTGAGGCATTCCCACCTGGCCCGGTCGTTCAAGTAAGTAACTTTCAAGATTGAAAATGTTGATTTTAATTTCGCGTAAATACATTTAAGCGGTCGTATCGTGGCTGCAGTGCCCGAAGTCGCGGGTTCGATCCCCGCACAGGATGATTCTTTGCAAATTATTGTTCTATAGGCCCGTTAAATTGATGTTTGTAAAAGTCGCCTTGACGCAGGGCATGATCCCAAGTGCGAAAGTCTAAAAAGTCAAAAAAAGTCATTCATATTGTTTATCTTTTTACTAAGCACACCTTTAAAAGACTAACATGTATTACTTTAGAAATGTTTCATTATTGTTATTTAAAGTGATTCAAAAATAACATGCAAATATATTAACCTATATTTTAAACTGAAAACAGCATAGATTATTCAGTAATTTAGTCTTAAATATCTATACCACAGTTAAAAGACAAAGGCGTGTCCTCTTAATGTTATCTCCGACTACAACCTTAACAAATCACTAGGTATAGGTATATCTTTAGCTATGTACCTGAATACGAGTCGCCTACCGATATCTGTACCATTTCTGTTCAAGACAATAAAGCCTTAATATTTCATTACGATTCTAACTTCAATTGCTTAGTAAAATCGGTTCTTGTATAATGCAATATTCAAATAATGAGAAATCATTAGAAAATGTGAATACTTAAGTAAATTTCAACAGATTTGTCAACCAAATTACGTTATTGAAATATCTCTGTTTCGAATTAAAAGCTCAGATGGTAGGCTTTGTTTTAATTTAATATTTAATTGAATTATAAGGAAAATTATTTCAGATTCTCCTTATATTTGTTTCACAATTACTAAAAATAATTATTTATACTTAATAATAAATATTCATGTTTTATTTTCACATGTTGTACAATGTTTATTTCAATATTGTAGGCACGTCAAGAGACAATTACTGCAACATCAGTCTCATTCAATATCGTTGGCCCGGCTGAAGAAATGGGACCACCAATATTGGCCTTCACTGCTCAATACAAGGAAAATGGCAATTTCGATTGGAATCTCGCTCAAAATAGAACTTGGTCATCCAACTCGCCGTATATTGTCGAAAATTTGAGACCTATGTACACGTACGATTTTCGATTCGCTGCTATTAATCAGGTCGGACCAGGCAGTTGGGGAGCTCCTGTTACTGTTATTATGCCTAGAAGGTAAGATTAAATTAATTATTCCTTAAATTTATGTTAAGTTGATTCGCTATTCATACTAAAAATATGATAATTGAATTCTTGAAATCTCGAAATAATATTTAATTTTAATGTTTGTAGGTCACCTCCAGAACAACCGAAATGGTGGGAAAGCGATATCACAGAATCTCTTATTCATGGCAAATACGCCGACCGATACGAACTAAGATGGAAAGTACCCGCGAACAATGGCGAGCCCATCGATATGTATGAGATCAGCTACTGCCCCGTAAGTCTTATTGTACTCTTATCATATTTATAATATTCCCGTTTTCCCTCACAATATATACTGAATAGATTTGTTGTATGGATGATTTATTTCTCATTCATAGGATGGTATGATTGTGTTATATGATTTAACGTAGCTTTGCACTTTATCTGTTCCTATTCTTTTGTAGATATAATAATTTTGGGAAACTAAATAGATTGCTATGTCCTAGTTACGTTTTCTTACTGATTTATTTTATCATTGTCATCACTAGGTTCATCAAATAACTGGAGACTGGAGGATTGCGTCCGAATCTCAATGTGTTATCGAGGAGCTTAAGTCTCTAGAGTCAATTAACTATGAAGTACGTGGCCTCCACCCGGACACTCGGTACAGAATGCACGTGCGGGCCCACAACGTTCTCGGATATTCCCTGCCTGCTCAACTATACGTTCAGACCGCTCTCGGTGAGTACAATCAGGAGAGTAACGAGGTCCCCATAAGGGCCGGCTTCTACGACGTTTACACAGCCTCAGAGCCAATATACTCCTCAAAATCTACGACAGTTTCTTATTTCCTCAGCCTTTCTATCTTTGTTTTGTGTTTCGTTTTGTGAAATGTGATTTCGAACTAGTGTTTTGTTTGTGCGTTTTTGAGTATTTATTTTTGCTACTGAAAAATGTTTTTAAACTGATTTATGTTCGTATACTTCCATTCCTTTGTTTTGTTTTTAGTTTACATCAAGTACAATTATTTTTAGATTATAACAAATGCTTGTTAACCATGTTTTGTGTTTAGTTTTTCATCTTATTTTTCTATGTATTTCACAACAGTAGATACAAATTAATTTTTAGTACAATCTTGCCCTTACAAAATAATAATAAAATTGTACAAATATGATATTCATTATGTGGAAAAGTGTGTTTGATAAGTTGTATTTTAGCATGCATATTTTAATATTTTTACACTATGATTTAAACATTAATTTTAGGTTTCGAGTATTACTATTCTTTTAAAATGAATTAAAATGTAATTTTATAGTTTTAAATTTTAAAATTGACAACGGTTTTTATTATGTTGGTGTTAATTTATTAATACTGGTAAGTTTAAATTACCTATATTATTTATTTATGATTTATTTTACAGTAGAAGTTTTAGTTGCATTATTAACTATAAGTATTTATCACTATATAATATTTTCTAGGTAACCCAAATGGATGTCCAAGTCATTTCAGATGGGCTCACACTAAAGTGGAAATTATATCGACGATATTAATAATATTATATCTTAAATAAACTAATAGTTAAATTAAATCTAATAATCTTCTAAATTAAGCAAGTCCAAAGACGACTGTTGTTACTTAGGGAAATACTTGTTGTGATAAAACAATTTGTTGAATTGTGTAAATAAGTATAAATGTTACTTATGTTTGAAAATATCATGAAATGATTTCTCAATTTTAGTGATTCCAGTTGTGTGAATTTATCATGAAATATATTTTTATTTATTTTCAAAATGGTATTTAAATTAAGTCGATAGTTTAAATTACTAGTAAACTTCGAATTAAATATTATATATCTACAATATATAGGTAATTTAATGGCTAATAAATTAACACTGCCAAAATATTAAATCGTAACATAGTGTTAATTAAGTATTAATGCCAAAAATTAAGGCGCCCATTACATTTTAAAATATAATTGTACGAAGATTCTTAAGATTTGTGTACGAATTTTTGATGACTATTTTGTCTTTTTGATATAGAATAAAGGCATGAAAGGCAATCGTCCACCTTTAAAGTAATGGGAATAGAAATAAATGGTTATGAATGTTGATGATTGAAAATATAATGTAGTTAGCGAAAAGTTCTACTATAATAAAATTGCAAGGAGTTCAGAGAAATGTGATCTGTTTTAGAAGAAAAAATAAATGACCAATGTGAAAAAAATAAACGTTTTCAAAACAAATTGGCTATTTGTAGTTTGTGTATATTTAAATAAAATGAATGAGGTTTAGATCAAAAATATACAATGGTTACAACATAATATATAAATAGAAATTAAAATGTATAATAGTAAAGACAATGACATATTCACAGCTTCATTCATTTTTATTATATAAATAACAAACATCACCCAAACCCATTCAACTTAGATAATAACCCTCATCCCTTTTATGTACCTCATTAAACTAATACCATTAACTGTAAAATAAAAGATCGAAAAGAAAGCTGTCAAGATGCTTATCAAGAAGTCCATTATCCCTATTGAATGTTACACAAGTGTGTATGTGTCGCCCTGACTGAGATTTGGGTAAATATAATTTTACATTAATAAAATATTTACTAGTTAATAATCCTGCTACATAGTTTCCTTTGGAATGTACTAATTAATCTATTGCATGATCTTCATGTACACCCTTCAAATGCTGATTTGTAATCACATCGTTCCAATAGCATGGTCCCAACATCGTCGACTTAACATACCGTCTCCTATTTTAGTTCAATATTTATCATTTTTATTATATTATACATCTTAGTGTCATAATAGATGACTGAAATGTTAGATGTTTTAATATTTTTGGGTTTAATAAATTATCTTAGTTCTACCCTGTTTAATTTTTTCTAAGCATGATTGGTGTAATCTTTGAAACTGCCAATTTTATTATCATGCTCTGTTCTTTCACTTGGCGGTTTCACAAGGTTTTAGAATAATGTCTTAGAAAATTTTCAATAGGTGTTGTTTGAGAAATGTTTATGTAAACATACGGTATGTAGTACCTGATTATACATTTTTCAAGCAGCAATTGATACAGGATGAAATTAAATTGAGGCTTTGCACATGATTTTGACATAAATGCGATATCAGCAGATTTAGTTTATCAAAATTAACCCAGCAAAATTAAGAGTCTATTATGCGATTTTTTCAAAGTGCTAACGCAAATTGACTGACTTTAATAAATCATGTGTAAAGGCTGAAGAAAAACTGATGCCAAATGACATCAATGAATTCAATTTCACTCAGTATTTCCCTATATTTACTCATATATAAGATAATATTATTTATGTAAACCAAGGTGATGGCTAATAGATATCCATCAAACTAGATGTTTTAAATATTTTTTCCTTCAAACATTATTATTATAATTGTAATAGTTTAAACTAGATTTCGGTGCCGCTTAAATAGTTAAATATATTTGTCATGGGGTTTGAACATTTATTTTGCGATAAACGAAATCATTTGGAATGTTTGCATCTTGACAACTTTTCTTTCTTATGATAGTAATTATTTATTATTGTTATCATTAATGTTAAGGGTTTGACGCATCATTATCTTTCGTTTTCATCATTGGACTTTCTTTCATTATCATTCAAACCCCATTTCATTCTAGAGGAGAGCTTTCTTCCAAAACACTTTGACGAGTCGTTAAAATAGAATAGTTAACGGTGATTGGGTGCACGATTTCTTTATCTGAAAGCACTCCCTGTTTGTCAAAATATATCACTGATTGTAATAAATGCACACGTGCTAAATGAAAACTCATTAACTGATTGAAGTTACATTTAATTTGAACGTTAAAAGAGCTTGAATAACATTTATTACAATCGATTCCATGTCATCTAACATCTTCAGCTTTTGTGACATGACGCATAAACTAACCATGTAAAGAGCAGTAGATAAGTTTACCTTCTTATTTGAATCACACTTTGGCTTTATGTTTTCATTACAGCTGGTATTCTGCTTCTACTGCTCTTACGTTAATAATATAATATTATATCGAAAAATTATATTACAGGGGTAGAACGTTCCGGGTTTGCGCCACCGCAAATGCTCTCAAGTGGTGCCATAATTGGAGTGGCACTCACTGGAGTATTCATCTGTCTACTCATCGTGGACATGCTACTCTTTTGCTTTAGACGGCAAGGAGTTATCGCTACTATCTGTGGGAAACGTGGAAAGAAACATAACGACGACGAAGCCAAACTTGGAAGGTATACAAATTTTCACTTTTTTTATTACGAGTTAATTTTTTATTAGAAACAAAATAATTCATTTAAAGGCACATCATCGACATCATAATCGATCCATCTGAATTATAATTGTTATTATCTATCTGTTTCACCTTGTGTTAATTATGTCTCCACCTCTCCCTTTGTACGTCCTTGTTCCGTATTAAGTGTTAGTGTCGATGAGAGATGTTTCTGCCCGCTAGTCTGTACGGTTGGCGCTTCCCGCTCCCTTATTGCAGCACGAAGCCGCGCGCGCCGCCCTCCCCCGCGCCCCTGCCGCCGCCGGTCAAGCTCGTGCCGACCCCTACGTAAGGCACCATACAGTAGCCACCACCAATACTTGAGATTGCCTGCATGCTTTGTTTGTGCGGATGAGTATGGTTTGGCCCTCGTGAGGAGATACAGCTTAACAATATAATTGGTTTGGAAGAGAATTTATAACCTTAAAAAGTTGGGGAGAAGTATGTATCAATCTTATCGCTGGGGCTGAGCAATTTGTATATAGTCAAAGGAGCTTCGCGTTTTGCCTTTTGTAAATAGCAAAGGATTATTTTATTTAGGTAATCGTAAAGCTTTGGATTGAAAATTAATTAAAGTGTTGTGTAGATGTGACGTAGTGTACAGTGCCGCTTTTTCAGATTAACTATTCAAAGCAGAATTTGAAGGACCCTAGTTTTCATTAAGTTCTATTTTACTGGAACATCTCTTACGACAAATACCCTTTTCATGTAACCATTCAATTTTATGTTCAATTTGTTTTATAATCCTTACTTTATAACTTATCTTTGGTTGTGTTAATATTCCTAATGCACTTTTAATAAAATACACAGGTAATCACAGTATATAATGTGCACAATTCACTAACTATAACTCTTGTCTTTCCCAATGCCGCTCGTTTCCTCGTGTAGTTATGTACCGACCACACCAGTGTAAGAACTCAATATATTCATACCATATAACTTCGTAGTTAATGTGCTGGTGTTTGCGTTGTGTTTTGTTTTGCAGTGTGTGCCTTATCATGTTCTGCATTAATATTTCGCTTTTCGTTGTTTGCTTTTTGACCTTCAATCACCTTTCATTTACTTTGTAAAATTATATCATAATCACATTCATTAAATGCATTAATTTGTGTAAAGTAATAATAATCTTAAATTACGTTTTAACTAAAATTACACCTGAAGATTCCAAATGCCCGTTGTAAATGCCCGCGCTGCAGTTTGAATGTTATCACGTAAAACATTCAAAACAACAACTGGTGATAAATACTCAAAGCACCAAAAACTATTTTAGCTGCGTATGTATGTATAGTATGTATTTCAAAGAATTAATTAATTATCATAATTTTGGTTAAATTCATTTGGCGGATTTAAATTGTTTCTGTACAATTAATAAATGAATGGATAACTGCTGGATAAAATATGTAAATATTGAACATTAACGTAATTTAAGATTCTAGAAATGCTGTATATAAATGCCTTTGCCGATCCTAAACAATAAATACAAATTCTAACATTAAATTACAACTACAGGGATGAAAAGGAGCCCCTGAAGGACACCGGCGATGATGCTATTAAACGGAACTCTTCAGTTGAATTCGACGGGCATAGAGTATACGCTACAAGTGGGGGACCTATTATCGGAAAGAATTCTGCAGTCTAGACTATTGAACCACGAATAAGGTTTTATATGATTATGAATGTTTGATGTACGTTACATTCAATATGCTTGTGTACATGTTTGTGAGCGCGAACAGTATTTTACCACTGTCCACTGCCAAAAGTTTACTTAAGTATTCAGCTTTACATATATATTCTAGATTTATTTATCGTCACATATTATCTATATATTTTTATAGGATCTACTTGTAATGCAATTGAATAACTTTTCCTAAAAATACTTTTTTAGATTTTTGGTTTAATATTGATGAACTTTAAAGCATTTTATGCATTTCTTACAAAACAAAGCCGTTGCTTCAGGAGGTACGAAATGTGCCTTGTAGTATATCTATATCTAAATGAGGGTATTATAATATGTTAGTGTATATAAAAACACCGATTTACCATTTTAATTTATTTTAATAAAAACCTCACATTGTAAAAAATATGTCGTATTTTTATACATTTTGTATCTATCTATTTAATATCGTTGCGCCTGCAAAAAATGCTGTGATTCTTTTTTCCAATATTTTTGTGATGATGTCCTAAAAGATCTATATTTATTTTTAAGATTTTTTAAACTTATCTCTGAATTTAAGACAATGAAAGTAAAAACATACTTGTTCATTCTTTTTGCAGGCGCATTCAGGCTAAATTTATATTAAAAATCGCCTGCTATTAAAATACTTATTAAAAAACGTCGTACTATATGCGTTTTGGAATCCTAAATAAAATTTATTCATCACAAATGACTAAAAACTTACAACATCACTATACGATATTATTAAGAACTTTGCCGATACTGTTATTTTAATTTTACTGAAATGAAATCTGATAATATAGTTTTAAGTTAATTTAAGCCTTGTAAATATTATCACTATAAGACTGTAAATATAAATCATTGTTTTGTTTTGTCTCATAAGTATCTCAACTTAACTCACGAGTCAAATGTAATTTAAGTCACTCATTATGAGGCAGAGAAATAAAGGCGTGAAGTGCTATTTCCAGCAGTGGACGGAAATTGGCTGATATGATGATGACTTTAAGGCAGTTTTAAACATTGCTTATTAGAATATAAGCTTCTCACCGATGTCATGTTTAATTTTATAAACAAATGATTAATTGGGTAATGTGTACCTCTTAGTTTAAGATTATTCAGCTATTCCTACTTATTGTAACTATTAAGATAATTTAGAACTTAGTACAGACAAGAGGCAGTAGTTTATTTTTACGTACATGCAATATATCACAATTTTACAACTAAAATTTTTACTTTAACTATTAGATTTAAGTTTCTGAAAATCATTAACTACTGGTCTTGTCTGTACTATAACGGCGCAGCTCAAATATTTTGCTATATTTACACAAACACAATAGCGACAAAAAAATCAAGAATGTTCTATTTCTTTCGTGATATCTCCTACATTACATACTTATTAATTTGTACGTAAGAAATCCGCAGAACAAACAAACAAGTATAAAATATAGCAGAATATTTGAAATTTGTATTAAAGAATTTATAAATGCTTAATTATGTCTTAAGATAATTTTACTGAAATATTTATCAATTTATTGTACCTAATCTATCAAAATGTTGTACTTATGTTTTTCCATTTTCATACTTGACCTTTGAACAATCTACATTTTTTGTAGGCCCTCTCTCGTAGGTAATCTCTTCAACAAAAGTGTTAAGAATATTTAGTGATGTTAATCATTTGTTACAAAGCACTTCACGAGTATTGAGTACGATAGAACTATCTCGAACTTTCAATACATGTTCTAACAACACAGACTCAACTAGTCGTTAAAGTTAGACGAATATAATAGAGAACTTTTCCAACTAAATGAATTCACCAATCGAGCTCAATTTATACGTCAAATAACCATTGAGCTCTTCAATAGACTCAATTTCGTGCAATAGAATGGCACAAGTCAATGAACGAATTGTAAAATAAAGAGCAGTTTAACTTTGGTAGGCATCGCTTCTTCATGTACAAGCTTAAATGTTATTCGTATGTAAATTGTCTGTCAGCTTGTAGCAGAACTGCGACGATACAGGAAACGCATTTTTATACGAAAATAAATGTATTGAAAAAGTAAAGACGTTTCATTTTATTTTGTTCTCTTGAGACCTTTTGAGAAGTTCGGCGTGATGGCTATTGGTTTAGCAACTGGGAGTTACTTACATGGAGATGAAAACGATATGTTTTAATAGATAAACTAAGTTCGTAGTGGGAATACAACTTAATCCACATAAAAGACACCGATAACGCAAAGATACAACTAACCAATTTAATACGACATGGCAAATAATTTGTGATGATTTCAAAATACTTAATTTTACCTGTTACTGGTCCCATACCAAAACCAAAACTAACAACTAGGTATAGTTTGAAAGAATAAAAGTCTGCGCGACAAAACTACGAAAACGTTTGATTACCAGAGATTCAACAGTGTAATAAAATAATATTAATATTCTATCATAAATATACCTACTACCTTTTTGGGACTCCCACTTTCATACCAGCAATTTGTATTAGGTATATACGAACAATGATAATAGGGTAACCACGCATTCCTTTCTCTAATGTCAAATACATTTAGCTGTCACAAAAATATTTACAACAAAGTCATATTCAAATCCATTTCACGCATCATCAATATCAATTTGCATTAAAAATAGAGCTATTAGAAAATAGGGAAGCCTAAAAAATGTTTGGACAAAACGAAGTGATTTATTCTTGTTAGTGCAGTGAAATAGAAATTATACGCATTTTAATCGGTATTCTTATTACAATGTAATCTTTTGTCAGGGGAAGAGCAGACGGGGCTAGGGTATAATGGAACAAAATGTTGTGCAACAACACTTATGCACGTATTAGCTGTAGTGATGGGCTAGTAGTTTGTAATCGATGCAAACAATTTTAGGGATATGATTGGGCGTAACCATGTTTTTAGGAATGTGTTTTATAAATATTAAATAAGTGCATAATTATTTAGGGATCACGATTTATAGTAGTATAAACTAAAGTACTACTAAAAAGGCAACACAATATTTGAAACGAGGTCTTATACCTACTAAAACCTTGTCCCAAAGCAAACTGTCTGTTGAAGTTTTAAATAAAACGTAAAACAATTTAGTTATAAAACAAAAAGAGAAAACTTTACGACGGTGTCTGTAAAAATAGTTACAAAAATGATTTACTGCATAAGAACTGATTGATGGCCTGGAGAAACTTATAAAAAAATGTCGTTATTGCTAAAACTTAAGAAAAATACTCCCTTATACGAACACTCAAAAATTCACCCAGCGGAAAGATACATGATATATTGAAAAACATCGACTTTATACCGAGCGTAACGCAGTTAACAGCACTATTTTGGCAAAAGCAATGCGTCACGCTTGATCCACGGGGTGCAGTCAATCGCTGCGGTCTATAGTCGCCGAGAAAGGACACACAATGACGCACCCTGTGTCGCCATAATTTATAATTCACTGACATACACTGTAGGGGGACCGTGCGTGCCTGATCTATGTGGATATGCTAGCAAGTGTGCGGAAAGTATGTATGCGAGGTGTTAGGTGACTTGAAGAGGCTTAAGAATAGCAACTATAAGTAACACGTATGAAGTTCATATTAAATATACAGTGTTATTAAGATTTACGAGTATGTATAATATGATCTTGCAACAATTAACTACTCCGTCAGTTCTAATTAAAAGCTGATGATTCAAATAGTATCAGTTCACTACGCAAACTATAATTGTTTGAATGACTATATTTAAGAGTTATGTAGCTACCTATGTAACTTATTTGATCTAGAGTATGGCATCAATGGCATACGACGAAATAATAAGAAAAGCGCTTTACATATCAATTACCACAACACCAACAAGGGCTAATAATATCGCAAACAATATTACAAAATCCATGGTCACCCTTCTAAGCCCATATTGGTTATCGGGGGCAACAATTAGGGCGTCCACGCGCCCAGCTTACGTGTGGTTCGTACAAGTTCCCTTTCAAATAATTGCCCCAGTAGCAGATGATACGGATTACTACACAACCCTAATATTGTATACAAAAAGTAATACAGGTTGGTCTCATTTCCGATATTATTATGAGTCTTGTCATTACGAAAATAATATCCCCTATAGTAAATGCCCTTTTTAATTAAGGGTCCCTGGTATTAAAAAAGTGTATGTTTAATTTTAGTTTTAGCGAAGGGCGTATTGATAATAGCTTTCGAAAAAGTTTGTTTTAACATTTTGTAGGATAACAAAACAGAGTCAATAGGGTTTTGTAAAATTTCAATTCGCTGTTTAGCACAAAACAGTCTCATAGCTTACGAGTCCGCATTACAATAAAGCCTGTTACATAAAAGCTTGCAAGTACATTGGTCCGCATTTTCAGGTAAGTAAGTAAAAAATCTTCGTATCTACTCCTTTTTACAAAACAATTTTACAGCCATACCTACTTACCACAGCCTAATGTGGAATTAAAATTTTAAAACCCTCCAAAAAATATTTTTAAGCATGAGGTTAGTTTTTATCCCATATCACATCCCTAGTTTCATGGATCTGGTTCATTTCTGGTTTAAGCGAGAGAACACGCTTTAGTAAGCGAAATCTCTCTCAATGTCTCGGTACCATTAAAAGTTACAAGAGAACTAAATGGCTTTATCACCTCTAGAGTTAATGTTTTAAAACTATTAGGTTCAATATCGCACAACAAAACATCAGCTAAGGCATGACACTACTTTGACATATCGCACCTTTAGAATTAAAGGGACTATTTGCTAATACAAGAGAACTGATATTATCAGTTCTCTTGTATTAGCAAATAGTCTAAGTCGAACTGATATTATCAGTTCTCTTGTATTAGCAAATAGTCGTTAAATATTTATAAAAACAAATAGTAAAGTCAACGTTACTGACTGTTACTAGAGCATATTTTCGGTAAAACTTGTTATTCCAATGAATTTCTCTCTTTTTTCCTTCTATGTCCATCCCTATCATTTCTTGCATGACGTCATTGGCGCATATTTCAATTTAAAGTTTTCGTAATTTTATAATATAAAACAAATTAGGGTAAATCACCTAGTCGTTAGAAGTCCTACAATTATTGGCACTTATGAGTTAAAAGTGAGTAAAAAGAAAGAAAACACTATAGATTATTCAAGTTCAGTATGATTATTCAAGTTCAAATATTATTTATTTAATATTTTTACCATATTTTATTTATTTCATGTGTCAACATAGCAATAATAAATTTATCAGAACCCTTTTATTGGCATTAGTGCCAATAATATTTATTTAATACTATTCAATCACATAGTAATGATTAAGTATAAGCAAAGATTAAAGTATTTTATCATTTTATGATATTTTATATTTTAATTTGACACCGAAGTTCACTCTTAAGGTGCCAACAATTGGGTGGCTTACCAGCCAATATTTAAATTCTACATTTACAGTTTTTCAGAAATGACAAGCTTGTAATGTCACAAGTAACAAGTTGACTTTAGTTCTAAATTATTTAATGGTTTTTCACATACAAACTCTACAGTTTAATATAGTGACATTGGTATTGTGTTAGTAGATATTATTATTTATTACGTTGAAGTGAAAGTTTAAAATAGGTTGCACCTTTAATCTAAGCTTAGTTTTAATTACGGTCAACCAATGACGTCAAGCTCACGCATAAACATTAAATAACGATCTTAATGAATTTGAATTATGATACAATTTTTTGTCAAAACTGATAAAGCCATTTCGTTTTCGACTATACCAAAGAATTTGTCATCAAAATGCACAATACTATTCTATAACTTGCAGTGTGGTAAGGAGATCTCGACCGTCTTGCTAAGCTTATTAGCAACATTTCCTCTATGGTATTACGTATCTCTAAACCAAATGTATTTAATATATAACGTCTGTGCATATGGTATGTATAATCTTAAGTAACTGATCTTTGCTGGTTTGAGAATATCATACGGCTTAAGACGAATATCTAAATCAACAATTTGATACTTAATATCACCATATATTATCCCTAATTAAATGGATAGAACTTATATACTAGTGCAGTTAAACATGGCGTAAGTAATACCACATCGCCCAGGAGTTTTTCTTTCTCTAGCAATGGTTTTCTTTAACAAATATTTTCACTATTATTTCTTAGCTAAGGTACAGTATATTGAAGCTAAGGTACTGTATATTGACTCTTTTCGAAACTTTCTTGTATTTATTTTAAACAGCTTCAGTTATCCAGTCAGTTTTGGTATATTTCTACGGAAGAAGATAACGTGATTAACCTTTAACTACCTCAATAAAGCTTAATAAAATTAACTTCGTCTATCAACAAATTACGTAAGTAACCCTAAACAGATTGCACTTACCCATACTATATTGACCAAATGCAACGAATACGTGCTCTATCAATTTAGTACAGTTATTGACAAGGAACAACGTGCGTTATCCATCAGTGTCAACCAACCCCACTGTCTGTGGAGGGTGATAAAACAACCATGTGGAAGTGCTCTTAAATTTACGAAAAAATATTTATAAAGCAATTTGATTTTTGTTATAAAATTATATCGTCGACAATCACTAGGAACCAATTAGAGTCGATCAAAAATTGAAATTTATAATAGTAATTCAGATTTCATAACCACTTATTCATATACCACGCCCACACTGACACTTAGGTAAACATTTTTCTATAAAAAATGCTTAATTCAGTAAATATAATTAGCTTATCTAACAAGACAACCTAAATAGCTAGTATTAAGTAGTAACTTAAAAGGGCACCTCAATTGGTTAAATTCTAATCCAGTAGCACAGCTGACGTGGAAAGATGCACGAATTTCGGACCTTCTATATAAGATGTACCTATTCATACATCTGATTGTAGTATGTTACAGCGCAACTCTTGATTTTCAAAGGTCATTATTTTCATTAGGTAGGTACTACTTTGAATAATGAAGTACCTACCTCCCATCTAGTTGCAAACACTACTAACAGGCGACCGCGACCATTTCTGCAGTGTAAAATTGGATGCAAATGAAAATGAACTGCTGTACATGAGCACTCATAAAATATTTATTAAGAAATATATAATATAGTTTTGTAATACAAGTTAAGATGGCTTAACTCAGTTATAGTTGGAATACGACAGCTGCGCACCGCACAATCTCAGTTTAGAAATGGGAATAATCAAACATACTCGCATTATTATAAAACAATGAGATTATACTCAAAATGAAATCATATTCATTATTTGTTAAAAACGTATGTAATAGTATTGACTTTTATTAGTTGTTATTGTAATTTCTGGTATTATATTTTTACACGCTCTTAAAAGTAAATAGCAAGCGGCAACATAATTATTGCTGTTAGTATTTGTGCAGGCACTTTGATGTTTAAGACTTGGATACGATTTATCGAACAAGTTGACTACGTACCCCCTTACTCATAAACGCCTCTTAAATTAGTCAATTGATAAGCTTAAATTGTTACCATTTTACTTAAATGAAATATTTAAATTTCGGCCAGTCGTCAGGCATATGGCAAATATACCCAGCTCAATGCTTGCGGCGTCTTTTAATTAATTATGCCTTTTCTGCGCATACACAGCGCCTAAGTATAATATCTTCTGCTATTTCAGTATTACTCAAATCTCAGCTCGAAATTAATATGTTCATAACATTCTATGTCGTGGTTATTGGTCTACTTTAAGTTAGGTATCCTCATTACCCGTCCTTTACCATAAAGAAAATAAAATATTGTAAAAGTAACATTGCCAACTTCTCTGAACATAAAGTTGCAGTATTAAAAGTTTTTAAGTCTCAAATTCACAGCAAACATAACGATGGAAGCAAGCCTTTTGCTGTAGAAGCAACTTTTATAAAAGTGGTACATCATTACTTCTATAACATTTTTCAGATGATTTATATATAAGGTTTCTTGTATACGAAGCATTTTGCTGCAGTGTACCTACCAACTGCAACTTTGCTACTTGTTTCTTGAATTCTTGTTTCATATTATATAATTTCAGTATTTTTTTTCACGAATAGTCCCTTAGTCGACTTTTACAACACTCATGAGATGAGATGGGGTGGTGACATATTGTGTTCTTACTCCGTCCCCACACGGATGTGTATGCCCGTGAATATTATATTATCTACACGAAATAAAAAGAAGGAAAACTTTAAATTAAACCCTATACCAATCCGTCTGGCCAGCGTGGTATTAGTAGGCCAAGTATCCCTCCGTCACGGGAGGAGGCCCGTCCCTGAAGTGTGACATTAATGGGCTGTTATGATGATTATATTTTTTACTAAGTACAATTGCTAAATTCACGTGGATAATGGTCACTGGCTTAGAATACAAAAAAGGCTTCTAGTCGCTATGAGACATTTATTTGTAAAAGATTACAATTAGACCTCCGACAATGTTATAGTAAGTAAAGAAAAGCTTTTTTGAAACCTATATTATTTGTTTCATATAAGTATTGACATGAAAGCAAAGTCATAATTATTTATGTCCCCCTTCCTTTTTTTATAACTAGGACGCGTTTTGTCTTGCGAGAATTAGATTTCGCTGCAAGGAATGCCTCATCAAATAATGAAGGGAAACTTAACCTAGTGATACCTCCCGACAAGACCGATAGGTTTATTTCAAGTGATTCTTCTACCTCACAGGTAAAGTATGCCCATTTCCTTTCTTTCTTATGAAAACTCTTTTGATAAAAGATAGGATGCAGGCATGATGTGTTTGATCACCTTTTTTAATTCAAATTCTACAATCAATATACTATTAATAATACTATTAAAATGTCTAATCGTGAAATAATCGGCATTAATTAATCGCAGCAGTGATTAATATATAATGAGGTGCTTATTTAAACATTGCAGGTAATTAAATTGAACCACAAAAAGCAATTCACATATTAATTTAAATGTACAGTAGTTAAATTTATGTTATTATTTACATACACAAACTCAAACCTTTTTACCTGGAGTTTAGGCGGAGGCCACTAACCGCAATGCACACAAACGTCTATAAATAAAATATTGCAATGGCGAAAAATTATCTTGCATAATAATGCTTGGCATCGATTGTAACCGTCGTCGTTGTGATATTTACGAGTGGTGATTTCTAAGTTGGAACCATAATGTAACCAACGAACGATAGAAGAAGAAAAATTATAACAGCTCCGGAATATTACTTGCACATTTTTTTAGGTTTACGCTTTGGCAATTTAACAGAAAAATAAAACCTTTTCTCGGAAGAGTACCAATTACCTAAATTCATTCACCTATGTATGATATTCGGAGAATTAGTCTGTCTGAGAATCGAGATGATAAATAATTTCTTGGTGTTAGTAAGCGTGCTGTTATGATAATATTATGATAAGAGAAAAGTAGTAGGTATAGTATTGAAGGATGGTGTATTCAAAAGTATTCTATTAAACGTAAGATTTAATTACAAAATAAGATTAAGTATTGATTAGGACAAAATTAATAGAAGTTAAGGAAAAGGGTCTACAAAACACCCTATTACCAATATGCCAGTATTAACGAGTATTGTGACCTGAGGTTACTGAATTTCTCATCGAGCGCGATTATACAAACTAAATGTACAGTTCTTTTTTCTTTAGATCTTAAAAGTATCACTCATCACCTACAAATAAATTAAGCCAACCTTTAATCCCTCGCAATTGAATCTTTATGGGGCGACTGAAGGTACAGTTCATCTAAAGTATTAAATTTCAATGTGGAAGGGGACTCAGCTAATCGCTATTTATTGGGTTCGCCAACAGCCATTGATAGAGGATTTCCTTTTTCCAAAAATATCTTGTTACTTTCTTCGCTTTTATTCGTAAATGAACATTTTGTAATAAATACAAGTTTTTTTTCTTTAGAAATGGAACTCCTGCTATAGGGATCATGCCTGAATGTTCGGAGACTACAAACCATCAATCAACGGACCCAATGAATTGGGAAGACACAGACTTACTTTTTATTTATGGCAAGTACAAACATTTAACTGATGGGGGTGTAAAACAAGACTTCGTGAACAACATTTAAGAAGTGTCTGGAAAGGCAGATATAATAAATGCCAGTCCAGATGCGACTTTAGAGACTACACTGGGCGCCAGTTGAGATGTTAACCTAGAAACGTCTCCAGATACCGTGGTCTACAGAACCTCCTTGCTTCAAGCATAATACCAGACGTCAATTTTTCAAAGGTGCCAGTTTTAGAATTAGTTTTTATTTTATTTTACCTACGATTCAACAGACACACACACAGACAGACACATACACTTACTAGTTTAGTTAAAAAAAACTTCCCTGTCTTACCAATGCGCAAGGTAACCGACACGCTATTTATATGGGGTAGAGTTCATCAGTGTAACTTACGTCAACCGGGCATGTTGCAGTCATCACTCAAAGGAGATTAAACTTTTTATACTCAGTTGAGTTATTGAAGCTTCTCATAATTGGATGTATGAGCTTCAAAGGGGAGTGTCTAGCTCTCGTCTAGACGGGCACATTTATAAATAAAAGGAAATGTCGAAAATAAACTGACAAAATATGAAACCGTTGACGCACCCCTGCGAATGCCTTTTTCCTGTTAAACTTTCCGTGCTTCATACAAAAGAACAAAATATTATAAATGAAAATTGTCAGTGAGCACTTTGCTTTATTTAGATGACGAATAAGTAGAGATATAACAATCTATAGAGACAACTTCTACTTTTACGGTATGACAAATGCCTATTTTTTTTTTTAACTTGGTAGGTATAGTTAAAATAAACAGTATCTTTACTGCTTATTTTAATTAAGAAACGTATTTTTATTTTATTTTATTTTATTTTATTTTATTTTATTTTATAAAATAGTATATAGCCTATCAAACCAAGCAACAGTAGGTAATTAACAAGCTTGTTTTATAGAATACAGTCTAAAAGTAAAATATTAGCTCATTGTAAGCTACGTCTAACAACGGCAGCTTTTCGTGTTCGTTGTAGCTTTGCTTAAAGTGGATGCTAACTGGCGAAACTTTGTGTAATTAATTGAATTTGTACGTAAACATTGTTAGAAGCTCGTGATAGCGAAAAAACAATAGGAACAGATCTGTACCAGTTTAGTCATTTCGTTAAAATTGTTTCGAAAACTACTAGTCAAAATACATTTTTTTTCCAATAGCAATAGGAATCATTGTTCGTGACGACAAATTCAAACTACTTAATAATCTTCTGGCGTTCTTACTTATAAAAAAAAACTATTTCAACATTACAACAATTTCTTACACTATGGATGATTCACAGAGAGTTTTTTACATTCGGATAGGATAAAATTTCTACTAGATAATAATAGTGATCTCTTTCGAACAAAAATATGGTCAGAAATGAAAAACTAAAGAAATACACCTAGATCTCACGCGTTCTCTTTTAAGCATTACATTAACATTACAAAAATTTATTTCCTCTTCACGAAACATACCTAATGGTTTATTCAAGAGTTTAAAATATATTCATAACATTTTTCTTCACCCATTCCCCTTAACCAAATAGCACGCCCCACATTTATACATAAAACAATGCTATAAATTATCGCATATCCGTTTGAACGCACATATTAATCTAATCGAGCTCTTGTTTGTCCGGTGGGCTCGCCCGGACAAACAGAGGGCCCGGATTATGACGTTAGTCTAATTGACACCGTTATTTGGTCCCAAAACCTAAACAACAGCACCCCCTGTTGCGTGATGATGCATCCTGATTAGAATTTACCTCAGTAAACTATTTTGTTCATACCATCAGATTATTAAATTATAACAATATTAATATACCCTGATTCAGTTTCACACGAATTGTGGAACTAGCTATAAATATTTATGAATTAATTTAGCTAATCATTTGTTCTCCATGTGACGAGTTTATGATGGATTAGGAATTCCCTAATGAAATGTATTTTCAAACACTATTGTTGCAATGCAGTGAAAGGCTGCTGCAGTAAGTAGGCTCATTTTTTACAGGATTCATCGTAATCGAACTTGATAGGAATCTCAAGCACTATTCAAGAATGAAGACTTTAAATAGTAGTCATAAAATGGCTTTACTCTGTAACCACTATTTTGTCAGCGTGACAGGAATGCCCAGAAAGTAGTCCGGCTATTTTATGAACATAATATGCAATTCCAAACTACTTATTCATTTTTGAAAGACGTACCAAAGCGGCTAATAAATGACCTTGCACCTATTTCGGAAGAAGAAAACCGGCATTTTTAAGCACACGGTTTTTAACACTCTCACACTTATAAAAGCAAAAACGACATGCATATTAAATTCCTTACCATTGGATAAAAAGCCCTAAGATAATGTTAAATTCTTCTCATGTTTGCTTTGTGGTTATAGCTATATGATGGATATTAAAGGTTACAGACGCGTCCTATACGTTGTTCCCGTCCAGACCCTTTCTAATGCACTTAGGTTGTTGGCTTTTAGGTGCTTTCATAACGTAATAGATGATTGGATGCACCAGTGGTTCGTGGTGACTAGTAAATTTTGCAAGGTAAGCATGTTAGTCCTTTGTATTAGTGAATGTTTTAGAAATTATTTTTGAAAGGAATATTTGTCTAATGTAGCTATTTTTCGTCGGTATAATTAGTCTACCAACGTCGCAGATTAATTTTAACTGTAGTGTGTTGTGTGTTGTAGTGTAAGTTATGCATTTTCCTCGCGTAACCCTAATTTGCTGTTTTACGTAGATGAGAAACAGCGTGGTTTTCGTGACCGGCATTTCTTAAAAGTCCAACGTCTAGTATTAATTTTCAAAATGTTTAATTATATTGCGATATGGTCTCCATCACAGCTTATTTCTTATGGACGACTATTATTATAGCAAACCGTAAATCCAGATAGATGTTAATTGCACCGCCCTATTTAAACACGCGATAACAATCAAACAAAATATTTATCATACTTACAATCGGTTAAACAAATTTACCACTATACATCTGTCGGTGGTAATATTGGAGCATTAGGTGAGATTTTGTTCATAGAAACAGATCCGGTCAATTGGTTGACCATCTGCGTTTGAATCGTGAGGGTAGGAATAATATCGACATTGTTGTATCGCTTGGTCATGGTGAATCTCCTTTGAGTTTCTGTTATCCTGGTACAAGGGTTTGGTAACTAATCGATTTGTAATGTGATTTATTTCGTGTAGTGATTGTTAGTTTGAGAAGTTTTGTGTATGTCATAACAGCCCATTAATGTCCCACAGCAGGGACGGGCCTCCTCCCTTGACGGAGGGATACTTAGCCTACTAATACCACGCTGGCCAGACGGATTAGTATAGGGTTTAATTTCAAGTTTTCCTTCTTTTATTTCGTAAAGATAATATTCACGGATAGTCCCTTAGTCGGTTTTTACGACACCCATGGGATGACATGGGGTGGTGACATATTGTATTCTTACTCCGTCACCACACGGAACTGTGTATGTAATTTTACGTAATACTTAAATCTGTAACTCCGTGTATTCTTCTGTTTATTATTTTGATTTATGGCACAGTAACATTCATCATTAATTATTGTTTTGTTTTTAACACATAGACGAAGCTCCAATTACTCTAAAACTAAGTAGAGCTTGTACTATGTACATTGCATGAAAGAGAAAATCTAATGTATGTCCAGATTAAAAACATACCTATTTCAAAATCTAAATTTTTCTATGTTCAACGTTTTATTCAGCAGGCCAATTCTCGAAACATAGTATTAAATTTAACTTAATTTTTAATTTTTTTAAATTTAATTTTTAATTAAGTAATCCAAAGTGGTATTCTTGTCCGGTAAAGAAAAAGTTAAAATTAAGTTAAATGGCAAAAAAGAGTTAAATAACAGAGTTGCCAGTTTACGGTTTACAATTTAAAAGATTGGAAATTTTAATAGATTTTCTAAGACTCCATATACAGAAATAAAACATTAATATATAAATCAACTACAGGAAATTATCTTCGGTAAATTAAAATATTATAAGTTCCGTAAACTTCTATTCTAAGAAAAAAATATATGAAAATCAGGGTCTTTGAATGTAATAATGCGATATCCCTAACTTGTTTTTCCCGCTCGTTACGCTTCCCTCGCGCATGCGCACTGCCGCTCCTAAAATAAACGCAAAGGTTTTGACGTTTCATAATGACAAAAATACTCATTTTAGCGCGAAAGTTACAAGATTTTAAAAAGATTTTAAAAAGATTTTAAAAAGATTTTAAATTATAAATACAAGAATACCTATTGTGTCACAATTTGACAACTAAAAGTTAAATTAACTTTATTTTTAACGTTTTTAAGGAACGAGAATTGACATGCAGAATATTCCTAATTCTATCTTTAATAAAACACAAGAAAAAACTAACCAACTAATTTGTCAGTAACAGTCACAACCCCGTAGCGATCGTAAGCTCGAATCCCGGAGGATGAGATCCACAAACGTATCGTATTATACAAATCCCTAACCTGGATGATCTTTGTGTCCGTTACATTTATATTTGTACATACAAACCATAGAAACAACATCAAGCAGGTACAGACTGCAGTCGTATTGTAACTTGATTACAGTTCCGAATACATCACTAACGTTGCAAGCGAACGTCTGTATCCAACAGAATTTCAGTCTCTACATATGTTTTGTACAAATTTGAAATCCCTTGAATTGAATACAAATCCCGGTGTAACTCTCTCAACAATTGTACTATTACTAAATCCGTAAGCCTTACTCGCTTTATAGTAGCCGGTCCTTTAGATAGTCTTTGACATGGTATGTAAACCATAATCAATACTCTAGTACAACGGAGTACTAGGAACAGAATACGGAGACTAAGATGGGTACAATTGAATGGGTTGATATTGTCCCTTGAGATACAGGCTTTGTTACGTCGTTTTGGATTAAGGTTAAATAAAGAATATTTCATAACAGCCCATTAATCTCCCACTGCAGGGACGGGCCTCCTCACGTGACGGAGGGATACTTGGCCTACTACCTAATACCACGCTGGCCAGACGGATTGGTATAGGGTTTAATTTCAAGTTTTCCTTCTCTTTACTTCGTAAAGATCATATTTACTTTGTATGCATGAACATGATTGCATTGGTCTGAGTGTTTTCTATGTATAATATGTATGTATTTACAAAAAAAGTATTTAAGTATGTTTATCCGTTGTCTAGTACCTATAGTACAAGCGAGTGGCGATGTGTGAATGTGTAAGGATTATTATTTATTATTAGGGTGATTCTTCGAGCCCAACATTTTCGATGTCTGGAGGTTTTTCTTTGTAACTAACAGACCAACCAAACTGCAATTATTTTTTAAACATAGTTTAGACAATTACCTATCTTGCACACGTTATTGTTTTTTAATAATAGTTTTTTATATATTTAAAAAAAAATATTAAAAAGCGTTCTTCTGATTAATATGGTGTGTCCGTACCCCAGTTCCTTGAACGTTAGTAACAGTAACATTTTTTCTTATTAACGAATCGATGTGCGTTATAAATATTACGATAGAATATTAGTTGTTTCTTTACACAAAAAACAATGGTACTAATATTTGCGATAGTTTTATAATAAAAAAATAAATTGTGAGTGTCCGGCACAAAAGTCTGATTCATATTCGCGCGCTTTACTCGAACGTACCTAGCTAAGTACGAAACATCAGGAGATCCCTTCTAGTGCTGGTGGTAGCCAGGGACTCTGCTGACGTGGTCACGACCTTACATGCGGCTGGTTCGTGTTGTTGCGGAGTTGTAAATGTAAATATCTGATTCATATTACTTTCGTTCACCTGTGTTTCTGATTACTATGTTGGCTGTTATAATTAACTTAAATGGTTTTCAAACTTGAATCTATTGGAAATATAATTCAATTGGGGACTAAAACCTATGTATAAATAGCAATCCTTAATTGTATACGTGTAGTGATTAACCGATGTTAAAAGGCAAAATTTTGATTTATATGTACCTGATTCATACGGTAAAAATACTATATTAATCAGAATTTCACACATATTGTTAATATGGCGGCACGGATAATGATTGATATTGTCAAGTTGTCAATGCTTTTAATAACTAGATATAGGTGTGGTGATAATCATTGTGATTATCAACTGTAATTTTAATAAATAAATGACTGATTTTTATAACTAAAATTTAAATTTTAACCCATATGAATCAGACAAAGAACCGAATTTCGAAGAAACACCCATTATTCGTCTTGTTATTTTTACAGAATCAGCTGGTTCGTATTTGGAAACTATTTTTGAGTTGGCTAGCTCAGAGTAAGGTTAATAGGTCGTCTGTCATCTGTGTTAGATACCTGTCAAACTTGTGTCTTCCGAGACGCAGAACTAAATAAAAACCTAAACGATTTCTAGCAAACAAAAAAATTGTAAATACTTATAACATACCTACGTACCAACACATCAACATAGACTTTCGAATAACTTATTGCCTTGCAATAAGATACAATTTCGAATAAATATTGATGAAAAAGTTAGATGTAGCCTATGCCTACATAGGTATATATACCACAACAAACACGTGTAAAAGCAACCCTTTTCCTCTGTTTACGACCAGTGCGGTTTCTTTTCATTGATATGTTATTTAAATTTATTAGATAGTAAAAGTTTTACTACAGAAATGCAACAAACGAGTGTTGTGCCCCAAAATGTGCCCCAAAAAGGGTCTGTTGTAGGCAAAGGTAAAGGTAGACCAATTGTTGAGTATTCCGCACACACGTCATAGCTTTTTATTTTATTGGTAGGAGTTATTTTACATATGTAACTTTTCAGTTAAGTCGACCGTAGGAAAAGGATTCTCAAAGAGTTTTGAAGGGACTGACTTTTTTCACGATTAGAGGGCGAGGGACTTTTTCATGGGTCACCTTTATAATTTTGCCGTGGTGACTTTTCTATACATTTGAGGTAGGATAGAGTTGATCCATATTTTCTTACAGGTGTATTAATAGTCGACTAAAGGAAAGTTATCCGTGTGGTGACGGAGTAAGAATACAATATGTCACCCCATCTCATCCCACGAGTGTCTTAAAAACCGACTAAGGGACTAGCCTTGAATATTATCTTAACGAAATAAAAAAGAAGGTAAACTTGAAATTAAACCCTATACCAATCCGTCTGGCCAGGGCGGTATTAGTAGGCCAAGTATCCCTCCGTCACGGAAGGGGGCCCGTCCTTGCAGTGGGACATAAATAGGTTGTTATGATACAAGG
The DNA here is from genome assembly GCA_905475405.1 of Schrankia costaestrigalis. NCBI lineage: Eukaryota > Metazoa > Arthropoda > Insecta > Lepidoptera > Erebidae > Schrankia > Schrankia costaestrigalis. Next base: position 11,938,854 of record FR997840.1, on the reverse strand, counting down.
TAAGTTATCGAAAATATTATCGCTACCAAACAAAAAGAAAGAAAACTCGACATAAATCCCTACATTAATCTGTATGGCCAAGTTTTGGCCTCCGTTATATGAAAATATCTTTTCTATAGTAAAAATAACTTGTATGTCATGGTTTGCTAGCTTCACGTTGATAGCTGGGCTAGAGAGAATTAGCAATCATTCTGCATTAAGCGATATACAGAAAGTACATAATTGTTCGCCATAGTTACGCTTGTTGCCTCGCATGCCGTTACCTTTGGTATTTTGTCATCATTTACTTACTACTTTAGAATAAAATCCTATAGTAAACAAACTAAGCACTTACAATCCTAAATTTCGCGTAAAATTCTACCAAAACGATACATTCCCGTAAATAAATTATGTAAATCAGAGACTTTTTTCGTAAGCATTTCATGTTTCATAATGAATCTTTTCCGTAAAAAAACCTACGTGCTCTTTAAGTAAATTGAGTAATAAAACATGGACCACATTTTTACCGAGAAAAAAAAAAGAAAACGTGAAAATAAAGAGAAAAAAACCGAACGAAATACCCTTGGGGATATAGTTTGATGGAATCACGTACGGATAGTTTTTCGGGTATTTAGCGAAAGGGCAGACTTTCAAGAATTTTACTCAAATTGAATTATATGATGATGAAATGGTTCGTATAGAAAACCTTTTGATATTAGGACTAAAGGTATCTTTTATATGGCACAAGCAACTTACTCGTAACTAAGCAATACATTGCCAAGAGAGGCGATCTACTTTCTTTTGCATGACCTTTTTAATATTTGAAACTTTGTTTTTAATACTTTGTACATTACAGTTACCTGTGTGCCAAATCGACCTTATTAGAATAACCTATTTAGAAGTAAAAATAATCCCCGGTAGTAAGTAAAGTAACACTTTGTCCATTACACAAAACAGGGTCCGCAAAATAGATGATAAGGAAATAGAATTTAATTGTTAACATCCACAATGAGATTCGCGCCAATTTATTTTTACAACACAACAATCTTGCCACTAAGGTACGAAACAAAATGTAAAAGTTTACAACCCCTTTATTTGGCACGTAATAAAGTTTTACGATATAGCATTTACTTAACGCATAAGTTGACCCTACCGTGAACCCTGGTTACAAAAGTTTATAATTTAATTATAACACCCTTAGGAATCGTTATATAGAGCTCTCTGCATTTCAAACCGTAGATTTAGAGAGTCATCCAATAAAAGTACAATTATGTTTTGTTGCTAACTTTTTAGAGATGCTGCTAAGAAAGGAATCTTTGAAATATTTATAACATTATAAAAAACAAAAAAATAATTTAAAAATAGGAAAAATTCACCCTAAGTTACTGGACAAAATTCTACTATACAATAATAATAATACTTCTTAGGTACACATTCAAATAACGCCACCTAAGTAAGTACTTAGTCCTAAACTAAGCCGAGCTTAAGCTAGATAACGCATAAACATACATAAAAACCTTTTTGTTGTAAATAGGTACATAAGTTTAATTGAAACAATAAATTGTAACATTACAATATCACCATATTACATTTTAAATTCCAGGTTGGGGGACTGAATTCTTGTACGACTATTGGTTTTATTTGCTATTTTCCTTTCACTACATAAATAGTAATATGTCACAGATAACATAATACCTCTTAGGTTACCCAGAGTTATCCAGCAGACGCTCGTTGAGCACAAAGATGAATATGAATGAGTACTTATTTGAATAGATTACTTTTTGCAAAATGATCTTCTTATTTAAATACATACGTAGTTAAATAAAGAGGACAGTATGAATGAATCATTTTATAATCATTGTACAAAATACCTGTGCACCACTCCGTCTATCGTAGTACTAGGATGTTCCATTGACGGATTGGTGCACAGGTATTTTCGTTTACATTTGCTTACCATGGAGTGACGATTTAATGACACAGTCATTATGTTTTAACTTTGAGATATCGTCGAATTTTATCTCGAACAAACGTCATAATGAAATCTTTAAAATTTGCTATATTTTATGAAGTGGAAATTTGTAGTCCGTGTAAGTATAAACTTACACGGACTACAAATTAATATTATTATGTTCAAGTTCAAGCATAAAGTAAATTAAACAATTTCAGCGAGAAGTATTTATATAAAAAGAAATAATCAAGAAGTGAAAGTTTCCTCTTAGATGACCGGTCTTTGTCCAAATTCTGTGCTTAAAACCGAGGTCCACTTAAAACAAGCCATGCCTTTGAGAGCAATAAATTTAAAAAAGTCTTAGTTAGAAATGCTGGCGTATAAATTAATCTTAAAAAAGTTCGCTATTAGAATAAATTTTGCAAGAAAAATGTGGCCACCACATTACATTAACGTACTTACTTAAGCGTGACATTTTTATTTTTTTAAGTTTTAAAAATTCATCAGCAATTATTTGTGGGAAAGAGTTAATTACGCAAAATACAGATGACTAAAAGAGGTCTTTCATTTAGCATCTTTGCTTATATGTTTACTATGTTTGCTTATTTGCTAATGATATCAAAAATAGTTCCCTAAACGCTTGCGAATGTTATAGTACCTAACTAGGTATTAAGTTTTCGCATCCATGAAGATACCGAAGCTAGAACTCTGTTCCTAACAATAATAGAGATTAAACCAACTTATGGTATTTCTTACATTGGTGGTGATTCTGGTATAAATCACTGTTTTTGCTCTCAGACAAAGCTTACACTTTGCAGTGTGCTTTTACTTAAGTGTGGATTATGATCCAGTTTAGTTCATTTACCAATATGAGAAGTCTCATTTAATGAACTGATAGTATATGTTATGTCCACTTCAAGTAAAGTTAATTAGGTATAGCTTAGGTAAAACCATGGCAGTATAGAGGCATTTATATCGTTGTTTGCTTAATAAAAATTATAGATACAATTCAATATAAAGGCTTTTTGATTCGATGAGTAGTTTAGTACATTCTTAGTAGTTATGTGTAGTATAACATAGTTAGTTAGTCAGTGTTAAGCCCGATTTACATATCGACAAGTACAGTAGCGAGTTAAGTAGTAAGTTGTTGATTTGAATAGATCTCCATCCTATTTGTTGGCGAGTAAAGTACAAAGTAGCCCCCTCTCTCACGTCTCGTGAACTTAACTCGCCCAAAAATAGGATGGAGATCTATTTAAATCAACTTAGTCAACAACTTACTACTTAAGTTTTTGATTAAGTTGATTTAAATACTTTAATATATTTAAGTTAATTGAGTGTGTTCGACACGTCGAGAACAAAATACAGCCAACAGAAAAAAAACCATTGATATTTAAACAAAAACTCTTTAGCAACAGACAACAAATTCATTTCCCGCCTTTCATTCCAAAGGCTAATATCCACAGATAATAAAAGCAACAAACGTCAGGCAGAACATAAGTTAGTTTGGTTAGTACTAACCGTGCGTGTTTCAACTGTACGCAAAAATGACAAAATATAAAAAAACTTTTTTTTTTTAATCTTTTTTTTATTAAGGGGCTTTTATTATATAATAATATGTTAGCCCCATCGTAACTTAACCTACTTATACATCAACACTATAATTTAAACTACACCTACTTATTAGATTGTAGAAGGTAAAGCTCTCTCGTGTCAAAATATATCATACAAGTCAAGTATAAAAAAAACTTAAAAGTAGTTATATTATGGTGTAATGTTGTTGTTATGTTGTCAGCTTTCTGAATGTATAAAAGTGTATGCGATCTGTGAGAAGAAAACACATCCACCAAGCAACTCACTAAATCCATAGATAAACACAAGGTCTTTAGCAACAGACAACAAATTCATTTCCCGCCATTCATTCCAAAGGCTAATATCCACAGATAATAAAAGCAACAAACGTCAGGCAGAACATAAGTTAGTTTGGTTAGTACTAACCGTGAGAGTGTTTCAGCTGTACGCAAATGGTCACATTCACTCTCACTTCGGCCGAACAGCTGAGCCAAGCAAGGGGGATGTTTTATTGTACAGGCGCTTACTGTAGTTAAGTATTTTGCAGTTGTGTTGCAGAAGAGTAAGTTTGTTTTATAAAGTCTTTTTTAGTAATAATAATATTTTATCTTATTTTTACATTTTAACTATGTTGTTATTATTTTAAACTAGCCTATTTATATTAATTTGATTGACTATAAATTAGGCCTACATTGTTTTAAGGTTACCAAGGTACTTAACAAAGCTATAGTGGTCCTTCATTAAGATTTGATAATTAATAACCAACAGAGATGATAATGATGATGGACAGGGCCACCGACCGGGGATATATACCTACTCGAACACGCAAATTTGTTTTCTGGTATTAGAACTGTTTTTCTATTTTAACTCTTTTTTTGTCTCAAATCTGTACAAAAGTTCATAGTTATATTATATTAACAACAAAGTAATATTCTCTCATTTCAACTTCGCAAAGGCTTTTCTACAAAACCTGCTTAATCATGCTAACATATAATTTTGTAAGGCTTCTTAGACTACTGAGTTCCCGCAACAATTCCAACGATATGTTGAAAGGGTTTTTTAGTTACCGACCAAGTAAGTCTCATTCTATGAGTACAGTGCATTTACTTCTAAGCTTACTAAATAACCAGACATTTTACCGTAACACTGTGTTAAAAGTTTAAATACCCAGACCAGTGTTTAAACGTATGGCAACTTATGGTGTATTAGAAGACAAAGTTATTAGTACCAAAGCTTGCGCCTAATGGAAAACGTCTGGTTATGTGAGGTGTGGTGTTATTGCTAATAGTAATTTATCAGGCGTTTGTTTGAAAGCTTTAAAATTGAAAAAGGTTGACGTTAATATTTATACAGGTGGGTGATATTGTATTTTATTTAAGATTAACAGTTGTTTTTATTATTTATATAATTTGTAGATAGTATAATAGTTAGGTCATTATATTTAAACAGCCTGGCCAGCGTGGTATACCTAACTAAGGAGATATCTAGGTGGCTCTCTACATTATTCGTTTATCTTGACGGTGATAGTACATTCAAGAAAAAGTATGGTGAAGAAATAAATAATGGTAAATATTTTTCATATAATAAGACAAATTAATTCAGTGTCAGAAATTTTATGCTTATTATTAATTTTAATAAGATTTCTCTTGTCAAAATTGATACACTGCAATTATAAACTTGTATCAACTCATTTTAAAGTTTTCCGTTTATGATAAGACCAATATAATATACCTTTCACAACGAGAACTTATCTATACCTAACAATAAAAACAATAGCACTCACTTAATTCCTAATCCCAAAAATACAATACAATAAAAATTACACAAACTCTAATGTCGTTGTAATAATTTTGAATACAATATTTAATTTTATGGTGTGGAAACAGCTCACCCCATGAGCAAGGACCCCCTTAGACAATGCTATGATTTGTAACACGGAGCCCCGGACAGATATCATCTAAGAATTTTCATCCACGAATTGTGTTTAAGCAACATTATCTTTTTTAGGGTTCCGTGTGCTTATAAACCATAATCTTGATAAAAACAAAAGTATTTTTATAGATTTTAATGTACACAAGCCTTTTAATGTTTAGCACAAGTTTTAGCTATACGTTTTACAAAATTTACCGTAAAATAGAACATTTTGAGGTAATTCAGTAATGTTTGTTTTAAAGAAATAATGGTTTTGCTCTAGGTTTTAATTTGTGTTACCTCCTCCATGCAAACAGAACCGAGGCAATCTAATATGATATCATTTAAATAAATGAGGAGCAATTATTAAAGTTTTTGACCAGATTGACTAAATAACAGAACCCAAACGAATCTAACTTATGTAAAAGTTTGTTATTAAGCAATATAATTATTTATTAAGGTCAATATTATTATAATATTAAATGAAATATAATTTGAGACCCTAAATATAAATATTAATTAAAAGTATCTATAATTGTTAATTATAAGTAACAATTAATTAGGTACCTATACGGAATCCAGCAAATATAAATGCAGCTCAAACAAACCATGGATTTTTCTACAATACCTCCTTGTGCATCATGGCGGTTTTATTAAGGTTATTCATTACTTTCCCTTTCTTTTGCGATTATCTTAAACGATCTTTTTTATTACGTTTATTTAGTAAATTAGGGAAGGTACGGTTTCTTTTAATGTTTTTCGTTGTCTATCATCGAGTTTTTCTAAGGTTTTTTATAATTACGCTATTAATTATATTTTAAATATAACTTTGTAATGTAGTAAAGTGTTGTAAGTAATAATATATTTAATTTTTGTTTAATAAAAAATATAAATCAATTGTCATCAATAAAAAACACAAGATCCTGATTATTGCCAGAAATTTTAACCTACGTCTACGTACGATATTCCTATAGCCCATTATTTTTAACCGACTTCAAAAAAAGGAGGAGGTTCTCAATTCGGTTGTATTTTTTTTTTCTTTTTGTGTTTGTTACCTGATTTCTCGAAAACGGCTAGACCGATTGAAAAATTTTTTTTTGCTCGTATGGGTATGCTTCCCATTTGGTCCCATTGTTACCAGATCTGGATCTAGATGACGGGATCCCAGAGAAATCGATGGCATCTCTTAAAAATTGTAGGGACGCATTGGGTAAAATCTTGTCAAACATGTGCATCTCTGACGTCACTACCAAATAATCAAGAGTTAGAACTGGTCAGATCCTGGAGACCACCGAGAGTCAAGGGAACACCTCAACGGCATATAGCAGCTACCTTGTGTTTGGGCTTATTTTAATTGTATTCATGGAAACTTTACACAAACATGATCTGATGATGAAGACGACTGAGGGTCGAGGAAACTTCTCAATGGTATATAGCAGCTACCTAGTGTTTGGGCTTATTTTATTCGTATTCATGAAAGCTTTACACAACTTTACACAAACATGATCTTATGATAAAGACGACTGCAGAAATTTATTTAATACTTATCTTAGAAATTGTTATCAGCATAGTTTTTAACCGACTCCTGTTGAAGTCGGTTTTTTAATTAGAAAATTATGCACTTATGCATATTTAATATACTTTTATACTACCTACTATTTTAATTTTCATAAAAACTCCATCATAAAATAAATAGCGTGATAAAACCAGAAAACCATAAGCAATAATATAACGCATCGTAAAGAACTCTACAGAGAATCGTTCAAAGATATTAAAAATTCAAACCATCACTTTTTGCAAGCCTCAAAGGGTATTAAAGAAACTATGTAAATATATAGATACAGTCAACTACAAAAGTCGCGTCTCGGGCTACGCTTCAGCTAGTATTTTAATAATACGTAAATAATTATAACTTTTATCATTTTAACAGTTTCGATTGAGGTTTGGGGTGATCACTAATACCTATCTATAAGATTATCTTTGTTTCAGTTCCGTGTCGGATCTTTGCGTGCTGACTGTACTTGGTACGATTAGCACATTCAATAGTACAAGGTCAATTTTCGTGTTCATTGGTTCATGGAAAATTGATGTTTATTGTTTATTCGACATTACTAAAGTTAAGACTATTTCCGTCACGACATTTAGTAAACTTTTTGCGTAGCGATGTTTTGTAATATTCAATGTGTTGTTCCACTTTTGTATTTGACTGTACGTATACACTTTGCACGTAATGGCGTTAAGGTAAAGAATTCCCACAAGAAAACCTGCCGACAGTTTTGTAGTGTCATGAAAGGTGTCAATATTATGTTTTTTTTTTCTTTATTTAAGGAGCTTTGTCACTATATGACTATGTCGCTCCGTCATAGTCTCCCTATGTATTACAACTTCATGTGCTTATTATAAAACTTATATAAACATTTCGCTGAATCAGATCCAGGATTAGCTAATGTACTGTTACATGATCCTACATCAAAGCTGTTAGTAAACATTTGTATCCTAAAATAAATAAATATTAGGTTTTGTGTGCCTAAAAATAGGTTTTTTTTTTTTTTTAGGTCTTACATTATTGGTAGCGTACAACATACACTACTTATACATGTACGCGTATTACCTATCTGGCAATAAAATTTATTACAGTTTTATTTAATAAAACTATGTCCTACTAAAATCACGTCTTACTAACGCCAAAAGATGCTACTGTATAGTATATGCTAGTGAAGTTTTATCTTATTATTATTTTTTTAAGTAAACCTACTTCTAAGTTTCCGTGTGGTGCAGAAGTAAGAATATAATATGTCACCACCCCATCTCATCCCATGGGTGTAGTAAAAGCCATCTAAGGGGCTATTCGTGAATATTATATTTACGAAATAAAAAGGAAAACTTGAAATTGAATCCTATATCAATTCGTGTGGCCAGCGTGGTATTAGTAGGCCAAGTATCCCTCCGTCGCGGGAGGAGGCCTGTCCCCGCAGTGGAACATTAATGGGCTGTTATGATGAAAAGTTTTTGTAATAGCGACCGTGTACTGGAAAAGACAGCGTAGCCATATGCCTAGGCTGAATGAAAGTCATATTCTTCCTGTTTCGCATTCTCACATAACAATTTTCTACTTTTCTATTAATAGAAATGATTTAAGAAACCATTTAATAAAATATTTTAATAGCCTCGTTAAATAAGATCTAGCGATTAACTATCTCTACGCTCTATGAATGTGTCATAGTTATTTAGTGGTCCCAAAATAACAGCGTAAGGTCTATTTAAAGCTTCAATTGTTCGTTTACTTAAAGTTGTTCCCAAGATGAATCATAGTAAGACCAGTACTATTTTATATACCAACCACATATTATTTTTAGCTAGTAAAATTTCAGGGCTTTGGGACATACCTAACAAATTGTGTCTCAGGGTAGGCAGCAAAAAAGCTGATATTATGATCAGGCAATCCTGTTGTCTATGTGCGTCTGTTACCAATTACAAAAGCAAAAATTAGGTACTTAGTACTTGTCTGTCATATTATTGAAATAAATAAAAAATATTACCCACCTTAAAAATCTGAAAAAGCTTTTAATTTCCTGTCCGAAACTTACCATGGTTTGGTTAGTTCGTTGGAAGAACAGATCAAAATAGCAAAGCAGTACTTTTTTTTAATATGATTAAAGTTAATTAGTTTAAAGCTACCTTTTATAGCTTGACTCTAGACGTAGTATTTATCTCTAAAAAAAATATAATAACACATTTCTCTCAGCCAATAAGATTCCAACGATCTTAAAATCCATATTAAGTACAAATGCTATTAATGTACCTACTTGTATTCATGTATTTTGTCATAGACCGCAAGGAAACCCTTATACGTCTTACACAAAAGATCCTACAATATAGCTAATATACCAACAATAGGTTTGGATAACTGAGTAACCATTTCATTATTAACAAAATACATATTTGAACTAAACAGAAAATACAACCAAAGGGTAAACCCCTATGTGTATAATATCTAAATTTGCAATTATAATAAACATTTTGTCCCGTTTGTTCTAATTTTATACCGATGCTTTTATACTGAACTTTACGAGGCATTTTGAACTGGGCACTGATTTTGTCAAAACTATAAAACGACCCTTCAACTAACCCTACTTAACCTAACATAAAATTCAAACCCCCAAAATATTCGTGTTAATGTTTTGAGTGCGTCACGTGTGTCAATTGGCTACGGCTAACATAGTTCATAGCTAATACAGTATGGCCGATGCAACTAGCCCCTACCTACCCTTCGTATTATCAATTAATTAATTATCCCTGTCCAATGGACCGCCGGATTTCATCCATGCAGGGCCCAAATTCATTATCGAAATTGATGATTGACTTTGATGATATTCATTATATTGATATGGCGGAAAGGTGCAGCAATGTCGGGGTAATTGGATATGTTAAACAAATGTTTACTGTTCGAGATATTATTTGTTACAGTTATAATGTTTGCATTCCATTGGTTTAATTGATATTAACCACTGTTGGTACTTTTCCGGTTTAAAGGAACATCACTTATTTTATTCTTACACTGCATTTGCGTTCGATAAGATCACTTGCTGTGTCTTTAAAACAAATTAACTTTACAAGGTCACTATAGCGTTACGTTTAAGTGTAATTTTTGCTCTCTCTGTATCGTCTTCGTCTAAAGCCCGATTTACACATCGACAAGTACAGTAGCGAGTTAAGTAGTAAGTTGTTGTTTAAGTTGATTTAAATAGATCTCCATCCTATTTTTTGGCGAATTAAGTTGGCGAGACGCGAGAGAGGGGGCTACTTCGTACTGACTCGACTGTATGTACTTGTCGAACATCGGGCTTAAGATAGTAGGGAAGGGAAGACAGAAAAAAAGGATGTAAACATTTTTTTAATAAAACACTCACGTATTTACAAAACGCCATCTAGCCTAAAACTAAGCAAAGTCCTCATGACTTTGCTACACAAGTAATAATAATCCAATTGATTATTTTTTTTGTACCTATTCGTTTCAAAGGCAGTATAAGTCGATATAACGATGCTGAAAGGTAAACACATGGTGTGAAACATGAATGTGTTATTATCTACAATTACCCTTTCTTCGTCGCGTAATTATAAACCTATCCCCTATATTATTAGCCTTAATGATAAGACAGTTAAATAAATAACTAATAGGTGGTACTCAACGACTATACTACCTGAAAGTCGATGGATGAGGGAGACATACGGCTGTGTACGGTGAAAATATTCAACCAATACCACGAAGAAGTAGATAATACTTATATTTTGTAACTTGTATATAGACTCTACTATTGTTAAATATTCCTTTCCTTTTTTAATCTCTTGTTGAATAAGTGCCGCATCATTCGCTATTCGGTAAATAATCTGACAGGCGTTGAGCCAGAAAAGTTCTGAAATGGTGACCGCGTACTGGAAGATGCAAGGTCGAAAGACCCAAACTTGGCGTGAAAACAATGAATGAGAGAAACACAGAGCCGCGTAAAACGGAAATGTTTTAAAGAGGGTTATGTCCAGCAGTGGACGTAACTGCTACGATGATGATGACGATAAAGCATTATATGCTTATAATTTTTTATATAAATTAATGAAGATTTAAAAGAATTATATTATAAAGAATAATTTTCAAACTCGCACATCGCACATAAAATAAACAAAAAATCAAAAACCCTGTTACAAAAACACAGCGATTTTCTTGTATAATTCATAACAACATATTTCTCTTATAATGATTAATGAAAGTATATTTATTTACAGGTACATCATAAAAACAAAGGATAAGCCGGACTCCCTGTCCCATCGGACAAGACATCAGTGTTGCCAACCCCACCTGATGTTACCCTTAATAAATACTTTACATTCACTCTAAGGACACATTCACTTTTTATGCTTGTTTAGAAAGACGTAAAGTGAAAATATGTGTTTGCTCATAAATGTGGAAATTACTGTCATAAAATGTAATTATTTTAAAATATATCTTGTAGCACAGGTTGAAATATTTGGAGGAGACCTATGCCCAATAGTGGACATCCATTGTATTGTACCTCATTTGCTTGATGTCTTTGTTGGTAGAGTTAGAGTTTAAACTGACAGAAATAAAGTCGACTCCAGACAAACTGACGAGCATAAATATCTTTAAAGAAAGGAGCGTATGTTACTTACTCATAAAATGCACGCAATAATCTTAATATCTCCATGTGGTGACGGAGGAAGAATACAATATGCCACCACCACATCTCATCCTATGAGTGTCGTAAAAACCGACTAAGGGACTATCCGTTAATATTATCTTTACGAAACAAAAAGAAGGAAAACTTGAAATTAAACCCTACACCAATCCGTCTGGCCAGCGTGGTTTTAGTAGGCCAAGTATCCCTTCATTACGGGAGGAGGTCCGTCCCTGCAGTAGGACATAAACGGGCTGGTATGATGATGAATCTTAATAGAACGGACCTCTGTAGGTCATAATATCACCCCGATTATGTCCTACTGCGGGGACGGACCTCCTCCAAGGGAAAATAGATTTCAAAACGGGGTGATATTATGACCAACAGAAGTCCGTTCTATTAAGATTGGTTTTTATAAATATTGCTCTGGCAATATTTATAAAAATCAATTTGGAACTAGGGTACAATATTTGAAAAAATTGATCACACATGAAAGTAAAAGGGTATTTTCTCAATACATCAAAACCAACAAGATAATCCTTACAGTCGAATAATTTGTAGCCCTTCCCAAGTGGGAAATAAAAGAAACAACACAGTTTTGTTGTCAATAACATCAGCAGGTGTCCCTAGAGAGGTCGTTGACCTGTGGACGCAGCTTGCCCGTGCTTAGTGCGTTATTAGGAGGAAGTGAGGTTGGGGGCCAAACTTATAGGGATGTTCCGGGTGAAGATATAAATTGGAGATTGTGAGACGAATGGATTGAAAGAAAAAATTAAGGCTTGTTGTAATTTTGGTAATTAGTCATCATTCTAAATGTACCCTTTTTATAAAAGAAATGTATTAGGTAAGTACAATAAAATTTTAATTCATTAATAATAGGGCAGTTTGACTAACTCGTGGATAGCGAATAAGCAGTTTTTAATAAATTCTTTCCCTGAGGTGACGCTGACGACCTAAAATGAATTCAAAATGTTACCAACCCTTTTGTTTTCCCAACTAAATAGTATTAAAAAGCAGTTTTATACCTAGAAATGTGTAAAATGTCACAATATCTCGTCCCGTGAAAGTCTGTTAAAGGTGGTTTTACAAGTATAAAATACTGTAACATGTAGCAATACGATTGATCAGCTGGGTAATAGCAAGCCAAGCTGTCCCCATTTTACAGGAAAAGGAAGAGAAAAAGACGTCCCTATAGTGGTCCTTTTTAAAGACTAGAAAAAATAAGATGTACATACATAAAAGCAACAATGTTTATAGAGACGTTGAAAACATTTTTACTCAAAGCAAGTAAAGAACCGACTATTTGTATAATTTTATTCTTCCCGTTGTAAATGTACCACAAAATCTCTATGTCGCATTCCTTACGTAATGCACTGCGTTATTTTGTATTATACTTCTATTTTATTTTATGTTGATCCAGAGCTCCCAAAAATGGCTGCTAAGGGAACAGTTAAGCCGTGGGTTACACCGCGTTTTACTAACCTTGCTTCCCGTAAATAAAGAATTCATGGCAAAGAGAATTTTTGAGGTAAGATCTTTGACTTGTTTGTGAATTCTTATGTTTATGCGGTTGTAGCATTTTATTTTTGTAGTCAACCTGTCATTGCTTACATTGTTGTATTGTAGATTTTTTATTATATTTTACAGAAATGTCATTTGTATCATTATGTAAATAAATTATATGTTTATCCACTTAACATGGGTAAAAAAATGTGAAACAAACGGATCAGGGCAGTAGTTGGGGTAATTAAAGCCTTCGTGTAGACAATGGAAAAAATAACTCTGCTAACTCTCTTAATTTTTACATAACTAAGACCATGCCATGTACGCTGTAGTAACGGTGGTCCCTATGGTAGGAGGATATACCTAGTTTCCTTTTTTGTATAGAGGATGAGCGTCCCTGCAATGTGACTATCATAGGCTGCTAAAAGACCAATCTCCTAAAAGCCAATATCAGTAGAATATACATTTAACAAACTAGAAATGTTCGAAGCATTCCAAAGCTCGTTGGTAAAGTTAGTAGATTCAGGTAAAACATGCATACGTAAATAAAGGCTTCGTTTAAATTCATGGTAACTCTTCTGAGGCTCACGTTGCCGTGTACCTTTTTGGAATTCCGAGAATTGCAAGCGGACAGATTTACTTAGAGATACGTTTCTCTTTTAGATGTTCTAAAAATATGTTGATAATATTACTGGTGGGTAATTAGTAACATCTTTTAAAAAGGACCAGTGCGTAGGAATATTACTGGCGGGTAATAAGAAACATCTTTTAAAAAGGACCATTAGGAATGGGCATAAATGAAGTTAATGTTATGTTAAGAAGCACAGGACCGCACAAGGTGGCAATACTTGGAGGAGGCATATGTCCAACAGTGGACGTCGATTGGCTGATATGATGATAATGAAGATAATGTACGACTGCAGATAATAAACATGACCCTCAACAGTCTCTGCCTACCTTAAGAGAACAAGGCGTGAGTTTACGTTTGTATTTGTTCTATAGTACTAGTACGTTAAAACTATAATTCTCTTCATAACCATCTCATCTTATACCTATCTACATTTATTTTCAACGTGTATCAAACTAGCAGAATAAAAATAACTAGCAGATAGTTTCGAATAAATTGCATTAATAAACATATCGTAGTAATAACTGAAAAGAAATAAGTCACGAATTTATATGAATCGGAGCGTAAAATCGAAAATGGCGGACGCTCGTACAACCCCTAAATCGTTTGGTACTAAATCATACTCACTATAAAAGTCCCGATAAAACTGTAAATATTCCTTATGCATTTTATTGTGCACACAAATCTTGGAGTGTACAATTGTATGAGGGTTATGTATGGAAATTATATATATTTACCAATTTTTGGTTAACCTTTCGAATGATGTGACAATAATGCCCATAATAACTCGTAGAAAAAAGCTTGTTCTATTTTAAATGAAATACTAAATCCTAAGGTTTGATGACTTATTTGTTAGTAAATTGTACATATCTTAATGCTACTTAAATTGATTAGGTACAAACTCAAATTGTTATGATTAAAAAGTGACCCAAAATTTCCTGATCACATCCTTCTCATTAATTCTACTTTAGTCATCTGTGAAACTGTTAGCTGTGTAGTGTTTGACTTTAACTTAATTATCTTAACAAAAAAAAACACTTCTGTAAATTCCCTTGGTTTTTAAAAACCGTACTATGTCATCTTTATCTTAAAGCAAGGCTGGGCTACATTAACAGCACAAAACATTTTAATAAAAGAACAGATCATCTCTTTCAACCGCCACTTAATAAAGGCTATGAAATTTAAAACTCTAATTTGCATTAGTTTACGAGATTTCTCGTTGGATGACTCAAGACAATGTCATCGACGGGAATGCCTTAATTCTGACTCACTGAACGTCTCTCTATGTATAATTAGGAAATTGCTTGTTCCACGGCTTTATGAGGTTGATAATAATGCTGTACTTAAGATGTCTAGGGATCTCGTCATCTTAATATGAAGAATTATGTAAATTTATGGTGTTTCTTTGTTATTGTCTGTGAAGGTTACTAAGTACTTAGACCTATCGTAAAGTACTAAAACCAATTCAAAATTAGGGAGTTCTCTTATCGGTTATAATTTTTTTTAATGTTTTTATACTTACATCAGAACTTTCTTGGTCAAATAAATATTAATTTTGTTTTATGTATATAATATTTTTCTGCTATAAGTATAATTCCAAACTGGTCCAATAGAAATTTAATCTTAATTGATTAAGGTGTTTGTTTCTATGTCTTGAAATAAGGAAATTTCGGTAAATGATTCATGTAAACCAAGGTTTTAGTTAAAGTCGGTTTTATAATTAGACATATCTTTCAATTAATTTAAGTACATTTAATTTTCCATTAAGGTATTATTTTACTTTCTCGATGAAGTAACAGACGCTTCTATCTCTTTTTTATACAAAAATAAAACTCAGAAGTAGAAAGAAAATTCAGTCTCTTTGTTTATTCATTGGTACTTTCACACCAATTCTAAAATCTTTGAACAATAAAAAGAATCCAACAAACTCTTGTAAATTAATTACAAAATGTGGTTGCGAGGCGAGAAATTTCCAACTTTCTGGGACTCGAACATCCGTTTCAACTAAATTTATGACCGATTCGTTTTCGCTAATTAATTTCTACTCTTATCTAATACGCTTAATTGGAGTTACTGAGTTTGTTCGTAATTCATCGGCAAGTTTAATATCCACAAGAATTATTTCAGAATAGAAATTCTCCGGTAATTAATATAAAATATTCGGAAGCTTTTTGTTTTTCTGCCAACTTTTTATATTTTTAATTATTGTTAAATTTTTCCTAAGTCTTGTAACTTACCTTTTATTTAAAAAAAAATAATTAAAAAGTTGTCTTTAAAATCTTAATTTGAAGCTGGATATAATTTTGGAAAATTTATTTAATGTTTCTATGAACGTGATGCCACTATTAAATTCTAGAATTACCAAAATTGCTAATTGCATGCTACTATTATTAACCAATTAACCTCCCATACATAATGTGATCGTAAACGACTGGCATTATTGGAACTAGTAAACATCATTCTTGACAAAATCAGTAGCTCTCAGATCTTACTTTCAGATAACTTTTCAATAATAAATAAAATCTACAAAATCAATATTATAACAGTTTGGGATCGACTGCGAGGCGTAAAGTTAGGAAGTTTTAATGAGCAATTGAGATTTCCTTCAAACGTTCAACTTTTTACCTGTACTTTAAGTTATCTCATGATTTTATGAGTTTGACGATTTACTTAAGAATTATTACGAAGCAGAATGGAATAATGTTATTTTTGAGGTGCGTTTAAGTTACAGTAATGAAAATGTTTGGCCAAATTGTACGAGTGAACTTCCATTAAAACATTGTACACAAGCCCTTATAAAACGTCTTAAAAAATTTTATACTTACTAATCGTATTCGATAAACACTTAACATTTAAAGTGACGAACACAGTGCATATGGTTGCCTGATTAAGTGGCAGGCCAACTACAAAATACTTAAAGTTGATGGCGCAGACAGTTTTTAGAATCGCAAACTAGAAGACATACTTAGAGTTGATAGACGGAGAGGACACAGGATTTCGCTCGGTGAAAATATTTGGAGGACCCCTATGCTTAGTAATGGATGTCATTTATAAAGCTTCATTTGTATTAACAGAATTAATTTTCTCATGAAGTAAATTCCATCAAATATTGACAACATGATATTGTATCTCTAAATGTGATGAAAAAACGTACAAATAAAAATTAAACTCAAGGGCAAGGTATTTTTTTATCTAATAAACTCCCCTCTTTTAGCTTTTCCCTAGATAAGGACGGAATCAATGATTGATATGGGCATTCAACAATAAAACATTCATCTCAACAGGAAAACTCCACAAGCTTTTACACTAAAAGGCAATTTTACTGAACCTTTCAACCGTTTAATAATATGGATATTGTTATACATATTATAGGAAATTCAAAAGATTTTTGGGAAAATTATCGAAGTCAATAACATATTTATATCTTAACATTGCAGAGACGAGTTTCTTGTGGTTTGGCAGGGAAACTAGCACACTACCAGATGGAATAGACAGAGTAATATAAAGTATAATAATAATATTCACGGACATCTCTACACAGCGCCATCTGTTTCCAAAGTAAGCTAGATTTAACCTGCTTGTGTTATGGGTAAATTAGTACTTCTATACATTTTTTTTTGAAAATACATACATTTTATACATAAAAACACGCAGATCAAATAATCATGTTCATGCACACGTCATGTTATATAACCACTACGCCACAGACGTCGTCAAAGAAGTTTTAAGTAAAGTTTTCCCATTTTTGTATTCCTAGATGTTGTTTGGGAAGTTTTCTAAGATGAAAGGATAATAATATGGCTTCATACCATGTTCGGTAATCCAAGTAAGATGTAGCGTGGTTGCTAGTGGGCGTTATTCACCCAAAAATAAATAAAGATTCTGAAATTATTGAGATACAGGAACGAAATAGGTTTACGATTAAACTAAGTATTATTAGCATCTAGTTAACAACTGTTGGATTACAATGCGCTGTCTGCTTTTTTGTAATGGCGTAATTAAAGTTTATTTAAAAACTCATACATTAAACTAAAAAACTTAAAACAAGTGGGTCACCATAACCGAATGCTATAAGTAGGGTTGGAGTTAGTTGTAGCAAGACAAATGATATTACGACGTCAACCCACATCACGTACGCGCTACATAAGTGGGATATTTTATTATGACAGCCCTTTGTATCCTCCAAATGATAAACGCCCACAATAGTAACTTAACTAAATATCGAAATAATACCGCGAAACAAAATAGTGATAATCCAATACATGACGACATGACATAATGGTCTATTGGTTTATCGATTCAATGCCTTTATATTTTAATATTTTTTTTTAAAAGAGTAACTCAAAGTATTTTGTTAATCTTATTTTTTAATCTAACCTTAGGGAGTTCTAATGTGGCTGAAAATCAAGGACTATCGTTAAAAAAACGGCTTCACAAAATGACAGCCATGCAATTAATCAGTATTCAAACATCCGTTGCAATATCAATTTAGTCGTAACAACATGTCTTTTCGTTATCCATTCTGCCAGAGAAGATTAAGATAGGTATATTTCAAACTTTACGTAATTACTTGTGCATTTCCTTCACAAAGAGAAATACAAAAGAATAAGAATTTGATTTGTGTACTCAACAAATACCAAGAGCTCAACGCCGGTATAAGAGGACGCTAGTTGCACAAAATTCTTTGCCTTGTCGCCCAAGGCACACAGAAAGCTCATAGCGAAAACTTTTCAGTGTTATTTTAGAACAGTTCGTCGCTACGTTTACTTCTTAGTAGGAACTGAGGGTTATACAGAATATTCGCATTCGTTTGTTTATTTACTGAATGCGTTTTAAAGTGTAGCATTTTTTTGCAAAAAAAATCCTGTAGTGTCTGTTTAAAGTGAACAGACACTACAAGAATTTCTTGCAAAAATATGTCTGTTTTAAAGTGTTGTCTTAATAACGAACTAAAAAACCACGAAATAGTTGTCCTATAATTGTTGTCCTTCAAACATTATTTGAAGGACAACAATTATTTTATTGGTATAAATAAAACTAGAAATAAACAAGCGCGTACAGACGCGACGTTCCAATTATTTAATGATGAATAAAACCAAACTTGTCTGTCTATCTGTCTATTTGGCAACTCAGTTTAAACATGATCATTACAGCAGTTTAGATTCAGAATAACACAGTTTTCGCAAATTTGTGCGTTGTCATCTCTAATATACTATGTCTCAAATAGTCGCAGTATGCCATTTTACACGTTACCGCAGGGTACGATGTCCTAAGGTCGCGTCTAATGCTGCCCATTCAATGTAGATTTATTTGATGCTGGAAGTTCTTTGTGTTTGTGTGAAATTCCCTGAGACACTAGACTTAATCTACAATGCAGGGGTTGTCAATTTTAAAAGCTAAATAAATATCTTACCACAAAAATAGTAATTTAGTGACAAACTAAAAATACACAACCCTTGATCCCTATACTGAACCTTTTTCCGATGAAAATAATAGTTTACTTTAATTAATTAGTCTACATGTAACTAAGGCCATTTGGATGCTAGAAAAATACGCATTCTGTTGGGATCATTACGTTAGCCCTTCTAATTTAGAGCCAATTTTGGTTAGAGGTTTTGCTCGGAATTATAATATAAAAAACATATCTAATTACTTTCTTCTTGTTTCTACAAAGTTATCCTACTAATATAATAGAAGGTAAAGTTTGTATATTTGTCACTCTTCCACGTAAAAACTACAGAATAGATTTTAATGAAACTTTACAATAATATAGCTTAAACATTATAATAACACATAGGCTACAACTTATAAAGATATTGTGTGAATAGTCAAAAATACGAACACTAGGTAGTTAGTAAATAACTGGGCATGGCATGTTAATGGAGCTGATTGATGATGTTCAGTGATGGGTCTAGAAAACCAAGCTTGGAATTGTGATTGAGCTTTGAAGGGATACGTGCAAATATATGCAGTTATTATCACATACCATGTGTGTGTTTGTATGTAAAATTGTATATTAATTGTTTTATATCTCAATAGTAAATTGATTATAATAAGTTATATCCATGTACTAGAAAGTAAAACTGCCTTGAATCTACGACCTTGTCCCACACAGGGTCCTAGATTCAATTTTCACAGAAGGTTTGTGAGTATGGCCTCAGTGGTCTACTTTCAACCTTGTCATTTCCTATTGCTCACAGACAGAAATAGGTAACAGAGTAAAAAATAATATAAGTAAAGGCGTCATGAGACTGAAAATTAAGGTTAACGGGTTTAGTAGGAACTAATCTACTGAACCAGTAAATCATAATTTTTATGCTATAGCAGTACACAAAAAATACATTTTATTGCGCTACATAAATAACTATACAGATATCACCTGTATAAAATGAAAAGTAATCCCCGAGCGTATATCATGCTCCTTTTATTTAAAGGTGACATTTTGTTGACAACCGTCTGCTTTGCTCTAAACGAACGCATTGCTTGTATCAGTATTCCGTACTCGTATCTTAGGAGGGGGACACGTTTCCTATGGCATTTCATTACTGCATCCCTACTGGGCTAGCGTGTATCTGATATTTCCACATTTTCTACTGAATATGCTGCACTTTTTGTTTTTTTTGTTTGTCATTTATGTGGGACGTTGCATGAATATTTTATGTGTTGCAGCTTTTAGAGATGAGGAGAAGCCTCGCTGTAACGAAGTAAGGTTCATACGTTTTGATCAAATTTTGTTGATATGAGATTTTGTTAATCCGTGTACTTTGAGATAAAGAATATTTATACTTTCAAATTGTTTTTTGTAATAATTTATTTGTATTTATATTATCGATTTTTTAACTGAACTTACCAATAAGATGACAGAAAAAAAACCTTTTTGGTTTACAGCGCGTTGTCACTAAAGTACATTAGCATAATTTTTTAGAAGACTATAACTTTCTTTATTGTTTCTGTGTAGTAATTGATGAAGAACACAAAATTACTCCTTGGCTCGTGGGTATCAAAAGCGAATAGAGGAGTTTCAATCATAGCTATAGAAAGGTAATGTCACTTCAAAACCCAATCTAATCCACCTTGAAGTCCCACTTTTCCTAGATCGTCTAGCTAAAGCAAGCCCTTTCTATACTTACTTCTGTCAATGTGTACAATACGACGACGTGGTATTGCAAGGAAGGAAAAATAACTTTCCTGTATTACTTTCTATTTTCCAGCCATTTTCACAAATATCTTAATCTCCAATCCTTACTTCAGAAGACAAAGGATAATGAAAACATCTCTTCACACCGAAGGAACAGCATCCAAGCTTAACAATACTAATCCCGATTCGTCGCACGTTTACAGTTTTATTGGAATTAAGTTATACTGAACCCTTTACTTTGCCTCCTATCATTTTGGTGGCATTACTAAGGATTACCACTTTCCAAAGGGTGTTGCCTACCGACCGTAACAATGTGAAATAGGCACATTTTACGTATTTACGGACCCCTAATCCTTATTACGTTGTGTTCGAAATTATATTTATTCAGTATGAATAATTTCATATTCGTTTCGAAGCTCGAAGGTTCCAAGCTTGTATTTTATATGAGTTTAAGAGTTAAAAGCAATTTTATTACAATTTCAATTGTAGTGTTTTGTTGTTTGCTGAATGTTAATAAATATTTTTTCAACGAGGCCGGAGAAACGAGTTAATATTTAAGCTCGTAGCTTACGTATGAAATGTTGAAAAAGAAATTTTATTATCCGATTGCTACCTTGTGCATTGATAACGTTTCATTGCTTTTTAACTAGGTATATACTTTTTAAAAACTACTTTAGTTAATGATATTAGAGAGACTGAAAATTAAGAAATTTGTCTAGGGTAGGCAGAGGCTTGTCATTGATCTGGAATTGCTGACATTCATTAGCGGCGGTTGCCATTCCCACAAGTATCAAACAAACTTTACTTTAACAATTTTTAGCCCTTTAACCCTTAATAAATGCGTAGTAAGTGGTTATCTATTGTTTGCCCGAAAATAATATGCCATAATATTCGTATTTCCGAATTTCATTTGACCGCATTTCTTTTGCCATAATTTTATTAGACATAACGGCAAAAACAGCTCGACGAAGACCTTCGTGGGTCACCTTTCGGTTAAAAAGATTATCGAATTGTTGAGAGAATCGTGCGGTCTAAGTAGTTTTTAATGTCATTAATAAACGAGTACAATATTATGTAACATGGGTTACTAATATAATAATTATGTGTGGTTTTAATACAAATTAATGTACGTATGGACCTTAGATTAATTCTCAAAGGTCAGTTCAGCATTAAAGGATAATTTGAATACACTGAATAATTAATGGTAACTATCGTACAGGAGAAGTCTTAGGCAGTTAACAGCAATATTAATTATGAGTAGACCGTCCCTAGAGTTGATCGAATTATTAATTTGCTTTGCAGATTGGCTTAGACACAGCTGGTTTACTAATTACTTGATAGGTTTTGTGTTTATTTTTTAAGTTTAATCTTATCTTATCGTAAGGTATAACTGAGTATTGTGAACTATCAGATTGTCTTTTGGTGTCTCTTTATTTGCGGCAATATTACATAGCTTAGTAGAAATATGTTGTTTGAATAAAGCATTTGTGCACACATCAAAGTCAGGTTGTAAATATATACAGTACAGAGAGAGATTAGAAAATTATGGCAAGGAAATAGGTGTCCAGAAACGAAAAAATTATTAAACTACAAAATAAGAGAGCTAAAACAAATACTAGAAGAAGATAGGAACGCGTCCTTTCAAGCATACTTACAGGGTCTTGATGTAACAGCAGCCAAAGACTACTCTCTCTGGGAAGCTACTAAGAAAATGAAAAGACCTATAGTGAGAAGTTCACCTCTTAGGAAACCAGATCACAGCTGGGCACGTAGCGACCAGGAAAAAGCAGCTACATTTGCGGATCATCTGGAAAAGGTTTTTCAACCCCACCCATATGAGGATTCACCCGAACATGAAAAAGAAGTTACCGAATTTATTAAAATACCCGACCAGGATGATATTGAGCCAGAACTCTTTACTAAAAGTGAAGTGGCAAATATTATTAAAAAAACAAAATCCAAGAAGGCCCCTGGATATGACCTTATTACCAACAAAATTTTGCAGGAGATACCAGATTCCGGGTTGACACTGCTCACAGCAATCTATAATGAAATTACTAAACAAAAAGCCATTCCACCACAGTGGAAAGTTGCACAAATAATCATGCTGTTGAAACCAAATAAGGAACCAGAGGACCCGAAATCGAGACCGATTAGCTTATTACCCGTACCCGCTAAAATATACGAATCCCTAATAGCACAGCGACTGATGCCGTTGATAGAGGAGCGCAACTTAATTCCCAAACACCAATTTGGATTTCGTCGTAAGCACGCCACCATCGAACAGGTCCATAGGCTAATAAATGAAATTGACAAAGCCTTTGAAACAAAAAAGTACTGTGCAAGTGCTTTTTTAGACATCTCACAAGCCTTCGATAGAGTATGGCATGTTTACATTTTTTTTTTTTCATTTTTTTTTTCATTTCCATTATATCTAGTCTATAATTATTTTTATTACTTAATTGATTGATTTTTTATTTTATTTAATTTATAATTTTTATTCAATTTATGATATTTTTACCATAATAACGATAATAATTAATTGTTTTATATAAATTTTATTTCAATTGAGAGAGAGGAAGGATTTCGGATTTTGTTTCAATTGTATAAAGTCAGTAAATTATTTTTCTTCTTTCTTTTTCTTCTCTCTATTTTTGCAGTTGGTATAAATTACTGTGCATGCTGTGATCTCCTTTAATTGAGGAAACACTGAGATTATTGTATGTACATTGTATAAAACAACTTGTATTGTGTATTCTTTGTTGGAGATCCAATAAATAAATAAATAAATAAATAAATGAGGGTTTGTTATTCAAATTGAAATCCCTACTTCCTACATACATGTACAAAATACTAAAATCGTTTTTGGAAGACAGACACTTTATGGTCCAAATCGGCGAAAGGCTCTCAAACCTTTGCCCTATCAAAGCAGGAGTTCCACAAGGCTGCGTGCTAGGCCCTACGTTGTACCTTATATACACATCTGACCTGCCAACTTCAGAGTGTATCACCACCGGTACATTTGCTGACGACACGGCGATCATAGCAGTCCACTCAGATCCAATTGAGGCCGCGAAACTATTACAGTCCGGGCTTGATGATATCTCCATATGGCTAAAGAAATGGAGAATTAAGGCGAACGAAACAAAATCTGTAAATGTTACTTTTACTCTAAGAAGGGGCACTTGTCTACCCGTAAAAATAAATGGCTCAGAAGTCCCACAGACAGACCATGCCAGGTACTTAGGACTATACCTTGATAAGCGACTCACTTGGCAAAAGCATATCTTCACAAAAAGAAAACAATTAGGTTTACAACTACGTAAGCTGTATTGGCTAATGGGTCGTCGGTCTCAACTATCACTAAGTAGCAAGCTTCTACTTTACAAAATGATACTCAAGCCTATCTGGACTTACGGAATAGAGCTCTGGGGGACAGCTTCCCACTCCAACATCGAAATCCTCCAAAGATTTCAAAACAAAATCCTGAGAACAATAACCGATGCGCCCTGGTTCGTCACAAATGACCAATTCCATCACGACCTGCACATGTCTACTGTCAAACAAGAAATACTTTACTATACCAGCAAGTACAAGAAAAGAATTGAGGACCATCCGAATAGCCTTGCCAATGTCTTGATGGAAGATAACATAACAACCCGCAGACTGAAGCGGAGGATGCCCCAAGATATACTAAAATCGCAACATGATGTAAAGTAGGATGCGACATGAGTCGCATTCCGAGCATGTCAAAAACAAACCCAACCTACCCACTGTTTAATGTCCCTGTGGCGACAGATTGCAGCGTGATAAGAGACAAAAAAAAAAAAAAAGAATCTGCTAACTTTTCGCTTATATTAATTTAATAAACATGGAACAAATCCCTATTGAAAATTGCCTGTGTTAAGGTTTTATATTTAGGATTTTTGCTACTTACTTTTATGTGGAAACAATGTGACTTCGCTAAAGCATGCATTAACACTCCATGCTTAGCTGATGCTAATTCGTGGGCTATTCTTATTTAAGCTTCCTATCTTTTGCTATATATAACGCTTGTTGATATTTTTTTATAGTTAGTCTCTAAATACGTTTTAAACTATTCAAGATTGCATCGTAGAATGAAATAAGGTTAATACAATATTGGCAGAAAACTTTGAAACATACGAGTAAAACAACTACTTACAAAAAAAAACAAAAAAGGTAAGAGTCCACACAAGTCTAAACAATAAACATAGCACCAAAAACAAATGCAGGGGTGCGTTGTAATAAAATTGGTCGTACTCGTAAACTATTGTGCGTTTTTATGATTCATCTCCAATGTTTGCTGAAGCCCTCATACTAGGAGTAGGTATGCTCGCGTGCTCAAGTGTTATGTCGTAAAATATATATTGTACTTAAATTACTGCTTGCTGGCTGTATATATTTTTTTATTGCGTTCCTACTTGTTGGAATTGATCTTTGTTAGATTGACTACTTATTATTGAGGTTATGACAAAGTAGTTAGAGAATAAAATATGTTCATATTTTTTAATTTTAATATAACTCCAATGATTTTACATTCATCACTTTGATTACTTTTATAGCAAAAAATTATTAAAATCATTTCAACAATATTACCACGTACCGCAACGCACAAAATAACATAAGTACGAAGATTAAAAAAAAACATGAAATATCCTAAATACAAAACTGAAATGAAACAATATACACTCTGGCTAGACTAGTATCTATTAGTAGACTGAATTTGACTTCATCTCTGGAGGAGACCTGTTATTTCAGTGAACTGAAACAGTACTTCATCATAAAAGCCCATTAATGTCCCACTGCAGGGACGAGTCTCCTCCTGTGATGGAGGGATACTTGGCCTGCTAATACCACGCTGGCCAGACGGATTGGTATAGGGTTTAATTTCAAGTTTTTCTTCTTTCTATGTAAAGGAAATATTCACAGATACTCCCTTAGTCGGTTTCTACAACACCCATGGGATGAGATAGGGTGGTGACATATTGTATTCTTACTCCGTCATTACACGGAGGATTATCTCACTTACCTCTACAGATATATTCCTTATCCAACACTTTTGTACCCAACATTACATAAGTGTTAAATTTGTGCAGTGTCCGTCTAAGTAAATTTGGTCATCTCACCCAATCTCTGTTTACGAGGGGTCAGGGTACCCTGCGTGAGCTATCGAGATTTGAGAACCCTAACAATGAATCATTGCGCTCTGAAGACAGTTCTTATTTAATTTACCCTCTTTGTTTTACTTTTATTATTGACCCTTGTGATGGGTCCAATGTTTTAGAGGTGGCTAATGAAAACACTAGAGTATAAGCGCGTTTGAGTAGAACGTAAGTGAACGCTAGTTATTTTTACTACTTACGTTAACATTAACTATGACTATTATTTTGACATTTACTCAATTTGACCGTTATTGTTATGACCATTTACTTAAGTAATTATAAATATCAACTTAAGGAAATGTTAGATATTGTTTTTGGTTTACTCATCTATCTACTAATATTATAAAGAGGTAAAGTTTATGTGTTTGTGACGTTGTAGGGATAATCTCTGGATCAAGTAAACCGATTTCAAAAATTCTTTCTGTGTTGAATAGTCCATTTATCGGGGAGTGTCATAGGCTATATAGTATTACGCTATGACTAATAGGAGTGGAGCAGTAATGAAATATGTTTAAAAAAGGAACGCGATTTTTTCGCCGCCCAACAAAGTGG
The DNA here is from genome assembly GCA_905475405.1 of Schrankia costaestrigalis. Classification (NCBI taxonomy): domain Eukaryota; kingdom Metazoa; phylum Arthropoda; class Insecta; order Lepidoptera; family Erebidae; genus Schrankia; species Schrankia costaestrigalis. Next base: position 11,912,252 of record FR997840.1, on the reverse strand, counting down.
GCACGGGTCAGCTAGTATTGAATAAAATAGGAATAAAGTTGTTTTTCAGCTGTAAAAAACCTACTAAATAAAGTCTTGTAATCAGACTGACAAGTAGAGCTAAACATTGCTAAACAAAAAACAAAACAAAAGAAAATTTTAATAAAAACTTAAAGAAAACAACAATTCTCAAACCTTAAGTTGACATTACGAGTTGAAAAAGTCCACATAACTGCCTTTAGCGGTCAACTTGTTTTACTTGGTCACTGTAACTGCGTTCCCTAGACAATTAAACTTTTCCTTGAACCGCATAACCACATATTCTGTACAAACTTTTACAAAGCAATACCTCCAGGGAAAAAAACCTTAAATATCGTTAAGACACAATATATTACGTGAACGTATTTTACTTAGGCCCTCAATAAGTTCCGGAGCGGAAATCAATCGACCTCAACCTCCGGCGGACATCAATACTACACGTTATTTTGCGTGAAAGTTACGTAAATAATATATGTATGGAAATAGATAATATATTGCTGTTGTAAATAGAGCTGAAGAATATTTTATTGTAAAAGGTTTAAATATCCCTAGGTCACGCTTACAACATTCTAAATCTTAGCTTTACTAATACTAAGCAGAACGGCACGTAGAGTTTTTCTTAAGCATTTCTCATATTACTAAACCAATCTCTTCTCAAACTTCTTTAAAGCGTTGGAGAGATTTTGATAATGATAAAAATTCGACAGCCAGCTTTCGGATGGTCGAAGCGAGGCAGTTGGCGCCTGGGGTATACTTATTATATCCAGAAAATTCGATTTGTAAGTAGGGTGATGCTACCAATTATCAGCACTTTAAGAGTTAGTCCTACTTTAACATCGTTTATCACAGTGATGATAATGATAACAACTATAACAATATGCTTTCTTGGTTCATTATTTAATAAATAATTGATTTTTGTTATAAAAAATAGTTATTATTCATACACATTTTATTTAGATGAGTCTGACTAAATAATGACCCTGGCGCCAATTATTGGCACCATCATCACCAATTATTGGCATTGACTGAGCCAATTATCAGCACCTTAAAATTAGACATAAAATTAGGTAGATAAATGAAATAATCCAATGTTTATAGTAAAATCTCTTTTATTTATACCTAGCCTAACACCCGAAGTTTCAGAAAAATAATTACATAAATATAAAAAAATCCAAAAAATAATAGACATTCTTTTGATCATAATATCAACACTATGAAAATAACTAGCAATGTTAGTTTCAGCACCATGCCATGATATGAAATCCGAAATCATAGAGTACTTTTTCCAAGAATATTGAATTCTAGGCATAAAATAATCACGCTTTACAATAAAATATATGGATTAACAATTTTACATACCACTTTGTCATGTAACAGTACCAGTGCCGATAATTAGCAATTCGCAAAAAAATTGAACCCAGATGTCAGCACCTCATATAAGAACATAAAATCAAGATAACGTTCATTTCCATTGTCAGATAAGCCTTATAAAACATTTTATACATGAATAAAACCTAAAGGTTCAGTAAAAAATATCTAAAAGATCTAAAATAAAGTAAAATAAAAAAACCTGAACTTACCTACGATCATAAGAAACTGTCAAAACAAAGTAATGTGAAGGACATGTTCACGCGTTTTTTTTAAATATAGCTTTTTTTTTTCAAAAAGTGTCGTGTATGGATCAGTTTATAATTCCAAAAGGATCTTATTTTAATGTTTGTTAAATGGTAGCCGAAATTAATTAATAGAAAGCTTATAATTTGAGTTTTAGTTGAGGGTGCTGATAATCTGGTGCAGTGCCAACATTAGGACGCGTGCCCCTAATGTCAATCGTAGTGTTAACCTAGAATGTCTGTATTTCTTTAGTTCAAATGACAGAAGAAAAGGCTTTTAGCTCTGTATATATTTTCCACGTCCAACACTTTATATTCAAATATTGATTGACGCCCACTCCTTGTATATTATGCGTACGTCACATAGTAAATCACATTTGAAATATCGTTTATCGTAAAGTAAAATCGACCTTCGGCTCTAACAATTGACGTAAAAGTATTTATTTGAATTTCCCTCAGCGAGTAAGGCGAGGCACGTACATAATAATATTTCCTTTTTTATTGGAAGATCCACAATATTTCGTGTTCACTCGAAAGCGTCAGAAACATGAGTCTTAATGTGTAAAAATATTGATGTTGCGACGTTTTATCGAATATTTACCTTATATGATTTACTAATGTTTTGTTACTGGTAAAAGCATGAGGTTTACGTATCATATCAGCCCATTAAAGTCCCACTGCAGAGACGGACTTCCTCCCGTGAAGGAGGGATACTTGGCCTACTAATACCACGATGGCCAGACCGGTTGGTATAGGTATATAGATTTACGTAGAAATTGATATAATCATAACAGTCCTGTAGTATCCCCTTTTATAAACGGGACACCTAAAGAATTGGAGAGAAATATCGGAAGGCATCATAGTTTCACTTTTAGTACTATTTTTTACGACACCCATAGGAATATGGGATGCGAATCTAATATTATATTAAAAGTTACACAAACGAGTTGCGCAGGGTGGGGAGACTCCTCTCACGGTGGACCGAAGATCTAGTTAGGATGGCAGGAAGCCGATGGATGAGAAAGGCACAGGGTGGCAATAGTTGGAGGAGGCACATTTCTAGCAGTGGACGTCAATTGGCTGATATGATGATGATGATGATAAAACGAGTTTCTTTAGAAAGAACCAGTTTGCTCTAGTCAGATACTTTTTTCCTTATTTTCGATGTCTAAGACAACAGATTACTGTAAGCATGTTGGTTAACCGACTTGATACAAGATTATACTGCGCTTGCCTTCTATCGCTGAGGTAGTTTGCAATATTGCTTTTGATGTCACTACTCAAACTTATAACGAAAGTTCTTCAAGTTAAGAAGTAGAGTTGCCATATAATTTATCGTCAAGAATAACTCAATGAAATGAAATAATAAGCTCAAACAATATAACTTGACCACCTTCCAGAGAAATACATAAAATAAACTGGACATCAGGCTGCATAAACAACGAATGGGTATTAAAAAAAACTGAATAAGTACAAAATAACGGGTAAAACAAATAATGTGAAGTGAGACATTAGCATTTATGTTAATTTTTGTGAAATTTCATGACGACGCTCATATAATGGCGTCCCTCGGGTGCTTTCATAAAAACCTGTATATACTGTGAATATTCATGTAAAAAATAAATAAAGTTTTATTACGTTAACATAAAATATGGCTATGTTTCGTTTAGAGTTGGCAGAACATTTAAAAAGTAGTCTGTCTAGTGGAGCGATCTAAAACTTTGGCCGCTAAGTTTTGTTCCTGACTAAAACCGACAGGGGACGAGAAACTACAAAAATATTTGCAATTCGTATCTTATAACAATATTTAAATCTTCTTCAGTTCAATTTTTAGATGACTCGTACTCGACCACTATGCCGCAAACATTATAATTATAAGAAACTAGCTGACCCGTGCCCACTTCGTTAGGCGGCGAAGAAAACGCATGCCTTTTTTAAACGTATTTCATTACTGCTTCACTCCTATTAGTCATAGCGTGATACCATATAGCCTATGACACTCCCCAAAAAACGAAATATTCAACACAGAAAGAATTTTTTTTTTAAATTGGTCACTCCTTTTCTATTCACCCTGAAGCGAAAGCGGGAGTAAAAGCTAAGTAATAGTTTTTCACTAGGAGAATTCACCATAATCGTAGCAGATGATGAATTTTTGATACATTTTCATTTGTCTTTCATTTTAAAATAGTCTTTGCTGACTGATTTTTTTTTATTTAGATAACGTAAAACCTTTTTAGCATGCAGCTAGTTTCTAACCCCCTTACTCATAAACGCCTCTTAAACTTTAGTCAATTGATTAGCATAAATTCTTATGGTTTTGTTTGGCATAAGGTTGATTTTGCTAATAAAAATCTCGCTAAACAGTGCCTAAATTTAATAGGCGTTTATGAGTAAGGGGGTAAGTTGTTTATTTGAGTACGATACGTCGCATGCAATCTTTACCCCTCGCTTCTATAATTAGTTAGTAACTTTTATTTTGACTTTTATTTCTCTGTACGTGCTTTTCGTGTGCACAATCTGATTTAATATCACCTCTGCAGTTTTTTTATAGATCTTTACGTACAATGCAGGGAAATTGCGTAATTATCATGATTTTATGAACAAGTCAACCAGAACCGCGGATAAAACAGGCAGTAGTCTGAAAAGAGTAGGAGAACTAAGAAAAGCTGAGAACGAGAACGACAAAAATTGGTCAAGTTAGAAACTGTTCCTTTTGACTCTTTTGAGCATCTTGTATTGTTCTCTGTGGTCAACTAGTAAATAGTATTTCTACATTAGACTACGCAAGCAATATTTGGGGCTTTCATTTATTTCTAAAATCAAAACTTCATTTAATAAAAATGTTACTTTCAAGGTACTGGAACTATCACTAACCAAAAGCCGAAAATATACTGTTGGTTTCTTGCAACACACTATAAACGAAATATCACAAGTTATTCAAAATATACCATCTTATAAAACGAGCTCTGTAAAACCGCCTGTATTAATAACTAAAACGTAGTTGTTTGTACGCAGCTGAAAATTAGCTTCAGCTAGTCTAGGCTGTTTGTTTATTAGCTAATTTGCTGTTTTGTGCTTTCAGCGCTTTTGTTTGTACTGTATTGTCAAATGTATGCGTTGTATTGTTAATGGGGAAATATAATAAGTTAGTAGACAATGATAATAATTTTAGTTTGGTAGTAGCTAATAGAAACAATAGACTCTAATAACAAATCAGGACTGTTGTGTTATTTTAGAAATATGTTGAGGGATTATTCGTGTGTATACTAAATTATAAAATCATGAGAGCTGAGTTTTCCCTTTTGTTTCAATGGCATACATTGTTTTTGCGTACAGGCTGGAAAAAAGGCTTGACTGATCTACCCAATTCTGAAGAGGGAAGGCTTCTAAGAGCCCTGAAATTATGAAAAACACGGTTTAAAGACTAAAACCCTTGGTGTTTTTTCGTCACTTTTATTACTCTTGAGGCGCGGGTGACTGCATTATTAAAGTTATGAATAGTGTAAGGCCTTGCACAATATCAAAAAATAGCCACACGTGGAACAAATACCTTCCTCTTTGGCCTACAAAATTTCTTTTACGGTGGCAATCGGACTATTGTTTCAGTAGGAGAATGCATGTCCAAAATCAAATAGCAGGCTTTGATAAATATTGTCAAATAGAAATTGTTATTGGCAATTTGCCAATGACAGTATCTAAACTATAATTTCAATATTAATCAAAATTTGAACATGCAATAAAACACAATTTGTCGCGAGTGCAACTGACGTTAGCCACAAGGGTTAAGCCAACCCTATAACTGCTGACCGTCCTTCATAATTAATCGGGAAGCGGGTCGCAGGCGTAACAAACGGGAAACATGCTCCAAACGACATTTCATCCACTGACCGAACATTGTTCTCTGTTATTTCAATGAGAGATTGAGTCCCTTTTGTGTTTTTTGAGTGTCCAATTTAACCTGCGGCGATTGAATGGGTTTACTCTCTTATTACTCTAGTAAAGGCTCAAAGCGCCTCAAAGCCTTCAAAAGTATAACGTCCATTCATTTTGAGGTGAAAAAGATAGATCGCTGTCTGCTAACAAAATGGTGTTGCTCATGTGGTTTTGCCCTTTTTGTTTTCACGTGTACAGAATAAAGTCAGCGCAGTGTATCTGTATATCAAGACAACTATAATGTGGAAATGACAGAACACTAAGTACACCTACCTGAGTTCTTAAATAACGAATCCTAATTGAGAGGATCATCATCATAACAGCCCTTAATTTCCCACTGCAGGGACGGGCCTCGTCCCGTGACGGAGGGATACTTGGCCTACTAATACCACGCTGGCCAGCCGGATTGTTATAGGGTTTAATTTCAAGTTTTCCTTCTTTTTATTTCGTAAAGATAATATTGAGAGGATGCGACAAATGTTTTTGATATGACTACTTTAACTATTGAATTATCCTTTTTGTTTACGCATTTCTTTGTCACGACAACACATAATATTGAGTTTCCAATTATGAAGTTGTCCACTAACATGTTGCAGCTTTGTTTCATCTAAAACAACCTATCAAGACAAAACCGTCACTAATTACACAAATCCATTACGAATTTAGCAAATACAAAATGGATTACCAAGGGTTTCTATACCAGACTACGACTTGCTACTCAACATTTGCAAACGTTTACCGTACGTGACCATGAGCAATGTTTCCGTATTAGAATAGCGAGCGCCATTTATCCCTAGCAAAAAAGTCCGATACATTTTATACAGTCGTCTGTTATTGTTTGACCATTTTGTTCTACAATGGCCTACCGTCCTTTATTAAGAACATATATTTTTACGTAATAGACCCAACATTTTTTTTCGTTTCATGCTAAATAAAATCAGACATTAATTTAGGAAAATATCGTTCTTGTTTTATGAGAGTAGGCGCTTTTTACATTTATTTTAATGCTAAGGTTTTAAAAAATTTGTATCCGTTGATATTATTAGTCAAAGTGCTTATAAACACAGTTTTAAAAACGTAAATTTTAGGCATAATCATTTATCAAAAGTTTAACTTGTTACAGTAACAAAAAAAACGTCAGAAAATAATGAAAGATAGTCATAAAGTATTACTAATATTATGTCTGTTTAAAAATTACCTGTCAAATTGATTTCACCTCTTTAATTTACTGTTTATTTTGTCTCCAATTTGCTGTTCAATCAAAGTGCTTTAAATGTTAATACAATCCATCTCATAACAGAAGAAAATTAAATCACATGAAAAAAGGAAAACAAACATTAGTATCAAAACATAATATTATGGCCCTAAAATAATACATTGTTCATTGACAAAAACAACTAAGGATAACGTACTACGAGTATTTTATCATAATATCGATAAAACAAACATCAAAGATTGTATTTTTATTACATTACAATACCGCCACGGAAACGAATATGATGTTAACAATATAGGTCATCAAGCAACATAATATACCATTTATTACTTCCATGTACGTGAGAAGCAAACCATAAATATGAAACAAAAGTTCCAACAATTTTTATATGTGGCTTGTAGGATATTTCATTGATCTTTTATTGCGTTTACACTGGGGGGTGAAATCACAACTTCGGAGAAGAAATGAACTGAAAGGAGAAAGGGTTGGTGCGGACACGATCGGAATAGAAAATGCACATTCAGAATGTTGATTTGTCAAATCGCTACTCGCATACTAATCGCTTTGGATGCTTTAAAATTAAATTGTTCTTTAAAAAGGACATTGTATTCACAAAAGTTATTCTTGCATTCGACGGTTTGAGGTTTTATTGAAACACTTTTTTGCGTTGTGCTGAAATTTGCATATTCATTGGAATATTTCTTTCCTTTGTACGTTTTGGCTGTAAAAGTTTTCGCTGGAAGTTTTACAGCGTTCGCTCGGATATATTATTTTTCAGCTGCAGTTGACAGAAATGAAGAACTGTTGCAGCAATTGCGTGGTAGCATTTCACATTATTGCGCAAGTTAAATGTAAGCAGTGAACTAATCTTGATACATGAAGTCAGATTCTGTCACAGTAGCAGAAATACTCCTAACTATAATACTTTTATATTTTGTTCCGTTTTAAAAACATGTTTTAATATTTAATCTCAAACTCGCAGTTTAAATAATGGGTTAACAAGAACAATTATTAAATATTTAGAGATCTCCTACGTAAGCTGTTGTATCCCCAAAAACATAATTTTACAGGAGAGCGTTTTAAAGTTATGAATTGAAATATACTTAATCGTATTTTTTTGTTATTTTCCAGAATGCCCTCGGGAACCTCTTCCCGGACTTCTTTCGGAGACCTCTTCCCGGAAAACCTCGACCTGCGTGTGCCACCTAAACACAATAAAAAAAAAAATTATTATCACGACGACATCAAAGCATGCCATACAAACATCACTTCTCAAGAGTCTCGTATTGTGAGCATCGTATAAACGAGTTTCAAATAAATGGATTTACAAATAAATATTCTTTACAAAGTCTTGTGAATATTCAACTGGCATGTTTCTTCAGATCATTTGTTGAAAACTTTGGCCAATTACTTTTCTTGAGCTATAAACAGCAAATAAACATTATTCGTTCCGTTTTCGCTGCCAATCTGCATGGAAATGAGAAATGTTTTGCTTGGCTTATTTATTAGGCTTGTAAAAGGAAAAGGTTTGTTGTGTCCGATTATATGAGACCTTATAAACTCGTTTTAGGTTTATACCTTAGTATAGAACATTTATTTATTTCCGTTCTGGACTTAAAAAAATATTGGTTTATTTCTAAGATATAATGTGTAGATTATATTAGAAGCTGAAAATATTACAGATATACTCTGACTTAGCTAAATAGTTAGCTTAGCTTAGGTTATTAGCGTAATTCCAAACCACCGAACATTATTCATTTTTCTTCTTTAAGGGTGACATTTCCTAAGTTACCGTGTTAGATTTCATCATAAAGTGCGTGATTGAGTGGTCTAGGACGTGCGTTAATCAGTCAGTTACCACAAGCATTTTTAATAGATACATGCTGATTTTCGTTTACCATCACATCAATTTAGACTTATTTAAAAAACAGCTTTATAGCTTTGTAATAAGATACGTTTTTGAATTCGAATGTAAAGCTTGAATTGTTGCTGTACGTACATTTACAGCCAGACAGCGTATCCTCCAAAACACTTGCGGTCTGTCGCTGAAGCCAATCTATTTGCCTTTTTTCATTCGATTGTAAATTGTTAAAGCCATTTGGTGTTTTGTATACAAAAATGCTGCTAGTTGCAGTTGTACGTGCTTGATTGGTAAATGCATTTTGATTGAAACATTTTTTTATTGTAAGACTATAAACCTTAGCTATTTTAGTTGTTGCATGACTACCAACAGCAGGAAGAGCTTTGGGTTCATACAAACATTTAATACTGCTTAAATTTAAAGAAAAGTATGCCACTATCGAACAATGTAAGATAAAATAATGTTAAGGAAACTTATGAGCCAGAATTTACATGGTATATGAATTTTACTTAATTATTTCACATTTATTTTATTTACCTGAACTAGGTGAAACCTGTGTTTCAGGTACAGTGGAGATTAGATGTGTTTACAATGACATTTTAAAATTACCAAGTATTTTAATTTAGTAACAACCTTAAAAGTTCCAATACAATTACAAGACTAATAAGTACCATTACGAAATCATGATATAAACTAAAAATAAAATTCGCTAAAAGATTACTATATTTACGTACAGGTAAGCAGATTTCCAACATCGATTAACCGAACAAGGGATAATCCGTAAATCATGTCAACTTCACACTGCCATGAAAACCTAAATAAACGTAACCAATTTAAACGAGCTTCCATATTATTTGGTGGCCAGACGTTCTTATTACAACGAAATAAGGTGCATTATTGTTTTAAAATTGAATGTTCATTCGGAAATCCGCAATTAAAGGGGCAGAGACGTCGTAGATCAGCGGGTGGTGAAAGTGCGCCCCCTAGTGGACAATCACGAAATGCTTTTATTTTTTCAGTCGTTCACTGCGTTTATTGCCTCATCAGAGAGTGTTATGGGTCGGCCACTGCAGTTACCTAACGTCATTGATATTTATGGGAACATGTTTTACTGAGTATTTTCGTGTATTTTAAGTACATTTTATATTCAATTACCTTTAGCGATTAAGATGTTGATTTGTTTTTTTTAATTTAAATAGTTATAGCAAAGTTCAGATAGATAAAAATGTATTAAATTAATCTGTGTCTAATAAGACTGTTTAGACGGATTAACAACGCAGAAGTCTTTGGTTACATTCCCGCTCAATGCAAATTACTGTGTGCATGAACATTAACCTTTGCATGGATTCGTTTTTTTATTTAGGTACATACATTATGTATGTTCTTACAAAAATAAGTACATTTATTATGTACAAGCAACAGACAGTTGCGATAGTGCCGATAGTCAGCAGATAGTAATAGAATTTTATAGCATTTTAACAACTGGCGATAGTCTATAGTTGAACAAACTACAACTTGACGACTTCTTGGAAGTTACTATAATTTATTTCTTCAAAATGCACACTTACGTTTTTAGAAGTTTCCTTTTCGTTTATCACCATTAAAATATCTTTAATCTTAATATTTTAAGTTATACTAGCTACTTAAATATACTGTTATTAAAAATAATACCAAATAAAAATAAGTTCACAAATGTAACAAACCAAATCCAGAAGAAAAGGAAATGAATTCAGAATTTTCATAATTGTATAAAAAAAAATTACCCATCTCTCAAATCATGAACTAAATAAATTATTCCGAGAAATAAAATTCAGCAAAAATAAACCATCCTAAATGATTTCCTCTTTTACAAAATAGGTCGTTGTAAGTAGGTAAATACTTTCTCGTTCCGATATAATTATATGTATGAATGCTCAAGTCCACTCAATCGGGCATAAGCAGATTAGGTGTTCTTTGAACCAAGGATCAAAGCGGTATTGTTTGGCTACAAAGCCTACTTATTATTTTTTACGTAATCTAATAAAGACATATTTTTTTTGTACAAATATAATTCCTTGTTGGCTTTTTTTTTATTATGAGAACGCGGCTTTTGCTGTGTATTTTAATTAAAAACTGACTGACGTGAATACAGCTGTATCAATCTGTGTAAGCAATAACGGACTGTATAGATTTTAGGTTTTTTAGTTTTTCGATTAATGTTCCATGTCCAAATAAAATTTTGGGCTTTAAAGCTTAATACAGCTTTTCGCGCTTTTTAAAACATTTTTGTGTCATTCGTTTTATACTAGAAGCGGATTATTTATAATTTTCTCAATAAAATAACTAATCACATATACGCTATCTACTTCAGACGACCTTGGTCAACTAAAGGTGTGTGGGAGACCCAATTGCTTAAAATGATTGATCACTACTCATATTGCAAAATTTTGAGATTCTTTTAAACCATAAAATACATTTTGTGGTTAGGTGCTTTTTAATCAGTAAATTAAACCGCCTAAACACAAGGTTATAACCAAAAAAATTGCCACCTACATGTTTATTTAACCAATTATCTAACCATGAAATCCAATAACGCGGCAAAACACATCTACGGCAATCATGCACGCAAAATGAGTCATTAACCCAACGTTATTTGTTATCAAATTACCGTAAAGATCATTATTATTGTCGCTATGATTGACGATCGTTAATTGCGAAAAATGGCGTTAACGTTAAAGTGTAATAGTTGTAACATTGTTATTGATGAATTATTGTCTTACGTTCAAAATAAAATATCGATAGTTGACGAAGAAAGTTTAACTAAAATATGTGTGGCGCATTTCTGTATCGAGGATATTCAACGATCTAAAAAGTTGTTATTTGAATCGTTAACATCGGATTTTCGAAAACCAGTGCGCAAAGGTCAAGGAAAAGAAAACCGTGCCTTAAGTGACATAATTAGTGCGTTCAAAGTGATTGATCCTGATCTCATGCCGGTGTTCGTGGCTCGTAACCTAGAGAAACTTCCACCAATCACATTTGATCACTTAGATGTATCTGATCTCCTTAGGAGACTAACGCTGCTGCAATCAGAGCTCAAGGATGTCAAAAACGTATATGCGACCCTTGAACAACTGGATGACTTGAGGAAAGAAGTTTCAGGTTTAAGGGACATAGTGGATTCAAGGCCAAGTCCAGCGAATGACTGCAACAGTAATGTCAACACGAAACGAGGTGCTAAGTAACGGAGTAGTACCTTGGATGAAAGTGACACATCATACGGGGATTCCACGAGGTTTAAATCATTGGATTTTGGCTGTATTTCTCCATCTACAAAAGAAGAATATTTTTTGAACAACGAAAAAGTAATTCAAGTTGAGGGTAATTCGAATACAATACGACGGCCGTTACCCGTCGCTGCGGAAGGAGCGCCGGTGACGCATAGATCGAATGAGGGAGAAGCGGTACGGAGAGATATGACGTTAACTGCCTCTTTACCTGTAATCCAAACCGATAATATTGATAAAGAATCGTCGCGTGAGACAACCGTTACTAGTGAACAGCTGATCGACGCGCAAGTTATAGGTAAACAAACGGCGGCGGCGGTTTTGAAACAAGGTTTATCTGGTAGTCAAGAGACAAATAAAGAGACATGGACCCTGGTTACAAATCGTAAGCCAGCTTCGAAATACCGAATGAAGGGTAAAATAGGTATAGCGGAGACGATATCAAGCAAATTTAAAGCGGCTGAAAAATATATACCTATTTTTATATCGAACGTGCATGTCGACACGAGTGACAACGACATAGCTGATTATATATACTCTCAAACGCAAGTACAGGTGAAACTAGAAGAAATTCATATAAAAAAGCACACTTCTCATTAAGCATATAAGTTCTTTATTCCACTTTCCAAAATAGATTTGTTTTTGTCGAATAACTTATGGCCTAAAGGAATTATATTCAGACGTTTTGTACACTTTGCATATAAAGAGTCCGGACGCGTACGCTCCGGTGACGGTGTTTACCAAACAAACAATGAATAAAAGCCTATATAAGTTAGTGACTTTTAACTGCAAGAATGTGAAACGTTCTATTGATGATATAAGGGCGCTGTGCTTAGACTACGACATTATTGCACTTCAGGAAACATGGCTGTTACCTTTCGAGTTAGCAGAGCTTCATACAATAAATAGTGAGTTCGGTGCCATGGGTACATCTGCTGTGGATACTACAAAGGGCTTGCTACGAGGTCGGCCCTACGGCGGTTTAGCGATACTTTGGAGAAAGAGTTCGTTCGGCGACGTTTCTATTATCGAGTGCAACAACCCGCGAGTGTGTGCTATTAAAATAAATAGTTCGGTTATAGTGTTTAATGTGTACATGCCTACAGAGGCCACAACAAACCTAGTGGATTTCACGGATTGCCTTAGCCTGGTGAGTGCAGTTATTGACAATACCGGTATTGAAAATTGTTACGTTCTTGGCGATTTCAATGCACATCCTTCAGGACATTTTTTTAAGGAATTAATATACTTTTGTATGGAGTTCGATTGGATTTGTGTTGATACTGAATTGTTAGGTTTGAGTTCTGACACCTACACATTTGTGAGTGATGTCCATGGTTCAAGGAGGTGGTTAGACCACTGCGTGGTCACAAAGGCGGCTCGTGACTCAGTGGTGGCAGCCTATGTTCACTACGACACGCTGTGGTCTGATCACTACCCTTTAATACTAGAGTGTGCTCTTGATGCGGTATGTACTAAACAATGTATGACTAATAATAACCGGTTAAATGGAATCGCTTGGGGTGAACGAACTCAAGCTCAAACACAAGCTTTTACTAAGTCATGTAATGAGAGACTAAGGTTAATTGATTTCCCTTCTAGTTTTATAAATTGCTGTGATAGAACCTGTAGAGATCACAATCATAATAATATTATAGCTAGGTTTTATAGTGATATTGTTAACGCTTTATGTGAGTCAGCGGTCTTGAGTAGGCAGCTTACTGTACACAGGAGGAACAAAATAGTCGTAGGGTGGAATAGGCACGTTAGCAGCGCATACAGGGACGCCAGGCAGAAATTCTTTTTATGGGTCGATATGGGTAGACCTTCGTCGGGTACGTCATATTATGAGATGTGTGAGGCTAGAAAAATTTTCAAATCTCGGCTTAAATGGTGTCAAACCCACCAAGAGCAAATAAAAATGGACATTCTAGCGTCACATCATACAAATAACAACTTCAAAGCTTTTTGGAAGTCAACAAATAAACTTAATAGTAGGCCTGGCATCCCTGTATCGGTCGACGGCGAGAGTGACCCAGCACTCATTGCTGAACTGTTCAAGAAGCACTTTAGGGTAACTTCACCGCTGGGCCCTTCGGTGTCGATGTTCGATGCGTTTGAACATGGTGACCTGAGGATCAGATTTAAGTCAAAAGATGTTAAGCAGGTTGTAAGTACCATGGCAAGAGGCAAATCGCCAGGTCACGATGGACTGAGCATCGAACATCTTAAATTTGCGGGACCGCACTTGCCTAGACTGTTATCATTGTTTTTTAACTTGTGTGTAAGTCATTCTTATGTACCAAACTTGATGACTAAAACGATCATTGTTCCTATAGTCAAGAATAAAACAGGTGACATGTCGGATATTAGTAATTATAGGCCTATATCGTTGGCGACGGTAATCGCTAAGGTGCTTGATAGCCTATTTCAGACACAGCTTAATAAATACATCAAATTACACGACAACCAGTTCGGTTTTCGACCTGGTTTATCTACAGAAAGTGCCATACTGTCTCTGAAGTGGGCTGTCAAGTACTACGTTCGTCGCAAAACACCTGTTCACGCGTGTTTTCTAGACCTTTCAAAGGCGTTTGATCTCGTTTCCTACGATATTCTGTGGAGTAAATGTGATAAAGCTGGAGTACCACATGAGCTGATTAACACTCTAAGATATTGGTATGGAGACCAGATTAATCAGGTACGATGGGCAGGGGCGTTATCGGAACCTTACAGCCTGGAGTGTGGTGTAAGACAAGGGGGGATAAGCTCACCCATTCTTTTTAACCTCTACGTCAACGAGCTGATCGAGGCGCTCAGCAGAGAGCGAGCTGGATGCTATATAGACGGTGTTTGCGTTAATAATATAAATTATGCTGATGACTCGGCTTTGCTGAGCGCCTCGGTCTGCGGTCTCAGGCGACTGGTTTCCATATGCGAAAAATATGCTAATCACCATGGCTTGGTATATAATGTAAAAAAAAGTGAAATCATGGTCTTTGAGGCCGGCGGTCGATGTCTTAAAACTGTACCGCCGGTCAAATTGAATAACACTGAATTGGCGAGGGTATACAAGTTTAAATACCTTGGGCACGTGTTGACTTCAGGCCTCAAGGACGATGAGGACATCGAACGTGAGCGAAGGGCGCTGTCGGTTAGGGCAAATATGTTGGCTCGCAGGTTTGCACGCTGCTCTATACAGGTAAAAATTACCTTGTTTCGTGCATATTGCACCTCTTTTTATACATGTAGCCTGTGGGCAGACTGTGTGCAAAAATCGTACAGTGCCCTTCGTGTACAATACAATAACGCGTTCCGGGTGTTGTTGGGGCTGCCCCGATACTGCAGCGCGTCTGGGATGTTCGCTGACGCAAACGTGGACTGTTTCTACGCCACTATGCGGAAACGGTGTGCTTCTCTTGTACGTCGGGTGCGGGCCAGCCCCAATAACATTCTACGTTGTATCGCTGGCAGGCTAGACTGCGTGTATCTAGCACGCTGCTGCAGCCTTTCTGCCTCGGTTGGGTCGGCTGCACGAGTCTAGCGTGATTTTTACGTGTTTTTATGTTTATTGTGTTTGGATGAATGATATATGATACTAACATAGTTTTAAGTAAAATTGTTACTAACAAAATGAGTCACTTTGTTACTTTTATTTTTTAATAAATGAATTGAATTGAATTGAATTGTTTGCGTCACTACAATATACATAGACCGCGTTGATTGCTAACAACGATTGCGGGGACATTAAATTACTTATTGTACTTTGATTTTGTTCTAAGTATATATTTAAAACGATTGTCATAATAAATGTTGTGCTGACAGAGTAAGAATACAATATGTCATCCCATGGGTGTCGTAGAAACCGACTAAGGGACTATCTGTGAATATTACAGATAGTTTTTCTTCTTTACATAGAAAGAAGGAAAACTTGAAATTAAACCCTGTACCAATCCGTCTGGCCAGGGTGGTATTAGTAGGCGAAGTATCCCTCCATCACGGGAGGAGGTCCGTCCCTGCAGTGGGACATTAATGGGCTGTTATGATGGTGATGAACCTACTATGAAGCTTAGGTATTGTACGTTATGCAGTTGGTATTTCGAAGAAGAAAAAGGTAAGCAGACCCCTCACAAGGAACCTACGACCTGGAAAAGGTTACGGGCTACTAATGCATGAGAGAGGCAATGAACAGGGGAAGATAGAGACGTTAAGTCAAGGACATCTTTTGACTGACATGATAGCAGTGGACTCCAATATGCAGGCATTATCTTCAAACAAGGTACAGTTGCTGACAAATCAAGAAATTAAGCCTTGACTAGAAGCCTCCACTTTCATCATTTCCCTGCCCTTATCCCAATTTTATTTGAGGTCGGCGCATCATGTCTTTTTCTTCCATACTTTCCTATCGGACGTCATCTTACAAGTCACACTCTAGAAGAAGCATCCACTTTGGCATAGCGAATTACATGTGTCTAACAAGAACTTTAACTTTATTGTCTGGGGAGACGGCTAATGCAAGCGATCTTTTATAAAGAACGCATACAATGCGGGCTCTCCACGAATCCCCAATACATGAATAATCAAATAACACAGTGGTTCTAGAGTCTTCAACGTTCTTGAAGTGTAATACACTGGTTCTGTTGCTTTGCTGTGAGTATTTGATTCAGTAAAATAGATCGGTTTAACATTTTTGTTGAAACTATTAATTGCAATACTGGCCATCTACTTATTTTGAATATAGTATATATGTCATATGTTGACGTTTCATAAATACTTACTCTGTAAAATGTTTTTAGTCTAAAAATATATATTATTCCGTCGTATTGCTCAGTTCGTGTTTAATTTAATTATCTAGTACAAATAAAATATTAACATATTTTATCAGGTTATGGGCCTATGTCCGAGAATATTTTAAAAAGTATCTAGAAAAATCCTGTCATTGTTCGCGAGTTCGTTTGTTTTTTTTCCAGAAATTTCAGAAAAATACTTTAAAAAATGGTATCTCAAATATCAATGGGTACAATTGAGAAGTTAATAGGGAGAGACAATTACCCAAGTTGGAAGTTTGCCGTGAAAAACTACCTTGAACATGAAGAACTGTGGCAGGAGATTGAATCTGACCCAGGCTATGTATCTGATTGCAAGAAAAATACGAAAGCAAAAACGAAAATAATATTGTTGGTAGACCCAGTTAATTACGTTCATGTACAAGAGGCTACAACAGCGAAACAGGTTTGGACTAAACTTGAAAAAGTGTTTGATGACTCAGGGCTTAGCAGAAAAGTAGGTTTATTGAGAGATTTGATCACCACTAACTTAGACAATTGCTCCAGTGTCGAGGAATATGTCAATAAGGTAATGTCAACAGCTCACAAGTTGAGAAATATCAATTTTGTAGTAGGAGACGAGTGGCTGGGTACGTTGCTGCTCGCTGGCCTCCCTGATTACTACAAGCCAATGATAATGGCTTTGGAGAGCTCCGGTGTGAATATTACTGCAGATTATGTAAAAACTAAGTTGTTACAAGAAGTTAAGGTATCAGATTCAGCTGCTTACTATGCCAAGTCATATAATAAACAAAATATTATGTCAAAGTCAATGTCAAAAAATTCTAATAACCAATCTCAGAGAAAAGGGCAACCCAAAGGGCCACGGTGCTTTGTATGTAACAAGTATGGTCACATGAGTAGGGATTGCTACTTTAAAGATAAAAAAAGGGGTCCGTCAAATAATGACAATCCTAATAATGGTTATTATGCTGCTTTTCCAGTTGCTCCCGTATTGGATGGAAGTTGCTGGTATGTTGATTCCGGAGCATCTCTGCATATGTGCAATAACAAGAATTGGATGTATGATGTATCTCCGTCAACTATTGACAATATTAAGGTTGCAGACAATAAAACAGTAGCAGTAAAAGGCAGTGGTAAGGTGGTTTTTCAGATTAGAGACTCAGATGGCATAATACGGAAAATACAGGTCAGAGATGTACTATATATACCCACATTAACAGTTAATTTACTTTCTGTAAGTCAAATGGTAAATAATGGTTGTGAAGTGAAATTTGAGAGAGATGGTTGTCAGATATATCAAAATAATAAGTTAATATTGACAGCATTGCATCGCAATAACATGTATATATTAAACAATGTTTCTGAAGCACCGGCATTGCTATCAACAGCAGATGAGCGAGACATAAATTTATGGCATCTAAGAATGGGCCATCTCAATTTCAATGACTTAGAGAAAATAACTGATAGTGCAGAAGGGGTTGAATTATCGAAAAAAGGTAATCAAGTTTGCACAACTTGCTTGGAGGGAAAAATGAGTAGACAACCATTTAAAAATACTGGTACTAGGGCTTCTGAATTGCTCCAATTAATTCACTCAGATTTATGTGGTCCGATGGAGACAAGTTCTATTGGAGGTGCCAGATATTATGTAACTTTCATTGATGATTACAGTAGGCAAGTATCTGTCTATTTCATGAAGAGCAAGTCCGAAACTTTAGAAAAGTTCAAAGAATTTAAGAATTTAGTAGAAAATTATACTAATAAGAAAATAAAGACATTGCGCACAGATAATGGAAAAGAATATGTAAACAATGAGTTTAAATTGTTTTTGTGTAAATCTGGTATCCAGCATCAAACAAGTAACCCATATACGCCTCAACAAAACGGTATGGCAGAGCGTATGAATCGTACATTAGTAGAGAGAGCTAAATGTTTAATTTTGAATTCCAGACTACAGAAAATGTTTTTGGCTGAGGCGGTTTCAACAGCGGCATATATAACAAATCGTTCACCAACAAAAACTTTGAACTACAGGACACCATATGAAATGTGGACAGGTAAAAGACCAAATTTAAATAACATGAAAATATTTGGTTGTCACGCAATGGTTCATGTTTCAAAAGAAAGCAGACGAAAATGGGATTCAAAAGCTACGAAGATGATATTTGTGGGTTATTGCGAATACACTAAAGGCTACAGATTGTATGATGAAAGTAAAAAACAAATATACAAGAGTAGAGATGTTGTTTTTTTTCAGGGAGATATAGATGCTGAAATATATATGAATCAACCACCTGGCTATGAACACGGAGAAGAAGTTTGTAGATTAAATAAGTCTATTTATGGCTTAAAACAGGCGAGTCGCCAATGGAATTTGAAACTTACTTCTGTTCTCAAACAGTTGGGATTAAAAAGTACGTCTGTTGATCCATGTATTTACTACCGAAATGATAATGGAAGCAGCATCTTTATATTGATATATGTTGATGATTTATTAATTTCTTATAATAATGAAGAGAAGGGTAAAAAAATCAAGCAACAGCTTAAAAGTAAATTTGAAATGAAAACGCTTGGACCTGTTAATTATTTTATTGGTTGGAGGATAAGTCAGAACGCGGCCAGAGACCAAATTTATATTGATCAGACTGCTTATATAGAAAAAATCCTACAGAGATTCAATATTACAGATTGTAATCCAGTATATTCGCCCTGTGATCTTAGCTCCAAATTGATTAGTACAGGAGATCAAAATAATATAATTAGTAATGTGCCTTATCAAGAAGCTATTGGGAGTTTGCTTTACCTATCACAAGGTACAAGACCAGATATTTGTTATGTTGTAAACAAATTGAGTAGTTTCAACAACAAACCAGAAAGGCAACACTGGTTAGCAGTTAAAAGAGTGCTACGGTACATAAAAGGAACTAAGGATTACAAATTAAAATTGAGCCAAAATAAAGATGAAAGTAGAGTATTTGGCTACTGTGATTCAGATTGGGCTTCTGACATTAACAGCCGGAGATCATGCTCTGGCTACACTTTTCTGTTTCAGGGTGCTTCAGTGTCATGGTGTTCTAAACGACAGAACACAGTTGCCTTATCAACCATGGAGGCCGAATATATGGCACTAGCGACGGCCACACAGGAGGCTATGTGGCTGAGGCATTTAGAGTCAGAAATAAATTGGAAGCTTACAGATGTACCTAATATAATTTATTGTGATAATCAAAGCGCGATAAAATTTGCAGGTATTGACTCTTACTGTGCTCGCAGCAAACATATTGATTTAAGACATCATTTTCTTCGAGAAAGAGTTGCTGATAAGGAGATTCAACTCTGCTATGTCGGGACTCAAGATATGGTTGCCGACATACTTACAAAACCAGTTTCTCCAAAGAAGACTGATGACTGTTCCATGGCTATGGGTTTGCAATTAAGAAGAGGATGTTGAAACTATTAATTGCAATACTGGCCATCTACTTATTTTGAATATAGTATATATGTCATATGTTGACGTTTCATAAATACTTACTCTGTAAAATGTTTTAGTCTGAAAATATATATTATTCCGTCGTATTGCTCAGTTCGTGTTTAATTTAATTATCTAGTACAAATAAAATATTAACATATTTTATCAATTTTATTTTCCGATCTAGTAAGTGGGTAGTCTTGTAAATTATTCAGATTTATTTAGTATAATAAATAATTGTGAGTCTTGTACATAAATAAATAAATAATCCTCACACATTCACAAAACGTCATCTAGTCCCAAACTAAGCAGAGCTTGTACTGTGGGTACTAGACAACGGATAAACATACTTAAATACTTTATTTTTGTAAATACATACTTATTATACATAGAAAACACTCAGACCAATGAAAACAATCATGCACACAAAGATTTGCATTGAGCGGGAATCGAACCTGAGACCTCTGCGTAGCAGCCATGTTATATAACCACTACGACACAGAGGTCGTCTAAATAGACATCTTCTAAATAATTTTATTTAGTGTGATCTACTATAATTGCTAATTTTGCTTTTCTTAGTCGAAGCTTATTTCCGTTTCTTACGCAACGTTATTGGTCATTAGCAATAATTTGGGACCAGCGAAACAGGTTTTCATCTTTGAGAAGCATCAGTTTTTTACAGAGAAAAGGCTAAAGTGTACATACTATGAACATTCTATGAAAATTGTAATTTTTATAGAGATATATAAGTAAAGTTTATGTTTCTATTTTTTTTCATTTATGCTATTATAAAAATGTCCGTGGGGTGACGGAGTAAGAATAAAATATGTCGTGTAGTAAAAACCGACTAAGGGACGATCCGTGAATATTATCTTAACGGAATAAAAATAAGGAAAACTTGAAATTAAACCCTACCCTAACCCGTCTGCGTCCCTGCAGTGGGACATTAATGGGCTGTTATGATGATTATAAAATTTACTAATATCATGTGTATTGCGGTGCAGCGCCACTATAAATAAAACTTTGTTATTTTACAAAAACAATACTACAGCGTTCAAGGAGTTACAATATCTGAAACTAAGAACTTTAAAGCCACAAAGCTAGTACTCATTCCAGCACAAAGTTACTGAATCCTGAAAAAGGTCCGTATTGGCAAAAGTTCAAAAGCCGATACACTGAGTTAATTAAAAAGGAAATTTATACTTACAGGGTTCTCTGAGTCTAATGAAATTAAAGTGACAATTATAGTAAAGAAATTAAAACAGATACCGTCGTTTTTGTGCGTAATGTAGTCTGCTCTTGGAGGTTTTAGGATGGTAACCGCTTATAAGGAGGCATTTCGAGTAGCCTTACGCGGTAGACTAATGATCTGGAAAGTTAGGTTAGGGAAACCGATGTATAATTGAAAATGCAGGATTGACGAAGTAGTAAGTAGTAGAAATCTCTAGCAGATTGTTCATCACTAACTTTTCATATTATATAAATACACTAGTTGCCCCGTGCTATAATTGAAAAATAATAGCTAATAATTTTTAAAATCAGTTTAGTAGACTCAGAGATTACCCTCTACAACGTGACAAACACACAAACTTTACCTCTTTATAATATTAGTTTAGAAGTATAGATTATGAAGTAATCACAAATTTATGTCACTAATCATAAACCTACCACGTATCACACTAATGAAGTAAAACTATTTTGTAAGAGGATCCATTTTATTTCCAAAGTTTTTTTCGGCTTTTTCCTCTATTAAATCACGTGTCACGTAACAGAAATCTGCGGACGCAACAAAGGGACGTCCAGGTAATTCCCCGCCGGCCTAATAGTCCGCTTTGTTGTCACATTAGGGAGAAGACACATCCAGAGGATTATCGGGATTATGTGGGATTAGCACCAAACGAGACCCAATGTTATTTTATAATTTATAAAATAAACTTTAACTTTAATTAACTTTACTAAGTTACATGATGGCGTTTTGTTTTCATTACTTTGTATAACACTTTATAAAAATATACTCGTTTTGTTGTAAAGTCAAACGGGGTGAATCAAAACACTATAAGTAGAGTTATTGTTAGGATGTTAGTTTCATGTTTAAACCTATGTTAGTGTTAGATCAGATATGTATTGCGATGTATAATATAATTGTACCTATAGACAAACCTAAAAAAGTTTGGCTAGATAATTAGCGAAAGTTAATGTTATAATAGTCTAGTTTTATGATAGGTGATATTTGAAGCACAAGTTAGCATGAGAAAAACTTAGAAACAAAAGAACAATCATTTTAAGTTAAGAGTTCCAATACGATTTTTAAGAAAGACATGTTCTGGAACACTCTACATGCTTTTCCTACTTACCTATGTAGCACCTGAGACCTGACCAAAGTCGTAGACCCGGGCAAAACCGTGTAGCCTGTATATTTTCCTCAATAGCGGTATATTCCAAATCCCGCTTTACTACCGTCCAGTGGTAACAACCTATCAGATCTCTTTTACAACAAGTATTTGTTACGACAGGCACGGACTTTGTCAAAATATTTAAATTCATTTATTTTTCATTTTTTTGATGTTGTTTTTGTGTAAAAAGAAGTAGGTACAGTCAGAGGCAATAATATGTACACATTTTCGCATTTTGTAAACCAGTTATCTAAAGTTCTGCCAATCCAAAATTGAAAATTCGAAGATTAATTCAAAACTGTACGGAACCTCTTCTAAATTACGAATTCATTTTGATATTGTAATGTCTAGATAAACGTGCAGATAGTTTAGAAAATTTGAAAATGTGTACATATTTTTGCCTCTGACTGTACACTAAAACATGTGCACGTGTTTGTATGTAACAAATAATAATTTATTAAAGTATGTATATTTGCATGTAGTTTAGCACGTTGAAATTGATTTGCGAATGTATTAAAGAAAACATGTTTTTGCATGTAGTACTTTGGGGTAAAACTGTATGGGGTTAATATACTACGATTTTAACCCGGGAGTTTCAAATTGTATATTTTCATTATTAAACTCTACGGCTATACGATTTTGGTTATGTCTCCCCTATATGTTAATTTACTATGTTACAACATGTTTACTTTGAAACTATAAAATCCAATGATGTGAAAGGAGAATGTTTTTTTTACTAGGAGCTTTGGGCTAAAATAAAAATTGCTGCCCCCACGTTTGTAACCATTGTACATTGACTCATACCATTGAGCTTATTACATGTTTAAAGAATCAACAAAATTGGCCCCACAGAAATCTAGATATCAGCTGTTCAAAAAATTAAAAGCCCTGTGGCACTCCAAGCAGTTATCTACTAAAAAGTCAGTCTGTCCCCAGGTCACCAACTAGGTTCATTACAAAGATTGATACGTAAGCAACATTTTCTTCTATAGAATCTACAAAATTCGCCCAACAGAAATCTATATATTCAGCTGTTCAAAAAATTAAAAGCCCTGTGGCAGTCCAAGCAGTTATCTACTAAAAAGTCAGTCTATCCCCAGGTCACCAGTCAGTGCTGGATGGTTAATGCTATACTGTATCGTGCACATGCCAAGAACCATTCAATAGATATAACATGAGCACAATATGTTCCCAACGTACGTCTGCCACTCTTCCAGGAGCAGTAATAATGACATATGGCTTCTAACTCAATATTGTCTGCATTGATGAGTATATATATATATATATGTGTAATTAGTTCGACTACCGGTATCTACGGGATCGCCGGAGGGGGACTGGACGCAAAGGCTCTGCCGGTTTCCCAGGCCCCCTCCAAGTAGGCGATGAAGGAGTGCCGCTGGGGACTTTTAATGGGTACACTGGGGGGTTGCCTAACCCCCTGGGAGCCCCACATACCCTTTCCGTCCCCCCAACGGGGATGCGTAGGATGCATTTTACCCCAGCGAAACCAAAAAACAAAAACGGGTATGCCTAGATTGTACCCTACCTCTTAACAACCAGTTATTACCGTTAGAAAATGTTGCTTATGTATCAATCTTTGTAATGAACCTAGTTGGTGACCTGGGGACACTGACACTGACTTTTTAGTAGATAGCCGCTTGGAGTGCCACAGGGCTTTTATTTTTTGAACAGCTGATATCTAGACTTCTGTGGGACGAATTTTGTTAATTCCTTAGAAGAAAATGTTGCTTATGTATCAATCTTTGTAATAGACCTAGTTGGTGACCTGGGGACAGACTGGCTTTTTAGTAAATAACTTTTGCATGGAGTACCACAGGGCTTTTAGTTTTTTGAACAGCTGATATCTAGATTTCTGTGGGACGAATTTTGTTGGTTCCATAGAAGAAAATGTTGTTAACGTATCAATCT
Organism: Schrankia costaestrigalis; assembly: GCA_905475405.1. Lineage (NCBI taxonomy): Eukaryota > Metazoa > Arthropoda > Insecta > Lepidoptera > Erebidae > Schrankia > Schrankia costaestrigalis. The sequence goes on along the minus strand of FR997840.1, from coordinate 11,887,764 downwards.
TTGTAATAGACCTAGTTGGTGACCTGGGGACAGACTGGCTTTTTAGTAAATAACTTTTGCAAGGAGTACCACAGGGCTTTTAGATTTTGAACAGCTGATATCTAGATTTCTGTGGGACGAATTTTGTTGATTCTATAGAAGAAAATGTTTTTTACGTATCAATCTTTGTAATGAACCTAGTCGGTGACCTGGGGACAGTCTGGCTTTTTAGTAATAACTGCTTGGAGTGCCTCAGGGCTTTTTACTTTTTTAACAGCTGATATCTAGATTTCTGTGGGATGAATTTTGTTGGTTCCATAAAAGAAAATGTTGTTAACGTATCAATCTTTGTAATAGACCTAATTGGTGACCTGGGGACAGACTGGCTTTTTAGTAAATAACTTTTGCAAGGAGTACCACAGGGCTTTTAGATTTTGAACAGCTGATATCTAGATTTCTGTGGGACGAATTTTGTTGATTCTATAGAAGAAAATGTTGTTTACGTATCAATCTTTGTAATGAACCTAGTCGGTGACCTGGGGACAGTCTGGCTTTTTAGTAATAACTGCTTGGAGTGCCTCAGGGCTTTTTACTTTTTTAACAGCTGATATCTAGATTTCTGTGGGATGAATTTTGTTGGTTCCATAAAAGAAAATGTTGTTTACTTATCAATCTTTGTAATGAACTTAGTTGGGGACCTGGGGACAGACTTTGAATTTTTAGCCCAAAAAAAACATTCTCCTTTATCTATGCATAATCAATGATCGCGTGAAGTCTTATCAAAAAGGTCATTACTGTACCGTTCTCTTTGAGTGAATAATTTAATATAATGAAAAAGTTTATACTGGGTGAATGGTAACAAAAAATGAATAATAATAATATTATAAAAATTTTTTTTTATATATTTTATGTTTTATTAATATGTAATATTTTCATACCGAGTTCGTGTGTTATTAAAATTGGAAAAGAAGGTAGATACCAAATGTGTATTTGTCCGAGATTTGAGGAAATCCCGACGGAATACACTGTTGAAAATGCTGACTCGAATTATCTTAGTGGTTACAAAATTGTGACGTCTGAAGGAGCCGTGTTAATTGATAATAAAGTGTGATGAACATTGAAGGTATTATTATTATGTATTTTAAAGTTCTCCGTGTGGTGACGGAGTAAGAATACGATATATCACCACCCCATCTCATCCCATGGGTGTCGTAAAATCCGACTAAGGGAATAACCGTAACTACTATCTTTACGAAATAAAAAGAAAGAAAACTTGAAATTAAACCCTATACCAATCCGTCTGGCCAGCGTGGTATTAGTAACCCTCCGTCAAGGGAGGAGGCCCGTCCCTGCAGTGGGACATTAATGGGCTGTTATGATGACATAATATTTGTAACAAAAACAGGTTATTAACTCCCGGTTTCTGAATGACTGGTCAAGTCAAAATCAACTAATCAAGTGTCAAAACTGTCATTTTAGTTCTTGAAAATGATGGTTTTGACACTAGATTAGTTGATTTTGACTTGACCAGTCATTCAGAAACCGGGGGTAAGTCAAATGTTTTACATCATATTCAATATTCACTCAAGCGTTAAAAGAATAGTCAAATGCTAAGCCAAAGTCTTTGCATCGCTAGAACGCTTCCTGAAAAGCTATTCAAATGACCTAAAAAAGAACAAGCCATTACTCTATCTTCATAAAACGAATACGAAAACAATGGAAATCTATTTGCGACCATATTGTAGCTTTCATGTTGGAATTTAGATTGAAAACTTAAAGCGTCTTCGTAGCGATTTGTGTGCAAAGTACTAGGAGGTCAGCCAACCCGAGAGGTTATTAATGCGGGGCGCATGCAGGGTTGCTATGAAACGAGAGGAGGCGTCGCATCGGCGGGCGCCTACGTACTGTCGCGTCTTACAGTCACGTGACTCATCTGACACCTTCATTGTGACACATACTGTGTAAAGCTTAGATTTTTCATGATTTATTATGGGACCGTGCGGTAAATTGAACAGCATTTTTCTTTCGTACCTATCATATTGTAGAATTTTTCTTTGTTATCCTGCTTTGGAAATAATAAGCTATATGTTATAGACAAAATGTATCACAAAGAGCATATTTAAATTTTAAAATTAGTCAAATAATCCATGGTATTATGTAACAAAACTTAAAAAAAAAAAAAAAAAAAAAAAGAAAAGCTTGACATTATCTGGCTCCCTACTTGTAATACCTTCGCGCTTCCTAAATGTCAACCGCTATAAACATCGTCACTGCAAAAGCTATTGTGCGGTATCGTTTATCATCATCATCATTACGGCCCATTAATGTCCCACTGCAGGGACGGGCCTCCTCCAGTGACGGAGGGTTACTCTGTAAATCTCAATGCTCCGTTACTCTTTAGTAACGAGTGTTTATTGTTAAATAACTGAGCGGTAGTAAGTAAGCTTCAAACCACAAAAAACTTCTTAATTGTACTGTAACATAAAAACATAATGAACATTTTAAACACACAAAGGTAACTGTTAAAGGTTTTTTAATTAAGCTGAGTAACGCACTTAAGCTTCTATGACAAGCGCCACCATTGAAGGCACCAAATAAAAATACGAAGACTCATTACAACCAGTAGTCTATCTCGACCGAGTATTTATTATGCCTACGGCTGCGCGGTACGTAAACATGCGATAGGGCTGCCCACCTCCAACTTTTTAATTACATTTACCTACTTTCCCGCTGGTTACTGCGACACAGTCGCGACTGTTCACTTCCCAAAGCCACCGCTATCAGCGTGTAGGTATAACTCGTGTTTCGTCCGTTTCTATGAAGTCGAAATACTGTATATATTTGTACTATGACGAAGGTAAATTAATGAGTTTTCAGGTGTGTTAATTAATCTGTATTTTTTATTTTTATTTTAAACAATATTTTCGGGTATCTTTACACAAGTGTCCGTTTACGTTAATCAAATTAGCAGCTCTAATTATTTTTGTAAATTTTTAAATGGTTTTTAAAAGATAATTGGATTGACTGCTATAAAGCAGGTAATTGTCCGTGTAATGATGGATTATAAATATTCCTTAACCTTATTCCTCACACTTTCACACAACGCCATCTAGTACCAAACTAAGCAGAGCTTGTACCTACTATGGGTACTAGACAGCGGATAAACATACTTAAATACTTTTTTTTGTAAATACATACATATTATACATAGAAAACACCCAGACCACTGCAAACAATCATGTTCATGCATACAAAGATTTGCATTGAGCGGGAATCGAACCCGTGACCTCTGCGTAGCAGTCATCTTATAAAACCACTACGCCATAGCGGTCGTCAAAATACTGGGATTTCTACTATGACGGAGAAAACCATGGTCTAGTTCTACGCTGGCCGTGCTTGTATCTATTATTGGCAGCAGATGAATTTTCTAATAGCCTTTGGCTAGCAGCAGCAAAGACACACAAACAGCCATTGGAATCTAGGCATTTTATAACTACCGTCTGTTGTACAAATACCTGAACTATATTCTTACTGCTAAGCAAGTTCAATGCAGTCACAATTTTCCTTCCGTAACTGGAGGAATTACGTCTTAAATACGCGAGAATAATAGTTGTTACGAAAACGACTACAAAAATGGGAGATAGCTATAGTTATGTAATAATTATTGACATTATATGACGACCTCTGTGGCGCAGTCGGTATATTATATGGGTGCTACGCAGAGGTCTCGGGTTCGATTTCCACTCAATGCAAATCTTTGTGTGCATGAACATTATTGTTTGCATTGGTCTGAGTGTTTTCTATGTATAATAAGTATGTATTTACAAAAAAAAAAGTATTTAAGTATGTTTATCCGTTGTCTAGTACCCATAATACAAGCTTTGCTTAATTTGGGACTAGATGGCGATATGTGAATGTGTGAGGATTATTTAATAATTATAACACAAAATAATAGAACACAACACATAAAACCTAATTCAACAAAATGCTAAACAAGCTACTGTAACCAACTTCCTTTATGCTCTCACTACTATAAATTAGTAAATATTTTTGCTTGGCAGGTTAATTAGTAAGTAGAGAAGATTCACCCCTGCAGTTATACTTCAAAAGGTTGTTATGTTATTATAGATGAAACAAACATGTTGATTCTAATTATAAGAGTACACAGTTATACAAATTAGAATATTGGATACATTTATCAGATACTAAATAAATGAATGATATCGGAATGTAATTACTAAGCGTTGATTAAACGATCAGAGGGATTTGTATTTAGACTCAATTATCGAAACAGTAGCAACAATAATTATAAATAATTAGTTTATTTGAGTAAATAATTAATAACATTATCTTCATTATCATCACAGCCAAAATACGTCTTTTTTGGATCTAGGTTCTTTTAAAACTTACCCATCTTCCTATGAACATATCCCTTAAAAAAATCCCTTATCACTTTAAATATTATCCCTATTATTATATCCCAATGGCTGTATACCTATTGATTTATATTTGGTAAACCTTGACTTCAGTTGAAATTCTTAATTAAATAAAATATAAATGTATTATCCTTACATACATAATATGATTGCCACAAAAGAGAATTCCCACGAATTTCAAAAGTTCTTTGTTCAAAATTTAACCGTTAATAATGTTAAATGTGTTCTATTTAAAGCCCTGAATGACACGTGTAAAAATTTGGGTATTATAGGTACTATGTTAAAACTGGACCAGTTTTGGACTACTGTCCCATTGCAGCGATCCTACTAGGATAGAATGTAAACTTGGACAAATTACATTCGAATACCGGGACATTAGCGTAAATCGGAACGTATAATTATTATTTAGTAACATAGCTTGCGCTTCCGTGATGTTGTAGCAACCCTGTTGAGCGTTTATTTTTTGCTCCACTCTGAAATAAAACATACAAAATGCTATAATATTATGTTAAAATAAACAAAAATGTAGTAATATGGGACATTTTTTTGATTGGTCTACCATGGTAACGGGTCGAACAAATAGACCGTTTGATGGTAAGGTTATTACTAAAGTTGTTTATACCATAAATATGCAGAGGTCTGTGCTTTACAAAAAATAAAAAAACTCAATTTCGCTCGTCCTCCTGGGACGAAAGTTATCGAGTTCCTTAACCCAGTAATTTCACCAACTACTTTTCCCTAAACATTGCATCCTTATACCGTTGGAACCAACCTTAAATGCTGGCTACTTGCAGAATAGACCACTTTCCTAAAAATTAAATTTTGTCTTTCTTTAATTTCTTTTTTCTAATTATGGTATCATATTTTCCTTAATTGACTTTAAGACAAACACACTCCAAATATACTAAATCGAATACTGTTAAGCACACATTTTAATGTTAGTCCTAGGTAATACTTCCAGTGTGTATTGCCTAAGTGCAAATATAAGAACACTTTTAGCATTTCCACGAACATGTAAAAGAAAATTATATACGCGGTAGCATTCAACCGTAATACAATTTACGCTGCCGATGAAACATGATATATTTTATGCGCTCGTCGTCAAAGAAATCTAATTTTGATAAGCCCATCTTACGTGAAATGTACTTTATACACCTACACTGTAATACACTGTACTACACTGCATAACCAATATTAAAACCCGAAATAGGTATATTACTAAAGAAAAATTTAATTATAACTCATTTGGATAGATAGCAGATGATAGGGCTGACATGTTTTAGAATGTCTACCACGTACCGATACTGCCACTTCTTTGCTGAGACTGAGGTGTCCTTGCCTTGAGGATAACACAATTAAATAACCCCTGAAGAGAATTGACTAAGTGCGTCCTGCTGGCTATCAGAAGCTGACTTGTGTCATCCGTCATCTCCAGGTAAGCACCGGGCTGTAGAAGGTAAGGTGATGGGATCAGTGACTTTGAGGTATTTTTGTTGACCCACTGAAACTGTTGAGTCTCCTCTGAAAACAGCAGGATCAGTCCTTTGCTCTGTAAGGGATAAAGTTTTGTTAATGATCTCTTTTTACCGTTTCAGGCGCCGACTCCTGAACGGGTCGATTTAATTTTGTAATACGTGCTAGAAGCTCCTGGGATTTTAACTTAAACCGATGTTGGTCAAAGCATAGACCATGGTCTTCTTTTGATATTTAATGTGTCATTTTAAATGTATAAAATGACAAAATTATTTATTAATAAAACATTTCTCGCAACACTTAAGAATTTTTAATAATAAACTCTCAACACTTTTAACAGAAACTAACTGAAATCCTAACAATTACTACCTTACGAGAACGTGTAAAATGCTTTTAGTAGAAAACTGGGTTGTGTTTAAAATTTCGTAGAAATGTACGTGCTGGTTTATTTAATGACTGCCTTTACTTAACCTTAGGATGTTATTAAACAACTACTTTACTTAACACAATAATAGGAAGTAAATTGCTTTTAAGCCTGTATTTAATAGCGCTTAGTTATTCTTGATAGTTATTTAGTTGCGTGTTTTGAAGAAGCTGTTATTAAGTGAGTGTTAAAGTTTAAGTATCCGATATTTCTGACCTTATTTTAATAGAGCAGTGTTTTAATAATTATTTTCTAGTGTTTTGTAATTTCTTTTTAAAGTCTTGTGTTTAATTATGTGTCATTTATATCTTTGTTTCTAATGCTTCTTTATGCAATGGTTATCTACTCTGAATCATTTGAATTCATCGGCCTAATGTCCCACTGCAGGGACGGGCCTCCTCCCGTGACGGAGAGATACTTGGCCTACTAATACCACGCTGGCCAAACGGATTGGTATGGGGTTTAATTTTAAGTTTTCCTTCTTTTTATTTCGTAAAGATAATGTTTACGAATAGTCCCTTAGTCGGTTTTTGCGAAACCCATGGATTGAGATGGAGTGGTGACGTATTGTATTCTTACTCCGTCACCACACGGAGAATACCTTCGCACTACCTTTATTTCGGAGATGTAAGAACATTAGTGCACGCTAACACAAAGTTTTTCAAGACTCAAGAAAACGATTGGTAGATTGCACATATAAAATGTCCTTCGTGGAATTTACCCCATCAACGTCATGCACGACTGCCTCATGCTGCGACTGCTATGTCATCCAGGAAGCCAAGTGTCATTTATCTTATAAGTAGCAAATTTTACTAAGATGACACTACATTTTACAATAAAAAGAAAAAGTATTTAAGTATGTATATCCGTTGTCTAGTAACCATAGTACAAGCTCTGCTTAGTTTGGGACTAGATAGCGTTGTGTGAAAGTGTGAGGAATATTTATATTCATATTTTTAAATGACGAAACATAGTCTGTTTTTGTATTTTATATATTATTTCTTTAAATAAAGTTGCTGTCGTATAGGATACATTAAATATTAAGTTTATAAAAATGGTATGTTCATTAATGACTTTGTGATATTTCCACAAGAAAAGCGATCTTAGTTTCCCATAAAAAGGGACAATTAATTTTCCATTAGTCACGCTGACGAGAACTCTATTCATAGACAATTTGTTGTACCAAAATGATTAATAGTTTGTATTATTAATGGTTATTGGTTATGTTTGAAGAAATTATAATATATCTAATAGATTTATTATCTTATGTAGGCCTTGGGGATATCATAAATTGTGGAAAACGTTGCCAACTAGTATCTCAATTTTTTTTTCTTTTTTTCTTTAAAAAAGACAACTCCCGCACTAGGGATCATGCCCTGTGTCGCGGGGACTTTTACAAACATCAATTAACGGACACATATAACACCCAGACTCAGGACAATAATTTGTGGATCTCACAAATTATTGTTCTGCGTGGGGATCGAGAACCCACAACCTCATGCGCGGCAGCCGCTGGCTTTACCGGCGCGCCACCGAGGTCGCCGCGCCACCAATTACCCTTCGATGTTCAGATATAAGTTTACGTGTAGATTAGCTCTTTTATTTTGTAGTGTAGTGAAAAAACTGTACTTTTAGAATATGTATAAAGATAAAGTGCCTGTCAATGTTATGTGACATCAGTTACAATCGTGTACAATGTAATATAAAAATCATATAAAATAAAATTACCAAATAGGCGAGCGTGTACTGCGTTGACTGGATGGTGGACGCGTAGATAAACTGAAGCATTATACAGCATGTACATATGTGAACAAACAAGTTGTAGGAACGGATATCCCCACGTTTGACCCAGCTGTGGCATAGAAGTTAGTGCAAAGTTAATTTATACTTAGATTAAAAGTTAATGTTCATACAAAGATTTGCATTGAGCCGGAATAGAACTTAATACTCCGTAGCAACCAAAGACTACACCACTGCATTCTAGTCGTCAATATACAAAATAAAACAATAAAGCGTACGTATCAATTTCTCAATGCCAAAAACAGTCCTACTTCTGCAATAAATACCAAACTAAAGTACCAGAAAGTTCTAAAGCAACGGACACTTTAACTCGTATTAAATCCGACTGTTCAAACTACGGTCATACATAAACTGAACCATTATACATCAGTTTTGTATAAAATGCAGGGAAAACTTTTCATATGTGAACAAACAAGTTGTAGGAACGGATATTGGGCCAGATGTGAAATAAGAAGTTAGTGGAAAGTTAATTTTCATACATAAAAACATAATGGTCACGCAAAGATTTTCATTGAGCCGGAATAGAACTTAAGACTCCGTAACAACCAAAGATTACAACCACTGCACTCTAATCGTCAATATACAAAATAAAAAAATAAAGCGTAGACGTATCAATTTCTCAATGCCAAAAACAATCCTACTTCTGCAATAAATACCAAACTAAAGTATGAGAAAGTTCTATCGCAACGGACACTTTAACTCGAATTAAATCCGACTGTTCAAACTACGGTCATACATAAACTGAAGCATTGTACATCAGTTTTGTATAAAATGCAGTGAAAACTTTTCATATGTGAACAAACAAGTTGTAGAAACGGATATCCCCACGTTTGGTCTGGCTGTGGAATAGAAATTAGTGTAAAGTTAATTTCTACATAAAAACTTAATGTTCACACAAAGATTTGGATTGAGGCGGAATAAAACTTAAGACTCTGTAGCAACCAAAGACTTCAGCCACTGCACTCTAGTCGTCAATATACAAAACAAAAAAATAAAGCGTACGTATCAATTTCTCAATGCCAAAAACAGTCCTACTTCTGCAATAAATACCAAACTAAAGTATGAGAAAGTTCGAAAGCAACGGACACTTTAACTCGAATTAAATCCGACTGTTCAAACTACGGTCATACATAAACTGAAGCATTATACATCAGTTTTGTATAAAATGCAGGGAAAACTTTTCATATGTGAACAAACAAGTTGTAGGAACGGATATCCCCACGTTTGGGCCAGCTGTAGAATAAGAAGTTAGTGGAAAGTTAATTTTCATACATAAAAACGTAATGTTCACCCAAAGGTTTGCATTGAGCCGGAATATAACTTAAGACTCCGTAGCAAACAAAGACTACACTGACTACCACTGCCCTCTAGTCGTCAATATACAAAATAAAAAAAATAAAGCGTACGTATCAATTTCTGAATGCCAAAAACAGTCCTACTTCTGCAATAAATACCAAACTAAAGTATGAGAAAGTTTTAAAGCAACGGACACTTTAACTCGAATTAAATCCGACTGTTCAAACTACGGTCATACATAAACTGAAGCATTATACATCAGTTTTGTATAAAATGCAGGGAAAACTTTTCATATGTGAACAAACAAGTTGTAGGAACGGATATCCCCACGTTTGGCCCAGCTGTGGAATAAGAAGTTAGTGGAATGATTTGTGCGCATGTCTTGAATGAACGAACTTTAGTAATGTTGTTTAAAAACGTTTGTTCTTTGCTTTTTTTGTGTAATATCGCTTTGGTAGATAAATATGAAAAGCTAATGCTAGAACAGTACAGTATTTAATGCATATTAAGTAAATACTGTACTGTTCTAGCATTAGCTTTTCATATTTATCTACCAAAGCGATATTACACAAAAAAAGCAAAGAACAAACGTTTTTAAACAACATTACTAAAGTTCGTTCATTCAAGACATGCGCACAAATCATTCCACTAACTTCTTATTCCACAGCTGGGCCAAACGTGGGGATATCCGTTCCTACAACTTGTTTGTTCACATATGAAAAGTTTTCCCTGCATTTTATACAAAACTGATGTATAATGCTTCAGTTTATGTATGACCGTAGTTTGAACAGTCGGATTTAATTCGAGTTAAAGTGTCCGTTGCTTTAAAACTTTCTCATACTTTAGTTTGGTATTTATTGCAGAAGTAGGACTGTTTTTGGCATTCAGAAATTGATACGTACGCTTTATTTTTTTTATTTTGTATATTGACGACTAGAGGGCAGTGGTAGTCAGTGTAGTCTTTGTTTGCTACGGAGTCTTAAGTTATATTCCGGCTCAATGCAAACCTTTGGGTGAACATTACGTTTTTATGTATGAAAATTAACTTTCCACTAACTTCTTATTCCACAGCTGGCCCAAACGTGGGGATATCCGTTCCTACAACTTGTTTGTTCACATATGAAAAGTTTTCCCTGCATTTTATACAAAACTGATGTATAATGCTTCAGTTTATGTATGACCGTAGTTTGAACAGTCGGATTTAATTCGAGTTAAAGTGTCCGTTGCTTTCGAACTTTCTCATACTTTAGTTTGGTATTTATTGCAGAAGTAGGACTGTTTTTGGCATTGAGAAATTGATACGTACGCTTTATTTTTTTGTTTTGTATATTGACGACTAGAGTGCAGTGGCTGAAGTCTTTGGTTGCTACAGAGTCTTAAGTTTTATTCCGCCTCAATCCAAATCTTTGTGTGAACATTAAGTTTTTATGTAGAAATTAACTTTACACTAATTTCTATTCCACAGCCAGACCAAACGTGGGGATATCCGTTTCTACAACTTGTTTGTTCACATATGAAAAGTTTTCACTGCATTTTATACAAAACTGATGTACAATGCTTCAGTTTATGTATGACCGTAGTTTGAACAGTCGGATTTAATTCGAGTTAAAGTGTCCGTTGCGATAGAACTTTCTCATACTTTAGTTTGGTATTTATTGCAGAAGTAGGATTGTTTTTGGCATTGAGAAATTGATACGTCTACGCTTTATTTTTTTATTTTGTATATTGACGATTAGAGTGCAGTGGTTGTAATCTTTGGTTGTTACGGAGTCTTAAGTTCTATTCCGGCTCAATGAAAATCTTTGCGTGACCATTATGTTTTTATGTATGAAAATTAACTTTCCACTAACTTCTTATTTCACATCTGGCCCAATATCCGTTCCTACAACTTGTTTGTTCACATATGAAAAGTTTTCCCTGCATTTTATACAAAACTGATGTATAATGGTTCAGTTTATGTATGACCGTAGTTTGAACAGTCGGATTTAATACGAGTTAAAGTGTCCGTTGCTTTAGAACTTTCTGGTACTTTAGTTTGGTATTTATTGCAGAAGTAGGACTGTTTTTGGCATTGAGAAATTGATACGTACGCTTTATTGTTTTATTTTGTATATTGACGACTAGAATGCAGTGGTGTAGTCTTTGGTTGCTACGGAGTATTAAGTTCTATTCCGGCTCAATGCAAATCTTTGTATGAACATTAACTTTTAATCTAAGTATAAATTAACTTTGCACTAACTTCTATGCCACAGCTGGGTCAAACGTGGGGATATCCGTTCCTACAACTTGTTTGTTCACATATGTACATGCTGTATAATGCTTCAGTTTATCTACGCGTCCACCATCCAGTCAACGCAGTACACGCTCGCCTATTTGGTAATTTTATTTTATATGATTTTTATATTACATTGTACACGATTGTAACTGATGTCACATAACATTGACAGGCACTTTATCTTTATACATATTCTAAAAGTACAGTTTTTTCACTACACTACAAAATAAAAGAGCTAATCTACACGTTAGTGGAAAGTTAGTGGAAAGTTAATTTTCATACATAAAAACGTAATGTTCACCCAAAGGTTTGCATTGAGCCGGAATATAACTTAAGACTCCGTAGCAAACAAAGACTACACTGACTACCACTGCCCTCTAGTCGTCAATATACAAAATAAAAAAAATAAAGCGTACGTATCAATTTCTGAATGCCAAAAACAGTCCTACTTCTGCAATAAATACCAAACTAAAGTATGAGAAAGTTTTAAAGCAACGGACACTTTAACTCGAATTAAATCTGACTGTTCAAACTACGGTCATACATAAACTGAAGCATTATACATCAGTTTTGTATAAAATGCAGGGAAAACTTTTCATATGTGAACAAACAAGTTGTAGGAACGGATATCCCCACGTTTGGCCCAGCTGTGGAATAAGAAGTTAGTGGAATGATTTGTGCGCATGTCTTGAATGAACGAACTTTAGTAATGTTGTTTAAAAACGTTTGTTCTTTGCTTTTTTTGTGTAATATCGCTTTGGTAGATAAATATGAAAAGCTAATGCTAGAACAGTACAGTATTTAATGCATATTAAGTAAATACTGCACTGTTTGTCGTTAAACGAGGTTTTAGTTCTAAGCGTATGTTTTGAGTTAATGTGGAGAAAACTTAAATACTTTTTTTTTTATAATTGTTAGTTTTATTCGCGTAAAAAACAAAGATTACCCATAAATATTATATTTTATTTCTCTGAATACGTACAATTAATTTGAATACAGTTACTTTTGGACACTACTCCTTAGAGGTTTAAATGTGCACAACAACCTCGACAGCCTCGTGTTTTAGAGATCTAGCGCCAATGGACAACTAAGTACCTACTCATCATCATATCCAAATAAAGCCGCATTGTGCCTCGTGAGCTGCAGATTCCCAACCCCCAGTATATTTTTTTTTTTAATTCAACAAAAAAACAATTCTGACCTCTGTCGCACAGTCGGTATATAACATGGCTGCTACGCAGAGTTCTCGGGTTCGATTCACGCTCAATGCAAATCTGTGTGTACATGAACATGATTGTTTGCATTGGTCTGAGTGTTTTCTATGTATAATAATGTAAAAAAAAGTATTTAAGTATGTTTATCCGTTGTCTAGTACCCATAGTACCATAGCTTTGCTTAGTTTGGGACAAGGTGGCGATGTGTGAATATGTGAGGATTATTTATTTATTTTATTTGCATCAGAGGCAATGTTAAAACCAAAATTGTATAACACCCTTTAGAAATAGAGTATAATTTCTATGTAGCTAGCTCAGTAACTCCTATTTCCCTAATAGCATTACCTTGTTTGTTAATTTAACATATCAAATTATCTAAACTAGTTTAAACACTAAATTGTCAATACAACGAATTTATATATCAATATTCCTATTCACAAAATAATACGTAAATTTAAGTATAATGTTAGATTCAGAGAAGTAATTGATATTCGTTACACTACATCCAATATTTTTATATGAGAAACCGAAAGTATTAACATCGTGGCCTGATATTGATTACCGATTTAGAACTAAACTTCCCCGCGTTAAGGTGGTAATATAAGTGGACCATCTGTGCCACATCTCCCCGAAGAGGGGAGATGCACTAATATTGAACATAGAAGTATGTTTAACGCATATCATAAGTTGGTATTCGTTGTAAGTAGCCGCAATTTATGTTACCGAAAATAATCCATTGCGTTGTTTATTTATTTATTTGTATATTCATCAGTTATGATGATGATATTATTCATCATCATCATAACAGCCCGCCAATGTCCCACTGCAGAGACGGGCCTCCTCCCGTGACGGTGGGATATTTGGCCTACTAATAACACGCTAGCCAGACGGATTGGTACAGGGCTTAATTTCAAGGTTTACTTCTTTTTATTTCGTTAAGATGATAGTCCCTTAGTCGGTTTTTACGACACCCATGGGATGAGATGGGGTGGTGACATATTGTATTCGTACTCCGTCACCACACGGAGTAAGTATATCTGCACTGCCTATGTAAGTAGAACCTGTTATTTATAGAGAAGGCTTATTACCCAGAAATTACAAAGATTTGAGCGTTGTCTTGCAGTGTGACGAGTGCTGTGTAGAGGCACATTAAGCTTAATTTATAAGGATTCATAATATGTTGGTATAGATTGCTACAATTAGCTTCAGCTAAATGGCGATATTCTCGATAGTGTTGCTTGCCATCTACTCTTTTGTTCATATAAAGTGAACTTTAACTAGCTAATTAATCTAGACTAACTTTAACTTACTGACACACTAACTTACATGAACAAAAGAGTAGCCTATCCATAAGGCAAGCAACGCCATCGAGAATATCGCCATCAAGCTTCTACCTAACTAAATGTCAATTAATGAAACCTATAAAATATAACTTTTTGAATGTTGGTAATGAAATATTAATGTAACGATATTTAAATTAAGAATCAATAAATCATAACCAATATAAATTATGACATACCCAAGGGACCGAATCAGGTTACTTTGTCCCTAAGCGACCTCTCTCATCTGGCCGGCTTTTAATCTAAAAGCCATTTTATGTTACAATTCAGTCGACACATTGCAGGGGAAAACAAGTTATTTTTGCTTATTTTTTTACTGATGCCTTATATCAATCAATCATTCCGTCCAGTATTTGTAAGGATTTCAAACAATGCCCGTTTTTTGCACGAATAGGTACTTCGTCACTGTTTTTTATACATTCAGTTTTTTATCGTGAGATCACAAATTTTTCTTGCGATGTTTTTGTTAATTCAAATTATTGTAACAGTGAGTAGGTATACTTAATCACAATTTTCCATAATTATTCTAAACACGAAAGAACTTAGTAATGTCATAAAATGTTTATTTTAATTATGATATTAATAGGTAATTTATTCCACAATATTATAGATATTATACATTTTATGAAATTGTAGTCAATTCTAAAACTGTTCGTAGTCATTAAAATTTATTGTAAAACCTGTTATTAAAAGTTTAGATTAGGTATAAGTTAAATTAAGTTAATAATATTTAAGTATTGTTCAAGACAGTTCTATTTGGGAATACGATCCGCAACTACGTTAGCAGTTACGAATTATTATAAGCAAAGTTTACGATAAAGACACTTCACTTAAAGCGCATACTATAATATCAAAAATAAATAATATTCTGGCAAATATTAGGTTACTCTTGCCAGCGTACTCGCAAGCAAATTTTCAACGTATATCGTATTTTTATCGAGAAATAGAAAATGTATTAAATTCCCTAGCTACTTTACTAGCACGGGTATTAAATTATTTAAAAGCCACAGGGATTGAAAAATTACGTTATTATCTCTTTGATAGGTTTATTTTCAATTAACCTAGTTACCTATACCACATACCAAAATATACCTATACCAAAATATACAGATAGAAAATAAAAATTAGTAAAAATTTTCAGCGTAGCAGTTATTTAGCCAACTATTTCTACAATATCGTCATAAAATACTTACCTAGTATATTTTTATTACATAAAGTATTTTAATAACTTCCATAAAGCAAATAACATTTAATTCTAGTCTACATTTCGATATTATCTTTCGATGTTTCGATAAACAATATCAATAAAACAGTTAAGAAAGTTTCAAGAAACAAAGGAAAGACTCCAGACGGGTACCTTATAAACTAGGTATTGCGGCGCCAAACCCGTGCATAACACAATTTCTTACTTGAACAGTTCTACTAAGTTAAGAAACAGGAAATTGCAAGTCGACAACTATTTATATGGGAAGGCACATTCCACTTTATTGGGATTTCGAGTAACACTCAAATACTAGGTAGGTACTACTAGGTACCATAGGTAAAAAGAAAAAAAAATCCCTGCTTAACGAGATTTTTCTAAGTATTTGTAAGAATTTAAGCTAATCAATTGACTAAAATTTAATAGGCGTTTATGAGTAAGAATAATAAAAATAGATATATTGAAGGAAATACAGGTTCCAATATGTAGCTGAAATCCTTTGATGTTATAATATAGTCTTATTTATCAAAATATGTAGGTTAGTTACACATACATCACTGTACGGCTAAAAGAGCGGACTCTTAAGAAAATACTTTCTTTATTTTGCACGGACAATGTAAAGCTAAAATATTTAACTTTTTATAATATTTATGTCCAAACAGCACACTTAAAGTTATACGAATAAACACAAAGTACTTAGTCCGAAAAAGCAACAACGATACATATTAAGAAATACAGAATTAAAAACAAAATCCGTATTTTAGACAACAGCATTGTATCATTAAGTTTACTACAGGGTAGAGATAACTCAGCTATCTTCAAAAACACAAATTCATAAAAATCCAAGAACATTTTAAATTTAAACGCAAATAAGTTAAAGTAAGGAGATCCGTATCTCAATACAAAACATCTGTCAGTGATACAAACTCGTTATGATGAAGGGATTCCGTAACTAAAACTTTATCCGTAATAAAGTTACATGAATCGGTACGTGATGTTCTATTACATTTGTTCTCTAGACACAGATGTGAACTATTGATTGTAGTAGAGGCCATTTAAAATTTAATCAAGATTTGCAACTACAGTGAAGTGAAGCCCTTAGAATTCTTAACTATAGGTATGATTATTGATGGATGAGGATCGTGGTAGGAACAATAGGAAGAGACCTGGTATCGAATTATTAAGCTTAACGTGTTTTTTTTTTATTTTTTATTTTATTAAGAACGATTTTATTCAGGCCTGATGTAGAGTTTAAAAAAATCTCACACCCTTGAATAAATATAAACTACCTTCTTTTGGTCACAATATTCTTAACAAATAATCTTACATAGAAATGTTCTAAATAAGCCAGTTCATTTTCATTGACAAAATAAAAATTCCTTACAAAACATAACATTTTCCATTCTCTAACCCAAATGCCAAATTGTCACAAAAGAATCTCATTCAAACGTCCCTTATCGCTTAAGGCGGTTGTTATAATTAGGGTCGAGATGACCGAAATTGTCTTAACAGGAAAACAGAATGCCCAAAAAGGTTTAGAAAATGAGTTTCGAAATAATCGACATCCCGTTTCGAAATGTTGTTGTCAATGTTTGCCTTTGATTTTAACATAATTGTATATACCCAGTTCGGGAAAATTGGAAATTCAATATCGTTTTGTGTAGCAGAATTTTAATTAATAAAAAGTTTAGCAGTTGTCCTACAATCAAAACACAAAAATGATAACAATCATTACACATGATCGGTGCAGACGTTCATGACTTTAAAGGAATCACGGGTGTTCTTATTATAATATGATTTTGAGTATGAGGACGGAATTAGGTTCCAGTAATAGCACAAAACAAACGAAATACAACAAAAAGTTATATACTCGAGCTGGGTAATTGATTTTGATCAGAGCATGACCCGTTCCCTTCTAACAAGGCCCAATATATCTAAAACTATTATAATAGGTATATGCGACCCCTTCCCAGGGTGATGCAAAATAAAAATAACCTACTTGAAAGGAAACTTAAACAAAGCTCTTCTTTAACCCGACAGGCCAGCGAGGTATTGGAGTTGGGCGTTTGTGAGCTATTTTTGCAAGCAAAATGTTAGATTGTAGATATTGAATAAAATATTGTCTAGACGAAGCCTGCTTAAATCTGAAGGGCGCCTGTGATATAATTTCGAAAACATTTCTTATTTTTCATAACTTTAAAAGTAGCTGTGCAGGAACACCTTCAGTGTTGGCTTGTTGCCACGGTGCCCTAAGTTATTATATAAATATATTTTGTAAAGTATTGATTAGTTTTCTGTTTGTGTTCCTTCTTTTTTGTTGAAACTATTAATTGCAATACTGGCCATCTACTTATTTTGAATATAGTATATATGTCATATGTTGACGTTTCATAAATACTTACTCTGTAAAATGTTTTAGTCTGAAAATATATATTATTCCGTCGTATTGCTCAGTTCGTGTTTAATTTAATTATCTAGTACAAATAAAATATTAACATATTTTATCAGGTTATGGGCCTATGTCCGAGAATATTTTAAAAAGTATCTAGAAAAATCCTGTCATTGTTCGCGAGTTCGTTTGTTTTTTTTCCAGAAATTTCAGAAAAATACTTTAAAAAATGGTATCTCAAATATCAATGGGTACAATTGAGAAGTTAATAGGGAGAGACAATTACCAAAGTTGGAAGTTTGCCGTGAAAAACTACCTTGAACATGAAGAACTGTGGCAGGAGATTGAATCTGACCCAGGCTATGTATCTGATAGCAAGAAAAATACGAAAGCAAAAACGAAAATAATATTGTTGGTAGACCCAGTTAATTACGTTCATGTACAAGAGGCTACAACAGCGAAACAGGTTTGGACTAAACTTGAAAAAGTGTTTGATGACTCAGGGCTTAGCAGAAAAGTAGGTTTATTGAGAGATTTGATCACCACTAACTTAGACAATTGCTCCAGTGTCGAGGAATATGTCAATAAGGTAATGTCAACAGCTCACAAGTTGAGAAATATCAATTTTGTAGTAGGAGACAAGTGGCTGGGTACGTTGCTGCTCGCTGGCCTCCCTGATTACTACAAGCCAATGATAATGGCTTTGGAGAGCTCCGGTGTGAATATTACTGCAGATTATGTAAAAACTAAGTTGTTACAAGAAGTTAAGGTATCAGATTCAGCTGCTTACTATGCCAAGTCATATAATAAACAAAATATTATGTCAAAGTCAATGTCAAAAAATTCTAATAACCAATCTCAGAGAAAAGGGCAACCCAAAGGGCCACGGTGCTTTGTATGTAACAAGTATGGTCACATGAGTAGGGATTGCTACTTTAAAGATAAAAAAAGGGGCCCGTCAAATAATGACAATCCTAATAATGGTTATTATGCTGCTTTTCCAGTTGCTCCCGTATTGGATGGAAGTTGCTGGTATGTTGATTCCGGAGCATCTCTGCATATGTGCAATAACAAGAATTGGATGTATGATGTATCTCCGTCAACTATTGACAATATTAAGGTTGCAGACAATAAAACAGTAGCAGTAAAAGGCAGTGGTAAGGTGGATTTTCAGATTAGAGACTCAGATGGCGTAATACGGAAAATACAGGTCAGAGATGTACTATATATACCCACATTAACAGTTAATTTACTTTCTGTAAGTCAAATGGTAAATAATGGTTGTGAAGTAAAATTTGAGAGAGATGGTTGCCAGATATATCAAAATAATAAGTTAATATTGACAGCATTGCATCGCAATAACATGTATATATTGAACAATGTTTCTGAAGCACCGGCATTGCTATCAACAGCAGATGAGCGAGACATAAATTTATGGCATCTAAGAATGGGCCATCTCAATTTCAATGACTTAGAGAAAATAACTGATAGTGCAGAAGGGGTTGAATTATCGAAAAAAGGTAATCAAGTTTGCACAACTTGCTTGGAGGGAAAAATGAGTAGACAACCATTTAAAAATACTGGTACTAGGGCTTCTGAATTGCTCCAATTAATTCACTCAGATTTATGTGGTCCGATGGAGACAAGTTCTATTGGAGGTGCCAGATATTATGTAACTTTCATTGATGATTACAGTAGGCAAGTATCTGTCTATTTCATGAAGAGCAAGTCCGAAACTTTAGAAAAGTTCAAAGAATTTAAGAATTTAGTAGAAAATTATACTAATAAGAAAATAAAGACATTGCGCACAGATAATGGAAAAGAATATGTAAACAATGAGTTTAAATTGTTTTTGTGTAAATCTGGTATCCAGCATCAAACAAGTAACCCATATACGCCTCAACAAAACGGTATGGCAGAGCGTATGAATCGTACATTAGTAGAGAGAGCTAAATGTCTAATTTTGAATTCCAGACTACAGAAAATGTTTTGGGCTGAGGCGGTTTCAACAGCGGCATATATAACAAATCGTTCACCAACAAAAACTTTGAACTACAAGACACCATATGAAATGTGGACAGGTAAAAGACCAAATTTAAATAACATGAAAATATTTGGTTGTCACGCAATGGTTCATGTTCCAAAAGAAAGCAGACGAAAATGGGATTCAAAAGCTACGAAGATGATATTTGTGGGTTATTGCGAATACACTAAAGGCTACAGATTGTATGATGAAAGTAAAAAACAAATATACAAGAGTAGAGATGTTGTTTTTTTTCAGGGAGATATAGATGCTGAAATATATATGAATCAACCACCTGGCTATGAACACGGAGAAGAAGTTTGTAGATTAAATAAGTCTATTTATGGCTTAAAACAGGCGAGTCGCCAATGGAATTTGAAACTTACTTCTGTTCTCAAACAGTTGGGATTAAAAAGTACGTCTGTTGATCCATGTATTTACTACCGAAATGATAATGGAAGCAGCATCTTTATATTGATATATGTTGATGATTTATTAATTTCTTATAATAATGAAGAGAAGGGTAAAAAAATCAAGCAACAGCTTAAAAGTAAATTTGAAATGAAAACGCTTGGACCTGTTAATTATTTTATTGGTTGGAGGATAAGTCAGAACGCGGCCAGAGACCAAATTTATATTGATCAGACTGCTTATATAGAAAAAATCCTACAGAGATTCAATATTACAGATTGTAATCCAGTATATTCGCCCTGTGATCTTAGCTCCAAATTGATTAGTACAGGAGATCAAAATAATATAATTAGTAATGTGCCTTATCAAGAAGCTATTGGGAGTTTGCTTTACCTATCACAAGGTACAAGACCAGATATTTGTTATGTTGTAAACAAATTGAGTAGTTTCAACAACAAACCAGAAAGGCAACACTGGTTAGCAGTTAAAAGAGTGCTACGGTACATAAAAGGAACTAAGGATTACAAATTAAAATTGAGCCAAAATAAAGATGAAAGTAGAGTATTTGGCTACTGTGATTCAGATTGGGCTTCTGACATTAACAGCCGGAGATCATGCTCTGGCTACACTTTTCTGTTTCAGGGTGCTTCAGTGTCATGGTGTTCTAAACGACAGAACACAGTTGCCTTATCAACCATGGAGGCCGAATATATGGCACTAGCGACGGCCACACAGGAGGCTATGTGGCTGAGGCATTTAGAGTCAGAAATAAATTGGAAGCTTACAGATGTACCTAATATAATTTATTGTGATAATCAAAGCGCGATAAAATTTGCAGGTATTGACTCTTACTGTGCTCGCAGCAAACATATTGATTTAAGACATCATTTTCTTCGAGAAAGAGTTGCTGATAAGGAGATTCAACTCTGCTATGTCGGGACTCAAGATATGGTTGCCGACATACTTACAAAACCAGTTTCTCCAAAGAAGACTGATGACTGTTCCATGGCTATGGGTTTGCAATTAAGAAGAGGATGTTGAAACTATTAATTGCAATACTGGCCATCTACTTATTTTGAATATAGTATATATGTCATATGTTGACGTTTCATAAATACTTACTCTGTAAAATGTTTTAGTCTGAAAATATATATTATTCCGTCGTATTGCTCAGTTCGTGTTTAATTTAATTATCTAGTACAAATAAAATATTAACATATTTTATCATTTTTTCTAGCATTCAGTTCGTTTTAGTCGACTTCACGTACTTTCTAGCATGAATTATATTGCCTAGAGCGAATTTATTTCAATTCAATGTCATATAATATAATTAAAATGAAACTCTCCACAGATACAAACAGAAATATTTTAATACATTAATAATATTATAATGCTATAGGTAATTAATATTTTTTTAACAAACTTTTTAGGAAACAACTGTGTAACAATTCAAATTTAATTCATCTTTATGTAGTTTAATTATTGCGTTATAATTTAACAGTGCTACAAAATGAAAAATAATAATGACATTACTTTATTTTTAAGTATAGTAGCCTTTTGTGTATTTTAGCTCTACCTACACCTATTGTGGTAAAGTGTTTTAAGTTAAAATTTTATTTAAATTGATTACAGTATAATTTTTTAAGCCGCCTATTATAAAATGCCCTTTATTTTCTAAAGCTATTCTTGCAAGCATTTAGTTGTTTTTAAGCAGAATTAATCCATTAGAGCGCATTTCAAACATGATTAAGCAACGTTGCTACTTTTATGCAACCCTTTAAGATACCAAAATCGTTTTCTCCCCTTCTTAATGCTGTTCTTTTCAGTAACAAGGAACAATTTATTTAAGTGGGGAGAAGCACATTACTCTTTCATTTTGTATGTTACAATAGACGCAACAAGCTTAAAAGGGTTGCAAGATTCCGAAATAAAAAAATTGAAATATCATCCCATTAACGCAAAATGATTAAAACGATAACAACAAAATAAAAACTCCTTGTTTAATTTTATCGTTGGAACTTTTTGGGATGTCCAGTGTGTAAGTAGGTAATGTTCAGTGACATTCCATTTAAAACATCAGTTCAAATGCTCTAAAAATAAGCGTGATGTTTATGCTTCAATATTGCGTCCCATTTCCGAGCTCACAGTGTCAGTAAAAGAGGCACAAACGTTAGTCGCGTCAAACCTTGCCGGCATCACCACGAGTCACATTAATAATTTACATGGTTTGGAACGTAACTTTATTTTACGAACGCGTTTGAATAAAAGGCGCGAAAGTAGAATATGTGCCGCTATTGAAGTTTTTTTTTTCGGTTGTGTTTTGTTTTGCGGGAAATATTCTGTTTAGCAAAATGAAGAAATATTATGTTGTTTTCTTTATTCCGGTGATTTTGTTTTGTAAAGGTAAGTTTTATTTACTGTGATTATTTATTTTGTTCGTCGTAAATAATTTTGAATGACAGTAAGTAGTTATTTATTTACCTGTTGGTTTGTGTTACTGGGTTTAACTTAGTAAGTAATAATTATTAAACGTATTTCTAGTTAAAAAATACTGTTACAAAATGTTTTTTTAATAAAGTAATTAGAATCTCATCCGTAGAGTTTCGTAAACAGCGATTAGGGACGTCTACATTGCAAAGAATATGCCAAGCTTTTTGTCTAGCGTAGTAGTACCTTAGCCTATAGGTAGCTTCCCTCAATTAAATAAAATGCTGCTGACCAAATTACACGGCATTAAAAAAAATTACATACCTACTATTCTAAAATATAAAACAAAACATTGTTGAAAATAGTTGATAAATCCCAATTTTACACTCATGCTTTTAATTTTTACTTTTTACTCATATTTTAATAATAATATTATCTACTATTAAATTATTGGGTTGATAATTAAAGTACTACCTAAGTACATAATTATATTTTATTAGGAAACAGTACCTACTTCTAATAATTAATAGTAAGTGTAATTAAAATTACTTAGGAATATTTATAATCGTTTTTAATTTTCACGAATCTGCTTAAATAACCTTATTACTTCCATTTAACAACATAATAGATGATTGTTACAAAATCCCAGATCTGTTAAAACAACTTGACGTAAATTTCATAAAATTGAGTTTTTAATCATAGCTTTGCTTAGTTTTACACAAAATACCGTTATGTTAATAGGTAGGGAATCATAACAGCCCACTAATGTCCCACTGCAGGGACGGGCCTCCTCCCATGACGGAGGGTTACTTGGCCTACTAATACCACGGTGGCCTAACGGATTGGTATAGGGTTTAATTTCAAGTTTTCCTTCTTTTTACTACGTAAAGATAATATTCACGTATAGTCCCTTAGTCGGTTTTTACGACACCCATGGGATGAGATGGGGTGGTGACACACTGTGTTCTTACTCCGTCACCACACGGAGATGGTAGGTAGTAGAGATGAGAGGTAGGGAATATTATATTATTATTAAGTCGTATATTATTATACGTCAAACTTTAGGGTAAACGACAACTGAACAAGCGGTCATAGATCTGAGTCCTAGGTACGTAACACTTGTTGTGCTTCAATTTCAGAAACGGGTAAAATTTTACGAGTAAGAAATTGTCCATGAATTGTAACTCAACAAAATCGATTATAAACTCATGAAAGTGTAAAAATACAAAGACAATGGCCACGAAGGTTAATTCCAAGGCGGACTGAAGGTCGAAGTAATTTCGCTGTGAACGCGTAATGATGCAGGTCAATTGTTTATCAACAGACAATCTAACTACACTTTGATTTTTACAATAGCTCTTTGATAGGAAGGCGTAAACAAAATAAATAGAAGAAAATTGATATACATACTCCCGCTTTTTTCCCTTTGGTATAGGCAGAGACTACTGAACGCTTTGCTTTGGTTACATAATATACCCATCTTCATAAATGCACAAAGGGGCCTAATCCTGCGCACTTGCCCTCTTTAAAGGATGTTCTTGTAAGTTGTTCTAGGCCGTTCCCTACCTAGAGTAGGTACCTTATTTTTTCGTGAAGGAAATGTTTTAGGAATACACATCCTCACCTGGGGGTGGTTATATCAGAATCCCATAGACCTGTCTACTGACTAAAACCTTCACGGTAACCATCTTCGGGGTATACCCAGAGTACGTAATTAATTGTTACATTTGCGCTTTAAATTTATTTTGTTAATCTCCTATCATAGAAGAGAAATTGTATAGACATAATGTTTTATTCATAGAGATAGAATAATATACTTATCGCGTCACAAGGCCTTAAGAAATATATTTTGTTTTTCAGCATGATTGGTTTTTAATCAAAAAAACCCTTTAAAATCTATCCATTCATTACAAGCCCGTCCATTGAATGTTTGTGTTTTACATACATTTTACGTTTCTGAAAAATCGTCTATTAGTTGCGTTTACTACTTACAAAACTATTAATTTTGTTTACTATCCTTAAACAAAGTACTAGTAGCAGTTTTTAGTGGTTTGACAGCAAGTTATTGACAGGGTTATCAAACTGTATGTGGTTTAGTGTAGCCAGTTAAATAAAGTTTGTAAAACTCAATTTTCACGCTGTCTATCAAAATATGAAATAGTTTCAAGCGTTCGAGGGCACGAGCAAATGAAACATACACACCTCAACAAAGTCTAGGGATATTTTGTTTAAAGTTGTGAAACTCAAAAAAAAATGTTATTTTCTTAATTCTTTTGATGAAAACATACTTTGTTAACCTTTTTCAACCATTCTAAATTTGAATTTGAAAAATGAAATTAAAAATAAAAGATTTACGCGGCTTAAACGTAGTCAAGTTCGAAATTTTCATTTACCAACAGTAAGTTTTGAATGATTTTTTGTGTAAAATTTAAGTTTTATAACAATTTAAACATTTATTTCGAATAAATGATATTGTGTGCATCAAGCAGCGGCCCCATTTCATCATAGAGAAAATGTTAAGGGCAGTAGGCATGCTCCCAGCTGCGGGTACTAAGCGGAGTGTTGCTAAAGAGATTGGAACAATACAAGATATGAAATCAAGGTTATGGTCACGTTATCGTGCTACTGGTGAAGTGGTTGAAAGATACCACAGCAAAAAGTCAATCACCATTCAACGACATGATAGATTTTTGCAAGTTTCCGCGAAAAGACAGCCTAATGTTACTACCATGCAGCTGGTTTAGAGGCTCCAGCTCTTGCTGGAGATTTCCACGTTTTTTATTTATTTGAATAAAAAATTATTTACGAAAAAATAATACTTTTATTTAATTTTGTATTGTAGCCTGATTAATTGCCTTTTTAAAAATATAAACATGTTATATGTTATCTTCAATCATTTTGGAGTTATACCAAATATAATTGAGTAAATACCAAATATCCCTAGACTTTGTTGAGGTGTGTATTTTTGACTTCATTCGACAATACAGATTTTAGAATGATGCCGTTTTTGGAAAACAATCAGACTACCGTAAAATAAGCTTCCTTGCTACATTCCATATAAATTTCCTGGGTACCTTAAATGTTAAATAATGTTACATGGCAATGATGACTTAAAAGTTATATATGACAAAATCATAATTATGCGTGTGTACTGTAAGAAAAGAAAGAAAATTTTGAAAAACTGCCTCCTAACAAGAGTTGATAAAAATTAATACTTTCGTGATTTTGTTTACATGGAAGATTAAACATTAATTACAAAACCAATTATGAAGAATTTTATAAAAAAATGCTGAGTTCTGAAAGATCTTTAAAAACAAACATATAAAATATAATACCTTTACCTCCTTTTGGAGTCAATTAAAAACATTGAAACCCTAAGCTCAGGTCACACTACTAACATAAAAGTAACGACCATGATAATATACATAATCGTAATATCACTCCAGTTAACCGTCCTAACATGAACAATAAACTCTAGACATGTAATAGTTATGTAGTACAAACAGTTATTAGTACATTATCCTTGTTGTTTCAACAACTCTGCCTATGATGGGTTACATACGTCTTTACATAAGCCGCAGAGTACATAGCTTACTGAGTAATGAGTTGTTAAACTAGCAATAACGCTCGGATGAGACATTAGTGTTTATGTTGTAGTTATTATTAAAATTGTAACTGATATTATGGTTCGTGACTCCACATAGATGAAGTTATCAATACTTATATTTGTGACGTTGTAGGGGGTAATCTCTGGATCTAATGAACCGATTTAAAAAAATCTTTTTGTGTTGAATAGTCCATTTATCGAGGAGTGTCATAGGCTATATAGTATCACGCTATGTTTTTTTCGCCGCCCAACGAAGTGGGCACGGGTCAGCTAGTATTTTATATAAGTCTATAACTTTAGAGGGAAAAGATGTAATTTCGTTGGCATGGATGATTGAAACTATTAGACTAATTTGTAAGATAACCCTTTTGAAGATAAAAAGTTTCATAAAAATTAGTTCCAAAATAAAGTAGGTAAATTCTCAGGTAACACACAATTACTTAAAAAATGAACAAACATTTAAAACTAATACAACCAATTGTAGCTCCATGGGGTAGAAATCATGGATCATCTATTCTATTACCAATTGCTTGAGACATCTCTCGTGAAGTTATTTATATTAAAAATATAGGATGTGCAAGTTTAATTCAATATAAATACTTCCATTTTCTTTGATCAAATTCAACAGATGTTAGCTACGATTCACTTCCTTCGAAATATATTAAATAATTTTTTAGACACGTGTGTTTTATTTAATACGTTTTAGATGTTTACATTACTTTTAACGTCAGTTTAAATATGACGTCAAACTGTGCGTTTTAATGATTGATTGGTGTATACGATACTAATGGCTCATTAATTTAGTGTTAAGGAAACTCTTAAAGTAATAATAGAAAACTTAGCTTACTAATACGCTTGGCCTTTTTTTATTTTTTCCTTAGTCGGCATTTACGACACTCATGGAATCCGTTTAATTCTTATTTCTACACCACGCAGATATTAGCTAATAAAGCACGAGTCAATATGTAGGTATATCATTTAGTAATATTGTTAAAATAAAAAAACTTTTTACCAGCATGTCAATTCTCGTTCCTTAAAATCGTTAAAAAATCGGTTAAGTTAACTTTTAGTTGTCAAATTGTCTTACCTGTTGTGTGTTAATTTGACAACTAAAAGTTAACTTAACCGATTTTTTAATGATTTTAAGGAACAAGAAATGACGTGCTTATTCTAGATAACATTCGCAAACTTGTATCATATTGATATAATTAGGTTAAGTATACTGTTTATCGATACTTCGTCTACTTTTCCTTCCGCAAAATCAAACAAACTAATATCAGAAGAAATCTGATAAGTTTCTACGTAGTACGTACAAAAGTCTTTAATGTGAAACAGTGCATTAGAGCTAAGTAACAAACACTTTGTTCCCTAGCACTAGTAGAACCAATTTCTCAGTGACAATTCCTTGCGTTCTTTAAGAAAAGACAAGCAATAAACTTTAGGTTTCCTTTTATTTTCGTACTTACACTAAACAACTTAATTAAAAAAATAACGGTTGGATTCTATTTTCTAGTTTTGATTTCAATTAGATTGTTTTTACTGTTAATGTAAAATTAACGTTTTATTAATTTGGCATGCTGTCAATGTGGAATCTCGGTCAGTACTCTGTTAGTTTTAGGTTACAGACTACGAACATTGGACAGTTGGAATTGGGTATATCGTGTTCAATACGAATTGCATTTTCCATTTATATGTATATTGTTTCTTTTATTTGTTAGAAACATCAGCAAATATAGCAAAGTCAAATCAAAGGAGAACACTTAACTACTTCCGGACATTCTGTACTTCTTTAAAATTTTGTAAATGACTGGAATGTATCGAATGTACAGTTTTTCTCATCATTGGTTAATAATGTGATTCCATGCAAATAAAAAGTCCCTGTAATAAAGCCCAGATAAGTTAACGAAATCGAGAAAGTTGCCGTTACAATCAGTTTCAAAGCTTTGGTTTATAACCCGGTTCTTATTTCAAAACTATAGAAAATATAGTATTTTCTATAATTTAGTTTAGTTTATTTTTTGAACGAAAGAACGTCTGAATACATTTTCATACATTTTTTGCAATAAATGAATTATGAAACTCAATCAACATCCTAGCGTACCCATACAAATATTAGTTACCGTAACAAAATATTTAAAAGCGTAACACTAGTAACTTGCATGAAACGACAATTTGATGCGTTCGGTCACCAACTAGTTGAGCTCGTTAAGCATATGTGACGTTATCAATTCCTGAAATTATGAGCCATATTATTGGTGTCATGGTGCCACTAAATGGAACGAGCGGTTGATGTTTCATTTTGATGATACGCGTTTGTGTTTATTTAGCAAATTGATGAAAAT
This sequence comes from Schrankia costaestrigalis, assembly GCA_905475405.1. Lineage (NCBI taxonomy): Eukaryota > Metazoa > Arthropoda > Insecta > Lepidoptera > Erebidae > Schrankia > Schrankia costaestrigalis. The sequence goes on along the minus strand of FR997840.1, from coordinate 11,859,127 downwards.
TTTGATGAATTCGTGGTTCATGACGTAACTATTTGATATTGCTACTATTCTGGCTGCTGGTAAAGCAAGAAAAATGAAGTAGGAGAGAATGAAGGTGGAAAACCTTCCTCTCTACTATGATTAAAGCCGTGCCGTAGAATCTTTTTAAAACTCTTTTTAAAAACTCGCCTTCCATTAATCAGGCTTAATAAACACGTAGTTTGATATGGTTACTCAAACTAATTAAGTAAACTAGTAAGTATTGTATATTTTACTACAGAAAGATGTCTTAAAAGCACTTTCCATATCCGCGTCGTCAGTAGATTAAATATAGGACTATTTTTTGTAGATTATATTTAAAAAAGATCTCAATATTGAACAATAAATCTTATTTTGATTTAAGTCTTACGATGACCGGTAAAGACACAAGAAACTCAAATACTTACTCCTGATTTACCCTTATTATGCTCCAAGACTAATATTACTCACTAAATTCATTCAATTGGATAATAACACAGTCTGACTGACATAAGACAGCAAGGAAAGAATGAATTTGTTAAATAATATAAGCTTCCGTAATACTTCGGCTTCGGTTCATTTGTAAGAGCAACACACGACTCTTTAAAACAATTGAAAGAGTTACTTGTCACTCTTTATGCGTCTTCAATAATGTTTGTTATTTACGAGAAGAGTTCAACGTATTTTTTAGTAGATATCAATTCGACAATTATTTATTTTTTTAAGGCGATTCTATTAACGGATGTCTGATAGTTTATTACACGATGTGAGTTTTGTAAAGTAAGCTTGTCGTTGGTCTACCATGTATTAGTAAATCATTAATAACCGTCTTAGTGACCAACCAGATCGCCGTTCACGAGGATGTTCAAATCCCATACAGAACAATTGCTTGTGCAATCGACAAGTTACCGTTTCACGACGCCGTCTTGTTGCCTCCACTTGGGTCAGATAAAATTGGTTCGCGACTCAGAACCACCACTCAACTAATAGCAAAGGCTAACCGATGCTCATAAACGTCAGCAAAGCTAAAGCACGGCAGTGGCCTACCCCAGGGCACAAGCTGTTATGACCTTGTTATAAAGCAACTGTAATCTTCCACCTAAACACAGCAAAATTTACGAACTACTGCCGCACTTGTACCGACCTTGACAGCTTTCCTGCTTATGACACGTACCACCTGCCTTATATTTATAGTTTGAACTTAAGAAATAAAGTGAATGGCCGATATATTATAAACATATTCAAAACGGCAACTTATCACTCGCTATTTCTATGTTATTCATGCCGAAAGTATGCCACATGTTATGTTTTGTTATTAGCTAAATATGCCGGGGACAGGAAACATCCGGCCCTACCTATGTATGTCCCTTTAAAACCTCGCAATGTGGTTTTCTATTTTTAGATGTATTTGTGTTAGAATTATTATTAAGGTTTGGGTCGGTTGACATTGATGAACATCATTACAAAGCGCTGAGACAATTGTGAACTATACAATTGTATCAGCGCTTTCATGGGACATAATCCGGTGAGAGGCCTCAGGACAAATAGGTAGGAGAGAGAGAAACCCAGTCGTCACTACTTGTGCTACCTTGTGCCTACTAATGCCGCAATGACCAGATGCTTTAGCATAGAGCCTCACATACAATTTTTCTTCTTTAGTTTTCCTTTAGATAATTATGAACAAAATAATTATTTTACTACTCTTTTACTTGTATGTACAATAATTATGTATTTTTACTACATCTTGACACGGAAAAGTCGAAGCGGGACATAAATAATACTAACATTGTACACCGTTCAATTGCATGGCTACTACCCATTACGTTCAAGCGAGGCGTTCGACAAGAACGATTAATGGTCATGAATACGACTCCTAAAGATATATTATCGTATTTACTCTTTATACACTACCAACACTCTCTTTGAGGAATTATGGGTCGTATAATAGTGACTCGTAGACCATCTTGAATGCTCGCATACAGTTGTGAAATTGGCACTTCGCCATATATCAATGCATATGTTATTATACATAAACACTTGTTTTTGTTAAGACAGAAATAAATAATAACGTTGTCTTATGAAATCGAATATTAAATGCGATTTTCTATGTCACAAACACTAATTATTAAATCTTCAAAGCTATATATAAGTAGTTAGTTGATTTAGTAGAGCTGCCTAATTCATGTTGTTATAGTTTATTCCTCAAGAAAGGTTATATACATTAACACACTGTAGTAAGTCTGGTAGGCATATCGTATCTTTAAACTATGTAAATATGTGTCAACCAGGTGAGAGAAAAGACTGCAACAGCAACACGCAGCTTTTGTAAAACACTCCTGCCGCGCTCTAGTTAAGACAAGCTTGACGAATGTCGCACTCCGCAGTTGTCAGTTCATATCCGAGCTAAATCGAACGCTGCTGCCTTTGTAATTCTGTATGTCAGTTAAAAAAATATTGTATAATTAATAAAATATATTTACAACTATAATTCTGGGTGAAACCAGTTTATCAGCTTACAAAATATTTAATAAATTACAAAATTCTATATCAAGTATTTTATCGAGAATTCCATGACTCTTTGAATGATCCGTACAATTTAATAATAAATCATTAAAACACCGAAAATTTTCATAATGAAGTATCGTTGTTCATGTAAGTGCACAGAAATACGTTTCATTAATAACCGCAACCCGCAAAAAAAGCCACGCTCGTTCATAAATAAATACTTACTCTAAATTATAAATAAAAACAAAGCTATATGTTTACTTCATTTTTCTTATTTTTCTTTTGCTATAAAATAAAAAATCGTTACTCCAGCAATGACCATAACATCTCACCTTGGTTAAGCCGCCAATTTATTAGTAAGTATATCTTAATAGCCTCATAAACTTAAAAATCATAGCACAGCATATTGTTCTAATTAAGAACAGATGATGTATGTACTAATAATAGAAAATACCGTGACCCGTTATTGTTTTAATGATCCTATTTTAGTGTCGCTTAGTAGTAAACTATTTTAGGGTAACAAAGAATTCTCGCCCGCGGATGACTTACAGAAACTGGCTAATGCCCGATTTACACATCGACAAGTACAGTGGCGAGTTAAGTAGTATTTTAAAATTAAGTTGATTTTAATAGATCTCCATCCTATATTTTGGCAAGTTAAGGACGAATTAGCCCCCTCTCTCGCGTCTCGCCAACCTAACTTGCCAAAAAATAGGATGGAGATCTATTTAAATCAACTTAATCAGCAACTTACTACTTAACTCGCTACTGTACTTGTCGATGTGTAAATCGGGCATAAGACGACCGTTCTGTGGCGTGTTGAGAGAGGCCTATGTGCAGTAGTGGCCTTCGATAGGCTAATTGATTGAAGTCTCAAAGAAATCTCGAAGCACGATCGGTGACGAGACCACAGCAGCATTATGACAATCAATCTCCGACGTATCATGACTCATGATTGGGTGTACCTACTTACCTGTAGCCTCCCAGCGCATGACAGCTGGTTCTAGTTAGGTTCACTTTGAAAATATACTTTCGACACTGAAATTTAGTAAGAAGAAAAGTAGACATTTCTGTAACAAAAATATGTCATGAAAAATGAAAAATCTTTTAGTAAGCATTATCACATTTTATATTCTTCTACTAAAATGTGTCATAATACATTCGTTCTGACATTCTAGGATATACATATTCTCCCTGGAATCCAATTCGTATCCCATGTCAAGTATTTGACAAAGGTGTTCAAATATACAAGGATATATCGTTTAAACCGTTTATTGTATGCTTGGAAGCAATGAACTGCAAAAAATATTACTTGACAAAATATGATATACCTACTATCTGGTCCCGTGACTTTGTGTGCGTATTTTAGACAATTTTCACAATATTTTTACAAAAAGAAATGAAAAAAATTGATACTCGAGGCGGGAATCGAACCCGCGTCTCTGGACTATACGCGTCCAGCGCCATAACCTCTAGACCATTTCCATTTTTTTGTTTTCACATTGTCTTTCTTCTTTTCGGATTTTTCTAGTTATACCTAAGCTATTTAAGTTAAAAATTATATGTAATTTAACATTATTACAAATTGTATCTCTGTGTGTTACTGTGATATATAAGGTATATTGGGACCGCGCAAGGTGGCAATATTCGAAGATGGCCAATGTCCAGCAGTGGACGTCAATTGACTGATATGATGATGATGATGAAGGTATATTATAAAGTTAAATTATAAAGTTATAAAGTTTTATAAAAATATCACTGAGTAGTTTCACACATCATCCAGAAAAAAAACTGTCGCCTTTATAATATTAGTAGGATAATATATCGTTTTAACAAAGCTTCTAAGCAATGAACTGAAAAAAAAATTCTAGCAAAAATGTTATATTTTATTCTAGTCTATACAATGAAACCGCGGTACATTTTTGTTATTCAAAACGTTGCGGCGAAGACCAGTGGTTAAAAACAATAGACTGTCTATTGTTTCTGTTTTTACTATTCCGTTCTGCTTTTCAATGTGCCAATCATGTAGTACTGTAAAATATAATTATGTTTATGTTATAATTATTTATTTGAATTAATACATATTATAATTGTGTTATTAATATGATATGAATTTAACAAGTAGTTAGGAGCAGTATGTGTTAGTTTTTTTAAAAGTGTTTCAGAAATATTCAAGACATAGAAAATTTACAAAAAATAATATTTCTCACATTATCACATAACGCCATCTAGTCCCAAAAGAAACAAAGATTGGGTTATGACTACCTGCTACAAAACACACAAACATACTTATATCTATTTTGTTTTAATTTGTTGTAAATAAATGTTTCATTAGTAAACACCGAAAACATATCAAACAGAGATGTTCATTGTTCATGCAAGACATGTTTGACTTACGTGGGGATCAAACCCGCGAATCGTCATCACGAACTGTAACGTGTTACACCATAAAAGTCTCATTATTATTACTTTCAAGTTGTACTAAGTAATAATGAATTACACAATCTAAATAAACTTTACCAAAAAGTAAAGTGGACGTAAATAAGATGTCTCTTTAGTAAAATAATAATTTAAGTGGTCTCGACCGTCTTCAATTATAATATAAATTATATTTTGAACAATTTTGCGACGTCTGTTTCTACAAACCCTTACAAAACTAGGTTTGGCTTAGGGTCAATCTCCACTGAAAGCGCAGCGGCCATTTAAAGCACTAATAGACTCGTGCTCTGCCCATTCCTTTGGCTTGTTATGAATACGTTGATATGATTTAAAATTAGGTACTTATCTTTCAAAATGTGACAAATCCACTTTTGACGAAATGGAGAAATTGACAATTTTGCGGATGCGGATGTTTAGTAATAATTAATACAAGCAGATAGATGTTTAACTGAAATTTTAATAAAAAAAATATTAAAATAATTGTCTTAACGTAATTATAGAAAAAAAACAAAATTAAATATCGGATTTGCTCCTTTTTGTGTGTAAAATACGGATAATATGGTTATATATGAAAATAAAAAAAATCAATATTATACAGGTTAGCCTTGTATTTGACGATATGCTCTTTACTTATTTTTTGGCAATCCTTAGTAGACTTACTTTTATTTACTAAAATCTATTAAAAACAAATAATTTGAAGATTACCAATTTTGAAAATTACATCTTATTGAATTTGTAATATTTTGGCTCAAAACGGCGCAACCGGCCGCTACTCTTTCAGTGGGAATTGACCCTTATTCAATTTGTTATTTCATCTCCCAATTTAGTAACATTGTTTTGTGTCTGTACCGTGACGTGTCTGCTATTCTTGTTTTATTTAGATTGACGGTGATTAAACTCATCTACACAATGTCAAATAATATTTACAATCTATTTTCAAATAAATAAAATATGTAACTAACTTGACAATTATCATTTTTATTTAACGACCTCTATGGCGTTTTGTTCATATCTCGAGTTCGTTTCCAGCATAACAAAAACCTTTGCATGCATGAATATGAGTGTTATACGTCAAATACACTAGTGTGTTTCTTACAAAAAAGAATTAATTTATCGTCTGTCTAGTAAGAACACACAGTTACAAGTTCAGTTTAGTTTAAGAATAGATAGCATTGTGTGAATGTGTAAGGATTTTTTAAAATTTTTATATCATCATATAATTACATCGTATCTAATTTGATTTCTAACCTTGCATGTTTATGTTCTTTATCCATTCTTGTTAAAATAGACATCAAACAACCCAATGAAAACATTTAAGTAATACACAAAAGTATTTCTCGCTTTAAATAAATAAATATTTCTCACACATTCACACAACGCCACCTAGTCCCAAACTAAGCAGAGCTTGTACTATGGGTACTAGATAACGGATAAACATACCTAAATACTTTTTATTATAAATAATTATCTTGTCCACCGCTTTGTCATCAAACTAGAGAATATTTAGTATAAACTCAATAAAGTAAAACAATACAAAAACATAATGATTAACAAACAACGTACAACGTAGTAATGATAGTTAATTGAAAGTATGACATTATATGATGTCGTACTAATACAAGTATGTTGTGGTTCGTGTATCAAGTAGTGTCGGCTTAACTGTACTTAGATTCATTAAACTCGTAAGTCAAGTGATAGAGACTGTTATTTTGATTGCGTGTTATGACTTAAAGAATATGTCGGTTTATTTAACCACTATAGCATTGCTAAGGACTGTAATTATTATTAGTGATATGGTGACCTCTATGGTGTAGTTGTTATTTTACATGGCTGCGACGCTGGGGTGTCAGGTTTGATTCCCGTTCATAATCATACAACAATGAGGTATTTGCTTATAAGCTAGACCCTAAAAGCTCTGCTTAACAAACAAGGAACAGCGTATGTAGTAATGAGAGTTAATTGAAAGTATGACATTATAATAGGTCGGGGAAAAAGTCCTTTCGCATAACGTAGGTATAAACTTATTATAAAATTTCTTTGACTGTACTACTTGTGTCTGGCTGGTTTTGGTAACATTAAAAAGGTTACATTATAAAGAAAAGAAAAAAAATAAAAAAATGTTGTTTCCCGCTATTTTTCATTTGTTTTCTCTCCGTAAAAATGAGTGAATCTAATGAAGAAATTCGATACATTTTAAAAATTTATTATTAAAAAGGCAAAAATGCAACTCAAGCAGTGAAAAAAATTTGTGATGTTTATGGACCTGATGCAGTGTCAGTAAAAGTAGCACAAATTTGGTTCAAACGTTTTCAGTCCGGAAATTTTGATGTTAAAGATGCACCTCGCTCTGGTCGCCCTGTTACGAATAAAATGGACGCCATTCTTGAAAGAGTGGAGCAAGATCGGCATATCAGTAGTTACGATGTAGCTGAAGAACTAGGAATTGATCACAAAACAGTTTTGACCCATTTGAAGAAAACTGGTTATACAAAAAAGCTCGATATTTGGGTGCCACACGAGCTCACTCAAAGAAACTTAATGAACCGTGTACTCATTTGCGATTCATTATTGAGACGTAATGAAACCGAGCCGTTTTTGAAGAGATTGATAACTGGCGATGAAAAGTGGATCACGTACGACAAGAACGTGCGAAAAAGGTCGTGGTCGAAAGTTGGCCAGGCTTCACAGACTGTGGCCAAACCTGGCCTAACACGAAATAAGGTGATGCTGTGTGTATGGTGGGATTGGAAGGGCATTGTTCATTATGAGCTTTTACCGCCCGGCAAAACCATCGATTCTGATCTTTACAGCCAGCAACTGATGAGATTAAAGGAAGCAGTCGAGAGAAAACGGCCGGAATTGATAAACAGGAAGAGTGTGGTCTTTCATCACGATAACGCTAGACCACACACATCTTTAGCCACTCAGCAAAAATTAAGAGAGTTCGACTGGGAGGTCCTAGTGCATCCACCTTGCGCCTTCAGATATTCACCTGTTTCGGTCTCTTCAGAATTCTTTAGGTTCTGTAAGGTTGACCTCAAGAGAGGACTGCCAAAACTATTTGACCCGTTTTTTTGATCAGAAGTCCCAAAGTTTCTACAGTAACGGGATAATGTCTCTGCCCACAAAATGGCAGAAAGTTGTTCAACAAAACGGTACATATATATTGTAAATAAATGTAAATAAACTTTGAAAAAAATGTCTTGACTTTTCATACAAAAATACGAAAAGACTTTTTCCCCAACCTAATATGATGTCGTTCTAATAATACAAGATACAAGTATGTTGTGGTTCTTGGATCAACTAGTGTCGGTTTAACTGTACTTAGATTCATTAAACTCGTAAGTCAACTGATAGATTCTGTTATTTTGATTGCGTGTTATGACTTAAAGAATTTGTCGGGACTAATATTACTTACAACAGTAATAATAGCACTGTAAGAGTGCGTGCACAGAGGTCACAAAGAAATGGGGACAAGCTTTTTGAGCACTCTCCGTAGTACACACTATAGAATACACTAAAGAAGCGGTATCCTGGCAAAGTCGTTATTTCGCATTCTGGGAATTGTGAATTTAAAGTAAAGCATAACGTTGCAACTTGGCAAAACCGTAGAGGTGCGAACAATACTTCAAGTTCTTTTTAATTTATAAAATAGTTACCTCGAATCGCTGGCATAACGTTTTTTTTATACCTGTTTTAGAAACTAGATAGAGGTAGTGAGAAATATAGAGATGCATGGAAATCAGAGGGGGGGGGGCATTTATCCATCAGTGGGATCATAATAATAACATATAGTTTATATAAAAAAAGATTAATTATTTAATCAGTTAATGCTGCTATTGTGTAACACGGAGTTTTATATTTATATGTATCGTTCGTTTTATTGGCACGCTGTTTTTTTTTTATTTCATCCATAAAAATAATAGTGGCTCGCCCCTCCGATGTTTACCATGTGCTAATTCCTACACTTGGGAGAAATAACATTAAATCGTAGTGATGCTTCCAATGCTTTTCCACTAACGAACCGATAATTTAGGGGGAAGGAGCTTTTCCCGGTTTTTGCATTATTTTTACGATTTCTCTTTCCGTTTATTGTGGTATTTGTATCTAATAAATATTATAAGAAATGGGCATGTTATGGAAACTATTTGTTAATATTTTTTTTTAAGAAGTTTGCGGATCATAAAATACGCCGTAGTTTTGCTTTAAATGTAATCAGTTAGAGTATTAAAAACATAACTTTTATTGTAAAGTGTCCATAGAAACCAAATTGCACAAGAATGTGTTATTTTAATCTTTTAGTTTGTTACGACAACGTACAAAACTTCTAACACACCAAAGGTAATAGAGTGAAACCCTGATTTGTTTTTAATATAGCTACATCATAGAAAGTAGAGTTATACTTAATAACGTAAATTAAGAAAAAAAAATACAACCGAATTGAGAACCTCCTCCTTTTTTTGAAGTCGGTTAAAAAGTAAAGCTAACCCTCTAATAACATCTAATTCTTTTGACCTTGCATTCCATCAAGACAACTAACGAAAGTATCAACCATTAGTTGACATAATAACTTCACTTAAAACATAGTAAAACCGCCTTTGTTTCTTTTATACATAAGGGTTATTAATCAGTGTACAGATTATATTTTGTTACATCAATTTGTCCGTTGCTCTGTATAAAGTTACAGAATAATGTACGTAATAGGTCTTGTTAGGCTTCACCCACGTTTCTTGTGGCTGTTTTGTACCTGCACAAATGATGATTATGTTAATATGTCTTTTTAATTTTGACCCTGTGTAGCTCTTGATAATGTTTTTGTATGAAAAGGCCTTTTGTTGTACCGCAAGTTTTACACGTACAATCTAACACATCTTATTATAATTGATCTCACTACATATTTTAAACAAACTTTCTATTAATTTATATGTTACAAAACACTTAGGCAAACATTATTATCTCTATGATAATTATATAACATGTTGTTTATGTAGGTATTTTAAGTATTGATGAATTACTCACATAGTATTTATGAATATTGTTATATTGCATTGTGAATATTCGTTATTGTGCATTTTTTGGTTTCATATAAGCATAGTACTCGTAAAGCGCATTACAGAGTTAATTAAATAGTTAATAATGAATTTTCTCGACTTCTCGTGTATTTTCAATACAGTTACTGTAGGACATTTTTAGTGAAGTATTATTAATTTATTGTAAAGGAATAATTAATTGTATGTTATTAACTACATTTTGTTTAAATACTTACATTACATTGTCTGGCTTAAGCATAGTGCAGGTCTATTCTTATTGCTTTTCGGTACTTATTATTTATTTATTTATTTTATGGGTCTCAAACAAAGGCAATACACATTAGAAATGAATATAAAAAACTACAGGAACATTGCGTGTATTCCTTAAATAACAGAAAACCACAGCATGCAAATAAAAAAACAAACTAAAATAATGACAAACTCTAAATTAAAATAATGGCATAGGTACATGTATTGTATACGTAGTATTATTTCGCCGCTTCTCTTCTAAAAATCAGTGGTAAAGTTTAGTATACTGCAACTACAACGTAAAGTTACATAAACTTACGTTATGTAGAATCAAATTTACGTCGATAAGCTGTAACTATGTTTTATATTATATAGAAAATAAATAAAATGAATAGTTTACACAATGCACCTGGAGTTATTCCAGTAAATGTTACGTAATATATTTATAAACATCACAATAGTAAGAAATTAGGACAGTCAAGACATGCGTCTATTTATGGTTACTTTTAAACATTTCATCCAAAATAACTAACTCGTATATGGAACAGTTTATCTTTGTTCCCTCTTCATTTTTCTAAATTCTAGAGTACATTCTTCTCACATATAAACAACGCCATCTAGTCCTAAACTAAGCAAAGCTTGTACTATGGGTGCTATACAATGGATAAACATAATTAAATACTTTTTTTTTGTAAATACATACCTAGTAAACACCCAGACCAATGCAAACAATCATGTTCATACACACTCAAAGATTTGCATTGAGCGGGAATCGAACCCGAGACGTCTGCGTAGCAGTCATGTTATGTAACCACTACGCCACAGAAGTCGTCACATTGAATTAGTGTTCACTGAAAATAGCTAAATATCCGTGTGACCGGCTTTTAACGTTCAGTCATTTTAATTAATTTGTACCAGAAAAGTGATCAGCTATGAAGATTGATATTTTTATTGCTTTCATTTAAAGTATATTTAGTGTAGAGCAAAATAAATAACAATAAACTACATGAAAACTATGTTTACTATGAAAACTGTGTTCTAATTAAATTACAGTAAATTTTACCTAGTTAAAATTTTACAAATTTAATCATGAAAGTTTGTTTACATTACAAAATATGTTTACATATTTTAAAACAAACTAATTTTACATTATTTACCAACTACAGTTATTTAATGCATTTTCGTATATTTTATTACTACAGAACTTTATTCTATTCAATATTAAACAGCGTAATGATTAAACTTTTGTTTACATTATGGTGTAGGTCACACAAGCGTTGAGGGCAATTAACTCTCATTGTTTTAAACTAGATGAAATGAGTTGGAACTCCTACGACTGCCTGTCATTTGGTGACGTAAGATTATAAAGACCATAGTTTGTGAGATTGTAAGAAACTTTGAAAGCAATTATATGAAAATGGAGATAGTCAATTAGTTAATGTAGTGATTAGAGTAACGCACTCTGTAAAAAAAATATTCTTAAGTCAAACATTTGCGTTTGTCATTAGTAAAGGCAAAGTATATTATTCTGTGTAAATGCAAAATACATCGATACCTAGGTTTACCTGTATAAAACAAACCCGCGACCTATTGCTAAATATGTATTTTATTTTTACTCTCTCCAACGAATTTTCATCAATTAGTTGACCACTATGTAGGCTCTATGGCAGTATAAAGATATGCATTTTATCTCATGTCATAATGGTCTATAAAACACTGGAATCGCTATAATAACGAATAGCAATAATATCGCTAAGGGGTGTTCAATAGGCTCTTTCAATACGCCCTTATAAGCCTTCGTTGTTGATTATAGACGTGGAGACACTCACTCCGACACAATTTTCGGCCACTCTGTCAATTTTATCTGATTACTTGTCAGCAGGGATTCCATGTAATAATGTACGGAAGGAAAAATAATGGTTAGAGGTGGTTTTGATGTTGAAAGAAAAAAAAAACATGGACGGGAAATATTTTTGCAATGTTTTCTTTGGGGGAGCTTCTTTTGTAATATGGGATACTAAGCATGTTTTACATGGTTTTATAATGATACGATTACATTTTCTTTCGTGCACCGCTTTGTTACGTCAAGTTAGACAAAGTGCAGTTTTGTAACCAGTTATATTGTATTTCGTGGACAAAAGCTTTATGAAATTACAAAGATTTTAAAACAAATCTTTGACAGATACAAGATTATGGTGCTCGCCATTCTTGGACTCTATTGGATGCTTAACATCAGGTACCATAGAGTCATTCTAGTAGGCCAATTTTAAAAATAATTATCCCTTTTAAATTATACATTATCAACTCAAAATCTATATGTAGTGAGGTGGTTTTATTGTGTACTCTAACTGATTAGCCACTCATACGAGTATTATAGATTAAAACGAGTATAACGAGTACATCGGATAAGTTATATTACATGTAAGAGACACTTCAAGAAGTCTTTACACTTTCAAACTTTTATGATTTAAATATTTAACCCAAGTTCTAATTCTGTACGACGACAAACTCGGTATGATCCGATAAATGAACTTATATAAAAGTTTAATATTACGTTACGCGTCGAAAGTGCGGGATGGCGATCTTTCCTCACGAATGATTTTTACCGAAGTTAAATAGCTACGTCATAAGAAAACTCACCCAATTTACTGTAGCCATTCTGAATATATAAAATATCAATACTACATTTTTAGGCCTATTTTGAGGGTTTCTGTTTACTTTTCTTAAAAATACGTAAATTATGTTAATTAGGAATATTCACTTAATTTACCTGGATACCCTTTCCTTAGCTGATTGCTTGATGCAAAGGATACATTCTTTGACATTCTACATAACAAACAGTAGGTCTATTTCTACCAACTACTAAGTACTACTAATTTCTATCTATTGAAATGTTTCGATATAAAGTTTATTAAAAGTCAGCTAGATAAAAAGATATACTTCTGCTTGCGTCCCTAGGTCCCTCAAGAGGGGCATGAAAAAGCTTTTTCTAAGGCTTCCTTACCATGGAGTCGCCATGGTGACCTTAATTTTACTTTTATGTTATTTCAACTGGCTTGATTGACACCTTGGAGTGTACTTCTAAATTTCCATCAAACAGAGTAGATTATTTCAATTTAAAAAAAATTAAAATACAGTAATTATAAACTGTTTAATATTATAAATATTATATAAACGGGATATTAACGCGCATTTAATTTACCTTTATTTTACTTGACGTTTCGGCACAGGTTGCACTGGCCGTGGTCGCAAGCTGACTGGTGATACGACGTCACAGCTTCGTCTTCGTGATAGATAATATATTATTATCATCTACCCTCGCATCTTGAGATGTTAATATAAAGTCCCCCTACACACAACACTGAACCGTATCGCTGTTCTGTACGTTAACCGACCGTTCAAAAAAGGGAGGTATTGTTTTTGATATCACTGGATTCCACGTTGCTGACAACTTGAAACCGTCATCCCGGTTAAAGTTTTTAGGGAACTTTTTGATTTCAATGGCCTCGCGCACAAGTCTTGAGTAATGGTGGCGATCGGTGGAGATTACCTGTGGCTTATGAAACTCGATCCAGTGATTAGCACCAGCGTTCACCAAGTGTTCGGCGATGGCTGACTTGTTGGTCTGTCGGTTCTTCACAGCAGCTATGTGCTCTTTGAGCCTTTCAGCAATGGTCCGCTTTGTTTGCCCAATATAAGAACTGCCACAGCTACAGTCAATCTTGTACACGCCAGGACATTGCAGAGGTAGGACATCCTTTGGTGAGCGTACTATACTATTAACCTTGGCCTCCGGGGTGAAAATGGTGTGTATTGAGTAGTTTCTCAACACCGAGCCAATCTTATCTGTCACGCCTTTCAGATAAGGTAGGTACGCAGGTTGCCTGTTCACTCCAGGATGTCTCTCTCTTTTTATTGTTTAATATTGTTCGTACAGGAATAAATCATTCGAAAATCTTTCTAGTCCTATTAAAAAGCATATAACAAGCATGTACCAATTATCATCATCATAACTGCAGCCCATTAATGCCCCACTGCAGGGACGGGCCTCCTCCCGTGACGAAGGGATACTTGGCCTACTAATACCACGCTGGCCAGACAGATTGGTAAAGGGTTTAATTTCAAGTTTTTCTTCTTTTTATTTCTTAAAGATAATATTTACGGATAGTCCCTTAATCGGTTTTTACGACACCCATGGGATGAAATGGGGTGGTGACACACTGTATTCTTACTCCGTCACCACGCGGAAATAATGGCATACATGTATACGTTGCATTATTGCGCCGCTTCTCACACTCTACCACACGGAGAGTTTACCAATAACCCTTTTTAACCATAACCTTTAATTATTGTTACAGATACAAACGCATGTTTCCAAGAAAGTTTTATAAACGAGAAGAGCATCACAACATTCAGTACATTTTACGAAGAATGTTGTTGCACAGAAACCGGATACTCAAGGAAAGACATACGATGGCTTGATCCACACAATAGAATTATAGGGTATGTAACATTTGTTACTCATAAATAGGTCACAGTGTTTGTACAGTCAACTACAAAAGTTGATTAACAACCGAACTGTCTTGAGAAGATAGAGAAAATAGTCTCATCACTAGTAATGTCGAATAACCATTCAACACCAATTTTTATTGTTCATTCAACACCAAATATAAATTGATGTTTGTAAGGTCTCTATGACATGACATAGGGCATTATTCTTAGTGCGGTAGTTGTCTTTTAAAAATAAAAATGGAATATAATATTGCAAGTTCGCTTTACGTGTACAGCGATCTATGAAAAATTGGTGTTTAATGGTTATTCGACATTACTAATGATAAGAATATTTTCTCTATTTTGTCAAGACACTTACTTACAGAAGATTTAGCGTTGACATGTTTTGTAATATTGGGTTGTTAATCAACTGTTGTAGTAGATTGTACGAATCAAAACCTAGTTATTTACTAGCCTTGACCCCTATTCTTAGTTGGAAAACCGCAGGAAAGATTACTACCTTGTCGTACGTATAGAATAACGTGTGAAACAATGTAATGATAAAGTATAGACCACACAGTAGCGTGAATAATAAATATACGCCATATTAATTGCATTTTACTAATACAGCATCTTACGTAGTAAAGGCGCGTTTCCATTATGCAAGTTTTTTGCATGCAAGGTGCAAGTTGCATGCAAATTGTATAGTGGAAACAACAACTTGCAAACAAGTTGCAACTTGTATGCAATTCAAGTCAATACAAAAAGTCATACATGTATGCAAGCACTTGCATAATGTAAACGCGCCTTAAGTAGAGGTCCAGTACGTAAGATGTAAAAGACACCTTTGTACAGACAAACTATACGTGAATCAATGTCATTTAATTTTTAGGGGGTTTTTCTTATCGTCTAAAATTCTAACATTTTTACTTGGTTTGTAATTTTGGTAAAATTCCTACAAGAAACGAATTGTTATAGCACGCCATGTAGACATAAATATTTGGGGATGGCGTATCGCCAGTAGTGGATTATCGTTAGCAGAAATGTTGATGATAATATTACCGAAGGTGTCATAAGAACATAGGATGACATAATATCATAACAGCCCATTACTGTCTCACTGTAGGGACGGGCCTCCTCCTGTGACGAAGGGATACTTGGCCTACTAATACCACGCTGGCCAGATGGATTGGTATAGGGTTTAATTTCAAGTTTGCCTTCTTTTAACAAAGTAATATTGTTTATTATTTAACAAGTGATTAAACCGTGTGTTGGTAAAATATTATTATTTTCCGCCAGGATTATTTTAGTTGTGTAAATATTTTATGGTTAAATCCCTTAACCTTATGACCAATCTATGTCCTTGGAATGGAATGGAATGGAATGGATGGTGGACTCTAGTTTCCACACTTAGACTCCCTTTTGGTCCGTTGTGTGTGCAGAATCCTGGCTAACTTAGCCAGCCTAACTCCGTCCAGAAGCGCAGAAGTTTCCTGGGAACTTCACAGGCTTCGCGGAGTGACCTCACTGGTCCGAGGATTTCATTTCGTTGAGAAGTCACTGCCTCGCATTCCAGGATGACGTGCGTGACTGATTCTTCGGCATTGAAGCATCCCCTGCATAAGGGACTGTCAGTACCACCGGTTAAGTATAGATGTTTATTAAGGTGACAGTGGCCCGTAATTGTCCCTATCATTATTTTTAGATTATTTCTGTTTAGGTTTATTAGACGTTTAGATAGTCGCGGATTCACAGTAGGTAGCGCTTGTTTGGACTGTCTGCATTCTGCAGTGCGCGACCATCTTTGGTTCTGTAGCTCTGTGGATCTTTGGCGGATCCAGGCTCGAAATTGTGAGAAAGGAATTGGGAGAAGCGGGTGCGGGCCAACCACTTCCATCTCAGATCCTTTCCTTGCAAGTTCGTCTGCTGCATCATTGCCAAGAGATCCACTGTGTCCCTTTATCCACTGGAGGGTAATGTCGTTTGTTTGCGATATTACATCCAGGGCGTCGTGACATTCGGCAATTAGTTTGCTGTTGATTGATTTGCCTTTTAGCGCCGTTAGTACAGCAGCGCTATCAGAGAGAAATTTTATCGAATGGTCTTCTATTCCTCGTCTGTGCACTGCTCTAGCGGCCTCTGTTAGGGCGGCACATTCGCATTGAAAAATCGAACTATGCGGGCCCAAAGGTGAGTATATGTTCATGTTGAGTTCAAGAGAATAGACACCGGCTCCTGATCCATGTTTTGTTTTCGAGCCATCGGTGTATATGCGCAACTCGTTGGTCTTTGAGTGGTCACATTCCTCTGCTTTTAGAAGAATTTGGTAGTTTTTGTTGAAAACGAATTGGTTGGGTATTCTGTCACACGGGGCAACTATGAGTGGTTGGTACTCTATCGCCCTTTCTAGGATAGATGCGTGTGGACTGTTGTGGTTTTTGCCCCATAGACCTAGGTGCAAGAGCCTTATTGCAGCCATTGTTGCTTCTTGCTGTATGTGTAGATCCAGGGGTGTTATTTGTAAGGCTATCTCCAACGCCGCTGTGGGTGTCGTTTTTGTACATCCACTTGCGGAGGACAATGCCAGCCTTTGGAAGCGTCCCAGTTTGATGGTGGCAGACCGGAGTTCGGTTCTGTTCCACCAGACTAGGGCTCCGTAGGTCAGCATTGGTCTTATTACAGATGTGTATAGCCATAATGTGATCTTGGGGGAAAGACCCCATTTTATGCCTATCATCTTTTTGCATTGATAGAAGGCAATGGTTGCTTTATTTAGTTTGTAGTCTAGGTGCTTATTCCAGAGTAGTTTGCTGTCCAGAATAATTCCTAGATATTTAACTTCATCTTTAAGTTTTAGTTCGGTGCCGAAAAGTTTTGGAATCCGGTAGGGTCCAGTAACTCTTCGGTTGGTAAACATAATTAGTTCAGTTTTGGAGGGATTAACAGAGAGCTCGTGCTTAGTGCACCAGTTCTCGATTGTTCTGAAAGCGTTCCTCATGAGGTCGCATAAGGTGCTTTCAAAGTTTCCTGATATTAAAATAGTTATGTCATCAGCGTATCCCACCGTGTAGAGGTTGCTAGCATTGAGCTCTGTTATGAGCTCATTGACAACAAGGTTCCACAGTAGAGGTGATAAGACTCCTCCCTGTGGACATCCTCTACTCACAATACCACGTGTGGTGGTGTTGACTGTGAACTGTATAGCTCGTTGTTTAAGCATGTTATTTATCCATTCAGTTAGCGTGGGGGTTATTCCACTTAAGCGTAATGCGTGGTTTATGCTTGAAAAGTTTGTTTTATCAAAAGCTCCTTCTATGTCAATGAAGGCGCCCAGGGTTGGTTTTTTCGATTTTAACGAATCCCCTATCCGGGATACCACATTGTGAAGTGCTGATTCGGTTGATTTGCCTGCACTGTAGGCATGTTGGTTTGGGTGTAGGGTATTGGTTAACGATACCTGGCTTCTGATCTCTCTGTCCCCCAACCTTTCCAGCGTCTTCAAGAAAAACGAAGTTAGGCTAATGGGTCTGAATGATTTAGGCTGGGTATAGTCCACTCTACCAGGTTTTGGGATAAATATTATTTTAACTTCTCTCCATTTCAAAGGCACGTAGCGGTGTGCTATGCAGGCTTGAAAAACCTTAACAAGGTAGTCCACTACAATGCTCCCGCTCCATTTTAGAAGGCCTGGGAAGATGCCATCCAGGCCTGCTGCTTTGAACGGCAAGAATGTGTTTATTGCCCATAGTACTTTTTCTTCATTAATTATGTTTCTGGCTACGTCCCAGTCCGAACTACTAGTAGCTCTTTCTTGATAGGGTTCCCATTGTGGCACAGTGGCAATTTGGCAACCAGGAAAGTGGGACTTGAGTAGCAGTTCGTTTGTTTCTGAATCGGTTTTGGTGTAAGTGTCGTCAGATTTCTTGAGACACCCAATTGAGTGGCTCGTCTCTTTAGCGAGGCAAGATTTCACTCTAGCTGCCTGATTGTTGTTTTCTATGCCGGTGCAGAAGTGTCTCCAGCATTCCTGTTTTCTATTGCGTATTAGTTTTTTGTATTGTTTCCTGGCTACGGTGTACCTATTCCAGTCTAGATGTAGCCGTGTGTTTTTTGCTCTATTAAAAAGTCTCCTGAGTTTCCTGCGCCGTCTCTCCAGTTCGGGAGACCACCAATGTTGACGGCTTCCCCACTTCTGTACCGTCAGGGGGCAGGACTGCTCATAGCTTGATAACAGTATAGTTGTTAGGTTATCGACATGATTATCGATGTCGGATACGTTGATTGTTTTGGGTACTGTAGTCTGATTACTTACCATAGCGCTGACTAGTCCGATAAATTTGGACTTGTCAGTTTTATGAGGCAACCTTCGTGGTTCTGGTTTGGGTAAATTTATGTTTGTGGAAAAACGAATCCAGCGGTGGTCGGAACAAGACAGCTCATCCGAGACACGCCAGTCGCGTATGTAGTCTATCATGTCGGTCGTTACCATCGTTAGATCTATTATGGTTTGGGATCGTGCATTTATAAACGTTGGATCGGATCCTTTGTTTAGTAAAATGAGATTGTTTGTGAATATATAATTAAGCATATACTCACCTCGGTTGTTGGTGTCGACATTACCCCACAGTGTATGGTGTGCGTTTGAGTCGGCAGCGATGATGAGGTCCAGTTTCTCTTTTTCGCAGTACTCCGCCAGGGCCACGAGTTCCGGTGTTGGTACCTCCTCGTCACCCGGCAGGTAAGCGGAAGCCAGGATGATGTCTGGTAGTTTTTGCTCTGCTCTGGTGATTCTAACAGCTGTTAAATCCCTTGAACAGAGTTCGTTTATTAGTAATGTTGGTACATGTTTTGGTAAGAATATGCAAGTTCTTGGGTTACTTACGGAGGTGTTGAGCAGAAGCTTACCTCCAATGTTCCCCAGGCCGCATATTTTGCCATTCCTAATCCACGGCTCCTGGATCAAGGCAATGGTCTTAGGTTCTTTCTCCAGCACTTTGCGCAGTGAAGCCGATGCAGTCAGACTGTGCTGGAGGTTTGCTTGGATGAAGTTAGTCATCCGGTTCGTGGGAGGAGAAGAGACAGCTGTCGCTGAGTTCACTCCCCCCCGTCTCCGGAAAGCACTCTTCATCCGATGATATGGAGTTGGGTGATGCGTATGGTGCCACCTCCATTGGACTTGGTAGTTCGGCACTCCCCATCGCATCAGTGTCATCCACCTGAGGCGTTAATGGCACAGGCTGCGAGGTTGTCGGCGGTAGTAAAGACGCCTCCCTTGTTGTTTTAGGGTTTCTACGTCTGGTTCCGGCACGCGGAAGTAGAGTTGGATACCGGGTGGGTCCTCCTTTCTTCTCACGTGTGTCAGAGCCCAGAATTTTATGTTGAGGTGTCGATTCTGGCGCGCAAGAAGCATCTTCAGTTTCTCCGTGTCCCCGGTGTATCCTGGGACCAGGAGCATACATGGGAGCTTCGTTGGTATCTCCGCCTGTGGTCTTATGACGAGTTTGGCGTCAGGTATTGGACATTCGATCGCCTCGACGGTCCGGGTGAGCCAGTCCAGCGTGTAGGCGTCCTCGCACCAAGTTTTGAGGACACCATCCGCAAAATGTGCCTTTCCGCGGAACCTGATGTCGTTAGGTTCTGATTGCAAGGTAGCCTCAGGTTCAGCCATAAGCTCTTCCTGGATCTTCTCTTCAATTTTTGACCTGATATTTTCAGCTGTTTGTTGCGTCATGTCTGCGAAGGGTTCAGTCATGACGGCGACACAGAGCTTGTTATCTCTGTAAGAGGCGGCCGCTTCAGCATAGCTGACCGAGGCACCTGTCGTCAACCGAGGTCGGTTCGGTTTGACCCTTTTGCTTTCCCCAGTCGGCGTCACGGTGTCCTCAGGGCGGTCCCGCTTCTTACCTTTTGTTGGTAGGTCATGTTGAGGTTTTTTCTGACCCCTGGGCCTCATGCTGCGCTTACGAATAACTGGCGTAGGCGCGACGTTTGGCTTGGCAGGCGGAGGCATCCTATCCCTACTAGCTACTGCCGGGGCTGCAGCCGAGTTGGTATTAGACGCCTCTATTTGCCTTGCAGCATCAGCTGCCGCAGCTCGCTGCGCCGCTGCTTTGGCTTTCTTCAGACGCCGCCGTTTTGAGGTAGTCATTTCGGTTTCTGTTTCGGTCTGGATGGCTTTCATGAGTTTTGTCATGTCCATCGTTGATTTCGCCACGCTCGCCGACGCAGCCGGGGTCTGTCCCTTCAGGTTCACCGTGGATGCCACACCCTTTGACGCAGACGTTGTTGTCGCATCTTGGGGCGCAGCTTTCCGTGGTTTCACTGGAGCAGGGGCTGACCCTGGCGCATCGTTGAGAATGGCCCTTGGTTTAGTTAAGGACTTAGACTTGGAGGGTATGGTCTGGGACGCAGCCTGGTTTGGCGCATCACTGACCAAGTCCCTCTTAGTCAGGTCCTTGGACGCTGCCGGTTTTGGCGCATCCATCTTGGTTGAGGAAGGGGCATCGCAAGACGCAACCCTTGTTTTTGTTTTTGGCGCATCTATAGACGCAGCCTGGTTTTTGGTTTTCCGTGTCTCATTGTCCATGGATTGGTTGTTGTTGTTTTCACCATCAGAGCTCTCCACCCGCCATGGAGCCCTCAGTCGGGGACGTTGTCTGCTCAGCAGGACAATCGTCAGAGCTACTCTTCTGGTATAGGACCAGCGTGTGGAAAGTAGACGCGTCCGCACGCGATAAGGAGACCCAGAGCTATTCACACCACGAGACTATGGCGCGAAATCACACTGGGCCCCGTACCACGCCGACGGCCCCCCTCCCACACACCGATTCTTGCTTGACAGCCCGCTTATGGGATGTCGTAGCCGATTGACCGTGGTTAGCTACTCCCCGGCCTCCCGTGTAAGAAGAAATCCAGACCAAAGTGGTGTGTTGTGTGCAGCGTGCAACTACAGCCGGCCCACTGCGCCACTCAACCACCAGGATTCCTTCATCCTCCCGTACGGGTCCCCGCGCACGGCACAAACACGCGGGAGGTCATTCACTGTCCACCATTACCTCTTTTTGAATGGTGAACTCGCAGAAACATGACCCCTTCATTCCTGCAATAAGACGCCTGGTGGTTTCTGTTACGTCTAGTGCTGAGGGCATTAGACCAAAAACAGGGCTGACAACCTCGAGAAGGATAGTCCACCAGACTTGCCTTGGGATTCTTAGCGACCTGCGCTCCCCCCAAGACCACGCCCCCACACTACCTCTGAAGGAGGTAGTATGGTAGGCCTGCATCTATGCAGCCATGCTAAAAAGGCATGTCGTAATGGAAACCGCAAGTGCATAGACCCAGACCCGCCCCAAATTCCTTATTCTAATCCGCCCAAATAAATCCGCCCTTAATCTATGTCCTTATTAAGAAAATTGTTTTCACAAGACCAGGTATAGATTCAAACGTGTACACAGAGGAGCAGGGTGACTGCGTGTCTCTACATATACCTAGTTCAAGCAAAACTTTGGCTGGTTCATACCACTGTGTGACGAGATATAAAGGCGTTGAATACTTACAGACACATAATTTAGATGTTTATGGTAAGATGTTTTGTGTTTTTTTTAAACTTTTATCTATACTATTATTATAAAGAGGTAAAGTTTGTGTGTTTGCGACGTTGTAGGGGGTAATCACTGGATCTACTGAACCGATTTTAAAAATTCTTTCTGTGTTGAATAGTCCATTTATCGAGGAGTGTCATAGTCTCACGCTATGACTAATAGGAGTGGAGCAGTAATAAAAGAAGTTTAACAAACGGACGCGTCTTTTTCGCCGCTCAACGAAGTGAGCACGGGTCAGCTAGTAATAAATAAGCGTGCTTTTTCTTTGAAAAAAATTGGCTGAGTTTCTTTTTGCTGTTTTGTTTTGTACAGTCTCTCTTGCATTTACCATCTCGCTGACAGTCCCCATTCAATAATGTATAGAAAATTGCCCCACTTCAACTAAGCTGGTCAGATGTATCTAATGTATGATTTGCTATCCATCTCTTCTGTAGTACTTAACAGTGCAAGGCTTGGAAAAATTACGCCAAATATTTTATGACAATTTAAAGCGGTTTTGGTGTACATTTTAACCAGTCACAATTTTCTGAGAACAAGTGGTAGAGAGATTATTCATAATGCCAGCTATATTAGCATGTTCCCTTAAGCCAAAATACATATGATTTTAAAATCGTTTCCATCAAAGAGGTTCTTCATAGCACCCTCTAATACACTTCGCCTAAACGCACCCTAGGGCGATATTTGCATTATTTACGATACTACATTATTTCATACTGTCTAGTATTAACCATAAAACATAGGCTCGGTCTTAGTATGAAATATTATTTAGTATCGAAGTAATTTGTCGATCACAATTTACTGCCTTGATGGTAAAGCGAGTATAAATATTCACGGACATCTGTAAAGTACACAGCGCCATCTGTTCCTAAAGTAAGCTAGGCTTAAACTGCTTGTGTTGTGGGTCACAGAACAACGGATAAACATACTTAATTTTTTTTTTTGTTAATACATACATTATATTATACATAGAAACACGCAGACAAATGCAAACAATCATGTTCATGCACACAAAGATTTGCTTTGAATGGGAATCAAACCCGAGACCTCTGCGTAGCAGTCATGTTGTATAACCAGTACGCCACAGAGGCCGTCGTATCATATCAAAGTAATTTGTCAATCAAAATTTACTGGCTTGATGGTAAAGCGAGTATAGCTTATGAACACGAGGTTGCAGATTCTAATTTCACGTAAGATAAATAATTATTTGTGTTATCCACAAATTATTGTTTTGAGTTTAGATGCTTTATGTGTTCAGTTAATTTAATATCTGCAAATGTCTCCGCGACACACATAGCTGTTCTAGCTATGTATTGTTGTATTGTGGGATTTGTCTTTTTGAAAATGAAAAAGAATAGGTATCTTTTTTTACTCGTATTTAGATCCCTAACGGACTTCATGATATTAAAGCTGTCATTGTGATGGGACTCCAATTCAAATGCACTAAAAGAATACGGTGTTTTCATGTATCACCTTACTTAATACTTACTTAACTTAACTTTGACTAACATCGATACTAAGCTTAATATAACATTACAGATCCATTATACTTCTTCAACACAAAATCAAGTCAGTACTTAGTACATAATACTGATTCAATGATACGATGTGATGCTAAAGGTGCTTCTCCACCTCGCTTTAAATGGACCAGAGGAGAAGATGGACAAAATGAGGTAAGATGCGATTTGTTGTTGGTAGGCATTAAAATGTTTAAAGATTTTGTTATTTTTTTATGGTATTAAGTATTATAAAAAATACGAAAATCTTTTATAGCAGCTAGTGTGGGCATAAAGCTCAGGGCTACAGTGCTACAAAAAAAATGTTTTATTTCAATCAAATCAATAGCAACATGTCCTAACCCTCAGGCCAAGTCCAGTTATGGGATATGAATACCAAGATATGAACTAATACTAGTTACAAATACCACGCCAGTAAGATGGATTGATTTAAGTTTTCCACCTCTGAACATACATTACAACGTTTTTATATTTTTTTGCAGATAACGAACTCATTAAAATATCAAATAACTAATGGAGGCGTTATTATAAACAACGTAACTAACGAGGACGCTGGGATATACAAATGTTCAGCATCAGTTATTACTACAGGAGAAGAACTTGAAATTGATATAGATGTTAAGGTAAGGTTCAACACTTTTCCTTCTGCGAGGACGTGATGTCGCAGAAGGAAGCTGCGGAACGGGAAAGAGAGATCTCCACTACCTTTCCCGGCCGCAGAAGACGCACCGGGCGCAGAAGAAGGGCATATAACACTCTTTTCCGCCCCCCATGAATGGGTTTAGGGGCGAGGGACTTGGGGAAGTCCCCGCCCCCTATTCCAACGGACCCGAGGCGGGGGCGCGCGCGGGTGTCTTAGCGCGCGCCTCTGAGAAGATGCACGGGGTAGTCGAACACCTCACTACCTCGTGCTAGTGACGAGGCCCGGTCAGACCGGCCCAGCACTAGTGCGGGGCTGCGGAAGAATTTGATTCCCGCGGCCCTGCGCGCACGTGTGAGGAGACACCGGGGTGGTTTTAGCCGGTAATAGTCCGGCACCCCCCTCCGCCTCTCCCCAGGCGGAGATAGTCCATGAGGATTTCCCCCCGACAAAAAAAAAGGTTCAACACTTTACTTTATTTATATTAATTTTTTTAGTCCCACAAAACACACAAGCAGTACAAAAACATTAAAGACTAATTGTCGAAAAATAACTACTTAGCTTTTGCGACAAATGTAAAGTTTATTTTTGCATAAAAATATTCCCAAAACGCATGCAAGGACAATGAGCCGAAATCGAATCCAAAGTCTCTGCGGAATTTATCCTCATTTCCACTAGAATACTATCCCACAAAGGTCATCAATGCTGTGAATAATAGAAATGCTTTTTCAGTAGTAGCAGTCAAATCAATAAATGTTATTTTCAGACTTAAGGCGACGACGCACGGGTTAAAAATACAACTTGCTTTTAGTTATAACGTGACGTCTTTATATGCATCTTCTTTAAACCTTTCACAGTGCCGTCAGCAGACACAATAGTAAAACAATGCACGTGTACCATATGTGGTACACTACACTGGGAACGTGATTTCCGTGGTTGTCATAAAATGCGACTAGTCAAAAGACCATTTTTTTCTTTTGAGCTCAGTCCAGTGAACTACTGACTGTATACTAATGATTTGGGGACCAGGCAGTTATGATTTCTTCTTTTCCATTTATACTTTTTGGAAACAATAATCTAACATTAAACACAGTGCTATATGCCTATGTCCAGCAGTGGACGTGCATAGGCTGATATGGATGGAAACACAGTGCCATAGCACTGTGTCATACGTCATAACGCACAAAACGAGGTTACCATTCTTTATAGTAATAATTCAATCAATTTCATACTTGTCTAATTTTACAGATAACCCTTAAAATCTAAACACATTCTGTATAATATTTTAGACAAACTAATACTTTATTATTACCAGGTAATGACAGTCCCAACGATAAGATACTTGGGTGCTTCACCAGAAAACATAGTCGTAGCAGGAGAACCTCTCGCAATAGAATGTAGAGCCGAAGGATTACCGAATCCTGAATATGTTTGGAATAAACTTCTCGATGGTGTAAGTATTTGTTATAAAAAATATTGAATACTTTGATAGTACCTACCTATCTTCATTAATTAAGAATAAAGTAGGCAACGGCATAGCGTTGCCTACCGCGACCGAGCGCTGACTCACGCTAAAATCCCTTGCCATGCCGTCCCGCAGCGCGCCGTGGCATGCCGCGGCATCTAAGCTGCCAGTGTGCGCTGACTCACGGCAAAATCCCTTGCCATGCCGTCCCGGTGTGCCCAGGACTAAAAGGGAGAAAAACTCAAAAAATAATAACTAAATCTGTAAACGTAACAATTATAACATACATATTATTTTCTTTTCAATACATTCAGCATAACTCCAATGTACCTACCTCATACATCTCATTTGTTACTCGTATCGTTTACCAAACATATACGAGTGTGTATACTTACTAAAGTATAATAATAACAAAAATGTTTTGTTACAATTTGTTAGAAAGCAGGGCAGGAGGGTAAAAGGAACGCAACATGGCATCAGGACAACAATACGATTCGTTTCGAGAGTATTGAAGTCGAAGACGCGGGAATATATGAGTGTTACGCTCATAACTTCGTTGGAAATAGTAGCAAGAATATTGAGATTAAGGTATTTCTTTTATACTTATTTATTTTAATCTTAGTATGGTAATAATAGTATTTTTCACACATACTATCTTATCCCAATCTTAGTGCAACTTGTACTATAGCTATTCGATGACAGTACGTACTACTAGTTGTAATTTTTTAATTAGTACGTAGATATGATACCTAGAAAAAGCAGATTGTACATACACGTAAATAATGTCATTGAGTGGAAATCGAACCCAGGACTTTTCGCGGACCATAAACTACTATGCGACAGAAGTCATCATTGGTAACAGCATAAGTCAAAGATGCAAAAATTCATCATTAATTGATGCATCATTATTGATAATAATAATGCAGGACGATGCATTAATGCTTTTTCATCATAACAGCCTATTAATGTCCCACTGCAGGGACGGGCCTCCTCTCGGGACGGAGGGATTAATGCTTATTGTTTTATAGTAATAACTATGGTTAATAAAAGCTTGATCTTTTATTTAATTTTAACAAGAGAAAATTACTCTGATTTTTTGTGTAACCACTAATACACTATACACCATAGAGTTATAGTTATGTATTCTCACAGTAAACAATCCTATATGGATTACATTATGGCAAGTACCAAGAAACATATTTCCCGCAACATCTTTTGAGTCATACAATATCACTGAGGATCTTAATACTTACACAAACGATACAACAATAATAATTAATTGTAATAGATAAGTATATTAATATGCATTATATTAAATCTAAATGACTCTGATTAAGTAAACTGAAATGTCCTTCAGTAATACTGCTGGCAAACGTAATAGTCCGTAATTGTAGAGAATCTTTGAGATGCAAATCTCTATGTTTAATTCTCATTTCCTAACAACATTGATTGTTACCCTTACACAGACACATTTACATAGTTGCAATATTCGAATATTTTTCTAACCCCACTATTGCTTAAAATGTATAGTTTAGTTATAGTTATAAGGTAATACTGTATATAGGTTAGCATAGTTTAGTAAGTTATTAATGTAAATAATTACAAGCCGACTTAATCTATACTATGTACCTATGGCTATTTTAAATAAATGAGATTTAAAAAAAAAATCGTATATTAAAATTACTAAGTAGTTATTCAAAATGTCGACATGTTTAATCCATCTGTAATAAAAATTAAACATTTTTTTCTAGGTCCTAGTGCCACCCTCAATAATTGGTTTTACAAACAAAACAGTAGTAGAAGGTACGGAGATAGCAATGGTTTGTAATGCCACTGGTATACCGACACCGAACATCACAATCGTTTACGAAGGAAAGAGTTTCGAAGAAGAAAAGTAAGTATTAAAATATATTTATGATATTCTTCAGTAGAACAGTAACATTCCGAAATAATAACGCACTGACCATAAAAAAAAGTTTTAAAAGAGTTTTTAATCTATTAAATGTTACCAGCATAGATGAGGAAGAGAAACTGTCTTTAAGCATACATGATGATATTACAGTACTTTTAGAATATATTACTCTTAAACGCCTCTTAAATTTAATCACTGTTAAGCGAGATTTTTCTAAGTAAAATCGTATGAATAGCTAATCAAATTGACTAAATTTTAAGAGGCGTTTATGAGAAAGGAGGTAAATGACTATGAATTCTCAAAATCTACACGTTTCAAGATAGCAATATTGGCATGTGTTAGGTTAAAAAATATGTAGTCATGGAAAGAATTTAAGTAAACCTTAGTACCCAGTTGTCAGAATGGAACTTTTGCAAATTCTTCATAAGTTTTTTGATTAAACTCTTTGTAGGTCAACTTTTTGAGACGATTTAACTTTTCCCTAGATTCACCAAGGGTTATGCTTGGTGTTTTTGCGAGAAAAAGATGTCCTAGTATTATAGGAGTTGTAGATTTTGAAAAGTTGTTAGAACTAGTCTCTGGCTGGCATAGAAAAGTCTAATATTGTTTGCTGTTTTAAGGAATCCAACTTATGAGCGGCTTATCAACAATTATTCACTTTTAAAAGTAGACAGATCTAAGGAAGGCATTTATGTTTGTAACGCAACGAATGAAGGTAAGTCATTTTAACAAATTTTCCAACTCGTTTTCAATTATTTTTGTAAATTTCTTTGTATGAACTATAGAAAAACCTTATAACTTTGTGTTTGCCTTATCATATGAGACATAGTGACAATAAAAACAAATACTTAAGTAGCTTAGGTATGAGAGTAACAAAATTAAAAAAAAAGAATACCAGATGCAGAAAAACTCAGTCTCTTTGTACTGCACGTTCACTTTGCACATACGATGTTGAGTTAGATAGACCAAACCAAAAACTTAACTGACATCATCATCATAACAGCCCATTAATGTCCCACTGCAAGGACGGGCCTCCTCCCGTGACGGAGGGATACTTGGCCTACTAATACCACGCTGGCCAGGCGGATTGGTATAGGGTTTAATTTAAATTTTTGCTTCTTTTTTTATTTCGTGGTACGAATATTGACGGCATATAGCTGTGATTTAGTGAAGATAGATGATTTTTTGTTGTTCTACAAATAAGCGAATTTTTCTAATAGTTAATCTTTTACAGTGGATTACGAGACTGAATACATGTATTTGACTGTGCTCCATCCTCCACGTTTTGAAGATGACTATCAGACTATTTGGGGATGGAACGGAGAAGCTGTTCATTTGAAATGTGAACCTGATGCTAACCCTCCTCCTTATATCAATTGGAGGTAAGACTATGCATATTTATCAGTCTTTGTATACAGGACATATCCCACTACTTTTTCTAAAGATACTATAAAATGATTATTTACACGGGTATTAACACGATTTATTATTATTTGGTAAATATTAAGTAATAATTTACCTTTGAGGCTCTCGACGTTTCGGCCAGGTTACACCAGCCGTGGTCACGAGTAGACTGACTCTACTCCTCCTAACCTGGCCGAAACGTCGAGAGCCTCAAAGGTAAATTATTACTTAATATTTACCAAATAATAATAAATCGTGTTAATACCCGTGTAAATAATCATTATATAAAATGAAACACGAAAGTTTTAAAGTTGATACTATAAAATCTTTATATGACTACCTATTTATACAAACATAAATAATTATATATAGAACGACACCTAATTAGAGCCTAAGCTAATGGCGTATTGTAAATCTTAGTCTATTATTAGGGCTAGCCTAAATTAACTAGCCGGTAAAAAGCAGTTTGCAGTGTAAGAGCTCAATACGAATAAACGGTCTCGCCACTTTATGTGAGATAAATGAGTGTCGGAAAAACTAACTAAGAGATAGTTCGCAGATATTACTTAAAAGCATTGCTGGCATGCTGTAAACTCATCTAAATTACTTTCTGTCACTGAATGAAGCCAGCCCGTTATCTTTTTTTGGAAATTAAATAATAATTTATAAATTTTACACAAACAGGTATACTAAAGATCCAGTAGGAAATGTAAACGAATCGATAATAAACCACAAGTTGAATAACGAATACAGAAGTTTACCAGCTCCATTCAGATTAACTGATGATTTCTCACCATATGGCATTTATGAGTGTATAGCAACCAATGAGTTAGGCAAAACCGTTAAGTATATTGATCTAAGGAAAGGATATGTACCAGCACCCCTACATAATGTAAGTATTATGATTTTACTCATTTTTTACGACTACTTATCGAATCAGTCACGAGTGATGTGTTGGTTCTCAAAAGATCGTAAGTTGACCAATCACCCAACTCGGAAGATGAAAAATATAATTTAAAGCAGCGTCTATCTCTTAGTACCCATTCTAGCATGAAAGAGGAAGTGCATTATATTCTAAGGTCACCTCCTCCCAACAAAATAATGATCTTTAAAATAAAATCTATTTCTTTTTGCGAATTTTAAGTCATATTCAATCATACTAATCAGCCAGCCCAATAAAATGGTTCTGACTGACTGGTGACTCTAAGATAGCTAGTTCCAATTTTAGAATGCTCCGAAACGAGATCAAACCCAAATGAAATACCAATAAACGGTTACCGGACCTGTAACATTGGACAACAATATAGTGTAAAAAAAAGAATAATAACTAAGTGTGGTTAGTACCTTAGTTTAGGCACAAAACTAACTCTGACCTTTTACTATAATACAATAAAATATTATGCTTTGCATATATTTCACAGTTCTTCGACTTAAATCCTTTCAACTTTAACTAAACAAATACAAAGTAAATTTGAATTACAAATAGATTTTGGTATTGTAGGCAAATCTCACTTCTTTGAAACTGATGCTTGTCTTTTAATCTTTGTTTGTGAAAGCTTGTGTCCGATATTTCGAAAAATTATTTCGTTACATTTCTTATGCTATGTTAAAGGTAGAGACATCTGTTTTTACCTCAACTTTCTGATTATTTAGGTACCGCAGGTACTAAATGAATTGTGATTACGTATGCAATAATGTCCCGTCCCTGCAGTAGGACATTAATGAGCTGTTATGATGATGATGATGATGATGTAATAATATACCTACATAAATTTTATTAACTCAAATTAAACTTAGCTGGCATATTATCAATAAAATTTTCGATTAAGGTCAGTGCAATAATGCACCATGGCTGGAATGGTTTGAGTTCATCTTTCTTTAGATATTCATAGTTTTATTTCCTTCCAGGTATCGTTGTGGGAAATAACAGCCACATCAGTCATATTTATTTTGGACAATAACTTTAACTTCACGGGACCACCATTACTAGGCTTCAAAGCAGAGTATGACACAGCTGAGAATTACGAAATCACCTATATACATCATAACAGGACTTGGGCGCAAGATAGACCTTTAAAATTGAGTGGTCTTAAACCAAATTCTACGTACAAAATAAGATTTGCTGCTATCAACAAAGTGGGTACTGGAGAATGGGGTGAACTGATAGAATTTGAAACACTTGAGAAGTAAGTAAAATGTTCTGCTTACTAGCCCAAATGTACTTCTTGGGTTGGGAATTATACATTTCTGTTAACTTTTACATCGGTAATTTCGGTACTTCTGAAGATCGCCTCATGGCTGGTTAGATAACACAAGGAAACTCCCAATATAGTACACTCTATTGCTAAACAAGTGACTGCTAATAATTATAAATTCGTTTACCATTAAGTAATGTTTAGATAAATGACAAGTTTTTTTCGCAATTCGCAAGTTGGGTCCATTCTACAATATAATGATTTACAACTTAATTCTAAATCCTAAAAATTGTGTCAACTACGTATTAACTTTAAAGTCAAAGTTTATCTAAATGTTATTTAATCCATACACTTTACCTAAATTGTTTCAACATTTTGTTTGGAGATTACTTAATAATGTACATTATAATGAAGGCTTTTAACAAATATGTCAACACTCCGTAAATGTTAAATGCGTCGGAAATAAACATACTTAATGTTTCTAAAAGCTAATAATTACTTTTAGATCTAAAACGTTCACAAAAACCTCAACGTATTAAATATACGTTTACTGTCTCATTAAGCGAATGAATGTTTTTATTAGATTTGATTTAAGTCTTTATTAGTTTTTACTTACGAAATAGCGTTTGTCATTTTAATTTATTTTAAAGCCAACTTATTTAGATGCATAATAGGTTAATAATTATATCTGTAATTTAATGATAAAGCAAGATTTAAGTCATCATAACAGCCGATTAATGTCCTCCTGCAAGGACGGGCCTCCTCCCGTGACGGAGGGATACTTGGCCTACTAATACCACGCTGGCCAGACGGATTGGTGAAGATTTAAGTGATGGATAATTAAGTTACAATAACTTAACAAAATGATAATAATATTACATGTAAGGTGTCATATACCAATACAAATAACTTTAGTTTTCAATATACTTACTTATAAACGTTAAGCATAAATTGTATAATGTTTGTAGGTCAGCGCCAGAACCGCCGATATGGCAAGTGGACCCGCTTGAGTTCACCACAGGCAACGTGCTTAAGTGGAAAGAGCCCGAAGATAATGGGGAGCCTATTGACTACTACGCCCTTCGATATTGTCCGGTATGTGTATGACGTCATTCATCAACATAATTAGAGATAAAACCTGACAAAATAATATATCTGTCTGGCATATTTATATTTGTTTAATATTAAATCATGGATTGATCAAATTATAATGAATGACGATGTGTCATTTTCGAAGAGCAATTTAATTTGAATATTTTAAACTTTTTATGAACATTTCAACAACTGCTGTGGCGTAGTGGTAATAATACGCATTAATAATAGCACTTTTTACGATTTTGTTATAGGGAAGAAACATCTATACGGCGACATGTGGTAGTTGCAAATCAGTAAAATATAAACTCTCTACTACTACTACTCTAGAGACTTACAAGCAAGAGTTGAATCTATATATGTGTGTGTGCCCAATTTCAAATTAATAAATTATTAAATTTCAGGTTTTAGAAGAAATTGACGAGTCTGAATGTAAAGAAGAACGTATTGAGGCTGTAACTGAACGACAGCTAGACGATCTGGAACAAAACGTCACTTATTATTTCGAAATTGTAGCTCATAATTCTGAAGGAAACTCTACAGCTGCGAATATCTCACTTTATATCTTACCAAGTAAGCATCCAAATTAAATTAATATTGTTTCTGAATTGATTAAAAAGTAAAAAGTTATTCTCATCTCATAAAGTTTTGTTAAATCCCAATTTTTTCAACTCTTATTAAAAATCTCCGTGTAGTGACGGTCTCCGAGTGGTGACGGAGTAAGAATACAGTGTGTCACCACCCCATCTCATCCCATGGGTGTCGTAAAAACCGACTAAGGGACTGTTCGTGAATATTATCTTTACGTAATAAAATGAAAGGAAAACTTGAAATTAAACCCTATACCAATCCGTTTGGCCAGCGTGGTATTAGTAGGCTAAGTATCCCTCCATTACTGGAGGAGGCCCGCCCTTGCAGTGGGACATTAATGGGCTGTTATGATATGAAGAAACATTAAAGCCTTCTGATGAATATTCTCTCCTAACAAGGAATCCCCTTTAGTAACTAAGGTAAATAGGTATACCAAATAACTTAAATGAGATTTAGAAAAGGAATACTTACAAGTATTAGACGTTTAGATTTTTAGATAAATACTTTATTTGAAGTATTAAGTACAATTAAAACCATTAAACTAAAATTAATTTGTTCTACATATAATGTAATTAAAAAGATGAGAGTAACTAGACTTTGAATACTTGAAATTATCATCACTTATTACGTAATTTTACAATATTAAAAAAGTATATATTTTACGTCTAGGTGTAAATAAAATCACGCATTGAGAAAGAAGTATGTAATTTCATATTATATGTAGGTATGTTAAGACTTTAAAAAGATGATTATTATATGTTGTCCGTGTGGTGACGGAGTAAGAATACAATATGTCACCACCCTATAGCATCCCATGGGTGTCGTAAAAACCGACTAAGGGACTACCCGTAAATATTATCTTTACGAAGTAAAATGAAGGAAAACTTGAAATTAAACCTATACCTATACCAATCCGTCAGGCCAGCGTGGTATTAGTAGGCCAAGTATCCTTCCGTCACGAGAGGAGGCCCGTCCCTGCAGTGGGACATTAATGGGCTGTTATGATGATGATGTTAGGACATACCTACATAATATTATTATATAAGATAAGAATCCTTTGAACATTACCGCCTGACCGTCTCGATCGCACGGCCGATTAATTACAAGCCTTCAACAAAGTTATTTACCTACCGTTCTAAGCTTTCTTTTGTATTCGTATTCCAATATTTACCTTATCACCTTTATTTGATTTATTATGAAATTCTCTAGGGTATTATTTATATAAGCTTTATGTAGACATGGGTTCAATAAGGTAATACCTTTTGAGACTTTTATTTTGCAAGGGAATCAAAAAAAATGATGTGTGATAAAAGGAATGATTAATTTTGATTAATACAATATAAATATTTTTTTTTATTTAAATGTATACTTTACTTACATAATTTTATACGTGAAAAAAAAAAAAAACTGTGTGGAGACTTGTTGTGTGTACACCTTATGGTGTCACCACAATTATCATACAACCCTATAAGTACTTATCCTTTGGGCAAACATAGTACAAATGAGTTTTCCTCCCGCACTATAGGAGACATGTCCCTATCACTGGGTCATAATCATCGTAACCGTGACGGAGGGATACTTGGCCTACTAATACCACGCTGCCGAGACGGATTGGTATAGGGTTTAATTTCAAGTTTTCTTTCTTTTTATTTCGTAAAGATAATATTCACGATAGTCCCTTAGTCGGTTTTTACGACACCCATGGGGTGATACGGGGTGGTGACATATTGTATTATTTCTCCGTCACCACACGAATTCTATAAATAACGCAAATAAATTTAATTGTTTTAGCTGCAGATGACTTACCAGAACCGTCAGCGCTTCTGTCAAACGGTGCCATCATAGGTATATCAATAGTTATAGTACTTCTATGTTTAGTGCTATTAGATGTACTATTATTATTCTGGAGGCAACAAGGTATCATCGCAAGTTGCTGTTACAAAAAGAGTAAGAAGAAACCTAATCCTTTGCAATCACGGTGAGAAATTAATGATTAAAATAATATTATTTAAATTAAGAATGTGTCATTTCATTTTAAAGATATTATGGACGATTTTCGATGTTTTATATTCAAACTCATTCCTCTAAAACTTTTTTTATTATTTATTTTAAAGTTAGAACATGGTATACTCTATCCTGTTTCTAACTAAGTTCATTTCACATCTCTGTGATTATTTTAAAAGTTTATATAAAACCATCAAAACTGACAAACAAAAAGAATAAAGTACTTATTTTAAATACAACTTTTCTGCAAAACAAACTGCAAAATGTGTTAATTGGTCATAATCAGTAGGTATTTATTTATTTATATATTTGGGAAACAAACAGTTATAACATACAGTCTTATTATTAAAATAATTAATAATAAGACTGGTATAATGTACTGGTACTTAGTATAATATTTAAAACTCAATTGTTACATTAACAATTTCGTAGTAAACTAGATTATTGATATCGAATAAGTACTCATAATAAACATGATTTTATTCAATTCATTTAAAGCTTTACTCATTCATTAATAATCCTATTAATCTTTAATAAAATCTGCTTACCCGGCAAACGATTCTAGGAATTAAAACGGAGTGAGCGATTAATTTTTAGCTTTCAAACCATCGCTATATTTACTGCATGACCGGCTATAGGCTTTAGATTTTCATAGTAGCAATAGAATCGAAATAAATTTATATCGAAATAAAAATACGTTGATTCCTCCCGTTCTACGTAGGCACCAATTATCAGCGGAGTAATTGGCAAATCAAATCAAAATTGACTATAAGCCATCTCGAATTCAATCAGGGAAATCCAATTATAGAAAGGTTAATAAAAAGCTGGAAATAACTTATTTCTCTGAATTGATGTCAACGGTGAAATCTTTTAATGTAAAAGCTATTTATTTAATATTTAATTTTCTCTTTTTAGTGATATTTGAATTTAAAACTAGTTAGATTAAAATTTGAAAAAATTAAATAAACTGTTGATAATAAATTCAGCTAAAATTTTTACGTCTGCTTATTTTTATGATCTTATTTTTAAATATTTTTCTTTTTATTGATCACTAAATGTAAATAAAATACATACTTCTGCGGTTCCAAGCATTTCTCAATGTATCAAGCAAAATCCAGCTATCTTAAAATTACACAAAAACATTTATGACTTTTTCCTCTTAATAGCCATCTTTCAAGGTCATTCTTTGTAATGCCTATTCATTTCAAGCCACAAAGCGAATAAATATAAATTTTCTTGAGCAAAATCCTATTAATTTTTCAGTGACAAGAAAGGTCTATTGAAAGACAACGGGGAGAACACAGACGATACTTTGAGGAGGCCTAACAATGGGCACAGAGAATACGAATACAATAAGAATACCGGCATTATTACGGGGAAACATTCTTCGGTATAAAATGGACACTAAAATATAAAATGGAGTAACCAAGCGATTTTTCTTATTCTTAATAAACTTACATTTTTATTTTCAATATTTTGTTGATAAATTATATTTTCTATTAGGTGTAGCTTAAACATATTTAAAACAGTATTAAACAAAGTATTAGGTATACATGTAGAATAATGAGTAGTCCTTCCAGTTCCATGTCGCATTGTAGGCAGCTCTTTTAGCAGCGAAGAGAAACTTGATCTAATAAAACCACACTAGCTGATATGTAGATAGGAAGCCTCTATAAAGGAATTCTATCAAAGCTTTATGTCGCAACATTAAACTATACAAACATCAAATATTTAACAATACAATTGTATTAAAGTCTAGCATTTTCATCAATAACATTTTCGTCGTTCACTAAAAGATAATTTTCTTTAACTTCAATAACGTTAATATTATGTAATGTAATTTTATTATGTAGAATTCTGTAGTGAGCTTCATTTTTCCACTGGCTTTTCATTCTTTTCAATTGTTTTTATCAATAACTAACGGTCCGTCCTGGCTTCACACGGGCATTATTTTTCCGCTTTTCTGTTCAAATTTTTCCTGAATTTTCTTTGCTATAAACCTCACGGAGCCCGAGACCTTTCCAACGAATGCAAAATCGTGGAAATCGGTTCGTGCGTTCTGGAGTTATAGCGTCAGGAAGGATAACCCGACTTATTTTTATATAGTAGAAGATGTAAGCTTTTAAAAAATTTATATTTGCTTTTGGAACAAAACTCTCACGTTGTATATAACTTGATGATCTTGACGTTTTGGCCTTACATACTTTGATTGCAGAGAAATCGATTTAAAAATTAAAAAAACGCTTGGTTTTCTCATTAAGTAGCTGTTAGTAGGTACAAGTGATACAGTATTTTATTAATCCATTAATATGTAATGTTCTTTTAATGTTTTATATTACTTATAATTTAATAAAGTGCCTGTACAGACAGGCACTTTATTAAATTATAAGTACTACAGAGTCGTAGAAGTATATAAGCCATATTTCACGTTTCTATAAACCTGCTATATTTTTTGTAATTTTACATTTTTATTTAAATATTTACTTTAATATGATTTTACGATTTAATTAACCTTCTCAGCTTTCATCCTAAACATCGTAATACTTTGACTAATTCCACTAGGTACTTTTTAGCATACTTAATCCAAAATATAATATTATCATGGCCTACAACATTGTTTACAAAAACTTACAGTAGATAAATAATAAATATAAAAGTAGTTTTAATTGTAATTTATTATTATCTATAATAGTATTTCATAATTATTTACTGTTATTATTAAAAGTATGTTTCTATCAATGCTCTTCGTAAGTACCTATCTGATAAATTATAATTAGTTTTAAGACATTACCTACTTAAATGTATTTTGTAAAAATAATAAATTTATATTTAAATGTTTCATTAAAGTTTAAAAGTATTTTTAAAGTTTATTGTTATTATTTGTAAATATTTTTATTTTTTCTGCACTTACTTTATAAGCCATATACCTAAACATTCTTTGGAAATTCAGAATGAAAGTAAGGTTAGATTTAATTTTCCTTTTGTATTATTTGTGAATGTGGTTATCAAAATATAATGAGAGAAAAATAAAAAAAAACAAAAACCAAGTAATTTTACTTGGTTTTTGTTTTTACCAATAGAAGCTAGCAAAAATTAAGAGTAATAAATAATTTAATTAATAAAAAAATACTATTATTTAGAAAATTTTTGAAATCACTTTTATCAATAAATAAATGGACAGTTTTAACAGTTATAAAATAGTAAAAACATGTTGTTAACATTTACAAAGTTAATTATAACAATAGATACGATTGTACCAAAGATTATTTCATTATTTACATAATTAAATAATAATATTTTTATCTTTAATAAAGTTTATAAGAAATTACAAAAGTGTTTTTCCTTAACCTTTTTCTCCGTGGTTGTGTTTTGGTTAAGTACAAGGAGCATGTCAGTACTTATGCGTGACTTTGCATTAACTTGGCTATGTCAACAGCATCTACATAATATGAACACACACTTTAAAGGGGACTGGTTTTTTTTAACTATAATTAAAAATAATATAGTGATGTTTGTGGTGTTTTGTTTGTTTGCTTTCGTTGGATTACTTGAAAAATAGAATTGTATAAGAAATTTCTAAGAAGAGCCTATAACTTTAGGAACCATCAAAAGTGAACAGTTTTCGGCCAGTAAACTCTACACTATTTAGCAAAGCAGTACAGTATTTTGCAGAGGTATAAGGAAACCCTCGAACCCACCTTAACGTCTTGCTCTTAACCAGTAACGAAGATTATTCCTGAGACATGGCTTCCGGAAAAAGCTGAAAGTAATAAGTGTTTCTCAGGAAAAATCACTAAAATTACTTTATGAAAAAAGTTTAGAATTTCGCTTAGGTATAGAAAGAAAGAAAGAAAATAAACTTTATTTGATACAGTAGACACTATATACAAATAGAATTCAACCTAAATGCTATAATAGTATAGCTCAAAAATCTAATTAAAACTTTAATTGAAAAAGCAGGTAGTCAAATCTTTACTCGACAACGTAGGTACAAGGTTATCATTCCCCTGCCCTTATCCCAATTTTATTTAGGGTCGGCGCAGCATGTCTTCTTCTTCCATACTTTCCTATAGGACGTCATCTCACAAGTAACACTCTTCTCAGCCATATCGTCTTTCACACAAACCATCCATCGTTTCTTTGGTACAACGTAGGTACAAGGTAAGTTGCTAAATCTTATACCTAGAACTGTAATCTTAGCTTTTCACCACGTCAAAGCTGGCTTAGTAATACCACACTGCCACAAACATTTACTTTCACACCATAAAACATTATAAGATTCTATAAAATGCAATGGACGTGATTCATAACCCAATCTTTGGTTCTCAACACGAATCATTCTGAATACTTAATGAATTCGATTTCAAAAGCTACAGCGCACACCTGTTATTGAAAATTAATACTTTAACGGCAGGGAATCTGTAATAATACCTCACAATTCATAAGCTTGTAGCGATTGAAACAAAAAAAAATAGGTGAAACAAATACGTATGTTTGGGCTACTAATAGTACTCGTAAGTAGTTGCTTTATTTTTTGTTTATATAATTCATGGTGAAATGATCAATGAGTTGAAAGACCAAGGGTTGTTAGATAGGAGAGCTCGCGGAAAGTCCCTCACTGGATCGTTGACCCCAGTAGAAGCAACATTGACCTGTATCGGCTTTACAAAAATCAATTTAACAGACACCAAGAACATCCGGACTTAGTCAGACAATAGTTTGTGGATCGCACGAAGAATAATCCTGCGTAAGAATCGAACCCACGGCCCTCCCTGCCAGCAGAAGAAACGGTCTTTTGACTGATACTCATTTATGATAATATGTATATTTAGTCAATAACTGGGTGCTCTAATACGTGAGACTCGTACTCTTCTTCTCTCTTTTATGCTACTTTAATGTAATTCAAATGAGTTTAAACAACTTAAAACAGTACATAGTTAAATTACGCAAAAACCTGCACTTTAAGTACATCTACGTGCACGTCAAACTTTAGCTAACAGAACTGTCGCTTTAAGTACGTAACTTTCAACAACTACCCTCACCTGTACCGCTGATATTAAACGTTTTTACTCCAGACGTGAATTCAAAAAGAGTTTAATATCAAGCACTTTTGTTTTTGTTTAAGAAAGTCTAGCATCTGATTAATTTGTGACGAAGAACGGCACATACTTACTATAACAACCTCACAGCTGTGATTCTTTTAAGCCGCAAACGATAGCGTGAACTCGCCAAAGCACTGACCATGACGCTTGGTGAACGAGGAGCAATTAATATGACCCAAAAGTTTTAGGTTCTCCGTGTGGTGACGGAGTAAAAATACAATATGTCACTACCCCATCTTATCCCATGGGTGTCGTAAAAACCGACCATGGGACTATCCGTGAATATTATCTTTACGTAATAAAAAGAAGGAAAACTTGAAATTAAACCCTATAACAATCCGTCTGGCCAGCGTGGTATTAGTAGGCCAAGTATCCCTCCATTACGGGAGGAGCTCCGTCCCTGAAGTGGGACATTAATGGGCTGTTATGATGATGATGATGAAAAGTTTTGGGAAGATTATTATATATTTATATTAATAAGGTTTAAGTTAATTAGAACACACTACAAACGTTAAGTAAACGTAATAAGTTAACTTAAGAATACCAGCACAAACATAGACACACAAAAGAAAATCTATTCCTCAGCTAACATTGCAAAGCTGTTTCCACTACAAACTCATCTTACACAAGTAAATGCATCTAAAGAAACGGATGCGGATTGTCGATGCAACTGCCAGTTCCCACATACAAGCGGCTATTTACTGAATTTATAGGCTTTCTAACTAAATGGTGAGCCAGCAGGTGTCAATAATAGCTTTTAAACGTAACATTTTCACGTACAATAAGATTTCTTGGAGGTATATTAAAGATGGCAACGTGTCTGAGGCATAAAATAACAAAATAGAGTAGGTTTATTGTTAAGGAACATGCAAGTTTTATTTGCTAAACGATTGGACGCCTGACGATTAGTGATGCTTGGAGTTGAAGACTCTCATCAGTACTGTCTTAAGAATAGTATAGAAAGATATTCATTGCGTATAGGTACGGGTTAGATTAATAGACAATTCCTGAAACGCAGGTGTTTAACTTTTAATTTGTTGCACTCTATTTTGTATTTGTAAGGTGAAGACAGCATACAGCAAAAATCATCGTTTAATAAAGCATTTATAGGAATGACACCAACAAAAATGTTTTTATCTCATTTTGATCTATAAGTATTTCGATGCGAGAATAAGTAACCACATAGGTACCTTAAACAACATACATGTTTGCTCGATTATGAGGTTTGTACCCTAATCTGAGGATTCTTTCTTACATGAACGATTCCTACATTTTTATAGCTAACGCATACCGGGACGGCATGTCAAAGTATTTTAATTTTTACTAATGGAAATTCAACCGTACTATTACAGAAATACGAGATAAATTGCTATGCTTTAAAATGATGCCGCGGCATTGAAAGGGATTTTTCAATGCCGCGGCATCATTTTAAAGCATAGCAATTTATGTCGTATTTCTGTAACAGTACGGTTGAATTTTCATTAGTAAAAATTAAAATACTTTGCCATGCCGTCCCGGTCTGCGTTAGCCATTAGTACCAGGTAGGTACCTACTACAAAATAGACCTACAGAGAACTTTTACACATAAATACAGAAAATGTTGCCACTGCTGGTGTTATACTTATTCATTTTAGATGTTTCAGCATTATCTAATAGTTAATTTTGATTGTATGCCATCCGATGAATTCAGTCAGCCACGAATTACGTCGATGCGGCTTTGTGGCAAATTATGAACGTATTACTGTTATGTTGAACAACGATTTAAGCAGTTAATAATTATTTAGAATTTAGCTGATTTGACTCATTGCTGCTGTTGACATATCTGAGAAATTGTTCAAATTGAACAATATTTAGTATGTTATTATTCAGCCACCTACCACCACCCCATCTCATCCCATGGGTGTCCCATATTATCTTTACGACATAAAAAGAAGGAAAACTTGAAATTAAACCCTATACCAATCCGTCTGGCCCGCGTAGTATTAGTAGGCCAAGTACCCCTTCGTCATAGGGACAGGCCCGTCCTTGCAGTTGGACATTAATGGGCTGTTATGATGATTACCCATTAGACTATCACTGCTGCACATAGTCCTGCTCCAAATACCCTGCGCTATCCTGTGCCCCCCTCATCCATCTTTGTCCCGCCCGTCTTAACCGTTATTTCAACCAAACTGAATAATATATTTGTCACAAGCATAGAGGATGGGTTCACTATTTTTCTGCGAAAGTTGTTGGTTTAATTTTTATTATATCGAACATGGTATCGAGATAAATCAGTAGTACGATGTTATATTATATCGATGCTTTATTAGTGCGATGCAACGTTAGTGCGAAAAATTCTATTGCGAAAAACCTTACAGTTCGATAGTTTAATGATGCAAAACGACTGTAGTTCCGTGTCGCATATAAATTAAAGGTCTCAACAGAATGTTTTGTCCTAAAGTTACATCGCACTAACAAAGCATCGAAACCTAGAGGGTAGTGGTTAAGACAAATCATAACTTTAGATGAAATCCTTAAATTACTTTGTACTCAACTAACTTGGTGTTCCAAATGTAAAGATATAAACAAAGAGAATGTTCTAATTACTCAGTCCTTGCTTTTGCTTCATAATGAGAAGTGATTGTCAAGGAAATAGTCTGTACAGTCACGAGCAATAATATGTACACATTTTCACATTTTGTAAAACAGTTATCTAAAGTTCTGCCAATCCAAAATTGTATATTCAAAGACTAGTTAAAAACTGTACGGAACTTATTTTAAATTACGAAATAATGTTGGTATTATAATGTCTAGATAAACGTGCATATTTAATTAAAATTAAATATGCACGTTAAAATTAAAATTTATATTATATTTATACAATATAAAATTTTACAATGTGTACATATTATTACTCGTGACTGTACTTCATGGTATAAAGCTTTGCGTGTCACTTTACGCTGCATTGCGACATTTTCAGTCCCCACTGCACTAGTCATCTTACTCCTTTATTTATAAGGAAAGATAAACACAGTAATTTGTATAATTGAAGGGCTAAGCAAATAGTATAAAGTCTTGATAAGAAGAGAAAATAGGTAACGTAATCTTTAGCTTCCAGTGTGCAATTAGGACATGCAAGATTGCCTCGGTGGCAAAAAGGTACGTAAATACTGCTTTAGCCCAGAAATATATAGCAGTCTAGCGGTCTGTCCCGGCTTCGCACGGGCATTATTTTTCCGCTTTTCTGTTTAAATTTTTCCTGAATTTTATTTTACA
Source organism: Schrankia costaestrigalis (assembly GCA_905475405.1). Classification (NCBI taxonomy): domain Eukaryota; kingdom Metazoa; phylum Arthropoda; class Insecta; order Lepidoptera; family Erebidae; genus Schrankia; species Schrankia costaestrigalis. The sequence goes on along the minus strand of FR997840.1, from coordinate 11,815,638 downwards.
AGAAATGTTATATTTATTGAAAGCAATATTTATTTGGTAGGATATTTTATTATTTTTAGTATTACCTATTTAGTTATCTTATATTAAGAGATAACTAAATAGGTAATAAATGGCAAATATCCAGTAGTATCCATTTTGTAGAAGCATGTGTAAATGTGTGGTCGTTAGTGCAGTGAAGCCACAGCTTGCTTGCTGAATATGTTAAACGTCGGAGCTATGTCATTATACTCGTGTCATAACTACATATTTACACTCTCTAAAGCTCTATAGAAAGTTTACCTTAAATGCTTCTTGATAATATGTTTAAAAGCATTCCATTACAGACCTTTACAGGTTGTCCGTGTGGTGACGGAGTAAAAATTCAATATGTCACCACCCCATCTCATCCCATTGGTGTCGTAAAAACCGACTAAGTGACTAACCGTAAATATTATCTTTACGAAGTAAAAAGAAGGAAAATTTGAAATAAAACCCTATACCAATCCGTCTGGCCAGCGTGATTTTAGTAGGCCAAGTATCCCTCCGTCACGGGGGGAGGCCCGTCCATGCAATGGGCTGTTATGATGATTTGTTGACAACGACAAAGGGGGATTGCATCTTTCTCTTGCAACTGTAAGTTAAATGATGTTATCTCGTTTAGGGAGGGACACACTCCACTCATACAGCTGCAAATTAAAAACGATTTTTTTGTGACCGTAAACATTCCAGTTAGAATGTAAGTTCCTTGATCTGACCCTACAGTGATGCCAGCTGACGAAAATCCTTTTCAGAAAAGTCTCACTACGCCTTTGATTACTAACGCCAAGCTAAGTTAAAGTAATCAGGCCTAAGTGATTAAGTTTATAATAACTTCAGGTAAAGTTAAGCCATTGATCTCTACCAATCAAAGAGTTATTTACATAAATTTTAAAGTATTAAACTAATCAAATAAAGCTTATTTACAGCTTTATTTAGTTAGTTTGAAATAATCTGTTTGGTGACGGACTATAACTCCCTCGGTGGCATAATGATCGTTTGACTGCCCTGCAAGAGGTCGCGGGTTCAAATCCCACCATTGATAATTATTTTTATGATCCACAAATTATTATCTTGAGCCTTTATGTTCTTTGCATCCGCATTTTCATGTGTGTAAAAGTCCCCGCGATACAGGGCACCATCCCTAGCACGGCAGCTGTCTTTTAAAAATAATAAACAAAATTCGCCTGTTTTCACCTTTTTACATGTTTTAAAGAAGAACCTCGGTAGCGGTAACCTCTTTTTAAAATGTATTCGCCGATCTAGCCCAGACGCGTTACGATAAAGCTATCGTCGATTAGTGCTTGCAACAGGGTGCGAGCGTCTTATCAATAGTTATTAATACTTAATGACAGCGTTAGCTTGCTTGTACTGAGAACTGCGAATAAGAACACGTCATCATAACGTCACGTCACGTAACAGAGGAAAACTTGATCTACTTATACGTAAACCTAAAGGTAGGCATTTACGTCAAGTTAAGTTTTGTAGAGACATCTGTGACAATTTCCGGGATAAGTTGGGGTGGTGAATTCAGGTTGACAACGCATTCACCATACTTTGTAACTACACAAAAATTAGGAAAATGTATGAATTCATTTGGTATGAATTAAAACACAATTTAATTCATACCACATACAACAAATGCAGTAAAAAAAACTTTTTTCAATTCTATAAAACAAAATGCAATAAATAGTTACAAATGCATGATAGAGCACGTACGTTGGTAGCCATTAGTGAGTAGTAGTGTGAGTGTTGAACTAATGTGTGGTACGTGAGCTGGCCTATTCTATGTCGCGTACAGCTGATGTTGCGGACGCACTCACAATGTTACTGGGCTCACTTGTAAAGGTATATTGTTGGCTATATTTACTTGTATAAAATGAAACAAAATGCAATAAATAGTTACTAATGCATGATAGAGCACGTACGCTGGTAGACATAGTGAGTAGTAGTGTGAGTGTTGAACTAATGTGTGTTACGTGAGCTGGCCTATTCTACGTCGCGTACAGCTGATGTTGCGGACGCACTCACAATGTTACTGGGCTCACTTGTAAAGGTATATTGTTGGCTATATTTACTAGATTCCGTGTGGTGACGGAGTAAGAATACAATATGTCATCCCATGGGTGTCGTAAAAACCGACTATCCGTGAATATTATCATTACGAAATAAAAAGAAGGAAAACTTGAAATTAAACCCTACACCAATCCGTCTGGCCAGCGTGGTATTAGTAGGTCAATTATCCCTCCGTCATGGGAGGAGGCCCGTCCCTGCAGTGGGATATTAATGGGCTGTTAAGATTTACTAGTATTAAATGAAACAAAATGCAATAAATAGTTACAAATGCATGATAGAGCACGTACGCTGGTAGATTAGTGAGTAGTAGTGTGAGTGTTGAACTAATGTGTGTTACGTGAGCTGGCCTATTCTACGTCGCGTACAGATGATGTTGCGGACGTACTCACAGTGTTACTGAGCTCACTTGTAAAGGTATATTATTGGCTATATTTACTTGTATTAAATGAAACAAAATGCAATAAATAGTTACAAATGCATAATAGAGCACGTACGCTGGTAGCCATCAGTGAGTAGTAGTGTGAGTGTTGAACTAATGTGTGGTACGTGAGCTGGCCTATTCTACCTCGCGTACAGATGATGTTGCGAACATACTCACAATGTTACTGGACTCACTTGTGAAGGTATATTGTTGGCTATGTTTACTTGTATTAAATGAAACAAAATGCAATAAATAGTTACAAATGCATAATAGAGCACGTACGCTGGTAGCCATCAGTGAGTAGTAGTGTGAGTGTTGAACTAATGTGTGGTACGTGAGCTGGCCTATTCTACGTCGCGTACAGATGATGTTGCGAACATACTCACAATGTTACTGGACTCACTTGTAAAGGTATATTGTTGGCTATGTTTACTTGTATTAAATGAAACAAAATGCAATAAATAGTTACAAATGCATAATAGAGCACGTACGCTGGTAGACATCAGTGAGTAGTAGTGTGAGTGTTGAACTAATGTGTGCTACGTGAGCTGGCCTATTCTACGTCGCGTACAGATGATGTTGCGAACATACTCACAATGTTACTGGACTCACTTGTAAAGGTATATTGTTGGCTATGTTTACTTGTTTTAAATGAAACAAAATGCAATAAATAGTTACAAATGCATGATAGAGCACGTACGCTGGTAGATTAGTGAGTAGTAGTGTGAGTGTTGAACTAATGTGTGCTACGTGAGCTGGCCTATTCTACGTCGCGTACAGATGATGTTGCGAACATACTCACAATGTTACTGGACTCACTTGTAAAGGTATATTGTTGGCTATATTTACTTGTATTAAATGAAACAAAATGCAATAAATAGTTACAAATGCATGATAGAGCACGTACGCTGGTAGATTAGTGAGTAGTAGTGTGAGTGTTGAACTAATGTGTGCTACGTGAGCTGGCCTATTCTACGTCGCGTACAGATGATGTTGCGAACATACTCACAATGTTACTGGACTCACTTGTAAAGGTATATTGTTGGCTATATTTACTTGTATTAAATGAAACAAAATGCAATAAATAGTTACAAATGCATGATAGAGCACGTACGCTGGTAGATTAGTGAGTAGTAGTGTGAGTGTTGAACTAATGTGTGTTACGTGAGCTGGCCTATTCTACGTCGCGTACAGATGATGTTGCGGACGTACTCACAGTGTTACTGAGCTCACTTGTAAAGGTATATTGTTGGCTATATTTACTTGTATTAAATGAAACAAAATGCAATAAATAGTTACAAATGCATAATAGAGCACGTACGCTGGTAGCCATCAGTGAGTAGTAGTGTGAGTGTTGAACTAATGTGTGGTACGTGAGCTGGCCTATTCTACCTCGCGTACAGATGATGTTGCGAACATACTCACAATGTTACTGGACTCACTTGTGAAGGTATATTGTTGGCTATGTTTACTTGTATTAAATGAAACAAAATGCAATAAATAGTTACAAATGCATGATAGAGCACGTACGCTGGTAGATTAGTGAGTAGTAGTGTGAGTGTTGAACTAATGTGTGTTACGTGAGCTGGCCTATTCTACGTCGCGTACAGATGATGTTGCGGACGTACTCACAGTGTTACTGAGCTCACTTGTAAAGGTATATTGTTGGCTATATTTACTTGTATTAAATGAAACAAAATGCAATAAATAGTTACAAATGCATAATAGAGCACGTACGCTGGTAGCCATCAGTGAGTAGTAGTGTGAGTGTTGAACTAATGTGTGGTACGTGAGCTGGCCTATTCTACCTCGCGTACAGATGATGTTGCGAACATACTCACAATGTTACTGGACTCACTTGTGAAGGTATATTGTTGGCTATGTTTACTTGTATTAAATGAAACAAAATGCAATAAATAGTTACAAATGCATAATAGAGCACGTACGCTGGTAGCCATCAGTGAGTAGTAGTGTGAGTGTTGAACTAATGTGTGGTACGTGAGCTGGCCTATTCTACGTCGCGTACAGATGATGTTGCGAACATACTCACAATGTTACTGGACTCACTTGTAAAGGTATATTGTTGGCTATGTTTACTTGTATTAAATGAAACAAAATGCAATAAATAGTTACAAATGCATAATAGAGCACGTACGCTGGTAGACATCAGTGAGTAGTAGTGTGAGTGTTGAACTAATGTGTGCTACGTGAGCTGGCCTATTCTACGTCGCGTACAGATGATGTTGCGGACGTACTCACAGTGTTACTGAGCTCACTTGTAAAGGTATATTGTTGGCTATATTTACTAGTATTAAATGAAACAAAATGCAATAAATAGTTACTAATGCATGATAGAGCACGTACGCTGGTAGACATCAGTGAGTAGTAGTGTGAGTGTTGAACTAATGTGTGTTACGTGAGCTGGCCTATTCTACGTCGCGTACAGCTCGTCGCACGAATACTTAAGTGTCCAACCTCCATTTGCAACATTTTACACCAGAGACGTTTTATTGATTAGTTTAAGCAAATAATATGATTTTATATAAGTTTTATATTAAAAAAATAGTTAACGTGTTTATGAAATGATATATTACAAATAATCATTAAAATTTCAAACAGTTATGTTTATTTTCACAATCTTTTATGGAGGTTGAGCAAATAAACACAAAACAAATTATGCAATTGGAGATAGACTACTACTGGAGTGGAGGTTGAGCATTTTGCATTCGAATATATTTAGTACTTAAGTGCCCTATAACCAAATACAGTGTGTTTGGGTATCGTGGTAAAAAAAAATAACTAGTTAACTGGCTATTTATCATTAAAAAAAACACAGAATTAAAAAAAAACACTGTTTGATATATATGTTACGGTAAATGTGATTAATTGAAAATTATTATATTAATATTACCGGTAAATATGATTAATCGATCGAAATTTATTACTTTTAGTAGTAATTATTAATAGTTCACGACACATATTGGTAAAAGTGCTAAAATAAATAAAAACCCAACGTTTTTTGACCAGTAGATATTTTTTTTTGTACCGATACAAGATCGTTTACTTCGCCTGGTATTGTTTATGTTGTCTGATCCTGTCAAAACCTTTTTAATTAGAGATTCCATACAGGCTTTGTCGTCAGCTTTCATATATTTGTAGGTACTCGTACTTCTAATATATTTTATTTTCTTTTCGGTTAGTGTCTGATTTGAATTAGTCCTTATTCGTCGTATTCTTCTTTCGTCGGATTCTTGATTCATCGTACGTAATGTCAACATAAAATAGAACTATGGTATTACCGTGACTCCACTTCTTCATTTCAATATGTACAATAAAAACGACATAAATTGAAAATAAAACTGTGATAAGATCATACCTATACGTATAAAAAATAATTAATATACTGAGACTATTTAAACAATTTAGAATGGATTTTTTTAAAAATAAAATTAACCCTTTTTTGACGATTCTTTATGTTTTCATAAGGAATTCTTTAGTGTATGGGCTATTCATCCCTCAACGGCGTAATTAGTTCTGAATTTCTCATCCAAAATAGGGAAGAAAATGCAAAGCAACGGACATAATAAAAATAGATGTACAATGTGAGCAATGGATCTGTGGCGAGTAAAAAATAGTATTAATCTTCTTATCTAGCATCTAACATCATTGCGAACACAAAGCGTAGGTATATGTAAACTACCCATTTAATGCTAAGAAATTTACCCATTTAACAATTAGCAAACATGCAAGTAGCAGGTATATTTTGACAGTCACCGCACAAAAGCAATATTTTTTATTATTATACTAGTTATATTTTACAACCTTACGAAAAGTTCGGAACAATCTGTTCATTTATAGATACGTCACAATTTCAATTAATTTTTAATTTCACAATTAAATTTAAACATCCTGTACTATAAGTTAACGATACGCAGTGATAATCTGCAAAGAAATGTTAACAAAAATACAAGTTAACGACTCTTTTTTATAGTTGTGACTATATTTTCCGATTTATATTTCGTCACGGACATTTCGGGTACTGTTTTCTATTAAAATTAATACTTTTTAGGGTTCCGTACCAGTTTTGAAAAAACGGAACCCTTATAGGATCACTTTGTTGTCCGTCCGTCCGTCTGTCCGTCCGTCTGTCCGTCCGTCTGTCTGTCAAGACCATTTATCTCAGGAACGCGTAGAGGTATCAAGTTGAAATTTTCACCAAATACTAAGGCTTGTTGCCTCTTAGTGCCGTAAAAAAATCAAACTGCTAATCCAACGCAATCAAGAGATATAGCCGTTTTTGTCGCAAATTTAGAGGGGTAAAGGCAAAAACCTACAGGGTACTTCCAGTCTACCTACAAACTTGAAATTTGGCATGAAGCAAGGTCTTATTGTACATGTAATGGGAAAATTCCGAAAACCTTAAATTTTTACTTCAATCATATTATATTTTGATTTCATTGAATTTTGGCGGGAAAGCTGAGTCACGTGACCTGTGACGTCATAGAATTTTGGTCACGTGACCTGTGACGTCATAGAATTTTGGTCACGTGACCCGTGACGTCATAGAATTTTGACAGATGAGTCGTGACGTCACAGAATTTTGGCGGGAAAATATACTTTGACAGCTGAGCCGTGACGTTTTTGAATTTTTGACAGATGAGTCGTGACGTCACAGACTTTTTGACAGACGATTCGTGACGTCACAGAATTTTGGCGGAAAAATATATTTTGACAGCTGAGCCGTGAGGTTTTTGAATTTTTGACAGATGAGTCGTGACGTCACAGAATTTTTGACAGACGATTTGTGACGTCACAGAATTTTGGCGGGAAAATATATTTTGACAGCTGAGCCGTGACGTTTTTGAATTTTTGACAGATGAGTCGCGACGTCACAGAATTTTTGACAGACGATTCGTGACGTCACAGAATTTTGGCGGGAAAATATATTTTGACAGCTGAGCCGTGACGTTTTTGAATTTTTGACAGATGAGTCGCGACGTCACAGAATTTTTGACAGACGATTCGTGACGTCACAGAATTTAGGCGGGAAAATATATTTTGACAGCTGAGCCGTGACGTTTTTGAATTTTTGACAGATGAGTCGTGACGTCACAGAATTTTTGACAGATGATTTGTGACGTCATATTATTTTGGCGGAAAAATATTTGAGACCTCGTGTCACTTTGACAGCTGTCACTTTTGACAGCTGTCAATTTTGACAGATAGGCGTGACGTCATAGAATTTTTGACAGATGAGTCGTGACGTCACAGAATTTTTGACAGATCTGTTTTGACGTCATAGTATTTTGGCTGGAAAATATTTATTGACAGCTTCGTCGTGCCGTCATTGAATTTTGGCGGGAAAAATAGTATTTAAACAGCTGAATCCTGACGTTATCACAATTTGGCGGGAAAATAAATAGGTTTGTACGGAACCCTCGGTGCGCGAGTCAGACTCGCACTTGACCGGTTTTATTTCTATATTTCGCGTTAGTTTTTACTCAAATGCGTGCGAGCACCAGCTTCGTCACAAAATAAATTAATAATGGCGGCGTATTGCGTCATCAAAATGCGATGTCGTGATTGGTTACCTGTGAGGAGATTGAATACTTAAGCACGCAATCGATGCTCGGATGCACGTTTGGTGTTTCTCTATGGACTTTGAGCAATTAAGCATGAAGTTTTAATTCTCTTGTGTTAGTTTTCAAAAACTTAAATTCCTTATAAATAATGTATTTTAAGTCCAAACAGCAAGTATTATATACCAATCGAACCGCAATTTGATCCTTAATAAAATTGCATTAAAAAGTGAAATTCGTCAAAATGGTCGGTTGAGCAAATAAGCATTCAGGCGACGAGCTGATGTTGCAAAAAAAAATACATTTCCATGTTACTACATGGAAATGTATTTTTTAGTACCTACCAATAAACATGAATTCAATCATTATATATTTATGTCATGCTTTTTTCGACAGACCATAGGCTTTTTAACATCCACTACTCATTTAGAAGCAAAAAATATTTTTAAAACTAAACCATTCCAAATAATCTATTTCTAAGGGGTCCATATTGGCTCACCTAAAGTTCTTCATCCGAAAATGTTCTTCCTAACGATTTGTAATCCGAATGATCACTCTTCCTAAAATTTTAAATCCTAAAGTTTTCATTCATACTATTTGTATTGCTACCGGCGATGTTCATAACACTCATGTTTCCAAAAATCGTTATTAATAATATCGTTATGTAAATATATTTAAACTCCTAATGTTTTTTATCATAACGCTTTTATCCCTAAACATTTTCGCTATAATATTTTCTCTCATACTCAGAAAGAAATATTTACCAAGTGAAAGTAATAAATAAAAAGGTTTGTTTTTATACTATTTCTTGTGATTACAAAACAAATTTTTACATTTTTACATTAAACCTTTTTTTTTAATTATTACTAATAAAATTATTCGAATATTTTTGTCTTAAATGAATGAAATCTATAAAACTTGACTCGTTCCCGGTTATGCTTATAGCCTGAGAGTTTACCGTAACCGTAACTAAACCAATAAGTAAAGGACCAAATCGGTTCTGGCACTTCGCCGGCCGCTGCCGCGGCACGCTCGCTGCGCTCGCTCGGCTCGTGCGTTGGGGCCACAGTTCTACCATAACCTAAACCAATAATTATGAATAGGACCCATTTCTTTTCTGGATCTTGACTGAATGATTGGAGCTGGACTCTGGTTTTGCTCTGGTCTTTGGTATATTATGTTATATCTACATGTTGTCAACAAAGTTACGCAAAATTAATGTATATAATAATGATTATTAGGAAAAAAGATATGACTTTAAATTATAGTATAAACGATGGTTATGTTGAGAAAATATAGGAAAACAAATAATAGTATAATAGATGTTTATTGCTACTGAAATTATGAAGTTGAATGCTTCGGAGTATTAACATTAGAGACGAAAAAATTAGGAATTGCGATTGTTAGGATGAAAAATGTTAGGAAGAACATTTTCGGACTTCCAATTAATTATAGGAGTTCAAATTTTAGGTGAACTTTGGCGCACCCATTTCTAAGCTATTTTTACATTTTTTTAGGGTTCCGTACCAGTTTTGAAAAAACGGAACCCTTATAGGATCGCTTTGTTGTCCGTCTGTCCGTCTGTCCGTCTGTCCGTCTGTCCGTTTGTCTGTCAAGACCATTTATCTCAGGAACGCGTGGAGATATCAAGTTGAAATTTTTACCAAATACTAAGGCTTGTTGCCTCTTAGTGCCGTAAAAAAATCAAACTGCTAATCTAACGCAATCAAGAGATATAGCCGTTTTTGTCGCAAATTTAGAGGGGTAAAGGCAAAAACCTACAGGGTACTTCCAGTCTACCTACAAACTTGAAATTTGGCATGAAGCAAGGTCTTATTGTACATGTAATGGGAAAATTCCGAAAACCTTAAATTTTTACTTCAATCATATTATTATATTTTGATTTAATTGAATTTTGGCGGGAAAGCTGAGTCACGTGACCTGTGACGTCATAGAATTTTGGTCACGTGACCCGTGACGTCATAGAATTTTGACAGATGAGTCGTGACGTCACAGAATTTTGGCGGGAAAATATTTTTTGACAGTTGAGCCGTGACGTTTTTGAATTTTTGACAGATGAATCGTGACGTCACAGATTTTTTGCGGGAAAATATATTTTGACAGCTGAGCCGTGACGATTATGAATTTTTGACAGATGAGTCGTGACGTCACAGAATTTTTGACAGATGATTCGTGACGTCACAGAACTTTGGCGGGAAAATATATTTTGACAGCTGAGCCGTGACATTTTTGAATTTTTGACAGATAGGCGTGACGTCATAGAATTTTTGACAGATGAGTCGTGACGTCACAGAATTTTGGCGGGAAAATATATTTTGACAGCTAAGTCGTGACGTCATTGAATTTTTGACAGATGAGTCGTGACGTCACATAATTTTTGACAGATCAGTTTTGACGTCATAATATTTTGGCGGGCAAATATATTTAGCTTAGTCGTGCCGTCATTGAATTTTGGCGGGAAAAATAGTATTTAAACAGCTGAATCCTGACGTTATCACAATTTGGCAGGAAAATAAATAGGTTTGTACGGAACCCTCGGTGCGCGAGTCAGACTCGCACTTGACCGGTTTTTTATTTTTATATAAAACCTCCTGAGACTCATGTAAATATACTTTGATGTTGCTCTACGTATGTATGTACAAAACTAAAAGACGAACAGATAAGTATTTCTTGTAAGCTCTACTTTTATATTCAAAAGACCTTTTTAGATTCAAGATTTATCTTCTTTGAACCGCGATTAGTTGTACAAGGAAAAAGGACTTTATTCCTATGATTGTTACGTTGATATTTCCTTATTACTAAACGCTACTTAAAACTCTAGAAATATGTTACAAACAAGTATTTTCCTAGAATTATTTTAATTCCCCGCAGATAAGGAAAGTGGTCTTCAAACGAATGTAAAAATAATTCAGTAAATAAATAAAATTAGAAGATATTTAAAAAGGTTATCTAAAATTATAACATAAAAATAATCTATGAATATTATATTGTTACATAAAATGACTGAAAGACTTGTATTTTCAAACAAAATTATAGAAATTATAATACTAATCATTGATTTCAATGCACCTACACCTTATAGTCAGTGGCCTAGTTGCGGTTCGGTCATCTCTTTGGAGAAACCGATTATTTTGTTTTTTTTTTGTAAATATTCCTCACACTTCCACACAACGCCATCTAGTCCTGAACTAAGCAGAGCTTGTACTATGGGTACTAGACTACAACAACTGTTTGTTTGTTTGCTATTAAAAATATACCTACCTATATTGGAGGAGAGTAAGTACCTACATAATATTTTGTTGGACATAAAGATGAAATTTAAATTCAAACCCAGGAAAGTCACTGATTTGCTCCGACTTTTATTGTCGTTTTGCAATACTAAATACTTATTTAAATACCACCAAGTAGCCAAAATTATCTTGCTTTACAAATACACGAAGATTCAGTATTACAAGTATGTACCCGACCTAGTTCTCGAAAAAAGTTTAGTTCTTATTCAAAGTTCAACAGCTTGACAAGTCAGTTAGCGTATTTTTATAAAATATTTTATAATTCTATGTAGATATAGTTCTTTCTAATTAAACCTGTCAGAAGCTCTTACTTCCTAGTTATCTTACCGTTGGTAGTATACTGAGCGGGACAGACTTAATGAATAATAATGTGATTCTTAACATCTTGCACTGTGATGACAACCTTTCCAGAGTTATTTAAATTTCTTACATAAAAGCTTATGCTTTTATTCAAAACTTTTTTATTAATAAAATAGAGATTTTGTTCCAGGGATCAAAGCTTCACGGATAAATTTTGAATATGAATATTATGCCAGACTGTTTTCTTATTTGAACCTAGCTGACCCGTGTCCACTTCGTTGGGCGGCAAAAAAAAGCGTCCCCTTTTCAAACATATTTCATTACTGCTCCACTCCTATTAGTCATAGCGTGATATTATATAGCCTATGACACTCCCTGATAAATTGCAGAATTCTTAAAATAGGTTCAGTAGATCAAGAGATTACCCCTGCAACGTCACAAACACACAAACTGTACCTCTTTATAATATTAGTCTATACTGTGATCTATATCAAGGACCTGCTGCCCATACTCCGTAATTACGGTTCCTTGTGTTCGTTGAATTGATGTTTCTAAACGTTTTGTGACACATAGCATGATTAGCGAGAGAGTTGAGTTCTTGGAGTGTGTACCTATGTATTACATCAGAAACAAGAAGGCCTGAGTTCTGGTAAATAGTACAGGTCATTACGGGCTGGTTAAAACAACTTCAAATATAATGGTATTATAAATATATTATATTTGTAATACCATTGTAAAAATGTAAATCTTGTCTCAGTCAATTAAAGTTCTTACCCCTATTACAATTGCATGAAACCCGTCCACAGTAACTACAAACATTCAGTAGGTAAACCAAGAACATAATATATTCGAATCCAATGCATAGTACAATATCCCTTTATGCATAACAATAAACAAGGTTCATGTTACGAATAATTGTATCTGCATAGTTATGACAACAGAAACTGATCTACTAGATCATTAACTATCTTAATCTATTCTAGGATAACTACAGGAAGGAATCGTGATGGATGTAATGTATCAACATACATGAAAATAATAACTATCCTTTTTGCTTTTACATGTTACCTGTGACGGAATAAGAATACAATATGTCACCATCCCATCTCATCCCATAGGTGTCGTAAAAACCGACTAAGGGACTATCCGTGAATGTTATCTGTACGAAATAAAAAGAAGGAAAACTTGAAATTAAACCCTATACCAATCCGTCTGGCTAGCGTGGTATTAGTAGGCCAAGTATGCCTCCTTTACGGGAGGGGGCCCGTCCTTTCAGTGGGACATTAATGGGATGTTATGATGATGACGCTGATGTAAAAAGTAATTAGGATAGTCGTCTGTTATAAAACAATATACCTAATATTTATGTTGAAATCTGGCGCGGGCAAATTACTTACTGTTACGATCGTGATGCCCAAATTATTCTCCTGCTCTTGGATGCCTTTGTGTCCGTCATTTTGTATTCTTAGTCTCAGCAATCAGTATCGCCTAACTGAACGTTGAAACGTAATACTATGGTCAGGCGTAGCTGCGTGCGTAGTGTAGTGCGGCGTGGCCTCGGGATAGGGACAGCGAAGAAAAGGATACGAAAGGGAATGGAATTTAATTAGGGTAAGGAATTAAATTAAGTACAGGGTTTTCACAAGGTGATCGAAGTGCTATTGAAACGTTTGTTTTTTTTACAAATTTTATAATAAGTATTATCATATTCATCATCATAACAGCCCGTTAATGTCCCACTTTAGGGACGGGCCTCCAGTGGCTTACTAATACCACACTGGCCAAATGGATTGGTATTGGTATCTTCTTTTCTTCTTTTTATTACGTAAAGATAATATTCCCGGATAGTCCCTTAGTCGGTTTTTACGACACCCATGGGATTAGATGGGGTGGTGACATACTGTATTCTTACTCCGTCACCACACGGAGAATAAAAATAAGTATGTAGTAGTTAGCTAAATCAGGTGTGATGACATTTCCCTTTCTTTCTCAATCACGGGTTAACAAACCACTCATTATTTTTAATTTATTAATTAAAAATAATGAGTGGTTTGTTACACATTTAAACAGGCAAAATTTTGCGATAAAGTAGGCGCTCTCATTTTCTTTTAGTAAAACATACCTACTCAAGATCGCCTGCATTAGGAATTAATTTAACCTCAACCCTAAAAGATCCCATAATACCCACAATCTCTCCTTGTATTTACACCCTAAGCATACGCTGTTATCACGGAGTGCCCTTTTAATTCAATCTTCTCATGTCAGAGGTATCACGGGGGAACGTCCAGACAGTTTCTGTGCTAATCCATCAGAACGAGATTGTTACAACTGTGGGATGAAATATTGATTTTATTGACTTTGTTTAAGTTGTTTGTTTATGTTTTGGTATACACGTATTTAATAGTTAACGGAGATATAGATTCTATTGCGCGTTTATTTCTTTAAGCTGTTTGAATATGTTACTCTAACATTTTATCTAGACTCTAGACCTTAACACAGACCTTAAAAGTGGTACTGACTTGCTGCGTGATATAACTAAAAACAAATGGTTCATGGAAACCTAAAACTGAAACAATGGCCGTTAGGTAGGACCTAACTATAGGAGAGCAGTAAATAAAAATTAAAATGGTAATTAATGTTCTTTGTATTTTTTTTTATATTAGGGACAAGTAAGTAAATAAGTTCTTTAATTAATTGTGTGGATTTTTACTGCGTCATAGTTGGCAAAAAAGCTTTTGTCTATTTTAAATGAAAATATATTTTATGTAAAAAAATATTTAGACTGAGTATTCATGTAATTTGTATGCGGTAGATTTTTTGAACGTCAACCACCTAAACACACTAACGAATGGATTGTAATGTTATTGAACGAACAAGAGGAATGATTAGAGTGGTTCGTTGCCAATTCGATTGCAGATGGTATGCCTCTTGCATACTAAGTGCACAGTGGACACCAACCAACAACCAATGATAGGTTAAAATTATGAAGGCGTACTCTGTGTGTGTTTTGCATAGAGAATTTATACAAACTGTTCTATAAAATGGGTTAGTGGAGAATGTTTGTGTGATTTTAGTGACATTTTTATTAGTTTAATTGTGGTGTGTATAAATTGTGTTTGTATGTAAGTAAACTTACATATTAAATGAGTTTTTATTAAAAATCACACCCAAGCGATCAATAGTTTTCTCGCATGAAAGCATGATAAACAGGCGTGTTAATTTTAAATTCTAATACTACTTAGCTGCCGTGCCCACTTCGTTAGGCGGCAAAAGGACTATTCAACACAGAAAGAATTTTTTAAATCGGTTCATTAGATCCAGAGATTACCCCCTACAACGTCACAAATACACAATCACACAAACTTTACCTCTTTATAATATTAGTATAGATAAGCCATAGTGTGTTCCCTATAAATTACTGAACAACACTATTTACCTTTTTATTCTTAAATAGGTATTGACACTGAAATAAAAGTTACGATTTGCGAACCTTATTCCCTCCACTCCTTCAAATAAAATAAGTAGAATTGAGTACATGTACATGTTAACTAGCGATGGGTTAGGCATAATTAGTTTCATTGGTTTCTCATTACAGTCGCTACGTATGAAGCTGTAAGTATCCTATTACTCCCTTACACCTAATTAAGCTATTATCGATAATTACCTTTAGTTCAAGGAGAAATAATATACTTCCGTTCGATAATTAGGTACTATTTAAATTGATTTCAAGTATTTAATTAGAAGATGTTTAGTAAAATGTATAAACCTACTGGTATGTGGTGGCCGTTATGGTGATGCCGTTTGTGAAAGAGTAAAAAAACTTATATACCTTCAGGAATCTTGCACTAAGTCAAACACACATTGCAGTTGTTGAACGTAGATACTACCTAACTATTAGGTAACCCATTCTAAAAAGACGCTAGAAGTTAGACGCCAGTTAATCGAATATCTAAAATCCATATAACCCAGTGAAGTCATTCAAATTTAATGTTATCACCGTTTAATATTCAAAATAATCAGGAATTTGTAGGTAACCTCGCTCCCGATCCAAAGACCCATGAAATTTGTCCCTTATCTGTTAAGCTACGTGGACACCAGCACTGGTATATAATAATAGGAAATTAATTTGTATGCTAATTCAGTTGCCGGAGTGCCAATGAAATTTTCCGGTTGGATAATTTATCAAAAGCGCCCACCCATTGCAAACGGATCAATGCTCTATTAAAATCAAGTTTCAAGTGTGAAACTACGAAGTTTAGTATTGAGTTATTTATTCTTCGTATGGTAAGTAATGGTTGTAATGCATTAAGTCATCATCCCATATGTTTTCATGGATGTAGAGAGAGCTCGCTGAAATTATCTTTACAAAAACGAAATAAATGTGTATATAAAATCCAATACCAATCCGTCTAACGTGGTATCAGTAAATAGGCTTCCCACCGTTATTCAGACATAAGACGGAGAAAAGAGCAAATGAAGTTAAGCATCTAAAACTCAAACTTAAATATGTATTGCTCTCCTTAAGTTTAAAAGGTGATAACAATACATGTACATAGAATATGGACCCTGTCTGGCACGACAAAGTACAATAAAGGATAAAAGGAAGAGGGAAGCTAGGAGTGTTACTAAAAACATTTATAATTTTAACAGTCTCCAAATAGGCATACCATTATTAATATTATTTCAAACCACCAGTAATAGAACTATACTGTTCTTTGCATAAATGTACGAGTAATTAAAGTATGAATAGTTTTCGGTACTCTATTCCGAACGCAGATCTCAATATTAATAGAAGTAATTTCAAAACTGCAATTCAAAGCCCACACTTTGCCCCTTTGAGGATTCAATTTCAATAGTTTCCTGCCTCTGCTTATATCTATATATAGGTATAGAGAATTTCAGTATTTGACGTATCCATTGATTAATCGGTCAGTCATGATATACTCGTATGTATCTTTGAATGACTACTATGTTTTGAAAATGAAAAGACGTGTGAAATAAAGTAGGTCTGGACGTAAAATAAGTATTATTGTATTACGTAGAAGTACCTATTATCCTTTGTGTGGTGACGTAGTAAGAATACAATATGTCACCACCCTATCTTATCCCATGGGTGTCGTAAAAACCGACTAAGTAACTAACAGTGAATATTATCTTTACGAAGTAAAAAGAAGGAAAACTTGAAATTAAACCCTAGGTATACCAATAAGGCCAGCGTTGTATTAGGAGGCCTAGTATCCCTCCGTCACGGGAGGAGGCCCGTCCCTGCAGTGGGTCATTAATGGGCTGTTATGATGATGATAATGATGATCTACTACTGTATTAGAATATGAATGTAGTGATACACAGAATTAATAATTTAAAACTGTGTCTTGTTTCAATATCATTATAAATAATTAAGATCGCAATCTCGATTGTCAATTATTAAAATCTGCTTATTATCTGATAATTTTTAATTGACGATGATGTAATATTACTTTTGATATCAATTAGTCAATTAGTCATGACATTATATTATTAATATCATTGATTAGGAATACTAATTATTTCCTGTGTTTGTTTTGAAACTAATACTTTGTATATCACCGCCTATTTAATACGTATTTTTTTTATTATACGAAGTTTGTATTACAGTAATTTTCCACCACAGAACTTTTATACCACAACTTTCTCAATCCATGATCAAATGCGTGACCGAGCAAAAGCTCTCTGCAAACGAAAGCTAAAAAGTCTTGGGACCCGCAACGAATATTATTAGAAGAAAATAATTATTATTAAAGACTTTTTGCAGAGAACTTGCAAAAATATCCGAGTCCATTTAAATGTAAATAGGAGAACAACTAACCGAGTAAGGCACTAGGTAACTTGTTACGCTATTAAACCTGATTAACCAGAATGAATTAATAAAGTATGAATGAAGCACATTGTCCTTGTGGTGACGGAGTAAGAATACAATATGTTACCACCCCATCTCATCCCATAGGAGTCGTAAAAAGCGACTAAGGGACTAACCGTAAATATTATCTTTACGAAGTAAAAAGAAGAAAAGTAAAACCCTATTCCAATCCGTTTGGCCAGCGTGGTATTAGTAGGCCAAGTATGCCTCCGTCACGGGAGGAGGCCCGTCCCTGCAGTGGGACATTAATGGGCTGTTATAATGATGATGATGAACCAGCATGATATTAAACTTAAATTCTAATACGTATATACTAATGATTCTAATACTTTGGAATCAGATTTTTACTTTCAAGTGTGTCATAACAGGACTCCATGCGTTTCTGAAAAAAAGGGTCTTGACAGACAGACAGAGGGATGAACGGACGGACAACAAAGTAATCTTATAAGAGTTCCGGTTTTTTTATTCCGTGGTATGGAAACCTAGCAATACTTTAATGTTTAACCTACCTAAGTCTCGAACCTAAGTTTAATTAACTAGTAATTTAGATAATAGATAATATAGAAAATGAGTGATATACACAATGTTAATACAAGAAATAAAAATAAACTTGCTGTTCTCCACACTAGGCTTCATAAAATAAGTAATTCTTTCGCTGGTAATGGTATTCGTTTTTATAATAAGCTCCCTATGGAAGTTAAAGAATTGTCAATTAATAAATTTAAATCTTTCATTAAACATAACGTCGCACGAATACTTAAGTGTCCAACCTCCATTTGCAACATTTTACACCAGAGACGTTTTATTGATTAGTTTAAGCAATTAATATGATTTTATAAAAGTTTTATATTAAAAAAATAGTTAATGTGTTTATGAAATGATATATTACAAATAATCATTAAAAAGTCAAACAGTTATGTTTATTTTCACAATTTTTTATGGAGGTTGAGCAAATAAACACATAAATAATTGTGCAGTTGGAGATAGACCACTACCGGGGTGGAGGTTGAGCATTTTGCATTCGAATATATTTAGTACTTAAGTGCCCTATAACCAAATACAGTGTGTTTGGGTATCGTGGTAAAAAAAAATAACTAGTTAACTGGCTATTTATTATTAACAATAACACAGAATTAAAAAAAAAACACTGTTTAATATAATTATATAAAATACAAAATACAATATTTTTTTGTTTTTGTACCGATACAAGATCGTTTACTTCGCCTGGTATTGTTTATGTTGTCTGATCATGTCAAAACCTTTTTAATTAGAGATTCCATAAAGGCTTTGTATAGTAGTATTTTCTTTTCGGTTAGTGTCTGATTTGAATTAGTCCTTATTCGTCGTATTCTTCTTTCGTCGGATTCTTGTTTGGTCGGATTCTTGATTGACTCCACTTCTTTAAATTTCAATATGTACAATAAAAACGACATAAATTGAAAATAAAACGGTGATAAGATCATACCTACACGTATAAAAAATAATTAATATACTCAGACTATTTAAACAATTTAGAATTCATTTATTTTTTCAAGAAAATTAACTCTTTTTTGACGATTCTTTATGTTTTCATAAGGAATTCTTTGGTTTATGGGCTATTCATCCCTCAACGGCGTAATTAGTTCTGAATTTCTCATCCAAAATAGGGAAGAAAATGCAAAGCAACGGACATAATAAAAATAGATGTCCAATGTGAGCAATGGATCTGTGGCGAGTAAAAAATAGTATTAATCTACTTATCTAGCATCTAAAATCATTGCGAACACAAAGCGTAAGTATACGTTAACACAAAACTACCCATTTAATGCTAAGAAATTTACCCATTTAACAATTAGCAAACATGCAAGTAGCAGGTATATTTTGACAGTCACCGCACAAAAGCAATTTTTTTATTATTATATTAGTTATATTTTGCAACCTTACGAAATGTTCAAAACAATCTGTTCATTTATAGATACCTACGTCACAATTTAATTGAAAGATTTAATTCAATCTGAAATTATAAGAATTAAATTTAAACACCCTGTACTATAAGTTAACGATACGCAGTGATAATCTACAAAGAAAAGTTAACAAAAATACAAGTTACCGATCCTTTTCTATAGTTGTGACTATATTTTCCGATTTATATATCGTCACGGACATTTGGGGTAATGTTTTCTATTAAAATTAATACCTTTTTCTATATTTCGCTTTAGTTTTTACTCAAATGCGTGCGAGCACCAGCTTAGTCAAAAAAGAAATTAATGATGGCGGCGTATTGCGTCATCAAAATGCGATGTCGTGATTGGTTACCTGTAAGGAGATTGAATACTTAAGCACGCAATCGATGCTCGGATGCACGTTTGGTGTTTCTCTACGGACGTTGAGCAATTAAGCATGAAGTTTTAATTCTCTTGTGTTAGTTTACAAAAACTAAAATTCCTTATAAATAATGTATTTTAAGTCCAAACAGCAAGTATTATATACCAATCGAACCGCAATTTGATCCTTAATAAAATTGCATTAAAAAGTGAAATTCGTCAAAATGGTCGGTTGAGCAAATAAGCATTCAGGCGACGATAAGTTAATATTGAAATCATATTACAGTGTAAAGGATTACTTAAACGATAAAAATGCCTGGATCTGAATTGTCCTGTTTTCTTAATAAAATATTTGTGAAGTGATCACCTAAAAGAGCGATAGGAACCCAGCAGAGTTTCTTGTTGTCTTCTCTGTCATGGTAGTGTTCCGAACCCTCAGTAAACTTAGCCGTTAAGTTAGACGTGCTGTGATCACTATAAAAACTCCGACGTTCATAAGTGTCATTGATTTGACTTATATGAAATAAAATATTTTTTCATTTTCATTTTTCATTTTCATTAATACAAAGAGAGGATCTTATTAATTGTTCATAAATGTTCGTTTTAGGTACAGGTAAATGCTTTCTCCAATGAAATGACACAATATACCCCACGGTACATTGCAGATGACATTAATATTTTAAAACGTATGCAGAAATATAATAATTATTTAACTCGGAAAATGGAATTTAGTTTCATAATTTATCTCTGCTTTAACATGCATGCAAGGATTTGTGGAATATCATGTTAGTGTCATACAATTATCCTTAGGTGGAGAATAAGATTTATTAATCTCGTTCCATTGTATTATGTATGTTGAGCTGGTTTTCTTGTTTACAAGTTGCATTAAAGGAGAATGGGTATTTTTATATGGGGTGCGTCCCACAACCTTTGTAACATGTTGTGCGACTAGTAGAATCATGTTCACCTAGGTTTCTTTACTATGAAGAATATTTTTTTTCATTCATATTTTTTTTTTATAATTGTTTGCAGGTCAAAAGTACTGAGCTGTAAATGATAAAATATTTTTTGTATCAAATAAGGCTTTATACTCATACTTTTTTACATTTTGTGACACATTATTCTTCGGCCGTTCAGAGAATGCGTTCCTGACACGTCGCGATTGAACTGACGCAGTAACTTTGTAATGGCGTTGCAGTTACGATAAAAATATTTTTGCTGGTTGTTTATCGTTTTAACTATTGATGAGCATTAAAACAACATTATTATATCAATAATTAATGAATGTTATAATGTTGTGTCAAACTGAGTGTCAAATAACTTGGTAAACAATATTTTTCTAAATCTACACTGCGCTATTACAAGGTTATGTCAGCGCTTTATATTTGTAGTGCTGTGCCAACAATAACAGTGAATAATAGTATCGTAATCTGTTCTTATCGATACAGTTATACTTTATAAAATAATACGTTTTGTTTTTCTTTTCAAGAATTTGAAAATAATGGACTTTAGAATAACTTTTATTAAATATAAAAATAAAAGTACATTAAATACAAAGTAGCATTTTTATATTTAGGTTGAAAATGGTAACCCTAAATGGCGTTATGGGCCGCCATTTTGTGACGCTGAAACAGTCGTCTGTTGTCGTTTCGTGCGCATAGACCACGTTCTTCAAGTGTTTGCGATCTGTTGTTATTTGACTTTGATTGTGTCTTATATTGCGTTCTTTTTACTTTTGGTGCATAATAATGCCTAAACGTGGACAAACATTGAAAACTGGAGCCCGTGAGTTAATTATCAAGCTGCAAGATTACTTTGAGCGGGAGCGGCAAAATGGCGGACCCCTGGTTCCTGTCGAAAAAGTACAAGAACGCGTCTCTCAGGCGCTTGGAGTTAGCAAACGAACGATTACAAATATTAATAAAGAAAAGTTCGGCTCTACTGGCATGGAAGATAATATTTTACGTACTCCGAAGAAGAAACGTAGAACTAAACCCGTGACAGATATTGATACCTTTGACGCCGATGCAATCAGAAATCATATATATGGTTACTAT
This sequence comes from Schrankia costaestrigalis, assembly GCA_905475405.1. Lineage (NCBI taxonomy): Eukaryota > Metazoa > Arthropoda > Insecta > Lepidoptera > Erebidae > Schrankia > Schrankia costaestrigalis. Next base: position 11,793,680 of record FR997840.1, on the reverse strand, counting down.
TCCAGAAATGAATATCTCAACAGGATGAAGCTTTTGGCGTCGTTAAGAGAAGCTGGACTGTTTAGCGGGGGTAAAACTGCTTTAACGAAAATCTTAAAAGATATTGGTTTTTCGTATAAAAAAACAGACAAAAGAAAAATTTTATTAGAACGATACGACATCATTTTGAAACGGATAAGTTTTTTGAGAGAAGCAAAAAAAATTGATAACTGGGATAATGTCGTGTTCATTGACGAGACATGGCTAAACGCCAATCACACGGTTTCCCGTTCTTGGACGGATGATACACAAGCGTCGACGTCGAAAGTACCAATGGGTAAGGGGGCTCGTCTGATAATATGCCACGCAGGTACTGCAAAATACGGCTTTGTGGAGAACGCTTTACTGGCATTTCAATCAAAAACCACAAATGACTACCACGAGGAAATGAATGCCAGTACATTTAAAGAGTGGTTCCAGAACGTGCTTTTGCCCAGCCTACCAGAGCCTTCTGTAATATTGATGGATAATGCCTCCTATCACTCGTTTCAAATACAGAAACCACCTACCCAAGCTAATAAAAAAGAAGAAATGGTTGCTTGGTTACAAGCAAAAGGCATTGACGCAAATATGCAGATGCTAAAAGCAGAGCTAATTAAGTTAGTGAAAGAAAATAAAGCGGCAAATGTGCGATACGAAATCGATGAAATGGCTTTGGAGTACGGTCATCGCGTTCTAAGAATTCCACCGTATCATTGCCAATATAACGCGATTGAGCTAATCTGGGCTCAAATAAAAGGTTACGCCGCCCGCCACAATACTTCCCCGCCATTCAGCACGAAAAAGATGATGACCCTATTAAAAGAAGCCTGCGGGAAAGTCACAAGAGATGACTGGGCAAAGGTTGTCGAAAAGACTAAAAACCTGATTATGGAACATTTTGACCGAGATATCAGGATTGATTCTGTAATTGATAATAATATAATTATACATGTAGGCGAAGATGATGATGAAGACACCACCTCCTCAAGCGAATCGGAGTCTGATTAATATTCTGTACGCACATTTAGTTCAATGTACTTTATTCCATAGAAATACAGATTGTAACTTTGTAAAAAATAATAAATAAAACAATTTTATTATATTAATATTCCCTTTTATTGTTTCCACGTAAAGAACTAAAATATAAATTTTAAATGATTCCGCCAATTTAAAACGGTCTAAATCTAATCATAAAAATAACGCGGCGGTTCATTTTGGAGTAACGGTAACGAACTCGGTATAATGTTGTGTCCATCACTAGTCGTGACTAACTGATAAGTGTCAGGAACGCATTCTCTGAACGGCCGTAGAATAACACATATACCGTATTCATCCAACTTGATTTATTTAGTAAACAAACACCACATTTTGCAAATTCACTAGTTTTTACATCAATTGCACACTTTGATATGGATGAAAATTTCTGGAAAGTAGCATTATATGTTTATGCAATAGAAAACACGTAAATTACTTTGATTTCACCACTATCTTTCTTATATTTTAAATAAATGTTTTTTTCTCCAACGGCAAATTTCACAGATAAAAATTAATTTCATTATTTGACATTTGTACATTCTAGAAATTTCATAGATTCGTAGGGATGTGTAACAAAAGTGAATGAACGATTGGCATACGAATAAAAGGAGGTTGTTTAAATAAATCCTACTAATATTATAAATGCGAAATTTTTGTTACTTGTTGTTTGTTGTTACTCTTTCAGGCAAAAACTACTGAATGAATTATCCACTGCGAATTAAATCTCATTGAACTAATATGGGCACAATTAAAATCGCATGTAGGAAAAAATAATACAACATTTAAAATGGCTGAAATAAAAGAATTACTTATACAAGGATTAAGTAAAATTGTCCGTACGGTGTCCAGCATGTCAATTCTCGTACCTTATAATCGTTAAAAATTCAGTTAAGTTAATTTTTGGTTGTCAAATTGTCTTGTTTTTGCTATTGCAATTGCAATCTTTTGCGGTCGTGTTAAAGTTTTATTTAGAATGTGACAATTTGACAACTAAAAGTTAACTTAACCGAATTTTGGTACGAGAATTGACATGCTGGTCAAAATTCATTGAACATGGTCATAAAAGATGAAGATAAAATGTTAAGACTAGATGGCATATTAGATACAGTCTCAGACGCACCGACCCAGAATTTTGTAATACATGTTCCGATTCCTGCACAGATGTGGCTTTATCATGATTTTTGTTTATATTCTTTATTTTTGTTTTATTTTTGTTATTGTCTATATTCTTACTGTACCCTTAAACTAAGAATAAATGTATTTACTTTCTCTTTTACAGATGCTTATACCTAAAATAATTTGTAAAACTAATAAATAAAAAATTTGTTTAATACTTTTAGTATTATTTACGACTTCACATTCCTATTGCGTAATTAGAATATTATGTAATTATATACCTACACTGTATAATGTATGTAGCTAAAAAAATTGCCATAAGCCGTTCAGTACTAAAAGAACTTTAAGTGAAGATTTCATTCATTCACATCAGTTACACATCTCTAGCTATCAGTACTCTTTAGTCTGCGGTTGACACGACGCCATATATGTTTACCATTTAGAGCAAGTCTGTTTAAATAGACAGTACTTATTCCACTTATATCAACTGTAGACTAAAGTCAGTAATCGTTAGTTTAGACAGTTATTAATAAGAACACAGTTGAAAATATATAAGTGATAATGGTAAAAATATCGCTGAATAAATCTCTTATACGCGGTCGCTTTTCGAGAACTTTTCTGTCCCATCGTCATTTGTCAGTTCTTTGTATTATGTCGCCACTTTAATCGTGTAATCCTAAGTGTTCTATCGGTTACATGTTAGATCAGGTCTCATTTCTGGTCCCAGGTAAATATACACGTCGACAACTTCGAGAGTAGCGCCTACTCCAATTAGGAGTAGGTGCAACATGGACATTTGCCATGATCTTGGTCTTGTCCATGTTCATTTAAAGACCCACTTATTGAGAGATACTACTAAGGTCATCGAGCATTGTATGGAGGTCCACGTTGGTCTCAGACATGACAGCGATACTGTAAGCAAATAAAGGTGCGTAATATACTCGCTATATATCGCAGTGTAAGGACTGGAACGGAAATGGCATCTCTCATCAAGCCTTAAAAGGCTTAAGAGCCTGAAAGCATCTTCCAGTGCAGCGGTAAATAAATTCGGAAATATTAAATCACCTTGTCTTATACCTCGCTGCAACTGGATAGTTCTTGCTACTCCATCCTCGAGACGGGCCAACATAATGGCGTTTTACTGCTCTTCCCTTGGCAACCTCTTACCACAAGAACCTTTCCGGGAATTCCTTCGGAACCTTATTCCCGCTCTTCCGACGGAAACCTATTCCCGGAATTCCCTCGGGACACTCTTCCCTTAAATCCTTAGGGAACCTCTTCTCGGAATTCCCGATATTCCTTCGGGAACTTCTTCCCGTATTTCCCTAGGGAACCTCTTCCCGAAATTCCCTAGGGAACCTCTTCCCGGAATTCCCTCGGGACCCTATTCCCGGAATTCCCTAGGGGACCTCTTCCCGGAATTCCCTCGGGACCCTATTCCCGATCTTCCCTGAATTCCCTCGGGACCCTATTTCCGGTCTTCCAGAAATTCCCTCGGGAACATCTTCCCGGATTTCCCTTGGGAAGCTCTCCCCGGAATTCCCTGGGGACGCTCTTCCCGTAATTCCCTTGGGAACCTGTTCCCGGTATTCCCGGAATTCCTCGGGAACCTTTTCCCGGATTTCCCTCGGGAACCTCTCCCCGGATTACCTCGGGAAGCTCTTCCCTTAATTCACTAAGGGACATCTTCCCGGATTTACCCCGGGAACATCTTACCGGAATTTCCTTGTCCAGGAAGGCGAGGAGCGTGTTTAGTTAAGCAAAGGGCTTGTCCAGGTAGGCAGGAACGTGTCAAAGTAGGCAGGGGCGTGTGTAGGAGAGCAGGGGCGTGTTCAGGTGGGCGGGAGGCGTGTCCAGGAAGGTGATGGGCGTGTCCAGGAAGGCGGTGGTCGTGACCAACATAATTGCGTTTTCGCGCTCTTCCCTTGACGAAATCTTCCCGCTCTTCCCACGGAAATCTCCTCTCGCTCTTCCCACAGGAACCTTTTCCGAAATTCTTTGGGAGCCTATTCCCACTCTTCCCACGGGAAACTTTTTCCGGAATTCCCTCGGGACGCACTTCCCTTAATTCCCAAGGGAACCTGTTCCTGGAATTCCCGGTATTCCCTCGGGAACGTTATCCTGTAATTCCCTAGGGAACCTCTTCCCGGAATTCCACGGTATTCTCTCGGGAAACTCTTCCCGGACTTCCACGGTATTCTCTCGGGAAACTCTTCCCCGACTTTCACGGTATTCTCTCGGGAAACTCTTCCCGGACTTCCCACGGGAACCTCTACTCTTAATTCCCTAAGGAATCTCTTCTTGGAATCCTATTCCCGGCCTTCCCCAAATTACCTCGGGACCCTCTTCCCTTAATTCCCTAAAATACTTCTACCCAGAATTCCCTCGGGATCCTATTCCCAGTCTTCCCGGACTTCCCTCGGGAACTTCTTCCTGGATTTACCCCGGAAACAGCTTCCAGGTAGGCGGCGGCGTGTCCAGGGGGGCAGGGGCGTGTCAAAGTAGGCGGGAGCCGTATTTAAGTGGGCTGAGGTGTGTCCAGGAAGGTGGTAGGCGTGGCCAGGAAGGCCTTGACTAACATAAAGGCGTTTTCACACTCTTCACTTGGCGACCTCTTCCCACTCTTCCCATGGAATCCTCTTCCCACAGGAACCTTTCCCGGAAATCCTTCGGGAGTCTCTTCCTGCTCTTCCTACGGGAACCTATTCCCGGAATTCCTTCGGGAACCTGTTCCCTTAATTCCCTAGGGAACCTCTTCCCGGAATTCCCTGTATTCCCTCGGGAACGTCTTCATGGATTTCCCTCGGGAACCTCTGCCCGGAATTCCCTAGGGAACCTCTTCCCGTAATTCACTCGGGAGCCTTTTCCCGGTCTTCCCGGAATTCCCTCGGGGTCCTCTTCGTGGATTGCTTTCGGAAACCTCTCTCCGGAATTCCCTCAGGATCCTCTTCCCTTAATTCCCTACGGAACCTCTTCCCGGAATTCCCTAGAGAGCCCATTCCCGGTCTTCCTGGAATCCCCTCAGGAGCATTTTTCTGGTCTTCCCGGCTTTCCCTCGGGAACCTCTTGCCGGATTTACCCCGGGAACAGCTTCCCGGAATTCCCTTGTTCAGGAGGGCGGCAGCAGGGCACGGGCGTGTCTAAGTGGGCGGGGGCTTGTCCAGGAGGGCGCTGGGCGTGTCCAGGAGTGCAGGAGCGTGTCTAAGTGGGCGGTAGGCGTAACCAGGAAGGCGGTGGGCGTGTTCAGTGGTCAGGAGCGTGTTCAGGAGCGTGTTCGTGTGGAGGCGTGCCTTAGTGGGCGGGACGTGTCCAAGTGGAAGGGAGGTGTGTCTACGTCGGCGGAGGCATGTCCAGGAAGGCGGGAGGCGTGTCTAAGTAGGCGGGAGCGTTTCCATTAGGGCAGGGCCGTGTCTAAGTGAGCGGTAGGCGTGTCCAGAAGGGCGGGAGGCGTATCTTAGTGTGGGGGGGCATGTCCAGATGGGCGGGGAGGCGTGTATAAGTGAGCGGTAGGCGTAACCAATAGGGCGGTGGGCGTGTCCAAGTGGGCGGGAGGCGTGTCTAAGTGGGCGGGGCGTTAATAGGAGGGCGGTGGGCTTGTCCAGGTGGGCGGGGGCGTAGCCATCTGGGCGAGAAGCGTGTCAAAGTGGAAAGGGCGTGTCCAGGTGGGCGAGAGGCATGTCTAAGTGGGCGGGGTCTTATTCAGGAGGGCGCTGGGTGTGTCCAGGAGGGCGGTGTGCGTGTCCAAGTGGGCGGGGCGTGTACAGGTGGGCAGGAGGCGTGTCTAAGTGGGTTTGCGAGAGTTTTCGTTTCGAGTTTTCGTATACTTAAGCTGCAGTATTTCGAAATATCGTTAGTCAACTTGGCATCGTTGGAAAGACTGCAACACTATACCACCAGGAGGTAAATAATGGCATCTACAGTACGCGCAATCTTATTTGACCGATCTGAAGATGTTGCAACTGGCTGGCCAGATGTCATTTTTGGAACAAAATGGAGGGGAGCTTGGGGAGCAGGTGTTTTTTCTTTGTCTACTTGCGCAAACGTTTCTGAGAGCTAACTTCATGCCAGCCTAGTAAGAGTTTGCTTTCTGTAGAAGGACCGCCGGAAATCACATTTTATATGTCTGCTATCTGCTCAGCGCTACTCTTACAATGGTGGCAGAGAGGGCGTTGGGTCAAAGTAGGCAGTACCTTTTAATCTCAGTTATTAAAAAAACTAATTAGGTACTTAAGACATGTTTAATTTGTTTTTAGGGTTCCGTACCAGTTTTGAAAAAACGGAACCCTTATAGGATCACTTTGTTGTCCGTCTGTCCGTCTGTCTGTCAAGACCATTTATCTCTGGAACGCGTGAAGGTATCAAGCTGAAAATTTTACCAAATACTAAGGCTTGTTGCCTCTTAGTGCTGTAAAAAATTCAAAGTGCTAATCTAACGCAATCAAGACATATAGCCGTTTTTGTCGCAAAATTTAGAGGGGTAAGGGCAAAAACCTACAGGGTACTTCCAGTCTACCTACAAACTTGAAATTTGGCATGGAGCAAGGTCTTGTAGTACATGTAATGGTAAAATTCCGAAAACCTTAAATTTTGACGTCAATCACATTATATTTTGATTTCATAGAATTTTGGCGGGAAAACTGAGTCACGTGACCAGTGACGTCATAGAATTTTGACAGCTGTCAAAGAGACAGCTGTCTCTTTTGACAGATAGGACGTGACGTCATAGAATTTTTGACAGATGAGTTGTGACGTCACAGAATTTTGGCGGGAAAACATTTTTTGACAGTTGTGTCGTGACGTCATTGAATTTTTGACAGCTAAATCGTGACGTCACGGAATTTTTGACAGATGAGTTGTGACGTCATATTATTTCGGCGGGAAAATATTTTAGACAACCGTCACTTTGACAGCTGTCACTTTTGACATCTGTCACAGATGGGACGTGACGTCATATAATTTTTGACAGATGAGTCGTGACGTCACAGAATTTTGGCGGGAAAACATTTTTTAACAGTTGTGTCGTGACATCATTGAATTTTGACAGCTGATATGTCGTGACGTCACAGAATTTTTGACAGATGAGTTGTGACGTCATATTATTTTGGCGAGAAAATATCTTAGACACCAGTCACTTCGTGACGTCATAAAATTTTTGACAGATGAGTCGTGACGTCACATAATTTTTGACAGATGAGTTGTGACGTCATAGTATTTTGGAGGGAAAATATTTTTTAATAGAGCTGAGTTGTCCCGTCATTAAATTTTGGCGGGAAAAATAGTATTTAAACAGCTGAGTCCTGACGTTATCACAATTTGGCAAATAGGTTTGTACGGAACCCTCGGTGCGCGAGTCAGACTCGCACTTGACCGGTTTTTATTTAATTAATAGAAACCCTATAACAATCATTCAACTTTAGTATAGCACATAAACACACACAGAGGTTAAAATCTGAAATAGAAAAACATAAAAGGAAACAGTAATAAAAGGAAAACAGAGGAAATTACTATAATCACATAATACACACATTTTTCAGATAATCCTTATAAAACACAAACGTGCAACTGTTTCGATTTTTTTGATGAGAAGTGTATTACAGTAGTCACTTCAGTTAAAAAATCAAAAATTTCGTATCAAAAGAAGGCGGATAAAAACTGCATAAGTAAGTGAAGTTCCTGACACCTGTTCAGTCTATTCTAAGTACATGATACCAGATCTAAAAATATTACCAATTTTAAGCTTATGCTACAACTAAGACTATCCAAAACAAATCTTGAACTTGACCTTTTCCCAAAATCTTAATACACGTCCACTACGAAGTGAAATATCGCTAACATTTCGCTTGTCGTCTAAGCATTTCGGCTGTCCAAACCTTGATTGTATTGTAGAGGGGCGAACTCCATTTATCTTAATAAGGGACTTTGATTGTCAGTGTGGCGTGTCCCCTGTCCCTTCGAGCCCACGTATTGACAAACAAAAGAAAGAAATTACGTAAAACTTCCACGATTTATCTCAACTAGTTGTTTCAATTCTGGGTCTTATTTTATATGCCGATAATTTGCTTAGACTTTTGTTTTTCAGTCACGACCGAACAAAATTCTGAAGTGATTTTCATATTTTTATTAAAATGGAACTGTACTTACTATGACCATCTATTCGTGTTACGAAGACTTTACAAACATCTAAAAGGACACAAACTAACGTCCAGACTTAGAAAAAAAGTTAGCATGTCGCAAAAAGTTTCGTTAGTGTTTCCCATCGATGGATTCGAAACCTTGACATCGTGCACGGCAGCCTCTACCTTATCGTCACACCACCGAGGCAGTTATTAAGAATTTTTAGCAAAGACCTTTATGCAGCTGGCTTTTCTTATTATTTAGTGAGTTTACCAAAACATTGCTACAAATATAAGCAGCGCTTTCCTTATAACATTCTCTTTTAATTTGAGGTCTAGTTACATATTGCTTCTGACCTCTATGACTTCTCAAATTTTTTTTTTTTTTTTTTTTTTATTCTTTTATTTGTTTTGGGGTTTTTATCCTACAGGATACGTTAACCCCATCGTACCTTCTTTCAGTATAGTTTACATTTAACTTAACACTAATAGGTAACTAAATACATATCTTATTTTAGTACATTTAACTTAAAACTAACACTGTATTTCTACTAAATGACAAAATTTTTTTGCAATATTGCTCCTAGGACTAGCCAAAATTGAAAAAACAAACCCTACATCTACAACATTCAGTCCAAACTCTCTAATTAATTCTTCCCTTTCTTTTTTATTCCTTACACATTCCATCAGCAAATGTTGTACATCCTCAACACTTTCACAAATAGTACAGTTTGGTGAATTAGATTTTTTCATTAAGTATGCGAACTTTGCTGATGGATAATGTCCGGATCTTAACCTTAAAGCTAACTTAATATATTGCCTACCTAAGTTCTCTCCTTCGAACCATAGGGAATGAGGAAGCTGGCCCTGTATGGCTTTATACCATATACCTTTATTTTTTGATATTTCATTGAAATTGTTCTCCCAAGTATTAAAACATTTAATTTTATATTTCTGTATGTACTCAACAAAATCCGGTACAATGTTTAATTCGTCCCCTTCTATTGCTGCTAATTTTGAAACGCGGTCAGCCTCTTCATTCCCATATAATCCAATATGCGCTGGAACCCACTGTAACCTTACTTCAACACCTATTTGTTTTAAATTGTGGATAGTTCTCAATATCTCATAGGCTATCGATGTACCTCTGAAACCAGAGGCACATCGAGCCAAGAGTTGCAAAGAGCTTTTGCTATCTGAAAAAACCACTATCTTCTCCAGCTTTTCATCTCTTGCATAAATCAAAGCTTGAAGAATTGCTACAAGCTCCAACGTCATAATGGACACATCTACACTAATTCTATATCCAGCCTTATGTCTACTATTTTGATCAAAGAAAGCAGCCCCTAAACCATGAACACTTTTCGATCCATCTGTGTAAATTTTTTGCCAATGTTTATAATTTGAGTCTAGTTCCCACATAACGTTGTTGACTAAGCCGCAGTGTTCATAATTTCGTTTGGCTTGGTTCACACAATCTAAATCAATCCTAATAATGTTACTAAAATCAAGGGCCGTGATCCACATATGAAAACTAAACATTTGTAAAATATCAAACGAATTAACATGTATTGACCTAATATCTGAGAATGTTTGAGAGAGCAGGGGTTTTTTTTTGTTTTCCCAGTACCGTACATTATTAAGAGAATTTATTTCTACTATTAAATCTAGAGAAGGATTATTAGACCAGGAACAAATTTTTAAACAGTATTTATATGACAAATATTGTCTCCTCACAAATAGTGGTGCAATATTCAATTCACTCTCCATGACATGTATAGGAGTACTTCTGATAAATCCACCAATTACTCTTAAGGCTTGGTTCTGTATTTTATCAATCTTTGCAATATGAGTTTTAGCACTGCTATCATAAAGAAAACATCCATAATCCATACGGCTCCTGATTAGTGAAATATATAATTGACGCAAGTAAATAACGTGAACTCCCCAACTACTGCCTGATAGTAATTTTAGTATATTTAAAAATTTTGAGCACTTTGCTGTCATCTCATTAATGTGCTTTGCCCAAGTAAGGCTCCTGTCTAACCAAATACCTAAATATTTCACGCAGTCCTTGTGATTTAATGGTTCATTTTTAATTTTAAGACAAGGTAAATTTCTTCTACGACCTCTACTAAATGTACAATAATTTGTCTTTTTTGTAGACAATTTTAGACCAAGTTCATTGAATAATATTATGACAGTATCCAAAGCTCGCTGTACGTAGTCTTCACAAACTTTAATATTAGCATTACTGACGTAAATAACGAAATCATCAGCATATTGAGATGAAATAACATTTTGTAGGCTATGGCAAACTTTATGGGTGATTAAATTGAACAACAAAGGTGAAAGGGGGTCCCCCTGGGCTATTCCTTTGTTAGTACATCTACTTATTTTATTGTTATTAATAACTACATTCAGATATCTCTCACTTAAAAATTTCCACAAATAAGTACATAATTTACTACCTATCCCTATGTCATCTAGTATGTGTATTGCCACATCAATAGATACTTCATTGTAAGCATTTTCAACATCGAGAAAACAGGCTAATGTCGGTATGTTCTTAGTAAATCCGATTTGTATGTAGGTTGTTAGACGGGATAATGAATCTAGACACGATTGTGCTTTTCTAAAACCAACTGTCATAGGGGATAATATTTTTTGTTGTTCAGTAAACCACTCTAGTCTTTTAAACAACATTAAATGAAATGTTTTGCAAATGCATGAAATAAGAGAAATAGGTCTTAATTTCGTATTAGTGCTGTTATTGTTTGATTTTGTAATTGGAACTACTCTAATATTTTTCCATTGGTAGGGTACAACCCCATTAGTTAGAATCTCATTATATAAATTAAGTAAAACATTTTTCATTGAGTCAGGTAGGTAATACAGCATTGTATAAGAGATGTCATCTTCGCCGGGAGCTGTATCCTTTTTTTTTAAAACACTTTGCAATTCTGATAACGATAACATGGACTCTAACTTATTATTTTTAGATTTAAAAGTCGGTTCAGGGCTACTAGCAAAATCTGGGGTAAGTGAGTGTAATAAGTTCAACACTTCTTCTGCAGCGGGATATGATCGAGAGTGTTGATATCCCTTGATCCACCTCATGCGTTGCCACATATTTGAGACCGAAGTATTGGAATTAAAAGAATTACAAAATGCTTGCCAATTCTGGAACTTTGCTTGTCGTATTAACATTTGTGATTTTTTTGTTATATCTTCAAGTTTGGTTAAATTATTAGGCGTGGGGTTACGTCTAAAATTGGATAACGCCAATCTACGCTGCGCAACAACCTGTGATAAATCAGGAGTCCAATATGCTTTAGGTTTAAACTTACTCTCTGGTTTGTTACACGTTTTTGTATAAGGAATACTTTCGTCCGCGGCATTGTTAATTTTTTTAATGAAATAATCGTATTTTTTTTGTATATTATCATAAGTAGTTATGTGATTAAATTCTCGTAAGATACAATTTTGATATTTAGTCCAATCTGCAAGTTTAAAATTGCGTTTTCTTACAAAATTAAATTGATTATTTATACTAATTGACATTTTAATAATTAAATGGTCACTACCTAGATTTTCATTCCACACTTGCCAGTTAAACTTTATAGCTACATCAGAGGAAACAAAAGAGATGTCTGGTGAAGTTTGTTGTAAGTTACCCGCTACTAATTTTACCCGTGTAGTACTACCGTTGTTAAGAGATATAAACCCATTTTCAATCGACGTATCCATAATTTGAACCCCTCTTGTATCAGACTTAACTGACCAATTTGTGTGGTGGCCATTGAAATCACCAGCTATCAAGGTTCTCTTAGGTAAACTGGAAAATAATACTTCCCAGTCGGATACTTGAGTGTTCACACTAGATGGACAGTAAACAGACACAATATGTTGCAGATCCTTACAATTGTTTAGCTTAACACAAATCGCTTCTATGCCAACGTTGGACAACTGAAATGGTTCCATGTGGGAATGAATCGATTTATGTACTAAAATAGCAACTCCACCGTAAGAGTCGTATCGATCATTTCTGTAAATATTATACCCATTAATATATAGTTGAGAGTCTTTGCTTAACCAAGTCTCACTAACCAGGGCTATATGGATGCTTTCTTTTCTTAATAACTCTGAAAACAATAATAATTTAGGCCGTAAGCTTTGTGAGTTCCACTGTAGTATGTTTAATGAAATCTGTTTATTTGTATTATCCATTTAAAAAGTTAATAATCTGATCTAACAACCCTCCACCTAATACATTACTAATAAAAAAATTTTTTACCTCACAACATATAGCTTTTATTATACACCATGTTTTTTCTTCAAAACTATCATCTGATGAAATAATACCTTTAATTTTAAATAGAATTTTTTTAAATTCAAACCTCTGCCACAACGTCTCACTTCGTGTTGTCTTTTCTTCTGTGCTCTGGGGTCTACTGCTGGAGTCATGTATATATTCTTTTTGGTTACTGTTTTTATTAGTCTTCAACGTTACATTATTTGATTTTCTTATCTGTGTACGTTTAGGTTCTTCTCTTATTTCACTTAAGTCTTCCTCACACGGCTCCTCACACGTCTCCTCCTCCATTATTATCTGACCGGTTGGCAGTAGAGGTTTGCGTGTAACATCGTTAGTCACCACGCTGCTGTAGGACTTTCTGCCAGTATTAATCAAAGAACTAGTATATACTGTTGGAGTTACTTGTTTTAAATTAGAAGCTGCATTTTTTTTCTTATCTAAATAAAGTCGTAGGGCAATTTTATAAGAAATTTGTTCCGCGGTCATGATCGCTCTAATTTCTTTTTCTTTTATGAAAAGTGGACAACATTTTTCCAGTACAAAGTGTTCGCCTTTGCAATTAAGACATCTAAAGTTTGTTATATTACAATTATCATGGTCGCTAAATCCACATTTAGGACATAAGGACTTATTTAAGGAACAATACTTCTTTACATGACCAAACTGCCAGCACCCTGTGCATTGCGTAACTGGAAAATTATACGCACCCACTTTAAATCGGCATCCATATATGTATACATATTGTGGTAAGATCTTATTATTAAAACACAATTTAATAGCTTCGCTATCAATCCAAGATCCTTCTCTGCCAATTCTCCTCATCCTACGTACAGAAATTATTGGGACATCACATTCTATAATCTTAATAATTTCCTCCTCGTTTAAATCTAAATCAATGCCTTTGACCACTCCGTAGGTATAATTTAGTTCATGTGTAAATTGACACCGGTAACCCATTTCCCTAATTTTTTCGTTTTCCATTAAATTTTTCGCGTCTTCTTTGTTGTCAAAACTAATTACAACTTTGTTTGTACTTTTGTATTTTATGCGGTCAATATTATTAATATTTTGGTCGCGTAATATTTTGGCCATAGCTATTTGTTTTGGTAGATTCTCTAATGACGTAATACAAACTTCTTGTTTCTCAACTAAATTCGTCCGTTCATAATCTTTTTGTAAATCTACCCTCGGATTATTATTTTCTAAAGACTCACTTCGAATCAACCTTTTAGGTCTTCTACGAATAACTGTCTCAAATCCCTCATCTTCAATTATTTCATCTTCCCGTTGCTTCCTTTTTTCCGCAACACAAACAGTGTTATCTGTTGTTATAATCTCTTTGCTTAAATCAATTTCTTTTTCCGTACACATACTATTCATTTCGCGTTCACAATTATTTAAAAACTCCGTATCACTCACATCCTCATCACTATTGTTCTCATCCATCTCAAAATACTAAAGAATAAGTATAAAATAATACGCGCACTGATCGTAAACTTGCGACGACTTTGTAGGTAAGTATACAACGACCTTCCGCGTCAACGTTCGATCGAACACTGACTTCTCAAATTGAGTTGCACAATTCCAGATGCACATTCGCTTTAATTACGACATAAAGCTTATACTAACGATGACCATAACAAGCCAACTACATACAACATTAGCATACGAAACTATAGCATTTCTTTGGAGAATATCTTGTTAATTTCATCAGCTAGTATTAGTTTTAGATTAAAATTGAGGCATAAAAAGTTGGTATAAAAGTTAGTAAAAAAATGTTTGTAAATGTATTTGGATCTTAAGATCCAAATACATTTACAAACATTTTTTTTAAATCCTACTTATATTATAAATGTTTGTGAGGATGTGATGAATGGATAGATGCTTGTTACTCTTTCACGCAAAAACTACTGGAAGGATTTGGATGAAATTTAAGCAACCTATACGTAATAAATAAGAATAATTGACTTATTTCCTAAACATACTTACCTTTTGTAACAAACGCTAAATAAAACAAAAGCTCATTTTGATTTGTGTCAGATACAGAACCCACGTTAAGAACAGAGGCCTTTGTCCAGCATTATTATAATATACCTAGTTAATAGACTATTGTTTGTGTCTGACGTGTATCTCACACAGCTAGCAAAAGCAACACTGCTCTGAGAAGATTATCATCTACTCTATCTCAGTTTCGTTTAATCTTCCATCTATATACCTACTACAGGTCGCGCAGACGAGAAATTTCTAATGCTGGAGAACTTTTAATCGGTAAGCTACGGTAATCCAGCTAAAGCCAGCAGGTGTACCTATGTTTATTTTAAGCAACAATTAACTTAAATTCACATTCTATTTATGTTTTATTTCAACCGTAAATGTTAAAAAATTGACATTGAAAAGTTATGAGCGTGGAACAAAATTAGTTTATTTTCAAAGGAAATCATTGAAGGCTGTATATCCGTCATTGAACTTAGCTGCAAATCTTTAAAATCAACTTGTTCTAGTGGATACTTACCTAACTAGTCGGAGTAATATGTGTATGCGGCATTCTTGCAGGTAATAGATTAGTAATTTATTAGCAATTGTATATACTGATTGTGTGGTAAATAATTCATTTCTTATTAAAATATTTACGCCACTTTTCCTACATGATTCACATACGTTTTGAGATAAAAACCAAATCACTTACTCCCGGTTATGGAATGTCTGATTAAGTAAAAATCAACTAATCAAGTGTCAAAACTCTTGTCAACTATCATTTTCAGGAATTAAAATTTGATTAATTGATTTTTACTTGATCAGTTATTCATAAAAACCAGAGGTTATACGAATATCTATGGGACAAAGAGAGAGAAAGTCATTTCAAACAAAATGGTTTTATTTAAATTGCACTAGAAATTATTAAGTTACACGCAATCAAAATATATTTAACAAATTGAGTGCAAAATAGGAATTTCCTTTTCGTATTGGAATTAATTGATAAACAAAATTAAATTAAATCAATTCAGATGTTTACTTAGTCATTCGCGGAACTAAAAGTTGCCAGTCTATAGAGTTTTTAGTCGCTCTTAGAACTTCAGTAAAGCTAATTATCTACTTGCACCTTGTATCTCGTTGCACGGACTGAAATTAACTGAAAAATGTTAAAGCTAAGGAATTTTCAACACGTCTCACCAATTTAAACTTCTAGACTGAGATTATTAAATGTAAAGAGTGCTTTCGCATACTTATTATGAGGGACAAAGGTTGGTAAACAGGCAAATGTGCTGTCTTATAATTAGGTGTCTATTTAGTCTAAAAATATTCATAATATCACAGACCTAGCCCGTTTAGAAAAAAGGGAATACTTATTTCAATGCTACTTCGATGTAGGAGGCACGAGAGGAGCCAGTGGACATCTTTTGGCTGAGATGATGATGATGAATCTGTTAATTTCTTAAACCTTACTTATCCGATGACGTAGTAAGTAATAATACACAGTGTAACCACCACATTCTCTCACCCTATTGATGTCTAAAAAGTCTCTACAAAGACAAAGAATACAAGATTTTGGCTGTACCGCTAGGTCCATCCCTGCAGTTGGACATAAATAGACTGTATATTAAGTCATTATCTTTGTATTAATTATTAACTACTTTAATTATGAGTATTCAATTTCACTATTGTACAGCAATAAACAATTTAACTAAAAATGTAATCACCTAAACCAATTTGCGGATTTGTCTGAATAGATTAAACTAGAAACCCTTGCTCCATTAAAGTTTGGGTTATTTAATGGGTAAGCTTAGCAATTAAAAGCATAAGGTTAGTTAGTAGTTTAGTAAAATTGGCCATTTTGTTTCGCTATGTGTAAATTTGTGCTTTGGCTTTAATTAATTTTGTGTCGGCTTATCCTTAAATTCATTTAGAATAACAAGAAGTATCTAGAGATAAAGTAAAAACCATTATTGTAACGTGTTTTAAGTTAAATCTTAAATGGTTTTTACTCATCTACATTGCGCTATGTTACCGGGAGATACAAGTAGTCAATTCAAGCCGTGTCATTTCAATAAAACGTTTCATTCAATTAGCTGTGGTTATTTTTTGGGGCAAGGTGGTTGATAGTGTTAATAAATAATGAATATTGTATGCGATATGCATACCTACCTCCTGCTACGTGATTATAGATAATATTTCTTTACCCATTGTTATATAATCGCAGCCACAAAGAACATTATGACTGGTCGTGTATGCGGCTAACGCGGTTTCATATCATAAATTGTCTATTTAAAATAAGACATGTTATTAAATAAGTACTTATATTTTTTTTATGTTTTACAAATCGTACCTACCTAAAGCAGGTAGAGATCTTCTCGCGTCGTTATTACATAACTTTTGAAAAGTTTTCGATATTTTCTTTGAAAAATTCTAACAAGTACCTACTCACATAAACTTTGGCAATTTTCAGACTCACGACGTTTTAAGACGTACCTAGTTTAGGAAGAATATTGATTAGGTATATTCAAGCTGTCTAATTTCAGTAAAATGTTTTAAGTAGGTATCAGATATTTATTTACTTGCTTAGCACATCATCAGTAAGTACAATTGCCAATGTACAATAATACACATAAATATATTAAAAAAACGACGACGACCTTAAAAAGGTCTCTGGGTCGGACTGAATGCGGAAAGGCGCAGGACCGTGTTCTGTGGCGCGTGTTGGGAGATGCCCATATATCCAGACTGCGATAGGATACTTGATTGATTGATTGATACACATTAAGGACAGGAACACAAGGCTTTTTATATTACAAGCTTTAATTAGTTTGTGATTATATGACATTGTCTGAGGCATATCTTATCAGGCATACGGAATAAGGCATATATTAGTTTTTAGTATCACAGTTTATTTAAGAAGTTAAACTTTTGTATCTCATCGTAATAATTAACGAAATATGTTTCTCTTCTCTCTTTATATAGTGTTTTAAGTCAGCGGGTGTATGTTTTGGATTACTGACGTTTGGCAAAAAACGTTTCCCAAAGTGGCACTAACCAAAGTTTGTTTCCCAAATTTTCATTTGGCAAAACCATCTTTTCGCAATTTTACAGATAGCAAAACTATTTTTAGCAAATTCTTGTTTAGCAAATAATTACATAGCAATGTTTCATTTTACCAAATATGGTTTGGCAAATATATTTATTCCAAAATATTATATATCATTATGATTTACTGAGTCACTCCATTAAAAACTTGGTCTAATTTGCACTGACAATAAAAATTAATTCTGGCGCTTCGCCGGCCGCTGCCGCGGCCCGCTCACTTCGCTCGCTCGGCTCGCGCTCTGTTGGGGTCACAGTTCGAACCTAACCTAACCTACTTTTCTAGCAGTTCTAATCTAACCTAAATTTTTCACCCATATAAAAATTTAAACGAACAATATATTTTTGATAAAATAAAGCATTTGCTAATTGTATATTTGACTAAATAAAATTTGACCAAGTAAAAATTTGCTAAATTATGAATATTTGACCAAGTAAATAAAATGCGAAACGTAAATTTGCTAAACATTTTTTTGGGAAATGAAAGTTTGCGATACATTTTTTGGGAAGTGAAATTTGACGAAAGGTTTTTTGCCAAACGGCAGGACCCCGTATGTTTTACTACATAAAAAAAAGCAGATGGACGGCAAATTGCGTGGGGTGGCGATTTTAGTTAGAGTATCTGCCTGCTACACCGGATATTGCGGTTTCGATTCCTGCACAAGTTTCCTACTTTTTGTGTCCACTATTTGATTTTATCTGGTCGCTATCCATATAGGTACTTACTGCGTAGATTTATTCGCACAAGCAAAAAAAGTAGGTACGGAAGTACCTACCTGACTTACTTGAATTATGTTCCTAAGTCCCCTCGATGGGGCAGAGGGCGTCCACAGTGCGTCTCCATCCCGGTCGGTCTTGAGCTTCGCGCTTTATTTCGCTATAAGTCTTCCCTATACCTTTCACTTCTGCAGCGACAGTACGCCGCCAAGTCTGTTTTGGACGGCCACGTTTGCGCCTTCCTTCGGGGTTCCAGTCTAGGGCTTGCCTCGGTATGTGTTCCTGGTCCCTCCGGAGAGTGTGGCCAATCCAATTCCACTTGCGGCGTTTTGTCTGGTGGTCGATCGGAGTCTTGCTGCAGCGCTCCCACAGATCAGTGTTGGAGATTTTCTCGGGCCAGTATATACCGAGAATCCGGCGGAGGCATCGGTTCACAAAGACTTGTAGCTGGCGCGTGGTGTCCTTTGTGACCTTCCACGTCTTACACCCATACAGCAATACGGTTTTTACATTGGACCGGAATATCTTGAGCTTAACTCTTCGTGTCAATTTACGCGATTGCCATATCGGGCGGAGCTGCGCAAATGTTGCTCGGGCTTTGGCGATCCTACAAGCGATGTCCTCTTCAGTTCCTCCAGTTCCTGACACGACGCTTCCGAGGTATGTGAACTTGTGGACTCGTTCCACAGCCTCAGTGCCAATGACAAGCGGCAAGGAACTTGTCGCTCCGCACCTCATTTCTTGGGTCTTCCGGATGTTAATTTTGAGTCCCATCTTCTTAGCCTCTCTCTGTAGGTCGTCCAGTTTTGTCTGCATATCAGCACGAGTATGGCTTAGCAGGCATAGGTCATCGGCATAGTCCAAATCCTCCAGGACGTTGGAAAGTCCCCACTCTATGCCGCGGCGCTTAGTAGAAATCGCGTGATGTATCACACCGTCGAGGGCGACGAGGAAGAGGAGAGGTGATAGAAGACATCCCTAGCGCACTCCTGCATGTACTGGTATGTCCTCCAAGACAAGGCCATTATGCGTAACTCTAAAAGAGTAGCTCCTGTAGATGGCCTTGATGATCTTGATGATCTTCTCGGGAACTCCAATTTCGTGCAGGCGATCCCTGATGCAAGTCCATCTCAGCGTATCAAAGGCTTTTTCAAAGTCTACAAAAGTCAAGTAAATCTCCCTTTGCCATTCTGATGCCTGTTATAGTATGATACGCAGTGTGTTGACTTGGTCCGTACACGATCGGTTGGGTCGAAATCCGGCTTGCTCCCCACGGATGGATGGTTCTACGGCCTTCGACAGTCTATCCAGGATGACTTTGCAGAGCACCTTAGATGGGGCCGAAAGCAGGGTGATGCCTCTCCAGTTGCTACACTCACTGAGGTCTCCCTTCTTTGGCACGGTGATGAGAAGGCCTCTGTTCCAGTCGTCTGGCAGCTCTTCTGCTTGCCAGATGTTGGTAAGTAGCGGCGTCAGTGTGCTCACAGCGGTAGGTAGGTCTGCTTTAAGCATTTCCGCTGTAATCAGATCAGCACCCGGGGCTTTGCCGAGTTTCAGCGAGCATACAGCGTTCGCTACTTCCTCCTCTGTTGGCGGAGACACGTCGATGTCGAGGTCGGGCAGGGGCACGCCGGCTGCAGGTGGCGTGTAGTCAGTGGAATCGTTGGGGATGCGGAAGATTTCCTCAAAGTGCTCCCACCAGCGTTGAAGCTGCCCCTCTGATGTTACAATTAACTGGCCTTCCTTATTTTTCAGGGGCTTCTTCCTTCGGTTCTGTATTCCGGCCAAAGTCTTCGCTTTGTACATCTCCCCGAGATTGCCGGAGTCGGCAGCACGTTGAGCGGTATCGGCAATACCATCTGTCCATACTCGTCGGTCACGGCGAGTACTTCGGTAGATGGTCTTCCGTATCAGGCGGTATTGCATCCTCAGGTGGTCTATTGCCGCGTCACAGGTCGACAGAATCTTCAGGTGGAGCACTCTTCGTTCTTCAATAAGGTCCCAAGTTTTTTGAGACATCCAGCCCTCACGTGAATGTGTTTTAAGTCCCAGGACGACGGAGCTGGTCTCTGTGTAGGCCATTTTGATGCGGTTCCACTCCGCGTTGACTGTGGGTGAGTCCACATCGAGTCCCGAGAAGCGGTTCCGCAACTCGATCTTAAAAGCTGCCTTGGTGTCAGGGTTTCTTAGTTTACCGACTTCAAATCGTTTGCCTATTTTGGTTTGGGCGGCAGTTCGAATCACGGCTACCTTGAGCCGCATCTCGGCTACCACCAGGTGGTGATCACTATCAATATCCACACCTCGTCGGTTGCGGACATCGAGCAGGGAAGAGCGCCATTTAGCGCTTATGGCAATGTGGTCGATTTGATTCCTGGTGACTCCATTGGGGTGGTTCCAGGTGTATTTATGATGCTCTCCGTGGATAAATAAAGTCCCTCCAATGGTAAGATCGTAGTCCTGACAGAACTCCAGGAACCGCTCTCCATTGTCGTTGCGAACTCCCAACCCGTGCTTGCCCATGTGTCTTTGACAACCATCGTTATTCGCTCCAACCTTGGCGTTGAAGTCACCCATGACGTTATCGTCATGGGTGACTTCAAATTCTTGTATGTCTTGCCTACGGATGTTCTTCATAGTTCTGTTAAGTGCGCTATAGAAATCGTCCTTCGCTTCCTCTGGAGACAGTTCTGTGGGTGCGTAGCATTGAACGATGGTTATCTTTCGGGCTTTTGTGTTGAAACGGGCTGTTATGATCCGGTCTGAGATTGGTTTCCAGTCCAGAAGGCTCTTCTTTGCCGTCTCAGTAAGGAGGAATCCTACACCATACTCGAGGTTATCCTCTTCATCTTCCTTCCCCGAGTGGAGAAATGTAAGGCCTCTGGACGTTCTCAGTTCTCCGAATCCGTTCCGGAGCACCTCACTGAGACCGAGTATTTGCAGCTTGTAATTAAGCATTACTGCTTCCGCTTGGGCTAGTCGGCTATCGTCACTCAGTGTGCGCACATTCCAACAAGCAATTCGTGTCCGAGTTTTCATGCCAAAGGTCGTCGTATTTTGATCGGTCCGGTTCTTCTCTGTTTCGGTTTCTTCAATCGTTTGGATTCAGGCAAGTGGGTGATTAACCCTCTATACCCTAGCCTACGGCGGGGCTGCCGCCTTGGAGCCTGTAGGCTGGCTCGGTTTTATGCGGGTATCCTCCCTAGTGAGTGTATTCTGTTTTAAGGCGCAGAACATTCGCCTTTCGCCCTGCATCCTCTGCTCATCTGCAACTCTGAGGAAGCGGTTGCGCAGTGCGCGGTTGCAGCAGTTTCCAGGAGGACGAGACGGGGACGTGGATGACTCGGACTTGTTAGGGCTCTGCGTTTAGTCGGTGTTCCGCTACGAACACAGCAGATGGTTCCTTGGCATTTATGGGTAATGCTATTCTCACTATTAGCGTGTTCCCACCAGGACTATACCTCAACTTCCCCTACCCGAATCTTCAATATATTATTATTTATAATTATTCAATCTTTCCCCCCGGAAGTACCTACCTACATCTACATTTATATAAGATCTATTACCCGTAGTAAAATCTCAATGTAGTTTGGAGCTGTACGTTTATAATTGTAACTAAATGGGTGAGAGGAATATAAAAGTATACCTGCTACATTAACTGCTCTAAAAGCGATAACAATGTCCGGGTTCGAATTCCCCGCAAGACAATATTCGTGCGATTCATTTTGGTTGTCTTGAATCTGGAAGTACTGTACAAAGAACTCGATCGCTATATTTTTTAATTATAAGCCCCTTTGACTTAACAGCAATCTCACTACAACGACAGTCAGGACCCACGTTTTATGCGCATCCCTTTGGATGGCGGAGGCGTTAAAAATCATATCACTGAGTGGTCACCCATCTAAGGAATGACCCCGCTGAAGCTGCTTAACCACCATTATCGATTCTAAATCGGTGACCGCAACGGCTTGTGAAAATGCATTTTATACAAAACAATTACCTAATTTTCTTTTCAGCGGAACCCTGAAAAAGAATCCTTAGTGATTTGATAAAACATCAGCTATCTGCCTGAAAAAGCCCTATAAAAAAACCTAAAATGTTACAATTTTCATTTTTATTCTCCAGAACCATAATAATGATTTTGTAGAAGAGTTGTTAAAATTACTCTCTAAGACAGTAAAAGAACAATTTTACCGTTTACCTACTAATGTTGTATGAATGTGTGAAGAATATTTCATTACATTACACAATTAGAAGTAGCTACCTACTTACATGTTCAACAACAAAAGAGTCCATTAAAATTCACCCCTCGCAAGTAAAAATAAAACTTATCACTCAAAAGTTTTTAACTGTGATGCAGGACAATATTTTGCATTACAAGCCTCCTTTGATTATTCAGTAAATTGAATTTCAAGTTTTTGGTTTGCAAAGCCTAATCTGAATTCCTCTCTTTAGGGGAAAGTATTGTTAAGATGTACCTAACACAGGGGTTACGTGCAAACAGTGTTGACACGAGAAACTTAATATTACCTATACTTATAGGAACGATTGGCAAGTGGCAACTGGTTGGAGAAAATTATCTTAGAGTGAAAAGAGGTTTTACTGTGTAGTATCGAAGTGTATCAACGCGTCGATTTTTTAAGAGAGAACCCTGGTAATATCGTATACAAATAAATAGAGATAGGCACGCATTTCCGTGTTTTCTTCAAAATATTTTACCTATTTGTTTACCTTCTTATTATACTTACGATTAAGCTAAGCTGCAGCAGGTAACAGTTACCACCCTTAGGTGGTAATTTTTAGCTAGGTACTTATACCTATCTAAAAATTACCATAAATCATAATCCGATTATTCAGGAATTGGTCAGTCTTCAGCCCTACTGAAGCCTGTTCTATGATACGGACAGTGTATCTTCGCATTGCCTGTCCAAGGCATCAATAAATTGTTGTGCGGAAGATTATATCAGCATGTTTTTTCACGTGTGCGTTTCGACTGCTCGGCCTGCTCGGTTTGAAAGAAATAATCAACATTAAAGAAATCACAAGTGGAGGATTGCGCGGCCATGACTTCAGAGGTGAATATCTAGTAAAGTATTAATCTAGGGCTTGTGATTCTTTTTTCGACAATTATCGACAAATTCAGCCATTCATTTACAAAAAGAATTAGATCTCTAGCTCAAGTAGTTGCTGAGATCTCCGTGGCCGCGCAATCCTTCGCGTTTCGTTCGCGCGGCCACGTTTAGACCCCTATAACTTTTTTATTTCTACTTCGACAAATTTTTAGTTTGTGCCATTCGTTTTCGACAAATTTCGACAGAATCCCTGACTAATTTTTTTTCTGTTTGCGTGCCGTGGCCGAGCAGTCGAAACGCACACTTAGAAGGTTGTCTTTACTTTTTAAATTTACTACACGTTGAAAAATATAGAATTACTCAATGACGAATCAACCTATCTCAGCAATCAACCTAATAGGTTTTTCCCTTTCGTTAGAACTCAACGAACGAGCTGTTTCATTTTTAAACACAAATTTAGTATAGCTTGTCTTTCAAACTTTTATTTTGCGATTGGCTAAATAAACACTCTTGGTCGTGGTTAAATGTTAATGTGCTCAAAATAATCATATCGTTAGAGTAAAAGTTGATGCACAAGATGGGATGCGTTCGAATCCCCAGTCCAAATTGTTTGTGGATGTCTACTAATGGTATTCCTGAGCCTGGATACGCTTTGTATCTTTATTTTACAGTTTTATATAACAGTCCTTAGCCTTATCATCCTGGTGTAGTCTTAAAAATCAGAAGGTGGTAAAAATAAAACACCAAAATCGTTGCATTTTTGTTATATTTATAAATAAAACAGTATTTACAAAATTATAGAAATAGAATTCTATTAATTCATCACATAAAGAGTTTCTAGTTGATTCGAACTAACTAATACCTACAATAAATTATACTAATATTTTGTATTTTAGAAACATACTTAGGCTTAAAGAGAATTTTAAAACTATTTTAATATATTGCTATGTTTATTGGGTTTTTTTAATGAAATACAAGTTCTTCGTGGGGTGATAGAGTATGGTAAAGTCGACTAAGGGGAAGTTTCGTTAACCTTTAACTATGGACGTGCGGTCTCACAGACCGCTTGCAGTTTTCAAATCGCGTACTCTTATCCTTCCGCGGACCCTACACTGCTGAAACCTTCAGTAGCTTCGGTTTTAGTGGCAAAACGACTAAAAAGAGTAATAATTGCGTCGCCGGCTGAATATTGCGGAGTAATTTCGATTTATATTTCGAGTGCGGTCTGTGAGACCGCACGTCCACGTTTGTGTAATAAAATTAAACTGATTGTGATTTGTTTGTTCTAGAATATTTAGTTATTTTTTTCTAGTTTGTTTAAAATACGATCAGCTAAGTACTTCTTTATACAAACGAACCTCGAATTTATCGAAACACAATCAATCATAAGTTCTAAACAGCCAGTATGCCTGCAATGTTCGGTGCTATTATGTGAAAACTGCCTACAAATATGCTCAAGTTGAACCATTGTCAAAATTTTTATGTTTAGTTTTAAGAATCTATTGTTAAGTTTTTTATATTTTTTATTCCTTATATTTTATTGTAAAACTAATGAAACAGACTGAATAAATATTTTTCCTTGGATAATGCCTATATAAAATGATCTCGATAGAAAAAGTCTGAAAAGTGCCTTTGATTGTTAAATGACTAGATTTAACATTAAAATGAATACATTTTGATTAAAGTTGCATCTTTTATTTGCATTTAAATGATTACTAAAACTGCTAAAAACAAAAAATGGTACAATACTTGTTTAACTAATTAGAATTCGGTCTTTAAAGACCGCGGTCTGTGAGACCGCACGTCCATGGTTGTGTAACAAAAGTATGACGTCCATAGTTAAAGGTTAAAGAAGAAAAACTTGTCATATAAACAAAAACAGTATTCCAATCCAAGTCTGGCCAGCGTGGTATAAGTAGGTTAAGCTTAGGAGAAGGTCCGTCCTTGTAGTGGGACATAAATGAACAATTGTGATGACACAATTAATTTAAATTAATTACATACATTATAAGGAGCGGAGCAGACATTGAATAGTTTACCAATAGCTTAAATAATAATATTTAATACAACTGTTTCTATATACAAGCTATTAAAAATTATCAAAAATAGTATACGTCTATAATATTATCTATTAGAAAGCATATTATTAGGTACTAATATCTTAAATATACAAAATATCTTTGTTATACATTACAACTGAGAGAAATGGGTACTATATTCTATTCGCATTTAGAATGCAGTGAGTTGTTATTTTTCGCCAACCTAGCCCTGCCGTTTAACCAGTCAAATCTTTTAAAGTTTAATAAATTTGAATTTTAAAAGATTTGATTGGTTAGTGAACTGACAATTTATGATTCTTGAACGCATTGAATGAATTCTTAACGCGAATAGAATATAGATAGTTATCTAAATAGCTCAATCATTTAATTACGATAAACCTTATCGCCCGTAAAATGCGTGTAAAGGAAAACGGAATTCGATTTGGATCTTTGTACATCATGGTAAATAAAAACAAAAAAAAACGAATGCTGTGTACACTTTTAATAGGCAAACATGAATTTTTTATTGTGTAAAGGAGAATGGGCAAAAATATATGGAGCTTGGTCCAAATTTCCACCATCAATAAGAACTAAGACATATGATGGAACACTGCGTTCTGAATCATTATAAGAAGACCGCAACCCAAAATATTTACTCAGTAAAAAGTTATGACCCCATGAGAACTTGCAATTTAAAAACCTTTTTAAGCTTAATTATTTCACTATATCTGTTAAACTACTCGATTGATTTAGGTGTACGACATTTCTTTGTAATTCATACGGTATTCTGGTTGATATAAGCTCTAAGAGCCAAAATATAATCAATGTGGCGGTCGCGGTAGGTACCTCGCTACGTCAAAAAATCAAACCCTATCATGTTGGGTATGAAATCGGTAGGTACCTCGCTACGTCAAAAAATCAAACCCTATCATGTTGGGTATGAAATCAAATTAAAGGACTTATAGCTATCTTTATAATGCTTGTTTATTAATAAATATTTGTAATACTGGGAAGACACAAAAATATCAACCAAGTTTGATTTATTCCTGTCTCACAGTGTGGAGTCTGTCCTCATAAGAATACATCTCATGTCTTCACCCACAATAACGTTGTCCAGATTCGCAGCTGGAAGTAGAATTGTGGGTTAGTGTCTCGCCCATCCAAAATAACAAATAATTACCATGACATGGGCACAGCACCCCACAGTTCGCATTCCATAAAGACAAGCACAGTAGTGGATCATTACATACGTGTAGTATGGTGTTGCACGTGCGAAAAATACTTTTAGCACGATTGCGAACCGTCCCGATTACATTTTTATATGAGTAGGTGCACTAAGGTTATCATTGTATACTTTGCAGACAATTTGAGCGTATTACAGAACAGGGGGAATCCGTCTACCATGTTTTTACTGCTTGAAATGTGGCTATGTGCGAAAAAATTAACGATTAAATAACTAAAAATACGTATTTTTAAAACAGTCATAACTTTTTTCTGAGTGAATATATTTTTGTCACCTAGTAATCAAAATTGTATGGTATTTAGTTGACTTTAAGCTTACATAGCCCTCAACAGTGGTGGTAATTTGGACCACTTCTGCTCATTGTCCTTTGTGTGTATTGTTTTAAGAGTGCCATAGTTTTAAATAAATAAATAATAAATATGTCGTGGATTATGTTACTTCCGTTCAACCACAGCGCCATCTATCGATTCAATACGCAATTAAGTATCAGGTGAACGGAAACGCAAGCGCCCTTCCGCTTGGACACGATCGTCGGTAGTGGGGATGCCGCGAGGACGGACGGGGAGACCGAGCGCTGGCTCAGCCTAGTTCGAAGAGCCGTGTACGTGTGGTGACGGAGTAAGAATACAATATGTCACCATCTCATCCCATGGGTATCGTAAAAACCGACTAAAGGACTATCCGTGAATATTATCTTTACGAAAGTTTAGCTATTTTATATTTAATACAGCAGACGCACAGTGCCAACGCGCCTGTTTGTTTCTATTCAAGTGATTGTAACCTTTACTTTAACTAAAGTCAGTGTAAATTGAAAGCATATTTCGTTAGAGTGCGTGTCGTGCTTCGTTTAGTTAAAATAGTGTCGAAATGTGAAGGAGACGTAATGCTTCGCACTTTGGCCGCCCTTGATGCGACAAATAAATAAATGGTAACTTTGTAAAATTCAATATTATTAACAATAATAATGTGATTTGCTAAAATTAGGCATTGGTGGTTTTTGTGACTTTGGGTATTTCTATATAATACTAGCGGCCTGTCCCGGCTTCGCACGGGCATTATTTTCCCTCTTTTCTTTTCAAATTTTTCCTAAATTTTCTTTGCTATAAACCTCACGGAGCCCAAGACCTTTCCAACGAATGCAAAATCGTGGAAATCGGTTTGTGCCTTCTGGAATTATAGCGTCAGGAAGGAAAACTCGACTTATTTTTATATAGTAGATGTAAGTACCTATGTCTATGTACTAACAATAAAATTTAATTGAGTATACATAGTATAATCTCTGTTAATTTTGTTATTAGAGAGCATTCAGTGAATAATTATTTTACAGACGTTTTCTTTTTAATTAGTTCCATTTTCAAAAGTGCAATACATTTTTACGAGCGTTTAAGTTCATCGTAATACAAATGAAACCTACTTAAATGTAGTAGCACGAATACATATTTTATTAAAAAGAAAGTATTTAACATCATTACACAATCAAGCTCGACTTTTGACACCACAACTTTCCATGGAAAACATTTTTACAAATTTCAGTTTACTTTTGAGCTGATACTTTCGTATGTAAATACATAAGGTTATTGAGCAAAATAATATCCTTAGTAATATAATATTGCAAGTCTATTTAGCAAATATAATTAATAGATACAATTGTAAATTAAATAAACACTGGTTATATCTGTTTGAAAGAAACAGTACATATTGCAAATAAAGGAAGGAAAACTAGACATGAAAACCTATAATGATATGCATTTTGTATATAAAGTATATTTTCTTACACATATGCATTATCAAAGTATACACACTTCTTTACTTATTCATTTTAATACATACATTTGTTAAATCTAAACCGTATTTCTTGACGAATAAGTTCGAGTTTACCATTTTAACTTATTATATACCAATTTTTAATATCTACAATACTTAACAAGAGACTGCCTTAAAAGCCGCAATCGGATAGTACTGCCAAAAACAGAAGGGAATTTATACTAATACAGCTTTTTAGAGTTATGTCATCGCTTCTTCAATGAAAAAGCTAAATGTTATATCGACAGCGAAGTGCCAATAGTTTCTAACTAACTCAGACCAAATTTTACAGGAAACTAAAGTACTTAATTAATTATTTAATTTTCGATCAAAACATTTGAAATTAATTTAGAATAATAATAATGTACTTACATGCTTAATATATTATGCTGAATTAGTATATTTTGTGTCATTTTTTTTGGATTGTTTTGTTAATAATAAATATGTTAATTTAGTTGTAAGGTATTTCCACATGTAAATTAAATGCTGTTAGAATAAAAATAAATGTACGAGATTTCACTGACATGCAAATAATGCCGTTCAATTCTAATCGATAAAAAAGTGAATTTCTCAGAAAATGTCAGTTAGTAGTTATTGGCACTTCACCGTCGATCTATGGATTTGAGCCTAGATGTGTACACCTATCTATATAGACACTATACAATTCAACTTTAGGGACAACTTTCATACTTTAATAAATCAGTATCGATATGGAATGCCACCTCACGAACGTAAAAGTTCTTTTTTACTTTTGAAACATGCATGATATCAAACAATGCATAATAAGTGTAATGATAATAATAATAGTTGTCGCTAAAAGTATAAACGTAAGTATAAATTAAATATTATCAAACAAAATTAAGATAATTAGTCGGCTAATTAAATGCTACGTAAGAAAAATGGCAACGATTCTTTGATTTCAACGCGACAAAATGAAAATATTCTAATAAAAGAGATGTCTTTATAAGGAGGTAGATTTATAATATCAACTTTTGAATAAAGGAGCAAATATGGGTACGGCATATATGATGAATGAGAGGCACTGGGGCGCAGGCAGAATAAACGTTAGAGGATATTCTTAGTAGCAGTACAGTTTTTTCGGGCATAAAGACTAGGCACACCACATTCTGTGAATCAAAAATTAAGTCATCGTTTCGGGAATGCATAACAAGCATTTGGACAGAACAATCGCTTATTATTACAACTGCTACTATACTGTATCCATAGCTGTGAAAGAAAGACAAACAGACAGACATACTTTCCCATTTATAATATTATAACAGGTCTTTACCTATGAAATTGCCGTTTTGTATGCTGATTGTATGCGAAGTTTGATTTTTCATACTAACGTTTTCTTAGTTTTTTTCAATAATTATTAAACTTAATAGAATGAAATTTGGTATAATTAATAACGCACATCTAAGCTAACTTATAGCATCATTATTTTATGGATTTTTTTTTAGCATTTTAATCATAAGAAAAAAATTATAGGGGAAAAAGTTACATTTGTTTAAATTGTAAAATCCGCTGGTTTAAATTGGACCCATATTTACGGGCTTATTACTAATACAAATAATAATTATTTTTCTTAATTATCTTTTTTTAGTTGTTAATAATGTCATATGTTTACCAAATTACAAAAATAATACAAGAAATCTATGTTTTAAAAGAATATAGAGGCTAAAGACTGCGGCGAAAAAAATGGCAAGTTCATATTAAATGGGAAAGTGTGTCTGTCTGTTTGTCTTTCTTTCACGGCAAAACGGAACTACGTGATTTTTAAGTAGAGATAGTTGAAGGGATATAGAGTAACATAGGCTACTTCAGTGTACAGGAAAGGGGAACAGTGCTACCCCAAATTTAACGCGGGCAAAAGCTAGTACTTAAATAAAACCTTCTTAGTAGGTATTTATACTATACCTTCGTATACTATACAAGATATCAAGATGGCTACCAACTAAAATTTGAGACTTATTTATTTGTTTAACAGGATGTTTAATTGAACGCAGTGTAGTAAAGCTTTAAATTTCTAACGCACAGCGTAATTTTGGATGTTGTATGAACAAGAGTTAAGCAGTTTACCGTAAGACAAGCAAATTATTCGTATTGTTATGCTATTCAATATAGTCTTTATCAGACAGGAAAAGTACGGTGACATTTGATCTTTTCCATGTTACGTAGTTTACTTTTGTAAAATTTAAAAATAAAATCTATCAGTTTATGAATCCGAACTGATAAAAAATTAAAAATATTATTTAGACGTTTATATATAATTAAATTATATGAAATATTTGTTTTATATTCCATCTTCAACCCTAATATGTAAAATATAAACATATAAATTTTAAAATCGTGTGCGCGACTCGGAACGAATTTCAATAGAGATTGACACAATAAAATTGTTAAAATCGAATGGTTTTTTATAAAATTGATTAAATCGATTAATCTTTTTTTTATAAGCATAGAAATTAATATAATAATTTCAGTGGTCTTATAACTCAATATTAGTTTTTACGAGGATATGCCGCAAGTTTTTTTTTGGCGGGATTCGTACGTCATGGCGATAAAATCTTGATGATGTCATTATTAAAAGAGGCCTGTGACCTGTGACCACGTAACTGCCGATGATTGGAAAAAACAAAAATCTAATAGTTCATGACTGAGAGAGGAAGAGACATCAAATTAGACAATTCAGTAGATTTTCACTTATTATGTCATGTAAGTGACGAATCAAGTAATTCATCAAGCTGTTTATCAGATGAATCACGCATTGATTCGGCATAATTAATAAATATTTTAAAAAAGATTAGTTTCTTATTTTGCACCCATAATCGATTTATTCTTGTTTGTAAATTATATCGGTTAGATATAGAATCGGTATTTTTAAAAACGATTTTAGTGTTACTACATCTCTAGTAATGACAAATACTAAACGTCACCGTACCCATAAGATCTGAAAAATAGTATAATATCAATTTAAAAAGTACTCCTGCACTTGTATAAATTTGCGCACAACCAGTATTTAACAGTTTTCGTGGATGGCAGGTCTGGTTATCTATAATACAGGTCTAAACCCCTCGTGTACCCATGACACCACCGTCTTGCACCACCTGGGGGTGTAAAGGGTATTTTTTAATACCCATTACACTACCAAAAAGCTGCACCACCACCGGGTGGTGTAAAAGGTATTTTTCAATACCCATTACACTACCAAAGAGCTGTACCTACGTTACATTTATTCTTTGGTTTATGTACCTAATATTTATTTATCATTGTATGAATCATTACTTTGCCTGCAATTTAATGACATTGAACTACGTAGTGCAATAAATGCATTGAAACTTCTGGTTTTTGATTTAAAATTAAAAAGTGTTTTTAAAAGCTAATTGTATAAAGTAATTTGACAGTGACATAGATTGAAAAATATTTTATACTTATCTAAAAACCAGGAAAAGTTAAATTTTATTAACATTCATGGAGGAAACTCATTACTTCTTGATAAATATAAATATCATAGACATAAGATATGTAAAAACGGAAACAGTGTATGAAGGTGTTAGAAGTATAGAACCTTAAAATGTTTTTTTTTGGTTTATGTTCACATGAAAGTATTGTTTAGTTATAAGTACTGATTTGATATAAAACTTTGTTACCGTTACCTAAGGCATATTATTTACAAGAAAAGGCTGCAGTTAATGGTGGCACAGCACTATTTTTTGGTAGTGTAATAGGTATTGAAAAATACCTTTTACACCACCCGGTAGTGGTGCAGCTTTTTGGTAGTGTAATGGGTATTAAAGAATACCCTTTACACCACCAGTGGTGCAAGCCGGTGGTGTCACGGGTACAAAAGGGTCTAAACCTAGCTTGGAAACCAGGCTCCCACTACTTAATCATATTCGCAATGTACCTAAACTTCGTAAACTGCTTTTGTTTTGCGAGTCAATAAATATTACATTATATATTCGAACTGTATGATACAGAGATTTCATTGATCTAATTAAATATATTGTACCTATTAATAATAAGTACCAACTAGTTATAAAACTAACCTAAGAAGAATAAAGTATAGGACCTATTAGAAGACTTGAGCACTCATTACACTAATGCAAATATTACATCTAAATTTTGTGATTCATTGTTTTATTATACGTCACTAAAGAACAAATAATGTGACCAAAACATATTGTTGACTAAGAAATAAGCTTTTGACATTTTCATTGACTAAAAAATACCTTTCGATATAGAAATATAAGATGTTTGTTTTGAATGTAGCAATAAACCCCTTTACTCATAAACGCCTCTTAAATTTTAGCCGATTAGCTTTAATTCTTACGTTTTTGTTTGATATAAGGTTGGTTTTCCGAATAAAAATCTCGCTAAACAGTGATTAAATTTTAAGAGAAGTTTATGAGTAAGGGGGATTACCTTTATCTACTCTCTATTAATTATTGTTAAGCAATTATTCAAAAATGAATTATAATTAGGGCACTAAAGGGGAGAATAGGTCAGTCTAGCTAATTTAACCTATCTACATTATTTGTTGAGTAGGATTCATTCTACAAACTTTGCCACAAATTTGATTCCTGTAAGAATCATATGAGTATCGTTTGAAGAGTCCAGAGGTTAAGTTTCTTAGAAACAAATTAATCAGAAGCTGGTAAAGCCAACAAAGTATGGAAATTAATTCGTAAAAAACATTTATATAAATAATTTATATTAAATTGCTCAGCGATAAGATTACTGAATTACTCATGTCGACGAAACTCTACGCCCGCCTTTGATTACCATTAACGTTCAACGTATTACCGGGTATTTATAGATTATACATTAATATTAGACCGAAAGTAATCCCTACCTATAATCTGTTTCTCTGACCTATATGATTTACTTAACCCTTGCTTAGCTGGCCACATTCAGCTTAATATAACTTAAGACATAACTTACAATAATCATAACTATTGTAAACCCAACAGAAGCCCAATATATCAATAAAATACTTTAAGCTTAGTACTACTTTTTCTAGCTTGAATACCTCAGAGAGCTAGGGCAATTAACCTGCAAATAACTTAAATACATTAAAAGTAGGTTCTACACATTCTTGTTTGTCTATTCCAAATACAGTTCAAAATAGACAAACCAGAATAGAGTATGTATACTTGTTATTTATTATTATTTCCCCTTTTTAATTTAGTTCATTATGTAAAAATTAATTGAATAAAAAATATTCATTAAATAAATACAAAAAATAAATTTTAAACAATAAGTTAAAAATAAAACGCTTTTTCGCAACTTAAAACTAGATGGCAGCATCGTTGCAAGATGGCGTCACATTACAAAAAATAATACAGTAAACCTAAGCCCATAAAAAATAATTTGGAAGTGCAATTATACAAAAAATATTATTTTTTTATCTATCTACATAGTAACAAGTTACTACTTTACAATAAATAACCCAATTTTCTTTAAAAAAATAATCGGAGGTAGGCTCCAAAGCAATATAATATTTTGAAGACAAAAATTGACTTACTATGTATGTCGTAGTGCCCACGCAAATTTACAAAAAATATTAAGACTAGCTATTTTTACGACAGATATTTTTCAAATACATAAGTAATTACAATTATGCTATTAGGTATAAATAAAGTCATCATCATCTTAAAATAAAATCTAGCAATTTCTGTAGGCTCCAGAATGCATTACACTTAAAAAAACGCACACAAAAATAAATAATACTGAAATGCACTGGAAAAATATCAATTATATAAATCTCATTTATTATGAATTTTGTGATGTATTTGTTACAAATTAATATTAATAATAACCCCTTTTTAGGTTCCCCAAAAGCCTCATAAATATTTGGAATACTTTATAAATAATAATTTTATAAACCAAACTTATTATAACTTATAATAGCTTTCTAATTTTATACTTAAAAGTAAACAGTTTGTCATGAAAATTATATATTGTTTATATCTGGGGCATATGCTAGTCAAAAGATACTTTAGCTGGAAATTCTACAGCAATTTTAAATAACCTATATTGCCTACGCTGCCGAACATTATTTATTTTATTAAAATTTCATTGATTTAATTGTGACAGATTGATTATAAATGAAAAAATCATTAAAAAAATAAGATTCTAATTTACATATTTTAAGAAACATTGTACCTAATCAACAACTACAGATAAAAATATCGTAATTGAACATCCCTCAAGCAATAAATCGAAGGCAAGGCGATACATAAAATATTAAGCTCATTATTTTACTTTTGTTCTAATAAAACTATATCAAAATATAATAATGATTCTAGAAGAAAGATTTGCCCAAGATTTGTTTTAGTTTATGATATGACAATCTATTTTTATATTTACAATGTAGACATATATTTAATAATTAGCAAGTGACTTGTATGTCTACAAATTTGCTCATTTTAATTAAAACCAGGGTATTTTTTTGTATTTGCGAAAGGTTTGACAATTTTTCTTCATATAGTTGCCATATTCTGTCTAAAATTGAGGGTGTATTTTGACAAATTTATAAAATAATTTATCCATTTTTGTCCTTCGTATGTATTTGATTTACTTAAAAAGTTTACGCGAGATGCGATGTTTTTCACTGTATGTGATGCATAACATTTTTACGTAAATTGACACAAAAGTATTGAAAATAATATTTTTCTCGTTTTAAACATAACTAATTTCAAAAATAAAATAACAATATAAATTTAAAATGCTCAAAATATATCTCTGACTGAGTATTAATATAGTTTGTGTAAGCTAAATTTAGGTTAATAAATAATATCAATAGGTAAACCCATATTTAAATAAAGACAATAAAAAAATATTGTATCTTGGGGTAGCATCGCCAATTCGTTCAATGTTCGCTACATTGTGACTTTTGTTTGAAAGGGGATAAATATTCCCGATACATTAATCCCAATGTAAAATACTTTATGTAATCAAACCTCAATTTCCATGTCGTGTGCAAGTACCTTTACTTGCGCTTTATTTGGGTTCAGTATTGAAGGTTTTTGTGTACGTGTGTGCCAAACGTACACTTTAGTACAGTTTTCTGCTAGAGGCTCTAGTTCATCTTTCGTCGTGAAGTATTTTAGAATCACGCTTTCCTGAAATTAGATAATAAAATATTTTTAAAATCGATCTAGAGGGAAGCACTAACAGTAGATAGTTATATCTAAAACAAAATGGAATTTGTAAGAATTCATAACAGCCCAATAATGTCCCACGACAGGGACGGGCCACCTCCCGTGACGGAGGGATACTTGGCTTACTAATACCACGCTGGCCAGACGGATTAATATAGGGTTTAATTTCAAGTTTTCCTGCTTTCTATGTAAAGGTAGTATTCACAGATAGTCCCTTAGTCGGTTTTTACGACACCCATGGGATGAGATGGGGTGGTGACATAGGTATTGTATTCTTACTCCGTCACCATACGTAGAAAGAATTACACAGAGGAAATTACGTAAAGTTATTTGTGTGATCCACAAATAATTGTTTGGAGTCTGGATATTCTTTCTCTCCATTATTTTATGCCTGAAAAGTTCCCGCGACCCACACCTTACGCTCATAATTCCTTCCTTTGATTTGTACAACATACTATAACATCTGTGAGCATTCCGTTAGTCGGTTTTTACTATAAACAAATGAATTGGTAACACCAGGTTTTCTTACTTCGTCATCATAGTAATAAATCAATTAAACATTTACAAAGATATAGCATTACAAATTACTCAATTAAATAAGAAAATGTACAATATTAAGTTACCAAGTAAGGGTAGGTAAGGTCTTCTGATACACACTATACCAAGCATAACAGAAGACCTCTAATACGTAAAAATGTAAATTTATCCTTTTATTAAAACAATAAATTAAAGATGAAATAAAAAAGACCGCTCCTAACAATAGTTAACCGCAAAATTATTCATATAATGTAAATATATCCTAATATTAAAATAATAAAGTTAAGGTAAAACAGAAAAGACGAATAGTTAACATTGAGGTAATATGTACTACGTACTAGAGATGACATCCCGAACAAAATTTTTGCTCCATTAACTGAGGTGCTTGCACCTCATTTGTCTCAGTCGACATTTGAACCTAGTAGCGAGAAGACATATTTACCATAGATAAACAAAATAAACATCCACAGACAGATGTTTTACTATTGTACCTAATCTGTATTGTACTTTCAGTATATTAAAAATATTTATAATAACTCATTATGCTATTATATTGTCAGAATACATTTTTCGTTCATCTTGAAAGTTTGTCAATATAATATAATAGAACTATATAAGTTCCATAAGAAGTATTATTATTGTATTATAATACATATAGAATAATTTAAAGAAATTGAACAAAAATCACATTTAATTTACTTGGGTGAATTCCCACTTGTAATGAAAAAAAAACCAAAGAACTATTAATTTATACGTATTGAATTAGGCACAAATCTGTATGTGTCCGTTCTGTTAACAGCTATTAGTTACTCTATATTGTGCAAAATGATATGAAATTAATGCACGACGTTTAACCCTTAGCTGGTATCGTTAAAAAGTGCAACGTAAATGGTATCGGGTCAAAAGTGACCCCGATGAGGTGAGTGACATATTATGTGTATATAAATATTAAAAAACATTTATATAGATTAAACTTTACTTTTATTTAGGAAAATAGAACTTATATTATAAACATAAGATAATTTTTAGCTAATTTTAACAAGAAATCACGTTTTTATTTATAAAATTGCTAACATCTATTTTTTTTCTTTGACTCTACTTTAGGTATTGATATTAATATAAAAACTAAAAATAACTTTCTGTTCTATATACTAAAAACTGGACACATATTGGCTATCCCAACCTACACCAATTCCAACTTCCAACAGTTTTTCGGTATTGGAAAGCGACCAGCTGCAGGACCCAAACAAACCGATTTTAAGACCTAAAGCAGATAAGCCACCGCCCATTTTTGTGGATAAAGTGAGTAACATCCAGCCACTAATAGAACTCATGGAAACATACGCATATAACAACTATGATCTGAAAGTGCTCCGTAATGAACAGGTTAAAATTCAAACCAAATCTTCTGAAACATACACTGCAATAGTTAAAGAATTAGAAAAAAAGAAAACAGAATTCTACACATACAAACAAAAACAAGATAGGGGTTTCAAAGTAGTTTTAAAAAACATACACCCCTCTACCAGTACAGACGATATAAAAGATGCTCTGGACAAGCTTGACCATGAATGCACTAACGTATGGAACATCAAACAGCGCACAACAAAAAAACCACTGCCAATGTTCATAGTGGAGCTAAAACAAAAAGAAAATAACAAAACAGTGTACGACTTAAAATACCTACTGCACTGTAAAGTAATAATAGAACCACCAAGACCAAAGCGGGAAATTCCCCAATGTGGAAATTGTCTCCAGTACGGACATACAAAAACCTACTGCAAGAGGAGTCCAAAATGTATTAAATGTGCAGGGAATCATTTGTCGACCGACTGTTTACGAAAAACTAGGTCTGATAGTGTGAAGTGCGTTTTGTGCGAAGGCAACCATCCAGCTAATTATAAAGGCTGTAAAGTATACAGGGAACTACAAAAAATTAAATTTCCACCAGTACCTGCAAAGGCTCAGACACACAAAAAAGCATATGTCAAAACAAAAGAACTAAACAACTTACCCATTACAGGGAAAACATATGCCGAAATAGTACAAAATAAAACACCACCCCAAACTAACCAACCTAACAATAAAACAACAGAACAACAGAACTATGATATAAAAGAATTAATGACAACTATGAAACAAATGATGGAGCAACTGGCAGCAATAACTAACCTAATCTTGAATCTCACGACTAAATTAACTGCACACTGGACTCCATAAAAATAATACTCTGGAACGCCAATGGGCTGTCAAAACATACCCTAGAGGTAAATAAATATATGAAATTTAATAATGTTGACATTATGTTAATCTCTGAAACGCACTTCACAACAAAGAATTACTTCACCATGTCAGGGTACAAATTCTATCACACCATGCACCCTGATGGTAAAGGATATGGAGGTAGTGCAGTATTGATTAGAAACAATATTAGACATCACTTGCTTAATAACTACTGTACTGAGAAAATCCAGGCTACAAACATTGTGATCGAGGACTGGTCGGGACCTGTCACAATATCAGCTTTATACAGCCCACCAAAGCATGTCATAAAAGAAGAGGAATACGATGACTACTTTAACACCTTAGGCCAGAGGTTTGTGTCTGGTGGTGACTTTAACGCCAAGCACACATTTTGGGGCTCTCGGCTAACAACAGCAAAAGGACGACAGCTCATACTATCAATAAATAAACTCCGACTGGGTGTAATCTCAACAGGAGAACCGACTTATTGGCCCACAGACCGAAACAGGAAGCCGGATCTTATTGATTTCTGCGTTATTAAGGGCATTAACACCGCCGACTTCAGCTGCAAATCTGGAACTGATTTGTCCTCTGACCATTCTCCTGTTGAAATATTACTAAGTCGAAGAATTCTGGAAAAAGAAAGACCTTGCAGACTACATACTCGCAGAACTAACTGGGACTTATTTCGAGAATTGATAACCAAAACACTTGACATCGAAATACCATTACAAACGGAGGAAGAAATCACAAGTGCAGTGGAGCTTTTTAACAACACAATTCAGCAGGCTGCATGGGAAGCCACACCACCACCTTGCCCCATTTATCGAGATGGATCTCACTGCTCACCAACCATCAAAAAACTTTTAAATGAGAAGCGAAAGGCTAGAAAGAGATGGCAAATGACACGATACTCAAGAGACAAAACAATATACAACAAACTTGCTGCACAGCTAAAGCAACTAATGAGTGATGACAGAAATCAGAAAACTGCAACATATCTCAAACACCTAGACGCTAGACCGTCATCTGACTACTCATTATGGAAAGCGACAAAATGTCTTAAACGCCCAATAAATCACCAACCACCTCTGCTCAAAGCAGACAACTCATGGGCTAGAAATGATGTTGAAAAAGCCAACGTATTCATGGAGCATCTGCAAGAAGTATTTCAACCAAACCCTAATAACGGATCTACCAAAACTGAAATAGTTGCCGAGTTGTTAGACCAGACAAATCAACTAGAGTTACCCATTCAGAAACTTAGCAAAGCTGAGATCAAAGCTGCTATTAGAAAACTAAATGTAGGGAAAGCACCTGGATATGACCTTATCACATCAACTATCCTTAAGGAGCTACCAGAGAGGGGTATAACATTCTTGACACAACTTTATAACGCCGTCCTAAGAAGGGAATATGTACCTCCTCAATGGAAAGTCGCAAAAATAATAATGATCCCTAAACCAGGCAAGAATCTTGAAGAAGCCAGTTCATATCGACCAATAAGCTTACTACCAATTGCATCCAAAGTGATGGAGATACTGATCCTCGGAAGGTTAAATCCAATTGTCAAGGAGAATAAACTAATTCCTGATCACCAATTTGGATTTAGGGAGAAGCACGGAACAATTGAACAAATTCACAGGCTTGTTTATAACATTAACAATACATTTGAACAAAAAGAATACTGTACAGCTTCTTTCCTGGATATTTCGCAGGCATTCGACAAAGTCTGGCATGACGGACTCCTGTACAAAATAAAGAAGACACTACCACTAAACTTCTTTAATATAATAAAATCCTACCTACTTGGCAGACATTTCTTTGTCAGTCAAGGGGAAGTAAATACAAGTCTTATAGAAATCCAAGCTGGAGTGCCGCAGGGTAGTGTAATGGGACCTACACTTTACCTCCTTTATACCGCTGACTTGCCGATATCTGAGGATGTTGTGATGGGCACATTTGCTGATGACACAGCTATCATGGCATCAGATGACTCACCAATTCAAGCTTCTTTCAAACTACAAAATAGCCTTGATAAAATTTCATCTTGGTTAAGGGATTGGCGTATTAAAGCTAATGAAACAAAATCTGTCCAAGTAACTTTTACCACGCGGCGACAGACCTGTCCTCCAGTCAAACTAAACGATGTTCAGCTCCCACAATCTGACGACGTGAAATACCTTGGAATGTACCTGGACCGACGGTTAACATGGAAAAAGCATATCTTCACTAAACGCCTAGCTATGGGGCAACAAGTTCGCAAGATGTACTGGTTAATGAATAGAAACAGCCAGCTTTCACAGGAAAACAAACTTCTGCTTTATAAGACTATACTAAAACCAATATGGACATACGGAATACAGCTATGGGGCACGGCTGCTAACTCCAACCTAGAAATCCTACAAAGGTTTCAATCCAAAATGTTGAGAATGATAGTAGATGCAACATGGTATGTCACTAATGAAAGACTACACCGAGAGCTTGGCGTCAAAACCATCAAAGAAGAGATAAAGGACAGGGTCACAACTTATAAAAGTAGAATACAGCTACACCCTAACATGTTAGCTTATCATCTTATGGACGAGATACTTCCAGGCGTGAGGAGACTAAAGAAAAAAGTTCCTCAAGACTTACTTTAAAATGCCTTAAGAGGGCATGCCACTGGGCTTGCACCTCACTTGCCACACATCACTACCTACCTATTGTTGAATGTCTCCTGGACAGATTGCAATATAATAAATATTAAAAAAAAAAAAAATATACTAAAATACTGTCACAAAAATGAGGAACAAATTAGGATGGATTATCTAGCTTCACAACATTCGTCCAAGAAGTTCCATAAATTCTGGAGTGGCACCAAGCAATTGAATGGGCGGGTCAGCCTGCCTGTAAGCGTTGACGGTGTTAGTGATCCAAAGATGATAGCGAATGTATTTAAAAGTCACTTCCAGGTGAGCTCTGATTTGTCGTCGGTGTTGGATGCTAAGCAGAGTCGGTCAGTGCAACTACCGATTCGTTTTTCTGGGAAGGATGTGGCTGACATTATAAAGAGTATGAAAAGGGGGAAGTCACCTGGTCATGACGGGCTTAGCATCGAACACTTGCAGCATGCAGGAGTTCACTTGCCTAGAGTTCTGGCCTTATTGTTTTCATTGTGCGTACGTCACTCATACTTACCACCTGCCCTCATGAAAACAGTTGTCGTACCTATTGTTAAGAAGACCGGGACTGATACTTCAGATAAAACAAACTATAGACCAATATCTCTAGCCACCACTACTATAGCTAAGGTCCTTGACGGGTTATTAGATAAACAATTAAACAAATATGTGCAACTACAGGACACACAGTTTGGTTTTAGGCCTGGTCTGTCGACAGAGAGTGCAATCCTGGCCTTAAAGCACACCGCACAGTATTACTTGAAGAGGAAGACACCTATATACGCATGTTTCCTGGACTTGTCCAGAGCTTTCGATCTTGTCTCATACGATAAGCTCTGGGCAAAACTAAGAGACTCGGGGGTCCCTGATGACCTTGTGGACATTTTTACCTACTGGTATAACAACCAGCTTAACGTAGTTAGGTGGGACGGTGTCTACTCTGATGAGTATTCTTTGCGGTGTGGGGTGAGGCAGGGTGGGCTGACGTCGCCTCGGCTTTTTAATATTTATATTAATCAACTGATTGAGGAGCTCGGCAGCACACATGTCGGATGCCACATGGATGGCGTATGCGTCAATAACCTGAGTTATGCTGATGATATGGTGCTCCTGGGACCCTCGATTGGGGGCCTGAGGCGGCTGGTGGGTGTGTGTGAGCGTTATGCTGTGGAGCACGGCCTTGAGTACAACGTAAAGAAGAGTGAGTTCATGATTTTTAAAGGCAATAACAAAGAACCTAGCTTTATACCACCCTTATTGCTTAACGGTGTACCCTTGAGTCGTGTGAAGCAGTTTAAATATCTGGGTCACATTGTAACTGACAACCTATGTGATGATTTGGACATCGAAAGAGAGCGTAGGGCGTTGTCGGTCCGCGGTAACATGGTGGCGCACAGGTTTGCCCGGTGTACAGCAGAAGTAAAGATAACTTTGTTTAAAGCCTACTGTCAAACCTTTTACACTAGTGGCCTGTGGGCCAACTTTACGCAGCGGGCCTACAATTCCTTGCGTGCCCAGTACAATAACGTATTTAGAGCACTGTTTCGGCTCCCTCGTTTCTGTAGTGCTTCCGGCATGTTCGCGGATGCTTGTGTAGATGACTTCTTCGCAATCATGCGAAAGAAAGTGGCGTCGGTGGTGCGGCGGGTGAGGGGGAGCGGGAACAGTGTTCTGACTATGATAGGCCAGAGACCGGACTCTGTACTGTTTGGTAGGTTTGTGGGGCTTCATGTCAGAGGAGTAGTTTTCTGACAGGGGGCTCTGTGAGCCCGTATGTATAAATTTTTAATTGCATGTTTCTTAGTTATTTTAATCTTGTTTTATATTTTATAATGTTTTAATTAGATTAAGATTGATATTATTTTTATTATATTATTTTAATTATTTCTTCAATATAATTTTAATGTGATTGTAATTGAAATGTATGGACAATGTCTGATAATAAACAATTTTTATTTTATTATTTTATTTATTTATATTAAAATCGTTTTCTTTAAATAATAAAATTAAAATAAGAAACTTCTTCTGAGATCACATGTAAATAAAAATTTGACAACTTAAAACATATCCTATGAATAAAAATTTAAAAATTTCATATAATCTGACATTTGACCAACTTTGCAGTATTGAATATACTGATATATATATATGATTGAATATATGTAATTCATACACTTTCTAGATTTTTTATAGCATTCGAACATCCTTTTTCCCTTCACTGAATGTACTCGAAGAATTAGCTTCCTCGGCTGTAACAGAACAGCTAAGTACTTCAGCTTCTTTACAATCACTGATAATTTCTTGGTCACACGCAGCTGTTGTGGCATCATTTACAATTCGGAGTCCCATTCATTGTCTTCATCAGCTAGGAGAGAGTTTTAATCATCACTTAAATAATCCGCCATTGCGATGATTGTGTCCTGTAAATATAATAAAATATACAAATACAACTCATAAAATAAAATACACACTTTTGGTATCGGGGTCAATTTTGACCCCAACATGATACGTACCTAGTAGGAAGTAAGTTACGAGCGTCCGTCACCCGCCGCACCCCGCGACCACATGGGATTACCTTGCTTGATGCGCGAGAGTGTAGGTACTTAAACTGCATAGTTATGAATAAAATCAAAAGCTCTTGGGGTCAATTTAGACCCCAATACCAGTTAAGGGTTAAAACGTCGTGCAAAACTTGTATTGTGCAATGTAGCTTGAAAATTGGAGCACACATTTTCTTCGGGGTGTCTTCTCTAGTACGTAGTACATATTACCTCAATGATAGTTAACCGCAAAATTATTCATATAATGTAATTACCATTACTTCTATTAATATCATCATTAAAGCAGTGTGCGTATTTACAAATTGCTACAGGATGCAAACGATAACATTGATTGACGAAGTCAGTGAAAGCTAGATAAATGTTATCATTCACTAGACTACTAAAATAATATAATTGTATATTACTAGCTGACCCGTGCCCACTTCTTTGGGCGGCGAAAAAAAGGGGTACCTTTTTTAAACATATTTCATCACTACTCCACTCCTATTAGTTATAGCGTGATATTATATAGCCTATGACACTCCTCGATAAATGAATTATTCAACAAAGAAATAATTTTTAAAATCGGGTCATTAGATCCAGAGATTATAACGTCACAAACACACAAACTTTACCTCTTTATAATATTAGTATAGTTTATAGTTTTTTTTTTCTTTAAGTTGGTAGACGAACAATAGGCCTACTTAATGGTAAGTGGTAAAGCAATACTAGAGCCAAGTCACTGTCTACAATATTTTTTTTAATATCTTTTTTCGGTCGGCTTGAATTTTTTATTTATTTAGAAGTTATCCGAAAACCTCAATTCCTATTCCCGCGCTGATTGGACAGGCAAAATATTATACTATGTCTAAGAATTATAAACTGGGATATTAGTTTCTCTAGTCTACTTGTCATAGTGGCGCATAAATTTTAACACGAGGTTGGCATAATGTTACTAGGTCCATCCGTTTAGGAGAAATGACCATTTCAAAAGTCTTTAACTTTAGCAGCCTATGACAAGTAACTAGAGAAACTAATTTCCCAGTTTATAATTCTTAGACATTACTGTGATGAAGTATCAAAGTCAGGGAACACCAATAGTTAATCAATCCGTATAAAGCAAGGTCGGGTCGTATTCATTCATTGTACTATTGACACAGTTTGAGGGCACAACTTGACTCATACAATACATGAAACTAAATTGATACCTACACATTACGATAACAGTTATATTTATATTACAACAATGAACAGATTACTGAGACAAGCTTTATTACACATGTTATTTA
Source organism: Schrankia costaestrigalis (assembly GCA_905475405.1). NCBI lineage: Eukaryota > Metazoa > Arthropoda > Insecta > Lepidoptera > Erebidae > Schrankia > Schrankia costaestrigalis. The sequence goes on along the minus strand of FR997840.1, from coordinate 11,748,685 downwards.
AAAGACTTTAAGTTCAAAAGGCACTGGATCGCGCAAGTTGGAGATATTTGGAGGAAGCCTACGTCTAGCAGTGGACGTCCATTGGCTGATGGATGGATAGATGGAAGTTTACAATACACCCATTACCAGTAGTAAAAGGTCATACATGTTAGGATTTATTTTGGTATAGAAGTGTTTACAAAAACATAGCACACCCAAACTCATAACAATAACTTATTATTAATAACTATACGGTTATTAACACGATTAATTGTGGTAAATATTGAAACTATCTATCTTTGACCATAAGTCATCTAGTCACCATGGCTGGTGTAACCTGGTCGAAACGTCGAGTGCCTCAAAGGTAGATATTTTTAATATTTACCACAATAAATAAATAAATAATCCTCACACATTCACACATCGCCACCTAGTCCCAAACTAAGCAAAGCTTGTACTATGGTTACTAGACAACGGATAAACATACTTTTTTTTTTATGAATACATACATATTAAACATAGAAATCACTCAGACCAATGCAAACAATCATGTTTATGCACACAAAGATTTGCATTGAGCGGGAATCGAACCCGCAAAAACCGAAGTTATAATGAAACACGAAATTTTTGAAGTTAATATCATAACTATAATTTGTGGATCGCACAATGCTTTCGTAACCACGTGTTAACCGCGTGCCAGCAAATCGAGTAAGTTATGGAGCTATTATACAAATTCGTGATAATATTCTGGCAGATAATTCAGTGGCAGATTTGCTAATAGCTAGATACAAACAAAAAATTGTGGTAGTTTAGAAGAAGCGTCAAATAAAAACAGTAACGACTAAACGATTTGTAAAGTAAAGTACACGGCTATGATAGACTACTTTTTAGGGACCCAAAACATTTCTTCAAATGGTTTAAAACGTTTAAAATTTTTTGAGACATTTACGTCATAATAAATTAAGTAGTAATATTATAGTTACAGATTTTAATGAACTTTATTTTGGATAGTTTAGATTAGAGTGCTTCGTAATCTATACTAATATTATAAAGAGGTAAAGTTTGTGTGTTTGTTTGTGTGTTTGTGACGTTGTAGGGGGTAATCTCTGGATCTACTGAACCGATTTAAAAAATTCTTTCTGTTTTTAATAGACTATTTACCGGGGAGTGTCATAGGCTATATAGTATCACGCTATGACTTATAGGAGTGGATCAGTAATGAAATATGTTTAAAAAATGGACGCATTATTTTCGCTACCCAACGAAGTGGGCACGGGTCAGCTAATGATCTAATAATATTATAAGATGATTTTTAAACTCAAATCGGACATGAACCGTGTCTATGAATGAGATAACAAAATCTAAATGACCAGATAAATATATCGTAGGGTTGTCGACACAATAAAATAGCCGCGTAAGTTCTGTTCAGAGGCAAAGGTATTCTGTTTTACTATGTTTGTTTTTTTCTGATTGTATTTTTGTGTATGCTCGTGTACCTACTTCTGTGTAATTTGTTTAAATAAATGTTTTCTTTCTTTCTTAGTGCAAATAGGGCAGTTTTTGCGACCTTACTACCAAGGTTAACTCTTTTTAAGAAATGAGCAGAAAATTAGATTTTCAGACCATGTATGGTCGAATCGGCACAATAAAACTGAAAGGAGTAAGTATTAGTGTGTCTTGCGTTAAAGGATGCCTACTTACTACATAAATTAATCGGCGAAAAAAGCAAAGTTTTAAAATATACAAACCTGATAACCAGACTGTACTTTTCTAGAGAACTTAGCTTCAGGATGATCAAGGAACATAGTAGCGTTGATCGCGAACCCAGCCATGTCAATGGGGAAAGGTCTTGTCGGTTTCCACCATGCGTTGAACTCGCTGACTTTCCCGTTTTTAACTATAGGCATTTCCACTCTCATCCCGCCTACTATTCCTACCGGCCATACACCAACTTTTTTTATTTTCCGCATCTGAAATGATATATAGTAAAGACATTTAGTGATACAAAAATTTTAATAAACTTGCATTTACTGTCAATAGATGTAACATAAGTCATATTAAGGTAAAATCCTTTTTCTTATTAAAAAAACGTCCCACTTATCAGTAGTAATAGATAAACAGAAACTTGCCCTGATAAAGAAAGAGTGAGAGAGAGGAGAGTAAATAGCTATGGCCAATTTATTAATGGTATTTTAATTAAATCAAGATTCAGTTAATAAAGTATTTATTATTAAAATCAAACGACCTGCTGCAAAATCTCCTTAGTTCTTGTTTACTTAGAAAAGCCAATTTTTCTTCATGTACGGAGATAGCTCATCTGCAGTGGAGTTCATGGAGTCTATACTGCTACAATGAATCAGCCTAGCATTTAAGGTACTATAGTACTGTTCAAAGAGAAACCTTAAAAGATGTACGTATATGAAAATTGATTCATTCATTTGTGAGATAGCAGTAGTAGTAGATAAACAGAAACTTGCCCTGTAAATACCTGGTAAAATGCCACTGAACGGTCACCCATCTATGGCATGACCTCGCCCCCGTTACTCAACGCTATGTTTTCCTATTAATCGCACAGTAACCTAACGAGAAGGCACAAGTGTTTCTATCGCTCTCCCGTGAAATACCCAGTTTAATAAAATATTTTTTTATTGTTATCCCATGATTGTTTGCATTGGTCTGGGTGTTTTCTATGTATAATATTTTATTGGTTTATTTACAAAAAAAAAGTATTTAAGTATGTTTATCCGCTGTCTAGTACCCATAGTACAAGCTCTGCTTAGTTTGGGACTAGATGGCGTTGTGTGAAAGAGTTGGGAACATTTATTTATTTTATTGTATGCCTGTTTTTAACATCTTCACAGATAATAACCATAGCGACTGCCAGGATCGCTCTCTTACTTAAAGCACCTCTTACCCTACTTAACTGTGCTTCATAATAAGTTAATGTTCAAGGAGTTTAGACTCGCAAAAGTACTACAATCATAATTTTAAACTCAATTTTATACGTAATATTTTATACTTGTATTTTTTTTTATCGAGATGTAGGTATTTAAGTGAGAAAGGTGAAAGTTTGAAGGAGACCTATGACTAGCAGTGGAGATTTTAGCCTGATATGATGATGAAATCAGAGTAAAGATTTATATACAAACACACAAAGATTCACCCGTACCTGCAGTGGGACATTAATGGGCTGTTATGATGATGACACAAAGATTTGCCTTTGAGAAATCAGACAAGACACGTCTGCTTAGCAGCCATGCACTTTAACCACTATACCAGATAGAAAAATCAATAACAAACAAACAACTTCAAACATTCAACCCAATAGAAAAGTCCGTCCCATCAGTATTTCAGTTTGATTAGCTGAAACAATCCTAGTTTATTTATCTATAGCTTTTAAGAGAGTGGGTCAATACAAACAGAATACCCACCCACTACTTAAGTTAATGCTTAACGTAAACGACGATAACATTCGTAGCAAACATGCTAAAGTTACGGGTTAAGATATTTATGTAGGGATACTACTTTCCTATGTATTTTTAATGTAGATACGAAACGATATAATGAGAATGATAGAAAAGATCCCTACGAAACGATATAATGAGAATGATAGAAAAGATCCCGACGATCTAGTTAGGACGGCGGGAAGCTGATGCATGAGGAAGGCACAGAACCGCACGAGGTGGCAACACTTGGAGAAGCTCTATGTCCAGCAGTGGACGTCGATTGGCTGATATGATGATGATAGAAAAGATATAAAAGTATAAGCATTAATTAATACCAAAAAACAAGATGTTTTAAATTAACTATCAGACTTCAAAATCAGATTATAATACGCATTTTTATTTATAGGGATGACACAGTAATTCCAAATTATGTAAGACAAAAACCAAATACATAAACCGATTTAAAAAAAAATCTATTCTAGTCTATTTATCGGGGAGTGTCATAGGCTATATAGTATCACGCTATGACTAATAGAAGTGGGGGAGGAATGAAGTATGTTTAAAAAAGGGACGAGTTTTTTTCCCTGCCAACGAAGTAGGCACGGGTCAGATAGTAACTCTTTTATAAAACTATTCTTTTAAAAGTTCTCGTAAGTAAATAAAAGAACAGGTACTTATTTTAAACATCCGTGCCGACCCTAACAAACCAATCGAAATAAATCAAAAAGTTATCTAACTTCCAAGAAACAACAAAATTAACAACTTTTGATAATAAGCCACATAAAGATTAAGCAAAATACACACATCAAAAAAGTCTAAGCAACATGCATGATATTACAAATTTACCATTTATATTAATTTATTTTACCATTTATTTTAATTATAACGTTGTATTTTATTTTTAAAATAATATTTTTAGGGTTCTATGATGTAAAAATAACAGCTGTTTTCTTTATAAGTTCTTTTAATAACAGAAATTAACAATATTAGAATATACAGGTACATAAGAAACTAAACTTTTTTTTACAAATTGAAATTTCTTAAGAAAATGAATTTATTGTGAAAGAATAGGACAATTTAATACAAAGTATGGCCTCCTCTGCTATTCAGAACTTGTCGGCAACGATTATTCATTGAATTAATGAGACTGTTTATGTCATCTTGCGGTATTCGCTCCCAATGGAATTGTAGCAAATCCTTCAGCTGTTGGGTTGTTGTCACTCTGTCCAAGTCCTTCAAAACACGTCTCTGGAGCATGTCCCATGCGTGCTCGATGGGGTTGAGGTCTGGCGATTGTGCAGGCCAGGGCAATACCTGGATGTTCTCCGTTGCCAAGTATTCACTGGTTCGCCGAGCTGTATGTGAACGCGCATTGTCATGCATTAACGTAAAATCGGAGCCAAAGGTTTGTGTAAATGGATGGACATAAGGTCTGAGAATATCCTCAACGTAATTTTCAGCGTTCATGTTTCCATTTACAAAAACGAGCTCAGTTCGCCTGTTCTTCATAATACCCGCCCATACCATAACTGTTGAGCCGCTGTATGGATGAACTTCCTGAACGCACCTGAGTCTTTCAGTATTTCCGGGTCGACGGTACACTCGCACCCTTCTTGTATCAGGCCTAAACCCGAATCGCGACTCATCGGAAAACATAATTTTATCCCATTGTTCCTGGGTCCATGTTATGCGTTCTCTACACCATTCATTTCGACGAGCGCGATTCCCGTGACGTATCGGTGGGCACCTGATAGGGCGTCGAGCTCGTAGGCCGTACTCATGCAGTCGATTTCGCACAGTTTGGGGACTTACATCAACACCACTTGAATTTTGTAGCCTCAAACTTATCTCTCGAGCGGTTAACATCGGCTGGCGTCTTGCAGTCAGTTGTATGTACCGGTCTTGCCGAGTGGTTGTACTCCTTTTACGGCCTGGATGCTGTTTAGCGGGTTCCCCTGTATTATTGTAGCGCTGCCAAAGACGACAAATAACACTTCTATGAATACCAAAATGTCGAGATACCTGAGATTGATTACTTCCCGCTTGCAACATCCCTACAGCTCTTTGCATTTCATCTGCCGTCAAATGACGTCGCTCCATGACGTAAAGAATATCTAACAATTCAATTTTGTCGCCAACTGTATTTAAATGGTTGGTAAAATTATAAAATCAAGACTAAAACGTAGCAATTAACATGCACTCAAATTCAAACAAATTCGCAGTCATTTGAATTTTATGAAAAAAAACAAAACATAATCGAAATTTTTTTTTTACAACCAGCCAGTATGTCATCAATAACAAAAAAGTTTACTTACCTATACACTTTGAGTGAGTAAATACTTAGAAATTAATTAATATAAATGGTAAATTTGTAATATCATGCATGTTGCTTAGACTTTTTTGATGTGTGTATTTTATCAAACAATTTAATGGACAAATACATAAACAAGATTAGGTAGAACAACAAAACGGTAATCTAAGAACTTCCTATATCCTATGTTTTGATAACAAATACTTTGCCTACCTAATAATTGGAAACGTATTTGTATAGCCTAGATAAGATAACTGGCATTATCGATCTTACTATCAAAAATACCTAGTGTCTAACCGTGTGAATTTACGTAATCGTAGCAGCATCCCGGTTTTTCTTTATTAATTAATGAGACAATTCCTGGCTAGAGATAAAGATATTTTTATCTATCCTGAAAAACCTTTTACAAGGGATGGCCCTTTGGTCCAGACGAGCAGGTGTGTCGGTATCCCGTAAGATGGTATACGGTTTACCGACTAAAACCCACGGTGTTCCTCTCTCACCCAAAAGTGCACAACGCCAGGCACTCCGTCAGTTAACGTAGCTCACATTCATCACCCCAAATGTCCATAAAACATACTAAGCTATTTAAATTCAGCAAAAGTCGCATCAGATTGTTCGCGGCTGCTTTTAGCTTCGGGGCAAAACTACGAAATGCTCTTCGAAGTCCAACCGGGCATCGAGAATGAGATCAAGATATTTCAAAGTGGATTCGATGCCGATGCGAAACCCTTCTACCATAATATGAGATCCCGAAGGTGGACGGTTCAGAGTCCTACCTATGAAGCGCAACCTCGAGATCCAAACGCCGGACCCACAACTTGCAAGACCCCACCAATCGCTTGTACCAGGGAATGCCGGTTCATCTTACCACTCGCTTTGACAAGGGTGTTATTTACATAGAAAACAATGCTGACACCCGCGAGGAGCGCATCTCGCATCACCCAAATAATTGTCTTGTGTGGGATTGAAATCTGCCACCCCTGGCACTACATGAGCTACCGCTGCCTTATCGGGCTGTCAAAACAATCAATTTGTCTCTTCATCATATCACCCAATTGACGTCCACAGGTGGACATAGGCCTCCTGTCCTGTGCCTCTCTCATCCATCGATTTCCCACCGTCCTAACTAGGTCATCGGACCGTGTTCTCCCCCAATTTGTCTCTTAGATTGCCAATACTATCAACAGTAGGTACTAAATGTCAATGATCTTTTCTAATGAACGAACTTATGCAATAAAAAGATATTTCTTTCTTTTTAGCTAGATCCACACCAAACGATCCAGCGCAATCCGCAAACTGCGCGGCAAGATCGCTCGCTCTTTGCCGTGAGCGATCCGTCGTCGATGGATCGCTCGGATCGTGGGATCGCCGATCCAAAATGGATCGTTTGGTGTGGATCCGGCTATTGACTTCAGGCGGTAAGCTTTTAGGTTTGTTGTTGTTTTGTATAACTTATACTATACCTCTAAAATCGTCGTACATTACCAAAACGAAAACATAAATTACAAGTTGATTAAATGTAACGAATTCTGTGATGTAAAAAATGATAAGTTATCGTTTAAATGGATTAATTGTGTTACTAAAATCTAAACCATTAATTAGAATGAGGTCAATTAATCATTCATTAAAGTGTATAAAATTTTATCAAAAACCTAAAAGGTCTTAGGAAATGATAATATCGCTGTTTTAATTTATGCTAACACATTAAAAGCTTGTTGACACGATTTTGACAAATTAATGACTTGACGAAACAGGTACCTATCTACTGAAATAGATTTCACGTACGCATGGTTAATTTTTTCTTGATAAATAATTATGATTCTTTTATTGATGAATAGAAATAGCGTCATTGGAACCAAAGCATAAATTAGGGATATCACGCAGCGATGCGAGCTTATGTTGTCTGTGGGGCAGTCCCGACATTAATATCATCGACGCGTTTCCTCAAAGCTATTTTCCAAAGCAGCCGTGGCATAGTCTTTCATAAACGTAAGGTAAGCGCAACACGACGCCTCTTCAGTCACTCTATCTATCAAAACAGGTCTTACCGCCACATCAGTGGTGAGCCCATAATCTTTTGGCATTTCGCAACTTTGATCAAATTGTCTGTCCATCGCGTGTGGGGTTACCGTATGAAACAAGACCATATTTTTAACATAGTAATCTTTTTAGAGGCACTTCACCCTTCACAAAGGTTTACCTTAGGTCAACAGTCTAATAAAGATAATGTTAAGGATTCTTTTTTAAGTTTTAACAGAATATTAAAAACCATTAATTAAGTACGTACAATAATTAAGGAACAACAAGAAAATAATCAATAATTCAGGTCAAGAAAGACCTGCGTCTTTAAAAACCGTTATAGTCTTAGTACACACCTACTAATAAGAGTATCTAAGAAATCATCAATAATAACAACCAACAATAGTATAAAAAATAAACAAACAGCTGTCAATTAGAATGAAAAAGTCGTAACAACCACCAAGTATCTGAAAAAAATATGACCCATAACCTCTTCGAATAAGACACAGTTTTGAATGAATACGTATTGCTTGATGCATTACTGTGCGCACAATAGCCAATAATAAATACAATGAAATTGTACACAATTAAAAAGACACGGCTTACACTACACTCTCATGGGTGTCGTAAGAGAGATTCAACGAATGTTCTACCAATTCACCTGGTCAGTGTGGTTGGTATAACAGGAGCCTATATAGGAGACTTCGACTTCGGCAGGGCATTAAAAGGCTGCAGCTTTTTAAAGAAAACTACCGCACTAGGATTCTTACCCTGTTTGGCGGTGACTTTTAGACAAGACATTGACGGACATAAAAAAAAATCCAGGATCAAGACAAAAGTTTGCCGCATTCACACTTTCGCTTTGTCTCCGAGGCAATCAGAAATAGTTTAGCATAAGAGTAGGCATTTTAAAAACCAAGTCAAGCGTAACTAAACGTTGTGCACACTCAATATAAACCTAATTCTATTGTTTACTTGATTTGCTAACAAAACGCGGATCAATCGATTATATACGGACATTATGTTATTAAGCATGGCCATACATAAGCAAAACTAAAGATAACACCTGTATAATATGTACAGATTTGTAAAGCTAAATAATATGTTACTAACTACATAAATGTATGTAATACAATCGACAAATGAATTCGGAAAAGCCAATACCAATGATTTCGGAATTCAGAAAATCTGACATCGTGGCAGCTCACATGTCGCGATGAACTAGACAGGGCATAGCCATACATGGCCAGTTTTTACTGGCCATCATCATAAAATCATAACAGCCCATTAATGTCCCACTGCAGGGACGGGCATCCTCCCGTGACGGAGGGATACTTGGCATACTAATGCCACGCTGGCCAGACGGATTGGTATAGGGTTTAATTTCAAGTTTTCCTTCTTTTTATTTCGTAAAGTTACGTTTCGGTTTTTACGACCATAGATAGCCTTTAATAGCCATGAAGCGAGGCATTTGCAAGTCAGGCGGAGCTTTTACCCAGCAATGGCAACACAGAGACCCTAACTAAGGGTATATCAACTCGAGCCGTTTACGTTTTGATATACGAGTATGTGCTACGACCCTTACTATCGATACCAACGTAAGAGAAGAAACATTCTTAATAAACACGTGTATCATTAGTAGGTAAGTACTTACGCTAAGTTTCGGTCAATCTCAAAGGATTGATATCTGGCCCTCCATTAGGACGTATAAATGCCGATAAGATGAAATATCGTATACACGTGTAATGAGGAAAACTATTTTGATTAGTTGACCTTGTTGTTAACATTAGTATTAGATACTAGCTGTTGCCTGTGATTTCGTCTGCGTTAGATTAATATTTCGAGTGCCTTACATTATTTTTAAATAGTATATGTATGTGATGTTCTGATGTACTATATTATTGTAGTTTCATTTAAATTTATTCAGTAGTTTTTACGTGACAGTGTAACATATCTATTTATACTTACTTAAAAACTTTAGTTTTTTTAATATTAATACATAGGATGTTTAGCATCGTTTTTTATGTGATTTCAAACGTTTAACAGAAGGGACGACTACTACAGTTAAACTGTATCTAACAAAGGAAAGTTAACCTAAAACTTTACGTCATCTATGTCCCTTTTCCCGTCCACCAAGATAAAAATCAAAAATTCACTCTTATGTTACAGCGGCGTAAAATATTAGTAGGAAAATGCATATTGTAACCTAGACAAAATATTGTTTTGTATCAAGTGATCTAGTAAGAAAACCGAAACCCCTAGACGACGTTACGGGAGAGTAAACTTTATAGTTACAACTATAAGTGTGATTTCACTTCGATCAAGTACCGTACGTACATATAAATAAGTAAAATTTAACGGTTTTCTCTAGTTTGTTCATGTGGAACTCTTTGCATGATTTATATCACCGAACGAAATGTACCGTACGAAATAACTGTAATGCATGACTTTGTAATAAATATTGTGTGATCGGTATGACGATAATGCAGTACAAATTTTTATAAACAGCAATATTTAATAAGATAAATAGTTATTTTTTTTAAAAGACTACTTCTGCGCTAGAGACTCTTTTTTTGGAAGAAATACTTTAGACATCCCCTGTAGCCTTGCTTGAGATCGACCAAAATGAGTAGGTATATCGATTTCCCGGCAATCGGGTCTACCGACTAAAACGTCCAAAGTAGTCACTGTTAGGCAGAATAATAATTAACTTGCGTGGGGTTGAACTGGATGCGGAAGGCGCAGGACCTTGGCATTGGAATCCACTGCTCATGCACGACAAGCATTATCTCTAAATATTAGTAAACAATAATATTGGGGTTAAAATATCTTGGTTACTTTTTATTATCTAAACAAGAATCTAAGAAACCTATTGTTATAAACAATTTGTCATAATTATCAAGCATTAGGTTGAAATCCTACTAATATTATAAATGCGAAAGTTTGTGAGGATGGATAAATGAATGGATGGATGGATGTTTGTTACTCTTTCACGCAAAAACTACTGAATGGATTTTGATGAAATTTGGAATATAGGTAGTTTAGGGTGAAGAATAACATTTAAGCTCAGCTCCGCGGGCATCAGCTAGTATAATATAAAAAAATATTTCCAGTGTGGTAGATCCATGTGGTAGATTACCAGGCGAGTGTCTAAAAAAGGTTAAAGAAGCGCATTTCGAAAACAAGGTGTCAAAATTGGTAAAGGCTAGGTAGGTTTGTAGTCTGTTTTTTCCTGTCATTGAATGAAGTCCGTCCTTGAAGTAAAACATGAACGGGTTGATATAAATAACGATGACATAAAAACTTACCTTATTTCACGTAATGCAATTAATAGACCGATTGTTTAGTTTTTAACGACGAATTTACTGCTTTCATTGAATGAAATGTAAGAAAATAGTAATTATTATTACTACCAATAAATTTAAGAAGAACGACTCATAAAACACAGTGTAAACTGAATACTATTAAACTTCACTATATGGCTGGGTAATAAACAGCGGAACAATAAAATTGTACGCTTATGAATGCTTCATACTGGTAGTCGATTTTAGAAATAAGTATTAGTAAGCCATAGTAAATATCGTTCTACTATAAAGGGCATTGTATTTTTGGTGGAAGGGTATTCGACTTAATATAAGATCCACTTATTTTCAAGGTCGACGGAGTTCAGGGATGTAAGTCACGCTGAAAGTGACAGTAGAACGTCGTTTCGACCATGTTACATTTGGACAAATTTCCCCGAAATATAATTGCTGCCATACCACTAGGAATTTGTCCTCTAGAATGATGAAAAATTGAAGCAAATATCTGCCAGAAGAAGCAACCTTTACATACACACGTCCTAGTAAGCCTTTGTACTGGCAAGCGTGTGTTTTTAAGTCATTATTTACCTTATACATATTTACCTTCATTATTTTATATAGGTCACGGCAACTTAATCGATCCTGATGGCGCGAATATTGGACAGGAATTAATTCAACAGAAGCACATTTTATTTCGGCACGTCCATTTTGCTGATCTCACCAGATTACCTCCGCAATTGCTTCAAACGACCACTAGCTGACCTAGCACTAACCGTGACCTACCACTAAGAAGAGACGTTTACTAAACGAGAAGATGATGTCAGTTGTGTGTCAATTCAATAATTTTCACTAAAGCAGTATTTTTTACGTGTTAATAAACTTTTAGGACATCCATGTATTAAAGATAACCGGTACGATACTAACACTATAAATACAGCCGGTGCATTTTCAGCTGGTCCCTAGCGGCTACAAAATATATTACCGAAAAAGAAAGTTACGAGCTACATGGCTTCTATCTTGTTGCAGGTTAAGTATTTTTTAACTGTTTTTATAATCTTTTGAGGCCTATATTCAGTAGTGAACGTCTTTTGGCTGATATGACGATAATAAACATTTTTTAACTCCGGAGAGAAAAAGACTCCATTGCAAGAACATCATTGCTAAAGACCTTGCCACAACAAGAGTACCCATTTATTTTCTGAGTGACAGTATGCAAGATTGGGATAGCCATTACCAAACTTTGCAAGAATGCGGCACCGAAGAAAATAAATTCAGAAAACCTTTACACCCTTACAAAACTAAACATAACATTAAGGATCTGCTGTATTTAATAAAATAGGAGGGTTCAGAATTTTTTGGTTTAAGTACACAAACCCTACATAAGATTATAATAATATTTGGACCCGCAATGACGATTTCTAAATTATCTTATCGTAACAGCAAGTATTTTTACAATTAGAAGCAACAAAATTGCTATTATTAACATGCTAAAAATGTCTACAATGCACGACTTAAGGGCACAACGACAATGCACTGACTCAGGTCATCCGAGAAGAGCATGTCAAGTATCTTGTATCGTGACCGTAAAAGAGATCATTGAGATTTAAACTTTGCTTTATAAACACATTTTTATGGAGCCTAATTTATAATAGGTCTAAATTTGTTTAGTCTATAAATATCATATACTAATATTAAAAAGAGGTAAAGTTTGTGTTTGTTACGTTGTAGGGGGTAATCTCTGGATCTACTGAACCGATTTTAAAAATTCTTTCTGTGTTGAATACTCCAATTATCGGGGAGTGTCATAGGCTATATAGTATCACGCTATGACTAATAGGAGTGGAGTAGTAATGAAATTCGTTTCAAAAAGGGACGCGTTTTTTCGCCGCCCAAGAGAAATGGGCACGGGTCAGCTAGTTTACAATAAAAATATGTAATTTGTGTAGTTAGTTATTAATGTAGGTTAAATTAGGCTTGTTACCTCTAAGAAGATAAGAGTAAGATTTTTTTTAAATTGATTTAAGGTAGTCAACGAGCAAGTGGCTCAATTGGTGGTAAGTTGTATCTGCTCATGAATGTCAACAATGACTTAAGCTGTAAAGTCTTAAAATCCTTTAATTTCGCTAGCTATACTATACCTACCTGATCATTCTACTGTTTAGTTTCTTAAATTATAGATTTACATTAAATTCACGAGAAAATATTAATGAAGTAAGATATAAGCATACCTACAGGCAGTATTATCACAGGTGAGGCTCTATATGAGCCTAGGACCACTAAAGGTGAAAAAAGGCAAAGCGCATCGCTACATACACTAGGTACGTACACAATTCTGTACGAGCCCCTTTGAAAAGAACTTTAAAGTAGGCCATATTTCATTCATTATTGAGCGAGGCCTAGTAACGAGCGGTTTGACGTATCAGACGAAACAGGCTTAATTAGTAGGTTCTTTTTTTCTTTATGGCAAGAATGAGATGAAGCAATGTTTTCCGAATCAATTCTCACGTGATAATATGTTTATATCCTATTATAAACGCCATATTTTGTAAGTGTGGAAGGATGTTTGCTACGCTTTAACGTAAAAACTACTGAATGGAATGTAATGAAACTTTACATTAAGTATGTTTATCCGTTGTCTAGTACCCATAGTACAAGCTATGTTTAGTTTGGGACTAGATGGCGTTGTGTGAATGTGTGAGAAATATTTATTTTATTTATTTATTAATATAGCTTACACATAAAAAATAACACATAAACTACAAATTATAAAGATATAGTATTTATAATTTTAGCTTCTCGAAATAATAATCCTGCGCAGACAAAGTCGCAGGCACGAAGATGTGATATACATATAATGTGACGTTTAAAAATTAGTGTATAATTTAGATTTTGATTAGATTTAGTCGGCTCATTTGACTAACGTAAGCCCTATAAGGTATTTTAATCAAGAAATCTAACTGATAACTTATCTTATCGTGTAATATGTGAGACACATTTTTTTAGATTTTTGCTTACGTAATTTATCAATGTTATTGTTCAAGATAATATAAATAATTTGGTTATCAATAAATCCATTCTTTAATATACTTATCTAAAAAAGTTTATCGTAAATAGGATCATTAAATAGGTTTTGAACTAAGTCTTTAGACAATTAGTATTTGTATAACACACTGTCAACATTTTAAATGCTTTTAAATTAGCTAAAAACGGCCGTTTTTGTTTTCTGCATTCTTGACTTTAAATCCATTTTAAAGCATCCAATTGTGGATCTCTTGGATATTTTAAAGTCATGACGTTACCCTACAACCCGCTCTATGCTTGCTCTTCTATACATATCTCGACTCATCCGTAGAACAAAGTTCGATCTGCAGGATTGCTAGTTTTCAGTAGACGCTAGAAAAATCAAATGTTAACCCCCGGTTTCTGAATTACTGATCAAGTCAAAATCAACTAATCAAGTGTCAAAACTATCATTTTCAGGAACTAAAATGACAGTTTTGACACGTGATTAGTTGATTTTGACTTGATCAGTCATTCAGAAACCGGGGGTAGGTCTCATAGTTCTAGAATAACACAAATCAACCACTTCTCTAGCTTCTACTGAAAACTAGCAATCCTGCAGATCGAACTTTGTTCTACGGAAGAGGCGATCTATCTAGAAACCCACCGAAGTCCAACAAGATTCTGATGTATTGATGGTTACCCTGATTCAATGTTAGGTATACTTAAGTACCTACTATACCCTATCATATAATTATTTAACATGACTCACCTCATCAAAAACTTTAAGTGAATAAGTATTGTCATCATCCATAAAGTAAACAACGCCTCTTTTGTCGTCAATCGCTTGCAAATGGACCCGGAGCCAATCCAAAGCTTTATTCCTTTGCTCAACGCCACTTGCCTGAAATACATTTAAAATACAGTAACTAATCTCTATTGGTTAGTACATTTAATCGCCAATTAGTAACTAAATACACAAGTACTAAATACTTATATCATCGTCAGTATATTTTTTAAGGCTAAGACTATCTAAGTACCATCTAGCTAAAGAACCCATAAAAATACAGTAGCTATGAAAAACTAAGTATTTCTACTATTACATTTTATGTTTCTAAAAAATATAAGAAGTAGTTAAAAAATATGAAGATAGTGCTAACCGATTTAACACAAGTAAAGTGTGTGTAATAAGGCCCAATTAACGTTTTTTTTTAATCTCATATATTTAAGCGCTATACATCGTATAGATTAAGTCAACTAAAAAATTCACGTAATTATATTTCATCAAAATGCAGTATTTTTTTCGCGTTATGTCAGTTCAAACGTCATATGTGTCAAAGTTGACAGTTTTTTAACCAATCAAAGAACAGCAAATTTTAACCATAGATACTATAATATTAGCAAATATAATTACGTAAATTTCCCTTCTGAATTATTTAATATTCTGAAACCAAAATAAATATTTCATATTCCGTACTTGATATTTTGTTTAAAAAGTTTATGTAAGTATGTTGTATACTATTTTACGTACAGAAACGTCCTTATGGACGACTGCATAGTGTATTGAGTACAAAAACTATCATTGTGTATGGCTTCTGCTTTGAACCCTATACATCTACGACGACGACCTCGGTGGCGCGCCGGTAGAGCCAGCGGCTGCCGCGCATGAGGTTGTGGGTTCGATCCCCACGCAGGACAATAATTTGTGAGATCCACAAATTATTGTCCTGAGTCTGGGTGTTCTATGAGTCTGGATGTTTGTAAAAGTCCCCGCGACACAGGGCATGATCCCTAGTGCGGGAGTTGTCTTTTTTAAAAAAATGAGTTGTCTTTTTAAAAAAAAAAAAAAAAATCTATATACAGCTGGAGGAGCCAATCTTTTGCGGCCGGAGTAAGGATGTGGAGCTCACGCATTCCCCCCCACAAAAACTATGAAGAAGATCAAATATAAGAAGTCATTCCTATTAACTAAGTACTTAGGTACATAAAATTATAGTTCTCTAAAAAGTTCCCACGTTAAAAAAAAAACAAGTAGGTAATCTTGATAAGAACAAAATAGTACATGATATGATTTTTATGCCTATATTAAAGATAATTTTGTTCTAGAAATGAAAACAAATATAGACAAGACATATAATCTAGTACCTAACTAATAATATTGATGATTCAGAGAATTATTTGCACAATCGTATTCGTAATAATTTTATAGAATGAACTAAACGATAAGTATACTTTAAAGCCAAACATTACTAGTTCAAGATGAAATTACCTTGATTTAAGCCAAATATTATGAACCCCACTACTAAATCCAAAACAAAATTGTTTAGGTACCGTTTTACGTAACATAAATAAAAATAAGAAAACGTAAACTACAATAGTGCATTTTACATGTATTGTGCAAAAAACAGAAAAGACAGCTGTTATGGTTTTATAATGAAAACATGAAAATATTGATCACCTTGCATATTATTAAATGGACCAATGGTTCAATAACATTAGAATGGTTGAAAAAATTAATAAATGCAGAAAATAAATATCAAACAATAAGAAAGGTAATTAACTATTAAAAATATAAGAGCGCGCGTGATTAACGAATTTATATGTAATTTAACTCGTTGACGTCAAGAACTCAAGACTCAGAAATGAACCCAATACGTAGTTTAAGTATAGAAACAATCGCATGTTTCAGAAGAACCATGACTAAATTATGTATAAATAAGGCCAGTTTTATAACAAAAAGATTAAAGAGCTTTACGCACTTTACCTCAAACAAAAATATCCTCATCTCTGTTTAATGGGTTATTCTAAGTTAAGAAGTACTTTCGACGGCAAAGACAAAAAATATATATTTTTTTCAATAAACTTTATAAATAACTTATTTATTACTTAAAACTAAATGCTTCCTACGTGGTCACTAAAATTTATTGCAGAAATGTACGTAATTTAGTCACAATAAGCTCTAATATGTGAAAAATGTCTCTCCCCTGGTCTGTCCCATAACCGATTTTATTTGTAAATCAGTAATTATGAATGTATTAAAATTCAATAATTATTTTAAATTATTTAATTTTACAAGGACAGTAAACTTAGTAATAGTATCCTACAAGTAAAAGTGCTTTTATTCCAATTCTTTAAAAAAAATATGAACACCGAAATTTGTCCACCGTGTTTCGTGTCTCGTCCCCTGGTCTTTTGTTTTCGTTCAAAAATCAGTTCTGCTTTCCTAGTCTGCAGAAGTTGTGACCATGAATGCATAGTGTGTAACGTAAAGTTACCAGCAAGCGGCGCATAAGCAACTGCGCCGCCTTATTGCTGGCCATTTCGATCACGCCACTCGCTGGGTGCAGAAATGTTTAGTGAATGCAGTCTTTCCCCTGGTAAGTTTTCCATTGCCATTTTTTGTTAAAATACCAACATATACTTAAATATTTATTACAAATAGTGTATACATTGTTACGTTTGTGTGTGAATCACGTGCGTGAAATACTTTTACGGCTAATTTAGATTTCTATCGAAAATATATCTCCCCTGGCGTATTTCCCCTGGCTCTTTTGATGGCAGGGGAGATACTTAATATCCAGGGGAGATACATTTTTACGCGTTTCCATTAATACTTCTAGTTTTCTCTACGCCTTTACTTGGCGTTATGCTTATCATAGCTTTAAAATACAATATTAAGTTTTTTTTTACAGAAAATAATACCGACATAACGAAAAAATTGGGATCTACTAAAGATTTAGAGACTTTTTCAGGAATACTAAAGGTTCACCAAGTTACCGGTTGCGTATTGCCTAATATTGAAAAGTTTGAGCTGCTTCTGTGACTCTCGTCATTTTCAATTGGGTACTTTGGATTATCCACAAAAACATGCTAACATAAAAGGCATTATCTTGAATTAGGACAAAGTTGTCACCAACAAAACCAGCATAAATATGGAACGACGTGGCCCCCCAGGATTTCTTCAATGTACCGATCTGCAGTCAATCCCCTTACATGGCGGCCGGTTTCAATGAAAACCAAGTCGATTTTTTCTATCAAAAAAATACTAGCCCGCACCATGCAGGAGCCACCTCCATACGCAACAGCATTGTGCGTATCACTCTCCTGGCCTTCTATACACTCTTCTTCTTCTGTCACTACCATGCAGACATACTCTGTTTTCATCGGAGAAGAAAACAGAGCGCCACTGATCTTCCGTCCAATCGACGTGTTCTCTCGCAAAACGAATACGAGCTGCTCGATGCGCTGTAGTCTGTAGTCGATTTGGAACCTGTTGCTGGTCTTTTTGTTTGGAATCAGGGTTACCAGCTACCTTGAGTCTTCTACTCACAGTGCGAGAACTGACAGTTAGTCTACGCGTTTATCGGGGCTCCCGTTGGATTTGAACCCCGTCGAGTGAACAATTTCGCAGTGAAGTACTAACGATGAAAAGATCGTCTCTTTTTGAAGTGGATCCTTTTCTACCTGGACCTCTTCTTTGATCAAAGCCACCAGTCTCTTGGTACCTTTGGCTTGTTCTTACTCCATTGACTGGCTTATATTCAGAGTACGAGCCACTTGTCGTTTACTCATGCCTTGTTCCAACAGTGTAACTGCTTGAGCCGCTACTTCTGATCTTGTGTCCATTTCTGGGAAGTTTTATTGCTTGAATATTCTGGGGACGTGTACCTGTTGACATTTTATGGTCAACTAATAAAACTCATAGGTGTTGGTCGCCTTTAATATCCCCTGAAGTCGTAAGAGTATTTGAAAGAGTATTTTTAGTTTTTGTTTCTTTTTATTTAATTATTGCCTATTAATAGTAAAGTTATATAACTTTAAAACTTTCGTGTTTCATTATCACTTATTATTAATATCTACACGGGTATTAAAGTTATATACACCTATACTTAGGTAGTTTTGTTTTGATAGACAAGAAAAATAAATATTTTTTAAGTTTATAATGTTACTCAAAAGAAAATTTTTCTTTTTGTTATTGATTTTCATAGGAAACATTTAATTTTATAGACAAAAAAGATTGTAAACAAATGAAAAGCCTGATTATAAATAATTCATATTATAATAAATAAAGATGATACTTAAAAATAACCATGTTTATTATGATTATCTCTTCCCTGTTCATAAAGTATCCTCCCCTGTACACCTTGTCTCTCCCCTGTATGGTGTATTTCCCCTGGTCACTTATAAAACGTAATAAAACCAATAAATTGTCTGGCCACTTTGTAAACGTTTTAAACATAGCAGTTTACATTAAAAAAATGTATACTTAAGTAAAAATATATAAAAAAAACCCGTGCCGCCATTTCATACAACGAATTACCTCTTAACTTAGAATGACCCTAATACCAATCGCAGGTCAAATCGAATCACCTAAATAGCACGGCTATACCTAGACAAAGTTTGTATAAGTCGATGTTGTAAAGAAACTATTGCAATTTGCAGCACCTAAGCCTAACAGTAGGTATACGTCGGAATACCTACTTGAGGGCGAAAAGCATAGCAACGAATTGTTTCTTTGAAGTTTCTTCGAAATTCTCTTAAACGACAACTCTTAAGTCATGTTCAATCGATGTTTCCATATTTCGATGAACTGTAGTGCGTTTAGATGTTACGAAAAATCACAGTAAGGTATACCGTGTACGACAGGCAAGAATCAATAAGAAAATAAAATATGAGAATTCAAGTCATTGGAAACTGAAACAAATTTTGTTTTTATAATATGTTGCCATATAAAATCTATATCACGCGGATAAATAGATTAGTATTCTAATAAATATACTTTTGTTATTCTATGTTTTTTATTAGATAGGAATATAATATGTTATCTACCTATTTTTAATCTACGTAGTATTTTGATAATGAAACTATATTTGCTAATACCTACAACGTAATAGTAAACGGTACACATGCTCAATTTTCTGAGGATAAAAAGTCCCTTCTTTACTATTCCAAAATTTTTGCGGTAGCTGGTAACAGGCGACAATAATTTAATAACAACATAAAGGCCCTCAGAAGACCATAAAAGCTATTCTAAATGATACTTAGATACCCCAATAAATTCAATGATTTGTTCTTTAACAGAAGAGGGGAAGAGGTGGAATTTCGCAGAGGACTCCTGCAAGAGACAATTCAATCAAGAAGATTATTTAAGAAGTAATAAATACTTGATTGGAAATGGGACATTATTTATATATTGAGAAAGCATAGAGTTAATGAGACCAAAAATAGCATACGCGTGATTCTCAGCCGGAAGTCCAAAAAGTGTACTAAGTACATATTTATGCGATTCTAATGTGGAAAGCCTCTAACCTGTTCTATTTTTAAACTCTACTACTCTACTAAAAATGTGGCAAAAAAAAGTATTCTCCAAACACTAATATACTGTTTGTAGATGTTGCTGAAGTTAACAACATTATTGTAGGAAAGATAAGAAAAAGACTACAACAAAAATTAATTAATATCCATAATCTAATAACATGCAAGTTGAACCATAGAGATATAAATGAGATGATAATTGGTGAACCTACACAATACCAATATGAGTTGTTTTTAGGTCTTTTAAATGTACAAATGCCGGATGATGACACCTGAAAATATTTTGGTAGCAATAAAAATAAAATAAAACATAAAACTCACACGAAACTTAATAAAAAGAAGCTGTAAAAAAAATTAAATAACAAAATAAGATTTTAACTAAATAGTAGCCAAATGGGTTTCAGCATGGCAAGACTTTCTTATTACATGTTTAAATGAACACAATATTAAGTGAAGCATTTGCTTTAAGGTTTTCTTCACTTGTAATTAGATGCTGTCTCCTTTACTTGCCTTTGATATCAATCATATTTTATTTAACATTAGTAAAAATATTATATGCAAAAAAGGAAAGCAGAATCGCCACCTTGACTTCTTTTAAATTTGTAAATAGAAATACAAATATTCAGTTTTATATTTCGCCTTTTGCAATACATCAAAGTACACTATGTTTTCATACAAACTAAAAATCATTTGAAGGTATTAGATCTTCAAATGATTCATACTTTAATACATTTTGATGACACACAGCTCTTAACTTACTTATTAAGAGAAAAACAAAACGAAAATTTACCTAATTTAAATTAAATTAGGAAGCACCTATTATATATTTTATGATTTCAAGAAAGCTATGACTACTGGGGCTTAACAATGGGTAAAGAAAATTCACTTTTATCCGATAGTGTGATGTATGAGTGTGATGAGCTTTTCAGTCATTTTGCTTTAGCATTAAGTCAATCATCATAACAGCCCATTAACAGCCCACTGCAGGGACGGGCCTCCTCCCGTAAGAAGGTACACTTGGCCAACTAATACCACACTGGCCAGATGGATTGGTATAGGGTTTAACTTCAAGTTTTCCTTATTTTTATTTCGTAAAGATAATATTCACGGATAGTCCCTTAGTCGGTTTTTACGACACCCATGGGATGAAATGGGGTAGTCACATATTGTATTCTTACTCCATAACCACATAGACTATTAAGACAATATTAGACTATTAAGTCAATATTCTTCTATTTATTGCTTATTTTCCTAGTATATTTTGACAGTAAATTTATGACCAGTAGTAGTAGTAACAAAACACTTATTACAAACAATAACAATAGGAATGTACTAAAGGCAAAAACAAATACTCATCTTTCATTACTAAATATTATCCAGTCTATTGTGTTTATATTTATGTGTACAAAGGTCATTGACTCGCAGTGAATCACCTATCAAAGTAATTTTGAACTATCTATATAAACTAATATTTAAAAAATAATTAATACAATATTTAAAAAATACCCATTTTTATTTTATAGGGTTCAGCTATTTCTTTAAACTTTTGCCTGTGACACCTTTGTGGAAGAGAAATACTATTATGTATTTGATTATATGTATATCATTTAAATAATTTTAATTCCCATTAGGGCAGAAAATGATATGTTAGGTATTAATAGGATACTATAATGGGAATATTATCTTTACGAAATAAAAAGAAGTAAAACTTGAAATTAAACCCTATATCAATCCGTCTGGCCAGCATGGTATAAGTAGGCCAAGTATCTCTCCGTCCCTGCAGTGGGACATTAATAGGCTATTATTATGATGATGTAGGGAATACTATCTAGACTTTATACTTTCTCTATTAAATCTTATTTATCTATATACCTTGAGATGAAAAAGCTTTTAATAAATAAACACCAACCATAATCTTAATTCAAATGACAGTTTCTTTTTGAAGCAATACATCTTTTAATAGCAAACTAATTTCGATAAATTTAAGATTATCTGTATGTTAAAACAGCCTTATTTTATTAATAAGAAATAATTTATAATCAAAGTTTAAAAAAATAACTTATTGCAGAAGTTTTTTCTATATGCCTTTAAGCTTTTCGAAAATTTCTAGCCATAATTAACCTAATAAACACACACAAGCTTTAAAGATAATTTATATTATGCAGGTTATTCTTAACTTTCAAAGATATTTTTTACATTATGAATGAAATAACATAACTATTCATAATGAAACTATAGTAGGTAAAGGTAAGATAATATTTGAATACATACGGAAGATGACTTAGTTTTGTTTGTTTTAACATTAAGATGTGTATAATTGAGATTAGACTCCTTGAGCAGGTTAGCAACCAAACTATTCTTTTTCTCCGAATCTTCAATGACAATCCAATGAAAGTTCTTCAAAAGCATCAGCGTCTGTGATAACCTGATTATAAGTAATTATAAATGAATTAATTAAAGTATACTAATAAGTATCTAACTTAACTAAGATAAACTTAAATAATACACAAAATAAAATTATGATAAATCATAAGCTTAAAGCTTTAATTAACGCTTTTGCCTGTTTAGTAGCTTTCATTTGCATATAATTCAAATAACAATACCCGGTAAATGTTGACAATTTACACCTAATTAAATTAATAATTAAGTATGGTGAAGACATATTGAACAATAAATACTTGATGTGGTTGACATATTTAGTCCAGTATCATTTTGCCATCGATATGCTAAGAAGAAGATAAATAAGATTTGTACTATGAATACTATTCCATATCAGTCCTCTTACATCCCACTGGAAGTGGGTCTTATCCTTAGTAATGTTCAATAACTTATAATAATAAGATGGTCTGATAGATTGGTTCTCTATAATATATTTTTCTCCTTTCGCACCTGGTAATGTCCACATTGCTTCATTCCTAATTGATCAAATATTGACAGATGCTTTAGCTTCTATGACAACATCATTGCACAAAAGATCAAACAAAATCTTTACGTCACTAATAACGATCATAATATAATTCGTATTATTTTAAAATAATTTGGCAGCAAAATGATCATAAATTAACTTTTACATTTAAAATTTTAACCCAGCGATTAGTCAATTAAAATAATTGTGCACTCATAAGCTCCATTGCCAAATACTTTAGCCAAACAGATGAGCTTAGTTAAACTATACATCAAGGGCAAGAACATCACGTTAAACAATTCTTACCTTGTGAGATCAGCTTTTTGAGCGAGCCTTGCGTATGTTGGAGTAATTCCATATATTGTAGGAAGCGAACTCACTTCAGGATTAAACTGACATTGAATAACAGGC
Organism: Schrankia costaestrigalis; assembly: GCA_905475405.1. Lineage (NCBI taxonomy): Eukaryota > Metazoa > Arthropoda > Insecta > Lepidoptera > Erebidae > Schrankia > Schrankia costaestrigalis. Next base: position 11,724,994 of record FR997840.1, on the reverse strand, counting down.
CTGGTATTAAATAGAAACAGTAAAACGAAAACTAACATTCCGATTGCTAAATATTGCTTTTTTATGTTTACAAAAGACATTTTAGTGTCTATTACTTTCTAGCGAAAGTATATTCGAGACACTTTTATACCGTCTTAAATTCGGTCATACATTATTGCACGTAAAATTCCGTAAATATTAATTGATTAAATTAATATTTAAACGCACTGATTACTCCAAACACCACAGACTGACGATTAGCCGTCGTTTCGTCGACGAATGAGAATGACTGATGACAGGATGTGACAGCTTGTTTTGACGTAATGTCAAATAATTTTTAATTTCTGTAAGTTGTCTTCTTGCACGACACTAGGCACTTGTGTTTTATTTATTTATTTATTTATTTATTTATTTATTTAATAACCAAACTTACAACTATCATTACAGACTAACTAATGCGATAGAGTAGTTACACTTAATAAACATAATAATATCCAAAACATCTATGACTACTCATTAAATTATTTCTTATGTAATCTAACATCACAGAGTAAAATAAAATAATTAAAAAAATAAACTTAAAAATACTATTCACTTATGTTAGAGCTGCACACCCAATACGCGGCTTGTGCCAATTCTTTGTGTGTGCATGCAAACAAATCTACCTGTTCAGCGATAGTGTTGAGCGTGCGCAACGCGCGCGTCAGCGGCGCTCGCTGCTGCAGATTGGTACGCGCGGACGGTACCACCAACAGCGGTGGTCGCCGTCGTCGACCCCTGTACTCATCCGGTACACTAAAACGGATTTCCAGCAGTATATCCGGATTATGTGTTAAACCGCGTAATACGTTAAACAAATACGTCACCACTGCCACTTCTCGCCTAGTTTCTAGTTTGTAATATCCCGTCATACCCAATACAAATAGTGTTGGGTATAACAACGGATACCCCGGGTATACCCCATACATTTTAAAATAAAGAAACCTAACAAATTTATTTTGAAGTCTTTCTACCATAAATTTATATTTGGCTTCACTGGGTGCCCATATGGCTGCATTGTACTCGAGGTGACTTCGAACTAAACAATCATACAAGGCCCTCAACGCGTTCATATTTGTAAATTCATTGGCTTGTCGCAAGACGAATCCTAAATTTCTATAAGCCTTGTTGCAAATGGTGACTATATGTTTTTTGAAATTGAGGTCTATTGTGAAGCAAACGCCGAGATCTGTAACTTCAACGTCCCGCTTTAAAGTTTCTCCTTCCATTTGATACGGGTATTGTGACGGAGTACGAACTCGGGTGAAAGACATCACTGAACATTTGGAAATATTAAAATAAAGTTTATTCTCATTACTCCACTTTACTACCTCGTTTATGTCCTTTTGAAGAACTTTATGGTCAGCGATATCTCTCACCACTCTGCAAAGCTTTAAATCATCTGCAAATAATAGGCAAGTAGACTCTTTAACTATCTCTGGTAAGTCATCTATCATCAATATAAAAAGAAGGGGACCTAAATTGCTGCCCTGACTCACTCCCGATCTCGTGAAATAAGGTTCCGAACAAAATCCACCACAGTCAACATATTGTCTCCTCTCTCGTAAGTAACTGGCAAAGAACCTAAGAGTATGCGGTGTACACCCTTTACTAGCTAACTTAGTAAGCAAGATATCATTGTTTACCGTATCAAACGCTTTTTTAAAGTCTAAGTAGGCGACATCTACTTGCAGACCGGCATCTACAGCTGGTACTAAATTTGACATTAAATGTAGTAAATTTCCAGAGGTACTGTGTCCCGGACGGAAACCATGCTGAGCGTTAGACAGATAAGCGCTAAATTGACTATGTAAGCTACTGTGAATAGCCGATTCAAATACCTTGGCGGGAGCCGAGAGTACTGCAACCGGTCTATAGTCACTGGCTTCCGTTCCTCCGCGACCTTTTGGTACTGGTACCACGCGAGTAAGTTTCCAACTTTCAGGAAAAGTTTCCGTTAATAAACAAATATTGAATAGATATAGTAAAGGTTTAACTAACACCATACGACAATCTCTTAGAATAAAGGGCGGTATGCCATCAGGTCCCACCGATCGCTTAGCCGGCAAACGAGCGAGCGCGCGCAGCACGGCTGTCTCATCTAGGTGGCCAAGGTGTACCCACGCGCCGCTCGGTGACGCTGTACTACACGCTGCCTCTACATCTAATACGGCTGATTCCGTATTGTACACTGAGTAAAAAAATCGCGCAAACTCATCAGCAGTTTCCTGACCTGAAAATTCTACCCCGTCTTTAGCCAGTCTTAATTTATTTGAGTTCCCTTTTTTTGATCTCACATAATTCCAAAAAGCTTTGGGGTCACTTACCAAGTGAGCCTGAACCCGGTCTCGATAACGATCGTGAGCCTCTATGATGTCAGCTTTAACTCTTGCCCGGGACAGTGCAAACGCTTCATAATCACTCTGGCATTTACTTGCTTTATATTTTTTGTGAAGATTATATTTTAATTTAATACTTGCAATAAGGTCAGACGTATACCATACCGGGTAGTTATACCTACTCTTATTTCGTTGTTGTTTCTTTATAGGTACACAGTTATTAAACACTTCACTAATTTTGTTATAAAAATAATTTAAAACTAAAGTGGGCTCCTGTATCGTGTACATATCACCCCAGTCTATAATACTTAATAAAAAATATATATGAAAAAAGTTTGTTTTGTTAAAATTCCATTGCTTAAAAAAATGTTTATGAATATTGTCATTACTTCTATAACTACTATTATGAGATACGGCAGTGGCGACGGATATGTCAAGCGGCGGGTGATACTCGTCCACGGGTCGCAACCCCTCGTCCCCTGCTCGCACAATGACTCCCGCGCGCCCGCTCAACACTAGGTCTAACTGTCGATCATTACAGTTACCTACAAAATTACACTGGATGACTTCACTAAAAGCTATAAAATATTCAAAATAATTGCAAACATTGATATTACACGAGTACAAGTTAAAATCACCTAATATTATAACATTACTTTTATATTTTATACATATTTTTTCTAACAAGCTAAACATAACCATATACTCATTCTCTTCGGTGTGTGGCGGAATATACACCACACAACAAGTAAATAAAAATCTACTTCGTGAATGAACTGTGACACAAATCAATTCAAATTTATGTTTATTTATATCTATCCCGTCTGGCATAGGTACTTGCCGCAACTCGAACCGTGGTGTGGCCACTAAAAGCACGCCACCGTGTTTTCGTCCGTCCGCCCGGTCACAACGAATTATCGGGTAACCTGGGAGAGTTATTTCCGCATTTTGTATTGACTCATTACAGCCGGTTTCCGTGATGGCGAATAAATCCGAGCCCGATGATTCTAAAAGGGCTAAAGACTTCGATGTTTTAGTCCTAAGTCCTCTAACATTTTGATAAAGAATGTTCAAACTTTTATTGACTTTGTTGTTTATGCTCTGTAGTTTTGTCTGAGCGGCGAAAAAAAATCCACTCGCTAAATTCCACATTTAGTGGCCACACTTCCGGATTACACAGTCTTTCGTAATTACTTTCTGTTATTCCTACTTTAAAAGAAGCATAATCCCTTTCTGTTCTTGTCTTTATTTTGTTCACTATGATATCAGAGTCATTTTCTAATATGTTTTTAATATAGTCCTTTAAACTCTCTTCAGAAGTACTTTTATCTAGCCTCCAGACGTGGAGATACTTTTTACGTTCCACTGCTTTGAGTAATCCTGTAGATGTGTTACCACCTCGTTTTATCGGCAAGTTAATCCTCTTATTAGTTCTCACTTCAGTCCACTCTGTGTTATGAGTACGTTCGGGTATGTCCACTACGTTCCTGGCCACCGTCGCGTAACTGACACTCGGTTGCGGCAGCTGTGTGGGCTGAGAGAGCACTGGCGGCGACTGTGTGGGCTGAGGGAGCAGTGGCGGCGGCTGTGTGGGCAGAGGGAGCAGTGGCGGCGGCTGTGTGGGCTGAGGAAGCTGTGGCGGCGCGACCACTATTGCCGGTGTCGGCCCAGCCGGCGCCGCCGCCGCTGAACGATTTGATTTGCCTTTGTTACTAGAACTAAAGCCCAGGGAAGTGTTAGATGTTGTAGGCGACGCTGTTACTGTTTGTGTATCTAACTTACTGACTGATTGTTTGCTTTGGTTTTTCTCAAGACTTTCAAGTTTCAATTTTAGATTATTTATTTCTTCCTGTAGACTAAAACTTTTTTTATTAGACTTATTTAATTCCTGTTGCAATCTAGTATTTTCTAATGTCAAAGCAGTAACATTCATCTTAATTTCTTGTAAAAGAGTAGTTTCCATCATTTTAATTTTGTTTGTAATCACTTCTGTAATCAATTCCGTAATACTCTCGATGCTTCCGGTACTTTTGCCTGAAGAAGATGACATGTTTTTTTTCTTATTGAAATCCTCCATGTCCTTAACAGCATAAGATCCCCTCGCTCTTAATGGAGTATCATCCGTTACTCGCACCCGTTGCGTTATGTTACAACAAGAATCACAGGTAAAAGTATTTCCTAGTTGTTTATCATTCAAATTTAAACAAGATAAATGATATCCTGCCTTACATGCAATGCAAGTAATTAAGTCACTATTTACAATTTCGCAATTGCAATAATCACAAATCATAATTTCAATCTCGTCAGTTGCTATGCAGCTTGTGCGATAAGGATGGAACGATTCACTGTAACCAAGAGCGAAAGAGAGCGATGCGCGACTCGGTCACCGAGTTCGCGCCACCCGCACGTTCGTTATTATTATTGTTTGTTGACAAATGAAATAGATTTTATTACGAGAAATACACCAAATTATCACTGCACTCCAGTTTCCACATGTGACACAGAGTTAACATTACACTTTAGACACATTTTTAGTTCTTTGTAATCCGAATTTACACAATTAAACAATAAATATGTGGGAGCTTATGCGACAAGCTACACCGCCCCGCGCCCTTTTTGTTTGAGATTTACAACATACTATTCGTCGAGTATCGTGTTGATATCGTAATAATACCTACTTTTATCTTTATCTACCATTTTATCGCTATCTTTATCTATACAAATAAAATTAAGTGTCTGTTTGTTGCATCAAATCCACAGTTTTTTAATAATTGCATTATATTAAATGTTTTCATGATACCAGAAATCTTTTTCTTTATCTACCTTTTTATCGCTATCTTTATCTATAATATAATTTAAATAAAAGTGTCTGTTTGTAACATTAAATCCACAGTTTTTGCACAATATAAACACAATACAATGGCAAAAATTAAATATGTCGTGGATTGATGTTACTTCCGTCAACTCACAGCGCCATCTATCGATTCAATACACAATTAAGTATCATGTGATGTAGTGGGGATGCCGCGAGGACGGACGGGGAGACCGAGCGCAAGCTCAGTCGTCTAGTTCTCCTGGGGGAGTCAACTCTGTTCTACACAATGTTTCTATTAGGGCTGTGATGTACGACAGAGAGAAAAGATGAAATGTCATGTCATTTCCTAGCAACCACCTAATACTTGTTTATATGGAGCTGTCAACAGTCAACACTACAAGAAAAGAAACCGTTTATTTTGTAAATTCCTAAATATCTTGTAAATAAATAAAAAATCTCGATAAATAACAAGTTTATCCTGCATTAAAAACGTTGCACGAGCATCCTATTCCTTAGTTGAAGTGTTTTTGTGAAATTGAACGTTATTGACAGTTTTCCAGTTCTTAGAAGGTGACTCCTCCTATAGGGTTTTTGTTATGTTACAATGAGTTTCAATGTAGAGAAGAATGTTTCAATGAAGAATGTGAATATTTTTTATTATGAATATTATTTACATAAATAAATTGTAAAAGAAATGAAGTTTTTTATTATCAAATCCAACTTCAAATACAGTCATCCTAATTTAAACCTTCAACAAAATAAACAAAGAGATATATCTAATGCCTTACGTAGGGCGTTAAGATTTATTTTTTTGTTTATAATAATTAAAATAACCATCAATTTGAATTTCCCACGCTGCTGACATTAACCGTAGTTTTAGGGGGCTGCCAATAGACGGCGCCACACGCTTAGGAAAAGTTTCCTCACGAATTTTATATAAAGTTGACATTCTTCTCCTTTGAGTATAAATGTTCTGTGGTCTAGTTCGAAGAGCCGTGGCAGACGCACAGTGCCAACGCACGTGTTTGTTTCTATGGTTTTTTTAACGTGGTTTCTCCAGTAGGAATACTCCTACCACACAGTGATCTATCAACGCACAGCCCAAACCATTGGACAGATCTGGCTGAATTTTGGCATGCAGGTAGATGATATAACGTAGGCATCCGCTAAGAAAGGATTTTGATAAATTCTACCCCTAAAGGGATAAGATAGGGGATGGAAGTTTGTATGTAACTTTGTCAATTTCAAACCGATTAGGCTGAGACCAAGCATGCATATGCTACTATATATTGAAATAAGCCTTATCTATAAACTTTGTCTAAACCATTTTTCGATAGCTCTCGTAGTTTCCAAAAAACTCAAATTTGTGACCTTTGACCCTCCCTCTCCCCTCCGTCTCACCTCCTAGAGGTGGGGACTTTTAGTATGTTATCTCTCTAAGTATCCTGAATAAGTTTCTGTAGAAATCACTTAGGTTCCCGCTCACGCACTCTATACCCCCCTTTGAGTCATTCGTTGACTGGACTAATAGTCAATACAGAATATGTGTGATAAGCAAAAAGTTTACAAAATTTCTTTTATTTTTGATAGGGTTTTTTAATTCTGAGCGAGATCGAGAGAGAACAGTTCCCTTTCGAACAAGGCGACACGCCGAGGCAACAGCTCCGGCACCTCAACCAGGTTTCACGAGCGGTTTCAGTAGGGGATTGAACCGCTGTTGAGATCCCGAGATAGTCAGGCCCTAGTGCCACAATACAATACACAATACAAGATAATGCGCAAAGTATTTCATCGACAAAAAAAGGTGCTTCTCCGAATAATGTCAAAGTTAATATGCTTATAATCAGGGCAAACATTAACTAATGTTAAAAATTTATTTGTGTTCGGGTGTCTCTCATTAAAGTTCACGAGTTAAACAATAAAAATAATATAATAGTCGTGTATTTTACAAAATCGTTTAGATAATTATTGTAATATGTAATTAAAATAGGTACACAGAGTTCATTTAGGTCCAGGACAGTACTTTAAGGATAACTATTGAAGGACAATATTAGATAAATAAAAGCAAAAGGTGATTTTTTATATTTTATCTACAGTTAATAATCAATTTAGTTTTGGAAACATTGAAAACTTTTCGGTATAGCTAAAACATTTTTGTTGTAATAGCGCCATCTGTGTTCAGAATATTGACTTACGACAATCGCACAATTTAAAATTACAATATATTTATTTGGAATGATAATTAATTTAACAAATCATATTATTGGCTGAACTAGTGTTTAATCTGGTTTGCCATTACTATTTAGCACATAATATGTATATTATTAGAAATACGTACCTAGGTGTGCTTAAATCATCCTTATCCTACTTAATGGTACGATTAATATCAACTAGATGGCAATTATAACAATATCCACACGTATGTTTTAATAATATACGTAAGTTACATGTATGTGTGGACTGAGGGCCCATTTTTTTTTTTGCGGTTTTTTGCAGATTAATCAACAAAAGTGCATAGTTAAAGTTGTTAAAGAGTTTGTTAAACGATTATCAGAGTTTGTTAAGACTTCATTCAAAAGATATATCGCTTTAAGTGGGTCCCTCAGTTCAAACACAAAATCTCCCATAATTAGATAGGTAATGAATTAAACAACAATTTTTTGGTAAAAATCCTTAGTTAAACATGTATAAAAGTATAAAAAGCATTGAAAAGCCTAATATGAGTAGCTAATAAAAAATAACAAACGTTTTAAAAGGTCCCCGAGGGCCCACTTGAATTTATCTCATAATTAATCAATTATAGCATGAACATTAAATATTCCTAAGCCAAACATTTGTTAAAAGGGCAAGGATAAATTTAAAATTAAAGAAAGATCACAAACAGTGATAATTATTGTTATTTTTAAGTTTTTAAGTGGTCCCTCAGTCCACACACTATGCAAATGCTAATTGTTAAATATATAATTAAATACAACAATTACGAAAATGGGGAGCCTTTCAGTGCATAGTTAATTTTGTATTTTATCGATCTGTATTTATCTTGTGTCTGGTTTATTTATATATTTTGTCATTTTAACTGTTATATTAATTTTCATACTAAGTCTGGTGTGGGGTGTCCACGTTTTAAGAAAACGGCTGTATATTTGTTTTTAATGTCATTTATTATTAATTTAGATATTTATTTATTTATAATTAGGATAACCCACGAAACATACACAAAGTCAATCAGAAATAATACAATACTTAAGTAGCTCAAGCAACAGTGCTGATTCCATTACAAGTTGCCACGGCAAGCAAAACATTACACAATATTAATATTAATCAATTAAATCTAAATTGCAATCATTTTTTAAATGTAAAAAATAAAACAATAAAATTTGCAATACAGTAAAATTAAAATGTAATAAAATTTTAAGTTTTAGACAAGTGACAGGTTATATTATTAATTAGCTACAATCGTAATACATATCTGTATGTCTATTAGTGGCGAAGTGTCCATATAACTCGATTCCTACCGGCTTACCTTTGCAAAAACCGCTTAGCATTGTCTATTAATCAATTATAAATCAATGACGCAACATCCACTCAATACAAAATAATATAAAACAAAAAAGTATTCTCTTACGTAAATCGCAATAATAATTACAGTAATAATAATTTTCAATATAATTATTTACGTACTCATAACGCCATCTTGTAATTAAAGGTTGTCAACTAACAACTTGTTATGGTTCAGTCAGAGAGTACTTAAAGCGCGCATGCGCGGAGCGCAGTAAGCCGGTCGCGAAATTAGGAATCCAGTACAACAGACTGTACGGAAATCGTACGGTCACGTGACACTTTGTATTCGTCGATCTAAGGTACCATATAAGCCGGTGGCCATCGGCTTATGACAAGGATAAAAGATACAACTACAACATTGCGAGAGCGAGAAAGCACTATTGCAACCAGTGGACCGACCAATTGTAACGAAGTTTCATTTCATTTCACGTTAAGTACTTAATTTGCCATTGACATTCCTTTGTTTTTATCAATTATTTAAATCTGATAGAAATCAGCCTTTCTTCTGAATTTTTAGTTTTTAATTATATTTATTTGTTTTTATATTTTTATACGGCTTGCGTCTTGACTTTGGCAGAATCATCGGTAAACGATAGGACCATTTGAAGAAAAAACAGATATTTGTATTTATTTTCTGCAAATAGGTTATAAAATTCGCTTTCTTGTTTAAAGTAGTAAAATTTGTATGTTTAATTATTTATGATTGTGTATTATGTGTTGTGCATTGGTTGACTTTATTTTTGTCGTAGTGCGTTGGGATCCTATGGAATATTTTTGTAAGTACTTGTTTGTATTGTTTTCAGCAAATTTAATAGTTTGTTGTTATAAGGGACAGGTTAATAGTGTTATATTATATTGACTATCCTATTATGTGATGTGCGATAAAACATCATTCTCGAAATTGAATTATAAATATAAGAAACGCCGGCGCTGTGGATTTACGAAACATTTTAATACAATTATCTCATTTCGATACGTATAAGTAAGTGGCTTACAGACAGTATTCTCAGATTCTAAAAGTAAGTAAGTAGGTATGTAGAATCATTTAGGATATAGCAATATAAACAATTAATCTAATTGATCAAAGAAGTCTTCCAAACAGAGAAACATTTTCGTATTTTAAGTTTATGAGTTCGGGACAACTAGGTAAAATCGAAACATTTTCTCACGAATACCTATGAACTACAGAATAATAGTAATATAAAGTAGAACAAAAGTCCACGGAATCTTCGGCTTCCCTTTTATAAAAATCCACCCTTCGCCACTGATGTCTATACATATAAATAAAATTGGAGTGTCTGTTTGTAACACGAAATCCACAGTTTTTAAGGTTCCGTACTCAAAGGGTAAAAACGGAACCCCAATTACTAAAGCTCCGCTGTCCGTCCGTCCATCTGTATGTCACGAGGCTGTATCTCCTGAACCATGGCAGTTAGAAAGTTGAAACTTTCACAGATTATGTATTTTAGTTGCCGTTATAGCAACAAATACTAAAAACAAAATAAAATAAATATTTAAGGGTTATTTATTTTATATTGGAAAAATAATTTTTGACAGCTAAGTCACGTCGTAAAATTTTTAAAAGATGAGTCGTGAAGTCATCGCATTCTGGCGCGAAAATAAATAATAATATGGGTAGAATAATAATACAATTTTATTTTATTTTAATTTAAAATTAATACTCGTAACTGAACGAATTCACGATAATCAACAAGCTGACAGTTTACCCAGATTTGAGAGTTCTACTTTCTTTTATATGGTTCTTGTTTTTATGGATTTAAGAGTTACTATATAAATAAATAATTTAGAATAAAACTGTCAATATCTACTGCTATTATAAGAGGTCAGAGTGAAAGTAAAATAAAAAAAATATTTCAAAAGTTATGTAGACTAAATTATTATGTTTTTTAACATTTTTATCAATTTATTATTAACTGCAATACGGGACCATAAGAATTCTATGTCATAATTTTGGAAAATTTAAAGATTAGGTACTTCGTAATATATATTTTTTTAAATCATTAATTTAACAGGAACATGTATTTTTTTATTGTTTGTTTACGTTTGCATCAAATAGCACTCAATTCGGTCCGCATACGGCCCAACACAATACAACTATTTACTTTTATCTCACACTTTATGACTATACAGAAACTTTAAAACGTAATGTAACATCATTAATGTATGTAATGGTTCTTGATTATCTCTTGACTGCATGGACACTCTACTTGTACGAAAAACATATTTTGTAAATTTTTCGTAAAAGAATTATAAAACCAGTGATAAGATAAATACAGATCGATAAAATACAAAATTAACTATGCACTGAAAGGCTCCCCATTTTCGTAATTGTTGTATTTAATTATATATTTAACAATTAGCATTTGCATAGTGTGTGGACTGAGGGACCACTTAAAAACTTAAAAATAACAATAATTATCACTGTTTGTGATCTTTCTCTAATTTTAAATTTATCCTTGCCCTTTTAACAAATGTTTGGCTTAGGAATATTTAATGTTCATGCTATAATTGATTAATTATGAGATAAATTCAAGTGGGCCCTCAGGGACCTTTTAAAACGTTTGTTATTTTTTATTAGCTACTCATATTAGGCTTTTCAATGCTTTTTATACTTTTATACATGTTTAACTAAGGATTTTTACCAAAAAATTGTTGTTTAATTCATTACCTATCTAATTATGGGAGATTTTGTGTTTGAACTGAGGGACCCACTTAAAGCGATATATCTTTTGAATGAAGTCTTAACAAACTCTGATAATCGTTTAACAAACTCTTTAACAACTTTAACTATGCACTTTTGTTGATTAATCTACAAAAAGCCGCAGAAAAAAAAATGGGCCCTCAGTCCACACATACATTAAGTTACAATAGTTACGTAGTTGTAATAATTTGAATAATAAATATTTTATTTGATTTCAAGTTTGCCTACATACATTTTTGATAATGTTTAGTAATTTAAGTTTTAATTGCAGGTACTTACTTTAATTATTATTGTAAATAATATTTTTTTAGGGTAAATAACGCCTTTTTAACCTGGGAAACCTTTTTGCGGTCGTCCAATCGCCTTTGGTCCAGGGGGGCAGGTGTATCGGAGTCCTGAAAATATGGTATAGTAGGTACGGTTTACCAACTAAAACCCATGATTTTCCTCTCTCAACCATTAAACAAGAAATCTTGCATTACTTGAGCTTTCCTTCTCCACAAAACTGATGCGGCAGGGCCATGCCCTTGCTCTGTAGAGAGGCATGCGTAGAACACGAACAAAGTCCTGCTTCTATGTCAGCTATGAGCCATGCACTGCTGGACTTACGCCTTTCCAAATACGCACCACTCCTATGAGTGCTCCTGAAAATGTTAAATTACCTTTAATTATTTTTTTGAGTCGCAATTATTTTTAAATGTTAGGTCTTAATTTATCTGTATGGCAAAGCGGTTGTGTATGCGGCTGTCGTGCATGGGTCCAAGTTCGACGTTAACACACAAGAATAAATATTCACGGACATCTCTACACAGTGCCATCTGTTCCCAAAGTATGCTAGGCTTAACCTGCTTGAGTTATGGGTAACAGAGCAACGGACCTATATACTTTTTTTTTGTAAATACATACATATTATACATAGAAACACTCAGACCAATGCAAATAATCATGTTCACGCACACAAAATGTTTGCATTGAGCTGGAATCGAACCCGAGACCTCTACGTAGCAGTCATGTTATATAACCACTACGCCACAGAGGTCGTCATAATGGAATAATAATTTATGTGATCCACAAATAAATATGTAATTGTATCCATAAAATCAGAATACACAATAAAACTATAACTATTTTGTAGTAAGTAACTATTATAAGGTATCGAAGTTTCAATAAAGCGAGCTACTCAATTATTTTAACAACTTTCATACTAACTACTCATAACTTAGTCTAACGATGATTCGAAGCATCTGATACTCGAGAGAAAGTTTGATCTTTCTTTAGAGTATTTTTTGTTGTGAACAAAATATTATAGGTAGGTACAATGCAGATTTGGTGTAGGTGCTTTTATCCTAGTATGGTAATAATGTAAGTCTTTCTATGTATTTAGTCAAGGTCTAGTGCATGAGTACATATTAAGCTCTCCCAATTTACATGCCCACTCAAACATAGTCACACAAACACACACACACACGCACACGCATGCACGCACACGCACGCACGCACACACACACACACAAACACACACACACACACACACACTCTCTCAACTCAAAATGTGTACATAACTTATATCGCGTTACCTAATAACTCATCCTATTATAACTCCACAATATATCGCTCTCAAAGTACGATCTTCAACTGCTTTTGCCCCTAAATGATGCTTTTGTTAACTTCCTCTATTTCGTATTCCAATATGAGACACTACGTTTCGGGAATTACCTACTAAGTGTAAGCCGGATCAATTGAGTGAGAGAGTTTCACTTCATATCATTCTATTCATATTACGAGTATATTCAGATTGTATACTGTTTATATGTGTAAGTATTACTTAGTATAGATATTTGGGTGTTTACATGAAAGATTATGTGAGGTTGTTGTGTAGGAATTAAACTTCGCATTGATATGGTTGTTAGATATTACTTTCAGTAAGTTGGGGAATCAATTTTTAAAGTTCTTATAAGAAAATAAAAAGTACTTTAAATTTGTCATTACTTTTAAAGTATCCCGTTACATACATTATAAACGTTCCTATCCAATCAATGAGCCAATGGACGTCTACTGCTGGACAAAGACTTCCTCCAAATATCATCTTCATCCATCGGTGTCCCGCTATCTTAATTAAGTCGTCGGTCCACAGCGACAGGGGTCTTTCCACTCTGCGTTTATAAACATTTAGGAAAAATTAATATGTAATATACACTGTATTTTCCTGTCTGTTTCTGCACAGGTTACTTTGGACGTAGTCTCTACTACGAGGGATACTTGACCTACTAATACCACAATGGCCAGACGAATTGGTATAGGGTTTAGTTTCAAGTTTTCTTTCTTTTTATTTCGTAAAGGTAATATTCACGGATATTCCCTTAATCGGTTTTTACGACACCCATGGGAAGAGATGGGGTGGCGACATATTGTATTCCTATTCTTACTCCGTCACCACACAGATCACTATATATAAAATGACTCAATATAAGACACATTCTAGAAAACGTTCATAGCTATAAGGATACAATAGAAAAGACGGAATATTTTTAATATCAAGGAAATTAAAATCCAACCGTGTATAAACGCTTACAAAAATAAAATGAAAAATCTCAAATGCGTTGGATTTTTCCGTCACAGGATCTTTTTGATGTTTATTTTTAAATGCATCTTTTGAACATTGTAGCTAAATAGATATTTTATTTTATTTTAATGTTTAGAAAGCTTACAGCTAATTAACAATGAGTGACATAAATATGTTTAAGTTAGGGCCAATTACAAGCTTTCACCAATATAAGTATTTCGACGACCTCGGTGGCGCAACGGCAACGGTAGCGCAAGCGGCTGCCGTGCAAGAGGTTGTGGGTTCGATCCCCACGCAGGACAATAATTTGTGAGATCCACAAATGATTGTCCTGGTCTGGGTGTTCTTTGTGTCCGTTAATTGATTTTTGTAAAAGGTCCCCGCGACACAGGGCATGATCCCTAGTGCGGGAGTTGTCTTTTAAAAGAATTATATTGTTATTCTTTTTACTTTTCTTGTGAGTATTGTGATATCATCATTGCGGAGTTTGAGAAGACAACGCATAGCTCCACAGAAATCTAAATAAGCATAGCTCCATACACTAATGGAGTATCCAGCGTAGGAACGGAAACTCTTAAACCTCATTGGAGCTCTACATTTAGTAACTATGTCGATAGAGACCATGGTTCGAGCGCTAGTCTATGGCGGCAATATTCCTTTTACATTACTATAATATTACTTTTACATAGAAAGAAGGAAAACTATCCACAGTGCTATAAAGTCCGGATTATGAAAAAAAATAAAAAAGTTTATTGTTCCAAGTTTGTTGTAAGGAATTATCTTTTAGAAAATAAAAAAGTGTTAAAAAAAATCTATAAGTACTAATATCCGTTGTTCTGTTACCCATAACACAAGCAGGTTAAGCCTAGCTTACTTTGAGAACAGATGGCGCTTGTAGAGATCAGTGAATTTTATTTAAAAAAGTAAAATAATCGTTTCTTAGATTAATATTATATATCGCTATGTACTAAACTCGTGAAAACACATGAAACCCTGTCACTCAAAAATCAACCTTAACGACATAAAATACATAAATGAACTAAAAATAGTTCCGTACAAGTAAAAGCTGAGCAACAGGTTAAAGATAAAGCCGCTTACTAAGATACCATCTTATCTGTACAGAGCCAATAAGGTCGGATTTAAGTAAACGATCTTACATTTTAGTTCAGTTCATGTTTAACTCTATAAAGTGTTTCGGATAGCGTTCGAGGAAAATGAATGTGCGATGTTTAAACTAAATCGGGTCTTATATACTTTAATTTTATAAAGAGGTAAAATTTGTGTGTTTGTGACGTTGTAGGGGGTAATCACTGGATCTAATGAACCAATTTAAAAAGATCTTTTTGTGTTGAATATTCCATTTATTGGGTAGTGTCATAGGCATTATAGTATCACGCTATGACTAATTGGAGTGGAGCAGTAATGAAATATGTTTAAAAAGGGACGCGATTTTTTTCGCCGGGTCAGCTAGTATTATATGAACAGGATATTAACGCTCGTTCTATTTACCTTAATTTTTACTTGACGTTTCGGCATAGGTTGCACTGGCCATGATCGCAAGCTGACTGGATACGCAATAATTTAAAAGTTATAAATCGGGTCTTGTCTTTAATGTTTCCTTTTTTCTTTATTTTAAAAGACAACTACTGGCCTTTGGATTGGACCTTGTGTCTTGAGGTCTTTTAAAGGCATCAAATTAACATACACAAAGAACATCCAGAATCAAAACGACAATTTGTGAATCACACATATAATTATTTTACAAAATGGCCCGCGTGGTGTTAATAGGTTAAGTTTTCTAACGTCTCTGCACGAAGCCTGTCCGTGTAATGGGACAATAATAAAATGTTGAGATAACGTTTCGTTAAAACACGAAAAACACAATGACATTTTTAACCTATAATGACATTTTTAACTATAACCTTGATGCTGTAGAGCTCCCGCTAAGCAGTAAGTTTTTTAGGCGTTGTATATTTTGAACTGTTAAATTAATACGAGTAGAAAAGAGCGTATCAGCTTCGTAGCAAGAAAAACCTGATTACAAAAACGTCTGCTACGAATTAGCGTCAAGCGTCGTAGCGCTACGAGCGTAGCAAAATACTTTTACATTAAAAATAGTCGTAGAACCTACTGCTACGAGTAGTTGTAAAAATGTAACATTGTTAGTAGAAGTGATATACTCGTAGTTTTTAAATTGTTGTAGAGAATGTCTGTGTAGTTTACGATTTGTTTCAATGTGACACGATTTGTTTCGCGGTCACTGGGAATGTAATGGTTTTGTTACTTTGTCGCTGTTTCAATTTAAAAATAATATTGTTTTCGGATTTAAAAAAACACTGTTGCATTATGAATTCAGTCTCGTACAATACATGTACAATTACAGATAACATTTATTTGTTAAACGAAGGGATGTTAAAAATGTAAGGCCATTTCTGTTTCTCACTAATTGGCGAAGAAAATTATACGTTTTAAGAAAAATTATACTGAGGCTTTTTTTTTTGTATTTTAAAGAACCACTTCTCCCCTTAGGACAGAACTCTGTCATTTAATGGACACAAAAAACATCCGGTCTAAAAAAGACTCTTTGAGGATGGCATCAGTGAAGTACGGAATTTATACCCGTTACAATCTAACAGTCATATGTTTCTAAATCTATCGAATAATACAATCGTACTATCCTAAGACAACATTATTTATTCTACCCCGCCATTAAAAAAAAAAAGAAAATCATAACCCAAAGAAAATTACATTTATTTCAATTCACAAATGAGGTTACATAACAAAAGCGGCCTGCTTAAAGGGTTACATGCGTCCGCTAATGTAGCCACGCATCTAGTTTGTTCACCGAGCCATTTCATTGTGAGAGCGGTATAGATAGCACACGGACGAGCTAGCTGGAGGTCGGCCCGGGCTCACCTGTGCGCCAGACCTGTAGGGTGTCATACCCCACACATACACAGACCCACTCAAACAACCCCGCGCAGACGCGTTTCTACAAGGCCTTACACGCACATAGGCGCAATCAACAATGAAGGCTCGGGAGAGGGGTTGCACCTACACATATATAGAACTTACAGGCAGCGGGAGCCGTACGGGGCATTGGCGGGCGAGCTTTCCCGCCGCGAGGACATGCGAGCTCAGTCCATAACGCCCGCCGCCGCAAACCACTTGTTGAATCTTAGACTTTCATACTAAATTGTGAGTAGTCGCGCGTTCTATATTCAAAAAAGGTGTTAGTTCTTTTTTTTTTAGTTTTTAATTTTAGAATATTCGAGCTACCTGTGATGAAACCTCTTTGCTTCCTCTCTGCCTTGTACTGTCTCCTATATACGCTTGGTTTGGTCTTCCCCCCAGTGTTACTATTGTTACGGACGACTTACATGAAGGCGCGCTTAACTTGTTGTAACTTTTGAAATATTTAGTACTGTTGTTTGTATACTCGCATCTGTGTTACCTGTTGACTACTTAATGTATTAATATATTCGATTCTCAATTAAATAATTCTATTACGTCGCTGTAAACTATATAATGTCGTACATTGAGAGATGCTGCTGAAATAAAGGTAAGTTCTAGATATAGCAATATTGTTATTAACACTTTCCATGTCCCATAATAATATGCTTCATAAATATGATTAATTTACATAATTTTACTATTTTGTGTATTGACGGGACTGAAAAACCAGTGACATCCACGCGCGATTGTAAAATATTGTATCTGGCTTAATTAAAATAAAACTTAGGTAATATATTTTTTTCATAATCTTCGTATACCCGCGCGTCGGTCTGTGGGATTGGCTATATACATTTTTGATTGGCGCGGGTATAGGAAGGTTAAGAATCTTGATACAAGACCCTATACGAACCCATATGGCCAGTATTTTGTTGGTCAAGGGTGTCTCCACACATGGTAGAGACCCGGCTCTGTACTGGGACTGTACCTACGGCTATGATGACTAGAAAAGAGGTTGACTGAAACGATTCTAAAGCGGAGCCGGTGAGTGAGTGTATGGTATAACAGTAAATTTGACTTTAATATAGGTCTAGAAACATACCTTTGTGATAAAACTAGCGACCGGCCCCGGCTCCGCACGGGCACCTACCACAGAGTGTACTTAAACAACATTTAAGTACAGCTTCATTTGACGATTACATTAGAAATCTCTAAATTTATATGGGCTTCTCTACTATATTATGCCTGTGTTATACATTATAAACCTTCTTCTTGAATCACTCTATCTATAAAAAAACCGCATCAAAATCCGTTGCGCAGTTGTAAAGATTTAAGCATACAAAGGGACATAGGGACAGAGAAAGCGATTTTATTTTATACTATGTATGTATGATTAATTTTCCTGCCGTCGCGTTATACATAAGCGGTGGTTACCACTTATCATCGGTTAGCCGCTTGCTCTTCTGCCACATAAAGACAATAAAAAAAAACCAAACAATACAACAACATACAAGACACGTGACATACTTTTATGTATGTCACAATCTGTGTATTAAGCGAAATAAAACAGAAGGGTACAAACTTGAATTACTGCTGCTATGTGTAACAATGAATCGCTATAAAATAATAATAATAAAATCTTTATTTTACAAAATTTAGTACAGTGGTAACTTAACACATAGGTACATAATATAATAAATACTATAAGATTACATTGTCTCTGGGCCCCACACTAGGATAGCCTGTGTCGTGGGGTATTTTATGTACTTTTCTGAATATTTTTTTTTTATTATTAGCCTTTGAGTGGCTCCACTTAATTAGGTATTCATGCTTCTTCATGTTTTCATCTCTTTTCGTGTCTAATTTCATAAAAATAAGTTCAGCTTTGAATTGGAGTTTTACAGTAAATTATCTTTATTCTTAATTAAATCTAGCTAACTAATCTAACTCATCATCAGTCTATGGTTGTCCACTGGATATGTAAATAAAAAAATGTAAAATATTAAGTTGTTGTACAAGTATAGAGCAAAATTATTATAATACAATATTGTTATAATTTGTTAATCTGTCACCTGTTTCTATACCTATTAAATACAATCAAAATAAATATAGCCCAAGTATCCCTCCGTCACGAGAGGAACCCCGTCCCTGCAGTGGGACATAAGGGGCTGTAATGATGATAAAATATAGGCCTCCGCCGAATATCTCCATTTTGCGCGGTCTGGCTGTGTCTCCCTCATCTATCGGTGTGCCGCTGTGCCATCTTAATAGCCGTCGGTCTACCGTGATAGGTGTCCAATCAAAAAACTAAATAAAAGATAATCAGGTCAACTTGTAATTTTTTTTATTAGGTTGCGACAAATATTAGGGTTATTTTGAAGTTAGAATTATATATTATACTTACAAATGGGAAATAATCTAAAGTAAAAAAGAAAACCATCAAAGGCTACGTAATTGCATACAAAACGTAGCAGATATTCTCCGTACTTAGGTTCTGAGTAAGAGATTGCGTAAAGTCGTTTATAAGTATGTTACTCCTACGTGCGCGTTCAACAGGTAAGTGCATGCACTCACGAATATCTTACCGAGACATACAACGTCTTTATAATTTACTTTAAAAATAGAAATTATAAGAAAAGGAATTTAAAATTAGGAATAAAAGCAATGTAGGATACTTTAAAGTTTTCAGATTAATAATTTATATTTTTTAATGGATTTTGCGTTTGCAAAAAAAGCTCTTAATTATTGCTTTTACTAAAATGAAAAGATAAAAATGTAGAAAAACTTGATCAACTCCAATTTAGGAAAGCTTAAACCAATTTGTCTGCTCTTATCATGCAGGTAAATTAAAAGTAAAAAAAAAGTATGATTGACTTCCCAATCCACGAAGTTACTAAAGGCAATTATATAAAATAAAATAAAAATAATAACATCCGACTAAAAAAATGTGTATTTCCTGGAAGGGAACTGCATTTATTTTTATAAAATGTTGCAGCGTTATTTATGAAGGTTTTTATTAACATCATCACTTCACTAAATAATATTTGGTTGAGATATAGGTTATGCGTAAACTTGCAAGGCTATCATTAGGCCCTACCACGTTAGTCAGGTGGATTGTTCTTCTGTGGCGTAGTTGTTATTTAACATGACTGCTACGCGGAGGTCTCGGGTTCGATTACCGCTCAATGCAAATCTTTGTGTGCAACGGCCGTGAGTGCTCCGGGCGTTCTCACCCACATGATGGTGGTGGTGAGTCGTGCAATGGGATCAAAGTTACTAGTATACTGTTCCCAACCTGTACTTTGTACCTACTTATGTATAAATTTCAGTACAAACAGTTAAATTCTCCAACGTAGTGAGAGGATTAGTCGGTCTAGGTGCAAATGTGGTGTCGTACCTCAAACAATGGCCGCCATAACATCGTGTCTGTCGTGACCGCACACTTGCATTCAGAATTATGTGCGAACGTAATATAGTGTCAATCGTCCATACTTCCATCTATAGAATACGACCTGCCCCGGCTCCCCACGGGCAGCTACTACAGAATGTACTTATACAACGTTTCAATACAGCTTCATTAGAAATCTCTAAATTTATATAGGTTTCTATACTTTATTATGCATGTGTTATACATATAAACCTTCCTCTTGAAGTACTCTATCTATTAAAAAAAATCGCGTCAATTCGTTGCGTAGTTTTAAAAATTTAAGCATACAAAGGGACATAGGGACAGAAAAAGCGACTTCATTATATAATAATATGTATAGATGATATTCTTGCCCCAGGTCACTTTGAAAAAAGAGTGGAGTGCCGGAGCTATTGTCTATTTTGTTTCGCGGGGACAATTCAATGGACATAAAAGAATATCCAGAGTCAGGACAATAATTTGGGGATTGCTCTTGATTTGAGAATTGTCTCGGATTCGAACTGGTTACCTCGTGCACGGTAGCCACATATACGACTGCTTGACACGATTACACGGCACATAACACGATCCTTGCCTTGCTTACTTTTGGGGCAAATGTAAATCATTACCAATTATTTAATAAGATGAAGAAGTAAACAACATTATAGAAATAGAAAACGTTTATTGCACAAGCTACAGATTTAAAAACAAAATAAAAAAATATTTAAAAAGGAGTACACATAAAAGATATTTATGCATATGCCACAGTCTTGAGACCATGACGCTGGTCAACCTGGTAGGTAAACAAACAAAATCAAAAAAGTAATATTACATTGCATACTTTTACTTTTAAATATTACAAGATAAATCATACTACAATGCTTTTATATCTTTATTGTATTTTTCTAGACAATATAGAATATAAATGCCAACAAAGTAGTTACTCAGAATCTACTTACTTACATTATGAGTGCCTGTTTCCAATAAAGCCCTATAAATATAAAACATATGAAGGGAGCCACTTAACCTTTGCAAGTATAGAGCAAACTATTCTAGGACTCTTATACTGTGACACATTTGGTTTTGATACAATTTATTATATTCCTTTTACTTAGATGTTTCTAGAAAAAGGTTTACCTAATATCTGTAGTAGGTTCTAAATTTCATAGGAATTTCGGCTTATTTCATTACCGAATAAAACATAATTTTCTTTGTGATTATTTGTCAGGTAATGTACCAAAATATGTTTTTGATAGTGACGTTAAATAAAGCAATTTTCACCTACGTAGACCGTTATACTACGTGGACAAAATATACCACTCTTTAAATATATTAAAAAGATAATTGACTTTGATAACTGACTACATAACAAAGTCAACTTAATGCTTATGGCATTTCTTTTCATTTCAGGTGTCATATCAAAACTTTTTGTTCCACATTAGGTACACTTTAAAAGCTTCGTAATAATATTAAAAGATATTAAAATTACCCCAAAATTATCACTTACTATAAAGGTTGCCTGGTCACAATGACTAAAACAAAATTACTTCAAAGTTTAACTAATATTCTTGTAATTTGTAAGATTAGACAAATTAAAAGTGAATAAATGAATAAAGTTGAATATTCTTGTGGTATTAAAAGTTAGCCTCGGAGAATATTAAGAGACAGCAAGACGGTAATTAAGACTGATTAAACTTTTATAGTTATTCATATTTCAGATTCCTCTGTCGTACACCTGGATGAGCTTACGTTTTGAATTGTGGGATTAGATTAAACTAGATTGTGATTATTTTTTAATTGTATATCTTGGCAGTCAAAAGACATGTTACATGACATATTACATGGCTGCTACGCAGAGGTCTCGGGTTCGATTCCCGCTCAATGGAAATCTTTGTGTGCATGAACATGATTGTTTGCATTGGTCTGAGTGTTTCTATGTATAATATGTATGTATATTTACAAAAAAAAAGGTATATAAGTAGGTACTAACTCACATAAAACACTTACTATAAAGGTTGCCTGGTCACAATGATTAAAACAAAATTACTTCAAAGTTTAATAATATTCTTGTAATTTGTAAGATTAGAGAAATTAAAAGTGAATAAATGAATAAAGTTGAATATTCTTGTGGTATTAAAAGTTAGCCTCGGAGAATATTAAGAGACAGCAAGACGGTAATTAAGACTGATTAAACTTTTATAGTTATTCATATTTCAGATTCCTCTGTCGTACACCTGGATGAGCTTACGTTTTGAATTGTTGGATTAGGTTGAACTAGATTGAGATTATTTTTTAATTGTATATCTTAGCAGTCAAAAGACATACACTGATAGACATAGCTTCTTTCAAGGTGACCTCTGAGGCGTAGTGGTTATATTACATGGCTGCTACGCAGAGGTCTCGGGTTTGATTCCCGCTCAATGCAAATCTTTGTGTGCATGAACATGATTGTTTGCATTGATCTGAGTGTTTCTATGTATAATATGTACGTATTTACATAAAAAGTATACATGTATATAAGTATCCGTTGTCTAGTATCCATAGTACAAGCTCTGCTTAGTTTGGGACTAGGTGGCGTTGTGTGAACGTGTGAGGAATATTTATTATACATACACTGCTGGACAAAGCTTCTTTCAAAGGCTTCCACTGTGTGTGACCGTCTTTTTCTTCTTATTTATCAAGCCATTAGTTTGTCACGTAAAGGGTCTAGTATAGTAAACATAACTCGTAGTATTAGCAAGCTGAAGTGGCAATGGGCTGGTCATATCTTTCGAAGGACCAATGGCCGCTGGAGCAAACGTGTCCTAGAGTGAAGACCGCAACTCGGCAAACGTAGTGTAGACCGTCCCCCAGCTAGATGGACCGACGACCTCATAAAGATCTCTGGGTCGAACTGGATGCGGAAGGCGCAGGACCGAGTTCTGTGGCGCGTGTTGGGAGTGGCCTATGTCCAGCAGTGGACTGCAATAGGCTAGTTGATTGATTGATTGATTGTAAAGAGTCTACCAATTCTTAATATTCTAGTACAGTCACGAGCAATAATATGTACACATTGTCAAATTTTCTAAACTATCTGTTCACCTATCTAGACATTAGAATACCAAAATTATTTCGGTAATTGTAAGAGGTTCCGTACAGTTTAGAATTAATCTTCGAATTTTTAATTTTGGATTAGCAGAACTTTAGATAACTGTATTACAAAATGTGAAAATGTGTACATATTATTGCTCGTGACTGTACGTGGTCGCTATCTGATACATGTCTACTCTTAAGATATTAAAAATAAATACGGAGTATCATTTTATAACGTTTTCTATAAAGTCAATTTTCCGTATCCAGATGCTACCTTTGATGCGTAGAGATAACGCCTATGTTCGCGACGTGTAGAAAGAGTAAAGTATATATTTATAACTATAAAGAAAAATTACATATTTTTTTACCTATAAAGCTTAGGTATAACTAGAAAAATAGGAAAAAAAGAAAGACAATGGAAAAAATTTGTACTCGAGGCGGGACTCGAACCGATGCGGAACTCGAGACGGATGCTCGGGTGGCCTATTGGTAATGGCGCTGGACGCGTGTAGTCCAGAGACGCGGGTTCGAGTCCCGCCTCGAGTACCAATTTTTTCCTTTGTTTTTCTTCTTTTAAAAAGAAAAATTTAAAAGGAAAGCCGTACGTTGTATCGCTTGGTCCATGCTTGGTTTTAATGGTTTAATTATAATAATGAAACAAATGCATGGAGCCTATCCCATTTAAATAATACATTTAATTTATAAGACTCCTTTGTAGTTATTATTTTTGCTTTGTAATATTGGCGTTTTAGAAAATAGTTCTTACAAAATTCTATTTGACACAACATTCTTTCGTGCGACGTGAAGTAACGAGCAGTACGAAATATGTCAACCTAAAGGAAAAACGTAAACAGCAAATGTTCTACGTGATTAAATGTTAATCAAATCATTTTCGGATCACATTCGCATGTTGGAACGCGCAAGGTATTCTCATACAACAAATAATTTCTTTACGAATACAGAAAAGGTTAACAAAACATTTGACTTTGATAAAAAAATATTGTATTATCTTACATTACGTGATAAATACGCTTCAAAATTTTAAGCTGCTTTACACACAACACTTTTTAATTTAAAAAAATAAGACTCGAACTAGAGCATTGATACCAATTGTAATACTTTTGGAATTTTGACGGGCCTCCTCCCGTCCCTGCAGTGGGTCATTAAAGGGCTGTTATGATAATGAATTGAGCTTATAGTATAAGACACGCTTAAATGCAATCTGATATTAAGTATGGTCAGCAAGCAAATTCTGTATTTTAAGGGGTAACATTAGCGAATGAAAAATATATTGCAAATAATAAACTATTCTCTCAAGAATACCATTTTATTTGTTTGCTTGTGCAAGCAGAACCTCATTTCACAATGTCGATTTCTCAGTTGGATTATTATTGGTTTCAGTCTCAACTACTTTAATATTGTTGCAAAATCAATGCACCTACCATTATGTATAGAGTTTTATTTAAGTATGCTTCTAACTTAACGAGTTTTATGAGACCCATTCCTAGATGGAGATAACAATTTTTATAGATATATAGATTCTTATGGACTTTTGGAAAATTAGTTTGCGCATTATGGATTTTGTGAAAAACTGGATGTCCTTTGCGACG
The DNA here is from genome assembly GCA_905475405.1 of Schrankia costaestrigalis. Taxonomy (NCBI): domain Eukaryota; kingdom Metazoa; phylum Arthropoda; class Insecta; order Lepidoptera; family Erebidae; genus Schrankia; species Schrankia costaestrigalis. Next base: position 11,699,936 of record FR997840.1, on the reverse strand, counting down.
GTGATCACTTACTATCAGGTGACCTGCTCGCTCTTTTTTTATGATATAAATCCCTCCGATCACATTATGATGGAGGGATTTATGTTATAAAAAAAAGTTCAAAACGCAGTATTTATTGGATTTTCCGTCCCTAGAGAAGGCCTGTTACAGGGCTTCTATGAAAATAGCCATACATAAAAAATTACAAGCTTCCTGCGACAAAATATTTAGTCCCTAACGCAAAATTTATTAAACGAGGAATGCTATAAAGAATCATTTTACAACACACAATTATTAGCCATTGTTAGGGGACGGGTCCCCTTTTTTTAGAGAAGATGTTCGTAAATTAACCGACAGAATAAAATATTTAGAATTTTTATCTTCTATTTTAAAAGGATTTTCTAATTTCTTGTTATAATAACCCCTCCTAACAGCCATTAATGTCCCACTGCAGGGACGGGCCTACTTCCGTATCGGAAGAATACTTCGCCTACTAATACCACGCTAGCCAGACGGATTGGTATAGGTATTAATTTCAGATTTTCCTTCATTTTTATATTTCGTATAGTTAATATTCACGGATAGTCCCTTAGTCGGTTTTTACGACACCCATGGGATGGGGGTGGTGACACATTGTATTCTTACTCCGTCACCACACGGAGATTAATATAACCCATTATAATAACTCATTAATGTCATACTGCAGAGACGAAGAGTGAAGCAAACTTAGCCTACTGATTTAATAAGGGACAGAAGTCCAGTTTTCTTTGTTTTGTTATTGAGGTAATATTTACAAAGTTCCCCTTAATCAGGTCTAACGTCACATACCTATGGCATGACATGGAAGGTGACGCAAAGTATTTTTACTCAATCATCGAGCTGTTATTGTTTTCTTATTTTTAAAGCTAACTTACGTACTACCTTTATATCAATTTAACGTTCAGAAAAAACATTGAATTTTAATAGAGTCGAATGTATTTTCGTTCATGTGTTTGCTTAACCTTCATTACTAACTCGTTATTTTATTACACGGAAATCAATAATCATGTTATTGAACGTTCGTTTTATGTCCGAAATATACCTATTATAATGTATTAGTTTACCTACAGTAAGCTATAATTGTGATAGGTGTTTTACATACTCGTAGTAAAAATAATGATACTCCTTATTGAATCGCTTCGCTTCGCTTAGCTTCTCTCGAACTAAGGAAACAGAGTTTGTGCTATTGGCATTAGACAAATTAAATGTATTTTAAATATGTTTTAAATTGTAATTTTAACCATAAGTTGCTTTTATAGTTAGATTTAATAGTTAGATGTCAAAACTAAAATTCGGTATGTAAAGTAAAAGTTTACCTATGTCGAATCCAATTGCATTGCACGAAATTGTGAAGACCTTATATGGTTATGTAAGGTGTTTACAATTCACATTCCTGTGGCGCTTCATTGTGGCTTTCATAATCCTAACCCTGTACTAAGAGAGAGGCCGAGTCATTGCGTCCCTTAATCCCTACAGAGGTTGCTAGCAATATCCGACATCGGTGAAGATAGGACTGTTTGTACAAGTCCTGTATCTTGTTTGTTTCATTACAGAGTCTGAATCAATGGATTAATTTCCCTACAAGAATATACATAAGTATTTATATTTCTCACACATTCACACAACGCCATCTAGCCCCAAACTAAGCAGAGCATCATCATGAATACCTGTAAGACATAACCACTATTCCGAATATAGTAATTGCCTCGATGGCGAATAAATAACGGTTTCAATAACACTAAATTATTAAAAAAAGGAATAATATTTTAGATACAATTATTTAATCAAAAAATACTTAAAATATTTAAAAATGTGTTAAAAATTAAATAAAAAATCTTATTTAGATGAAATAAACCTATTTACATTTTATTAAAGTGTACTCCCAGTTGAAAACATCCCAATTACTATTTACTAGAACACGAGACTCTTAAATTACTAAAGTAATTTACTAAGCCGATTTACTACTGAATAGCTACGTTTCAAGTGGCATTTTTTATACTACTTAAATAACATTTATTTTCCAATTAAAAACTTTTTGTATCACAGAAATTCCTATTTTACAAAAAAACCAAATTGCTTAACCAAATTAGGTAAAATTTTAAAGGGACCTTATAGAATCCTTCTTAAAAAATTAATCATACATGATTTTTAATTTGGTCAATATATTATAGAGGTCTAAGAGGTATCAAAATGTATCAAAAACAAATATATTGAAATCATTCTCACATATTCCTCACACTTTCACACAACGCCATCTAGTCCCAAACTAAGCAGAGCTTGTACTGTGGGTACTAGACTACGGATATACATACTTAAATACTTTTTTTTTGTAAATACATACATATAAAACACCCTGACCAATGCAAACAATCATGTTCATGCACATTAAGATTTGCATTGAGCGGCAATCGAACCCGAGACCTCTGCGTCTGCAGTCATCATCATCATCATCATTTCAGCCAATTGACGTCCACTGCTGGACATAGGCCTCCTCTAAATATTGCCACCTTGTGCGGTCCTGCGCCTCCCTCATCCATCGGCTTCCCGCCGTCCTTATGAGGTCGTCGGTCCACCGTGTGAGGGGTCTCCCCACCCTGCGTTTTCCGGTACGCGGTCGCCACTCTAGAACCTTTCTGCCCCAACGGCTGTCGGTTCTTCGCGCTATGTGCCCTGCCCACCGCCACTTTAACCGGGCAATCCGGAGCACTATGTCGGTCACTTTGGTTCTCCTGCGGATCTCCTCATTTCTGATTCGATCACGCAGGGTTGCGTAGCAGTCTTATTGTTATAAAACCACTACGCCACAGAAGTAGTCTTTATGGATTTAGTTAAAAACAAAGTATAATAGAGATCAACTAGCTTTTCATAAATTTATTAAATTTATACAAGTTTTTATGACAGCTAATAGTTTTAAAAGTTCAAACTCATTTCATTCTTAAGTTTACATGTCCCAAATTAATATAGGACTATTAAAAGTTTCTGCTGACATTTTTATAAAGATTGAAGGTGTATTGGAAGTTTAGCATGAACTTGACAAGTCTTTAAATTGATAAATATTTTATTATATTAGAGATGTTGCCCCAAATTCATTGGTAAAAGTACAGGAATTTTATGATTATTAACAATATCAATACATTGAACAATCTGGTCAGCATGGTGTTATAATGCTTAGATTCTTGCCATCAAGGCAATCGTCAAGTAGGGTCATTCCTGTAATACTCCGTTAGTGTCCCACAGCAGGAATCCTGCTTGATGATTGCCATGCTGGGGTCTAGATTGTAGGCCTTTAACTATGTAGTAAAAGTTCTTAGGGTATCAAAATGGCATTAACTCTTCGTGTCGCCTTTTATTCCTAAAAAGTAAGCGGAGGGAAAAAATTTCGTGAGCAATCGTGATATTTCTATTGACCAGCCCTATTATTATGACAACACTTAATCAACTGAACAAACCAATAAACCGGAGTTTATTTACACTCGGAAATCAAATACAACCTGACTATTGTTTTAACCAATGATTTATTATTCAACGTTATTGTGTATGAAGCAATGAATATATCTACACAGTGACGTTATATTACATGATTTACTAGATTTTTACTTATGAAAGACGGAAGCTTAGAAACTAAAGAACAGTACGAAAGAGTTGGACATCACCAACAACATAGTTCATTTACGTTCTATTGCTGGGCCATCCATATATGGAGAGAAAGTTGGCTTACGTAAATCATCAGTATGATTGGGCCAGTGCCCATAAGCAACTTTAAGAGATATTTACCACTAAAATACCAGTAGAAACGCAAACATCATTTACTGTAAGATAAAAATAAAACACGGTTAGTGTTTAAAAATAACTCCCAATTTTATCGAACCCCAAAATTTTCAAATATTTATGCTCACAAAGCAAAGGACAGTTCTTATTTATTTGACAGCGGTTCGTTGGAGTTGACACTACAAAAAGCCTTCGGCAATCTCTTTACCAAATCATAATTATAAAGGAAATTTAAAACAAGCTCGAAAGGATTCTGATACAACAAACATTTAGTTAAGTTTAATACTTAAAGTGCCTTTGTTAAACTTTATAAGCTTGCTTCAGTTTCGATTCTGAATCGATAAAATTTTGTTATACTGGTTAGTTAATTTTTTCTCCTGTGTAATGTATCCTTAGTATTCCTTAGTAAGAAGCTGTCTAGATTGATATCATCGAAGACTATGTTAGATCAATCGACCTATAGCCCAATAATACTGTGTAAACGTTACTAAGTTAATGGACACACAATAGCTAGTTGATAATAAGGACCTTATAGCTTTAGGTTAACTAAGCAAGACTAGTTCTTACGTTCTACTAGTTAATAGGTTAGCAACTTGACAGTCTTTTTGCTAAGCTGTATACAAAAAATATGCTCACTGATGAAAATAGTAAAGCTCATTTTAAGAGTTTCCACATTTCTGTTATATTGTACCTATATTGATTTGACTGTGAAGGAAATAACACTGCCTGTTATCAGTCCGTGTTATTTAAATTATTTTTCGAAGCATGCCTGTGACATGGCTAGAGCTAGCATGCCTATGACAAGCATACAGAGCTTTAGTAGCTCTGTATGCCGCGTCAGCATGGTATTAGTATTATTTTTTAATTTGGAAACCGAATGTTAAGCTCAAATATTTCACATCTTAATCTTTCCATCCTTTTAAGAATAAATTAATATTAATGAACCAACTAAAATAAAACTTAAACTTACACACCTTAAATGTCGCATTTTACATCACTTACATTTAAAATCCTGTCAGTTTGTTTTCTTAGTCTGCCATCAGCCATCACATGGAAAAAAAAAGTCAATATTTCAGCTATTAGAACAGGAAGGTAGCCGGGAGTGGCATAATAATTTAAAAATGTAAGCTATTAGGTTTATTGGGCTAATCAAGGACAGGCGGATGCAAGTCATGATGGGAAAATTATATAAGTGTGAGTTTTATGTATTTACTTAGCTTTTGTAATTGAATTGAATTTACTACTGGTATTATTGTTGTATGTAATCCGTGTGGTGACGTAGTAAGAATACAATATGTCACCACCCCGTCTCATCCAATGGGTGTCGTAAAATCGACTAAGGGACTATCCGTGAATATTGTCCTTACGTAATAAAAAGAAGGAAAACTGAAACAAAACCCTGTACCAATCCGTCTGGCCAGCGTGGTATTAGTGGGCCAAGTATCCCTCCGTCACGACAGGAGGCTCGTCCTTGCAGTGGGACATTAATGGGCTGTTATGATGATTATTGTGGTTGGAAAAACTTGTCCTAAAACAAACTTATCTGGTCAGCGTGGTATTAGTAAGTTTAATAATTTTCCTTTATCACTTGTTGAAAGATAATTTGTAGTTAAGTAATAAAACAACTGTGTACTAACCGAATAACGTATACTTCTCATGTTACACTTAAAATAACCAAAGTCTTATTTTAAACACATATTATTATGACTTCATATTTCTATTCTCAATATTTCAATTAATAAAAGAATATTAGTAACAAAAGTGTACCATTAATCATGTTCATAACTTATAAAATATAACACACTGGAGAAGGCCCATCCCTGCCAAGGAACGTTAATGCGCTTCTATAATGATGATAGTATAGCAGAAGTTTTTCAGATTTGTTGTTGAATCCCCATAGAAAACTGATAGCTTTACCTTTCATAAGCGGAAAAAATAATGAATGAAATGAATGTCCAATACTAAAATGACGAGCTGTTTTGGATTTTGTATACATTCACCCCTTTTTGAATGATTTCTTCAGGTTACATACAGTATTTTAAATCGTATTCAATAATTAAAATCATAACTCCTGTATATGTTTTTATGGTCATATTTACTGAGATAAGACGAGGTGGTGACAATGTATTTCTATTCCTAAACAACTAATCAGTAACTCATGTAAATCTCGGTTTTTTCATTCGGAATCTATACTACGGATATTGAGGCAGACATATCCTGAAACTACATACCTATTAAAATGCAAATATTAGTAGAAACAGGTACGCACAAACAGAATAGGGATTCATATTACCGTCTTACCTTAAATCTAAGGCTTATTTTGGTAAGGCAGGCAAGTATTTTAATCGTTGAAATATTATTAGAGGTAAAGAGAATATCTAAATAAATGTACATGATTAAGCGAACGGGAAGCCGATAGATAAGGCACAGAACCGCTCAATGAATATTATAACAATATTAAGAAATATATTGTACAATAATTTTATAGATTCTTACCGTACTATGTAGAATATAGAATATTCTTTTTAAAGGCTCTGCAAACATTTCAGAAAACGTAAATTCTGTTAAATAAAAGTGTTTAATTTCTTGAGAAGATAATAATTGCCTCACGCAGGCAAAATCTAGTAAGGCGGATTGTAATACCAGTCCTATAATTTAAAACTTACCAACCTATCTAGAGAATATTTACCACCATGGGCAGACGGATTAAAATAAGGCTTCGCGTCAAATTTTCCCATTTTGTGTAATTTTGCGGCAACCTGGACATGGAATAGCTGGATTTTTTTTTGTCTCTATCACCACACAAAAGCTACAATTATATTAAAAGTAAATCATCAAAATCTACATTCGACATGAATAGGCCATCGCAATAAAGCTATAAGTAAACATAGGTACTAATAAGCTACAAAATGATTTATATGGTCCCAGTGTAAGCAAATACGATACCCTTATAAATCCGCCATGACAGGCTACAATGTTAACATTGGTTTATTGCGTTGCTATCGTTTTATCAACCGACTTCAAAAAAGAGGAGGTTCTCAATTCGGTTGTATTTTTTTTTTTTTTTTTATTTTTTTTTTTATTTTTTGTGTTTGTTACCTGATTTCTCGAAAACGGCTAGACCGATTTGAAAAATTTTTTTTTTGTTCGTATGGGTATGCTTCCCATTTGGTCCCATTGTCACCAGATCTGGATCTGGATGACGGTATCCCAGAGAAATCGAGGGCATCTCTTGAAAATTGTAGGGACGCATTGTGTAAAATCTTGTCATACATGTGCATCTCTGACGTCACTACCAAATAGTCAAGAGTAAGAACTGGTCAGATCCTGGAGACCAGAGTGAGTCGAGGGAACACCTCAACGGCATATTGCAGCTACCTTGTGTTTGGGCTTATTTTAATTGTATTGATGAAGACTTTACAAAACTTTACACAAACATGATCTGATGATGAAGAAGATTGAGGGTCGAGGCAACTCCTCAACGGTATATAGCAGTTACCGAGTGTTTGGGCTTATTTTATTCGTATTGATGAAAACTTTACACAACTTTACACAAACATGATCTCATGATAAAGACGACTGAGGGTCGAAGAAACTCCTCAACGGCATACAGCAGCTACCTTGTGTTTGGGCTTATTTTAATTGTATTGATGAAAACTTAACATTATGAATGTAATCGCAGGTGTGGTTTAAGACTTGAATGAAATTCTTATTTTAAATTAAAATAGGAATTAATAACGGATTATAAATAGACAAAATTGTTGAATTGCATTTAATTTATTTTAAACTTATTCTTTAGATATAACAAATTGATAATAATAATTATTATATTTATTTGATTTATTTTAATTTTAATTAACTTAATTATTATTACCAATTAACCATGCCGAGACGGTGGCTACGCTTTTCGATGTTCTCCCTATTTAAAACTTTTTGCATGTAGGTCCTCCGTTGTTCACTAGTCTCTTTTGAAATGACATTGGAGGTAGATTTCCTACATTAAAAGGCGTTTATCCCTTTCTTCGTTTGTTTCATTCAATCGGCGCTGTCTCATATAAGCAGCGCGTTTCGTAGGTCTACCCATATTCCGACAAAGTAATGTCCCACTGCAGGGACGGGCCTCCTTCTGTGACGGAGAAATACTTGGCCTACTAATACCACGCTGGCCAGGCGGATTGGTATAGGGTTTAATTTTAAGTTTTCCTTCTTTTTATATCTCAATCTCTATTCACGGATAGTCCCTTAGTCGGTTTTTACGACACCCATGGGATGAAATGAGGTGGTGACATATTGTGTTTTCACTCCGTCACCACACGGATTTATAGAATTGGAATTCACTAAAAATTTAGAAATAAAATTAATTTTCACAAAAAAAAAGAACCGACTTCAAAGACAAAAATTGCACTAAAAAGTAATAAATAATTACTTGTATTTTGATTTTACAACAATAAATCAGCCATTATTTCTATTTAATTTTAATTTATAGAATAGGTTCTTTTCATTAAGTATTGTAAAAGTATTGTTAAGGATATTTCTTTAAGAGTCTGTAAATATATTTATTTGTAGATTGTTTAAAAGATAATCAAATTATTACAAATAATGTAATATTATTGTTATTTTTGGAGGCGGTGTCAGCCAACGGAATAAGTACGATAATACCTAAGCAAACGGAATGACGGCCATGAATTACAGATTATAAATGACTTCGACATTATATTTGTTGATTGTGTATGGATTAGTTTAAAAATTAAACAAATATTAAACAACTATTCTTATCATATTTAAATAAATATATTTTAAAATACCAGTATCACATTTAAACGTTTTAATATTATATTTAATAACTGATTAAAGCTTTCCAGAACTTAAAATAGATTAGATTTAAAGAAATAATTCGCGAATAGGATCAATAATGCAAAATGTTGTCTACAAGTTCGTTAGAATAGGCAATAAAGTTTTGTATAACACACTCTCATCACTTTAAATGGTTTCTAATTAGATAAATATTGCATTTAAAACGAAAACGGCCGTTTCATTTTCGAATGTGAATTTTATGTAATTATTAGTCTGTGTATAACACGGCGCCATAATATTTGTTTAAGTTTTCAGTCAGAAATAAAAAATGGTATACTTAATAATAACGATCGTGGCTGACACCGACTCCAAAAATAACAATAATATTACATTATTTGTAATAATTTGATTATCTTTTAAACAATCTACAAATAAATATATTTACAGACTCTTAAAGAAATATCCTTAACAATACTTTTACAATACTTAATGAAAAGAACCTATTCTATAAATTAAAATTAAATAGAAATAATGGCTGATTTATTGTTGTAAAATCAAAATACAAGTAATTATTTATTACTTTTTAGTGCAATTTTTGTCTTTGAAGTCGGTTCTTTTTTTTTGTGAAAATTAATTTTATTGATATTGGGCTAAATTTTAGTAATTTACGATTGTCTCTTGTAAACCTTTTGTAGCAAAAAGGTTATTGGTTTGCAACAGAGTGTGTTACCAAATATTATACTCGTATTAAATCAATAGTAGTTAATAGTAAATGACTGGTATGCTGAGGTCTCGGGCTCGATTCCCGCTTAATGCAAATCTTTGTGTGGTTGAACCCAAAATACTTCCATTGATCTGGGTGTTTTATGTACAAAAATCCGCTGTCTTACATTTGTCGTACAAGCTCTGTTTATTTTAAAACTAAAATTAAATGACGTTATAAATATGAATGTGTGAAAAATACTATTGTAAATAAAAATAGTTCAGCAAAACCCTCCAGGTTTATAACATGAGTATCTATTAAAATCAAACACTTTATAGGTATATATTTATATTCCATCTGTTATCGCGTTTTAGTAATATTTCTCTATAATATTCACTGGAGAGTGTTGAAAAGGTCAAGCTGAAACAAACTAAATAGCGATAATATTCAATACAAAATATTTTATTTCAATAACGAATCCCTTGGCACATACAAGAATACATTACGAGTTTAGATTTCAACGCCCACAACTGGACAAAAGTCTACCTCATGCGGTCCAATGCATAATCTCAATTGTCTAGAGAACAAACGACCTAAGTTTATTCATTCGTGTTCTAATATTATCAACATAAATTCAGGCTGGTCGTCCTAAGGGAGGGCCTAGTTTGGTCATATGCACGCGTCTCTGGTCCGTAGATAGGGGATTTGAAGCTCAAATTGTAACTGACTAACGAAATAAATCATTTATATTCATAGCCTTTAGGGACATTCTTTATTTTGAATATTATGTGTTGTTTCACGGCCTCTGTTTACTTTGAAAATTACTTTGCTCTTCGTATAAACTTTGGTTTAAGAGTATAATGTTTTGATTAAAGAAAATAGACTTGTAAATATGTATATGTTACAGTCAAAACTCATGGCCGGTCAAAACCCTTTTTATCTGCATAAAACAGTCAATAGTGGTTTTGACCGACGTGCTTAGTCAAAACCCTTATTGACTGTTTTTTGCAGTCAAAAGTGGTTTTGACCATCGATGTTAGTCAAAACTCATTGAAAATTGATCTTTAATACATATTAAGGTAAAAGTCCGAAACAGTTGGTTAGGTTAGGTTAGTACGGTGACCAAAGGACTACGAAAACTAGAATATAATAATACTATATTCTAGTTTTACATTAAAAAAAATGTTTGTAGCACTCGCCGGCCGCTGCCGCAGCACATTCAAACAGAGCTATTATTATTAATATTTCATACCTACTACTCATTTCCATGATGTCGTAAAGGATTTTGTTCTGAGCTAGGTAATCTTATAGCAATGTCAGGATGTAATCTTAAATGCCTTTTAATGTCTGCATAGACCTGCACCTCATCTACTTATAAGTAAAGTTTTCACATTTTTGATTTCATAGTAGCCTAACATATTTAGTATCTAGGTAAGTAGGTTTGTTTATGTAGTTAGTAGTGGATTAAGTCGTGTAATAAACTATCTATTTATTGGCTGTTATTATGATGATGGTAGTCAGTTATAACACATTCAAGAAAAACAAAAATTGAACACAACATTGATTTTTCGATAAAAATGAAAATTTAAATAACTCGTGCATGATAAATAAAAGGATTTAGTACTTTTTATAGATACGTTAAACGTATTCAGTCAGAATTTAATTACTTACAGTAGGCTCATATTAAACCGTATGGTATTCGCTATGGAATTTTATTGCGATAGCTTAGGGAATGCATTCGACATAATGTTAAATTTAATATGTATGTGTTTTACACATTTTTGACAATACAATTTTATTAAAATATGTTTGTGCTTGGTGAAAAGAGGATAATATGATTATTATGTGCATTGATGAAGTATTTGGCTTACATACCAAGCTTGCCATACGACTTCATAAATATCTAGCTTCTCTTTTAATGGCGTAAATATTGTTTAATATGTTTGTACTACAAAGTGTCAGGTATATCGGGCGATAGTGTTGCAATACGAGTAGTAACTGTATAATACGATAGCTCTCATTGTTCCCAAATGTAAAAAGTAGGACGTTTAGGTAACGCGCTTCAATCAATCAATCAATCAATCAATCAATCAACTAGCCTATTGCAATCCACTACTGGACATGGCCTCTCCCGACACGCGCCACAGGTATCGGTCCTTCAGGCGCTTTAGTCGATGCTATTTTTAACTGACTTCAAAACCAGGTGGAAGGTACTCAATTACCTACGACGTATTTTTTAATGCTTGTTACCGCAAAACTCAGTCATTACTTTTACCAATTTAAATTAAACTCTTTTTTTAGAAGAAGTTTAGTTATCTAAACTAGAAAGACACCTAATTTGTATGAATCATCCATGTTAAAAAATTGCATTTATTGCTAAAATGTTAAGACAAACTGTTTCTATTCTGTCAAGACCTATTTAATAATAGATACTTAGTATTTAATGCAAAAAGTTATAAATAAACTAAAAAAAAAACAATTATTTTGATCAGCATATCAACTTAAACGAATTTCCTGTACCACCAGGGATTAATCTTAAAAAAGTTCCAGATATTTATACTGAAAGATTATTACGTATCTCAAGAGTAAAGATGACAATAGATAGCTAAACATAAATATCTGTCATATTAAATATTGCGTCAGATTTCGTTTCCCCATTTCCTAAGAGCAGCGGTTTCAGACTAGCGTTTTATACGCGATTGCAAGCTCATTTTTAGAAGTGCATGTAGGCGCCTCTCTGGCACAGACTCGCAAGAGCCAAGCTTGTAAAAATGTAAGCCGCGTGAATCCATGTTGACACTGCTAAAACACCACTATCAGTTCGAGCGAATACCGCGAAATACCCCCGTTTACGCAAGTCTAGTTTTTTGAAGCGCTTAATGTAGCGAGCGTGTAAGCGCGCATGCTGACACACGCGTAAACGCGCAGAAAAAACGCTAGTCTGTAAGAGCCCTAAGCATTCGCATTGTTCATATTGAGTCTCTGTAGGTAAATAGCTCTGTGATAAAAAAAATCTGTATTGATTCTTTACCAAAAGATTTGACGAATAAGTACTGTCAACAAAGTGTGTGGGAGTGTTGTTTTAGAACGAAAATTATTTTATTTTGATCCTTTTTTATTAAAAAAAACGGTCGTTTGATAAACAAATTACACCTCCGCGTATTTTGCATGCTAAAGTGGGGTTGTTTAAAGAAAAAAATAACACATTTATATATAAAAGTAAATATAAATAGCCAGTGGAAGTCCACTGCTGGGCATAGCCTTCCTCAAAATATCTCCACCTTGTGAAGTCCTGTGCCTTTCTCATCCATCGGTGTACCACGCGTTTTAACTTAGTCGTAGGTCCACCATGTGAGGGATCTCCATACTCTGCGTCTTCCGATACTCGTCATTCCACAACTTTTCTGCCCTAACTGTTGCCAGTTTTTCGTGCTATGTGCCCTGCCCACCACCACTTTAACCGGGTAATCTTAAGTGCTAGCTATGTCAGTTACATTGGTTCTCCTGCGGATCTTCTGATTTATTGTGGTCATCTTTCTCTTTTAGGCTTACAGTCACCCTGAGGGCAATGGAGAGAGCAATGTTAGGAGTTTATTTTGTGTGACTGTCCGTGAATAATATTATCTTTACGAAATAAAAAGAAGGAAAACTTGAAATTAAACCTTATACCAATCCGTCTGGCCTGCATGGTATTAGTAGCCCCAGTATCCCTCCGTCCCGGAAGGAGACTCGTCCCTGCAGTGGGACATGAATGGGCTGTTATGATTATGATATGTATCCTTTTAAGTAATAAACACCTTTTAGTTTTACAGGTCAAGTTTTCTAATAGCCATTAAGTAAAAGAAACCTCTAGCCATATGCGTGACCTTTCCCTATTATAAATGTAGATTCACTCATTAAATTGAATCACACTGCGTAAATTCAAAACTAAATACATCAAAGCGAGTAATATTTAGTAGAGAAATCACTAATTATTAACATAATATAATTATTACATTTCCTTTAACAGAACAAGTCATTATGTTTTCAAGTTAGAAAACAATAATATACTCTATAAACACAGTAGAAAACGGACTTTCGGTCCTCTGAGGATAAAGGCACTGGACCGTAAAAGAATAAATAGGAATAACGTGTTGCAAACATAACAGGACAAATATATTTAACAATGGTTCCTGCTTATAGTTTCATTCTATGTTTTTTCTTTATATTGTACTACCTGACCCGTGCCCACTTCGTTGATCTGCGAAAAAAACGCGTCCCTTTTTTAAACATATTTTATTACTACTCCACTCCTATTAGTCATAGCGTTATTTTATGTAACCTACGGCACCCCACGATAAATGGACTATTCAACACAAAAATAATTTTTCAAATCGGTTAAGTAGATCCAGAGATTAACCCCTACAACGTCACAAACTCACAAACACACAAACTTTACCTCTTTATCATATTAGTATAGATTATGTTTTCATCTATCTTGTCAGATTTATAAAAGCAACACTTTAGGCATAAACTGTAAAAATACGATAAATTTTTTTTTAAATATAAGAAGAGTACATACCATTTGAAGTATCTGCCTGCCACGCCAGACGTTGGTAGTTACAGCCCAAAAAAAAATATGATTAAAATGTAAAAAATAAACCTTAATTTTGACTAGGTACACATTTATCATAAAACTCAGATTTTTTTTGGAGTCGGTGTCCTATATTTAGTTGAACTCAAATAGGCTGGCACCGTAATGCTTATATACTAAGTATAATAATTAAATACTAATTTTTTTTTTTTTTTTTTTTTTTTTTTTTATAGTAAACACGGCAATATGACTATATCGAGCCTGATGGAAAGCGCGAGTACAGTCCACAAATGAAGCCAACGGATAGAAGTCCAAAATCAACTTCAATCCGTCGTCATCATCTTGCCGGTTTGGCCAAATGCTTCTTCACACTGCGTTTGAAGGACCCAATGTCATATGATGGAGGAAATACGTGAGCCGGAAGCTGGTTCCACAACTTAATGGTGCGGCATAAGAAGGAATTCCCGAACCTCTTGGTGCGAGCCGATATCTGACAGACCGTCTGAGTATGACTCCGCAAACCGGCACGAGTGGTCCTGTTATGAAAAGGGGACGGGGGAACAAGATCGAATAACTCTTCAGAGCACTCTCCATGGTACATGCGATAGAACACACTAAGAGACGCGATATCTCTGCGAAGCTGTAGCGACTCCGCGTGCTCCGTGACCTGGGTGTCATCAACTATGCGGAACGCATGCCGCTGCAGTCGGTCCAGGGCTTCCACGAGATACTTGGCAGAGCCATCCCAAAGATGCGAACAGTACTCCATGCTGCTCCGAACCTGCGTTTTGTAGAGCAGATACCGTTGCTCCGGCGTGAAGTATCGCCGCACCCTGTTCAGGATGCCAAGTTTACGTGAAACTGTGGTGATTACTCCTTCGACATAGTCACGATTGTTTAGATCATGTCGAAGGTTCATCCCTAAGATGTTTAAATTAGTCTGCAGCGACAGCGTAGTGCCCTTGTAGGGGGCACGCCCTTACTATTTCTAGGTTATATAACCTCTACTTACGTATACTTACGATAGCGGCGTGCGTGCTCGATTTATGCGTGATGCACCAAGTACGGGATCTCACAACTGGAATTACTGCCACTGGTCAACTCTCCAAATAAAACTCATTTGGTAATATAAAAACAATATGATTTATTCCTCAAGTTAAGACTCTACTAATAATTATCAATTACAATTTGTATTACAATATATTATGACTGTATAGCGTGACCAGTGCGCAGTAACTGGCGAGCGCTGTGCTTATTTCACCTAAGAGCGAAATTGCTGAATTGCAATACGTGTACGAACAAAGTACTCCGTACACTACTTCCCCCAATTTTTTACAAAATTTTGAAATGCCAAAATTAAAAATTATACATTGAATATGGTCACTCTACTTACATGTTCTCTTATTCACAAAACAAAAAATATATGGTCACCCTATCATTACATTGATTCATATTATATTAAACTAAAGCTACCTTGTTACACTCACGTTAGGACCGATAAGAGTTCTATGTCTCATATTACATTTCGCTATGTACTGCTTACTGCGAATTGATTTCGCAACATCCTGCTTCTACATTTATTCAAAACAATTTGCATGTTGATACTTATGTTGCTCAACATGTTACTGTGGCCATAACAAGGACCTATTTTACCTTACTTAACCTACTTATCACTATGTATAACTACTTATCATACCTCCACTAACATGCCTTACACTTTACTGGTTATATGCGTATAATACAATATTACACAAATAAATACTGCCATAATAAAATAAAATCTACCTTAAAACCTTTTTTAAGACCGGCACTTGCACTTAACACTAACGACACTTTCACAATACCCTTTACGTATATTCTTGCTCTTCGTATGACGCTGAATATGATCTAGCTTTTCGTACGAAGAAGCAATGCTGTCGTGAGTCGTCCTATGTCTGCGGCGGTTTCCATCGTCCACATGCTCTGTCAGCTCCGTGTCTTCTAATGTGGCAGGTCGGGCCATCCAGCACTTGGTACGTACCTATTTTCCTTGACGCTACCAAAGTCTGATGCCAACATACGACGCGCACACTATACTTAAGAGTGTCGCCGTCGTTTCCCATGCCTTGCATCATCGGATTATGCCGCATACTACTGCGTTACATAAGCCATGATTCTCCAAATGCTTGCGCTGACAAGAGTTAAGATGATCGCCGTACTCTTCGTATAATCGATAAACTTCGTGCCTGTACGCTTATCGCTGCTAACTCAATACTAGGGGTAGACATACCTGCGTCCGGTATCTTCGCGTCACTATTTTCCATCTTCTTCGGTGTCTGGAACATCACCGCACTTGCACTTATAGTCTTTAATTTTAATAAATAATTATTTATTATAAAAATAAATTATTATTTATTAACCTACACGTAATCCTAACAGTTGCTTCTAATCCACGCACTTACTACAGCACACATAAAACAGTACAGGGTCACCAGATGTAGGGGGCACGCCCTTACTATTTCTAGGTTATATAACCTCTACTTACGTTATACTTACGATAGCGGCGTGCGTGCTCGATTTATGCGTGATGCACCAAGTACGGGATCTCACAACTGGAATTACTGCCACTGGTCAACTCTCCAAATAAAGCTCATTTGGTAATATAAAAACAATATGATTTATTCCTCAAGTTAAGACTCTACTAATAATTATCAATTACAATTTGTATTACAATATATTATGACTGTATAGCGTGACCAGTGCGCAGTAACTGGCGAGCGCTGTGCTTATTTCACCTAAGAGCGAAATTGCTGAATTGCAATACGTGTACGAACAAAGTACTCCGTACACTACTTCCCCCTAGGATCCTCAGCGTTCGTCACGACAACGCCTGGAAACTCTTTCATTCGATTACATAAAGTTCCTGGTAAGTTTGACTTACGCTGACTGCCTTACTGCCGTACTCCGTACACCCTGAAGAGAGGGTAGTGGTAGAAAGGGGGACTTTTTAGTGCTAAACGCGCAGACCTGTGTCTTTTCGGCGTTGAACTCAACTAAATTTTGGGAGCCCCACACTGAGACTTGCTCAAGGGCCCTATTGAGCTCATCGACAAGATGTTCCCTGTTCCTCTTGAGGTCTTCCCGGTTGCTCGAGGTCTGCATATGAAAGCATCCGTGTAACGTGCTGTCATCTGCATAGCAATGAATGCGGCCAGAAGAAAGCAAATCATTGATATGCAGAAGGAAAAGAGTGGGTGACAGCACGGAGCCTTGTGGCACACCGGCATTGACTGACACGAGCCTTGACATGCCTCCGTCGACTAAAACACGTATTTTTCGCTCGTGCAGGAAGCCGGAGATCCACTCACAGAGATGGTTGGGAAGACCATAAGCCGCAAGCTTGCAAAGGAGGCCACGGTGCCAGACCCGGTCGAAAGCCTTGGCGATATCCAGACTTATCGCCAAAGCCTCGCCCTGTTTGTCGATAGCGTCACCCCAGAGGTGCATTAGATAAGCTAGAACGTCGCCCGTTGACCGGTTTGAACGAAACCCGTATTGCCGATCGTCTAGAATTGATTGACGCTCTAGGTGCCGGATTATCTGGGTATTAAGAATCCGCTCCATCACCTTGCAGAGCACTGAAGTAACCGCTATTGGTCGGTAATTTGATGGGTCTGATTTATCTCCCTTCTTGGGAATAGGATGCACAACGGCCTCCCTCCAGGCAAGTGGTACAATCCCGGACCGATACGAGAGGAGGTATAGGCGCGTTAACACGGGAGACAACTCCGCCGCACACCTTTTAAGGATAATGGGAGGTATCCTGTCTGGACCACTGGACTTCCGCACGTCGAGAGATTGTAATTCCCTGCGAACATCACATTGTCTAAAAACTATATTCGGCATTGTGATGCCACAGTTCGGAATAGACGGCGGCTCCGCGTTGAGATCGTCAATGCGCGAGTTTGCGCCGAAGAGGTCGGCTAACAGGTCAGCCTTCTCCTCGGGTCTGTACGCCAATGTTCCGTCAGGACACCTCAAAGGCGGTAACGACGGGCGACAAAAGTTGGCTTGCACGGCTTTAGCCAGCTTCCAGTATGCTCGGCTGCCAGTTGGGTGGGCAACCAGCTGCTGACCAAGGCGTGTGACACGCTTAGCATCTGCTCTTATGTAAGCCCTCTTGCAAGACTTGGTCGCGTTGTTGTAAGCTGCTTTGAGGGATGCTAGGTTAGGGTCACCCGCTGCGCGGCCCCTGATCCAAGCCCGATAAGCCGTTTGTTTTTTGCTAACAGCATCTATGCATTCACGACTGAACCAGGGACGTCCTTTGCGATTGGTTATTATTGTGGAGGATGGTATGTAGTATTCCATAGCTACCCTTATTTCCTCCACAATCGCGTCGGCACTCGCTGAGGCATCCTTCCCTGCAAAACAGCGCTGCGACCAAGGGATAGATGCAAAGTAGTCTCGCATACTGTCCCAATCTGCTGACGAATAGTGCCAGACATGTCGTGTGGCCTCTTTTCGTACGATAGGTGGAACGCATGAAATTTTACACCCAACTAGACAGTGGTCAGAATTCCCTAAGGGAGCATCGACGGTGATTATGTAGTCAGTTGGGTGTGTCGCCAGCAGAAGGTCAAGCAAAGAGGGTTCGTGACCCGCTATGTCAGGTATCCGGGTAGGCTGGGTTACCAATTGGGTCAAATTGTTTGAGAGAGCAAATGCGTGGGCAGTCCTACCTGCATGGTCTGTCCGAAGGGATCCCAACCATAATTCATGGTGGGCATTAAAGTCACCTAGCACGACCATTTCTGCTGAAGGGAACTGCTCCTGCGCGTCGAGTGTCGCTTGGCATAGTTCGTCGAAAAGCCTAGTTGTCTCTGTGTCCCCTTTGTGGGATCTGTACAGGCATGCAAAGAGCCTGCATATTGCCCCCGACTCTACGAGTAGCCATAATGTAGAAAAAGAAGGGTCCTCCAGGCAGCGTAGACGGCGATAGCACACATCCGCACGAAAGTGAGTAGCTACTGCTTTCTATGTTTCTCTAGTTTACGCCGCAGTATTTTGAATAGTTGGTCAATGCATAGTTCAATATCAATTTCAAACTATACAGCGAGTGGAAACTATGCTTCTAACTAAGAAAGTTTATGGATATATAATAAAGTAAATTGAGAGTGGCCATCAGTGTGTATGTACCTAGTCTAGCCATAAATATTGTTACGAAGAAAAAACATTTTTTTTTATTGCAAATAATATTTATTACTTTTACAGTGTGTTAGTTTAATACATAAATATAAAACAATTCAAAATATAAAAAGCTTATTCGAAGTGGTCTCCATTGGCTGCAACACAGTCCTTTAAACGTTGAGGCCAGTTATCAATAGAAGCACGCACTCTTTCCATGGGAAAATTCTTCACTGCCAATCGTATGGATTGTTTTAGGGACTCCAAATTATCATGGCGTTTAGAGCAAGCCATACTCTCTAAAACTGACCATAAATCATAATCCAGCGGATTAAGATCGGGACTAGACGACGGCCAGTCTTCAGCTCTGATGAAGTCCGAAACGTTCATTTCCAACCAAGACTGCGTGGACCGAGCTTTATGACCCGGCGCTGAGTCTTGTTGGAAGGACCATACTTGGTTATTGAACATGGTGTTGTTAAGGGGTTTAACTACCTTCTCAAGAATGGTATCTTGATACACTTGTGCCGATGTTTTGATACCTTTTTCACAAAAATATGGCTCAGTCACTCCTTCATAGCTAACACCCCACCAAACCATCACTGAAGTCGGATAATGCCCACGTTGCACTCTGTCGACTAATTGGGAAGCTTCCTTAGAGCTTTGAGCATAAATACGGTCATTATGTTTGTTAAAATGTTGCTCAACTGTAAAGATTTTCTCATCCATAAACAAAATTTTTCTGTGACCTCCCTTTGCGTACCGCTTCAGTAGTTGCTTCGATTTTACCACCCTATTCTTTTTTAAATTATCAGTTAAAAAATGACCAGTGCGTCTCTTATAGGCTGCAAGTCCTAAGTCATCTTTTAAAATGCGTGACATGGTTCTGGGTGCTATCTTCATCTCCCGAGATAAAATCTTTTGCTTTCGGACAGGATTTCTTCGAATTCTTTCCCTTACTGCTTTGACCACCATTTTCGTACGAACACTACGTGGACGGCCAGATCTTTTTCTGTCACAAACAGAGAAGGTCTCATTGTACCTATTAATAGCCCGGTACACAAACATTTGACTAATACCAAGCGTATGGAGAGTTTTAAAAATTACATTCGGCTCCATACCAACTTTGTGTAATGCAATCACAGCGATTCGGTTTTCTTTATCACCCCACTCCATTTTAATATAGCAAAATATTGTACAATGTATTGGCGCCAAAATTAGAAAATACAATGAACAATCGTATAAAAATGACAGATTCCAAATTCAAATGTAATATCTTTCTTATTTTTAATTGTAACAGTATTTATGGCCAGACTATGTATAAGTCGTCAAACAGGATTGACAACAAAATATTTTTGTCTATTCTGTGTTATTAATAAGTCCATATATTGATAATGCATTCTTTAAGTATACAAGATAATGCATTTTCTAAAACACGGATAGTCCCTTAGTCGGTTTTTACGACACCCATGGGATGATATGGGGTGGTAACATATTGTATTCTAACTCCGTCACCACACAGAGTATCAATATTATAGTATTCTTTTAAAAAAAAAGGTACATATTTGATTGAAAGTAATGTAGCTTTTCTACAATTATTTTGCGGGCAATATAAAAGTATGTACCTACACACTCACGCCGTTCCATTGTTAAGCAAAATATAACATCGTGCATGAAAAAAGGTCATTCGGACGTTCAACATTTCGTTGACACGCCTAAAACGAATATTACTGTAATATAAAAACCTTGAGATTTGATAAGCAAATTGTGGTTAACACCATTTCGAGAGTTAATAATTTTGATGAATTACTAGTGTTTTATGGTATGATTTAATAAAATAATATTATACGGTTCGCGCTAGTTATTTTTTTAATTAGTAATAATTATTTAAAAAATATTACATTTTATTTACTTCTCATTTCAAATAAGAATGTGGCTAAGCCTGCGATATATTGTGACGTCACAATATTTTCGTCGACTTAAGACAAGCCGAAGAAAATATTGTGCTATGTACAAAATGCCCATTATCTTAATGGGCATTTTTGTACATAGCACTCACTGAGATCTTTCAAATGTTACCTATAGGTAGAAAAGTCTTACAACACTTGGGACAAAACCGCCCATTGTCCTTTACTTGTGTCGTCACAATATTTGAAACGAATAGTACACAGTTAGGTTTTTTAAGTCACCTTCGGCACATAGCTTGTCGACTTCATATAGGCGTAAAAGTTGTGTTCATCAGTTGTTTTACATTAATTTGTCCTCATCATGATAATAGTTTGTATAATGGCGTACCACAAGGAAGTATAATATCCCCTCTATTGTAATATAATTAAACTCAGCTCGTCGTTACATCGAAAAACTTTAACTCATTAAACATATCAGCTTGTATAGACAAACAAAATTGTTAAACAAAACAAAATTATTATCGACCAAAATTTTCTAATGAAAGTAAATTTGAAGTCAAAGCTCTTGCTCATACAACAAACTTTACTTAAACTTAAGTAACTCAATCCCCTACATAAAATCTTTGAATAGTAACCTAGGTATAATTATGGACTCTTTTATAAGAAAAACAGAACGAAGTTACCTCAGTCAATCAATAAAGTCATTAAAAATTTAAGGTTCTGGAGACTTGAAGGGAAAATTTTCAATATTCCTATCGAGAATGTAAGTTGTTAAAAGGAGTTCTTATTTAATGTATAACGAACTTGCTTAATATTATTGGCGAGTAATCGGCTGTTAGAATTATGAATAAAACTTTGAAACGGTCAAGATTTCCTTAATTAAAACTGTGGGAGAAATATTTTGTCAGAGGGATTGGGTGTGCGAGTGTGGGAGATGGACTGATGCTGTGTTATAATGCACTCTGAAGTATTAATCTGATTCAACTTTACAAACTATTTTTGGATTAAAAAATATGTATTAATATTTGCAGACATTGAATATTTCACTGTAAGCATGACCGTCTCCGTGTGGTGACGGAGTAAGAATACAATATGTCAACATTGTCAACCCATCTCATCTCATGGGTGTCGTAAAAAACGACTAAGGTACTATCCGTGAATATTATCTTACGAAATAAAAAGAAGGAAAACCTAAAATTAAACCCTATACTAATCCGTCTGGCCAGCGCCAGCGTGGTATTAGTAGGCGAAGTATCTATGCGTCACGGGAGCAGGCACGTCCCTGCAGTGGGACATTAATGGGCTGTTATGATGATGATAAGCGACTTAGTGCAGAATCTTAATCTACAACACAATATATTAAATCACTTACCAGGCGGAACGATATAATATTATGGACTGTACTGATTGTTTTCATCTATACATAGTATTGCATTATTTTTCACATTTATAGAAAAATAATTGCAATTTTGATTTAATTGATAAATATTGTGTAATGTTTTGCTTGCCGTGGCAACTTGTAATGGAATCAGCACAGTTGCTTGAGCCACCTAATTATTGTATTATTTTTGATTGTCTTTGTGTATGTTTCGTAAGTTGTCCTAATTATAAATACATAAACCAACAATGTTATAATTTTGGAACTATCCTTAGTAATTATCTACGGCACGGAGTAAAACTGACGCTATAAGCAATTTTTCAGAATGAAGTTGTATCGTAATGAGTAGACTGGTATAAGAGTAAGTGGTACATGGCATTGTAATTAAGTATCAGAAAACCTCTATTGTTTTATTAGAATTCACTGGCACCTTCCACTGTCTATAGAAATTAAAATCTTTTAAGGTAACTTACATAAATTATGTAGGAATCTTGAATCATTCGATTATTTATCTAAAACTACGTGTTCAACAAACACGCTTAACTAAAAAGCTGGCTATACAAAACTAGCTCAAGTTTTAGTCGAACTTGTGCTTACTGTAGTGCTTAACTTGTGGATACCCATTCAAAACTTGAACCACAATAAACTTGCCTAGCTTTTGGTCACCAGGCAAAACTTGTTTTGTTTACCTACCCAAAAGTATACTTCAACTAGGATCTTGGAACTTCCCTCTCGTAATAAATAGTAAAAAAATACATTTTCATCAACAAGAACTAAAATATTCGAAACTGGATTTAAAATAAGTCTTCTGAGCAAACGCGTAAGATTCTTTTGACCATTAAGGCGCGGGCCCACCGCGGTGCATGGAGAGTCTACGCACGTGTATTAAGCTTCGCTTTAGAAGAAAATGTATGTGGTTGTGTTCACTCTCCTTGCGCAGTGCCACGCTATACATAGTCGTGGGTCATATTCGTGTACTCCAGTGGAAACGTAGACCCACGTTGACAAACAAATTAATACACGCAGCTAAGATGTGCCGCGTGCCCGAGCAAACTATGCGCCGCAGTGGGCACTCAAAATTTCAAACTCACTCAAAATTTCACTTAACTCTAGTTGATAGTACAGTCTACTGCGTCATCAAGGCTTTTGAACCTCAATCACTTCGTACAACCGTCTCGGGTATTATGTATTTTAAATCCGCCGCCTTACAGTTTAATTTTATTTGAATTTATTTATATATAGACAGGGTATAAGGATTGCAAACGTGATGTTTATGTTGTAACACGACTTAGTATCAAGCAAGTTTCTCTTACTTGATACTAAGTCTGACACGATTATGTTTAGAGGCAGTTTGGTTAGATAGCTCTTTAAAGTTAGTATTTATGTTTTGGTCTACATGCTCTACCGTCTAGAAGGAGGCGATCTTTACCTTTACGTTCACTACTTTTAAAATTAATATAATAATATTAAATTATTTAGATTTCTCCGTGTGGCGACGGAGTAAGAATACAATATGTCACCACCCCATCTCATTCCATGGGTGTCGTAGCAATCGATTAAGGGTCTTTAGGTCTTTTCGAAATAAAAAGAAAGTAAACTTGAAATTAAACCATATACCAATTCGTTTGGCCAGCGTGGTATTAGTAGGCCAAGTACCCCTGGGTCACGGGAAGAGACCCGTCCCTGCAGTGGGACATTAATGGGCCGTTATGATGATGATGACACAAATGATTGTATAGAGCCTGAATGTTTTTTGTGTCTGTTAATTCCATAGCTGTAAAAGTCCTCGCGAAGGAGGCTCGATCGCTGGTCTGGTAGCGGTCTTTACAAAGTAGTTTTTTGTATTATCAAGTACAGAGCTAGTAACTAAGCACGAGCAAACTTTAGATAGTAACTAAACACTGGTTGTCAAAATGTATCTAGGGTAACCCATAAAAATGGGGCGTTTCTGACCCACTTTGTTTTTTTTGCGTATAAACACCAGAGACTAGTTTTAAATTGTAGACTTTAATACCACTTTTGTAATTACACGTACCATTCCCATAACAACAATAAATAAAATTGAATCTTATTTTATGATTCAAACTTTGTTCCCTGAAGGTCACTTAGAGCATTAGATTATTTAGTAAAAACCATTTCCACACGCAACTTACTCCCATTTACATAATAAATTATTTTCATACTTGTTAATGTATGACTTTATTATTTCGTTTTATTAAAATAATTTAAAACGTAATGATCATAACACCCCATTAATGTCCCACTGCAAGGACGGGCCCCCTCACGTGACGGAGGGATACTTAACCTGCGAAAACCACGCTGATTTATTAATTTCAAGTTTTCCTTCTTTCTATGTAAAGGTAATGTTCACAGATAGTCCCTGAGTCGATTTCTACGACACCCATGGGATGATTCTTACTCCGTCACCACACGGATATTATTAAAACGTAATGGTAATTTAAATTTAAATTAAGGACTTTATCTAAATCTATCTTTCATTTTCTTTCTTACTTATCATATCAAAACAAAACAAATCCACACTAATTTTTAAAACAATTCTACCTTTAATAGCCAATTGATAAGACATTGTCCAGGGCATAAGATATTATATCAGAAATATTAAATTGCGGGGCCTATCCCTCTATAGGCATAATAAAACTACTACATTAATCGCGATGGCAATTTTATAGATTCCCAGAGTCACGGTAATTTAAACATGGGCTGCCTGGGCCATGGTTGAACATGGAGCACGCACTATTAAGAAATTGCGAAGGTTATGTTAGTAGTAAAATAAAATATGCTCTATATAAACCAAGGTTAAGATAAAGAAGGAAAGCTTGATAAAATACTATACCAACCAGCTTTTAATTAACAAACCAGGGATCTGACCTACAGGTTACACGTTTATAGTCTACTAGTGTGCACCCACTTCGTTGGGCGGCAAAAAAAACGCGTCCCTTTTTTAAACATAATTATTTCATTACTTCTCCACTCCTATTACTTAGTCATAGCGTGATACTATCATGATATATCCTATGACACTCCCCGATAAATGGACTATTCAACACAGAAATATTTTTTTAAATCGGTTCATTAGATCCAGAGATTACCTCTTACAACGTTACAAAAACACAAACAAACAAACTTTACCTCTCTATAATATTAGTATAGATAGATTATAAAAACGCTTACAAAAATATAATATTCTCAAACAAAAACAACATAAGTTGAAATATTGTAAGCATATTTTATTATTTACACAATGAATTTCATTTGTAACATCTACTTAAAGGAACACATTTAATATTATATTTTACGTTTTATCTTTACGTCTATGTTGATCCAATTTTAATGAGATGGTTTCAAATGAATCTAAGCTATTTATAACGAAAAATATCTCAAGAACAACGTCAACCCTTCGTATGATGTTTCGTATAATGATTTTAATATTATGTTTTTCTACAAAGTTACATGTAATCCACGTTGATCAAAGTAATGGGATTATCTGCTTTTACCTCTTTTTTGTAAAAAGTGTTAAGTTTATTTATACGGTAGGAGACGCCTTAGAAAGTCTTACAAGGACGTCATTGGTGATATCCTTAAGAAAAGGCTAGGATCCATCGAGCATGTATGTAGCAACTACGAATGTAGGTGAAGCAAAGCATGGTGCTTAGTATTCGCTAACCCGCAACGAAACAAGTCTGTGTATGTAAATATTCACGGACATCTCTACACAGCGCCATCTGTTCCCAAAGTAAGCTAGGCTTAACCTTGTGTTATGGAAAACAAAACAACGAATATTAATAATAATAAACTTTTCTTTTTTGTAAATATATACATAGAAACACTCAGACCAATCCAAATAATCATGTTTATGCACACAAAGATTTGCATTGAGCGAGAATCGACCTCTGCGTATCAGCTAGTTATATAACCACTACGCCACAGAGGTCGTCGTATGTAGCTACTACGAATGTAGGTGATGCTAAGCAGGTTTTTATAGCGCTTAGTATTCGCTAACCCGCAACGAAACAAGTGTGTGTACCTATACGTATGTACTCGTAAATAGAACTTTATCGTAAGAACATTCCCTCTTACTCATAAACGCGTCATAAATTTAGTCACTGTTTAGCGAGATTTTTATTAGCAAAACCAACCTTATACCAAACAAAACCGTAAGAATTTAAGCCAATCAATTGACTAAAGTTTAAGAGGCGTTTATGAGTAAGGGGGATTATATCCACCTTTTTTAAACTTATCGATTCCTGTACTAAAAATCATGTTTTGTGCTGCTGGAATTTTTACATAAATTATTTTAACCCTTAATTCACTACCTGAGTCTACCGGACTCACATCGAAATTTCAAACTACCATAATTTAAACGTATTAGCGACTTGTTTCTTCCCCGTCCCTGTACCTTCCTGCAGTGTCTAGGGCACCACGGTGGCAAGGGGACAAGCTCCTGCGACGCGTATTTAGTAAGTTATTACGACAAGTGAGTCCCTTGGACTCATACTAGTGAATTACGCAATTATTTTTAGTCGTTATTATTTATAGAAATGTATGTAATTTGTGTTTTTTTTATGTCTAAAAAGATAAGATTTTCTAAAGATTATTGCAGAAAACCTAAATTAAAGCAATATGATGACACGTTTGCACAGTACACGTTTGCCACGCCAAATTCATAACTCAATTTCATTTATCCTGAAAAAAGACATCCCTGTAGATGCAAATCACGCATAAACCGGAGATAAGCTATCCAGGACCCAAAAAAAATATTGTTATCTATGTAGCGGCATTTGTATTGACAAAAAGAGAACAAAGACTGCATATTAATGCACCAAATGGCTGAAGCCAATATGTTTGACTTGCTCAAAAAAGATATGCCGACGTTGCCTGTAAGCAGTGGAAGAACCCATTGCACGTTTTATTTTTTTCTACAGAAGCATACATTTTTGTTATTTTAATTTTGTATTTTATAGCTTTTAGAGTCTAAAAAAGAAAGAAAAAAAAAATTGTTATAAATATTTTTTACTTCTATTGAGGTACGAAAATACCTATGTTTTTGAAGACTGCTAAAGTAGGTCGGTTTTGTTTTTAAGAAGACCTCAGATATTAGTTTAGTTTCGTTAATGTTTCCTTGTGCCTTAATAACTATTTAAAAATAATAAATAAAACATTTCAAAAAATATACTGTTTTATTAATAAAAACCACGCCTACAAAATATATGAGCCCCGTGGACTCATAGAAGGTGTTTACGTTAGTAAGTTTCACCTAGTGAATTGAGGGTTAAAGTAAGTATGTACTTACACCAAGAACATCAAAAAACAGTTTCAGGACAATAATTTGTGATATTATATTGTCTTGCTTTAAATACGAAACCGCCACCTCAAACACGGAAGCTACTTTCGACCACCACGTCACCAAAACATATATTTAGTTAGCTAATAAACCTATGTACACTTACCAAATTATTTATTTATTAAGGTCCACCCACACAGCGTTGCTTTCTATATAAGTTACACTTACAATGCCCTTAATTTGTAATCAGCTACTTAATGACGATCTCTTGCAGTTAAAAGAAAATACATAATAAAATCTATGGGTATTGTATAAGTCATCATAACAGCCCATTAATGTCCTACTGCATGGACTCCCGTGACGGAGGGATACTTGGCCTACTAATACCACGCTGGCCAGACGGATTGGTATAGGGATTGATTTCAAGTTTTCCTTCTTTTTATTCCATGAAGATAACATTCACGGATAGTCCCTTAGTCGGTTTTTACGCCACCCATTGGATGAGATGGGCATGACGATGACGACGATGAGGATGACGTATTGTATTCTTACTCCGTCATCACACGGAGGATTGTATAAGTATAAAGTAAGAATGCATTAATTGGTAAATAATTCTACTTCAATTATTTATTCTTCTTTTATTTATACTTAATGTATATTTTAATTTAAATAAACATTACGGAATATATATTATGAATAGGAATAATAATATAAACATTCCTTTAGTCGGCGATTTGGACACACACCTATGAGAAAATGGTATCAGAACTTATCATTTTCTGATACTATTTATTCTTACCCAATCATCACACTA
Source organism: Schrankia costaestrigalis (assembly GCA_905475405.1). Classification (NCBI taxonomy): domain Eukaryota; kingdom Metazoa; phylum Arthropoda; class Insecta; order Lepidoptera; family Erebidae; genus Schrankia; species Schrankia costaestrigalis. The sequence goes on along the minus strand of FR997840.1, from coordinate 11,671,513 downwards.
AGGAGGTTTTAATTGCTATAAGAACAATGGATTCTAGAACTAATTCTCGTTAAAAAACCAACAAAGATTTAAAAAAATCTTCTTAAAACACAAGCAAAAATATGAACCCTTTATGTCTCCGTATAAGCAACACTGAAATTTGCCACTCCGTATATGATAACGAATTGTTTCATGAATCGTGGGTTACGCTTTTATGTACCGGCTCAGAAGCCGTATAATCCCTTTCATAAATCTTATTCTTATGAAGCTTAGTACAGTACCCGTAAAGCCTTCAGTGTTCATTACGAGTAATTGATATTATCTTCAGTATGTATGTTTGAATTTTAGTAGGAGTAATGTTATTGTAAGTATATACTACATTTTAATATATATTTTAAGTCTTAAGTACTTTTATAATGATGAATGGTATATACGCTAATAAATATATATAGAACTATTTATTTATTTATTTTTACAAGAAGCTTACAGACTAATAACATATTAACATATTTAAGATAAACTAAACTAAATTGCCGATTACAAGCATCTGCAAGTATAAAGCCAAATGGTGTCGTAATACTAAAACTAATACACAAAAAAAAAACAACTTCCAAAAAACATTATTAAAAACAAAACTAATAAATATAGGTAAAATTCGTACTAATCTGCTGTATCAAAAAATTTACTAGTAAGCCGTCGTCGCAGTGTGCTAACATTGGTTACTTTACATTGATTACATAAAGTTATCACTATTTTGCATCCCGTATTATGTCAAAAACTCTTTCTATAAAATTGAATTTTTTTAAAGCGTTCTTTGTTTGCGTCTTGTTGACTAACAATGTATTAGTAGTTCAACTTTTCTTCCCACATACATATATTATAATTTTTACCTATAAAGCTTAGGTATAACTAGAAAAATCCGAAAAGAAGAAAGACAATGGTAAAAATTGGTACTCGATGCGGGACTCGAACCCGCGTCTCTGGACTATACGCGTCCAGCGCCAGCGCCATGACCACTAGGCCTAGTGGTCATGGCGCATGGAGACGCGGGTTCGAGTCCCGCATCGAGTACCAATTTTTTCCATTGTCTTTCTTATTTTCGGATTTTTTTCCCACACTTGATGAGGCTTATCACTATGCAGGGATTTCAGAGACAACGGATTTTAGATAACTTCAGATATTATTCATTCATATGTAAGTACTTTTTTGTAGAACCCCCTTTTGGAGTCAGTTAAAGAAAATAAAAAATAAAGTTGAGAAGAACCAGTGATAAAAAATCTTGTACAAATTCATCTGACCACCATGGACTAGTATACAGAAGGAGGCCCATTCCAGTGACGTAACAAATCAGCCTCACTAGAGGAAAACCGTTCCAACACTGTAACATGAAAGGGATGTTAAGAAGTCATAAAAAATCAAAGAGGAATATTACAGTACAATTAAATTAATTAGCAGAGAAGCCTTATTATTATTGTACTTAATATTACAATGAGATTTCCCATCGGAAACAATAAGATTTAGTATTGTTCATATTGTGAATCTACGATGACGAACATCGCCACTAATTACCTGTCTTCATTAAATTGTATTTTACTCGTATTAATCCTACTTTAGTCCCAAGCTTTTATTGTTTGTATATATTTTTATATATTATTTTTGTATAATATATTACTAGCTTTTGCCCGCGGCTTCGCTCGCGTTAAATTTGAGGTAGCAAAAAGTAGCCTATGTTACTCTCCATCCCTTCAACTATCTCTACTTAAATAAAAATTCGAGAAATAAAACAGCTATTTTAGAACTTTAACCCTAATTTAACGCTCAATCGACCTGTAAGCCTAATAAATTAGGTATTTACTTATCCGTCTTGCCAGCCGCGTAGTGGCCATTTGTAAAATTTCCTAAATTAGATTGGTGGTAACGATATACTTCTATCATGAAGGTATTTGTGTTATATTTCGAATGCACATGAAAGTTTACTTAACTCTACACAACTAACTATCTGCAACTTTATCATACGGTGGTAAAACATGTCCTTGATGTTGTTAATGTACTCTAGATTAGTTTTAAACTAACAGTTATAAAAGTTCTGCTGCTAACTTCAACTTGTATGTTTAAGTCAGAATTAATGCAATGTTTTTTTTAATTTTAATTCTTAAGAGTCGTTTGAAAATAGAACCGACACAAGAAAAGGAGAAAATTCTCGATCCCAACCAATTTATACATCTTATTAAAATACCTACAGCATATTATATGGTCAAGTAAAAAATATAGATTACAGTATGTACAGTGTTGTCCCTGTGGTGACGGTGTCCGTATGGTGACGGTGTCCGTGTGTTGACGGCGAGTAAGAATACAATATGTCACCACCCCATCTCATCCCATGGGTGTCGTACAAACCGACTAAGGGACTATTCGTGAATATTATTTTAACGAAATAAAAAGAAGGAAAACTTGAAATTAAACCCTATACCAATCCGTTTGGCCAGCGTGGTATTAGTAGGCCAAGTATTCCTCCGTCACAGGAGGAGGCCCGTCCTTGCAGTGAGACATTAATGGGCTGTTTTGATGATGTACAGTGTTACGATTGTTTTACCTTTTTGACCGTGGTCTAAACTTTTTACATTACTGTAATTATGATTATTTTCTTTTATTCTTTGATGTGATATCGATTGCAATTAATACTTAGATTAAAGAATACCTACATGGCTTAATAAATAATCAGCGTATTATGGGCGTACATGATCGCACCTTTTCATTTAATGTGTCCTTTTAATTTTTTTGGCGCCAGGTGATCAGTGTATCGGAGTCTCGCAAAATGGAAATATGATTTACCAACTAAAGCCCATACCTATTATAAATCATTAGGCAAGTAAATAAATAAGTAGTTAAGCTATAAATACATTATACAATAAAGTACTAAACATACCCGAAACAATAACGTTATAACGTTATATTCAAGTAAATAATAGTATTCAATTATCCGCATGTCACAGGCATACTAAACGTTTGAACTTTCATCCTATGTTTCAATTGAAGTGCAGAGAACTGTTATTTGCAGAATGGCCTGGTTAAATTTATAATTAAAATCTGTATTGCTTGTTTTGTTGAAATTTTTAATTTATGAAACTATTAAGTACTTTAAGTGAATGGTAGTCTCAATGAAAGTTAAGTTGATGAGGTTTGATTTTATAAAAAGTATAATGAGATTTCAAGGAAAGTGGAAATAGGCAAGGAGGTTACTCTCTGTCGTTGACTGTCAGGTGATGAGAAGATTGAAAAAAAATTTGTGTGTGTGGTCTCAAGATTGAGTAACGAAATTGTTGACCTTTGAAAGTCCTATTGCAGGGACTCTTGCAGCAGAGGAAAAGAGTTGAAAGTTTGCCAATACTATCTCTTCGAAAACAAGACAAGGAAACCCTATAACACGTCTGACGAGCGTAGCCTAGAAGGCCAAGTTTCATTCTACGTCATTAAAAGGCTGTTAAGAACTATACCTAAGAAAGCAATCATGCTATACAAAAAAATGTTTTATAAAAATAAAAGTGCGTGTTTTTTTGCAATAAAAATATGACCTCACTTATAGTGCTTACGAATGATGGTAGGTAAAAAAGTTTCCGTCCCACTTCAATATACGGCATTCAATTTCGACAACATAACACAAAACTTTCCATCTTGTAATCCAACGAATGGAATAATCTTCGTAAGGGTTTTCTACGTAGATAAGAGTGTACATGGTATATAGAATGACTACACATTGATAACTCGATAGGATTTTTAAGTTTTGAAGAATCAGATTAGTAAGTGGTACTTACCATCAAATGATTTATGGCTTAAATACGATAGCAGTATGTAAATGAACAGTCCATTTATGTCCCACCACTGTAAGAACAAGTGTTGTCCGTGTGGTGATGGAGTAAGAATACAATAAACCCCATCTCATTGGTGTCGTAAAAACCGACTAAGGGACTATCCGTGGATATTATCTTAACGAAATAAAAAGAAGGAAAACTTAAAATTAAACCCTATGCCAATCCGTCTGGCCAGCGTGGTATTAGTAGGCCAAGTATCCCTTCGTCAGGGAAGGAGTGTGACATGAATGGGCTGTTATGACAATTGTAAGAACAAGCCAAAAAAATTGCAATAAAAACTTTTCCTACTTGTACTCGTACTACTCTAGCCGGACGGATTAGTAATAGTGTTTTACGTCCTTTACCTTTTTCTTTTGTTTTTGTTAAAAAACATCAATATTTCTGGTAAAACAAACCCTTAAATTATAAAAAAAAAAATTATTTCCAAAATCAATAGGTACCTAGTGTTGGGTGAGGCCTTTGTCCAGCAGTGGACTGCAATAGGCTAATTGATTGATTAATATTTCCAAAATCTAAATTGAATCAATTAAGTAGACTTTTTTTATAGAACATCATTTTAAAACCTCAAGCTGTGACTTCATTTTCACTCTGAAAACTACTTACACAACATTAAATTTTGATCATGCACAATGCACTTAAGTTTCTCGGTAGATTTAACAACCTTTTTGGCGTAGGTAGTGTTTAATATATCAATCTACTAATAGTTATTATTACCATCGAATTAAAGCAATTTAAGAGTCGGTTTTTAATAGGAATGTAATCCTATTTGCTTTACATACTGTCTATTGTCACTCTAAGAATGTCTATTAAATATTCTAATTCATTATCGGAATATTTAAACTACTAGAAACAGTAATTTTTGTAAACTACTACCTAAGTACTCTAGTTATCACTAGATGTCGGTTTGCTGTCCTGTCTGTCGGTATTACTGTTTGCATTGGATCAATATTTCAATCATAATAACCTTAACTAATAATTCGAGTATTAATCCATTTCTGACGTGGATAGGTTGTACATTCAACAACACATCTATAGTCTATTTAAACGGACTTGCTTTAAAACGTAAACATATAGGCGTGCGTCGTGTCAACAACAGACTAAAGACTTTTAGTCTTTGATCTTTGAAAAATGTATAGGAATCAAGGACAAAATTCTATAATCTACAAATGTCAAATGAAAAAAATTATTTTATCTGTGAAATTTTACGTTGGAAAAAATTTTATTTATTTAAAATTTAAGAAAGATATTGGATAAATCAAAGTGGTTTACGTGTTTTCTATTGCATAAACGTTTAATGCTACTTTCCAAAAATTATCATCCATATTGATATAAAAACTAGTGAATTTGCAATATGTGGTGTTTGTTGACAAAATAAATCAAGTAAGGATGAATACGGTATATCTAAAAACGTCTCTGCACCGTTACCATTTGAAATAAGAAACAATTTTGAATGGCAATGTGTTTGAAAGTTAATAAATGTGCTTGATGTTGTGCGTACATTCATAATTTGTCATAGAAAGTATACAAGATTTTGTTCTTTATTGTTTGGTTAGTGACCAATCTGGTGACTTACTTAGAGAAATTTTCAAGCTGTCCATAGGTCTCTAACTTAAGTGGTCTATGACACTACAATAATAGCCAGGACATAAAATATTACATGCCCTTCGTAACACAATGATGCTTAGATGAAATATATCACTGAGTAATTACCCATCAATGGAATAACTTTAGCGAAGTGTTTTAATCAGCCTTTTCGTCTATTAAACAGTGATTGAAACTGACTATGAAAGCATCAGTACAAGAGTTCTATTATAATACATTAACGTAAGACTTATGACATATATAATTAATTTAATCTTTTTACATTCATGTCAAGGATACATTACAAATATTTCAAAGCAACAAAGTATCAAATTCACGTTTCACTCAAATCATTTTATTACAAAACTTATTAAGTAAATAAATTCTAACATTATATTGTTGCTAATTAACGTCAACAGAAGAAGACAGGTATTAATTTTCTCTTAGAATGAGTTACTCTAAGATGAATCTAATTAAAGAGAGAGAGCTTATGTGAGAGTCTAATTATGTGAATAGATAAACACATATGCATAAGTATACTCTCAAACATTACATGAATGCACGAAACTTCATCTCAGGTTTGCTTCGATAAAGTTTGCCTTTAACAGAACTAATAGATAAGTTAATATTGAATACGTTGGTCTGAGTGCATCGTAATTGATTGAAATCATCGTTTATACAACGTACACAAATACTAACTTTATGTTGAAGACTGAGTCTTGTTTGCTTAGGTTAGGTTTTAGAGTATACATCAACATTTTACTTAGCGTTGAGATAGTCTATGAATATATTAATAATGATAATATTACATATTCACACGACGCTAGTTCTTGACTAACAAGAGCTTTTACTATGGGCACTCGACAAACTTGCAAAATTTAATATAGGTACCTAATTTAAGAATTAGGTTCCTATATTTTTTTCAAGTTTGTCTTAAGGGTAAACCAATAAAATGTGTTATTTTTTCATTAAAATTTCGACTCCAATCAGAGCATACTCTAATTTTAATATATTTGCAATTTCGTTTACATACTTACTCACATGTTTTGGAAAGATGCAATTAATTTTAATGAAATTTCTCGGAAGTACTTTTCTACTCTTACTTAAAAAAAAATGGTTATACTAAGTATTAAGTCATAATAAACATCAAGCAAAAAGAAAGCATTATCTTCTTTTTGATCATTCGTTCAAAAAGAAACATAAAACTGAAACTAGAATCTGCACTTTCTGGATACCTAACAGTAACCGCCCCAGGTGCTTTACCTTTTCTACGAGTATTCGAGCACGTGCTTTAGAGTGCAGTAGTTATCCAAACTCTATGCCAGACAGTTATTTGTATCAACAAAATGATGGCCTTAAGCTGAATTGTACTTTATGTTAATTAATTTAAAGTAAATATATATATGATGACCAAATTTTATTGGCTTCTTCGGCGAGTGAGCTGCAGGAGATGGTAACAGTTGTGAATGATGAACTTGAATCAAAGGGAATGAAAGTTAATGCAAGTAAGACGAAAGTCATAGTGTTTGAGAAGAATGAAGAGATTACTGTTAGTGAAGTTATGATTGGAAGTGAAAGACTTGAACAGGTGAAAGAATTTGTGTATCTGGGGAGCATGTTTACGAGAGATGAAAAACATGATAAGGATATTGAGAGAAGAGTGCAAAAGGGAAACTCGGTGAACGGTGCCCTGCACTCGTTTATGAAAAGCCAGAACGTGACTACTAAAGCTCGTCTGGCTGTTCATAAGGGAATGCTAGCACCAACCTTAATGTATGGTAGCGAGAGTTGGGTATGGCAGAAGAAGCATGAAAGTAGAATTAATGCGGTAGAAATGCGTTCACTGAGAAGTATATGTGGACTAAGACTGATAGATAGAGTAAGGAATGATGAGATAAGAATACGTTGCGGCATGAAAGATGATATAGTGACCAAAATCGAGAAAGGAATGTTGCGTTGGTTTGGTCACATTGAGAGAATGAATGATGAGCGTTTGACGAAACAAGTATACAAGGCTAGTGTGAAAGGGCGAGTCGGTGCCGGTAGGCCACGGAAAACATATGGTGACCAGATACGTTGCATATTGGAAAAGGGCCAAATAAAGAGCACTCGTAACCGACGCGCATGTATGACTCGCTTAATGAATGTGGACGAGGCCGAATCTGTTTGCCAGGATCGTGACAAGTGGCGTTCTGTCGTCTCTGCCTACCCCGGCCGGGATAAGGCGTGAGTTTATGTATGTATGTATGTAAATATATATACTATAAAAGTTTTATATAAATGATTCTATTACCGCATATTAAACTAGAAAATTGTAAAAGTTTTGTTTAATTTAGTCAATTTTATAATTTATCTTTTAACATAATTACATTGACGTTATTTTATGCTTTTCTATCGATAGAGCCACTCCCACGTGAAAGCTTAAACGTAATCGCCTTACCAAGCCAATTTTGTTAAAAAATAAATAAGTAGAGATGAAAAAGTCTTCAGTGTTCTTTCATTAAGGTTTACTTCGTAATAGTATAAAATTTTACAATATCAAATTATCTCAACAATTTTCTTTGTGTTATTTAAGAGTTGACTATTTTTTGCTATTTGCTTTTTGAAAAAGTATTTTAAGATAATACTGATACAAGTGAAATAAATAAAAGGTTGTGATTTATAAATTTGGTTTCATTTTATTTGATTACTTTTATTAGTTTTACTTACGGTAACGTAACAGGTATATCATACACCTTTATTTAACATATTATCCGCACCTTTGCTGATTAAGCAAGAAGTTTTTACATTGTTACCTCCGAGGAAAAAATAAAAATTGGTATAGTTCTTATTTCTAAAATAAGATTTTTAGAAAGACTATACCAATCCGTATACGAAGCAAAATTGGTATAGGATGCCTAATTTCTCTCCATCGTTAGAGGAAGCCCGTCTCTAAAGTAGAACATTATCCCCCTTACTCATAAACGACTCTTAAATTTTAGTCAATTGATTAATTAGCATAGACTCTTACATTGTTTGGTATAAGGTTGGTTTTCGTAATAAAAATCTCGCTAAACAGTGATTAAATTTAAGAAGCATTTATGAGTAAGGGGGTATGTTATTAAGTTCGCCTTTTATGTTTCTTAAGTTACCTTTTCCGGGAATATTATCATTGTTCAACGAGCCCGGGGGTGTGCTCTAAAACATTGTTCAACGAGCCCGGGGGTGTGCTCTAAAACCACCCCCAACCCCGACGCGGAGGTCGCGTCGACCGACGGAGCCTCGGTTCCTTTGCCGGGGCCCCAGATGTACACCCAGGATGGGGTGTCCGTTGGGGACTCCGACACGGGGAGCGAGGCTCAAACAGCTGCTTCTGGGCGCGGTAGGAAGAGGGGGCGCCCAGAGGAGAAGGAGACGTTTTTGTTCCGTACCGGAAGTCGGAGTCTTTCCGGCTCCGGTATGGAACTAACATCTGGGGAGGAGGCGGGTAGGCCTGCGGCACCCAAGGTGCCCGCAGTGAGGACTGGGCGTGGGAGGGGTGCCCCGCTCAGGGGACAGAGTCGGCCGAAGGCACCGTACGTGCCACCGGCCGACGGAGCAGTACTTCCTCCGGGTCTGGAGACACTTCTGGCCAAACTAGCCGATGCGGCTAGGGGCCAGAAGGGGCTCTCACAGACCCGGAAGAAAATATTTGCGGAGGTCACGGAGGCCGTCCGCAGGGAGTGGCGGGCTCCTCCGTCCCCGCCAGCCTCGACTGGTGAGGCAGGGGTAGTGGCGGAGCTCAGGCGGCAGCTGGCGAAGAAGGACGCCGAACACGCTGCCGCCATAAAGCGCCTGGAGGAGCAAATGGCTGCCCTCCAGGACGAGCTGAGGCAGGCGCGGAGCGGCGGCGTGGCAGTGCCGCAGCGCCCTGCGGCGTCAACATCATCCGCTCAAGATTTTGAGCGGATGATGCGAGAGATGGAGACGCGCATTATGAAGCGCATCTCCGCTCTCGAAGACATAAGGCGCCGCCCGCCGCTGACGTCGGCCGCGGGGGCGTCCTGCGATGAGGTGGCCCGCCCCAAAGCTGGAGAGCGAGCGCCTCCACCTGCGGCTCCTCCGCCGCCTGCAAAAAAGAACGTGGCTGCTTCGGCCCAAAAGCCGAAGCAGTCCGACAATAAGAAGGGCAAGGGGAAGGGGAAGAAGGCCCCCTCTGCCCCCCCTACGGTCGTAGATGGGACCCCGGATCCCTCCCTCCCTGAAGCAGAATGGAGGGTCGTGGGGTCCCGAAAGAAAAAGAAGAAGAAAGTCGCCGCCGCGACAAAGGCGCCGAGGCTCCGCGCCCCACGGTCCACCGCTGTCGTCCTGACGCTGACGACAGCAGGCGTGGAGAAGGGCGTGGAGTACGCCGAGGTTCTACGGAGGGTGAAGGCCTCCGTAGACCTTAAGGCCCTCGACATTCAGGGCGGGCTCCGGTACAAAACGACACGTACCGGAGCAAGAATGCTCGAGGTCTCCGGCGCCACCAGTGGCCCCAAGGCAGATGCCCTAGCGGCTAAGCTGCGGGAGTCACTGGACGCAGAGGCCGTCCGCGTCACCAGACCCAACAAATGTGTTGGCGTGCGCGTGTCTGGTTTGGATGACGCGGCCACAACGGAGGAGGTGATCTCCGCCCTTGTGGAGGCGGGCGGCTGCCCACGCGACCAGGTGAGGGCCGGAGAATTATTCTTTGGTCCCACAGGTCGCGGGACGGTGGTCGTCCACTGCCCGGTCGCGGCGGCCAAAAAGGTAGCGGATGGACGGAGCCTCCTGATAGGAGGCTTCCTCAAGGCGCAGGTGCTCCTTCTGCAGCCCCGCGAAGCCAGGTGCTTTAGGTGCCTGGGAGCGGGGCATGTAGGAGTGCAGTGCACGGCGGGAGTTACCGTGGGGGACCGGTGCTTCCGCTGCAGTCAGCCCGGTCACAAGGCCGGATCATGCACGGCCCCGCCACACTACTTCAAATGTGTGGCGGAGGGCAAGGATGCGGCACACCGGGCGGACAGCAAGTCCTGCGCCGCCTCAAGGCCGAGGCCCCGTCCCCGTCCATCCGCAGGTAGAGAGGCCCCAGAGCGGCCCAGTTCGCGGCGGGAGGCGGAGATGGACACTCATTAATGGGTGCCCATGTCCGCTTCCTGCAGGCGAACATAAACCACTGTGCCGGTGCTCAGGATCTTCTGTACCAGAGCGTCGCACAGTGGTCTATCAATGTGGCCGCAGTCGCCGAGCCGTACTGGGTACCACCGGGCGCCCCGGTGGACTTGGACGGCTTGACGTTCCTTATCGGGGGAACCGCCGCTGGCTCCTCCCCCCTTGCTGTTTTAGCAAGGGGACGAGGATGCGTCGCGGCGGATTATGAGGGGATAGCGGTGGTGGCCGCTTACATCTCGCCGAACCGAGACCAGTACCAGTTTGAGCAATGGCTCGCTGGACTGGACGTCGTTCTCGCTGCGTGTCGCCCCCGTCCGATACTGGTCATGGGAGACTTCAATGCCTGGTCACAGGCTTGGGGCTCCCGAGAGACCACGGTCAGGGGGAGGTTGTTGGAGGACTGGGTCGCTACGCGCGGCCTGGCGATCCTCAACCGGGGGACTGTTGCCACCTGGGAGCGAGGGCAGCTCGGTTCGGTCGTGGACGTAACGTTCGCGACCCCTGCGCTTGCCCTTCGCGTCCAGGACTGGCGTGTTGTGGAGGAGGGGGAGACGCTGTCCGATCACAGATACATTCGGTTCAGCGTCGACCCCGATGCCTCTGCACCGCTGAGGATTGACAGCCCTCCGGATTCTCGTTGGGCACTCAAAAAAATGAGCAGGGAAGTCCTTCTGGAAGCCGCTACCGTGCAGGCCTGGGTACCCGCACCGGACAGGCCTGTCTGCGTCGATGACGAGGCAGAGTGGTTCCAGAGGGCCATGTCGCTAGTCTGCGACGCGGCGATGCCAAGGGTGAGGCGCACCCCGGCAAGGAACCAGGCGTACTGGTGGAACGCAGAAACGGCGCAACTCCGCGAGGAGTGCGTCCGTGCACGCCGCCAGTGCAAAAGGTTCCGCCGAAGGCGTCGCCGCCCAGACAACGCGGCAACCCTGGAGACGGAGCTCCATGAGAGGTACAGGGCAGCCAAAAGAGCCCTCCAGGCGGCTGTAAAACGGGCCAAGCAATCAGCTCGTGAAGAGCTGATTGGGACTCTGGACCAGGATCCGTGGGGACGCCCATACCTTTTGGTACGGGGCAAACTACGCCCCAGGGCCCCCCCGCTGACGCAGAGTCTGCAACCCGACCGTCTGGAGGGAGTGCTGGACGCCTTGTTCCCATCGGGAGGGGAGGAGCATGTCCCCCCGACGATGGCTTCGTCTCGAGTGCTCAACGCGAGTCGTAGCGAGAATGACGTGCCCGAAGTCACAGAGGGTGAGCTAGGGGCGGTGGTTCGACGGCTCAAGGCCAAAAAGAACACCGCGCCCGGACCCGACGGCATTCCAGGCCGTGCATGGGTCGTGGCCCTTGCGGAGCTTGGACCCCGACTTAGAAGGCTATTTAGCGCATGCCTCGAAAGAGGTCAGTTTCCGAAGGTGTGGAAGACGGGGAAACTGGTCCTCATCCGAAAGGCGGGGCGGCCGGTGGATTCACCATCCGGATACCGACCGATCGTGTTGCTTGACGAGGTCTGCAAGCTCTTTGAGCGTATCATTGCAGATCGCCTCGTCGAGCATCTCACGGTGGTAGGGCCAGATCTGGCGGATAACCAATTTGGTTTCCGCCGGGGGCGATCCACTGTGGGTGCGATCATGCGCGTGGGTAGCCTGGCAGAGGAAGCGACCTCCCGGGGTGAGGTGGTGTTGGCGGTGTCTCTTGACATCGCCAATGCATTTAACACCTTGCCTTGGAGTTGCATTAGGGAGGCACTCGATTATCATCGGATGCCCCCCTACCTCTGCCACATTGTCGGGGCCTATCTCTCTGAGAGGGCCATAGCTTACCCTAGTTGGCTAGGGCCAGGTCGGCGAGATGTGTCGTGCGGTGTTCCACAGGGATCGGTGCTTGGCCCGCTCCTGTGGAACATCGGATACGACTGGGTGCTGCGTGGTTCGTTCCCCAGAGGTGTCGCGGTGTTTTGTTACGCCGACGACACCCTCGTGACAGCACGAGGGAGAACGTTCCAAGACGCAGCCCAAGCGGCCACGGTAGGGGTTGCCCAGGTCGTTGCCCGAATCCGGCGGCTGGGGCTGGAGGTGGCGCTCAACAAATCTGAGGCCCTGTGTTTTCACGGACCCAGACGGGCGCCCCCTCCAGGCTCCAGTGTCACGGTGGATGGTGTTAGCATCGGCATCGAGCCCTCGATGAGGTATCTTGGGATCACCCTCGATAGCCGATGGGGCTTCGGACCACATGTCCGAAGCATCGTCCCCAAAATTAAGGGCGCCGCGGCTGCACTGTCGCGGCTTATGCCCAACATGAGGGGACCTAACACCCCGTGTAGGAGACTCTACGTGGGGATCGTACGATCGATGGCGCTATACGGCGCGCCTGTATGGGCGGAGCGCCTGACGGCCAGCACAGCGACTATTCTTCAGAGTCCGCTGAGGATGCTGGCCGTCAGAATCATCAGGGGATATCGTACGATCTCCTTTGAGGCGGCGAGTCTCCTAGCCGGAACTCCTCCATGGGATCTGGAGGCGAGAGCTCTCGCGTCACTGTATCGGTGGCACAGGGAGGCTCTGGAGCAGGGACATATACCTGCCCCTCGCGAAGTCGAGGCGCAGCGGTCCTTGCTCCATGACGATCTCATGGAGGAATGGAGACAGCGACTTGGGCAACCGAGGTACGGGCACGCCCTTATCAGGGCGGTAAGTCCGGTCATGGAGGATTGGCTCGAGAGGCGGCATGGCAGCCTCTCTTACCGGATGTCGCAGATGCTTACCGGGCATGGATGCTTCGGTAAGTATCTGCACCGTATTCGCCGGGAGCCAACGCCCGAATGCCACAGTTGCCGGAACTGCAGCGAGGACTCCTCGCTCCACACACTGGTGGAGTGCCCGGCGTGGGCACGGCAACGGCAGGACCTCGTTGTGGGTCTAGGAGTGGCATTTCTCTCGCTGGAGACAATGGTTCAGGCCATGGTCTCCAGCGAGAGCGCGTGGCGGGCCGTCGCCACCTTTTGCGAGCATGTAATGCTAGCGAAGGAGGCGGCGGAGGGCTTGCGGGAGAGAGATCCCTCATTCCCGCATGTCGCCGCGCGTCCTGGGCGTCGGAGGAGGCATTATGCCAACGATCTCCGACCTCCATGACGGGGGGCCTGGGGGTAACGGGACGGATGGGCTGCCCGTTGCCCCGTGCAGAAGCAGGCCAAGACGTTGGCGTGTGTAGGTGCTCCCCCCACACACGCGGTGTTCGCAAGAGATCTGTCTCTAGGTCAGAGCCAACTATCTAGGCTCAAGACTGGAGATGGCAGAATAGTGTCGTCAAAGCCTGAGCTTCAAGAGGAGATAGAGAAATATTACGGGCAGTTATACACCGCAACACGGCCACCTATTAGTGATCTAGCCACCGATTCTAGGGCTAGATTAACACGACACCATACCGACGAAATCCCGGACGTTAGTCTGTGTGAGATTAGTAATGCTCTCAAACAACTGAAGAACAACAGGGCGCCGGGGGATGACGGAATCACAAACGAGTTGCTGAAAGCCGGAGGAGAACCCGTTCTCAAGGCTCTTCGAAAACTATTTAATTCCGTCTTACTCGAGGGAAAAACGCCACAGGCATGGCACAGAGGGGTGGTGATACTGTTCTTCAAGAAGGGCGATAGAACGCTCCTTCAGAATTACAGACCCATCACTCTTCTGAGTCACGTCTACAAAATGTTTTCGAGAGTCAATTCGAATCGTCTCGAACGCAGACTGGACGACTTCCAGCCTCCCGAACAAGCCGGTTTCCGAAAAGGCTTTAGTACCATAGACCACATTCATACGCTGCGGCAAGTTATACAAAAGTGCAATGAGTATAACCGGCCTTTATGCTTGGCGTTTGTGGACTATGAGAAAGCCTTCGATTCGATCGAGACTTGGGCAGTGTTACGGTCTCTCCAACGGTGCCAAATTGACCATCGGTACATCGAAGTGTTGCAGTGTTTATACAGAAACGCCACAATGTCAGTCCGTCTACAAGATCGATGTTCGAAGCCTATCCAGCTGCAGCGAGGAGTGAGACAGGGGGATGTCATATCCCCGAAACTGTTTTCCGCTGCGCTGGAAGATGCTTTTAGGCTCTTGAACTGGGACGGACTTGGCATCAACATAAATGGCGAGTATATCACGCACCTTCGATTTGCCGACGACATCGTGGTCATGGCTGAGACCATGGAAGACCTAAACACAATGCTCGGTGGCCTCAGTAGTGTCTCTCAACAAGTGGGTCTTAAAATGAACATGGACAAGAACAAGATCATGGCAAATGTCCATGTTGCACCCACTTCAATCACGGTTGGAGGCTCTACACTCGAAGTTGTCGACGAGTATATTTACCTGGGACAGTTAGTCCAGCTAGGTAAGTCCAACTTTGAGAAGGAGATTCGTCGGGCACTCGTCGAATCCAACTCGGATGGGCAGCGTTCGGGAAGCTAAAACGTATCTTCTCGTCCACATTACCGCAGTGTCTGAAGACAAAGGTCTTCGACCAATGTGTGTTGCCAGTGATGACATATGGAGCTGAAACGTGGTCGCTGACTATGGGCCTTCTCAGAAGGCTTACCGTCACTCAGAGGGCAATGGAGAGAGCTATGTTGGGAGTTTCCCTGCGTGATCGTATCAGAAACGAGGAGATCCGCAGGAGAACCAAAGTGACCGACATAGCGCTCAGGATTTCCCGGTTAAAGTGGCGGTAGGCAGGGCACATAGCGCGGAGAACTGATGGCCGTTGGGGCTGAAAAGTTCTAGAATGGCGACCGCGCACCGGAAAGCGCAGGGTGGGGAGACCCCTCACACGATGGACCGACGACCTGATTAGGACGGCGGGAAGCCGATGGATGAGGGAGGCACAGGACCGCGCAGGGTGGAAACTTTTGGAGGAGGCCTATGTCCAGCAGTAGGCGTCTATAGGCTGATATGATGAATCACTAGTAGTAGGTAGATACATACCTATATTATGAGTGTCCATAAGCAGAATACATTATTTTAAATAGAAAACATGTTAAAGCAAGGTCTGATCTTATCTAAGGATAACATAATGAATTCTATGAATAAAATTTGTACACGAAAAAATATGGTCCGTAATTTCGTCGTTTGTATGAAAAACATTTTGAAGGGAAAAAACTGGTTGATGTGAATTAAATGCGCAAGTTATAATCGAAAACGATTAGAATTGTTGTTTCATCACATTCATTTATTTATTCATCATCATATTCAGCTCATTAATACTATTACTATACTAAGTATACTACGAGGGCGGGTCAATAAGTCCGTGACTTTTACCATAAAACACAGCTTTTTATATAAAAACTTATTTTCGTTTTCAACGTAGTCTCCTTCGAGCTCTATACACTTAGCCCCAAGTTTCTCCAATTTTTTTATCCCTTCCAAAAATTGTATTTTGTAGAGGTCTTCAAAATAGGCATTTGTGTGTGAGGTGACTTCGTCATTGTTGGCAAATCTCTTTCCGCCGAGCCATTTCTTTAAATTTGGGAACGTAAAATAATCACACGGAGCTAGATCTGGTGAATAGGCCGGATGAGGGAGCAACTCGTAGCCCAATTCATGGAGTTTTGCCATGGAAACTGCACATGTGTGCACCCGAGCATTATCCTGGTGGAAAAATCTTTTTACTTGGCCAAGTGCGGTCGCTTTTCTTTCAATGCCTCATCGAATCGACCCAATAAGTTGCTGTAATATTCACCATTGATTGTTTTTCCTTTTTGAAGGTAGTCAATGTGGATAAAACCGCGTGCATCTCAAAAAATAGTCGCCATGACTTTATTGGGTGACAAACCCACCTTTACCTTCTTTGGCGCCGATTCACCCCGAGAAACCCACTGTTTTGAATACTGTTTGGTATCCGGTATGTTGTGGTGGATCCATGTTTCGTCCACCGTTACAAAACGGCGCAAAAACTAGTTCCTATTGCGATTAAACAAAGCCATACGTTCCTGCAAAATTGTCACACGATAGTGTTTGTAGTCGATTTTGAGCATATGCTGCACCCGTCTTTCTGAAAGCTTTCTCATACCCAAATTATGATTCAAAATTGAAACCACTTAGCCATATGAGATACCTGTGGCTTCCACAATCTCTCTCACTTTCAATCCCAGATCGAATAGAACCGTATCATGAATTTTTTTAATTGTTTCGGATGTGGAGACCTCATCTGGTCGTCCAGAACGTTCGGCATCTTCTGTGCTTGTATGGCCACATCAAAATTCAGTAAATCACTTTTTACCATGGAAATGGATGGTGCAGAGTCCCCATAATATTTATCAAGCTTAGCTTTGGTTTACGTCATAGATTTTTTTCGCAAAAAATGATGCTTTATGAGCACACGAAATTCACTTTTTTCCATTTTCTTATTAGTCAACGCGGTAGTCTGATATTAACGGCCGTTAAAAACAAACTAATTGTCAAAACTTGTTCAATTTTTGACAAGAGTCAACTGACAGATGACTCTTGACGGGAGCAGTGTTGCTTTTTCAAAAAAGAGACGGGAAATCTAAAAAGTCACGGACTTATTGACCCGCCCTGGTATTACTAAGTACTTAGTATATTTATAGGCAGTATTTAAAGTATCGAGCAGTCGCAGTCGACGTACGGCAAGATTTGTATGAAAACAAACGAACGTTGCTTTTACGTACGCTACGAAACGGCTAAATTGAAAGAGCTCTTAATCATCATCGTGTCCGTTTTTCAACTTTTTTCAAAAGTTTCCACCGCTATCTTATGTCTTTCTTACCAAACCAACTCCTGTCAGTTACTTACATACCAACATCATTGTATATTTTTTAAATAAATAATATGCCTACAAGTCCTACTAATATTATAAATGCGAAAGTTTGTGAGGATGGATGGATGAATGGATGTTTGTTACTCTTTCACGCAAAAACTACTGAACGGATTTTGATGAAATTTGGAATATAGGTAGTTTAGAGTGTAGAATCACATTTAGGCTACCTATACCACACGGGTGAAGCCGCGGGCATCAGCTAGTCAAATATAAAATATACCTTACGAAAATTCACAAAACATCAAATATTTATTTCTGATGTTATAAGTAATGTCCATCACATGCCATCTCAAAGCTTATATCAGATATCTACTTCAAAATGGCCAGTAATACTACATACCCTTTTGTTCCGAAGCTTTCAGTTTATACTTGTATGCAGCTTACCATCCCAGTTCGTAGAAAATACTCTGCAATATCATAAGCAGGTCTAATGCCACTGAAGTTCGTTACGTGTATGAAGTTCCAAGTATTGCTAATAGCTTTTGCATTTGGAACAGAATTATGAACATGAATTTTGCTCTTTATAGGATAGAATTTGAATAACAAATGATATTACTTATATAGCTTAGGTTTGCTATTATTTGTTTATTGTAAGGGAACATTGGGTCTAATCTGCGCAAGGCAATTGTAAACTTGGATAGTTAAGATGTGGCTTAAAGGGCTTAATGGTCAAAACGTTCAATGAATACTCAAAAGAATCTTGGTGACGTAGTAAGAATACAATATGTCACCACCCCATCTCATCCCATGGGTGTCGTAAAATCCGACTAAGGGAATATCCGTGAATATTATCTTTAAGAAATAAAAAGAAGGAAAACTTGAAATTAAACCCTATAGCAATCCGTCTGGCCAGCGTGATATTAGTAGGCCAAGTATCCCTCAGTCCCGGGAGATGTGGGACATTAATGGGCTGTAATCATTGAGGTAATATGTACTACGTACTTACCTCAATGGCTGTAATGATGACTAAAAAGAAGAAGGTTTAAACCCTGCCTCGATCTTTAAATGTTGTCTATTGTTATGTTTTATTACTGGCTGCGAATAAGTTTAGCATGATGTTATTAAAATAAAGTTAAAAAAGAATTCAATGGAATATTAGAAATATCTGATTGGGTTGTTAGAGCTTGATTGATTTTCTTTTTAATAACGATGCCAAAGATAAAAAGATTAAAGACGTTTTAACTCTGTGTCCATTAACGTTATTTATTCATTTTATTATTGTTAAGGTTTCCTTCTTTAAGTAACTGTACAGTAACATACTACAGTAACATACAACACTAACATACTTCAGTATAGTGTATAGACTATATAAATGTAAAGCCTAATCTACATAGAAAAACCTATATTTAATCTAGCACATACATAACATACCTACTTACTTAAAATAAAACCGTGTTTCTAAACCATTATTGCGTTGCTAGAGTTACATTACCGTGTCATTTTCATAGTCAATTAAGGTTAAAACTTATGAGCAGTCATTGTAACGTGTACAACTCACTATTATATTTCAACGTTTATATTATAATACTGTTTCGTCTAGACTTAGCGACATTCGTAATACAATGCTGTAATGTGAAATATTGTATAAAACATTGAGGGAGTGATGTACATCACTTATGTAAATGAAAATGAATTTCCTTGTTCACCTGTTTCTTCGTATTTAGGAGTTTTGTTCATAATATTTTTTTAGAATAAGAAAAAGAATCATTTATTTGCATTATTATTCATTGTTAACAAAGGTACTATGTAATTTAGTCACTTACTTAGTACTGTAAACATTTTTTGTTTGATTTGAATCAAGAACAAATACATGGCTTCTCTTTAATGCTGGAAAGCTTAGTAAATATTTTTTTAGTTGTTTTTTGTTGTTAAAATAATCATACTATTATTTAAATCAATTCACATCTTCGTTTGTAAATGGATAATAATTTGTAATATTCTAACTTTTATGTAGTGAACACACACTGCGTATTTGCACGCCGACTGTGGCAGAATATGCAGTAATAAAATATGTTATTACCACCTATTGTACCATGTTCTTGCAAATAAATGTTTTTACTTTTTTTTACTTACTTTTTTTTAAGTAGTATCATTTCATCAAAACACTCAAACAGTAAATAACATTAAAAGTATGGTACATACACAAAAAACGCATGTAGGTATACATTTTATTTCTCCAATACGAATGAGACAATTCAATAAAGCGACGCAACCAGAGAAAATTCGCCATGCGAAGCACTAATGGATGCTCGGGAATCAATACATACATATTCAAATACAATAAGGGATACATACATACTTGTATAGCGTCCAGGCTGTTGCAATAACTCATTAGTAGAGCAAATTGCTAGATTTTATGTTTTGAAGTGAGTACATTTTGACGGATTCATTTAGACTTGAAAATTAGATAGTTGATTCCAATACTAACGAATTTTATTTTTGTGGATCAATCAATCAACTAGCCTAATCGCAGTCCACTGTTGGACATAGGTCTATCGCAACACGCGACACAGAACGCGGTTCTGTACCTTCCGCATCCAGTCCGGTCCAGAAACATTTTGAGATTGTCGGTCTACCTAGCTTAGGGGCGCCCTACACTACATTTACTCCACTCTTGGACAGATTTGCTATAACGACGAGCGGTCCATGGATGTATCATGGAAATTTCAGCGTAGTAGCAAATGGTTCATCTGGTAGAAAATGGCGACGGCCGCCATGCGTGACCACTAACAAGCCGCTGCCTGCCATATACAAAAGTTATTAAGTCTCATATCATTGTCATTTTACTAGCTACTGTAGGTTCCCTTTTACGCAGACACAGTAATAAAATAATAAATAATCCTCACACATTCACACAACGTCATTTAGTCCCAAACTAAGCAGAGCTTGTACTATGGGTACTAGACAATGGATAAACATACTTAAATACTTTTTTTTCTTTTGTAAATACATAGGTACATATACATAGAAAACAATCATGTTCATGCACACAAAGATTTGCATTGAGCGGGAACCCGAGACCTCTGCGTAGCAGCCATGTAATATACCGACTGCGCCACAGATGTCGTCAAGTAATATTTTTTGCATTAGTGCCTGGAGTTTGATTAAGCGAGCAAGGTGGTAATAACGACATAGACGGTCTCTATGTGTTTTATTATTTAAAGAGAGCACGATTTGAACGCATACATTTTCATAACTAATAAATATTTTTTTTAATACTATTCTCGTAGATACAAACAGATTGTTCCATAAATATTTTATTTATTTTATTTTGTAAGGTTGTTCGAATATATTTGAAATCAATATTTAATTTTCTTTAATTGGATAGTAGTTTGGAGCACTAAGACAATTTATACAGTGTATAATAATTATGTTGGTGTTTACAAAAAATAGCTCCCTACGCTCTATATACTAAAGATATTGTTTTTATTTATAGTGTCACAGAGTGGGCGGTACATTATCCTTCACTCAGTAGTCACGTAGCCAATCAAGTCCTTGCTACGGAATAATCTCGAAGAAAATAAAGCCTTGCGTACTCAAAGGAATATCAAGTAAAAATAACTGTTGGATTAATCAGGAAATATTCTCTACAAAGTAATCCATGCAATTTCTTACTGAATATTATATTATTTATTTTGATGTTTAGATTTTATATGCTACTTGGGCATTCGACTACTTTGCGTAAAGGCTCGGATTCGATTTCCAAACAAAGTTAATTGATGTGATGTGAGTTTTATGTTTTTACGTTTGTTTGGGTTGGTGTTATCTTTCTACAAGCTTGTATGTTTCGTTGTATATATTCTATTTCCTTTAGGACGGCTTAGTCCTCTTTCCTAACTCGCGCTCTTCCTAAGGTGTCTACTTTCTAACTCGTCACTTTTCCTAGTTTGTCCACATCTTAACTCGACCATGTTCCTAACTTGTCCATTTCCTAAGTTGACCACTTTCCTAACTCGTCTATTTATATAACGTTTCAGTTACTAATAGCATTCGAACTCAAATCGTGAATGGCTGTCTCATATACGATCTCTGTGCCACTGAGTTAAACATTGGTTATTCGATTTTTAATGATTCATTTAACAAAATGGTTATAATTTTTAATGAATGTAAACTTCATAACATAATAATATTATTATAATAAAATACCTATACAAAGTTATTCATGTTAATACCTGGCAAGGCATAGAAGGTCACAACGGGATCAATATATTATACCTACGTACATAGAAGACACATTACCCTTCTTCAGAGGATCGTTAAATAGTGGAAAATTTATGGTTTACGCATTATTTCACTTAAGAAATATCTTAGGTACAATCTGTATCGGTAGTGTAGTAGGTATATTATGTGTGCGAATAGTGAAACTGCGTTTATGTAGGTAATGCTACACCTATTTTTCATATTTTCTTAATACAATACGGTATCAGTTCACAAAATTCTTAAGAATAAAACATTGTTAATTGTGAAATCAACGTCGTCATATTTAATGTCTTAAAGTTTATATATAATGCTGTACCTACCAATCTCTCTAGCCAAGTTTCTAACCTACTTCCCTGCAAAGTAAATTACGATATGATGTATAGGTTACAGTCAAAACTCATGGCCGGTCAAAACCACTTTTAACTGCGTACTAAAACAATCAATAGTGGTTTTGACCGACGTGCTTAGTCAAAACCACTATTGACTGTTTTTTGCAGTCAAAAGTGGTTTTGACCATCGATGTTAGTCAAAACTCATTGAAAATTGATCTTTTAAGACATATTAAGGTAAAAGTCTGAAACAGTTGGTTAGGTTAGGTTAGTATATAGTGTTTAGCAATAGTGGTTTTGACTAAGCACGTCGGTCAAAACCACTATTGACTGATTTTTTCAGTCAAAAGTGGTTTTGACCGGTTATGAGTTTTGACTATAACATTATACAATACAAGGAAACAATTAATATCAGATTACTCAGCAATTGAAAGTATTAGTTTAGCAGTAAATAGCTAAAGAGTATTATTTTATTATTGTTTCATGAAATTAGATCTGATGTTTTATTGCTCCGTAATGTTTACGTAAACATTCGAGGTCACTATTTGTGATACTTGATCCTTTTTCCAATTAGGGTATGTTTATATCTATCGGTTGACGACAATAATAATATGATATGTTTGAAAAAGGATTCATTCTATAACCAGTCATCTTTTATGTTTGTCTCGAAGAATTATATTAAGTGGTTCATCATACCAGCCCATTAATGTCCCACTGTAGAGACGGGCCTCCTTCCGTAACGGAGGGATACTTAGCCTACTAATACCACGCTGGCCAGACGGATTTGGTAGGGTTTAATTTCAAGTTTTCCTTCTTTTTATTTAATACTAGCTGCTGTGCCCGCGACTTCGTTCGCGTGGCGGATGTTACTTACTTCGCAATTCGATTTAATACTGAAAAATCGTTTTTTAAACCTTATAACAAACTGATATACCTACAAACGAATTGTAAAATTAACGAACGAACCAAAACCTTTTCAAAAACAGACCTTTAGGCCCGGATTCCTCTGTCGCTGATGTCGGTCGCTGACGTCGGTCGCGCGTACGAATATACGTTGTGTTCTATGAAGCACCGCACTGTGACGCTGACATCAGCGGCGCGCGAGTTGCTACGCGCCGCTGATGGCGCGCGTCGGTCTCGCTCGTCAGCGCCGCGTTCGTCGGTCGACCGACGCGCTATAGAACGCTATGAGCGTCCTCACTCTGTTCCCGACGGTCGGCACGCGCGCGTACATTCGCTCGCCACAATGAACATTGATACCGAACGTGTCATTGCCGAGGTGCGCCTACGTCCTGCATTGTGGGATTTATCAAATGAACTTTACAAAGATCGCGATGCCAGAGCAAAATTTTAATTTTAAAAACTAATATATAAATGTATTGTTTTCTTTCTTATTATTATGTTCCAATAATAGATTGATATTATGTAACTCACCTCAATGTAACAGCAAGTCGTTCCACTGGAGGTATAATTTCTCGATACATGGAGCAGTGTTTCAGGTGATTTTCTAACTTTGATAACAGTTCATCAAAAGTTTTTACTTTCATTCTAAAATAATTAAAAAACTTTTCCTCGTCCTGACGTAGCTTTTCAAATAAAGTAGAAAATTCACCATTCGTCACCCTATCAGCAACAATTGGGTCAATGTGATATCTTTTTTTTCTATATTGACGTCTCCGCTTGCGTAAGTATGCTGCAGCAACTAAACAATTTATAAACGGGTTCATAGTAATATCCCTAATAAACTTCGCTTCACAAATCCACAAAAAACTTGGAAACGCCTGTACCGTGGAGCGGTCAGTATCGCACTACGGATGTTTTCATTGGCGCTGATGGTCAGCGCGCTACGCGACTGACGGTACGCGACCGACGTCAGCGACAGAGGAATCCGGGCCTTACAAAGACAGATCTATGAAGACTGCGTCTAAACTTATACTGAAAGACATGAGCGAACGTCATTCTTTCAAGGAAAATCTTAACACCGCGATACTGAAAATGACGTCACAGGCACAATGCCATCTGTTGTCAAATTTGTAAGTTAAAATAAATGACATCGCTTATTTCATCATAACAGCCCATTAATGTCCCACTGCAAGGACGCGCCTCCTCCCGTCACGGAGGGATACTTGGCCTACTAATACCACGCAGGTCAGTCGGATTGGTATAGGGTTTAATTTCAAGTTTTCCTTCATTTTTATTTCGTAAAGATAATATTCACCGATAGTCCCTTAGTCGGTTTTACGCCACCCATGGGATGAGATGGGGAGGTGACATATTGTATTCTTACTCCGTCACCACACGGATAATCGCTAATTAATTATGAATGAATACATTTGCACGCTACGTTATGGTGCGGCAGAATTACCTGCCTCGGTGGCGCGGCGGTCGCATTACATGGCTGGCGTGCATGAGGTCGCGGGTTCGATTCCCATGGAGGACAATTGTGATACACAAACTATTGTCCTTAGTCTGGATGTTCTTTGTGTCCGTTAAATTGATATTTTTAAAGGCATGAAGACTTATAATTGATATTACACATACGATTCATGGTTAATTTTATTAACATTTAAAAGGAATAACTTATTAATAGCACTTAATAATAAAATAGTTATAGATTATTTAAAAACTCACTTATTTCATGATTACTACTGGTAACGCCATCTCGTGAACAAAGGAAACGAAATTTAAATTCATTCAACATTGAACCAAATCCATTTTTCATGACCCCTGATTTGTATTGGACTGTTCTAATAAAGAGATCTAGCGATATCTCGAGTATTAATTATCCGATTCCGATTGTTTTATTATAGTATAGATAGATAGATTACCTACTTTAAACTTAATACCTAAAAACTACGTTTCTATGTATTTTAATATCTAAAGCGCGCTTATTCCGAGAAGAGTCAATAAGAACCACGTCCATTCGCATTAAGAGTCAATGTGAATGAAATTATATAGATGCACCGGTTGGCCGTTTCCGACGTTAAACAAAAATCAACCGTACAGCCGCACTCATACTGGCGCGGCGACATTTGGAAATTTTCTTTCATCTATATCTTGTGTGTTTATAAACCGATTTCTATAAATTTTTTTTATGAATAAGGTATTAAAGTGTACTTTTGAAATATGGGAGTTTGAAAAAGATATGTCTATGCAAATTACAATATATTTATGTATTTAATACACTTTGAAGAAAACCCTAACGATTAAACAGGTTATTGTGGCTAATATATAAAAGAGAGATATATACTATTCAGGACTTTTTTGTACATCTTTTGAAGACCATTATTTTTGTAATACATATTTTTGGCGTATGATCAACGTATGCGATGATATGAGCTCGAACGCGCGTTTTTTCAACCGACTTGCTTCAAATTTTTCATCACTGCTCAGCTCCTATGTGTCTTAGCTTTATGTTAAACAGCCTATAACCTGCCCAGGAGTATGGACTACAATCGTACCAAGTTTGGTTAAAATGCCTTCAGTAGTTTTTGACCCATGCGTGCACATACAGACAGACAGACAGACAGACAGACAGACAGACAGACAGACAAAAAATTTATTGATTGCATTTTTGGCATTAGTATCGATCACCATTCATCCTCCAATATTATTTTTTAACATATATTCAATGTACAGAATTAATCTCTCTACAGTTTTATTATAAGTATAGATACCTAGCTAATATTCACGGATAGTCCCTTAGTCGGTTTTTTACAATATCCATGGGATGAATTGGGGTAGTGACATATTGTATTCTTACTCCGTCACTACACGGAGAATTATATGGTGGAATATTAAGTGGTTGATTTATCTTAATTATTATCAGCCTAGTATTTCCATTATATGCAGTTTTTTGCCTCCGTAATCCGTCGCTTTCCTTCCTTTTCAATTAGTGTGATCGTAAATAATTGTATGCAGGTTAACCCGCCTTGCCCATTCCCACTTTAATCAGGCAATCCTGATCGCTTAATCAGTTACTTTTGGTAGTGGTATTTATCATTATCATCTCAGCCTATGGACGTCCATTGCTGGACATATTATGCCTTCTCCAAACATCTCCACATTGCTTTAGTGGCATCATAGTAGTATTTTGTTTAAATATTTATTCATAAATCAAACTAATGTCGACGTGAAACTAATGTGCGTACGTGACAGTAACATACAACAATTTGAATTATGAACGCATACTGGAGTTACCATCATTCAAATAGGTATTTGAAATTGAGTGATATATATTATTATTATATCCTCCTTGACATTGTTTAGGAAGCTCTTAAAGTCGTATAAATTAAACTGCAGTACTAAAAACATATATCTGATTCAAGTCCCACTGCGTGGACAGTTCTCGTCTAGTGAGAGGAAATTTTTTGGGCTTCCTTATACCATGCTGGTCAGATTGATTAATATCGATTTTATATTGTATACATTAGAATAGGTTTGATATCAAGGTTTATGACTTCTTTAGTTTTTGAGGAGATAGTATCGGCAAACTTGCTAAATACTTATTATTATAGTATTTTCCTTTCTGGAGTTAAACAAAGTACATCACAAACGTGTCTATCAAGTCAGCAACATCAAGAATAGAGAAGGGTAATCACTTACATACAAATATCGCTAGACATTAACAAAACGTCTCTCAAAATCACCCTCCGGTAATAAGTTTAGTTTTAGCAAACTTAAGTGTTAAAGATTTGCTGTCTCATCTTCCTTCTGTTAAGCCATTTGTCTGTTTTATTTCGGCGTTTGTTTTGGCTAATATAACTACTTACAGTTACTATTGAGACAATACAACCAAGTAAAGCTCCTATTCATTGTTCTCTAAATTAAGTTTATACTTTTTTGTGTGATAGATGCTTGGCTAATCTGCCGACTGATTTTTTTTTAAATTACCCGCGAGATCGAACATTTTTCATTTTAAAAGCTGGATCAACCAATCTCAATCTTCTTTAACAAGTCTAGTGGTAGGCCTAAGTACAGGAATCAATAATAATTAATGGTGTGAAACTCAGCTTTTTAGGTTTTATATGGTGAATACGTGCTTAAAAGCAATTGCTAATATAATTTTTTTAGCACTCAATCTTTTGGATTGGGTAGAAAAAATGCATTAGATATCTACTTAAAACGCATGATGTTTATTAATTTTACAAACAAAACCAAATAATATTTAGCCTCAAAAATTCTAAAAACAACAGGAAATATAATACCCGAGATTCAATAATACATTCAGTTACCATTAGTAGAACGGCATTAGGGACATTACGACAAACGCGTGACCGTCATAACAATGGAGGCTTATGTAGGGCTACGGGAATTATTTTTTTAACCTCGAAATACCTCTAGGGGTTTTTTACACAACCGTCCTTTCTGATAGGCACGATTTTTCTCCGGTAATGAACGGAAATAGGAGTGAGAAGTTAGGTGAAAATATCTGGCCTGCACTGTATTCTATATTCTTCTTCACACATTCATACAACGCCAACTTGTACTGTGAGTAATACTTAGACAGCCAAAGAAAATTCTTGAAATTTACATCGAATTGATGAAAGTTCTATTCGGCATTGTAGGTCTATTGTTAATAACCATGTTTTTTGTAATTTTATAATAATTGTACATGACTGTTTGTTGCCAGAATAAAATAAATAAATCAAAATAAAATAAATAAAAGTAAACACCCAGACCAATGCAATGTGTGTTTTCCGTAAAAAAGTATTTAATTAAGTTTATTCGCAGCTGAATGTGATACTCAGGAGCCGGCAATGATTTATTTTAAGTGTATAAAAGCAGTAGTACCTAATATGATTCAATCTTTTTGTTACAGGTACGTATATCGAACAAACAACGACCAAACTCATGACAATCCTACAAAGAATATTCCTTTGATGGTTTCGATTCCAAAATATTGTTATTGGCGGCCACACACAGACCATATCACGACATCGATGGAGTAAGTACACCTTCATGATTGAGAAATTGATTAAACCACACTTGTAACAATCTCAGTATCTAACAATTACATTGACAAAATAAATGTAAGCTATACACGAGGTCGAAGCTTAAAGTCGCACTAGCACATTATAGTCCTATGCAAACATTTGTTTTGTACTTTATTATAAGTACAGTGTGTCCATAATAAATTAAATGTTTGAATAGTTACCTACGTCATCATAAGCATGTAGATGTAGGGACATCTATATGCTCCTCAATCCCTGCAGAGGGCTGCAGGGACAAGTGGAATAAAACTTAAACATTAACGAATGCATTCTATTTGTTTTACTATGACCTTATGGATTGTTTAAGAGCACATCTTATCAAAGATGTGTAGTGTGCAATACATAATTAAGCACCAATGGATGAGAAAGAAAATGTCTACATGTGTGACAATACCTAAAATAACTAAAGTCTTGCCTTTCCTAAAGGATAATAAGTAAAAATAGAATGGTTGGCACCAGGTTGGTGACTAACCAAAATATAAAGAAGGAAGAATAGAGTGTTGTTGTAATTATAAAAACAGTATTAATGTTTTACCAGCGCATCAGTATAGTCAATGCCAATGTGTTGGATAGTATAGTTAGCTATTAGACGAAGTTCCTCTTCGTAAAGATGACCCCATGTCTTCATTGTAACGTTAATAGTCACTTATAAATTCAAATTACTCGTTTACCTACCTGAAATTTAATGTTTCCTTAACATACCCAAAAAAAAATGTCTTACAATATTGTTATGATAATAGCCTAATTATCCCTTAAGGGCAAAAAACGTACTAAAACCGTACCTTTATTCTAAATCTGTGCCATTAACAGGCTTAGTTACAATCTTTATAATGCAGAAAACATTAAAAAAGTCTTTTAACAATTTCAAAGTGTCTCTGAAATTAGGACAATAGCTGCGTAGATGATAACCATACTGGTTACCGAGTAAGCACACTGCGAAACGTGATCCAGCTTTGTGTTCTCAATGGATACGTTACGTTAGCTACGTTATTATAAATATAGTTTAGTCAGGTAGGGTTTGGATGGTAATGTTATGTCCGTCATTGAAATTTTCTTTATAAGTTTTGTATTTATAAATGAGTGTTATTATTTTAAAGATAAGATGTTGAAAAAGACAATTAGTTACTAGTTCTAATAAGCTATTGTTGTAATAAAAGACGATGAATTTTAAAGTAGTAGAGTAGTATTCTAATTTTACAACCTATACTAATATTATAAAGAGTTAAAGTTTGTCTTTTGTTTGTTTGTGTGTTTTGACGTTGTAAGGGGTAATCTCTGAATCTAATGAACCGATTTTAAAAATTCTTTCTGGGTTGGATAGTCCATTTATCAAGGAATCCCATAGGCTATAGTATCACGTTATGACTAATAGGAGTGGAGCAGTAATGAAATATGTTTAAAAAAGGGACTTTTTTGTCAGCTAGTATATTATAAAATATTTATTAAAATTGTTTAACGTTGTGACTGCTTGGTCTGCCGTGCCGTGGTCATACGTTACCAACCTGTAAGGTATCTATGTAATGAAAAAGAAGGAGAAATCAGTTGAATTGAATTCGCTGTACAATAAATAGTGACGATTGCAACAGTTGCGAAAGGCAGATATCGTAAAACATTCTACAGAAATTCCACACTGGGCCGACAGATTGGTCTTGTTTCTCGTTTTTCTATTTTTGGAAATAAATTCATTCCAGTATTAGACGATAACCATGGAACTAAATAGACCGGTGACAGTTTGTTACTGTACGGAAAAGACCGTATGATTAATACATGATTTTTGTTTAGATTGATTTCGTATCGTTTTTGTAGCAAATTCTAAGAAAAAAAGTAAAAATACTAACATTTCCTTGTTCAGTTATCATGAAAAACCGTCAACTAACGTTACTATGATTGGAACGATCCCTAAAAGGTGACAAAACGTAAGTAGTGTTCAGTAATTTAATGGCGCTGTCACGCTAAATCCGTCGACAAATGGCCGCCAGATTATTGTTCGAGCTATTAGGGTGTGAGAATAGATGAAAATAAATGGCATAGCAAGTAATGTGTCAAGAAAATAATACTAATATTAGGCACGACTATTTGTAAGGTCCCGCCTAAATTAAAAGACATGTTTTATTTACTTAGAAAGTTATATTTCATAATAAATACCTACACGCAATGTTGTAAGTAAAAATAATTAGTTTGAAAGTAATTTTGGAAGTAATATAGTCATAATCACTGATTTCAATTTTGATAACATAGAAAAGTATAATACAAATTAAAATTCTGACGATCGAAACGCGTAGTGTTTTCTTTAATACAATATTACGACGAAACGAACATGTTCTTTGCTTATTTCATTCATTCATATCAACCTATAGACGTCCACTGCTAGACATAGGCCTTCTCCAAAAGTAAGTAGTAGTTATTTGCTTGATGCTAAGTTTTACACTTAGATGCAAGCTCAATTAGATGAATTTAAATTGCTGTCGTATGAATATATGAGTCGTATGAGTATGAGGAATATAAAATACACAGGAATAGATAGTGTCATCCATCTGAATTGTACCTAATAAAAGCTGATTAAATAAAAGTTCGCATGATCTTGACGATAACAAAAGAAGAGCAAGAAAAACTTCGTTTGTGAATTTGTGAAGGTAAATCTCTTAAGTATGACTTATTTTGTTGGCGTTTAATATTGTTACAATCAAAATCATCATATTTGTTACAATTTTCCCTTCAAGATTAACATAATATATTGTAACTGTTGCGTCAAGGTCAATGGTATAACGTAATGGAAAATGTGGGTCAAACATTATACATTGTGATTCAAGACGATCGAAGTGAACCTCAAGGGTAGGTATCTACTTTTATGATATTTGTGTACAGTTCATCATGCCAGCCTATTAATGCTCCACTGCAGGGTCACACCTCCTCCCGTAAAGAAGGGATACGTGGCCTACTAATACCCTGCTGGCCAGACGAATTGGTGTAGGGTTTAATTTCAAGTTTCCCTTCTTTTTAATTCGTAAAAATAAAATTTACAGATAGTCCCTTAGTCAGTTCCTACGACACCCATGGGATGAGATGGGTGGTGACTTATTGAATTCTTACTCCGCCACCACACGGAGTTGATATGTGTACAGTAAATATTATGATAAATATTTATTCTTATTTCAATGATGGTAATTAGTTCGATTTGGGCAGTAGCGCCAAGGTGGTACCGGTCTGAGAAAACTGAAAAATCTTGCTCTTCTTACGTACTAATATTCTGTGTCCTGAACAGACAAAGAAACGGCACACTCTCTCTCTCTCTATATATCATATTGTATAAAATCTGACAATTTCCCCTAACAAAACATCTCTCTAGGAGTCCTTTCTAGCTAAATTCAAAATTTTAATCTTTGTCTGTAATAAAACATTATTCTTAAAAAAAAATTGTATTTTGTTTAAATAAAGTTAATTAATGAAATAAATCCCTAACTAATAAGTCTACAATAGCAAGCATTATACAAATCATTCATCAAGTCTGTAATAATAAGTGAGATGTATATATTACACGGCTTCTCAATTTAGTCGAGCTCTATTGTGATTATATTTGGTGAATTCAATGCACGACCCTACTGTTGTCAGTTATTCGTAGCGTTTCCCCACCGCCCTGATTTCCCCTTTTCATGGGTGTATTCAGTTTATTACAGGTGCTTGAGAAGCCTTCCTTTTATATTTTATTATTCTATGTATGTTTGAGAAATAATAGAGATCTCGATGTGTGCTTAGATAGACGAGTTAATAATGGTTTGTGGTTTTTTAAGGTCAGTCGGACATATTAAATTTTTAAATAAATAAATAAATATACAAAAACACATTGCAAGTAAAAACATACTTCCCTATACCTATTTGTGTAACAAATCTCGATCTAAACTGTTGTACTACTACTATACCGATAAGTAGGCATTTTTTTAATAAACATATAAATGTTATTTGTGTAAAATTGAGAACCCAAGTAAACAGAGAAAATTGTATAATAAAAATATTGAAGCCTTATTGCTAAGAGCTTTTCTGTCCTACTATAATATCCACCTAACGTTTTGACAATTTCTGGAAGAAAAGTGAATATTTGACAATAAAAGCGCTAGTCAGAACTACTAGAAATAATTAATTAAACACAATAACTGTCAAACGGATAGAAAAATGCAAATACGGTAATTTTCATGTTAACTAACATTGCAAAAAACTATCCAATGTAAGCTTAAAGTTCACAAAGCTCTAATAGGTACCAAACCTACTAGGACAAGTTTCCCAGTAATACAATACTCGGAGTTGTAACAAAAAAGGATTTTGTTAAAGGTCAAAAATACAAGCTTTTAAAATTTCAATTTTGTGAGTGCGTTTCTTTGTAATCCGGGTACAAGGTTATCATGAGAATATCATGTGTTCAAACTTGGTCTACAAAACTTTTAAGTTATACAAACTTTTTCAATATGTTAATGTACTTTTTGAAGTAGCGATAGCCAAATGGTTAAGTTTTTGGAATTACCATTAAGAAGTTAACTAATTTCTTACATAAGAACATTGTTTTACAACCTTATGAGGAAGTATTTACACAGAAAACTAGAACCTATTTCAATAGACATAAAATTGAATTTTCATTACAATACACGTTACTTATATTTTTTTTAAAGAAGGATATTTGGACTTAAAACCCAAGGCCGAGTTTTCCTCCGTCATTAAGAGTAATCTGGTGAGTCAATAGGGAGACAAAACAATCTACATAGTATTTTTTGTGCGGTGACGGAGTAAGAATACAATATGTCACCACCCCATCTCATCCCATGGGTGTCGTAAAAAAAGACTAAGGGACTATCCGTGAATATTATCTTTACGAATTAAACGAAGGAAAACTTGAAATTAAACCCCTATACCAATCCGTCTGGCCAGCGTGGTATTAGGAGGTATTCCAAGTATTTCTCCGTCACAGGAGGAGACCCGTCCCTGCAGTGGGACATTAATGGGCTGTTATGATGATAAACAAAGTCGCTGACGCTTTCTGTCCATCCAAGTATAATGCTTGAATCTTAAACACTACGCACAATATATGAAAAATAAAACGCTCTAATCTGCAAAAGAGCACGCCCTACAATCAAATGACAGTTAATATTAATATTACTTTAGGGAATAATTTTAGGGAATAAGCATTAACAGAAAAATATTTTCCATTTATTTTTCTGCACAGCGCAAAACAAATATTCATATCCAGCATTACGGCTTCGTATCCCGAGGCATAGGATATCAGCCGACAGTAGGCAAACAAAATTTCAATTAATTTGACATTTAAGCTCAAATCATTATATGTCCGTATATTTAATAACTGTTTGAAACTAATAATGATTAACTTTGTGAATTGGACGTTTCATCCAATATTTGGAATTTGATGTTTGTTTTGATTTGTAAGGGTTGTCCAGCCAACATTCATATTTTGCGAAGGTACGCCACGTTGATATGAACTGACAGAGTCACGGTCTGCTTCCATATTTAATGTTTTAAGTGCTTTTTCGTGTAGGTACTTACTAAGCTCCTCGCCAAATTGGAGGGTCTATTTTAGTGTTGGTTCACTTTGTAACTACCTGTTATAATGGCAGTTTATAATTGGTAACACAAGTGAAACTATTACCTCCAACGACCTCTGTGGCGTAGTGGTTATATGACATGACTGCTACGCAAAGGTCTCGGGTTCGGTTCCCGCTTAATTCAAATCTTTGAGTGCATGAACATGATTGTTTGCATTGGTCTGGGTGTTTTCTATGTATAATATGTATGTATTTACAAGAAAAAAGTATTTAAGTATGTTTATCCGTTGTCTAGTACCCCATAGTACAAGCTTTGCTTAGTTTGGGACTAGATGGCGTTGTGTGAATGTGTGAGGAATATTTATTTATTATATTGTCGAGGTGCATTTTGTTTTTAGTAGTAAAGACAAGTTGACATACTTGTAGTTACGTGGTTTGTATACTTGGAAGTATTACTAATCTACTTTTATAGTATAAAATGTTATAAGTTTTGCTCGCTGTTAATCATAATCATAATCATCATTTATTTCTCAGTATATTGTACATCGAGTTCTTAAAATTATTAATTATATCAAATACACTACCATTTCTGGTGTAGAAATATTTAAATAACAAAAATAAATTAATTGCTACAATGCTTTTTGTTAAGTCTCATAGTATGATACATTAAACACAAATAAAATAAAGAAACAGATAATTCAAACAGGTCAAATGTCTATTAAATAAGATTCAATGTCAATTAGGTTAATATTTTACAATGTCAATTAAATATTTTTCAATGTTAATTATATATTTTCAAAATTAGTTAAAAAAAAAAAAAAAAAAAAAAAAAAAAAATTAAAAAAAAATTACAAATTTAAAATTTAAAAAATCATTGATTGAGTAAAAACATAAATCCAATAGCATGGTAAATAATCTACGCTTGAATTGAAGTAGTGTCAACATTCTTATATCTAATGGTAATTTATTATATACATTTATAGACATACAGTACACGTTTCTACTAAATAGATGCAATCGCTGCCTTGGTACCTCTAGTTTTCCCTGGTTTTTGTTTTGAAGTCTTATAGAAACGTTTTCATCCAATGTGTACAAATGGGAATGCTTTTTTACAAAAATACAAATTTCATAATGCTTGGTTAATTCACCAACTATTATATACAGTAATCACAACCCTGAAATAGAATACGTCATCGAGGTATATTTTGAATGAAGGATGAGCTTCTAAAATCTGGATATAAAATAGTGACTCATGTGACATTTTAGAATCTGAAATGTAATCTAAAATCACATGAGTTTTTGTTGTGAACCAGGAAAACTTATTACATTGTACGCCATTTAAGGCATATTATACTTAATTTATTTTCATGTTAAATAAACAGAAACCAAAGGATAACGGATTTCTAAGTTGTCCCTAAAATATTTTACCAAGCTCAAAATTTTGTTGCCCTTGCCGATGTACCGCCCGCGGAACCTCCGCGGGCGGTACATCGGCGAGGGCACAAAAAACACCTATATTCCAAATTTTATTAAAATACATTTAGTAGTTTTTGCGTGAAAGAGTAACAAACATTCATCCACATACAAAATTTTGCATCCTATCATACTTCCTACTTATATTATAAATGCGAGAGTTTGTGAGGATGGATGGATGGGTGTTTGTTACTCTTTCACGCAAAAACTACTACACAATCAATTAGCTGTAACAGTCGTACCCAATAAGGATAACAAAAAGTTTACATTAATATTGTTTTAATTAGTAAGAAAAAACTTAATAAACTGCGTCACAAAATGAATAAATTTTATTTCATAT
Source organism: Schrankia costaestrigalis (assembly GCA_905475405.1). Taxonomy (NCBI): domain Eukaryota; kingdom Metazoa; phylum Arthropoda; class Insecta; order Lepidoptera; family Erebidae; genus Schrankia; species Schrankia costaestrigalis. The sequence continues at coordinate 11,636,230 of FR997840.1, read as the reverse complement.
AGTTATTATCAAAGAAAAGTATTACAAACTGTGGCAGTAGTTATAATCCGTCTCATTTGCTTTAATTAGAACTAGAGATAATGTTCCCTGTTTCAGTAACTTGTTTTATAAATGCTTTGCTCATATTACTTGTAGCGTTATAATGTAGAGTGAGATTTTAATAATACTTTAATACATAATATATAATTTACTAATATTTGATGTTTTAAAACCGTTTTTGATACGTAGGTACTTAGGTTTGTTTAAATGGATTTTCTATGAATCATCCATACAAACAAAATACTTAGGTGGATATTACAATCGATACGGGTGATTCGCAGAAAATATTTTTTTTGAGATAAATTAAGAAAACTTACGTTTTTCTGTCGGACATTGTAAAAAAATACTAGCTTTAATATTAGTACATAATATATTGAGGGATAATTTTAGCATACTATACCAGAGGTAGGTGGCACAAAGCTAATAGTAAGCTGTGGTAAGTGTATGCGACAACACAAGTTCAGTGATGCGTGCGTGGTAGTTCTCTAGATAAGTGTCCGCTTAGTAGTAATTGGCCGTCTTTATGCTAAAAGGAACCACTCGACAAATTTAGTTTTTTTTTTTTAATAAGTAATAACTAAAATTTGTCGAGTGGTTCCTCTGTTTTTATTTAAAAAAAAAAAAACTAAATTTGTCGAGTGGTTCCTTTTAGCATAAAGACGGACAATTTATCTATGCGTCGCCAAGCTTGGGTGGGTGCCTGGTCTCGCATGTAGGCCCAATGATAGCAATCGGTAGGTTACATCATAGACCTTTCGGTGCTTCGATAGACCTCGGTAGTCAGTTGTAATTATGCTAGGGTTTTTTAGGTTTTAATTCAGTGTTCTCTTTCTTAACTTTATGAGTAGTATTTCTCCCTTAGCTCCCTTTCTCCCTAATGATATTATCTTATTGACGTCCACTACTAGATTCTTATAGAGGCCTCATCCAAATATTAGCGACCTGTGTGGTCATGTACATACCCATTCTTCTTCTTCTGGACTTATTACATTAAGAGACATGAAATGTATTTAATGTTATCATATACACGTAAAGACATTAAAACATTCAGCTAAATTTTAAAGGGTAATAGACACCGGTAACATTTTCTAATAATATCATAAACGAAGGTATTTCACAAAAATAGAAGCGCAAAATATGCGGCAATTCCGCTTCGGTAAAAAGAGGGTAAAAATGTTATAATAAGGCAAGATTTTAATTTACCCCACTGACCGTGTCCGACATTTTTCTAAATTAATAGCACTAGACTTATTTACGTTATATTTTCTTTTTAAATATGCTTAGTATTACTCTGTGTGGTGAGTGACGGAGTAAGAATACAATATGTCACCACCCCATCTCATCCTATGGGTGTCGTAATCTGTGAATATATAGTTATCTTTACAAAATAAAAAGAAGTTGGTAAAACTTGAAATTAAGCTCTATACCAATACGTCTGGCCAGCGTGGTAGGCCAAGTATCCCTCCGTCACGGGAGGAGGCCCGTCCCTGCAGTAGGACATTAATAGGCTGTTATGATGCTAAGTATTTGACGAGATAAGTAAAATTTGGTATACAACTACTATATTATGAAGTTGGAAAGTTGTTAGTGAAAGTTTGTAAAAGTTTATAGCCACTAGTTACTAGTTTTACTGTCGAGGCATGACTTAGTTCATAAAAATGTGACCATCTTATAGAATTATGTTATAGGGTTACTACTTCATATCGGCTGTCGGTTCTCCGCGCAAGTCAGATGCTGTTAGTTAATTCTATCTTAAATAAAAAACAAGGTAATACCTACAAAGCACTTATTGAGAAACGCGCTTTGTAGAATTTCAAACACGGAAAGTGAATTGCAACGTTAAACTTTTAGGCTAAAAATGCTTTAACACTATTAGTAAAAGGATAGTAGCACAAAATGGAGTCTGCATTTTTATCAGCTCGTTCAAAAACGTTTGAAAAACAAGGTCGTCTTTCAAAAGCTGTTCGACTGAAATATCTTCGAGTACGTTCAGTAGCGATACATAAAGCTTATACTCGTACGTATCATTGCCGAGCAAAATCCAGAAAACATGTAGTGAAAAATTCACAGTACATTGGCTTGTTGTTCACAAAGAATTATTACACATTCTCGTGCATTTCTTACAATGCGAGCTAATTTGTGTAATACGTTGAAATTTTCATACTTTTCCTTTTATATTTTATGTAAGTAAATAGCTATCCTTTGAAATGAAATATCTTTGTGAAAGATTATCTCTCTTGTTATATCTACGAGTATTTGTTTTAGTGTTAAGTAAGCTTTAACTTACTTTAAATAACGTTGGAGGTTTTCTATTTATTTAATTAGCGTTTCAAACAAGGGTTGGTTAAATTAAAAGGCAGAGAGTTTAACTACGATTTATCTAAGTAGGAGTATAATTTTAAATGAGTGGGTTGATGTTATTTTGATGTGGCTGGTAATGGGAATAATAGTCATGAATTTACTTCACTCCTTCGCTACCTCTTTGGCCAACTATTTCTTCAGGCAAAGGTATATTAATAAATATTAAATGTTTATTATTATTTGTTGATTTTTACATTCTATTCAATTAATAATATATACCACACTTTATCACTGGTTATTTTTTTTGACTACTATTATGATTTAACCTAATATTAGTAGCACGAATATGGTGACCAGTTGGTGTACCTATTTCTTTTTATATTCTTTCTCTAGCAATAGACCTAGCGTGGACTAGCGTCGGACGAACATCAATCCAGTGTTGATCTAGTGTCGGTCTAGCATCAGTCTAACGTCGCGTCGGTCTCGTGTCGATTTAGCGTCGTGTCGGCGTCAATATACCGTTGAAATAGCGTCGTTTTTCCTTCGATATTGTGTCGTTTTGGCGATCGTTTGATCTAGCATCGAACTAGCCTAAGCTCAGCGATCTTTATCTGTGAAACTGTACAGAATTGCTATACATACATACCATCGATACAGATGTACATAATTATATAGGTATAAACTCTCATGTGTGTGTGTGTGTGTGTACGTGAACATACAAATTATACAAATCCCTAGATTACATCACACGGTAATTTTCGTTACATTTAAATTCGGGAATTTAGAATTTACAAATGTAGAACATCGGGGCAACCCTATCGTGATCGGAACATGCCCTTAGGGTAAATTTAAGTAGATCGCTATTCAATTTCCTGGGCGAGGCAGCTAGCATACCGATATCATGCCTTGCCGAAAACAATCGTGTTCAACGATAAAACCTTTACTAAGCGGTTTAGCACATTTTCTACGCAATTCCAGATTGAGTGCTTTCGAAATTTTAGGATTAGGGTTTTTGTTAAAATGAGGAAAATGTTGTTTTACATTTTAAAACATTTTTCTTGTTCCCATAGAAATATGTAGCCGCTACACGGCCACTGCTGGACCTCTCGGATAGGCCTCTTGCAAATGTATTTCTTTTACTTGGTCTGTACCTACCTTAACTGGAAACCGATGGACGGTTTGCCTTGCAGCCCTGACCAGGTCCCTCAGGTCCAGGTAACTAAGTTCACATTCCTTTATTTCTCTTTTCTCTAAGTCAACCATGTACGTTATGCTCTCATTGTTGTGAATATAAAAGTTGCGCTGATAACTTACCTTCAACTGAACAGAAGGCTCTTTTGGACTCCACACGCCATGAAACGATTGCATCCCATCGAAGCATATTAAGGGAAAACCTATTCAAATAACGTGCTATATATTTAGAAAAAATAATTTATGTTATTCTAATATGTTTACTGTTGGACAAAATCCACCCTCGTGTTTCCACTTTACGCAGTCCTGAGCTTCACCTATCGATCGGTCAGTCGCTACCTTCACCAGATTGTCAATAGGCAATACTGAGCTTAATACAGAACTACAGAAAAGTTAGTAATAAATAGGTAGGATATTATTATCTAATCTATGCGAAGCTGTAGCAATGTGCTAAATGACATGACTGTTGTAAATTTTAAGGAAACCATGAAGCAAGGTTGGTACATCGATGCGTTGGACATCCATGAGGTACTTACTTACTCCACGCTACATTTTATAGAGTAAGTACCGCTGCTTTAGAATCAGGATGACAATTTGCGTGTGTTGCGGGTACAGTCCCTATTATTAAGGTTTTAACACAAAATCATCCCTAGGATTTCGATTTAACATTAATTAAGAATAATTTTCTAAAATTAAGTGTTGAATACATTACTGGTTTTAATGAAGGTGTTCCTGCGAATATATTTAAAGAAAGATGAAACTAAATATTAAATCCAAAACCTTTGTTCCCTTAACGTAGTTACAATAAGAGTTTAACACAAGCCCTTTGAAAGGTACGTTTGTAAAACGCTTCCATGGTTTTGAATAGTTCAAGTGTGAGTAACAGTTGTATTGTAGTACTTTTAAACCAACTCAGCTTCCTTGTTTTGATTTATGTTATACCTGTTTTTGAGATCTTATGTAACCTTAAAACACCTTTGCCTTAATAAAAAGTGAATAATAGAAGTCGTTGAATCTTCTTGAATATTAAGTAAAAAAAAACAGGAACAAATCCTTTTTTTTATGTGAGGAATTAATAACTTCTCATCCTACTGCCGTACCATGATACACGTCGTCGTCTCAACATAAATAAACAGTCATATGACTTGCAGTTATTATTTGAATGATGAATTCATTAGAGCCAATACTCATATGTCTGTAGAACCTTCAAGGCTTTGATAGTCCCTAACTATCAAGTTATATAAAGGTTCATTTACGGTCGTCTACAAAAATTTAGTTGTAATAAACCTCTTTTTAAGCCTTGTTCTTTGTTTTTATAAGTAACTTTAATTAGATTAAATATTAAAAGTTTCATATAAGAAAAAAACAAAATTCAAATTAAGACCGTTTTAAGTTACTTCAATAATAAGAAGCATAAAAGTCAATGTGACCTGAAGGTATTAAAGTACATTTTAAAATGGCTCAGACATTTATTAAATTATACAAACTTGAGTGTCAAAGTACGAGTATCATTACAATAATTGGTTACGAAACTAAATGGAAGCAAATTGAAACTTTAATAATGATCAAAATACTATAAATAAAATGCCAATTAGGGACTTATTTGTTTGAGAAGAGCAACTATTCTATTCTTTATTTTTTAAATCTTGGTGATGAGATGAACAAGTCGCTCGATTGATGGGTAGCTACATGCTTGTCCAGCCAAGGAGTTTCTACTCCTTTACTCTACAACTTTATGCTCTGGACTGAGCGCACCCTGGGACGTAAGCTGAATATTAGAGCTTTGTAATTAGACAGCGGATAGCTAAATATACCAACTCTAATAAAAGTTTTACTTTGACAAACATTTTTTATTCTTTAAGTTATAGATTTTTTATTAATTTACAAAAAGAGGTTTATACGAACGACGATCCATTAACTAAAATTAACTATTTTTTTGTTTCATGTACCGATTGGACTTGCAGCGCAATTCAGGTGAGTTTATACCTATGTTATTAATATTAGTTGCAGTGGCATGGGAAAAAACAAAACAGTCTCACTTGGCTACTCGCCAATCTACCCATACACTTTTTTACGAGAACTGCTTTGCTAAGGACTGGATGGTGTTTTGTTGAATGTGTGAAGCATTAAATTTTAACTTTTCATTGTTGCTTACTAACTGATGGCTTACTAAGAAAACTTGATCATTTATAAAAAAATCTTGAAAAGGTTATTTTTATGTTGCACCAGCAATTTCATTTAAATTGTGTGAATATCATTCATGTCAACAAACGTACAGTACTCGGCGGTAAATATTGCACATCGACCTATGGAAAAAGATAATATGGCAATTTCGGCTTCGTAGAGCGTCATCTCTGTTGCACACTTTTTAATCATTATTCCTTTTAAAGAGTACGCATGCCAGTCGCAACTTCATACAAACGGCGAAAGTTAAATGTAATTTAATTGTTGACACAAATTGCAATCAAGAAAACCTAATACAGAAAAGATTAGTAGTTATTCCATTAAGTAGATACAATAAATAAGTATGTATTTACGTACTTACTTGGGTATCAGTTGATAGGGACTCTACGGAACGGTGATCGGTACTCATGTCAATGTTAACGAAGAAACAGACTTTATCGGATCATTAAGCAATACATTACCTTGAATAGAAGCCGTATTTCTTTTGTAATGAAAGTAAAAACACCTATAAAGATGTTAGGGAAACAAACTAGTGTGTAATTTTTCTTTAGTAGATTATGTAAGAGGTTCCTATGTAAGATAGTAAATTGAAATATATAAATAATGTGATCTCATCATAGCAGCCCATTAATGTCCCACTGCAGGGACGGGCCTCCTCTCATGCCGGAGAGATACATGCCCTGCTAACTCCACGGTGGCCAGACGGATTTAATTTCAAGTTTTCCTTCTTTCTATGTAAAGGTAATATTCACAGATAGTCCCATAGTCGGTGTTTCCGACACCCATGGGAAGAGATGGGGTGGTGACACACTGTATTCTTACTCCGTCACCACACGGAGAATCTATCAACACCACTTTAAGCTAAATAATCCTTCTGATTTGTTTTATTAACCAAGTTAAGTACTTTAGATTCTTCGTATAACGCAATTTTGTTATTTCTTTGGACATAAAGTTATTACGCGAGCCATGACAGTAATGTATTTAGAAGATAATATTTTCTAACTCTGTTTTGTACTTAAGATATTTAAGTACCGTTATGAAGTAAAATGCATGCAACGTTTGCTTGTTATGAAAGACACATTTTGAATGAAAATATTATTTATATTGTGTTCTCTGCGTTCCCCTTTTTCTCCTTACAAGTCTTATTAAGTAAAACAGTTTTGACGCAGTAAATTTTTTACACTACAGCATGTCAATTCTCGTACCTTAAAATCGTTATAAATTCGGTTAAGTTAACTGTTAGTTGTCAAATTGTCTTACCTATTGTGTGACAATTTGACAACTAAAGAGTTAACTTCACCGAACTTTAGAACGATTTTAAGGTACGAGTATTGGCATGCTGGTTGTAGGTGGATTAAGCGGTCACAATGGTGGACCAATACTGACCTGGTTTACCTCTTTTTAAAGATACCTTATACCTAGTAAAACACGTATATTAGTTAAAACACTGAACTAAAAGGAGAGTTGACATTTAATATTACCACAAAAAATATCCTAAAAAATATTTTTACATTTTAATTTAATTTTTATCTTCCCGAACCTATTATCTACGAGCGCTATTAAAAGACCGGTAAACGTTTGACACTACATAAAATATTGTGAAGTATTTTCTTCAATATTGTAGAGCTGAGAGCTCAAAGAACAAAGTATTTGTATTGTTCCTTACAAAGACTTAATCAGGAAGCTAAAAGAAAAACAAGAAAGAAAACATTACCGAGCCACGATTTATAAAGTAATATTGGCTGAGTCACAAATTGACGGCACGCATTGTCTATACGGTTATTAATATTTAAAAAGAGAATCTTTTCCCGCCTGCCAAAAAATTGGTACGTAACTTGCCTAAAAGATACATAGAGAGATACGTTGAATTTATGTTTGTATGTGTTTGTGGATTAAAGTATGAAGCGTATGTGAGATAAATGTGTAAGAAGTATTTTATAGCGAACATTTTGATTTTTAGATTCGGTATGGTAAAGAAACATGTTTGTGTTATAATTCTTTTTTTATTTAATCCAATTAAAAAAAAATATTCCAAGATTGTGTACTTATCTTAATTTTTTTTCAATTTAAAATAACATTCGTGTAATTATTTTATGAAGATTCTCAGTAAGTTGTATTTGTTTAATGTTAGTTACATCAGAAATCGGTTTGTATGTTAATTATAGTCAATGAAATTGCATATTACAGTCTCGGTATCAAAGCTCTGGATTTGGAATTGGTTTTTAATTTTAAAAAATCTATTCTGTGTATTATGACTAAAAATGTAAATAATATTTGTTATAAATATTTAGTGCAGCTCAGCTTACGGTAGGACCTTGCCCTACATACTATGAGTATGAGTATGACGTATATTTTTACTCTCTGCGCTTCTACGTCAGATTTGAAAGAGTGCATGTCTTTGTTCACGTATCGCCTTTCATAAATGTTTGATTGATTGATTTAGACTTTGTATCCGTCAATGTTCTATGTTATATACGCCGTGGGCTATGTTCGAACCGAACATATTCAATTCTGGTAAAAGAGTCTTTCCGAATAAAACCTCTTTTGTAATATATGGCCTCACGAGATTAATTTTTTAGCTTTTAAAACCTGATTGTATTGATATTGCATTGAAAAGTGAGTCTTTATTTTTTCAACGAATTTTCATTCACGTAATAAATAGTAAAAAAATAAATTTAGAAGTTAAAAATGTATATTATGTATTAAACTACTAATTTATTATAAAAATAGAAACAATAAAAGCCTAAAGAAAGAAAAAATTAGAGTAGAATGTAATGAAGACAGGTAATTAGTACTGGTGTTCGTCATGGTAGAATGTACAAAGTGAACAATGGTAAATATTATTGTTTCCGAAGGGAAATCTCAAGCTTCTAAAGCGTCTCTGCTAATTAATAACTTAAACTTCGTAACAGCCCTTTCATGACTTACTGCAGGGACGGAGGCAAGTTTCCTTCTAGTAGAATTATTCAGATAATAAAAAATAAACAGATTTATTAATAAAAATAAATAATTGGATATATATTTTAATTATTACCACCTATAAAAGAAATAAAATTCAACGAATCAATTAACATTTTAACAAAGAATGCAAATTTAAATAAATTTCTGCTTCCGATGCCGGCTGTGGTGACGATATTGTATACGATTTTAGGATGTTCATATATGAAATAATAATTAATGAAGTTAATATTAAACTTTGGCATATTTTATATTTACTATTATCAGTAATATTTACAATCCGTGTGGTGACGGAGTAAGAATACAATATGTCACCACCCCATCTCATCCCATGGGTGTCGTAGAAACCGATTAGGGGACTATCTGTGAATATTACCTTTGCATAGAAAGAAGGAAAATTTGAAATTAAACCCTATACCAATCCGTCTGGCCAGCGTAGTATTAGTAGGCCAAGTATCCCTCCATCACGGGAGAAGGTCGAGGAACGTCCCTGCAGTGGGACATTAATGGGATGTTATAATGATGATAATATTTACAATACATACATAATATTGCAGAGTATAAGCACCCGTGCGTAGCCCGAGAAGGTCGCTACTTTATAATATAAGCTCCTCAAAATACTAAACCAGCGCAAACGAAGTCGCAGACACTAGCTCCTGCTCCACAGTTTCCTTTGTATAAGATTTTGTTCAGGTGATCCGAGTACGGTTCATTTAGTAACAGAATATTGTTGGAACATAATACTGCTATTGTTTCAGTTGAAACGTACCATTGTTGTAAGCCTTCTTGTTGGATATATCTGCATAGATAGTTATTGCAACTTGGAATTAATTGTAACATTATATTGTAAAGGTAATTAAAGATGGGGTATTGTGTTCTATGCTATGAGCTGCATTGTGTTAAGATTTTCTTCTTATCCTGGTGTGGTTTTAGAGTAAGCAAATAATTCCTTCTGTAACTATTTTAGAGAAGAAAATTTAATAACAAACTATCTCACATGGTCGGCGTGGTATTAGTAGATGAAGATTTTGTCTTTCACGGAAGCAGGATAGTCTGGTTGCTGTTGTAGTCGGACCTTAAAAGGGTTGTTGTCATGAAGTGTGTGTTCAACTTGGTGACAAGATTTGTACAAGCCACCTGTAGGCATCTGAATGGACAAAACTAATAGTCTGATGGAAACAAGAATTTTGCTGTGTGGGGTTCTAACCCACAGCCGGGTAGTTACATTTATGACGACTGCCACAAATCCAAAGCAGTTGTATAATTCAATTCATTTAATTATCGCACTCTAACATAGATCACAATATCACCAACGTACTATCAAAACCTCGCTTCATAAAATCAATTTACCTAATGGACCATTTGTAGGAAGAGAAACGTAGAAACTAGTTTACACGAAATATAAGACATACATATACAGTGACCTGGTATATTTATATGTATTTTTTGCGAACGTTTTTGGTTTACCCTTTTAGGATGTAATATTACGCTGGCGCTGTGTCAGCGTTATCCCCGAGGCATACGTATTTTTTGGACGAAAATGTTATAGATATTGTATTTGTTATGTTGACTGTGAGATTGGTTATAATGTGGTAAAAACTCAGGATAGAAAGAAGGGTTTAATTAGTTTTGGAAGAAAAGCATCATTAACATAGCCATTGTTATGCAACGAACCTCTGTTTTCCCCGAAACGGAGTTTCCCTCAGCTTACAGATAAAACGCCGCGCTCTGACTGGTTTTCTGTATTCTGGTATTGACATTCTAGGGGTGTATTTTGAGTATGTCACCTCGTAGACAAGAAGAAGACTTAACTCGATTATTAATAATAATAATAACTTTATCAAACTTTATCTTTATGTGAAGAGTCCCTGCTAACTATAAATTCCAGGAAGAGATACGTATTTTTAATAAAACAACCGCTAAACAAATAGGAGGTAATCATTTTTTTCAGACCTTAAACTTATTGTGTCGTCCAAAAAGTCTACTCAGCAAAGTTCTTTCCAAAATCTTTTTACGATTTTATAAATTATACCTATTTAATCTTTTAGCTGGTTGACCTCTACTATGACGTCAATCTATCTTCTAAAGAGCCAATATATTCTACCTTTCTCGGTACGCGATCGCCATACGTGAAACTGATACTATAACTGTTGAGTCAAAGAACTACTTAGCTAACTTTATTACCAGCGGGACCCAAGGCTTTTAAATATCTCCTAAATCAGTCTAAAGACGCCTTTGATATACCAAGAAGGTGGCATTATTTTTTTATTTATTAAAAAAAGTTACATCTCGCAGAAATAATCCGAGAGGCGGCGCCGGTGATGTTTGCCATACAACTACGCTAAAGGTTGCGCACAGAGCGAAAAACGGGTTGTGGAGTGCCGGTGTGTAAAGATTTAAGCGCTAAGTGGTCACTGCCTACCCCTCATGGGAAAAAGTCGTGAGTTTACATACAGTATGTATGCAAGTTACATTTATTTTATTCGTTAACTCACATTACAAGACGCAACTTTTCCGCAACACTATTGACTGGTCGAACGAAAAGCCGTCCGTGCGTGAGAGTCTAATATAAATTAATTATTTACCCGCTATATTCGTATCGAACCTTAATGTCTTTTTCTTTACCGTTGTTTAGGAAATAGGAAATGGAAGTTATTGTTCACTAGACAATTCTGTACTTACATTATCTGTACATTTATCGGGAAGTGTCATAGGCTATATAGTATCACGCTATGACTAATAAGAGTGGAGCAGTAATAAAATATTATATTCAAGTTTTTCTTCTTTTTATTTCGTAAAGATAAAATATTCACGGATAGTCCTTAAGCTAATTTTTACGACACCCATGGGATGAGATGGGGTGCTGACATATTGTATTTTTACTCCGTCATCAAACGAAGATCAAATCAAGTACTTAAATAAAAACAATTTTAGTGCTTATAAAATTTGTCCGTTACCTTAAATAAAACATAATCATTAATGTGTATTTACACCAAGGACGAAAAGGTGTTTGATCCGTTCGGTTCGGTTCAAATTTGCATGTAAACGAGGCCGTGATTCAGTTACTGAAGCCTCGAAGCGATGTTCGACGGTTAATATTTATTAAATTAAAACGTAAGTCAATAAAGACGCATGAACTTAAAATACATTGCTTTTATTGATTTTGGGAAAAACCTACGCCATTTTAAAAGTTGAAAACTAAAAATGATTACAATTTTTTTTTATATTCCTCACACTTTGCACAACGCAAGTCCTCAACTAAGCTTCGCTTGTACTATAACAACATTATAAACGTATTTCTATACTTTTTAATTTGGAAATACATACATATAAAATCCCTAGACCATAATATACAAAGATGTGCATTGAGCGGGAATTGAACCTAACGTAGCAGTTATCAACTATTAGCGCTACGCCGCAGAGCTCGTCAAATAAATGATTAGAGTTTTATTTTTTTGTACAACTTTTAATTATTAATCCTTATCTATATTATTATTATCTAGTTATTAATATTAATCCTTATGTGGTAACAGAAAAGAACATCAAATGTCACCATTGTTAGACTTCGTAATTTAAAAATTAACTAAAAGAAAAACAACTTAACTAGCTTATCATCTCACGGCAAATTAGAGACGGGAATTTGCTAAAACATCTTGACGCGGTTACAAATGAATGACTTTAAACGATATGAGAGAGCTACATGATATACATACATACATACATAAACTCACGCCTTATCCCGGCCGGGGTAGGCAGAGACGACAGAACGCCACTTGTCACGATCCTGGCAAACAGATTCGGCCTCGTCCACATTCATTAAGCGAGTCATACATGCGCGTCGGTTACGAGTGCTCTTTATTTGGCCCTTCTCCAATATGCAACCTATCTGCTACATGATATCTTAAACCCAATTCGTGGAAACAGCGTTCCCATACCACAATGAGTATCTTTAAACATAATTATACAGGTTTGTTGGTGTAAAAGCATATATTCTTAACTACTACATAATAATTAGAAACTCTATCACTTAATTTCCATAAGTACATTTTGTAGAACAAACTAATACTTATAAATATTTTGTAATAGGAGCTCAAATTTTTCTTTCACGACTAGAGGAAGAGGGGAGGTCCGTTTTTCAGCATAAGAAATGTAAGAAAAAATTATAATTTTGAAGAGAATTCGCGCTTTCAGATTAGGCTATAGGTCTGAACTATCATTTATAAAGCCTAGAATCCACTGCGCCGCGCTGAACTGTTCAACATACCTGCTGAAAACGGCCGCTCTCTCCGAAACGCGAACAGAGCGCTGACTAGTCCACTATGTGGAGCAGTTGCAAGAGCGCGGAGCGCAAGATGTTCGCGAACGCAGGCAGAGGGTACCACGCTTAAGAGATCTAGTTCATGCGTCACTACATTAATAGTAATGCTCACATAATTCCCATAAAACAAGCATTTTTAAGCGAGTTTTTGTCATGAGAGAGAGATAAGAAGAAATTTTATATTAATATTATTAATTTATCAATACCCACTCTGCGTACGGACTTCCCACACAAACTCATTTAGCTTAGGAAATTTTGTTTGCGTTTGGATAAACACCCACGCACGTCAAGAAGCAATATTTCGTGCAGATCAGAAAATGTCACTCTTACTTCAGTTAAAATAAAATGACAGGTAAGTAAAACAACCAGGTAATTTGATCTTACTGTTCAGGATGACAATTGGAAACTCTTATCACGAAATATAAAGGTAAATAAAAAACTAAATAAGTCTACAAAAGCTAGTGTCGAAAATAAATGATACTTTTCTAGATTATAACGGCTTCCCGTGACGGAGGGATACTTGGCCCACTAATACCACAATACCAGACGGATTGGTATAGGGTTTATTTTCAAGTTCTCCTTATTTTTATTTCGTAAAGATAATTTTCACGGATAGTACCTTAGTCGGTTATTACGACACCAATGGGATGAGATGGGGTGGTGACTATTGTATTCTTACTCCGTCACAACACGGAGAATACTTTCCTACATTAAGGGATTAATTAATATTGTTGTGATCATCATTTTGTTGTCTATAAGTCAAGTCTGCGAATATTCTCGCGATACAGAACTTGATCACTAGCTTGAAAGTGTTGCTTGTAAAACCCCCTCCTTTACCTGATGTAGGTCTATTACTCCAGTGCAACAATAAATGAGCTGTAATGAAAGGTATTTTCATTGTAATTATATTGCGCATTACTCAGTCAAGATGAAATACCCACACTAATACATACATCAAAAAAGTCTAAGCAACATGCATGATATTACAAATTTACCATTTATATTAATTTATTTTACCATTTATTTTAATTATAACGTTGTATTTTATTTTTAAAATAATATTTTTAGGGTTCTATGATGTAAAAATAACAGCTGTTTTCTTTATAAGTTCTTTTAATAACAGAAATTAACAATATTAGAATATACAGGTACATAAGAAACTAAACTTTTTTTTTACAAATTGAAATTTCTTAAGAAAATGAATTTATTGTGAAAGAATAGGACAATTTAATACAAAGTATGGCCTCCTCTGCTATTCAGAACTTGTCGGCAACGATTATTCATTGAATTAATGAGACTGTTTATGTCATCTTGCGGTATTCGCTCCCAATGGAATTGTAGCAAATCCTTCAGCTGTTGGGTTGTTGTCACTCCGTCCAAGTCCTTCAAAACACGTCTCTGGAGCATGTCCCATGCGTGCTCGATGGGGTTGAGGTCTGGCGATTGTGCAGGCCAGGGCAATACCTGGATGTTCTCCGTTGCCAAGTATTCACTGGTTCGCCGAGCTGTATGTGAACGCGCATTGTCATGCATTAACGTAAAATCGAAGCCAAAGGTTTGTGCAAATGGATGGACATAAGGTCTGAGAATATCCTCAACGTAATTTTCAGCGTTCATGTTTCCATTTACAAAAACGAGCTCAGTTCGCCTGTTCTTCATAATACCCGCCCATACCATAACTGTTGAGCCGCTGTATGGATGAACTTCCTGAACGCACCTGAGTCTTTCAGTATTTCCGGGTCGACGGTACACTCGCACCCTTCTTGTATCAGGCCTAAACCCGAATCGCGACTCATCGGAAAACATAATTTTATCCCATTGTTCCTGGGTCCATGTTATGCGTTCTCTACACCATTCATTTCGACGAGCGCGATTCCCGTGACGTATCGGTGGGCACCTGATAGGGCGTCGAGCTCGTAGGCCGTACTCATGCAGTCGATTTCGCACAGTTTGGGGACTTACATCAACACCACTTGAATTTTGTAGCCTCAAACTTATCTCTCGAGCGGTTAACATCGGCTGGCGTCTTGCAGTCAGTTGTATGTACCGGTCTTGCCGAGTGGTTGTACTCCTTTTACGGCCTGGATGCTGTTCAGCGGGTTCCCCTGTATTATTGTAGCGCTGCCAAAGACGACAAATAACACTTCTATGAATACCAAAATGTCGAGATACCTGAGATTGATTACTTCCCGCTTGCAACATCCCTACAGCTCTTTGCATTTCATCTGCCGTCAAATGACGTCGCTCCATGACGTAAAGAATATCTAACAATTCAATTTTGTCGCCAACTGTATTTAAATGGTTGGTAAAATTATAAAATCAAGACTAAAACGTAGCAATTAACATGCACTCAAATTCAAACAAATTCGCAGTCATTTGAATTTTATGAAAAAAAAACAAAACATAATCGAATTTTTTTTTTACAACCAGCCAGTATGTCATCAATAACAAAAAAGTTTACTTACCTATACACTTTGAGTGAGTAAATACTTAGAAATTAATTAATATAAATGGTAAATTTGTAATATCATGCATGTTGCTTAGACTTTTTTGATGTGTGTAGATTCCTGTTTCTAGATATAAAATATCTTTAAGATTATATTACCAACATTTTGTCAGCTTCATATTTACGTAATATGTATTATATTAAATAGTCAATTAAAAATGCCTTAATTAAATTAAAGGATAATCGTAGTTAAAGCAAAGCTATTTATGTAAAGCTATTAAATTTGATTAAACTATGTTTATATCCGTAAATGAGTACTAGTGCTGTGGTGATTTGTTTATTACTAGATTTAGTTAAAGGGCTTAGTAATAAGTAATGCTATCCGTCGTTACAAACAAAAGTAACGTTAGCACAATTTCATCAAGCACTAAAATTGTGAATGCATACAAAGTAGTGAACATTGTAAAGGTAACTAAAGCCCTGACCTTTTAGATTCAGTCGTGCTGCATTTTTTAACGTCAATAATTTACTTTTATACATTTATCAAGGCTGTGATATGAATATGTCAAAATATGAGTTTAATTTTATTATATTTACTTTTAAAAACATTAACCTCCTTACTCATAAACGTCTCTTAAACTTAATCACTGTTTAGCGAGATTTTTGTTAGTAAAACCAACCTTGAACAGAACAAAATCGTAAGAATTTATGCTAATCAATAGACTAAAATTTAAGAGGCGTTTATGAGTAAGGGGGCTAAAGCAACAATATGTCTCCAAACATTGCTACCTACTACACCTTGCTGAATTGCTCGTAGTCTACTTCATTTCAACCAACTTTTCTTGATACTAACCATTTCAGTTGTGAAACTTGTCATACTTGATTGAGAGTCATGTGATGACAGAATACGAATACAGGGTGTCATTACGTCATCCCAGACAAACCGCGACATTGGCAAGTTCGAAGATACTATTACTAAAAAATATCATTATTAATCCATCTCGGCTGTGTGGTATTAGTAGGCTAAGCTTCCCTCAGGCATTAGAGAAGATATGTCTTTGCATTGAGACATTAATGGACTGTTATAATATAATTCAAGAAACATGCAAATCATACAAATAAAGATAATAAAAGACAAGAAAAATCGACTTTGAAATATATTTTTAGTTATAATTATTTACATAAGCTTTCGGCCTTTCAAACCAAAGTATGGAATCTGTATTATTTCTTGTGGGTATATTAAAAAGCGAAATACATCAAAAGAGAGTCCATTATCTCAATTGATTTACGTTGAAGGGCCCTAGGCGGCCATTATCTTGTGCTTATTTTATCTTTAACGTGTTTCAAGAATGAAATGTAAACATTGAATAACGCAAATGTCTCTTATCCTTAGGGATTTCTGTTGGTATTTTGTTTTGTTTGTAATAAAAACTGTTTGTGTTTAATTAACCTTAAGTTTTATATACCTTGCGATTTATCTTACGACTCATCGTTAGATCCGTTCGTTTTTGTGTTAGCTTTTTATATTCATATTTATTTTATAATAATAATTGCTGATTTAATTTAATTTTCGTTAGTATCGATATACAATAGCTACTTAGGTTAATTTTACAGTGCAAGTACCTAAATATATTTAATTCTTATAATGGTACTATATCTGTACAATAGTCATTAAAAGTACTAGGCTTATGAACTACGCTGGTAATACAATCGACATATATGACGACCTCTGTGGCGTAGTGGTTACATAACATGACTGCTACGCAGAGGTCTCGGGTTCGATTCCCGCTCAATGCAAATCTTTGTGTGCATGAACATGATTGTTTGCATTGGTCTGGGTGTTTTCTATGTATAATAAGTTTTTTTTTTTTTTTTATAAGTATGTATGTATTTACAAAAAAAAAGTATTTAAGTATGTTTATCCGTTGGCTAGTACCCATAGCACAAGCTTTGCTTAGTTTGGGACTAGATGGCGTTGTTTGAATGTGTAAGGAATATTTATTTATTTATATTTAATCTACCTGAAACATAAGCTTACTAAGAGAAGACCCTACCGACATGTATTGGTAAAAAGGCTTACTAGATGTAACAGCGTATTATGAATATTGATCGGCTTTAACCCGAACAGATAGGTAACGAAACAAAGTTTTATTTTAAAAATATTGTTTTAAGACCGAAGTAAGCCTTTACTTATTGTAAGCTTCTGAAATATGGTTTTTATAGATTATTTTATTTTATATTCAAAGCTTTGCTGGGCTTAAAGTTTTATTAAAAAAGCAACGGTTAAATCTTTATTTATTTTGTGTCTACATAACTCACGCCTTTTTGTAATGGAGAAAGGATAGGGACTACTTAACGCTATGAATGTAATTTAAAAATTTACTTTTAAATTAAAATTTAATGTAAATATAATAAAAATTTGATGCATTCTTTTACTTAAGAAAATGGAAGAAAAATGAAATAAAACAGTAACTATGAACAGCGCTGGGCTGCAATAATTTTAATTTGTAAGATTTTTTATTTTTTTAAAGTTTATATCTATAATGTAGCTGTTAGTTGTTCTAATTTTACATAAAATAAATAAAATAAAATGTACAACCTTGCTTTGCTAGATAATTCAAGTAGGTAACTGATAAACAAGCTATAATCAATAAAACCCCTAAGCCATAGATTGAGTTCAAATATGGCAGGATGTCAGTGTCTTGGACATTTGAGATTGGGAACGGCTTAAACCTTTTGTAGCTTTATACCAGCTGCCATGTAACAAAAGACTCCAGGTGGGATTGGTTTTTCATTGATTAATACTTAGTTGTACTTTCCCATATCAGCCTATGTAAAGTTTCCACCCAGCGCGGTCTTGTGCCTCCCTCATTCATCGGCTAGGAGTTACTTTAAATAAATAAACTAGGAATAAAATAGAATAAACTAAATAAATAAACTAGGTAGGTTGGGTACCTACCTAGTTTATTCATATTAAAGTACTTCTAAATATATATAGTTTACAAGCGCGTCACATTATATTTAAAGCACAAAATTTAGAAACTTTAAATTAATACACAATAAACCTTAATGAAAATTACCTCTAAAAGTTGCAAGTTACGTTTTCGTATTAAATAAATTAATCCAAATGACCAACGGGCAGGCTTTGTTATCCCAAACAATGGACCTGTAAATATAATTCTATGGTGTTAACCGGAGAATTTCAACAAACGTATAACCGTAAGCGTAACCCGAACAATTAGTGAGTTTTACCCAAATTATAATGATTTTTAACTGTGAATGTTATATTGTGGAAGGATTCAAGAGGAAATGACCCGCTGTTTTGTAAAGATTATATGTACCTATACATTATGATCTCTTTGGTTGCAAAAAAATAAAAAACAGAAGAGTTTTAAAAAAGCTTTTAAAATTGTTACAGTTACGTACAATATAAACAACGTACAATATATTGTAACTTGTACGTTCCTATTTATTTGGCAGAACAAAACAGTCATCGCCTTTATGTGATGTGTAGTTTACTTTTCTATCATAATCAAGACGTCCATAATAAAAAACTCGACTCTTACCACTGTGCAGCTGTGGCTGTAATAAAGCTAGTCTACATTAATTATCTTGAGGATTCAGTAAAAGACAGCAATTCATTGACAGTGCAATTTTGCCACTGTCACGGATTGAGACCCGTAACTCTACTAAAGCAATATTCAGCTGCAAAATAAACGATAAATTAATTTAAAAAAACTATAAATTAATTTAAAAAGTATTAATATTAAAACAAATTGAAGTGTCACTGATTGAATAGTAAAATACCTTGTAAAGATAAAGAAAAGACAAACCATAAACTAGGGAGAGAAACCCAGTTTTATGGGCCGATAATCGTACACTTATATTGATTTCGCCGAGTCGGTCGTTCTCACAATCTGTTGCTTCCCCCGTCTCGGTTATTGAGACAGCTATTTGGTATTTTATTCGAGCAACGATGCTGCGGATTTAGAAATGTTCCTGTTCCATTTGTTTTAGTTGAACGGTTATTGAATTGTTCACGTTTATGTTTTCTCATTCTTTTCGGATTTAGTATGTTTTGTTTATTGTAATGTTATTTTAAAATGTGTTTGGTGTGGAGAGCTTGCTGTAGTTCTTCTTACGAGTCCTTCGGTGTCTCACTGATGATGAAGACGCTAGTCTTTGAAGTTAAATTTACCCTACTCGCAGAAGCTGTAGGTAAATTTAACTTCATAATATCTCGCTGGCTTGGCTTTATATTATTCTTGTTTTTGTGTTTGTCGTGCCAATGGTTACAATGATTTTGCCAAGTCGGTCGGTCACACAATCAGTTTCTCCCCTCGTCTCGGTTAAGATAGCTATGTACCAAGAGATATAACACCTTATGACTTCAAAGTTTCAGCTAAAACATAATATGCGTTTTTTCATTTCATTGATAAAACTCTGTCATAAAAGACAGTAGTTTCTCAACATAACTACCACAAAACCCTTTCCTTTTAATCTAGATAATTTCATTTATTGTCGAACTAAAACCAACCTTGAGTACCCTTATTCTTGTTATCGGTAGCACTACTTTTGTCTGTGCGCCATAAATTTTACGTACGCTTTTAATATCAGTCGTAAATCTGTAGTAAAACAACGTACAAGGATATTAATTGATCACTCATGGTTGAAGGATAGTGGCGACCTTCCGCACACGTAGAAACTATTTGTAGTAAGAGCTCTGTATTAACGTTTGTTACAGACAGTGTGGAACATCCATTACCGCACAATGGATTGGATTCGTTACAGATATAAGGAGTTGTGTGTTGTGCTTTTATTTGATTAAATTTATTTATCTTAATGAAGTAAATTAGTATCGTGTGGTTTAGAAATAAGGCTAGTAGTTTTCTTTTTGGCTTAGTTACATTAATACTGATTGAGAGGCGTATGTAGTGATCATTGAATTTGTCTGTGCTACCATACCTTATCTTACTGCTATTCACGTCCAAGTTAAACTTATGTGATACTGAACATTCAAATTTGATTCAATCAGAGTTCTTAACTGAACTTCAGGTTTTTTAGTATTGTGTATCCTACTAATATTATAAATGCGAAAGTTTGTGAGGATGTATGGATGGATGGCTGTTCGTTACTCTTTCACGCAAAAACTACTAAATAGATTTTGATGAAATTTGGAATATAGGTAGTTTAGGATGTAGAATAACATTTAAGCTACTTATATAAAGCGGGTGAAGCCGCAGGCACCAGCAAGTTATTCATAATGTAAAGAGCTGTTTAATTAGGGACTTGAGATCTAATTGGAAATGGAAACTATGTAAGAGTAATAAAATGAAAATGAAAACTGTATGAAGACAGGCTACAATTCCAATATTCTACAAGCGTCGTCAATAAAAAACGCATTCAATGTTGAATTATTTTTATTTTTGTAAAGTGCGCTATGACTCGATAGTTCAATCTAGGACATTTTGTTGATTGGATGCCTGTACTAGGAATAACTGCCAATTTTTTATAAATGACTAAACAAAATATTGTTATTTTTAAAATGAACATTCTCTGAATGATAATTAATTGATTAGACTTTATAATGTTGAACTTAGAAGGTAAAAAAAGACAAAAAAAAATTTATTATTATTTTATCCGACGACCTCAAAAAGGTCTCTGGGTTGGACTGGATGCGGAAGGCGCAGGAAAGTGTTCTGTAGCGCGTGTTGGGAGAGGCCTATGTCCAACAGTGGAGTGCAATAGGCTATACCCTTTCCACTATATTTAACAACATTTGACAGGTTGATGTTAGAGACGTTCAGCAGTATCTCGAATGCCATGCCATTCGATTGTAAGCGATTTCGCGATATTTAGATTTTTCAAATTACTTTATTTTACACATTTTTATCCTTACATCAACTTACATTATCATTTTATTACTGTTTCTTTCTTTATCTATGTTAACAGGATTAGCATATAGCTTAAAATGATAAAATTATAGTTAGCTTGGTATTATTTAAAATACATAATTTATCGTGACACATTCGCGGGTTATAGCTAATCTAAAATATCATATTACATTTTATAAACGTATTATGAAGAGTTCAGGTTTATTCATAGCATTTATTTCTACCGATTATTTGTAATTTGTTTCATAATATTGGTAATCGTTATGAGAGTCCATCACTAAGTAACCATGGTAACAGAAAAAAACATGGGTACGTCCATGAAATACAATATTATTTGTTTGAAAAATAAGCAGAAGCATTACGAAACTTCATGGACGTGAACTGTCAAAAAGCTAAACATACGCTGGAAGGGGTATAGTTGATTGATTGATATTTATAGACATTCAAATACTGATCAATTAATGTCTTTAGAAATTAATTGATAGACCACAAGTAACAAGCATAACATAAGTTGCGTCGCTTCAATGAGGCGCAATCAATACATTAAGGTGTATAATTCCATATTCCGTGAACATAATATGATGCCTCGATACACAGAGGCTTAATGATACACGAACATAGCTATGCCTATTATCTGTCGGTATTAACCATCTGCAAATTGGTAGCAATTAATTAACCAGAGAAAGCTATAGATAGCTCTGACCAGTGCTA
The DNA here is from genome assembly GCA_905475405.1 of Schrankia costaestrigalis. Lineage (NCBI taxonomy): Eukaryota > Metazoa > Arthropoda > Insecta > Lepidoptera > Erebidae > Schrankia > Schrankia costaestrigalis. The sequence goes on along the minus strand of FR997840.1, from coordinate 11,614,188 downwards.
TTAGGCATGGACAGATGTTATTATATTATGTAGGATTTGATTTCAAATTAGCGTCGTCTTTGTTGACGTGTATGTAATTATACAATGATTATTATATTACTATTGTTTAATAGTTATATTAAACAACAGTAATATTATAATCATTAAACAACAGTAGTATATTCAATGGCAGTAGAAATGATGTGGTTAAGATTTCTAATTTTAAAAGTATAATATAATTGATTGGGAAAGGGTTTGTTCTGATACAGAGATAGTTGTGTCGCGACAATTTTAAAGGCATGACATTAAGGCATATCTACGACGAACATCCAAGCACAAATATTTGTTTAATGTGAGGATCAAACCCGTGCACAGAAGCCACATACACAACCGCCTTAGTTCCGAGTAATCTTTAAAAAAAGATGATTTCGTTCTTTTAATTATCATCATCATAACAGCCCATTAATGTCCCACTGCAGGGACGGGCCGCCTCCTATAACGGAGGGATACTTGGCCTACTATTACCACGCTGTCCAGACGGATTGGTATAGGGTTTAATTTCATGTTTTCCTTCTTTTTATTTCGTAAAGATAATATTCACGGATAGTCCCTTAGCCGGTTTTTACGACACCCATGGGATGAGATGGGGTGGTGACATATTGTATTCTTACTCCGTCATCACACGAAGAATTCTTCTTTTAATTATAAAGTCTTCTTAAAATAATAAATCTTATAAGTATATTTTTTTAAAAGACGTACTTACTAATATTATGAAAATCTTGTTGGTATTGGATTATTTTCTTCTGACGCATAAAAAATGTTTATCGGGCTTAACATCACTTCGAATTTCTTTAACTCGGATTTATATTGCAAACATTTTTCATTTGTAAATTGATATCAATCTCTTCTTTTTTAATACAAATATTATCAAAAGAATTCTATGTGAAATATGACATATTATATATTTTGAGAGAAGCTTCAATAGCCTCGCCATATTTATTTATTTCTCTTTGAGATAAAAGTTGTGTCCATCGCTACAGTTTTTCCTTTGATTACGTTATGAAATATAAAATATTTGTATTTCGTTCGTCCAATTCATATAGAGTCATTTCGACTATCCAATAAAACATGAACAAACACGTGTATAAATAAACATTTTACAAAAACGTCAATCGACGAACGTTCGATTGTGAACATATTGGTGAAAATAAAATATTTTATGCTATTTTTTTAACATGTGGCTTTGGCTTTTCTGTATTAAAAACCAAACCTAAATGAACATTCGGGTTGATAGTGACGATATTTTTAGGAACTTCATAGCATTGTAGGTGTATTTATATCATTTATTAATCATATTTATTATAACATTATTAAATTAGCATAACCTACAGACGAGATGTTCAGAGCGGGAAACCATTGAATACCTCATCAGTTGCTATGGCCGCTTAATTATTTACTGAAAGCCTATAGCAGTGCCTTTAGTAGTGGACATTTCTTGGCTGATACGATGAAGATGTTAACATTAATAAGCTGTTATGAAACGAAAAGTATTGAGACCATTATAAGACCAATATACAATTTATTCACGACTTTTGCTCAAGATTTCCCATCTTTTTCCTTATGAATGTCATTATGTCAGATGTCTCAGTCGTTTAGTTATGGCAGCTTCAATTGTTTGATAATTAGTTGGTTGCGCCCTTCGTCTATGTCAGTTACAGGCACTGCAGATAATTAATGGTGTCTACTCCGGAAACGTGATTAAATAGACAAGACGCTAAGAATATATTATTAGCTTATTTTATATGATAATTTAATTTTTTGTCAAAATTCATAAGGAAATCAATAATAATATGAAAGAGTTGAGTGGCGCATGGGTGTAAAATAATTATTAGAAAACAACATGTATTTTATTAACTAAAGTAATATATTGTTAGTTATTAAGATTTTCATGGTTATGTGGAAATCCCAAACAGACTTCATGGCACTAAGAGCTTTCAGCGTTCAGCTTTCAGGCTTCAGATAAGGCATAAAAAGGATAATCCTAGGGACCCGCGACGGGTATTAATTGAAATATGCCTCCTATCTCATCACTGGGGTTGGGGCAGTTAACCTCCGATTATGCTATAAGAGCATGAGGTTAAACCCTGGGTTGGCATCCTGGCTTGCTTTGGCAACTTTAAACAACACCTTATATATGGAATTATATGTATTTGTGTAAACCAAACAATAAAACGTTAAAACCCTATAAAAACCAACGCTTAAATTCACATTCTATTGATATCATCAATCACGGAATTCCAATTGTATATCCTATTCCATTTCCAATATGGATGACCTTTACAAAATCAGATAAGACAAGTAAACAGAATGCCAATACACGCCGAGCTTCTAAAATTATTATATATACAGGTCACGTAGGATCCCGAGGGATCGATCTACGATTAAGTACCGGTTTTACGGTTTACGGTAAATCTTTCCACTTTATTTAGAGTGATTATTGGCGTAAAAGTTGGATATGTCCATAAAACACCTACGGTAATTTATTTCGTGTTTACTGTCAGTAATAGTTCTTTTGTCAGTACGCGAAATTATGGTTTTTTTAAAATATATATGAATTAAACAGAGAAATACCAAAATGACCAAAATATGGAAGAAAAAAATGCAGTACCTATCTATACTTTAACTTGAGTGTTAAGTCTTTTATCAACTAAAGTGGGTTCTTTTATAGATACCCTTTAACCTTTCTCTGTAAAAATGAAATAAGTACTGCAACACAATATATTTAATCAATTCAAAGAAGACTTAAAGAAAAGTCAAGAGATTGATAAGAGAAAATAAGACAAGCCTGATTAAAGAAAATAGAGCCTTGGATAGTTATAAAACCTCTATCTGCTCTAATGGAAAATTAATGATAACATTAACATTTTATAACAACAAAACGAATAAAGTACTTAGAAAACACAATTTATTTCCGTTGTACATGCACTATAGACAATGGAAATGTCTTTTGATAAGACTTTTTTTTTTTATAAAAGAACTAGATCAACTTTAACAGCGTTCTTGAGCACTAAAATAATTACTACAATAATTATTATATTGAAAGCAAGAAGTCGTCAAAATATTCAAAGCTAAATGTAACAACAACATTAAGCAAATAAAAACCTTAATGTAACTGAAGTAGGTTTATTATAACTTGACGTGGTCACGATAAATATAAATGAGAAAAGTTGCCCATGTTTGATGACTTTGTTTATGGATATGTTATTATTTTTTTTTAAATTACTCAAACAACAATGAATAATAAGTTCATAAAGTAACTTGGTATATCATTGAGGTCACTGTTTTCATATGAATAAAATGTATTATTTTTATATATAGGAAGCAGTAATGTTTCGCACATAGTTACGAGAGTCTTTCCTTGACTTGCAAAGGTATTTTATTGACTTTTTATTTAGTAATAGTTCTTAAAAACCGTGGATCTGCTAGAGATAGTAGAATTAGTATTTAAATTACCTTCATATTTTAAGTCATAAAGTAAAGGTTAATTTAGAATTCCATTAAGAAAAAAATACGTGTCTCATTTCTCATTTTAGTCCCTAAGATTGATACTCAAAATCAGTCATCCAAGAATGTGACTTGGGATACCTATCTGTGAGTACACCTGAGCTGTAATAAGTAACGGTGAGAGAACTAATCCATCAGAAATGTAAGTGACAACGTTACGCAGTTATTGTATCATATTGTTGCGTGGTATGACAGAGAGGGGCTTTTAGAGAAACACTTTATAATAATTATTACGTAGACATGTTTTCACAGATTGGGCATTTTGTGAGGACATTATGATAGTAACTGATTTATATTAGTTACCGTGTAAGAAGGTCAATTACAAATTAAAAACTATTTGAGACGAAAGTCAATGCCAAAATATGAATAACAAGTAAGTAGTGATAAATTAAAAAGGACAAACCGAGGGTTAAAATCAACTAAAGACTAAGTAGTACCTACTACTAAAAAGCACGCAAAAATGTTTTCGTAGGTACCACGGCCAGGGATGTCAGACTCCCTTTTATAGCGTGTCCAGACTAAGTAGTTTACCTTGTAATATCCAACAGATACCCATGGTCAATTTATTTATGTCTCCGCGAGGATCACTGGCATTGACTCTGACGAAACTTTAGGGTTTAAGAAAATTAAACACAGTTCTTAGAATATTTTTAAATCATCATCATCATATTCATCATATTAGGCAATGTCTCCCTCTGCTGGACTTCACAAGACACTGGACTTCAGGTCACCTCCAAATATTTTCACTTTACTCGGCTGTCTGGGTCTTTTGTCCTTTATGCTATGCTGCGAGCGCCGAGCCGGCGGGGTGAGGGAGACGCGAGAGAGGGGGCTACTTCGTACTTAACTCGCCAAAAAATAGGATCGAGCTGTATTCAAATCAACTTAATCGGCAACTTACTACTTAACTCGCTTTTGCCGTCCACACGCATAAAGTGACTTAACTCGCCATTGAGGCAAGTTAACTCGCTACTGTACTTGTCGATGTGTAAATCGGGCATTAGTCTCTCACCGCGCTGACCTTTTCATAATAATACATTTTTATACATCGATAAAGCTATGTGAATACTATTTTATTTTTAAATTTAATCTATTTATATCCCAATTTGATTATAGAAACATTCAGAAGATGTTTTAAATTTTGGTACCCGTCATCTACAGTCAGCAATAAGTAAGCGAATGGGATTGCGAAGAGAATTCTCTTTGAGGTTCGAAGTTTAATGACGTTTTGGGAGATGGGAATACGAATAAATCCAATTTTATATGCTATTACATATTATTAAATTCTTCAAAAGTCAATATTTAATTTAAAGAAGGCGTATTTATGTATTTGGGAGGTAACCACTGAAGGATTTCAAGCAAGAGTGAGTAGGTACTAATCCGTCTTCACCTATATATCTCTTTGATGCTCCACTGCAGGAACGGGCTCCTCTAATTAGTAATATACGTAGAACCTCGATAACTCAAACCTCGGTAACTCAAAAACCTCTATAACTTAAAAAAATAATATGTTCCCTTCCCTTCAGAGCCCAAAACCTCTATAACTCAAAATTCGCAACCTCGATAAGTCAAATAAGTAATCTCTGTAGTGGCCCTCAGTAACTAAAAGAAATGTTTCCACAACCTCTATAACATAAAATTTTTTTTTTTTTTTTTTTTCAATTTTTATTTATTGTTTCTCTCACATAGGTTTACAAAAATCTACATGTTAATGTCTTAAGTACTATGCTTAACTACTATGTGAGAGACTGGCGGCTGTACTAGGAGACCTGTATTACAGCTTACCAGCCTCTCCTAACTCTGGATAGGCGACATTATATTATTATTATGTTTTTGCTAATTTTTTATGTATTATGTTATCATGTTATATAATCTTGGAAGAAAGTGACAATGTGCGCGATTATGTATGAGTGAGTATGTTAAAAGAGTAAGTATGTATAGATGTGTATGTTGTTAATGTATGTATGTACTTAGACTGGTATTTGTAAAAGTGCTTCAGTTTCTTCATAGGAGAGGGATTTGAGCCAATCTACGGTGAGTTTCTTGCATATGAAGCGTGTATGATGATAGATATGAGTCTGTTTATTTATTTTATTATAAAGATATCTTCCCAAAAACCCGAAGAATCTGTTAGAAAACCTAGTGGTCCACTGGACTTCAAAACTGTCACAAACTTGGTGCTTCCGGCGTTTATGTGTTGTAAGGTCGGGATTATATGGAAGTAAGGAGTGCTGCCTAAGAATTGTTCCAAGAATGAACAATTGGCGTACGGTCAGGACATCCGATAGTTGGTACAAGTCATAATTGTTTATTAATGAGTCATTTTGAATGAGTGTGCAAAACAAAAGTTTTCGGTATTTATGGCTTGCACGTGTTCACTACATATTTAAATTGATAACGTAAACAATACATATGTCACCTATTGTTTGCTTCTTCGAAATTCTTTAAAGCTTTGCGGCGGCGGAGGTTAGCTTTAAGACAAAGGCTTACTTAAATCCTTTAGTTTTTGATCATTGTGCAAAACAAAAGTTTTTGGTATTTATGGCTTGCACGTGTTCACTACATAATTAAATTGATAACTTAAACAATACATATGTCACCTATTGTTTGCTTCTTCGAAATTCTTTAAAGCTTTGCGGTGGCGGAAAATAGGAACAAGGGGTCATACATACACATGTACATACCTACCTCTATACATATTATCCTAAACCCTTGGTAACTAAAAACCTCGATAACTAAAAACCTCGATAACACAAAATATTTTGTGTTTCCCTTGGACTTTTACTTATCGAGGTTCTACGTACTTGCAAAACATAAGGCATAAGGTTTAATGTTTCTAATACTCTAGACAAAATTATGTTAATTATTATACGAATACTGCCTTATCGAACGTAGGCTGCCAGTGTCATGGGCTTTTTGGACTCAAATCAACTAAATCCACAGATTTCCTTCCTACATGTCAATTGTGTTAGAGGAATCTGATCTCGAAAGGATAATCCTAGAGATCTCCAACTAAATTTGATCGCGTAAACATTATACATTTTGTGCGTACAAAAACATATTATTACGAGTGCAACAACGATAGTTCAATATGATTATCACCTTCATAATGTGCTGAACTGAAAATTGGAAAATAATTGAAAACGATTCATTATCTATTATGGAAATTATGTATATTATTTATGAGGCGTGTGAATATTGTGGTCAACATTCAAAACACACATCACAATCACTAATTCGTGGAAGTGCTGTTATTAATTTCAAAAATAAACACGTGTGAATATATGAATGAATTTAGTGGTTCTGTTTATCAAATAAAAGCAAACCAAATTCGTGTGGTGACGGATTGATTAAGAATATATGAAGTGTTAGCGTTTATTTCCGGAATTACGGATAAAGAGAGAAACTACACTAAAGTGCGATTATTAATTCGAGTCAGTAAAATGACATTAATAATGAAATCTTAACTAGCAACATGACAGTTGCACTTGTCATTTTACTGACTTGAATTAATAATCGTACTATAGTAATAAATTATAAAAAAAACTAGAAAGCAAAAAATTGAATGATTTTCCAAAGCTTTATTTACTAAAACCGCGCTCATTAGTCAGATTGATATTATAAAGAAATAAGTGATTAGAAAACTGTTTATTTGTAAGGTTTAGCTTTTACTTTCAATCACAGAGAAAACTTTTGCATTGGTTATTTCTTAGACAGATTTCCTCCGACGGGATGAGTCACGAACACAGAGAAATATAACAGTAAAAAATAGAACAATTTTATTTTATTTTTGCTCTTCCGCAGCTTCAATAAAAACTCGTAGCTGATTAATAAATACGTAACATCGTACCCGCATTTAAAAAGCCAGTGATCTTTGAAACGTGATTAAATATCAATTTGGGACGAGAGCACCGGAAAATATCAGTCAATACGATTATTCAAATTGAAATCTATTCTTATGTACTCGTACCATCGAAATAATCTTTTTATTTCAAATTCAGCAAAATTAGCAGTTAAATAGGTTTATTTTGTTGCTTAAAAACTGTTCTAATTTTATAAAGATATTATAACGACAGAATGAGAGGTTTTTTAAGCTAGATTAGATAGAAGCTAGATTGTAAGTGATATCCACTTCTTAAGGTTGTGCCAGAGCATATTCAAGCTGCTGTCTGCCCTAGTCCTACGCTGCTAATAGCGTTAACCGGCGAACTAATAAATACACAATAATTTACTAGAAGCTTGCATGGTATCTATCCATCCATATCAGCATATGGACGTCCACTGCTGGCCTCCTCCAAACGTTTCCACCCTGCGCGGTCTTGTGCCTCCTTCATCCATCGGCTTCCCGCGCCTTCCTAACCAGGTCGTCGGTGCACTCTGTGAGGGGTCTCCCCACCCTGTGCCTTCCATTCCTTGCATGGTATAGTTGAACAAAAATAATTCTTCAACATTGCAATAGCAGCCAGTGTCAACTTAAAACAAAGAGCAAAATATAATATACTACGAAGGTATCAGACAGAATTGTTTAAGAAATTACAGGTCGCTTATTAATGCATGAGGCCTTTGCTTTGATGCCTTTTGACAACGCTACAAGTTTGAACACTATTAGTTTCAATAATTGCGAGGTTCTCGTTTTGCCACTATTCGGAATATTTACGATAAAGTTAAACCATTGCCATTTATATTATTTTTCGATTTGTATTGAAGATACAAAAGAAAAATGAATGTGCGTCAGACTTTTTCATTCATCAATCAACATCAATGTGTATTACGCCCAAACATCGGGTTCAATCTGCAAAAGAAAAAAATGGTCTTTATTCCTTAATGGAGGACGATAACTGTCACATACTGAGATACACTTTGAAGTCCAAAGGCAATAGATATTTGGCTTATATTCTATAAAATGGTCGTATCTCTTATTAATTGACTTAAGAAAATGTGCAAAAATTACTTTACCTTTCTTTCAGCATTATTCAATGACTTATTACTTGAATACTTTACAATCTCTGCGATCTTGTGTTCAAAAACATAGGCTAGTAAAAAAAATAATTTAGAAATAATCAATTTCTAATAGGGCTACCAAATAAAAATAAATTTAGGAGAGAAAATGATACTTTGAATTTAATGTCAACCCAAAACCTTTTGAATGGCATTTCCTTTGTTCAGCGAAAGTTTAAAACCACAACGTGTTTTGTATTTTGTAAATCAAAATAGCATCGCAAGCGTTCGGGTACCTTGCGACTCCTTATTATTAATTAAAATGGCGGCGAAGTCCTATTGTTAGGACGCAATGAAAATTGAAAATGAGCTCCGAAATTCGTAGAAAAATCTAGAAAGTTTTGTTAATAAATTTGTTGATCTGAATACGTTTTCTTTGAATAGCCTTTACGCTTCGCTTCGAAATGATTTCATAACAATGACATTAGAGAGAGAGAGCAAGGACATTCTGCTTGAATAGAGGTATGTCTCATTTATTCTGGAAACCTTATTTTATTTGTTGTAAAAGTTTCGGATAATGTTTTCGTTATCACAATAGGGTGTTGTTATTTATATGAAGCAATATTACTTCTACCGTAAAAGCTTCTCACTGGTAATGTTTAAGCTGTTGTTTTCTTATTTCTTCTGATAATATTAACGTGAAAGCTCTTTGTGTGTTAGTGTATTGTTAAATATTTTTGTTTTTGTTTGTACTTATTTATTTTTAGTAAACCTATTATATTGTTATGATAATTTTTGTCCATAAAAGTATAAATAATTATGATTTTTTTACCTAAACACATTTATGCTGTACCAATAATATATGAAAAGGTCAATTAGTTTTACCATACATGTTGCTTTGTTAGAAACCCTATATTCCTCCACCCTGACTAGATTTATATCCTTTTCCCATACTTTTTCTGCTGCACATTTATCTCCGATGTTGCGTTTAGATAAAGGTAAAATCATAAATTGTGAAGAAATCGTTTTATAGATGCAATTCTGGTTATGTCTCCGCGAATCACACAAATCGTCGCGTCCGGGAAATGCAACAACCGATGAGAAATGTTATTCCGAAGGTTTTCTATCAATTTCCGCAACATCAGGTGGCATCCTATTTACGACATTTCAAGATTTTGTCATGGTTACAAATTTATGTAATGGTTTACTTTGTGGTTTTGAATAAAAATATCTTTGAACAAAAACTAGTAATATAAACTTTGCATTAATCATAACAGCCCATTAATGTCCCACTGCAGGGACGGGCCTCCTCCCGTGACGACGAGATAAGTACTGGGCCTACGAAAACCACGCTGGCCAGACGGATTGGTATAGGGTTTAATTTTCCTTCTTTTTATTTTGTAAAGATAATCGGTTAGTCCCTTAGTCGGTTTTTACGACACCCATGGGACGAGATGGGGTGGTGACATAATTGTATTCCTACTCCGTCACGACTCTAAGAACTTTGCATTGTTGTAATGTTTAAAATTATAACTACTTATACCTACTTTTCATTGGTAAACAATAATTTCATGCTAGCCAGGCTAGTTAGTACGTAGTCTCGTTTTAAGTTCTCTATCGCCGATAAATACAAGTAGAACATACTTGTATATATTTTATAAAACGATTTCGATGTTTAGACGTTTAGACAAGTCTATTTAGTTTAAGTTATGAAAAGTTTGAATCATGAGTACTAGACTAACGATAAGTTGATACTAATTACTACACGAGATAGTCACCTTTTTATTCTAATAATCCTTTTTGTGTGCATGAACATGATTATTTGCATTTGTCTATGTATAATATGTATGTATTTACAAAGTATATAGTATTAATTAATATCCGTTTTTCTGTTACCCTGGCTTAACCTGCTTGTGCTATACAAGCAGGTTAAGCCTAGCTTAATTTGGGAATAGATGGCGCTGTGTAGAGATGTCCGTGAATATTTATTTATTTATTTTCAATGTCTTCCTATAATCTGCAACAGATCTTAATCCCATCACACCAAAGATAAATGTCAGACATCTTAAAATAAACAAAAAGTTTTAAGGATATTTTTATTAAAATAATATCTTTATGACACAATACAATTATAGGCTATCCGATTTTGAATAGGTACAAAGAAATACACTAAAAAGAATTCCTAATGCGTCAACATCTTTACACTTTTCACGAGAAATGCTTAGGTACTTACTTTTTATGTTAAAATCTTTTTTTCCAACAAAAGATCGTTCTTCAGTAAATATCATTTTGATATTGCAGAATTTAATAATATGATTCTTTATTCTTGGAAAATTTTAATTATAAAAGACTTTGTAAGGTCAGCTCGGATTACATAATGCCTATAAAATATTATTTAGTTCATTGCTAATTATTTTGTTGAGTTATTATTTTAAATGAAAAATATATTTATTTTATACTAAGAAATGCAGTGTCCGTGTGGTGACGGAGTAAGAATACAATATTTCACCACCCCATCTCATCCCATGGGTGTCGTAAAAACCGAGTAAGGGACTAACCGTAAATATTATCTTTACGAAGTAAAAAGAAGGAAAACTTGAAATTAAACCCTATACCAATCCGTCTGGCCAGCGTGGTATAAGTAGGCCAAGTATCCCTTCGTCACGGGAGGAGGCCCGTCCCTGCAGTGGGGCATTAATGGGCTGTTATGATGAAGAAATGCAGATGAATTATATCAGCTTATCAAAAGTTCCACCACGAATAGGGGATATAAAATAATATATAAACTTTACCTTTCTGAAACAACGGTTTATTTTATTATAGTGTCTTCTAAGTTTCATCATCATCATCATAACAGCCCATTTATGGCCACTGCAGGCACGGGCCTCCTCCCATGACGGAGGGATCCTTGGCCTACTAATACCACGCTTATCTCATGGGATGAGATGGGAGGTGACATATTGTATTCTTACTCCACTTCTAAGTTTACTATGTTGTTAATTTGTAAGTATTACATATTAGAGATTATTAGTTAACTTGCACATTGATCGTCAATTTAACGGACAAAGAGCTGTTTGTTTTTTTTTGTGCATAAATTGATATTTAAAACTATAATTGCATGTGATATAAACCTTTGACTTCATCTATGAAAACTGCATATCTCACGTGTCGTAAGTATTAGTCTTAAGCTGATCACAATGCGATGACGTACGATATAAACAGAGAGTTTTATGTAAAATAAAAAGATTTACAAGCAAACTTCGCTAGGATTTGCCGAATATCAAAAATGGACAGGGAACTCAAAGTGTATTTTGTACTGTTGTGCTACAATATTTGCTTTATTTCTGCAATACGCGGACGATTCGAATGTTTGATAGGTTTTTTTTTGGAACATCGTCAGTCAACAGAAAAGTTTGGGTATTTGAACAGCTAGTGGCTACCAGTTGTACAATGAACAAATACAAAAAATCGAATGCCATTTCAGAATAGTAAAACAACGTCAGTGATTCCTGTCATACTCGTAGCACGGATAAAGATCGGCTAGTCTATTTTAAAACAGTTTCTCAAAGTTTCTTGCAAGTTTTGGCGATTCTCTGTTATTAAACTAATCAAGTTAACGTAATTTTTATGGATGGGGCTTATAAATCTGTCTTAATTAAGATGGATTGTGAATTATTATTTTCAAATCCTCTTTTTCTTTTCCGAAGTCTTTTTGAGAAGTAACATGCAAATTGTACTTCGAAAAGTCAAGTCTCTCCTTATATCAAATTTCAATAAAATTGATCCTTAAAGTCTGATATATAGAATTTTGATGATCAAATATAAACCCAGATATTATAACTCGCTCAAAGACTTTATTATTCTTGCAAAAGATCTAAGACAAGTTAAGATAAATTTGACGACCTCTGTGGCATAGTGGTTATATAACATGACTGCTACGCAGAGGTCTCAGGTTCGATTCCCGCTCAATGCAAATCTTTGTGTGCATGAACATGATTGTTTGCATTGGTCTGGGGTGTTTTCTATGTATAATAAATATGTAGGAAAGTATTTACAAAAAAAAAGTATTTAAGTATTTTTATCCGATGTCTATTACCCATAACACAAGCTTTGCTTAGTTTGGGACTAGATGGCGTTGTGTGAAAGTGTGAGGAATATTTATTTATTTTCAAAAGATAATAACTTAAGAATTACATTGAAAAAGCGAAAAATGTTACTTCAAAGACGAGTTTCTTCTATGAATAGATACTCGTAGCAACTTGACTAACAGAAAGTACGATGACCATATTTGCATGAGCGACCGCGCGGCCTCTTGAAAACCAGTCGCGTTTGCGATCTAGACCCAGTGACCTTCTTACAGTCTCAAGCAGCCTCGGTTGGTATTTGATAGCAGTCAGAGCTAACTAAAGCGCCGATTACACTAGACTACATGTAGTCAATCACATGTAGGACAGTGTAAACAGAACGTCCTAACAATAAAAAGTTAGGACGTCCTTATGAAGGAGACTACATGTAGTCTAGTGTAATCGACGCATTACAAACAAAATAATTATATTTTGAATAATCAATTTGTCTTAAAACATAATTTAACATACGCTATTTAACATGCTTATCAGCTTTATAAATAAATGGCGAGGAACGCTTGAGATGAAAATTAATTTTGTGTGAGGTAACCCGAAGCGATATGTGTCGCTATATGACATATTTAAGCCTACAAAATATCATTAGGTTAATAGGGAAAATTCTCACGTAGCTCACAGTTTGTGGCGGAGTGTTAAACAGTTAGCGGTTACTAAATTATTCTAAGAATGTTATATTATGTCTTGACGTTTATACAAGTATTGGTACTATGCCTTCAAATGTGTACGATATAATTTTTCGTATAGTGACAGAGTGCTAATATGTGATTTTAGCACCACACCTTATCTTATTGAAGACCTCTATGGCGTAGTGGTTATATAACATGACTGCTACGCAGAGGTCACGGGTTCGATTCCCGCTCAATGCATGTCTTTGTGTGCATGAACATGATTGTTTGCATTGGACTGGGTGTTTTTTACGTATAATATGTATGTATTTACAAAAAAAAGATATTTAAGTATGTTTATCCGTTGTCTAGTATCCATAGTACAAGCTCTGCTTATTTTGGGACTAGATGGCGTTGTGTGAACGTGTGAGGAATATTAATATTAATATAAATATTATTGGTAGTATGGTAGCTTAGTAGCGCATTGTGCAAGAGGTTATAGATTTAAATCCCACTTATGACAACTACTGTCGGAATCCACAAATGATAGTCTTCGGTCTGAATCTTCCGCATGTCCGGTCAATCTATGTTTGTTTAAGTGCTATAAAACAAAGTATGAAATATCTCTTGTGCGAAAGTAGTGTTAAAAAGATAACATTCACGGATAGTCCCTTAGTCGGTTTATACGACACATATGGGGTGAGATGAGGAGTTTAAAAAATACACGTATTCATAATATTATAGTATAGTAAATAGCTTTTGTATTAACTTTAACACATTGTATGCCAGTAAACAGACACAATACAAAATCAATTGTTGGAGTAAGTTAACCGTCTTTGTAAGTCAAGTCCTAAGTAGGTACGAGTATATGAAAATAATATTTAACATAAGATATTCAACAGGTATACATAACACAGAAACATTCGATTAAACGTAATGGCGTTGTTCGTAACAAAACACATATTTTAAACAAGAACTTTTCCTTCGTAAACCTTCCAAGTTTTTGTCTCTTAAACAAAGCAGTATCCTGTTTTATTTCAGTTATGGAAGTTGTTCTTGTAACTTTACAATAAAATATGTATACCTATATAATTCTTACAATGTAATTTATTTAAGTCCCAATGCTAGGACGAGCATTCTGCTGCAAGAGGAAAAGGCGGAGGGTACCAGGTACGGTGTCAAGCTTTCTTATTTTTTTTTAGATTTATAGAAGTTTAAGTATTAGACTCTTTGTTGCCACAACACCTTCAGGATAAGACGGGATGGTGAACTAATTTTTAGTCCGTTATCACGCAGATGGTTATAATTTAATATTTTGTTTTGATTTATTTAAAACAATGACTTAAGAGAGCAGTGAGAATTAAAAGAAGATGTAGTGTAGGATCAAGATAAATGTATTCACAGAATGGGTGATAGGAGACTGATAATAAAATAAATTTATAGTGCAAGTAGTCCGTGTGGTGATGGAGTAAGAATACAATATGTCACCACCCCCTCTCATCCAGTGGGTGTCGTAAAAACCGACTAAGGGACAATCCGTGAATATAAACTATACGAAATAAAAATAAGGAAAACTTGAAATTAAACCCTATACCAATCCGTCTGGCCAGCGTGGTATTAGTAGGCTGAGTATCCCTCCGTTACGGAAGGAGGGATACTCAGTCCCTGCAGTGGGACATGAATGAGCTGTTATGACAGTGCAAATTTATTAGGTAACGTCGCACAGTGGTCAATTTTTGAAAGTTAGGGGTACTTAATTATATAATGTCAAATACCATGTTCAATCATAAAATTATTATGCTTTATATATTAATTTAGATGTGTAAAAGTAAATGAAGGTCAATATTCAATTACTATGGCTTCAGGTTATTGTAACATATTTATAACCTCTGATGGCACGGCGTTCTAATTACTAACAGATATTGATCTCATATTTGACTTAATGAGATTTTAATGAGATCCTCATTGGTTAGTTTCCTGCTGGTGATATGTTCTCTATAGTACCGCACATCTTTGTGGCGACTTTCTTGCGCATCTTCTCCGAGCATGCCTATAAGTATTAAAAAAAAATCTATGATGTTCTTGCCGTGTACCAGGACAGTGTCAGTGTGTCTCAGTGTTGAAGAGGGATTTCTGGTGAGGTCTCTGTAACTTGAATGTTTTCTGGATAGCATTTTTCTTTTTTCCTGGGCGTGCAGATGCAGCTGTTGAGCTAGAAGGTGTACTCCCGCTTGATAAATGATCATTTTATTAAGTCATAAATTGTTTTTATTTTTAAATTTTCTACTGTTCCGATCAGATTTAAGCCACAACTTCCAAGTAATAGAACAAAAATTGTGAATTTTGAATACTATTTTGGTTATCTTTGTTTAATTCTGCCAGTCCAATAGAGCCTAATACATAGTTAAACAAAAGATCTTTACTATTATGTGTCATCGGCTTTATAGAAGGGTTTTTTAACAATAACTCAAATAGTTCCTTATTTTTTATAGATGTGCCATTGCCTAAGACAACAGAAAAAACATCATAAAACCGGTAATTTCCGCAAATAAAACTATTATAACTAAATAGGTAACACTTCAACCTATAAGAATTTAACAATAAAATTTATTTCTAAACATTTCCTAGAAACGTATGTTCTTTTGTTTTTATTAAATATGCCTAAAAACCATAGTCAGGTTCACTATTTATTTGTGACATATAAAACTACAAAATATTAAATTATTTATATGAAAATAGAATGAACTGACCTTCACTGATACACACATTTTTTTACAAAACTCTATTATCGATGTATATATATATATGTATCAATAAATAATAATAGAATGCACTCAGAAATTAGTGAAACAAAAAATAATAGTACTGCAAGTTGCTGATAGATCACTTTAAAATTAAAAACTCTTATGAACCGATAACAGTACAGTAATAATATTTCTTGAAAATGTAAATGACTTACCCTCAAGTAAAAAATGTTTTTTTTTTTTCAAAACCTTCACATTGATAAACTTGAATTTCGTACCGCTAACATTCAAAAATATACCACAGTGCGTCGGTAGGGGACGCACTTGAAAGATATACAGGGACATAACTAGTTACATCCTATATGATGCGTGCTGGTAAGTGCGTACGTACCACTTGGAACCAACTGGCATGAATGAGGATTATGACGTATGAATATTTGCGCAAAAGCAGGATTTGAAGGACTGTAGTGCATGGCGCTTAGTAGTCTCTACCTTAATTTCATGGGAATAAGGCTTAAGTTTATTCCATTTATGTATTTTTTCCACATTTATTCAAAACAATACGATGCAATTACATAGAAAGCTTTAAAGATGATCGTTTTGATTAAAGTTTCCGAGCTTCAGTACAAAGAGGAAGATGAAAAATTACTTTTACTCTGACCTTGGTATACTGACAGCTGACTAATAATAATGAGAGTTTTGATTCTGACGTTTTTATTACTTTGAGATAAAAGATAAGGTTGCTATAAATATTTAAATACTGTGATTAATTACTTACTAAAGCCGATGGATGAAGGAGGCACAGGACCGCATAAGGTGGCAATACTTGGAGGAGGCCTATTGTCCAGCAGTGGATTGAGATTGGCTGATATGATGATGATGAATAGTAATTCATTCATAAGTAAGTAACTTATTTATTTTATTACTAAATAAAAGTTATGTTAATATTATGTAGCAGTATGGAATGCACGATATACTAAGAATAGTCTTGAGCTAAAAACTGAGTAACTACTAATCGTGTCCGTTAATTTAATTTTAATAAAAGTTCCATTTTTAATATCCAATAAAAACCAAACACAAAAATACACATTCGTTCATTCGAAACACACCATGAAAACACAGATAATTCTATATTAACACCAACGTGTGACAATTTCAATAAGCATAATATAAGATTCTGAACTCGTTTTATCGCCTATATGCTCTTTCAATGTAAAAGAAAAAAATATATTTTTCCACGAAAACATATTTGTAAAATGATGTCACACCGTATAAAGAAACTCATCTAGACAAGCGTAAACAACGAAACAAAATTGTTTTTCCATAAAGCTTATTTCTAAAGGAAATAATTTTATCGATTTCATCTTAGTTGTGTGAGTATAGTAAATTTATACAAGCGGTAGGATAGGGATTGTCCTATTGTTTGGTACCAACCTACCCACACTTGAAAAAGTTCTAAGAAGGTTGAGGCTCTTTATTTATTATGTTGTATGACTGGCATGTTGAGGAGAGGAATAAATAAAAACAATTTATAAGAGTGCTTAGACGAAAACTAACAACAATGAACTATGTAGAGAATTCTTTTATCGAGGATCGTCTTTGTATCAGTGAACTTTATAAGACGTAACTATGCTTTACGTTTTTACTTTATTGAAATATTTGTGTTGTCTTTAGAATACCTAATAGTATTGTCAGCTCTTTTTAGACATTATAGTAGTTGATCAAATTACGCTTAGCAAACAAAAGCGTACTTGAAAATCACAAGTAAACTTTTATCAACTCATAACATAATGGAACATCATAAATATATTTTTTTGTCTATTTATGAAACTAATTACTTACAGCTACTCTTCAATGAGATGGTTGATGACGAAACATAATTTTACCGTATGTTATGTCTGTAAAAACAGGAGGTTCAGGCTTTCAAAAGATAGCTGTTATATTCATCTTGCCATACATCTTGTCTGACTAGTTTATCTCCATCCAACACGCATATCCCTGCAACAGTACTTTCAAAGACTACGAACAAATTAAAACGTTAAACCGATTACCCATGGCATTACCGAATAATTCACTTTACATACGGCTGCAGCTTTACTCATAAACGATATTAACACGGCTCATTCAATGGTCTGGAAAATTAACGCGCATGTGTACAAAATTAGCATTGACACAATATAATTTGGTTGTATTCTAACCGGTCTGAAGGGACCGCTATATTGATTATATCGTAAATATATATGTCAGACTTAGTTTTGTATGTGAGTTTGTTTGTGTAAAATACAGTTGATTAGACTTATTGATATTTAAAACTATGAAGTTACGTAAGTAATTTAAGGCATATTTGCTAAATATTTTCACTAATGGTAAGTGATTACCGTAGCCTATGGACGCGACTGCAACACTAGAAGAGTAACACGCGCTTTGCCGACCCTTCAAAAACCTATTCACGTCTATCTTGAACCGTCTGAAACCTTGGCAGGGGATCTCCCTTTTCCCTGGAGACTGTCAACTACAAAGGCATTGTCCGCGGGTGAAAATTCCTCTGCAATAATGCTGTACGGGATTTAGGCTCCTGTGTGAGCCTATATAACCCCTTTCGATAGCGAGCAATGCGATGATTGACTCTACAATTCCCTACCTCGACCTATTCGTACTTTTCCCTTTAAACATCACCTTTGCCACTCAGTCGCTTAATAATTATATAAGGTCAAAGGCAACCGATCAATATAATTTGTAAATATTAAGCATTAATAAAGTAGGTGTCTACAAAGCGACGAGACCGCAGGTGTCTAGAACTTTCTAATAAATTACAAACAAAATATCATTAATAATCATTGTTTTGATGAAACATCATTAATTTTGAGAAGCACTTCTAGTTATTGTGTACGTCGTCGAGGTTGTTATTTTACATTTTATAATAAGTGACTGGAATATGATTTTAGCTTTTTTTATGAGACTATTCTTGTAATAATGTCTTATTTTTTTAGTCAAATAAACCTGACACTACCTCATCTTACAATTGGGTGTTGTAAAAGTCAAGTACAAAAAATATCATGTAGGAACCATTATTATTGTGCTATTGTTCCATAATTCTATAAAACAGCTGCTTGTTGAAGTCCTCACAACATAGTGCAAGAACTCTACAGCGGGAATTATTTACAAACAAAATAAGTATCTAAATACTTTTTTTTTAAATCTTATTTATTTAGAAGCCATACATCGTATAGATTAAGTCGGTTATCTATGAACTTATTTACAAGAGCAAATATAACTAAGAACTTGAGTCAATTCGTCGCGTTAAACTTAGGCTTACAGCTAGCGGCTTGAACCGCAAATCTCCTTAAAAGCATATCAGCGGGGCTATGAATGCCTTGAATGGCTTGACTTGTTACGTAGTGGGTTTGGTTACTAGATTGCATTGGGGTATGGGTGGGTTGTGAATAACAGTGTTTTATTATTCTGATAGAATAATGGGACTGATGGGACAAAAATATGGTCTAACACGCTATCAAGGCTAACTGGTATAAAGACTTTTGTCTGATGTTCTTTCTTTTTTTCGCGGAAATATAATTTTCTGCTTTAGGATAAAATTACATCATAAAATCCCTAGTGCGGTAGATATATTTATCAAAATAAAAATAATATTTGACGCCAAAACTAAGCCACTTTGTGGAAAAAAGATGAACATTCCCGAAGATACCCGAACACGATATAAACCTCATTATCAACTAAGTGTCAACCAAAACGCCTCTTCGTCAGCTAATTAGACTACAAGTACATACTAAACTTACAAAGCAATCAAAAGTAAATAACGCGTAGCAACATCGTAGCAGATTCTACGCCGTAGCATTTCGTAGAACTTTAGTGTTGTTATTCGTAGCGTGTACAGTTTCCTTAATGAGTGGGTGAATTAGTCGTGCAACACAAATATTATCTGTGAGTGGTTATTTGTACGTGACCTCTTAAATGTGGAGTGAACAAACATTCTTGCTTATAATGCAAGTTGTTTTGTGAGTGTCCTAGTTTAGGATGTTTAGTTTCAGTGTATTTGCTTTATATAGAGTGTTTTATGTTTGTTTGTTTCATAATATATTTATGTTATATAAAAAGGACAGTAAGACGGAGGAGCGTGTACTGTGATGTGTGTCGGGAAAGACCTATGTCGAGCAGTGGACTACGGTTAACTAATTGATGATGATGATGTTATTTGAAATAGGTACCCAAATAAAACTTTTTAATGCCAGTTGTTTCGTGTGGTTAGTGTCTTAGTTTAGGATGTTTAGTTACAGTGTATTTGCTATACGGAGTGTTTCATGTTAGTTTGTTTATTTGATGTTTGTTGCATTATAGTCATGGCCCCTTTTAAATGATAGAGAAGCATTTAACATATGGCACGAACTATGTTATCTATAGATTTTTTGATAGTATGCAAATTGTTTCGGTGGTTTTGCGGTCACGATAATAATATGCGTGTATGTCGCAGCTAGCTAAAGATCGTCTTGAGACTAGATTTGTTTGAGTCAGTATTAAAAAAATATAAATTTTAAATTTTTGGTCATCTTACAGAGAGTACACTAAATTTTTACTACATAAGCTGGAGAGATGAAAGCGATTGAAACTTTTATTGACTGTTTTTATGATGAAAAAAAAGAGGTAAAAATTACTTTCTGTTAACATAAACAAAGAAGGGAAAATGAAATTTAAACGACAATTTAATTGATTTATTTGCAATTCTTATTTTTTAATCAAACGTATTTTAATTTATTATTTGTTTAAAGTAAATAAATATCTTCTAGAATTACAAAATGTAATACAGAAAGTATAAACTTTAATCATTCATTAAAGTTTGTTCGCTACTCAGTAGATCAAAGGACGAGATCGTATTACCTTTTTTTACATCGAGTTACGAAAATCGAATGAGATTCAACCATGTTTTAAATTACAGAAAATGTAAGATAAATAGAGACAATGTTAAAAAATAAACTTAATAGGTTATTTTTTTTGTTTGCATTATAAAAGGCCCTTGCAAATCGGTCGGAGAAAACCTAGGTATTTATTTATTTATACATTATCATACATATCATATATATGTATATGTATTTCTCTAGTCTCCAACAAAGGCAATACACATTAGAAATTAATTTATAAAATTACAGGAACATGTATTCCTTCAATAATAGGAAACCACAGCATGCGAATTAAAAAAAACAAACTAAAATAATGACTAACTAAATTAAAAACAAACATTGGAAATATTAATTAAAAAAATAAATTAATATGAGAAATCTATTTGAAAACTTTGTTAGTTTTTATTTCATTAGTATCTAGATTATGGAATATATTACTGCGAGTAAGACCGGACCATAAAATAGTATAATGTAAACAAAACGCAAAAAATATAAATCGTACTTAGGTCATCAACGAGCAAGCCAAAAAATACCTTAATTTTAGTCCAAAATTTATTATTATAGTGCAATCTTTCACTTCTTCTTTTCAGTCCCTGCAATGAAATACCAATGCGCTTATGACTATCACATCAAATACAATATTTGACTTATGTTTAACGGTGGACACTGAAGAAGGCCGTCCTAGCAATGGGACATTAATAACATGTTCTGAAGCCGCAATTGCGTATTAACGGCTCATAAAAAATGTCAGGTAGCGACCACCTAATGCCAGCGACAAGCCAAAACAGCTGTGCAGAAACCATTATAACTAGACCTATACTGATATTTCATCCTTTTGCTTTCACATTACAAAACTGATTTGACTTAACCACGAGGGATCATTTTAATTTGGTCTTTCTTTGACTTATCGTAAATGAAAATACCTTAAGGATTAGGTTTTAATTAAATTTTCTTGTAATTAGGTTGAGATTTGATTAAAAATGATTTGAATATTTTCAAATTAAGAATACATAGTGTGAAGCAGTTACCCTATTTCATCACAAGGAATATGTCGAAATAGGTGAATATAGAAAAAAGTACACAAATAATAGGTTGTGCTAGTACTTATGTGTTAAAAAGATGGAAAACTAGGCGCTACATAGCGGTCGAAGGACAGATACAAAATCTTAGTCTTCAACATACCTACATACCTAAAGGATTTATTTAGGCACTCATAGCAAATTCCTACTAAAGTCAATTAAAAAAGTGCAAATTGTTATCAATTTTTTCGTACAGATATATACCATCCCTGCAGTGGGACATTAATGGGCTGTTATGATATACCATCAACCAGCAAATTCAATCTCAATTATGTTTCATTAAATGAATTAGCTCTAGTTTTGATAAGCCCCCGACAAGTCAATCCCCCTGAGGACATTTTCAAATTAGTCTCACTTATCGGAATTGATTCTTTATCAACTTTAAAAGATTGAAATCGATAACAAGTATTGAAGGAAAACATTTATTCATTGAGGTTTTTTCAGAAGGAATTTATTATGATGCTTTTTCTATTTTTATCGTCTTATGAAAGTTAATGAATAATATAAAAGAGCCCTCACTTAACCAGTTATGTCCAAAAGAAACTAAGTTTATGCTTTGAATATAAGACATGATAAACATATCTACCTATATACTTGTTTGAATTAGTGTTACTTCTCTATATCCCAGAGTGAAGTTAAAACTAATTAATGGAGAAACCATAATATATTAAGTACTGGTAAAGATGTCAAACTGTTTTAAAATCTAGGCAAATTTTTTGTCTAACCAGCTTTTTATAAGTAGGTATAGCTATCCCTTGTAAGACATTTTTTATACAAACATTCAAATACCAAACAATAATTTACAGATGAGATTCTCTAGCGTGGTTACATCTGTGACGTCATTTACGATATAAAATGGTATACTCGACCCGTACGCCACTAAAACAGTAAATGATAATCATTTCAACGGTGTGAAGTACCTATTCAGATTTAAATTTATTTTTAAACCATAAAAATTGGTTTAAAATCTTGTAGCAAAATACAAAAGAAGATTACTTATTACGACTAAACTTATTTAAATATTTAGATTCTAACAAATCTCTAGTTCACATTTAAATCATAATTCAAAGATTGAAATTGTAATTCTTTACAAAATAATAGTTTTTCATAATTTCAAAGATTGAAATTGTAATTTTTTTACAAAATAATAGTTTTTATAAAACAATTCATTGTATATTTTGAAAAGGTTACGAAGACTTTCTAAATAAAGGTCACATCTAAAAGTTGAAAACAACATTCTATTGTGGTGATTTCAGAATAAACAGTATATAGCCGTACTTTAACTTTGCAACAAAAGAGGTGACCGCTAAAAGATCAATGGACGTTTTGGGCGATATTGAATTTACTCTTGAAAAGCAACTAACAATGGGTTTGACATGGGTCTGAACGGACATCGTGTATGAGTGCTTTTGAACGTCCAATAACTTTTAAAGCCTGATTGAGTTTTTCCTAAAATTATGAAAACTCCCCACAAAACGTGCAACGAAGTTTAATTACAGGATTTTTGGTAATAAATTGTATAGAAAATTTGTTCTATAAGGTTACGGTTGTATTTATTTCTATAGGATTCTATAGTTTTCAAAATTCTGATTTTATTACTGATGACGATCTCTGTGGCGTAGTGGTGAAACATGACTGCTACGCAGAGGTCTCGGGTTCGATTCCCTCTCAATGCAAATTTTTGTGTGCATGAAAAAAAAAGTATTTAAAAGTATGTTTATCCGTTTTCTAGTACCCATAGTACAAGCTTTGCTTAGTTTGGGACTAGATAGCGTTGTGTAAATGTGTGAGGAATATTTATTTATTTATTTAAGTCCCTCTGCAGAGACAGGTCTTCTTCTAAAACTTAGACTACTAATGCTAAGCTGGTGCGAAACATGATTGCGATGGCAGCCAAAGGGGGTTAAAGAGACTGGAATAGCGTTTTTAGATTACTTAATTATGCCTATCGACTTTCAAACTTTAACGATATTCACAAGATAGGGCGTGATGGTGGCACTTTATATTCTTAGTTCACCACCACACCCATAGCTTGAACTTAAAAATACTTTATTTATCAAACCACCTTACCATACTTTTCTAGATCCCCTAAATTACATCTTCTTTCTACTAAAATGTATTAATTATACTTGTTTATTCTGGCCGTGTGGTGACGGAGTAAGAATACAATATGTCACCACCTCATCTCATCCCGTGGGTTCGTAAAAACCGACTAAGGGACTAACTGTAAATATTATCTTTACGAAGTAAAAGAGGGAAAACTTGAATGATGCGTATACCTGTAACTGGCATACATATATAGCCAGAACTATTACCTAATTTTAAGAAAATGTTTTATTTGTATGCTGTTGGTGTACCTTACTTAAATAAATAAATAAATAAATAAATAAAGAGATTGTTAAGGTCACAACCATCTCTGTGTCTGCTTAATACATTTCTTTACTACAGACACACACTAGAGATACACTACTACAGACTATATGGCTTTATATAATAGACTAATAAATTATATATCTCCATGTGGTAACGGAGAAAGAATACAATATGTCACTACCCCATCTCATCCCATGGGTGTCGTAAAAACCGACTAAGGGACTATACATGAATATTTTTCATTTCATTTATTCAATTCAATAACAATAATAACAATTGTGTCTGAATATATGTATGTATAGGTACCAACATAAAAATAACAATAGCGAGCGAATAACAATATTATCTTTACGAAATAAAAAGAAGGAAAACTTGAAATTAAACCCTATACCAATCCGTCTGGCCAGCGTGGTATTAGTAGGCCATGTATCCCTCCGTCACGGGACGAGGCCTGTTCCTGCAGTGGGACATTAATAGGCTGTTATGAAATTATATAACAGGCTGCATGGCCTAATTCTCTGTATAGTTGTATTAGAAACAAGCTTTTATTTTCTTCATAAGGGCCTTTACGCGGCTCACTAGCGCCGCCAATAGAAAAAAAAATCATAATTCGCAAATAGGATAAATAATGTAAAATGTCGATAACAAAGTCTTGAGAAAAGGCAATAAAGTAGGTATTTGTAAAAGTTTTTTAATTAGGTAAATTTCGCATTCGAAAAAAAAACGGCCGTTTTTGTTTATAATGCAATATTTATTTATTTAAAAATCATTTTAAAGTGTTGAGAGTGTGTTATACAAATACTTTATTGCCTTTTCTCAAGACTTTGTTATCAACATTTTACTTTATTTATCCTATTTGCGAATTATGATTTTTTTTCTATTGGCGGCGCTTGTGAGCCCGTTAAACGCTCCCCAACAAGCAAAGTAATCCTATAACGATTGATTATAAGTCTACCTTTACTAATAACGTTCTTACAAAGAGCTGGTTGCAGACTATTTTACTTAAAATAGCATTTTACAAGTGATAATATACTCAAGAGCATCCGTTTTTATATATCTGTCTTATAGTTCGCTACAAGACTAACGCTTATGGCCTTTACAAGACTACTTTTACTAGTAATAGCATTTCACAATCGTAAGTATTCGTAAGAGCTTTTGTTTTTATATGGTAGTCTTATAGTTAGCTGCAAGAGTATCTTATAGGACACTTTAAAGCATAAGTCTCTTATAATTGTTTGTAGTAAGACTAAATAATCTTGAATAATATTTTGATCCAGTAGTAGCATATTGTAAGTAGAACAGATATTGTAACGTACTTTTCTGAGATTACTATAAGATTGCACCGTCATAGTTCTTGCTCGAGACTTTTATAACTCTTCTTATACTCACATAAGAGCGCTATAAGATCAAAGAAGCTTACGAGCTACTAGATCAAAATCTTTATTAGTAAACATCAGAAATTTTGTTCACTTCTTCATCTTGAGCAAACTGACAGAGGGTTCTGCAATCAAGAATATTTTTGCACCCTTATCCCACCCCGCAGAAAGTGAAGAAGTTCAACGTTGGAAAGAATAACACCATTTCGATGTCGAAGAAAATAATAGTTGTGAAGAAAGTGATTATCGGAAAGAAGAATACCCTTTCGATGTCGATGAAGAAAAAATCACTGACTATGAACAAAATCATGAATTGCTTAAAGATATGCAAAGTTGGGCAATAAAATTTAATATACCCCACCTAGCCCTGAATGACCTATCTACTATTTTAAACATAAGGTTAGGAAATGTTTACCTAAGGATGCACGGACATTATTACGTACCAACAAAGAAGTGCTGAATATTAAAATCTCCGATCCAGGACTGTATTGGCATAACGGATTGATTAAATGCTTAAAAAATATCCTCCAACGCCTCGATTTGAATACGATTCAAAAAGTAAATTCAAAGATTAGTGTACATTTTCAGGGAACCCTATTTTGTTTTAAAATGGAGGCGAAAGTTATCAGTACTAAAACTGCTACAAATACTATTTTACCTATAATGGTTCTATAAAGCGCTTCATGCAGAGCAATTTTAGAATATGGCGCATGTTCTTATAAATTGATGAAATAAAATTATTACAACATTATTACTAAGTGCTAATTTTCGAGGGGCGTTGTAAATCTAACCAAATTATGGTAGATATTTACAGTAAAAATGAGTTCCCCCAACTTCCGTTCACGTACATCATTACAAATACTAGGTACAATATATTACTACTTTAATAAGAAAAAGTGTACTTACGGTATTCGTTTTATTTAATCTAATCACAAAAGAACTCGGAGCAATTAACTGCCGAAATAACAACAGATACCTACCTCCTTCGGTTTTTAAAACTTTACATAAAACTAAAAACTAAGTATATTACTAGTGCATTATAAACAAGATTGTTTTAGTAAGATACTTGTTTTTATTGTTAATAAGAGCATTTGTGCTTGTAATTGTGTTACATCAGATTGTTATAGGAGCAATTGCGCTTCCTCAAGTATATTATAAGTTGGTTATGAGATAATAATCGCTCCTATAACTGCGCCCAAATCCAGCTTTGTAGTATGCTACAAGTATCTTATAAGAGAGTCTTCAAGATAGCTATAAGAACTGATTTTGCTAGTTGGGTCTTAAGCTTAGACGATTACATGGTAACTCTTTATTCCATAATCAAACAATAACTAACCATAACAACAAAATTTCAACCTCAAAAAAACATTTTAAAGACATCTCAAATCTTTCAAATATCAAAGCAATATTTTCTTTTATGATTTTGCACAAGCACAAATCGTATCAATACGCTCGAATACTTATTGAGAGTTACCTGAACAATCGTCCCTTCTTATTTTTAATCCAAGGTAGCTTTTATCCAAGTATTCTGTTGGATATCCACGTGGGACCTAACACAGCTGTCCAACTAAAGAATCCTTATAATACTTGCCACTTATAAGTTCTTTATATTAAAACTTTGTTCGTTTAGATTTTGTTTTAACCTCATTTGTTTTAAAACTGTTTGCTTTTTTATTAGATAAATAAATTTTATTGAGCTTTTGTTTCTGCAAAATATTTTAAGCATGCCATAATTCCTACTGCCAATTGGGATGAATTGGGAAGACAAATTCTTTGACGTACGTGGCACTCGGCACCGCAGACTGCAGTTTGTTAAACATAAACTGGTATACATACAGTTGTTTTTATCCACACAAATAATTCCCTAGTTAAATGTTGTATTCGGCATTTCAACGAAAGCCCTTAAAAGGTCAACCATGCTAACACAATCAATTAAAAACTTTAACCATGTTTATTCATAATAAAGTCAACGAACAGCTCATGAACAAGACTAAGTAAATAAATCAGGGAACCAAACTCATTAAAGAATAAAACAAAGATTTAATGTAATTAGCAATGATTAATCCATTCCATTCTTCCACTTGATTGCTAAGGCACTTGATTGATACTCCTCGCTAATTCCCCTTTATATATTGTGTAACAAATCTTGGTATTTGTTTGTTTAATTTGGATGTTGATGTACTTGAATTGAATGGGAGTTTATGGCGTGGGAAAGAATACGAAATATTACGGACTCATCTTAACTTTAAAAAGAGATAGGGTATGAAGATTACAACACTATGGTAAAAATGTTAAAGACTTTCATCATAACAGCCCATTAATGTCCCACTGCAGGGACGGGCCTCCTCCTGTGACGGAGGGTTACTTGGCCTACTAATACCACGGCCAGACGGATTGGTATAGGCTTTAATATCAAGTTTTCCTTCTTTTTATTTCGTAAAGATAGTAGTTACGGTTATTCCCTTAGTCGGTTTTTACGACACCCATGGGATAAGATGGGGTGGTTACATATTGTATTCTTACTCCGTCACCACACGGTTAAAGACTTTAGTTAAACCAAATTAGTATGATTATGTAGTTCAGTACTTAAGTATGATTATTCTTCAACATAAGCTGCTAGTCAATCTGTTTAATCAAGTATCGTACTACAGTGTATACTGAAAGTAGTTGTTAAGCTTTCCTTACACTGAGATGGAGATTTAAATAAACTTGACTAACCTTTTACAATACCTACACCATTATTTAATGGGGTGACATCAAATAATGCTGTTATTATAGAGTGTTATTCTGCACTAAAAACTCTATAAAAACATAGTCGCAACACAATAATTTTCAGTTGACAATAAGAAACGTGAATCTTTGTAGTAAGATACTTAAGTACAGCGTAGCACGTAACCACATTAAGGTAAAAAATTCGACATTACATTTTCAAGTATCCGATTTCCACTTCATACTATACAATAGCACTTTGAAACGAGGGTGTAACTTCCAATCTTTTGTAAACGTTTAACTTATAAAAACCCACCTTTTTCATTACCAAAAATGTTTTAATATTTCTTACATAAAGATATTATAAAAAATTGAAATATTTTCCTTATATTAATTTCTTTGCAATTTGACAGATTTCTGTTTTATTTAAACTGTAAACTAAATGACAAACAAATGCTACAGTTCCATATTACTTATCATTGAAAAATCCAATCTAGATTCCTTGACGGATGAATAGAAATTAAGCCTACTAGGTAATATTACGTTGACCAAGAAGATAGGCAAAGTTTAAAAAATATGGCAACAAACATATTATTCAAACTATTTATAAGTTTTCCCCTCTATACAGCTTTCACAGCTTACTGTTTTCTAAATATAGCCTATAGTTTTCTAAATATAAAAACTAAGTTATAATCGAGCATTAATATAGTTAAATTAATTATGTTATACATTTTCGTTTACCTGCATAATTTAAAGTTATTGCACATTTTTTTAGATAATAACCAAATTACGTAACCTTTAGCTAAAATTTAGATGGAATCAATATCAATGCTCTATAAATAAATCAAGAAAAGACATGGTTTTGAGATAACAAAGATTGACAATTTTCTTGAGATAACTTGACTTATGACACTTTTTCGATAAATTGACTATTCAAAGCATAACCAATTCAGTAGTTTCTGAGATATTTTGATACTAAATATGAAATATACATTACCAAATACAAAAATACACAACAGAACTTTAATCACAGCCATTGTAATAATTTGTCAACCGTAAATTCATACTAGCAGATAAGTTTAAGGATTAAATTATGACCCTAATCTTTTTACGTAAGGCAACACATTCCAGTGGTGACCCAATATACCTTCCTTACATATTCTCTATGTGGTTAAAGTATCATGTAAAATTTCTATAAAAAGGGTCACAGGGATGCCAACGGTAAAATTATGTTGGAACATTCTTGCATATAATAATGTGCTGTGGTAGCATTTACGGTCACATTTACATTGCCTGCAGCTATTACTATTGTTCTTCTTAATAATTTGTTCTTATTACTTAAGAGGTCGTTGGTTCCTTGGAAATACATAAATGATGTACTGTATTTAAAGTTGAAATGGGTCAGAACAGAAGATGTTTTAAAGCGTAACAAAGGTAAGTAGATGGCAGTATCGTAGTATTGTCGTTTGACAGAAGTCTTTGAAATGTCAGTTGTCATTTTATTTGACATTGACAGTTGTCTTTGATAGGTGAGTTGTCATTTAATTCGACATTGACAGTTGCTAGTTTCATATCAGTAGTGCGAATAGACAATAATAGATAATTGGTCTTGAATCGTCGCTTGCATCGGTTGTGCACTGATTCATTTAAATTATAAAATGTAAAAGTATCTTGTAAAATTTTATATACACAGAAATGGTAAAATTGAAAGGTTATAATTATAGTAGGAATGCCAACGGTAAAATTATGTAAGAACATTCTTGCATATAATAATATGTTGTGGATGGAAACTATCGTGGTCATAGTTTCCTTGCCTGCAGCTATTACTATTGTTCTCATTATCTTGTATTTGTTTCTTCCTTGGAAATGTTGTAGTAGTTTATTTTGAAATGGGTCAAGAGATGTTTGAAAACGTAGATATTTATTATGTTGTAGAATGAAATAATTTTCTACATAAAAGAAGGAAGTAGCTGGCAGCACCGTTGCGTAGTTTACGTTTGACACTTCTGTTGTCTTTGATAATATGTCAGTTGTCATTTAATTTGTCGTTAAAAGGTGCTAGTGCTATCATCTTACATAATATTGTCACCGGGACCGCTCAAGCATCTAATTCTAATTTCCGCGTTTTTCAGGAAACACCGCAATCACTTTGACTAGCCAACGCGAGATCTTATTTAATTCAATTTGGAAACCAATCAGATTCAATATTTTCAAAGCAAATAAAATAATTAACAGACTATACTTATTGGTAATACAACACAGATGTATTTTACCCATACACAACTACTCATCACAATCTCACAGAACAGTGACATCTCTAAATAATGTAGATAGGTTAACTAATCTTGGTGTGATTTGCGGTTACCGCCAATAAGTGTACGTGTCATATATAAACTGTCAGTACACCGAACTACAGATACAATATGTACTAGCACGGATCTATCTTATTGACACTTGGTGTACATAAGTAAAGTATAATTCTATTTGCTTAGTGTAGTTGTAAATTACATTGAAAAAAGGTACTAGTCTTTTTATTTGAACACAATCCAGGGCACACAAAGTCTACATCTTCACATTCTCCCTACGATCCCTAAAAAAAAAGAAGAGGATGTGAATGGTACAGCTGGATCTCCGGCACTATACACATACCGAGTGAAACGCAGCAGAGAAATAAACTGCGACTTTACGTCGTCGGATTTCTGTGAAAGGATAGTACTACTCCGGTCGAGGAAGCCCATTCAAGTAGTAAACAGCGTAACTCTACCACTCAAACAAACCTTGTAAAAGACTCGATAGAAGATATACATCCTTACCTAAATGATACATTACATCAATAGAGCAATATATTTAAAGGTCAAAAGAAACTATTACATTACTCCAACCACCAAAACACTATGTAAGTAAAAACTTTTACGTATTCCAAGAAAAAAAAATTCTAATAGAACGAAACACGTGAACTGAATACAAATAAGTTCCTTTTATTTTTATGAAGTTTCCCTTTTGAAACTAAAGGAGGGTTATCAAAGAAAAAATAGTTTGATATACGGCCACTAAACTTGTCGCATTATAAAAATAAGTGTGTAAACACCACCTAAGGCGTTATCGACGTCACAATGAAGGGTCTTTGAGAGCACATCAGGTGCGGAAGTACTTACCATTTTCTTCGGCTTGACAAGGGTACACACTTTACTTTAAGCAACCTATGTTTTACATATTTATCGCCTGTAAATGGGCATATTATTATGTTAATAAAAAAATTACACGAAAATTTTGAATGTTTGTAATACATAAATTTAACATTTTTTGTTTCTTATTTGTCCTCCAGTGAAGGACAGTAACTTGATCTACTATTATTCCAAGATCTAGGGAGTGCCAGACATCACTTATTTTCTAACGAACCAAATATACACGAATGGATAGTGGAGGGGTGTACTATCATCGTATGACTAATAGCTAACTTGCCCCGACGGCCACTTTTCTGGTATCCGTTGATGAAAGTACAAAAAAACAGAGGTAACTTCACTCATTTTCTAATGGCTGGTTTTAACATATATTATAAACAAGAACGTTAGGAATCCATAATCGAAACTGCCAGACACTTTGCGTCGGCCGTTTTGCGTAACAGACACTTCAAAGTTCCGAAAAAAAATCATGTTGTTACCATCTGTGTAGAGGTCCCGCTCTTTGTGAAAGAAGATGAATGTTTTTATTTATTTACAAAATAAATTAAGAGAGTGGTTTTTTTTTGCACAGTATCCGTGTTACGAGCTTTACTTAGTTTGCGACTTTAAATATAGTATGTGGAACAATATTATTATATTAAAATGACTATTTTCAATTTAATATCACATCAAGTTTCATAAAATCATAATATATTCAAATCGATGAAGAACAATATAAATTATTAAACAAAATATATTTTGAAACGCGGTCCGGTAACTTGCGTTGACAGGTGAAGTTTTGGGTAAAGCCAGCGAATGCGGTGTACGTAAAGGAAATTGACAGGAAAAGTCTGTCAGTGTTTATAACAAGTAGACAGTTATAGACTATTTATTTACTTTTATACTTAAGGTTGGTTTATTTATTGTTTTAAGATGATAGACGAGCAAAAAGCTAACCTGATGGTAAGCGATAAGCATCTCTAACTGACGGCAGCTAAGCACAAATAAGCCGATGCTTACCCTGAGATATAGGCTATTATGTTATGTTATCTTTGCATCTTATTCATTATAAGGTTTTTAGGTAAAAGTACAATTGCATACACAAGAAACAATGTTACTGAAGAAAAATGGCGCTGAGAAGAGTTAAATAACTATAGACGAAGACGAATTTGTTCATGAAATTTTAAGTAAATCAATGTAAAGTGGAAAAATTATTAATAATTATTGTCAAACCGCTTTGTTAAAAATATTTCTAATGACCATATTAATTTAAAATGGCAAGTTTATTTCATATAAGTAGATCACTCGTCCCTGCAATGGAGTTCATAGACTTCTTACTACTGTAATGAATTCAGCCTTTCTGCTAAGGTAGTACAGTACTGCTCAAAAAGAAACCTTAAAAGATGTACGTATATGAAAATCGATTCATTCATTTGTGAGATAGATGCCACACACTGATTACACCCCTCCTTTTGCTTCGTAGTTAACTAGGTCACTAAGTACTTGTTATTTTGAAAGAGTATAAACAGAATGTAGCGAGATTGTGGCCAGTATGATTTTACTGAGCACTTATAAGAGATTGGAGGATGCTCTACTTTGCTTACAAGACATCCAAAAATACGTACAAAGTTAGATGAATAGGAACATTTAAGTTTCAAATAATATTTATGATAAATGTTGTTTTGCAGACAAAATAAAGCCACACATTTTGTTTCATTTTTACATTTGAAGTCGGGTAAAATGAGCCTTACAGGACTAATTTTGGGAGTATACCCTTACAAAAAAAAAGTTAGAGACGAAAAGTCTGCCAAGAAATACTGTTTCACATTGTATAAGAAATTACAGTTTTAGGGTAATGGGGTAAACATTACAAAAATAAAGTTAATAGTGAAACAAAGAGTAGGTACTTACTTCTCTTTTCGAGTTGATGAGTAAAGGGAATGTTTACTCTAAAATGTTATACTTAGAAAATAATATTTTTATACGACATGGTTATAATTCAAAGTCATACAGTGCAAACTCTGGTTAAAGTGGATATAAGCCTAACAATATCTTTAGTTTATTTCTGAACAAACGTAAGAGTGTTCACAGAAATATTCAACATTTTTGAAAGGATTCCTCTGTATTCAGAAAGGCTTTCGATAATTAAAAAATGTTTTGAAGAAGGTTTTACTACGAATTAATTGAAACATTTTCAAGTGTTTTTGATCAGCTCAGTTTCCTAATAAAAATGTGTAACTTGGCTTATTTAAAAACAAAATTCAAATGGTTATTTTTGTTACAATTATTTCTGTTTTTTTACACACACTGCATCCCATTCTTAAAGTCTCCATGGCAGCGCAACAAAGGATTCCGGGTTCTACAGCGGTGACTTATCCCCCTACTGCTTTTGTTATTGAGTCCGCTCACATCCGCGGGCTTCACACAAACCTCAATGCTGTCCACCAACACCTCGAGACAGCACGGCCTGCCATTCTCTTCCAGACGGAGACGCAGATCCGCCGTCCTAGCGATGCGACATATCTGCATTTCCCCGGTTACTCGCTAGAGGAAAACTTCCAAGCCAAAGCTGGGGTATGTGCGTACATTCGTGCGGATGTGTGCTATCGCCGTCTACGCTGCCTGGAGGACCCTTCCTTTTCTACTTTATGGCTACTCGTAGAGTCGGGGGCAATATGCAGGCTCTTTGCATGCCTCTACAGATCCCATAAGGGGGACCCAGAGACGACTAGGCTTTTCGACCAACTATGCCAAGCGACACTCGACGCGCAGGAGCAGTTCCCTTCAGCAGAAATGGTCGTGCTAGGTGACTTTAATGCCCACCATGAATTATGGTTGGGTACCCCCCGGACAGACCATGCAGGTAGGACTGCCCACGCATTTGCTCTCTCAAATAATTTGACTCAATTGGTAACCCAGCCTACCCGGATACCTGACATAGCGGGTCACGAACTCTCTCTGCTTGACCTTCTACTGGCGACACACCCAACTGACTACATAATGTCCGTCGATGCTCCCTTAGGGAATTCTGACCACTGTCTAGTTGGGTGTAAAATTTCATGCGTTCCACTTCTCGTAAGAAAAGAAGCCACACGACATGTCTGGCACTATTCGTTAGCAGATTGGGACAGTATGCGAGACTACTTTGCATCTATCCCTTGGTCGCAGCGCTGTTTTGAGGGGAAGGATGCCTCAGCGAGTGCCGACGCGATTGTGGAAGAAATAAGGGTGGCTATGGAATACTACATACCATCCTCCACAATAATAACCAATCGCAAAGGACGTCCCAGGTTCAATCGTGAATGCATAGATGCTGTTAGCAAAAAACAAACTGCTTATCGGGCTTGGATCAGGGGCCGCGCAGCGAGTGACCCTAACCTAGCATCCCTCAAAGCAGCTTACAAAAACGCGACCAAGTCTTGCAAGGGGGCTTACATAAGAGCAGATGCTAAGCGTGTCACACGCCTTGGTCAGCAGCTGGTTGCCCACCCAACTGGCAGCCGAGCATACTGGAAGCTGGCTAAAGCCGTGCAAGCCAACTTTTGTCGCCCGTCGTTACCGCCTTTGAGGTGTCCTGAGTCCTGACGGAACATTGGCTTACAGACCCGAGGAGAAGGCTGACCTGTTAGCCGACCTCTTCGGCGCAAACTCGCGTATTGACGATCTCAACGCGGAGCCGCCGTCTATTCCGAACTGTGGCATCACAATGCCAAATATAGTTTTTAGACAATGTGATGTTTGCAGGGAATTACAATCTCTCGACGTGCGAAAGTCCAGTGGTCCAGACAGGATACCTCCCATTATCCTTAAAAGGTGTGCGGCGGAGTTGTCTCCCGTGTTAACGCGCCTATACCTCCTCTCGTATCGGTCCGGGATTGTACCACTTGCCTGGAGGGAGGCCATTGTGCATCCTATTCCCAAGAAGGGAGATAAATCAGACCCATCAAATTACCGACCAATAGCGATTACTTCAGTGCTCTGCAAGGTGATGGAGCGGATTCTAAATACCCAGATAATCCGGCA
Organism: Schrankia costaestrigalis; assembly: GCA_905475405.1. Taxonomy (NCBI): domain Eukaryota; kingdom Metazoa; phylum Arthropoda; class Insecta; order Lepidoptera; family Erebidae; genus Schrankia; species Schrankia costaestrigalis. The sequence continues at coordinate 11,578,585 of FR997840.1, read as the reverse complement.
ATCAGGTGCCGATAATCCGGCACCTAGAGCGTCAATCAATTCTCGACGATCGGCAATACGGGTTTCGTTCAAACCGGTCAACGGGCGACGTTCTAGCATATCTAATGCACCTCTCTGGGGTGACGGTATCGACAAGCAGGGCGAGGCTTTGGCGATAAGTCTGGATATCGCCAAGGCTTTCGATCGGGTAAAAACTATTGTAGTGCATCTCTAAGGATGCGATGGAAATTTAAATAATAGTCTATGTTCGGTGGATAAGTTATTGGGCTATGGAAGGAGACTACTACTAGACTACTTATTATTATTATTATGTCGAAGGAGTAATCACCACAGTTTCACGTAAACTTGGCATCCTGAACAGGGTGCGGCGATACTTCACGCCGGAGCAACGGTATCTGCTCTACAAAACGCAGGTTCGGAGCAGCATGGAGTACTGTTCGCATCTTTGGGATGGCTCTGCCAAGTATCTCGTGGAAGCCCTGGACCGACTGCAGCGGCATGCGTTCAGCATAGTTGATGACACCCAGGTCACGGAGCACGCGGAGTCGCTACAGCTTCGCAGAGATATCGCGTCTCTTAGTGTGTTCTATCGCATGTACCATGGAGAGTGCTCTGAAGAGTTATTTAATCTTGTTCCTCCGTCCCCTTTTCATAACAGGACCACTCGTGCCGGTTTGCGGAGTCATACTCAGACGGTCTGTCGGATAACGACTCGCACCAAAAGGTTCGGGAATTCCTTCCTATGCCGAACCATTAAGTTGTGGAACCAGCTTCCGGCTCACGTATTTCCTCCATCATATGATATTGGGTCCTTCAAACGCAGTGTGAAGAAGCATTTGGCCAAACCGGCAAGATGATTGAACCGACGGATTGAAGTTGTTTTTGGACTTCTATCCGTTGGCTTCATTTGTGGACTGTACTCGCGCTTCCCATCAGGTTCGGTATAGTCATATTGCCGTGTTTAGTATAAAAGAAAAAATGTATTCATGGACTAGCATAATATTGTTTTTTTATTTCCATCGCCAACGATACAAGTTTCTATATAGTTAAATACATAAAAGTACTTTTACATAAAATGCAAATCAAGCGGAATTGCATACCTTTATATAAATGAGAATCTGACATTACATTGTCAATTAAAGCAATAGGAACCTTAACAGAGTTGCCTCCCTAATGAATAGTCTTATCAAACATTTGAACTCAATGAGCCGTGTTCATTTAAATTAAGTTTGCTCTACTGAACTATTATTATTAACGTTGTCATGTTTAATGGAACTACAAAACAATGATTTCTATACAATTATAATGTAACCTATATTATTATAGCATTTATTCAAATCATAATAAATGTTACAAGCTTAGGCTAATATTATTGTTTAATGACATACAAATAATAGTTTATTTCTACTCTTTTAGTTTATATCACTTCATTTCCAGCATTCTCTTTTTGCATGTCCGTCTGTAAAAGCCACAGGGCTCCAACCAGGGCTTGTTAACGGTACCAAATTCCCAGTATAAGTATCGTTAAGTAACGTTACTTTCATAATGTTAACCTAGTAACGATACTACGGGTAGTTTTACTTTGGTATCGAATTAAATTTTTACCGATAACAATGTATCGGTAAGAGTATCGACACTTTTACCGGTACCTACGAGCGATGTTGCCAACTCGTGCAGTGTACGGGAGCCGCGCATGACTGAACGGCAACGTCGTCGCCCGCTGCGTCGTTCATCTGCGGTCGAGTTTCAGTGTAGTTGTAGTGAGTGATTATGACAGTAGACAAAAGTCAAGCCAATTTCAAAGCGCAATACTAGATTGACAATTTAATCAAAACTGTTGTCAACACGATAGCTTTGCTTGTATAGAGCTTGGCTGAAAAGAAAACAGCTATGGTTCGATCCTGAGGAACGAATTACATTTTGTGTTTTTTTTATTTTTTCTTATTTTGTTTTCTACTATTATTATTCAATACGAGCTGTAACCCGCGACTTCGTTTATTAAAATGAATATTAATTGCAATTCATAATAATCACTAATCATACATTTAATTTTTTAACCGATGAAAAAAAAACGGAGGAGGTTATCAATTCGACACGTATGTTTTTTTTTGTATGATCACGCATAAATCAATAGGTTAATAAAATACCACTGAGTGGTCACCCGTCTATGCAATGACCTCGGTGAAATTTTACGCTTTTAAATCTGTGACCGCAACGGGCTTTGAGTGGCTGCCAGAGAGAATGCATTTTAAATATAACCATTTTTTTTTCGCTCGCCATTTCAAAGGATATTGTAACTGTTTTCTTTGAGATCAAATACAATAAATTAAAAATAAAAAACCAAAAAGAATTCTTGGCACAACCCGGTTTCGAACGCACGTCTACTTCATCAAAGTCGATTGTTCTATACCCTTGGCTATCGAATCTTATTGAATTGTGTTGAAATTATGTATCTATTCCAACGAGTAAACATAATTGACTATTTATATTTTATTAAGCCAAGTAACTTAAATTCACCGTCACTGTTCACGGGTATTATAATTAAATTAAAATATTATTTTTAATTAAAAATTAAATAGTATTTTTATTTAATGATTTGATTTTTCACTATTTGTTTTTTTTTTGTTTTGTTTATTTTGTTTTGTTTTGTTTATTATTAACAAATAAGTTTACATCAAATTATACATCAGTCTCACAAAACAGCTGAGGCTGTTTATCTGTGAGATCAGGGAGTCTCTTAAATAACATAATACATAATTATACAATTATCAATGAGGCAGCTTTAGGGATAAATCTAAATTAAGAGTTAAAAGTTAATTATTATTAGTTCATTAAATCACTACAATTATATACCTATATATTATGTAGTATGTATTATATAATTATAAAAGTGTGTTAAAATTGCAGTTATAATAAGATTGTGAGAAAAGGAATGTTATTTAAATTCAATTTATTTTTATGACTAAGTACTATCGAAGAAAGTTCTGCTCGATCAGTTTCTAAACAAATTGCCTTAAACAGCCACCGACAGTGTGACACGCACACATAGATACAAACTACCCAATGAGGTTGCATTAATTTCTAGCCCCGCTAAGACACGCCTCTAAAAATATTCCTGTTTCTTAAGTATTAATTAGTTCCGATTCACTCTCCGGCTATTGACAACGCGCTATTTATTTTTGTTTCTACACTCACGACTTGTTTTTTGTTTAACGGACTTTTGGAATTATGCAGAATATATTCGGTATGAGATTGATATTATTTAGGTATACGTGAAAATGATAATCACGACTTTTTTTCATGTAATAATTCATAATTTCATAATTCATATCTTTATTGCATTCCATAGTTTACATAGATGTTATGTCTATGTATACTTATGGTCAAGCGGAAACTTCCGTGATTGTACATAGTTCAACTATTGATGCAGTCCAGTCTAAGTTCGAAAGATGGCTCTGTTTAATATTAATTATTTAAATTGAAATATCTTTTAATAGCCGGACCCATTTGCAATGAAACAAAAACTGAATATAACTTCAAGTTACTTTTAATCGTCTACTATATAAAAATAAGTCGGGTTTTCCTTCCTGACGCTATAACTCCTGAACGCACGTACCGATTTCCACGATTTTGCATTTGTTGGAAAGGTCTCGGACTCCGTGACGTTTATAGCAAAGAAAATGAACAGATAAGCTGGAAAATAACGCCCGTGCGAAGCCGGGACGGATCGCTAGTTGTGTATAAAAATCATCTACATTGCTTTCGTACTTGTTACGTGATGTCCTAACAAAGTTTAGAACACAGATATAGGTACAGTTACAGACAAACAGACAAAAATTCCAAAACTGCTGGAAATGGGTTCTATTGGTTGTCTTGTAATACCTTGGCTATTTTTTTTTAATGTACTATAACGACTTTTCTACAGTTTTATTATATTAATATTATGTTTAAATTATTATAGTGGAAAGAGTTATAATGACAATTAACGGTGTTTCTATGGTAACGTTAGCAAAGTTTGACTTACAGTATTGTTACTTTTTACCGGTAAATCATCGATAGCGATAAGTCAACTTACCGGTAAAAATCCATTCAATTAACGATACCTGGCTTAACGATACCTCTACAAGTAACGTTACCATAGTATGATGAAGGTATCGATACCTCATTTTTAACGGTATTCAGAGCCCTGGCTCCAACACTAATTGGTAATTCTCTTTTTTTTTAAAGTTCATTCTGTACACCCTTACTTCGAGTTTGAGTACTTATTTAAATAATCCTTTTGGCCTTACTAAACAGTTAAAAAGAATTAGAAAAAAAAATCAAAGGAATAGAACTCTAAAATGCCATAATTTCAGAATAATATCTACCTTATTTTTGTTTTCATTATTATCAAATTCATTTTTCGCGTTTTTTCATTTACCTTTTAATGAAACTTTTGTTCAAGGTAGGACAATAATTATCTTTAAATCATACCGCCGCGCATTTTTTTTTCCAAAAAGAAGGAAAAAATCCGTTGTTATTATGCTACCATTACAACGTCATTTTGTTCGTGCAAGACAGTTATCGGCGTCTTCTAGAATTTAGTTTATCTTTTGTATTTCAGTAATATTAAATATCGTATATAAAATCCTTATTATCCTTATTTAATTTTTAATTAAGATTTTTAACTTGTTTTCTGTGGCGGGTGTTGGGGAAGGTCTATGTCCAGCAATGGACTGTGATAGTTGTAGAAAGATAACTTTCATCAGCCCATTAATGTCCCACTGCAGGAACGGGTCTCCTTCCGTGACGGAGGGATACTTGGCCTACTCATACCACACTGGCCAGACGTTTACTTTCAAGATTTAATTTCAAGTTTTCCTTATTTTATTTCGTAAAGATAATATTGACGGATAGTCCCTTAGTCGGTTTTTACGACACCCATGGGATGAGATGGGGTGGTGACATATTGTATACTTACTCCGTCAACACACGGATAGCCTTACATTATTAATTATGATTAATATTACATTAGGTTGACTAAAAAATAAATATATTGGTTGATCTGGTTTTATAGCAATTCAGTTTTATTTGAGTTTTCTTTTTAAATTTTGCTTATTTCACCTGGTGCATAATTTTAAAAGAGTTTATTCAATATTCACCCGGCCGGCAGTGCTATTCAGACTATATTAAATGTTAAATAATACAAGTATTGCTACCTTCTTTTAAGTGTGTGTTTCACCATCCTGATTAATAAATTAAACTTTTTATTTGTTACAGATCATGAACAATCTAAGCTAATGACATATTGGTAAGTAATTAACATTCAACTAAACTTACATAAGATTAACATCAAATAGGTATATGGAAACGTAGTGTAGGACGCCCCCCAGCTAGGTAGACCGACGACCTCATAAAGGTCTCTAGGTCGGTCTGGATGCGAAAGGCGCAGGACCGAGTTCTGTGGCGCGTGTTGGGAAAGGCCTATGTCTAGCATTGGACTGCAATAGGCTAGTAGATTGATATGGAAAGCACTTAGCTTGACTGCAGAAAGGAAACTTATGAGTAAAACCGATTTAGCACCGTCACGAAGGTAATAAGTCAACTAAAAAATTCATGTTCAACTTTAAAATTTAAATTTACATTTATTTTAAACAGTTTCTATAAGTACAGTCACGAGCAATAATATGTACACATTTTCGCATTTTGTAAACCAGTTATCTAAAGTTCTGCCAATCCAAAATTGAAAATTCGAAGATTAATTCAAAACTGTACGGAACCTCTTCTAAATTACGAATTCATTTTGATATTGTAATGTCTAGATAAACGTGCAGATAGTTTAGAAAATTTGAAAATGTGTACATATTATTGCTCGTGACTGTACAGTATAGTACAGCACATTATATATTTATGTAGGTTAAATCTCCTATTCGTGGAAAAGGCCTGCAATTACAAGGCTTTCAGTTCTGAAACATTTCAGTGAAATTCAACATGCATAATGATAATCTCTTAACATGAAGAACGGCTTTCATTGTAAATGAACATAAAGGAGACGGTTTTTTTTCGCACCACCCTAAACAGTAATGTATATTATTCATATTACTCACAAAAATAGTTATTATCTTAATATAGTTAACCGAACACAAATTATACTTAAACGAATAGGGAATAATGAAATAAAAATAAAAAAGGATTACACCTAAAAATGCTTGTTTTGGAACGTTCTTAGGTTTATTTTAATGGTTAATACAAATTATCAAGTAACGTACTTTAAAAATAATCGTAGAACGAAACGTAAATAACAGCCAATAGCAGATACCTACTCTGTATAGTCTTTATCAGACAGGAAAGGTACGGTGACATTTGATCTTTTCCATGTTACTTAGTTTACTTTTGTAGAATTTAAAAATAAATCTATCAATTTATGAATCCAAACTGATAAAAAATTAAAAATATTATTTAGACGTTTATATATAATTAAATTTCTTTTTCTTTTTTCTTTTTTAAAAAGACAACTCCCGCACTAGGGATCATGCCCTGTGTCGCGGGGACTTTTACAAACATCAATTAACGGACACATATAACACCCAGACTCAGGACAATAATTTGTGGATCTCACAAATTATTGTCCTGCGTGGGGATCAAACCCACAACCTCATGTGCGGCAGCCGCTGGCTTTACCGGCGCGCCACCGAGGTCGTCAAATTATATGAAATGTTTGTTTTATATTCCATCTTCAACCCTAATATGTAAAATAAAAACATAAAAATTTTAAAATCGTATGCGCGACTCGGAACGAATGTCAATAGAGATTGACACAATAAAATTGTTAAAATCGAATGGTTTTTTATAAAATTGATTAAATCGTTTTTTTTTATAATTATAGAAATTAATATAATAATTTCAGTTGTCTTATAACTCAATATTAGTTTTTACGAGGATAGGCCGCAAGTTTTTTTTTTGGCGGGATTCGTACGTCATAGCGGTAAAATTTTGATGATGTCATTATTAAAAGAGGCCTGTGACCTGTGACCACGTAACTGCCGATGATTGGAAAAAACAAAAATCTAATACTTCATGACTGTGAGAGGAAGAGACATCAAATTAGACAATTCAGTAGATTTTCACTTATTATGTCATGTAAGTGACGAATCAAGTAATTCATCAAGCTGTTCATCAGATGAATCACGCATTGATTCGGCATAATTAATAAATATTTATAAAAAAGATTAGTTTCTTATTTTGTACCCATAATCGATTTATTCTTGTTTGTAAATTATATCGGTTAGATATAGAATCGGTAATTTTAAAAACGATATTAGTGTTACTTGGTGAATTTCAACAAGGCTGTTAAAATCTTCATTTCCATGGATTTTTTTATCTTAAGTTTAAGAATGAATATAATTGACTTTTTTTAAAGTTTAACGTAATGTATGTGTTCTGGCTTAATATCCAGTACATAAGTTTAAAAAGTAACGAGATAAACATGATTAAAAATTTCGTGCCACGGCAATGAAAGAACTGTGCCACGGTAATGAAAGAATCAACCACGGAAATGAAAGAATCAACCACGGAAATGAAAGCAAGTACCTACTTACACATTAAGGCTACCTTCACACTAGTGTTTGTCCTGCATGGGCGATATCGCAGCTTTCCAACCATTCAAGAAATAATTACCTGGATTAAGAATCTGCAAAAGGAGTAAAATAAAACAAAAAAATATATATGTGTATGAATATGTTATGTAATGAATAAAAAACACACAATAAAAATGAACATATTTATGATATATACCTACTTTTGTAACACGTTTTTTAATTTGCATAATAATATTTAATGCAAAGGAAAACAATAACATTATTTTAAATTTAAACAAAATACGCAGGTAGCTACTTTAGGTACATATTTGCAGTAACCAGTAGCTGCTGCTATTAGGTATTATTATCAACATTATCGATTCAATCGATTCAACAAGTTTAGGCAGCCATTACACGTTTCAATTATGATTGATCAATCATGACTGTGATTGGCCGATATGCGGTTGATTGACGTCAATCAACGCATAGACTAATCTTAGTCATGATTCAGCATCATTCATGATTGAAGCGTGTAAAGGCTGCTTTACACCCTTTGTTTATGGGTCACTTTTAGCAATAAATGTATACACAAGAGGTGTAAACTTGTTAAGTCTAGCATTCAACATTAAAAAATATTTTTATAAAATTAAATCAGCCTTTCAAACTTACAATTTACTTAACATTAACAATATAGCCCTGTTATTAGGAATCAGCCTTTCAAGTTCACTCGTATTATTATTATTAAGTATACAATAATTAACTTCTGTCATAACTTAGATCACAGATTTATTTTTGCACTTCACAAAATAAAAAGTCTTATAAAAAAATATATAACATTTTCAACATAATAGGTACGTACTAAAACAATCATTATGGCACTCACTCTTACAGGTTTATTCTTATCACATAATTAAATTAAAAGAACATTAGGTGAATGTTTAACACTACGAAATTCAGCCTTTTAAGTTTAACTTACAACTAACTTATACTAATTTGTATGCATAAGGAAATCACATTTAGGAACTTTATGACGGTCTTATAATATTATACCTATGCTGTATAATTGTTTACTACTACTATGTTAAATAAAATTTTTCATATTTATTGATCCTCATCAGTATCGATTATTTTTAAGCTTTTGTTTAGGTTTTATTTCAAAAATCTCTTCGTCGTCGGTATCAATTTGGGCAAATTAATAGTTTTTTTCTAGGTTTAATATTATCGAATATAGAGATACTGTCATCTGAATCACTACTTATATTATTTGTTTTTTTTAATGTTTTTCTTTGATTTTCCTCAAAAGTACCAGATTTTTCTAATTCTTTTAAAACTTCAGAGTCAACATTATATATGAATGAGCACGATGGTAGTACACTCTCTCTGAGGTACAGTTGCTGGCTGGATAGTTTTTGCTGTAGAAGCTGAGGGCTTTGGAGTCAATACAAGTTTATCAGTTAATTTGACTGGACGCATATTACGAATAGAAGTTTTAGGCGTATATTTAGGGCAGTTTAATGAGCGTCCAAGAGGCGTCGATATCTGGGGTTTCGTTGAAAAATCATAAAATCCTAAGTGATTACCATGAGGGCATTGTTTGGCATTGTTAAGACATTCAAAATTTGTGCAAGATAAAAGACGCATTGCTAAACGGTTGCCTGAATCTGCAGTCCAGATAACTTGGTGGACTTTTAAAGTACCTGGGAAAGGTTTCAAGTCTTCAGGTATTAACCAGTCCTTTTCAGTCACCTGATAATCTTCCACGAGTTCTATTTTAACGCCCTTGACAGAGGACTTCAAAGCATTCACGAATGCATCAAGATCAGGAATATCACCCTGTAAAGCAACGTATCGGTCCGCAGTTCTCTTTAAAAGCCCACCAACACCATCTGGAGCACCTTTACCATGCCCGCATTCGCAATAATTCCAAACTACTTTATTAATTGAGGGAACATAGATAGAAAGTCGAGACATTAAATAAAATATTTTTTTATTCCTATATTGTCCCGAAGGAGAATCGGAGACAATGTAAAGATTTTGGACCAGAGGTACTGTTTTTTCTATTTCATTTAATATTGGAATCAGATGTGCCCAGATCGCAGCAGCATCATGTCGTAAAGATGTACTTATAGTACAAAAACATTGTGTTATAGTAGTTTGACCATCAATTTTAAAATAAAGAACAGCAGTGTGAAGAGTAAACTGTTTTCTACTACCACCAAAGTGTACCGACTGAATTTCCGAATTATATTTCGCACTGTAATTTTCGCTAAAATCGATATGAATAATACAGTCATTCTCAGCTAAATTTTGTTTAATTTCTTTAATTGCATCGGTCTGATTACGTATGTTTGCACAGTGATTGAGGAATGGCTCAAGACTAGTTTCAAATTGTTTTAGGAGTATTAACGGTTCTACGTAGTGTCGTACTTTTTCTACGGTGATAGTAGTTTTCTCAGTCCCATTTTTAGTATATGAATTTTTCTGTTTTTCCCAGGCCCAATATATAACTTTTTCTGAATTATCAAATTCTTGGAATATTAAATGTCTTGCTTTACAAGTAGTACACTTTCTTTGTAGGCATTCCAAGTTATGAATATCACAACATATGCTCTTAATAACCTCAGTTGTCGAATTTTCCATTATTATATGATTCTTTTTTAGTGATTCAATTATCAGATCCATGTTTTCATGTTTATCACACAAGCAAGTATTGCGCATATTTATCTTTGGCTGCAGTACCCAAAAAGGCTTTAAACGTGAAAATGTGACGTAGCTAATAGGTGGATAACCGGACTCTATGTATTTTCTATGTAAATTTTTTATTGTATCCGTCATTAAACGTTTTTGTTTCTTCACGCCACCCCTTGTTATAGTATCGTTTTTGCCTGGACACATGCTAGAATTTTCATCTTCTTCATAAAATTTTAGGACAATTTGGCGGATTCTAGTTTGTTTTAGGTTATTTGTATCGCTCTTATTATTCAAATCTATCGCTGAATGTTTTTCTTTTCTTTGATCGGTAACTCTATCTTTTCCTTTCTGAATAAGTCTCTCGAATCGTTTTTTTATATAAGTTTCTTTCGCGGTCAACTTAAGCAAATTTTTTTTGCAACGCACTGGGCTGCTGGCATTTAGCTTTTTGGTATCTGCGGAATTTTTGTTGCAAATCACGTTGAAATTTTATAGTTGCAACAGAAGAGTTTGATGCTGGACTATCAGGACGTGACGTGGAATATATAGCACTGATATTTGGTGCTAGTTGAGGTGATCTTGGAGGTGCCTGTTGTGGACTACTTGTGGCCAAAAAATTTGAACTACATGCTACTAAACTGTCACAGCCATGTAGGTTTGATTTTAAATATTCAAGACGCGAGCTACGTCTTGTTATAGGAGTCATCGGCATGTTATTATTAGGAGTAACTTGAGATACACAACAAAACGAGTCATTTAATTTTGGCTCCGTTCTTGGTGTTTCAGCATATTCGATAGCACAAGTCACATTTGGACGTGTGTTCTTACGTAAAATTAGTGTCTTTTTTTATAAGAAGCAAGTGCACTCACCAAGTTTTTCTTACGAAGAGCCCGAAGCTTCTGCGAACTCAATGCACTTCGAGGAACAACTACTCCCGCAGCCTTCTTTTTTAAATATCTGTCTCGTTCTTTTCTAAGATACTCCTCTCTTAAGACTGGGTCACTCCTTATTTTTAGCCGTCGCTTCTGTTCGGCCAACCTTCTCCGCTCCTTTCTCTCTTCATCAGTTAATTTTGGCATGCTTACAAAAATCAATCCATTATTAAAATCAGACTGTAATATTATGTGAATTAGAGGTGAGACGTACTAAGTAAAAAGCGTACTGAGTCTTCCAAGTATGCGTCCGTCCCGAGATCTATACCGTGTGATAGTTAGGTACCTACCAAATGTTATATCATTTTGTAAGGTTAACATGGAAACATTTCTGTCTAGTTGATTGTACAGTAAAAACTCGTCAAGTCTATTCTCAAGTCTTAAGGATCCGGCCATCGATCGCCTTCACCTGTGTGAAGGTGCCTTAACAAAATTCTGTACTGTGTACCTAATCATACTATGGCGATGACAACTTAAGTCACGGTAATTAAAACATAAGTCATGGAAATGAATACAAAAGCCACGAAAATGAAAAACCTGGCCACGGCAAGGCATGGCAATGAAATTTTTTTTCATTGCCGTTAATTTTTTTTCATTGCCATAGTAAATTTTGGCCACGGAAACCACGGAAATGAAAGCACGGCTATGAAAATCAAAGCAAAAATATGAAATAACAAAAAAACTATTAATTATCTGAAGTAGTGAACACTTCACAAATAAACATAACAGAAATGACGTTCTATGAATGCATAATCAAGAAGACAAACTTATTCAAATACAAAGTTATACCCATCCACAGCGATGAAAGAAAAAATGTCCAGTAACAAAAAAATGAAATACTTACGTTTATGGCGCGAAAATGCAGGCACGTGCGTACGTCCTTCCACTTCGAGCACTTAGGCGGCACTAATAGGCAACGTTTAGCGTGCACGAGCGGGGACACAAGTCGATAGTTATTATGATATTCGTACATAGGTTTAGGGCATGGAGATGAAAGATAATTCTGGGACAAATACATTTTGATCAACCATTCGTTGTATTGTTTATTCATTTGAATAAATATATTACGTAACAATACTTTAACTACTAAGGTACAAAATGAAACTAAATTTTAATATAAATAACCGATATTTTTTTATCAATGAGCTAACACGATACCTTAGGTGACGTTTGGACAAACATGGTAATGAAAGATTTCGAGCTTTAATTATTTTTTTTTGGAGAATCTATAGTCCTATTTAATAAAATATTTAATGCCCTATATAGCTTACTATTTCACCTAACCAGAAAAAAATGTAAGAGCATTATAACTTTGTTTTTTAGCACCGATTTCATCGATGCCACGCAATTTTTACTCCCGGGAAATTCACCCTACTACATCTCTAGTAATGACAAATACTAAACGTCACCGTACCCATAAGATCTGAAAAATAGTATAGTACAGTTTCAATCAGTTTGACACTGTCATGACAACGTTGTTATTGTTTCAGATTTTATTAGATAAATGCATGATTTATTTGTACTTTTATATTTTATAAAAATGGCATCTTTAGATAGAGTGCTTAATACACACTAAAGCTGCGCTTCCTGGATACTGTTGTTATTGCTTATTGAGCAGAGGCACAGTCACTGTTAGCTGCTGTGCATATGTGATGTGTAAAGTGTGGTTTTTATCTTGGGCTCTGCTTTTAGGTGAGCTTGAGCCACCTGCGTCTATTTAAGATGAAATACTGCTTTAAGAGATGACTGTGTTAATTATAATTGTGAGCAGTAATAAATATTTCTTGTGTCATATATATAGTGTATTGTTTCTCTTTAACTACCTTATTATTTTAGATCTACAAGCAATAGCCAGCAAAAACTGCGTTATTTCGAGAGGTCTTGGTTGCCTTATTAGTGTATATTCATTAGACAATCGCTGTTGTGAGATTTTAGGTTGTCACTAGAGTCATGTTTTGATTGACCTATTTCAGAGTATTCCTTCTTGAGGGAGTTTTGATATATGCAGACTGTCTATCTAGAGATTATAAGGAATAAACTGTATGCATTTCATTCCTAAACTCGCAATTTGTGACTGGGCCTATTCGCCGAACAAAAAAAACCGTCTCCTTTACGTAGCTAAACTTTTTGTAAATATAATAAAATATTTAATTCTCTCATTTAGTTTTAATCATGAATTTATTGCGGGGGCGGGTTCCCTCCTTTTGACATGTTTTAGTGCTTTTATTATTTTAATTATTTTAGAGACGCATTAGGTTTGACGAATGTAGTAAAATGTAATGGAACCCATAAATTAAAACAAACTTTTTATGACGATACAGTGCAGATTGCACTGTATCGTCATAAAAACAATCCACGGACAATGTCCACATTGATTTTCTTGATATTCAAGGGATCTTTAAAATTATAAAAGGATACCATGCAGGCCGATGGGATGACCTTTAAGAAACCATAATATACCGATAGCCTGTATTTTTCTTCACCTCAGTTATAAAATAGTAGTGAAGCGAATGAGAAGCCATTTCGAAGTCTTCTTAAATTTCAAGTATTAACAAAAGTGACTTCTTGTTCATTTTGGGTTGTAAAATAAACAAGACCATATCCGGAAAAGGTTCGAAGGGCTTGACACATTTATTATCTATCCTAAACATATATTTAGCAACAGAAGGTTCAATAGAATAATAGGTTTATACAATAATATTTGCTCAGTAGAAATAATGTTAATTGACGACCTCAGTGGCATAGTAGATAACTAAGTAGGTATTGCTTTGGTTTGATTTAGCGAGCAATTACTAAGAAGAAGCAGTTTTTTTTGCTATTGTTATTTCATATGATTTCAATTGATAATAATTTATTATATACTAGCTGATGACTTCACCTGCGTGGTACGAGTATATTCTACACCCTAAATTACCAACCAACTATATTCAACATAAAAAATATCAACATCAATGTAAAACACAATATTTTTAACTAACTACATTTTAAACATCGTTTATATGTTTTAAATGTATCTACATCTTACTGTATTTTAAATTATAAATAAATATAACATCTACAAATCGTAAGCAGCTACTACAAGAGCCAGGTAAGTATGTTATGATTACATCAAATTACTTTTACCTTAAGTGTACCTGCATAAAAAAAACATTCACAAATAATTTCTTACAAAAAAAACACTGTGGCAGCCCTTAAAGAACCGCAACACGCTCTTGACCCAATACAGGAACTGCATTAGTTGCCGATAACATGTTTAGGCCGACTACACACCTTGACCTACTGCTCTTGTCCCATTTGTACTCGAGAAGGCTGTATATGGAAGCTATTTACAGCAATAATTGAATTTCTCATCGATATGGAGTGAAAGGAAACTGTATGTTAGTGGTTGTGGATGTTCATGTATCCATTATGTTAAATGTAAACATATTATGTAATCTGTAGCTATATCCAGTACAAACTTGGCTCTTTATTATATTCATCATAATAGCCCATTAATGTCCCACTGCAGGGACAGGCCTCCTCCCATGAAGAAGGGATACTTGGCCTACTAATACCACGCTGGCCAGAAGGATTGGTATAGGGTTCGATTTCAAGTTTTCCTTCTTTTTATTTCGTAAAGATAATATTCACGAATAGTGTCTTAGTCGGTTTTTACGACACCCATAGGATGCGATGGGTGGTGACATATTGTATTCTTACTCCGTCACCACACGGAAGTTTATTATATTGCTGACTCTATTATAGTCACACACTCATACGCTAACAAGCGTGAACTTAAAAAATGTACACACATAGACAGACAGATACATGCATTCGTATTTACGTACGCGTAAGATTGCACGAAATTAAGATCATGTGCTTTAATATTTGTTTGGAGTTTTGCAGCAATCAAAACATGCTTGTCAGATATCCCTTTGTAACTTTTACTAACGACTTGTAGACCGACTTTCTAAGTTTTAAAGTTTGTGTTGACGTCATAAAAGAATGCAGAGAGTTATTTTGAGATCCAGGAAATTTCGAATAAGCAACATTTTAATATGTTTTTTTCTTATTATAAGAAAGAATCAAAACCAAAACAAATATTAGTTATAATTGAAAAATTACCAAAAATAACAATTAGCCATCTCAAAAAGTTATTTCTAAAATTCAAATAACGCAAGTACTTAATTAAAATAGGCCCGTAGACATTATAAAACAAGCTATTGAACCTATTACGGGCAAAGCATCCTTGTGGTTCAACTAAGTGGGTTTGCAAATTGAGAGCATCGAAGTTACGTTGCCTCTTGAATATTTATTAACATTATTGAACCAGTTATGGCAAAATTTTATTAACGTTTTACATTAAAATTATGTTGATAAAATAGTACCTATATATTTTGAGATAATTACATTTTTGCGTAGTATGTTTATCGTGATGACTAAGAAGAATAAAAATGTGATGTATACCTATTAGATAAATTTTAATAATATTATCTATTTGAGATTCTATGTTTTATTTATGCCACGAGTTTTTGTTAAAAGAAATATTTTTATTTGGATTATTAAAAAATGAAATTCACTTAATTATGAACGTAACACGTCAGTCAAGTGTTGTCAATGTTTTCACACTTAATTATACATTACCGCAAAATAAATGATACAAAATCAAACAAACATGAAAAGCGTCAAATACCTCAAAAATAATAAGCACCTATGTGTACAAAAAACATTAAAAATTACTTTCCATCTAATGTGATCTCGACCTAAAAGCATCAAAGGCGTCACGTCTGTGTAAGGCGTGGACTCATTTTGCTTCGTGAAAGTATTTTTGCGCAAGAAAATGTTGATACAAGATCATACAGTAATGTATGTATGTGGATCTCTTAGGAATTGTGACATGACGTGTGATGATGAAACAATATGAGTCCTTTTTTCATCGAAAAGTGTTGCTATGTTTTTATGGATAACTAGTTTTCGCCCGCGGCTTCGCCCGCGTGGTGTTTTTATAAAAGTAACTTAAGATTTTTTTTTCAGATTTCAGACTATCCATATACAATTTTGTAACAAATTGTTGCCTAAGAAATTTTGAAGACACCGATTCGATTTTTTTCATCACTTTACTGTCGTAAAAGGTGACTTAGGGATTTATTATTCTAGATACTATTCGATCTATATTTGATTTTTATTATGTTATTCTACACCGTAAGCAACCTATATTCCAAATTTCATCTGTCCAGCAGTTTTTGCGTGAAGGAGTAACAAACATCCATCCATCCATCCTCACAAACTTTCGCATTTATAATTAGTAGGAAGTAGGATAGAAGGATTAGTATGAAGTTGGATAAGCAATGTACGGTGACAGGAAAAGACAAAATCACTACTTTTTATCTAGTCTCACGGCTATAGTGAAAATAGACTAATCAATCAATCAATCAATCAATCAATCAACTAGCCTATTGCAGTCCACTGCTAGACATAGGCCTCTACCAACACGCGCCACAGAACTCGGTCCTGCGCCTTCCGCATTCCGTCCGACCCAGAGACCTTTATGAGGTTTTCGGTTCACCTAGCATAATAAAGTAGTGTAGTAGGTAATTAACTTTTATAACTCCCCTGCTAAGAATGTACAGTAACACATGGAATCTTAGTTACTAGAACAATATAATAAGTATATCGAGGAAATTTCCTGGTAATACCAAGCATTTGAATTTATTCATTATACATGAATTACTTTATCTTGCATTTGACCTCTAAATGACGTCATACGTCATATACAAACAGAAGTTTGTCTCTGCCTTCATTGCTCAAGTAATTCAGCCGTACGCATGACATCATCACAAGTAAAACTTTAAATATTTATTAAAAATAAACTACAGATAGGAAACCAAAAATACTAAAGTTAGTTGTATATAATTAATAAACCTTTACCTGACTTTCGTGGACTTCGAAAAAGCCTTTGATACGCTGAGATGGACTTGTATATGGGACCGCGCCTGCGCGAAATTGGAGTCCCCGAGAAGATCGTCAATATCATCAAGGCAATCTACGGGAGCTACTCTTGTAGAGTTACGCACAATGGCCTCGTCTCGGAGGACATACCAGTACATGCAGGAGTGCGCCAGGGATGTCTGCTATCACCTCTCCTCTTCCTCGTCGCCCTCGACGGTGTGATGCATCACGCGATATCTACGAAGCGCCGCGGCATAGAGTGGGGACTTTCCAACATCCTGGAGGATCTGGACTATGCGGATGACCTATGCCTGCTGAGCCATACTCGCGCTGATATGCAAACAAAACTGGACGACCTACAAAGAGAGGCTAAGAAGATGGGACTCAAAATTAACACCCGGAAGACTCAAGAAATGAGGTGCGGAGCGACTAGTTCATTGCCGCTTGTTATTGGCACTGAGGCTGTGGAACGAGTCTACAAATTTACATACCTCGGAAGCGTCGTGTCGGAAACTGGAGGAACTGAAGATGACATCGCTTCTAGGATCGCCAAAGTCCGAGCAACCTTTGCGCAGCTCCGCCCGATATGGCAATCACGTAAATTGACACGGAGAGTTAAGCTCAACATATTCCGGTCCAATGTAAAAACCGTATTGCTGTATGGGTGTGAGACGTGGAAGGCCACAAAGGACACCACGCGCCAGCTACAAGTCTTTGTGAACCGATGCCTCCGCCGGATTCTCGGAATATACTGGCCCGAGAAAATCTCCAACACTGATCTGTGGGAGCGCTGCAGCGAGATTCCGATCGACCAGCAGATAAAACACCGCAAGTGGAATTGGATTGGCCACACTCTCCGAAGGGACCAGGAACACATACCGAGGCAAGCCCTAGACTGGAACCCCCAAGGAAGGCGTAAACGTGGCCGCCCAAAACAGACTTGGCGGCGGACTGTCGCTGCAGAAGTGAAGGGTATAGGGAAGACTTGGAGCGAAATAAAGCGCGAAGCTCAAAACCGACCGAAATGGAGACGCACTGTGGACGCCCTCTGCCCCATCGAGGGGACTTAGGACCATAAGTCAAGTCAATTAATAAACCTTTAAAATAAAAATATTTAAAAAATGGCAAAAAAAATCTTTACCATACTGAATTGTGCTATCACAAGTAAGTAAATAAAGGAAGTATTGAGTAAGTCGGTTGTTTCAATCTTGGATTGAGAGTTACGAATTTGTTTCTCGTTAATGAATTGCGTGGCAAGCACATTCTCTAAAAGGGCCTTTGTAGATTTTATCAATTAATCTAACAATTGATGTTGATGTTTTAATTATGGAATGAATAAGATATTATGTTACTGTTATTATAGAGTAATACTTATGTTCTATATCGTAATTGTTCTCAGTTATTAAGTTTGTATCTATTTATTTATAGGTTTAGTTAGTGTTGGTGTCATCATCATCATCATCATAACAGCCCATTAATGTCCCACTGCAGGGACGGGCCTCCTCCCGTGACGGAGGGATACTTGGCCTACTAATACCACGCTGCCCAAACTGATTGGTATAGGGTTTAATTTCAAGTTTTTCTCCTTTTTACTTCGTAAAGATAATATTTACTGTTAGTCTCTGAATCGGTTTTTACGACACTCATGGGATGAGATGGGGTGGTGATTTATATTGTATTCTTACTCCGTCACCATACGGAAATATTAATATTATCATCTTTAAAACATTCTATAAGTACAGTGAAGTAAATCAAGTTCTGTCTATCGAAGCCTTTTATGAGCATAATATTAATGAATACTTTATTTTAATACTCTTGTGAAACTTCTATCATTTACGAGCTACTAAAAGCTCTGATCTTCTCGAAACCGTTAAAGTGGCATGCAGGTAATTAAATAGTCCCTTTTGCAGTAAGTTTTATAATTCAATAGGAATAATTAAACATATTGTAAAACAGTAATTACAACTTAAATTATTAATAATAATTATTATTTATAACTAAATTGCAGAATTTATTATTGATTGTTCTCCGTCTGCTGATACAATATGTCACCACCTCATCTCATCTCATGGGTGTCGTAAAAACCGACTAAGGGACTATCCGTGAATATTATCTTTAGGAAATAAAAAGAAGGAAAACTTGAAATTAAACTCTATACCAATCCGTCTGTCCAGCGTGGTATTAGTAGGCCAAGTATCCCTCCGTCATGGGAGGAGGCCCGTCCTTGCAGTGGTACATTAATGGGCTGTTATGATGATTATTGATTATATTGCTTAAATACGTAATAAAACAAACAAAAATACGTCTTGAAACTTACGTTGTGTAGTTGTTAAATTCTACTTAGATACTAACAATAATTTATTTACGACAAGGATAAAATATCTCGCCTGATCCACGCTTGCCTAAATCCAAAACTCAATGCTTTACGAATATAAAGCTTATATAGCTTCTGCTTTTCGCTCGTTACTCTAACACAAGGTGTTAAGAAAATTTACTATCTGTACTATACCACCTTTCTACAGTAACATTTTTCTCTGTGTGGTGACGGAGTAAGAATACAACATGTCACTACCCCATCTCATCCCATGGGTGTAGTGAAACCCGGCTAAGGGACTATCGTCTTAACGAAATAAAAAGGAAAACTTGAAATTAAACCCTCTACCAATCCGTCTGACCAGCGTAGTATTAGTAGGCCAAGTATCCCTCCGGCACGGGAGGAGGCCCGTCCCTGCAGTGGGATATTGATGGGTTGTTATGATGATATAATTTGCCTACGACTGATTTGTGGCTAATTAAGCAAATGATGGTACCAAATTAAAAGTCTTACCTAACCAACCAATAATTTATCCAATACAAACAAAACTTGTAATCAATTAAAATTATGAAACTAAGTTAGCTACCTTTCACGGAAACTCTTTGAACTAATAAAATTAGATGACAATCTAAATCAAACTAAATGATTGGTTTCGATGGGAACACAAATATTTGTTTGGGAAACTTTCCTTGCAAGTATGCCTGTATTTTACAAGTATTCGTCTTAAGAGAAAGACTTATAGAGTATTTTATACTTTTGTGTAAGCACAAACGTTACTGACTAATGGACGTTGAAAGTTTTGTGTAAATCTAAATATTGATGTATTCAATATCATAAATTTATTTGGGACGATATTCGTAAACAAGTTTGTAAATCGTTTCCGATAATAAGCAAAATATCTAATAAATTAAGGAAAAATTAACGGTGGTGATTGCTTTTGGCGAGGACCAAGAATTTTATTTGCAGCTTAGCTAAGAAGTCTTTAAAAATATATACACTATCACTGTACAAGTGAAATTACAGAGCTAAAACAATACTACTGCTGCTAAATATATTCCAGAAACAAACTTTACTTCACTCTTTCAAAATTACTTGCCATATCTTCGAAATCATTGCCGAGCTGCTCAAAAACAAAAAAAATATCCAGTTTAGAGATCAAAAATATCTTTTACCCTGACATTAACACCAATAAGACTCAATAAAGAAGCAACAGGCATCTTACAATGTCTCTACCAACGCCATACAACAGAATCAACACGTCACATTATGTTAATGAAATCGTAACGTAGCGTCATGGCGTCGAAAGCTTAAGAGCCGGATTAACTGTTATGTTAAGAGCTATAACGTACTCGTTAATTGCGAAACTGGTTTTTATTACTTTTACACTGTTGCTTCTTCGTCTTTACGAACGTGTATTTTAATTACTTTACTTTGAGTGATTAATGAATGTGAACATATTTATGAAGTTACCACTACTAGGACTTTACACGAAAGGGTGACTTACGTTTTGATACTAGAACTAGTTGGAATCTCTTTTTTGTAAGAAGTCAAGCTAGAGATTGACTCGCATGTTGCTAGTGGTTTACGCGTCAGAGATCGAACGGATACAAAGACATCCAGGACAAGTCATTTGAACCCATGACCGGCTGTCACATTTTGCTACATCTGCCATACGAGGTACTTACTTTGATACCTGAACGTACCCTATAGTACCTAGTCTGCCACCAAGGTATTACTTTGGACTATCGCTAAGGACCAAGGCAGTTGATATTCCAGATAGTGTTGTAGTTGCATCCTGGAGATTGTCACTGTAGCAGAGGAATTTCGAGAGCTGCTATAAATGAAAATAAATCTTAATTTAAATTATAACAACGGTAAATTTTAATACAAAAGATATTTTCGCTCATACACTCTATCCCTGTATTCATCATTATAAGTAGATGTATGAATAAAAGATGTCTGAATAATTTGTTCTCTAATTTGTGTCAAGAGCTCTCCTGTATTACAAGTATGACGAAGCTTTTATATAATTTGATGAGCTGTATCATACACTCTTAAAAGATACTTTTAACAAAACAGAAAACAAGTAATTGCTATTTTAAACTTACTTAAGAAGATTAAATTGTATCAAGACACTTTAAACGATTATGTAAATATTTGTATATTATATACATACATGAACTTAAGTCTTGTTCTTTTAGGAGTAGGTACTTCTTACAAACCACTGGCGGGTTGCCTAACCCCTAGGAGCCTCACATACCCCTCCCGTCCCCCAACGGAAGGGGATGCGTAGGCATTTTAACCCAGCGATAATTGTATTTGACAGAATTATACTGTTATTTTAAACTAATTCTGGCTAAACATTATCTTGATATTACTGAATTTCTATCCATGTTTAGAATTTATAAATTTTGTCCATCAACGTTGATACATGTCCAAAAGTAATATCCCACGTTTCATACAGATTTACAGATACACCGTGCATTTGGACTAACCAAAGGAAATGAATGATTTCCTCGATTGCCCGTTATCGCCCTTACATTGGCAGCCGAGACGATTTCAATTTTGATGAAAGGCAAAAAAATGTGTGGGAGTAATCTCTAATTTTACTATAAATAAAATATTGTGTTTATATTAATTTCCGTTTTGTGCTTGGAATCTTTATTTTTTTCATCAAGCTTAATATTTTTGCAGAGGATCTGTAAGATGTCTATCCAGGCTTATACTGATATCTTTATACTTTCCTTTAGTTAAATATTACGAGATCCAGCGGATGAAATATGAAGACAACCCACACGTTCCCTTCTTACGACTCCCACGGATTTAAAAGGAGAGACGAGTTGCATTCTAAATCCGTCACAACTATACCTACATAGCAAATTATGGATGAGCCTTCATTCATTATTCGAGTTGTAGGCGTAAATAATTATAATAATTAAATTCCTACAATATCCACTAGTTACTACTAGTATTTATTAGTTTTATTACAGCATACTCTGCATTCCTAATGACGCATATCGATATTGCATAGCTTTCAAGTAATTTCTCTTTGCGTAGGCTGATGTGTTTCCTACATTTAATGTATTATGATATCACGTGGGTTGGTAACAATTGCGTGGGAGGGCACTGTATTGAATTCTATAGTACTGTTTTATCACAAAGTTCTATATTTGATATAGAATAAAGAGAATAATCAAAGTTTTGCTCAAGCATATTTCGTTTTCAAATCAAACCAAACCATTTTTTTATTTGAGAGGCACAGTACCACTTATGAAAGTCAAAAGGTTTGTCTGGAAGCTACAGCCAGAGCCATAAGAATAAGCTAGTAGAAACTCACAGCCACTTTTTTCATAATAGTCTTTTTCAAGTACCTTTGATACTTAAAACTGTGTCAAATATTGACCAATAGGTTTTAAAAAATGACAACTAGAAATAAAATCCAATTGAAACCCCTCCGTAGCACCTAATTAAATAAATGCTACTCACTAAATAGTTCTCTTAAACAGTCTAGTCTGCTTTGTGCAAGTAAAAGTGACATTCTGTTTATACAGTTGTGCAAACACTATCCAACTATGTTTGTTCAAAAGGTAACTTTGAGAGTTGGGATAGTTTCTGAGACGGAAACTAATAAGGCCCAAGCCATTCACGTAGGTACACAACAGCCTACTTGGTGAACATTTTCACAGGTGGGCAATTCTCAATTGCTATTGAATTGGATCTTCTCGGGGTCAGATCAAACAAATTGCTCATTTGACCACACTGTGTTACGGTACTGTTTTATCACTCTTTTGTAAAACTTTCCTAAAACATAAACAAATAGGTACGTCGTTTTCAATAGACTAGCTGTCACCGTAAAATAAAAACTACAAGGTTTTTAATTATTAGAGTCTATTTAAGAATCAATGTGTTAAGAGTCGATGAAGCTACGCGAACCAGAAAAAGAGTTATGTTCTACGTGTGTATGTTTTATAGTTTTATTTTTATGATGAAGGATAAATATATACGGTATCACTACCCGAACTCGTACCCTGGGTCTCCTAAAATCCGACTTAGGGAAAATGATTTAAATTCTGTACAATAAAACGCAATACCTATATATTATATTATACATTTCTATGGAATGAAAGGGCTTTCTGTTAGGATTTTCATTAAGCCTGCATCATTACAATAACAAACATGACTAAATCAATCAATTCAACCATTGCTTACCATGTGTCCTTAAAGTTTGAGGTCGGCTTTCATTCTAATCTGATATGCGGCTATACAGTATAAGAGCGGTTGATTAGTTCACCCAGCAAAGGATTATGTTCTACGATCTTTGTAACCCAATTAGTGGGGATCGCTAAGCCAACACAAGCAGCCAGCTGATTAATCAAATTGTATATTTTTTTGCAAATTGCAAATTTCGAAATTAGAATTTAAGGCAAACTCCTCCCATCTATTATGCGACTTTTAACGAAGTGGAAACTGTTTGAGACATTCTAAACTCTTCATTATTTAATTACTGGCCTTTAATTTAAGGAGCCTTCTTTGAGAGAGATTAACAAAAAGTAGGTATTTATAGTAGGTTCTGTCGTGGTATTAAAAATCTTGAGAGAATCAAGTTTATGGGGAAGTTAGAACATAAGGACTATAAATAATAACTACTATCTTAACTCACATACATCTGAAATAATAATTATCGATCATTTAGGGAATCGTTATTTAGGGACATATTCTGAACTAAGTCACTGTGTCACTAGTGTTTTGTATGTTGGTTTTAACATTAATAAGTAAATACTGATCTTTCAAAGTTACCGCGAAAAGGCACCTAAACATGACACTCAGGAGAAATCCAGCGAAAATCTAAAAAAACTCGGAACCCGCAACGAATTTTTATTCACAATAAAATAAAGGAGTTAGGAAAACTGCCTGTTATTTAATTATTTATTCAAATAAAATAAATAAATTATAAAATAAAACCGGTCAAGTGCGAGTCTGACTCGCGCACCGAGGGTTCCGTACAAACCTATTTATTTTCCCGCCAAATTGTGATAACGTCAGGATTCAGCTGTTTAAATACTATTTTTCCCGCCAAAATTCAATGACGGCACGACTAAGCTGTCAATAAATATTTTCCCGCCAAAATACTATGACGTCAAAACGGATCTATCAAAAATTATGTGACGTCACGACTCATCTGTCAAAAATTCAATGACGTCACGACTAAGCTGTCAAAATATATTTTCCCGCCAAAATTCTGTGACGTCACGACTCATCTGGCAAAAAATCTATGACGTCACGCCTATCTGTCAAAATTAACAGCTGTCAAAAGTGACAGCTGTCAAAGTGACAGAGGTTTCAAATATTTTCCCGCCAAAATAATATGACGTCACAAATCATCTGTCAAAAATCCTGTGACGTCACGACTCATATCTGTTAAAAATTCAAAAACGTCACGGCTCAGCTGTCAAAATATATTTTCCCGCCAAAATTCTGTGACGTCACGAATCATCTGTTATTAATTCTGTGACGTCACGACTCATCTGTCAAAAATTCAAAAACGTCCCGGCTCAGCTGTCAAAATATATTTTCCCGCCAAAATTCTGTGACGTCCTGAATCATCTGTCAAAAATGGTGTGACGTCACGACTCATCTGTCAAAAATTCAAAAACGTCACGGCTTAGCTGTCAAAATATATTTTCCCGCCAAAATTCTGTGACGTCACGAATCATCTGTCAAAAATTCTGTGACGTCACGACTCATCTGTCAAAAATTCAAAAACGTCACGGCTCAAATGTCAAAAATATTTTCCCGCCAAAATTCTGTGACGTCACGACTCATCTGTCAAAATTGTATGACGTCACGGGTCACGTGACCAAAATTCTATGACGTCACAGGTCACGTGACTCAGCTTTCCCGCCAAAATTCAATGAAATCAAAATATAATATGATTGAAGTAAAAATTTAAGGTTTTCGGAATTTTCCCATTACATGTACTAAAAGACCTTGCTCCATGCCAAATTTCAAGTTTGTAGGTAGACTGGAAGTACCCTGTAGGTTTTTGCCCTTACCCCTCTAAATTTTGCGAAATTTTGCGATAAAAACGGCTATATCTCTTGATTGCGTTAGATTAGCACTTTGAATTTTTTACAGCACTAAGAGGCAACAAGCGTTAGTATTTGGTAAAAATTTCAACTTGATACCTCCATGCGTTCCTGAGATAAATGGTCTTGACAGACAGACGGACGGACGGACGGACGGACAGACGGACGGACGGACAACAAAGTGATCCTATAAGGGTTCCGTTTTTTCAAAACTGGTACGGAACCCTAAAAAGAGTTTTTATTTCGAACACAGGATTCATATCATGTTAGTAACAATACACTTAGGACTATGTTAGTAAACAAAATGACACATTAAAATTATTTTCGGTGGACATGCATCTACACATTATAATGGTTCAAAATAGGCGAGTCATATCTTTCAGCAATCATTTGCAAAATACTGTTGGAGCTGGCCCGGACTCTGCAGAGCAAGGAGGCTATTGTTTTGCGCCATCAAGTCAATTTAAGGGGTCCTATGTGAGCTTTATTTGATTTCAATAAAATGTATATCAGAAACGCTTAAATGCTCGATAATTTACCCTAGACACTAAATCCACACAGTATTCCACTCCAGGTGCTACCTGTACAACCGTCTCGCTAACCTTCATTATAACAAAGTAAAAATGCCTGCTGAAGTTCCCACAAAACGTAACAGGTGGTCACAGTTATCTCATCGGTCGCATTTTAAGAGTCGATCAAAAATAAGTAACATCAAACTAACGGGTCGAGTCTATATTCAACAACCCTGTTAATCGTGCTATGAAATCAATTTGAAGTAAATCATTTAAGCCATTTGAATTGAATTTCATTTATAGAACCAAATATTATAAGCTTCGGACTAACAAAATAAGGTTAGCTTATTTTATTGAAATGACTTTTTAATTTTTATTTTCTCCGTCTGCTGTCGATATTGCGGTAGTTGAATAATAAAAGGCAGGCTTAGTTTATTTTTATTTGATTCGCTGCAACTTAAGCTAAGTAAGTTCTCCTTAATGACCACTTGCTTTTGTTTGGATTCATGTCAGCATCTGCAAAAAAACAAGCTAGTTGGTTTCTGAATTTTAAAATCTTTTGACTGAGAATGGTCCTAATAAATGACAAACTGTATAAGTAATAAAAATGCTATCTTACTTTGCAACTACACAGTTGTTCTCTTTCGCCCTAATATCATCCCAAGATTCGTCTACGAAAACCATGTCAGGAAAAAGATCGTAGGTATATAAATTATTATAACCCTATATCTATATATATATATATATATATATATATATATATATATATATATATATATATATATTTTCAAATAATATATTAATTTTAATTAAGCGAGGTATTGATTTAACCACCAAGTTATCATTCTGTCAATAGAATCGTGTATACACTATACAAGCAAACGCATTCAACCTTTTTTAAACCATAACGCTCACCGCACAAAATCGTACAAACAATATTGTAACTGTATACCGCCTTCCTCGTATTTTGTTAATTAAAATCCTGTAGGAAATTTTGTTAATCTCTGTTTTCAACATGCAATGTAATACTGAATTCTAACTAAATATTCAATATAGGTTTACATAACAAACAAGGATTTCGTTCAAACTAAATGAAGCATTTATTTGTTGCATGTAATTCACTTGAAACGCAAATAAATTTTCAACCAAAATATTCCTACATAGCAGCTTTAAATATGGTATTGTATGCACAATGAGATGGTTCAAAATTTCATATTTCATTGCATTTGTATCTCGTTCTGAGAACTTCATTTATAATAAACAAATATTTTACAGTTATGTTTAAAAGGCATTCTGTTCTCACCGGAATCCAGGAACGTCACTGCTTTGAAAGGCTAAAAGAAATATTTGAGGTATTTTTCAGTGTTTGTTTTTTTTACAAAGTTTTATTTACGAGTATACCTTTATAAAGTTTGAGGTATTTAGGGTTAAATCAAAATCTATTTAAGGATCTGTTACTACGATTGTAGGATACACCTCTGATCTACCTGCGCTTCGTCAAGTTGTTAAAGATCAGCAGCAAAAAAGTGGCTAGATGACTACGATTACGCCATGAGAAACCCAACTAAATTTTTGCTACGTCTCGCATTGTTGATGATACTACCAAACCGTCTGCCCATCGTGGTAGTAGTACCTAGTAGTAGGTACTACTACCACGTATCCATAATATATATCCATTAGAGTCACAGTTGGATAAAATTGAATATAAATTTTTGGAATAACTCCTAGAACAAACTATGTATTTATTCTTATATTCATTCCAATTATATTTTATCTCTTTTAACCATTTTAAGCACAACGAATAAAGTTCTATAATGGTTCAGTCATACAATAAAGAAACTGTACGCAGCTGCTTTCGTTGGAAAGGTTTCTTCTTAAAAGGACCCTATTAAAACTTTGAAAACATTTCACGTATACCTTTACATAAAAAAGTGAATTTTATTTCAATTGATGAATTTTCATATTTCACAAAACATTTTCAATAATAGAAATTGGTAAAGATATGGAATAATATTTCGAATACCAGTTTTCCAGGAATGTAAAGCCCTGTTATTGGTTTTGTTGGAATACAATACAAGCATTGTAGGTATTTCTACTATCTCTTCGGTAGATTTAAAATACATGCATCAACGAAGCGTATGAATTTCACATTTCCGGGACATCGTCTGGAAAATGTTTGACTTACTACTTACTAGACGGTTTGGATTTGGGTTTCGATTCTATGTTTAATTTCTTTGCTAGAGATAGTAACAGTCCGTTAGCCCCTTTTACGAGACTCGTGTTGAGCGTCTAATGTTCCATTGTACGATAATGGTTTCACATGAAAACTTTATTGTGTTCTTAACCTATCAAGCAAAAGTCCTATACGAAATATTATCACAATCTCAGTCAAAATACGTCCACAAATGGAGACAGGGCTCCTTCAAACGCTACTATCTACTTCTGTCTTGTGCATCACTCATTCTTCGACTGCACACAAACTTTACCACAACTTTGCTACAAAATAACCACACAAACGTCTCCGTGTGGTGACGGAGTAAGAATACAATATGTCACCACCCCATCTCATCCCATGGGTATTGTAAAAACCGTCTAAGTGACTATCCGTGAATATTATCTTTACGTAATAAAAATAAGGAAAACTTGAAATTTAACCCTATACCAATCCGTTTGGCTAGCATGGTATTAGTAGGCCAAGTATCCCTCCGTCACTGGAGGAGGCCCGTCCCTGCAGTAGGACATTAATGGGCTGTTATGATGAAATATACAAACGAAACACAAAACATTATTCCGATATAGAAACATATTTTCATAAGATTACCGTGTTTCACTTAGCTAAATTACAACGTACTAGTGAGGTCAGTTCAGCAATAAGATGTAGGTCGTTATAGGCTTTAATGGCACAGAGTAATCAACAGCTCGCTTTTGTAAATTACAGCTCCAAGGTACGGCGACGAGTAGAATGCTGATTGTTAAGTCTCTCGTGTTACAATAGAGGTGCACGTACATTGATCAGGGAATAAGGATTTATGTGGAATATTGCTATGTAGTGCGTTTTAACTGACAACGTAAACGTTCTCATTTTAGGTTTGATTCGCCAGAACTATTTCATTTAGGTATTTGGTAAATAATTATTTACCGTGTTCTGTAACGCGTGTTGGGAGAGGCCTATGTCCAGCAGTGGACTACAATAGGCTAATTGATTGATTTAATTGAAATAATTATTTAATTTATAAAAAAATTGTATAGTAAAGGGGTATTTTTGTGTTTCCTATTACGATTTTAATTTCTGTAGAAGTATTTACAAAAGAAATGTATAAAGGTAGTTAGTCCGTTGTCCCGCCCATAGTACCTACTAGCTCTAAATAGTTTAGATATAATATTATCATTTAAGTTATTACTTATTAATAGAAACAATAATGTATTTTGTAGAACCAAATAGGTACATAATAAATTGTTCTGCAATAATTTGTAATTGTAGCTCTTCTATAGATATTATTAAATTAGATATTTATTTTATCAACTGTAATTAGAAAGGAAGCTTCACAAAATGCGTAGGTTAAACAAGTTAAATTGCAAAATTAATTACTCGGGTTCTATTAACCAGCTAATAAGAAACGTAAATTAATCAAATTAATTTTTAACATGATGCAAAAGTATTTTAGAAAATCAAAATTTGTTTTTAAACATCAAAAACAAATTGAAATTCGTGGAAACGTTGATTATGTTAAGTTTAAAATTAATTACAACACAATGATATTTATCTTATATTTTCCGAAGCCAATACCAAGAGTATGAAATTTAATTAATATAAACTTGGTGGTAGGTAATGCAGCATATTAATTTCAAACTTTAGTTTACTTAACGTGGCCGAGGAACGAAGTACTCATTTCAGTCATTCCAATATTTGCTGTTTTAATAATGTCCCAGGTAACGTTGATTAATTGTTGTGGCATGGACATTAATTTTAATGAATTCTGTGCCATATTTTCCGAGTAGTGACGGACTTCTCGTCATTTTGACGTCGTGTTATTTTACTTACAATATTCAACAAGTAAGTATTATAACATAGTAAATAAAGAAATCATAGAAATAAACCGAAAAAGAAAAAGTATTTTTATTTGTCTAGATGACCTAGTTAGGATGTCAGAAAACTGATGGATAAGAGAGGCACAGGACTGCGGAAAGTGGAAATACTTGAAGGATAACCATGTCCAAGGGTGGGCGTCAATAGGCTGATATGATGATGATGTTTATTAGTTGTATGGTTTACTTAGTTTGGGACTAGATATGAATTGGTAGTGAATACATTAAAGAGGTTACGTTTTGTAATGATGAAATCACCATGAGCATTAAAATCATGTGAAAATAAAGGTCACGTAAGGGTAGATTTGCTGATTTGTATCTGAAGTAGGGTTACTTCAGATACAAATCAGCAAATCAACAAAAATCAAACGATTCTCACAAACATCCCATACTAATAATAAAAGATAATTATCATATTAAAAGCAAGACGGTACACGTGGGCGTAATAATATGAACGGCAAATTTCCATAGCCGAGTGTACTTAGGACGGTGCCTTCATATCATACGCCTCGATGTTCTCGGACAGTGCTGATGTAGATAGCCTCTGTGACATACTGATAAATAAAATTGCGAACTTGCTGTGTATTTCTTATGTTTATGTTATTTGCATTTTCTTTTCCTATTAAGACTGTTTTCACCACTTCATTTAATTGTCGATATGCTGATAACGAACCTGTAAGTGTATAAAATCGTATTATTCTCTTTATTTCATTTATTTATTCGTCTCACGTAAAAGACGTCTTCTGCCAGACATAAACCTCCTTCGAATGTCTCCACCTTACTCCGTCCTGAGACCTATCACAAGGTAGACCGGCGATCTGGTATAACTTTTGGGTAAAATATTAATATTTTGTTAAGTACCTAATCATTAATAGATACTTAAATACATAAGCTGAAACTAACATATACGTTACGTATTTAGTGACACTGCAGTTCAGTATTTCCTTGTTTATTCAATATTTCCTTGTTTATTCAATATTTCCTTGTTTATTCACGCCATGTTCTATCCTAAATAAACAAGCAAATATCAGAGTAGGATTTCAAAATTCTATTTCAATATCTATCTGCGAACTGAATATTCGAACATTTCGTTATGAAACGAGACCTAGAAGCTTAAGGCGGCTAATACCATTTACTTACAGTGCTGGAAATACAAATTCGAATAGTGTTTGCCTGGTTTCAGACGATAAAACTAGTGAGAAGTAGGATAGAGATGGAATGCTTACTATAATAAAATTATGGTAACTTCTGCTTTGCATGTTCTTAGCCCAATTACTTGGGGTCATCGCAAACGCTTTTTATTCCTAGTCTTGTGTCAGCCGTCTTATCATCACTGACTCCCTTTCTCTCTACATTGTTACTTTTTTACTCTTATACATTTTTACTTTGGTTACACAATTTTATATCGTTTAAGGAAAAAAGTACTTAAACTTTTTCAGCGACAAAAACAAGTAAAATAATATATCTACTTTTTTTGTCGTAAATACATTATATTATATTTTTCTAATAAGATGCTATTATTATTGGAATCAATCTCACCAATACTGTACAAACAGAATGACATAGCAAAACAACTGAGCATAGTTAGATACTTGATGAGTCACTGGCAAAGACGACCACTGAACTTTTTGAACTCGCAACGAATTTATTCAAAAGAAATGGAGGGATTGGCGAAATTTCCCTCCTGGCCATCAAAGATTTCAGCACAAAAACAAATAGACTACACTCATGTATAATGTTATTAATTTTGAAGAGTCCTTAATTAAGCAGAAACGCCTTGATATTTAATAATTTACCTAAGATTTAGCAGGTCTATATTATTATTAAACTGAAACTAAGAGGAAAACAGTAACTGTAAGTTTTTTAACATTATCTACTGAGCTCATTTCTCCAAAGAGAAAAAGGTGAGCAGATTGCTCAAGTTTTTCAGATTGCTTAAGTTTTTCAACCAACATTTTACATTGACATAGAAAGACTTACTTTTTCTCTTATACTCAGCTAATATTTAATCAGATCTTAAGATTCGTTGCTGACTACGATATCTAAACTGAGCAAAGTTAAAAAATACGTGATTATAAGAAATTATTTTCCCAGTTTGATCGTATAAAAGCTGCCCATACAAAATGTGATCGATAACATAAGCTTGTACAGTAAACAGCTTGCCTATCTACCGAATACTGTTCCTCGTCGGCCTTCCTTTGATGTGACGTGTACATTGCGTACTCGGAGGCTGTTGTTTTAAACTTGGAACAGCGTGAAATCGCACGACAGGTCAGTGCGCGTGGCCGGCACTGTATAAGGGATAACTAGATATACTCGTACCTGTGCCTTTATTTACTGGATGTAATGAAATTCTGGACGTTTTGAATATAAAACTGCAAAAACTCGTCAAAGAGTTATTGCGAAAATGTGTTGGGAAATGGGTTTCATTGTGACTTTTACTTTAATGCTTTTTTTATAGCTACCAAACAGACAACTCAAACGGTGAATAGAAGAATTAATGAGCAACCGCACAAAGATGACGTTCATTAGCTGATAATATGATGATGATAATGAAACAATAATGGAAATAGTAACTTCATTGTCAACTCATAAAATATAGTCACAATACAGTATAACTTACTCTTCTATTTTTAAATAATTTTGCTGTGGGATTCAAGTTAGCTTAACTTTTCTCTAAGCTTTCCACCGAGTGTCAAGCTCGGTGTTTTTACGCGGTCCAGTGCTATTAATCCTGTGTAGGACCGTGTCAAGTGGAGAAGGTCTAAGTCCAGCAGTGAACGTCTGTTGGCTGAAATGATGATGATATTATAGATTACAAAATTTGTTTATGAACATACTTAGCACCGCATTAGGCATGCTTGTGAGCATTTTTACACGTTGTTTGAGCTCAATTCAAATAAAGACTTTTGCGGCTCTCCTAATTTCATAGATACCTAATACAATATATAAAAATACAATCTGTATGAAACTTATTTTCCTAAACAATAAGGTTTATATTCCGCTGACTAACGCGTTGCGTTAGTCAGCGGAATATAAACCTTATTGTAAACCGTAGGAAAACTAAAGTTAAAACATCTACGTAAAAGGTATTGCGTATAAAGCTCTGCTGTTGAAAGTACACAATATAGTAAAACGAGTAGGGTATTAGGTAAGTGAAACCTATACAATAACTTTTAGTTCTGATAGAATACAAGCAATATGTAAGCTTTCTTTAATAATGTGGGTACGTTGTGTAAGATATAAAGCTTTCTTTGTTTGTTGACTTGTAAAAAACAAAGCGCAAGGGTTTATAAGCTCTATTTGCCATTGTGATGCCATGTTACAGCTCTTTCTTCAGAGCAGATGAATCGCTTAAAGTCATAACCTACATTTGTAATGCGAGCCTGATGAAAGGTAACCATCTTAGGTACAGATTAGAATGACGCACGCAACGCATTTCCTAAACGAAAAAAAAGTAACCACCCTCTGTCTTCTCTTATATATCTTATAAGTCTATTTTTCTAGCCCTATTAAGATTTTACTTCTAAATAAGACAAAGCTTCCTCCATCACAGAAGGATTTCCCTTATACCATGTGGCATATAATCCTAAAAAAAATGCCTTGAATGCAGTGTCGCTTCATTGAGCTTCTTTCAAACACTGAATTTTCTTTTAACTAAAAAGCATGGATGTGACTGAACGTCGACAACTTGTACCAACATTCAAAAGTTTTAATAGTATTTTGTATCGAAGTTGGCAGTAGCGATCGTAAAATGCCAGGTAACCAGATAACTTTAACTAGCTTCTAAGATTTTGAACTTGAAGGATTAATAGACAACCAAAATATGAAGAACTCCTTTTTTTTTGTTTTCTTTTGTTTTAATATCTTATACATTAAACATAATCGAGTAAAATGAGTAGCTAACTCCCAAGCATCATTACTTGAGAAGGCCCTACAATAATTAGTAGAAGCCACAACTAGTACATGTTGTGGTAGGAAATGACTTTCCTACCACAACTTTTGATGATTATTACTTAAATAAAAATAAAGTTTAGTATATTTTATCTTTTAAAATACTTCTCAAATACCTTTTCTATTCAAAGTAAAAGTTACAAAAGACGATATACCTACATAAAAAGTACCTATTCAGCTTCTCAAAGGAAAAAAAGGTTGTTAAAAGAAACCCTTTGAAAATATATATGATAAGAGTTAAAAAATATCTGTAATGTAGAAACGGATATCAATAACGAATTGCGATTCATAATGAGTTCTATAAGATTGATATGTTAGTATGCATGACCCTAAAATTTTTAACGTTGACATCATGAAACAATTGACGCCATGTCGCTACATCAAAATTAACCAACAATATTGTACTTCGGTAACTTTACGTAAAGAGTAAAACTATGCCATATAACAATAATGTTTTTTTAACATTAATGCCTTTACAAATATTGTAGCTGCCATGGTGCTCGCCATTCTTGGACTCTATTGGATGCTTAACATCAGGCACCATTGAGTCATTCTGGTAGGGCAATTTAAAAATAAAAGTCTTCCAAACGCAACATCGACCCGCAGAACATATTGGCATACTCTTCCGTTGCACGGAGACCAACATAAGCAAAAACTGATAAAGGATAAATGTTACCTACATTTTACACATCCTCCCAACTATTGCCCTGTTTCGCTTAATACACGATTTTCTGCCCATATTACATGAAAGTACGATCAGTATACAGATTCAAATGTAAAACAAAATGTTTATCTATTCAGTGTTTGTTTAGCAGATACCTAACCTTAGATCTAACGTTTTTCAAAGAGAAATACCACGTTCAAGTTCTCGACTGTGTTGCACTGAATGTTTATTTTGTTTTCAGATACTATTTACATTTAAGTTAGATACTGAGTTTAGCATCATGCTAACTGTGTACACTCCATTTTGGAATATGTAGGGATATATGCAGAGTAATATAATATGATATTCCTCACATATTCACTTAAAGCTATCTAGTTCCAAACTAAGCTGAACTTGTACTAAATACTAGACAATGAATTAACATTATTAATGTAAGTAGGTACTTAATGATTATTAAAATTTATACTTTAAATTTTTATTTAAATTCATACATTTTATACGTATAGAAAAATACACCCAGACTAATGCAAAAGTTCATGTTCATGCCCACAAAGAATTCCATTGAGCATGAATCGAACCCGAGATCTCTGCATAGCAGCCATGAACTATAACCAATACGCCACATAGGTTGTCAAAAACCGATAGCAGAACCGGTTAACGTAATGACCAGACGGTTTCGGCTACAAAGTCACTATCACTTCCTAATTTGTAACATCCATATATTTCCCTACGTTACTTTTGTGTCCGTAAAATTAATGTATGTAAAAAAGTCTTACTAACATTAACTCTTAAACATAGTTAAGTTATAGTTTTCTAAATATCTAAAACACATTACAGAAACGTAATAAACCAAACAAAAACGTATAATAGTTTAAAACAGACGAGCACTTAAACTGTTTATTCACCACACAACAAATAGCGCAAACATACCGCACTTATCTTGATTAAGTGGTTTATTATCTAAGGTCGCATTAGTTTGCAGAAGCCACAAGCAAACTAGAATTCAATTTCCCTAGACCACACAAACTGTTCGATTATACGGGAATATTTGTATCCAAAACCCTCCGCAAAACCATTCTTTATTATGCAAATTCATCTCAGGGGATCCACTTTATTTTTCCACGAAGATTTTTATTGTTTGTCGTTTTGAGAAATATCATTCATGTTTTTGGTCGTGATTTATTCATGTTCTCTTTATATTGTAGAGAATTTTGGTCGTGTTAATAAATTATGTTTTAAGATAAAGTAGGTATATCAATTTATTGTTTAAAATTAATTTTATTAATATTTTTTTGTAGATGGCCATTTATTTTCTAAGGATGTTATCTTACTTTTGTAAAATAAGAACATCAGCTGTTCTAGATTGGCAGAACTGCTAACAATGTTTTTTAATCAAAGGAGGTTAATTATTAGTTACAATTTGAATAAATCTTTTTTTAAGCTTAGTCTGACTGATCCCTGTTTAACACATAGGTTTGAAATATTAATAGATCTATATTCAATATTACCACATTCACACTGCACATTTAAATCCAAAACTAAGCAGAGCTTGTACTGTGTCAAAGGTGTGTGTTACTGTGTTAATAGTCAACATAATATAAGCACGCTCTTATTATACCTACCATAATATAACTTTTTTTAAATCTACTTTTTTGCTGTATGTTTTGAAAACAAAGTAAATGTGGGTCCCTCTTTAGTATCTATTTCGACTTCAAACGCGTTCCTATTTTGTTTTCCCTCGTGTTATCTCCAAAGAGGCGAGAGATAAAACTCTTTTTGTTTCACGGTGTTGAGTGATGTCTATGCACAAAGATAACATTCATTTGTTTATAGCATGTTTATAGCATACATAATTTGTGAGCTGTTTTGGTATATAAGGGATAATTTTCCAAAATATACATAGTATTACATTGGTATTAGTAGGCCAACTATCCTAATCCTAACTCTGTCATGGGAGGAGGCCCGTCCCTGCAGTGGGACATTAATAGGCTGTTATGATGAAGACATTATTTTAGTTGTCGTTTAATAAATGAACAAATGGAACTGAATAAAAGATGTCAATATTTGTGGTGAAGAGGTACTTATAGTAAATAATGACTACTACCGTACGCAGAAGTCTCGGGTTTGATTACCTTTTAATTCAAACTTTGCTGTGTCAGAGCTTACTATAGGTATTTAAAATCTTCAACTGTTTTTTGTAAATATTACACAATAAATGAAGAAAAGACAATGGTAGAACGTATAAAAAATGTATGTCTAACACAAAGTCAGTCAATGTTCATAACAAACATTTAGTAATTTACTTTCGAGTGGCGCATCAGTTACCTTGAGGGAATTAAACGCTCAATTTTCTTTGAAGTATAAATTACTATCCGGTAACGAATACAGGAGTTACATCTGACAGGGACTCAGTCAAAAGGTACGACGTATTAATTAATAGGTAGGTATATATAAATAAAATGTATAAATATCTTCATTACAAATCATAACAAAATTGTATACTGTGGCGTGTGATGAGAAATGGCTATGTTTCTACAGCAGTGGACAGCGTTGGACTGACTGATTGACTTAATTAGAACATTTATCTGCACTCTCCGTGTGCTGACGGAGTAAGAATACAGTGTGTCACCGGGTGGTGACACCCATGGGATGAGATGGGGTCCTATGGGTGTCGTAAAAACCGAGTAAGGGTCTATCCGTGAATATTATCTTTACGTTATAAAAAGAAGGAAAACTTGAAATTAAACTCTATACCAATCTGTTTGGCCAGCGTGGTATAAGTAGGCCAAGTATCCCTCCGTCACTGGAGGAGGTCCGTCCCTGCAGTGGGACATTAAAATACTAAGTGTCTTTATCCCTTTGCATCTTGTAGACTAAGGAAAGACTACTACTAAAACTGTTATAAAGGAAAAACTCAAAAGCAAACCCTGTTCCAGTTTTTACTTATTTATAAATGCATGACCTCAACAAAAAGTTCGCCTTATCGGTGGGACAATATTCTATCTAATTTGCCTACGTCAGCACTGTTAAGCTGCAAACCACGTAAAAGATTATTCTTCACAAGTAATGGTAAAGTTATATAACTATCAATCGTTAAAATCAAGTAAGTGTTAAATAAATTCTGTTTACTCTGTATAAATAAAATCAACGTCATTGAATAAAAATATGATTACCTCGGCATCTGAGCTCGTATTCATTTTCAGGTATAATTAAAACCTACACTCTTATTTACTACAATGAAATTTGCACTTTACAAACATTTCTTTAAAAACTATTTTACAAAAACATGAAGTTTCTCTTTTTACGTGTGTTTAATTTTAAACAAGTGCATGTAATACATGTATCGTGTGTCGTATGTAATCGTTTACTTCGTTAGTGCTTACGAGTACAATAATAAGATGCGTAATACAAAACTTTGTCCTCATTCTGAAAAGTGTATCTTTTACCTTCATCATAACAACCCATTAACGTCCCACTGCAGGGACGGGCCTCCTCCCGTGATTGAGGTCTACTTGGCCGGCTAATACCACGCTGGCCAGACGGATTGGTATAGGGTTTACTTTCAAGTTTTCCTTCTTTTTATTTGGTAAAGATAATATGCAGGAATAGTCTCTTAGTCGGCTTCGACGCCCATGGGATGAGATGGGGTGGTATTGTATCCTTACTCCGTCACCACACGGAGATTCATTAATTTTCACCAAATAAAGCAACATTATAATTATAAAATCACGTGATGTGGATATAATTATAACATATTTCAATTTAATTTATTTCAATTAAGCTTCGCTTTTAATGATTTAAAAGCAAGGCATCATTAAAATACTTTGCAAAACCCCGTAACAATATACCTTTTGATGGCTCTAATTAACCACGTACTTACACAATACATTGTAAAAACAGATGAACCGCTTTAATTGGCCACTAACCAAGCAATGGTAGGTAATAATGATAATAATCTGAATTGAAATGGAATACATTTCCAACCAGCAAATGGACTTTGCGGCAGGTCACGTACAATAACGTGGGGAGATGAGCTACAGAAATTCCTTTCGTTGGCCATTGATGAAGACAATGAGGAACTTAGGGAGGACAGGTCTTTGCCCAGCAGTGGCATGGTGGCAGCTAGCACTATTTCAATCAATGATTCATAAACGACTTCGATGGTAAAGCAATGTCGTGTCGGTGATCGCTTAGTGGTATTTCAACTGATTGTTTCCGTGTTTTGAAGAAAATGTAAAGTTTGAGTCGCTTCTGTTACTGCACAGTCGTTAAGCCACATTAGAAGATAATGGGGACCTAAACAATTCCCGAACGATTATAGAAAAAAAAACCACATTACACTACTAAACAAAGGGCCTAACAGAAACAGAATACCAGCACGCGCTGTAGTGTCTATGACACTGCAGAGTTAGGTCTAGAGAGTTTAGGTCTAAGTTAGGTCCTATTTTGTGTGCATTTTTGTATATACTTAAATTTATTCATTGTTTGTTTTTGTGTGCAACAAAAGAAATATTTTCATTCTTTTTTAACACTTAAAGAAAATCCAATGATATTTAAGCCTTTTAATAGAGAATATTATTGTGAATAAAATTATCAGACACAAGACTTGTTTGTGCCTTTCGATGTTTCATAAAAGCAAATCCAATTATCTTGATAATCCGTCTTAATTGGTTTATCGTTCTATTAGTTATTTCTCTATTTTATTAATATCTTATGAATAAATACCTACTTTAATTGTATTTGCTACATTTACTTCTTTGTAGAATGATAAATATACATTTATGTCGTAAAAGTACGAGTATTGTAAGTATTTATAGGTATCGAAAAAGCTGTCTCAAAGAGTAATTAAGGATGTTATAGTAATTTGTACCTAAAACTATAAATATTTTCTTCTAATATTAAAAGTATCGTAGCCTAGTTTTTTTTTTCAGAATACCGATTACTATAATCTTATATATCATATACAAATTACTACGATCTACGTTCAGGGCCTCTTTGTGTGATAGAGTGAAACTGTCTCGCCAGTAAGTAGATGGTATGTTTTGAGTTTTCCTTCTAGTAATGATGTCTAGAAGACAATAATTTGTTCCTTTGTTA
Source organism: Schrankia costaestrigalis (assembly GCA_905475405.1). Lineage (NCBI taxonomy): Eukaryota > Metazoa > Arthropoda > Insecta > Lepidoptera > Erebidae > Schrankia > Schrankia costaestrigalis. The sequence goes on along the minus strand of FR997840.1, from coordinate 11,538,764 downwards.
TTACAGCTATCATTTACAGGAACGCAATGCACGAGCTCTAGGGTCCTAGGAAAACATTGTGTTCACTGAATTTTACGTCTGTCCGCCACGCAAAAGAGAGCTTAATTTCTATTGTTTTTAAATAGAATACTTAACGATAATACTTCGAATAATGTAAACAAACAATTTATTAATGACTTACCAAAATCTGAATACAATACCCATACAAAAGCTGACCAATTAAATATAATAAATGTGTATTCCATCTCAAAATTTCAGTATAATACGGGTTGCCTTCAATTTCGGCGTTCAGTGACTATTCATAAAGGGTTGTACATATCGAATATAATGAACGTTGTTACATATAATCCGAGATTGGAGCGAGGCATTCAGTCGAACTGGCAACTAATTAGCCTACGTGAGCCACCGCAGAAGTGGTTCAAAGCCGCATCACAAAGTTAATGGTCATCCATTTGAAAGCTTCATTCAATGCATTGCGGCTGTTTCGTTCGTATTGATTTGTATCTAGTCTGGATATAGGCTGCTTTTTTGGTAACTGTCTTTTGTTTTTTTTTGAGCTTACGTTCTAAAAATACGTAATGTCACCAACTCTTCTCGTGCTGTCGTAAAACGCGATTATGGGAGTTTTGACTTGTTGAATATCTATATAACGCAGGTAAAGCAAACTCGGTGAGGTCATTGTGTAGATAGATGTTCGATGGTTAAAGATAAAAGAAGTTTATTCAAAGAATACTTACACTTATTACATTTTGAATAATCCCACCAAACTGCAGAGCGGTTTGTCGATTGTCGGTTTTTTGTTTCTTGTAGGTAATAGTGGACGTTAATACCCATGTCTTCTCTAGTTCATAACAATCATAGAAAAGGAGGAAAAAACGTTTTTCCTCCTTATTCTATTTTGCACTTTGAAATAGCAAAGCAAATGTAGAAGTATTGTTATTTTCAATCATAATTTATTTTTAATCACTAAATGATGGCAGTAGAAAATGATGAAAGCTTCCAAGACATCTTCTGTGTACGCATAAGCTCATGATTTTCTTTCATTGACATACTTTTTAGGCGTGAGACAAAGAGTTGCGAAAATTATGCATTCTGTTAAGTAAGAGTTTATATGACTTATGTGTAGTATGTTTGTGCTAATACCAAAATTGTGATATAGTGTTTGTAATTTTTGGTTACTACGACACGTAGTGATCTCTGGTTTGATATCTGCTTAATGCAAAATTGAATGTTTTCACTGGAATATGTGTTTTCTATTTTTGTGTTATTTACAACAAAAAGGATGTAATGATGTTTATCAGTTATATTTTACGCACACGACTAAATTGCATTGCAAAAATGTGACGTTTTTTTTATTAACTGTGGTCTATACAATTACTAATTCAAGAATGTAATTTTTACAGACAGAAAGTTTGATGACTATTTAGTTAAAATATACAATGATACCTCAACAAACCTACAAAAGAATAAAAAGTGACAAAATCTATATTCATAAACAAACTGTAAGAAAACTTTAAGTAACTCTCCTAAAATATTCACCACTTACGATATCAAAAGTAATATTCAACAATGGCAACTCGCTGTACTTAGTCTTGAGAGGTCGTAAAGGCAAGCACTTCAATAAATAGTATGTTAAATATTAACTTGTAACTATGTGGGGTCAAGGAACTATGATGTGATCAAGTTGAAGGAACTTTAGGTCTTTCACCCTTTGTTGCATCTTTTCTAGACATCACATGCATTTATTGGCTTTTATTTTTTTATTACAAATTTAAAACTTTTATATCTTGTCTGGTGACATCTTTTATAGTTGTATTTACCGAGATTATTTATATTTTATGCCATACTTACTATTACCGAAGGTTAAACTAACTATCCAGATACAATCGCCTAGTTACTAGTAAGTGTTCGACTGGTACCTACGTAGAGGTCTCGTACTTGCCCTACGTGCAATATCTTTGTGACATGTGCATTGGCTAAAGGCTATATAAAAGAAGAAATATTTGGCGATAAGGACGCCCATTGTACATTTACATTTCATTTTGACTGTTGTGTTTTATTTATTGTACCTTTATACCTAAACTACCTTTATACCTAAAAAAAAAGTATTATTTATCTATCTATCTATTTTGACAAGTTCAACGTTGATTAGCTCTTAGTTAAGTAATTATTTTTTTTAAAGTTACACAAGTTAGCTCCCGTTATAATGGACCTTGTCCAGTTTTGCTTCTGGCCGTCTTGGCTATTTATAGCAGAAAGACGAATGCCAAAGTGACAATTATTTGATATTGTTTTAATTTATGATCTAATATAGAGTTTGTTTCTTTTTTAGAGATAATGGACATTTGATGTTATTATTGGTAAGTACTTTATAATCTTGCTGAAAAATTGATAAGTACATACTTATATTCACCCACCACATTTGTTATTAAATAAATAGTAACTCTTGTTATGCAACGGTGTGGGGAATAGAATATTGTTAATAGGTACATTGTAGTATATTTTTAGCTACAAATCTCAATTCAAAGCTTAGATCACAATCGCTAGTAGCAGGTGTAGTCCCTCTGAAATAGATTGCGCGATTAGCTACTCTACATAACTACAGTACATTATAATGATTATTGTTATCTTCTAAGAGATTTATGTCACAGTTTATCATAAGCTTATCATAATATCCGTGTGGTGACGGAGAAAGAAATCAATATGTCACCACCCCATCTCATCCCATGGGTGTCGTAAAAACCGACTAAGGGAATAACCGTAACTACTATCTTTACGAAATAAAAAGAAGGAAAACTTGAAATTAAACCCTATACCAATCCGTCAGGCCAGCGTGGTATGCCAAGTAACCCTCCGTCACGGGAGGAGGCCCGTCCCTGCAGTGGGTCATTAATGGACTGTTATGATGATATGATATCATAATAATGTTTACACCTGGATAAATACCCTGTAGCCAAGTAAACGCAGCTTGAAAATGGTATTATAAGGTTGTTATATCTTACAGTATCTTTTGTGTAACATACTAACGCATGTAAACTACTTAACTATCAGTAAGTTAATATTAAGTAAGAAAATAAACAGTATCCATAGACGCGGGTTCGATTTCCGCCTTGAGTTCCAGTTCTTCCATTGTCTTTCTTCTTTTCGGACTTGTTTACTCTTTTACCTTTTCTTTGGAAAACAGAAAATGATACGACTTCTTTGTACGCAAAGATCTTGGGCTCGATTCCTGGTCGTTAAGCAATCTTTGTGTGCATAAAAATAATACATTTGTCTGGGTTTTTTATATTTATAATTAGAATGTATTTACTAATAAATACAATAGTACTTTTAACCATGCTCCTTAGTATACTTTATGGCGTCATGTGAATGTGCGTGTATTAACCATTGTATACAGCTCGTGACTTGGGTCATAAGGTCAAAAGAACATTTCAATATACGAAGGTCAAATAAACAGCCAGACACCACTTAAGTATACCACGCAATAAATGCGATAAAAGGTAACTTTTATTTCAATAGACCGCTACCCATTTTATTAATGTATAGGTAATGTAAGCTCGGCAACTGACCTTTTGGCTTACATGCAGAAAAGGTATATTTAGGGTTGTTTCAATTATATATAGATGGAGACTTAGTAAGTAGTGTAAAGTTAGTAGCTTAAGTAGTTCAACTTTTATTTGATAATTGATTACTTTAAGTTGAAACAGCTTATTCTACAAGCTATATGGACTTTTATTAACAGCACACTATTATTAACTAATAGGTCATTCCGTGACGGAGGGATACTTGGCTTACTAATACCACGCTGGCCAGACGGATGGGTACAGTGTTTAATTTCAAGTTTTCCTTCTTTGTAGGTACTTCGTAAAGATAATACTTACGGTATGTCCCTTATAGATGGGGTGGTGACATATTGTATTCTGACTCCGTCACCACACGAATTGCCCGTCTAGCGTTAATTAAATATATTAAAAAAAATTGTATCTTATTGGTACAATTTTTAACTAGTAAATTGAATAGGTCATTAAGTAAAAGAGGCTGAACTCAAAGCTGCGGGTTCCTGAAGTAGGCCTCAAGATTTTAACTGTCGAAACTTTTTGATACAGCCGTTTTGGGAACAATTGAATCTGTTACATTTCTTCTTTTTTTTCGTATAATAATGTCTACTATATTTCTGGATGCTGATGTTGTTTACTGAATGTTTTTCAGTATTTAATATAATATTGACGGTCATGTTAAATTAATTAAAAAAATAAAAGTGACACACGTTTTGGACATAAAAAACTTATATTTTTAATAGAAACTATCTTAACATTTTATCTTATAAAAAACATTTCAGTCTATTTTTATAAACTCAAAGATATAAAATACCCGAACTTAAGTATTCACTACAAGCCCTTTATTAGTAGAAAAGTAACGACCATTTCAACAAGGGAAAATGAAATTTATGTCAAAATGTTTCCGCCGACCGCCTTTAATTTATGACGAGTAATTAATGCTGTCTTTCATTTGGACATAACATAAATAGGCCAGAATACAATCGTTTAGGTACTATAACAAGGTCTTGTAAATTTAATGAAAGAGTAATTTTACTTTTATTTCTTCCTATAGACTACGAATAATATCTACGTAGCTACGTCGCGCTACGCTTAACGTAGATCATCTACATTAGGCGCAGGCGAAATTTTAAAATAAGAAATAATACAGTTGTTATTATAAATCTATTAATCTTAAAGATCTTTTCATTAGACAGTGTCTTAATTCTTTTAAATAAAGTCAAATTCTCCCTTTCTTTGGGCATATTTTACGACAGCATGATGCATCAGTGAAAAGACTAGTAGCGCCGATAAAATAAAGGTTATAAGAAATAAGGGTACAAAAGATCACCAATTCGCCAGACCTACTGATATATCATTTGTGTATGATATATATAAGAGAGGGGACAGGGGGGAGCCCTGAAGGACGCCGGCCATTATAGACCAAGAGGTCGATAGGGTACCTTCGTGCCTGTAACGAAACGTTCTACCGCTAAAGAACGAGGTACTTAATCGGACCATTCGATCAGGCAGGCCTGAAAAGTATAATTTGTACACCAGCCCGTCATGCCAGACCTTGTCAAAGGCCTTGGCGACATCAAAAAAGACTGCCACTGTCTTCCTCCTTTTGGGGTAGAAGCCGTCTAGTGCGTACTCCACTATACAGTATACCTGTTGGGTAAGTAAAAGGGGCACTAAATAGTCAACTCAACGAGTGCAAGAGGATAGATACATAGCAAGGATATAGTTACAGTTATCGTCGAATTGAAAACTATGTTACCAATCCTTAAATTATGATGACCGCTCTACCAGAAAGGTAGCAATAAAGAAGAATTATACCTATACAAAGAATATTTCTTAAGTAAATCTAATAAATAAAACATCAATCTATATGATATATTAAATTACCTTAATTTAATGTTATGTAAATTTGCAAAAGTTTCCGATAAGAAATAACAATGTTACCATCTTAAATTTCGTCATAATTTAACTTTGACAGAATTCGCGTTTACTTGTAATGAACTAACTTGACGGAATCACCTAACGTAAGCTATTCAATATAACTTTTCATTTGTGTTTTAAAAGAAAATGATTTCACGTCATAACGAAAAGTTATAATATTTGTAATAATATTGTTTTTCTTTTTATTTTACATATTTTTATCGCTGTATAGTACATAAAGTTACACTGAATTTTACATTTTAAAAATACTTTAATAAGAACTTGTAAGCTGCCTCGACTGAATTGCCCGAGGTTGGTTTCGTATACCACGCAAGATTTAGTATTTGTGTAATCAACAAATTATTGTCTTGTACCTGTTTTTTTCTGTTTTATAATTTAATGGGCGTTAAAGGCCCATTGACAGAGGTCTCGATCAATAATAGAAATACTCTAAATAGCTAACAAACGATCTTTACACCAGCATGTCAATTCTCATTTAAAATCGTTAAGTTGACAAATTGTCACACAATAGGTAAGACAATTTGACAACTAAAAGTTAACTTACAGAATTTTTAACAATTTTAAGGAACGAGAATTGACATGCTGTTTAAATCATTCTCAAAAGAATAAAAGAGACAACGATAGTTCCACTTTTCCGCTGCATTTGTCATAAAAGTGTCTGATGCGTCACTGAAGCTGCTAAGAGCTTTGCTCATACTACAAGGAGAGGAGACGCGGTGAGATTTGTTCAAGTGCTGTCTGGAGACGAAACGATGTTCCTTTTAGACTTGAATAAGTGCAGTGTTCGGATAAAAAACTAAATTTTTATAAGAAGTTAAATAATTAGGTTAACTTTATATAATTTATGTCATTTTAAAAATTATAATGAGGCAGTTCGACTGGTATGGAAAGTTGCATTAAGCATTATTATAAAACAAAAATGTTTACAAGTAAATCTACGAGTACATTCGGACATTTTGTTCCTATACGTTTCAAAGTCATTCCCGCATAAAACATACTTCATTCAGCGCTTAATTCCGCTGTTGTTAACGTCTTTGTTATAGGGAACAAAGGCCCACAAAGAGTAATCAAAAAATTGCCTTATTTACACAACAGACACAACTAAATAAAGGCACATTCTTTTATAATTTACCAAAACAAATATGAATGCTTTATGAGCTTAAGTTCAAAGCCGTGGACTTTGTATTGTCCTTGCGTTTAACTCAATGCAGAGCTAATTGTACTTTTTGTTTGTTAAATCAAAGTAGAGGTAGTTACAGTTCTAGTTAAGTTTATTTTCTGGGAATTGAAACTAAGTATTTTGCTACAATCGTAACTCGCGTTAGTCAGAATCAACAGCATAGCGGGTTTACCACGTAATTCCGAAATTCAACTGGTCGAAATGACTATGTTTCATTCGATAATTGACCGAAAAAACTATACACCCACGAGTCGAGAAAACTATTTAGTTTAGGTAAGGTAAGAACATCGCCTATTTAATTTTGTTCTTTCGACTAGTAGTTAATTGACAAATTGAATTTCTTTATCCATTAGGGCACCCCAGCATAGCCAGATGAAATATGGCGAATCCTGTATAAAAGCTAAATCGTGTCCCTGACGTTACAATGATGGAGTAGTATAATAAGCCGATGCAGAAAATTTCATAGCCATTCGACGTATCAAAATAATCCGTTTTAAACCTTGCCCTACGGCTGAAATATACGTAGGAGTCACGCCTCGTTTACACGGTGAAAACTGGTGTGGGAGTCACCACTGCATGTACTGGTACTGTTTTAAACAACATACGAGTCACTCTCTAATTCGAAAGTGAGATGGATAGTAACTTGCATTCGAGTATCACCTGGTACCTGACAGTAAATTGTACATTGTAGAAACTATGACACATCACTTGCATCATTTGTAGGCATTCTAAAGAAGTTAGCTTGTATTAGTCGGAGAGTATGAATTAAACTTATTTTAAGCGATGTGTCATAAACGTTTGTTTAATTAAAATAGAAGCGGAACAAAATCCTTATCAGAGTCCTGTTTCAAGAATAAATATGTGCAATCGATATGAAGTTGGTAGCTAAAGGGAAGGTGTGTACGAGTACGATAGTAGAATACAATCTGGCAAGCCGAGTAAGTATTTGTCAGCAGCACTGTAAACGAAACATAACAGAGAAGGTTATTCGACGCCCATTTAAAAAAAAAAATAACTATTTAAGGTAAAATGGAAACCATTTTCTAACTAAATAACTAGTGACCTTTAAATATCAAACTAAATTATTGTTAAAGTAACAAATATAAGTATTATGCGTAAATTCGAACATCACAGAGCTTCATGGAAATATCGATAGGAAGACAAAAATCTCGATCACGAGTAGTGAAAAGCTCTGATCAGGGGGACTCCTCAGGGCTCAAGCAGCCGTGCCTTTACCTCGCTGCCCAAATTTTCGCAGATTATAAACATTCCCAATGTAAATAATTCGCTAGTGCCATCTAGGTGACTGGTAATAACTTATACGAACGTTATATTTGTGATACCTCTGCATATTGATTGCTTGCTGACGTCAGATAGCCCATGTAGATGTAACACATAACTCAAACTCAAAATCCGTTTAGAAACAAAAGGATACAATGCAACACACATAAGTAAATACAGCCCCGAAAAACATTATCTACCCATTAAACACACTCTTCAGCTTTATAGCATTAGTTTAGAATAAGTAATAAACTACTACTTTGACACAATCCTACTAAATACCCATTAACCGTTATCCTTGAAAACTAAATATACATTCACTCGTAATTTCGCCCAACCTTTGTACTCGATAGTACTTACGCATTGTGTGTCACGTTCGTTCAACAATGAGACCATGAATATGTACAGTCGCCAACAAAAGTGGTTTATGAAATGCTAATTTGAAGGTTATGCCTGTTTTGTAATCTTAGGATTAGATGGGCATCAATTTAATGTATCCACATTGTTGAGAGTGCCGGTAGTCCGGGTTACCTAAAAAAAAATATTTTTCTGAGAATTAAATACAGAGTGTTACTTACTTTTTCATTTGATAGTACCGGGTTTTGAGTTTATACCAATGCAGTTATCGCCTAATCCATCATACAGTAGCGTGTAAATGTGACTGTGTTTAGCAGCTTGAAAATCAAAGGCCTAGGAAACTAATGCCTTGTATAAGCGCAGTGAAAATCAACAATTTCTATACACACATTTTTTTTGCATTAGGCTTGGACAAGCTTGAAACTTAGCATCAGGCGAGCAAGTTTTTAGTCTTGTCATAAAAAAAAATATCCAAGTCTAAATTATGGTACAATTTTTAAAGAACATTCTTATAATCAGCTAAAACATTTACTCAAACAGTTTAACAAATTAGGGAAGAAAAATGAGATAAAAATATATTATATCTGCTAACAAAACTATAAGTACTTTCTTTGTTTCAAAAAATTGTAAATTTAAATTAATGTATCTTGTATTCTGTATACGTTTGTATTAAGGAGAGTTGAGTAATGATAGCGTTATTAGTGCCTACGTCATTCTGGTTTACGATTAATCAAAGACAATGTTTGTAACCATTATTTATTTGATAAAGATGTTTTGCATTATTCATTTTTCTTAAAAGATAATTCAGTTATGTTATGTAAGATGCTTTTGACGTACGGAATAGTGACGTCATATACTGACACATTGTCATCAGAGTTAATCATGGAGAACTTCACCTTTTTTTAAATATTGTTTTGATTATTTTACTATCCAGTGTTTTTATATATCTACTTACAACATTGGTACTAACTTAAATATAATATAGGTACTTACACGAAGAAAAGTAATATGAAAAATACCACAATGAAAGAGGTAGTAAACTTAAGTTAAGTATAATAAAATATAATAATTATATATGTTAATAAGTTATAACAATATTCATCATAAAACATCATAACAGACCATTAATGTCCCACTGCAGGGACGGGCCTCCTCCTGTGATGGAGGAATACTTAGCCTACTAATACCACGCTGGCCAGACGGATTGGTGTAGGGGTTAATTTCAAGTTTTCCTTTTTTTTATTTCGCAAAGATAATATTCAACGATAGTCCCTTAGTCGGTTTTTACGACACCCATGGGATGAGTTGGGGTGGTGACATATTGTATTCTTACTCCGTCACCGCACGGAGAGATAACAATATTATTTATGTTGAAATAAAAAAACTGAAAATATAACATACTTTCCTTTCATGTTAGACAAAATAATATTCGACCAAACACATTCAATAAGTTACACAAACATAATTACTTATTAAAACAACTGTCCCAAATGTTAACTGTTCTAATTGTGTTATTATCGGTATACCCAACTTATTTCTTCGTATCATGACAACAAGGAAAACTTTTTCTAATTGTAATAGGATGCTATCGTGCGATCTAACCTCCTTTTTGCTATGTTCGGTACCTATCGAAAGTCAAGAGTTTTTCTCTTGATAATTATTATCATGTTTTTTCTCTTAGTTGGGTTACAGAAATGTACTGTTTACCAATTTATTTTTAACTTAGAATATTTTATCTGCCATCTTGTTGTAGTGACGGAATGAAAAATATGAATAATATTATGTAATTATTTTTAGCTCATTTTTAATTTGACTTAACATTAATGAATACTCGTCAACATTTGGTTTTAAGGAATTATGTATGTATTGTAAAATGACGTTTGTAAAATGCTGCAGTGGAGTTTGTGGTGACGTTTCATCTCTATTTGCACTTAAAAAGCGGTAAAAAAGTTTAGTAAACTTTATAGTATGTTTTTTTTAATTTATTTTATAGGCTTTGTCGCTTAGCTTAAAGTATGTTAACTAAATTATTATCAACATGATGTAACAATAAAACATTTACGTTGATAATAATTTAACAAACAAATAAATAGATTTTATGCGTCAACTGCAATATTACACTGAAATGACCTTTATTTATAATAAGAAGAAAAAACAATTTCAAAAGTAGAACGTCCTCATTTTTTTAATTAAGAACGAACGCTCCTCTTTGATTATCCTCACTTTAATAAACACACAAGAGCAGTAGCATAAGAATTGTTTGGTCCAATATTGAAACACTCCTTAGAGGCCGCTGATTGTACTGAAAACATAAAAATACGCAAGGCTTTTTTCTTAAGCATATCCCTACTTGGGAAGCAATTACTTTTATTGGACAACACTGTGGCCAATCAGAGATTTTTACTAACTAAAATACAAACCGTTAACTAGTGTAGTAAGTATTTCGATTCGTCATTATTTCTAATATTATAACTAGAGTTTTAACTAGCTGATGCCCGTGGCTTCACCCGCGTTGTATATTGAGCTAAATGTTATTTTACACCCTAAACTACCTATGTATATTCCAAATTTCAAACGTATTATACATAGTTCTTTGTCAAGGTTACGTTTATCATTTGTAAAGAAGTGATATTACCAATACTTATATTTTTGTTCTATCATTACTTAGTAAATAAACAATTTTATTTATGACTATGTTTTGAGAACTAGATCTTCATAATTGACAGGACCTTAGGCTATGTAAATAATGAACAGTTAAAAAACAATAATCAACAATAAAAAATTAAAAAGCGTTTACAAGTGTCATCATCAATTCTATTGCACTAAAAATAACATGTAAAAACATTCTATTTCCTCTAACAGAGTTTGCAGGAAATTGGAAAGCCTATTTCAATTGTTCCGGCGGTAGAGTGACGTCATGAGTCCCGGCTACCCTGTTCTAATTTCACTATAGACAGACTTGCGAACTGATTTGCCGGTGTTCAATAATGGAGCCCGTTTTGGAACAAAACTTTAGGGTGATTTGAATGGAGTTCACGTTGCTTGATTCAATTGAGACGAAAACTTATTAGATTTTTGGGATCCGACTCGTGGTTATCCCGTTTTGTCAACTTAAGGTGACCACGAGGATTTTTTTCCTTTTGGTTACCCTGAGTTGTTTCTAGATAGTGAAGAGCCCGCTAGATAAAATATTGTAGGAAAATACAAGATACCGTTTAAAGAATGCCGCAATAAAGAAGCGTTGTTATTTCGAACACAAACTACTACTAAGTACTACAACACAAACTACTCGAAAACGGGTAAAATATATATCACGTTTTAGATTTATTACCGTCATCATTTGCCGTTATTGAACATTATCATACTAACCAGAAGAAGTCAAGTGGTAGTCAGGCTACTTCCAAATATTGTCAGTGCTCGCAATTTGTACCTCCCTCATTTAATGGCCGCTTAAGGGTCGTAGCAGATATATCGTAACGTAAACGGATCGGCACCGCCTCGCCTTCTTCCTCGGTGTCAAACGTCAAAAATCTATAATTCTATAATAAATAATAAACCAGAACTATACATTTTCCCACTTACTCTTAAACGCCGCTTAAATTTAATCACTGTTTAGCGAGATTTTTCTAAGTAAAATCGTATGAATATAAATTAATCAATTGACTAACACAATGTACCTATCACCTCTTGTACCACATTTTTGAGCAATAAACGATTTTATTATTATTATTATTATTATTACTAAAAATTTACCTTCGATTTCCTTAAACTTCGATGATTTCTTAAAAGTGAAAGTAAGAAAACAATAATATTTTTTTAATTAAATGCCTACCTGCTTAACTTAAGCAGCTTTTACCTGCCTTCGAAGTCCCTTCATAATTTGATTTATATTCCATTTCTCGGCAAACCAGCGAAAAATGATTCCAGCTCATTGACTACAATTAGGGCTGGTCCCTTGTTCCTTAAACTCTTTGATGAACATTACATACTCAATATAGGTAGTGATATTCAATATTATCATCTAACTATGATGCTATTATCCGTGAATATTATCTTTACGAAATAAAAAGAAGGAAAACTTGAAATTAAACCCTATACCAATACGTCTGGCCAGCGTGGTATCAGTAGGCCAAGTATCCCTCCGTCACGGGAGGAGGACCGTCCCTGCAGTAGGACATTAATGGGCTGTTATGATATGATGCTAAGCTCGCTGTTACTTATTTAAATAGACTGAAAATAAAATATACAAAGTTAGACCCAGAAATCTTGTAAAATTTGATGCAAGTATTCAATGACTTCGTTATAACTACAGCACTGCATACTTAGTCTTTGCCAACGTCCATTTTCAGTTTTCCATGGCTAAATAGGTTTTATAAATAAATATGTAACTCTAAACTGGATACCTTAACACAAACATGCAATAACCTTATACAAAGGACATTTAAGCTCAGGTTTCGAAACAAAACCTAGTACAGGTCGTTAGCACAGCCACTTACTTGCCGTCACTTCATCAAGACAGCTAAGAGCATTATATTTTACAGGTTAATAAATTATCTCTTAAGCCCGATTTACACATCGACAAGTACAGTAGCAAGTTAAGTAGTAAGTAAGTAGACTCCTTTCTCGCGTCTTCGTACTTAACTCGCCAAAAAATAGGATGGAGATCTATTCAAATTAACTTAATCAACAACTTACTACTTAATTTGCTACTGTACTTGTCGATGTGTAGGTATATCGGGCTTTAGGATTATCCTTGCGAGGAACCAGAAAACCCCGACATTTGACATCTGGAAGAAACCTTGTGATTTTAGTTGCACATGATACTTACTCTGATGATCTCCGTGTGGTGGCGGAGTAAGAATACAATATGTCACCACCCCATCTCACCCCATGGGTGTCGTAAAAACCGACTATAGGACTATTCGTAAATATTATATTTACGAAATAAAAAGAAGGAAAACTTAAAATTAAACCCTGTACCAATCCGTCTGGCCAGAGTGGTATTTGTAGGCCAAGTATCCGTCCGTCACGGGAGGAGGCCCGTTCCTGCAGTGGGACATTAATGGGCTGTTATGATGATACTTACTCAATGTCGTAAAGTCCTTTCCTTACTGGATTCCCAAAAATTATTTACATACTACGTAGTTGAATACTAAAAACACTACTTTTCTATAGTATCAAGAACAACACGAAAACATGCTACAGAATATTTTGATAAAACATCACAGTTCACACCATAATTCTGATAACTTAAACAAGATGTTCGTGTAGCAATTTGTGATACATCGTTACTTAAGTCAACTGTACCGTAATAACAAGGTAACATTCTCACTTTTACTTCCCTCTATATTACTAGTTACTATTCATTACCCACACATAGACACGCAAGAAAATATTTCAACAATAAACGGTTTCTAGGAATCAGTTAGCTTAATTTAAAAGACAATGAAAGAGACTATTCTGTGAGACTAAGAGATGTTTGTAATAACAAGCACACAGTTTTTACTTATTTTGTTGACTACCTGTTTATCCTGAGTATTCTCTAAAAAGGCTGAATAAACTTTCATTTACTACTTTAGTTCAGCTTGATAGAAGAAAAGCTCGAAGCAGGACTCTACTATAAACGTAAAAACGTTTATAAAGCTTAACCAGAAAGATATGTATTCGACAACACCAGTGAAAAACTTGTAATGATTTTAGACAGTTATGTCGGTTACTCATAATCAAAAAAAATTTAAGCAAATTAGAGTAACAAATCGTTTTGTTTTACAAACACACATAAAACAAACCATTCTCTTATTAATTAAACGTAATTTGTAAAGTCACAAAGTTTCACAGTTAATTATAAAGCAAATATTTTCGCAAAATAAAATATTCAATGGTAAAGAATCACTTTGTCTAAGCAGTAAGGTCCGCCAATTTTGCGCGAACTTGCAAAACGTAATTATAATTTTATCACCAACGACGAAAATGTATAAAAAAAGTTTATACGAGACGGGAGTTCGTTCAAAACTTGTCAGTAACTGCTAACAAACCAATTAAGAGAAAAGAAATTGTATATTTTTTTTGACTGCGAATAACATGAGAAAAATATTAAAGATGATGGGCGTAATCTTAAGGACTTGTAATATTGCCTTGGGTTGTTTTATAATTAGTGAGCTTCATTTCGTTTTGTAGAAAATCTGAGCTAAACGAAAATGATCGCCGTAATTCACAGAATCTGTAAGTTTAGCTTTTAAATTCTCTGAATTGGCGTTACTATTTTACTGCTCCGTAGACTTATGATAACCGGGAGGTACTCGTAAGAGAAAATGCTAGAAATCTGAGATTATTTCCATTTTGTTATGGTTCGAGTTTTCCCTCAATACGTATCGCAAATATAACTTAGAAAGTTACCTAGGTACCTTATTTTTTTTCTAAATAGGTGTTCGTTTTGATCGAAAAGGTGAAATTTAGAAGATCTGTCTAGAGGCACTTTTATTTATGATCTGCAATAAAATTTAATCAATCCGGAATAAGTAACGTTACAAGATATTGAATTCATTTTACAACTTAAGCAATATAAGGCGTAATAAAAATTTATAACTGATGAAACTGTCTCTACACTTGGTGTTCCAGTCGTTATAGTACAAGTTAACTGCAGTTTAAATCGTTGCAAATCCTAGAAAGACTGCTGTACGGTAAATAAATAGAATAAATACTGAAATAACAAGGTTGTGGTCTCAAATCCCACGCAAGATATTTATATTTGCGATCCACAAAATGTGATTGCTTTAAGACGGGATTTACTTTGTCTGAATTCTTTTTATGTCTGTAAAAGGCATCGATCCCTGAAAAAGCAAAGTCAAAAAAGGATTAAATAACTCTGAAGCACAGACGTGACAACTCCGGGAGGAGTTGACAAATTTTACCAAACTCCTTCTTCTCTCGAGTCGTAAGGCACACAATGCAATAACATCCGTGGTGCAATGCAATCAGCCCAGAACTTGGCCTTGAGGTCTTTTTCTGTGCAGCTATCTGGGGACCTTGGACAGTTCAGTAGGTGTGTAGTTGTTTGCTGGTCTTCACCCCATTCACAGCAGCTATCTGATAAAGGACAATGGTCAAAACGTCCCCAGCTTAAAGCACTTTAAAACCTATGTTAATCGAAAGGCCTTAGTATTTTCATCATTTTATTGTATGACAGCAAATCTTAAATGTGTATCCGAAAAAAGTTATATCGCCTTAAAGAAACCGAAATGAGTCACAATTATGTTGCTGTTTATTGTACTTTTTCGAAATGATAGCCAATAAAATACATAGTTAATAGTGTAGAATATAAGAAAAATATAAAAGATTATTTATTTATTTATTATTACGCGCCGTATATGCCCAATGACCCGATTTTTTCTTTTTTGTGAGCACGAGTAGTTTGTCTCCTGGGACATTTACTACTTCACGCTGGCTGTGGAGCGGATGGCCCTTAACCTACTACATTTAAGTTTCATGCCTTAGGGGCACCCCATGAGGGCACGAACCTCGGCCTGGACCGTCACCGACTAACAGGATCTGCGGAAGGCACGCTCTCTAGGAGCAAACGCGGCGCGTATTCCTGCCTCGTCGGCGAGGACGGAACCGCGGACGTGTTGTTGTGGCTTCGCGAGCCGAATGGGCTCTACGTTGAGCGATCGCGATCCTATCACCCGGCTCTTCGAGAGCATGTCTAGGTCTTCTAATTTTGGATATTCTAGAGGGTATGTACCCGGATGCCTCAACCACTGCAGAGCCATCCCAGAGGTGAAAGCGGTGTCTCTGCCGAGAGAGTTTTGTGGCTCCTTTTCTTGTGAAACATCAACGCTTGGCTCTTTTCGGGGTTGACTGTTATCCTCCATTTCTAGAACCACTCGCTGAGGGCGTTAGACGCAGATTTACGAATGAATAACCAATAAAATCCCGTCTAGTAAAATTTATCCGTTGGGTCATTGAGGCCGTAAACGGGACATTTAAAGGTGATTTTAAAATGTTCAGGAATGTAGTATTCAATAATACACTTCTTCATCTCTTCAAAGACTTCCGAATTGCTGGAGCGCTTCTCAATACATTCAGGGAGCCTTTTCATGACAGTGTCTATGCCACAGAATTCGTTGAACGAATTAATTGCAGAATTCACATCAACAATGACTTGGGTAACTACGTTAAAGGCAGCGGGGTACGTTCAGAACATTGACTGATCAGTCCATAAATATACCGTTCCCTGAATTGTCAAACGAGGATATTATTTTGTTTAGTCTGGGGACATATCACACTTAAAACTAGCAGCTTCCTATGTTAGCGAACATTTACGTGGCGAACGTGCAACGAAGTTTGTGCTACTCCAAGTCCAATTATGAACCAATACGGTATAAACACGACAGATTGCAGTCTTTTGAGGGGTCGAATTTTATCCAAACATAGGTCAAATGCGACCTATTACAGGTATTTATTTGGATTGAAATAACGCAGAGGATATAAACGCCATTCAGGCATATTATCGTTATGGCTTAACTGCTATAATCACAGCTGGTGCTTGCGCGCATGTCGTCAGTATCGTGTGGTACTTTGGTATTGGAAGGGATTTAGACAATTTCAATGGGCCAGCCAGTGCCTGGGACAATATTGTAATAGACACTGAAAATACTGATTAATGTTACAATAAAAAGTTGCGATTATGAAGATATTTTTATTTGAAAACTTCTAAAAACCGTCCATGGCCACTTTACAAAAAGCGGGAGTCATTTCAAAACTCAGAATAAGTTCATTCCACAGTATTAATTAAAATAAAAGGAACATCATGAACAATAATATACCTATAATTATCATTGTGACTGATTTCGGTTTCTTTATGTCGATATAACTTTTTTCGGATACACATTTGAGCTTTGCTGTCATACAATAAAATGGAGAGATGACTAATACCTTTTGATTACCATATATCTTAAAGTGCTACAAAGTGGGGACGGTGTCCATACATTTTTGAGCATTGTTCTTTGTCATATTTCACCAGGTTTTGTTTGCAACAGCCTACCAAACTAACATTTTATATACTTACAGTATGGGGACATTGATAATGTGATTGGCTTTTAAAGAAAGACAGCAAATCAATAAGTAAGAAAAGTACATCCGATTACCGAAAATAGCTGAATAATTTTAGCATAAGTTTTGAAAATTATCACATTAAAATGTATCTTATGTCATTCAGCATTAGGTTGAAATTATAAAAGATTGAATCCCTACTTACTTCTATTTGACATTGTATGTTTCATCATGCCTTACTAAGTGACATTGGTGACGGAAACATTGCACTTCGATAAGAAGTCATTGCAGTGCAACAAAATATAGCACTTATTGTTAACGTCATAATATACAATTTCAAAATCATCAATAAATTATAATCTCACTTTCACGCTTCCTCATTGTTATGTCTTTCTTTTAAAACCAATCATATTATCAATGTCCTCATACTGTACCTAATATAAACCTACATTTAATAGAAACTTTTTTTGTTGCAGATGCTGACAATACAATACACGCCGAAGAGAGCTCGGTGATAAAATAGTTTAGAAAAAATGTGAGTTATTTTTATTTCTATATCAATATAACACACTTAATTTAGGTAGGCCCAATTAACCAACAAAACCCATACAAAAAAAACTCCTTTGCAAAATAGTAGCATAATTAATACACGACTGTAGGAAATCACTTACCTACAGTAATTAACATGTTGAATTTATTGTTAATATCAATTTCCAGTGGCAACTATCAATGCGGTCTGTACATTTTAATAATAATGTGGTGATGAATGTACGTACACTCGTTCTGTTGTGTTTACAATACTCATCAGTGTAAATGTATCGAATGGAGTGTGTTGAAAGCGAGATATTGTATGATTTTAATATTGCTTTCATTAGCAATGAGATCTTTTTAAATTATTCTCTTGGAAAATTAACTGCAAGTTACGTATAAATTTTATTAAATTAATTAGTAACAAATGTGCTTTGTTTACATTTAAAAATGAATATAGTTTTAATTAAAAAAAGAATAAGTATTCGTCCTCTAAATAAAAAATCGGTTGTTTATATTTATGTTAGTATTATCGTTCTTCTTAATCGGATAAAATATATTATTAAAAAGGTGTTTACTTGTAAAGTTAAACAAGGTATTTAATATACTACTTAATATGATTTACATCTCCTAGTTCCCACAAAAGTGACGCTTATAGGTACATAATTATCATGACTGATTCCACGACAACAGTGACTCATGTAAGCCAGGACCACAACTTGACTTCTCAAACGGATTTGAACATAAATAAGGGCTATATTATGTATAAATAGTACAAAATAGTATCTTTATTTAATTCCCAAGAGACAAAAAGCGAACAGTATCTTATTGTTAATCTCTTACGGGAGTCATTAGCAAGAATAAATTAACATAAAATATCATTATCTCAGTACTTAGTGCAAAATCGTTTAAGAAACTTTATACTGTATACTAGCATTAGTCAAGAATAAACCGAAAATACCTATACCATTACTAGAAAAGGACACATCTATTCATTACATAATAAACTTGCTTTAGTTAAAGTATATTTTTGATTGGTTCAAAATGATAAACTTATAGTCTTATCACATAAAGCTTTGAAAATTATTTTTTACTGGGTATAATATGTGAATTGCACCGGTAACTTAGTAAAAGAATTAGAAACTCAGTTTAAGTACGAAACCCTGTGCACAATTTGCGGAGGTTATAATTATGGACACTGATGACTGCCGCCCCAAAAGTTACAATTTCTAAAAATGCACCGTTTCTTTGAAACCGGCAATCGACTAACCTTTCATTTGTTTGAGATTGTAAGCTTCAAAAATCTTTCAGACAGCGGATTATAAAAAAAAAGAGAAACGTAAAAAGTCTTAATAGGCTTTGCTCGTAATATAATAAATTATAATTAAGAGATAATGAAGTTGGCGGTGTTTCTTGATTAATAAAAGACAAGAACGATTATAAATTGAATTGTTTGAGTTATTGAATTGTGATGATAATTGGAATTAACGCTTTTTTCACTCCGGGTACAAACTGACAACATGTTAAAATGTATAAGGTATCAGATAGCACGAGTGTCAAAATGTACAATACATCATAATGACAAAACAGCCTTTTGTCAGAATGTACTAATGCTAAAATGTTCAAACGACAATATGTATGTATAACCAAATGAGCAATGGTCAAAATATACAGTTGCTAAAATGTTCAATACTTATGATGTAAAGTTCATGCTATTGGTAATTTGTAACAAAGTCAAATTATTATTTTAAAAAGATTGGCTTGAGTTTCTTGGCCACGTTCTTCTCAGAGCTCTACTATAGTCGTCTGCGAAAGTGGCAGTAGTTTGGCAGACTTTTTCTTATAAAACAATTACTATTCATAAGTGTTACCTTGTAACCTAATTGCATAAAGCTATTTGACTTTGATCTCCGTGTGGTGACGGAGTAAGAATACAATAAGTCACCACCCCATCTCATATCCCATGGGTGTAGTAAAAACCGACTAAGGGACTATCCGTGAATATTATCTTTACGTAATAAAAAGAAGGAAAACTTGAAATTAAACCCTGTACCAATCCGTCTGGCCAGCGTGGTATAGTAGTATCCCTCCGTCACTGGAGGAGGCCCGTCCCTGAAGTGGGACGTTAATGGGCTGTTATGATGATTTGACTTTGAAAGAACAATAGAAACCAATTATTAATGTATTTCTTTTTGTCTTAACACTAAGTTCAAATTAAAATTCACAAAACTTACTCATTTACTTATATTCTAGATTTTTTTACATTGTTTTTTCAGGTAAGAGAGACAAATATGATGTCAGATTCAATAGTTTTCTTCTTTCCTTAGTGGTATCAAGTTCCAGTGATTGACCTTTACGCCAAATTGCACGATTATAATTTAAAGAAACACCCAGAAACTTCACAAGTTGGGAATACTTCCATTACGGTGTTTATTTGTGCTCTCTCAAAGTCACAATTATAATTGTTAATTTTTTTAACATTATTACCTTTGTGCATTTTGACACTCATCCATTATTACATTTGTAATTTCTAACAACTCTGCAATCCTACATTTGATCGTTACAACACTTTGACGATTTGAAACTATTTGACGTTTGTACATTTTGACACTCGTGCTATCTGATACCTTATACATTTTAACATGTTGTCAGTTTGTACCCGGAGTGGCTTTTTTAAAACAATATGTTTTAATAGGGTACAACTAGCGCTTTTCTTAGTTTATTTTCTCTATGTTTGCTTATTATTTTGATTGACTGTTATGTATTACAGTAAATGTTCTAAATAGAAAATATCCAGTCCATTAAAATCATTTTATATACGTCGTGGCAGAAGCAGAGAAAATTGTTTGGAAATGTAATTACTAATATAATATTTATCCATCATAAATTATTTCTTCTTAATAGGTCTTATATCGATAATTATTGTTGAGTTCATACATCCATAACGTATTACTTCAATAATCACCTGCAAACGACGTCTTAAACCGATAAACAAGGCAATAAAACAATAAAAGCTACATATTTCCTCATAAAAGTGTCGTTTGTAACTTTTACTGCTTCCGTATGACATGATGTGTATGTATGTAGAAATGTTTGTATTTCTACTGGCATCTACGAGTATGTTTTATGAAGATACTAAGTGACAGTTTTAAAAAAGCACAGTAATTTTATTGAATATCTATATATTCTATCACCTAGTGCAAGAAAATAATTATTGATTTAAAACACTTAACCGACACTTCAAATTGACAGTGTCTTTTCAATTCTTTGAACAGTTAAACGTTAGCGCACATTATAAGCGATAAGGATTAACAATAATACTAAAATCGGAACCCGCAACATCTCAATATGGCAATATATCAAAACCCTTAGATTATCATACATACATAAACTCACGCCTTATCCCGGCTGGGGTAGGTAGAGACGACTATCGTTTACCTAAATAAGGCAGTGAATTGTTTTATTTCAAATACTTCATCTCTATCTAGACAAAAAAAAACGATGCAAAAACTTTAATAAAGCTTCGCAGCAACTTCGAAAAGAAATATCTAAACAGATGTATAAAACAGAACAATAAATATTAAACTTTGTTACTAATAAGTACCTTTAATTTCAAATTTCGCTGACCCCTTATCTACCATCTCAACCCTTAGATCTTCCTAAAGTTTACGAGTACTTAGTTATACTGTCGTTTATCATTCATTAGCGCTCGTTATCTAACCTTTTATTATTCATATTATATTATCATCTGTTTTATGTAATACTGTCTCTTTTGTTTGATTATATTTCTTTATTTCATTAGTTGTAGTATTTAGTTAATCTTTATTAATTTTAAACGTTAATTGGTTATCATTTATAGTTTATTATCTAGAAACCTCTTTCATAGATGGTAAAGACTTTGACTAGCAAATACATGCCGCTAAATTGAGATAGGTTTTTAAGTCTGTTTCTTATTTTAACATCGTATCTTTCTCAACTTTCATCCTTTTTGTTTCGAATTAACTTCTTTTGTTGTTAGCGTTAACTATAGCAACATCCTCAAAGTAAAAATGATCTCTAATTTGTAAGAATTAATCAATGTATAAGTTCCACAATCATTAAAGTCATTTTGCTTTCAGAACGCAATTGAACTGACGATGACGTAACAAAGTGAAATAGCTTTCGACTGAATTTTGGTTGGTTTGTCACTTCGCCGTTACAAAGCTTGACAACTCATCCGCGAAGCCCCAATGTTGCGTGTATAATCGATGGTCTATGATTACCTACCGTCATGATAATGATCATCTCTAAGCACGTTTGCCTAGCCAAGGCTTTGGAGTCTGTTCTATAGTTGGAAGGAATACCCCATTGTTAAACTGTGTAACGTGTTTCTATGAAATAATACTTTTTAATTTCAAATAGGTATTCCGTTTGTTAGTTCCTACCAAAAGGAAAATTCCTAAAAATCATTCGACTGAAATTGCAATTGGAATTAAAATATCGGGCATTTAGTAGGCTAACTTTTGTACCGTTTGATATAGTTTTAATTTAGCTTTATTGCAAATGGTGAACTGCCAAAACTAACAAGTTTATTTTGTACAATGAAGCGCTCTGTAATTTTAACTTGTAACATTAGCAATAATTGGAGTTTGTTAATCTTCTTCGTAATCCTCCGAATTTAACTAAATGTTTGTCCAAATTTGTCAATGTTCATAAAATGTAAATGTCTTGTCTGAACTTTGTAGGCTCCTTCAGTATAAGGTCGTCTTAGTTGGCACCATCCCTGTACTCACTTAATTCACCAACAATTCCTACAGAAGTGACAAAGCATCTTGCATTTTGGTAGAGGGGTGCAGTAGTTACTAAAATTACAGAATGACAGGCGCAGTGTATGCTTTGAGTTTAAGGTATTTATGTAAAGCACCTTAATCTTCTGCATAATGACACGAACTGTTGGTAAGGCCTATGTTTACACCTACCCGTCGGTGTAAATCTAGCGCACACGTGTTGGCCAACGATAACGGTAACGAAGTAAGGCTGCTTTTATTCATTGACTGTATTTGCGTTTTGTTTGAAGGATCAAAACAGTAAATACGGCCGTGTTAATACAAATTTTGGTCACCCATCTTGTTTATATACAAAGTATGCATCTCTGAACTCATCTCATCTCAACTTCTGAAGGTCTACTTGAAAACTCTCGAGCTCCTACACTTCACGTTAATGATGTAACAATCCGATATTAGACTCCTGTTTTAGTGAATAAAACATAATTTTACTTTAAAACTTTGGCTAGATATGCATTTTAATAGAGTTTTTGTATGAAGGAATTGAAATACTACAATATCAGTATTTTTTTAAAAGCCTCTGGAACACACCCCATTATCCCAACTAAAAAAAACACCTAAAATATGAATACAGCCATAATGTAATTCCATACTGACAATTTATAAATATACGTTATATTACGAACAGAGTATAGGTACATCTAAACAAAAACACAACATCTAACATAGTAAGCGACGAAAAAATAAATAAGAAACCTAAAAAATGGTACAGAAATAAAAATAAAAACAGGTAATAACGGTCACATTATAAAACTTTCGAGGCCCATGAAATTGCTACAAGTGCCTAACTTGGAACGAATCTTGAATACTAAACAAGAAAATAATTAAGAATAATAAGTCTAAACACGGTATATTCGAGAAAGTCCTTCAAAGTTTTACTGAAAAATAAAGCAGGTAAAAAGGGCTATGTCATTACTTTCCCATCACATTGGAGCTGGAGGCAGAATTATTTTGTTATCGTGACTTGCGAATTCAAACAAAAATCTCCGCTCGTTATTCATTTTGGTCCGTGTAACTCCAGCTTGCGTAATCGGAACAAAACGCGAATGACCTTCAACAATTTTCATTGTATTGCTTAAGATGGTTAGCATTATTTCGAGATCATGTCACTTAATTTAGCCTAAAGAGCTTTTAATGCTATTCATGAGATACAGGTACAAAAACACAGTTACCTTCAAAGGTGCTAACCACCTGATACTATTTAATCTGGATTTCCCAATTTAAAAAATTAAGAAATGCTAATTATATTTAGTATTCCTAGTCTAGAGGTTATCATATTCATCATCTCATTAAAAGAGGTCAACTGCTAAACATAGGACTTCTTTGAATGTATCTACTTTTCTCTGCCCTGTGTATCGCAACCCATCACATAATGAACCGACAGATCGTCCGGCACTATGTGATGCAAAACCGACGGATTTCAGGGTTTTGAAAAGGCTATCATGTTAAATTGAATACAATTTATATGAAACAAGCAAATCAATATTACTTTTCATAAAATCTGCTGTAACTTTATACGTACCAAATATTGTTGTAAACGTTACAAGACACACTACAATGGACACTCCTTCCTGAGATACAGACAGGTTTCCTTCCTAGTTTGGCAAAGAGGGTCCTATGACTTAATATAATTGATTATGTTGTACCTAATGGTTTCGGCTATACCTATAGTTTATAAGTGAACTTTGTTTGGCACAATACATTGCGTAAATAATTTAAGCCTTAAATATTTCAAGCAGAATTAATTACCAATTCAAAACCTATACGGAATTTTGAAACGTTTCTGTGTAACAATATAAAATCGTTTAAAAATGGCTGTTCATTATAATAAACAAAGAACTTGTAATACTAGAACCTCATAGCAATGTACATACTAAACTCGATGGTAGTTTCGAAGCATAAAATTGCATGAGGGGCATCCGATACATCGTTAGAACAAAGCAAATTGGATAATAAGAATACTCTCAATATACAACGTTATCGGTCAATGAAAATTGCTTAGAGCAAAATGTAATAATTTAATATAGTTAGGGCTTGCTAATACGGTTTCATTTGACGTAATTATATCTTTTAGAGTTTCATGTATCGTTTTAGAAAATGATTTTGAATTTTGAGTTCTTATTAATATTACATTTATTCTGAATTCTTATGGCAACGTATTACAAATAGCTACAGAATGTTAGTTACATCGGGGGTGTAAATATTTGACTGTTAAGTGACATCGTGGTTATCATTATTTCACTGTTGACATAAAACCAGGAATATCACGAACCCGACTGGTCAGAATGGCATGTTTTTCTTCATATATTAAGAAGTCTGTCCCGGCAGTGAGACTTTCATGGGCTGCCTTAATAGTAGGTAGTAGTGTTATTGTGTATGATATTTTGTTTAAAGGATTTAAAGCCAAAATAAAATTAACTGCTTCTTATTATTTTTGATAACATCATTACAAGCATTTGTCAGCGAAGTGACGCCATTCAAACCCGTGCATGATTGCTACACCAAAGTAATTTGTAATAAAATACAGTAGCAAACAACACAGATACATTCTGTTCAAAATAATGGACGCTGATATTACAGAAAGTCACTTATTATTTGTTGAGAGTCTAATTGTATGAAGTAAGAGGCTGAGGAACGAACGGTTGGACGCACGAAACAAATTTGATTCAACTTCCCGTGTTCATCAATCAAAAACCAATCTAAATTGAACAAAATTTAACTTTATTCAGCAGTATTCTAAAAATATCACAGTACCTTGAGAACACTTATGGAAAAAAAATGTTCCGAAGGGTATTCGGGTAGCCGAATATCCTTGGTTGTATATTCTTTACGAAGTAAGATGTTGCTATGCAGTTTTTCGCAGTCAGTAATCATCAGAACTTGCTAATTTTCAGGTTTACCTATAATTTTGCATCGGACTTACAGATGTCACTGTTGTGGAAATTTTATTTAAAAAGTTTAAATACTTAGAATAATAGTGTCAAGATATAATTCATAACTATTAAATTATAATCTAGCTTAAATATTCAAACCAAATAATCGTATTAAAAATTCAAACCTATAACAATCCAAAGCAGCTACTAAGTAAATTGTTATGTAACGCCATCTCCCGGATGAATACGTAAATATGTTTAACGCGAGCTTTCAGCGAGCGAGCTTTGTATCTCAGGTAACAAATGTGCTGCCATCTATATTTTATAAAGCATATTACGTGGAAACCTATAAGGAGGTTACGGTAAAGAGGACGAATACTTTTTCCTACGTGTCGCTGTAATATAAAATTAATACCTAAAGCTACCCTTATTCCTTTTTGCAAATAGAATTATGATACACTTCCAAAGCAATTTTCCAAGTTGACATTTCATGACAAGGGACTAATTCGGTACTTTATGACGAGGAACATGTATTTTCCATTTACACTGTGCATAATTAAGCAGAAGGGAACTCAAGGAAAAACGTCATAACATTGAAAATAGAATCGAAATACAATAAATTGGAGGAGTTCTTCTACTCGTATTATGTCGTTTTAAACACTTATATTATTATAAATAGATACGCATGTTTTAATTGCTACAAATAAAATAAGTAGGTGAGACTAGTACCTACAGTAGAAGGCTCGTAAAGAAATTATGCGAGTCAATCAATAACAATTGTTTGATTAAAAAAAATAACTAGCCTTAGTTACTAGCGTTGACGAAAACAAATTTAGCAAAATTGCAAAATTATCTTACACCAGTTTTGCTATAAAATTTGATTAAAGTATTTTACACTAAAGCTCCTCTATGGTTAGGTATATGTAACATGAATTAGCTCTGACCGCATAATGACAATAAAATTGCACGTACAACCGCCATCTGCTACCTATTTTACCGATTTATTAAAAAACCTGTGAATGTACGAGTTATAAGATTAGACTACTATTTAAGTAGGCTTAGGAAAACAACTATAAATAAAGTTAAAGTTTGTTAAATATAGCTTGTTTTATTCTACTTAATTTACACGATAGTCTCAATGAAAAAATAAGTTATTCAGTTAATTAATTATAACAAAAAGTGAATAAAGTATAAACTAAGAACTGCTTCTTCTAAATCGCAGTTCTGTTTTTGTAGGTTAAGCTATATTTAAAAAGCTATGGAAAGCCACAGACAATTAAACAAATAGAATTTAGATGCATATTATGTGTACCTGAACAGCTTCTACCCAAATTGGATATTATGGCTAATTAACAAGGATTTATTTGCCAAAATTGTTTTTTTATTTTTACAAAATTTGATAACTAATATTTGTTTTATTTAACTATTGTTTCAGATGTACAAAGTGTTTGATGTGATTACCTATGTGGGAAATACCCTCAGTTAGCGCCTTGTCCCCAAATGACCCGGCTTTCGACATGCCTCAGTCCCCCTCACCTCGTCTACGCCATTACAGGTCCCTGGAAAACCAAGCATGATTATATTTAACCAAGCACGAATCACGCATGACTCAATCATACTTCAACTTAGTACAAAATGTCCACCGTTGTAAGCACGTATGTAATATTTAATGTAACCTTACATGCTTTAGTTGCGCAATATGATGCATGATTATTATTATTATTTTAAAATAGATATTTAAAATATAATAAGTAACAGTAGGTACATACATAATATTAAACACTTCAGTCACATGTATATTCCACATTTTAGTGACATTGTTACAAAACAAGAAGTAGCTTTTATAGTTACCAACACCTTTAGTCAAATAAGTTTGTATCATGGCATTAGGGTGAACTTTTGAATCAATGAAAAATTAAAAGTTTTAATATCTTCTAAAGCTAAATATGTTGAGAATTAAGAAAGTTGAAATTAATTTTAATTTGAAAGTTCATCCTAATCTTAATATTTTAAAACAAATGAATAGAGTTACGAAACCTTTAGATAGCAACAATAACAGTTAAAGTAGGTAAAATGCATCAAATTATCTGCACTTTAGTATAACACCGAAGTTAATTAAGTGAACTTCATTCATTAGATAAATTTATAATTAATTTTAAAGTAGTAAAACACAGCACTGTAGCAATAGCTCTAGGTAGGTATAGAAAAACATATCGAGTAGCAATGAATCAAATTATAACCATACCACATTTAAGTCATATAAGTACGTAGTTAATAATTAAACTTCTATACTGTAATTATATTAGTTACATCTAGTTTTAAGTATAATAATGAACAATTCAATTTGTACAGTACAAAGAGATCTTTTGACAGTGCTAAATAGTTGTCAGTTTCTCTACTTTTGTATTGTAAAGCTATTATTAATTCATTATATATTTACTGGTAAAAGTTCTCATTTAGCTTTAAGATTCGTATTAACATTAATGACGAGGCTGTAATGTGAGTATAAGCTGCTTTGTATAAAATAAGTTCATCAAACTAGTGACGTTCGTCCATGATTCAAAATAGAATTGTTGTATGTTTATTATCATATACTGACTTATTTATTACAAAGTCCTTTAAGTTTACGAGTAAATTGGATCCCATTGTCGAGATATTTCAAACCGAGTGAGCACATTCCCTGTTTCCACTTCAGTTGTATTATCATCGCTTTGCACAGTCCTCAGGCACACCAAGGGAAATTCGTTCATTCGCATAGCCGGCAGATAGGCTTTATCAAAACATCACACATTGACTGACTGTGTCGTACTTAGCGAATGCAATCCGGACTATCCGTAATCCGAAAAATCCGGCTATCCGCCCATTTTTAGTCGGATTGTAAATCCGGATCGAAAATGAAATCCGCGGATTTTCTGAATAATAAGAAATTGTAATGTTAGAGTGGATATAGCGTTATTCGAGGATAGTGGTTCACCAGGACGTTATTAGGAGGCCGCTTACAAGCATCTTCAATGCATTCCCCCTACAAGCGTTGAAACAGAGCGTGTTTTTTTTCTACAGCAGGAATTATGTGTAACCGAATTCGCAGCAGGTTACACAACTTTAGATGATTTATTATTTTTAAAATGATATTTTGATGGCAGCGAAGTTAATACAGACATCTACAACATATCAACTTTACAGGAGAGCACTTTTAGTAAAAAAAGTTACCATTTTGAGAATTATGAACCAATTAAATTTAAAGTTGGCAGAATAAATTAAAATAAGCTTTTTTCTATACCTATTGTATAAAGAGTTTTATCCCTATGTTGTCATTTTACTGAAATAATGTACCTATATTCTATTCGCGTTTAGAATGCAGTGAGTTGTCATTGTCCACCGACCTAGCCCCGCCGTCTAACCAATCAAATCTTTTAAAATTCAAATTAATTGAATTTTAAAAGATTTTATTGGTTAGACGGCGGGGCTGTCACTGCATTCTAATAGAATAGGATATATATATGTCTTTTTATACATAGAAAGATATCTTACGTGGAAGAAGACATCTACCTAATAATCGTACATACTTACGTCATTAGTCGCCACAAAAGAGGTCATTTCGATATAAAATATTATCATATAAACTGAGTAAGAAGTTCTGAGACTTTCTTTCTTGATGTTTTAAAACAAAACAATATTAAATTTGTCAACAAAAATATAGTACCTAGATGTCTTCATTTACATTGCATATAACATTTATATTTATGTAAAGTAGGTACTTAGGTAAAAAAGAACTTTAAACAAAATAAATTCATTTAAAAGACAACAAAACGGTACTCGCAAAAGCAAGACAAGTGACTGTTGTCTTTATTTAGGTTACAATCATCTGTGGATGCTCCAAAGAATTTTTTTTTACAAAGAAAATATAACTTTAACTAAAATAAATTTAATGCAGAACTTTAGGTAAGGTTATATAAGGCTCATTTTCGTAAAACAAAGAAAGGAGAATGAAACCTTCACTAAGAGTTTTGGGCCAAGATTGTACAGAAATGAGAGTATTATCAATTTATAGCTTCACAATTTTTAATCTCGTGCTAAATCTTTTGTTAGTTTTGGCAATCTGAAATCCAAGATAATTTTTTTTTGAAGGAGATGGAAACTTCTGGGCTACAGCCTGTAGATTCGAACTTGAAAAAAATAGAAAAGATTTTTAGGCCATATCCTTACTCTGTACAGTAATGTACAGGCTTTAGCCCAGAAGTTTCCATCTCCTTTGCAGAAATGTAGTTGTCCGCATTAACTTGGCCGCCATCGATTTTATGTCTTAAAATAACAGTTTATTTAAAATTAAGTTAAATAAAAAGAGGGTAAATTATTTTGTTACTTTTGTTAAGTTATTAATTTTTCAAGAAGTCAATTATTTATGTTTACCTACCTGAATTTCTATTTATTTTAACTTTTAATTGTTTTAGTAACGTTCCTCAGCTGGCAGTTCACGAGTTATACACAGATTATTTTAATAATGCGGATTATTTCCGTGAGTTATCTTTACTAATTTGAGGAGAAGTTTTAATAGTCTTATTTTTGATCTCCAAAGTTATATTTTAATTTGAACTTATTATTTTGATTTGAAATTGAATAATTACAAATAACAAAAACAAAATAAAAATCGATTATATTAATATGTTTTGATTTTCCAGTGTTTTTATTATAATCCGTTAACACAATTATAAGAAACATCACATTTATAAACTGATTTAAGTGGATTTGTTTAATTTTATAAAAAATCCGTAAAATCCGGATAATCAGGATCGGACCAAAAATCCGTTCTTAAAAATCCGGATTTTAAAACAGAACGGATTTGCATTCCCTAGTCGTACTACAATAATATTTGCCTTATCAGCGATAACATCCGGCTCGAAGCTTGTGAATCAGCTACTCAAAATGAATGATTTTTGTACAATAAGACTAAATTCGTGTAATAATGTGACAGAGACATGCATTAAGTGTCGTTTTCGGTGATAATCAATACAATTATAATCCAACAAGAGCATTATAGTATCGCATCAATTGTTTATTGATAATGTAATACACGTCGATAGCAAGGGGAGTGGTTATTACTTAATATCGGTAGTTCGGTTATCAGTCCGGTGATGCGAGCACAAGGGCGCGATATGTCGCGTCACGCTCATTCACACGAACTATCGGTTAGACGAGACACAGTCATGTATCACGATATCAATTTTAGGAATAATAAGGCGTGAGTTTTTTGTACATTTTCCCATTCTCAAGATATTGTACAAGTATCAGTACTAATGTTGTTTTATTTTCGCAGGACCATGACAGCAATATGTTTCGTTTGCAACTTACCGATACTGTCACACCAAGTGGGGTTGGTTTGGGCTGGTGGCAACGGCTGGGACGAACTCACCCGGTCAACCTTAGAAGAGTCCACGCTAAGACAACGACTTGGCAGTCGGAGAGATTCCGCTGCTCAAGTGTCTTGTCTGTCGCCACCGGAACCAGATGTGGAGAACCAGCCAAGAGGTACAATATTGTTAAGTTTCGGGTAGTTTTCCTGTATTTACAATAATCTTAAGTTATTTACAAAGACTTTATTGGCAGGAGGACCTCGCCGTCGTCGATCATCTTTGGCTCAATTAACCGACATTCTCCGGGAGTGGGGTGGTGGAGGCAGCAGCGCTCCTCGACGTCAACGAGCACCACTTTCACGACGAGAGACTCTTGCAGATCTAGCCCGTTCACTCCCCTGGGCACGACACGAACCACCTCCTCGTCGCAGACGAGACTCTTCCGCCGACTCCGGCATTAAATCAATGGCTTCCAAGAGGCGTGATTCCAAAGCAGCACCTCAAGATTTTCGTTCTGAGTTTCCTACATTTGACCGCAAAGATTCAACTACTATAATGCCAAGCAGGGAGCGCCGCATTAAAAGGCGAGGATCAGGTGAAGACAATAAGGAACGCAGAGATTCTGTAGACGGGCATCGTCATCGTCGTGATTCAGTCGCACAACCTCCTCGCATAGTTGCTACTCACAGGAAACGACGAGCTTCACCTCCTACTCCGGCGCCACCATCGTTCGTGGATGTATCATCCGATCCTGGTCCATCTACTACAATGCCATCAGTAACAGTAGTGGCAATTCATGAACCGAGTCGTTCTGATGGAGAGTGTCAACAAACTATGACAATGCCAACGATTATTACTTCTGCTGTGACACCCTCACCTACATCGCCTACACCGCCGAATAACGCATCACAATGTATACAAACATCTCAATCGACACAGGGAAATCAAACCACGCCTGGCGGCCGAACACCACCTAACTTAGGAGGTCGCAGGGACTCTACCACACAATGCGGCCGAGCTAGAAGAGATTCTCGAGCGGCTGCTAGTCCTGAAAGACGTCTAGGTAGATTGCAACGTCAAGCGACAGCTTTTGATGACCCGATAGGGCCACCTGGTACAAGACGTAGAGATTCAGGACCATCCTTAGGTCCTGATGATGAAGGAAGGGCTAGGAGAGATTCGCTTAGCCCTGATTCGGCAGCAAGACCACGAAGAGAGCGGTCACAATTAAGTCCTGATCGAGCTGGTGGCGGAGATTTAAGTCCATCAGCTGCTCGACGTCGAGGTCGATTGAGGAGACAAGCTTCCTGTGCCCGAATGGGTCGTGCTCGAAGTCCGGAATCAAGTTCTTGCTCGAGTCGTGACCCTAGCCCTTGTGCACGTCCACCTGAGCGAACAATGATTCGAAGACAATCTACGACTGAAGAAATATTAATAGCACGGGGTTTTCGCCGGCAGTCAACGACTGAAGAAATGATTAGATGTAGAAATTTCCGACGACAAAGTTCGCAAAGTGATGATGCCTGCATGCGTGCTCGAGGTCGTCGGGATTCATCCACACAAATACTAGATGGAACCATTGGAACCATGACAGTTGAAACTACAAGTACATTTTTCGATTCAAGTACTCAAACAGGTTAGTTATTTTTTAATAATTATCATTTAAAATAGTCAACATAATTAATGGTTATCTTTAGTTAGTATTATTACGTTTAAAATCAAACCTAAATAGATTTTTAATAAATATTACATCGTAAAGTTGGTACAAAATTATCAAAGTTCGCGCCAGTAAGTTACAAATAAGTTGCAGTAACGCGAGCTAAAGAGCTTTTTCAGGACTAGAAACGCATTACAACAGCAAACACATTCGCTCTACGAGCACTACTCACTGACAACAGCCATAGCCACGTGCTCGGCCCCCGCCTCTTTCTGTTAGCCAATCGATTCACTCCATGCTCGTTTGTCTCTGTCCCTCTACGCTGTTTTACCGACGGGGAACGAGAGGGCTGGCGGGTGAAAATCCCTGTTTATCGAGGGAGTGGAGCTTGTCTAGTGGCGCCACCGACGACCTTACGCGGTGTCCACCGACCACTTTTAGCTGGCAGCGCGATCGCGCGGACCTGACCGAGATGAGATGAACGCGACCACCCGGCGCAGGCTCGCCCGCCCGCGCCCTGTCATCTGTTGCCGAATGCTGCCATGTTTACTAGAACGAAAGTGACGTGCCGTACACAACGAATAACCTCAAATAACATAACACTGACAGCCTAAAATCGTGTAAAATTATTTGTTAAAGAATTCTCAACGTAGACATTACAACGAATCAGTTTTTCGCATTAAATAACATAGTAATCGTGGAAAAATCTTGTTTTGAGTTTTTTTTTCGTTATCAGTTATTGAAGAAATAGTATATTTTGATGAAATGTTTTTTTTTATACTTGTGACGTGAAAATGACAATGTGATAAATAACATTTCGCATCAAGCCAGCTGAAAGTGACATTGGTGAATAAATAAATGAGACTTTTAATACTAATAGATTAGTGTGCTGTAATAAAATTAAAACACCAAATATTAATTGTACCGTATATAAATGTTAGATTATAGTTAGTGTACTTTCCCTGTTAGATAATTGAGAGAGATCTTGTAAAAAAGTTAAAATAATTTAATACTGTTCCTGCGTAACAATGGTGAGTGACAATTTTTTTCTATGTTGTAGTTAACAAAAAAAAATAGCAATTACTATTTGGCAAATAATGGTCCAGATTTATTTCCAACTTTTTTTATTGGAGTAGTAATATTTTAATATATATTTCTAGAATTTAAACAATTAAATAAGTTATTCGAGTTTTGACATTATTTTTCGTGGTGATGACGAAAATCCTTAAAAACTTTAACTATCAGAAATAGTTTTTTACACTTCCCGAGGGTGTTGTAAAAGCCAACCGTAAAACGTAGTATTAATGAATTAAGTTTTCCCCTAAACTGTCATAAAACTATACCAATTATTCTGGCCTCTTAGTAGGCTAAGTATCTCTTTCGATGTAATATATCGATGTAATAGATCGATAAGGTTCCTGACCTTATAGGTATTATGTTACAATGTTTTTCAGTATCGCTAAAGAAGGCTTTGACGAATAAGAGACGACAATAATTAGAATGATTATCTTAAATAAATAACAAGGTATTTTAATTTTCTGTCTTTTTCGACTAAGGTTAAGATTGTCTCTTTGGCATAATTGTATATGAAAATCGACAAAGTGTTTGAATCCTTTTATAATTGAGATGTGCTTGTGTTTATTAAAGTCAGAGACTTTATAAACGTTAGTGGTATACGCCGTGCTTACGTAGCTCGCTTGATATAACGTGAATAACATTTTCGGAGATATTTTTACAAAAGCTATGTACCATTAAATTTGAATACCTAGGTTTAAAAAAATAGTAAAGTTTCATAGGTTTACGTGTCCGTGTAAAAGTAAAAAATGTTACTACATCTTCTCATTCAATAAGTGTCGTAAAAATCAACTAAAGGAATTTAACAAATAAATATAACAAAAATGACTT
The DNA here is from genome assembly GCA_905475405.1 of Schrankia costaestrigalis. Lineage (NCBI taxonomy): Eukaryota > Metazoa > Arthropoda > Insecta > Lepidoptera > Erebidae > Schrankia > Schrankia costaestrigalis. The sequence goes on along the minus strand of FR997840.1, from coordinate 11,504,260 downwards.
CAATTATTTGATAACACTAGGTCGATATAGCCTAATGAATCAACTTTTCCAATTTTTTAGTAGTAATTGCATAGTTTCTCTTTTAGGTTTTCCTACATCCATACTAAGTGTCCAGTTCGACCGCGCGGCCATAGCGTTTTTTTTTTAAAAAAAACCATGTCAATTTTTTGTAAAAATTTGTAGAAGTTGATTCCCAAAACCATAAATTTGTCAAAGATACGGTTAAAAAGTTATAAGGGTTTAAACATGGCCGCGCCATTGAAACGCGGCGAACCGCGCGGCCACTGAGATCTTTAAAACTAAGCCTTGTAGAGACCTGAAATTTACGCAAATGCAAGATTTAATTTGTAAAAAATTTGTAAAAATATAAAAAAAATACTCAGGTTTATAGTTTAAGAGCTATAACACTAAAACCGAATGGCCGCGCCATTGAAACGGTGGAGAAAACGCTATCGCCTGTATCTCGCTGAAAAAAAATCGCAGAGGTGTGTAGTTTATTGTAATTACCCAGATTTGAATTTGTCGAAACTAGGAAAAATACAACAAAAATTCCTAGGTTTATATTTCAGGAGCTATAAGACTAAAACGATATGGCCACGCCATCGAAACGGTGAATAAAACGTTATTTCGCCTGTATCTCGCTGAAAAAGCATCGCAGAGGTCTGGAGTTTTTTGTAATACCTAGATTTTAATTTGTCAAAACTAGTAAAAATACAATAAAAATTCTTAAGGTTATATTTCAGAAGCTGTAGAACATTATCAGTATGTGGTGCGATAGGGTGACCATGTCTTATTGTTTACAGAATACTTTCTACTTATTGTTACAGAAATTATTTTATTTATTTTAATGGTGTATTTTTAAATTGTAATACAACAAATAATAATAATATTGTACTTCTGGTTTTGTAAAAAATAATGAGTGAGAGGAAAAGGAAGAGAGATTTTACCAGTGGAGTTACAAAAAAAAACTGGGGAAGTACGAGTCGGACTCGCCCATGAAGTGTTCCGTAGTAACAAGCAAAGTTTTGCTCTTAACTTTGTTTTTCATAGTGTTTGTATGAATTACAAAGTAACGTGTGCGGTTTTTGAAATTGTGCTATATCTCAAAAACTTATGATTGTATCTTGTTCAAACCAGTTTTCATTGAAAGTTTTTATTGACATTTACATCAATTTTTTTTTCCAACTTTATTATTTCAAAAGTTAGAGGCGGGGGGGGGGGGCTCATTTTACGACTTTGGAAGTGTATATCTTTCAAATGATTGACTTTAGTTTTTTTAGTAATTTTTCCATTCATATAATATTACGCTTAAAGTAAAAACATATATCTACATCCCTGCTTTATTGTACTTATTTAAAAATGTGGAATCAAAATGATTTACAATCATTTCAAATGTTCTAAGTTAAGTTCTAATTACCTATATGATTTAATAAAACATTAAATAATAATAATCCAGCCTATTATTGTCCCACTGCAGGGCAAACATTATATATTATTATTATTTTTGTTAGTTATTAGATAGTTTTTAGTATTTCATATAAGTTCATATACATAAGATTGTAAATATTTCATAGTAAAATATCTTAACTACACGGTCATCCATACAAATAAAGAGAGAGCTCTAACATAATCATAAAATATTTAAATGCAACATACCTTAATCACTTCTGCTGAATTGTTTACATAATTTACCGAACTGACGTTACACCACAGTACAACACTTAATCGTAATTACACACGAACTGAACATTTTAATAATCAGTAGATCACTTTTTTATCGTGTTAACATCACAACGACACACTGATAACGAAACTCTTACGCTTACGTCGCTGTACCACAGAATAATAAGTACTAACGGCTGTACGCGTCGCACTGACCTGCGGAGGCGCGCGGGGGTGGCGCGTGTGAGATGCAATAGTGTGCATTACTAATCACATAGCTTAGGGGCGGAGTTGCGTCATTTAAACCAATCTTAGGGCTAGTTTTTCGTAAGTCCACGCGGACTGTAACTGTATTATTGACTTTTCAAGCAATAAACATAATTGTTTTTATATTTATGGTTTCATTTTAATTTTATTTAGAATCCTTGAATTATAATTTCTGTAACAATAAGTAGAAAGTATTCTGTAAACAATAAGACATGGTCACCCTATCGCACCACATACTGATAATGTTCTACAGCTTCTGAAATATAACCTTAAGAATTTTTATTGTATTTTTACTAGTTTTGACAAATTAAAATCTAGGTATTACAAAAAACTCCAGACCTCTGCGATGCTTTTTCAGCGAGATACAGGCGAAATAACGTTTTATTCACCGTTTCGATGGCGTGGCCATATCGTTTTAGTCTTATAGCTCCTGAAATATAAACCTAGGAATTTTTGTTGTATTTTTCCTAGTTTCGACAAATTCAAATCTGGGTAATTACAATAAACTACACACCTCTGCGATTTTTTTTCAGCGAGATACAGGCGATAGCGTTTTCTCCACCGTTTCAATGGCGCGGCCATTCGGTTTTAGTGTTATAGCTCTTAAACTATAAACCTGAGTATTTTTTTTATATTTTTACAAATTTTTTACAAATTAAATCTTGCATTTGCGTAAATTTCAGGTCTCTACAAGGCTTAGTTTTAAAGATCTCAGTGGCCGCGCGGTTCGCCGCGTTTCAATGGCGCGGCCATGTTTAAACCCTTATAACTTTTTAACCGTATCTTTGACAAATTTATGGTTTTGGGAATCAACTTCTACAAATTTTTACAAAAAATTGACATGGTTTTTTTAAAAAAAAAACGCTATGGCCGCGCGGTCGAACTGGACACCATACTAATATTATAAGTAGGATAGTATCTCTGTTTGTCTTTCTTTCACGGCAAAACGGAGCGACGAATTGACGTGATTATTTAAGTGGAGATAGTTGAAGGGATGGAGAGTAACATAGGCTACTTTTTTTTTCTTTTTCATCTGTGTCCAGGAAAGGGGAACAGTACTACCCCGAATTTAACGCGAGCGAAGCCGCGGGCAAAAGCTAGTTATAAATATATTCTAACGTCGACACCTAATTTGAACAAATATATTATACGTCCAACATTTATTTACGTTAGTCCAAATATGAAATATTCTATGAGCTATATTAAATTGCTCTATTTAAATTATTACTGCGCATAAATATCCACCTTGTGAATGAATTATGAGGTCACTAGTGAAATATAACATAACAATTATGAGTCCCTTTTATCATAATAATATAGATATTTGTAAAGATAAAGAAAGGACTTTTTGTAATTGTATTTTTTCTATTGAAGTTCTATATTATGGATTTTAATATAATAATATAATATTTTAATAATTATAATATTAATTAATAGTGTCAACCCATTAATGTACCACTATTATTAGGACTAACATTTATAGGGTTTATGTCCCCGGGATGAGATAATGGTAGCACCTTGTATTCTCACTCGGTCAATTAGTAAATTAAAAGATAAGGGCTAAATTCCCTTTACGAGTACCGAGTACTGTAGAATATTTACAAGCTAAACACAGATTCCCTTTCAGGGGAAAAACAGCTTTGTTCGAGCTACAGAATACACAGCCCGAACTCCAAAGAAACCGTGATTGATTTGAGTTTTCATACGCTTTCTGTGGGTCCATATTGGCTCACCTAAAGTTCTTCATCCGAAAATGTTCTTCCTAACGATTTGTAATCCGAATGATCACTCTTCCTAAAATTTTAAATCCTAAAGTTTTTATTCATACTATTTGTATTGCTACCGGCGATGTTCATAACACTCATGTTTCCGAAAATCGTTATAAATAATATCGTTATGTAAATATATTTAAACTCCTAATGTTTTTTATCATAACGCTTTTATCCCTAAACATTTTAACCATAATATTTTCTCTCATACTCAGAAATAAATATTTACCAAGTGAAAGTAATAAAAAGTTTTGTTTTCCTACTATTTCTTGTGATTATAAAACAATTTTATACATTTTTACATTAAACCATTATTTTTTTAAATTATTGTTTATTAAAATATTTTTGCCTTAAATGAATGAAATCCATAAAACAGGACTCGTTCACGGTTATGCTTGTGGCCTGAGAGTTTACCGTAACCGTAACTAAACCAATAAGCAAAGGACCAATTCGGTTCTGGCACTTCGCCGGCCGCTGCCGCGGCACGCTCGCTGCGCTCGCTCGGCTCGTGCGTTGGGGTCACAGTTCTACCATAACCTAAACCAATAATTATAAATAGGACCCATTGCTTTTCTGGATCTTGACTGAATGATTGGAGAGGGATTCTGGTTTTGCTCTGGTCTTTGGTATATTATGTTATACCTACATATTGTCAACAAAGTTACGCAAAATTAATGTATATAATATTGAGTATTATGAATAAAAATAAATCTAAACAAAAAAGATATGACTTTAAATTATAGTATAAACAATGGTTATGTTGAAAATATAGGAAAACAAATAATAGTATAATAGATGTTTATTGCTACTGAAATTATGAAGTTGAATGCTTCGGATTATTAACATTAGAGACAAAAAAATTAGGAATTGCGATTGTTAGGATGAAAAATGTTAGGAAGAACATTTTCGGACTTCCAATTATAGGAGTTGAAATTTTAGGTGAACTTTGGCGCACCCTCTTTCTGTATGTCGTTTGTCCTATATCCGTATTCTCATAACATAATAGGTGATAACATTTGATAGTTTCACTCCGGTGTTTCTTAGATACATAAGAAAAGAGAATAATACTTTGAAACAGCAAGAAGCTGATAAAAATTAACATGTACAATCTCTCGGGACAAACGCTTTGTTATCGGGCTCTGCACATGTCAGCCCAGTTTCTCTAAGCTCGCTTTCACTCGTACCACTTGGGAAACTGAAGAATATTCTACAATCAACTACAAAAGTAGATTAACACATCCAATATTAAAAGTCTGTTTTTCGTATTTAGTAATTTATTGATAACTGGTGTTGGACATTTCTAATAATAAGACTTTTTCTCTTCTCGTCACAACACTTATTTCTAGGAGCTTTTAAGCGTTTAGATGTTTTGTAATATTGTATGTGTTAAACAACTTATGTTTATGTCTGTACCTATCACTTGAAAAACTGAGGAATAAACTCCGTTTGCTTTTTATTCCTACATCTATTAATCTTGTTTGTAAATGCACAAAGAACCGCACGCCATTTGCTTTCTAGTACCAGAATGTGTGCCAAATAGGTGCCATATTTTAGATGTGTGGCTTAATTAACCCGTTTTTTCATCTATTGCATTGGTATGGAATACTTTTCTTTTTAATAGATACATAAACATTCAGACCAAATGAAAACATTCAAATTGACACAGATTTGCGCTAAGCATAGTTTGAACCCGAAATCTTAGGTAAAAAGTATTATTTTAAGCTTGAAGATGTTGTGTTGTAATTCAGAAAGTTAAACAAATGCATATTTCCTTTTGCTTTCGGAATGGTTTTGGAAATTTTAGGTCATCATAACAGGCCCTTAATGTCCCACTGCATGGACAGGCCTCCTCCCGTGATGAAGGGATAGTTGGCCTAGGTACTAATACCACGCTGGCCTGACGGATTGGTAGGTATTGGGTTTAATTTCAAGTCTTCTTCTTTTTATTTTATAAAAATAATATTTACGGATAGTCCCTTGGTCGATTTTTACGACACCCATGAGATGAGATGGGGTGGTGATATTTTGTATTCTTACTCCGTCACTACACGGAAAGAAATTTAGGATAATTGAATTTAAAGTAATTTTCTTGAAATTATTTATTTCTTTATTGTTGCATAGATAGCCATGGATGTAGGAATGGATAGTTAAAAAAACGACATATTTATCCAATGCAAACATTCATGTTCATACTAACTTACTACCTGGAATAAAAATGACCTTATTACCGCTTACATTAATCAAATTTTAAAGCACTTTATTTTATTTAGGTACCTTTTTAACTCAACATTGTTCGCATTTATGTTATAATTCATTACAGCTATTTTAGAATAATAGAATTAATAAAAGCTAAGCGCGGCTGAATTTCCTTTTTAGGGTTTCGTTTTCCATTGGTTATTTGGTTTTATATTTTAATGTGTAAAATGTAAAATACAAAAATACTAGCCGACTCAATCTATACGATATAAGGCTTTTTTAATAAATGAGATTTAAAAAAAAAATACTAACTTCCCTAAAAATAGGTACTATTTCTTCATCTTTTGTTTAGTGGCCTGAACATGAGGTGCACGAAGTTGCCGTTTCGAATCCCATGCTGGTCAATTATTTGTGTGATCCTTAAATTATTCTCTTAAGTTTGGATGTTATATAAATCCGTTAATTTAACGCCTAGAAAAGTCCCCGCGACACAGGGCATACGGTCATTAGCGCGAAAGTTGTATTTTTAAAAATAAAGAAGAAGAAGATACCTCCCAGATACTGGCCAGTTAATTTAAACATTAAATAAATAAATTTTAAATAAAACCTCAGATAACCAATAAAATAACTAAATAGCTTATTATAACGGTCCAAGTTATTACTTTAACTGACGAAAACGATAAACGAATAGAATATTGAAATAACATTGTTATGGGATACTCGTAACAAGAATATTATCATCGCGATATACTTCCAAAGCTATAAAAAGATGGAAGTAAGTATATTTATTTACGACTCTCTTTATAGCATCTAGTATGATCGGTTTAATTACACTTTGTTTTCTGTTGAGATCGTTTAGCGTTTAAATGTTATATTTTTCTTCATTTGTATTAATACTTTGACCCAATTATCAGAGTTAAGATCCTACTACTGAGATGGGCTGGTCTCTTAAGGAAGAGGGAAACTTTGCATTTCATACATTTGAATTTTTTTAAAAGCGTGAAAATATTTTTTACTGTTGTTTAATATTCCTATTTCAGCATTTATTGAATTTACAAATTACACATCACAATACAAAATTTTACCAGCCTTTTCAATTTAAACATTATCTAAAAATCAACTAAAAGTCTTTTCAGCATAATAATAGTTTTTGTTTTCGTAAAGATAATATCATCCTACGTTATCGTCACCATATAAAAACATGACACTAACAGCTCCTAACTTCAACAGCTTTTAAATAAATAAAATTCTTACATCAACTGTGTACACCGTGTACTATGTATACTTATATTCTGTAAATAGGTTGATCAATAATGCATTTCGTTCAGGAGCTCCTTCGTTCGTGAATCCGTTAAGAATATTTAAGTGGCTGTCACACGTTACGACAAGGGATTGTCAATAACTTTGTCTTAAAATGTTCAAGTCTACCTTCTTGGCAAGTTTACGAAATACACTATGCCCTTTGGCGCGATGCCAAAAAGATTTTCGTTTCCATCAACTTTATTCTTTTATAAGTCTTAAAGCTTTTTAAGTTTATGATAATGAAAAAAGTAACTTATTCTTGGATTTTTTTTTATTATACTTTGCCTTATCATAAAAGCCTCTTTACAGAAACGGACCCCCTCCTGAGATAGGTGGTATGGCTCTCTCAGCTATGAGCCCACTACTTTCACTTCTCGCTTCATCAGCCATTCGCGGTCACTCTTCTCAGGACGTCGGTCCTTTAGGTTACCCTCAGTCAGTCTTATTATTTTTATCCATTTTGCATAAATTACGACCATAAAAGAACTAAGTAAGTTATAAACACACAATCGTTATTTTATGAGAAGGCTTTTTGCAAGGGTCTTCGGTCTTCAAATTTCGGAATTGAACTGCCAATCGCTGTTTTGATTCACCTTGTTATATATTCAAATTTATTTCCCCTTAACCATTTTAGGAAGTTCAGAGAATTTTGATTACTCAATTTTTAAGATAAAGGTTCGTTTCAAAAAGGAAATTGAAGGCTCATTTTTTATGATTCGATTACGTAAATATTGTTAGGATTTTACTTTAAGTTTTATAAAAATAATTTAGGTTATTAAAATTCTATTTAAATTAACTTATAAAGCATTCAATATAACTCGAAAATTTTGAAAAGAATGTAAGTAAGGCAATGAAAACACCGAGAAGTAGCAAGTTCAAATCGTATTCCTTCAATCCCTTTTTTTAGAACATTATTTTTTTTCCAAATAATAGGTATAAAAGTATTTAAGTATGTTTATCCGTTGTCTAGTACCCATAGTACAAGCTTTGGTTAGTTTGGGACTAGATGGCGTTGTGTGAATGTGTGAGGAATTTATTACGGGTTTGAATATCTAGACTTAGAGACTTGATTTTATGTTTCTAATATTTAGATTTGAAGCTTAATCCATTACCCTAAGCATTACACGGGAAATGTTTACGAGTACAAAAGTTTTACTTCCTTCAGTCTGACAAGATAAAATTTCGTCTTCAACGTTAGGACTAAACTTAGCTTTATTTGTAAAGACAGAAGTACTGGTGACATTAAAAATTTACATCTCTTTGGAATCTCTTTCTGGATAAAGGTCACTGAATAACATTTAACAAATAAAATTTAAAAAACTTCTTAAAAATAACTTTGAACATTACCAGGTCTGAAATGTTTTGTACCAACTTTTCGATAGATTTATATTTAAGTTAATTCATTGAAACTTAAGTTTCGTGAAAATAATTGATAGATACTTATTGCAAAATCCATAAAAAGTTGTTGTTTGATGAAGTTTCAATAAGTATCATAAGTATTAATGCAGTATAATAAAAATTACGAATTATATTAAAGATCACTTTATAGCTTTAGTAATAAGGTTTAGTTTTGACTAGTTTATAATATAATATCATGATTACAGAACCATCACCGCTGTATGACAACAACCATTACCACGAGGAATGTCTCCGCTGCAACTCCTGTGGGCTAAACCTTACGGGACCGAATCAGGTAAGCCATAGACTAAGTCAACCATTGAAATTAAGTAAATGAATGTTAAAAATAAAAACGGTTATAGGCTAAGACCTGGTAGTTACAGTACCTTTTTGTTTTTAGCTTTATTATCTACTAGCTGATGCCCGCGGTATTACCCGCTTAATTGTTATTTTACACCATAAACTACCTATATTCCAAATTTCATCAAAATCCATTTAGTAGTTTTTGCATGAAAGGGTAACAAACATCCATCCATCCTCACAAACTTGCATTTATAATATTAGTAGGATAGGATAAGCAAAGGTGTGACACTTTAGTGCATAACAAATAAGGTGAATATTATCTTCACTAAATAAAAAGAAGGAAACCTTGAAATTAAACCCTATACCAATCCGTCTGCAAGCGTGGTATTAGTAGGCCAAGTATCCCTCCGTCAAGGAAGGAGGCCCGTCCCTGTAGTGGGACATTAATGGGCTGTTATGATGAAATAAGTTGACAATTACGAATTTAAGCTCTCTAGATATATCAGACCCACAGCTAAAAAACCGGTCAAGTGCGAGTCTGACTCGCGCACCGAGGGTCCTGTACAAACCTATTTATTTTCCCGCCAAATTGTGATAACGTCAGGATTCAGCTGTTTAAATATTATTTTTCCCGCCAAAATTCAATGACGTCACGACTTAGCTGTCAAAATATATTTTCCTGCCAAAATTCTGTGACGTCACGACTCATCTGTCAAAAATTCTATGACGTCACGCCTATCTGTCAAAATTGACAGCTGTCAAAAGTGACAGAGGTATCAAATATTTTCCCGCCAAAATAATATGACGTCACAAATCATCTGTCAAAAATTCTGTGACGTCACGACTCATCTGTCAAAAATTCAATGACGTCACGACTCAACTGTCAAAAAATATTTTCCCGCCAAAATTCTGTGACGTCACGACTCATCTGTCAAAATTCTATGACGTCACGGGTCACGTGACCTATGACGTCACAGGTTACGTGACCTATGACGTCACAGGTCACGTGACACAGCTTTCCCGCCAAAATTCTATGAAATCAAAATATAATGATTGCTAATAAAAAGTAGCCTATGTTCTTTCTCAGGGTCTAAAGATTGTCTGTACCAAATTTCATCGAAATCCGTTCAGCCGTTTAGGCGTGAAAGAGTAACAGACAGACAGACAGACAGAGTTACTTTCGCATTTATAATATTAGTATGGATAAATGTGTTTTTAACAAGAATCCATTAGGAATTAGGACATATCAAAACATAGTTGTTTATCTTCTATTTGTGAAACTCCTCAGAGTTTGACGTTTTTTTATTTTATACTTTAAAGTGAACATCCTCATTAAAATCTTATTTTATCCCTCAAAGATTTCATTCGACGAGTTATATTGATTTGCTCCCATATGCATATAAAGCATCAAAAAGAATCTCTGTATGAAAGTCCCAACCACAATTTAATACCCTGGCAACGTTTATAAAATGCCTCCCCTCATTAATGGCTCCGTAGGATTATTGCGTTTTGATGAACGTATTTGTAAAACGAAGTCTTATTTGTGTTGTATAGGAAATGTATAAATCATTTCAATAGACAGTTTAAAGCTGATTTTAATTGGACACTTCGTACAGTTAGCTCCTTTAACAGATAATATGTATGAGCTAAGTAGAAAGCATTGAATATGAAATATTCAAATGCCACTTGATTTTGGAAATAATATAAAGAATACATGTTCTTGTCGAGCTTTACTTTAGAGTATAAAGTCATAATCTGTATCTATACTAATACATAAAGCTGAAGAGTTTGTTTGTTTGTTTGTTTAAACGCATAATCAGGAAATTTGCTTTTAGTGTTGGATAGACCATTTACCTAGGAAGGCTTTAGGCTATATAACATCACGCTAAGACCAAAAAAAAATGTTTTCAAATTTTAACTTTGTAGCCTGACCAATGGTGCAAAGAATGCTGCTTTTACTCTGGGAGTTAAAAGCCACCTGGCCTTTCTTTTTTATTCGTATTATGAATTAGCTTACAATATTTTATTAGGCTTCTTTAAGTTAGAACAAAGTTTATAAAGAGTGCCCAAGTTTTGAGTTGAGAAAAACATCACAAAGTCTTTAAGAGGTTTCCAGATAACACAATGTCAATACTCGTTAAATTAATTTTAAAAAACACGTTGGCTGTGTTATACATAAAGGGCAGTACACAACCATTCACCAACCTAAGCATTGCCTTTGTTCCCCTTTATATAATGTTTTATTATTGAATTAATATATTAAATATACTATACATAGATGAATAAAATACAATTAAAATATCCTGTTACAATCTATTTCTGTAAAATTTAGCAATCCCCTATAGCCTTTTTGACTTTGATAATTAATTTAAAACACTACTCAAATAACTAAGTTCTTTGATACTAAATTAAACGTTTTCAATTAGTGCTTCTATTTCCGATAATTGGATACAAACAAAGGGAAAAGGATTAGCACTCCTAACCCTAGTAAAATATAGGTTATTTTACCATACACAAAGCTGTCATAAGCGAAACTACGCAGATAGAATCACTTAAGAAAGGACTTTTAATACTAAGGTATGTCTACATGGTTATCGTTGGCCGATTGACCCACTATTTAAGGCGGAAACGTGTTCCCACTAGATGACCGTATACCCAAGGACTGGTACAAATACAGAATATTAAGTAGACCGCATACTTCCTAATAAGCAAGGTACATTTTATAGACATGAAATGTTTTGGGGATTTTTACAAACATTTACTGAACTATGCATGAAGCAGGCCAAAATAAAAACTTTGTATGATAAAGCATAGTCATTTTATAATAAGCATTTGAATGGTAGGTAACTAGTAAGGGCTTATAGAGTCGCAGATTTTTGTATCCAAATCGAAAATCCAATGAAACATCGACCATCAAATTTCTACCTTACAAACGGTAATCCGTTTAAGCGAAAACACAACTTTCCTTTTACTCAAACCAAAAAAATATACTTAAAAGTGTATTTTAGATTAGCTCAGTGAATAAAGGTAAACATTTTAACTGAAATAACTTTTCCATGCGGGTTTAGTGTAAAAATAACAGACCAATTTTTTACCGCAATCTACACTGTGTAAATACTGCGCTTTAGGATCAATTTAAAAGAGATTTTATTAAGTATGTTTAGTTTGAGATTGCATTTGAAATGATAACTGCATCCTTTCCTACGAACAGATATAGAATATTCGATTATATAACCACTTTGCATAAGCTTCTTATTTGCTTGATACTAGAAATGGTTGCAACGATATTGAATCCACATAATAGAGGTTACTAAAACCTTAAAACCTACTTAGAACTACGTAGAACTGTTGCCCCTTTTAATGTACCTATCGGTTTGATCATAGAAAATGTTCTGGAAAGTTCCACGCATTTGACTCCTGCCCCTTTTCTTTTGAGAGCCGCACATTACAAACTTGAGAGCTTTTGAGGGCCAGGTTAACAAGGCCCAAGTAAGACGATTGTTGTTATCCCGTACATGAAGTACGGGATACTCCCTTCGTCCTTAACCTTTCTACAGTAATATTTGTAAAGAAACTTTTATGAGATTTATGTAAAGATTTTTTACACATATAAAAGTTTACAAGGTTTTGCGACAGCATACAAAAAAAACTACGTCCATGCAACAACCACAAAAATTAAATATTTATTTGCTTGAAAAATGGTATTGTACATACTATTACCACTGTGCCACAGAGGCCGTCAAATATGAATGAATAAAACATTGGCTTACAAAAGATTAGTCGACAAACAAAAACAAAATCGTTCTCAATTTATATTCATCATATCGTGAAATTACAGCGTGGCATTACAGTTTGGAAGATTTCCAAACCCTAATGTTTATTTAAATTGCCTCCAATAAGGATTTAATTCGAATTATTTCTGTGCAATCTCCCTTTTAGTGGTAACCCAAACAAACGTATTTGGATAGCTTAATGGTCGCAAGCCACCCTTATTGACCGATAAACAATAATAGTATGTCGTTTAGATCGGCTAACCCGAAAGTGTTAATTACCTATTATATTGTTCAACATAATAATAAAATGAAAAATATTCTAGTCTGAAAGGAACGTCGTTCTTATTCCTTGTTGTATTTTGTTGACAACCATGCATAATTCTGATATTGGCTTTGACTCTAAAAAAATCTTCGGACTGACATTTATCACACCTCTGGCCGTTTTAACAAATAAATGTGAATTGAATCTGTTACTGCTAATTCTGGTGTTACCCTGTGTCATCCCACTGCTGGGAAAACGTTTTCCCTGACATTTCAAATTCATGGCTAATGAATGCCAGTGGTTATGTGCCCTGACTAGCTCGTAATAGACAAGTGAAAATATCATCGTAAATCCATTAATGACATACTGCAGAGAAACTTAAGATAAAATACTATTACAATCAGCCTAACCAAGTTATCATTAAAAGGATAAGTTTACCGCCATTGAGCATGGCTTACAAGGATCAATACCCCCATACCATAAGAACTTACAGACTTAAAACTATAACTAGCTGACCCGTGCCCTCTTCGTTGGGCGGCGAAAAAAACGCGTCCCTTTTTTAAACATATTTCATTACTGCTCCACTCCTATTAGTCATAGCGTGATACTATATTTATAGCCTATCACACTCCCCGATATAATAATATGGACTATTCAACACAGAAACAATTTTTAAAATCTGTTCATCAGATCCAGAGATACCCCCTACAACGTCACAAACACACAAACTTTACCTCTTTATAATATTAGTAAAGTAATTGACTTACAACGGGGATAATTGAGCAATGAAAGTGTTAAACTCTTTTACTTCCCACTTCCGCGTTCACTTTATTATTTTAGTGTCCCAAAAAGTGATTAAAATTAATTAGGTTAATTGGTAGCAATATAACTCTGTTACTCGTATAATGGGATCGTTCACTATCATTATACGATTAGTTTCAAATTGATTAGACAGTGACAGAGTATACACTTTGATCAAAACATGTTTGATATCAAATTACTTGTGGTAACAATATCATAACAGCCCATTACTTACTAGCCGCAAAATTTGGCCTCCTCCAGTGACAAAGGGCGTCTTAGCCTGCTGATACCATGCTAGGTAGGCAGGCTTCTTTACCGAATTAAACATCTGCTGGCAAACAAAGTCATCATTCATTTCCCTGCCCTTATTTCATTTATTTTTTCTTTTGGGGTCGGCGCAGCATGTCTTCTTCTTCCACATGCTGCTAAAAGTTTTGGCTATATTTTACTGCTGGCCGCCTGCCTGACGCCAACCCTCCTTCAGAATGCTGTTAACTTTCCACCAGGAGGTTGACACGAGGTGCTAGGTGGTATGTAACGGCTCGGGGTATCCCTTAGTCGCGTAATGGGCTTTTATGAATTAAAACGACCAAGTTTCCCACAGGGTCAAAAGCGAGTTGAGGAGTGCCGGTTTGTAAGGATCGTAGTACTTGTCAATCAGTAGTCTCTGCCTACACCACACTGGAAAAAGGCATGAGCTTTTGTATGAAGATTTTTAATTGGACATTATTGAATGATATCTGGGTCAGTACCACGTACTCGGCTAATCAAACCTATTCACACTAAATATCCAAAGCTCTAATACCCAGTATTTCCACATTAATTTCAAAAGCATTGCATAATGAACAAAAGTTAATCCGGAGTATGAAATTTCAATCATAACACACCGAATATTTTTATTTGATACGAATTCCGTAAACATAGCACTCTATCTAAATGGAATATCGTTGTTTTAAAAAAACGTGTATTTTTATTTTTGCTAATGTTTTTTTTTCAATTGTATTTCTTGATACGATAACTAAATCTACGTATGGGACAGTTCTTTGTTATCATATCCTGCTAAATGGTTTAAAGTTCTAGGATAATCATCATCATCATCATATCAGCCAATCAACCTCCTCTGCTGGACATAGGTACTTGGCATGATGATAGATATTAGTCCGGAGATGGTTTTGAGCCAGGTTACGTAACGAAAGTGTCATTTCATAGGCCTGAAGTAGTCCTTATTCGCCCAAGAAACACAAGCAATATCGTAAAAAATTTAACAAGTATCTGATTGGTAGTTAAGTACTGGCACTAACAACTTTTACTTTTTATTCTAAGAACAAAAAACAATCACTTATTTTAAATAATCGATTCTTTCTAAACGCTTCTAATACAATAGAGTACATTCTAAATCGCCACTCAGAAAACTAATACCGAAAGGGTTTTACATAATTTATAAAATACCTTACTTCACGTGGAAACAGTCAATTTTACCTGCCCGCGAATACTATAGTCATCAATCTATTCACGATTGAGTGCGGGCGACGTTGAGTCGACTGTGTGGTGAATGTGGCGCACATTATCGACCTGTCAATCAAATAAACTGTTAACTCTTTTGTATTGAAATATTGAGAAGGGTTAGGTAAGGAACTATTAAATAATTACTATGTTGTTACAAAGTTCTTGGTTTGTAAGTTATAATGATTTTAATTTATAATGTTTTTAATTTAATTAAAATTATAATAATGTTTTGTTTAGGGTTTTAGAGCTAAATAACTAAAACATACAATAATAATCAAAACTGGTTATCAAAGTAAAGTTGCAGATACAAGCATTAAAATTTCTATTACAGGGACTGCCTTCAATTACTAACGGAAGGAATAATATCACGCCGCCGCTGGCCGGAATTTGAGATTTTTTGACACCAATGGCATAAATGGTGGTAATATTCTTACTCACCATACGTGCAATTTTATATTGTATTAAATTGTCACGCGGGGACCAAAACAAAGGACACTAAGAGCTTAAATTTTTTTTCTTAAACTGTTCATATTTTACCTATAATTATTATTTAGTAGGTCTATTAGTTGTTTAGTACTTAAAAATTAAGCTCTGACTAATTTGGGACTAGATGGCTTTGAGTGAATATAAGAGCATTTTTATATACAAACAAAAACTCTACAAGTTTATACTAAGTATATACTTCACCCAGTACCCATTCCAATTCTCATTAGTCCTCATTGATTTCCCTTGACCCTCATATTCAGTCAATAGGAAATAAAGTTAGGCACACTTATTATGACGACAAGGACAAGACCGACTTTGATTGAAATTAATCAAAGATGAATTAGGGAAGCCCTACGTTGAATTATTACCGGCACGGAGGCGAATCAATCACACGTCGAATGGAGGAACAAATACAGAAATCTCTTGCCAAAATGATAATGGTGACTTGAATTTGTTTTCGTGGTTATTTAAAACATTATTGTTAGAAAAAAAACTTTTAAATTGATAAAAAGATTCCGATTCGACACACATTTTAAAATACATATAATATATGTTACAGTCAAAACTCATAACCAACAGACGTCCTTAGTCAAAACCACTATTGACTGTTTTTTGCAGTCAAAAGTGGTTTTGACCATCGATGTCAGTCAAAACTCATTGAAAATTGATCTTTTAATACATATTAAGGTAAAAGTGAAAAACAGCTGTTGGTTAGGTTAGGCTAGTATGGTGACCAAAGGAATGCCGCGGCAGCGGCCGGCGAGTGTTAGAATATAATAATACTATTTTCTAGTTTAACATAACAAAAATGTTTCTAGCAGCGTCCTTTGGTCAATATACTTTTTTTTTTTTTTTTGTCGGGGGGAAATCCTCATGGACTACCTCCGCCTGGGGAGAGGCGGAGGGGCGTGCCGGACTCTTACCGGCTAAAACCACCCCGGTGTCTCCTCACACGTGCGCGCGGGGCCGCGGGAATCCAAATTCTTCCGCAGCCCCGCACTAGTGCTGGCCCGGTCTGTCCGGGCCTCGTCACTAGCACGGGGTAGTGAGGTGTTCGACTACCCCGTGCATCTTCTCAGAGGCGCGCGCGAAGACACCCGCGCGCGACCCCGCCTCGGGTCCGTTGGAATAGGGGGCGGGGACTTCCCCAAGTCCCTCGCCCCTGAACCCATTCATGGGGGGCGGAAGAGGGCGTTATCTGCCCTTCTTCTGCGCCCGGTGCGTCTTCTGCGGCCGGGAAAGGTAGTGGAGATCTCTCTTTCCCGTTCCGCAGCTTCCTTCTGCTACATCACGTCCTCGCAGAAGGACACCACCGCGTCCCACGACTCTGCGCTACCGACCATGCCACGCACCACGGCCGGCAGCGACAGATCGTCTCCCACTTCAGTTGTGAGGGCACGGCGCTGCTCCTCCCAAGCCACACACTCGGCGAGTGTGTGTTGCGCCGTGTCCTCCCCACTTGGTCACCATACTAACCTAACCTAACCAACTGTTTCGGACTTTTACCTTAATATCCACTCAAACGTCCAAGCCACTATAGTGGCTTCAAAAATTTTCCGGTTGTACGTCCAAGCCACTATAGTGGCTTCTATGACTCGGTTGCTAGAAACGAGTTTTTACCTATGTTAACATTGTTAAGGTTACGTCGACTTGCTACTAGATGGTTCTATGACAAATTATCGATCTATGGATATTTTTTCTTTATGAATGGTCATATAAAAAAAAAAAGTAATTGACAGTTGAAAACTACTTTGCCAGTTTTTTCTAGTGCTCTGTGTTAAAATGTAAGTATTGTTTTATTTTATTATTATAATGCATAAGTGTTATACATAAAAATAATCCTCAAGATTATTGCTTATAGAATATCTAAAAATGCAATGGTTTGCGAGTCTTTTGTTATATTTTTACTGGACTTGAAATGGACATGTAAAAATTTTTAATGTTGTGTTCAATTTCACAATAAATTACTAAGTGTATTGCTAAAATATTTGTTGTAATATGTAGTACAGTTAATTATTACTATTATTGTGTTCTTATCTGAAGAAAATATGACGAATACAATTCATATTTTCGTTGTTTTAAGTTTACGGTCGGCCATATTGCTTGTGGGAATGGGTGCTTACGTGTGGGAATGGGTAGATTGTTTAGGATAATTAAGCAACATTGTGCGACCAATTTATTATCTATTTGGTATCAAAATAAAGCTTATATAACCTACTATAATATGGCAGTAATGATTTAATAGAAATATGATATCATATATTCGGAAATACTTGTTAAACAAATTTTTTGCCTAAATTTATCGTAGATTTGCAACTTTATATATTTTTTTTGAGTTTCGGGCTGATGGGTCTACTTTAATTTAAATATACCTAGATGCCTTATAGTTTTAGGTTTATAGTGGAATTTTTATTTTGCTGTAGTTGTAGTAGTTTAGGAGTAATTACATTTTATTTCGGCATCGGCATGACGCGCGGAACGCAGTTACGGCCCGGACGTTTGACGCTCTAGCGGACCGCGAGCTCGGACGTTTGAGTGGATATGTATTAAAAGATCAATTTTCAATGAGTTTTGACTAACATCGATGGTCAAAACCACTTTTGTCTGCAAAAAACAGTCAATAGTGGTTTTGACTAAGCACGTCGGTCAAAACCACTATTGACTGTTTTACGCAGTTAAAAGTGGTTTTGACTGGCCATGAGTTTTGACTGTAACATATATACATAAACTCATGCCTTATCCTGTCCGGGGTAGGCAGAGATGACAGAACGCCACTTGTCACGATCCTGGCAAACAGGCCTCCTTTTAAACACATTTTATAATCTTTATCTTAAATTATAAACTAAAGACTATGAGGTTTTTACTCCTATTAAATGTGTTATTTTTATAAACATTTTGGCTGAAGCATTTGAGCTGAAGCTTATATAATTTGTATCGATAACATTCTTATCTTCTTCTCCTCCTTTTCGGGGACCCTCCCGGCTGCACTTCGACCCCATCGGATCTTTTGTGCTGGTCCCCCGTTCACCACCCCACAGCTTCCTCAATCACCTTCGCGAAGGAGATAAGTAAGCCTAGCGGCAGCTTGTCGAAGTCACTAGGGGTAGGATATCCCACTCCTAGTAGCTTCATCCTTTGTCTGGTGAGGGCTTCGCATTTGCACATCAGATGTTCCACTGTTTCGTCTTCCTCACCGCACGCTCTGCACTAGTTGGTGTCTGATAGTCCCATCTTCATCAACAAGTCGTTGACGGGAAGGTGACCTGTAAACATACCGATTATTTATTAGTCGGATATGTCTGCGGATTAGGTGCCACAGTTTTGTGGACCTGCCCGGATTTACTCCTTCAATAAAGAGCTTTGAGTGCCTCATGCCAGTCGACAACTGCCACTCTGTTGAGTGTTGCTGTCTTGTCTGATCATTGACGGCCATTAGGAACGTACCTTTTGAAAGACCTACGCATGGTTCCGGTCCGCCGAAACTCCTGCTCGAGCCTTCCCTTGCAAGTTCATCGGCTCTTTCGTTGCCGACATAACCTTTATGTCCTGGGATCCATACCAGTCTCACCTTGTTCGTTTTGCCAAGCCTGTTTAGGGCCTGGATACCATTTTTGACTAGTTTGGAGGTGACTCTCGGTGCTGTTAGGGCTTTGAGTGCCGCCTGACTGTCGCTGAGAATATAGATAGTTTCGTTGTTCACTCCACTGTCTATGTTCTCCTGTGCGCATGCTGTAATCGCGTAGGTCTCGATAACCTTAATTATAAATCTTTCTTAAAAGCTCTGATTTTGGAGTTTTTTTTTTAAATAAAACTAAAAACTTATTAAGATAAGTAATATTTTGTTTTTAAAAGCTTACATCTAATATTTTAATATAAAAATACGAATACTTAGAGCTTAAAAATCTAAATAAAATTCTTTTCAAACAAATGTTAAAAGAGCAAAATTTACAAAAGCGATTTTTTCTACCTACTTTAATTTATGTTCACTCTATTGATAAATCTATCTCGAGGCATTCGAATTCTTTGAATCTTTTGTGTCTTTTTAGGTCAGTTTGATTGTGAACATTGCTTACATTCTGACAGAATCCACTTAGATTGCACAATCTACGAAAGTAACATTTATATTAATGGAAGGGGCCATTCTCTCGTACACTAAGTAAAAGCCATGTCCCATCATTGTTACTTCGTTTTAATAACCGAGGATATTTCATTAATGAAGACAGGAAATAGCACAATACTATGCAGAATAGGACCCCACGATATTTTATTAACAAGTTACGGTGCGAGGTTTTGCTTGACTTATAGAGTCTTGTGGTAGAATAAGGTAAATGCAAAAAAAACATTAGCTAGCCAATTTATTAAATTACAAAAATTATCATTCAAAAAATTGTAAATTAAATAGGTTAGTTACTATAATATTTTAGTAAGACATACAAGACAAACAAAAAAGCCATACATATTAACTTAAGCCATAGTTTTACCAAGTTTTCTAACCAAACCTACCCCTTTATACCTTTCTATTTCATTTGTAAAGACATAGCTGTAGTACCAATGTCCTTTACACCGACTTATCAGAAACTAATCTACCACAAAAACCTTTCCTTTGATTTTCTTTCTCAGTAAGAAATCCGTTCCTACTTTCAATTGAATTACTTTCTTAACACCTGACTAGACGTGGACGAATAACAAATCTACTGACACCAATTTTATACATTTAAAAAAGAAAACCAAAGCCCATTTACTTTCCAAGGTCCTATCTCGAAGCCATACAAAAGAGTAATTGATTTGGAGGACTCTCGGCAAAGTTTTCGCTATCTTGAAAAAATGTTATACATATTTCTTGATGGTAGTCAAGACCTTGGCTTATATTGTGATGCAGTCTTAAATAGTACATCATGTAGTGTCTGCTTCGCAGAGATCAGATGTTCGTTTCTAGCTCAATGCTATTTTAAAGCTATGAGTAGGTATAAAATATTGCATATCTTAAATCTTCAATGTTAAATGTGCATGAATATTTCCATTGGTCTGGATGTATTTGTGAATAACCATAATAATGTATCTTTAACTATATATATAAATATCCTCTCTGGTACATACCTACCCACTGTACAAACTCAGCTTAATTTGGCACTACATAGCGTTGTCTAAATGCGTGAGCGATTTTATATTTAATTGACTTTTCTTAGCCTCTCGCCATACAAATTAAGAATTGGTTGATAATGAAGATTTAAAAAAACCTTAAAATAAATGACAAAAATTATAATAAAAAAAAAAAAAACTTTTTAGGCAAAAAAAAACAATTTAGTTAAAGGTTTACGGAAGAGCGAACAGGTACACAGCATTAAACCAGTGTTTACTTATGGTAATATTAACGAACGTTGCCAGCACGCAACAAATATCAATTTTCATGAATTTAATTTATGCCATGCGTTTGGATTCCGATATTATATTTTTGTATTTTGATACGGTGATTTCCTAATGCATGTAGTTAAGTATGTATATCCATGTGTGTGTCCGTACATTTTGTTATTATCCCCGTTACGCTGAAGTTTGGATGATAATTGCCACGATTCCTACCTAAAACTGGTTATTAGCCAAGACCGTCCGTCTCAGAAACAGAAGAAGTCTAATTTTGCCTAGGTCAAGGCAGCTGAGTTTCTTTTCCAAAAGTACTGCATCTGCAAAGGCGACTATTTTGTCGCCTACAGGCCACACCGAAATGATCGGGAATAGAAAAAACTAGAAAGATATTACAATAAAATTTATTTTCATTGCTTTTCGAAGTATTCTCCGTGACAATCGATGCACCTCTTTATTCGTTTAAAGTATTTATTGTAACAGTATGCCAGTCTGAAGTGGCCATAGTCAAAACGGCCATTTTGTAAGCTTCGACTGTCTCTTATGGACCTTGAAACCGTTGACCACGTAACAAACCTTTAGTTCTTGTGAATGTAAAGTAATCATTGGGGCTCAGGCTAGGGCTGTATGGAGGATGGTCCATCAACTCCATGTTTTCCTGATTTAAAAATGCGATCATTTGCCGAGCGGTGTAGGAGCTCGTATTTTCGTGGTGAAGGATTATGCGACGATTCGGATTACTTTTACGAAGTTCTCTTCTGACTTCCGGAAAACAAACTGTTGTGTACCAATTAGCAGTAATGGTTCTTCGTTTCTGTAAAAGAATCGTAGCCACATGTTCGGTTTTCGAGACAAACAAAGCCACCATTCTTTTAGACACGCCACGAGAGCGCTCAACTTTTGTTGGCTTGACCTCATCTTCGTAGACTCAAACAGCCGATTGGTGTTTTCTTTTGCGCTTATATGATTATATCTACGATTCATCACTCAAGACGATATTATAAACTGCACTTGAGCTCTCTCTATGGAACCGCTGCAGAGCAGAGCGATTCCAATTAACTCGAGCTGACTTTCGTTCTTCTGTCAAACGGTAGGGCACCCAGTGGGAAACTTACTTTCTAACACCCAATTTATTGTGCAATATTGTTTGAATGGTTGTCATATCAATGCTGAGGGAAGCCCGTATCTGCTCGTATGTCACATGGCTATCTCCTTGTATTGATTGTATTACAGCATCGACGTTTTCTTGACTTAATGCTGTTTTGGCAAACCAGTAGAAGATACCGTGATAATAGAAGACCGTCCTCGACAATACTTAGAATAACAGCGTAAAATAGTCGTTTGACTAGGTACTTCAAATCCATTAATAGAAACAAGCTCGGTGAGACATTGTTCTTGGGATAAGCCTCGGCAAAAGTTGTGAAAAATTATCGCTCGAAAATGTTCTCGCGTAAGTTCCATTTTCACGCCGACCTGTCAATTTGAAACAGCTACCACTCTTTTGTATTATAATTTTTTTAAATTTCAATATTCATTTCAACATTCAATCTCAAATTTTCAAATACCAAAAAGATTTTAAGTCTAATTTATTCAGAAGTATTTCATTCCCGATCATTTCGGTGTGGCCCTCGTACAAGAAGAATTGAAATGTTAACATCAAGCTTTGTTATCCTAATATAGCGAAAGTTTAGAATATGGCAAAAAAAAAACAAAAAATATAATTAAGTTGTAATGAGAATAAGCTTGTCCGTGTGGTGACGGAGTAAGAATACAATATGTCACCACCCCATCTCATCCCATGGGTTTCGTAAAAACCGACTAAGGGACTATCAGTGAATATTATCTTTATGAAATAAAAAGAAGGAAAACCTGAAATTAAACCCTATACCAATCCGTCTGGCCAGCGTGGTATTAGTAGGCCAAGTATCCCTCCGCCCCCGAAGGAGGCCAGTCCCTGCAGTGGGTCATTAATGGGCTATTATGATGAGAATAAGCTGAACTATGAAATAGAATAATGTGTTTTAAAATTTTTATCCTTCTAACAATAAAAAATATAATTTTTCATCTTCTTGCTTCTTTATTCCAATATTAAAGTTACTGTAAAAAGAAATGAAAGTATACCTTATAAAAAGTGGACACCTTTTCATATAAATAATTAAATATTTCTTTGGTGTCAACTTCGGAAATAAAATGATTTTGACGTTGAATTGAGTGTTTAATATCCGGACTTTTCGAGACAAGAATGCTTTTTATTCTTTACAGATATTGAGCTTAATTAAAATTACATTTTTGCTGTTAAACAAGTACTTTAGTTTTTAATGTCTATTGTTCTTAGTCCTTATACGGACTAACCCCCTTACTCATAAACGCGTCTTAAATTTAATTACTGTTTATCGAGATTTTTTTTAGCAAAACCAACCTTATACCAAACAGAACCGTAAGAATTTAAGCTTATCAATTGACTAAAATTTAAAAGGGGTTTATGAGTAAGGGGTTGTGTATACAAAATTTCAACTCATTTCATAAGCGTCGTAAATCCCAAGTAAAGAAGAAGCCACAGATAAGTTCCATTCACGTTCCATTACATCTATGCAAACATTTTTTAATAAAAAAACAACTTCAGATTCAAATTCTTAAACTTAAAAGGGCTAAGTCATTTGTAGACCACACAAACGAACCGCGAAGTATCATCATAACAGCCCATTATTACCCCACTGCAGGGACGGACCTCCTCCCGTAATGGAGGGATACTTGGCCTACTAATACCACGCTGGCCAGACGGATTGGTATAGGGTTTAATTTCAAGTTTTCCTTCTTTTTATTTCATAAAGATAATATTATAAGAGTTGGTTCCTACGAAACCCATGGAATGAGATGAGGTGGTGACATATTGTATTATTATCAGTCCTATATAATCAACTACGCTACGAATCCTTGCTACATACTATATACAAATATATAAGTAATATATATGTTTATCCGTACATACTAATAGCATCAATTAATCTAAGGAAATATCAGTTTATATTCAAATCTTGAAATTGATTAACGTGAAACACGAATGGATACTAATTCTCATAACTAAGTAAACGCCGTGTATATCTTAACTAAATAATTTTATTCAAATTGATAACAGAACAAAATCAGTGTCTTTGAATATATTACTGGTATTATGAATGCATAATTTATCGCAACGAAACGAGAAGCATGAAACCCCAAACGGTCGCAAACTTACAAGCGACAGATATGGCGTCCATAGGGTATTCATTACTACTACCGTCAGTTGGACTGTAAGCTTGTTTGCCACACTAGTGGTAAGAAAAAAATCCTATACCAATCTAACTGGCCTGCATGGTAAGCTGGCCATGTTTTCCTCTCACAATGCAATGGTACATAAATGAGTAGGTATTATGCTGCTAAAGGGTGATTAAATGAATTTGATATCTTACTACAGATATTTATCGCGTAGAAACTTTTTGTCATTACTTTTCAGACATTTACACAACGCCATCTTGTCTCAATCTAAGCAAATTTTGTATTGACAAACATACAATGTACTTCTTTTTTTAAGTACACATACATTCTTACACATAAAAACCAGCTAACCAATGCAAACAATCACGTACACGCACACAAACATTTCCATTGAGCGGAAATCAAACCCAAGACTTTACGTAGAAGCCAAAGACTACACACCCTACTTCACAAAAATATTCATTCATACTCCTATCCAACAATGAATGAATGAGTTTCGGCTAATTAAGAAGGCCATTGTGATTCTATTGTTAAGGCTATTCGGCGTTTTCTGTATTGTACGAAGGGAAGGCGAATGTAGAACGTTTTTGACGGCATAAAAGATGTTTGTCATTTAATTAGTAATGTAAACAGTTCTTCTCTTAACATGGCTTTATAATTTAGTTTTAATTTGTTAGAAAAAACTTTGGTTATTTGTAGTTTTATTAATGTTTTTTTCCTTTACCAAAAAATATGATAAAATATGGTAGAAAATAGCATATATATGGATAAATAGGATAGCAAGCTACTAGTTAGTTATGGTTTCTCATACAGGAAATTAGTAACTATGTAATTTGTGTAATTTCTGCATCTGATCAATACGTCTCAAAAATAAAATGCTAGAGCACAGCGAGGCCGCTGCGTACCCTAGAAGCTTTTAAGACTGAAAATCCAATAACATCACAAGCTTATCTTTGTTTTTATTATTAGGCTGACAAGTCGAAATCATTTCGTCAAAAACGTAAACCCAATAGGACGTCTTGTCAAAAACGTAATCGACATTATATGAATGAGCTGTGAAAAAAACATTTTAGGTTAAAATTCTTATTTCTAGGTAAGAAATTAAACTTTCGTTTTATCATTTCTCACAAAGTCAGGGTGTTTATTCACGTCATTGTGCCTGTTATGATTAGATATCACCCACGGTAACGTCACTGTCAATACACGCCGTGACGATGACGAGCACTAATACATTTATATTATCTTTTCCTGTGGTAGTAGATACTAATGTAACTTAATAAGATTAGGTTAAGACAAGTCCGCCGCGCCGTGAAATAATCTAAAATTTATAATTTTTTATGTTTATTGCGAAGTTTTGGATACCACATTGTCTGCTTGACACCATGGAGGTTGTGTATGTAACCATAGATGTTAGATAAGTTTGGAATGTTTCTATTTGGGATCAGACGTTTTAGTCTTCATGTCAATTCTCGTACCTAAAATTCGGTTAAATTAACTTTTAGTTGTCAAATTGACACACTCTAAATAAAACTTTAACACGACCACAAAAGATTACAATTGCAATAGCAAAAACATGACAACTAAAAGTTAACTTAACCGAATTTTAGGTATGAGAATTGACATGCTTGTCAAAAAAGTAATCAACTTCATATTATTAATTAGTGGTTTAATAAACATTTTGTTAAAATTCTTATTAATACGTAAGAAATTTGAATTAACCTTTCGTTCTATAATTTTTCACAAAGTCAGGGTGTTTATTCACGTCATTGTGCCTGTTATGATTAGATATCACCCACGGTAATGTCACTCTCAATACACGCCGTGACGATGACACAAACTAATACATTTATATCTTTTACTGTGCCAGGTAGCTCCTAATATAACGTAATGAGATTATTTGAAGACCATTCTTGTGTTAGGAATCAGGCTGAAAGTTATGAGACAATACGATGGTATCGTGGTTAGTTTATCTTATTGCCGATTTGGAGGTTAAAAACACGATGTTTTTCCTGTGCTATGTGTAAAAATAGAATAAGGATGACAACTTCAATCTCATTCCTAGATTGCTTTTTTCGTACTATGACAAGTTTTCACTAAGTCTTGAAGGGTCAATCAATCTTTATCAATAATTTAACTTTAAGGGTTCTGGTCAAATACTTCTCATACTACGTAATCCTTTACTACTCACAGCGTTGCGCACCATAGCGTTTCGGCCAGGTTACACCAGCCATGGTCACGAGTAGACACGTCACAGTCTACTCGTGACCATGGCTGGTGTAACCTGGCCGAAACATCAAGCGGCTCAAGATAAATAATTAAAGTGTTTACCTTAAATCTATACGCGTTATTACCCGATAATATTGTTATAGTAATAAAATGAAACGCGAAAGTTTTAAAGTTAATATAACGTCTGTCGTAGCTATTCGTAGAGTACGTCTACGAAGCTACGGCACTATCTATACAAGAGCAGCTAATAAGAAAGTACAGGATTCCATGAGCTCCTGGTCCAACTGTGTTCAGTTCTGCATGGCTATTTTAAACTTACAATTACCTAATCTTACTTATAGAATGCCTGCCCACCGCCTTTTTTCTCGTACCTCCTTTATTCTTACTCTCTATCTCCTCGTATTAGGGAATCTCGCAACAAGAATCAGGTGTTTTTTTCAAAAAGAATATAAGTTTTGTTTAGTAGTCAAGTACCTCTTTACGCCAGACTTAACACTACATTTTACTCTACTTGTACAATTGACTTGTACTTCATGACTGTAATAATATGAGACGAAAATTTAAAAATATTGAACCATAGGTACCATACGTACCACTTTCAAGTACAAGTAAACTTCCATATTTGGTTTGTCTTCCACAGCTCGTGATATCAATATTTATTTACCTCCGCTTAAAGCCAATCGGTATTTTTATTCAGATGCGTATGTCGTCCATATGTTGTCCCTTGATAAATAGAAAGGTTTCCGCGCTTATTTGCTCAATACATTAAATGTATTTCCTGGTTGTTCCGGACAAGTAATAATGTTGATAGTTTAATGTTGCTTTTAAAAAAGTATAACTTACGATAATTGTCATAACAGCATATTAGTGTCCTTTGCAGGGAAGGGTATTTTAGTGGATGGAGGAAAACTTTGCCTACAACCATGCGGATTTGTGAAGCGTTTTATATCTTTTTTCACTGACTTCGGGCAACTATTAGCATTAACCAGACATAAAACAGTGTTTTATGTTAATTTTTGCACACTTTAAATGAGATAGATAATTATGTAAAAACATGTCCAAGACATTTTATTTCCATCCATCCGTATCAGCCTATGGACGTCCATCGCTGGACATAGGCCTCCTCCAAAAGTTTTCACTCTGCGCGGCCTTGTCTTCCCTTCCTTCCTCATCCATCGGCTTCCCGCCGTCCTTCTATTTATGATAGAATAAAAGGAAAAGAATCAATCCTATACATCATTCATTTCCTTCATCCACAATCATTTCCTTGTTGCTAGGGCAAGTTCCCCTATTCCACTAGAAAAGGACCCTTCCTACAGAACCTAAATCACAACTTCAGATTATAACATCAACTCAGCTAACCGTTTATCACCTCAAAGATCTAAATCTGAACGAAAATCTATCCTTGAAATGTTGAACGACCAACTCAGTCGAGTTAACAGTATCGGCCATCTTTGATCAATCCCGTTTAGTAAACCTGGCAGGTATCAAATAATTCTATCAAACTTTAAGATCGCTCCGACAGCTCCCTACTTTAATTAAACGCTTGGGTGTTCAGGATTCGCAATTATAATGATGTTTTTGTTGATTTAATATAGAGTTTCAATCGTGTTACGTTGTTAAATCCATAACTAAGTCTTCTGTGTGCGTAGGAATTAATTTACATACTAAAAGGTAAACGGATTTCAAAGCTCGGCTAAAAATGTTTACAAGTAATATGAATCTGTCAATCGTTGGGACAACAAAATTTTAAACTAAGCTTTTTCAAAATGCACAATAATGTTTTAAACAAAAATGCTTGTAGCCTCTACCCTAGAGACTTCTTTCTTGACCCTTGAATAGTTTTATAACCGACTTTATGAGTCGTTCTTGCTCAGATTAAGATGGAGCGTAGTAGGGTTAGTCATTTTAAAATGAATATTATATTTTTGCATATTTAATCTAAAGCATAATAGTAATACTTAGCAAATTGTTAAGCTAGTTTTTGTAGCTAGGACCTACTTTTTGGTTAATATTTTAGTAGTATCGTATACGGATATTTTAGTAGTTATAGCATATACGGAAAATTTGACGCTCGATACTAAACCGTGAGGCCGCGTGACATCTCTAGGCATTTTTTATTCCGAATATAACAGATACCTTGCAAAACTACTTAATAAGTTACTGTGTTAATTTTCTCTCAAGTTTAAAAACAAAAAACCAAGATGTTACTATGTAAACTTTCCTAAACTATAAAGAGATGCCGCTAAAATAAATTTGAGGCGTCTCGCGACAAGGTTCAAAAGACTGCATAAAATTCTCGCGGCGTATAAACAAAGGAATCAAGTATGTTATTTGCTTTATTTTGTACGTACTCAACGTCTTTTGTACAAAATTGGATTTTATATAAACTTGCTCTTTGTCAGGATCCGTCTGACATTTGACGATCCTTTATGTAAATATATGAAGCTGGAAAAATGTTAGATTTTTACCTTTGGTAACTGGGTATTCTAACTTTTTTTTTTTACATTAATCATGAGAGCGAAAACTTTTTTGCGTGCTGTGTTTTTGTGATATTTGATTATATCTTAAGTATATTCGCTATGGGCATAACTTATCAGAGAAAGTATCTTTATCTTTACGGTAAGTTACTTTTGTTAAGATTAATCAAGATCAGTGTTTCGGTGATATATGCGGCTGCAGTCGCAGTTTGTAATACCATGCAAGATAATTAGTTGTTTAATCTTCAAATAATCTTCAATAACCTCTTAACTTTGAATCTATTCTCGCTAACGTAATCGTTAGGTAAACGTAAGTTGCTTAGTCAATATAAATATTCACTAACAAGTAGGTAATATGCTAACAAAAAATATATTTAAGTTAAGTAACTTTAATTACTTGAATTAATTGATTATTGGAATTGTGGATTTAATTTTGTAAATAACCGACTCGAAACAAAAGACAATCAATTTCAAATGTAACATATCTTATTTAGCTTATAAAACCAATTTTACGGCACGTCAACTTACTTACAAATGTGCCAGTGCTCTTTCAATTGTCTTGAAATATTTAAGAAATAAAATAAAAAGACAATATCTTCATTACTTTATAAAGTTGTATAAGAACGCGTGGTGTTAAGACCCTCTCATGCTTGATGAAAAATGAAACTGTCCTCTTAATGGAACAGCCCAGATATATACAGCCATAACTGGGCACAAAGAAAACATTTCACTTAGGGGGAAAAGAAAACAAGTTTGTCGTTTGATAAAATCTTATAAATGAGAGGAAATGAAAAATTATAAGACATCTATTAGGACTCAATGAATTTTATGAAAGTATATTATCTAGTTGAGAACTGGTACAAACGTACTTTAGACAAATAAAAAAAAAATAGATGCTGACGTAAATGGTCAGGTCAGTATTTTTTTTAGTTTAGAGAGAAAGTTAAATTGTTTCCCCTAAAAAGGTAAATACAATATCATCATCATCATCATCATATCAGCCAATCGACGTCCACTGCTAGACATAGGCCTCCTCCAAGTATTGCCACCTTGTGCGGTCCGGTGCCTCCCTCATCCATCGGCTTCTTGCCGTCCTAACTAGGTCTCAGTCCACCGAGTGAGGGGTCTCCCCACCCTGCGCTTATATATAATATAATTATGCATTATGTTTTCACAACCTATGTGGCATAGTAGTACCTACATGACTTCTATGTAGAGCTCTCTAAATAACTAATTACTCAAAAGCAATCTTAAATTAAAGTATTCTGAAATCTTTATTTAAGGAGCTTTATCATAATTTGACTATGTCGCTTCTTACTTCATGAAAGTTTTGTTTATAAACAACAAAAAATGAAAATAAGTTACACTCCGTTATATTCTGGATAGAATTGTAAACATTGATCCTGAACACAATAGTATGAATTTTACATAAATGTCCGCATTAAATCAATACAGTGCTTGCGATTGGAACCAATAGGTAATGTCACGTACGAATTCAGAATCTGCTTTTAGGCAAAACGTAGTTCTTACAATAATCGTTTGGCTTAAAAAAAAAGCGATAGAGTTTTGTTTTAACTGTAACTTTGACTAAGATAAGATAGAAATGAGTCATTGGACGTCATATACAGATACAATAGAAGTACAATTGTTACCGGTAGAGTATAATGACATAGCTGTTAATGTACTGACAATGTACAAAGTTAATATAAACAACTCAGTCCCCATAGAGTTTTGAACAACAAAATGGTTGTAGAGACCTTGGAATACTCAACATTCATTCATTAAAATATGTATTAGTAATTAGCAATTACTTATACTACAGTATAAGTTTGGATATGTATAAAATAAGTTCACTATTTTTACGATAACAACAACATATTTATTTTTAAAAACTCAACTTTTTAGTCAATCGATTAGCTTAAGTTCTTGAGATTCTACTTAGAAAAATCTCGCTAAACAGTGGTTAATAGAGCCGTTTATTAGTAAGGGGGTAAAGAGTTTAATTTAAATGAACAAAAATAATTACACTAATAAAATAACAGACCCGGTCGTCAAAGTGACAATGACACAAAAATTTATAGGAATCTTATTTAGGAGCATCTAATCAAATTCTTAAACAGGAACGGTTCTTCTTCTGTGACGAGAACAAACTAGGCTTACTAATACCAAAATGGCGAGACGGGGATCGAATAGATTTTATTTACTTTCTCTAACTGGCTCTAGCTGATTTCATGCCTCAATCCCTTTAATCGACTTTTTGGACACATACGCGGGCGACTTATTGACGTGTCTATTTATCCACTTTTCGGACAAGTTTATGTTATTGCACGAATTGACAAAAGTTATTAATGATAATTGATAGCAACAAGATTAAAAAAATAATAATAAAAACTAACTTTTGATCTAACCAATTAAATTCAGAACGATATATTTCTTGACAAATAGAAATCAGAAGTAAGAAATACATATTATTATATATAAATGTAATATTTTGAAGTAGCAATGTCTATCGCCATTTTCTAATACCGCTGCCTCTTTCAATTTAAATAGTTTAGCTTAGTGTTGCATGACATTGTGTTGGCACGCGAAGCTATCACAGAGTGACACAGCTGTACGTTCACCTTTACTACATACGAAAGGAATGTTACTTTGAAATTTTATTTTGTCTTTACTCGTAACATGTTGTAGTGATGTCAAATTTGAATGGTAGTTATCCTTAATCACTTTCATGAACTTTTACTATTCGCTATTTAGTGTTATAATAAAGTACCTATAGTTAAATAAATTAAATTCCTAAGCTAATTAATTGAATTTTCTAATTGTCTTTTTTTAGTGTTGGTTACAAAATCTGGAATGCTTACCTAGACTAAAAGTTACGAGTTTGGGTTTAATTGGGAAACTAAATATTTGTCTCAAAGTCAAAAGACCAATTTTTGGCCATGCCTTTTTACTTGCTTTATAAATTAGACTGGGACTTTCATACTGACAAGTGTGGTCAAAGTGTTTCTACTGCGAATAGTACTTGTGTAAATCTCAAACTTTTGATCTGGTCCTTTGTATTTGCTCCTGCATTGAACGGTCTACCTACCGCCTATTAAAGCTTCCTTTAATTAGTCAGTATTAAGCACTACATCGTTCTTTTACATAATAAACAGTTCACTTCATACTTGATTCAGTCATACTGGAGAACTTCAAACATAGCAACTACTCGCAAGTAATCAGGACATCTTAATGAAACCTACTTTAATTGAAATATCATGTAAATCAATCAATCAATCAATCAATCAAAAACATTAATTTCATTCACCAATATTACTTATCTTAAATCTTATCTTATCTATATCTGTAAATAAATAACATAATAAGAAAACACCAGTTTGTTGTGCTTTACAAAGGTTTATTTATAATAAATAAGCAGGCATGCTCAATAAACGACACAGATCAGTAAATTTCACTCTATCGAGGATCAGGCAATTGGGCCCAGAAAAACAATTTTGTAAAGGGATAATGGGAACGGGTATCAACAAAACGCTGGTCTCTTAGGAACATTTAAAATGAATTGCTTTGTGAAATAAATTTACTATTTTGCTATAGATCCTTCTGGTATTAGAAGTCACAGGAGAAGGACTCTCCTCGCATGGGTCAAGAGACCCTAATAATGTTCAACTGTAGGGACTTTATTGGAATGTCGTCACCTGTTAATCATCTATTATTTAAGATACTAGGTACTTGGATTGAATTATTATAAGTTATTCCTTGTTTGTGTAGCTCCTAGATTTCACTTTTACAATCAGTATTATACTGAAATATAGGTTACAAATTTAGGTTACAACTAAAGACTTTTTCACGCTTCCTTATTAATAAAAATCATCAACAACAGGAAAAAAATCACAAAACAACTTTGCACAGGAAAGTTTAATGTAATTTATAATTTAGCACACTTCCTCGAATTCATAAATACAAACTTTTTAGTTCCGAATAACAAAACAAAAGAGGAAGCTACGACATAAAATTCAAAATAAAGTGTATATTCTTTATGCAAACAATATTGAAAACAAAGTTACTGTTAAATTTAAAATAAGAACTAACAGAACAAAAAACCTATCAAGACTTTTCAACAGTTAAATCTTTTAAGACCTAAGCTCGTTTTCAACAATGAAAAATATAATTGTATGCAACTCCTTTCTTCCGACTATAACACGATGAAGGTGGGATTATAGGTTCACTGCTGAAGTGATACTTTAATTGTATTTAACTGAAGATTATCTTTTTATATTCAAATGCCTGTAATAAGCTTACAGAAATATTAACAGTTTATATTCTTCAAACAAATAGAAATTATTGTATTGTATTATTATGAATGAATTCGAGCATAAAGATTTTATTAGTGTTTTTCTTTCACTTTCGTCAATCAAGACAAAGAGTGTTTTATGTTTTTATAATATAAAATGGCAAACCTAATTTACGCTCACTAAAGATTCATAATTTTACAAGAAAAAACTTTTTTAAACAACAATATTAATTTTGTTAGTACTTACATACCTAAGTTAATTTTCAAGTACATACAGATAAAAATAAAGAGATTTTTTAAATCATGTTTTAATATAGAAAATAATAGGATTAAAAATATTGTCAATGCTAACTATTATTGTAATATTTAACTACATTTTTCCGTGCAGAAACGTGCCCGTCGCTTCAAGAACCAAATCCTGTGCGACCTGCACTTCGCGGACGTCGCGCTCATGGAGTGCAGCGACTTCATGCAGCAGCTGCGCAGCTTCAAACCCCAGTCGTTGGGCTGCGCTGTCGCAAGGCGCAAGTCTTCCACCACACTTATATTCCCGTTGCCGCCACAAGCTTGTTCAGGTAATGCAATGTATTTTATTTTTTACTGTATATACAATGTGGTGAGGAAGGTGTTGAACATGTATGTGGATGGATATAGGAGAAGAGGACGACCAAAGAAACGATGGATGGATTGTGTGAAAGACGATATGGCTGCGAAGAGTGTTACTTGTGAGATGACGCCCGATAGGAAAGTATGGAAGAAGAAGACATGCTGCTCCGACCCCAAATAAAATTGGGTTATGGGCAGGGGAATGATGATGACTGTAGGTATATACTTACTTACTTTCACTAACTGACTTCACCATGTCTTAATCCATGGCCAATAAAACCAGTGTTTCTATCCCTGTACAGCTATGCTAATTTCGGCCTAAATTCGTCCATCTATCCATCCATCACCCAACAGAAGGCCACTGCTGGACATAGGCCTCCTCCAAATATTTACACCTTGCGCAATCCTATGCCTTCCTCATCAATCTGTGTTCCGCCGTCTTTACTATGTCGACGTCGGTCAAAGAGTAAGAGCGAGAAAGAGCGCCCAAAATGACAAGCACAGTTTCACTTTAGCTTTGCTGCCTTGTATGCAACATCAGTCATAAAACACAGTGCAGTAACGGTTAACCTAATATACAGCTTTAAGCGCAGGTAGTAAATATAAATAATTTCTTTGATTTCACCAAGTTTAATTGAAGGACAACCTTGCATCTTGGATCTCAGTTATCAAGTTCTTTGAAACTAATATTGTATAAAACTTTAGTTGCATTTCAAAGCGAGATAAAAAGGACAAGTTGACTTTGAATCTTGCTTGTATACAAATAACATTCTTTTGCAATTATTAAGAGTCTTCATCAAGTTGTTTTCGTTTTTCTATTTATATTTTGTACCCATTTCTTTGTGTAAAATATTGAAATAATGTATTTGAATAGTTGTAAAATATTGTATGTCA
The DNA here is from genome assembly GCA_905475405.1 of Schrankia costaestrigalis. Taxonomy (NCBI): domain Eukaryota; kingdom Metazoa; phylum Arthropoda; class Insecta; order Lepidoptera; family Erebidae; genus Schrankia; species Schrankia costaestrigalis. The sequence continues at coordinate 11,469,425 of FR997840.1, read as the reverse complement.
TCAAATAGCTAAAAGAGGTGATATGCCAACAAATTAACAATATCTAGCAATACGAGTTTGTAAACTTTATGCACAAAGATTTTGTAAGTACCTAAAGGTATGTACGTTGTGAAAGACGTTTTACTGGTAGGTATATATATAATACTTAGACTATTCTGATCTGATAAGAAAAAAGGATATGACATGGTGAAAATATTCCTCACACATTCACACAACGCCATCTAGGACCAAACTAAGCAGAGTAAAATACATACATGTACATAGTGTAAAAGTAGCCGCAGTACTTGTTTTGCTTAGTTTGAGACTAGGTATCGTTCTATAAACAAGTGAAGAAAACCAACAGTAACTCTAGAAGTATTCTCATGAATCTTGTATTGTCACCAGTAGTTTATTCTAAATTGGCTTATACATATAAACATATACCAAGTGAATTTAAAGTCAACGTGTAAAGGTTTTCTACAAAGATGGACTCTAAATTATGCGGAGTAATGTAACAAACAAATATTTACATACACACATATTACACATCCTTTCATGAGAGCTTGTTTGAGTCAACAATTTCGAAGATTCTCAGCAAACATTAACTAATGCATGCTAAGATTTCTAATATACTTACTTTTAGATAATTTCAACCCGCTATTTTGTTTATTTTAAACTAGCTTTTGCTTGCGGCTTCGCTCGCGTTGAATTCGGGGTAGCACTGTTCCCCTTTCCTGGACACTAAAGAAAAAAAAGTAGCCTATGTTACTCTCCATCCCTTCAACTACCTCCACTTAAAAAATCACGTCAATTCGTCGCTCCGTTTTGCCGTGAAAAAAAGACAAACAGACACACTTTAACGGTAACTATAAATATTTCGACTCTATTTTATCTGAAAATAGAATAATGTTTTAATACTTTGGTATATTCCCTTTAAAAGTTATTTCATGTTGTTTTTAATTAGATTTTGATTCCCGCACTAGTTATTTATGTGCCTGAACATGCTTGTTTTATTTGGTCTGGTATTTCTTTGTTTGTACAGTAAATAAATATGGCTAGTTATCTCGTACCCGTAGTATAAACTCTGCTTAGTTTAGGACTAGATGGCGTTGTTGTAAATGTGTGAGTGTGTTTCTTTACTTTAATTTTATTTAAACGGTTTAAGTTATTCTTACTACTATTTAGTAGTGTGCTGAATCTGAAATAAATAAATGTTATTCTTAAAAGTTTAGAGAAAATAATATCGACGTGCGCTTACTTGAACCCAATTTACATCTCACAGATGTAAATTGTAAGTTGTTGTATCTTAAGTAAACGATTGGCAAACGAAATGCACACGTACATTCAAATCGATTTGATTTTCTTAAACTGTCACGAAGCTGTTCAACGACGCTGTTAACATATTTTGTGTGAACGAAAATGTTGTTCAAAGTATAATAAGATTTATTTAATAGGTCATTAATCCTCAATTCGTATAACAAATACTGGTAATGCAGATAAACTTTCATGGTACCAGCGAGGCCGCTACAATTTTACGGTTAATTGACAAGATTAAACGTGCCAACCATTAGATACTCCTTTAAAATGTTCCTAAACTCACAGAACTGAATAATTACGTTCAGTTTTACTTTCATTTAAATGAAGATTTCGCCTTCAAGTTTCGGCGGGATTAGTGTTCAGTTAAGGAGTTTATTTGATCTTGAAGATACTTAAATATTGCAGGTTATGTTTGGAAGATATAATTATAATCTCTTTAACTTTTTAAGTTAAATATTTTACTAATTATCTTTGGTTATCTTTGGCAATCAAAATTAATTATTTAATTGCATTATTTTAATTTATTTTTATATAATTTATTTATTTTATTTTATATTTTTTTTTTTTATTTCATATTTAAAAAAAAAAATAGATAGTGACAGCTGTAAAACATTGTCTCCGTGTTTTAATTTAAATTTATATAATTAAATTAAATAATATTGTGTGAATTTACCTATTTAATGAGTTATTTGATGAGTGATTAAATATATATATATAAATATACCAATATCTCAAAATAAATAACTTAAACTATTAAATTTTGTATTGTTGACATTTAAAGAAAATTTCTATCAAAATCAATATGTCAACGAAGAGTTGTTCTGGATGTATGACTGTTTTAAAGAGTAATGAGAGTCTGAAGTGCAGCATTTATCAGTCGTGGTTTGACTTACTCTGTGCAAATATAACAGTAAAACGCTTCAAATCTCTGTCCTCGGAGAGTAAACGTAGCTGGAAATGTCATGGATGTCGTAGTAAGGAACCAAAAGCTGATAACACGAATACGCCGATTCGTACTAAGAGTCCCATTCTTATGCATGGTTCACCGCCTACGTCTGGTGAGTTGTTTCGCAGCAAGCAAAAAAATTGCTCTGTGTCGGATATTACTAAAGATGAAGAGGTAATTGAAACCTCGAGGGCGGCACTTAGAGACATAGTTAAGCAAGAGATACAAAGTGCTTTAAAAGACTTAGTCTCGGAACAATTTAAAAAAATAAATGAACTCATAACCAGTTTCCAACAATCACTATCTTTTTTTAATGATCAATATGAAGATATGAAGGACTTAATGCATGAAAAATCTCTAAAAATACAGCAACTAGAGAAGGACAAAGAAACGTTGCAGGATAATCTCAAACAGCTTTCAAAACGCATGAATCAGATTGAGCAACATGCTAGATCCACAAATATTGAAGTGCAATGCGTCCCCGAAAATAAATCTGAAAATCTAATGTCAACTATCCATCAACTAAGTAAGGTCGTTAAGTGCGAAATCAAGGATCATGATATACATCTTTGTACAAGAATTGCCAAAAAAGATATGGAGAGCAAACGACCACGTTCTATTATGGTAAAGTTTAGTTCTCCTAGACTTCGTGACAGCTTTTTGGCTGCAACTATTAATTATAACAGATCCAATGCAAAGAACAAACTTAATACCGCTCATCTAGGCATCGGCGGAGATACATCTCAACCTATTTATGTGGTGGAACACTTATCGCCTGAAAATAAAGAAATTCACGCAGCGGCTCGCTCTCGTGCAAAGGAAATTGGTTTTAAATTCGTTTGGGTTCGCAATGGTAAAATACTAATGAAGAAATCTGAATCATCAGAGACTCTAGTTGTTAACTCTATGGAAACGGTAAAATCTCTAAATTAATTTACAATAAAATATATTTTAATATGTATTTTTGCAAGTTGCTTGGTTAAATTATTTAACATTCAATCGTTCACTTTCTGTTTATTATCAAAATGTAAGAGGCCTCAGAACTAAAACGCTAGATTTTTATCATAATATGTCTTTAAGTAGTTATGATATTATTATTCTAACGGAGACTTGGTTAAATAGGAGCATTTATGATTCCGAATTATTCGATGATAGATATATAGTATATAGGCGCGACAGGGAAGATTCCCGATATAGTAATCGCAAAAATGGTGGCGGGGTACTAATTGCTGTGTCCAAAAACCTAAAGTCAAGTCGAATATCGCAATTTGAAAGTGATGTCGAAGATTTGTGGATACGCTTGGATTTGAACTCGGGGGGTTGTAAAAATATTAATATTAATTCTAGATACTTGTACATAAATGCGGTCTACCTACCACCCCCACTGCACAATGAAGCTCTAGAATTATACACAACCAATACTCAAAATATTATTGACAGTGGAGAGCCCGTCCTGCTGGTAGGTGACTTTAACTTAAATAGTATACTCTGGCTCCAAAAGAATAACACTCTCCAACTTGAACCCAAATCAAAAACTACCGAAGTTAATAATACGTTTTTAGATTTCATCGCCCTCAACGATTTAAAGCAATATAACTCAATAAGGAACAACAAGTTCAAAACACTAGATTTAATTTTAAGTACCTTACCGATAACTGACCTTACTAGTAGTGACTTCCCTTTGTCATCAATTGATGCATTGCACCCACCTTTATTGTTTACTACACAAATTTCCACTAAATCTGCCTTAGAACCAGCTGCAAACTTAAAACCGAATTTTTTTAAAGCAGATTATGAGAAAGTAACAGATCATTTAAATTCTATTAATTGGGAGAATTTATTCAAAGGTTGTACTGCAGTAAATGAAATGGTTCGTATATTTTATGCCCAAATCAGGGAAATCATATCTAACCATATTCCTATAAAAAGGGCCAAGAGTAATAAATATCCGATCTGGTATTCTCAGGATCTTATTGGCACAATTAAAGAAAAATACAAATATCACAAACGAGTAAAAAGATTCAATAATCCCCTGGATCGAGAAACTTTTGAGTCTTTACGTAATAGATGTAGTGTTCTTTTGGCAAATTGTTATAAAAGTTATGTCAAACTAATAGAATTAGCTGTAAAACAAAACCCTAAACTATTCTGGTCTTTTATAAAGAATAAAAAAAAGTCTGCTAGTCGTTACCCTTCTGATATGAGATTGGGCGATAAAGTAGCCTTTGAAGGTAAGGAGATATGCAACTTGTTTGCTGAAAATTTTAAAAGGTCTTTTACTGTCACGGTTAGCAATCATTCATTTCCACTTGACACTATTGTGTCATCATCTTCATTTTGTAATCTCACTCTCAGTGACTTTGAAATATTGCGGGTTTTAAAAACATTAGACGAGTTTAAAGGAGCGGGGAATGACGGGGTCCCACCTATATTTATTAAACGCTGTGCAATTGCTTTAGTTACACCTCTTAAATTAATTTTTAATAAATCCTTAAAGGATGGTATATTTCCCACGGCCTGGAAAGAAGCTTTAATAGTACCTATCTTTAAATCTGGCGACAAAAGCTCCGTTAATAATTATCGACCTATCTCCATATTAGTAACTTTTGGCAAAATTTTTGAAAAACTTGTAACTGTTCACCTGTCTTGGTACCTTAAACAACATATTATAGAATCTCAGCATGGATTCATGAAGTCCAGATCAACGATGTCAAATTTGCTAAGTTTTACATCACAATTAGTTAGCACTGTAGACAGTCGCATACCCGTTGACGCTGTGTACACTGATTTTAGTAAAGCATTTGATACAGTAGATCATTCAATCCTTCTGCATAAACTAAGCAAATCAGGAGTATGTGGATCTATGTTAAACTGGTTTACTTCTTATTTAGCCGAAAGGACGTCTCAAGTAGTAGCAAGTGGGTACTGCTCAAATAAATATCTGGCCACATCAGGAGTCCCACAAGGATCCCACTTAGGTCCTATCCTTTTTAATATTTTTATTAATGATATTTCTACTTGTTTTAAACACACAAACTTCTTTCTTTATGCAGATGACCTCAAAATTATGAAACCAATACAAATAATTTGGATACATTCTTGCTACAAGCCGACCTAAACTCTCTATCCGAATGGTGTAAAAACAACAATATGAAAATGAATACAGATAAATGTTACTATATTCAATTTACTCGTAACAAAAACACACACCGTAATGACTATAGTATTGATGGAACTCCTTTACAATGCATGAGCGCAGTTCGCGATTTAGGCATTACAATAGACGCTCAATTGAAATTTGACACCCATATTTTAAATATTGTTTCTAAAGGGTTCAAAACTTTAGGTTTTGTACTACGAAACTGTAAAGAGTTCAAAAAGCCTAGCACTAAAATATTATTGTTTAACTCTTTAGTCAGACCCATTCTTGAGTACAATAGCCCAATCTGGAATCCACACTACGAAGTGTACAACAAGCGTCTAGAAAGTGTTCAAAAACGTTTTTTGTACCACTTATCTTACAATGACCATCTGGCAAGGCAGCTTCCCAGTTATGTGGATAGGTTAAAACACTACAACATGAGTATTCTAAGTAATCGCAGACAGTACCTAGACACAATGCTTTTATATAGGATATACAACGGTCTCATTGATAGCAGCGAACTTATTAACAAACTAAATTTTTCAACACCCTTACACTTACCTAGAAAGTGCTCATACAACCTTTTTGCAATACCCGTAGCAAAATCAAATCTCGGGTATTTTGCTGCTGTACCAAGACTCTTTCGACAATATAACTCACTCTCCAAAACCAATGAATTAGATCTCAGCTTACCTATATTAAAATTTAAGACTATGCTAAAAAATATAATCTCTCAGACACAATTGTAAATATATTTTTGTATATATATTTTTTATTAGTTTGTTTTTCTTTCTTATTTTCAAATTATTCAAAATTAATTGTTAATAGGATATTATAATATTATTTTTAATTGGTGTTGTTGTTGTGTTATCATATTTAAAGGATTTAATTTAAAGTTTTCATGTAGATTTCAAATTTTAATTTAATTTTTTTAATTTTTATATTGCCAATGTTTGTTTTTATTTTAGTTTGTCATTATTTTAGTTTGTTTTTTATATTCGCATGCTGTGGTTTCCTGTAATTGAAGGAATACACGCCATGTTTCTGTAATTTTAAAATTGATTTCTGATGTATTGCCTTTGTTGGAGACCCATAATAAATAAATAAATAAATAAATAAATTTAAAAATCAAAGACCGCTGATAAATGGGTCTATCTTTTTAATTAATTTAAAGTGGAAATACAGTTTAGTTCTTTTACTATACATAACGTTGTAATGATAATTCTAGTTGACAAAGCACTATCTACACACTGGGTAAAAATAACCAGGTATAAATAAGAGTGCAAGAGTTTTCCAGTTTTGGATCAGTAAGTTAGTGTTGCATAGTGCAACACTAACTGAAGAAAACTTACCTACGAGAACTGGCAACTTACGAGTTCTAAAATAGTTTACGGAACAGGTTTCTTTAACAATAAATGAAGCTAAACATGTTTTTTTTTATCATACTTTTTATTTTTATTACTTTGATCGTACATTATTACATAAGTAGGTACATAATATTACAAAAAGCTTTTACCTGCTCACCCAAACATGCATGTTTACAAAAAGGGATGTATCTTTTACAGTGTATTTTGTTGCTTAACATAACACCACACACACATCACAATACCCTCTTGCCTTCATTTATCTCTTAAGATTGACAAGGCATGAAAGATAAATTCTTTTGGAGTACAAAAATATTCTTATATTTTGTATAAAATTTTGTATTCATCTAATGTCGATGATATTTGGGTCAAAGGGAAATTATTGCAATTAGATGGTAGAAAAAAGTCACAGTCTATTGTGCATTGACTTTCAAAGCTACACGTAATGGTAAATTATGTGTTGAAGAGCTTACTGCTAAAAATAGGCGTTCTAAAAATATCCATTGAATATGATTGTTTGCATTTTCGGGTGTTTTCTATGTATAACATGTATGTATTTACAAAAAAAAGTATTTATATATGGATATCCGTTGTCTAGTACCCATAGTACAAGCTCTGCTTAGTTTGGGACTAGATGGCGTTTTGTGAAAGTGTGAGGAATATTTATTGAAAACTTTCCTAAGGCATGTTAATCCCTATCTCTGTCATACATAATTATCTTCCCGGCCAAATTATGGCAGTATCACATGACGAAAGATATTTGATCAGATAAACGTATAATATTGTGTAGAGTTTGTGTCCACAAAAGTAAGTGATAACTGGCAACAGAATTTAGAAGCATAGATGACGAGCTAAAAGATAGAGAAATTTAATTCCGTAATTACGATCGTAATATTATTATATAAACTAGTAAATATCCTGAAATATTTAGCAAAGTATTTTCTTAATTTCTCCGAAACAATATACAAATTTAATAATCGAGGCGTAAAAGCCACAGGTTTCATTTATTTCAACAGTAAACGTAGCTTTCAATACAAAACAAATCGAAACCATGACTAAAATGTTAACAATTTGATTTGCCAACGCTACCTTTAATAAAGATTTCTGAACTACGAACTATTAATTCTAGGAATTTATACAGTAGGTAATGTTGCCAGTTCGGCTCCGCTGACCGTGCTCCGTCTATAACTGTCAGCCGGGAATGGAAAATACTTGTTACCTTTACTAGGGAACTGTCGGTTTATATTACTATTCTGTACTAGCTGGAGCCCGTGATTTCGTTTGCGTAATTCAGACAATTCACACAATTCTATTAATATTGTAAAGGCGAAAGTTTGTAAGTATGTTTGTAGTTTTAATTCTAATGAAGCTCTACAAATCTATAATACACTAGCTGACCCGTACTAACTGCGTTGGGCGGCGAAAAAAACACGTCCCTTTTTAAACATATTTCATTACTGCTCCACTCTTATTAGCCATAGCGTGATAATATATGACACTCCCCTATAAATGGACTATTTAACACAGATTTTTTTTTAAAATCGGTTTAGTAGATCCGGACCTGTGATCCGGACATTACCCCCTACAACGTCACAAACACACAAACTTTACCTCTTTATAATATTAGTATAGATTAGAATAACACATAGGCTACATAATAGACTGACGAAGTTGCAGGCACAAGCTGGTTTCTATACAAATTATAGACTAAGTGTTAATCAGTTTTTACGGGAAAGCTGAACAAACATACATACTTACAAACTCTTGCCTTTATAATATTAGTAGGTTTATATACTTGTACATTGATAGCATTATTGTTCTGTTACATTAGACATCCTATTTCAGTAATGGCTGGCATTTAGAGTATCGCATTTCAAAGGTTAGATAAAATGATTTTAAATTCATGAAACGAAGTAGGTACTTGAATAGTGCTTAAGAGTTTTTCTTTCGTTTTGAATAATAATACGTACAAAAGAATGAAATTCTGCATGAGATATCGTGATTGAATCAGGCATATGAATATCTGAAGGAACACTATTATGACTTTCAAGATTGACCGATATTTTTTAATCTACAAAAATATGAAATTTTTGTAAATCATCCAAGTAAACTAAATACCTAAGTGTTTGGTTGAAGGTATTCTTTAAATAAGAAAATTATGTTCTATTTATATTATGGTACGATCTATATTCTCTTTCTTAAGTCGACTTTACACCTTCGATATGAGGCAGAGCCTTCAAATCGAAGGTGATCCTTGTATTCGTAAACTGTCACCGAAATGGCAGTTCGTTAATTTGTTGAGTAAAACACTTCGCTACACGCAAGTAATGGATAAAGTTGTTGTTGAATAATATTATGCAAATTGTGTCTATGCAGGTTAGGTAATAGGTACTTAGCTTGTTTCATGAAACTTGTTCTTAAAGCACTATATCTTCCTAACTAAGATATCCATTAACCTGTCTAACTCAATATTAGACTTTGTGATGGATAAAAGATAAGTCTATATTCTATTTTAATACTCCATTTTTTTCTAACATCAAATCTAGGACAGATATAATTCTAAACTGATCTTGACAATATATAATATGGAAAAAGATATCTAAAACCATTTTCATTTCATTTCAAGTACCAAATAATAGGATCAAAGTAATTGAATGTTAGAAATCGACAAAAATACTCTTCTAAACGTATTACTTTACCAATACATCGCAACAAAATAGATTATTTATTACCGACCCGAGACGTCCATCAACGTCAACTGAAGGGTATGTCTCTACAGTTTGACAATAGAACCCCACTCGGCCAGCCACGAAATGAAATGCAAGGAAACTCAATTTCCGTCTCGCCGTACTCGCTTAAGCAGATCAAAATCCAACCGCAGAAAGGTAAAAACTTTTCTAATAATAAACGACCGCTGGCTCGCGCCTACACGAATAAGCTCGCGTAAACACATACCTATAAAATATTTAAGCCTCGTTATTTCGGCAGGTTCCTTTGTACTATACACACACGTAGATCAGTTAAAACGGTGGGTAATGCATTGTCAACACTTTCTGGCAAGGTACTTGTTAAGGGTTACGTTCCGCATAAGTAGGTAATTGAGTGGTGGATCTTACTCAACATTTACTTAGGGATTTGCTAGTCTTTAGTTAGCAGTTTATAACAGAGACTGTTTGAAACAGCAAACTATGCCTAAAATAATAATGCTGGGAATGTACATTACGAAGTTATAGTGGGAACTCATTAGCGAGGGTTTCGATAAAGACCTTTACTCCTTCGCAGATTTAAACTGAATTCTCAATTTTCAAAATTGTTTTAAAGTGTCATTTAGATTTTATAAATACATTAGTAGCTTTGTTGAAGTGTTTGTGGCTATAATAGGCTGTAGTGTACAAGTTCGAGATTTTAAACCCAAATCAGAAAATTTTAGTTGCTGAGTTCATACTAACGGACACAGACAACATCTAGATCTAGATGAAAGAGCAAATGAATAAAATATTATTTAGATACGTTGTTTCATTGTTTAATAAAACATATTTTGATAATGTTGTTAAAGTAATTTTCGTCATTTTTTTATCAATATTCTGTGTCTTTATTCTTACCATAATACCGCTACATTATAATATCGTTATATACTTTATCAATACTCATAATCATCCCTAAAACAAGAAAGTAAAAATTGGTTTAAGGATTTACCAACCAAAAAGGTACGGATACCCTATTACTGAAGTTTGGTGTAAAGCCATCAATCACTGGACTATATCTTTTAACCCCTATTAGATGTCTACCTATTAAGGGTGTAGAGGTACAACAACCTACTTGTATTTTCATAAAAGGTATAGAATTTAATCAAAGTATTCAATAAACTGTTATGTTAATGAAATTATGTATGCTTCTTAAAGTGAAAAACATTTACCGCCCAATAGTAATTTGTCTCCTATATAGATTCACGCAATAAAGAAAAAGAATTCGTATTATAAAGGAAAAATGCTGGTTCAGATTTTAATTGGAAATTGTACCACTGATAGATTATCTCTGTCTGGTTTCGTTTGAGAGGAAGTCAATGTACTTCAAAGACATCTCAATACAAAGTGCTAGTTTGGTTCCTTGAGAAACGCCCTGAAATATGCAGTATATAGAATTGTAAAGGATCATTTGCCACTGCTTGTATGCACGCTAATGAAGCGTTTGTTGCACGTCTGCAACGCGTCTACTACGAGTATAGCAAAATACACAAATAGTTATTTAATGCTGGGTCTTATGTTTTATTATCTGGTAGGTATGTGTTATGAACAACAAAGGGTCAGCTTTATAAGGGCTATAATATAACGACGTTATTGTCATTATAAAAATGAGCCAAAACACTTATCTGCTGCAGATGAACTTTTTCAAAAGAATCACTTTATCATTCACAGTTGATACTGATTGTTATACCGAGCCTTTTGCCAGCACAATAATAAACATTTTATTAGTAAAACGCTCTCTTCTAAGCCCGACTTATACTGAAGTGGCGTGGCGCGGACGTATGGCGGTGGCGCTTGGCGTTTAGTCAACAAAACATAATATAAATCTTAACTGCATTAATATAGAGGCGTATTTGACTAATTTAGCTCATCTCTTTAACGAAGAATAACTAATTATCTACGTAACAGTCAATCATGGAACAAAACACTCGCCACCGCCATATGCCATACGCTTCTTCAGTATAAAGCGCGCACTAAATCTGCAATTGGAGACTTCAAGAACGAACCTAACCAGTGTGTTAAACATTTTAAGCTTTTCAATAATAGCTTGTAATATTTAAAAGTACCATAACATGGGTCAAACACGCGACTAATACGATGACCAGTAACTATAACAAATTAATAAAGTAATTTTCACAACACATTAAACAAATAATTGAATTGTTATTCTCTAAATTTTATACAAATTTAATATTTATGTACTGAGTACCCAAAAGGGTCCAAAACTTTTTTATTAGAGTTGTTTTCAGGTATAAATCGGAAACTTTTTAATCAATTATGTATAACCCGATGGACTAGTTAACTCAATAAATTTCACTTTATCCCAATTATCTTTTTTCAATGTTTTTCTTCATTGACAAACAAGTAAAAGTCACGCACAGTTCTAGACTTACGAAGTATTAAAAATTAAACAAGCCCATCATATTCTTCATGGTAAGTGATATTTTTGTTGCTTACTGCAAAACCGAAGATAGTGGAATATTTCCAATCAAGGTAATGGTTGTAATACTGAACTTAATCATGTCCAAATCAATTAAGCAGCTAGCCTCTACATTACCTACCATTTCATTCGAACCAGCCCATCCGTAAAGACAATGTACGTAATGATATTGCTAATGTACTATACGTGTTTTACATCTTATTGTTTATATCTAGAACTATTTGGAAACATTTTTTCATATTAAGGGGATTTTTACAGACTGACGTAATTTTAAATTAAATTGAAATGAATGATGTTACTAATAACATCATTCATTTCAATTTAATTTAAAATATGTATATCTATTCAATTTAATTTAATCTAAATTATGAAGGTGTATTAGAAAATGCATTTCGTTTTGATAATTTTCAGAGGAACATGGTTAAATTTTGTGTTTTATGTCTATTATGTTATAATCTTTACCTACTACTTATAAGTACTCAAATACAGAGAATAAACACTAGTCACTATCAACGTAAAGTTTGAATAAGCTAATAATACACAGAAAAAGAACGCGGTTTAATTTCGACGAAAAACTAATCTAACAATTCGTAATTAGATGATAATTTCCGGACTTTTTTTCTAGAACATTCGGTTTCATGTAATTAAGTCACTGATTTCGGTCGTACCCTACCGAGAAGAGCTTACAACCGCCCCAAATTGTGTCTGCGGCAACCCATTCTGTACACCTAATATATTTGAAAAGTTCCACCCTCCGGTTCTTACTTTAACCGTATCCGAAACGCTTTTACTGGATATTGTTATGTAAAAAGTAGTAGTAAGGTGTAATTTTTCTCGTAACAAGTTATGTGGCAGTGGTTTAAGGGATATAACGAGCTCAAGCTGAAGTTATGCGTACGCTGCACTTTTATACTAAGAAAAATGTTTAATAATCTTGGTTTAGTACCCTTTAGAATAAAGTTGAACAATAGGAAAAGTGCATAGTTTTTATTCAGTTAGACTTATGACCATAAATAAACAAATCTATAAGTTAATTAATCAACTCTTTTATTAATGTAAGACTTCAAACGCATTACGTATCTTTTACTAGTTGAGTGTACATACTGTGCGTAATTATTTCGTCTAGTATTATAAATTGTGCCATAAACTTATTGCCTATGCAGAAATAAAAGACTATAAATTTCAAAGCATGGTTATTATTTTGTTCTCTACAATTGTAAAGAACTTTCACCGTATAAACATTATTATCAAAACAAAATGTTAATATAAATAATATAAAGTTTGTGCACAAACTAAAGCTTATTGAAAATTTAAAAAAAAATCTATAACATCGTTTGTGTTGAAAAAATAAACAGCAGACCATTAATCTGAACGTTTATTCAGTGCGACAAAAAAGGCAGCTCGTAAATCTGTTCAAAAGAATTTACGTAGTATTGCCGCATATGTGAGCTGCTAAAATCACAGGTCATGTAGTACTTACCTATAAAACCTGGTTTTACTAAACTTTATATATTAAGCTACTGATACGTATTCAAGTGTTCATTTTATGGTAGTCGTCATTCGATTTGACGAGACTTAAATTATTATCGAAAGAGAAGGACTGGTTTGATAATTACTTGTTAGGTCAATTTTCTCTCCTATACACATGTACAAGCTCTGCTTAGTTTGGGACTAGATGGCGTTGTGTGAAAGTGTGAGGAATATTTATTTATTTATTCATTTATTTGTTTATATAAACGCCTTATTAAACTTTTCTTCAAAATTAATATTTTTTTATTGAGCAGTTAAAAAGCGACAAGTTCGACACAGCTCTTACACAGGACCTGTTATACTGTTAAGGAGGATCTGCGTAGGCATTGCATAATTCGTAAATTTATTGCATAAATTAAATAAAACATTTTATTTTATTTAAATAAAATACTTTTCAAGAGAATGTAACAACTATTAAGGATTAAATGAATGCGAATATATAATAAAGTATGAAACATTTTATTAAGTAGTGCTTCCAATTAAGAATGAAAAATGTTTTCCGCGAATGTTTTATCATCAAACTAGTATGTAAAAGATTAAAGTAAAGAGTGTTTTCGGTGAATCATTAACGGCGAATCACAAAAATTTTTATTTACAAAGAGGAAACAGGATTTTAGGTCATCGGGAGATAAAAGAGAACATAAAAGAGTAAGTGACTAGCTGCAAATACTGCTAGTTTTTTATTGCTTACTGGCATTTCATAATACTAAAATGTCCTAAAACGATTTATCTATATTTACCCTTGTTTTGTTAACTTTAAGGTTGCATTTAGAATGATTTACAGCAACTAATATAGAGGGAATTTTAGTGGATAATTAACTCGTTGGAAATACTGGTTAGTTAGTATTAAATTGTTGTCAGGCTTTTTTCTGTAGAGATACTGACCGTCAATTTATTAGTAGCAATAGGTTAGTGACAGACCGAGATAGACTGATAACAATCTGTATTGTTCGTCAATTTATTAGTAGCAATAGGTTAGTGACAGACCGAGATAGACTGATAACAATCTGTATTGTTAGTCAATTACCACAGGTACTTTCATCATCATCATCATCATATCAGCCAATTGACGTCCACTGCTGGACATAGGCCTCCTCAAAATATTGCCGCCTTGTGTGGTCCTGTGCCTTCCTTATAAATCGGCTTCCCGCCGTCCTAACTAGATGGTCACAGGTACTTTGGTGTGCAATATATATTATTTTAGCAGACCTTTGTTCAGCAGTATACTGAATTGGCCATGGTTGATATGATGACGATGAGCATCGTTATTAAGAACTTTTAGGTCCATCATTGTTTAAGCAAAACAACTGATATTACGGTACCGTTTGACAATGGTTGCTGTTTGGAAATTCTGTAATGTTGACATTATACTGATGGGCTTGATAACTTCTCCCATACTTTAGTTTGCAAGCCGAAAACTTTTACTACTTTTTTTATGCTTTCGTAAAGCATTTGAATAAGCGATATTCTTTAGGATTAAGGCGAATTTGCATAACTATCTAGCTAGGCTTCCACTGTTTTACTAACATAAATACAAAGGTTCTAAAAACGAACAGAAATATTGAGTTCCTGCCATCGCTATCGTATTTCTTTAGTTAGTTTCGATTGAAATCCATTTGATTATATTAAGAAAAATGTGCTACAAGTATGAGCAGAGTTTACTTTGGGGCAAAACACAGGAAGAAAAGACTCAGGTGTAACGCAGGTTGAGTTATCTCCTGTGACAATGCATTCTTTTATTCTATGTTCACGAATAAAGAGCCTGCTCCCAAGAGCGGAAGTGCTTCAAGGATGTTCTTAAGAATCTTTAAGATAATATGTGAGAACCTATATTACCATAAAAGTATTTTTTATAAGCCGTTACCCGCATTAAAAATAAAATTTTAGAGACGTAGCCTTACGTTACAATTATTTATATCATCATAACAGCCCATTAATATCCCACTACCTCGGGCCTCCTCCTGTGACGGAGGGATACTTGGCCTACTAATACCACGCTGGCCAAACGGATTGGTATAGGGTTTAATTTCAAGTTTTACATCTTTTTACTTCGTAAAGATAATTTTTACGGTTAGCCCCTTAGTCGGTTTTTACGACACCCATGGAATGAGATGGGGTAGTGACATATTGTATTCTTACTCCGTCACCACACGGATAAATTATTTATATAATCATATCAATTACAAAGATTTATATAATCATCATTAACAACCACTCACGACAGTTTTTCGATTTAAAAAGTCGGCTCTTACTTCTTGAACCTTCCAACGTTTCACAACAGTTCTCCTACCTAGAAAGTACTACCACGGATAAGAGAGACCCAAGTTTATCACTTTGCCATTCCATTACAAAATAATAACATTGGTAACACTAAAATGTTTTAATTAAATAAATCGCAAAAAGATACTATGAAACAGGTGACTCCCCGATATGTATTAAATAAGTTTACAAACCAGTCTTTAATTTACTTTTTATAATTACTTTAAAAGTAATACGTTTCAGTTAATTTTAAACGAATTTTACAGCTTTAAGTCTTGGTTTATTAAATGTGAGCATTTTAAGTACTACTAGAACGCTAAAAGATTTAGGCAAGTCAACGTTTTGGAAACTATCCAAGTCACAGTTGCAATTAGTCCGTAAATGTCACTATTTAAGAGAGAGATCCCCGGGGAGGGAAAATTAGATTGTAGTATATAACACAAGCTTAACTTCGTTTATTTATAATAAGCTGTTGTTCGCAACACTCATGAATTTATGCTACTAAGTTATCGAAATTCCTTGCTAACGCCATAATTTTTCAAGATAATAAAATTACAAACAATTTCGGAGAAGCCTATGTTTTAAAGCAGGCAAGGAATACTTCCACATAGTTTTTTTTCACAAATTGGTCCGGATATTTGAGTGCGAAGAAAGATATTTATAATATTATATACTTTTAACAAATGGTATGTTGAATAATGTCATCTGCGAATCAACAGCGAACGGAAATACTATATTAATTTAACAGAGATATGTTCAGTTTACTTGAAGCTTTACTCGAAAACTGTTAAGGCTTTGAATACTAATATCAAAATAAACATCTTATTCAGTAATTTGTGAAGGGAATGTTATCATAACGTTAATTTCACACAAACTGTACCAAAACATAATTTGAATGTTGTCTTCGCTTACTGTTATTGGATAGTTATATTTTATGATGCGAATGTTGATTGTTTGACTTTTATTGATAGAATCCGATTTTGAGATCTGTTCTCCGAATAAAGAGAAATCCAAATATTACTATCATTTAATGGTTGAGATAGGCACAAGACTTGATGAAGCAAAATAAATTAATTGCCGTTTTCTGCAGCAACAGAACGCTGCTTTGTAAGTTTGTTGTCCCAGAAATATCGGCTACTGAAAACGCTTATAGATACAGCTGAGTCAGTATGCGTGAAATTCATAAACATTCTATGTTAGCAATAAGAGCGCCGCCTAATTAATATTGTCGAACCTAAGAAGCACGTGATTGAATAGTATTCAGGTTGTCCTTAAAACTTGTACCTTAACAAATTTAAAAGACAACCCTAAAGCTACTTGATGACAACTTCGACGCCATGCTGTGACCAGACATCAATCACTTTTACACCCTTTTAATGTAAGTTTTTAGTGTGGAAATTATTTTTTTAAAACAAAGATTACTATGTATGTACAGAGCGTTTAAACATATTTATAATTTGTATGTTAGTTTTAATATTTTTCTATTAGTAAATAATTTAGGTGCTTGTTGAAGAGACATGGCTTTGAACGAAGATACGAAGAAGTTTTGGTAAGTTCGGTCCACTCTAAGTATGAACGCCAAGCATATTGTATAGTTTGGTGTTCTACCTTACAGTGAACTGAGCGCCAATTAATCTACACATCGTTTGAAGATGCAGTATTAATTGAAGAAAATGGAATGGTATTTATTGTAAGCACATTATTAAATTAAATATAATTTTTTACCTATAAAGCACAGGTATAACTAGAAAAAGCTTTTTCCATTGTCTTTTTTCTTTTTGGATTTTTAGCACATTATTATTCGAAAACATTTAAAATTATGTTTGTATATTAAATAATTAATGTTTATAAAATATTACGAATGTATGTAATTAACGATAGTTAACTATCTCAGTAATTTAGTAGACGCGGGACAAGTTTTCTGTACATGAGGTTGCGGATTCAAATCTCACACTGAAATAGTTTTTGTGTAATCCAATAAAGCTTTTCTGAAGCCGATGTAATATTTGTATCCGTTAAATTAATGTTTGTAAATCAGGAATCAGAAGTAATATTCTTATGTTGTTTTGTAAGTTAAACATACACTTTCTGTTAGGTTATGTGCCATCTAGGCACATAGGAGGCCCTTCCCTGCAGTGGGACATTAATGGGCTGTTATGATGATGATGATGTGCCATCTGATATAAAGTTTATTTTTTAATAATAATTATTGTGTTAATAACATCACTATATGCATATTATTGTATATTTATATTAATAATATTATTGTATTGTGCCTGTTTCACATGTTTTATTAGTGCTTAATATCACAGTTAAATAAAATTATATGATATCTCTCTAGCGGTGTAATAGCTTATAGCGTTATTAACTAGATAATAAAGATTTTGGTTTTACTTGACCTATATTCAATTCAAATTATTATTATTTATATAAATATATTATACAAATTCTTCACAAAATACTGATTATTTTTTACTTTTAACATTGATCTGAACGTTTTCTTTGTGCGCATTTAATCGATACCTAGGACCCATATTACAATATCTGCTCATCTCTTTAGAAATCGATGGCATAGTGGGCATAGTTATAAGCCTAAAAGGAATACGAATAGGAATATGTATACTGTTGAAAATAAGCAATTTTCGTGCAAAAGTCCCATCTTACCCATATATAAAACTACATAACCAAAAGGACTTATTTATAAACCAAACTTTTAACTACAATACACATAAATACCTACAATATTTAGTTAGTAACGACAAGACTTAGTAGACAGTACAGTCCGGACCACTCGCGAGCTTGTACGTAAATATTTTATTTAGATCTCAAAGGCCGACCGGTAATGGCATCAGCATCAGATTTCCCTCGCAAGGATAAGTTCAGAAATATTAATAAAAACGGTCGAGCTCCGGCTGTTTGCGTCAATATTCATGTAGCATGAATACCTGAATGCTTTATTTACGTTGTGTTACGTTTATTTTAAATTGAATACAGTTTCAAATTGCTTGTAAGCTACAAAGGTTTTTCAAGCAATAGCTAGGAAACGGACGTTTTTTTTTCCTTAAAAAAAAAGTAGTAAAAGACGAACTCCGTGCTACTAGGTACTGCTCGCGACTTATGCTGCTCTATGTATGGTATCTCAATTTGGACCTACCTACAAATATTAAAATACGATTTTTAATTTTTATTATACGATTTTATCTTACTAATATTATAAATGCGAAAGTTTGTAAGGATGGATGGGTGGATGTTTGTTACTCTTTCACGCAAAAACTACTAAATGGATTTTGATGAAATTTGGAATATACCTAGGTAGTTTAGGGTGTAGAATAACATTTAACATTTCTACATATAACTTACTACTACTTAATATTTTAGTAAGACGGTGAAGCCGCGGGCATCAGCTAGTATTCTACAATAAGACAATTATTAAACAAAAAACATTTTTCTTCTACCAGATGAATTCTGCGAGGAGTACCCACACAGCCTGATCCCCACGCCGGGCTACTGGATCGAGTGTTCGCGGCAGAAGATCGCAACTGACACTATTTGGGACGAGTCGGAATCAGAACATGATAGTGGACCAGACAGAGATAACCCCGATAACGGTAAGTGACGATCTATTCATAATTAACCTTTAACATCATCTTGTTTATTTGGAGCTTTAATTTTGAAGACTAATACATTATCCGGTGATGTTGCAATGATTGTGACCGGAACTCCGATACACCTGGGCACAACCAGGTCTATCAGAGTCCAGTCTGGACGGCTCGAGTAATATACTGTTTCTTGCCATCCCCTCCTTGTATGGGCATTAGGAACACCGTAAGTTTTAGTCGGTACACCGCACTTCAGTATTCGGGACTGGTGCCCAGGTGCCCGGGACACAGGCGGAGTCTTGCCCACAAATAATTTCACATCACATAATAAATACACTTCTCAGCAAAAAAATCGAAACAGCCTGCAAGTTTGTGTTTTGTATGGATTATGAGAAAAATGAGTATATTTAGGAATACGTGTTATATGTCATTGATTAGGGAATTCAATGAGAATTTCAAATAATAATGTTAATATTCTAAATTCAATTTTCGTAGATTTCGTATTTTATTTAACAAATCGTTTTAACCCTGTACGTAGTTTGACGGAAATTGATAAAATTACGCACGTAAATGAAAAAAAAGCTAGGAAGCGTTTATTTAATAACCCGTAACCCGCTTCCAGAGTTCCTCGCGCCTCTTGTTAATGCATCCATGCGATGTTCACCCGCAAAAACCGCCAAGTGGTGGCATTGCTGAATTCTGGACTTAGTCAGCGTATTACGGCTGAAAGATTGCATCTAAGCCAGTCATCTTTTCATAGAATCTAAAAATGCTATCAAGGGACTTGTTTGTTCACGTGCCGTTAGAGATCTGGCAGAAAACAGGTGATTTCTGACCAAAAAGATCGATTTATAGTAACAACTTCCTTCCAAAATCTACGCATTAATGTCTTTTAACCGTAGCAGCAGCTTCATGATGAACCTATGGTAGCTTTAAGTGACTTTATAATTAGAAAAAGGTTGAAGGAACGTAAACTGTTACCATACAAGCCAGCAAATATGGAGAAATTATCTGCAGATCATCGAAAAGCGTGTCTTAATTTTTACGTAATTACCTAAAATGGTCATACAACTAGTGGAACAAATTTCTCCTTTCTAATGAGTGTTAAATTATACTGTATGGTAAGGATAGAAGGACTAAGGTCTACAGAAGAGATGGAGAACACTTTGCACCATGCTGGATTAAAAGAAAAGGTCATCCATGGTGGTGGTTCGTGGACTATTTGGGGAGAAATTAGTGGCAATGACAAGACAGAGTTTGTCTTTGTTTTTGGGTCACGTCTGCCCTTATTTAACAGTCATAGGGACATTGAACAGTGTCTTAAACCTCATGTCTTGTGATGCCCTATGCACATTTTATTGATCGCGGTTTGACATTTACGCACAAGGATGCTAGGACAAACACAGCGAGCGTCGTATTAGATTATGATACCGTAGTAGATATCTCTATTATTGATTAGCCAGCAAGAAGCCCGGACATGAATCCGATTTAACATCTATGCAATAAGTTAAAAAGACGAATTAGTGCAAGAGATCATGCCTTAAAACAATTAGCCAGCTGTAAAATACAATCCACGAGGAATAGAACAGAACGCCACTATATTTGATCGTGACTCTCATCCGATCGATGAAAAACCGTACAGAAGCAGTAATAAGACCTTAGGGAGGGTATATGAGTCATAAAATAAACGCTTCGAAGCTTTCTTTTTCATTTGCGTGCGTAATTTTATCAATTTCCGTCAATCTACGTACATGGTAAAAACGACTTGTTAAACTAAACACAAAATCTACGAAAATTAAATTTGAATTTAGAACATTAACATTATTATTTGAAAACCTCATTAAATTCCCTATTAAATGACATATAACACGTATTCCTAAATATACACATTTTTCTCATAATCCATACAAAACACAAACTTGCAGACTGTTTCGATTTTTTTGATGAGAAGTGTATAAATATTGCATGTGTTCCAAACTACTGCAATAAACTTTTCTCATGTCTTGCGCCTATTTGACTATCGGCCAATCATAAAAAACTAAATCATTTATTGAAAATAATACCTACTAATAATGCTAATTCTGTTCAAAAATATAGCTGAATACGAGTTATTCTTATTTTATTATAAAGAGCAAAGGAAAGTGTACATGGAAATGGAGGTTTGATTAAATAAGGGATCGCGTCGTCTGCGATTCTTGTCACCTTAGCTCAAGGATGAAAATTTAATTTTATACTTTCCGGTACATTTATATGTCTGACAAGCAGTTATTTGCAAAGATGCTAGGGGCAATTCGTGACTATCTTGATACTACTTTCTAAGATTTATACATGTTTGCTGCATAGTTTTAGGACTAGAAATATGTTGCTTCGGTTTCTATGCTAACATCTTAGTATCAAATCTAGTAATGAATAATTATAAAAATAAAATGACATGATGACAAAATATCTTATTACATTTTATAATGGCAGATTTTGTACTAAGTACTTAAAGTAATTTTTCAAGCAAATTTAACCTTTACTGGTGCTTAGTAAGCCATAGTTTGTTCTGTATATTCATATTGACGTCACAAACTATATTCCTGTGCCTACTTGTACTCAAAATGGAAAAATACGTTACCCATACGATTATAAATTGACGAACGCGATCTCACAAGGCAATGTCACGTTAAAACAAAGTTACTGTACTGTTGAATAATACCGAACGTAAGAGTTGGAGGAGATAATTCTTCGAATGTCACATTAGCTGGGAGTCGCGACGAAAATTTAATTTATCTCCCTTTTCCTGCGAATCGATTCAGGAAAAACTCTCATACAATATGTAAGGGTCTTTACGAATCTCGACGCAGACATTTTCAGTTTAAATTTGAATGTAACGGTAATTCTGCGAATAGACTTGATACCCGAGTTATCAGTAAAGTTAGAGAGAATTCCAAGTAATCAGTTTGAAGGGTTTGAAAAAACAATCCAAGATATTTTAAATTAACTTTCTTTATCTAATTTATTTCTAAGAATATTCTGAAATCGTCAAATTTTAAGTAAGTATTTAGTAATATGAGTATTTCGTTTTAACTAAACGAAAACAATTATTGTTTTTAGGTAATTGGGGTTCCGATATTTTCCTAGAAGTCATCGAACGTTTGAAGAAGCATTTCAAGAGAAGTAAAATTAAAATAAATGTATCGCCTTTACAAAATAATATGTAATGCAAACATTAAAAATATTTTCAATTCTTGAAAAAATATGGAACCAGTAAATAGACGATATATCGATGTTACGCGTTTCACATTATGAAGTACCAATATTTACGTCAACACAATACAACTAAACTGGTCAGTAACATCGACGAAATAGTTCCAATTACAAAGAGAGGTATTTTTCTGAACGAATTGTTGCCACGCCAAATAATAAAATCCCTTGATATTTATTTCGATATATATCTTGATAGCCTGATTGAGAGAATGGTAGCTAAGATTTTGTGCGTGATTGTGTGTGTTTAACATTGTCAACAAGGACTATAATATTATGTTATACTAACAAATATTGGATGTCCTTCGTATCCGACAATTTTAAGTCTTTTCACGCGGAACATAGCTCAATCGCTAATGTGGGATTCGTCTTTATTCAAACAAAAATACTTTAAATTTAGTTTACTTAAACTTTACTCTTATCTATATCTTAATAAGTAAAGGTCTACAAATGTGACAGTATCCTATCATTTTCTAGTCTATTTTTGTGTCTAAAGATTTTTTACTAAGCACTGATATGCAGTTTAATAATTATTTTTTAATAAAACATTAAGAAAGATTTATAAGCTACACGCTTTTTCCAACGAAGGAACAAAATTACAGTTGAGAACAAAACCGACAAAAGAAATAGTTGGTGGAAGACAAACTGCCAACCGCATTGGTTATGCAAAGAGGATCTATTTGAAGTACGCGCCGAGGAAACGAAACCAAGAAAAAGTGTTTTCGGTTGTGGTCTGTTATAGTGTATGTTATAACTTTTTGTTGATTTTACTTGACATTAAGGCTTACGTGCTTACATACCAAAAAGAATAAAAAATTTAAAAAGTGCATTATAAAATTATTTATAATTATTATGTTTCTGAA
This sequence comes from Schrankia costaestrigalis, assembly GCA_905475405.1. Classification (NCBI taxonomy): domain Eukaryota; kingdom Metazoa; phylum Arthropoda; class Insecta; order Lepidoptera; family Erebidae; genus Schrankia; species Schrankia costaestrigalis. The sequence continues at coordinate 11,445,996 of FR997840.1, read as the reverse complement.
ATATGGTATTTATCTTACGTTATTTGCTCAAAGCTTATATTTGAACAAATGATAGTTGTAGACTCCACTTATAAACTGCATAATAACATAAACATGTAACATCAATCTGTGTGCGCGTTAAATAAACACTGATTAATAAATAATATTGTGAAACTCAGGACTAATATTAAAAGCGGTTTAAAAATAGCGGTCGTTTTAAATTTGGAAGATGGTGAAATTATAGAGCTATTACATGACAACTTCTGTCTAAGATAGGCAGCTTAGCTGTGCTCTTTTTGTCTGGAATTTCTTATGTCAATGAGCGGTGGTTAACACTAACGTATTGAATGGACCACTTGCTCATATTTCCTCCTAAAGTCATAAAAAGCCAATAAGCTTACTTTTATGATACATTTAATAATGTTTTATAAAAATGCTCTCTAAGAAAACTTACGCAAAAGGTTTTAAATAAGCTTAACCGATTTCTAGTTTACTAGAAACATTGTACATTATTTGCGTTACTATAAAATACTAGAAATCCGTTTTAAAACGATAAAGTACCTGCCATAAGTAAGAAAATATTATAAGAGAAAATACATAGATACTCGTGTTTCATAAATCCGTATGCTAAATGAAAACAAGTTTATTTGGCTTCTGCGGTGTTTATTTTCAATAGCAGTTTAATAATACACAGAATAAAGCCATTTAAATGCTTAAACATGATTTTCTCTTTGTAGAAAGTTTTATTTAAAATACAAACTTTACATATTTTCATCCAACTTATTTTAAGTAATTTTCTGACCAACTGGTTATTTTAACTTATGGGATAACCTTACCATTTACGTACGTTATTTACGTAGGTGTTCAAATTTCTTTACTGCCACGGCCATGTTAAACGGTACAGGTACAATAAGGCACTATGATAGGTCCGGAGATGTTTCTTACCCAATCCCTGTACCAGACGTAGCATAGAATAGAGTGGATGTGCATACATCATAAGCTTTCTCTTCTTTTCATAATTATGTAATCAAATAGCACTCCTATTTCGCCGAAATAAAAAAAGATGAGAAACTTGACACTATAAACTCTTTAAAAAAATACGAAAATCTTCTCATTTTCTAATGTTAGATACTCGATGGAAACATTGTTGCTGTTTCGTAATTGAATACTTTAACGATACATTTTTATTGCCAATTATAAAATCAAAAGTTTATCGTTTTTCTTTTAATTAATTTGGACAAACAAATGACAACTGTAAATTTAAATAGGTACTTACCTACATATTTTTTATATATAAAATAATATATAGGATTTTTTTTGTATAGTCTATTTATCCCTTGAAGGCAATCTATAGATGGCTAAAATATTTAAATATTCCAAGCCTTGTTTAACAGAGACCTTAACAAACACGAAGTTCATTGAGGCCTAAGACAATTATTTGCAAAAGACACAGTAGTTGTTGTGTCATTCTTTTTATTACCTAAAATAGTAGATAGATACTTACATGATTAGAAAATACCAAATACAACTTCAATAACAAGTCTACAAACGTCATTGAAATATTTCTGTGTCAATTAATTCTAATTATAGAGCCAATGCTTCATATTCATGTTATTGAAAAATATATTTACTAGAATCCACTTGTATGATAACAATACGCAATCAGGGCAAACTATATTTTTCTTTTTAGAATCAGGCTACTGTATGTGTAAACTCCTTTGTCCATCCTCGTCTGATTCGACACACGTTTTCAATGTATTGGTTTTCTCATTGTCTGCGATAGTGTGGGGTTGATGTGAAGATCACAGGCGCCCGCCGTCGCGTCTCCTCCCTTATCGGCGTCGCTATTCAAAAGTCACGTCATGTGTAAATGTACCATGATATTGTAATGGCACACTGACCCCATCCTGTATTTCTGAGTTATGTCGTTCCGTCTCTATATCGTCTATAATATGACGCTATTTCTTGTTCGGTGGTGGAGAATGGTTGTCGATTTTATTTTTGATGACGTTACTTAAAAGAGGTTTTTATGTTATTTATTTTTATCAAATCTTTACAACTTAATGTAACTACAAACTTACAACTACAACAGTTTGTTTGGTTTTGTGTTTAAGTTAACAACTGTTTACTGTTATTTAGATTACATGAGTAGCTGTAAATATTTTGCAATGAAGTGACGAAGTAAGTGGTCGACGATTAAGGGAAAGATCCCAGATATAATCTGTACCAACTTTTCTTCAAGCGTGGTAGAGGCAATCCACGATGCCATACGTTACTCATTAAAGCCTGTCCCTGCAATAGGATTGCCTGGATTATTTGTCAGCGGTTAACAATAACTCAAAATTAACATCCTACCCTAATCAAATAGATAACCTATTACATGCAATATTATTGTTGTTTGCATGATTTACGTCACATTTCCCTGAAGAATAGTCTTGCTGTCCTTTTAATGGGGTATTACACCAGAAGATGAGAGACTCCCTAGGGTTAAATAAATAATAAATGAGCAGACAAAGTCACTTCGCGACTTAAAATAGTACCTACCCCCTTACTCATAAACGCCTCTTAAATATTAGTCAATTGATTAGCTTAAATTCTTACGATTTTGTTTGGTATAAGGTTGGTTTTGCTAATAAAAATTTAGCTCAACAGTGATTAAATTTAAGAGGCGTGTATGAGTAAGAGGGGTAATGTTTAAAACGACTACGAAGCATTACTAAAACAGTAAAGTCACTCGGTAGCAGACGTTGGTCACTGTTAGTGTTAGCCTCTATCATCTCACTGCTGGTCAAAGGCCCCCCTGACTTCCACATGTTTCGGTCCATGGTCAATAAAAGCCAGTGTTTCCGTGCCCTGTTAAGGTCATCTCATCACCTCTAACCTGGGCTACGGTAGCAAAACAATACAAAAAAACTGTAAATTTCGTAATTTTTTGACACAAAGCTCACGTTTCTTGTGCAAGAAGATTTTTTTTTAATATTTTGTGATGTTTTTTTATGCGTTATTTGTCATTAAATAATAAATGTATACATACATACAATATATTTATACATATTTATTAGATCACAAACTTCCTTAAATAGTAAGAAACTTAACTAAATAGTTTCTAATAGTATCAAAACTATGTTTATAGGTATATTTACAAGGTACACTATTTGGTAATTTCATTGAGTGATGTTTCAAAGGGTTGGCTAAGTCTATTGGTCTGCATGTGGCTTGTATGTCGAAATGTACCTCACTACCTACATGTAGGTACGTCTATCAATAGTATTGCACTCTCCTTTGAGATTACGACCTCTATATTACTCATGCTATAAGCTGTCAAATAAGATATATAAAGATTTATAGTATAAGGATTAGTTAAGTAAAAATAAATTTCTGTGGATAAAAAAAATAATAGAAAAATGTAGTTATAAGAACTGCTTATATAAATAAAAGAAAATATTGTGATTTTTTTAAAAGAGGATGGGCATTTTTGTATACAGTACTCACTGAGATCTTACAAATTATGATAGAAAAGTGTTACTGATGTATATGTGTGCGTGTACGCATACGCACATTGTATAAGTTGTGGTCTGGTCTTTGCGCCAGTAATAAACGAGCAACATAAGGCAACGGTTGTTTTATTTTAGTAACCGACAGAATACTGGCGACGAGTTACCCGCGTTTTGGAAATAATAATTTAAGTTGTGCAAAATGTCTAATATTATCGGGAATCTCACAAATTTCGATCATGACGCACAAGAATGGTCTATATTTAAAGGTCGGTTATTACAATACATTAAACTAAACGGTGTCGAAGCGGAAAACAGGAGTGCCTTGTTGCTAACTCATTTTTCGGATGACACCTACCGTCTTGCACGGAACTTACTTCATCCAGATGTACTCGAGGAAGTAAAGTTCGATAATCTCGTAAAGAAATTGGACGATCATTTTACACCAAAACGCTGCACTTTTGCCGATAGAGAGAAGTTTTATGAGGCGAGAAGGTCTGAGGGTGAGAGCATTGAAGACTGGGCGGCTCGCGTAAGAGGCTTAGCCGTTTATTGTGAGTTTGGAGGGGCACTGGACATGTTACTGCGGGACCGGTTCATACTCGGGCTCACAGCGTGTCGTGAACGCGACAGATTATTTGAAGAGGATGCCACTAAACTCACTTTTAAAAAGGCGTTGGAGGTAGCTCAACAGGCTGCGTATGCGCGATTGGCTCGAGCCGGGACTGTAGCAAAAGCAGATCAGATCAAGGAGGAACCTGTGTACCGGATAAGCGGGTCACGCGAGCAGCGCGCACAGCGCGAGCCTGCCGCGGCGCCCCGCAGCCCGAACAGCCGTTCTGGGGAGCTTCGTCGGTGCACGGTGTGCGGTCTCAGAAATCACGAAGTCGAAAAGTGTCGTTATAAAAATTATCGGTGTCAATCGTGTGGTGTAAAAGGTCATTTAAAAAAAGTGTGTAGTGCTAAAAAGGTTGAATCTCGTTTAAATTGTTTGAATACGGTAAATAATGCCTCGGACGAAAGTGAGTGCGAAGAATGTGATTTATTTAATATAAGGTACGTCAGTAAGTCACCCATTATGCTAAATGTATTATTAGATAACGTAAGGCTCGATATGGAGTTAGATTCTGGGTCGGGAGCTAGTGTCATATCCGAAATGCTTTATAAGAAATATTATTCTCATCATGTTTTAATGAAATCTAACCTAAAAATGTGTCTTTATAATGGTCAAAAAGTGTCACCTCTAGGATATTTTCTAGGTAAGATAACCTATGTAAACAATTGCCATAGTATTAAGATTTTTGTTTTACCTAACGGCGGTCCCCCGCTATTAGGGCGAGATTTTATGTCAATGTTTAGGATGTATTTTACTTCGGATATTCACAATATTCAAACTTTGTCTATAACCAAGCCCGACTCGAAAGAAGTTCAGCATCTTTTATCTAGATACTCCGAACTGTTTAGTAGCGAGCTAGGTAGATTTAATAAATTTAAGGTAAAACTTATTTTGAAATAATTTTCTAATTAAAAAACCGACTTCAACAGGAGTCGGTTAAAAACCATGCTGATAACAATTTCTAAGATTCGTATTAAATAAATTTCTGCAGTCGTCTTCATCATAAGATCATGTTTGTGTAAAGTTTTCATTAATACGAATAAAATAAGCCCAAACACTAGGTAGCTGCTATATACCGTTGAGAAGTTTCCTCGACCCTCAGTCGTCTTCATCATCAGATCATGTTTGTGTAAAGTTGTGTAAAGTTTCCATCAATACAATTAAAATAAGCCTAAACACTAGGTAGCTGCTACATACCGTTGAGGAGTTCCCTCGACCCTCAGTCTTCTTCATCATCAGATCATGTTTGTGTCAAGTTTCGTAAAGTTTTCATCAATACAATTAAAATAAGCCCAAACACAAGGTAGCTGCTATATGCCGTTGAGTTGTTCCCTCGACTCTCTGTGGTCTCCAGCATCAGACCAGTTCTGACTCTTGACTATTTGGTAGTGACGTCAGAGATGCACGTATATGACAACATTTTACATAATGCGTCCCTACAATTTTCAAGAGATGCCCTCGATTTCTCTAGGATCCCGTCATCCAGATCCAGATCTGGTGACAATGGGACCAAATGGGAAGTATACCCAATCGAACAAAAAAAAAATTTTTCAAATCGGTCTAGCCGTTTTCGAGAAATCAGGTAACAAACACAAAAAATAAAAATAAAAAAAAAAAAAAAAATACAACCGAATTGAGAACCTCCTCTTTTTTGAAGTCGGTTGAAAAGACGCTCAACCTAAATTTTTTAAGCCCCGTTCTGTACCTTTCGCCTTAAAGAAAAAGGTAGACGATGAAATAGATAGACTGGTAGATTTAGGAATTTTACTGCCAATCAAATTTTCTAATTATGGAACACCTATTGTCCCGGTACTAAAAGAGAACGGCAAAGTCAAGATAGCCGGCGATTTTTCTATTACATTAAATAAAGATTTAGAAATTGATAAATATCCAATGCCGCGAATAGAAGAAGTTTTTGTTAAGCTAGGTGGAGGACAGTGTTATAGTAAAATTGACCTAAGCAATGCGTATAATCAGTTTCTCCTAGATGAATCGTCACAAGAGCTGACTACGATTAGCACCAGTAAGGGCCTTTTCAAATACACTCGGCTCGTGTATGGGTTGGCAAACGCTCCCGCCATTTTTCAAAGAGCTATGGAGTCACTATTAATAGGTATAGAAGGTGTTAGTATCTGGTTGGACGACGTCTGTATAACTGGACCTTCACAAAGCTTACATTTAAAAAGGTTAAATGATGTTCTAAGTAGACTGAAAGACGCCGGTTTAAAGTTACAAAAAGAAAAATGTTGTTTTTTTCAAAGTAGTGTTACTTACCTAGGTTACATTATTGATAAAAAGGGGTTAAGGACTTGTCCTAAGAAAACTGAAGCTATTATAAACGCGCCAAGGCCGACGACAGTCACCGAAGTTAAGAGATTTTTAGGTTTAATCAATTACTATCGTAATTTTATACCAAACGCATCTGCCAAATTACACCCGCTGCACAAATTATTGCGAAAAGGGGTAGAATGGGAATGGAACGAAAGCCATGAAAGAGCTTTTGTTAGTGTAAAAGAGGAGCTTTCATCAGAAAGAGTACTTGCTCATTTTGACCCCGCGGCGCAGCTGGTGCTGACCGTGGACGCCGGACCAGCCGGACTAGGAGCAGTGTTAGCACAACGCGACCGTGACAGCCCCCATCTCGAGCGGCCGCTAGCGTTTGCCTCAAGGTCACTAACTACAAGTGAACGCAACTATAGTCAGATACAGAAAGAAGCGACGGCTATTATTTTTGCAATAAAATATTTTCATCAATATTTATACGGCCGTCAGGAAGCTTTCGTCCTTAAAACTGATCACCGTCCTTTGATTTCGATTTTCGGTAAGAAAACAGGTATTTCTGTTATGGCGGCTTCGAGACTACAGCGTTATGCGATAATTTTGTCAGCGTATAATTACTCTGTTCAGTACATAAAAAGCGAAAATAACGTCGCGGCGGATTATTTATCGCGTGCACCTTTATCAGGATCTGAATGTACAGCGAAAGAATGCGATGATTTATCCTATATTAATTTTTTAGATGCTAACATAGCTCCATTAACTTTTAACGATATTAAAACCGAAACTGAAAGGGATACTATATTACAATCCGTAATTAAATACATGAAAACCGGTTGGCCGCGTAAAATAGACTGTAAAATGCTTCAGCCTTATTTTTATTGCAAAACGGACTTAGAATTTCAAAACGGTTGCGTTTTTCGAGGTCACCGAGTAGTGATACCCTCTGTTTTTCGAAGTAGGCTTTTAAAGGAATTGCATTCGGGACATTTTGGTGTAGTTAAAACTAAGAGTACTGCCCGCAGTAGGTTTTGGTGGCCATTCATTGATAAAGACATCGAGGAGTGGGTCGGGACGTGCGCGGTGTGCTCCGGCACTCGGTCTGCGCCCCCGCGCGCGCCTCCCGCGCCCTGGCCGCGTGACTCCGCCCCCTGGCGACGCTTGCACATAGATTATATGACAATACAGCAACAAGTGTATTTAATTGTTGTTGATTCTTATAGTAAATGGTTGGAGTGTTTACATATGAGTTGCGGGATTTCGAGTCGGGCGCTTATAGTTAAATTGAAGGAATTGTTTTCTAGGTTCGGTATACCGAAAGTTATAGTATCTGATAATGATGTTAAAATTAAATCAAAGGAATTTAAACATTTTTGTGAAATGAACGGTATTAAATATATAACATCGCCTATTTATCATCCTTGCAGTAATGGTCAAGCGGAAAACTCAGTGAAAACTTGCAAAAAAATGATAAAATGTATAATTACTAATAATGGCAGTCAAAGTGTAATTAATGAAAAACTTTTAGGATTTTTATTTGATTATAGAAATACACCACATTGTGCAACGGGAGAATGTCCCGCTAAACTTATGTTTGGAAGAAAAATAACATCTAGGCTTGATCTGTTATTAAATTGTAATGACGAAAATACAAATAATGATATTATTAAATGTAAACGTATTATGAATATAGGCGATACTGTGTGGTTACAATGGTATATAGCGAGAAAACCTGTCTGGACGTTGGGCAGAATAATTAAATTAATAGGCAATCGTATGTTTGAGATATTTGTTATAGACTATAATGTTAATTGTAAGAGACATATTGATCAAATAAGAAAGTACACAGGTATTAGTATTACTAGACCCGAATCGAACGACGCACGCACGGACGCCGTGGGCAGCCCAACCCCGTCCACTGCGCCGTCGCCGCCGCGCTCGCTTTCCCCGCCCGCTCCCGCATCGCCTACTGCGACGCCGGCGTCGCCGGGTAATAGTTCTCATATCGATGATGATGAACAAGTAATCGAAGGCGAGAGTAATATTGTTGAAAAGGAGAATGAGTGGGCCGATGCTCTAAATGATAATGATAATACTAATACCCGTGAGACAGATCAAGAATTAGTCGAGCAACAGCCTACAAGGCCTATCCGTAGTTGTAAGCGTAAGGTTAATTATAAGATGTAAAATTGTTAATTAGATAGTTTAAGGAAGTGGTTCTTTTGTTATTTTTAAATAGTGTTAGAGGAGTGATGTATATGTGTGCGTGTACGCATACGCACATTGTATAAGTTGTGGTCTGGTCTTTGCGCCAGTAATAAACGAGCAACATAAGGCAACGGTTGTTTTATTTTAGTAACCGACAGAATAGTTACACTTACAACAACACATGTTGTGACATGGACGAAACCGCCCATTGTCCTTTTAAACTTGTAACGTCACAATATGCAAACGAGTGCTACGCGTCCTTTAATATATATTTACTTTTCGTAGGACTTAAATATTATAACAAAAGTAACCTAAACACACATACAAAAGTAAATATAGATATTTTCTTGATGGATGAGAGGGGTAATGAACAACCATCCATTCTCATTAATAATATAGGAACGGAAGTTGAGGCACTGTTTCGCACGCATTGAAAATCTATCTACCTACTAACCAGCTTTGATTTTAGTTAATATTTATATTCAGAAATAATAATTTTGTCCGAAAGAAATAGTAGGTACTTTTCTTAGTTAGCCTTTTTTTTAATATCCTAATTTATGCAACAACAAAGTAAAATTTTAAATACTCCTGATAATGATAGTTTATTAAAAGCCAAAGAAGGTGCTACTACTAAACAAATAATGTCTCAATATTTAAGAAATCTTAATATGAATTTAGTTTTTTGACCAAGCCATTCTTTTTTTACATTTATGTCATTGGTTTGGAAACAAGGAAAAGCCATAGAAAATGCCAGACAACTTAAGGTTCTATAATAAATTTAATAACACTGGTCAGCATTATTGTCCCGTGCAACGGACCCTTGAAAGAACCCTTCATAAAGTTTGTTTTACGATTTACGTTAAAGTACTTCAACGTACATAATTGTTCTGGCTTTGGGAACGACATAAATATTATCCTTGAAAAATTTGCGGTATCGCGGTATGTTAGGTTAGGTAAGATAGGTTTGGATTACTCACACCTTCGTTTTCTTATAAGTGATCTTTGTTTAATTACGAAAAAAAAACAATGTAAATAGTAGCTTTTTTGATATGGCATTATAGATTTCAACATTAAATAATTATTCTGTGAATCACCAATGACGACTATAAAGGCACTCACTGCGCTGGCTAATCAGGTTGTACTAATGGTTTTTTTAGAATCACTATTGTTTACTACGGATAATGTCCATTGGCCTAGAGGCCTAGAATAATTAACCGATACAACCGATACATTTAGGCCAAAACTAATCATGACAATACGTAAAGTCGCCTCTACACATAGGCAAGCGCATTCGCCAACGCGCTGGCCGGAGCGCTTGCCCACGCGCGTAATAATGTGAGTAATCTACACATTGGGAGGTCGTTCAGTATGGTTTGGTTCGGAGTTCGGACCAATGTGCGGACGGATTCAAAATGGATGTTGAGTCGCTAACAGCTGCAGCTGTGTATTTAGCGCTTGCCAACGCTCGTTCTACACATTGGGCCAGTGACTGGGCCAACGCGTTGGCCTAAATGTGTAGTGCCGGTATAATGTGCACACGTCCAACTCACAAGCTCGTGCATGCCAACCGCATATAACACCACTGGACCACAAGGGTTGTAATTAAATTGCTAGTCAATCTAGCTAAGGTTTACGCTAAGCCCATTGTTGACTTTGTGACAGCCACAGTATGGCCTTTATGCTTATAATATGCAAGAATATCCCAGCAAAATAACTCGAGCCATGTATTATTTCAATTATGTACAGCCATCCGTATACATTTTTTAATAAAGCATTTTTATTTCATTCTTGTGCTTCATACAAAGGTTGTTAACTGGAATTCGGTCCTGAGTGCATATGCGTAATGTAATATGGTTTCTTTTGAATTCATTTTCTACAATTTAAATACAAAAAAAACATAAGTTAGGTACCTACATCCTAAACAGCGATGTAGTTTTTCAGCTAAAGTAGCGTTTTTTAGACTACGACTCTACGTATATACTAAAGAAATAAGTAGATAATATTTGTAATGTGAGATATTAAGAATACACGCATAAAATTATAAATTATGCACTTAAAAGATGCTACAATTTTATTTATTCAAGAAGAACTAAAGTAACTTACAAGATGGATTATATCAAACACATATTACTATAATTATAAATATATCGCAGCTTTTAGGTCATATTAATCTTGATAATGGATTAGTCAAATTGAATAAAAGTCATAAAACAATGTAAAAATAACTCCATTACATTTTATGATAATTCTAGCAGCAGCTGTCCTATAATCCCAATGTTAATAGTGTTGGTTATTCTTTTTCATCTTTATAAATACACTTTTTGTATTATTCGCGCGCAAATAAAGTTCCGTGACATTATCTTTGGTTCCTAATGTAAACGTTTAAAATTAAATAAATAATCTCAAGGTCTATTAAAAACCTATAAGTCCTTATAAAATCTATGTTTTTGACAATTTGTACTTTTACTAACACGAAGTTTACAGATTCTTTAACTAGCTCAAAACTATAATTTCTGGATGCCGAATAAATTTTAATACCGGTATGATAGCACAAAATTATGGCCACTGATCCACTGAGGCAGGTTGTTATTACAAAAGAAGGAAACTAAGCAGCCTATTTTAGGGTATCTTACCAACAAGTCCGTATGTAATAAAATAATCATGAACATTGAATAACAAGTTTTCTATAGTACTTTTAAAAAGAATACTTCATTTAATATTCAAATACTATTTGTAGTTTTAGTTGTTCAGAGACTTCCAGAAAGGTCTTATATATTACAATCGTTTCATTTTCGTACAAATTGTGTTACACCTCACTAAATTATTTATATCTATGTAGGTGATGGAATAGTTTACATGTCACTCGCCTCACCTTCTTATAGTTTTATGAGGTTTTATATTATGAACTAGGGGATATTGGTTATTATAATCTGGCTTTTAGTATCTTTAAATATTTAACTGCAAAGACCACCTTCCCTAAACCCTTTCACAGTGCTGCCAGCAGACACAATAGTAAAACAATGCACATGTACCATATTTATATGGTAACTACAATAATTTGTTGACTAATTGCGATTGGCAAATAAGTCAAGACGTAGTAATACGTGGTAATATACTTATCAATCATATCCCATGAAAGTCCTAACTCCACTAAGTCGTCTTTATGAAACTAAAAGAAGAAAGACTTGGAATATACCCTTTAATAATCCGCCCAGCCAATGTGGTGTTGGTAGAGCAAGTTTTCTATTGGAAAATCGGCTTGGAATGGGAAATTAATAACAAAAATGTCAATAGAATACCCTATAGACTTTTTTAGTAAGCTAATCAATAGATAATTCCTAAAAGGAAAATGTATATCCAAACAACCTGCAGACTAAAATAAACCGTCGCTTAATAAAAATGATACACACATCCCAGCAGACGCAATCAGTGTCCTATTCAACGAGAAATGTATGAGACAACAAAATATTTGCTGTGAAATTTAATTTGAGCTGTGCAAACATGTGAACTGAAGCATGAGTGACATTGTAAGCCGGGCTTTGGGCAGAGAAGCGACGTGCAAGCCAACGAGCTACCCGATAACCAACAGCCTCTACTCCTCTTAATAAGATATATCAACCTGTCCATGAATGTTAAGCCTTATAAATATGATCCCAAAGGACACGAAGAAAATGTTTTGTAAATCTTTATTAAATTTTATGTATGACAGAACAACATAACAGCTATTTAATTTGGAGTTTCCTCTGTCAAATTATTCGTTTGTGCCGAAAGAAAATTTAATTCAATTATGTTTGTAGACGGTTATTAAATTTTAGATATAATTATTTCTTTGTTAATTATTTCTATCTTTGATACACCTGTACAGTTGTACAGTCAACAATTTATTTGTTTATAAAAGCTAGTATTCAACATTGTTTCAAGAGTCTTCTGTAGGGGAGTGTTTGATTAAAAATAACGTTTTGATAATATCTTGTTATCTACAGTTTTAATTATAAATACGTAAGATATTATTTCATGCCTAAGATACTCAGATAGTGCTTCGATGTTGTGGCGAAATAATAATGGGAATGTCATCACCTAAACTTATCCCGAAGATATTCTAAGAATACAATTGTCTCTGCAAAGTTGGCAATGGGAATTTCATGGTGTAATATAATGATATTTTGTCATCATAATCATAACAACCCATTAATGTCCCACTGCAGGAGGGATACTTGACCTACTAATACCACGCTGGCCAAACGGATTAGTTTTAATTTCAAGTTTTCCTTCTTCTTATTTCGTAAAGATAATATTCACGGATAGTCCCTTAGTCGATTCTTACGACACCCATGGGCCGAGATGGGATGGTGACATATTGTATTCTTACTCCGTCACCACACGGAGATATATATACGATATTTTGTACAGCAGTATAAATTCAGACAACAATTTAGTAACAAAACGATATGCAATGGTAGATTTATACGGCTATAGTGTAGATAAATATTTTACGAACGCAAAATATTTTATAAAATAAAAATGCAACATAATTTATGTATAAAAATATCTAAGCTACTTTCTTTGTTGTCATCAGACTTCACGTCACGATTCACTTCAAAATAATCCGATTATATTATCTTCAAGTACTGAGCTTGAATTAAAAAAGAGATTTTATATCAAGAAAAAATAATAAAAAAAATCCTAACATGTTTACTTCATAAAATTCTAAGTAGCAGCTATTAGAAGCACATTTACGCTTCTCGAAAGTACTTGTTCTATGTTTATTCGTGAATTTGAAGATTTAATGGAAGAACTCTGTTATCAGTGCCTACATTTTATATGATCCTGGATGCTGTGCTGACAGACTCAAGTAGGATATTACAATAAAGGCTTTCATTTTCAACAAACGTCAGAAATTTTATAAAGAAAATAAAGTTATATATTTTATGATTAATTTTCAAGGTATATTTACAAGAAATAAACTTAAAGTTTTTCGTTATATTAGGTTTTTAAGTGTACTATTATTTTAAATCTCAATTGATTTATAGAAATTATAAGTTCTAATTTCCAAACTCTTCTACAGAAATTGGTTTTTAATAAAGTAATACAACTGGAATTAACTTATTGTTTTGCTTATAGGCTCTACGAAAGTTTGGATTAGGAAAATGAAATAATTTCAAGCCGTCTAGGCTGATACTCGTCCGCTGGTTAGTTTAAAAGGTGACAGGGAAAGTGCTAGGTTAAAAGAGAGTGTCATGTTTTCTCCCAACATATTTTCTACAACTAGCATTTCTGCGAACGTAACAGCGGAGTTTCCAAGCTTACTCGTGTATATCGATCGAACCCACCAACTTAAATTTGGTAAATAACTCAAAAACAGTCCTTTACAAAGTAATTTTTCTTCCACAGACCGTCATAGAAGATCAGGGTCTCTAGACGAAGCAGCAGAAGACAGCAGCGATAATGGTGGAAGCACACCTAAGAAGAAGACGGCAATTGAAGAGCAATGGGAGAGATCCGGTGGCTTCGAACTTACGTCAGTGGAACAGGAAACATACGAAAAGTATTTCTATGGCACAGAACATTGGAACTATTTTACGAATGATGAAGACCTTGGTCCTGTTATATTGTCGATCAAACAAGAGACACTTAACGGACGAGACCAGTTCAGGTTAGTAAGAATTATTAAATAAAAATGCTCTAAACTAAGAACGAACGTATTTTTTGATACCGTAACTTTATCATCTGCGTGCGTCTGTGGGTTTGTGAGTTTTTCATAACAATTTTTTGAGCTAGAACTCGAAATTTTAAAATAGTTATTTCTGTTTCTATTTAATAAATAGAAACAGATCCCTTACCTACCTACTTATCATCTTTACTTAAGACTACAAATTGCGTCCTTTTAAGCACTTTATCCCGTTAAGTCTATTAATAAAAAAACAAAACTAGATACATAGATACATAATAATAGTTATAAACCACTGTCAACCCTATTAAGGAAGAAAAGGCGTGATAATATCATTACGTAGTAACGATAAACATTACAAATATTTAGGTAGCAAGGACGTGAACCTCAAAAATTCAAATCGATAAGGTATTCGAGTATTTGTAGCTATCGAAATAATCGAGATACACCGCATCGCACCATCTCGTAGAGAAATGACGAGAAATGGAATTTAATTAAATTTAATCATATTAAGCCAATATTTTATAGAACATTGAACTGATGTGAAATTCTTAAGTTTATTACCTTGGTAACCAGTACTTGTAAAGATGCCGAAAATGTGTATAGGAAGAAAGGGTTAGTTTAGGGATAACAGTTCAAAATAAAACATGTTATTACTGATCTTGTTATAGTAGGTAATGACAGGAAGTGTACTGAGCACTATTATAACTTTCCTCACCTCGTATTTTTCTCACACCTTGAAGTAAATAAGGTACGACATCATTTGGGGTAAATAAGAAGGTCTTTGTTTAAAATTGGATTTGTTAACATAGCTGTGTGCGTCCCTGGTATTCGACGATGACAGTTTTAAAATATAGTCAACGCTGTCATTATTTTTTACGTCCAATTTTATGATTAAAACTATTTTAGACTTCTATTATATTAGGTCTTTACCTATGAAATTGCCGGTTTGTATGGAGATTTTTTGCGAAGTTTGATTTTTCATACTAACATTATCTTAGTTTTTCCAATAATTATTAAACTTAATAGAATGAAATTTGGTATAAGTAATATCGCACATCTTAGCTAACTTTAAACATTTAAATCATAAGAAAAAAAATATAAGGAAAGAAGTTACATTTGTGTAAATGGTAAAATCCGCTGATTTAAATTGGACCCATATTTACAGACTTATTACTAATACAAATAATAATTATTTTTCTTAATTATCTTTTGTTAGTTGTTTGTAATGCCCTGTATTTACCAAATTACAAAAATAATACAAGCAATCTATGTTTTAAAATAAAATAGAGGCTAAAGACTGTGGCGAAAAAAATGACAATTTCATAGGTAAAGAACTATTATGTTTTGATTTCTGTTCTTTTTTTCAATATTTATATTGGCAAGAAATCTATAACGTAACATTTACATGGCAAGACACATTTTAAACTGACTTATGTATATGTTTATATAATCCCATGTCTTGATCCCAGGGCTGCAGGGGGTAGACTACAAAACGCCATGTACAGTCACGAGCAATAATATGTACACATTTTCAAATTTTCTAAACTATCTGCACGTTTATCTAGACATTACAATATCAAAATGAATTCGTAATTTAGAAGAGGTTCCGTACAGTTTTGAATTAATCTTCGAATTTTCAATTTTGAATTGGCAGAACTTTAGATAACTGGTTTACAAAATGCGAAAATGTGTACATATTATTGCTCGTGACTGTACTACAATGCTTAGAAGCATGCTTTACTTCCTCAATATTCCTATAAAATATTCATTCATGCCATCTGTGAACACGCCTTGTCCTTATTATTTTCAACAACTTGCTTGATTTACCTACCAAGTAAAACGTCTACTGTATGAAGACCTCAAAAAGGTTAATGTACCTACGCACGTTACGAATCATGAACAACCTCTTGGGAATTCATTCTCAATTTATTTACGTAGATCTCGTAAATTTCCACATGATTACACTGACCTCAGTTTATAGCCAATTTCATATTACGAAGTACACTTATTAATAAAGAATTTTATGGAAAATTAGCGCGATATGGTAATCAACTGTAGTTTGCTTGACCTTTCGGGACATGTAAGACTGGCAGTAGTTTCGAGCTGTTAAGTCATTTTAAACACAGACGAGTTGCTAGTAGCGTTAATTTCTCATACTATTAATATTAATAGCATAATGGTCAATTTGCGGTCGACAAACCCAGTCGTTAAATAAAGGTTGCTAGCTTAAAAAAGAACTAATTTACTAAGTACCCAAACAGATGTAATCATTTAAAAATAAAACTGCACTTACTGTACTGTAAACATCACGTTTAATTAAATCTTTCCATCTAGAACCCGTAAAGTTGCACTCTGATAATAAAGATTTACCTTTTTCTGTTGTTTCACAAAAGGTAAACGAACTTTTGCACATTTTATTCTCAATATAAATGAAAGTGTTATCTGGCAACGTGGGGTGCATTTTAATTAAAAATGCCGAGGTATTGTAAAATAGAATGGGCTTTTCTAAACTGTTTGTTGGCACCATAATTAACTATAGTATAACGACGATGACCTCACCTGGGTTTACCTCTACGACCCTCTCGTAAACCAAGAATTTAATTAGCATAATGTAGTGGAAACCAAGTGTTAAATAGTCCTATTATGATATTGTATAGTTTAATCTATACATTATGAGTTTTATCTATTACGCAGTGACTGTGCACGCATTTTCACCCTTATTGGGGATATTTTACGGTTACAATACTACCAAATTAATTTCGTAGTCAAAAGGTAGATATAGATAGCGATTTTACTAAGATATGATGTTACTATACTTTCGAATATTAAATCATTTACTTCTCATCCACTACTTAAACTTCATATCCTTCAAAGTTTATTATATTATATTTACTACTGAAGCAAACATAATGTAATAAACATAAACTCATCCTTAGTATTGCGTTTGATTTTTAGTAGGACAAACAATTACTACAGGTAAAACTAATTAGGAAATCGTTTCTTCAAAGACAATATGCCAAGCAATAACTGTCAGAACAATCTTGCTATGAACGTGCTGGGCAATTCAAATGTGGCCTCACCCTAACGTGTAAAAGGGGTTATTACAATTCTACCGAATTTTAATTATACCAAAAGGTATTTCATTAAAATGAAATTAGCTGCAGAAAGTTCCTTAGATTGTCAGTACTGACGGCGAAACATTTTCATAACCAATTATTTCACGAAGCACCTTTACAAATATGGCGTCTTTATATTAAATTAAATTCCTGCATTATAGAAATATTATGATGAACAAAAGATCTATTTTAGTAAACTAAATGAAATGTTTTAGCAGCGCAGCTGAGATTAATTTTAGTTTAAGGAACAAATAACTTGAATAGAAACTAAATATAACGCATGTTTTACCGTACTAAATGTTTGCGGTGATTGCAACAAATGTTGCCTTTGTAGTCTAATAAGACTACGAAATACAGAATATAAATAATAATAAATGTTAACTAAAAGCCTACAAAACAAGTCATCAAAAAGAAACTTCGCCATAATGATTTTTTTTACAATGATTGCATTTGTAATACTGTACCTTCATAAATTTTTATAACAACTCGTCTTTATTTTTGAAATTCTTCCTCATTCCAAATAAAAGACGATTGCCTCGACTAAATCCTTCGTTATTCTATTTTTCCTTGTAATTCTTGATTAGAACGCGTATTTGAAGCTTATAGATAAGATATTTTGACGTTTATAAATTCTTTGTGTCACAAGCTGTGCTCCCAATGTACCTGGATAGCGAGTTGTGGCCACGGGGAATTATATTTCGACGTTTTATTAACTACAAAATGAAGCGTCAAGCTGTAAACGGAAATATCGGCACTAAACCGGTTAATAATGGGTGATCATGTATACAAATTTATGACCTTTAATTGTAAAAGCGTTAAACGCTCTGTTCAGTGTATCAGGGACTTGTGTGGGCAGTGTGATCTGATTGCCTTACAAGAAACGTGGTTGTTACCAGAAGAGATCTCATTCCTTGATAGCATAAGTGATGAGTTTAGCTGTACAGGTGTTTCGGCAGTAGATACATCGACGGGCATGCTTCATGGCAGGCCATACGGCGGGGTTGCGCTTATGTGGAGACGACGCCTTTTTACAAATGTGACGGCTGTTCAGTGCGGTAATTCACGTATTTGTGCGGTAAAAATAGTGATGAATGAGAAATCGTTTTTAGTGCTCAGTGTGTACATGCCAACGGATACTAGGTCTAATCTAACGGATTTTACGGACGTCCTGAGCTCGGTGAGTGCGATCATTGATAACTATAGCATAGATTATGTGTTCGTGTTAGGCGATTTCAATGCACACCCGGGCGAACAGTTTTATAATGAACTTACGGGGTTTTGTTGTGAACAAAAATGGAAATGTATTGATACTGATTTTTTGGGCTTAGGGTCGGACACGTATACATTTGTAAGTGAAGCTCATGGCTCCAAAAGGTGGTTAGACCACTGTCTTGTAACCGAGGCATCTGCGAATTGTGTTGGAAATGTTTATGTGCTGTATGACATATTTTGGTCTGACCATTTTCCTATGGTGGTTGAATGTAACCTTGAGAAAATTATGCCTAAAAATTGTGTTCCTTATGTAAGTCCTAACTACGTTGTGTGGGGGGAAAGGGGACAATGTCAAACTGAGTCTTACCAAAAACAATGTCATGAGCGTCTCAGACTAATTGAATTTCCGCAAGAACTTAGCAAATGTTGTGATACTATGTGTAGTAATCGTAGTCATACTGTGGTAATTGATAAAATGTATACAGACATCGTACAGGCACTGAGTAGAGCGGCTGTGATGGATCGAGAAGGCAGCAATCGTCGCTTTAAAAGGGTAGTTATAGGGTGGAACAAACACGTGACCGGGTCTCACAGGGTGGCTAGGCAAAAATTTATTGAATGGGTGAGGGATGGTAAGCCGGGGTCCGGTCTAGTCTATGAGGAGATGAGTGAGGCTAGAAGAATCTTTAAGTCGCGGCTGAAGTGGTGTCAGAACCACGAGGATCAGATTAAAATGGATGTTCTGGCCTCGCACCACTCTAAAAATGATTTTCGTGGCTTTTGGAAACATACTAATAGATTACAAAGTAAACCCGGCGTCCCTGTGAGCGTCGCGTCGGCGGCAGAACAAAACCTGAAGAGATTGCTGAACTCTTCGTGCAGCACTTTTTTGTAAAGTCCCCCTTGGGACTTTCTCAGTCGGTGTTGGATGCTGGGTCCGGTAGGGCTACGGGGGTTAAATTCAACTCGAAAGAGATCCATAAAACCATACAAACTATGTCGCGCGGTAAATCCCCGGGCCATGACGGATTAAGCATCGAGCATCTGCAACATGCAGGTCCACATCTGGCCCGAGTTCTCACTATGTTATATGGCTTGTGCGTGAGTCATAGTTACATGCCGGCTGATATGATGCGGACTATAGTAGTGCCCATTGCAAAAAACAAGACTGGGGACCTCGCGGATATTAATAACTATAGGCCCATATCACTAGCTACTGTGATAGCTAAGGTGTTTGATAGCATGCTTAACGCGCACCTAAGTAAGACAGTAAAAATTCATGATAACCAGTTCGGCTTCCGACCTGGTTTATCTACTGAAAGTGCAGTATTGTGCCTCAAGCATGCTGTCTCATACTATACACAGCGGGAGACTCCCATTTATGCCTGCTTTCTCGATCTGTCCAGGGCGTTTGATTTGGTGAATTATGACTTGTTGTGGCAGAAGCTAGAAAATGAAAACTTGCCAAGAGAATTAATTAACATTTTTAAATTTTGGTACAGTAACCAGACTAACTCTGTTCGATGGGCTGGAGGTCATTCGCGTTCGTATAGGTTGGAATGCGGGGTGAGGCAGGGTGGATTAAGCTCTCCGACGCTTTTCAATCTATACGTTAACGAGCTTATTGGCGAGCTCAGTAGCGCCAGAGTCGGTTGCCACATAGACAGAATCTGTGTCAACAATATTAATTATGCCGACGACCAGGCGCTCCTGAGTGCGTCAATTTGTGGCCTAAGAAAGCTATTAAGCATTTGTGAAGAGTACGCGCAAAGACACGGGTTGTTATACAATTGTAAAAAATCTGAGATAATGGTCTTTGAGACCGGGCGTAAGACGACGGTAAACATACCTCCGGTAAAACTGAACGGGATACCGTTACAACGTGTTACAAAATTTAAATACCTTGGTCATATTCTGACTCCCGGTCTCAATGATGACGCTGATATTGAGCGCGAGCGGAGAGCGTTGTCGATAAGGGCGAATATGCTGGCGCGCAGGTTTGCACGTTGCTCACTTAAAGTAAAAATCACTCTCTTTCGAGCTTATTGCACCACTTTTTACACGTGTGGCTTGTGGGCCAGGTATGCGCAGAAGTCGTACAGCGCTCTCCGTGTTCAATATAACAACGCGTTCCGGGTGCTGGTGGGGCTGCCTCGTTTCTGTAGCGCATCAGGGATGTTCGCAGACGCTCAAGTGAATTGTTTTTATACTATTATGCGAAAGAAGTGTGCGTCTCTGGTGTGCAGGGTGCGGAGTAGCCCCAATAGCATTCTAAACATGATTGCTGGTCGGTTGGACTGTATATACGTGAATCGTTGTGGTGCTATTTCTCACGGAATGGTACAGCGGTGAGTCGCGTCTGTGTGGACCAGTCGACTAGCTAAATTAACAAAAATTGGTATATTGTTAATTGACTAAATTAGTAGTTATTACGAGTATTGTCACACTAACATAGTTTGTAAGTTATACTAACATTTTATTATTATTATTTTTATTTAATTTAATTATTATTGTTAAATGATTGTATTATGAGTCCTAGTTACTTGATTAAATGAATTAAATGATGATGAAAATGATAAAAGTTTTTACTTTTTTAAATTAATCATTAATCCGTTGTGTTTCCAATTACAGAACCTCATCGATTTTTGCAATAAAACCAATGACCACCGGCCGAATGGAATGTAACCATCTTTTAAATTACATCGACCGAAATGTAACACGTATCGATTTTCTTCCTAATTAAAATTTATATTAATATTTAAAGTCAAACTGCCGATATTTGATTAAAAATACACACTTTTCTTTCATTAGAAATACCAAAAAGAATTATCCATACAACCAAACTACTTTATCCATGTTTAAAAAAAAATCAATGGGTAGGTTTAACATTAAAAGAAACTTCGTCCAAATAAAATAAAAATTGTGCTTAAATCGGTCAGGGAAAAACAGCGTTCTTAGGTAAAAAAACATTAAAAAATACAATCGAATAGAGAATCATTCCCTGTTTTTTGTACTCGTTTAAAAACGTGGTCAACTTAAATCAATAACCTAAGCTGCCCCTCATCCCTAGAGGATACCTTAATATAACAATAACACGTAGCTATAACTCGATAATATACTAGAGCATAGAGAAAACAATTACATTTTTCTAAATCCAAACACGTCTAACCTTTAGCGATCTACGCGATACAGTAACATGAAAATATGATTATTGTTTTCCCACCTCTAACTTTCATAATAGAAATATAGAGGAAAAGATTGTTGTTAATGTCAGTCTTAGATTGGCAGTACAGTCCACGTATTCAATGAGACCTTCGCGTGCTATTCGTCATTAAGCCTCGCGTGGTCAAGAAGGCCACCATGCCATAAAAGATCATACAATCGACTTTTGACGTTTTATCGGAAAGGCTACTTTTCCCTTGAGTATTAATAATTACGAAATGTGCTTTAGAAGTAACACAAAGTTTTATTAATTGAGATTTTTTATCACAATATTTGGATGGACTAATAATGCAAAATGTCAATAACACTTTTCTTTCTGAGGGTGTCGTTAAAAGTGTATATTTCTGAAAGAGGTTAAATCCACATTGAAATGTATGAACAATAAAGACTTTATAAAAACACATGGACGCATAGAGAATGAGAGATAGAAAAAAACACACACTCACAGACAAGTTAGATTAAATATGCACACTGAAATAGATCTAGTTAAAAACTAGCACCCGATGCATAACAAAAATTGGTAGCAAACCTATTTCGTTCATGGGCATAACGCGAGTTATATAACTTTTTTGGCAAGATTATGACTGATTGAATTGGAAAATAAAATATTTTTACCCTGTACTTTTTTAAACAACAGTAAACTACAGTATTATGTAGCTTCTATTTTTGATATGGAGTAGAATCATCATAAAAGCTCATTTATGTGCCGTGGTAGCGACGGGACTTATCTAATAACGGAAGAGGCCTAGGAGGAAGTTATGGCCTAATGATTTCACGCTGACCAGAGGGAATAATATCGTGATAAAAAAACAGACTATTTTTATGATAAAACACAGCTAAAACCGCGCTTCACTATTTTTTTTCTATTTTCAGAAATATTAACGTCATTTTGGTACGGTATAAACGTCATTTATCATTCATTTAAAAATATCATTGACATGTGCCAAAATAGTCTTATATTTTTGTTGCTACTATCTTAATACTGGCCAAATTCCTTTTCCGGATAAAAACTCCTTGTCAATCATCTCGGGCGGAATAATATAACTGACGTTTCGCGATCCCAACAAAAATAACATTAATTTTTCTCATACATTTTCTTTTCGCAGCTCTGATTATTTAATGCCTTTCTCATTTAAATATTCCTCTTAGGTTAATAACTTGTGTATTTCTGATTGCACAAAGAATAAAACATTTAAAATAACAAGAAAGAACAAAACAGTATATCAAATAAAATCAAGACACGCCACAAAAATGTCTCCCTTTTTTACATAGGAATTACTCGCGGGTAGATTCCACGGATGCTCACCGTAAATTCCGGCATTTTCATTATATTCTGTCATAGGAAAACTGAAACGCGACGACACAACTGGAGAATTTAATTAAAAACGTTGGCAGTTAAAATTTTTAGAATGGTTTGTAGAACGCCAATTTTAATGTTCTATTTGCAATGTCAATCAACTCGGTCTGTATTAGAATGGTTAATGATCTATCTTGTTTTAATTATAATTTCAAAATACAGGCTAAATGATTAGCCATTTTAGATTTTGGTGTTGTTTTGAATGCGTATTGTCTGCAATAAATATGATTTCTTGACAGTGGCGCTGTGTAGATGTGTGAGATAACATGTTACCTATAATACATTCTTGTGTTTGTGTTCATATAATTCTATAAGATATAAATTTATCTCAGGCTTTTTGCCTCTGACTTTGCTTGTGTCTTAATGCGTTAGGGGTACCCTCGGAAATCGGATACAATTCCCAAATGTAAATTATATACACGTAGATTCTATAGATAACTTTCTTCTTTTACAAAACATATACGTAGGTAATGCATTAGGGACGTACTTATTTGGTAACTTCATAGCAAATTGATTTATTGCGTTAGAAATATGTACACAGTATAAGAGTCCTTTAATCTCCTACTGTAGGGACGGGCCTTCTCCAATTATACAGGGGAACTTGGCTTTAATATAATGCTGGCATGGTGGATTGGTATAGGTACGTTTCGAATGTTCATTTTCAGACCATGATGTTATATTTGTTGAAGTTCTTTCAGTCGGGTGTTACAATATTCTCCGTGTGGTGTAGAGTAAGAATACAACATGTCATTACCCCATCTCATCTTATGGGTGTCGCAAAAAACCGACTAAGGGACTAACCGTAAATATTATCTTTACGAAGTGAAAAGAAGGAAAACTTGAAATTAAACCCTATACCAATCCGTCTGGGCCAAGTCCTAAATCTTAATTTTCCACGTGTGTAATTTTACCAATTCTTATATGGACGAATTCTTCTTTATGAACATTCTTAATTTTACCTATTCTTAATTTTCCGAATGCCTCATTTTCACAATTATAAAAAGTACGAATTCTGTTTTTTAGACTCTGCTTATTGGCCATAAGCAGAGTCTGAATGTACAGTATTATTAATTTTAAAACTTTCGCGTTTCATTTTATTATTATAATAACTATCGGGTATTAACGCATAGATTTTAGGTAAACACTTTAATTATTTACCTTGAGCCGCTCGACGTTTCGTCCAGGTTACACCACACAGGTACTATACTAAGTAAAAAAGGTGACGACAAAAATTAAAAAATTGTTTTAATTGTTTTATCTAACTTGTTTTTTACACTACTTTTCTCAGCATCACCCTGGCTAGGAGATAATGCCTTGAGGCATTAAGTTCCTTTGTGCTTTTCTACAAGAAGAATAAATAATTAGACTGACAAAACCAAATATATTTCATGTAGATAAGAATTTTTGTTATTATCATTGTTATATTAAACACACACATTTACATTCCCATACTAGCGTATTTCCGAGGTAAACTATGCAGTGGACTATTTGAATCATACGATGATAACACATTGCATTATTACAAAATTTATTTACACTGTAATTCACGCGATACAAAAATATATTGTATAAAATTAATATTAATAGACTTTCTCGTATTATTAATCTATTTAAGGCTCATATTTTCCGTACTTTGAACTAAAAAAAATTTGATAATGACATAACGGCTCAACCCCACCTTATGTAACTTTAGAACGGTACAACAACTACAAATTGAAAACCACTTTTTAACGTTAGTAATTGCCGTGTTTTCACCTTGGGAATATGAAGCTATTAACCCCAATGACATCGCTACTCTATGAGTCACTAGTTCAACATTCTATCTATTTACGTATTGAACGGGGAAATTATGATCAGTGTTTTATTTTTAGCTTAAAGTACCTATACAGTTAGCTTTTAAAATATCTATTTGTTTTAATTTTAGACGGTTAACAGACTAGAATGCATTTTTTTTTCGCTATACAATAACTATTTATATATGCCCGAATAGCATTCCTTATGAATAAGTAGAAGAAAAAAACAAAAGAAGAATGAATATTTTGTCTTTAGACATGTCTAACTTTAGAATTACTAATGACACCATTGACAATTTTATTATTCAATAGAAATACACTGGGCCGCAATGAAAACGGGTCGCTTACAAAAACCTTAATAACTTCCAAAATATTGAAGCTAGCTTTATGAAATAAACACTAAAATAGAGATAATTTAACAATCCTTAACTGAAAGTGATAAAAATTACAGATTGTTAAGTGTATTTTTGACAAAAGTAAGTTAAATAATAATTTTCTAATTAAAAAACCGACTTCAACAGGAGTCGGTTAAAAACCATGCTGATAACAATTTCTAAGATTAGTATTAAATAAATTTCTGCAGTCGTCTTCATCATTAAGATCATGTTTGTGTAAAGTTTTCATTAATACGAATAAAATAAGCCCAAACACTAGGTAGCTGCTATATACCGTTGAGAAGTTTCCTCGACCCTCAGTCGTCTTCATCATCAGATCATGTTTGTGTAAAGTTGTGTAAAGTTTTCATCAATACAATTAAAATAAGCCCAAACACAAGGTAGCTGCTATATGCCGTTGAGGTGTTCCCTCAACTCTTGGTGGTCTCCAGGATCTGACCAGTTCTAACTCTTGATTATTTGGTAGTGACGTCAGAGATGCACATGTATGACAAGATTTTACACAATGCGTCCCTACAATTTTCAAGAGATGCCCTCGATTTCTCTGGGATCCCGTCATCCAGATCCAGATCTGGTGACAATGGGACCAAATGGGAAGCATACCCACACGAACAAAAAAAAAATTTTTCAAATTCAAATCAAGCCGTTTTCGAGAAATCAGGTAACAAACACAAAAAAAAAAAAAAAAAACTTTTTTTGAAGTCGGTTAAAAATTGGCACTTTCATTAGTTGTCGAAAACAGGTAAAAGATATCAAAAATGCAATTTTTACTCATTTAATACTCTGTATTATTATCAAAGGCTGTTAATACAGCTGTCATCTGGTTCTGGATGCTTTCCATTTGGTTTTTAATTTAATCCTGAGGAAAATACACCCATTTCTCTATAACTGTTTCTTTGAGTTCACAAAGGGTGATTAGAGGGAAGCATTGATGTCCTGCTTATCGACCCAATACGTCCCAAGCATGCTGGATCGGTTTCAAGTCTGGGTTACGTGCTGGCCACTTCATACGTGTGATAGCGACATCTTTACGGAACTTAAACACTGTTAAATCTGTATTAAGACGAGCGTTGAGTTCCATAAAGGTGCCTTTTTCGCCGATGTTTACCAAAAATGAGCCATCATACTCATTAATGATTTCATTCAAGTACCTTTCTGCAGTTAAAGTACCATTTTATATTACTACTACCTCGGTGCGGCTTTCAGAAGAAAATCCAGCCCACACGTGTACAGTGCCTCCTACATAAGGTACTTTCTCTTCAATGTAAGCTTGTTTAAACAGGTTTCCTGGTCTTTTGCAGACTCTTAGTCTTCCACCGTGTGTGTATAACGTAAACCTCGACTCATCGAAAACATTTTCCTTAACTAATCAGCCATGAGTGCTATTCGCGAGTTTTTTTATCATCACTCTATCTTGAATTTTTATGTTGTCTTTCAAGTTTGCGAATATTTGCAGGTCTAAGACTATAATTTAGCTTCATCTAGACACTGCCTCCCTATAAAAACGCTTGGATTGCTTTTTACGAGCACGTAGCAAGCGATTTTTGACTGCAACAGACGTTTGAAATCGATTTCTCAACATTGTCGACACCATTATAACGATTCTCTTGTGTTTACGTGCACGCTGTTGGTTCAGATCTTGGTCTGCGTGCATTGGATACAGTCTCTTCTAATGGCTGGAGTACTTTTCGAACGGTTGAGATCTATAAACTAACAGTTCAGGCTGTATAACGATGACTACGTCATTTTTCTAGCATTTCTGGAATCCTTGTAGACTCTTCAGGGGTTAGAGGCATGTTTTTATGCTAATTTGATTAGAATATTGGATTTCTGTATATTAAATGCGTATTTTTTATGATACAACTGAAAAAAAAGTAAAAAAAATGGTTTAATTTATGGTTTAATTTATGGATTTAATACAATAATCAAAAATAACTTGAAAGATTTTACTTGCGGCATTATTTGTGATTAAATTGTCTATCATTTAGTCTTTATTTCATAAAGCTAGCTCCAATATTTTGGAAGTTATCAAGGTTTTTGTAAGTGACCCGTTTTCATTGCGGCCCAGTGTATATAATATATAAATATTGCACTTGATTGATGCTATTATATTAATTTAATGCTATATTATCTTAATTTAATTCATTAAGTAATTATATTTCTATTCTACGTATTAACTTCCTGGTTTAAACGAATTATATTGTTTCAGAATTTTAGTACGGGCAATAAGCTACACGGTCCACGGTTTGATTCCGGCGTCATGTGTGTTCGCGGACAGATACAACAGGGAAGAGGTGGTGAGGTCACTCGGGAAGGAGGTCAACATCAATCCGCCACTTATGCTTGGCCAGTTGCCGGATACACCTGAAGAACTATTAAAACTAGATCAGGTAACTTAATATTTTCTTTACTAATTAGAATAAGGTATCTTCATCATCATATCACCCAATTTACGTCCACTGCTGGACATAGGCCCCTTCCAAATATTGTTAATACAATATTATTAAAATGAGTATGTCTAAAGTTTTTTTAGCAAAAAGAAGACAAATATTTTCCCGCGATATGAAGTGCCTATGTGTAACGGAGTAAAAATACATGCAGTCGTAAAAATCGGCTAAAATATAAGTTAGCAGATTTTATTTCTAGAAAACTTTGAAAAATTTGGCATAAATCCTTATATCAATCAGTCAAAGTAGCGTGGTATTGGGTAAGCTTTCCTCCATCATTTAACGAGGATTCAATCAATCAACTAGCCTTTTGCAGTCCACTGCTGGACATAGGCTTTTTCCTAACACGCGCCACCGAATACAAGGAGGATTGCAACTAGTAAATATTTTTATGTTATGTAATGAGTTAAATCTTTTTATATTCTATTACTATTGAATAATGACAGTTTAAAAAATAACAGGAGTAGGTATTGAGAAATTGCAAGTACATATATCTATGGATTCGACCATTTATTTTAACAACAAACATTTCACAAAGAATTCTGAAATATCAGAATTCCACAAGTTATTCTGAGTGTGGATTTTGTGTAAGTAAAAGGCCTTTCAATTATGTCTATGATAGGATAAAAGTTATCTTTTCCAAACAATATTAAAAGACGTGCCATTAACAAAGTAAAACAAACCAAAGAGGATCACACAAACTTATCCTATTTATCATTCGACCGGCGGCAAAGCCAGGATCACAAGTAAATTAACAGTAAAACCTTTCCTCCGTCATTGCGATTGTTTTTTCAGTTCCCAATTACGAATAAACGATGCCGCCGCTTACAACCATGAAACATTGATGAAGCCTTAGTCGCGTACAACGTGAATAAAGGGGGACTTCTTTTGACCCCACACTACGCCCAAGAGGGCAGACCTCTCTATATCTCCCACTAATCACAGTAATGGAGTAATGACAAGTTAGAAGCCCAACTACTTCCCTCGACTTCGTGTACAAACTTATGCTCTCATCAAATGTGTGATGGGAGGCATTAAATTGTTAAGAGGTGACGTCACTAGTAAGTTGAAATGCGACGAACCTTGCTAAGAAGCATAAACGAGCTAATTACTTAAAAGCGTGTGTGGATGTTTTAGTTATTTAAATATAAATTTAAACGTCTACCTTTGAGGATACATGATAAACATATTCTGTTATGTGTATACCTGTGTAATACTGTTGATGCAGAGTTTATGTGAGATTCGTTTATTCATAGGAGCTATTTTAAACACATTTGTTAGTTTTACATTAAAGTTCTCTAAATGGTTTTCGTTTAAATGAATACAGTTTATAGGAAGAGGTTTTTATCCTACGTACTAATGTTATAAATGCGAAAGTTTGTGAGGATGTATGAATGGATGGATGTTTGTTACTCTTTCACGCAAAAGCTACTGAATGGATTTTGATTAGGGTGTAGAATAACATTGAAGCTACCTACACCACGCACCAGGCAGGTGAAGCCGCGGGCATCAGCTAGTCAAACCCAAACCTAAAAATTGTTAAATTTTGTAAAAGTCTTTGAGGACAATGTATTTCAAGAAACACAAATAAAATCAAAGAATAGAACTAAAGCTACAGTAGTTTTCCGCTGACTAACATTACTATTTTCTGTGATAGGTATTAAACGTCCATCTCCATGTATGTTTTAACCGTCCTCTGTATTTTTCCCGTAAGCCCTTGCCTGCCAATACGCTGCTAAGGAAATAGCACTTAAATGTCTAGCACAAAAGATTCAATTTTCAATGCAATAGTTGTCAGAACTAAGTTTGTTCGATCCACTGAACTGCCAATTTTCATTAAGTATAGTTAGAGATACGCTCTTAAGTTGAAACTTCGCAGCTCAACGAGGCCCTGTCCGTCCTTAACATTACGGATTCACTGGAAATGTCTGATTTTATGAATTGTATGTGAGGGGAAATCACACGTATAAATTAATCTCTCAAAATTGAATGGGAGTTTTATTTGTTTCGTCGAACAAACACAAACAAAATGCTATTTTAAAAGTCATCTATGAGAGTGGAAAAATCTGTTATTTTACAACAGGTTTGTTTTATTGTTAGATACATAATGAATACTCGCTACAATATTTAATCGAATCGGAATAGCAATCTCGAGTTACTCATTGACTTTTCCGGCTACTGCTTCAGTCTAATTGGGTTATCTAATTAATTATAAAGAATAATGAATCAATTTCAATTAAGTACGTAGATAGATGGGTAGAGAAGTTGCAAACTAAGTATCTCCTGTTACTGAGTATTTTTGAAAGTTGATTGTTGAGCTAAATAAAAGTGTTTGCATCCATTTATTGGTCGCTCCACGGGTGAGCATTCGTAAAATTAGACACAGGTACCTTTCGTGTTCTTTTTATTGTTTTACTTGACAGTGTCTTACCTAGGTAATAGTTTGTATTTTATTTATTCCTGACCAGGTCCTTATATATCGTTCAGCATAGTCAGGGTCTCCGCCTGTGATAAAGGGATACTATACTTTTTGGTTGAATTTTAGTACCTACCACGCTAAGTTGAATTTTTAAAAGGTTTTCTGTCAAGTTAGCCTTCTCTCTTTTTCGGGAAGGTTATTCTTCTTCAGTCATTTTGATATTGAATAAACATCTGTATCCCAGAGAAGACAGCGACTTTGTTGTGCTATGGCATTGAAAAAAAGAAATAAAGAAAAACAATTTATTTACAGTAAAGCTAAACATCCCATCTCATCCCATGGGTGTCATAAAAACCAACTAAGGGACTATTCGTGAATATTATCTTTACGTAATAAAAAGAAGGAAAACTTGAAATTGAACCCAATACCAATCCGTCTGGCCAGCGTGGTATTAATAGGCCAAGTACCCCTTCGTCACGGGAGGAGGCCCGTCCCTGCAGTGGGACATTAATGGGCAGTTATGATGAAAGCTAAACAATAACACATTTACTAAAAAAAGTCACGTAATAACTTATTACTAACTTTACCGCAAAACAGTCTCAAGTCAGCATGATGAGTTATGAAACTTTGCTGACATTCATTAGCGGTGGTAACGATTTTCCATCAATTATTGCTTTGCTAATCTACTTCTTGGCAATAAAAGAACATAAGTCACTATAAAAGGTACATATATTCGCATATTCGGGTAGTCTTTTTCCTTTAAGGAAATAACTACATATCTATATAATATCGTATCAACCCTTATCATCCCACTGCTGGGCAAAGGCCTCTCCCTTTGATTTCCACAACTGTCGGTCCTTGGCCAATGAAGGCCAGTGTTTTTGTGCCCTGTCTAGCTCATCTCGCCACCTCCTACGTGGTCTGCCGCGACGCCGATTTGATGCATCTGGGCACCATTCGGTGGTAATTCTAGCCCATAGATGGTCAGGCATGCGGCAAATGTGGCCAGCCCAGTGCCACTTTAGTTTGGCCGCTTTGTAGGCAACATCAGTGATCTGTGTCTTGGAACGCAGTGTAGTGTTTCGGACTCTGTCCGTTAATTTGACACCTAATATACTACGTTCCATGGCTCGTTGGCAAACCCCGAGTTTGGACTTTTGGATGTTAGTCAAAGACCAAGTTTGAGCTCCGTACGTCAATATGGGTAAAATACACATGTCCATAAGTTTTCGCTTTAGTATTAGCGGGAGTTCTCCTTTCATTTGTTCCTTTAGGCTCCAGAAACCCTTCCAGGCGTTACCGGTTCGTCTTGCGACTTCCTTATCTTGTCGAGCCTGGAAAGAGATTAACTGGCCTAAGTAGATGTACTCATGGACATACTGGACTTCTTCTCCATTTAATTGAAGCTTGTTTTCTGTGCTGTTTGTCATTATTTTGGTCTTGGACATGTTCATCCTTAGTCCAACCCCGAGACTTGCATCACTGAGTTGTTGTATCATTGACTCTAGTTATTTAGCAGTGGTAGAAAAAAGAACTATATCGTCAGCAAAGCGTAGGTTTGTTAACCGCTTTTTACCAACTTCAATACCCCTTCCTTTCCAATCAGACTCTAATCTTTTAAAAATTTCTTCAATTGCGCAATTAAAAAGTTTGGGAGAAAGTGGGTCTCCTTGTTTGACACCTTTTTCAATAGGAAATGAAGGACCCGTGGAATGTAGTCTTATTGAAGCTGTGCTGTGGGAATATATTGCTTGAACGAGATTTACGTAAGTCGGTTCTATATTTTGGTCATGTAATGATTTGAATATGGCAGAATGAGTTATGCTGTCAAAAGCTTTTGAATAATCTATAAATGCTATGTAAATAGGTAGATTGAATTCATGGTGTTTCTCAATTATTTGATTGATAGTTTGTAAGTGATCAGTAGTGGAGAGACCGGGACGGAATCCAGCTTGTTCCGGTGGCTGATGTTTGTCTAATTGTGGTGAGACTCGATTATCTATGATTTTAATAAACAATTTGTAAAAATGAGATATCAAACTAATTGGCCGGTAGTTGTTGAGATCTGACTTATCTCCTTTCTTGTGTAAAAGAATTATGTCGGAATGACAAAATCGGTCAGGAAAAGATGCTGTTTTTAAAATATTGTTAAAAAGGTTTGTTATGGCTGGTAGAAGCACAGGTCCACCGACTTTTAAAGCCTCAGCGCTGATACCATCCACTCCAGGTACTTTATTGAGCTTCATCATATTCAGAGCATTGCAAACTTCTTGATCAGTAATGGCTGGAATGTTATCACTGCAAATATAATTTGTGTTTGTATGGGAACCACTATCGTCGGACGGGTACAGTGATTGATAAAAGTTGGTGCAAATATCTAGAATCTTTGTTCTATCGTGGTGTTTCTCCCCATTATGGTCTTTAAGACAGTTTATTCCTTGCTTGCCGATCGAAGCCCCTAATTTGGCTATTTTTAAAGAGCGGTTCTGTTCTAATGCAATCTGAAAAAGTTTAGTATTGTAGGCTCTGATATCTTTTCTTATATTTTTCTTAACTGTTTTATTTTTAAGTTTATACTCTGAGCTTAATCTGTAATCTATATAATAGGTCGGCGAAAAAGTCTTTTCGCATAACGTAGGTATAAACTTATTATAAAATTTCTTTGACTGTACTACTTGTGTCTGCCTGGTTTTGGTAACATTAAAAAGGTTACATTATAAAGAAAAGAAAAAAATAAAAAAAAGTTGTTTCCCGCTATTTTTCATTTGTTTTTCTCTCCGTAAAAATGAGTGAATCTAATGAAGAAATTCGATACATTTTAAAATTTTATTATAAAAAAGGCAAAAATGCAACTCAAGCAGTGAAAAAAATTTGTGATGTTTATGGACCTGATGCAGTGTCAGTAAGAGTAGCACAAATTTGGTTCAAACGTTTTCAGTCCGGAAATTTTGATGTTAAAGATGCACCTCGCTCTGGTCGCCCTGTTACGAATAAAATGGACGCCGCGAGCAAGATCGGCATATTAGTAGTTACGATGTAGCTAAAGAACTGGGAATTGACCACAAAACAGTTTTGACCCATTTGAAGCAAGCTGGTTATACAAAAAAGCTCGATATTTGGGTGCCACACGAGCTCACTCAAAGAAACTCAATGAACCGTGTACTCATTTGCGATTCATTATTGAGACGTAATGAAACCGAGCCGTTTTTGAAGAGATTGATAACTGGCGATGAAAATTGGATCACGTACGACAAGAACGTGCGAAAAAGGTCGTGGTCGAAAGTTGGCCAGGCTTCACAGACTGTGGCCAAACCTGGCCTAACACGAAATAAGGTGATGCTGTGTGTATGGTGGGATTGGAAGGGCATTGTTCATTATGAGCTTTTACCGCCCGGCAAAACCATCGATACTGATCTTTACTGCCAGCAACTGATGAGATTAAAGGAAGCAGTCGAGAGAAAACTGCCGGAATTGATCAACAGGAAGGGTGTGGTCTTTCATCACGATAACGCTAGACCACACACATCTTTAGCCACTCAGCAAAAATTAAGAGAGTTCGACTGGGAGGTCCCAGTGCATCCACCATATAGCCTTGACCTTGCGCCTTCAGATTTTCACCTGTTTCGGTCTCTTCAGAATTCTTTAGGTTCTGTAAGGTTGACCTCAAGAGAGGACTGCCAAAACTATTTGTCCCGTTTTTTTGATCAGAAGTCCCAAAGTTTCTACAGTAACGGGATAATGTCTCTGCCCACAAAATGGCAGAAAGTTGTTCAACAAAACGGTACCTACATATTGTAAATAAATGTAAATAAAACTTTGAAAAAAATGTCTTGACTTTTCATACAAAAATACGAAAAGACTTTTTCCCCAACCTAATAAGTAAGGCGTTTTCTCTAGCAATACCATCACATAAAAGGGAATTTCTCCAAAGATTATTACATATTTTTGTCAACAATAAAGTCCTGTGGCCAAAATATAATAATGTAACACACTTTGACATGGATGGCTTGACAAAAACGATCCATGTTGTCTATTCAATATGCTTTCAGTGTAAGATACTGTCTGCTGAATTTATTGACAGCTTTTTTCGCCTGAACGACTCACACTTTCATATAATTTTAACTTTATACGTTCTTCTTTTTATTCGGCTACAATGTTGGCTTTTTAGGGGAAAAATATTGTGTGTTTATCTTAAAGATTATGTCGCTAATGTAGAGGTCGTTGTATGGAATTCTTTTTATACATTCTAGCCATCAATATTTCACTTCAAACTAGATCCTCTAATTCTTCCGTATATTATTAGGTTTTAAAGGGATTTAGTAGAATACCATATAACCAATTCTCGTTATGTCTTAACTGTAGGTATAGCTCTTTCTAATTACACAAACAAATTAGAGGTGTGAAAGCACCTGCCACGCGCGAGGTGCGGTTTCAAATCCTGTAATACCATATAAACAACTACTTTAGACAACCTCTGTGGCATTATAACATGACTGCTACGCAGAGGTCTCGGGTTCGATTCCCGCTCAATGTAAATCTTTGTGTGCATGAACATGATTGATTGTATTGGTCTGGGTGTTTTCTATGTATAATATGTATGTATTTAAAATAAAGTATTTAAGTATGTTTATCCGTTGTCTAGTACCCATAGAACAAGCTTTTCTTAGTTTGGGACTAGATGCCGTTGTGTGAATGTGTAAGGAATATTTATTTATTTAATGCATAATTATTTGTGAGATCATAAAATGATTGTGCCTGAAAGTACTTTGTGTCCGTTAATTAACTACAAAACAGAAACTTACATAGCTGTACCTCAAGAAATTATAGCATAGTATTAAACATACTTTATCTAAATTAATGTTTATCCTTCGTCGTATTTTTCTCGCCATCTTATATTACAATATAAGTAAAGTAGAACAAAGAAAATAACCCTCTAACCCATGTTAAGTCGCGTCGACCTGTCTGTTTATCAAAGCGGACCTAAAATAACCCGAATCTAGTTTAGTCTATACTGTTTTATTTTGACAACATATTAAAGAAAGCTTTATAAACTGAATTCGTGAAACAACCTTAACCTGTTAGGGACCTTATTACTTTTAGATTTACTTTTTCATAGTTTTTACTAGTAATTGTTAAGGATGCAATACATATTATTAGAGAAAGTCTCCTCCAATTAATTATGATGTTTATTACATTTTCATATTTCGTGGAGGCATTTTTTGGGTATACCTCGCTTGAGGCTCAGTCAGAGGGGTATCGTCAGAGGTATCGTGGGTCCGAGAAGTATTATTTTATCAGACTGCAATAGATCGATCTACCGCCTATAACCACGGTAACTTTCTTCGGGTATACAAACCTTTGGAAACTAAAAACACAACATCAGTTACGATACGGTGGTGACACAATCTTTTTATACTGCGTCACCAGTCACCACACGCAAAGATTTATTTTCAATTAAACAGCTAGCTAAACAGAGATGTGTGAAACATAACTTATATTTAAATTAAAGTGGCAACCAACTAATATTGCAAATGTAAACACAGGTGTCTCGCGAATGGTTCACTGGTTTGACGTTAATAATCTTCTCATAAGTGAGGGGTAACCAACTACTCACACGAGAGTCAAAACACATAGAGGAACTCAAGCGATATGATATGATATTTCTTACGCTTTCACACAACGCCATCTGTTCACAAACGAAGAAGGAACTGTACTATGGATTACCCATAGTACAGTCTCTTCTTCGTTTGTTTCCTTCTTCCAGGCAAGGGATATATAAACTTGTATACTTTTTTCTAAATATCTATGTAGCAAATTATACAAAGAAAACAGCTGTACCATCCCAAATTCCCAACATTATTTTTCTTACACATAAAGATTTCTTTTGGACGGCAACATAATGGCGCCTTCTGCGTAGCAGGCATGGACTATAATCGCAATGCCACAGCCTATAGTAAAGATATTGTTGTAAATTAATATTAGGTGTACAACACAGAGTAGACATTACATAAACTAAAATATCATCTACTTTAATAAACAATGCAATTACAACAAGTGAAAATAACCTCTGCATAAAATATACTTTGTCCACTATAAACGTTATACGATAAAGTTCAGTTGATACCTTTGTGGGAACATATAATACGTCGGGAAGCACCCAGTCAATTTCAACGGGTCAGCCGTATGTAGTTTATGACCACTTTATTAGGTAGTAGAGTTTCGGTGAAATGTATACTCATCATAGGTAATGTACTTCTAATCTGTTATATTGTAGTTAACTAGAGATATTGGAATGAATTGGAAAATTTCAGTGTGGTGACGGAGTAAGAATACAATATGTCACCACCCCATCTCATCCCATGGGTGTCGTAAAAACCGACAAAGGGACTATCATCTTAACGAAATAAAGAGAAGGAAAACTTGAAATTAAACCCTGTATCAATCCGGCCAGCGTGGCAAATATCCCTGCGTCACGGGAGGAGACCCGTTCCTGCAGTGGGACATTGATGGGCTGTTATGATGATTAGAATGAATGCTTTAAGAAACGGATCTAGATACCAAGTTGCCCAACTCGCATCATTGTTAATGAATCAACGATTAAAATGGGATGTGAGCGCCCCGTGATGACATAAACAATTTGTGCTCATATGCTCAGTAGTTTAACAGAGTATATACATTTCCGCCGCTGCCGCGGCACGCTCGCTTCGCTCGCTCCCCTTTGCGCTATAAGGGTCACAGTTCTAACCTAACCTAACCTAACCGAATGACATATCGACTAAGTGATTATTAGTCTAGAGAAACATTAGTTTAAATAAAATTAGTGCTTTTAAAACTTCGGTGAAATGACATTATTTCAAAGAAATAAATATGCTATATGAAATTCTACTAATTAATTATTCGGTCAAATGAATAATTAATTATATAAAATTAGTGCTTTTAAAACTTCGGTGAAATGACATTATTTCAAAGAAATAAATATGCTATATGAAATTCTACTAATTAATTATTCGGTCAAATGAATAATTTAACGAAATGTCTTAATTCGAAATAAAATTAGGCGAAGTGATTTTCGACGAAAAGTTGTTATACCAAACAAGGGAGAACCATACATTTCTTCTTATCAGCTCATAGACGGTCTACTATAAGAGGCAGTGTTCTCCCCTTTTAGAGGGAAACTTAGTCAGGATGTCAATGTGTCATCCCAGGGTCTTGTTGAAATCTTTTGTGCCAATTTTTCCTCCTCAGGACAAAATGTCAAAACATTCTGATTAATAACTCCTGAGTCAGATTTTAGGATAATCTGTCAGTGTGACATTAACATATTAATAAACATGTATAGTATAGAAATAGGATAGTTAGGTAGGAACACTGCCATCATTTGTCATAATTAACTAGACGATACGCAGAGTCATCTAATTAGTAATATTACAAAATAGTCCAGTCACATATGCTGCTCTATATATTTTACAATCATACAAACATTCATGCATAGATAATAATATGTCACTCTACAAAGACAGGCCTTCTCCTAAGATACTTTGTTTTTATTATTGCTTTAATGTGGAAGGCGAACTAATGACCTGACCTGACCGATGACTAATGACCGATGGTAACTGGTAAACACTGCTCTTAGACTTCAGCAATTGTAGAGTACAGGATTCTAGACAGAATGATTAGTTTTATAAGTTTCTAAATTTAAAAGCTACTGTAGTCTGCTACTGACATTTATCACACATTAAATTATCACAACTATAACAACTAAAGCTCAGCTATAGTAGAACCTTATTTATACTCCACCAATATATTTTTCCCATAACATCAAAAATAACTAGGTACGATATTTTTCCCTATCATAATATATTTCGATATACCAATAACAGGATTTATTGATGAATTCATATGAAATGTTACAAATGAGATCGTGCAACGTTGCTCTTGGGAAATATCAACTAAAAAACTACTTGCCTTGCCGTTTGGTCCCCACTATCGCATTCAAAGTTGATATCTAAGAACCTCTAGGGAAACTACGCTCGATAACGGGAAATGCGCCTACTGATTTTAATAGAGATTTTCATACACCGTTAAACATTACGTCTGATAAGATACCTGCTATAGAAATTACAAATTATATTTTATTTATTGGTATTTAGGAATCTCTGTTCGACGGAATAGCTCCGTTTTAATTCTAAATTATTCCATGAATGACATCGGTCTAGTGGGCTAAGTTTTGCTTCGTTACTAATGAGCACCAGCCCTTAATGCTGTGGAACATTAATGAACTTAGGCATCTTAAAATTGATGATAAATATTTTTTTATCATGGCTGTAAAGACAATATGATAATGTGTTACATAAATAGTAAAACTCGTGAATACTAATAGTAACATTCACGCCATGTATGACTGATTAGTATTACGGTTTTGTGACAAAATTTGCCATACTAAGCTTTAACACGTGGGATGGAATCACAGAAATGTAGGATGGAACGGTGTGTTTGCTCCACATATTCTTACTTCGTGACTACAATAAATATCTAAATGAATACCAAATAAATAAACTACATCACATTATTTCAAAAAATACCCAAACACAAGCAATCTCAAAATAAATAGCCAATATTAGTAATGACCGTTTGTCATGAACAAGAATAACTGAAGAACAAATGTTGGCCTCACTGTTATTATCAGTGTACGTTAGGGACTGAGATATGAACGCTGAGATGAGATAGATAATGAGTGTCGTCCCCAAGACGCGATGCGATATAACTACACA
Source organism: Schrankia costaestrigalis (assembly GCA_905475405.1). Classification (NCBI taxonomy): domain Eukaryota; kingdom Metazoa; phylum Arthropoda; class Insecta; order Lepidoptera; family Erebidae; genus Schrankia; species Schrankia costaestrigalis. The sequence continues at coordinate 11,407,019 of FR997840.1, read as the reverse complement.
CTAATCTATCAAACACTTTGTATATAACATTGAGCCTTATTCCTTCATTTTATTAAGATTAATGACTAGAGTTTATATTAAAAACTGTTGGAAACTTGTTTTAGTTTTTAATATGAAAGTAATGGCTATACGCTCTGGCTTTACGCTGATATAAGTCGGGATGTAGTTTGGTTAATATTTTTTTAGTGCAAGCCATTTGGAGAACTTTTCCTACTCGTTATCAAGCTCAAAGGATGACAGAATTGTATGATATGGGTCTTGACAATATAATATTAACGACTTTTGTGACGTTGTAGTTATAAAGCATAACCGTAAAAACATAAAAAATATGCTACATGAACTGGGTTACCAATAAAGGAGCCGTAAAATGGTGTCGTAAGATAATACTGATTTGTGTGTCGTCAAGAAAATTCACAAGTTTTAGGTAAAATACATAAAAATTCTTCTCCGTGTGGTGACGGAGTAAGGATACAATATGTCACCGACCCATCTCATCCCATGGGTGTCGTAAAAACCGACTAAGGGACTATCCGTTAATGTTATCTTTACAAAATAAAAAGAAGGAAAACTTGAAATTAAACCTTATACCAATCCGTCTGGCCAGTGTGGTATTAGTAGGCCAAGTATCCCTTCGTCACGGTAGGAGGCCCGTCTCTGCAGTGGGACATTTTTGGGCTGTCATGATGACATAATTTACATTTAAAATTTCATTAGTCGCTCTAACGTCCACAAGAGGTTTAAGTACTGCATTGTATGCCATCCACTTTAGAAGAGGAATTTTAAACGCTCTTATTTACGTGTAAATGTGTTTGATTATGACGCATTTATTAACAAATCAACCACAAAAATTTAAACTTACCATCATTGTGCTGCTTGAACTTTTCATTCTTAGTTTTTGTTTCCCGACGTTTCGGTGCGAATTGTGAATTGCGTCGAATGTAATCACGAGTTAACAAATGTAATAACAAATATTTTCACCAATTTTAGATTTTTATCAAGTAATTACCCTTTACTTGTTAGGAAATTATAATGGAAAAGCTCATATCTTATAAAACTTTATTTCCATTCTTAACTTTAACTTTTTCTTTACAGGTGTTCATAAAGTCCGAGCTAAAAGTTGGAGTCATATATGTAAAAGAAAATCAATATACAGAAGAAGAAATATTAGATAATAATGAAAACTCGCCTATGTTCGACGAGTTCTTGCAAGTAATGGGAGAGAAAGTCAGACTTAAAGGTAAGTAGGATATAATATAGGATGTAGAAACAATGAAAAAACGAGTTAAAAGATGTCCGCTCCTTTACATAGGGTTCTTCCAAACGTTAACACTCTCATTCCTCGCTATCTTGCTATTAGTTGTCATAAATACTCGTACTTTATGTATCGGTGTGGTGACAAAGCAAAACTAATACTATATAATGTTTTTCTAAGATCAGCATTGTAGACATATTTTTTTGCTGTTGTGTACTGATGACCTTTACTATTTTACACAGACTCTGGTAGGGCGAAAAGCCCTTAACCAGTGCAGAAATAATCTCTATATAAATATTTTTATAAAAGCAAAAGAAACACAATAGATTTAATAAAATATGTCTAATAAAAAATCTTTTTAAAATTTAGAACACAAACGTTATTGTGTACCATTAAAAACCTATAACCGTTAAAAAAGAAACAACGTTTCAGTTCCAATAAAAATAACAGTAAAGTTACGGTTTTTTTTTGTGGCTACATTTTTCTCTTTAAGGCAAGCCATGTTTTAATAGGCTCGACCGTAATGTCTTTTAAAATGAAATTCAAACACATTGAATATTTTTTTCAGGGTTTGATAAATACAAAGGAGGTTTAGATACGGTTCACGACCTCACCGGACTTTTTTCTGTGTATACCAACTGGCGAGGAATAGAAATAATGTTCCACGTGTCAACTCTACTGCCTTATGAACGTCACGACCCTCAGAAACTACAAAGGAAGCGTCATATAGGCAACGATATTGTATGTGTTGTGTTCTTAGAAGCGGACAACACTGCCTTCTCCCCAGCCTGCATCAAAAGCCACTTCTTGCATACTTTTATACTAGGTAAGAGGATTTTTTACACATTTATGCTTTAATGTAAAACAGTTTTTCTTAGCTCTTTTTTTCTGTACATCTATATGTCTTTAATTCATACCCATTAATAAATATGAATTCTCAACATGTTAAAGCATAAGATTAGTGCGCCCTATTTTGATTGCAGTTTATTTTTGTTATGTTTGAAATTAATAGAATAAGATTTATAGGATCAAAAATTTGAGAACATTCAGTTGGAATCGTTTGAAGTGAAAGTCTACTTAATTGAGAACTACGCTTCAAAATGTATAAAAACGTGAGGACTTCTGATAAAATTGTCTGTTACTATCTGCTATCGTGCCCTAAGTCGCAGGTTCGAATCCAAAACAGGATAAAAATTTGTGGATCGCACAACTACCTAAACCTAACTAACTAAAAAAAGATAATCCGATGACTTCAATAGTCTAGAGCGTAAATTGCTTTTACAAAACTTATGATAATTTCAAAACTAGAGTGCTCACATTAAAAGATTATTTTTAAATTGTATAACAAAGATTAAGGAGTATTCTAGTAATAATTAATAACGATATCGATCATAAAGCTTTAAGTGACGTCCTGACCGTGATTAAACAGCCGTCCGGATTTCATAGGGCTGTAAAATACATGACCCAAATCTTAGAGTGCGTTGCCGGGATCGTCGCGTCACTAGGGTGCGTGTGCCATGATAATCTAAGAAACAGACCATGAAAGTCTCTGGGACTTCCGATACATATGTCGTTTGTTTTATGTTGAGCAAGTATCCGTACTATGCGTTAGCGGTCATCTTCATAATGTAGTCACATCCTTCAGCCGGTGGTAGACTTCCGCTATAGCAATTCATAGACTCTTTTAGAAATATAACCTTAACAATAGACCTAAAATTATCAATTCTTAATAAACACTTATCTTTTGTCTAATTAATTTTATCTAAGGAATGTCTTAGACAGACATTTATTTATAGGGTTAAACTTTCCAAGCCTTGACAGGTGTATTAAGTTTAAATTGTTCAGGAAATTGAAACAATCATTGTTTAAACTGTACTTAATTAGGTCGGTTTTACTTTGAATAAAAAGTATATTTTAAGGAATTGTTTACAACACTAGATTATATTTCATAGTTATTTTGCTATTTAAAATACGCCACTTGGGAATCATATAAATGTATTGACACGTAAAAATATATTGTGTTAACTGGTCCACGACTTTGTCTGGGTATTTTGAACATTTCACACAATATCTTTGTATCTCTGTAACTATACTATTTCAATGTTTTATTAGGATCCATTCAGTAGTTTTACGTGAAAGAGTAGCAAACCTCCTTAAAAGGCCTCAAAAACTTCTTGCGTACCTTTTAAATATTAGTAGAATTTTGTGATACATTTTTGTTACTGATTTATTAAAAACACGTTATTTATACTATAACCTTAAGTAACTAATCGATACGTAACCGTATTACTTTACAGTACGAGTGTCAGCTAAGATCAAACGGCGACCAACAAGATACGAAGTGTCAGTGGTTACTCGAGATGAAGTTGGTGCTTACAAGCCTTACCTATGGGAGCAAAGCGTATTCGACAAAGGTCCTATGTTCAGGTAATTTCAATACTTCAAACAACTATATATTGGCTAAAGCGTAAGAGCTTGTTGCAACTATGATGAAGGGAAGTATTAAATTGTGAAACTATTGATATTAGTTCCGTCCTTATAATAAAAAAATATCGCAACTATAGGCCGACCGTTTATCTCAGTCCCCGCCTGCGGTATGAAAGAGACGAGGGGGCCGGGGTAGCGGTGTCCGTTATGGTAGCGTACACAAGAGCTATATCGAGTTATGCTTTGCCAAATAAAATAAGTTTTTACAAAAAAAAACCGACTTCAAAGACTAAAATTGCACTAAAAATTGAAAAATAATTAGTTGTATTTTGGTTTTGCAACATTAAATCAGACTTTCTTTTTACTTAATTATAAACTAAAGAATAGGTTTTTTTAATTATTGTAAAAAGTATTGTTAAGGATATTTCTTGAAGAGTCTACAAATATATTTATTTGTAGATTCTTTAAAATATAATCAAATTATTACAAATAATGTAATATTATTGTTATTTTTGGAGTCGGTGTCAGCCACGATAATTATATTCTATTTTATATTCCTGACTTAAAATTTAAAGAAATATGGCGTCGTGTTATACACAGACTAAAGACTAAGATGAGAAAGTACTACGAATCAAAGACAATTACTTAAAATTAAAAACCATTTAAAGTGATCAAAATGTGTTATACAGAACTTTATTGCCTTTTCTGACGACTTTGTAGACAACATTTTGCATTATTGATCCTATTTGCAAATTACGATTTTTTTCAATTGACGGTGCTGGTTCAACCTATATAAACGCCCAAAGTTATGGAAAGCTTTAATAAGTTACTAAATAGGTATATTAAAACGTTTGAACGTGACACAGGTATTTTAAAATATATTTATTTAAATATGATAAAAATAGTTATTTAATATTTGTTTAATTTTTAAACCAATCCATAAACAATCAACAACTTTATGTCATAATGTCGAAGTCATATAATAATATAATCTGTAATTCGCGGCCGCCATTCCATTTGCTTAGGTATTATCGTATTTCGTTGGCGACACCGACTTCAAAAATAACAATAATATTACATAATTATTATTTCATTATTACATAAAAATGAAAAACATTTCTTTTGAAATAAAATAATTTTAAAAATAATTGCCTTTTTTATTTTGTGTCTTATTTACAATTTTATTGCATAACACCTTCCTAGTTCAAAATAGTGATTGCTTCAAAACCCTCTAAAACGGTATCCGTTACTTTCAAATTTCACTAAAACCTAAAGTTAACTTCTAAGCCCCCTAAAACGAATCTATTTTTGCAAATAACCTCGTTTTTCAAATTGTTTTTATTAAAAAAAGATGTTTGTTGGGATTACTAGATTACAATAATAATATAATGTTAAAAATCGTACAGAATTAAGGTTGTTAGTAAGTTTAAGACGTTTTTCATGAATTGACGACATTTAAGAAAAATCACTTAAGGGGGTTTTGAAATTATATGACTCATATATACATTTAAACAGGTATGATTTAAACTATTTAACTTGTAAGAATAATTCTTAGAAAATATTTACAGATAATAAGAACAATAATAAGAGCTTTTTTTATTTTTACACACTACCATAACGGACACCTAGTCAGTATGTCAGTATGACACTAGTGCAGTAAGCTAGTCCGTCTTCTATACAATTTACAAATTTCAAAGATGGTGGCGTCATCTTGGCATTTAAACTCGTACTTTCTTAGAGAAAATATGCAATCTAAATTATTACACAATTTAAAGCCTGACCAGAAAAATAAAAAAACCTCTCCAGGTATTTCGATTGGTTTAGGGTATATTTCAATATTTCCTTCTTTTTATTTCATAAAAATAAGCTAGCTAAAAATTAGAGCTGTGTTGTGATGTGATGTAGTTCGGGTCACAGTATCTAGATGGCGCCGTTTTGCCAAAAAATCAAGAGATAGCTCTCTCCTTTGTCCTCGCCCCCCGCGCACCCCTATTACCGCAGGCGGGGTCTGAGTTAAACGGTCGGCCTATAAATAAAGATTTATGCTGAAATGATTTTTATATTTGGCTTATTTAAATGGAAATTTCTGCTACTCACTTGTATCTTTCTTTATTAGGTAGAGTTATCTAAGTAAACCTGGGTTAAGGTTTGTAATTAAATCAAAATACAGTCTGACAAAGATGTAAATAGGTAAAATGTGTAAACGATAACCGCGCTAACGGGTATCCTTCAAGATCTCATAAGATCGCTAACCCGTACCAAAAATAATGAAAACAAAATTCAAAGGATCTATCCTAGAACCATAATAATTTTTAAGTCAAATACTTGCAGAGAATGGCTTCTCACAAAGATCGTGAACGGAGAAAGAGCATCGTACTCTGCACCTAAATTCGCAAGGATGCAGGAGCGAACGCGGAGTCAAATGCTTGAAGATATTGTCGCTAACTTACAAAATCACGCTGAAACTGGACAGATACCTAAACCGTATCGACGAGGTAAAATTGCTATTTCAATTTTATTGTTCCAATAAAGTCTTTTCGGATTTTCATTTGCATTTCAAAAAAACATTTAAATCTCATTTAATTGAAATTCATTCAAATCACATTTCTCATTATAATTATAAATAGAAAATTGGAGAAATTCTTATGCATTCGAATGTAAAATACCTCGGCAATTGCAAAAAAAAATAGAAAACTAATATGCTCTCATGAATTAAAAATAACTGTAAAGATGAATGGTAAACTCTCAATTCTGAGACCGAAAATGTTTTGAATTGATTATTTCTACGAAGATGATATATCTTCTAACACTGGTATGTCTAAGAGGTTCTAATGAGGTCATATCCACTGACAATCTATGTCAGTCTCTACGTCATGAAGGTATTTTGTTTTAATGCTAAATTAATTATACGTTCCAGGTTCCTGGCGTCCTATCGGTCACATGAGGCCTTCATCACCGCTTCTGGACTCAGTACGTGATCAGTTTGAAGACTACGACCAACTAGCAAAGGATTTCACAAGGGTGTTCCTGAATAGCGAATTGAATGCGGCTACAAACGCTCAGCTATTTGACGTTGTTTTTCTTGTTGGTCAATCAAAGCAGAAGACAAAGTTTATTGGAGTTAGAGCAATACTTGGTGTCAGAAGCAGGTAATTATTAAAAATATTTCGTTCATAGTTTTATTTTCCCAAGGAACATTTAGAGGCTATCAACTTGCATGCATACAAGCCGAAACCCCTAGAATTAAGACTACCAACTAAAACTGTCCCACCATTTAATAAATTGTATTAGGTAAACCCCTTGCTTGATACAGATGATATATTTTTTATTTAGAAACAATCAGATTAATTAAAATAGTCCTGTACATGGATCGACTGCTTGGCTGTGTGACAGCGATTTCAGGAACTTTAGACAGTAACAATTGTTACATGGCTTAGTAACAATCTCGACTGATCGTTAAAAAAGGAAAGGATAAGAACCTTTGCTGTATATCATAACACTCTTTAGTTTATTAGAAGGAGAGTATTACTCAGCTTCCACCGGATATCCTAGGACGAGATGAGGTGGTAGTGCTAAAACTTTTGTGTATTACCTAACAAAAATATAAAACGCTAATTTCAGGGTATTCCAAGAAATGTTATACGGGATACAAACAGGGTTCGGATCGCCTCAAGTACCAGTTGCTGAGCTGTTAGCACGACCGGCGCCTACCCTACTATCCCCTACTCCTGCGAGACAAAAGAGTAGCAACTTTTTACAAGTTCCTGATATCGAGTCTCCGAGGTAAGATTAACAATCAATCCCTTTAAAATCTAGGAGCAAATGCTTCCTTACCTTCCAAGAACCTATTGGATAATATAGGTGTCTTGCAAATGTCTTAACCCTAACATATCTATAGTAGGTACAACCACTATGTATTCCTTCTTTCACAAACAATGGAAAATCTCCCAGTAGTACGGCATATACGTACCTAGTATTAAAAAAAATTATAAAAATAAAAAGATTACATGACTATTAAACCTTTCACCTATTAAAGTAATTACTTCGCCGAAATAAGTTTCAAACAGTTCACCAGACCTGCCCTGTCTGGTACAGCAACATTAGAAAAGAGCAGCTCTTACCTAATTATAAAGTAGGTACTATTAGTTTTAAAAGTAAATGTATTCTGTGATTGATGGTAACGTTTTTCTTACTAATTTTTCAGGCCAAAAAGCGTGCCAAGTTCACCCATGGTAAAACGTGCATTCTCCCGCCTTGGTACAATCACAGCTGGATGGGGTCGATCTATTCGCAAACAGCATTCACAACTAAACGCGGAGGATAAGAAGAAATGGGCCAGTTCGCAAGACTGTTCCAGTAAGTATTTTTTTTTTGTCTTTGTACATTAATTTGATAACTGAACGCAAATAACAATACTTTCCGAGCAGCGATATCACCACACACAAATTAAACAGATTGCAGCCATACTTTCTACAGGCGTTTTCTCTAAAGTATTTTAATAAAATATTGTTGTTTACAGATAAAGAAGGAAAAGATAAAGACAAAGATAAAAATGCAGCACTTGCAGTTCCCAGACTCTCGGTATGTGCAGATGCACAAAAAGTAGACCGAGCAAAACTAGCACAAACTGAGGTAAATTTTATAAAATTGTAGTTAATTAAATCATATCTTACAAATCTATTTTAAGGTTATAACAACCAATATGTATTAGCTGAAGTACTGTAATAAGTAGACTATTGTAGGTATATTATGTCAACTACGGGAACAGAGCTTATAGCTTGGAAAAGAAGTAGCCATATAAACCAAAGAAACCCAAACACAACTTAAAACTACTTTACTTTAAATTCGTGAAGTAGTACAATATTTTTGCTTTGAATACAACCAATTATGTCACTAGTCATATATTATATGTAATACCAAATCCATTTGTTTTCAGTTCTCAATAATAGAATTCGATCCAGAGACATTCAGAATCCTATTGGATTACTTGCACACTGGGAGCTGTCCCTTGACATGTGCCTCGATACCAGGTCTTATATGCGCTGCTGAACATTACGACTTACCAGAATTACTACAAGCATGCTTCCATCATGCCAAACAATTTCTTAGGATAGAAGTGGTAAGCGTGTTTCTGTTGTTTAAACTGTTTATTTCCAATACTCCATTAAAATCTAAATTTTGTAAATTATATTTAACTACAGGCAGGCAATTTATAAATACTCTTAAATGTGCTGCTGTTGGTACTACTCATTTTTATTGTATATGTGTTGTGATGACCGATTTATAGTTTGTTGAGTGACTTTATGTAACAAACAGGAATTAAAACATATTAATGTTTCAGGTTTGTACGATGCTCATATCATTAGAAAACTATTACTGGCGATATACGTCAGCTTCGGAATTGGTAAACATGATACTAGCCTTCAGCGAACAGCGAGCTTACGCATTATTCCAAACACCAGAGTTCTTAAACCTCTCCGAGTCCATGGTTCAAATGATCATGTGCCGGACTCTAGAGGTCCCTGAAGTAAGAAAATTTGAAGCGATGCTCAGCTGGGCTAGGCACAAAATCAAACGGTCCGCTAATAAGACTGATGCCAAAAATGAATTTAAATGCATTATGGAGAGATTAGGTCGAGACCTGAAGCTGTACAGGATCTCACCACAGGAATTGATTAAAGTGGTGCTCCCGTCAAAGGCTATAAAGAACGAACGGATTCTTGAGACGCTTATGTACCAAGCTAACTCCGGAATGTACAGGATTCAGGACAGCTACATTGAAGCCTGTCAGCAGCGGCTTCAGAAACAGGACTCGAGATTTTCAGAGTTCGAAAGTTTCGACTATGGTCTATAAAACTTAGAGCTGTGAGAAATATCAGTGTATTAGATAGATTATGAAGAGTGACTGGGCTGGGTCCTTCTTGTAATGTGGTATGTTGACGCCTTCTAAAAGTATTATTGTTATAGATGTACTCGAGTACTGTAGAGGTACGAGAAATATTTGTACACTTCTCGGATACCTATTCCTTGTTGTTGTTCATTGATACCTATATTTTTTACATCTAGCTAGATGTGTTCAGCATAATCATCTCTATTTTTGGTACCAAAATTGCGAATAAATGTGCATAGTTGGCGATAACAAAATTACCGCAAAATAATAATATATTTGTGTAATTTAAAGTGTGTATAAACAGAAGTTCAAGTTTTCCTTCTGTGATTCATAAAAATAAATCTATGAATGATCAATGTTTTTACAGTGTAATATAGTAGAAAGTTTCCGTAAATTAAGGATTATATATATAATATACATAGTTTATACATGTTTCTTGTTGTTATAAACTCAAAGTAGCAACTCCATTCGAACGACTGATAAAAAAAACCTGTTATTCAAAGTTATCCTATAAATGTTCACAAAATAATACTAATTTGTACAAAACCTTACCTTATATTAAACAAGTTAACAGTTTACTAAAATTGCATACACACGTTACTTAATATTAGTTTAAATAAATCAAATAGCGATAAACTGGAGGACAAAATAATTATTTCACATTTATATTCTAATCAAAATATCTGTCAAAGTTATTAACATTTATTCACAACACAAATACGTAGACATAAAAAAAATGGGCCGTTATTTTTAGTAATATTTTTACACTTTGATTTAAGTCCTTAAAGAAATTCACACAATATAACCTACTTTTGTAATTAATACTGACTGATTAAAAAGCATTTGAATATATTTTAATTCATATATTATTCAGTCCTACAGTAATTTTTTTATTTGTTGTTCAATATTATTTGTGAAATAAAATATCCTACTTTCATTCGTTTCTTTTTCTTCGTTAGGTGTAGTGTAGATATCTAAATTGTTTCTGCAGATGTAATTTCTGCTAATGTAAACACCATTTATGTTTAGAAAAAGCTTCTCAGTAAGTTGGGAAAAAAGAAAAATAAAGAAATGTCTTGCTTCTTACTAGTCAGGAAAAAATACAGTTTACAATCTCAGAAAAAAAGAATCAGATACCTCTTTGGAATAACGTAAATATTCGTAAAATTACTATTCTATTTTTTATTATATAAAAGGTATTTTGGGTTGACTATAGGCTTCCTCTCAATATATTCACGCTTTGTTGAGCAAAGATTGGTAGGTACCAATATCGGAAATTATTTTATGTAAAAAAATAAATAAATCTGCAAACAATATGTTTGACCGATGATAAGTAGATAACATATTATGTCACTATTATCGTATTTGGCTAACAACCAAAAACAAATGAGGCATCACTCAAATATAATTTGTCTAAACGCCTTTATAGTCTACACATTATTATAAACGGTAATTGCCTTAGCCAATTTCAGGAAAATATAGAATAAAATATATTTAAACTTTGACTTGGCAAAAATAACAAACTTTCTTTTAAATGTGATCATAATTTAACACTATATTTCCAAACTAAAAATGATTAGTTCTTTATTTAAAATCTTCTATGTTCGCAAATACTAAACACAAACAAATAATAAACTCAGTCTGATTAGTACCATAACATTGAAAAGGAAATTGTTTTGTTCTGTTAATCTTCTTTAGTACCCTTGACGCAAACGTAAATGAGGTGTATTTCTAGATCTGCCTGAGACATCGTAGCTCTTCAGCGAATGAAGTATGAACTATGGGTCTATGAATGAATTGTTTGAGCTACGTGACCGAGCGGTTGTGTTTCTATCTGTACCTATGTGAAAACTTTCAGAAGCACTTTTTATTGTGATATATTGTGTCGGGGCCTTGCAATATTTTTTATTTCATATCTTGTTAAATTTAAATTCAGGAAAATTTCTCTCTATTTTTCTTTCCTTTGATTATTATTTTGTATGATGTATAAATGGTGTATTATCCTGTCTGGTACTGTCAAATATTTTGATTGGGTATATGATTTATGTAAAAAAAAAAAAATTGTAAACACAACTTATTTTTAAGAGAGTTGCTATGAGTTTCTTTGCCAGGTTTCTTCTCATTGGCCCTACCATTTGGAAACTGGAATTTATGGATCAACACAGACAGACAAGTAAATTCGAGTAGTAGATTGGTTTTATTTTTCTCCTTTAATTTACATTGGACAATACAACGCGGCTTTTTTAGTGCTGTAGCGTTTGTCTGTGTCTATAATTTTAATTGTAGCTTCAATTCTATGTAAACGACGATTTCAAACAATTTGTAATAAATTTTATGAAATAAAGTATTTTGAAATTTGAAAAAATTTGAAATCAGCACCAACTCCTATTTTTTTTAAATAATTTTGTATTGTGTATTTTATTTTAATTGTTTTTTTTTACTTTACGTAGGTTTTTTACCTTACGTAGGTATTCATTGTGTGAACTTGCACAAACATATGTCGTCAAATTGCACAAACATTAATTAATTGAAAGATAGTTAAATATACACTACACAATCCATATTCTAAGGAATATGCTATATAGAAAAATAAATTGTTTTTTTTATTTGTCATTTTTTGTAGGTGCGTCAGCTATTAAATACTTACAATGGGTCATCAAAATTGATTGTTGTTTACAGATTTTACTAATAATATTCATAAATACATTCCTAACATACCTACCTGTTTCGGTGTAGCACATTATGTTCAGAGTTAAAAACATATAAAATAAAGTTATAAAAATATTATATTTACTCCTTGACATTTTGTTATGTAGTTCAATACTTTGATCAAATATACATTCGTTACCTTTAAAATAAATACAGAGTCCTATTTGGTTGTTCATGGATACTTATCTAGAAATGATTGTATAAAAACTTGTGTGTATTTATTTTGTGCACTTGCTCACAAATATAGCACACAAAATACTATTGTTCTATTGTTTCTCTATATTATGGATAAAAGCACGAAACAAAAACAAATGTATATTTTTTAATATTATATCGTTCCAGCCTTAGTGCCAAGTTCCATTTGTGTGAGCACTTGCTGTATACATTACAAAAAAAAAAGAAAAAAAAACATATATATAAATAAATAAATAAAAACGGGTCTTCTGAATCTTAATGGAATTTCTTATAAAATAGGTGTTAATATATAATTATATATATCTAGCCTAAATTCAAATGTTTTCTAACGCTCTGGCGAATAACATGCAAGTTGAATTGTCAGTAAAATTTTTATACTTATGAAAATTATACATGATAATAATGTCTTCTATTGTCAAAACTTTTATAAATGTTTAGTTGTAACTTTGCTCAAAGCTTTCAATGAATAAGCCAATATGTAATCTGTGAGTGTTATTATCACGTAATGCATGAGTACCCGATGTCTTATGAGTTATACATGTATAATACTCAAGTATATATCTTTAGATTTAATTTGTAGTAACACCAAAATAAGTGTCAAGTTCTTCGATGGTAAATAAGTTTTCTATTCCAAAATTTTAACCTTCCTGTGATCGTGAATGTTGCTATAAGTATGTTAATACGTGGGATCTTCAAAAGGTATAAAATTATAAAAAAATATAACTGTTATTTTGCATGAGCAAAGCAAGATTATTATCCAATGAAATTTTATGTGGTGAATAAATTTTTTTGTGTATTTTATTTGTTGTTTTATTTCCCTATTTGTGAAAGATATCTATTATTTACGTATTTCCTAATGTCCCATGACAACTTTATGCATAGTTCGTAGAGGTGGCACTTATATGCAAATATCGCCAAAACTCATCAAAGTTAGTAAATTACTCTGCCACGTTATGAGGCGGAGTAATATCTAATTAAAATCTCGTATTTACTACGCTTAAAATCGCATACGGTAGTCTAGAGAAAATAATGGGCAATGAAGGCAACATTATTAATGTTACTTATGTTATGATAGGTACATCTATTAAGCTAACATTACTCTTGATTACTATCGTATAATTCATATTATATTCAGATAAGATTGAAAGAAAGAATCAGAATAAATTATTTTCTTTCTTTCTTTCTTAATAAATCGGTGTCTCCCTAATGAATCCCTAGGGTTATAAGTTTATAACTATATCACGGCTTATTATCTAACTATAAATATACGGTGCAGAATACAGGCAAGCACTAAAATGTTTATTAATTCTACTAATTATTTGGAACTAATTAGTGTTTCCGCAGTATATTTTTGGAGCGCGGATTATATTTTTAAATTAAAAACTTGGCAACTTTTTCTCTTTTACTAAATAAATGTCTACTTTAATTATAAATTTGTTAATTGTTTTCTTACTTATTCTAACATAAATTGATAACAATAAAAATACTTAACAACAACAGTAAAACATGATAAACAAGAAAAATTTCAAAAAATACGGGTAACAAATTATTATTTATCTAAAGAGGTAGGTACTAACCTTGCGAGATTGCAGACGGTACTGACATTTCAATTTCGACTACGTCACAAAAGATGGACGCCAATCGTAATAATATTCGTGTAATATACGTGCGGGGTTTTTATAACACTTCTAACTCAGAAAGTATCGTTATAAGTAATTTATAATAAAAATAAAAAATCATTCATGAAAATATAATAACTCATGACGAGAATGTCGTGAAGGCTGAAAAAGAAAAACAAACAAAATATCTAAATTTAACTAACGAGACTGTCTACATGTTGGATAATTCTGTCATTGTTACGATAGCCGTGTTAGTCAATGGACTGATAGCTATAAAAATTTTGACCAACAACCTAGGAGACTTGCTATAAGTAATTGGGTCAAGGGTGGGTGATGGGTATGACGGAGAAGTAAATACATCTTGATGCTGCAAGCAAAGTGAGAAAGATCCTAATTCTGGAGCCGCAATCACCATTAGCTTGGTCCTCGTACCCGATGCATGTGAGTCTACTATAGATAACAAAACATTTATGCGGTATCTATACGTTAAAAGTAAATAATAACAACTTACTACAAGGCAAGTTAGTTATACCAATTACTTAATTAAACAACAATTGAACCTTAAACACTAAAGGGATGACCAATTTGTGAGCTAAATGTTTATTAAATTATATTAGCCTAAAAGCTAATTCTAAATCTATTAACACTATGACCGACTTTATACGCAGCTATGACTAATAAGATGCAAATCACCATTTAGAGCGCAATTAACCACTGCTTGTGTGAGACGCTTGGCTGACAAATTCATCACGCAGCCTTGTAAAATTCCCTTAGACTCACCCATATTCATCCTTTCATAATATTCAGAGGCCTGTTTACACAACAACAACCTTATAAGTTCATATCAGTCCGTTTTTAGGCCAGACCATCTCTACATTACTGAGTGTGTATAAGAAAAAGACATAATGACATCCTTTTTTCTAAATTCTAAATTATCGTAATACATATATTTCTATGGAACCTTTGGAATGATTTTCTCGGCACTTTTTTTATATTTTCTGACTAGATTTAGTGAGCGTTGATCGGATGTCATTGCAGCTTACTTCGGGAGAATGTGGTCTGATTTAATTTTAACAGATACAATTGCTACATGATTGGACACATCTCTCGATATCGTGCCGGCTAATAAGTTATGAAAGTCAAAAGGTGGCGAAAATCTTCGCAAATATCTTGCCACCTATTGCTTGGAGATCAATAGCGATCATTAACAAATTGTTCGTAGTAAAATTATCTAAAAAATCCTTTTGCTTTTTCCTGCAAAATCAACTCTCTTTGACGCTAGAAAAGCGACTATTATGACAATGCAATAATTTACTCACCACGAACTAGGTAAAATGCAAGGCGCGTTTTTTACATGGTTTCCTCCGTAGTCATAATACATGATATTCATAAAAGGTTTTCTCATTCAAGAATAATGTAATTGTCAATAAAAATGCCTAGAATGTCTGGACTATAAGAATGACTGAACTATAACTATGTCTGTCTGTGGTTATCGCTATAAAATAGTCTTCAATGTTTGAAGAAAAAAAAGGCAAGCGGGAGCATGTTACGTCAGACTTGATAAAACGACTTAAAAACTTTAATAAATTGTCTCAGGGACATAGAAGAAATTAACGTAAGAGAGTAAGATACCAAAACGAGACTTCGTTATAGAAGATAAAAGATATCGAACAACACGTTGCTTGATCCTATGACTATTATGACTACAAGATGAATAGAGAGGATATAAGAACAACATCAAGAGCATGACTGTTTACTTTTCCGGAGTCGAAAAATTATAATCCAAGAAGTTCAAATAAATGTAAATAACCACATTATAGGCTTAAAAAATAAATATTAAATTGACGTTCATCAAGCAAATCGAAAACTAGTGATTAAACAAAATTAAACTAAAATAACTTGTAAGACATGAGATGAAATACTTAAATTTAACTATTCACAAAAAATACTCATTAGAAGCCATCTATCTATGTATTCAGTTTTAGCTTAAAATTATGTAAAACAATACGTATGTTACGAAAGTTTACGCAGCAACATTCGTTTTCCCTTATAACTTTATAAAGTTAAAAGGGAATTCTATGTGGATTATAGTAGAGTTTCTGCACTTTGTCCGATCCGAAATAAATCACAGTCCGTGAAAATATGCCCCGAAGTAGGTAGTCCTAAAGCAGTTTATATCATAAGTTAATCTCATATTATTGTGTGTATCTGTCGCTTGCGTCATTTATGCCAATACTAAATCAAAACATAATAAGTCAGAGTCACCAATTGTTACCACATTAGGATGCCTAATAAAATAATGTCTTATTTTTAAGTATCAGTACTTAGAAACCCTGCAGTCACGCATGCATATGTGCATGATATAGGTTCAAATCAATCCTATACAACAACAATTATATGTAACTTCAACTAATTACTGCCCTGATTCTAAATGACCTTGGCATCCGCTGATTCTACCTACAAAAGTCTAGCATCTTCAGTGCAGGGCATTGTTTTCTCAACAATTAGCAGTCTACACAAACATTGCCAGAAATTAAAAATATATTGTATTCTATACACGAGTCCCTTATAAATATTGAATTAGAAACGTATTTTTCATACAAAAACCTCATCAACCATTCAAAATCCAAAAACAATACATTAGCATTCCAAACCCCTTGAGAATAAAGTGGAGGTATTTAATAGAAGTACTTGCATAATGTAACTATAATATATAACTTGTTAAACTAATAACAAACTTTTAATGCTAGTAAGCTACTGTGTCCTCGAATATTGCTACAGATATTAAAAATCTACTCAAATGTACTGCATTCCACGTCGACGTTAAATAAATAATATGTCATTGCGTATAGCTTTGACAGGAGCATTCGTAGAACGAAACGTAATAACAAGTTCGTCACGCCGCCGCAGGTAGCGCTCGTGTGCCAGTCTTCTTGCAGCGGGCGCGCGGCCGGCTGCTTGTTGCAGTGCGCGGTACGATCTAACACACGCGAGTTCGCGGTCATAGGCTCGAACGAACATCGAAATCGACGGTCAGTGCGGTGACCATGATGATGGACAACGGGGTGATGACTAATAATTATGAGTACGGGGATGGGTACATGGAACAAGAAGAGGAATGGGAACGTGAGGGTTTGCTAGACCCGGCCTGGGAGAAACAACAGAAAAAGGTCAGTTTCACACACCTCAAACAATGTTGACACTTACGTTAAGTCGGGTAGGAAACAAACTGGGAATTAAAACATAAAATGAGTTTGCAATAAGCGATGTATCGTCAGGAAACTGTTATTATATTATGATTCATGTTTTTATTTAAAAAAAAATACTTATTAAATCTATAAACCGATTATACCAGAGTTATAACAATTTACTACACGGTTACTACATCTGATCTCGCACTTGGATCATAACTCATACTAATGAAAATTATCAGATTATAAATCTATTTTTAGAGATAGCTATCTGTAATCATAGACACTGCAAAACATTCCGATAACGATAAATAAAATTAATAAATGATTAAAAGTAGTAGCGTATTTTTTTCGAATAAGCGCGCATTTTAAAAAAAATGTAATATTGTCTTTTACATTTCCCGCCTCTAGTCGAAAGTAGATCGCGGCCGTGGACACTATTAAAAGATTTCTTGAAGCTTTTCGTGCGAGCGAGACGTGCGAACGCCACTTCCCACGGGAGAGAACGGGCCAGACAGAGAGGAATCGAATTTCCGTTAGTCATGTCCTAAAATGGGTCCAGCTCAGGCGCCGCTGAAAGCGCGGGCGTCCGACTTTACGTCACCATGAAACCCATATTTCAGGAAATCGGTATAGTTACTGAGTCTATGTAATCTGCAATATTAACGTCGCTACTTACCAGAAGATCTGGTGATCTGTGACGAATATTGTGACGCATCCCGGCAACGCAACCTGTGGAATGTCATTAACGACTTACGACACACTCCACACGCACTGCAGCTTCAATTAAATTTATTTAGTCCTTCCATTCAGCTTTTACGCTATCTAAATATATATGTTAAACAGATAGATACAAATGTAATCTGTTCAGATTTTGATACTTCAAGATTAAAGCACTAAGGTTTTAATTGTTTTAATTAGTCAAAAATGTTATTGTACTTATAACACTATTAAATTACATAAAATAGCCGTTAATAATATCATGCAGTAGGTGTATAAAGTTGCATAGTTGGCGGACCTTCAAGGATTATCACTATAAAATCCTAACGAGTATTTACCAGCTGAACATCTATATTTTCGTAGGAGAAAATAAACAAATAAGTCATGCACTGAGATCTTCACTCTAGCTAGATAAGTTACTTAGCGATGAGGACAATGAACGACCGAGGCTCGAGGCCTCGCAGGATATAAACAAAGAGCCTGCGACACTCGGTGCATTGGCCGATCATGTATGGCGGGTCAATGTCGCGGCCGACCAACTTGAGATGCGTCTGCGCGGAAAAGTCACCCAACGAGTCGAACTAGCACTCCCTACGGCTGGAATCAGTCTTCCGCAAGGAGGTCAGTAGTACATTCGGAGTAATCTGCTGAAGTAATACGAGAAACAAAGGTTTATCTTCAGAACATCTTATCAAAGTATTTCTGCATATGATATCAAGCTCACTTTCTAAATGTACCCACATTTCTGAAGTCTGCCATCATAGATAAAAGCAAGGTTACATCATATTAGAAAAGCTGCACAAATCGTTGTAGTTTAACATTAAATATAAAAAAGTTTAATGATATCGATGAGCATTTGGTTACACTAGAAATCGGGCGTGAAAGTGGTAAGGATGAGCTCTAAACTGGTTATAAAATTAATGATTTACATAAAATGTCACATTTATTCTCTTATCTAAAGTTCGGTTAGGGTGTCGCAAAAAGGTACTAAACAAATTGAATTGTTTAACCAGTATTCTTTATAAACGATTAATCTAATGTAGACCATGACAAATAATGAAGAACAGTAATATTAAAGTAATATAACAAGCTGTTTTATTCTACAAATGCTATGATATCTAGTGACGTTATTGCTACTTTAATTCAAATAACTGATACACACTTTTTATTATGAATGGGGACACAGCTGGTATATCTAAAATATTCACCTTGGCATACCTTTCGAGTGCGGGGTCATCGACATTCGATAAGCTAATACGTAGGAATTCTCCAAAGGAGTATGAAGACCGAGTACACATTTTTTAAGCACACATTAACCGATCAGACTGATCAAATCATGGGTTCAATTCTTGACCTTGGATCTATTTATTGGCAATACGAAATGTCTATCGTGTAATTTAAATCCGTTTATTCAAACAGTGATTTCGTACAAATTTTGTTTTTCATATTCAGATTGTGAATTATTTTAATAACGTTTAATATGTCTGTACTTTGACCTAATAAAACTAAATTCTTGTTGAATGTTAAAATTTATCAATATGCTTTTGAAAACAAATTTCGTCTCGACTATTTAAAACGACTTTTAAAAAAATCTCTTAAATCACATTTTAAAACTGATCAAAAATATGTTGACGTAGCATAATATCAGTTACGTAACATTTGACAGAGCTATTTTTTCCTTCTCGTTGTTAGCTCGCTTTTGGCACACCGTCAAAATTTGAGGAACATGAAATTCGGTTCGCTTTGCTGTGTACTTTGAATAAATCAAAAAACTCTTAACTTTAAATTTTGTAGCTAGAAATATTTTTATTGATTAAACTTTATGCACAATATTGGCGGACTTAAAGCCACGGGCTTTATTCACCAGTCAACAGAAAGTTATAGAAAGAAAGATCAAGTGTTTGAGCTTAATATGTATTTAACTTAAACGAAAGAAACACATTTTGAAGGAATATGTTTATTGGGCAACTTGCACGTGTGCTATTAGAGACAATAATAAATGTTTTCCGAAATAAATTGCTAATGACTAAGGAATGCAGTTATTCCAGTAGCAATTTCCTGTACCTACCAAGTACCTTGGTAAACATGGTTTAATTACTGATAAACGGTAATCAAAAAGATGTCACCTTCAACTGTATCAACCACGAAAGGAAACGTATCAAGGCTAGAACAATCATAACTAGGTCCAAATTAGTACGATAGGTATTCATTTCACTCCACATGTTTCAAGTGTTATGAGGTTGACATACCATTAATAAGTCGATTCATTTCCTCATTTAAAATTAAATCACGTATGATCTACTCTAATCAATGAATTGACAATAAGCCTGATTTCGGTAGGTACTATTCGCACAGAAATTAACTAAACAATATTTGGACAGACCAACACAGTGATGATGACGGGGTGTTACCTACCATCCGTTGCTTTAATTCCTGGTCTGTTTTCGCGTTTTATATCAGATTCGATACGTATGGCTGGCCATCATATGGCCGTGTATTATATATTAAGAGTTGTATATCATTTTTCTTTAGTGAAAAGAGTTTAGGATTTAGAAAGACAGCTAAGGTTATAATAACTATTACAACAGTAAATTGAATAATGGTCAATGTAGTTTGAGTGAGTAGTTCAGAGTTCAATAGTTGTATTTATTTGCAATATGGATACAGTGTATTAGAATGAATAGGATCTTGTTATTAGAATTCTAAGTAATAGCAAAGCTTGTGTGTATTACGGTTATAATTCAAAAAAGGAAATCAAGATTCTAGTTTGTCGAGTTGTTTCGCAAAACTAGGCAACGAATAACATCGTGTTCAGTTGATTTCAAATCTATAATCACGATAGTCATTGTATAGCATTTCTTATCTTAATCTTATTAATTATTGTGATGTCCATAGGTGTCTGTTTGAATGACAGCAATATTTATATTTGTCTGGTTTATTTACTTGTTATTGTTTATGTAAAATTCTAATCCAAACATAGCGGTAGACGTACAGTTGTTGTTGTAAATAATTTCGATGATGATGTAACTATTTTTTTAAATTTAGGAATTAGGTGTATATCAAAATTCCTTACCATCATTAAAATGACCGTAAAAAGCTGTAATAAACCCTACTAATAATAGATGAAAAGTTTGCTTACTAACAATATCACCATTAATTTGATGGGTTCAGAGTTTTTTTTCTTGATTATCTGTGTGATGTTTATTATATTCATTGTATGTTATAATTGTTATAAATGGCCCACAATAATGCGAAACCAAATAGAAGTTAATTCCTCCTAACTTTATTTATATATTCTATATTCCTAAATAAAAAAAGTATAAACAAAACCTTGCGTCATCACAAAAAGACCCAGAAAATCTTATAAAACTTGATTCATTAAGTGAAAGTAATTCTACAAAAGCAAAAGAAACAAAATTACTCATTGAATTTCTAGTAAAACCGCAGCGCATGAATACATCTTGATGGGCATGTTGTTTGGTTTCTGGACCACGTCAATAATATCATTTTAAGTGGACCGGTTCTCCCGCGGACAATCCCACTAAGCACGTAGATACATTAAATTATAGACCCTACCCATTACTTAATCGTACGAGCAGTAATAAGGATATTAAACTGACGTTTTAACACATTTGGATTTTATGTAATTTTTGCAATAAGTTCTTATATCAACATGGTTTTATTTTGAATGTTCATAAATTTAAAATTTCATTTCTTCTTTATTACTTTTCTCTTTTAACTAAATACTGCGTAATTTCAATAACGGTCTTAGCACAACCGTTCTATTACATTAGTTACATCAACATTATGGTGGTTGCAACAAATCTTTGTCAAGGCATTTAACGCTTTGGCCGGTCCTCAGTCTGGTGATAAGATGTCAAATCTCTCTCTAGTCTACAATGCTCTTTAGAAAATCACAATGATTTCTATGCAACTGTAAACAACTATGTAAATGTAGCATCCATCGTTATTTTCATCTTATCAGAAGAAGACTTTCACTACTTCTCAAACACACTCCTGCTCAGGCCCTCTTCAAATGTTTGCATTCTTTACTGTCCCGCGCATTGTACAATTTATTCATCTCTTTCAAACTATCATTGATCTTTAAACAGTGTATACTGCCAGTAATATCACATTAATAGTCTCATGATATTTGCCTAGATAATGTTATTAAAATCATTTTAGATAGGAAGGATTATAAACATCGGGGATACGGATATACCTTGTGAACATGTTAAAGTTATTGGATAAATGGTTGAATATCGGTCGTGTCGCTTCGTTATCAAGTCGTGTCTCATTATTCCTTAGGCGTCGTGTGTTTCAAAACGCAGAGAGTAGATAAGTAGGCGTCGCTATGTCCGCCCACTTACTGCACCCAGGTGCGTTCCGACCTGCGCGAGCGCAGCGCCCTGTCAACCTTGTCTTATCGTTACACAATTGTGTTGTTACATTCTACTATAATATTATGATATTCTAAACTAGCACTTCATTCTACCTCATTCTGGATCAATATAACCTGTACTATTTAGTCCTAACAACAAGACTGTTTTATATGTTTTACAAGTATAACATTTTTTAAGTTTTTAGTAACAATTATTTGGCCCATTTTTTACCTTTCGTCAACTACGTAATCACAAGTCATTCGCTAGTTAATTATATAAAATATTATTACAACACAACTGATTCTTTCTTTGACGAATACAATAATTTTTATTCAATAACATTCCTAACAATAATATTACGTGATGTGTAGAATTGGAGCAATTAAAACATGAATATATTTGTCAAATTGTTATACAAACGTTCAGCCAAAAGTAAATTATTACACAGTAAATTGACTTGACATAACCCATAACATATTATTTTCGCAAAACACAGACGTTTTCATCAAGATTGACAGTTGTTAGATGGTACGACAGAGTGCAAAACAGCCGATGCCAACATCATCTATTTCTGACCCGGTCCATCGCCCACGCTAAATGCTTACACTCACTTGCTCATATAATTAGAAAATCGTAGGCACCGAAATTATTTCCGACGAGCGAAAGGCATTGATTCATTTTAACCGAAATGGTTTACCCAGATACTAAAGATTGAGCCAAAAGAGCTAGTAATAACATCGGATAAACTATCAATTTCGTAACTATAAATGGTAGTTGGATTCTGCTTTATTTACAATGCAATTACAAGTCACAACTTAAAGATACTTAAAACCATATTGAAAGTCAAAGAAGAGTACATAATATCTTCCAAAACGATATTGTTCCCATTTTTATCGCACAAATATAACCACGTATTGCAGTAACTCGCTATCTTCAACGATTATCTATTCAGATAAATCCAGCAGCCGTCACTGTGTGTTAGTAAGGGGACAGAATTTTAGTTGTTATTCATTCGGACCCTCTCTCGCTTGTAATGGAATAAACTGAGGGTTATGCCAACCAAATAACACCTGAATGGGCTTAATAAATAGAACAGCTGTTCCTTGAATTGGAATAATGATTGAGTAACTCTTCTCTATTTAAAAGTGCAGATACAGTATTTAGTTCCGCAATATTTGTAATCAAGCGACGTAATCAAGCAAAACAACTAATCCAAAATGCTCTTGCTCTGATTTTAAACGGCCCAGTCTACGTTGATGCATTCTTATGTCCACCAGTGTCAAATTCCAAACAGTGCTAATAATGTACAGACTGATATCTATGCGTAGGATGCTTCCGCCACATAGTATCAAGACAATTCTAGGCCGTATATACGAAACTATTCCTAGACTACAGATTTCAAATTAGTCGTTGCTTGCGTAATTCTGATGTAATGAAAATGTAAGAGCTAATTGTTTATGTTTCTTTAGCAGAATAACAACAATAGACAAACATTTATCGGCGGCTTTGCCAAACGACAATTGAATACAAAACACTGCTTTGATATTCAATATAGGAGTAACCTAATCATTATCTATGTAATAGTGTTGATAGTTTTTCTCTGGTTGTATTTTTACAAGACAAGGTATGGAATTTTGACACTGACTGGGATCAAATAAGATAATGCAGACTAATGACAAAATTTCTACTTTAGTATAGCGTATTATATTGCCCTAAAGTTTATCAAATAAAATCAGCTATTAAAACCTAAAATCAAAATTATAACGTGTTATATTATATCTACATAATATAATCTACCTAATTATACTAATAATTTCATGAATAAACGACAACAAAGTCTATGTCTGTTGCTATAAACACGCAGATATTTCACTACACAGTTTCCTAAACAGACGTAATCAGACTTTTTATATACGTTGCAACGCTTCTAAGAAACATTCATGTCGTTCTAAAATAAGGCAATCTCAGATTTCCACACCTAAACTGAACGTACTCGATTAGTTATTGCATGGGTTACATTGTGTTACATATGTGGACTGAGTTCTTTGCAAAATTGTTTTAATGGAGCTACACAGTTTATATACAGGATGTCTGGATCGCAAGACTCTTCCTCTATAAACATATTCATTCGATACTAATTTACAATGATGTATTATTTTTATTCAGCACGCTGTGCCGCGTGCGATAAGCTTCTATTATCTATTCCGTCATATTTTTATCTTTTATCTTCTATAACAATGACAATGATTTGTTAACTAACGTCAATGTTATGTGTAGCAATTATTTAATTACCTCAACATAGTTTAGTCAAACAATTTGGAGAGTTCATTCAACTAGAAATTCGGTCAACAACGTTAGTGGTTTATTTACAATAGGTCTACATTAAAATTTGCTTTAACAGCATAGTTTGACATGTCCGTCCATACTGAGATAAACCCAAAACACAGTATTTTAAAAGGAGATTTTAAAGTTAATAATAAGAGATTTTATTATTAATTTCACTTCATTGCACCTACCATTGCATCTACTCTGCACCACCCAAAGGTTGGCTGGAAGAAAATGCCTAAAGGCATTAAGCCCGCCATTGTACAAATTTACCATGTGCAAAAAGTTAAATAATTAAATAAAGTCAATGTATGATTGTAATACTGTTAATCATAAGGTTTTACCATTAAGTAGAACATCCGCGATGATAAATAATATCGCACTAAATGTGGCAATTAACATCTACAATAACAGCTATAGTTTTAAAAATGTTAGAATGGAAATGGCTAATGAATAATAATCTTTAATAAATAATTTGTTAATGAATTCCATTATGTCATACAAAGAATTGGAATTCCAAACATTCACTTATTTGCAGATAACAGGATTATAATGATAGTAGTAGTACCTGCTAAAACCATTAGATACCAATAATAGAATAAACATTAGCTGGTTAAGCTAAAGACGGCTACTGACAATACATTGAAATATCGCATCGTAAGGAATGAAACATTCAAAGGACACATAAAGGTACCAACTGTGTAGGCGAACGAGTCATATAACGATGTAGGTACGGTTACAGTTGCCTTGCATTTAATGAAACTTGATGTATCACGTGGCTAATTTGTAGGGAACTTGTTATTAGCATGTTTGCAATAGTAGTCATAATTCTGAAGGTTATCTCTTAAATTTCAATACCTAAATAGATACTTTCTTAAGTTAATTAGCTCCGGCAAAAAAGGTAATTTGAACCCAGACGAAGGTAAATATTTCAGAATTAAATAACATATTACGCTATTAGCTTCGAGATAGTCAATACGTCTCTCTGTTCTAATATAATCATACAAACGTTTTAAATAACTTATTTATTTTTACCCTTCAACGTCACTTCACGAACAATTGTATTTTGTCCCTGGTAACCCACATATTTCTTCATACGTTCCATTTCTGCCTGTATGAGTCGTAAGAGACAGCTGTTTGCGACGACGCGTAATGTCATTGTCACACCTGGCCGAAATGACCTACTTTTGTCTTATCGTTACTTTGTTGCTTTGCTTTGTCTACTACAATAATTTGGTTTTGTCACTTTACTTTCTATCCTTAATTTTATTTGTACTTCTAAAACTAAAAATAGGAAAGACCATTGACGCCTTTCAATACCTGATCAATACGTACAGCAAAGTTGTTACTCTGATGTAGGTATTTAGTAAGTACTCTGAATGACTACAGCAATGTAAGGAGGTCAAATACACGGGTATAATTCCAACAAAATCCGTGCGCCGTATATTTCATGGTAAGCCTTCTACAACGCATAACAATGAATTCTAAAGCACTGCCAAAAAGTCTTATTCTGAATAAGCAGGTCGAGTTATTTGTAGACTAATATTTTAATAATTTATTGTTTTGTTAGAGAATTAAGATTATGTGACAGGTATTATATAGCGAGCAATGATTTAGGTGATAGAAGAACAATTTCAATCAGCAGGGTCATTAAAATAGCCACGAAGACTGGCAGAAGTTATGTTAGTGACTCTGAACTAAAAGAGGGAACAGAAAGGCAAGCTGCAAGTTGAGTTTGTTTACCTGTTATAGCAGGCAGAAGTTCAGTAAAAAGTGATTTTAGACGCAAACTAATACTCAAATGTAAATGCTGTTGTAAGCCATCGAGTTATCCATTTGTCAGATATACATTCCACGAAATTAAAAAAGTTTAAGTAGGTCATTTAAAAATGTAGCAATACAGAAAAATAAACAAAAGTGGAATGCCTCAAGGCAATAACCACAACCATTTTAAATAAATCTTTCTAAAAACTTTCAATTTAGTGGTACCTTTCGATTCTCAGTTTTACATGCATTAAAAAAAGTCCTATGCATGTAAATAAATGTTCTAATATTACATTGAATGACAAAGCGTGCCAGCGTCATAACAAGCCTACCTCATTGTTGTCGCGGCGTGAATAGCTGACCAGTCTCTTTTGTTCTGCTTATTCAAAATAATACATTGTCTACGAAAGGTAAAACTAACCACGACTTGAACTAATGTAGACTGCTATTTTATTTAACTTCCATATTATATTGAAGTTTTTAATGTAACGAGTAGGTAATGTTGTAAAATAAACTTTAGTTCACTGAGTGGTCCGGGGAAAACGTCATATGCTAGACTGGTTGCCTGGCTACACTCAGAGACAGATCGATAAAATCAGTCTCGAACGTTAGATACTCTGTCCCTACCTTTTGATACGAATATGCAATTTGAAAGCTGCTTTATAAACGTAGCAACATAATATTATTCATCGAATGACGATATCTAAACAAAAGTTTATACTGGAAAGTATAAAACGTACCTAGAAATAGAAAAGACATTAGTGTTAGCACTGTTCACATTGTTAATACCGTATATTACTAATGAGAGCAAGGTAATTGTTGAAAGTGACAAAAAAAGATCACACGATCGATATCTACGTATGTAAAACACGCAACATTGTCAACAATACATCACAATAATTTGTACTAATGAGTTACTTTTTGTAATGTTGCTAATATTAAAAACGAGAGAACGTTGGCGTCGTGATATATCGAAATGGAACCGGAACACGCATTGATAGCAGATTGTCATTGTTGTCCTTCGTGCGGAACGGTCTATTGTCCTGTCTCTTCGTTTACGAACTCGTACAAATGAAAAAATCTTAGATAGAGTCTTACATTTCATAGTCGTCAGGCAATAGGCATCTACACATCACTTTATTGGGAATTGCATTCAATCATATTTGATTGGTGAGTAATAGAAGTTAACAAATATTATACAACACACATTGAAGAATTCGTTTTAGTCATTTTCTGTGGAATCCACTTTTGTTTTGTAATATCTGTCAATCAGCGAGAGTCGTTTAATGTAAAACGTGTAAAACACAGTTATTTATTTTGAATCGTAAACAGGTGTAACTACCTACATAGGGTTGCCAAGATATTAAAAGTGTTTCTGGTTGCTAAAAATAACTCTTTACTATCAATGTCATGAAACTGCCTCATAAGCGAGAAATGGAACATAAGAGTCGAACCCTTATTTCATTCTTAGGGGATTCAGGATTTATAACTAAACAATATCTCTAGAAAAGTCAGTTAAGGAAGAAAATTATACCAAGCTGACAGACGATTTTGTCCTGTATCAATATTTTGAGTTTACTTTAATTCTTTTTTGTAGACTTAACTTTCTTTTTAATCTAATTTTAATACACCAAGTGGATTACCCATTTTAATAAATGGTACCAAATTTTGATACCGGTTACGTTTTTGAAAAAATATACAAGCAACTAAGTAATTTAATAGAAAAACACGTTAGAACGTTAACATAAAATAAAATACATTGTCAGGATTTTGCTATCTACTTATATTTTGGAAACTATTTCAAAGTTATTGGCACCCGACAGCCCTAGCCGTAACTATTTAAGAACAAAACTGGTATTCGAAGGCTATAGATCTACGTAACTTCGCGTAAAAGTATAGCTTTATATATGCCATCAATTTAGAGAGGTAAAAGTGAAACGAGTGTTTGGTATGAAATAAGTACTGACATACCACATCTTCACACGAACAACTCCACATAAAAGGAAAATACAATAGTGTTTTATTACAACTATTTTTAATTACATAGAGCAAGAACTGGTATTTTGTTACAAAGCTTTATATAGTTAGTATAATACAGACATTATTCTCGTAATCATAATTATACTTAACTACGTATTAAAAAAATTGTTTATTTCTTATTTTTCTCAAGTATATGAGCCAGTTAGAACTATGGTTGTCGTAAAAGTTGATTAAGAAATAGTTCTCTGTTATTATTCCTACAAAACAAACATAATAGAAAAACTTGACATAACACCGAATACAAGTGGTAGAGGCAAAGTTTCCTTCCATCCTTGTAGAAGACCATTCCTGCAATGGGACAATAACGGGCTGTTACGAATTATTTTCCATCAAATAACGACGAAGTTTTATTCTTGTACCATAAGCTCTGACATGTAATGACCATCCGTCTGTGAAAAAATAATGCGGAACAACTAGCCTGTATCTTTCTACTATCTGATCTATATTTAAAGTTCAAAGCTATTCAAAATAACTGACACAGTTATTTCGAAAGCTCACGAAAGACTAATTTAGTTCAAATAATGACATCTAGTTCGATGATATAGATTGCCAATGGGCGTATGTAGAATCAGTGCCAGCTGAATTGTTACTTAATGACTTTTGTAAACATTGTAAAGTCCACGACGCTAGGATCCCAGAAATATCTAATGCTTTCTTTGAGGAAAATTCGCGCGATATGTTGAAAAGAAGAATGGGCATTTTTGTATGGAACCCGTCCCCACCCTTGTAACACTTACAGTTATACGTCAAATGAAAGATCTTGAAAAGTGAAGCATTTTATTGTATGAAACTAATCTGTCAGTCATGGGAGAACAGAGTTATTGAGGATAAGAGAATAAAAATAATGAACGATAATATTACATACTTTATGTTAATATTTACTATATAAGCACGATAAAGTCAAAGGCCATCTTACTAGTAGACAGGCCATACATCTAGATCATCCTACATCATCCAGAAAATCATCCACTGCATTTTCCTGACTTTCGGATAGCTAGCCTTGCTAAACAAAACATTTAGAGAACCATTTAAGAAATGGTCTTTATGCAGCAACCATTGCAGAAATAGTAGTGTCATACGGACACTGTAACGGACTAAAAATACATGATGTCACCATCCCTTTTCGTCCCGCGGGTGTCGTAAAAACCGACTAAGGGACTCCTTACGCTTATGTTATCACTGCTAGAGAAGGAAAACTCGAAATAAACCCTTTACCAACCCATCTGGTAAAGTAGACCAAATAACCCTCCAAAATAAAAATGATAACACACCAATATAAACGGCCCCCAGTCCCCGGTCGCTCCTCTATTCTTGGTCAAGGTAGCGGCCATGGTAACGGCGGAGTAGGGGGTGCGAAGAATCTCCGTAGGAGGTCAGGTTACCAACACAACCTACCTTTGCCCCTGGCAACATACAACGCGCGCACACTGCGGACCGATGAGAAGGTTAAGGTAGAACTGGAGAAAAAATTGAGCAGGTTACGATGGGACATTGTCGGCTTATCTGAAGTCCGAAGACTTCAGATAAGCCGGTACAGTGTCCGGGGAGGACTCGATAACCCTTAAGTTTGGTAACCTGCTCTATTTCCGGGAGGGCGACCGACAGTCCCAGGGAGGTGTCGGGTTTTTACATTCACAAATCTCTCGTGAACAACGTGGCGAAGATCGAGAGTGCCCTAGAAGCCTCTGCGAAGTTGGGCGCTAGAAGTGGAAATGAGTGGAGAGTGAGGTTCTTTGCATATGGACAAAGAAATCCACGGGGCCAAATGCTTGCGGACTTTATGGAGAAGGAGGGACTTTTTATGATGAACTCCTTCTTCAAGAAGCGTAACTGTCGCAAGTGGACTTGGATTAGTCCTGATGGTGTCACTAAAAATGAGATTGACTTTATCATGTTGACAAAACGCCATATATTATATTTAATGATGTCTCAATTTTTTTTTTCAATTTGGTGAAAACCGGAAGCGATCACCGGATGGTGAGAGGCACATTAAATATCAATCCACTTCCCCGAAAACTTCCAACTCATATTACAGAACCGCTTCGAGAGCCTAAGCGAAGCATTACATTGGAAGTAGTTGCCGCGTCAGGTCCAGTTATCTTTCTCATATATCCAATGATACTAATATACGCATACGAACATAGCGCGGGCGAGTGAAAATTGGCGGGGAGCAGGGGATATAGCACGGAGAACCAACAGCCGTTCGGGTCGAAAGGTTCTGGAATGGCGACCACCTATCAGAAAGCGCAGGGTAGAGAGACCCCTCACCACGACCTAGTTAGGATGACGGGAAACCGATGGATGAGGGTGCCACCCTCACCATGTTTGGAGGAGGCTTATGTTCAGTAGTGGACATCAATTGGCTGATATGACGTACGAGTTTTATATTTATGAAAACTGTATGTTTTTTATTTGAAAAGCGAAATTCATGGTTATCTGGATGATGTAGGATGTTTTAGATGTATGGTCTCTCTACTTGTAAGATAGCCTTTGTCTCTATCGTGCTTATATAGTAAACATTAGCTTAAAGTATGTAATATTATCCTTTATTATTTTTGTTCTCTTCTCCTCAATAACTCTGTTCTCCCATGACTGACAGATTTGCTGTCATACAATAAAATGCTTAACTTTTCAAGGGCTTTCATTTGATGTATAGCTGAAAGTGTTACAAGGGTGGGGACGTTTCGCCCATTCTTCTTTAATACCATAAGTGATAATACAACAAGTAGAGGAAAGTTACTGTCAAAATATGATAATTCAAGTATTTTAAAACTTGATGCACGTTGATTTTTCGCAGTTCTATATATTTAATACCACTATTAGTTTGTACGAAAACTTTTATCATCATTGCTCTAAACTTTCATCTTGTTTATTTGCGCAGTAGTAGGTACCATATCATCATTGTTTCTTAAAGCTAAACAGTGTTTTAAATTAAAATTGAAGTTAAAGCTGTACCTATATTATAAAAAGCTCTAAAAACGTTAAAAGTTCTTCAAATAAACAACAGTGACGTAGACAAGGAATTGGCTCAAATAACGATGGTTCGAGTTACTGCATCAAGCATTACCATGACTGAATAATTTATGATTGGGCTAACACGTTGCTCTTACATCATTATTTACATAAGGAAGTTTTCAGACGGAGCACGTTACGTTGCGAAACATATTTCAGTGAAAATGTTATTTATATCCATGGTTGAGTAAGTGGGTTTATAGCAGAAGTATTTTTAAAGCCAATTGTGCTTAGTAATACTTCAGAGAACCGGACACAAAGCACAGGTTACGGTATAAACATTAATGTAGGTTTACGTTGCACCCTGACGATTGTCCATCAATAAGCTTGTGCAATTTATTTCGTTAACACATTTTGGTTGAATCAATAGATGACTCACAGAACTTTGTGGAACATTATACATGTCAATGACTCGTTACAATTGTGAAAGTGACCTCTAAGACGTTTAAGCACTACGTCCGATCAGAATCTTATCAGAGTCCGTGAAAATATTGCCCGAAGACGTCGTAGAACAATTTCTAAAGTAGTAGATATTAGATACATCATCCATCATCTAATTTGTGTCCGAGATTTCTAAATTCTCATTTTAACAGACTCTGATCGCACGTACTGCGGATACCATAGGCATACACTCTAAAGATCCTCCTTCAGAAATGTAGCGAAAGCCATTAAATTAAAAACGTTTAAGAGTGAGATATCTCAGAAATGCAATCACAGGTTTTTCAGAATGGTGATACGATATTTGTATGGACTTAATAAAGCTTTCGACACGAAAGATGATAAATGCCGTGAATATAATCAAAAGTTACATGATGTTGAGACATTTTTCTTAGTATATTGCCGCAATATTCTAAGTTAGGTTAGGTAATGGTTTATTTTAAACTACAGTACACAGAACCTGCCTTTGCATATTTATTAGTATTCCACGGACAACAACAACAATTTAAGCGGGGGATATTGATAAAATCATTATATTTGCCTAAAGGGGAACGAACGATTACCCACGCATTGGGGAAACGGCAGTTTGCAACTTATCTGACCTAATGACAACAGTCACGTAAACTACAAACTATCGAGTACAAATAATGTTTCTAACCAAGCCAGGTGCAAAATTACAATTTGTACTGTTACAAATTTTTATATTAATTTGGTAAGTATGTTTCACTATAAAAAGATAGGTAGTTATTAAAGTGATATAATCATGGAATCCAAAGGACTTCTCCTTTTACTTAAATTCGGTAAAATTAAACTTGAGTTTCAAGTGAAAGACAGAAATATTTGTTTGAAACTTAGAACAAATTATGTAAATTACAAACGTAGCTGTCCAGTCAATTCGAGCTCCCTACAAAGTCGCAATCGTCAATGAACCTTTTTAGCCACATAGGAATTTGTATATAAACTTCAATCTACTTAGCCATCAAAAACGTAAAACAGATTAGTTATACTGATCGAAAAATCGAGCATGGTCACTTAATACTCAAAACTTGTAATATCATCACGTTTCTCGGCTCTTGGTTGACACGTAGATATTTTAATGCTTGTCTAACCAAGTTAACTATGATATGTATGTATTTTTACATCTTTTGACATAACTGCCTACGAACGGGTTGAAGTATTCTCTTTAACACATAACCTCCGGTGTATGAAAATATCGGCGAATGTGGAATCGCTCGCCTACGCGAAAAGATCCCTATCTAACATACAATCTACCATCTGTTCCCGTGACAGATATAATATACTTTATTCTGAGGCCGTCACAGCTTTATTTTTCAAACGACACACACTATTTTCGTTATTAATAATCTTTTCCGAATTCCGTTGCCGTGGCACTTTTGGATGCTTGGTGATTTACAACATGCAATAAAGTATTATATTTTCATCTTATGATGCAATGAATTTCTTATTTATTATACTTCGATCGTAAATTTTAGATGACATTGAAGTTTTTTTTTATTAAATAGGTAGGTATTACAATAAAATTGACCCGCCACGATACTTTGAACTTTACTGCCTGAGTAGCGGGTACTTGTATAGGTATTAAATAAACAGACATACAGGTTATCCTGTCCCAAGATAAACATTTGTGGATCGCACGAATTAGTACCTTGCGTGGGATTCAAACGATCACGTATCGGCAAACGCGACCGTTAAGCTTCCAAAATTAAAATTTAATCTGTTTTTTGTTTAACTATCAAAATGAAGACTTTTTTTCAACCTGGTTCATATTGCACGTTTTTCAATTTTAATGATTCAACTTTACTTATTGTTTTCTCTGTTTTACAGGTAATTGGAGCTTACAGTTATCAGAATACATTCAACAGTATGACGAGTTCTACCACATGTGAGTGAGTTAGTGTGAAGATTCGCGAATTAACACCAACGCGCAAATTGTTCCCCGCATTTACAATACTTTCATACTCCCAAAATAATTTAGCCTAATACTTTCGGTCGTTGATCTTAAATAATATTTGTTATAGAATAAGTATATTAAGCGTATTATATTTACGGAGGGAAACCGATAGGTGAGGTAGGCACAGGGCCACGCAAGATAGAGACACGTAGAGATGTGTAAGGTAGAGATCGATTGCCTGGTATGATGATGATGAAAAAAACTATTGTTAACTTTACCATCTTGTATATTAAACATCGTGGAGGGCCATATACTCGTATTGAGTATTGAATAATAAGAATAATATAAAAATGTAAAGACATTACGTGTTTCTAGACATAATGCAAGCGTCAATGTTTACACAATAGAATAACAAAATTAAATTTAGCTATGTAGCCAGTCTAACGGTCAAAGTGACGTTACTGTTTATCGAAATGACAGTAGGCGCGTTGGCGTTGAGCCGATAGAGGCACCTTCACAGGTGTGTCGCTAGTATGCTATTAGTATTCCAAGAGCAGGACTACTTTAACGTATAGAATGCTTAATTAAATAACTATCTACAAAAATATTTGTTATCATTACACAAGAGCCTTTATCTAGAGAGATAGTTAAAATTGGATTTTTGCTAAAGTCGAGCAAAGTTTATTATTTGAAATGCACGCGCATTAACACATATTTAGTAAATCCTTTAAGACAATAAGACACGTTTTTAAATGAAAATATAGAGTTCATGTTTATGTCTTTTATTTGTTATAAAAGTTAAACAATACATTTCGCAAACATCGCATAAACGCTTAATGTTGAGCGTACTGCATTATAAACTTGTGGATATTTAGTCAGTGAAGGTTTTTCAACGTTCTAAGGCATTCTATTGAGCCAGAAGCAATCGCTAGCTATTCTAGCTTATATAGAATTGCTACCTATTGTAGAAGTAATTGTAAAAATTACAAAATTCTTAAATTTTCCGTATTTAAGTTTACCAGACGAAGAACAGGACATACGTCACAATAACTTACGTTTCAAAAATGCATTTCTTGTTGCCAAATTAATGTATTAGTATGCTGTAAGATAATTGTTTAAATATTAAAGTTACAAAACTTACAAAAAATCGTCTATTCTAATAAAAAGTAATACATTTTAGAATGTCACTACTTTATTGAGGCAAGCAGGCCAATAGTATTGCACCCACGGATTAAAAAGAAAGTTATTTGATAGTTCATTGACTCCCAAAAGTTATATATTTGTACAGTAGAAAAATCTATGTTTTGAACATGTATATTAATTACCGTGAATAAAATTTCAGCTTATATTTAGATATACATGTATTATAGAAAGCATTTATTTGTCATTAGCTTGTAACACATAAATCGTACAAACTCATCAGCATAAAATAATAATTGAATGGGTAATTTGTGTTAATCGTATCACGTACCGTTAGAATCGACAGATTGCTGAAGCCATCATCAATCATAATAATCACCAATTGTCTCAAAGTCTCAGTACTAAAATATAAATAACTGTTTCTTCTTACACTTCATTATAAGTAATCAGCTACTGTATTTGTAACATTTTGACTAGTTCTATAATTTGCAAGTCACTCCCATCTTGTTGAAGCACGACTTAGACATTTGTGCTACAAATAGATACGTTTTACAATAGACGTTTTACGTTTTCAATTAATTAACCAGGAGTGATTAGTTATTCTTGGCTAGAAACAACCTACTATTGAAGTCTTAGTAATAAAGTTCCATAATTATACTTTCATTAGAGATAGATAATTATACTTCAATTAGAGTTCCATACCATAATGAATAGTTAAATTATCAATAGGTACTCCTTAAGCGAGACCTAAATAATATTCTTACAATTCCTATTATAAGAAAGGTTGAAAATTTGTCTTCTAGAAGTAAAATATAAGAAGCAGAGTTCAAAGCAAAGACAACAACGGACCGCTATACTCTTACACTTTTTTTTCAATGAATTTACAATTTTGATCAACAACGTTTACTAAATTAGCAGCTTTATATGGGGATGATCTGACCTTACAATCAGACGTGCAAGGAACATAAAACATAGTACAGAGTACAGACGGTTGCAACTACTTAGTAATACACAAGATTAGTGAAAGGCAGTCTAGTAGTCGAAATATTTGCCTAGGCTGGTTGTTTAATTATCATATCTACTAATTAAACAGCAGCTTTAGTAAACATACCACGAGTAATTATTCAGTAAGCTATCCACTGTATAATTCGTTGAATAAAACAACTAAGGGTCGTAGCACATATATCGAAACGTAAACGGATCGGCACCGTATCAACTCGAGCCGTTCAGTATTATTTGTATGAAACTCCTCACTGCAACGCACACTAATCGGAATCGTAAAGTAATCGGATTTTAGACGTTTGACGCCGAAGAAAAGGCGAGGCGGTGCCGAACCGTTTACGTTACGATATATCTGCTACGACCCTTAATCATTCGATCGCCTACGAATATCTCTCGATTTTAATATCAAATACTTACTACACATATTCTTTTGCTATGTTTGGCAAACTGGAAAGTTGATGAAATTGTTCATTTGCATTTTATTTTATGTGCCTAAGCAATTAATTTGTATCGTATTACATTTCATAATAAATACTACCGATATTAGTTAATTATGCAAGTATGGCTACTGATGCGATTTCTATAAATAACATTCATAATTTATATGTTTGTGCATCGATATTTAACGTCAAATTAACCGTAGTATAAATTATTTTCTTTTAAGCGCCATAATGGCACAGTGTTCTCTGTATCATGAGGTGCATATTCGAATCCCATCCACGACATTTTAGCTGTCCACAAATGAAGTATTTTTATCTATAAACGCTTATTTATGAAGTCCCCAGGTGAATTTTCTGGGCTTGATTAGAAACCACAGGAGAAAGGAACGAATCAACAGACGGTAAAGTAATTATAATTATTACCATCTTTGATAGTCCTTCCAACTAGTAGTATTATAAACTTTTACAATTTATCTTAATTACTACATGCACCTATGCAGTAACATTAAAATACATAATGCCTACTCAATCTCGACGTCAATGTGCCATAACAATAAATGGCAAATTTCTAGATAAATAAGTAATTAACAATCATTAGGAAAATCCATACTAATATTATAAATGGGAAAGTGTGTCTGTTTGTCTGTCTTTCACGGCAAAACGATGCGACGAATTGACGTGATTTTTTAGAGTGGAGATAGTTGAAGGGATGGAGAGTAACATAGGATCCTTTTTTTTTGTGTCTAGGAAAGGGGAACACAGAATTTAACGCCAGCGAAACCGCGGGCAAAAGCTAGTTTCATATAAATGCTAATTTGCATCCGTAATAGTAGAACTTGCCAGCTAGAAAAGAGTACAAGGTAGTCTTCTAGATTGGTACTACAAACCTCCAAGCAGTTATGTAAAAATATTACTGTTTTTTACAACTCCCGCACTATTTATTGATCATGCCCTGTGACGCGGGGACTTTTTACAAACATCAATTAACGGACACAAAGAACACCCAGACTCAGGACAATAATTTGTAGATCCCACAAATTATTGTCCTGCGTGGGGATCGAACCCACAACCTCGTGCACGGCAGCCGCTTGCGCTACAGTCGCGCCACCGAGGTCGTCTAACTGTGTGTAGGTCAAAGAGTGGGTAGAGTTAGCTATAAATGAAATTACAGGGCTATAAAACTTAACAACTTTTGTACAGCGGCTATGCTCTGACACAGTTGACGTTTACGGGCTGGGGTTACCACTTAACATCAGATGGGACACTGATCGGCTGCCTCCTTCAAGCAATAAAATAAAATACATATGTATCTACAACTAAAGATATCCATAATTGATCGTTACTGAACTAAATTGATTCACCAATTAATAAAGTTTAAAGGGCAAAATTTTAGCGACCATAGCAGATGTGCTAGGCTACTATAGTCTTGGTAGATTAGGTACGACCGATTACTAATTAATGCAATGCTTTCAGTGATTATAAAGATGGACGAAACATTACTCTTGTATATTAATCAATCATTTTATTCGAAACCTTTCTTTATTTTTTCAAGCTTTCACAGCTTAACTGTAATTTATTTTAAATATAGACCAAAACCTTTTCACACATTAAATATGTTAAACACACACATTACTAGGTATACAGAAAGCTTGGGGAGATTAAAATGAATATTCTATGTATACGAAAGCAATGAAAATTAAGAAAATATTCATACAATTTTCACTTCTGCGATTAATTTTACTTGCTGCTG
Source organism: Schrankia costaestrigalis (assembly GCA_905475405.1). NCBI lineage: Eukaryota > Metazoa > Arthropoda > Insecta > Lepidoptera > Erebidae > Schrankia > Schrankia costaestrigalis. The sequence continues at coordinate 11,368,811 of FR997840.1, read as the reverse complement.
GATGCTTATGCTGTTGGATTATGGTTTTACTATCTACAACCGGTCTTTTTGATTTTCTAATCGTAAGAGCAAACTATTCAAACGGCCCAGCGATGGGCCACGGGCATAATAGGCTACTAATACCAATCTGACCAGATAAGTTGGCGTTATGTCTACTTTTCCCTTGTTTTCCTAACTTTTCTTTAGTGGGATTTTATAAAACCTATTGGATAAGATGGAGCAGTGACACAGCTTATTTTCTCCGCAAAGAGAGCTTCAAAAACTATATGATCTCTAGTTAGTATGTAGTGAATTTTATAGGCTTAAAATCTTATAACAACTACATACTAGGTGCATAGTAATACACTCATAAGCGCACGACGTAAGTTTCACCTTGAACCGCATTATTAACACTACTGTGAAAGTTTATGTGCAACCGCTCAGCTGTTCATAACATTTAACTACCTAAGCTTTTGTTTGCCAAATGAATTCGCGTGACCTACATTATAAGATAAAGGGTTTCGTCCTACGTAACATGTGACCCTTTGAATGTAAATCACAATGTTGCATTAACACTTTAGTCATCACATTTTGTAGAATTTATTCAGCGACATGAACACTACCTGACTAATACATAAGTAAAATGTCTTGTCTTGTTGTGTGTAAAATGACGTCTTTAAATTATCCTTTCTACGTACAATTTACACAAACTAGTGAGAAATATAAGTTAGTATGGAATAACAAACTGGAATCAGAATTTAGGATACGTATTAGACAGCTTAGAAGATACGTTAATGTACTGTCATTTGCCCCAAGAGATGTCAGCTATGTGCTTAACACATCGCCAAAACTGTACTCCAGATCACAGGCAATATAGATCGCTAATGATGTGTATGCAGCTAACTGGATAGTTATTCTAAGCCGTTCTTAACCACGACTCATGGACTTTTACCAAATTCCCTGCCACTATGGTATTTGTTGGCCAAAACCCGGTCTACAAAAGGATGCCTTTCTCTGCTGTTGGTTATTTGGATTGTTGCTATGCTAATAATACATACTCGTATATGTGTATAAAAGTAGGAATGATAATGTGTGAAAGAGATATTCTCTTTCACACATTATCATTCCTACTTTTAAGCCGTTCTTACCCACGACTCATGGACTTTTACCAAATTCCCTGCCACTATGGTATTTGTTGGCCAAAACCCGGTCTACAAAAGGATGCCTTTCTCTGCTGTTGGTTATTTGGATTGTTGCTATGCTAATAATACATAATACATGTGTATAAAAGAAGGAATGATAATGTGTGAAAGAGAGTATATTAGTATACAAACAAGTATTTTAAAAGGCCCTTTAAAATTCTTAGCTTTATTTGTATAATAAAACTTTATTGATTGTAATTCTCTTGATTTTAAATTACTTTCACGTAAATTGTTGTCGTTCATTCAAGATCGTAGAATGCATCTTTTTAAATGCCAAACAAATAATGGTGCACTAAAAATTGGCTACAGTATTAAACATTACAAATTCACTAAATATTTTCATCAAATAAACTTGTTACAATTAACATTTTATTTAGATAATTAAACAGTTATTTGTTTTCGAATATCTGCCAAATGTGTACTGAAAAAGTAATGAATAGTTTAAAAAGAAAACACGTAAAGTGCATTGACTCTTTTTAATTAAGTATTGCAACGTTTAAATAACCAGCTATTGACTTAAAAATAGGTCGCATTATATATAAATATATTTTTGTGGATGTACTGATACCAAGAGTCATCCTTAATTAGAAGTTACGCTTGTTAATTCGTATTATCAAAACAAAGCCTATTCATATATGGATGATGAGATAACTTTTATTATAGACGTTGCAAACGTAATTAGATGTTTACAAAATTCAAAACTTATTCATATGAATTTAAAGAAAATATGGACGTGACAAATCCCATCTTAGGTTGATAATAAACCAGTATAGGTAGAGAGTAAATGACGAATATAATAGGCAGGAAAACAAAAAAGAAACATTGGACTGTCAAAGGTCAGCTTTTCTTTCTATCCAGAGCACGAAATGATACTACTACTAAATCAGGAACAAAGCGGTTTAGCAGTTCCTAGCTTTGTACATTGTCGGTCCTTTAAGAGAGACATGAAAAGACGTTGTATTGGGAACCATCATACCATGTTTAATCATTGCAACTAGGGTACTTACGATTTATAGTTACGCCTTATGTACTGTCTGGCAAGTCGTCAATAGTTAGCTAATATAAAAATAATTGTTTTACAATGCGTTCTAAGTTGAACAATTTATTAGACGATAGATAATGGCAACGGTGACTGCAGTAGACATTATTTCTCTTTTTAATTAAATTCAAAACAATGAGGATAACGTATTTTATTAGATCATTAAACACGATGTTATGTAATATTTTCGTTAATGGTAATACTTCTACAAGTTTATTCAAAAACATTAATAAAGGATCGTATCTAATAAAAAGTTTATTAATTTACATAAATAGTACATTAATATCGTTTCTCTATTAGATAATCCAAGAAAAAGTCCTGTTCTTTCCGTGATGTGATCATTTTTATTAATTGATTTATTCATAATAATTAACATAGTTATTGGCCAAAATCAAGAGAGGCAGACGCCTTTCCAAATAGATATAGCGTTTAATATACACTTTCATATTTATAGTTTAATATTACATAACATTTAGTCACATAACCCGCGGAAATGGCTAGACAAGTCTGACGGTTTTGCATGTTTGAACTTTGACCACTCTTGAGCAAATGTACCTACAAACAAATTAGATAACAAGTTGACACGAGTTGTTATGGCATGTTAGGCTGACCGCACATTGGAGACTAGACTGTTTCAAGACTGACTTGCCTCATATAGACAAGTCTGTCTTAAAACTAAAACGAAACAGTTTTGACTACGATACGTAGCACACATAAAACAAAACTGTTTTGTCTCATTGCGGTATTAGTCTATCTAAGACAATATTGTCTCTACGACGTTTTGTTCCAAGTGTGCGCATTTCATACATATTGTAAAGCAATAGTCTGTCTTAAGACTGTCGTGTTCCAAGTCTGCGCTCAGCCTTACTGTATGGAGTATTGTTAACTGGAGACAACAACAGTTTGGATGAATGAACTAGTCAAAGTAAGAATCCAGACAATGATACTTATGATAATATTAGAAAGGTGAAGTACGATTGTTTAGCTACACAACTTAAATCTGAATAAAAAATTAAATTTAAAATGCTTTTGGTAAGAATTATGCATGAATCAAGAATGAATTTTCTATTATATCTACTGATCACAATGACTAAGAATGAAAAGGTTTTAAAAGAGCTCTCATTGCGATCGAAGCATCTGGTGATACAACGGACGTCACTTTAGCTTGTTTGTTACCTTGAAAAGAAAAGTATGCGAAAAGAATTTGAGATTCCATACTTTGATATTAAAAATTGCTGTGTATAATTACTGTTAGGAAAGTATTACGACCCTATTGTAATGGAGTGTTCATCATAACGGCCCATTAATGTCCCACTGCAGGGACAGGCCTTCTCCAGTGACGGAGGGATACTTGGCCTTCGATACCACGCTGGCCAAACGGATTGGTATAGGGTTTAATTTCAGGTTTTCCTTCTTTTTACTACGTAAAGATAATATTCACGGATAGTCCCTTAGTCGGTTTTTACGACACCCATGGCATGAGATGGGGTGGTGAGTGGTGACACACTGTATTCTTACTCCGTCACCACACGGAGCAATGGAGTGTTAATAATAATTTTTTTATGACCTCATTCGTGTCACATAACGTCTAACAATAACAACTAAAATGTCCACTCGAACTACCTCATAACAAGTCATGCATTTAACTATAAACGATGAGTATTAATATGAAAATAAACCAAATAATGATGAATGAACATTCCAACAACCCACGACTCAAATACTAAATCAAGCCAAATGCACCTTACCTGGCAAGTAATGGCTCATATAAATGCAGTTTGGCACAGAATATGATTTTGCATAAATCATAACAAGCTGACAGATTTGTATAGTAATGACAAATAGAGGGCAACTAATAACCTAGACGTCAAAGCACGTGCTTTACAAAAAGATATTAGCTTACGGTTGCTAGAAATAGCTGTATCTAGTAACTGGATAACGTTGCATTTAAAAGCTCATTATAAACAGCATTATAAGCTTGAGATTCTACGTACGTATTAAAATCATTCTAGAATATATTCTTTATAAATAGGCACAATTGCTATTTATTCTATATGAATCGTATTAAAGTCTGCATTCTTTAATTAACTCATTTAGACAATATCATTTAAACGACCTTAAAGAGCAATGTCAACAGAACTATTGTTCGAAATTATTCCAATGAGCTCAATAACTTCCTTTCGTTATTTATGTTCAGTATCAGTTTAGTCACGAGTTGTAAGTTCCTTTTCAATGTCACTCGTTGCTGCAATTAAAATACATTAGTAATTTCGCACAATTATTTTTATCACCCGTGGAGAAAATATAACATCTTAACAACCAAGGTGCATTATATTTGTTACGAGCCAACTAAGAATAAATGCCAACCTTGAAACTTCACACACTATCCAACTCATGTTATTTTCTACAATTATCATGTGCTTTGTCAAACACAAATTAGCTTGTTATTATTGAGCTTTCAACAGATGATTAACACGTTTATTTTCTACTGCGGAATTTTAGTGACACTGGCACGTAAAGTATGTCAAATGCTGACCAAAGGTTTTTAAGATGGGGTTATATGCACAGTGGTTACTTAGCCACGAAAATTTAACCACTTTATCTTTAGTAATTGTTGTTTTGAAATGTTTTGCACTCTAGTTTCATTCTACAAATCTTAAACAGTCTACTATCTACACCTGCGTGCCTTATTTTAGATCAACGTTGGCCGTGATGGTACTCGGCAAGGTGATGCCAGATTATTTTCATATTCTGGGTCACGATGTATGTTTTGTCTCAGGGACGCATATATTCCAGTTTACGCGAGGTCGTGTGATATATTCATGTGACAACAATATTATTACTAATTCATATATAAATTCCACAAAACACAAGGCGTCTCAAGATGAAAATTTTGTATAACATTGAGAAATAAATATAGGTAGTGAGTAAGTAATCAGATTTTGTGGAAAATACCCTAAATATAAAACTTATTACAATAGCATATTGTTATTATTTTTTAAATAAACAAGTTTTTGTATGTAACACTACCCAAAACTGAAATGTTAAATAAATCTTAGACACTTTTTTTACAAATTACGAATAGCGAGCTCATTCATGACGTGGTAAATGTACTTACTTTTAATTAATGACGCATGGTAACTGGGCAAGTTACATCTTCACCTGCAAGCTATAGGTCATGTAGTTATGGAATATATAGTATTATTATTTTGTGGCCTGTGCCAAGAGGCGAGTTCCAAGATGATTCATGCATTACGATCTCAGAATGCAGTTCGGTCACTTTTAATGTTCCGCAGTGATGGCATCTTTGTTAACCTCATACCGTATCTACGGATATAATATGAGCTATTTTAATGTAATAAGTTTTTATTGCAAAATACCGTTTAACTGTATCAGCAAAAGAATCAAATTTATGTAACACGAACCTTTGAATTCAAATGTGCTTGCAGGTAGAATTTTTTTGCTCGTGGCTCACAATGTACCTTTGTTTACATCTACTTTTCCTGAGAACTGGTTAACAATAGAATAGTTATCTATGCGATTGACTTTAATCATTCAGGTATTAATAAAATACGTCTTTAATGAGGTAATCATCTATTTCATTGAAAGATTTAATTGAAATAAGTACCTAGATATTTAGGTACCTTCTAGAATACCTTAATTATGTAATTATTTCATTAGAACTGTTTAATAAAGAGTTCTAGAAATTAATAGCCTCGATGAAATGAAGGTGTTTCGTGGTTGTATTGTCTTTAAAGTTTGTTTATTTAACTATATTTATCAGTTACGACCTTGACGCCTCTAAAACCAATCGAGTTTGCAAATTTGTTTAGAAGGCCGGTTATGAACTAGGTATGTACGTATTATTGCCTTTTTCGTATTCAAATAATAACGACATTTTGTTACTGACTCAATAGAGATTAGATGTTATGTTTACTTTATAACGTATATCGTATGATATTTCTTACACGTTTGTAAATATGGATAAGTATGAAATTTTATTGGCAATTGTTTTTGTAATAAAATAATAGCTGCAGAACAATAAAAATGGAATTGTCACCAGCACGGAGATATACACATAACAAAGTTCTTTCCATACCATTCGGTCTATACGTCTGTCACATAACACTATTGAGTAGAAAAGCCAATGGCTTGGCAGACAAAATTGCGAACAGAATGGCCATAACCGCGTCGGTGAATTTTGCACCATGAGGGTCGAACCCCTCGTCCGCTCCCCTGCCTGGTGCAAATGCAGTATTGATTAATAGCACTAGTACGTTCTAAATCGCATTTCCGATTTTACTTTACGAAACAAATATTAGAATTATTTATTAGCAATTTTATTGAATTTGTATTATTATTATTACGTAGCCCTCGGAACCAACGGGTATGTTTAAAGTGATGTATGAATATGGACGATGCAAAACACTATTGTTAGGATTGGCTCTAACTAGTATCTGCTTATCCCAATGGGAATAAGGCGTTATTTCACGTTTCACGAAATACAGAAACAACAACAACTTCAAAACTTTGACTTGTATGCGGAACGTATATCTAATTTGTTCTAATTATCTTTTCAGACCTTCACCGCATGGTGTAACAGTCACCTGAGGAAGGCAGGTACTGGCATAGAGAATATTGAAGACGACTTCCGCAATGGCCTGAAACTTATGTTGCTGCTGGAGGTTATCTCCGGCGAGACCTTACCCAAGCCTGATCGCGGCAAAATGCGTTTCCACAAAATCGCTAACGTCAACAAGGCATTGGACTTCATCGCCTCAAAAGGTATGTAATATCATACATTTTACCTATTACCTAACTAAGTATTTAAAAAAATTACGGCAATAACAATGAACTAAATACAAAGTATCAAAACCACATCTTTTTGAATTGGCGCTAACTTAATGCCTGAGGCTATTCAATTTCATCCTTTCTCTGCATAAAATTGACGACGAACTAGTCAGCCTTCCTTTATTTCATTAACGATGTCTTTTGTTTCTCAGTTCCTTTAAATGCAATCTCATTATGAGTTGTTATGTTCGTTTAATAATGCCTACACAACAACCAAATGCTGAACGCAATTCTATAATTATCAATGTAACATTAGAAAGAGATTATCATTTTAATGGAATTCACATAAAAACTAGTCCATTCTATATAAAACTTCTGAGGTTAGAACATCCTCTAAAAATAGACCATTCATGATCAGTTTAGTAGGTAAAATTTTAGATCAGAAATCGAAACGACACCTATTATTTTAATAGAAGACATAATTGAGAAGCCTTTGACTATCATTAACGGTACAACTACTGACTTTCCAAAAACCTAACTACTGTTAAAGTAGCCAGAAATCTAGTGGCTTTAGTAGGCGTAATGCTTAGCGGGGGCAGTGAATTAGCAAACAAAGAGAACGGTTTTCGACCCCATGGACCTATCATTAGTTAGTAGGTAGATGTGAAAGGCGACTCTCTAACATTATAACTAGCCAGAATAACTCGTCAATAAAGTCAGCCATGGGACTTTAACAACTATCAGAATCAAGAGAATAAAGCTCCAGCGTCCAATACTAAGAAAACATGTCCAATTAGTGCTCCTGCAATTTATCTAAAGAAAAAACCTGTGATCAGCTTCTTCCCTTATTTGTTATAAAGAAAATACCATTTATATAATTTACAACAGTAACATTAGTTAGACACTATCGACTCTTAATTAACTCCATGCCTCGGTGAAATAACTGTACTCTAACACCGAAGCTAAATGACAATCTTATCTATGGAGGTAATTAAGCAACGCTAAATAAATCATCGACAAAATTAAAAACATTAGTCATTCTAAAATTAAATTGTAATATTAGTCGACAGATGTAGCTACATATCTAGGAACAGTTAAAGTAGTCTATACAACAGTATTAAGTGATAATGACAGGTTGGATTCATCTAAAAAGTAACTAGACTTTTCTAGTGCAACCTGTTTTACTATATCGGTACTTCTTGCTTACAACCTTAGTTGTGACTTACCGCTTAACGAAGAAGGCATGGCTAGAAAATAAATATCATTATCTAAGTTCTATTTACACTTATTGAAAACTAACGAAGATGACAAAGCGGTAAATATTAGACATTCATGGTCGTAGTCGTAGTGTACGTGTCACTACAATGAGACAATGACGGGTAGATAGCAAATACAATGGAGAAGTACCTTGCACCTCAAGAGTTAAACGGGTATTACACTGACCAGGTGAACATGATGGCAATGACAATACTCTTTAAGTTTGCGTCTTTCAACAATAAGGTTTAGTTATTATAATAAGTAGCATTATTTATTTTAGGTCACTTAAAATAGGTCCCTTTAAATTTAGAATTACCATAAACAGCGGAATAGCGTATAGGTATCCAAAATTAAAGTCGATTTAGCTTGTATATTATCATCCTCATGCGTACTTACAGTTCTTTGTATTAATTTTCCGTGTAAGTAATGACGAAGCGTACCTACCTAGCTAAACAAGGTAAGGAGACTAGTTGTCTGGCTTCCGATACATTGTACTTATTGTAACGAGCCGAGTGCATAACAAGCGATAACCGTTTTAAATCAACTACATGGACTTGTTACATATCGAACTATCCGGAAATATTCTCAATGTAAATATTTTTCTATAAGATATATACGTAATCATGATTAATCGCCATGAGACACGTATCCTATGAGTCTATTTCTATTATAGGAAGTGTGAAACGTTACGGCTGCCGAATGTGGGCTAATGATAAATATGACGTTGAAATACTTAGGTCATGATGTAAATAAGGAAATTGATTTATTTACTATTCCATAACATAGGTAGCTAGTGTTGGCATGATAAAACTATACCTATACAAACAGATATTATGCTGTGAATTTGGTGCGCACCACTTAGGCCATAAGTTTTTGTATGAGACACTATCTGATAAGTGTAAAATTATACAGCTCGACTATTAAACTTGCCTCTCTTAGAGATCAGTATTTTGGGTTATCTGTAATTTTTTGACATATAAGAGAGCTAGGATATTTTGTTCTCTATAAATAACAATTCACTAGGGGTTACTCACAAAGACCGCAGTAGGGATCAATACACAAAGAATCATACAGAGTAAGGACAATTAATTTGTGAATCGCACAAATATTTGTGCACGTCAATTAAATGGGATACTTGATGTAAGGGAGGACCTCTGGCTTTTATAATGAAAACAAAGTATGGCTAGAATTATGGATTCGTTTACAAGCAGCAACTTTACTAGAAGGTAGCAATTTGTATGCTTAGCCCATCGCGACACAGATTCACTCGTATTTGCAGATATAAAAACAGTACTTGTAAACAGCAATATCTAATTTCCAGGTGTAAAATTGGTATCCATCGGTGCCGAAGAAATCGTCGATGGCAATCTCAAGATGACTCTGGGTATGATCTGGACCATCATCTTGCGTTTCGCTATTCAAGACATTTCAGTTGAAGAAATGACCGCTAAGGTATGGAATTAGTTAATACAAATATTTCTTTTTTTTCTGACGTACCTTTGTGCAAACAGAAGCATTAGTCACCAGTAATAAATACCGTGAATGTGAGGATTGTTTCATAAAAGGCTATTATAGCGATTTACAATCGATTAGCTACACACTGGTAGATACGAGTATGTAGTAACTTCATTGAGTAATGAAACCTTATCACGCACAATATTGATATTTACTCTTTATGTCTTAAAGTTTTTTTTTGACGTTTAACAGGAAGGTCTGCTGCTCTGGTGCCAACGCAAGACAGCTCCTTACAAGAATGTTAATGTCCAGAACTTCCACCTGTCGTTCAAGGATGGTTTGGCTTTCTGTGCCCTGATCCACAGGCACAGGCCAGACCTTATCGACTACAGCAAACTTTCAAAGGATAATCCTCTCGAGAACTTAAACACGGCCTTCGATGTGGCCGAGAAGTATCTCGACATCCCACGCATGTTGGACCCCGACGGTAACGATTCTTATTTCGTATTTTACTCGCTTATAGAATATGTTATATATTTACTGGTTAGATGATTGAAGAAATAAGCATTGATCTATTAGAATTAAATTATTTAAAACTTGAATATGAATATGAACTACATACATTAGATAAAGAGATCAATGCAAATATGTAACTATATTTAAAGAAGCTATAAAAATAAAATGTAAATGGATATTGCAGACCTAATAAACACACCAAAGCCGGACGAGCGCGCCATTATGACCTATGTGTCGTGTTACTACCACGCCTTCCAAGGCGCGCAACAGGTACAATACAAATAAAATGGCCGATATGCGTTACCGCCACTTCCGTGTTTGATACCCGAGCCCTCTAATGCCAGGCCTTTGTGTGTAACTTATAGCATGATGAGTGCCTTTCGCTTTATGTTGTAAGAAGCTCCTATTTTCAGTGTTTAGAAACTAATCTGAGAAACTTGGGGGAATTTCGAACAAATAGTTTTCGAAAGTTACAAATAGAGACGGGTCGAATTCTGCGGTTTGTGATCCCACATTGAGTAATGTACGTTGATATTGTACGTTCTACTTAATACATTCTACGAGTATATATGATACCTATTATTCGGCAACTCTCCTTCTTGTGACTTTCATAAACCAATAACGATCCGAGTTTAAGCATTTTTACCATACATAAGAAAATATAGGACGACAGAAATACAGATACAAGAATCTAGTAATATTTAATGAGGACTTGAATTCCTAATACCCACTCAACTCTGAAGATACATAGAATAAGCTTTATGTTCTTAACCTTATTTTTATATTGATAAACAATCAAAGAATGCTTGTGTTTTTAACAATCGTATTTCATAACATACCCTTGTTGAGTGTCATTTACCTCATTCACTAGATATACGATTAAATTTACAATTGAGTAAGAGAATATTTAATTTGCCAATTCGCAAGGCCATTTTGGGCGTGATTGGAATATGCGGGTATTCACTGTGGTAATATTTTATCGCGCATTGCTTCATTTATTTTACCATTTTTAATGTTATGAACGATGGAGCTATGAATCCAAAACCAGAACAGCATAATAATTTTGCAACTAAATTCACTGAGGTGCCAGTGGTCCAAAAGCCAAAACACAAGCATTCTATCAAAGAATAATTCATGATACATCGCATGAAAACTAACACTGTGTCGCTTGCGTGCCGCTTGTCAGATCTGCAGAACACGGCGATGCCAGACGAGCGTGCTGTCATGACATACGTGTCTTCATACTACCATTGCTTCTCTGGTGCTCAAAAGGTTTGTATGAACCAACAACTAATAACATTATTTGATCATCATGTATTTTGTGAGTGTTTTAAAATAATCTTTATAAGTTTTATGAGTACGTTCATTTTTTTAGAGTATATGGGAAACTTACGATATTGACCTTTAAGTACTTATACTAATTAGTTAGCTATGGAATACAAAATCCAAATTTCAAGACCCTTAAAAACAAATTGAACGAAGACTAAATCTAATTTTAACTTCTGTGTAATTATTAGTAGGCAAACGAATTCTGAAACTTAACACAAGCTTTAAATGATTACAGGCTGAAACGGCCGCGAACCGCATTTGCAAAGTTCTCAAAGTCAACCAAGAGAACGAACGCCTCATGGAAGAGTATGAGCGTCTTGCCAGCGATGTAAGTATACCTAAAAGATATTATTTATAATCATAGTGCATTTGCCTCCATTCTTCAATTAATTAATTTCTATTTAACAGTTGCTTGACTGGATTAGGCGTACCATGCCTTGGCTGAACAGTCGCCAAACCGACAACTCTCTTGCCGGTTGCCAGAAGAAGCTGGAAGATTACCGTACTTACAGGTAGGTTAAAATCTGCGACAGATAAATATATACTATGTTTCAATAAGTGATTAAACGTAATGTGCTGTATGTTTCAGGCGTAAGCACAAACCACCACGTGTGGAGCAAAAGGCCAAGCTGGAAACTAACTTCAACACCCTTCAAACTAAGCTCCGTTTGAGCAACCGACCCGCATACATGCCCACCGAAGGCAAGATGGTCTCTGTAAGTATTTCTACCTGTGGCTGATCAGTAAATTACCAATAAACCGTAATGTAGACTAACTAAAAACTAATATTTGAAGGACATCGCTGGAGCCTGGAAGGGACTTGAGATCGCCGAGAAGGCATTTGAAGAATGGCTGCTGAGTGAGATGATGCGCCTTGAGCGTCTTGACTACCTGGCCCAGAAGTTCAAGCACAAAGCCGACATCCACGAAGATTGGACAAGAGGTAAGACAGTTAATTACATTTAAGATGTTCGTAATGATTATTACACAACGTACTTGCCTTCATTCCATTGTACAGTGGAATGAAGGCAGGACTTAGGCAAAAAATACTGGTAGTAAAAAAATAGATAGTTTCTAAGAGGGAAAGGAAGACCTTATAACTAGTAAACTTTTTAAAGAAATGTCAGCATAAGGAGCTTAACTCATAGTAGACGTCATGATATGGGCAACCTAAAAATTACATAAATCGTGAAGAAAACAAAATCTGTATTTTGATACGTGCACAGAACATTTATACTCAAAGGGATACGTGTGCTTAGATTTATGTCAGTGGGTAGTTTTAAAAACAAAACGTCTGACACTGTCACTAATTTGTATAACTACTCTGTCTACGAATTCAGGCAAAGAGGAAATGCTCCAGTCTCAAGACTTCCGCCAGTGCAAACTCAACGACATCAAGGCGCTGAAGAAGAAGCACGAAGCTTTCGAATCAGACCTCGCAGCCCATCAAGACCGTGTTGAACAGATCGCTGCTATTGCACAGGAGCTCAAGTAAGAATCATAACATTTTTGTAATAGAGTATTAGGCGTACCTAAAATTTGTGGATACAGCACTATAAAAATAACATAAAAATAAGAGATTTATACATATTATCAACATGAAGTATACTTTATAAAAAATGATTGTTGTTTAAAAATAAAAAATTAAACGTCATATAAACGCATACAGTCAAGGGAATTGCGTGTCGCAATATCTGTCACGATATCGACCAGAGAAAAAGGAACTGGGAAGTCTAATCGTTTTTAGAATCCGGCAGGTTCCAAATTAATTTTTGGAATTCTCATAAATCGAACGAAACTTCTGCACGTTATTATGAATGCCGATCCAGCACCACGACCTCATCAAATCAAGTTGTTATAGTATTACTCTAATCAATCTACTTTAAACTAGTGAATAAATAAGTTACCGTCCCCCAGCACGCTGCAGTATCACGACGTGGCATCAGTGAACGCTCGCTGCCAGCGCATCTGCTCGCAGTGGGACCGCCTGGGCGCGCTCACTCAGCGCCGCCGCCACGCGCTGGACGACGCCGAGCGCGTGCTCGAGCAGATCGACCTGCTGCATCTGGAGTTCGCCAAGCGCGCCGCTCCCTTCAACAACTGGTATGCATTTCTTTTATAGTTCTTACCTGCCGATTGATAGGAGTCTAGATAGGATATTTCGAAAGGACACGTATCATGTTTAATGATCATTCAAGTGAGATACGCCAGTAGCTGAAGGTGTTTTAACAATTACTTCATACTAAACAAATACTACGTAATATCTTCTTTTTAAGTAGGTATCCGCCACAAATATGGTACTATTTCAACTTCTGCTAATCTCCTATAGTCAAATTGTGAATGTACCGTTTAGCTTTGCAGTAGGTAATGCACAAAGCATTAGATTTGTCAGGCAATGATTATTTATTTCATCGGTCAATGCTGTCTTTACGTATAATAAACGATATCTTTTTTTATGATTTATCTCTTTACTGCGTTAAATATGGTAGTTATAAATATTTATATTTTAATCAGGTTGGATGGAACCCGGGAAGACCTTGTGGACATGTTCATCGTTCACACCATTGAGGAGATTTCAGGCCTCATGGACGCACATGCTCGCTTCAAGGCTACTCTCGGAGAAGCTGACAAGGAATACCAGGTAATCTTGATATTACACTACTTTTTCAACGATCTAAAAACCGAAACCTTTCAAGTAATAATAAATTTAAAAAAATGTTTTATTATTTGCATTACATAAAACTATCCTGTGCCTGTTAAAATAATAGAACAGTACCTAACTATGGACCTAATGTAAAGTTTTATATAAATTGAGACTACAATTTTAAAGTTCCATATTAATTTTTACAGGCGATAGTCAACCTGGTACACCAGGTTGAATCCATCGTGAAACAGCACCAGATCCCTGGAGGTTTGGAGAACCCTTACACAACACTGACTTCCCACGAACTAAACCGCAAATGGTCAGACGTGAGGCAGTTGGTGCCCCAACGTGACGGAACACTCGCCGCTGAACTCCGCAAGCAACAGAACAACGAGACTCTCAGGCGTCAATTCGCAGAGAAGGCTAACGCTGTCGGACCATGGATCGAAAGGCAAATGGATGCCGTTACAGCTATTGGCATGGGCCTGCAGGTAAATTTACACCTTACTTTTCGAATATTACTATCAACTTTAATTTCTCTTATACTTGTGATCAAAGTTACTTGGACAGGTTTACAGACTATATTGTGCGATTACAAATCTAAATGAAATCCACATTCTTATTATATTAATTGTAACGATTTATGCCTAATCTGTCCTGATGTTCTCCCCATAGTCATCTCTACTTTGTCGAAAAAGAGTCGATTGAGGAAGATTTGATAAGCATGTCAATTCTCGTTCTTTAAAATTCTGTTAAGTTAACTTTAGTTGTCAAATTGTTACACTCTAAATAAAACTTTAACACGACCACAAAAGGTTACAATTGCAATAGCAAAAAAACAAGACAATTTGACAACTAAAAGTTAACTTAACCGAATTTAAGGTACGAGAATTGACATGAAGAATAAAATAATTTCAAGAGAAGAAAAACTAAAAATCTGACCAGTATGGTAGCTTTAGGACAAGGTTTACTGGAGGACCTAGATTGCTGTTATGCAATAAGACCAATAGGAAAGAATTTATCTAGTAACCTAACTCGCAAAATCTATTTAAGTAACATGTTTTTTATTTATTTTCAGGGCTCTCTGGAAGACCAACTCCGTCGTCTCAAAGAATACGAGGCTGGAGTCTATGCTTACAAACCTCACATTGAGGAACTCGAACGCATCCACCAGGCTGTCCAAGAGGGCATGATCTTCGAGAACAGGTTAGTACCTATATAAAAGCTCAATGATTGGCATCTTATTATATTGGGACAGTCACGAGCAATAATATGTACCTACACATTTTCACATTTTGTGAAACACTTATCTAAAGTTCTGGCAATCGAAAATTCGAAAGTTAGTTCACAACGGTACGGAACCTTTTCTATAGACGTACAGATAGTTTATAAACTTTGGAAATGTGTAATGTCTTTACTCAATCAAATAATAAAACAATAATTAAGGAATCGTAGAAGTAGCAAAGGTATCTTAGGTAATTGGCGATAAGCTCTCCTGCAATTCTCTTTTATTAGAGGACGTTGCGTAAATGATCGTTAACCGAAAAACAATCAAAACCTAACCCCTATTACTGATTCAGCTTTTATCAACTATCTACTAGGACGTCACTTATATAATGCTTTTTCATCAGATATTCGCAATACACAATGGAGACTCTGCGTGTAGGCTGGGAACAACTTCTCACTTCCATCAACCGCACAATCAACGAAGTAGAGAACCAAATCCTGACACGTGACTCCAAGGGTATCACTCAGGAACAACTTACAGAGTTCCGTGCTTCGTTCAACCACTTCGACAAAAACCGCACAGGTAAGCATTAATATTAAATAAATAAATACCTACCTACTTATCTACGTACTTACCTAGAGTACCTACTTAAAGCTAATAAATAACTAGGTACATACTTACAAAATACCTATTTGATATTGGTTCAATTTTACAGTCAAGTTAAAAATATGCTGGTTTTAAACGGTGCCTTCTATACATCTTTTTCCAGACTACGATCTACATCAATAAAAATTGTATAAGTATAATTATTATCACACTACATACCAATTAGACATATTTTAAGCTAAGTGCCAAATCTATTTTAATTGTAGGTATATAAAATAGATTTGTAAACAATATTTATTGAAATTAAATTATGTTTTACTAATTGTTTTATTTTCTACGTATTATAGGCAGGCTAGCACCAGAAGAATACAAATCTTGCCTGGTGTCTCTCGGCTACAGCATCGGCAAGGACAGGCAAGGAGAACTCGACTTCCAACGCATTCTTGCAGTCGTCGACCCCAACAACACAGGTAACTTCTACCTACTTATAAAGTATCTTCCTTATTAAAAAGTAACAGCCCACTTATAAATTAACTACCTACTTATAAAGTAACTACCTACTCTAGAATATACATTATTTTACAAATTACACACTAATCTAATCCACAGGTTATGTATCGTTCGACGCGTTCTTGGACTTCATGACGAGGGAATCTACAGACACTGACACAGCTGAACAAGTTATTGACAGCTTTAGGATCTTAGCTGGTGACAAGGTACGCAAATACTCTTTTGACCACAAAGCAGATGATTTCGTCTTCTAATTTTAAAAATGGTAATGTTAATTCATATTATAATTTTTCTTTTCTAGCCTTACATCACGGCGGACGAACTTAGGCGTGAACTGCCACCCGACCAGGCTGAATACTGTGTAGCACGCATGCCACCGTTCCGTGGACCCGGTGCTCCCGCTGGAGCTCTAGATTATATGGCATTCTCCACTGCTCTCTACGGCGAGACCGACCTTTAGGTACAAAACGAATATTGTAATTTGTATTAACCAAAAATCTCAAATATGTTAATTTATTCTCTAGTCTGAAAATAAAATGTTAAAGAAATCAATAGGCTTTCAACTATCCCAAGTACACAATATTGTTTTGGCAAACATCCAGTTCTCGGTTGGGCCAATGCCAAACGCCCACTAAGTTTACAAAGATTTTTGGATTCATATATAGAAACTCAAACGCTTTTTACTCAGAACCAGGTCACAGATGTCGTATCATAGGACGTCATCCACGTCATCAAACAAGGAGGAAACGTTAACGTGACGCCGACGGAACTGCGTGCTAACAAACACCGAGGCCCAAGACTAGCGGCGACGTAATGGCTTACAAAGATTATTTTCCTTACATTGACCCACTTGTTAAAATCGCCCTAAACCAGGATCAATGTAGAGGAAACAATTTTTGTAATATAATTTAGTTATTAAAACAGTTCTATACTAAATATTATGTGCAATGTTCAAACCAAAAAATGCCATTAACTTTCATACCATAAAACTCCTTTCTAATGTTTAGTAACTATTTGGCTCAAATCAGAGAAATCATTTTATATGTTTACAACACTATTTATACAACAATTAGTATTAGGTATTTTTAACTTTTATAAGAAATTCTCAGAGAAGTCACAAAAAAAATTTATTTGTAAGATAAAATGGTGCTAATGTTAGGCTTGACTAATGTGTGACACCAAAATAAGACTCATTCGCATTGTGAGAATGTTTTTGTTATATTTTTTTATTTATAAGCAAACATTATTTATAAAAGTTCGATTTTTATTTACTGCCATTAGTAATTTTAGTATGATGGCGTACTATGCATACTATGTTTTAAGTTTTCTAAATTTATTTATAAATGTTGCAGGGAAGTGTCACACAAATTATTTATATCATAGATTGCCATAGCTTGCCTGCATCTATTTATTTATCATTTTTATATAATTATCGTTTGTGAGAGTATAGGAATGAGTACTCTAAATAAAATGATCTGCCATATCTTTGTCTTTTAATAATGACTGTGTTGTAATCAAACCAATTATGTTACATGAGACAACAGCAGTATGTAGAATAAGAATGACTTATGTGCCCAAGTATACTAACTCGAATGTACAGCTAATTTAATAAAAGGCTCTTAATTAAACAAGTCACTCTTTTTATTTACTGAAAATACCTAACAATTATTATCTATTATGTTCATTATATTTATTACATTTGAAGAAAAAACCAGATCAAACTCAATATTTGATAAACACATTAACAGATAAACAAAATAAAATAACAAAAAGATACTCTACTACAAAAACAACATGGAATAATAATAAATTACATAACTACAAAATACACTAAACCTACAAACAATAGACTAAATCTATTTCTTATCTTCTTGCTTCTTTTCTTCGGCTGCCGTTAAAAGTGCACTAGTAATACCAACTTTCTTGAGTTCTTCTATAAGCTCACCTGATTGGTGCATTTGTAGCATTATATCACAGCCTCCGACAAATTCACCATTGATGAATACTTGAGGAATTGTAGGCCAATTTGAATAATCCTTGATACCTGAAAGGGGATATAAACATCTCTTCAATGACTTGGTAGTAGTAACTTGTCATAGGCTAAGAATACATTTAGTCCAAAACAAAGAGGGATGTAACCAAAAAAAGGTAACATGTCCACATGGGGCACTGTATTAGAAAGAAAAAGAAACCCTACAATAATTCTGATAAAGAAACAGATTTAACCTCTCGTACGTCAAAGCGCCATACAAACTTGTACCCGTCGTCTGTCGCAAGTTACGCGCGCGGCCGCGAGCGCGCGACCGCTCTTTGAATTTCTCAAAATATAAAGTTTTTTTATATGAATCGTAATATGACCAACGACTCTTTTAGCAAGATAAATAACACTACACAATAATTATTCATAAACATTTCTTTATAAAATATGTTTTCCTTTTTTAATACAGACTTGTAAAGCGATTCAGTACAAACATTACCTGTTGCAAAAAGTTAAAGATTTTTCAACAAATTTGTTCACAAAATTTTGTTGTATTTATTTTTACACATTCCTAGACAATATTCCAATCAATTTTCCAAAAAACTTTAAGATTACAACAATAATTCACTCCTAAAAACGAATTTCAAAATAGCAAATCGGCGCGCCATCGGCAAACATCCTCATAGCCAGTCATTTTAAAGAGTTTTTTCATTGTAAGTACATTCTTTTCTTTAAGAGCAACACTTTTTTATGGTTGGTTGATAATCATAGAATAGATTTCAAGCAATAAAATACGTTATTTTTATGTGGTTAGGCATAATAATTGCGTAAATTCAGAGCCGGTATTCTTGGGACGGATACGGGACAACACAGACAACGGGGTTTGTACGGATCCAGTACTAAACGTCTGAGAGGTTAAATCTTCCCAAATTGAACTGGCCTTTTTGATTGATTATGATCAAGTCCAGTCAATTACAGAGTAGTAATGTAATTAAAACAAAAAATTAAAAAAAGATGTCTATGTCAGACTGGATGTGAAAGGGGCAGGACCATGTTCTGTGGTGCATGTTGGGAGAGGCCTGTGTCCAGCAGTAGACTGTGATGCATGCAGCCCATAGTGTGAAGCATGGAAAATCACAGAAGAATGCATTATTGCTTTTAACTTTTTTCAGTAACCAATACATTCTAATTTAAACATGAGATTTTAATTAAATGCAATATTGTAATAAGATTATATTAAAATAAGGTAAGCATTACATCAGGAGGGAGATGAATGGTAGAATAAAGTAAGTAACATAAATGCACACCACTCTAGGGAATATTTATTTAATATATTGGGAACAATATCAGTGATCAGACTATTGCTATCACCTTATTGTGGTGATGGTCAGAGCTCTATGCAATGAGAAAAAAACAATATCTCATTCCTCACCGGGAATAAGATGTGGGTAGGAAAAACAAATAAATAGTTACGACTTAGTTAACAAGATTCAGAAAAGACAATATTATGAAATCTTGATTCAGTGAGTTGTGGTTGTATTATTAGTCAAAAACAACTAAATGTTTTCAAAGATTATCCATCCATACTGGGTTAAATGTCTGAAGTAGACAGAAGACCTTACTACTTTCGATGGCATGCTTTTTCATTCAGAAGTTTTTCTCCCTAATCAGTTATAGAATAGTCCTCTACAGGTAGTCAGTAGTTCCTGATACAGGTTTATATAATTTTTATTTATTTAATATATTAAAATGTAAATAACATAACACTCCCCACACATTCACACAATCCCGCGTAGTCCCAAACTAAGCAGCTTTTTCTTTAGGTACCAGACCAGGGATATAATAACCTTGTTTATTGTTTGAGTAAACATATTCATCATTGATGTTAAGCACTCGTAAATCTCAGACACATCATGCCAGAGTATCGAATATGAAAGTAAAACGTTGCAATACATTAAGGACTACTAAAACTAACTGCTTTTATGCTGTAAGGCGGGGATATTGGAGAGATATTGAAACACCGAATGATTAGACAATACTAACTATTTATTGATATAATAACACATTTATATATGGAACAATATTATAAGGTGGTTACACACTACACCTCCTTCCCTAAAGAAAAAAAAATTACAGAGTATACATTTTTTTTTTTTTTTTTTTTAATTACTAAAGATTATATAATTTTACGATTAAATATTTGTAATTAAGTAGGTAAGTAGTATGTAGTTATACAAATACAAGTGAGATTCTTACGATAGATTAAAAAACATTGTACAATATACAGTAATAAAGTTATCATGTACGTGGCGTAAACAATTTTGTTCGGTTTTTATGAATTACGTCTAATTTACCATTTTTATTTATTTGTACATTTGGTGTTAAATCTTGTACTACAGTGTATGGACCTAAGTATATGTTGTCCATTTTATTACAGTTTTCATTTCTTACTAAAACTAAATCGTTTGGTTTATAAACTATAGGGTTAATATTCTTATCATACACAGATTTCCTATCTATTTTACATTTAAGTAAGTTATCTCTTGCTTCCTTTTGCGAGAGTTGTAATCGGTATTTTAATTCACTAGGATAATTGTCATGATTATACAGTGGTTCAACTATATTATTATTTAGGTTACTAGGAAGCGAACAGATTTTTCCGAAAACTAATTCGAAAGGTGTAAACTTTGTTTCTGAATGCACGGAAGTGTTATAGGAAAAACTCCAAAATGGCAGCCATTGGCTCCAAGAATCAGGATGACTATCTGTCTGTATACGTAAAAAGGAATTTAAATGTTTGTGGGAATTTTCTAACGCACCTATAGTTTGGTGATGGTAAGCTGTGGAACTTAAATGTTTTATTTTTAATAATTTACATACCTGTTAGAACACTGCAGACATAAACTCCGTTCCCCTGTCCGTCGCTATCTCTCTGGGTATACCATAATGAAGAATAAAACTATTTACTAAGGCCTGAGCCACCTCCTCTGCCTTCTTTGAAATTAAAGGATGAGTCACAACGTATTTTGTCAATTCGCATTGCACAGTCAGAGCATAAGAATAATTATTATAATCACGATCTAAAGGTCCTATTAAATCTAAGTATATTTTATCAAATGCTGACTTAGCCGTGGTAGTGATAACCATCGGTTCTTTAACCTTTATAGTGTACTTATGCTTTTGACATTTTTCACACTTTTTAACGTATTCGCGTACGTCCTTTTCTAAACCTGTCCAATAGAAATACTTTTTAATATTGTTGAACATCCTTCTCATGCCCGCGTGGCCACTCGAGGGCAAGATATGGAAGTCATTCAGAATGACTTTTCTGTCATCCTTATCATCTATTCGTCGTACGTCATTTAAAATATAAAACCGCAGAGCGCACTTGCTTCCAAGCAATTTAATTTCATTTAATAATTTCTCTATAAATATCTTATTATTTTCACTCTTTATTATATAAATTTCCTCTACATTTATTTTTTCACAAAATATACCCAACTCCCTCACGAATGCGGCTCGCGTCAACCGTGATTGGAAGTCTGGATTTATAAAAATAGTAGACTTGCTTACTACATAACAAAACGCGTTTAATTCCAACGTTATCTTATTTTGTCTTCTTAAATTATTTAATTCATTTTTCTCTATAAATCTTAACTCAACAGACTGTTTAGGTTTTATATGAGTTCCAATAACATTCGGTTGATCAGGCCGACTGTAATCAGAAACCATATTATTATCAAGTAAAGATTGTTTTATTTTCCTAGCCTGTGATCTAGTTGTAACATGTATATTATGATGTTCGTTAATATTTTTTAACTGTTCTGACGTAAAAGTAATCCGAGACAATGCGTCTGCAGCTGCGTTGTCTGAACCCTTCACGTACTCTACAATAAAGTCGTATTCTTCTAATACAAGTCTAAATTTAGTTAGCCTGCTTGATGGATCCCGCATGCTAAATAAATATACTAGTGGACGATGGTCGGTTATAATTTTAAATTTGCGACCATAAAGATATGGGCGAAAATGTTTTACGGCCCACACTATAGCCAATAACTCCTTCTCGATAGTTGGGTAATGTCGCTCGGCTTTATTCAAACTCCTACTTGCGTATGCGATAGGGTTATTATTATTATTACTCAAAATCGCGCCAATCGCGTAACCTGAAGCATCTGTTTGTACGATAAATTGATTAGTAGCCGAAAAGTCGGGATATTGTAATACTGGTGGAGAAGTTATACATTCTTTTAAAGTTTCAAACGATTTTTGGCACTCTTCATTCCAAATAAAAGGTACATTCTTTCTACACAAATAATTTAGTGGATAGGCTATGTTAGCGAAGTTTGGTACGAATTTCCTATAGTAATTAACAAAAGCTGTAAACCGTTTGACCTCGTCAATCGATTTTGGAGGGGGGTAATTTTTGACAACTTCGATTTTACTTGGATCGGGTAAAACGCCGTTGCTAGATACTACATGCCCTAGGTAGAGCATTTCCTTTTTAAAAAAATCACACTTTTCTGGGTTAAGTTTTAAATTAACATGTCTTAGCCTCTCGAAAACGTCTTGTAAATGTTTAATTTTTTCGGGTAAATTTCGACCAAAAACAATTAAATCATCTTGGTATATTAAGCATTTTTCAAAGGCCAGGCCAGCCATGGCCATGGTCATCATTCTTGAGAATGCGGATGGACTAGTCTTTAATCCCATCGGCATTCTTGTTAATTGATATTGTCCTGAGCAGAATCCCGTATATTTCCTGCTATCTTTATCTAACTCAACATTATGGAAGCCTTGATATAAGTCCAAATGACTGAAATAAATACACCCTGACAGAGAATCTAAAATTTCTGTAATGTTTGGAAGTGGAAATTTGTCATCTTCTATTGAGTTATTTAATTTTCTGTAGTCGATGACTAATCTCCATTTTTTCTGACCGCTAGAATCAAGCTTTTTTGGAACTAACAGTACCGGACTGCTCCATTCACTTCTACATTCTTCTATTATTCCTTCTTGCAACATTTTCCCTATCTGTTTATTAATTTCGTGTTTCTGAGAGTAAGGCAACCAGTGGTTTTGTGACGTAATAAAACGTGGTTTATAGTTAGACCGTATTTTGTAATAAGGCCGATAAGGTTTGGAAAAAATAGGTGAAACGTTAGGCTTTAAGGTTATAGAATGTTTATAAACGGTAGTCGTAGTTAAATTATCCCCTGGTAAATAAAATATATCGCTATACTTTGCACAGAGTTCCTCTACAGAAAGCTGCTCCTCATTATTTAAATGTTTTAAATCCAACAAGGAGAATAACTTCTTAACTCGATGCGCATTCGACTCGATTCGCCTAAAAGTACATATATTGTAGTCACAAATATTATGTGTTATTGGTTTAAAATTCTGAAGTGTAAAATATTTCTCAGTAGTGTTTAGAATCTTAATCGGTATTTTACCGCACACTGGCTGAACTAAGGTACTTGCTAAATATATACCGTCACTAATATACGATGCACAAACTAAGCATTCATTAGTAGAGTCTATAGGTACATAATGAATTGATTCGCACCTCGGTGGAATGTCTAAATGATTATAATTAAATGTAGTAATCGGTAAGTCAATTGTAATGTTAGAAGTAGTCAATGTTATTATATTACTACCAAAGTCTAATATCGCCTTATGTTTAGTCATGAAGTCTTGCCCGATGATGCCATTTGCCCTAATAGGCAAGAAGTCGAATACATAAAATTTATGCATCAATTGATGCCCATTTACGTCTAAGTTTATATAACAATACCCGAGAGTTGTTATTTTACCCCCGATACCCGTAATGGGTATCTTTTCTTTGTATAATGAAAGTTGATGCTCTAAGATATGTTTATACTTTATCGCCGAGATTGATGCACCCGTATCAAGTAACCAGTTATACAAGTGATTGTTTACAGATAAATTAATTATACAATTACTGCTACATGATAAGATATTAGTCTCGAAAAAACTGATTTTGTGTATTATTTATCGGTTCTGGTATAGCTTCTGACTCCGCTAAAACATTAATATTATTGTTGGACATCCTTTGATTTCCGTTATTATTATAATAAAACCTACCTCTAAAAGGACGACCACGCGTAGAACCCTGGTGCTGCTGATGATGGTAAGAAGAAGACCCATTCCATCCACCGCGACGTCCGCTGCTGTTATAGTTGTGGATGCCGCCTCGCTGGGGACTACGCTGGGAGTACGTCTGGTGTGAATATCCACCACGTGTTCTCGTAAAATTCTGTTTAAAACCCCGTGAACCTCTATAACCATTATAAATAGCAAAAACCTCACCTGAACTTGCTGAAGAAGTCATCTGTTCATCCTGCGCGGATTGTACTGCGTCCTTGAGTGAGCTAAAATTTCGTGAAGCTATTATGGTGCTTAACCTACGGTTTCGCAACCCATCAGCAAACTTTTTAATCGCGTGCTGCTCATTAATAGGTTTTAATAAATTATAGCTTTCGGTGTTGCCCTTAGCTTGTGTTACGGTAAGATCAACGAAAAGTTCAGTAATTTGTTTACCAAAGTCTTGGACAGATAGATCATTCTGTTTCATAGAATTCAACTTAGTTTGAATAGCCGTCGGTGATTTTTGGGACAATAAAACTTTTCTCATGTCTACTATCAACTCTTCTACAGTGTCATAATTCAAAGATAATTGCAATTTGGCTGTCTGAGATAATCTACTTTTTAATATAAAATTGATTAATTGCTTTTTACACTCAGGAGATGAAATAATAGAACTATAATACTCAATATTGTCGATTAGTCGTTTGGTGTTATCCTCCTCGTCAGTCATGAGGGGCAACAAATTCATCGCGACTTTAATATCGAACTGAGCCATGGTTATGCTCTCAGATTTACAAGGTTTACACAATTCGATTATTTCAGTATAAGTAGCCTGAAACTTCTCTATATATTGATAAATCAATTCAGAGTCAGTGCTTGTTACGTCACCCTTTTTAATACAAATTAAAACTTTAGTTACACAATTAGAATATCTCACAAAAATATCGTTTGCTTCATTTAATTTCTTATTTAATAACTTGTTGGTTCTACGACTTACTCCAACTTTTATCAAATATACTCTAATTTCTTTAATTTCATTACATAATTCTTCTAAGCTAGATGCCATAACTTACCAAAATAAATGAAGTATGTCGTTGAACACATGCAATATATTTTTAACACATTATACCTTACACTTTAATCGAATACGCGGATTAATGTCTTTCATAGTTCGCTGTGGTTTATTATATTATATTTTTTGGGATAGGAACGCTGTTACGCTAACACTTAAGCCGTATACTTATTTTAATTTCATGTCGACCGCACTTGTATTTTTATAACACTGCACAATATATGCCTTTTTAATTATTTTGCACTTCACTTATACGTCGATGTCAACCGCGGGAGCTTTGGGAATCGCGCGTAGAAACGAACGACGTAACGCGTGGTGATGAAACTGCTGGTCGATCCACTGTAGGTGACATCTCTTGTATATACGATATGCGCCGTAGAGTATACCCAAGGCCAATAACCCGAGTATCACTTCCAAAATGATATTTGTAGCGCTAATATGTGACCTTAGCTCTTCAACCGACGCTTGGTTGGTGCCCCCAGCCGCGTTTTGGGCAATAATCACCTCTTCTTTGGACTTAGTGGTACCCATCTTCAGATTTTACAGATTTATTTTTAACACAACTCGTGTCGAACCGCGCCGATTTACAATTATTATTTGCACCGAACATAATGCGATTTTAATTCTAATCCCTATATGGTCAAAGAATTTCTAAACAACGCTCCGCTGCCACCGGACTTCGGCAGGGTCGCCATGTAAGGCGGGGATATTGGAGAGATATTGAAACACCGAATGATTAGACAATACTAACTATTTATTGATATAATAACACATTTATATATGGAACAATATTATAAGGTGGTTACACACTACAATGCTTTGTACTAACCTTGTCGTATATTTTCGTCTGACAGAACATCATGACTATCATAGGGAACTGCGTGCATTCTCATAATTTGAACAACAGCATTACTAAATCCACATCTTGGAGCATCAGGTACACCTTTCATAAATACTACTACTTTATTATTTTTAACCAATGTGTCGATTTTATCTTTTACAGGAGCATCGGCCAATGATCGGCATGATAACTTAAAGGAATTGTTAATAATTGGGAATATACTTCTTCGCAGTAAATTACTCATTTTAGCGATAAGAAAATTGTATTAGCTATTTAACTATGATATTATAAAAGAAATGTTTTTCTTTTTATTCGTTTTCGTCTTCCTTATAAATGCAATGCTCTGCTCGCTGTCAACTGTCAGTTCGTTTAGTTTATGGACTTCTTTTTCTTATTTTTGTTTGTGGTAATTTAGACTCATTATTATAGTTCTTCATAACGATAACAGCTATTCTTCTGGAACTGGAACTTTATGTTATAAACTTTGATGCAAGCAGTATTTTTTTTTAAATAATGTGTTTTTATTGACTTTAATATTGAACTCTGAATTTTACAAATAAAGTATATTCTATTCTATTCTAAAGCATTTTAGCCTTAAAACTTTACTCTCCGTGCGATTCAATTGTCCGTCTCTTTACTAAGAACTAGCCCTACCTAACCTTGAAAGATCCCAGAGGCCCCAGACATAGATAAAGATAATACATATATGAAAGCCCCAGAAATTACTCATTTTCAAAATATAAGCCGTACACGAGTGGGTAGTGGTGGGGTATCCTCTATCTTATAATAATTAAAGGATACTCCACCCACCACTACACTCTGTCTATAAAGTCCTGAAAATAAATGAGGCCGCCACTGTGCTACACGTAGCAACCTTATCTAAACTGACAAAATAGTTTTCATACTAGTAATTTATTGAAATAAATTATGTAATTTTAAAACACATTATATTTAATATTCAAGTAAGAAATTCACATAAGTCATAATAAGATAATTAATTTCATTGGTGAAACCATGAGTGATTAAGTAATAATTGTTATACATTACCTTTATAAAAGTAGTGTTAGCCGTTAAAACATTTTAGATGACTTTGTTTTATTTCTGTTTAATATGCACTATAGTCAAGCCATTTTAAATTTTGACAGTTGTTTTGAGCCATAGAAAGTAACTTAATTTAGTATAAGAAATATGAGCCATAGCGTAATTTTTGACTTCTGCAAAACAATTGTGTTCTATGGTTTTAATTTTAATGCCGATACTATATGGCCGCTGCTACATGTATACCAATCTTAAAAAACTAAACTATAAATAAAAATCGATTATCGATTAATCGCTTGTTATCTAAATCGATAAATCTCCTAATCGATTTCATACACCAACCCTAAACTACATGGGTCAAAATTTACCTATTAGAATGGTTTGGGTATTAGAATAAATGAACGGATTGAATCAGAGTAATAAAAACGCATGTATCATACAGTTAACAAGGAGATTTATTCATCGCTTTCATCATAGGATTTTTTAAATATTCGATGTTGAGATAACTTTCGTTGCCACCTTCATCGTCATCACTTAAAGCTTTCTTTGCTGCTGCTATTATCGTCAGTATTTGCCCACAGGTGACGTCCTCTCTTGTAGTATTCTGATTCGAGCTTCTCAACGCGATGGCAACAGTTTTTCCAAGTTTCAGCTGTGACGCTGCTGAGTGCCCTTTTTAGAGATTGCCAACATTTTGTGACCTGCGGGAACATAAATAGTTACTTGTTATACTGTATTTCAGATCTTATGGGTACAGTGACGTTTAGTATTTGTCATTACTAGAGATGTAGTAACACTAAAATGGTTTTTAAAAATAACGATTCTATATCTAACCGATATAATTTACAAACAAGAATAAATCGATTATGGGTACAAAATAAGAAACTAATCTTTTTTAAAATATTTATTAATTATGCCGAATCAATGCGTGATTCATCTGATGAACAGCTTATATATAAGTGAAAATCTACTAAATTGTCTAATTTGATGTCTCTTCCTCTCACAGTCATGAAGTATTAGATTTTTGTTTTTTCCAATCATCGGCAGTTACGTGGTCATAGGTTACAGGCCTCTTTTAATAATGACATCATCAAGATTTTATCGCTATGACGTACGAATCCCGCCAAAAAAAAACTTGCGGCCTATCCTCGTAAAAACTAATACTGAGTTATAAGACAACTGAAATTATTATATTAATTTCTATGATTATAAAAAAAAATTAATCGATTTAATCAATTTTATAAAAAACCATTCGATTTTAACAATTTTATTGTGTCAATCTCTATTGAAATTCGTTCCGAGTCGCGCATACGATTTTAAAATTTATATGTTTATATTTTACATATTAGGGTTGAAGGTGGAATATAAAACAAATATTTCATATAATTTAATTGTATATAAACGTCTAAATGATATTTTTAATTTTTTATCAGTTCGGATTCATAAATTGATAGCTTTTATTTTTAAATTCTACAAAAGTAAAATAAGTAACATGGAAAAGATCAAATGTCATCGTACCTTTCCTGTCTGATAAAGACTATAGTGATAATTTTATAAAATATTCTGTTATTTTATATATCAATTAAATCTATACTAATCATCATAACAGCCCATTAATGCCCCACTGCAGGGACGGGCCTCCTCCCGTGACGGAGGGATACTTGGCCTACTAATACCACGCTGGCCAGACGTATTGGTATAGGGTTTTATTTCAAGTTTTCCTTCTTTTTATTACGTAAAGATAATATTCACGAATAGTCCCTTAGTCGGTTTTTACGACACCCATGGGATGAGATGGGGTGGTGACATATTGTATTCTTACTCCGTCACTACACGGAAACTACTGATTTACTAACTATACTAATATTATTCTTAAAAAAGATTTGATTATTGGTTTATTTGGAAGGGCGTATATGGAGTAAAGAGGAGTAGAATGGGAAAATAGGCTATAAATTATTATTTTAACTATTTTATACAGTTAATAATGAGAAAACTTACTATACAAAAGAAAATGCTTTATTATACAGGTTACCTTGTATGAAGAATGATAAATAATGTCTTTCCTTAGTTCTTCAGGCAAATCTCGATTTTTATATTACTAGGGCATTTATTGTAGGTAAAGCCTATTGCATTTAAAATTTTGCGTAGAGCTTCAAGACTACCTACGATTAAAATCCATCACAGTTCTAGCTATCACCTGCAACTATCTGAGGGTTGGTTGGAGCCTGAAATTTTACAAAAGTTATGTTGATTAAACATTTGATTATACTTTTACAATAAATTTAGACATACCTAGACACAAAATACAGGCGAAGAATGGGATGGAAAGAATAACTGCAATACCTAACTAAAATGTATTCAGTGTTAAATACCAACAAGATATCATTTAAAATGGAATTACTAAGAACTAAAGAATAAAATATTGGAATTAATTATTTATTGTCGACAGACCAGTTGATGCGAAAGTGACATACTTAGTTTAGTTATCAACCGTAATATAGACATAAAGCAATTAATTCAACTTCAAAATTGGGAGAAATCTTGAATGAATTATACTAATGCAACTGATAATGTATCAACAGAAAAGGTCGTACTACAATATTTTTTACTTTCAAGGGCAATCTTACCTAAAAATATGCTGTACGCAATGCCTGTTTTTGGTCTCTAAATCTCAAATGGAGTGAATTTATTACTTGGGACAGATTACAAAACACAGTAACACGATTACATACCCATCAAAGTTGCAGTTCGCCCGTAAACATCATCCAAATCACATAAATATTGACTAGCTTCGTGCTCCGCCAAACAACGCCTTCTAACTTTAAAAATCACTTCCCACGTGCCACTTTGATTTACTCTACTCATTGTTTATGTTGTTCTTCGTATGTCAGTATTAGTTTATTGTAGATTAATAAGATAATAAAAATCCCAAAATGAAAACCGTTCCGCAACTTCTACTCGATGACAGCTCATGTACAAGTCTATTTTGAATTTCAGTGTTGCCAGACACATGAACAATTTAGTTCCTCAAACTTTAATTTCTTGACTTTATAGACAACCTATAACTACTAACTATAATATCTTTTTAATATAGTCATACATAGAATTATTGTATAATGGTAGGTATTACAGTCTCTAAATAGTTGATACATTGAACACATGGCCATTTTTCAGTTTCTATAATATCAGTCTACTAATATGAGCAGTCTAAATATAATACAAAAATACAATGACTTCAGGAAAGGTCTATAAAATTCATAAATTATGTGTAGTCTGTGCATGGGCATAGTCTGTGGTATTGTGAACAGAGTCAAGTCAAATAGATTAAAAAATATTGTGTGGCAGGCATGCGCAAAACAGTACTTTAAGACGTAATGCCATATGGCATGACATTTCGAACCGCGTCATATGGCATTATAACAGTACGCAGGACGCTAAACAGGACCTATGGCGGTTATGCCATATGTAACCAGTTGTCATATAATATGTCGTGTACTGATTGTTCTGGAGTAATAGATAGACCTTTTAGTGGGCAATATTACGTCAGAACAATCATATACATTGAGTTATATTACGAAGTTCTGTGTGTTATACTTTTTTTTTGTATGACGGTCGGTATCGGTGTGTTTTCGTCAAAATTTGAATTTTCCGTGTAAAATAGAGTTCTAGAATATTAATAATCCTTACGACTGCTTATGAATCATAGACTTAATTGAATATTATTTTAAGTTTCATACTACATTTTACATCGATGTACCTTCATTGTAATAATAACAGCCATATAAAACTTCGAAAGAAATAACACTATGAAATAAAAGCTTTACTATAATAGTAGCAGTACTTTTAAATTCGAACAAACGAAAGAAAGCGCCATAAGGATAATATTAGTCATATCTACGCAAAGTAGCTTCAAAGAAATGTAACCCGTATCTCGAACGCATAGAGTGCATGTAATACCTATATGATAGAGACATACCAACCGAACCGAACGCAGGCTACGTTCCCGCGTTCTGTTTAGTGTCATGTGTCCTGCTAAACTTTGTCGGGTAATGCCATTGATTTACAAAAAACCAAAGATACACACTCCACTTCCCAAAAACGTCCGCAACAAATGGGCGCATTGTGCACTCTTTTCAAATTAGTATCGCGTTGTTCTACCGGCAAACGTCAATCATTAAATTTTATTGCTTTATGTGCATTACTTTTTAAATACAACTTTATGTCATGCGTGTAAGATTGAATTTGAAAAAAGAAATATGTTTACGATATTACTATACGTATTTATTGCGTATGTTTAATTTGGTGACACTTTTGGCTGTTAGTTTTGTTTGAAAATGTGCATCTAGGGTTTTTTATAAATCAATGGGTAATGCGTACTGTTACAGTACGCGGTCGTGCTATATTACGCGTCATGCATTACTGACAGTACTGACACAAGTCTGTGTGCCTCTGTAGAGTAGAAGTTGATGAAAGGTTGTAATTTTGTTGCAGTGTGTTTAGTGATTTTAATAGTTTAACTTTCATACTAAAATGGAAAACGCAGAAGAAATTTTTAATTTTCTTGAAGATTTCTCCAAAAGGAAACCTAAAAGTATACCACAGGAGCTTAACGAATACTTGGCTTTTGTAGCCCGTACCGGTGATCCCGTTTACCAGTGGTCACTTGTAAGGCCTTTATTCAAAGAAAAGCTCGTATCTGTGATTACAGACTTTTATGAAACATCACCAGGTATCGACATTCCACCATATCCAAATGTGGATCCTTTTAATTATGACAGTATGAAGAATGCTTTGTTAGAACGCCTGGATTCTTTTGCGTCTGCCCCATTTACTGTGCAAAGAATTTGTGAATTACTTACATATCCTCGTAAACAATATAACCGAGTGGATAAGTTTATGAGAGCTGTAGAAAAAAATATTTTAGTTGTTAGCACTAGAGAACCTGGCATACAACGACAACCAGAACCCGAAAATGGAGAACCAATTGAACCCATTGTAAATGGTTCAGACAACAATTCAGAATACAATGTAGATGTTGAAATGGAAGATATGTCATGGAAGGAGTCTGCTGAGACACACCAAATTTCTGAGCCTCAACCTGGGTCATCTGATGCTCATATTTCGGTAGACGATATTGAAGCGCGATTGAAGGCAAAGGAAGATGCTTCCATGGATTCTCAAGACAAAATTACCACTCAGTATGAATCAGTAACACCACCTGAATTAAACTTAAGTTCTGACGAACAGTCAGCAGAAGTTAAACCAACTGTTGATATAGATACTCAGATTACCCCAGTTATAGAGGATGAAATTAAAGTAGAAGCTACCACTTCATCAGAACCAATGGAAGAAAAGGTAAAAATAGACATTGAAATGAAGTCAGAATCGGTCACACATGCATTAGTTATTCCAGAAATAAAAGTAGACGATGCTGAAATGACAGAGCAGAGACTTAATGAGGAAGCTTCAGCAGAGGAAGAAAAAGTATTAGAGAGTAGTGAGGAAAAGGAATCTATTGTCTCAGAGACAAAAATCATTATAGAACCAGAGCCTCAAGCCACCACAGATGAAAGCAGTTCTGACTCCACAACTAAGGAGGATATAGAACCTAAACACATTTCTGAAGTGTCTACATCAAGTGAGGAAAGTTCTTCTTCAAGTGACAACACTGATGGTAATAGCAATTCTCCCAAACCAGATGAAAGACACATAGATGTACAGGAAGAGTCTAGCCAATCCGACACTCCTTCTGAGACCCCGTCTGAAGACAGTTCTGCCAAAGAGCAAGAAGAAACTTCAGAGCCAGAACCAATTATAGAGAAAGGTGCGGGAGATGCTTCTAAAGTTATTTTAGAATCTGATAATTATTCAATATCTGATGTTAATTCTGAATTACCACAACCTGCAGTTAAAGGGCCTAAGTCTCCGGAAACAAAGGAGAAAGACAATAAAGTAATAGAAAAAGTGGAAGAAGAAAAGTCTGAAGTCATTGAACCCGAAGAAAGCAAAACCGAGACATAGTCTGTGTAGCTTTTGCCTATTCTTTAAATAAGGTTTTTATTTTGTGACTTTTAAATAATAAGTAGAAAAAGTGATGAACATCTTTAATGGTTCACAATAACTATAAGTATAAAAAATCTTTTTGTTTGACTACCTGGTTGTGTGCAGAAGCTAACAATATTACACTTTAGCTTATTCTGTAAGATATTATTTGGATTGAATATGAATGATTGTAACTTAGTATTATTTTATACCAATAATGTAATAAACAAGGAATTAAATAACTAATCAATTTTTAATTCAGTTTTAACCAGTTTAATTATGTTTTTAATTTCACTAGAATGGCGACCGGAAACGGAGGGCGGTGAGACCCCTCACACGGTGGACCTTCGACCTAGTTAGGACGGCAAGAAACCGAAGGATGTGGAAGGCGTGGCAATATTTGAAGGAGGTCTATGTCCAGTAGTGTACGTCAGTTGGCTGATATGGTGATGATGACTGATGATATATGATGACATAGCGCATATATCTTATAACGATTTCTTGGCATAATAATACTTTATTCTAATAAAATTTAATGTTTCACTTGAGATAAATAACATTGGTCTAAAATACTTTGAATCATAATCATATTCATTGGCACAATAACATTTGTCCTAACACTAACAAAAAAGTTTGATATGTGTCTGTTAAACCCTAAGTCGGTCCTAAGTGGTCCTAAGTAATGTCGGTCAAACATTACATTGGGCAAAAGTAAGTGTCGGGCAACGGTTATTCGGTCAATAGTTATAGAATCTAACATTATTGATAGGTAAAGGAACAGAATGGAATTAAAATGAAATATTTCGGGTTTGTCCTATCTTCAGCTGTTGTGCCCATAAAGCATTGTGATATTAATTGAAACTTAACATAAACAGCGGTAGTTTTATGTGTAATGGCTACTGCACTTTATTAGTTCAGATATGTCCAAATCTGGTCCTCAACTTTGCCCGTATCAATCACAGTTACCTATGCAGCAGCCGTGTATGGGGTTAGAATCATGCGCAAGCATAGTTTTCAGATCAAAAAATTATTGACTTGAGCCACTAAAATTCCCACTAATGTTTTTGTTAAGATGAACAATGTGTTCCTTAATCTATTTCTCTATTCTTTATTATGGTTAGGTATTTGTTTAAGTGGCTACCTATTCTATCAGACTATAGGGTGCCTGCGAGAGGAGGACCATGAAGGCTGCTGGGAACCCAATAGCTAGGTCTGTATTTCTTTGCGACAGTGGAAATAAGACACCTTTTAGGTAAGTTGAATACAAAAAAAAAAAAATAATTTAATAACTTATAACAGTATGAACTCTTAATACATAGGTACAATATTACAAAAAAATAACCAATTGCTAGATCTAATTAGTTCTTAACTCCAAGTGCTTTAAGTTCATTCCTCAAAATCTTCCCAGCGGCATTCCTGGGAATCGCATCTAAAAATACAACACCTCCTTCAAGGTGTTTGTATTTCGTTAGTTTCTGCGCAACTAAATCATAAATGTCTTTTTCTGTCAGCTTGTGATTGGGTTTTAAAACTACAAAGGCTTTTGGTAACTCTCCTGCTAATTCATCTGGATAACCAATAACTGCTACATCTGCAACCTCTGATTTTTCCATGATAATATTTTCTAATTCTGTTGGGGATACCTGTTAGAAACAATAACACAATAATTATTATGTATGCATGGTATACAATAACGGTTCCATGTAAGGTAGGTGGTATTTAAACCAAAGCTATATATATACCTAATCGGCAAAAGTACCAAGTTTATTTTAAATTATTTACAGACATACAAGGATAAGGATAAAGAAAGGATCACTCAGTACAGATGCACATAAAATAAAACCCAAATCAAGCAGGTACCTACCTTACTTTACCTTCGATCATCAAGTTATGTCGATGTACTTTACCTACCGATCAATGACTCGGTGATCTGTCAAGCATAACATACCTCCCTACATTCATTCATACTTTATTTATGGATATTTGTGAAATATGCAACACACATACCTGATTTCCTTTAACTTTTATGAGATCTTTAGTTCTATCGACTACGTAGAAGTAGTAGTCATCATCGTAATAACATACGTCGCCTGTGTGTAGCCAGCCATCACTGTCTATTAAGTCTTTTGTTGCCGCTTCATTGTTCCAATAGCCTTTCATAACCTGGAAAATATATTTTTCTGAGTCAACCCTTTTCAGCGCCTTGCGGCATTTATACCATGATTGAGGGTAGTTAGACTATAGTAGGGCCATTACAAACGTGCGAACTAAGTCATAAATCATTTTTATCAGACCTCTCGCTCACACTTATAGGCATATCGGAACTCTCGCTCGCACTCCTAGTGTTGTGTGTAACAATAAAAAAGTGATTTGTCGATAGTCAATAACAGGTAATGAGGGAAAGGTTAAGGAAATAATGCAAAATATTGTCTAGCATGAATTTTTTATATAAAACATACAATATATTAAATGTTATAAAAATTAAATTAATATAGCCATACAAAACAAAGTTACATACAAATTATAAATATAACAAATTTTAAACAATGTAAATCTTAGAATATTAATAATACCTACATTTTTATTATAGTAATGAAAACTACCTAATTGCATTAATCATCAACGACCGCGGCATCCTGGCTACCTGCGTCCGAGCGGCATCCCTTTATCGATAACAAGTGACGCGGCATTGTCACATTCCTTTGACGTAATGATTTATGACTCAGTTCGCACGTTTGTAATGGCCCTACTATAGTTACACCATTAGAAATCTTATTTAAAATCGATTAGTTGCTAAGTGCTATGTATGGGTCCAGTTTTATCCTCTTCATCTTGACCATATTTTAGTGTACTCTGTGATCTAGAACAATTTCGGCAACATACTAGCTACAGCTCGGGTGTGTAAAACAAACAGCTTTTGAGCTTTCTCATTCAAAAATGTGTTTTACAAGAAGGGGTCAAGGTAGGAATGTAGGTATAGATTGATGTGTCGCTAAGCTTTCATGTCTGTTGCTTTTGTATTTGATCTTTAACAGGTTAATGTACTTACTTGTGGTCCCTTGCATAATAATTCTCCAGGCTCATTTGGCCCAAGGCTTTCTCCTGTTGTAATAGAAACTATCTTTGCTTCTGTACCGGCCAACAATTGTCCTACTGTACCCACTTTGCTGTCTGGGAAACTGTACGGAGTAATAGTTATGACTGGAGAACTTTCTGTCATTCCAAAACCTGAAACGAAAATGTTTTTTTAAGTGCGTTGCGTTAAGGCAACGCACTTTGGTGACCGAAACCAGTATTCAGAAGCCCCTTGACCACTAGACCGGTTTTATTTTTGACAGCGTTCCTTTTTTTTATTCATAGCGATGCTCACGATTTCATGTCCTAATGACTTGCATGAAAGTGTGTACAACTGTGCCATTTCTGTCTTTTTGAGAATCTGTCCATATGAGAATCTGTCCTTTTGCGAATCTGTCTTTATGAGAATCTGTCCTTATGAGATAAAAGGAAATATTTTTGTACCTTGTAACATTTTGATTCCACCCGCTGTCTTTCCACATTTCAAAAAGAACTTCTCTAGTGTACTGTCTGTTGTCTTAGCTGCTGCTACCATGACGGTCTCTATTGATTCTAGATGTTCTTTCTTTACTAATGGACTAGTTCCCAAAAAGGCCAGTAGAGAAGGCACTACGATTAACGTCTTTGGTTCATGCTCCACAAGACATTTGATGTAATCTTCTGGGGTAAATCTGAAATTTAAGTAAGTTAATCGTTTTGCTACGTGCTTTGTTGAGGATATCTTATAAAGAAGTTAAGTTTAAGCATGCTCACTCTAATTAATCACATTGAGTTACAAATTTTAAATAAGCATATTGCTTAGCATATTTTTGCTTTGCTAGAATTAATTTATGTATGTAGATGAGCTCTTCATTGGACTCCTTTACGGGGCTGTCTTGCCTTTCTCTGTTTTGTCTTTATAACAAACATACACTTACAGTAATTGTCAGACTTGTTTAAATAAAACGTAGGTACATCGGCCTGGACCCATGATTAATAAAGGGGTGGCCATGAAAAGTAACGATGCTGCTTATAGCAGGTTAAAAATAAAACGATCTGAGGCAAATTAATCTCTCTCTACGGAATCGCAATGCTATAATATAAGCCGGTTTTATCAATGTGCCGGCCATGACCAAATTTATTTGCTACGTAATTATAAGGCAAAGTGGAAATAATCATATTATTGTTGAGCTGAGAATATGATTTAGTTATAAGACAGAATAGATTTAGATATTTAAAAAAGCTTTGGTAACATGTAGGCACTATAATGCACATGTCCAAGTTTTAATTAAGTAGGTACTAATTTTGTTTGTAATTACCTAGGTATTGTAACTAGGTTATATCCAAGAGTAAGGTTGTAGTTTAGAGCACAATTGAAACCATAAATATGGAAGTATGGTGGCACTGATAATACAACTTCACATTTACCTGAAAAAATAAAATTAATTATTTTATTAATTATTAGGTATATTGATAGTACCTACCTAGGTACTTACAGTCTGACCAACTTATATCTGTGAACTGAAAGGTGTTGCTGTCGTCGTTTTAGTGTTCCTAAAAAAGTAGTTTTTGACACTGGACAATCTACTGCCGTCTTGTTGAAATTTCATTCTTTTATCAATGATAAATAGAATGAAATTTCAACAAAACTGCAGTAGAAGTTCCACTTTTTGCCACTTCACAGATAAGTTGGTGGGTCTGTATTGCGTGTAATAATATCTATTTATTCTGTGTTGATTGTGACTTTTTCAATTAAAAAATCATTATTGAATGAAGTTACCTTTTTCTTCTCCGTACTTCGTCAATTTAGGGCAGTGCACTTGTTTCAAGTTTGACACCAAGTTCCTGTGAGTCAGCATAACTCCCTTAGGCATTCCTGTCGTGCCGCTTGAATACGGGATAAGGCAAACGTCATCAGCATTCACTTTCGGCATGTCTGCTTTGTGGTCTGCCATCAACAATGATTTTAGACCGAACACACCTAAAATTGATAATGAAAGAACTTTAATTTTACTTGAGGTTTTTATGGTTTATATTAGCAGACAGCTTTCTGACGCGAAAGTTTTATTGGTTTGTTATATCTATATTTGTGTTATCCCCTTTAAAGATGAGTAAGTACTTATTGATGATGATTTTGTTTTACTCTGTTTTGATTCTGTCTGCCATACGTTGTGCTACTTAGAAGGAAACCAAATTCTCACTAACACCCTGTATACAGCCGTCTCGTAGAGCCTAATTAGGTATTATTAGAGTATTTTGTAGATTGAATTCATGTAGGTAGGTATTTTTAATTTTAATAAGAAGATAGGTACTATATCTAGTCTTCTAGTGAACTGTTATCATGCGTAGGTATTTGTATTACAAGTATTTTTAAAGTGTTTATAAATATACATAGTGTGGCGTGATGTGGGCATATGTAAGTATAGTGTGGCTCTGTAATATTCAGTAATACTATCTAATCAATTTATTATCATTTTAATAATAAACATGTACGTGTGACCTTCACCGACCAGTATAAGACTGTTGTAAATAGATTAGGTAACAATTTAAGCAAAGGTGCATTGAACTTTCTGGGTATCGTAATAAAAGTCTGCCATACTGTAGAAACAGCACTTCTCCAGAGCCAAAAGTATTGGTAGTTAGATATCGGGTGTAGGGAAGTTTCCTAATTTACTTTTTACAGATATAATATCTGAGAAACTTCATCATCTTTGTACATATCAGCTCAGGGTCATACCACCTGCAGTCATATACTTACCTCCTCCAAATATTTCCCCCCTGAGCGAAAAATAACTATCTTTTAAAGTAAGTATAAAAAGTAATTTAAGTTCATAATAAAAATACTAAGTATTTATGTTTATTAATTTTATTTAGGTACAACAACAAATACAATTATCGTTAATGCAATAATTCAGTCTGCTTATAAAAACTTATTTAATCTTTGATTAGACTTGGTAGAGCAGCAGTTAATAAGTCAATTTAACTGCAGGTATAAGTTTATCGATGTTTATACTTATTTATTTTATTTTATAACCTGATCAAAGATCAAGGTGTTTAATACATCGAAAGATTGAGGTGATTCAAGAAACAAGTAAAGGTTATAAGTAGGTAAATGATTCGGAGCAGTAGAAAAACATTTAAGCATTATCAATATGTGTTATACATAAGATGTTAATTAATGTGTCAATGTCATTGACTGAAATAAACTTAATTTACCTAATTCATTTTTAACTGTCATCATCATCCACCTTTTAAACATAAACATAAATCTTTTATTTGCATAAAACATGGTATACAAAGGTGTTAATTTATATATATATTTCTTTGGACAAAGAACTCTCCCTCATCCATTATATAACAGCGTTTCTGTGCGCTGCCCATGGTGTACCTATCTTAAATGCCACTTAAAATCAGCCTAAGCGCTACGTTGGTCACTTTTGTTCTCTTGCGGATCTTTACATAAGTATATCTCAGTCGATCTCTCAGGGAAACACCCAGCACAGTTATAAACATTAACTACTTAATAACTTTACCTTGTGTCTTGTCATCTTCTCCTCCAACCCAAATTGTTCCTTTGTAGTCTTTTAAAGCCTTGCTGATCTGTTGAGCCACTGGCATGAACATTTCTATCGTTGCAATTGCCTTCACATTGCAGTCCGCAAATTGACGCAATATTTCATCTGAAATAATTTATTGGTTTACCTACAGCAAGAAATTTTTGCGCTGTTATTGTAGCACCAAAGCGAGGATTTTTGGGAATGTAGGCCTATGTCTGGCATTACAGAAACTGCAAATTAGTCCAAAATAGATGCACAATTCTAAAGTACTTCTATACTTAATAAAAATAAGTGAGCAGTCCAAAAAGACAGAGCACAGAAAAAGTAATACTTAAGTATAAACAATTTAGGCGTGAAAACTAAAAAAACTTAGAGGAGTAAACAATTTACCTGAAAAGTTTATACCATTGAAAATATTGGCAAAATACATTAGCTTACACGGAACTTAGGCCTGTACTGAGACTGTGTCCCAAAAACAGTAATTGTTTTACTATTATTAAATTATGTCAAAGTTATAACTTTTAAATTATCACACTTTTTTATTATAAAACAAAGTATTTTGATATTAGGTATGCTATGGATAAAAAAAATGTGTTACACATGAGGCTATTTGTTCGTTATGCTATGAGGCCATAAACAATACACCGGATTAAGGAAAGCATGTTTGTATACTTGATAATAATCACAAATAAACTAGTAGTAGGTACTTAGTAGACTAGACTTTACCTGCTGTATATAGAGGATTAACACCGGTAACGACAATCCCTGCACTAATTGCTCCATAGGTAAGGACAGCGAATTCTGGAATATTTGGGAGAATTAACCCAATTCTGTCTCCCGGAGCTAATCCCACATGTCCCAGTAGTGCTCCTGCACACCTCTCAATCATTAGGCGCAACATGCCATAATCATAATTACGACCCGAGGAACCGCATGTCTGAAAGGTAATTGGGTTCTTATAAGCTTTAATAATTCTTTCAATGCCCTCTACTGCGACTTGTTTCTTGTTAGAAGTGTGTAACTAAAGTTGCTGTAATCACTTTTCTTATACAAATGTAGGTGTAAACAAACAAAGCACACTATACTTATTTGTAACTTATACTTAAGTACAGTCAGCTGCTAAGAAATCTAACCCTTTTAGCGCGCTGTTATATTCTTAAATAGGGTTAGAGTTTTTTGCACCTGACCGTACTTACTATTCCTTTTTTGGGACAAACTTGGGCTCAGGGTAAGACTAGCCTTCTACGACAAAATTATAAGCAATTTGCCTTTGTTTCTGTTAACAATAATTTATTTATAAAAATGCACACTTATAGGTAGGTACTTGTTTTTTGGTTAGTTTATAGTACCGCAATATTTCTCATAATTATTCTTAACTCTACATGCTTTTATTGACCTTGCGTTGATGAACTGGAAATATACTTATAATAATGTCACGATCACGACCTCAGCTCACTGCGTAAGGTTTTTAATGCTTAATAATACACTTGACACAACAGATCCTTCTGTAAGCTATGTTTTCTTATATCACTGGGGAAGGTTTCGGGCCATTTATTTTAGGATTTGATAATAATCTCATTTCGGCTCAGGGTGGTTTAGATAATTGATAATGAATTCACGTAGACATGATTGATACCCGCTTATCTGCACTCACAGGAAACTGGTTATTTAGGTGCGAGTATCAACGAGATAACAAGCGGATATGATAATTCTTAATCAATAATGTACTCAAATGTAAACAATGAGTACAATTACTAATTAAAAACCGCTTGATCTGAGGTTATAAACGGAACCACGTAAAGTGTACCTAAATATGGAGGATATCTATGTCCAGTAGATAGTGGACGTCTGTTGGTTGATTTAATGAAACATTAATCAAACGAATTATAACCTCCTCCTCATTTTGAAATCGGTCATAAACCAGTGCATCTTTAAAAAAAGAATTAGTAAGAAATATAACGAGAATGCGGTCGACACGACACTTGCGGTTCCTAACAGAGAATATCAAACATAAGGAAAATCTACACATAGACGTAAATAGATTCACTGTGGGAAACTTAATAGTCAATACACGACTAAGTTAAATTTGCTTTATTTTAAAGGTTGCTACAGTATTATTTACCAATATGGCATGAGAGTAAGTAAGGGTCCATAAAAATAAACATTTTGGACGTAACATTGAGTTGCCTACATTTCAAACTGATTGTTACGGAAAAATCTCAACAATATAGGTTTCTGAGGTAATCATATTAGTATCAGTAAATAACAAGATTAAAATAGAGACTGAAATATTATTAACATTTTTCTAATTAAATTTAAAAAAAATACTTACCAGAGCGGTCTCATCAGACCATAAATCAATATCCGAAAACACATAATCCGTCAAAGTTTCATTACCAACTACTAATTCACCCCATGGCGAATATAAATGCTTAGTGTCTACGTTCGCAGCTACTCCCTGACTACTTAATCCACGTTTTAACAAATGATTAAAGGAAACACGAGTTAAATTAGATTGGTTGCCTTGTTTACCACAAGATAAACTATTATATAAATATCGTGACACATTCCCGCGTAAAACTTTTAAATGAGACATAATTACAATGCTTTCCTGCGAAACGTTTTCGTGTAAATGCAGGTACTACTACTGGCGAATTAAGCCGTGTTCTCTGTGTATATTTAGCAAGGGCAATGTCCATTCACTTTTTATATTATGTACACGATAAGTATTATCTTCGTTTTGTTATCCTTATATATTTAACTCGATTAAAGTTTAACACAATATTTTGTTTCTCTAGAGTACACGTATCGTTTAAAGAGATAATTGATATAATCGCCTACAGTTATCATGCTATCACTAATGTCAGACCAACCGAGGAGATTGTCTCTTTACCTTTAATGTCCCCTGTGATGAAGGAAAACTTGGTCTGTTTAAGAGAATACCATTAAGTACTATTATATATTATACCCACCACACTAGCCCAAGGAGGTAGGCAAAAGAGTTGATTGCAATTTATGTTTTCATAAATATAATGTTTTCTAAGATCGTTCTTTTCGAAGTTGACCATTACGATATTCACGGGTGGAGAAAGAGTGGTGATGTTTATAGCTCTTAGTTTGACATAACACCGTTACAAACTAAGTTAGGTAACAACCATTATTATAACATTAATCCATTAGTTGTAAGTAACCTCTTCGAGGAACATCAAAAGGAAAATTTTAATTGAATGTCTACGATTTGACTAAATAGTTTCGACGAGCAGAAACTTTAACAAACCTTGTATAGCACATTTTAAACATCCTTTTCATACAGGCGTTAAAGCAGCAAACAGTATTTACCCTCGCTTGAATCATGTGTTATACTCAATATTGTTAACTGTTTTATTTAATTAGATAAGCTGTAAGACATTGCAGCTATAGTTTTAAATAAAACTTATAAAATAACTTGAAGTATTGTAGAGTTTGTTCACACACCATAAAATACCTACCTAATAAGTTTACCTTTACATAATAAAAGCCTGTGAATGACTTTTTATATCTTTAACTTACCCTTAATGTAGAGTCCTTTTTTTAAATAAATAAATGAATGACGAAATTAAATGTACCTATATTATTTAATTTAGATTTCGTTTAGCCATAGTTATGTTAGTATAAAACAATTTGCCTGTTTTCTGTAGTCGATTGTAAGACGATTATTCCAAAAAGTTTTAGAGCATTGTACTCATAGCCTAATATAGTGTACTTGACATTATAATTATTAGGCCAAGTAGCGTGTTTATTATCTGATATCATCGTAGGCGTACCGCGTACATCGTTCTTGAATCTTGACTCTTAATTTACTCTTCGTCAAAGAATGTCAATTATTCCTTATATCACTTATTGCTCTTGCCACGCTCTTGCACTCTTAGTTTGAACATTTTAGGTTTTTGTTTGTTTTGACAAAAATTATTTACCCTTACGGTAAAAAGAAAAAGGTACATTAATTGCATACCCAAAGACTGTTTCGTTTACATCAGTTCAAAGTAGTTCTGGTCAAAGTTTTCAGTTAGGATTGAAGTGATTGCCACTGAGTGAGAAAGAAACACAGTGGGATTTAGTCGGTACAATACTTTCATCTTACGGGACTCTTCCTACACACATGCTAAAAGCGAATGGACGGCATCTGAAATATTTCTCACGTTATGCTAGAATTGCCGAATCCAAACAGAAACATAGCAAAGGGTAGATAGGAAAAAAAACACGTAAATAAATCTTTAATATTTGTATATTCTTCTTGTTTAAAATAAATAAATAAAAATGAAATCGTTTATTGCTCAAAAACGTGGTACAAGAGGTGATAGGTACATTATGTTCGTCCAGGCATATTTTGCCATGACAATGGCGTGCAAAATTTTAGTAGGTTGAGCTCAAAATGATACATTGCCACAACATTATTTATTGCATTTGACGTTATTATTATCTTTTTAAAATTAATTTTAACAATATTTACCTTTACTAAAAACAATATAACAAACTATACCACACTTTATTTACTTATATTAATTAATTAAGTCGACATATACGCACAAAACATATTTTATTAGTTTAA
Source organism: Schrankia costaestrigalis (assembly GCA_905475405.1). Classification (NCBI taxonomy): domain Eukaryota; kingdom Metazoa; phylum Arthropoda; class Insecta; order Lepidoptera; family Erebidae; genus Schrankia; species Schrankia costaestrigalis. The sequence continues at coordinate 11,323,980 of FR997840.1, read as the reverse complement.
AAAGCATTACCTACGCATTTAATTTATTATTAATAATAAAGAAATACCCTAATCTTTCCTCGGTGAAAACCATTTTAGACGACAATATTGTCATAAAAACAGATCTCTTTATACTTCTATACTAAATTTAAAGAGGTAAAGCTTGTGACGATGTAGGGGGTAATCTCTGGATCTAAGGAACCGATTCTTAAAATTATTTTTGTATTGAATAGTCTATTTATCGGGGAGTGTCATAAGCTATATAATATCACGCTATGACTAATAGGAGTGGAGCAGTAATGAAATATGTTTAAAAAAGGGACGATTAATAACGTTTTTTCGCCGCTTATCGAAGTGGGCATGGGTCAGCTAGTTACTTATAAAATAATATTTCTCACACATTCACTCAAAGCGATCTACCTAATACTAAGCAGAGCTTGTACTATGGGTACTTACTAGACAACGGATTTTTTTGTAAATACATACATAATATTATACCTACATAGCAACCCGGTTAATTGGGAACAATTACGTTAATTCAAACACACAAAGACACACATTGAGCGGGAATCGAACCCGAGATCACTCCGTAGAGCCTATCTACAATAACCACAATGCCACAGAGGTCATCCAACTACTATTACTTATTACTTTATTAATTACATTAAATACTATTTCTTTACACCAAGAACTTTGAGTTCATGCCTTTTAATTTTTCCTGCTGCATTTCTTGGTATCGCATCTATAAACACAACACCTCCTTCGAGATGCTTGTATTTCGCTAGTTTCTGTGCAACTAAATCATAGATATTTTTTTCTGTTAGCTTTTGATTTGGTTTTAGAACAACAAAAGCTTTAGGTAATTCTCCTGCTAAAGGATCTGGATATCCAATTACTGCTACATCAGCTACTTCAGGTCTTTCCATAATTATATTTTCGATTTCCGTAGGGGATACCTGTGAATCAGAAATTTAATTATATACAAATCTGTTGCAAATTTACATATCACCCGTGAAATTTTATGTCATTTAAAAACCAGAAAGTAGGTCTAATTTAACTTGCAAGGTTCCATTACAGACAACAGGACAGGTGAAATTAATGTAAAGCTTGTAAAATTAATATGTAATTGTCAATTAAAATTCGGTTCAGTTTGTTGTTACCTATTATGTGACAATTTGACAACTAAAAGTTAACTTAACCGAATTTTTAACGATTTTAAGGCACGAGAATTGACGTGCTGTTTAAACAATTTACCTGATTGCCCTTAACTTTAATGAGCTCTTTAGTTCTATCGATAAGATAGAAGTACTGGTCATCGTCGTAGTACCCCACATCTCCTGTACGCAACCAGCCTTCATCTTCGAAAGCCTCTTTAGTAGCTGCTTCATTGTTTAGATAACCTTGCATTACCTGGAACAGAAGTTATCATGTGATAGGATAAAGGTAGGTACTTCAAAGTGGCAACTCAGAGGTAAAATGACAACTCAACACTGCATTACATGGTTATGCGTAATTAGTAATGACCAACATGATAGACCTTCTCCAAATATTTTCTTCTTGAGCGGTGTTGTCCATCCGTCATACATCAGTGGCCCTCAGGCCTAACAAGGTCTTTGGTCGTGTTTAACGCATATATTTATATTCTGCCTAAATACTAAATCAAAACTAACATCACATTTTTGAAACCTAATAAAACTAATGTATTTTGGTTATGCGTACCTAATTAGTAATGACCAACGTGATAGACCTTCTCCAAATATTTTCTTCTTGAGCGGTGTTGTCCATCCGTCATACATCAGTGGCCCTCAGGCCTAACAAGGTCTTTGGTCGTGTTTAACGCATATATTTATATTCTGCCTAAATTCTTAATTCAAAACTAACATCACATTTTTGAAACCTACTTAATAAAACTAATGTATTTTATTTTTAGCCAAGATTGGGGTTTTTTTTCCTGGAAATGGCGATTTATAAATTCCGCCAGTAAAACACAAGAATGAGGTTTAATAGAATCTTACTTGAGGTCCTTTAAATATCAATTCACCAGGTTCATGTGGTCCTAGCGTTTCTCCCGTAGTAAGAGACACAACTTTTCCTTGTGTACCAGGTACCATTTGCCCTATAGAACCTATTTTACTGTACGGATAACTGTAAGGACTCATCACAGTTACAGGAGAACTTTCTGTCATGCCATAACCTGTAATAAAAATTTAAATATTTGTATTTCAGTGCATAGTTAATCATTGTCTAGTGGCTGTAGTGCAGAATATTATACTTAGTTTGGGACTAGATAACATTTTTATTGGAGGAAGAAAGGGTATTTATTTATTTATTTAAGGCTTACCAACTAAAATACATACTAGGTAAGCAATATAAAAAAACCTTGTGAAAATTGATAGAGTTTTGAAATTCAATTCTGACTATATCAAAAAGTGCTTAATGTAACGATAAATATTAACAAAAAGAAACAGATTTGAAGTATAGATAATCAAAAAAAAAATTGTTGTCCCACTGCTGAAGCAGACCTCCTCCAGAGACAGATGAAAATTTGGACTACTGGCCCAGCTTGGTTATCCCGCTAGGTCTGTATAGGATATCACGTTCTGTTTTAATATTTCCCTTCTTTTGGTTTCATAGAGATAATTTCTGCGATATTTGCAATAGTTTAGTTATAGTTTTAAGTTAATAGTTTTTTAGTTTTTTTCAGATAGTTTTTACAACACCTTCGTCTTTCCGACTACAGGAAGAATACCAAAGAATCAAGACAAACCTTGTAAAAATATAACCTGCTCCTTCGTCTTTCCACACTTTAAAAGGTACTTCTCCGTCATACTTTGTAGAGTTTGAGCTCCTCCTATCATTAGAGTTTCTACTGATTGTAAATGTTCTTTCTTGATTGAAGGATGAGTTGCTAAAAAGGCGAGTAAAGAAGGTACGATGAATAAAGTTGTCGGTTGATATTCGACCAGGCATTTGATGTAATCTTCAGGAGTAAATCTGAAACGTAATATAAATTATTATCATCACGTCTAGATGAACGTAGGCAAAGGAGTATAAATGCTAGTACGGAAAAGCGTTTGCATGAACCTGTCTAGAGAAACATTTAAAGAGGAGTCTGGACGATCGTTCCAAATATGGGTTTAGATTTGCTACACCAGACCTGAAGAGGCGTTTAGATGAGCCTTTGTTAAGTGGTGTAATATGTAAAAAAAAACATCTATAATAAATATCTCTGAAAGAACTAAAACTAAACCGAACTAAACAGTAAAATAAATAAAATGAACCCTAAAATCTATAAATCCTAAAATATAAATTTATATACTTACATTTTTTTAATTAAATTAAACTACAATTTGCTAATGATGAGTAAAGAAAGCGAAACAAAAACGTTAGATACATGAGTAGCAAATTTTACTTGACTAAACATAAATGAAATAGTTACCTTGGCAATGTTACTACGTGGTATCCAAGAGTAAGATTGTAGTTAAGGATTGCATTAAAACCATAAATGTGAAAGAAAGGTGGCACTGTGAATAACACATCGCCTTTGCCTGAAAATAATATAAAACAAATTAAGATTAAATCATAATTTATCTTTCTAGTTCTTAAAAAGGAAGCAGTATGGTGATCCTGAAATCTCCTTTAGAGGCCTTTTTTATAATAATAAATTTCATTTTAAAGAAAATAATAAGTAAGTTGAATGAGATGGCTGGTAAAATAACAGGTTCTATTCTTCTTAAATATTTATCAACTGTGTGTTACCTAATTAGAGTAACTCCATAGCAACAACTTGAAAATATTATATATCGCAACATTTTTTTTGAACTGGTTTCATTATCACCACAAAAGTTGGACTTTACACCTATGATATAAGGCAAGCGCAAAACGTACTTTGGACTGTACTATCTAATTTATTTATAAATATTATTTGTATGTATTAACATAGATGATAATAAGTAATATGTCTTAATCCTTAAGGTTATCTTAAGGTTGTTTTGAAGTGCAAATAACCAAAATACAATACTTAGGTATAGTAGAGGAATTTCAAAAGGTTTCCTTTGAAATAGGTAGGTACTTACTTATAAATAGAACGAAGTGCCTGAGACTTCATATTAGCTACATAATAATATTATTACATCTACAAAAATAAAAATTGATTGCTTGTTTAGTCCGTCCAATAAGGTTTATTCTCAAGCCCAATTTACACATTGACAAGGTTGATAAAGTTGATTTAAATAGATCTCAATCCTATTTTTTGGCGAGTTAAGTTGGCGAGACTCAAAGACGCGAGAGAGGGAGCTACTTCGTACCTACTTAACACGCCAAAAAATAGGATGGAGATCTATGCAAATTTCACTTAATCAACAATTACTACTTAACTCGCTACTGTACTTGTCGATGTGTAAATCGGGCTTCAGAGATGTAATCGTAACCAAGTCTCTACTAGCATATTTTAAGCCATAAATTATCGAAAAAAACGAAAGGACAATCAAAACCTCTGTGGTTTTTACTACACTATTGTGAAAAATTGTAGCTTTAGAAGACTCGATCCTACGTCTTCTGAATAAGCTATCCTCGTCTTGGGAGACGCATGTTCGAATACTTCCTCGATCTTCAAATTTTTAACACTTTTAATTTTACCCTAAGGTTGCATGCCGTTTGCGCAGGTGATAAAGATTGTTTTAGCTTGCAGATCGATATTATCTCACCTTTTGCTCCTTCATACTTCATCATCTTCGGACACATTACTTGCTTTAGATTTGATACCAAGTTTTTGTGTGTTAATAAAACGCCTTTAGGTACGCCTGTCGTTCCGCTTGAGTAAGGAATGAGGCAGACGTCAACAGCATTCACTGTAGGCCTGTCTGCCTTGTAGTCAGCCATTAGCATTGGTTTGAGGCCGAAAACACCTAGAAATAAATAATGGTATGTTTTAATGGCTCAGTTTTTATTGGTGGTCTTACGATCGGACTCTTGTCTTTTCTGGATCCTCGTCACATTACGTCTTCGTTCAATTCGCAACGATTCCTTATGTCACTTTATAAATTAAAGTTACCTCGCACATCCTATGCAGTGAGCGCATTACTCCGCTTTTATAACAATTGCTCTACATATGACAGCAAGAAGTCTGTTTAGCCCAAGGCGTTTTCTATCATCTCATACAAGTCCCAAGAACGAACGGCTTAAATTCAGAACAATCATATTGGCAGGCTTAGCCTACATTTACCTTGTGATTTGTCTTCTTCTCCTCCAACAAATATAGTGCCTTTATAGTCTTTTAAACTCTTGCCAACCTGTTGAGCTACTGGCATAAACATTTCTATTGTTGCTATTGCTTTCACGTTACAATCAGTGAACTGACGTGTGATTTCATCTGAAACAGAAATATTATTTAATTTGAACACCATCTTAATACCATATAGATTCCCATAAGAGCGTTGTTACCGGTTAAATACTAAGTACTAACAGGACATCGTTTCAATTTTGACGATTTTTTATGGGCCAACTTGAAAATATTTTTTTTCTAAATTGGGCAAGACCTACTTAGGAATAAGTTAATAAAAAAAATACAACCAAATTGAGAACCTTATCATCATTATGGAGTCAGGTAAAAATACAAGTCATCAACTAATCCCAAAAAAAGCTACGACTTTGTCAACTTTGGTTAAAATTTTATGGGCATTATGATATTGTGGACCAATTATTAATAATCGAAAAGTATGTAAGGGCTACATTAGAGCTACCATAATTACCTGTCTTCTCTAACTACTCTATTCCTAGTTACATTAGTAAGACTAAGGGTCAAGAGGTTACGGTGGATATAATTGATGCAATGAATATGCAAGGAAGGCCAAGCTAGTGTGGACTAAATTTATTCAAAGTTGAATTTTTGAAGAAAAGTTTTTAAACAAATGGCGTCATTGTTATTTAAGGCATGACACTTATGTTAATTGTTTAATTATTTAAAATAAGTAATGACAAGGTTAGTGGGGAAATGAATCTGCTGTGTATGTTTTAATTTGCATACCTACATGTTTAACTGCTAACTCTGTTTGTGAAAGGACATCACCATGGAGTAAAATGTATAGCCCTTTGGCAATTGTGTTGTAGATGCGATGAACTTGCTAAACAATGAGTGGCCCCTGCTTCGGACCCTTCTTCGAAAGCATTACAGATAAGATACCTAAGTATGTGCTATGAGGGGTATCTTATTTGATAAGCTTCGATAAAATAATTATATTATATAAACCAACTTTATATGTTTACTTTTTTTACAAGATAACCCTCGCACTAAATATCGTGTACAACGTATACACTAAGTACACTTCAAGACGATCATTTTATGATAGACCTAGACACACAAACAACCTATCTAGCGCGGGACTGGAATCTTCGAACTTGCGCTACCGAAGGAGTAATTATTTAAAAACAATAATACATTAATTTTATTTACTTTACCTATTGTATATAGAGGATTAGCAGCAGTCACGACAAGTCCTGCACTGAAGGCGCCATGTACAAGCACGACATACTCAGGGATATTTGGCAGAATAAATCCAATTCTTTCACCAGGTTCTAAACGCACGTGTGCCAGCAAAGCGTTCGCGCATCTCTCTATCATCATACGCATCATGCCATAGTCGTAACCACGGCCCGAGGAACCGCATGTCTAAAAGAAGAAAAAATACATTTATAGCTAAATGATTAAGTAATTTCCAATATTGATCGTGCACAGTTTCAAAATAAACATTGTTTATACTAGATAAATTATTATAATTATTTATTTTTTGTAAATCAATAGGTACAGAATATCTTCACGACACGTATCGAACAAAAAAAAGACTCTCAGAGTGGGCTCATGTTGGAACTTTCATTTACTTGCACACAAATATTTACATTGAGAAGAATTGGTACTGAACCTACCTACTTAGCAGTAAAATACTAGAACCACTCCACCACAGACCTATTTATTATGGTAGCTAATTGTGTGCCTTCACGAACCACTACAGGTACCTATCTAAGATTAGTTACTTTGTAATAATCATTACCAGGTGTAATAACCGGAACAACGAGAGGGATAAACTCTGAAGTTTGATCTTTTTTTTTGACAATAACGTCATATTTGCATAGGTATTCTAAAGCAGTTAGACACAACGATACGTGGTAATATAGGTACTAATAGTGTCTGACAGGTAAATAAAATAATAAAATAAGTAGAGTATTAAAATACAATTTAGGTACTATAAGTTTATGATTTACTAGCTGCTGTGCCCGCGACTTCGTTCGCGTGGCGGTTGTTACTTACTTCGCAATTCGATTTAATACTGAAAAATCGTTTTTTAAACCTTATAACAAACAGATATACCTACAAACGAATTGTAAAATTAACGAACGAACCAAAACCTTTTTAAAAACAGACCTTTACAAAGACAGATCTATGAAGACCGCGTCTAAACTTATGCTGGAAGACATGAGCGAGCGTCATTCTTTCAAGGAAAATCTTAACACCGCGATACTGAAAATGACGTCACAGGCACAATGCCATCTGTTGTCAAATTTGTAAGTTAAAATAAATGACCCACTGCAAGGACGCGCCTCCTCCCGTGACCGAGGGATACTTGGCCTACTAATACCACGCTGGCCAGTCGGATTGGTATATGGTTTAATTTCAAGTTTTCCTTCATTTTTATTTCGTAAAGATAATATTCACCGATTGTCCCTTAGTCGGTTTTACGCCACCCATGGGATGAGACGGTGAGGTGACATATTGTATTCTTACTCCGTCACCACACGGATAATCGCTAATTAATTATGAATGAATACATTTGCACGCCACGTTATGGTGCGGCAGAATTACCTGCCTCGGTGGCGCGGCGGTCGCATTACATGGCTGGCGTGCATGAGTTCGCGGGTTCGATTCCCATGGAGGACAATTGTGATACACAAACTATTGTCCTTAGTCTGGATGTTCTTTGTGTCCGTTAAATTGATATTTTTAAAGGCTAGTGTGGGATTTGTCTTTTATAAAAAAAATGCTAAAATAAATTATTGTACCTAACACCTTTTTACCATCTAGCAAAAAATATTTGACTAAACTTAGACTCGACTATATTATCCGATTTTGATGGCTACAGGCTACAATACAATGGTTTGGTCTTAAGATTATATTTTAATTCGTTTTAAAGATGTGCGGTAACAAACAGACAGACAGACAGATAGACATTAATTCTAAAAATTGTAAGTGTGTAGTGTTGTTGCTTTTTGATTTTTTTCTAGATTTTATAGATAATTTTTATCTGAATTTTCGAAAAGAACAGACATTTTGACCTCTACAGTTTTATTATAGTATAGATAGATAGATTACCTGCTTTAAAAATAATACCTAAAAACTACGTATTTATGTATTTTAATATCTAAAGTGCGCTTATTCCGAGAAGAGTCAATAAGAACCACGTCCGTTCGCATTAAGAGTCAATGTGAATGAAATTATATAGATGAACCGGTTGGCCGTTTCGGACGTTAAACAAAAATCAACCGTACAGCCGTACTCATACTGGCGCGGCGACATTTGGAAATTTTCTTTCATCTATATCTTGTGTGTTTAAAAACCGATTTCTATAAAAAAAAATTATGAATAAGATATTAAAGTGTACTTTTGAAATAGGGGGGTTTGAAAAAGATATGTCTATGCAAATTACAATATATTTATGTATTTAATACACTTTGAAGAAAACCCTAACGGTTAAACACGTTATTGTGGCTAATATATAAAAGATAGATATATTCTATTCAGGACTTTTTTGTACATCTTTTGAAGACCATTATTTTTGTAATACATATTTTTGGCGTATGATCAACGAATGCGATGATAAGAGCTCGAACGCGCGTTTTTTCAACCGACTTGCTTCAAATTTTTCGTCACTGCTCAGCTCCTATGTGTCTTAGCGTTATGTTATATAGCCTATAACCTGCCCAGGAGTATGGACTACAATCTTACCAAGTTTGGTTAAAATGCCTTCAGTAGTTTTTGACCCATGCGTGCACATACAGACAGACAGACAGACAGACAGACAGACAGACAGACAGACAGACAAAAAATTTATTGATTGCATTTTTGGCATTAGTGTCGATCACCATTCATCCTCCAATATTAATTTTTAACATATATTCAATGTACAGAATTGATCTCTCTACAGTTTTATTATATAGTATAGATGACTTAAATCTTCAACTCAAAACAGTTTATTCATATTACTGAATTGTGTGCATTATGTTACAACATCAGTAATAAAAACATGTTCAATTGGGTAAAAGACATAGGTCAGTGTGTTATAGTTTAAACGATTGTTTACAAAGACCGTGACAGGCCTCAAACCGTGCACGTGTTGAAGTTAAAGAATTTTGACATTTATTATTAATACGGCTCTATATAAAATCATGGATATTCCACTAAAATGTAAAATACTAAGTACTTATTTTAGCAATATATTATCAGAAACTATACTCTACGCATTCCATTTTTTTTCCTTTATTATTATTATTATTCATTGACATTGTTAATTTAATAATTGAGAAACTATCAGTAGGTATATACCTTCCATCATAAATGTAATTATCTTTGTTTTTAGTTAGGTAGTCTGATTTTGTACAGCTCAACCTTGAAGGAGTTCAAAACACTGATGGACAAAAAACATTAGGAAGTGAAGTAAGATACGCATAAAAAGCATGCAGCAATTTTATCTCACTCATACTCATTTATTTAAAAAATATTATATTTCATTAATATACATAGTAGAAAGTTATCAATACAAACACTTATAAACATTGGTATTATTTGATAACAAAAATATCCGAATAAACGCGCGTTCGTTGCGTAACAATTATTGGTAATTTTGAATACCTAACGTGTTTGCTTTAGTGTTACTAGTAATAGACTAGTTAGTTAAGTATAGATATCTTATAAACTAACCTAATTGAACCTTTAAAACAATGAAATAATCAATATTTCTGTTATCTAGCATTAAAGCTCAGAAACTTAAAACAGTCATAATATTATGAGATTCAAAAGAACAACAGCTCTACCATGCTCTACGATCCATATTAAACTCACGAACATTTAAATTAATTGACTGAACAATTACAGTGAACATCAGCTGTATAGTACCTACTGAATAAAACGAGTAGATATAGAACAACATTTGTATAAGAAATAGCTAAACAATAGTTTTATGATAAACAACACTTACCACTGAAGGTTCGTCTGCCCATGATTCAACGTCCTTAAATACGTAGTCTGTCAGCGTTTCATTTCCAACTTGTATTTCCCCCCAAACGGAATTTAAAATTTTGAGTTCAGTAGCTAAACCTCTTTGGTTAAGTTGGCTGTATGAAACAGGAATTACTTTAGTTTTTAGACCTTGATTAGCACAAGAAAAAGAATTATAAATTTGACGTGTCGCATTCCCGCGTAAAAGTTTTATTGTAGACATGTTTTTGTAGTGAATGTTTTCGCGTGAAGCGGTGGCTTGTAAATGTTTGTCTTCGCTACAAAACTCGACTTTTATCACTTGCTCCTTGCGTCGCGAGAGCAAAGTCCAATTACTTTACCGTATGAATAAAGGTTAACTTAAGGTTGGATGCTCTACAATCCAAATAGTCTTGAGATAAGAATGTGGACTTTGATCTGAGACTCCAATGATTTCTTCACCGGGGTCGAGTTATTATTATGTAATGTTGTTTTATTTAAAACTCAATACGTCATAATGTTTATATGCCGGGCAAAGGTTACTTATGCAACTTAGCTTTGCTTTGCTTAAGCTCAATGCAATATTTACATGCTAGTATAACTAGGCTAGGTTTATGGTTTATGAATAACATTATAAAAATGTCTACACAGAAACTGGAAACTATTTAAGTCGTAGAAACAGCAGGAGTGAAAATCTGATAGTGAGGAAAACTTAAAAAATATAGGCATGCCACCGAATACCAATACTAGCAATGTTTATAATCTTTAATTTAAAAAATCTAGCTTTAAAAAAGCTAGTGGAAACATCAATTTACGTTCCTTAGGTGTACTTACCGGGGGTTTAAAGAGTTCTTATTAGTTTCCAGTCTCATTACTGGCCTGACTCTACTGAATTTTAATTCTAAATGCAAACCTTAATAACCTTTATAAGTAGTATAAAGTCCATGGAAATACAAAACCTCCCAAAAAATCCTTTTTTATTTCATTCTGTAGTAATAAGTATTATAGATAGTGCCTAACATAAGTATAATAGGTTAGTACTCGCGCCGGTAAAAGACAGTAACATTTTTCAAGGCGTTTGTTCGCTAAGCAATGTTTCTTGAGAATGTTGTACAAAATTGTAAAATATTATAGGTAAGTACAAAGTAAGGGGTAGAATTCAAAATATCACAACAAATACATAACTAAAAGTGGCTTCGTCTCTAGGTGTGGCAGGAGGTATATTATTCATGAATGAATGTTATTACAAACATATACCTAGGAATTAACCCATAAAAGAGAATTCTTTCTTAGGTACGGTTACCTGTATGAAGGGGGTGCTGCTTGCAGCGGCAGTAAGAGCTAGAGGAGCTAGATACAGAACATGGGCTGCCACCTGCTGTCTTATACCTTGTGCCCGGATACCTGTACCAAAGAGGACCTGGGAGATGCCTCGGATTGAGATTTACGAGAAGCTGAATTCTGGGCTGGCTGGTACCGTTTAACCAAAGAAACGATAGAAAAAGAAGAAGACCTAGGTACATAAGTAATCAGCAGATACTTAATATTAAAAAAGGGAAAATAATTAATTCAAACTATAGGTTATATCAAAGTATTCTTTTATTTTTACAAAATACTGAAAAGTTTACATAACCTAATTTTAGTTAATTATATAAAGTTTGTTTTATACAGTCTGCTTCTTTTCTCATTTGGGCTAATTATACGAGAACAAAAGGGAACTTTCAGTCTTTTCAAAGTAGCCACAAACTATATTTCTAGTTGGAGGTGCAAGTGTGGCGTGCACTAGGCTGTAAATATGTTAAACAATCAGTTAAGAATCAGTGGACAATAATCTTACATTCCTAACTCATCAAACGATTAATGTTCTTTATCTCCAAGAAGTTTAAGTTCATTTCTCATAATCTTGCTAGCAGCATTCCTCGGGATCGCATCAATAAAGACAATGCCTCCTTCAAGGTGTTTGTATTTCGCTAGTTTCTGCGCAACTAAATCATAAATGTCTTTTTCTGTCAGCTTGTGATTTGGTTTCAGAACTACGAACGCTTTTGGTAACTCTCCTGCTAAAGGATCTGGATAACCAATAACTGCAACATCAGCGACTTCGGGTTGTTCCAGAATGATGTTTTCTATTTCTGTTGGTGATACCTGGGGGAGAACAAGAAATTAGAAATATGAAAAGTATCGTAATAGTCTTATACCAAACAGATCGTGAAATATTTATGGGGATTATATACCTAAAGCAATAGAGTTTATACAACTGTTAATAAATAACATGATTAATAAAAAACCTAGCTAAGTACTTTATTATAATGTTAACGTTTAAGAGTTAAACATATTACGTATTATTACATAATTAAGCAGCTTAGGTCTGTGTCTGAATACACTCATTGTCGCTTGGTAGAGACAATAAGTATTCACCAAATGAAGCTAAGAATAACACTATTTTCTTCTTAGTCTTCTTTTAACTATTATACTCCATTCCGAAGGCTAACTAGTTCCTGTGATAGAGTACAATTGAGCTGCGTTATATTATCACCTCGGTCGTACAGATTGGAATATGATTTCCTTCTTCCCTTATAATGAAATAACTTTTTTAATGCTATTAAAATATAATATGGTATCTACATACCTGATTACCCTTCACCTTAATAAGGTCTTTAGTTCTATCGATGATGTAGAAAAACTGATCATTATCATAGTAGCCCACATCTCCTGTGTGTAACCAGCCATCGTTGTCAAACGCCTCTTTACTGGCTTTTTCTTTATTCCAGTAACCTTGCATTACCTAAATAAAAAAAAGTAAAAGGTTAAAGCTTGCTTTTTCAAAATCACATTGCAAGATTTTTTGATGTAATTTCTAATACTTTACTTGTATTTATTATCGTATTACTGTGATAGAGTGTCTTTGAGTTTGATTGGTATAAGTAAGTTTATATTTTTTATATCTACCAGTACATAGGTATTTAGAACTGTTAAAATTTGTCCGCAGTGGTCAAGTTTATCGGTTCATGGATTCTGGAATCTATACGAAATTTGCTGCGATGAAAATGTGTAAAAAAACTAAGTAAGTACATAATTGCAATTTCAGTAAGTAGTTAAGTGAAAGAGAAAATAATTTTTTACTAGTTACCAAAACTTTTTAAATAGCCAAACTACTTACTTGAGGTCCTTTGAATAATAGTTCACCAGGCGTGTTCGGACCTAAAACTTCTCCAGTCGTGAGAGATACAACTTTAGCCTTTGTACTAGGTACAATTTGTCCTACTGAACCTAATTTATTTTCGGGGAAAATGTACGGAGTCATCAATAAACCAGGAGCACTCTCTGTCATGCCGTAACCTAAAATAAATTTGATTTGTTACTATATTTATGGAGTTTAAAACGTTACTTCTTGCAATTTACTAATAAATTCATAAACCATAACACTGGCGCTGGCGCTGTCTATGCATCGTTGTCGAGGTCATTTCATAATATAACCGCTGGTATTCCATTTAAGCGTTTCCGTGCTAAGGCGTGTAAAAATTTGGTCCTGTCTGTAGTCCTAGTGTTCACGTAAGCACGTTACTACTAGGTAAACAATATTATAATGATAACTCTGACATAATACATATAAATATACAATCAGCACTACGAACCTTGCACAAATACCACTTGTTCTTTAGTTTTCCCACACTTCAATAAGAACCTGTCAATCATAGCGTTTGTAGTTGGCGCACCACCTACTACAACAGTTCCAACAGACTCCAAATGTTCCTTCTTGATTACAGGATTTGTCGCCAAAAATGTTAGCAAAGATGGCACTACGAATATAGCAACTGGTCTATACTCCACCAAACATTTTACGTAGTCATGTGGTGTAAATCTGTAATAGGAAGAAAATGGCTTATTTCAAAATACTTGAACTTTATGTTCTTTATTGGTAATGATTTAGACCTTGAAGATAACTCATCATTCGGGGACAGTATTCATGCAATGGTTTGGAAATACGTTGAAATTGATGGGTATTTCATAGGACTTTGAAGAGAAAGAAACTTGTCCTAATATCTCGGCCAGGAAAACCTCTGGCTTCCATTATAGCATATTAATTTATAGGCAAGGAAGGTGACGAAGGGGAATTTGACCTATAATGTGTACTGCACAGTGGTTTGACGAATTAGCAGCTAGGTTAGACCGTTTTACCAATATTTTAATTTAAAAAATGTATTCTATTCACCTGGGCATTGTAATTAAGTGGTAGCCAAGTCTGAGATTGTAGTTGAGAATTCCGTTGAAACCGTAAATGTGGAAGAATGGTGGTACAGTCAGAACTACGTCGCCATGACCTGAATAAGAATAGTTAGGTAAACAGCAGTCAGTAATACCTACTTAAGTTAATTAATGTGAAGGTTTTAAGGTGATCGAAGCAAGCAATATGTCGGCTGAAATAACGTCGCTCGGTGCCACCGTCTACCTTATTTTCTACTTAGCCTAAGGTACATTTATTACCTACTCTTTCTCTTCCTCCAATACATTTATCCACTGTAAGGATCGTAGCACATATATCAAAAATCAAAACGTAAAGGGATCGGCGTCGCCACCTCGCCTTTTTCCTCTGTGTCAAACGTCAAAAATCCAATTAAGTTACGATTCCGATTAGTGTGCGTTGCAGTAAGGAGTTTCATACAAATAATGCTGAACGAGTTGATAAGGTGGCGATCCCTTTACGTTTTGATATATGCGCTACGACCCCAATCCAATAAAAAAATCATTAATAAAGTTCAGTGGATGGGTTCCAGAGGCGCTCTTTTTAATATAAGATAATGTTTTAATCTACTAACATAGTCTTAAGTAAATATATTGTATACTAACAAATTATGGAATTTTATTCTGAATTAAATAAATATAATAAGTAAATTAGGGTTGTATAAAGCTAATAAATTCTTATAAGTTACCTTTCTTTCCTTCATATTTCATTAATTTAGGATGATGCATCTGCTTCATGTTGGTGACCAAGTTCTTATGAGTCAACACGACCCCCTTTGGTGTACCAGTTGTGCCACTAGAGTAAGGAATGAGACAGACATCATCAGCGTTCACCGTAGGCAAGTCTGCCGTATGGTCAGCCATTAACATCGATTTAAGACCAAAAACACCTTGAAATTGAAAAGTAATTAAGTAATAAATCAGTTCTGGGTTAGGAAAATAGGTATATTGTCATCCAATTCCGCGTAAAACCTTTGTCGTAAGTGTACGGATTGGAGTGCTGGGCTTCAAGCTATAGGTATAAAGCAAGAAAACAGCTGAAGTATACGTCATCAAAGAAGTTATTAGGGCGAAGGTTTTACATCTACACTCTTTTGGTCAGATCTACGATAATCTTTGGAAAATGTATATATTTACATTCATAGTAATATTCAATTGTCAATCCAAGTATTTAACATTTTAGTTTAATAAATGAATGAAGCTTATTACAGAATGAACATATTGGTCACGCCTTTTTAAATGTTACCCTTACCCTGAGCCTTGTCATCTTCTCCTCCAACCCAAATAGTTCCTTTGTAATCCTTCAGAGCTTTGCTGACCCTTTGTGCGATTGGCATAAACATTTCCACAGTTGCTATTGCCTTTACATTGCAGTCCGAGAACTGACTCAATACTTCATCTAAATAAAAAAATACACTTTTAAATGAAAAACCCTCAAGTCAATTAAAAATGTGTAGGTATTTTAGCAGGCTGATGTCTATGCAAACGATTATACATTAGGAAAAAAAAGTTTAAGTTAAAGCTATTTAATACGCAGATAAAATTTTAAGAATTTGTACGCTAGGTTAATACCTACCGAGCGTTCAAATCTGAACGCCATTAACAAGTACCTAAACTTTGCTCGCTTCTCTTTCTAGTTCCAATGCACTATATGTAATTTTTAGCGCACTTAGCCACTAAATTGAACAGATTCGTCGCCTATTTGGGAGTAGTCGGTCATTAAGTATTGGTCATTATATTATATACTTTACCAGCAGTATAAAGAGGGTTAGCGAATGTAACAACGAGTCCAGCGCTTACAGCTCCATAAGTAAGAACAGCGAATTCTGGAATGTTCGGTAGTATGAATCCCAGTTTATCACCAGGAGCTAAACCGACATGAGCTATCAATGCTCTTGAACATCTCTCAATCATCATGCTCATCATACCATAGTCGTAACCACGGCCTGTAGCACCACATGTCTGTAATATAGAATAATTTAAATAGTTTTTTATAAGATTAATTGAGAACTTTTGTTACCTAATGGAATTGAGTATTAATACAGCGCCATCTAGTTCCCAATGGTCAAAATTCAAACACAATTGGAAGCTCGCATTAATGAATCTGGCAAGCAGAGCTTTTGCTTTAGATACTAGATAACTGATTAACACACCAATTAAAACACCCAGACAAACGAAAAAATTGTTATGTTCATGTGCACTCAAAAATTTGCATTGACTGAGAATCGAACTCTCGAAATGTTTATGTATTTTTAAGATATTTGTCACCTTTGGACCTGACGTTATAAAACATTTTTTTTTGTAGACTATTTTAACTTTGAGCACTATTTATGCATACCTAATTGTTAACTATTTAAGTAACTTCAAGGTGCGTACTTACTATTGAAGGTGCATCAGTCCAAGATTCCACGTCGGAAAACACTAAATCTGTCAACGTTTCATTTCCAACCTGTACGTCTTCAAACGGTGACGATAAATATTTACTGCCAACATTTGCAGCCGTAGTTAAACTTCTATTCGAGAAGCACGAAATACGAATTACTCTAGATCTTTTGCTTTGGGTTACACAAGAATTATATATTTGCTGTGATATTTTACCGCGTAAATATTTTAAATGAGACATTTTTAACAATGTTATCGCGCGAAGAAGCGCTGTATTTATGTTTACCAGTAGTCTTATCCATGTCTTTAAGTATACATTATCTCTTGATACTATCGGCATAAGACATTTGTACTAGAGACCAAAGTACAATTTAAGGTATTTGTGATAAAACGTAAACTTTCTTCTGAATTTTTTCATCCGGGTCTTTTGCCTGTGACCCTTTGAAGTCAATACAAAATAAATTTATTTTTGTAAGATAAGTTCAATTTTAAGGTAACGCCATCGACATTGTATTGTTGATCGAATGGTAACTACCTTAAAAAACTGCTAGTAATCCACTGTCTTATAGGTAATGTTATTTATGTTGAAAAATATTATCAGATTCAAATAATATAATATAAATCAATAATATGCTATCTAATGTGGCACGTGTACCAATCAATTTAGATTTTCTAATTTAACTAAGTAGTAAAATTTTTGTTTTTTTTTTCTGTGCTAAGGTTAAGTTAAAAAAGTTTTAAGGGTAGAGGAAAATAAAATAATAATTATTTTCTTCTTTCTTTCATTGACTTTGACCTAACTGCAAAACACAGAACCCATTCATTTGAATATAAAAAATAGGATTCTTTAATAAGATTCTTATCTAAGAAAATCATATTCCGTATGATGTCTTTTTCTCCCAGCTTTTTCAACTCATTTTCTATTTGATTTATTTATTTTAATGAAATGTAGCAATGAGCTTGAAATTCAGAATAACACTAAGGGTCATAGCACATATTATAACGTAATGTAAACGGATCGGCATCGCCTCGCCTTTTTCCTCGGTGTCAAATGTCAAAAATCCGATTACGTTACGTTTCCGATTAGTGTGCGTTGGAGTAAGGAATTTCATACAAAGAATACTGAACGACTCGAGTTGATACGGAGCCGATCCGTTTACGTTACGTTATAAATATGTGCTGTGCTAAGACGCTAAAAGGGAGCCCTTAATTGCTTAAACGCGAATTAGTGCGGAAGTGCACCACATCAATTCACATAATTTCGAATGATTCCCATCATGATGCACGTAAGTGCGAAAGTTTTCCACTTCGATTAAAAAAATGTCTTACTTAAAGCACATTATTTGTTATGATGGGTTCCAAATTACATATTGTAATCTAATCACTATTCTATTATAAGATAAAATAAAATTTAAAAAAATAATCTTTATTACATAATTAATAACAAATATCATTCTATTTATATACAAAACGTTTTTGGAATAAAACTTAATCTAAATTCATTATCACTTCAGATCTACCTATCTATTAACTATAAAAACTATTTTACAAAATACTAAATTAAGTACTTAAGACCTTTCTAAATTGTAAAATAACTAATGTTTTTTGACGCCGAGAACTTTGAGTTCATTTCTCATGATCTTGCCGGCCGCGTTCCTCGGGATTGCGTCTAAAAATACAACGCCTCCTTCAAGGTGTTTGTATCTCGTTAGTTTCTGCGCAACTAAGTCATAGACATCTTTTTCTGTCAGTTTGTGATTTAGTTTTAGAACTACAAACGCTTTTGGTAACTCTCCCGCTAAAGGATCTGGGTAACCAACGACTGCAACATCAGCGACCTCGGGTTTTTCCATTATCACATTTTCTATTTCTGTCGGGGACACCTGTAACAGAAAATTGTTTCTTTTTAGTAATAGTTAGCGTAGGTCGTATATCAAGGGCTTGTCTAGTTTTCATTTCAGTAAACATATTTACTACTGGTAGAACTATTTTAACTTCTTAGTGTCAAACCCCAAGAAAATTAGTGAACGTACCAAAAAATATATCTCCTGATACTTATTTTGGTAGTTATTTTGCTATTCTTGAATTACGAATAGTAGGTAATTATTTAAAAGTGGCATTTTGAGTTTTTAAGTGTGTAAATAAGTCAATGTTTTATATTTATATCTATACGTCTTGTGATGACATAATCTATTGTTTTACTAGCGCCTGTATTTTATGTAGTGCAATGCGCATAAAATTCGATACTATTTTTATAGCATTATTTATTAATGGTTAGGTACTTGATTTCGTAAAATCGTCATCAGCTAAGTCTGTATAAGTCACATTGCAGTAAGCATAGTCATTCTCATAGCTGCAACATTATTCCGAGTTTCTTAATTTGAAAAATGTTTTAGAATACTATCTTCATCTGTTTCTAAATAGCATCGGAATGTGTATTTAGCAGCAACTTTTTAAAAGGAACCTTGTTTCTTTAACACCGTCGGGACAAAGTATCTTAGTCAATTGTATTATATTGTAGTCCCTGTACAGATCTAGTCAGGGGTCGTGTTCACATCCATAACACTATTAGAAGTCTTAACCAACCCATCTTAGCGATGAAATAACATAGACAAACTTGTGATTACTGTCAGCCAGAGGTTTGAATCCGGCAGCGCACAGTATCAGCTATCCGGATTTTGTAGTAAAGTACAATTTGAAATAACAAAACTTTACATACCTGGTTACCCTTAACTTTAATGAGCTCTTTAGTTCTATCGACGATGTAGAAATAATGTTCGTCATCGTAGTAGCCCACATCCCCGGTGTGTAACCAGCCTTCATTGTCCACTGTCTCTTTAGTAGCCACTTCATTGTTCCAGTAGCCTTTCATTACCTGTAAGACAAAATTTCAAAGCTTATTTTATTTTACGAGTATAGAGTTTAAGGTATTTTTGTATCTATTCACTCTACTCTCAGATAGAGCTAACGGACCACTGCTAGGCAGACTTTGTATTTTTAAAGCGGGAAAATTAAATCCCAGTGGCCTCTCTCGTTATCATCATAATAACAACCCTTTAATGTCCCACTGCAGGGACGGGCCTCCTCCCGTGAAGGAGGGATACTTGGCCTACTAATAGCATGCTGGCCAGACGGATTGGTATAGGGTTTAATTGCAAGTCTTCCTTCTTTTTGTTTCGTAAGGATAATATTGACGGATAGTCCCTTAGTCGGTTTGTACGACACCCATGGGATGAGATGCGGTGGTGACATATTGTATTATTACTCCGTCTCCACACGAATACCCTTACTATAAGGACGGGCTAAAGAAGAAGAAAGATACGACGCAGTCTTTAACTAGCACCGGTTTTTGTGTCAAGTTTTCGTTTGACCTAAGACCTACTCGAATCATTTACTGCTGGACATAGGTCTCTCTACCTGCGTGTGCCTTCGTCTTTGTTCCACCTTCCTTCCTAACCAGGTTGAAAGAAAAGAAAGTAAAATGGTTGCCTGCCTGACTTAATTATTTTCAGAGCTGTTTTAAGCCATAGGTAATTTGTATGTACTTACTTGAGGACCTCTCAACCAGAGCTCACCGGACTTGTGTGGACCCAACGCCTCTCCTGTAGTAATAGATACAATTCTCCCCTGTGTGCTCGGTACTAGTTGTCCTACTGAGCCCACTTTACTATACGGGTATGTGTAAGGTGTCATCAATGTGACTGGAGAACTTTCTGTCATGCCATAACCTGAAATTGAATTTTAAAATGTTTTATAATGTAAGAAGCTTACTCAGATAGCTTTTGTATAAGTACTTATGTACCTATATTTTGTGATGATCCAAACCTTTCAAACTTATTGCTATTATTCTAATTAATCAATATTTATTATTTCATACATTGCTATTTACGAAATCAAAAGTCGCTAATAATTTACCTAAAAGACCTTACTACACGATACCGTGAGAAAATTGCTTGGAATTCAAATGATAACAATTCATTCAGCGCTTAAAATCATTAACGTTTCTGCGTCTCTCAGTATATTTTAAGAAAATGTCAAATATCCTATTAATAATTCTATATGCGTAAGTTTGTAGCTTGTTTGTGATTTACGTAAAAACTACTTAATGGTTTTTAATAAATCTTTACTCAATAATGTTACTACATCCCAACAATACATCTGAAAAGATAATATTAATCATGCGCAAGTGAATTCGCGGGCATCATCTAGATACTAATATTTTTTAAATTGTTGATATACCACGATAACATTAGCACAATAAGCCCCTGATGAGATGGTAACAAATTGTTTCTATAAGACGATTCTTTTAGATAAGATTCTAAAATAATATTCTTTCAGATTATAGAATAAAACGAAGGCTCTCAAGCATATTACTAACCTTGTAATAACTTAATCTGATCCTTAGTCTTCTCACATTTCAATAAGAACTTTTCCAGCATGCTGTCCGTTGTTGGTGCTGCCCCAACCATAATAGTTTCTACAGATTGTAAATGTTCCTTCTTAACTAACGGGTGAGTAGCCAAGAAAGCAAGTAGAGAAGGCACCACGAATAAAGTGGTCGGTTCATACTCTACCAGACACTTTATGTAGTCATCGGGAGTGAATCTGAAATAAGGAAAAATGGAATCCTGAATTACTTATAAGTATAATCGTCTTTGTTTCGACATTAATTAGTTATTAGACTAGTAGTTACAGCGTTAATTTCAGTTATTTACAGCTACCTACGAATTTCCCAGATAGGCACGCGCCTTATTCATGTGCGGAAATATATTTTTGCTACAGAGACCACGTAGCAATCGTCCGTGGATATCAACGGGTCCGGAAAACTTGAAAAACGCATTCCTTTCTTTTTTGTCATAATACTCTGAATTATATTATTTAAATCTTAGGTAGAAGTTCTTTATTCGCTTTTTACGACACACTCTATAAGGAGCTAAGACATTATGTTCGCTTAGTTCATCGCCACTCTTATAATTTTTACACTATTTTAATTTCAAAACCGTGATAGTTTGTCGATAAAATGTATACAATACAATCCACCTGACTATCGTGCGTGTATCGTGCGCGTTTTATAAGTTTCATCATCTCTGTACAGGGATTTTAAATGGATATTATAATAAACTACTACGTAAATAAAATTGCAATAAAATTTAATTACCTTGGCATTGTAACTATGTGATATCCAAGTCTGAGGTTGTAGTTGAGAATTCCATTAAAGCCGTATATGTGAAAGAAAGGCGGTACTGTTAATACAACGTCTCCTTTACCTGAAAAGTCAAAAAGCAGTTTTTTGAAAGGGCGTAAGACTCTCTCTCTCTCTTTCTACTATACTCTTTCTTCTATAAACAAGAAGTACCTATGGTTAACCTTGTAGTCTTCCCACGTACAAATTTTTGTTTTGTTTTTTGTGTAATGGCTGGTTTTTTAATAGTTTAGCGTAGAGCCCTTAACCAAAATGTCTCGGTTCCTGTAATAATGGTATTTGAGGGTTTTTGTACCTTACATTTATATTAATCGTAAACGGTTTTAATCTTTAAAAATATACAAACCGCAACTTTTGCGACACCCAAGGGAGGAGATGAGTAACATTTTGTATTGTCACTACATAATTACATAAAAAAGGCATAGCTAATATCAAAAAGATCTTACCTTTTTCCCCTCCATATTTCATCATTTTAGGACAGTGCACCTGTTTCAAGTTTGAGACCAAGTTCTTGTGAGTCAACATGACACCTTTAGGCATTCCTGTCGTACCACTAGAGTAAGGAATGAGGCAGACGTCATCAATGTTCACTGTTGGTAAGTCAGCTTTATGGTCAGCCATCAGCATCGATTTCAGGCCGAAAATACCTGGCAATAAAAATGAAAAGAATCTTTAAATTTCGAATCATAACCGATTCAAACTTCAAATCAAAATGACCTGACGTATTACTTTGCGTATCATTGATAAGTCAGTTTACGTATTTTGGTAAATTGGTAGAGTCGCTGAAATGGACCTGGTGTTAAGCTGATCAACGATTTTTTTCTTCAGCAGAACTCTTTTAAATGTAAGTCGAAGTTACACGTAGGTATACTAATTTAGTTTAATTTCGTTATAAAGAGTAAGTAGGTGACTAAGGTGAGTAAATTACACTATTTTAGTTTTTGAAAAATATGTAGACTTCCGCAGAAAAAACAAATGTTTTAACTCAAATAATGTACGTATGTGTATGTATGTGTATGTTCATTTAAAAAAAATTAAAACAATCAACCAGTGAAAATTACCTCAAAACCAATTCATTCGTTTTGGAGATTACACAGAAATATAAATGTATTTTTGATATCCATGCAGTTAGTAGAAAACCATGAGATTAATGTTAAAAACAGATACAAAGTACAATTTTATTTATATTTAAATAGATAAATATCTAAGTATATAAATATTTTTTATCATAACTTCCGTCAATTTAAATTACCATCAGATATTATATATTTATATGAATCTACATACAATACAATAAGTTATTATTTATGTATTTTGTACCCATCATAAAAATAGCATTGTCACATATTTGTAAATAAGTAATGTCATTAAGTACCATGAATCGCAATTAACATTAATATTAGGTACATAGGCACCTACGACCTTGCTTATATAGTCAAATGCATGCGGATGTTGTTTTTATATAACATAGAACTGGTAAAGGTTTTATATGCCTTTATCGTCTTATCTATATTATCTTTAAATAGACAACTACCGCACCAGGGCTCTAGCTCTGTATCGCGGCGAATCAAATAAATAATTCTCTTGTCTTAGATTCTAACCCATGTACAGCACCCGCAACACAACCGCTTTTCACCGAGACAGATACTTAGGTTCATAGTTTTATTTAATTGGATTACGTGATACTATGATAGTCTAGGATCAAGAACGTGACCTAGCAAAGTCACTTGAGCTGTTCACTGAGGTACAAGAAAAGCCCGGGAAAAGTTTTAAAACCCACAAGGCATTGGATCATAAGAAAAATATAGAGTTGAAGAAACTTCTTATCTCAAAATGGCAAATAGGCTACACCTACACCGTATGAGAAAGGAACACAGTAAACTAATGTAATAGGTAACTAGCTTTTGCCCGCGGATTGGCTCGCGTTAAATTCGGCTTAGCAAAAAGTAGCCTATATTACTCTCCATCCCTTCAACTATCTCCACTTAAAAATCACGTCAATTCGCTCCATTTTGCCGTGAAAGAAAGACAAACACACTTTACCATTTATAATATTAGTATGGATTATTAATATTTTCGGAAGCAACAAACAATTCGCCTTTAATTAAACACAATCTTTTCATTCGACTATTACCTACTATGTTCTGAAAATCGATTTAGACGATTAGTTCCAAAGCATGGAGCTGTATAGAAATTTTCGCTGCAATTTCCTTTGCTTGCATGGTTTTACAGATGAGTTATAATATTATTAAGTATATTTCCTATAATAATGAGCCACTACTACTACGATTTGTCTACAGAGTCAGGCATTCATGTACATATAAGGAAATTTTACTTATCAATAAAATACCTAAATATATTAACCTGATAAACATTTTCCTAAACTTCATCATTTCTTTCGTTGAACGAACTATTTGAGGCATAATTAGAAAAATAAGTTTAGTCATAGATATATTATACATAAATTATATTATATTTACATACATATTATAGATAAGTATTAGTAATATATTTATTACATTGATATCAAATTAGGCCGCCTATATTTATTATTTAAATTACCTAGATAAATACATAACAGGACCCTTATAGTCAAAGAGACCTACATTAATCATAACCTGTTTATTCCTATATAAGGTTTAACTTAGCGACAGGTTTATTGCCAAACTGTTTTAAAATTGAACACCTACTATGAAAGGGAATGTCAACATAGATTGCATTTCTAAGTAAATAGCCCTCGGTACAAGTTAAACATTTGTGTGCATAAACACTCACGGAACAAGCTCTACTGAATTTTGGAAAAAAAATGGGGACTAAATGCCGCTGACGTGTAACAAAAACATAATGAAATTTGGATTTATAAGACAGTCTAAATATACTTAAGTCTAAGTTTTAAATATTTACTTTTTCATTAAAAACTTGAAGAAAAATGACAAAAATGAAGTTTTCAAAACGATTACCTACTCTACGTCCTTCTTAAATTTGCCCCAAAGTCCCAGGGGTATTAATAAATTGGTCAAAATGCTTTAGTAGAAAATTCTCTACTCGTGTTAAAGACAGTACGACTCTACTACTCGTACCTGTAACAAACATCTTTGGAACATGTCATACTTTCGTAAAAGGAAATTACCTTGAGCCTTGTCGTCTTCACCTCCAACCCAAATGGTGCCTTTGTAGTCCTTTAAACCCTTGCCGACTGTTTGAGCGACCGGCATAAACATTTCAATCGTCGCAATTGCTTTTACATTGCAATCAGAGAACTGTCTCATTACTTCATCTGGAATAAAGGAAAAAGTGTTGTTTTAGTTTAAAGTCTTACTTTTTATGCTATAAGTACTAAATAGAACAATTTACAAGCATCACTACAGACCTTAGGGTCCCTGCTCTATTAGTCACAAATGCCTCGTCTAGTAATACTACGCGGTCCAGACAAGTTTACATAGTTGACAAGTTCTATCTTCTCCTTTCTTTTGATATCGTAAGGGTAATAATTTTCCTTTAGATAGTTGTTTAAGGATATAAAACGATTAAAATAAGAAGACCATTTTCAAACTCTACATAATACTTATATTGCTGTGTAAATACTGGCATACATTTTATTTACACATTACTTACTATTTTACACTGCTGGATGTAAAACATTGATTGGAAATAATTATATCTTAAGGGTTGATAAACATCCGTATGCTGTGGTTTGCTTGTGAAAAGATTTTAACTTACAACACTAAGCAGATGCGCTGGTATAGTGTTGGTTCGAAAGTATCTTTGTCTTGCAACAGTACCTATTGTGTATCATCTTTAGTCAAGGTAAAGTTACATACTTAGGTACCTAGCAGGGAAACGATTAATCTATAAACTAAGACAAGTAACTCGATACATCTTTATGCTATCAGCGCGTATGAAGATCCTAACGTCTTCCAGTAACAAAAGGATTCTGGATTGGTTGGATGTTTCTAAATTTTAGTTCATTTGTTTTCATAAATATAATATCTGCAGACAGTTTTACAACACCATGTGAATAAGGGCTGATGTAACAATGTATTCTTACTCCGTCACAGGGATACCTTCCCTAACTTAATTCGTTTGATTGCTATTGATTATTTAGGAGAGTTTTACAGAGCAAACAGTTTCTCAAACAAGCGGCTTCATAGTAATTACTTTAAGATTGACTAAGCACATAGGTAATAAAAAACACTAAAAAAACAGTGTATTTTTATTTTCCTTGTTGCGATTTGTAATACAAAACAAAGCATAAGCAATTAATTAAATTGGCGTTACGCCATCTTATAATTCTAACGAGCGTCAAAACTACCACAAAGTATTTCCTCTGCATAAAATATTGATACAAATAGAGGCTAAACAATCCCTTTACGCAAGTAAATAATTATAATAAGAGCCAATCAAGTATAATAAAAACAATACTAAATATAGACAAGAATACAACCATCAGATTGCACTTCGAACTCATTTCCAATTACAGCTATGAGATTGCACTTTAAACTCTAATTGCTCTATGGTACACATGCACAGATTATATATAGTAGAACACGTGGCAGTTGCATAACGTACTTGTAATAGTCAGTCATCTGATTTCCTCGACCTTGACTGCAGTTGAGTAATTATTAACTACCGTTAATTACTTATTAGATCAAATGCATGTCTATTACACCCATTCACATCCAACTACTCCCGTTTTTACTTTAATACCTTGTAATAAGACCTATTTTTCAATGAAAATATATACTTTTGTCTGTCGTTGGGTGCATTTATGTATGTATGCATACGTTTTCTGTTCCTTTACAATTGCGTGCATCAACATAATGTTCATTAACGCTGCAATTTAATGTAGGTAAGTACAAAGTTTCATAGACTATTCATTTCCTGCTGACAATGCGTCTAACAAATATCTTTACAAGGTTAAAACAAGTGTAGAATAACACACGAGACGTTATAGAACTAAGCACACCCACTGTTTTGTTACTGTGACTTATTGTATGCCACAAATAACTCGTATTAAGTACTAGTAAAAGCATCTCAACCTTTATATAAATAGTCTCTGGGAAGTAAAGTGCAAGAGTTGTAGGAACAGAGTTATGGTATCGTTAAGTATATCTATCTATTTTTATCACCTAGTAAATATTCAATATACAAACATAAAACATATAATTACGTAATTTTATGTATCACGATTCACGACAATAGTAATCGTATGTGGAACATGAAAAC
Organism: Schrankia costaestrigalis; assembly: GCA_905475405.1. Classification (NCBI taxonomy): domain Eukaryota; kingdom Metazoa; phylum Arthropoda; class Insecta; order Lepidoptera; family Erebidae; genus Schrankia; species Schrankia costaestrigalis. Next base: position 11,296,705 of record FR997840.1, on the reverse strand, counting down.
AATAAATAATACTTACTTATTTCTTTTTTTTTTATTGACATGAGAAATCTTTAAGAGACCTTCTTCCATGCTTGGGCCCAGGTAGACATGTGTGTCGGAGTCACAAAATATCGATATGTATGATCCTAACTTAGACCTAAAGCCTAACAGCGCTTGTACACGCTAAGAAAATTTGCCGTGTCTACGCCATACAAGACAAATCTTCGTGTAGACGTCAAGAATTTTGTCTTTTTCGTACACGAAAACTTTTCTTGTCTTCCCCAGACAAGACAATTCGGAACGTGTACACGCCAGGATTTTTTTCGTACAGTCGTCAGACGGGCGTAGGGCGCGCAAGTAATAACAAGTGTGATGATCAGTGTGAGTTTCCTTTAGTAAAAATGTTAACTAGAAAGCAAACAAGTATGATACCCTACTACACCGCTCCCCGCCCCTCCGCAACAACGTTCGCCGTGTCTTGTCTTGCGCAGACAAGAAAATTTTCTTATACATCGCCGGCGCTGTGTACACAGGTCGTGCTTAGAAACGACACGAATTCTTGCGTAGGCCCGGCGATTTTTCTTACCGTGTACAAGCGCCGTAAAGGTGTCGTTACTACGAAAAAGCATAAAAAGCACTACGAGATTTATTAGCTCTTGTAGGGTCATGTGTCAATACTTTTCAGCAATAACACGCGTAAGATATATTAATATTTAATTTCATCATAACAGCCCATTAATGTCCCACTGCAGGGACGGGCCTCCTCCCAAAACGAAGGGATACTTGGCCTACTAATACCACGCTGGCCAGACGGATTGGTATAGTAAATATTTAATTTATTATTAGACAATTAACATAAATATTTATCGACTCGTGTACTTACTTACAACGACCTCACGTTATATTTTTTATCTTATCAAAAGTCTAGTAGAGCATGTAAATAAATTTAGTAGTAAACAATATCTAAGTATTTACAAATTCTTACGCTAACGATAAGATTTCTCAACTACGTCTACAATATCAAGCCTACAAATATTTTATAACTCTTTAAATTCATCTATATTGTATCTATAATATATAGATTTGGTTTAATGTTATCCTAATTTTTTTATCCTAATCTTTATCTTATCTTTATTTATGATTAAGGCCTCTATAATCTTTCCGTGTGGTGAGTGGTGATAGGATAAGAATACATAAATGTGTAATCTCTTCATGACGCGATGTGAGAAATCAACAATATGTCGCTACCTCAACTTATCCCATAGATGTCATAAAATACGACCAAGGGAAATTTCTTTGATTTTATGCGTATGTATGGAAACCAAATAACTACATAACCCCTAATAAAACCCTAGATAAACCAATGCGTCTGCCCACCGTTATAAAAGTAGACCAAGTTTCCCTCTGTCATTAGACATTTATAATGGGCTGCTAGGATGGGAATATTTTTGGTGACGATTGTAACGCAAAAATACTTAGTGACAAGATTGACAGACAGAATGTAGGTATTAGAAAGTCATCTTAGTTAGAGACAGAAAACTTAGTTTTAAATGGCCAAATAAATTACTAGGATTAACTTTTGGTACCCGGGTAAAAAAAAAAAGATAAATTAGTAAGTAGTAGACGCCGTCTACTAGTCGGTCTGACCTCGGCAAGGAGATATGTAACGCAAATAAAAGACCATAGAAATGTCTACCAACTAAAACCCAACTCACCTGCTGTATACAGAGGGTTAGCAAACGTCACGACAAGTCCAGCTCTCATAGCTCCATGTATGAGCACCACGAATTCCGGGATGTTCGGTAGTATGAGCCCCAATCTCTCACCAGGTGCTAACCGCATATGCCCTAACAAAGCACCCGCGCATCTGTCAATCATCATACGCATCATGGCATATTCGTAACTGCGACCTGAGGAGCCGCATGTCTGGAATAAAGAAATATTGAATCAATATTTAAGTTTAACAGTATAATGTTACACCTCGCAGAACGCCACGTAGTCCTAGACTTAGCAGAGCTATTTAACATACAAAGTTACTTTTCTACATAGATAGATAGACATTAAACATAAAACTCTCAGACCAATTATAAGAGCTATTGTATTCATTAACAAAAATGTTTGGCTCTTACAGGGATCGAATCAACAACCTCAGTCGGTACATTAACCACATAAAAATACACATCTAAAAATAATAGAAGAGACAAAATATATTTGTTTCTAATGTTTTCCGCCGACGTTTGTGAAGGATTACAAAAGATATTTTTGTGATAAGGCAAGTTTTTTATCATTAATTAATCTACTATATAAAAATAAGTCGGGTTTTCCTTCCTGACGCTATAACTCCAGAACGCACGAACCGATTTCCACGAATTTGCATTCGTTGGAAAGGTCTTAGGCTCCGTGAGGTTTATAGCAAAGAAATTTCAGGAAAAATTTGAACAAAAAAGCGGGAAAACAATGCCCGTGCGAAGCCGGGACGGACCGCTAGTTATTTATAATTTTTATCATAATATGCCTATTGTGACAAAAGGATCCTTCGAAATGACGATCTAGGCAAACTATAATGGCTTTATCATTACTTTTAATTCTCGTGGGTTAACCTAGTTTTAAAATAATTATTTACTTATATCTTTATTTCAATCAATCTCTAATGGCTAACGCAGACCTGGACGGCATGGCATTGAAAGAGATTTTTCAATGCCGCGGCATCATTTTAAAGCATAGCAATTTATGTCGTATTTCTGTAACAGTACGGTTGAATTTCCATTAGTAAAAATTAAAATCCTTTGCCATGCCGTCCAGGTCTGCGTTAGCCATAATACAGACTTGGAAATGGATGGTATCAAAAAATTACTTCACTCCGTTATTGGATGGCCCAAATGCTTGTTCTTCTTAGGAAAATATAGGAACTCGTATCATGGAAAAGAGAAAACACTTATTTATGTGTCGAAAGATGTTCTACAATTTAATGGATCGTCATAAAAAAGGGCAATCCAGTGTTAGTTAGGTGAAGTAATATAGGTGGATAAAATACATACACAAAAAATGCTTATTTACTTTTATTTATTGTATATTTTCCAATAAAATATTTTCAACGTTCAGGAACTCTAAAATTTTCGACCTTTACAGTTTATTATTAAAAACTGTTCAAAGTCCAGAGTTTGATATTGAAATAACGTATAAACGCGCTAGTAATTTGGCACGCGACCATCGTATTATCAGTCGAAAATGCGCCTATACCTGACTTCTTTAAATTCATCTATGACGAACTAGGAACTTGAATGGACAGCTTCATGCACTAGATAATAATTACCTATTATCATATACCTTTTATCAGATATTATTTACCTGTTATCATAAGTACCTATATAAGAACTAAGTAAGTCTAGAAAGAGGTATGGAAGCAGAGAAAGAGTTCATTGTAATAGCTCTATCGACGAGTTGTCAAGAGAGAATGCCAATAATAAAATGTCGTTTTGTTGACGATCTCTGTGGCCTAGTGGTAGTTGATGGCTGCTACGCAGAGGTCTCGGGATCGGTTTCTGCTTAATGCAAGAACATAAATGGAAAATATTATTCTTAACATTGGTATCCCTTGGGAAGAACGTGGACGAATTTCATTGTTGCAGCTGATAAACTTCTCACTAATTCAGCAGAAGAAATGGGATTATTATTCTAATTATTTTAATTAATGCAAAACATAATCTATAGCTTAACTAATATTAAAATGCATGCTTTAACTTTGTAGTTTGTTAATCTCTTTGTCATCTAACCTTTCAACTTAGCCTCTAGAAAAATGCCTACCTATTGTAAGACATGTAAAGTATGCACCTAAATACATAATATAGTCTAATTAGCTATTTTGTAAATTACGTAAAATAAAATGTTGTAGGTAATATGTGCTAGTATCTAAGTAATTAAGAGATATGACTTACCTATGCAAAATTTAAACTTGTTTGGGTACCTACCTAAATAAGTTTAAATTTTTTTAATTAGTCTCAGAGGGTCTGGAAAATTCCCGCATTTCCCGATTGCTTAGATATCACGATTGGTCTAGATTAAAGTAAACACTCGTAACTACTCTACGTTCTGCAACTACCTACTGTTAGAACCTTGCATATTGAAGACAAGTGCATCTCTCCTCATTATGCAATATTAAATTACAAATATATTTATCAGGTTCATTGTGGAATTAAATTAAAGTCAACCCTTGAACATAAAAATAGTCTGTATCTATGTCTATCTGTATGGCTAGGTTGCACCAGCCATACAGATAGACCTAGCCGAAACGTCGAAAGCCTCAAAGGTAAATAATTAAATATTTACCACAATTTAATCGTGTTAATACCCGTCTGGTTATTAATAATAAGTCTGTATCTAGAACAAAACAATGCCCAACCACCAAAAATGTTTTTATCATTTTCCCTCTCTTTCTCAAATATCTACAGATTCCAGGCAACATGAAAGGCTCTATTTTTCTGAATCTTTCTACCAACATAATATGGCGCTTATAAGATCTTAAAAAAGTGGAAACCAATGTCGTAGTCGTAGGTAATAAAGCTTAAAGAAACTTTTAGCTTACCATATTACATTGATATGCTTTACTTTATACCAATGTTTGGTTGATATAATTTATCGTCGTTCATAAGAATCTAGAGGTCCTATGTCCAAATTTTTTTTTATATTTACACTTAAGAAAAGTGGAACACAATGCGTAGGATTGGAAACCGCGTCCTCACGCATGACAGCTACATACACGCCCGTTTTCCACCGATTTTTTTTTCTACTTACTTCTTGTTACGTGGTTACATTCAACCAATCTATCTAAGTTTTGGTTCTAAATATCTAAGACAAAATAAACTAAGTACGGAAATACTTTTGCATCGAAAAAGTCCATTGTTATCGAAAGTTGTGTATTTGTTTGTGCACAAAAGCTGTTCACCGTGACAAAACAAAATATTTTTTACTGCATAGATCCCACTTGTTTTGTACGAAATCACCAAATGATAACGGCCCTTTCTTCTTTCTCTGTCCCTCACACAACAATTGGTAAGTCGCTTTTTTCAAACACACAATGTCAACACCGACTCTACATTATTTGCGGAATACACGCACAAGTGTAGTACATGAATCAAATTTGTATTGAATTTAAAAACATACCTAGCTAAAAACTTCAAACTAGATTTAGTAAGTAGGTAACTAATGTTGTTAAAACAACTGCAACCAGTACCTAGAAAATAACGTGGTATTTAATCCTAGCTAACTGAAACAGATATAATCTGTCTATCTACTATTAGAAGTGCAGCTACAAATATAATACAGTCCCGGGGTTCCCTTGCGACGAGACCAGATTAAGTTCATGGGCTGTACATTAGTAGAGTTATCACATCACAAATACTCAGAAATAAATAGAACAGCTGTGTAGCAACTCCTTAGCTTGACAGACGACTGTTGTTATAGAGATCCTTGTTCAAAGTTCATAGTCCACGATCTATACTTATACGTATTGAAATGCAACATTACAAGCATTACAATATTACTTCCAAATTTTTAGTGCATGTTTGGCACACGATAGACATGTAGCCCTAACCTTCAAATAGAAACTAACTATTAATAAGTCCCTATCGCTCTCGTAGTACATCCGCATAAAATAAAGCACATCGCGTCTCTACTAATAGTACGACGATGCACAGATTTTAATTGTAGACGGATTATTTAACAAGTCTAAATCATAAATTAAATAGAAAATACAGTCCAAACATATAAATTTTCATAATAAAATAAGTCTTAATATGTTAATGATTTTTTTATTATAATAAAGTAATAAAATAAAATAAAATATTTTTTTATGAGACACTGTATATGGTAATAAAAAAATTCATAAAATAAATAAATGCAATATATACTCACTACTGCTGATTCATCCGCCCAGGACTCGACATCCGCAAACACATAATCTGTTAAGGATTCTTTTGCAACCTCTATTTCACCCCATGGTGAATTTAATTGTTTAGTATCCAAAGCTGTTGCAGTCTGAGTAGCTAGACCTCTACATAAGAATAGGCTATTTGAAACACGTGTTAATTTCGATTTCTTGTTTTGTTTAATACAAGAAAATGAATTAAATATTTTCCGCGATAGATTCCCGCGCAGAACTTTCAAATGAGACATGTTTCCGCTGACAATGTGTTATCGCGAAGCGTTGGCGTGTACTGTAGACGTTAGCCGCCGCTACTACTGCCGAGTTTTGGCGCGTTCTCCGTAGCCGCCGAGGGCAAGGTCCATTCACTTATTTAACCTGTTTGTTGTGGCGGTGATGAAAAGCCCATAATAAACATTAGTTTACGTGTTAGAACGGTGACGTCGTTATCATTATCGTAAATAATGAACGAGCCACGATTGTACGGCCTACTAGGAAAGCAGGTATGCGGCTAGTAACGCTCGTATTCTGCTGATAAACGCATTAGTAAATAGCTGTTAATTTATTTGACCACCAGTTATTCTTTTGTGTTGTGGATAAAACACACAATCGGAATTATAGACGATATACTACGATAACAATAGATAATATCGTAATAAAACCCTATGACAGAGTAATAGAATTTATTTTAAATAAACAGTCCAGTTGACGCTTATAGAACGGTATGCTTGACAAATAGACTTGTTGGTTTGTAATTTTGGTTGGTTTTACATGAACATCCGGAGAAGGATCAGATAGAATCCGGCACATTTAAACTGCAATTCTCATTACAACGTGCAGTTTACTAAAGAACATTTTATTAAACAGTACTTAATTATTTCTGTTGTCACGACAAAAGGACATATTTTTTTAAACTTTCCAGTGTAACTGATTGGTCAGAGATCATCTCTGCCCGCAAAAGGGTTAACCCTTTTGCGGGCAGAGGTGATTATATTCCCACCTAATTATTATTTGTCTCTTGGTCATTGTCGGCGTCCTTCGGTCATGGTATTGGTTACAGTGGATTCAGTAAAACGCTTCAGTAAAAACCTGTGTACAATAAGCACCAACTAACGCAAACTTTTTGCTGCCACACGGCACACCGAACATGTTTTGATCGTAAAAGTGTTCGGTGTGCCGTGTCGGCAACAAAAAGTGTCTACGTTTGCGCAGGGCGTAACTCAACCGGCTTAAAGTTGTTACATGTCAGTTTTCGAAATAAATGACGGGGGCGGGGCCGTGGGGAGATGGTGTTCTATTTGTTCCTGCACATGCGTGAACTTCTCCGATAGCTAACTTTGGCCAGCGGGGTTAGGTAGCGAATAAATGGTTTCATAAGCTTAATTGAATTAACATTAAATAAATTAAAACACATTTTTATAATAATAACAACTTTTTTATTTATGTCAAACAAAAATATTCCTTTACCCGTTTGCCACTTACAGATAACATTTAATAAATAACGTCACATAATCCAAATATTGAACATTTTGAACACATCAATATTAAGCCCCGCATTATAATTGTTCTACGACATAGCCGCATTATAAATTAAAATAATATGTTAATCTATCACCTATTTTATCACAAAATTATTAATCGGAGAAAATAAAATATTATGTAACAAATAAATAATTTTTGTTCAGCTGATTTTTTATTGATAAGAAATTATTGCTAAACTTCAGTGTTCAGCTCTTTAAAATAAATTATCTGGTACTTATTCAACAAACGAGTTAATCGAAATGATATACATATCAATAATTTTAAAAATGTTTTAGCCAAAGCACCCTTTGATATCAATTCCTTTAATCAAAATACGTATCTGACGTTAACTTTGTCAGAGCGAGAAATTCAGATAAACCCCTTTTTTTTTTAAACTGACACATTGTAAAGCTATTCGTGGACGTACCATCCATAAACTACAAAGTTTTGCAATATCTGTTTGTAATTATCAGTGTGACCAACGAATACGACGCAAACATTTTATTACATAATTTATTATATTTTTTTTACATCTAAATAAAAACTACTTTCACCTACTTTTGATCATAAAATTATTATTTTTTGAAGAAATAAATTATAACTATTTACAAAACATTTGTTTTTACGAAGACTTTCTTTAGAATATTTTATGTGTTTTTAAATTTAATTGGTGTTTTTGTTTAAACTAACTTGAATAATAATTATAACAATATAATTGTACTATACAATATAGCTTTCCTAGAAGCCTTAAACATACCAATACAATGGAACAACAAGTTTGGTAATAAAAACAAAAATTATTTTCTTCTAACAGTCAATATGGTACTTTAAACACTAGAATAGCAGTTCCAAAAGAATAAAACGTATTTTAATCTTTCATAAGAATTATTCAATAAAAGATATAAATAGAACAGAATACAAATAGAAAATAGCAATAACAGTTGAAACAATGAAATAATACAGCAATTTCACCTTTGAAGAAGTACATAGGAACTATAACGATTAAGATCATCACTAGTCGTCTAAGCATTGCTAAATTAAGGCTAAGAAAAAAGATAAAAAAGGCTAGAATGGGTCACATTGGCATGACTCATGCCAAATAAGATTAATTTATGGAAAAGCTCTTCTAGTGTCACCATAGAAAAAAAAATTAACAAGTAAATAATTTAAAAAAAAACAAATTCTATTTCTCAACTTGTTTAGTCTTTGCTGCAAAGGTTTGATGTGTAATTAGTTCACGGAAAAATCCGTCTTGTTTCGCCATTAAGTCGTTATAAGTTCCTTTTTCAATTATGACGCCATTTTCTAAGACGGCTACCTCGTCTGCGGATTGTATAGTACTAAGTCTATGCGCTATAGTAAGGACTGTACGGTCCTTACTGATTTCTTTTAAAGCTTTATCTACTAAATATTCAGAATACGCATCTAATGCTGAGGTAGCTTCGTCTAGTATGAGGATTTTTGGGTTCTGAAACAAAAAAACAAAAAGGGTTAAAATATTACAACAAACATAAATATTAATTATTTATAATAGATTGTACACATAAGCTATTTTCAATCAAAGATCTCACACTCCTAATTAGTTGCTTTTGTTTTGCTTATTTCAATTTTGACATGATCTCAGTTACAATCAAAATTGGCAATACTAAAATGTTGACCATAGACAATGATATGATAGATTTAAGATTTAAATTAAATATTTAGATATTAGACTTATCAAATTGATAAATCGAATAGATTATAACAATATTATTACAGTTCTAATTATTTTACTAAGAAATTATAATCTATGTAAAATATGTTTTGGTTGTATACATTCTTAATGAAATGTAGCCATTTAGATATACAATGTCATCTAAAAGTTCGTGAAAATTTTATTGTATTTTTAATACCCAAAATCAAAATCCAAATGTTTTTTTTTAAATTGGTAGCTAAGTTATATCGACAAAACAGCACCAAATAAAATCTAATACCTTAACAATAGCTCTGGCAATAGCAACTCTCTGCTTCTGTCCACCACTGAGCTCACCACCACGAGCACCAACTTGTCTATCAAAGCCCAGCTTAGACGCGGCCACTAGTTCTTGTAAGTGCGCTGTTCTAGCCGCTAGCATCCAGTCTTGCTCATTCTAATAAGGATGAAATTGTATAAATAAACATCAAACGTAAAAAAATATATAAGAATTCAACATAACATAAAAAGTCCTTTTAGGGAAAGTCGCGGATTCATATCTCATGCAATATAATTAACGGTAGGTAATAATTTTCTTGAGTCTGGATGTTCTTCGTGTCCGTTAGTTTCATGTCTGTAAAAGTCCCCGCGCCACAGTCTTTTTAAAAAAAAAAGAACCTGTGGCGCGAAACGATGAAAGAAACTTGGTCTACTGCCATGCTGTCGAGGCAGAAACGTTTACCAGAGGGCTAATTCTGGTAAACGTAAATGGTTTGCTTCTAATGACAACTCTATAGTCTTTGATTAGCGTTTGTCGTTGTCTGATTGGTTAGAAAGGAGTCAAATTTGACATTAATGACGTTTGAAATTTACACACAAATATCGAGATACGATTAAAAAATATTTTATTACAAAAATTGCCCTTCTGATTAAAAACTTGTATTTGACATGGAATATTGTAAAACTGACTGAAAATCCGTGTGGTGACAGTAAGAATACGATATGTCACCACCCCATCTCATCCCATGGGGGTCGTAGAAACCGACTAAGGGACTGTCTGTGAATACCATTACATAGAAAGAAGGAACACTTGAAATTAAACCCTATACCAATCCATCTGGCCAGCGTGGTATAAGTAGGGCAAGTAACCCTCCATCACGGGAGGAGGTCCGTCCCTGCAGTGGGACATTAATGGTCTGATATGATTGTAAAACTTAATTCTCTGCATGTTATGTCTTATTTCCTTCTTGAACTGGGTATCGTCTATATATACCTACATATCGCAAAAGATACAGTAAACGCCAACTAACTAGGCCGGCCAGAAGTTAGCTATCAGAGAAGCTCGCGCATGTCAGGAACAAATAAAACACCCGCTCCCCACGCACCCGCCATTAAGTTCGAAAACTGACATCTGCGCAGCCATTTACAACAACTTAAGACCGGCCGAGTTATTTTATCAAGTACTGTAGATATACAAGTAGAAAGCTAAAGGTACCTTTATACAGTAGTAGGACATTATGGGTAAAATAAAATATACGTAATATTATACATACAAGGGTGTTTTAAAACTTACTGTGTTTCCATCACCAAGTAACAAACTGTCTTCTTTGTCCAACGCGCCGTATAATATATTATCTTTTATTGATCCACTAAATAATACAGGCTCCTAGAAAGAATAAAAATAATATTATATTTAAATGATACCAATAACATATCCAAAACAAGACTTTAATAATTTTAATGTATAATCTTTAATTACAACGAATTAATCCATCTAGCAAAGAATTGCGCTGCAGCGACAATAAACGATGAATTAGTAAAAGTAATTAATACCGTACCTGACTGACATATCCAATATGACTCCTCAGCCAAACAGGATCCAAATCTCTGATATCAACACCATCCATAGTTATTCTCCCTTTCTCCGGTTCATACAACCTCATTATCAACGAGGCAACAGTACTTTTGCCGCAGCCTGATCGTCCTACCAACGCGACAGACTTTCCAGGCAATAAATGCAAGCTTAAACCTTTTATAAATGGCTGCGATCCGTACGAATAATGAATATTATCAAGGATTATTTCACCTTTCGGTCTCTCGGTAGGCCTTAAGCCACCTGAAAATAATGTTACTGTTTTTATTCCATCATATTAAATCAACTTCATAAATGCTTATTTTTAGAGATAATTTTGCTTAAAAATCTATCTTTATCAGAAATATTTAGGAACAATTACGCTCTACGTGATAGAGTTTCAAAATACTTTTGAGAAAACTTTAAACCTCATTCTCATTAAGCGCTCTCTTGTTATGTGTAGTGAAGGAGTAAGATCCTAAATGACCAAATATTGAAAAAGATCAACTTTCATCAGATAAGGAACTCTGCAGTGGTATGATGATACCCTAAGGCCCTGCGCAGACGGCATACTTTTTGTGCGATCGAGTCTGCGGCGCACAAAAAGTTGGTCGCGGATTTTTCACAGACTTAACGCACACGACGTACATCTTCGATCATTTTGTCGGCAGAGTTGTAGGGACAGAAACATGTCATGCAAATGCAGATTGCCGACTAAATTGTGCGCCGCCGTCTCCGTTAGCGTGCGTTGAAGCAAACGTTCAATTTTTTTTCACACACTTTTTGTACGGAGCGGCGCGCCGCGGCGCGGTGCTGTCTGCCCGAATTACACGGATTTTTTGTGCGCCGGACTTTTTGCGCGTCCTGTGCGTTACTGCTTATAATTGCATAGGTTCTATTTTCACAGACTAAAAAGTGCGTCACGGATAGTCTGTCGTCTGCGCAAGACCTAACCCACACTATCTTACATATTTTTTGAAAAATTAATTACTAACCTGAAACAGGTATAACGGGTACTCGATCAACAATTTCCCATAGCCTAGCAGCGGCGCCTATACCTTTGTTTAGTTCTGTATAAAAGCTACTTAATCCTCCGATACTAATACCGACGTATGCAGCATAGAGAAGGAATGAAGTCAGATTGCCAACTGTCAATTGTTCCGTAGCTACCATTCCTCCGCCGTAGTAAAGGACTAGAATTATTATTGTGTTTCCAGCAAGACCTGTCTGTTAAAGTAAAGGATTATATCAATGTAACATTTTTTTTTATACACGGACATCTCTACACAGCGCCATTTGTTCCCAAAGTAAGCTAGGCTGAACCTGCTTGTGTTATGGGTAACAGAACAACGGATATTAGTACATATACTTTTTTTTTTAAATACATACATATTATACATAGAAACCTTCACCAATGCAAACAATCATGTTCATGCACACAAATATTTGCATTGAGCGGGAATCGAACCCGAGACCTCTGCGTAGCAGTCATGTTATATAACCATTACGCCACAGAGGTCGTCTACATTCGTTTAGTACATACTTTTTTATAGGACAACTCACGAAGTAGTACTATAAGTATCAAACTAGGTGTTACAGGGACATATCTTCACAAAGTGCATACAAGCGTCACCATCATATTAGCTAATTGCTGGACATAGCCACTTCCAAACATTTCCACCTTGTGCGGTTCTGTGCCTGCCTCATTCATCGATTTCCTGCCACCTTAAGTAGATCGTCAGTCCACCATGTCAGGCGTCTTCCCAATATGCGTTTTCCGTTACGCTACTCTAGAACCTTCATGCCCAACGGCTATCGGTTCTTCGCGCTATGTGCCCTGCCCATCGCCACTTCATTCTAGGTACATGTCTATGAACTATGTCACTAGCACTCACGCATTACCCGGTCCTGAAACTGTATTAATGGATTGCGAATATCGCTTACTATTAAATAGATCGTGAGCTATTTTGACCTTCTTCAAACTTTCGCAGACTAGTAACGAACATCGATATCACGTAACACAATCATAAACACATAATAACGTTTTAGTAATAATGCATAGTGCATTATCTATAAAATGTTAACACACCAAAATTACTATCTCGGTGGCGCAACGGTAGCAAAGGCGTCTGCCGTGCCGTTGTGAGTTTAATTCTTATGCAGGCCAATTCATTGTGTGATCCACAAATTGTTGTTCAGAGTCTGTATGTACTTTGTGTCCGTTAAATTAATGTTTGTAAAGTCCCCGCGACAAGGCATGATCCCTAGTGCAGGAGTTGTATTTTAAAAGACAAATAGAAAATAAAGTTAAATCAGGGACATCTCTACACAGCGCCATCTGTTCCCAAAGTAAGCTAGGCGTAACCTGCTTGTGTTATGGGTATCAGAACAACAGTAATACTTATATACTTTTTTTTCCAATATCCTTTAAATAATCCTTTTAGCAATAATCATAATTGTGCGAAATCGATAATTGCATAAATAGGAATATAGTTATTTACCATTCCGTAAAAACTTCCGACCGCCAACGATTCCTTGTACGCCAATTTAAGTAAATTTTCTATTCTCTGTGCGTATGATTCACTTTCAGCTCTTTCTTTACTAAATGCTTTAACAGTCTTTATATTTGATATTTTTTCTTCAGCCAACTAAAAAAATATATAATAATTGTAACATCACGCTGAGCTGTCCACAAACTATGCAGAATTGGTCTATCATGTTACCATCCCACTTTAGCTTGACACAAATCCTGTGAAATGTTGCAGTTGAAATTTAATTACTAATAAGCTTAATTGATGTTGTAATAGGTTTTGTTTGAAAAATTAAGTAAACAGCAAACCAAAGCAATGAAGAAATTCTGATTGCAAGTGCTGGGCTAGGTTAAGTAGTTAGCTCTCAGAGCTCTCTCATATGTAATAAAATAAAAAACGCTCCAGCATAGAGCCTTTGTTACCTCACTGGTTTCAGCCAATGAATCTTGTAGCTGTCTTGTTATTCCTCGTACAAATCGTCCGTATATAACAGCTAACACCGACACAGGGGGCACCACACAAAGTCCGATAAGAGCCAGCGAGGGAGACATATAAAACTAAAAAATAAAACATTTTTCAAAGCATAAACATGGCGCATAAATTTTAACACAAAATAGGGCATAACTTAGACGCTGATATCTCGGGTCCAAAGTTATTTCAATCATGGATACAGTGCATTGCGCAGTAGTGTCCTAAAATGCTAGATATTATTACAAAATATTTTTCAATCTAATTTACAAAAATAATAATCATCTCGGTGGCGGCGCGGGAGTTGCAGTACCGGCTGGCGTCCACGAGGTCGCGGGTGCGAAACCCACGCAGGACTATTAATTCTTTGTGGTATCCATAAACAACTGTCCTGAGCTTAAATATTATATAAGTCTTTTTTTATTTTTTTTTATTCTTTTATTTGTTTTGGGGTTTTTATCCTACAGGATACGTTAACCCCATCGTACCTTCTTTCAGTATAGTTTACATTTAACTTAACACTAATAGGTAACTAAATACATATCTTATTTTAGTACATTTAACTTAAAACTAACACTGTATTTCTACTAAATGACAAAATTTTTTTGCAATATTGCTCCTAGGACTAGCCAAAATTGAAAAAACAAACCCTACATCTACAACATTCAGTCCAAACTCTCTAATTAATTCTTCCCTTTCTTTTTTATTCCTTACACATTCCATCAGCAAATGTTGTACATCCTCAACACTTTCACAAATAGTACAGTTTGGTGAATTGGATTTTTTCATTAAGTATGCGAACTTTGCTGATGGATAATGTCCGGATCTTAACCTTAAAGCTAACTTAATATATTGCCTACCTAAGTTCTCTCCTTCGAACCATAGGGAATGAGGAAGCTGGCCCTGTATGGCTTTATACCATATACCTTTATTTTTTGATATTTCATTGAAATTGTTCTCCCAAGTATTAAAACATTTAATTTTATATTTCTGTATGTACTCAACAAAATCCGGTACAATGTTTAATTCGTCCCCTTCTATTGCTGCTAATTTTGAAACGCGGTCAGCCTCTTCATTCCCATATAATCCAATATGCGCTGGAACCCACTGTAACCTTACTTCAACACCTATTTGTTTTAAATTGTGGATAGTTCTCAATATCTCATAGGCTATCGATGTACCTCTGAAACCAGAGGCACATCGAGCCAAGAGTTGCAAAGCGCTTTTGCTATCTGAAAAAACCACTATCTTCTCCAGCTTTTCATCTCTTGCATAAATCAAAGCTTGAAGAATTGCTACAAGCTCCAACGTCATAATGGACACATCTACACTAATTCTATATCCAGCCTTATGTCTACTATTTTGATCAAAGAAAGCAGCCCCTAAACCATGAACACTTTTCGATCCATCTGTGTAAATTTTTTGCCAATGTTTATAATTTGAGTCTAGTTCCCACATAACGTTGTTGACTAAGCCGCAGTGTTCATAATTTCGTTTGGCTTGGTTCACACAATCTAAATCAATCCTAATAATGTTACTAAAATCAAGGGCCGTGATCCACATATGAAAACTAAACATTTGTAAAATATCAAACGAATTAACATGTATTGACCTAATATCTGAGAATGTTTGAGAGAGCAGGGGTTTTTTTTTGTTTTCCCAGTACCGTACATTATTAAGAGAATTTATTTCTACTATTAAATCTAGAGAAGGATTATTAGACCAGGAACAAATTTTTAAACAGTATTTATATGACAAATATTGTCTCCTCACAAATAGTGGTGCAATATTCAATTCGCTCTCCATGACGTGTATAGGAGTACTTCTGATAAATCCACCAATTACTCTTAAGGCTTGGTTCTGTATTTTATCAATCTTTGCAATATGAGTTTTAGCACTGCTATCATAAAGAAAACATCCATAATCCATACGGCTCCTGATTAGTGAAATATATAATTGACGCAAGTAAATAACGTGAACTCCCCAACTACTGCCTGATAGTAATTTTAGTATATTTAAAAATTTTGAGCACTTTGCTGTCATCTCATTAATGTGCTTTGCCCAAGTAAGGCTCCTGTCTAACCAAATACCTAAATATTCCACGTAGTCCATGTGATTTAATGGTTTACTTTTAATTTTAAGACAAGGTAAATTTCTTCTACGACCTCTACTAAATGTACAATAATTTGTCTTTTTTGTAGACAATTTTAGACCAAGTTCATTGAATAATATTATGACAGTATCCAAAGCTCGCTGTACGTAGTCTTCACAAACTTTAATATTAGCATTACTGACGTAAATAACGAAATCATCAGCATATTGAGATGAAATAACATTTTGTAGGCTATGGCAAACTTTATGGGTGATTAAATTGAACAACAAAGGTGAAAGGGGGTCCCCCTGGGCTATTCCTTTGTTAGTACATCTACTTATTTTATTGTTATTAATAACTACATTCAGATATCTCTCACTTAAAAATTTCCACAAATAAGTACATAATTTACTACCTATCCCTATGTCATCTAGTATGTGTATTGCCACATCAATAGATACTTCATTGTAAGCATTTTCAACATCGAGAAAACAGGCTAATGTCGGTATGTTCTTAGTAAATCCGATTTGTATGTAGGTTGTTAGACGGGATAATGAATCTAGACACGATTGTGCTTTTCTAAAACCAACTGTCATAGGGGATAATATTTTTTGTTGTTCAGTAAACCACTCTAGTCTTTTAAACAACATTAAATGAAATGTTTTACAAATGCATGAAATAAGAGAAATAGGTCTTAATTTCGTATTAGTGCTGTTATTGTTTGATTTTGTAATTGGAACTACTCTAATATTTTTCCATTGGTAGGGTACAACCCCATTAGTTAGAATCTCATTATATAAATTAAGTAAAACATTTTTCATTGAGTCAGGTAGGTAATACAGCATTGTATAAGAGATGTCATCTTCGCCGGGAGCTGTATCCTTTTTTTTTAAAACACTTTGCAATTCTGATAACGATAACATGGACTCTAACTTATTATTTTTAGATTTAAAAGTCGGTTCAGGGCTACTAGCAAAATCTGGGGTAAGTGAGTGTAATAAGTTCAACACTTCTTCTGCAGCGGGATATGATCGAGAGTGTTGATATCCCTTGATCCACCTCATGCGTTGCCACATATTTGAGACCGAAGTATTGGAATTAAAAGAATTACAAAATGCTTGCCAATTCTGGAACTTTGCTTGTCGTATTAACATTTGTGATTTTTTTGTTATATCTTCAAGTTCGGTTAAATTATTAGGCGTGGGGTTACGTCTAAAATTGGATAACGCCAATCTACGCTGCGCAACAACCTGTGATAAATCAGGAGTCCAATATGCTTTAGGTTTAAACTTACTCTCTGGTTTGTTACACGTTTTTGTATAAGGAATACTTTCGTCCGCGGCATTGTTAATTTTTTTAATGAAATAATCGTACTTTTTTTGTATGTTATCATAAGTAGTTATGTGATTAAATTCTCGTAAGATACAATTTTGATATTTAGTTCAATCTGCAAGTTTAAAATTGCGTTTTCTTACAAAATTAAATTGATTATTTATACTAATTGACATTTTAATAATTAAATGGTCACTACCTAGATTTTCATTCCACACTTGCCAGTTAAACTTTATAGCTACATCAGAGGAAACAAAAGAGATGTCTGGTGAAGTTTGTTGTAAGTTACCCGCTACTAATTTTACCCGTGTAGTACTACCGTTGTTAAGAGATATGAACCCATTTTCAATCGACGTATCCATAATTTGAACCCCTCTTGTATCAGACTTAACTGACCAATTTGTGTGGTGGCCATTGAAATCACCAGCTATCAAGGTTCTCTTAGGTAAACTGGAAAATAATACTTCCCAGTCGGATACTTGAGTGTTCACACTAGATGGACAGTAAACAGACACAATATGTTGCAGATCCTTACA
Source organism: Schrankia costaestrigalis (assembly GCA_905475405.1). Classification (NCBI taxonomy): domain Eukaryota; kingdom Metazoa; phylum Arthropoda; class Insecta; order Lepidoptera; family Erebidae; genus Schrankia; species Schrankia costaestrigalis. The sequence continues at coordinate 11,278,802 of FR997840.1, read as the reverse complement.
ATTGTTTAGCTTAACACAAATCGCTTCTATGCCAACGTTGGACAACTGAAATGGTTCCATGTGGGAATGAATCGATTTATGTACTAAAATAGCAACTCCACCGTAAGAGTCGTATCGATCATTTCTGTAAATATTATACCCATTAATATATAGTTGAGAGTCTTTGCTTAACCAAGTCTCACTAACCAGGGCTATATGGATGCTTTCTTTTCTTAATAACTCTGAAAACAATAATAATTTAGGCCGTAAGCTTTGTGAGTTCCACTGTAGTATGTTTAATGAAATCTGTTTATTTGTATTATCCATTTAAAAAGTTAATAATCTGATCTAACAACCCTCCACCTAATACATTACTAATAAAAAAATTTTTTACCTCACAACATATAGCTTTTATTATACACCATGTTTTTTCTTCAAAACTATCATCTGATGAAATAATACCTTTAATTTTAAATAGAATTTTTTTGAATTCAAACCTCTGCCACAACGTCTCACTTCGTGTTGTCTTTTCTTCTGTGCTCTGGGGTCTACTGCTGGAGTCATGTATATATTCTTTTTGGTTACTGTTTTTATTAGTCTTCAACGTTACATTATTTGATTTTCTTATCTGTGTACGTTTAGGTTCTTCTCTTATTTCACTTAAGTCTTCCTCACACGGCTCCTCACACGTCTCCTCCTCCATTATTATCTGACCGGTTGGCAGTAGAGGTTTGCGTGTAACATCGTTAGTCACCACGCTGCTGTAGGACTTTCTGCCAGTGTTAATCAAAGTACTAGTATATACTGTTGGAGTTACTTGTTTTAAATTAGAAGCTGCATTTTTTTTCTTATCTAAATAAAGTCGTAGGGCAATTTTATAAGAAATTTGTTCCGCGGTCATGATCGCTCTAATTTCTTTTTCTTTTATGAAAAGTGGACAACATTTTTCCAGTACAAAGTGTTCGCCTTTGCAATTAAGACATCTAAAGTTTGTTATATTACAATTATCAAGGTCGCTAAATCCACATTTAGGACATAAAGACTTATTTAAGGAACAATACTTCTTTACATGACCAAACTGCCAGCACCCTGTGCATTGCGTAACTGGAAAATTATACGCACCCACTTTAAATCGGCATCCATATATGTATACATATTGTGGTAAGATCTTATTATTAAAACACAATTTAATAGCTTCGCTATCAATCCAAGATCCTTCTCTGCCAATTCTCCTCATCCTACGTACAGAAATTACTGGGACATCACATTCTATAATCTTAATAATTTCCTCCTCGTTTAAATCTAAATCAATGCCTTTGACCACTCCGTAGGTATAATTTAGTTCATGTGTAAATTGACACCGGTAACCCATTTCCCTAATTTTTTCGTTTTCCATTAAATTTTTCGCGTCTTCTTTGTTGTCAAAACTAATTACAACTTTGTTTGTACTTTTGTATTTTATGCGGTCAATATTATTAATATTTTGGTCGCGTAATATTTTGGCCATAGCTATTTGTTTTGGTAGATTCTCTAATGACGTAATACAAACTTCTTGTTTTTCAACTAAATTCGTCCGTTCATAATCTTTTTGTAAATCTACCCTCGGATTATTATTTTCTAAAGACTCACTTCGAATCAACCTTTTAGGTCTTCTACGAATAACTGTCTCAAATCCCTCATCTTCAATTATTTCATCTTCCCGTTGCTTCCTTTTTTCCGCAACACAAACAGTGTTATCTGTTGTTATAATCTCTTTGCTTAAATCAATTTCTTTTTCCGTACACATACTATTCATTTCGCGTTCACAATTATTTAAAAACTCCGTATCACTCACATCCTCATCACTATTGTTCTCATCCATCTCAAAATACTAAAGAATAAGTATAAAATAATACGCGCACTGATCGTAAACTTGCGACGACTTTGTAGGTAAGTATACAACGACCTTCCGCGTCAACGTTCGATCGAACACTGGATATTATATAAGTCTGTTAAATTGATATTTGTAAAGTCACCGCGACAGAGGGCATAATCCCTAGCGCAGAAATCGTCTTTTAAAAAGAAAAAGAAAACAAGTAAAAGTAGTAATAAAATCTATACTCAAACCTACATTTTCAAAACCTAGGCTTCTAAACAATTCATTTTCTTTAGCTATTTGAAATCCATTTACTTAATAAAAATGTACACTCTAATGTTGATAGAAAGACAAATCGAGATAATTCATAATATACAAACAAATTGCTACTATGTGCATTTACAATATTGGTGAAATTTAAAAGATATTATGTTTTTATAGATAAAATATGTAACACTTAATAAGATATCAGAAAGGTCATTTACTATCTGAAACACAAAGATAAGTACGTTTTTATATTAACTTTTGGTTAAAAGTGTAATATAGTATGTTGCATAAGATAATCCATTATCACAGATTAACAATATTAATATTCGTTTCTGATGGTCTTCTTTCTAATTCTTATTTTATTTAAGCACGAATTAAACTAGCTGTTTAAATGGCATTCTTACCCCCGGTTTCTGAATGTTTGGTCAAATAAAAAATCAAATAAACAAGTGTCAAAATTATTGACAACTATAATTTAAGAAATTGTGCTCCCACATTGCTGTTAGAATAATTATGTTTGTAAACATTTTCTAACATAAAAACATTTAAGTACTTACAAATGTGGTCAATTCGGTATGTAAAGTTTTTTTTTGGTATTTTTTTTATATTTTTATTTTAAAGGTTTATTAATTATAAACAACTAATTTGAGTATTTTTGCTTTCCTACTTGTGGTTTATTTGTAGTAAACAGTTAAAGTGAGTAATTCGACCGCATCTATGACGTCATACATGCGGTCGAATTACTTACTTTGGCTGTTTACTGCAAATAAACTGTAGATGGGAGGGCAAAAGTACTCAAATTAGTTGTTTTAGTTATTGAGCAATGAAAGCAGAAACAAACTTCTGTTGAACCGGGCGACATGATGTCATTTAGACGTCAAATGAAAGACAAAGTAATTTATGTAATAATTGTAAAAATAAACACAATCTTGTGTTTTTTTGCGCTAAAAATATGATTTTATTACTTATCGATCTAAAATCTCTAAATGGTTTTGGATTCAACATAGGTAAACTTTTACTTTACATACCGAATTGTTACATTTTGTTAAGAACTGTTACATGTTACAAGAGCTTTTAAATCTGGTATTCGCTCGCAGTTTGCCTTGCGAAACATTTTTAACGGCAATGTGGGAGCATCTTTAGATTTGATTTGACAGAGCTGATCACATTAACATACGAGTTAGTTGAACATTGATTTGACAAGCGTTTCAGAAACCGGGGGTAAATGAAGCTTCATCTTCTTATCTTTTGGGCAGTGGCCAACTTGGTGTCGAGATTGTTTAAGCCGTTATGGGAACTGAACAGGTCCAGCACAGGGTTTAACTTGCCATTTAAATTAAAGAGGGTCATCACGCTTGTCGCTTTCTAACAGCTCTCTTTTAAAAACACTACTTCCGCACTAAGGGTACTTACCCTGTGTCGCGTGGACTTTTACAAACGTCAATTTAAAGGACACAAAGAATATCCAGGGCAATAATTGGTGGATTCGCGATTCGTGGATCGCTCAAAGAATTGTTCGATTCCGATTCGCACGTATTCAATTGTCACGCAGAACGTTGGAATCGAACACGTGACCTCGTGCACTGCAGCCAGTGTAACACAAGTTTATGTGGTACGCGTTTAGTGTATGTCGATTTGATTTTCAATAAATAAAACATTGTAGGCCTAAGGAGAGCAGGTTGAAAGTTGAAAGGTTTGACCAAGGAAAAGTCTTTTATCGGCAACCTGTCTCGGACTTCTTAACCAAATAACTTGAAACCGGACTAGAAAAAATACTAGCCTAGAACTACGCTAATGGCAAGCGTTAGCGATGGCCGCAGCTTGTTAAGTAACTCTGTACATCCTCGCCATCATAACTTTTTACTACCATCTTTACTACCATCTTTACTACCATATTTTTACTACCATAACTAACTAATCTCGACAAAATAAACATCTGCTACATGCAATATAATTTGAAAAAAAAAAATACAAGAAATTCTCTTCTATTGCCAATTCTAATTGCAAACAATATTTCATAAAATAAAAAATAAAATGTTCCTCACCATCATTCCTGTACCAGCTCCCACCATAAACAAAGACCGAAGACCATCACTAACATTTTGACTTAGATTGCGTCCAACAAGTTGCGTGTCAGCTGATAGCCTATTGACTAGTTCTCCGGTTGAAGCATTACCAAACCATGCAGCCTCTTGACATAAAATTGCACTATAAACCTTTTTACGAAGAGCTTGTGTCATTCTTTGACCTAAAAAGGTGTTATATGATATAATATTAATGTTTGAATAACAGTGATGATATATTTGTTTCTTATTTAATTTCACCACCACATTGACAGCAAATCCCCTCATCTTACCTTAGTATTTAATTGATATTTTAGTAAACCAAATAAAAATTAAGATAAGATGAGATTTTTATAATAATTGGACAAATAACAGATAATGGTTATCTTTTACAGACAATTTTGGATAAATAAACTGATGAATTTATTAGTCATCTAAAAAATAATTGTACAATATCTATTCTTTATTAATAAATGTATAGTCATTATACTCAATATACTCAATTTATTATAATTACATTATATTTATATGAGTTAAACCATGGTCATATTATGAATATCAAATAAATAGTCCTTTACCAGTAAATAACACATATTTTTTTCTGTTTAAAATAATGTGTACAAATTAAAATAATTGTTATGTGTTTCAGGGTTTAATTTGCTATTGTTTAATGTTTATCTTTAAATCATTAACTATTTATGTATATGAATTAATTAACATTTAAATGCTTATATTATTGTGATGGATTTTATATTGTATATAAAGGTTTGAAAGTCAAAATAAGTTAATTGTTATAATGTAACTCTTACTCCTTTTTAAACACTAGCAATGTATACATTTGATAGAAACCACCTTACAGTTAAAATACTTTTAACTTACCAGACATAGCCATCAAGTAGACCCTACCAAAGTTACAAAGAGCTCCAATAAGAAAAACTCCACATAACATTAGGCACAATGAATCCAATTTCTCTCTAGCTGCACCCAAATCACTTGTACTGCTGTATATTATATCTAGAACTTTTCCTAATGAAAATGGTATAGCCATTGTAACACTTGATGATATTATTAGGAAACCTATAGCACCTAAAAATAAGAAATAAAAGTGATCATTGTTGGTTCTAGAAGTAACAAAAAATACTTGTGAAGGTGTAAAAATTTACCTGCTAAAGTCCATTTTTCAGGTTCTGCTAGACCAAGTAATCTTTTTATGCCTGATGTCATTAATTTGACATTGATCTTATTTGAAGTTTCTATAGCAGTTTTTTCTCTAATGGTTTCAATGTGTCCTTCTTTTTTTTGAGCGTCTACTTGACTTGTGTAATACCTTGACAGTTTCAAATTAAATAAAACATTTCTACTGTAGAATGTCCTTTCAAAATAATTCCGAAGAACTGGCACCTTTTGAGGAGAGTATAACCTGATTCCACACTGATAACACAAGTTTCTTTTCGTCGCACTGTTATTTAATGTATGTCTATATTTCGTTGAAATTTTAAGTTCTAATTTACAGTGAATCAAACGTTGAAACATTTTAATTTAGATATTATTGAAAGTATATTTGAAATCGTAAAAAAACAACTCATCTCTCCGTAAACATATTTTGTTAACTGTCAGCTGTCACTTCAGTTTTGGTACTTTTTGGCACAAACTACAAATAAAAATGCTTTTTGGCAGTTATTTGACAAGTGTCGAAAAAACAGATGACTTTTATTCTAAAAAGTACACTCCGTTTCACAAAAAAAAACTAGCAGTCCATCTTCGATCAGTTCACAAAAGATGAGAGTTTAGAGAAATTACAATTAATTTATTTAATTGTATACTTTTATCTTTCTATCTTCTACTAATTTAGATTCAAGCAAACCCTGAATAGATATTCTGATAGCTGCTGAGGGCTTCTGAATTGAGTGCTGTTTTAGTAACAAAAGATTGTTATCAGGTAAAGACCATCACTAGGTCATCGTTCCTCTTACACAGTTGACCAACGACCTATTTAGGCCGGCGAGGCGGGTGAGAAGCCGATGGATGAGGGAGACACAGGACCGCGTTAGGATGGAAATGTTTGGAGGAGGCCTATATCCAGCAGTAGCAGTGGATGTCCATAGGCGGATATAGATAACATGTAGAGTTGTGAACGTATTAATTAGCAGTCGTATTAATCTTCGTTAGATTTCATAACTTTACTGGTGTGTATCTCATGTAAATTCACTTTTAGCCCTATTCGATCTGTCTTTACCAAGTTTTCTTTTCTTTACGTTTTTATCATGGAAGCCGTACCAGTCGCACTTTGTTTCATTAGGGCCAGGCCACACGGTGCGGTGCGGCTCCGACGCGGCGCACCTGAGCCGTGTCGTATGGTATGCCATACGGTACGTCCGGCACCGCTCCGGCGCCATACCGCAGGAGTAATGCGGTGCGGTGCGGTGCCGCGCCGTGTGGCCTGGCCCTTATCAAGGTTACGAAACAATCTTTTTTTATGCTTGAGTCCTCTGTCCTAGTCTGTCTAAGGTCAGACTGTCAGTAAAATATTAGGTAAGAGTGGAAGGAGTTTATTATCCAATACTGCTTAAGTAGCTTTTACCATGAATCTCTCATGATAGAAGTTCTAAATATAAATAAATGACTTTATCTATGGATAATGGAAACAAACTGACTTTAATCAGAACAATTGAAAAATGAAGTGTCAAGCAAAGAATAACGAAAACAGTTTTGTTTCTGTGTTAAATGTAACGAAAATAACATGTGTACTTATTATTTAACACGTTCAGTGCGAAGCTCAAAAACACAGTTTTTCAACTGGTGCGGTACAAGACGATTCTGCCATGTACTGTTATTTCTTCTAGTGCGGTACATGGCTAATATGACCGGTACACACTTTTTTTTAAAACTTGTATGTCTTATTGAATTCAAAAAATTCAAGCAATACTTTACCTTTTGTCGATAGCTAAACCCTTGAACTATACACATCTCTTTTGGTTGTAGAATTGGACAAGTAATGTGTTAGTTATATATAAAAACGTGTTACCGGACTTATATGTCATGTACCGCACCTACGGGTCGGGAAATTTACAAAAAGTCGATAAACAGTAGTGATGTCAATAAGAAAACAAAGTAATTTATCGAATTTTTTTTATTTAGACGTAGGGTACATACAGTTCAAAAAAATTAAGTCACAATATTTTCTCCAGTCAATTTTTAATAAATTATTATACGATAAGTCACTAAGTGAGCCGGCTTCACTCGAACATCCAGGAAAAGAGACATTGTTTAATGATGCGTATGTGTTGTTAGTAGAAGGACTTTCGTAGATAGTTTTTCTTAAGCTACTTATTTTACATGTAGGTGACTGGTATGTACGTAAGCCAGGTGATACAGTTTTAACTGAACGATACGGAATCTTTATATCTTCTAAAATTTTAATTTTCTTACCGGGAGGGAAAATCTTTTGATTTTCATTTATTTCGCCTAATCTACCTACTAGCATAATCTTCCTTGTTTTCTTCAAAAATTCGTGCCAACATTTTACAGGAGCGCTTCATCATGAATTTTACTTTGTATTTATTACGTAAGTAAAGGACAAGTAACAATTAATTAACATCGACAAACGTGTAATTGTAAACAAGGTCAGATTGTCACTAATGCATTAGACCCTTTCCGCCAGTGCGGCACCGGGCATGTACATACAAGTCGTATTCGTCCGGTAACGCAAGGAATGCAAACTTTTTCCGTTCTGTGCGTACAAGGCAAATATGACATGTATCTTTTTTTTATAATAATGAGACAGTCTTAAAGTAAGAAACAATAATATATATTTGTCTCTTTTCAAATGACAGAATATCATAGCTAAATTGACGCCGCACGAGCGAGAAAACCTAATTTTTGGCGCCCGCACCGCGGTAAAGTCCACTACCGGCCACATATGCCCGGTACCGCACTTAACGTGTTAAAATGGGACAGACCAAAAAAACTACATTATAATATTTAAGTTTCTGTATTCACATATTGTATATACATTTATTCATATTGACTGCAAATGACATTAAGGTTAATATTCAAAAGTGGAAAAAAAACATGTAGGTATTCAAATTTCTACCAGACGAAAAATGCATGAACAAATTTAATTCGGTGCACGTTTATTCCTGGTTCACTTTCATACAAATAGTTGTGATAACATCTAATCTAAAATATATTTATCCAAATATTTTAAAACCAATATTTATCAGTCGACATAATTGCTTAACGAAAACCGTTATATACCTTAACACAATAATTTACAATTATATTTTTTTATATATATTTACTCATAGTTAATATATTAACAACACAACATTAAACATACATAGACTATTAAACTAACATCTTTAAGTTTTTAAATGCTATATAATACTATGATCACGTAACTAAAAGTAGATACAGTAGACAGTGTCGGTCTTGAGTCGACCAAATGATAGGTAGGACCCAAAATAATAAGATAATAGCAATATTTCTATAATTTAGTCCAATATGAAAAATATATTATTGTTCAACAAAAAAACTTCTGCAATAGGGATGACCTGTTTGAGGTGACTTTTACAATCTAAAATAACATAGACATATTTTGGCTATGTGGTACTTATTAAAAATTGTAATTGAAAAGAATAGAAACTATGAACAATATTTTTACTTTTGGTGAAAAGCCACTTACATTCGTCGACAATTCACAATCCCTACGTGTCACTGATCGCCGTAAAGTCACCACAATAATATAGGATATAAAATAAACATTTTCAATTAAATAATGATAGAGGTTTTATACACTGGCAGTTACAGCTGCTTAAGCAGTGACTAATAAGTTAAACTTTAAGAATAAATAAAAGGTTTAATTGAAACAAAACAGGCATAATTATTAAAAATAAAACTTATAATAGTAAGTACTAACTTATACCATTAATTCCTGCACATTTAATGGCACAGATTATAAATATTATAGAACTAAAGTTTGCCGGTAGCCAGCTTAGTTTAAAACAAAATTAAATATTTAGTCATAAATAGGTTTTTATACAATATTCTCAATAAATACTCTTTTCTTATGAGCTGCTTTGACTTTCTTAGCAGCGTAGTACTCACACTAAACATTTATTTTACAATAATGATAATGGAATATAAAACATGAATTGTGCAATAACAGCATTTTAATGGTAAAGAAAATATATTTTAATTACTTCATTTATCTAGTTTAAAAAGACACTTAAATATAAAGAACTGACCTTAAAATATGGGGACTTTTGATAGCCATACAAGTTTAGTTGTGATAAAAGAAATAACGTACAAATATTGTCCTGTATGGTAGTCGAAGGTTTGCGTTTTAATAATATATTAATTCTCATAATAAATCTATGTCATGGGTCTAGAATATATTAATAAATTTATTTACTGTGTATAATATACTTTGTAGTATAGAGTTTTGGATCGCCATAAACTATAAGTGTTATCGAATTTAAGTAGGTATACTCCTTCGCCAGGATACGTGTGTGAGCCAGCGTATACCTGGAAATGGAAAACACATCTTTAAAAACATTGTTTTAATATTAATTGGTAATGTTGACAAAATACTTTGATTTTTATGCCAAATATTCGTCTAAATAAGTTTATGCCAAATATTCGTCTAAATAAGTTTATGCCAAATATTCGTCTAAATAAGTTTATGCCAAATGAGTTCTGCGAAATTAAATTCTTCTACTATTTCCTTATCATTATCAGTCAGCTATGTTTTTGCCCACTAGTTTTATTGTAACTTAAATACAAATATAAGTTCAAGTACCTCAGTATGACAGTCGCGGCGGTAGATAGGAACCACAAGACTGAGTGGCGGACGCTGAGCTGGCGGACAAGGGGGAGAGGATCGCCTCTGTCCGCCAAGCTCTAAGTCTGAGCGCTCACCATGGATCGTGTACTCGTGGAGCGTTTCACCTGTAAACGTGTATAAATAATTTTAGATTAGGTATTACACATATAAGGCTTCAAAAGCAGCTGGTATTGAGAAGATTTTTGGCTACTCAAATAATCTGATGACCCAATAGTGAAATGAAAAAAGGATGTACATACATACATACATAAACCCACGCCTTATCCCGTCCGGGGTAGGCAGAGACGACAGAACGCCATTTGTCACGATCCTGGCAAACAGATCGGCCCTCGTCCACATTCATAAAGCGAGTCATACAAAAGTATGTCTTCCTTATAATCTTTAAATCTACTTGTTTCAATAGGTTCTATGATATACGGAAGGAAGTTAAAACAATTTAATAGATTTAAGAATCTCTTATACGGATAAGTATTTTCATTGGAAAATTGATTGACTTGAATGATTCTTTAAATTTCTCATACTAAAAATAATGTGTTTAAATTAAAGTGCCATTCTCATGTACCCCATGCAAAATAACTCTCCAAAATATTTATATTATTTAACCAATTCCCCAAAAAACTAAGTATTTAGTAATATAATGAAAAAATCATCACCATCATCAGGATAATCCGGTGCATCGGGATCATTGAATTCATCTTCGTCATCACTCTCCGACACATGTATAGTCACTTCTGTAGTTGGTGATTTGCTCCATTCAAAGTAAAGACCAAATCCTGAAAATAATAGGTAAGAATATACAGAACGAAAACGTTTCGTAAATCTCCGTGTGGTGACAGAGTAATAACAAGTAATAATACAATGTCACCACCCCATCTAATCCCATGGGCGTCGTAAAAGGGACAATTCGTGCATATTATCTTTACGAAATAAATAGAACGAAAACTTGAAATTAAACCCTATACCAATCCGTCTGGCTCGCGTGGTATTAGTAGGCCAAGTATCCCTCCGTCGCGGGAGGAGGCCCGTCCCTACAGTGGGACATTAATGGGCTGTTATGATAACTCCAGGTCGATTACTAAGATGCCCAATGATTTCCTTTCTTAAAAGGTCGGAAAGTTCCCAAGTCTTACCAAACCAAATTTAGTTTTGGATTTCTTTTCATTGATGGCTTTACCAGAAATAATGCGTAAAATACTGTTTTTTATTTTCATTTTAGGAGCTTTAAAATTTTTAAGTTATGTGTCAAGTTAAGTACTAAGGCATAGTCGTAATTTAAAGCTTCTTATCCGCGCAATCGCCTAAACATATCATCTTCAAGGTAGGTACTAGGCCGATTGAAACCAATATGGAATACTGAAGTTGACGTGATAGCTAACAAAAGCTATACAAGACATAACTACCTATATCATAGTTATCAGTAGCAAACTCCCAGCACAGGCACCTCGCGCGCGGGTGCGTGGGCACTCTGACCGTGAGCGTTTCCCCGTGGCCCACCGTGAGGCGACCGCCGCCCGCACGCGCCGACTCCTTGAACTGACCTAAGTCGGCGCCCGTCCACATGCGAGCCTCTTCTACTGCAGGGAAGCCGTCTGGAATCATTAACATTAATCTAATAAATAATCTATTTTAAATAGAATAGAACTTAGGACAATCAGTGGCCAGATTTTAAAGGTATTAATAAAAACATTCCTTCTTTTTTTTGCAAATGAAAATTATCATATTTGTGCACACAAAGATTTGCATTGGGATTTTTGATTAATACCCTGTGTATATAAAATAAGTGTGTGCTCATTTCTCTAGTACCAATAGTACAAGCAATGGTTTTATTTACAGTTCAACAAATCTAAAAGATACAGTATGACGTTTCATATTTTTCAAACTGAAACAACTTTGTTCATGCGTACATTATTCAGTTTCGAAAACCTTTTTCGTAAAACCATGAATTTAGAAAGATTTTATTATTGTATCTAAAAATGTACAATTCTTAATTATATAAATTTAATTGAAAACTTTCAAACAAAGTAAAATAACACATATTTACATAGTAAATAATATCTTATAGTTCCATTCTTGACCTCATTGCAAAGTCACGTAGTTAGGTTACTGCTCGTAGTGTTGCGACTCTTCGGATACACATGTATGCAAAAAAATCGTTTACATAACGAAAAATCGTTATTATCCTTGGACACGTAACTAACTATTACTTATAACTAGTACTCGACGTGGTCGAAGGTGACGGGAGGCAACTTATTAAGGTCTTAAGAATAAAAGAAATCCTAAACATTACTTTTATTTAATTAATTATAATTTAAATAAAAGTAATGTTTGGAATTTTTTTTTATTCTCTAAAAGTACTAGATCTAATACTACTGTTTATTTATTACGTCTTGAATATAAAGGTAAACAACTATGGGGTCGTGTCAACCACAGACTATATATAGACTTTAGTATTTGACCTTTGAGAAATGGAATCAAAGACAAAATTCTAGAATCTACAAATTATGTCAAATGGTGAAATTTGACGTTGGAAAAATTACATATATTTAAAATTTATGAAAGATAGTGGTTAAATCAAAGTAATTTACGTGTTTTCTATTGCATAAACGTTTAATGCTATTTTCCAGAAATTTTCATCCATATCAAAGTGTGCGATTGATGTAAAAACTAGAGAATTTGCAATATGTGGTGTTTTTTTTACAAAAGGTTCTACCCTTTACTAATAATGAGATTAATTATAAAAGTGTCTTAAAAATCGGATATTATCGTAATCGATCTTTAAATTTCGGATATTATAGTAATCGATTTTTTTATCCCAACCTTATTATTCAATTTGTCAGAACTGTCATACCGTACCTATTAGATTTGTTGGACTTTAGTGAAGTGTGTATTACATTATCTCCCAACACGAAAATTAAATTAATTAAGTTACACTTACCATCCTCATCGTCAGAATTCTCTTCTTCCTTAGGCTCTTCTTCACTTTCTGCCTTCTCTGAAGTTTGTAATGATCTGCAACATTTAAATCATCTTTTAGTAAAAAACATTCACTTAGTGTATGGTTTTTCACGTCCCTAACTCTGTACAATACTACAAATAAGTAATCATGAAGGAAATGGCTTCACTAACTGGTTATCAGAATCCATCATTTCATCAGACATTCAAGAGTGGCGTTTTAGGGCTGTTGTAGATAAAATTCTGTTTTGGTTTGCCAAGCCAATGTAATATGGAACTTTGCCATTTTCTGCAGGTAGAATGTAAACAAAATAATGTAAAGAAACAAACGAAAATTGTACAACCTACATTTATCTAAAAGCTGTTTGACAGAAGATTAAGCTATTAAACCAATAAAATTTACGTGCGTACTACACAATGACTAATCATAAAAGTGTTGAGTAAGAAAGTGACATATCACTCACTTAGTCTTTGAGGGAAAAGAAAACGGGAAAGGAAAATCAACACAATAACAATTTAACAGGATAACATGACCACAAAATTGATGAAATTCAATTCTGTATGTTTAAATTAATTAAATAATACCTTTGAATTAAATATCTCTTAAAATAACAATACCCCTCTGAGAACCAATTACTTTCTCAATCCTATATTTCTGTATATATTGATTACGAAATTCTCGAGCTTTAGGATTGCTACTGCTCTATTCAGCCAACCCGAAATGTTACATACATTGTCTGTGCAAAACATGCACTTCTCATTTATTTTTGCATGAATACTGTCCTCTTTTAATCTATAACATACCACTTCCAGTACCCGACCTGACTAAGAACCATCTCTAGTCTAATACCTACCTACTATCATCATGCCAAGTATCATCCTTACACCTATAACCACTTAGCGTAGCCATAACAAAGAAATGTATAGACAAACATACATGAGAAAGTTATCATATTAAGAAATACAATAAAACAATAACAGAGCACCTCTTCTATTCATATTATTAATTCTAAAGTGTCAGGGACACTTATGTGGAACATATTGATGCATATATGTATATCTAAGTATTGATTTTCAAGGACCCTGAATAGAGGTTATAACCTTGACATGAACCTTACTGTTAGACAGTTGTTAATAAATAATGAGTCATGTCCTAGACCTCATATTCTTCAGTTAAGTTACTTTTACACTTAATAAGGTGTTATCTATACAATATAACACATCTGAAATTTTCTCTACTTTCTAAAATTTTCAAAAGTTGTTGACAATGCTGTCAAAGAAAATTCGAAAATTCTAGCAAATCAAAAAAAAAAGCTTTTAAACAAGTACCATTAATAGTAGTTAAAGAATTATTTTTCATTTTGTTTTGTGTTTGAGTCAATGTACCAGTCATTTAGCACTTAATGTGTTAATCTTATCACCTGAATCCCATAACATTCCTATTACATAATGTATTGGAGTTAATAGATTAGAGTGTTATTAGAGTGTATATAAAAAACTACATCTCTATTACTACCTTCCTATTAAAAATAAAATAATTTCAACTTTAGTTACAGAACATCAAACTTACTTGTTATCCAATATAGTAACTTCATTTTCATTTGAATTATAATCAGAAACAGAGGCTGAATCTTCTTTTATAATCTGTGCATTGTTAATATTGTTTTCATTTTCTTTATCTTCCGTAGTATCTTTAATTTTGGTATTGGCAAACCGTTGATCAACGGCAAGTTGTTGAATGTATTGTTGGTAATGCTTGTCTTGTAGTTGACGAATTAGAACTGCTTGTTGATCAAAATTGCCAGGATATTGCTGTTGTGCGTATTGTAGAAACTGGTCATATGTTTGCGCATTTAGAGCATCTTTTATTCTTTGCCTGTAATTGGGAAAAGTTAATGTGTCACTAATTATGTCAAGCAAAGACAGGCTCGGCTAATAAGTCTTACAATTGTATGAATAAACAGTTACTTTGAGAAACCATTAAGAAATTATGTTTTACAAAATCTAATCAGTCAGAAACTTGTTTTCCTGTATGATTAATCTAAGTAATGAAGCTTGTTAAGACATTTAAAAAGTACATACAAATAAATAGTTTTGCTGATAATATTTTTTCTGTTTGTTGTAGGATACAGGTTATATTTTTATTCATACATGTAGTATGAAACAATATTACAATGAATTTATATATTTTGTTAGATTAATAGTAAAATTAGCCAAAGTTACTGATCAGATTTATGAAAAGATAACACCAGTTAAAAGAAAAAAAACTAAGATCAATCATTTTTAAATCTAACTAGAAATGATTTATAACATCTACTTTAAGCTAAATTAATTATATTATACTTACACTTGCTGTTCTTCAGTAAGCTTATTGCTCTGTTGTTTCTGTTTCTCTAAAACAATTCTGTTTTCTAATTCTAATTGTGCCCTATCATTTTCACCTTTTTTCAACCTTTGAAGAAAACATTTTAATTTACATTAGAATATTATAGCATATGGAATGAATACAAGAAAACTGCCTTTAATTAGAAGAATACATTAGCAGAGTTCAGAACTATGAATGTATTTGATTGCTTAGGGTGAAAACTAAGAGGGTGTGGTGTCTAAGTACAGAAAGAGGCAGCTGAGTCAAATAGTAGAATTGTTAGAGTCAAAAGATCAATGAAATGGTGCCAACAAATTCTTATTGACTATACAAGCAATGATTACTTTATATGTAAATGTCTATAAATTAAATATACACTAGGCAAGCAATCATTTGTTAAAATCATATTATCAACAATACAAAACCTTGCATTCAACAGATAATCAAGAAATAAACAAAACTATTACAAAATTTAAAAATAAACTCACTCTTGCTGTTTTTTATCTTCCAAATCTTTTTGTATTGCTTCCAAGTAAGGTTTAAATAGTGGACACAGTCTGAAAATACCAAAGTATTAAATAAAATCTTGTACCAAAGAAATAACAATATCATTCAGCCAATTAATATATTCTACCTGTCTAAAGTGTGTACAAAGCCAGCCATTGCTTGAACTTGAGACATTTGACCTAAAGCTTGCCAAGCTGCTCGTCTATCTCGTCCTATAACATCCAGCACCCCTAATGGTGATGCAGAATTAGGGTCCAATGGACCATGAACTGTTTGTTGAGTATAGGCTACAAGCTTTAGTCTATCTTCGTAACTCAGGTGTAGGGCCTTGCCTTCCTTTTCTAAAATCAATAAATATTTATTAACGTCTATACATCTTAATCACATCTGCACTTTACGAACGCTTATCAATTTAGGGGCACTTTAGATAACTATGCATATTTTAATATACAAAATATATTCTGATGCAATGAACTGTATAGCCATAGAAGCTACGAAAAAGCAAATGATTTTGTAATGCATTCACTAAGATTTAATGGGCGAAAAGTGAATTATTATGATGAAAATTTACCTTTGTAAAAAGCGAATCCATGTTTGTACACATTTTTCAAAGACATTCCCCATTTTCTTTCTTCGCTCTCTATAATACCCTGATCAGTTTCAAGATGAATCTTCTCAGGGTTCACTTTGTAAATATTTTCGGTTTTGTAAGCCATATTTTACAATAATAATTTGCGGTAAGATAATTTCATAAATTTTATCTTTCGCGTTTTGACATATGAGTTGTCGTCGTCGTTTCTTCTTAAAAATACAAACAATTGAAATTTACGCCCAGACTACATGTCTTTTAAGCATGTCATATTTGTTTTTGCACAACATATTAATTATTTTGTTCGTATAATTTTTTAAACATTTTGCAAATTTAAAATCATTACACGGGAAGTTATTTTCTTTATTAAAAACTCATAAATGCGCAAATAAGTATGTATAAAGTACTCTGTGATGCACAATGGCTAAAATTACTGAAGCCTGCCTGATCCATGAGGACAACATTTTGACAAATGAAATAAGTTGAATGAAACGTCATTGTCCTGTATTGTGTTGTGTAGATTTCGTATGTTTTTATTACTCATTATTCCTGGAACAAACTAAAATAAAAATAGAATTGGAAATGAAAGCAGTTGTGTAATGAATATTTACCCTGGACTATATGTGCCTCAAGTGCATATAGCTATTCTAGGAAAAAATGAGCGAAAAATGTGACTGCAGAAAACTTCTTCTCGCTATTTTGATTCAAAACCTTGTCGTCACCTTCTACATTACCCGTAATTCGTAATAAACTGTACATTATTTTACAAATATGGAGGTAAATCCTTTGAATATATTCTTCGTGAAATCTGACAGTAAAGGAGATAGACTTCTATTTAGGTATCCAAATACAACAGAGAACAAGGATGAAAGTAAACAGAAAAAATATGGTCGTCACAACCATTACGCCGTTAGTTCATCTGAAGATTTACTGCAGGATCTTCAGTCGCAAACATCTAACATTTGTAAAGGTAAACATCTTATTTCATATCTCTTCATTGTCATTCAACTATCAGTAGGTATTCATAACTGATAGTGTGTAAAAGTCTAATTAGATTGATAATGTTGGTAGTTTATTGTTATTCACATCAATGTCTATATTTTGTTTACAGTTGTATAACATGAAGTATAATAAATTAATAAAATTAATTTTCACAAAAAAAAGAACCGACTTCAAAGACAAAAATTGCACTAAAAAGTAATAAATAATTACTTGTATTTTGATTTTACAACATTAAATCAGCCATTATTTCCACTTAATTTTAATCTAAAGAATAGGTTCTTTTCATTATTGTAAAAGTATTGCTAAGTATATTTCTTGAAGAGTCTGTAAATATATTTATTTGTAGATTCTTTAAGAGATAATCAAATTATTACAAATAATGTAATATTATTGTTATTTTGGGAGTCGGTGTCAGCCACATCTGACTAAAAACTTAAACAAATGTTATGGCGTCGTGTTATACACAGACTAACAATTACTTAAAATTTACATTCGAAAATGAAACGGCCGTTTTGTTTTAAATGCAATATTTATCTAATTAAAAGTGATGAGAGTGTGTTATACAAAACTTCATTACCTATTCTAACGACGTTGTAGACAACATTTTGCGTTATTGATCCTATTCGCGAATTATTTCTTTAAATCTAATCTATTTCTGGAAAGCTTTAATCAGTTATTAAATATAATATTAAAACGATAAAATGTGATACGGGTATTTTAAAATATATTTATTTAAATATGATAAGAATAGTTATTTAATATTTGTTTAATTTTTAAACTAATCCATAAACAATCAACAACTATAATGTTGAAGTCATATATAATCTGTAATTCATGGCCGTCATTCCGTTTGCTTAGGTATTATTGTACTTATTTCGTTGGCTGACACCGACTCCAAAAATAACAATAATATTACATTATTTGTAATAATTTGATTATCTCTTAAAGAATCTACAAATAAATATATTTACAGACTCTTCAAGAAATATACTTAGCAATACTTTTACAATAATGAAAAGAACCTAATCTTTAGATTAAAATTAAGTGGAAATAATGGCTGATTTAATGTTGTAAAATCAAAATACAAGTAATTATTTATTACTTTTTAGTGCAATTTTTGTCTTTGAAGTCGGTTCTTTTTTTTTTGTGAAAGTTAATTTTATTTCTAAATTTTTAGTGAATACCAATTCTATAAATCCGTGTGGTGACGGAGTGAGAACACAATATGTCACCACCACATCTCATCCCATGGGTGTCGTAAAAACCGACTAAGGGACTAGCCGTGAATATTATCTTTGAGAAATAAAAAGAAGGAAAACTTGAAATTAAACCCTATACCAATCTGCCTGGCCAGCGTGGTTTTAGTAGGCCAAGTATCTCTCCGTCACAGGAGGAGGCCCGTCCCTGCAGTGGGACATTACTTTGTCTGAATATGGGTAGACCTACGAAACGCGCTGCTTATATGAGACAGCGCCGATTGAATGAAACAAACGAAGAAAGGGCGAAACGCCTTTTAATGTAGGAAACTACCTCCAATGTCATTTCAAAAGAGACTAGTGAACAACGTATAAATCAAGTTTTACAAAAAAGGACCTACATGCAAAAAGATTTAAATAGGGAGAACATCGAAAAGCGTAGCCACCGTCTCGGCATGGTTAATTGGTAATAAAAATTAAGAAAATAAAAATAAATATAATAATTATTATTATCAATAAATTAAATGCAATTCAACAATTTGTTTGTCTATTTATAATCCGTTATTAATCCCTATTTTAATTTTTTATAAGAACTTCATTCAAGTCTTAAACCGTACCTACGATTACATTAATAATGTTAGTGTTAAGTTTTTATCAATTTAATAAAATAAGCGAATAATACAACGTAGGTGCTATATACCGTTGAGGAGTTCCCTCTAGTCGCTGTCATCTCCATCATCAAATCACGTTTGTGTAAAGTTTTCATCAATACAAATATAATAAGCCCAAACACAAGGTAGCTGCTATATACCGTTGAGGAGTTCCCTCTAGTCTCTGTCATCTCCATCATCAGATCATGTTTGTGTAAAGTTTTTATCAATACAATTATAATAAGCCCAAACACAAGGTAGCTGCTATATACCGTTGAGGAGTTGCCTCGACCCTCAATCTTCTTCATCATCAGATCATGTTTTGGAAAGTTGTGTAAAATTTTCATCAATACGAATAAAATAAGCCAAAACACAAGGTAGCTGCTGTATACCGTTGAGGAGTTCCCTCGACCCTCAGTCTTCTTCATCATGAGATCATATTTGTGTAAAGTTGTGTACAGTTTTCATCAATACAAATAAAATAAGCCCAAACACTAGGTCGCTGCTATATACCGTTGAGGAGTTGCGTCGACCCTCAATCTTCTTCATCATCAGATCATGTTTGTGTTAAGTTTTGTAAAGTTTTCATCAATACAATTAAAATAAGCCCAAACACAAGGTAGCTGCTATATGCCATTGAGGTGTTCCCTCGACTCTCTGTGGTCTCCAGGATCTGACCAGTTCTAACTCTTGACTATTTGGTAGTGACATCAGAGATGCACATGTATGACAAGATTTTACACAATGCGTCGCTAAAATTTTCAAGAGATGCCCTCGATTTCTCTGGAATCCCGTCATCCAGATCCAGATCTGGTGACAATGGGACCAAATGGGAAGCATACCCATACGAACAAAAAAAAAATTTTTTAATCTGTCTAGCCGTTTTCGAGAAATCAGGTAACAAACACAAAAAAAAAAAAAAATACAACCGAATTGAGAACCTCCTCCGTTTTTTGAAGTCGGTTGAAAACATAGATACATATTAAAATTTGCCCTCTAGCGATTTTTAGGCTATTTTTTATAGTACAATACTGGAAAAGGTGTTCCAAAAAGTATTATAATTTTATGTATTGCTG
Source organism: Schrankia costaestrigalis (assembly GCA_905475405.1). NCBI lineage: Eukaryota > Metazoa > Arthropoda > Insecta > Lepidoptera > Erebidae > Schrankia > Schrankia costaestrigalis. The sequence continues at coordinate 11,258,456 of FR997840.1, read as the reverse complement.
ACTATGAGTCTTATATTATATTATTATTATATTACTAACAACATTCAGGAAATAATTTGTTAATTAATTGATCTAGTAAGTGTTATTTTCTTAGTAAGCCATTTCCTTTTTAATTATAGGTCAGCTGAGTGGTTTCACAGACGAAATGTTATCAACTTTGTTTGCTGTAAAGGCAGAACTATGTAACATGAAATTTGAACTGAAAGTCAATGATGTAAGGTTTGTAGGACACCCCACCCTGCTGCCTTACAGAACAAACAAAGATGATGCGGCTACCATGATCCTTATTAATATTGTGTTTGCTCTGCAAGCATCTGCTAGCCATTCTGTTGGTGAGTAACTTTATTTGCATCTATTTATTATTAAGTGTTCAGTCAGTTGAAATTATTTCAATGTTTAAAGCTTCTAATATGATTAAATTACCATTTAATTCTTACCTCTTCTTATTATTTTATACAGTGTAAATTTGGTTCATCACATTTCTTTTTAGTTTGTGTAGTCTATATTAAAACTATATTTAGAATTAAGAAGGCTCCTTCTGTCAAAACCAACTCAGCTGTCACCGGAGCCTAAAAGATTGTTGTTTCACCAAACGTTGCGTGAGAAAGAGAAAAACTCATAGAAAAGCAGTCAGAAACGTGCACACGCACACGCGCTCGATTGTATTTATTACAAATCAAAATGTCATTCAAAATATAAATATTGTTCTTCTTGATTGTTAGGGTTGACACTAATACTAGCTGTAGGTAGTTACCTAAAAAGTAATAAATCAGGAGTAAATAAAGATAACTAAAATGGGTTTTTAAAAAATATTTTATTGCAAGTTTTGTTGCGGAAGACACACCAAGCGAGACATCAATTTTTTAAGTTAAGCTGTTTATTCTTGAGGCAGTTTTTTATACCGTACATCGTTAATAGGGGTTCCATACAGTACACAATAATATCTTACTTCACATACAGTACATGAAGTTAATTTTAGCTGGATTTAAAAAAAGGAAGAAAAATCATAAAATAAATAATAATCATAAAATCTGGAAATTATAGTTGACAAGAAATGATACTTGATCAGTCATTCAGATACCGGGGCGGGGGTGAGTCACGTAAATATTAAAAAAAAATACAAAAAGAATTACAAAAAAAAAAATACAGTTTGTGCAATGTGACACCCTTAGCTATGCTCTATTGACTATTGTAATAATAGGTGAATTTTGACAGTTGATTTTAGTCAAGAATGTCACTGATGTAGGTATTTTATCTAACTGGTTATGCATCTGATAATAATTGGATCTCTTTGATAAAAGAAATTACGAAACTTCTTACTGGCAAGCGATACGTAATTGTCATAAATGACATAAATTAAAGTTTATTGAAGTTTAAAAAAAAATATTCGGTAACATTCGACGACGGTCGGCTCGCTGTCGTACCTCCCCTCCTCCGACCCGAAGGGGTGCAGAAAGTGGAGGCGAGATGCAAGATGTCGATGGCGGAAACGAGCACGGTAAAATTTCCTAAAATGGTTTTGGGAAAAAGGTAATTGCGTACAAACTTTAGAATGTATCTAGTCAATATAAAATTATTTGAATTTTCGAATAAATAATCTATTCCTATTCCCAAAATATATTTACCTTTATAAACGTTTAATCCTATTTTATTACGCTAAAAGTTGTCATAAAATGTGCATAGAATTATGAACTTTGAAGCCTCATAACTTGTAAATGAATATTTTTTTTACTGTTTTATTAATCAATAAGACTAGATAATAACGAGACAAAACGATATCATCTATAGTTTTGAGTATTTATTATCTAATGAAGGAGGAATTAACTTTCTTTGTTTGTATGGAATTGCGATTGAATTGTTTCCCCTTAAACAAAGAAATTCAAAATAATCACCAGATCTTTTTGGAGCTAAAGTTTTTAGTAATTTTGGCCCTTGTTTAATATAATTCATTGGCTTTTGTTTATTTTAAAGTTATACTGTATACATTTACATTCCTAATTTTGTATAAGTTTGCAAAGGCAAATATTGTGATTATTCACATAAACATGTGACCTAAACTCAAATACTAATAGATAATATCCATATTTCAGTGAAATGCTACTATGATCTAAGTGAAAGATTAGGAAATGCATTAAGACATGAGGAAAATCGATGTTCATATTTAACTGAAGAAATGAAAATAATGGTAAGTTATCTGATATAACACAGTAATATTAACTGTTAAGGAGAAGTCTTCCGAGATCTTTTCAAAGAATTGATTGTGGCTGTGTTGACTCTGTAATAATATCCTAAAGGATGCCTCCTTCTGTTTTGGACTCAGCTAACCTAAATAGAATGAAAAATAATATACTGAAGCTATTCAATTCAATTTAAATTAGATCCATAATTCATCACTATTTAATACACAAAAATAGTTAAGATATTGTTTGAATGTGCTGATTTCTACAACTACTGATTGAATTGATAATTTTTTTTTTGTGTTGAATTGTCTATGCACCGAGGAAGCTCAAATACAAATTCACTGTTATGTATCAACATAAACATTGCGCTATTACCAATACGGGTAATGAATGAAATAATATGTTTCAAAATAATCTCAAGTTCATATAAAAAAAGCAAATAAAACCATGGGACCAAAATTTAATTCTGTTCAATTTATTTTAGTTTTTCTTTATTGAATATCTTTTACTTTCAGCTGGCAGCTCATGACGAAGTATCAGCGTTAGATAGTGAAATAAATGGTGATGGTGATGATGAGGAAGATAATCTACGTCACTCAGTGAGCTCAGCCACATATAGCAGCGAAAACGGAACGGATACCGCTCCTAAATCTGCTTTCGATCTTATACTACAACGGAGCTCTTTGGCTAGGTCAATGGAAGCCGTCTTTGAAGAACTTAGCAGTACAGGTTAGGCAAAACTTCTCGATACTCTTTACTGTTTCGCCGTGTAGCGACGGCTGGAGAATACAATGTGTCGCTACCCCCTACCTCCTATGGGTGTCGTAAAAGTCGACAAATGGTGAAATAACAAATTAGCAGACAACACCACTGCCAGAGAAGGAAAACTCGAAAGCAAACCCTGTACCAACCCGTCTTGCCAGCGTGGTCCAGTAAGGCAAACCCCCTCCTAAATGTTAGCACGCCCAAATAAACGGCCCCCAGTTCCCGGCAGTCCTGCTGCCCGTTGCTACGGTAGCGGTCGCGGTAACAGTGGGACGGGGGGTGCGAAGAATCTCCGGGCTACGGCAAACGGCTACCATACCAAAATGACCCTGGCAACCTATAACGGACGCTCTCTACGGCTGGACCAACATCTCACCGAACTCGAGGTAGAACTAGGACGTATAAACTGGCACATTTTGGGGTTATCTGAAGTCCGAAGAGAGGGGGAGGACACGATAACCCTCGAGTCAGGTCACCTGTTCTACTTTCGGGAAGGTGATCGGCCCTCTCAAGGCGGTGTTGGTTTCCTGGTCAACAAAGTCCTGACCGACAACGTTGTGGAAGTCAGCAGTGTGTCGACACGGGTAGCGTACCTCATAATCAAAATCACCGACAGGTATTCCCTGAAGGTGGTACAAGTGTACGCACCGACCTCGACATACAGCGATGACATAGCCGAAGCCATGTACGAAGACATTGCTAAGGCACTACATAATACCACCAAGGCTCACTACAATGTTGTTATGGGGGACTTCAATGCCAAAGTGGGAGTACAAAGATACGGCGAAACGAAAATCGGATCCTACGGTGTGGGGCGCCGAAACCACAGAGGGCAGATGCTAGTCAACTTCCTGGAGTCGCAGGGGCTCTTCTTGATGAACTCCTTCTTTAAGAAAAAGCCACATAGGAAGTGGACATGGCAAAGCCCCGATACTGTGACGAAGAATGAGATAGACTTCATCATGACCGACAGGAAATACATATTTAGAGATGTCTCTGTGATTAACAGGTTTAATACTGGGAGTGATCACCGACTTGTTCGAGGCACTCTAAATATGAATTTCAGAGCCGAGAGGCGTCGCATGGTGAAGTCTACTCTCAGACCCACCGCGCCCCAAATAGCTCTGGGATTCGACAAGTTCCAACTAGAGCTTCAAAATCGTTTCGACCTGTTAGAAACCGATGGCAACGTTGACCAGAAAACCGACGCAGTGGTCAAAACGCTACAGGATGTGTCTCGAAGGGTTTTCCCCGGAAAAAGCAAAGTCAGGCAGCCTAAGCTCTCCCCCGAGACTCTCGAACTTATGAGGCAAAGACGTGAGAGGTCACCCGCGCGGTCCTCTTCGTCGGATGGGAGAAACCTCAACCGGAAGATCCGGAAGCTGGTGCGACGTGACCTCCGATGTTCCAACACCCGCGCCGTTGTGGCTGCGATCGAACAGAATAGAGGCACCAAAGTATTTGCGCGCCAGCTTGGTAGATCCCATCTAACGAAACTACACACTGCGGACGGCAGAACCTTGACCTCCAAGTTCGAGATACTCGAGGAAATAGAGAGCTTCTACAAGGACCTGTACGCATCACGGATGACTAAACCCTTGGGACCTAGCGAGGATGACCACAGAGCCCCACTCACGCGCCATTATACAGAGGACATCCCCGATGTCAACCGGGGCGAGGTCAGAGCTGCTCTCGAGCAACTTAAGAACAATAAGTGTCCAGGTGATGACGGAATCACTACAGAACTACTAAAAGCTGGCGGAACACCTGTCCTTAAAGAGCTCACAACGCTTTTTAACTCCGTCATTCACCAGGGCCTAACACCTCAGGCGTGGAGCGGGAGTGCGGTGGTCCTGTTCTTCAAAAAAGGTGATAAATCCTTACTAAAGAACTATAGGCCCATATCACTCCTGAGCCACATCTACAAGTTGTTCTCGAGAGTACTCACAAACCGCCTCGCCAGAAGACTCGACGACTTCCAACCACCGGAACAAGCCGGGTTTCGAAAAGGCTACAGCACCGTGGACCACATCCATGTTGTTCGGCAAATTGTACAGAAGACTGAGGAGTACAATCAGCCGCTGTGCATGGCTTTCGTGGACTACGAAAAAGCCTTCGACTCAATCGAAACCTGGGCGGTTCTGGATGCTCTGCAGCGATGTCACATCGATTGGCGGTACATCGAGGTGTTGAGATCTCTATATGAAACTGCCACCATGACCGTCCAGCTCCAGGACAAAAAGACCCCACCTATTGAGTTGCGTAGAGGGGTGAGGCAAGGGGATGTTATTTCCCCTAAGCTCTTTACCAACGCACTCGAAGACGTCTTTAAGACGTTGGACTGGACTGGACGGGGCATCAACATCAACGGCGAGTATATCTCACACCTCCGGTTTGCTGACGACATCGTCATCGTGGCAGAGTCACTGGAACAGCTTGACGGGATGCTGCAGGGCCTAAATGGAGCCTCTCGACGGGTCGGACTCGGCATGAACCTAAACAAAACGAAGATCATGTTTAACAAACATGTAACGCCGAGGCCGATCTATGTCGACGGATTGATGCTCGAAGTTGTTCAAGAGTATGTTTACCTGGGACAGGTTGTCCAACTTGGTAGAAACAACTTCGAGAAAGAAATCGATCGCAGGATCCAGTTGGGTTGGGCAGCATTCAGCAAGTTACGTCGGGTCTTTTCTTCGCCTTTACCGCAATGCCTGAAGACCAAAGTCTTCAACCAATGCGTCCTACCAGTAATGACATACGGTGCCGAGACGTGGACACTCACAGTAGGGCTAGTCCACAAACTTAAAGTCGCGCAGCGAGCTATGGAACGGGCTATGCTCGGCGTCTCCTTGAAGGATAGAATCCGGAACGAGGTTATCCGACAAAGAACCAAAGTTACCGACATAGCTCGTAGTATTAGCAGGCTGAAGTGGCAATGGGCTGGTCATATCTGTCGAAGGACCGATGGCCGTTGGAGCAAACGTGTCCTAGAGTGGAGACCGCGACTCGGCAAACGTAGTGTAGGACGCCCCCCAGCTAGGTGGACCGACGACCTCATAAAGGTCTCTGGGTCGGACTGGATGCGGAAGGCGCAGGACCGAGTTCTGTGGCGTGTATTGGGAGAGGCCTATGTCCAGCAGTGGACTGCAATAGGCTAGTTGATTGATTGACTCTTTACTGTAGTGTTTAAACAGGAAACCTAATGATACTAATATGTAGTAGTAGTACATTTATGTTTCATTGCAAGGAACAATGAACACAAAACAGAAGAAGGAAACTTGACATAAACAAATTATTATACCAATTCATAAGCAAAACATCTTATGAACCGCTTGCAATACAGTAAGCTCTTACATTTGCTGCAAATGACTTTTATGTCATTTCATAAGTTATAATTATTATTATATGTAGGTTTATTATACATTAGTAATAATTAACTTATAAAATTCAGTAACTAAGATTCAAAATTATAACAATTTGTTTTTCAGGTATAGTCCAAGTGCGCATAAACAAATGGGTGTTAATATCATTCTGCTTGCCACACAAAGCTCATCAAATACATAACAGAGGTTTAATTATAGAACCAGAAACAATTGACAAGTGCTTACAGAAACTTAGACCTTATCATGGGATACTGTTAATGGTAAGTTATTGACCTACTATTTAATTTTCTAGTTGTTCCTAAAAGTAGATATACTTAGATTAAATAATAATCAGTATAAGAGTTCATTTCTCCTATGGCGCAATTTTCATATCATTAACTTTTTTATGGATGGGTATTTTATGATGACTTTTTGTTCTTGCTTATTAACATTATGCTCTACCTAGGTTTAAAATGAATATTCCATTCTAATGTACACCGTGTATATAGCATGTCTCGGAACTAAACCTACAACAGTGAGGTAATTGCATTGGAATAAGGATACGTTATATTATGATGGGTTAACTTCACGTTACTGTTGACAATTGAATTCTGGGCCACTCAGTATATTAAAAGGATAACTCCCGCACCGAAAAACTCTAAGCCTTGTATTTTTTATTTTGTCAACACATGTAACCTCTACTAAAATAAGTTATTTGTCGTGTTCCAGGTAAATCCAAATGAATTATTAGCATCCATACCATTAGACAGTAGCTCGGCGTTGTTAAGACTGATAAAGCTTTACAGCCCATTGAAAAGCTTACAGACACTCGCCATTGAAGCAGATCTTACTCTAAAACAGGTAAGTTCAAACTACGAAAACTAATTAAATTATTGTTTTTCTAATAATATAGTAGGTCCAATTTATTAGATCACATTTGGCATTTGCACTTTTACCTTCGTAGTGAGATGACCCTTAAGATTGAGTTAAGAGTGGTTCGATAAGTCAATACAAACTAAAAAAATACTATGTTAAAAGCATAGCAATGCGCTCCGTGAGAGGCGCTCAAAATTTGCCATTAAGCTCGAATAAACCCGAGATCTCTGCACAGCAGTCATGTACTTTAACCACTATGCCACAGAACTCGTCAAGTACCTCCTATAATAATGATTAAAACAGCTATTTTTATTTAAAAATTTTCAGGTTTCTCAGTTAACAGGCCATTTAGTATACTGGGCAAAGGCAACAGTAATATACCCGCTTTGTGAAAGTAATGTTTACGTGGTGGCTCCAGGTGCTAATGTTCACATACATTCTCCACTTGTTGAAGAATTCGCTAAAGAGTTCCCTGGACTTTGCTTATTGCAGGTTAGTAGATTTTTAGTGTATAAGGTAAAATGTGTGCGACTTTTCTTAATTCAGCTTTGGGGTACTTTGTTAATTGTACCTATTTTAATACTTACTGGTTTTTCAGGAACTGTTTATTGTACTAGAATCTAATTTGTAGTATCTACAGGGTTACAGGAAAAGTCGTGCTAGATCCGTTAAGGGCGTGGAGTACCCATCATTTCTGACTTATTTTACTATGAAACACCCTACCCTAAACTTAACCCTTTTCGAGATATTCGGCTTTTAATTTTTTTATGAAAAATTGCCGATTCTTAGGCTACTAAATTATTTTTTTATTTTTTTGTGTATCTTAATATTATTATTATTGCATTTTTACATGGGTAATAAGATGCTTTAGGACGTCAATAATTAAAATAGTGCATAAGTTAATTGAATGGACCGTAGTAGACAAGTAAAGGTTAAGAAAAACAAGAAAATATTGGAAAGGTTATTTTTCTGTAAGCCATAACTAAAAAAAACATGGGAATTGTTCGGCAGATGTTTTTTTAAATATCTACGTTTCAGCAGCTATCTAACGAGGTATAACAGTCTAAGGTTTGTATAACATTTCGTGGAAAAAAAGTTAGTTTTATAGGCGACAGAGAAGAAGAAAGAAAATTATTACTTAGCCCTAAATAGTAAAATAAAACAATACGTGAGCATGAAATGTTATTTATTGAGGTTTTCTCATAAGTTTTTATTGTTTACAGGTCATGTTCTTGACATGGCCGCCTCTATTTCTGACATATTGTCGCATCCTTCTACGGAGACCAGTCTTCACTACTCTAGTGGTCAACGTGATCCTTATTTTGTTTGCTGCATCCACAATCCTTTCTCTTAAGTCTTCTACAGACGAAACTGGATTCGGCTCGATAAACTCTGTCAAAAACGGCCACATCCGGTACTACGACCAGGGTAGCGAGTTATGTATTCATTGCGAGCTTGCGCAGACACACAACGGCAGTATCCGTAACAAATAAGCATATCAGCATATTCCTCAGGTGTGTAGGACGTCATCTTCAATACTTCCATATCACAGGTACAATTCAGAGTCCGGTTAACACGCACAGTAGTCACAAATCAGAAGAAATAGTCCAGAATCACAGCCAAGTCGAGAAAAAGAGCAAAACGATATCACATCTACTATGTACGAAGCACAAAAGCAGACTGACAACCAAAACAATACCCCCTGTTGTATTCCCATATTTTTTCTTTCATTCGCACCTACATAAATCTTTACTTTGTCTGGTTTCAACTTGAAGGACAATAAACGCGGGACCGTTAGACCTGCTACCTTTAGCGTCTAAACGACTTTTTTTCCACGAAATGTTACAAACCTTAGACTGTTATACCTCGTTAGATAGCTGATGAAACGTAGATATTTAGAAAAACATCTGCCAAACAATTCCCATAATGTTTTTTTTAGTTATGGCTTAGAGAAAAATAACCTTTCCAATATTTTCTTGTTTTTCTTAACCTTTACTTGTCTACTACGGTCCATTCAATTAACTTATGCACTATTTTAATTATTGACGTCCTAAAGCATCTTATTACCCATGTAAAAAAGCAATAATAATAATATTAAGATACACAAAAAAATAAAAAAATAATTTAGTAGCCTAAGAATCGGCAATTTTTCATAAAAAAATTAAAAGTAGAATATCTCGAAAAGGGTTAAGTTTAGGGTAGGGTGTTTTATAGTAAAATAAGTCAGAAATGATGGGTACTCCACGCCCTTAACGGATCTAGCACGACTTTTCCTGTAACCCTGTATATATCTAATCAAAATTTTGTATGTACTTTGTATGTATACTTACTAAGAAATGTACATAATATTCATTAACTTTTTTAAAGAAGCCTTTTTGATGTAGGAAACATTTAAAAAAATGTTTCCTACATCAAAAAGTCTTGTTTTTCAACCCTTATTCCCGCGGATAGTTTTATCGTATACTTAGTCATATAATTCTACTAGCTTCAGTAAGCTTCACTTAAACACAGTTATATTAACACTGCTAGAACGTGGATTAAGTGATATCAGCTTTTTTACCATCCTAAACTGTCCCTGGTTAAAGAGATCTAGCACCAATATATAAAGCGCTGATTACACTAGACTACATGTAGTCAACTATATCTTGTAGGAGACTACATCTTGTAGGACACTACATCTTGTAGGACACTACATGTTGTAGGACACTACATTATGTAGTCTTTCCATTTCCAAAACAATTTCATGGAAATGGAAAGACTACATGTAGTGTCTTACAAGATGTAGTTGACTACATGTAGTCTAGTGTAATCGGCGCTTTAACTGTACTGTCTTGTCCACAGATGTTGAGCGAGTTCTCACTCCCAGCGCCACTTTGGTTCGTATCTCGTCGCGGTTGTGGCGGCGCGAGGCTAGCTCGTGTAGTAGCGTGGTTATTGCGACGACGTTTGTTGTTGCAGTTACATACTTACGTTCAGTTCAACTCTCCACATTGGGGACGTGATCCGGGTAACTATATAATAATATACTTTACTTTTATCATTTATGTTTTCATCATTATCTATCATTAGTTATGTATCACTTACAAATTCTGTTATTATTATAACCATAACATACCATTAATTTCTTATTCCTCTAGTGACAAATGATGGTTAAGCCTACCAAAAGAAATGGTTAAGCTTTCTTTTAATATGTGTACTTGGCTTTTCACTCCATTTCGCCATACAATCATTAACTTCTTCTTATCAGTTTTTTCAATGTTTCGAAAAGTTATTTTAGTGCTAAGGGTAAATTAACTTAATACATAGTACAATACTGACTAGACGCATATGTTCTAGGTTTGTTTTTTAGCTATGTTACTTACCTAACAATAACTTTACAGATGGAAAAGAATACTACTGCGAGAAACACGACATTTACAACCAATCGTGTAGCGTTTCATTCTCGTCTCTTAACCAAATGCAACTAAACGTTCCTGAGCCAGTCCTTGAACCAAGAGAAAACAACAACACATTTCCTGACTCCGACGAATATTACCCAACAGAGAACAATTTAAATCAAACAGACTTCTCACATACAAAACCTATAGTCATCGAATCAGATCATGCGAAATACGATAATTTCAGAGAAGTCGATTCAGCTAATCATTCATTTGACGATGGAATTGACGTTGTTGATGGTGTTAAACCCAATATAAATGGTTGTGATTACGAAAATATTGTAGAAAAGAAGAAAATTCAAGGTAATTCAGTTGATAGTGGCATTTCAAGTAACATGAACGGTACGAGTAATCTTAATGGTAACGGAGATGTTATAGAAAATGGTCATGAAATTACGAAGGCAGATATAGATAAATTGGAGAGTGAAAAGAAAGGTCTTTCTACCAGAGTGTCTGATTTGTCTTTGAAAGACAGTGACATCACTGTAACCAGTGGTAATAAAGACACGAGTAGTGATGAGGATAAATTTGAAAGTGATCAAGATGTATCACCTCGTATTAAAACTAATGGATTAATCAATGGACATGAAAAGAAGAATGGTGTATCGTTAAATTTGAAATTGCAAAATGAAATGAGGTAAGTTGTTAATTTTTGAATACAGAGTTTACATAGGTAAGTGTATTAAGTATGTGATAATATTAGTATTGTTTATCTACTAAAACCTGTGTAAAAGGGTCTGTAATAGCTAACGCAGACCTGGACGGCATGGCAAATTATTTTAATTTTTACTAATGGAATTTCAACCGTACTATTACAGAAATACGACATAAATGATGCTTTAAAATGATGCCGCGGCATTGAAAGGGATTTTTCAATGCCGCGGCATCATTTTAAAGCATAGCAATTTATGTCGTATTTCTGTAACAGTACGGTTGAAATTCCATTAGTAAAAATTCAAATACTTTGCCATGCCGTCCAGGTCTGCGTTAGCCATAACTCTTTCGATGAAAATCTATCATTTCGAGACCACCACCATTCTGTTTCAAGCTACGAAGATGTCGGAGTTGAATAACCGCTAAACTCTCATCATCATTTTTCGCTTATTTGTGTATTAAAATCTTTATTTAATTCATCGATTACAAATCGGAATTCAAAACCTAATAAAATCATTTCACGAGATTTCAACTTAAATCACGCTATGTGTTGTTCTTCAATGATTTTATAGTGTATTCACGGAGACGAGTTAGTATAGCGCCTTCTTTATCGCACATTATCATACAAATGACAAGGACAAAAAATACTTTTTTAGGGTCGGTGGGCGTTAACAAAACCTTAGAAATGTAAATGTGCGTTCACACTGCGCTTCTTAAAAGTTCGCTTAGTTTATTACTGCGGCTTCGTCTGTCGTATAAATTGAGAGACATTAATTTGATAGATTTTTTTATAAGTACCTACTTTTTGTATATCTGATGGATATGAAGGAAAGAAACAAAATCGAGAGTTAATGATTAAATTTTCTTTATTAAATATTATAATTTATAATTTTTTGTATATGACTGTTTGTTTCGTAATATAATAAATAAATAATATCTACCTACTTATACAAGTTTATAACATATCAGGATCATCACCATCACTCTCCGTACTATCACTACTGTCGTCGTTATATTTTTTTCTCGTAATCAATTACAAGTATCCTGTTTTTTACGTTGGGCCGTTGGGATTTGCTCTATTTTTCTAGAGTGATAAGAAGCGTTATCCATGACTATCACAGAATTATCACCTAGCTTATTTAAAACTTCTCTAAACCAATTTTCAAATTCTTCGGCATTCATCTCCTTGTGATAATCGCCTTGTTTCTTCGACTCAAACATATTTAGACCACCTTCGACGAATCCATCCTCACTCCCGATGTGAGTAATAATTAGTCTTTTACCTTTTCCTGTTACGAGAATATAAAACATGTTATATAACACGTGTTTCAACAATGAGAATATAACAATTACTTAATGATAATAATAACAATGGATATAGCGCACCAGTTTAATATACAAAAATTTGGAAATAGTATTTTACTATGGTAATGCTCATTTATGACAAAAGAACAATAAACGGGTCATTAGCACACCTGCGATGCTTAAAAATTACCATGAACAATTTATTAAAAAAAATACACACCTGAAGGTGTTTTCAAGCCAGTCGTTAGTCTATTAATAAATTATAAAATCCAATAGACCAGCCGGTTCACAAGTCGAGCATACAGTCACAAGTATGAGCACGTCTGCACAGAACGGGAAGTATGAGTAGACTAAAAAGTACTCGTACTGTGTACACCGCCTTGGCGTTTATCACTGACCAATCGCAATTAAAAAATTGTGTGAGTGAGATAGCGCTCTACTAACTCGTCTCCGTGAATACACTATAGTACTAATATCTATGACATATTAGTTTCCAGCAGCCCACAGTATGGTCAGTGCCGGCTAGTTGCGACGTGCTAGACGCTTGCCGTATACCCACCGAGCCACCTAGCACGGAATCTCTACTCGACACCTTTACGAGAGATGAGCGAGCCGCTCTGGGTAACATACCGGCTTCCAAGAATACTGATGATCTGCTTCTATTGGCTCAGCTACATAAAAAAGGTTAGTGTCTTATATGATTAATGAACTTGCATGGTAGGATTGCGCATAGGATTCTAGCACTATAGTTCGTTCGCGATTAGAATGCAGTGGGTAAGAGTGTATTCAAAGTTGTGTTAAAACTCAAACAAATTATATTTAAAAATATTTATTTATTATTTTATTTATTTATTTATTTATTTTTTTCTTCGAGGGTGACATAATCTATGTGATTAAAACCCTCAATAAATAAATATAGATAAAAAAAAAAAAAAAAAATATTTATTTAAATAAAGAATGATGGGCGGTTTCGTTCCCACCCACCAACAGAAATGAAATGTAGCTCAATGGATAGATCTTGGCGAGATGATGATTTTTTACTATGGCGTCGATCCCCAAATGAGTGGGGTTCTAATTATATCTTCCATTTAAACAAATATCTCGACGTATTATTGTTAACTAATTCCAAAATATCTACTGATTTGACTAATTATAAGTGTACAGTAGTAATGGGTGTCCCAACAAGAACGCACTTTTTAAATCTGGCATCATTCGAAGTGTCATTGTTTGACATTTGAACAATTGTTATTATTTGCTAGTAGAAGGTACGAGGTTAGTAAAAATGAAGCGCTACACGAATGAACAACGCATTCTCATTGTGAAAAACAGTCAATGGTGTTCAGTATCGGGAAATGATAACCAGTTTTTTTTTGCGAAGAATTGAAGAAATGAATGTGGAGGGCATGTGGTTCCAACAAGACGGCGCCACATGTCATACAGCCAGAGAAACAATTCAATTGCTGCATCAGTCATTTCCCGGTCGTGTTATTTCGCGTTTTGGAGATCAGAATTGGCCGCCTAGATCGTGCGATTTAACACCATTAGATTTCTTTCTTTGGGGTTTTTTGAAGTCGATGGTTTACGCGAATAAGCCGACGACGACTCAAGCCTTAAAAGAGGAAATTGGACGCTGCATTAACGCAATACCGCAGCATTTATGCAAAAAGGTGATTGAAAATTTCATTAAAAGATCGTGTGCATGCCAGCAAAGCCGCGGCGACCATCTGCACGATATATTGTTCAAAACATAACCTCATCTTGTCTACTTTAAGATACAATAAAGTTTCACGATTTTTTTTTAAATATCCGTGTTTTATTTAAAGTTTAAAAAGTGCGTTCTTGTTGGGACACCCTTTAGTAGGAAAACCAGCGTCAGATTTCTTTTTCATTCGTTTGTCAAGTCAAAAACTCTTAGTACTTTCCATAAGACACAATAGTTAAATTCATCGACTTTATTAATCTTAGACTTCCGGGCTATTTTTTCACTGGTCATTTGAATTGATGTTATTGCTTTTTACACTAAGGCTGTGCGCAGACTTGGAACACGACAGTCTTAAGACAGACTATTGCTTTACAATATGTATGAATATGCGCACACTTGGAACAAAACGTCTAATAGACAATATTGTCTCAGATAGACTAATACCGCACGGCGACTAGTCTGACTAACGATTGTCGGCTTCCCTTTTGTATCAATGCAGGCGCGCACATTAAAGACAAAACTGTCTACCGTCACACCCCGCACGCACCCCACTCTCGTCCGAGCGTTCAGAAAGTAAATCACGTGCAGTGATGGGCAGTTGGATAAATACTCAAATGATAAAAACTCAGTAAATATCCAAAAGTGAGTAAATACTCGTAAATATCCGAATTCTTGGATAAGTACTCAAAAAGGATAAATACTTGGCTGCATTCATGTATCTAATGTTTTGGATTTTTTAATTGTTTTTTTAACAAATTTTCATGTTATTGTTTATCTGCAGGTGTTTTATGGTTTAAAATATTAGTTGTACTACTACATTAATAAATGTTTGCGGCTTTATTTGTTGCTAATTGTTCTTTTTTTAATTTCTTTAAACTGTCTATCAGCAGGTGGTTTATGTTTTAAAGTATTAATTGTACTTAGTGATGGGTAATCGGATAAATACTCGAATGATAAAAACTCAGTAAATATCCAAAACTGACCGATTCCATGGTAAATACTCAAAAAAATTGGATATATACTCAGCTGCATTCGTGTATCAAATGTTTTTATTTTTTTAAGAATTTTTGTATTAAAGTAGTTGGTATTTAAAATAATTTATACATGTTTTGTCTCGTCGAGTGTTGTGTTCGAGTTCGTATATTTGTTATTAGTATGTGTAGGATTAAAAAAACTACTTTTATGAATGTAAAAGTGTTATTAACAAAACCAGCTGCTATCCGCGACTTCGTCCGCGTGGAATAGTTACTTAGGGCTGACATTAAACAAATGAATGGACTATTTTGAATACTTTTAAAGAACAATTCTTCAATTATTCCGTAGCAAGTACATATTTATGTGTAACTATAAGTAACCATATAAGTACACAGCGCACGCAATGTAAGCTTACAAAAGTTGTAATTTACCCCCGTTTTTGCAACATTTTTCGTATATGCTCCGCTTAAATTTAACGTAATGTTTTATATATCCTATATTACTCGCAAAGAATGTATCTATATATTGGTATTTACGTGTAATAGCAACAAATAAAGCCGCAAACATTTATTAATGTAGTACAACTAATATTTTAAACCATAAAACACCTGCAGATAAACAATAACATGAAAATTTGTTAAAAAAACAATTAAAAAATCCAAAACATTAGATACATGAATGCAGCCGAGTATTTATCCGAACTTTTTGAGTATTTATCCAAGAATTCGGATATTTACGAGTATTTACTCACTTTTGGATATTTACTGAGTTTTTATCATTTGAGTATTTATCCAACTGCCCATCACTGCACGTGTTTACTTTCTGAACGCTCGGACGAGAGTGGGGTGCGTGCGGGGTGTGACGGTAGACAGTTTTGTCTTTAATGTGCGCGCCCGCATTGATACAAAAGGGAAGCCGACAATCGTTAGTCAGACTAGTCGCCGTGCGGTATTAGTCTATCTGAGACAATATTGTCTATTAGACGTTTTGTTCCAAGTGTGCGCATATTCATACATATTGTAAAGCAATAGTCTGTCTTAAGACTGTCGTGTTCCAAGTATATTACAATAAAAAACTTATATATTAATATATTGTTTAAAAAATAAATAAAAGTATAGTAAAATAATATATTTGAATTTAGTTATAAACAAGTATTTATTCGAGAGGGGTAAAATATAGTATTCTACGTAATGAAACCAAGATAAAATGAATTAAAAAAAAAAAATTCTAATTAAAAACGGACTTCAACGACAAACTTGATTATAATAACTACTTACCAATAATATTATATTATAAAGGTAAATAATTATATCATGGTCACAAATCAAAGAAAATAATGTTTCTAAGACGGAAAAGTAACGCAACTCTCTGTCTTCTTCATCATCAGATCATGTTTGTGTAAAGGTGTGTAAAGTTTTCATCAATACGAATAAAATAACCCCAAAGACTAGGTAGCTCCTATATACCGTTGAGGAGTTCCCTCGACCCTCTGTCATCTTCAGCATCAGATCATTGTTGTGTAAAGATGTGTAAAGTTTTTATCATTACGAATAAAATAAGGCCAAACACAAGGTAGCTGCTATATACCGTTGAGGAGTTCCCTCATTTGTCTGTGATCTCCATTATCAGACCAGTTCTAACTCTTCATTATTTTGTAGTGACGTCAGAGATACACGTATATGACAAGATTTTACATAATGCGTCCTTACCATTTTTAAAAGTTGCCCTCGATTTCCCTGGGATCCCGTCATCCAGATCCAGATCTGGTGACAATGAGACCAAATGGAAAGTATACCTTTTCAAACTAAAAAAAAAAGAATTTCAAATCGGTATACCCGCTTTCAAGAAATCAGGTAACAAACACAAAAAAAATACAATCGAATTGAGAAACTTCCTTCTTTGTTTTGAAGTCGGTTAAAAATATAGTAACTTTCGAAGGTAAATTTCCAGGTTGATGCAAAGTATTGCAAAGATAGTCAAAACCAGTTATAATATTTAAAAAAACTAAATATTTTGATAGGAAAATGCATCAGAGTTTTTATCCCAAGATTTGGATAAATACTCGGGTAGGAACGAGTGTTTATGAGTATTTACTCAAAAATGAGTTTTTATCCGATTATAATTCCATCACTGAACACGTGGTCATGTATGCCGAGTATAATCCCATCACTGATTATGAGACAAAACAGTTTTGTTTTATGTGTGCGACGTATCGTAGTCAAAACTGTTTCGTTTTAGTTTTAAGACAGACTTGTCTATATGAGACAAGTCAGTCTTGAGACAGTCTAGTCTCCAATGTGCGGTCAGCCTAACTGTCTTACTAATAAAAATTATCTTATACAGTGGTTATACACATGAATACTTATTCCTTGAATAGGAGCGTAATAGCTGTTTATACACTACTTGACTAATAAACCAGGTATAGGCATTGGGTAACTATTAAATAGTTATGACACTGACCACTGGCAATACTGTCAGAAACATTCTAAAAAGTAATATATTAAAAAATGTCATTAAATTAGTTTCATATTTTTACCTATTAATTCTTATTGTAAAAATATTAAATAAATTAATATGTCATAAAGAATATTAATTATAAATTTATTACTATTTATATTATTATTAATAATTTTACACACTTTTACATATTTTTACATTAGCAGATTTTGACATTACTTTTGAACGTCTCTTAAAATATGTCAAAACGGTTGAGTTTTTGAGATTTCATTTCGTATTCTGTTTGCGCGGTTTATTTTGATTTACAATCTCATAAAAATAACCATTAAAATGGAATCAAGTGATTATAGATATATAGCAAAGAAGAGGAAGCCTTTTTGCAAATTGGGATTGCCTTGCAACTTATCCAGTTGCATTATTTTAAATTCTTGTGGTCTATGTCTCAACACGGGGTCACCGGGCGTTATGTCCATTATTTCTGTATTTTGCTCTATTTTCATTGCAATATTGTGCAGAACTGCAGGTGCAACTAAATACAGTTTAACATTTTCTAATAATACGCTGAATCCGTGTAATAGGCATCTAAATCTCTGTTTCCATATACCAAAGCATCTTTCTACAGGGTTTCTAGTCAGTATATGAATCTTATTGTAGGCCTCCTCCTTAATATTAGCAGGATTTTGTACAGGTGTAAACAAACAACCTGTTAGTCCATAACCTGCATCACCCAAAAACGACCATGAAATTCTCCATTTTCAAATCTCTGCCGTATTGGGCTTTCTCTGAAAATTCGGGAATCATGAGTACTTCCCCTCCAGTGTACTACAATGTCCTTTATTAATAGGCTGGAATCGCATACCACTTATACGTTTATTGAACACACTCCTTTTCTATTGATATAGTATTGTCACCACCAACCTTTTTGATCTTAATATGTGTGCAATCAGGCAATAGCATCTGTTGCGTTTCTGAAGCCACATATATTACGAAATTCTGCTATGACTTCCTCTTCCACTTCAAGAGTTCGTGGCATATGAATAAAATGGTAAGCTTTCCTTGCTAGTGCAATAGTAACTCGTGTCGGCATACATTTGTCACGGATTGTTGACTCATACCGTGAATGTCTGCAGCATCATCTTCTTTTCTTTCGCGCTTTCTGTCGCGCCCATGTCCTTAATGCTGTACAAACTTGAAGATCTCTTGAAAAGACACGACCTCTAGTACTCTGTTCGATTTCACCACGGATTAAATCTACCACTTCCTTTGCATACGCCTTCGTAAATCTTTATTTGGTTTTAAACACACAATCATCTAAAATAAACGGATTATAACGAGATTAGTAGTTTTTACTTTCTTGGTGGTTCTTCACTCTCCATTTCGTCAAAAATTTCAAAATAATGTAAATAATCCATAATTAGAGATAAATCAACACAATATTGTAAGTTATGCACTTGTTATACGAGGTCTGTCGACTGTATAACAGTTGTATTAAAATGACGTACAACATACACCACCGCTATAACAGGCGTATAGCTAGAGTGTGTTTATTAGTAACGTTTTTGTTATAACCTTGTTATAACAAGTGTGTAAATGTTTATTAGTAAGACGGTAAGAATATTACAAGTTATTATAGTGGATACGTCATATGCAGCTGACGTGTTTTGTACTATGGTGTCCAGTCACATTTAAATCACATTGTTTAAAATATTTCAAAACATTGTAAATTACTTTTTTCTCCACTAAGAATTATTGAACCCCTTATATTTTTACGAATTGGTGAAATACCTATCCATATTTTTTAGTTATTGTGAACTTGACATTGGAAGTTTTACAAGATTTAATTGGTTAGGGGGCGGGGCTAGGTCGGCGGACATTGACAACTCACTGCATTCTAAACGCGAATGAACTGTAGTTAAATATTTGTTTCTGTGCTAAGATTGATTGAATAGGTTTAGGTATTGGTATAATTATAATTAGCTTACGGCTGACTTCGTGGCACAGTGGTCGCGGGTTCGATTCCCATGCGACGATATCCCATAAAAATAAACCTATTTTTTTTATCGTTGTTATAACTTTCCTTTCTCATTTCAGGTTATTTCCGTGGTGAACAGCATTTAGAAGAGATAATGTTTATGGAGAACGTTAGTCGTTCGCAACTAATGCAGCTATTAGATAAATTCAAGGACATACTCATCACATTCGAGACTGAAGATCCCGCTGTCGCCATGCTATACCCTTACCAATAATCTGTAATTTTGTAATCTGACAATTCCACAAATTATGTTATGTGTTATTTGTTAGTCATCTATATAAAAAAATTCTTAGTACCGGTTACCATAACATTTTTATACTAAGATATTTTTTGACGTTCGTAACTGGTATCCAAATAAAAATTACATTATAAATTAATCCAAAAAGAGTTAAAATAAAGTTATAAATTATAAATACATATAATAAGTTATAAATTCATTGTCATAAAAAATGTATAAAAGTAAATAAGTAACAGTGTTTTATAAAAATTGATTCGAAAAGCATTTGATTTGATATCACAAACAATCTACTACAAATAATAGAATATATTTTTTTGTAATTATCGATACAAAAAAATTAAAGAGTCTCAAACAATTCTTGAAATCGTCGAAAATTTTTATAAATTATCGGCCATTGATAAATCAATTAGAAATAATTTAATGTTTCTAGTTATAATTACGCTCTAATAAAGCTAAACGGAGACTATAATTGACATAACATTATTAAAATAAACAAGGGAAAATTTTGTCGTTAGTAAAATTGATTGTGCTTGACTGTTCCTATATTTTCTAGATACATAAGTACTTATTTATAATCTTCATAATTTACGTTTAGTTAATCTTTAAATACACATTACAAGGGATGTGATTGTATATAGACTATATTCAGTTCTTTTTAATTGTCTATTTGATATGATTCTTTAGAGGCATCTTTAATTTTGTTATTTTTCATATCATGGTATAATACTATTACACTTACTTAATTTGATATATTATATTTTAACAGGTGCTAATATAATATAGCAGGATATAATTATCTCTTCCTTCATAACTTAACCTATGATGATGTTAATATGATATATTTGCTCTATTGCTATTGTTTGTTAATGACTATACTCCTAGATCGTTGAAGTTAATAACGTGAACTTATCTCTGCCGTTTACAATATTAAATAGACACTAAAATTTTAAATTGGGTTATAAGATAATTAGATACTATCCACCTTTGCTGTAAATATTTCATTATTCATATTTAAGAAACAAAACAATAATTATTTATTCTTTATTATATGAGTTAATTTTAATATTATGTTCCTTTGGCTGTAAATTCGCTATCAAATGCGGGATTACGTTGGAGACTTATAGAGAGTTAGATTAGAGTTGAAATAATTAAATTTCTTTAAACGACTATTTTTTAATATTTGTCGTGTAAATTGACACTTATCGTCATTGATATAATAGAAAATAAAACATTATTCCTCAATACAATACTCTACTCCTCAACTCAATACAATACCTACATATTTTGTTGTATGTTAGAAAGAAATAGAGTCTGGCACTGACCAAATCACGTATTCGAAAGGGGTTTTTATTATTAATATGCACTTACGTCAACTGCAATGATTAAAATTTTAAATTAAGCACACATATTAAGTACACATTAAGACACGTGTCTATGAGAGGCAATTTTCGTAAAAATATGAAAATTTTGTTATTAATCCAACCACAACTGCAAATTAATAATCATAGACACTATAGTCGTCGTCAAATAACGTTATTAAATAGATTTACGAGATTAGGCCTCTGGTTTTATTCGAATTAAAAACTGTTTTGTACCTATTATTATTAAAGAGAAAGTTAGCTATTATTCTGGACTCCTACGGCCTTATTACAAAATACGCTCTAACTGTAAAACACGGTTTATTACGTCACTAAACCACTGTTTTTGAAATTTGTTATTACAAAATCAGTCTTAACGCTAAAGAGTTAAAACTAATTTAACCATGTTTCATAGTTAGACCGTATTTTGTAATAAGTCTGCTAATGTTACCGTAAACTTTTCGCATTTCATTCAC
Source organism: Schrankia costaestrigalis (assembly GCA_905475405.1). NCBI lineage: Eukaryota > Metazoa > Arthropoda > Insecta > Lepidoptera > Erebidae > Schrankia > Schrankia costaestrigalis. The sequence goes on along the minus strand of FR997840.1, from coordinate 11,236,636 downwards.
TCGTAACTTTTACCATGATTCATTATTATTTCAATCTGACTTATTTAGCTAGGATTACTACTATTCAATGTAAATACAAAAAACAATGTTTTATATGTAAATCAATAAAGTAAACATAAAAACAGCACTTTGTTGTATTATTTATTTTACGATTTCTAATCAAATTAAACTACTAATCGTCGCCTGAATGCTTATTTGCTCAACCGACCATTTTCACGAATTTCACTTTTTAATGCAATTTTATTAAGGATCAAATTGCGGTTCGATTGGTATATAATACTTGCTGTTTGGACTTTAAATACATTATTTACAAGGAATTTAAGTTTTTTTAATCTAACACATGAGAATTTAAACTTCATGCTTAATTGCTCAAAGTCCGTAGAGAAACACCAAACTTGCATCCAAGCAACGATTGCGTGCTTAAGGATCCAATCTCCCCACAGGTAACCAATCACGACATTGCATTTTGATGACGCAATACGCCGCCATCATTAATTTATTTTGTGAATAAGTTAGTGCTCACACGCATTTTAGTAAAAACTGACGTAAAATATATAAAAGGAGTAAAAATAATAATAGAAAACAGTAGCCAAAATATCCGTCACTAAATACAAATCGGAAAATATAGTCACAACTATAGAAAAGGATCGGTAAGCTGTATTTTTCTTATCATTTCTTTGTAGATTACCACTGCGTATCGTTAACTTATAGTACAGGATGTTTAAATTTAATTATTATAATTTCAGATTTAATTAAATCCCTAAATGAAGTTGTGAGGTATTTATAAATGAACAGATGACTGTTTTGAAAATTCCGTAAGGTGGTAATCTGTAACTAAAATAATAATAAAAAATGTTGCTTTTGTGCGGTGACTGGGCTTGTTTAAAATGCCTTATTGTATGATTTTTTGTCAAAATGTACCTGCTACTTGCATGTTTGATAATTGTGAAATGGGTTAATTTCTTAGCATTATAAGTTTTGTGTTCCACGTATACCTACGCGTCCTACGCTTTGTGTTCGCAATGATGGTAGATGTAAAAAATAAATTTGATTCACATAGCGGCCGCCGGAATCGAACCCGAGACCGGCGCGTCAAGACCGCGCACCAACGTACTTACTGCGGTGCCCGCGCTGCATACCCCGCGTTGCCCGCGCTTCACTCCCCGCGCCCCGAGACCCAACGGTGACCGGACCGGCGAACGGCCCGCTACCGAGCGATAGTGCGACACATAGCCCGACGGCGAATGCACGTTCGTCCGCGCTTCATTTTAACGCAATTAACTCTATCTATAAAGTCCACTCTCTAATCTACATCTTGTTTTCTACTCCTATAAAGTCTAAGCTACGTCTAGCTAATCTGTATCTTGTTTTCTACTCCAATAAAGTGTAAGCTACGTCTAGCTAATCTATATCTTGTTTTCTACTCCTATAAAGTCTAAGCTACGTCTAGCTAATCTGTATCTTGTTTTCTACTCCAATAAAGTGTAAGCTACGTCTAGCTAATCTATATCTTGTTTTCTACTCTTATAAAGTCTAAGCTACGTCTAGCTAATCTACATCTTGTTTTCGACTCTTATTTAACTTCAGTGCTGTGAACTTAACTAACTTAATAACAGCTCTGTATTATCTTTTATTCTGTTTTATTAAATAGTCTTGTAAATAGCCATCACGTTTTCTGTATCACTTCTACACATATTACATTTTACTTAAACGCGTAAGCTATGTAATAACTAAACACTACATTAAGGACTACTACACTACTTTTTCTTTCTACTACTACTACACTTAGACGTTTTTCGTATTTTCTGTAAATGTGTTTTTTTTAATTATTTGTTCCTTTTTAATAATAAAATAGTAAGTTTACTACTTATCTTTTTTTACCACAATACCCAAACACACTGTATATGGTTATAGGGCACTTAAGTACTAAATATATTCGAATGCAAAATGCTCAACCTCCACTCCAGTAGTGGTCTATCTCCACTTACGTAATTAATTATGTGTTTATTTGCTCAACCATCATAAAAAATTGTGAAAATATACATAACTGTTTGACTTTTTAATCATTATTTGTAATATATCATTTTATAAAGACATTACATAACTATATTTTTAATTTAATACTTTTATGAAATCATATTATTTGCTTAAACTAATCAATTAAACGTCTCTGGTGTAAAATGTTGAAAATGGAGCTTGGCCACTTAAGTATTCGTGCGACGTAATAAGTATTTGGTCATTTAGCATACCTACACAATAGACTGAGTAGAAGCTGCCGCCATATTTACAGGGGGGAATGAGCCATAAAAAGAATGTTGTAGAAACTTTAGAAACAGTTGCGATTTGTAATTACCTATAATAGAAGGCGGGAAACCTATGGATGAAGAGTGCACAGAACCGTGTAAAGTGAAGTGTTTGAAAGAGACCTTATGTCCAGCCGTGGGCGTCAATAGGCTGATATGATGACGATGATAATATAACTAATAAATTTAGGTCAAGGTAAGTTTTCACGAATAGTCAAAAGAATCAAGTTCGGCTTAATTTTATACGTCTATTTTATATTTATTTTCAATTCAATTCAAATAATTTATTTCAGACAAAGTCCATAGTGTTAGTATTACAAATTAACTTATATGACTAGTGTTAGTATAAAACATATAAAAAAAAATAACAAAAAGAACATAACAAGGCATCATTTAGGTATTCGTGTGGATATGGATACTATTCCAGTGACGCAGCAGAGGAGAGTCCCACCTATCCTTGAACACGCTCAGGAGACTGTTAGAGGTACTACGCAGCCTACTTGCCATTGATGCAGTCCTCTTTCTTATAATTGCGTGATATCATCAGTATGCGCCTCTGCAAACAAACCTGATGCACTGCAACGCCACGATATCCCAAACAATATCCTGAACGCGTTATTGTATTGGACACGCAGTTTACTAGGTATATGCTCTCTGCGTGTAACTGGTCCAGAGACTACACGTGTAAAAAGATTGGCAGAAGGCTTTAAAAAGCGTTATCTTTATTTGATTTGTACAACGTGCAAATCTCCGAGCCAGCATATTACATCGAACAGTCAGCGACCTGCGTTCCCTTTCTATATCTAAATTGTCTTTTAGATCGTCAGTGACCCAATGACCCAAGTACTTATATTTATTGACCCATTGCAAATGTGACCCACATAGTGAGATATTTGGGACCTCTACATAGTTCATGTCACGCACCTTAAACATCATGACTTCGCTTTTTGTGACATTGTACCTGAGTCCGTGGTTCACTGCGTAGGACTCACAACTTGCTACAAGCGTCCTTAAGGCACTTATCGATGGGGCCAGGAGGGCGATTCACTAACGGCCTTATTACAAAATACGGTCTAACTATAAACCACGATTTATTACGTCACAAAACCACTGTTTTTGAAATTTGTTGTCACAAAATCAGTCTTAACGCTAAAGTGTTAAAACTGATTTTGTATTAACAAATACAAAATAATAAATTTGTCATTACAAAATCAGTTTTATCACTTTAACGTTAAGACTGATTTTGTAACAACAAATTTCAAAAACAGTGGTTTTGTGACGTAATAAATCATGGTTTATAGTTAGACCGTATTTTGTATTAAGGCCGTAACGGTCTACATCCTTACATCCAAGAGTACAACAGTTGTAACATCAGTGTTTGACATATTCGTATGCTCCAGTCAAACTACCCGACCGCAGCGCTTCAACGATGTAAACGGCGCTTCACGGAACTAAAATATTCGTTCAAATGTATGAAAATAGGTATTCAGTAACACGAAACATCCTCGCCTTCGACTACAACCTCGCCCTCGCCTTCGATTTTATCTGTCAAATCATAAAGCTACAATAAGGTAGATGTTCTCTTGGTTGTTAACCTACAAAGTGATATTAAATATTGTTTTTTAGACAAGGTAAGTAGATTTCCAATATTTTAATTGTTGTATTTCACTTTCTGGGTCCAGTAATGTTTTTTTTTTGTTTAGATGGCAGTTCGTGTATTTTGCAAAATACATACAAAACACTTTTGTTGGAAGAAGCTAATCGTGAAGATAACTTAAACAAGGCGTCAAGCTCGGTTAATTAGAAATATGAATATCCTAAAAACCGACAGTACCTACTTAAGTACATTAAAACTTAAAGGCTCATTGAAGAGCACATAGAACAATTAGGACAAGATATTTTCCCATATTTCTCCAAAGTTAAACGCCAGGGAGGTATTAGTAAACAAGTAACAGAATCAAGGTAGGTACCAACTACTTATTTATAATAAGTAACTCTCACTTACAAATACTACTGTCTATCTATGATTAAAATAACTTTTGTTTCAGATTTTGTTTGCACTTGCGTTTTTAACAAGTGGGAGCTACCAAAAGATTTTATGTAGGAATGTCACAACTTATGTCTCACAACAATCATCAACATCAAGGGCCATACAAACTGTTGTAAATGCCAGAAACCATAGGGATGTCATAAATAAATATATTTAGTTTCCTAAATCACCCTTTGATAGACAAATCCTCAAAGAAATGTAAGTAACTACTTAGTATATTAGTTATCATCATAACAGCCCATTAATGTCCCATGACGGAGGGATACTTGGCCTACTAATACCACGCTGGCCAGAAGGATTGGTATAGGGTTTAATTTCAAGTTTTCCTTCTTTTTATTTTGTAAAGATAATATTGACGTATAGGCCCTTAGTCGGTTTTTACGACACCTATGGGATGAGATGGGGTGGTGACATATTGTACTCTTACTCCGTCACCACACAGATATTAGTTATACTTGAGTTTTAAATTATAGTATTATAAAGACAGAGTTTCTTATCTTTACAAATCTTGTTATGATCCAGATTCTTTAAAGACTTAAAAATCCCTGGTGTCATTGGATGTGGGGGGATAGGGTACCTAATTCAGCTACTTCAAAAAGAAAGAGTGCAAACACTCAGTGATTTGGATAGTGGATGCCGTGCTAGAGACACTTTAATTAATCAGTTGTGTCGTGCACGAAGTAGTAATACTGAATAATAACTAAATATTTAAGTTTGTCTTTACTAATTTAGTAAGTAGTCAGGTTTAATAAATATTAGTAGTAATATAGTATGTGTATTTTTTAAGTTTTGAGCATGTAATATATAATGAAACTACTATTGTTTATTCATTGTAATGATAATTTTATAATAAATAAAAATATTAACTATAGATTTAAGTCAAAACATGTTACACTACTAACAGTATATATATATAATTGTAGAGTATGTTATTATGTTAGATTAATAATTATGCACAAATAAAAACATTTTACATCATTAAAATAGTTTTATTTATTTATATAATCACTTAAAATACCAATAATTCTTTCTACAGCCTCCACCATTCTTTGTTCGAATTCTGCTCGTAGCCTCATGCATTGAGCTATTGCCAGTTCCGCACGCTGTTCTTCAATGGCTATGAACCTCTCTATAATGCTAACTATATGCAGGAGCACCATATCATCCGCATAACTTATATTGTTTTTAATAGAATTGAAATCTGTTATTTTGATAGAAAAGCAAACTTAAGCTATAGAACCCTTAGTGTTACGCGTGCTTTCGCACAGATCTATGCGGGCCAGTCCGCATACGCGCCTCTTATAACCTATCGTACCATACCCTCAACCATACCTAGGTACTTGTTGTTTTATCATGGACGCCACAACAGTTTATTTTAATGAGTACGTTGCTAGGATAAAGTAAGATTTAAGTACCACTCTAAAACCCCTACATCTAGAAAAAGTAGGTAGGTACCTACTGGAAACATATGCTTAAGAAAGGGATAGGTGTTAAACCCAAGAAACTTACACTTGTGTAAGTTCCTTGGTTAAACCTATCCCACACAAAGACTGGTTTACATGTCTTTATCAATAAGATATGGCAATAAGACTGAAATGGAGCTATTGATTGATATAATATATTAATTCATATAAAATTATTGTGTCATACTCTCCAGCAGAGCCACCTTCATAAATCGCGGTCATGTTTACCTCGAAACAATGTACGTGAACCGTACATAGTGTACGTGCATTGTATATAACTGTACGCATACAGAATCGAGGAATAATGTACGTTGAAAGTGGCTCTGCTGGAGAGTATACTCCCTGGCAGCCCCACCTAGAAAAAGTATTTAGGATAGACGTAAAACAGTGGTATTCATGAAAATTGATGTACGTATATTGTTTATTATGTACGTGTTAAAAAATCTTTCTTCATTTCATTGTTTTATTAATTTTCACAGTTTTAAAATTTTTATGTATAAAACGCCTTATAATATTCATTAGCAAACAATATCAGAGTAAATATACCCAGTACAGGTACTAGGTATATTTATGTACTGGGTATATTTATTTATTAGGCACTCAAGCATAAGTATTATGTAAGTATTAGGGAAGAGGAAAAATGTATTGTAAATGTAGCTACATAATGCAATGAAATGCAACTTACTTTTTTATAATTGTATTAAATTACTTTTCAAGTAAGTACCTATGCATATTATTCGCTATTATATCATAATTCAAATTAAAACTTGATGTAGTAAAAACAAATGACACTTGGAGGGTAGTTGTTTATTCCATTGTGATTCCGACCTTACATTATTGTTTAGTTAGTGTGGATAAGTGTAGTATTCTATAACCAATTATCTCAATTAGGTACGTATCCTATTTATTGATGGACCGAGGAAAGAAAACCCAAATGGGCAAAAAGGGTATGAACTGGAGAATTTAGGAAAAAACGTTTTTAGGTCAAAATAAACGTCCAGTTTATTTTGTATTTTACACTCAAAAATTATTAATTTTTTGAGGTGTTCTAAAAATTTGGTAAGTTGACAAAAATAATTTATTTTTTGTAGCTTTGAATGTACGTACGGCTAGGGCGTAGTGAAGTACGTAAGAAAGTGTTGTTATTACTGAGTACATAAATAAAACTATTGTGTATGCCGCATATAACAGATTTACTGAGAACTAATTAAATAATTTTCTTATGCATTTCACGGTTTTAAAATAACTATAATTTATATACCTACCTAACTCACAGGCTTTCAATATTAATAATATAATCAGTCTCTAAAATTATATGCATAGTAGCTATGTAGATACGAAATAATAAAGCAATAATAATGATTCTTTTAAAATAATCCTTGTTTGAAATTTGGTGGAAAATGGAACAGTATTCTAATTACAAAACTTTATGGAGCATTACTAGTAATTTAAAACTCATTTTTTACAACAAAGTACTTAATTATTTTGATTAAAATAAAGTTATTAAGTAAAACATAAGAAAATAGTCTAGTTTTTAAAATCTTTACATTGTATAAGTATTATTCATATTTATACGGGTACTAGCGGCCTATCCCGGCTTCGCACGGGCATTATTTTTCCGCTTTTCTGTTGTAAGTTTTCCTGAATTTTCTTTGCTATAAACCTCACGGAGCCCGAGACCTTTCCAACGAATGCAAAACCGGGGAAATCGGTTCGTGCATTCTGGAGTTACAGCGTCAGGAAGTAAAACCCGACTTGTTTTTATATAGTTAACACGTTATATATTATTTGGTACATAAATAAATAAATATTGCTCAAACTTTCACACAACGCCATCTAGTCCCAAAATAAGCAGAGAAAATGCTTACTGTATAAAATATCATAGGCTAACTGTGTAAAATGACTTGTGAATTCATCACACCTGGAAATTATATTTCATAGCCATACTTTTATGGAACTGTTAAAACAGCAATTTTTAAAATCTTCAGAGTTTAGTTGGCATGGGTTAATGTTTAAAGTTTAGTAAAATTTTTGTATTTAAGTAGGTCTTGGTAGTTTAAAAAACAGGGGGTATGCATTTCGATAGCAAAAACAAATATTTTCGCTTATATAAGGAACACCCTATTGTATTACTTCTAAGGATCACTTTTTAATATCTATACTAATATAATAAAAAGTGAAGGTTTGATTTTTTGTTTGTTTGTTTGAATTGATTAGGTTTCAAAACTACTGAACAGATTTGAATTATTCTTTCACTGTTGCAAAGCTACATTTTTCCTGAGTGACATAGACTATATTTTTTTTTTTTTAAAGAGGGATTTTTACTTAAATTACGATAAAGTGTAAAAGAATATCAAAAAACAATATTAATGCCCGTGCGAAGCCGGGACGAGCCGCTAGTCTAAAATATAATGTTTCACTGAACATAAACGGATACATGTTGGCCAAAAATAATTATTTGTAAGTGTGAAAAAAATACCTTTGAGTGAAGTAGTGTTTTTAAAGAGATAAGCATGAATTTATCGTTACGTATGTTTTTTAGGGTTCCGTACCGATTTTGAAAAAACGGAATCCTTATAGGATCACTTTTCACTTTGTTGTCCGTCTGTTTGTCAAGACCATTTATCTCAGCAACAAATAAAAAAAAATCATCGCCCTTTTGTCGCAAATTTTCGACCAGCAAGGGTAAAAACCTACAGGGTACTTCCAGTCTACCTACAAACTTGAAATTTGGCATGAAGCTAGGTCTTATAGTAAATGTAAAGGAAAAATTACGAAACCCTTAAATTTTTACTTCCATCATATTAAATTTTGATTATTTCGTCATACAATTTTGGCGGTTAAAATGTTTGTTGACAGCTGTCAAATTTGACAGATTAGACGTGACGTCATAGAATTTTTACAGATGAGTCGTGACGTCATAGAATTTTTGATGGATGAGACTTAACGACACACAATTTTTGACAGATAAGTCGTGACGTCATAGAATTTTGGCAGGCAAATATTTTTTGACAGCTGAGTCGTGACGTCATAGAATTTGGCGGCAAAATAAATAGGCTTGTACGGAACCCTCGGTGCGCGAGTCAGACTCGCACTTGACCGGTTTTTATTTATGTAATATGAGCCAAGGTTTTCTTTCCTCGGTCCATCACTAAATAGGATACGTACCTAATTGAGATAATTGGTTATAGAATACTACACATATCCACACTAACTAAACAATAAAGTAAGGTCGGAATCACAATGGAATAAACAACTACCCTCCAAGTGTCATTTGTTTTTACTACATCAAGTTTTAATTTGAATTATGATATAATAGCGAATAATATGCATAGGTACTTACTTGAAAAGTAATTTAATACAATCATAAAAAAGTAAGTAGGTACCATTGCATTATGTAGCTACTACGTTATACTCGTGAACGGGTGCTACTTGGGGTGACTGGTCGACCCTGACATTAAGTAATTTTCATTTTTGGTACACCACTTATTTATCTAGGGGATAATTTAGTTGAGCGACGTTCTTATTACTAGAAAACTTTATAAATGTGATTTGGTGCTCCCACTTTTTTGTACTACCTACAGGACGAATCTTCTAGTTTAAGATATTTAAAAATGTATATTGATCCTTTAGTGCAATCCTTAGTTTTTATATGGTATACAATGGTTGCAGCACTTTGTTACAGTTACAAAATTGTTGTAAAATTATAGAGACGTCTAAAAAATGCTGCTTTAGAGTCTGTTACGCCGCTTCTTCTCTATTAGCGCCTTGGAAGCGGTGGTAAAGTTTGGAAAACTTTTATATGTAAACTTAGACTAAGTAGTTTTAAACTGACGTCAATAAGCTATTATTTTGTAACATTATGTTGAAAAATAAAGAAACTGAAACTACATTTACAATACATTTTTCCTCTTCCCTAATACTTATGCTTGAGTGCCTAATAAATAAATATACCCAGTACATAAATATACCTAGTACCTGTACTGGGTATATTTACTCTGATATTGTTTGCTAATGAATATTATAAGGCGTTTTATAAATAAAAATTTTAAAACTGTGAAAATTAATAAAACAATGAAATGAAGAAAGATTTTTTAACACGTACATAATAAACAATATACGTACATCAATTTTCATGAATACCACTGTTTTACGTCTATCCTAAATACTTTTTCTAGGTGGGGCTGCCAGGGAGTATACTCTCCAGCAGAGCCACTTTCAACGTACATTATTCCTCGATTCTGTATGCGTACAGTTATATACAATGCACGTACACTATGTACGGTTCACGTACATTGTTTCGAGGTAAACATGACCGCGATTTATGAAGGTGGCTCTGCTGGAGAGTATGACACAAATTATTGGAGACTAATCGTCGTCATCATCGATCGAGTCGCTATCGTCGATATGTATTATTAACCGAAGTGGTGATGACTGATGATATCGTGTGGTAGCCTGTGGTGATGGACGAATCTAAGAAAGACTATTTCTAAAATTCATCTAGCTGAATTATTAGTAAATTTTGTTACGGTCAAAGTATTATAAATTTGTAACTGCAGCTTGTTGTTCTTATTAAATTGTTTTAATAACTCGTATAAGTAGGTATATGAATGCTCTGAAAATTCACCTACGTAAAAATACAGATGGTGGTCAGGTCACTCAAGCATTATTAGAATTTGCACAATAAAAAATAATGAATTAAGTAGGTAGGTATGAAATAACTAAAAGTAACCATGTCAAATGAACTGTAATAGTTAAGGTAATCATAGAACATGATTTTTTAATAATACACCAGGAAGAAATGATGAAACATTTTGGCTAAGGATGCTCTAGACAGTGATGCACACGAACGTATACTATAACAGGCAGCGCACTGCCAAAAAACAAACGAGCCGAAAGAGAAGTTTAGAGTCGTAGTGCGTCCTTTTCTATAGGCCGACCGTTTAACTCCACGAACGTATACTATAATATGTCATTTTCTAGTAGGGTATGCATAAAATATAATTTTCTCGGAAAGTCTGCCATGATATTTTTCTTTAATTATGTAGGGATGCTCTACAATGCTGTAAAATAGATTGTCAGTGCGGATAGGTACTACTGCTGCCGACGACTGTAGGTGTGATTTAGTTTTAGTTATTGGATGGGATTGCCAAAGGAAATAAAACAAGAAATTATTGACAGAACTTTATTAACAACTAGCTATTTTATAAATGATTATTAATAAACCGGTCAAGTGCGAGTCCAACTATCGCACGATGGGATGATACTGAAGTGACCTACCTATCTTAAATTATCTATTTGCATTATTGTAATACCTTTTTATTTAGTACGAGCTGTAAACCGCGACTTCGTTCACGAAAAAATGTACAAAAGTTAACCATTTTTTATTTTGCGGAACCCTATAAAAAGGCCTATGACGTGACATAACGACTGTATCCTACAACGACAACTGGGACCGGAGTTTTGTCCCCTCCGAAGCACGGTCAGATGAAATACCACTGAGTGGTCGCCCATCTATGGAATGACATCGCCGAAGTTGCTTAACCACCGTTATCGTTTCTAAATCAGTGATCGCAACAGGCTGTAGTAGTAGTGTATGATGTAGTGTAGTAGCTGCCGGAAAAAAATATTTTAGAAAAACAACATTTTATTCTGCGGAACCCTAAAAAAAGAAGCAATAGTCCATCACCACCATCTGATGTCAAACATCGAACAATTATATTAATTTCGGCTAACATTCTTAACGCAGTAGAAATTAATTGTGCCTGAATTTCAGCAGATATCTTATCTACAAAAAAATATCCGTTTGGACATTTAATTTTTTTTTCAGTGAAACGATTTGAAAAACTAATACTTCTGAGGCTAACTTCTCAGCATCAATGGGAACGATACCACCAATATCTATTTTACCCCACCATTTGTCATTTTTTTCGTCATATCTCTTGATTGACATTGAATCAAATATAAGAGCTACATTAATTATATCCTTAGACTGGTCTGCTTTCACTTTAAGAAAATTAAAGACTTCGGACATGAATCCTACATTACAGTTATGTGTTGATAACATTCTTCGTAAAGTTGCAGGATGCGGAAGACTGATTTTATTTCTTAAAAACATGTAAGCTTTTCCTGAATAGTAGTACAAACTCAAAGCAAATGACTTTAAGCCGTGTCGCTGTATCTAATTCCTCGGCTAGATTTTGTTTTATTTATTTTTTCGTGAATATTTCCAAAATTCAGTTCGATCATGTCTTTTACTTCCAAGTAACTATTACATTTCTTTTTTATTAATGAAAGTAATGATTTTAGGTTATTAATTTTACTATTCCGCCTTTTCAAACGCTGAGATAGAATTTTGATATCCCTTTTTAATTTCTTTTTTCGAGGTGATGATACTAAGTCATCAGTTTGAATAGAGTTTTCCAATTTTTGTTGTTGTTTCTGCTTTTTCTCAGGAGGTTCCGAATGTTCCGATGTAGAAGGTTGAAATAATGTTATGTTACTAAGAACATTAATAGTCTTCTCAGCAGCAAAAACCTAAAACAATAAATTAGATAAAGTGACTTTAAATAAAAAAAGAATTAATCAATTTACAAAGTATTTTATAATAATATTATATTGTTTTCTGAATAAAGAAAAAGTTTTGAGCTTTTGAACCAGCGCTAAAATTTCACCGTAATAATAATAAATAATAATAAAATAATATTTCACCGTAATAATCAACTTTTTATGAAGAAAATGTGGTTCCTGCTTACCTTTGGAAATACCGACGGCATTGCGTTGTTTTTCAAACGTTTTTTTGACTCGCTGACAAAATCTTCATTTTTAAAATGCAAGTTGCATACAACTGACGTTTTAGTTAATTTGCCAGGTATAACTTCTTTCCACTTCTCTGCTACAGACTCATTCTTAGGAATCCTGTACAGCAACAAAATTTACATGAAGTAAAAGTATAATATTATCCTTTTTTGCGCGATAGTGTGGTCACTCTACTTCAAACTAACGATAAATCTTAATAACTGACTTACCTATGGAAAGATACGCCACAACCTGGATACCATTCTGTTTTGCAACCATTCACGCAACAAAAGTGCACCGTTTTCACACGAAATACGTCAAAATAACACAAAATCGCAATATGTGCCGACCGAAAGGTTTTAGGTTAGCCTGACGTAGGGGAGGTGGACCTAAAACGGGTACCCCGCCTAAAACTTAAGTTTTTTGTAAATAAAAATAATAATAATTGCATTGCATCCTTTGAGATGCACTACAATAGTTTTTGCACTTGGCAGGGACCATCTCTGGGTGTATCATATTGTGCGTTCAGAGATGGTATCTGCCCTGCCCATTACCAGATTAAATATCTCTTAAAGGGCCTCTTTGTCCACAAATTGACCTAACACATTTTTTCTGTGCTTGAAAGGCTCTAGTAAACTCTACGGAATTACCCCATATCACAATGCCGTAGCGCAGTACAGATGATACATAACCATGGTAAGCCAGCAATGCTGCGTCTGCGCCTGCCACACTGAATAGTCTATGAAGTACATACACAAACCTGTGAATTCTCGAGCATAAATCGTCGATGTGCGCTTTCCAGTTGCAATGCCTCTCCACCACTATGTTTTATGTTTTTGTTGAAATTATAAAGATAATGTTTATGTTTGTTCTTATTTTAGGTTCTTTCTTAATTACATTTTTGAAAAGTAAAAGTAGTTCTAATTTTTTTTCTAAGACATTTTTATTGTACTTCTCCCTTAGCGTACCCGTTTTAGGCCCACCTCCCCTATTGTTTTTGTCTAACGACAAATTTTGAAAGAGGTAATTCTACAAAAAGTATCAATGAGCTTATTTTTATTATATGTTTCGCCTATGCACATCTACATAAGTGTAAAAAAATGTATCAATTTATAGACATATTTTATTGGTCAATATTAATTAAAACGTACTATTTCCGATTTTGAGAAATGTACCATTCTACCACAACAGTTTTTATTTTACACTGGCATACTTGCTAGACAAGGACGCATTACGACTTCAGTCCTCTCACTTGGCTCGTTTTTCTACTTTTACAATTGATAGCGGAAAAGTAACCATATGTCTATCAACTTAGAGATCAAATTTGTAATCAAAAGAAATAGTAGTAAGCGATCCAGTTATAGTATACGTCCGTGGTGATGCATTCGTTTTGAATGAATACATTTTTTATGACGTATACATCACTACGTCACTGAATGAAATGAAGTGAAGTATATGAATGAAGTCACTTCACTAAACTTCACTTGTCTTGTGTCAGTTGTTGCTTGTGCCAATCGTTCGTCATATTGTTATTGTTTGCAATAATAAAATTCAAAATGAAAAACTTCCCAGTATTCGTATTCCCAGTTTCTCTGGAATTTTATTTAAATGCACGCCATACTCATAAACAGTTATTGACAGTGTATAATCCATACGATTTCTCTGTGAATTTCAAAGGTATGTATGGGAATCTAAGACGTGTCGTAATAATAGTGGCTTGTGGTGTTTAATTTTAACATGTGGGTTCATTTTCAGTTCTGTGTACATCACCTAACAAGTTTACGGTTATAGACCCAGAAGGTGTGATCGCTCCACAGAGCTGTATAGACATTGTAGTCAGGTATACTCAACCATCAGCTTCGCACTGTGATACTATCGACAAGTTTCGGATTACGATGTATGATAAGAACACACAGCAGGTATGTAAAGCTGTTTATTAGTAATTTTTGTTAGAACTATATTGCTTAAGATAGACATCTATATAGCTTATAGATGTTATAACTCTATATTTATGCGACCCACTGCAAGGACAGGTCTCCTCAAGCAAAGGCGAACTTGAATATCATGTCAGCTAAACAGATTAGTAAAGGTTTACATCAAGTTTTCCTTTTTATGTTTATAAATATAGAGGTAATATCTACAAACTTTCTCATAATGCCTTTTTATGACATCCTTTGTGACCTCATGAAGAATCCATTTTAGATCTTTATTTCTTCATAGACCATTTTTAAAACCATTGTCTTTAAATTCCACATGGTGATTATAATAACAGTGTTATAATATTATGTTAAAAGTAAATTAATTGAAATTATTATCTTACAACACCAGTTGGTTACTAATGCTATAAATAATAGAATGGGAAATTAGTATAATTGAGAAATAACTGACGTAATTATGGTACAAACCATTGAGCTAAAGAGAAAAAAAAAACTAGGTCACCTCTATTAAGAATGATATTTAATATGTTATTTATTATATTAATGATAAAAGTTTTATGGACTTATAACAAAGTAACAGTCTATTCTTTTTATTCATAATGAAAATTGATGCTTTATCTATTTTGTACTTGTATAGGTAGATTTTGATGCATGTTACTCTATGCCTCCAGTGCATATACAGGGTGTCTCATTAACAATGCCACCCTGAAACCAGGTGATAAGGCAAAGTCACTCTGATTATTAGAAAAATATTTAAAAAAATT
The DNA here is from genome assembly GCA_905475405.1 of Schrankia costaestrigalis. Taxonomy (NCBI): domain Eukaryota; kingdom Metazoa; phylum Arthropoda; class Insecta; order Lepidoptera; family Erebidae; genus Schrankia; species Schrankia costaestrigalis. The sequence continues at coordinate 11,221,321 of FR997840.1, read as the reverse complement.
AAGTTGCCTGGTTTTAAAGTCATATGCATTAAAATAACTGCAAAATTTTACAGCTTTTCACTCCCCCAACTTTTTTTTTTTGCTGTTGTTACCCAGAATAGGTAATGTCTAAGTTCTAAGTTATTTGGGGTTGGTTTCCGCACTTAGTCCTTGAGGTGGAATAGGTAATGTCTCTTTAAACTCTAGTAAAAAATTTAAAACCTGTGACTCTAGCTTTCATAACAATAGGATTTATTTTTTAAAAACCCGTCTTAATCACGCTGTATAAGCAGTGAATGTGTTAAGTGATTTTTGTTATTACAGAAATAGATATTTTGTAAGATATATTTAAGGCATATTTATACCTTTATTTATGCTATTTAGCTGATAATATAACTTATTAAAAATGTTGTCTAATATTATATAAATATATTATTGTATAGTAAGTCTAAAAATGTCAAGAAGAAAAATGAGTTGTGTTTTAGAATAAATAGCATGCAGGTACAAGCATGGTGTTTGTATAATAATTAAGCTGGCTGATGCAGTATCCTTTCTTTTCCCAAGCCAGCCATTAGACCTTTACGCAGATGACTTACAAATTTACACTCAGGCACCTGTTAATAATCTTGCTGAAGCCTTTAGTATTATTAACAAAGTGGAGTACAAATTATGGACTCAAAGTTAATCCCTCCAAGACGCAAATTATAGTTTTAGGCAGTTCCAGAATGCACTCAAAAATCACTTGGTCACAACTGCCACAGTTACAATTTGATGGACAAGTACTAACGCCTCAAAGCAGTGTTAAGAACATAGGGATTTACTTAAATAATACACTCTCTTGGAATAAGCAACTGCAGGAAACCAGTCGTAAACTCTTTGCAGCAGCAGGATCATTACGCAGGTTACGCAACTTTCTTCCAGTTACTACTAAAATTGCGCTTGCACAATCTCTTTTGCTTCCTTTACTTGATTATGCCGATGTCTGTTATCTTGATCTCACAGAGGAGCAACTTGATAAACTTGAGCGTCTCCAAAACTTCTGTATCCGATTTATATTTGGCTTACGCAAATATGATCACGTCTCTGACTATCGCGATAAACTCAAGTGGCTCCCAATCCGACTTCGCAGGAATACTCATATTCTTACTCTCCCTCGTATCTCAAAGAACGTTTTAAATATCTTTGTGACACACATGCAAGATCCTTGCGATCTACTGAAAATTTGAGGCTTGAAATGCCAACGCATTCCACGAATTTTTATGATAAAACATTCACTGTCCTAGCTGTACGTTTGTGGAATGCTTTACCGGTAGATGTTCGAAAGGCTCAATCTCTCAGTGTGTTTAAAAATATGGTAAAAAAGCATTTCCTGACCTCAAATAAATAATAACTATCATATTTTCGATTTATCTATATGTGTAAATATATATTGTTATATATTATGTATATGTAGTATATGGATATATATAATAGTATATTATGTAGTATATGTATAGTTTAAGGTATGTATTATAGTACATGTACCTATATGATACTGAGTAATATATAGATAGAATAATTAGGTTGACGAAATTACCCTACACAAAATTATAACTACACGATTAAATTGTTTTTATTTTATGTTGTATATCATGTCCATCCTAAGGTTGCCTGGAAGAGATCGCACTTGGCGATAAGGCCGCCCATTGTACATTTACTGTTCTGTTGTATTTATTGTACCTTTATACCTAAACGGTATTTATGTAAGTTGGTGTGCAATAAAGAATTATCTATCTATCTATCTATCTAGACCTATAATATTTAGAATCTCATTCTATCAATTACTACATATTTCAGGCTTTAGGTAAAAGAGATATACTGACAAAATTAATAGAAGGTGAACCCATTTCAAGTATGACACAAGAAAATCTTGCAGACAGTTTTCATCCGTTATCAGCTAAAGCTGCTCCTGTAAAACCTGCAGAGGACCATGGTCGACCCACATGCCAGTATCCACCACGACACAGGTAAGCAAGTTAATTGCAATAATTTGTCTATGTAACATACCAATCATCATCACTGCCCCACTGCAGGTATAGGCCTCTTCCATGGATAGAGGGAAACAATAGGTACAATACCACACTGCATAGTTAGATTGCCTTTGTCTAGTCCTGTTCTTTAGGTGATGCATTGACTATTCAGCTGATGTTCCTTAGTTTGAGATTTTATGACATTACAGATAGGATGGAATGTATTTTTATTCTTCTCAAAGTAGTTATTACAATAAGGTTTACCATTAGTTCACAATAAGATGTATTAAGCGCGTCTGTGTGTGAGGTCAGTACCTTTTCGTAAAGGTAGTCGATACGGCAGATTACCAGCCTCTGCCAACCCTAGACAAAATAACTCTCTGGTAGGTATTTGTAGAACAAAACCATCTTGAAACTTACAAAATAAACCACCTAAGGCTAAGAAAATAAATAGAAGAATAAAACCTATATTGTATAATAAAAAACATGTTTGGTAAAATTTTCCAGTCATTATTGCTATTATAATTTCCAACATTATAATGACGTGTAGTTTGTACTTTGTCTATACGAAGTTAATGATTACTTATGACAAAATATTTTCTTTGTAGTTTTTGCGATAACTTTACGTCAGTCCTACTGAATATTAATTATTATCTGTTAATGTTATACTTACTATGATATTAGTCACACTTCGTATTCCCATCATATTGTATTAAACAAAACACTGATAATTTTTCTACAATGTTTTCTATACATACGTAGGTACATGGCATAGGTAGTCAAACGTTATTATGTTTGACTAGTGTGGATCAGAAACCAAAGCTACTTTGGGACTTACCCTCAAGTTTACCCTTTAGTCATTCAAAGAGTTGGAAGTACAATAGAGGGAATAGGTACTCGAGTAATCAAGTATTCATGTTTTTCTTGCAAGTAATTCTGGGCTCTACTCTGACTACCTACACTCGTGCTTCTCTTACGCTGTTATTCTTTCATATTAGCTAAGCCTTCAGTTTCGCATGATGCATGTTTAAAATAGACTGATATGTTATAAAAGATGTCCCTGAGATCTTATGAATTGTGTATTAGTATATTTATTGGGAACTACTAACGACCAATTAATTCGTATAATTCAATAGGTTTAAATTCAAAGGAAATAAACCTACTACAAACACGTTGTCATAAACTAGATACATTAATTCGTTCTGTAATTTTGTAAGTTTATTTATACCACCTTCTATAGAGGTACAACAATTGAAGATCTACAGGCGTACAATGTATGTCACTTAAACACAACTACAACTCGATAGTTAAACTGGAAGTTGACCTTCATGGTAATCAAATTAGTCGCATTAAGCTATTGTAGAACGAATGCACTTGAATTTCATTTATTATAATAATATGTAAATAAAGCGTAGCATTATTAATCTGGAGCTCTAGAATGGCTCCTTCATTACTGAGGATCGTGACACCCCTGATATAGCCATTAAGCTGTCTTCATTTGTTGCACTCCTTTGCTTGAGTTGTAATGTGCAGAGCAGACTAGATTATCCAGATCCGTAATAACTAATACAGGAATATGTAAAAGCCACGTAAAAGGAGACATATCTACGCTGATAATATCACTGTGATAGATGGAAAACACGATACAGAACTCTGTGATAAAAGCCCTTTGTGCCCTTAAGTAATTTTACAGATTGATATAAAATTAATTAGATAGGTAATCAACATTATCTAATTAATTTGTTTACAATAAAAGTGTTTTCTTTTATTATCAGTTGTACTTTGTTTTACTGCGCATACCTAATTGTATTTTTTATCTCCTTTGCCTTTTTTTTCGTCACGGTTTCTTTAGATATTTTATTGATGTTTTTTATAGATTACAAATATTTAATACTATTTATGACGTGGGTAATTTGGCGGCATACTATAAACTTAGTATTAATATAACCAACCACTGTAGTGGGTTACTGTAGGCCAAATTCCCAGAAATATTTATGTACTACTCCCATTGAACGCATTACCTATACTATTTATTCTCTTAGATCCAGTTTCATAAGTCAGCCATCCATCAAAAATCTCCTATAACATTGATAATAAGGGGTTAATACCGCTTTATCTCTTATTTGTAATTGTTTACTTTCCTGTTATCTAAGACAAATCCCACACTAGGAACTTTTGTCCTGGACACTATAACAAACATCAAAATAACGTACTTACTCAAAAGATATCCTAAACTCCAGGCGATCATTTGTGGTTCGCACGAACAATTATTCTCCAGCTTGGGATTCGTACCCACGGCCTCGTTCGTCAGCTGCTGCACCACCGATGCATTTGAATTTTTACCATCATCATGTCATATTAGTAAATTGAAAACTTCTTCTTTACGTGGTTCTGAGCCTCTCACATCCATCAGCTTCCCGTCACCCTAACTTGGTCGTCTGTCCACCGTGTGAGGAGCCTCCCCTTGTGATTATAATCAATGTTGACGTATGACATTTTATTTTAATAACATTAACGTTTTTTTATTACAGAGACAGAGACCCTCAACCAATAAACGTGGTAGCTGTGGCGGTAAGCATTTGCTGTATTGCCGCCCTACTATTACCAACTCAGCCTGAACAGGAAGTGAAGTCACAATGGCCAGACTGGCTGCATATAGGTTCTAACTTAAAACTAGTGTTCTCTTTTGTTTTAGGATTAGTATGTATGCTGGTTTTACGACCATAGAAAGTTAAATACTGTTTCATTAAGAACATAGCATTGTGCATTTGTGCTTATAGAAACAGTATTTAACATTTTTCATTTTATAGCAATAATTTTTATGTCCTTCGGATTAAAAATGTAAATAATTTCCTAAATCATGTATATTCTTCATCTAAATAGCCTGATAATGTCTCAAGGGAACGGGTCTGACTAATAATAATAATACCACGCTGCCCAGACTAAGCGTTTTCTATCAAGTTTTTTTTCGCTTGATTTTATTATAGAGATATCTGGGAAGTTTTAATTCGTCGACTTTAACGACACCCATGGTATAAGAAGGTGCGATAATACCGTTTATCCTTTTTCTTGTGACACAAAGTATATTTACTTATACTGAGTAAATACTTTGAATAAATATTCACACGTAAGTCGCTCCGTTTTACGTCATTTCATTGTTAATTTAGAATGCGACCTATCACATTATTTTAAATTTAAAGTGTAAATATTCTACCTTTAAATATAAATATATAAGAGAGTAGATGTTTAATTATAGAAATATTCTCTATTGATCTGGCTAAATATTATTGAAATTAATATTTTAATGGTTCTTTTTCGTATGTATTTAGTACATTTTTGATCTACTATTTTACCATGTAAAAATTAAAAGTCAAATATGTTTCTGAATTGTTACCAGAGCTTCGAGAGAATAACATAACGGAGAAAATTTGAATGCTCTTTTAGATTTATTATATTGTTTTTACCATAATGTGCCTTCCATTTGAGTTGTATTTTAAATTGAAGATTTCTATGTATCTACTTTATTAAACGGAAACAAATAAGCAGGATATACTGTTATATTATGATATTACAGAGTTCATAATATACGCGTTTGTTATTAAATTTTATTATTATGTGCTGTCCCTCTGCCTCGTTTTTTTACATTATTTGTAATTGGTGCATCATATTTTACTCAGTATATCAAGATAATGATACCAGGATGTATCAACACTATGTTTTTATAATTTACGTTATGTAAATATGATTATGATAAGTAGATATTTTATTTTCTGACCAAGAAGCGAAAGTTGACTTTAATAAATTGCTAGTGCTATCAAGTCTCAAAATATTTTTAGTCCATCCAAAAAGGCAGCATTGAAATATACTCAAATGATTATAACGGAATTCGTATCCATTTCCAAAAAAAAATGCGTTTTAGTGCCCCAACCTTTGTAAACTTTTGTATGTGTGATTGATTACTCTTATTCCTGATGAACATGATTATTATTATGTTACATTGTAACCCGTTAATCAGTTTATCGAGTGCCATTCCTTAACTTGTGTAAAATGAATAAGAAATTTGATGTTACCATAACTTTTTTACATGGTTTTTATTTTTATATATTTCAATGAAAGATAGTATTGTTTTAGCTAAGTATGTCTTTTTACTTGTGGTGCAAAATTAATAATTGTGCAAAATTTTATAAAGGTGCTAATTTACTATATTGCTTATTTACTTTGGTATTTAAGATATAAATTAACAGCAAATTATGATGTACCTCGTTGTGTACAAAAATATATACATACTTTATGTGGTTTTAATTTTTTCTGAAGGAAACTTGAATAAGTACTACATACAAGGTATTCATCCAAGATTTTTAAACCATTTTTGTTTCCTTTATTATTGAATGTGACCTGAGTGATTATATTATTTAGTATTAGGTAAATTCTAAGCGCGTGTTTTATCAGCTATTTTAGTCTAATGTAGATAAGCTAGATTGCTTTATAAAATATTAAATTGCAAAGGGAGTCAATGGCAGAATCGGTTGTTTTCCGTAGTTCCATTTAAGGGACCGGACGATGGAAAAAAAAAATAGCAACCCGGCAGAATTACGATTATTAGAATAGTCACTGTATAACCTTGTTTACCTCCAAATCGTTTTAAAAAGACTATGTAAAGAGCTTTGTACATTAAGTACCAAGTATACTTTTTTGTCAAATTCTATTTCTTAGCTGGTACCTATATCTTTCTTAAATCATTTGAAAAGTGTAGTTATATTGTGTCCAGTTCGACCGCGCGGCCATAGCGTTTTTTTTTAAAAAAAACCATGTCAATTTTTTGTAAAAATTTGTAGAAGTTGATTCCCAAAACCATAAATTTGTCAAAGATACGGTTAAAAAGTTATAAGGGTTTAAACATGGCCGCGCCATTGAAACGCGGCGAACCGCGCGGCCACTGAGATCTTTAAAACTAAGCCTTGTAGAGACCTGAAATTTACGCAAATGCAAGATTTAATTTGTAAAAAATTTGTAAAAATATAAAAAAAATACTCAGGTTTATAGTTTAAGAGCTATAACACTAAAACCGAATGGCCGCGCCATTGAAACGGTGGAGAAAACGCTATCGCCTGTATCTCGCTGAAAAAAAATCGCAGAGGTGTGTAGTTTATTGTAATTACCCAGATTTGAATTTGTCGAAACTAGGAAAAATACAACAAAAATTCCTAGGTTTATATTTCAGGAGCTATAAGACTAAAACGATATGGCCACGCCATCGAAACGGTGAATAAAACGTTATTTCGCCTGTATCTCGCTGAAAAAGCATCGCAGAGGTCTGGAGTTTTTTGTAATACCTAGATTTTAATTTGTCAAAACTAGTAAAAATACAATAAAAATTCTTAAGCTTATATTTCAGAAGCTGTAGAACATTATCAGTATGTGGTGCGATAGGGTGACCATGTCTTATTGTTTACAAAATACTTTCTACTTATTGTTACAGAAATTATTTTATTTATTTTAATGGTGTATTTTTAAATTGTAATACAACAAACAATAATAATATTGTACTTCTGGTTTTGTAAAAAATAATGAGTGAGAGGAAAAGGAAGAGAGATTTTACCAGTGGAGTTACAAAAAAAAACTGGGGAAGTACGAGTCGGACTCGCCCATGAAGTGTTCCGTAGTAACAAGCAAAGTTTTGCTCTTAACTTTGTTTTTCATAGTGTTTGTATGAATTACAAAGTAACGTGTGCGGTTTTTGAAATTGTGCTATATCTCAAAAACTTATGATTGTATCTTGTTCAAACCAGTTTTCATTGAAAGTTTTTATTGACATTTACATCAATTTTTTTTTCCAACTTTATTATTTCAAAAGTTAGAGGCGGGGGGGGGGGGGGCTCATTTTACGACTTTGGAAGTGTATATCTTTCAAATGATTGACTTTAGTTTTTTTAGTAATTTTTCCATTCATATAATATTACGCTTAAAGTAAAAACATATATCTACATCCCTGCTAGTTATGATTGTACTTATTTAAAAATGTGGAATCAAAATGATTTACAATCATTTCAAATGTTCTAAGTTAAGTTCTAATTACCTATATGATTTAATAAAACATTAAATAATAATAATCCAGCCTATTATTGTCCCACTGCAGGGCAAACATTATATATTATTATTATTTTTGTTAGTTATTAGATAGTTTTTAGTATTTCATATAAGTTCATATACATAAGATTGTAAATATTTCATAGTAAAATATCTTAACTACACGGTCATCCATACAAATAAAGAGAGAGCTCTAACATAATCATAAAATATTTAAATGCAACATACCTTAATCACTTCTGCTGAATTGTTTACATAATTTACCGAACTGACGTTACACCACAGTACAACACTTAATCGTAATTACACACGAACTGAACATTTTAATAATCAGTAGATCACTTTTTTATCGTGTTAACATCACAACGACACACTGATAACGAAACTCTTACGCTTACGTCGCTGTACCACAGAAAATAAGTACTAACGGCTGTACGCGTCGCACTGACCTGCGGAGGCGCGCGGGGGTGGCGCGTGTGAGATGCAATAGTGTGCATTACTAATCACATAGCTTAGGGGCGGAGTTGCGTCATTTAAACCAATCTTAGGGCTAGTTTTTCGTAAGTCCACACGGACTGTAACTGTATTATTGACTTTTCAAGCAATAAACATAATTGTTTTTATATTTATGGTTTCATTTTAATTTTATTTAGAATCCTTGAATTATAATTTCTGTAACAATAAGTAGAAAGTATTCTGTAAACAATAAGACATGGTCACCCTATCGCACCACATACTGATAATGTTCTACAGCTTCTGAAATATAACCTTAAGAATTTTTATTGTATTTTTACTAGTTTTGACAAATTAAAATCTAGGTATTACAAAAAACTCCAGACCTCTGCGATGCTTTTTCAGCGAGATACAGGCGAAATAACGTTTTATTCACCGTTTCGATGGCGTGGCCATATCGTTTTAGTCTTATAGCTCCTGAAATATAAACCTAGGAATTTTTGTTGTATTTTTCCTAGTTTCGACAAATTCAAATCTGGGTAATTACAATAAACTACACACCTCTGCGATTTTTTTTCAGCGAGATACAGGCGATAGCGTTTTCTCCACCGTTTCAATGGCGCGGCCATTCGGTTTTAGTGTTATAGCTCTTAAACTATAAACCTGAGTATTTTTTTTATATTTTTACAAATTTTTTACAAATTAAATCTTGCATTTGCGTAAATTTCAGGTCTCTACAAGGCTTAGTTTTAAAGATCTCAGTGGCCGCGCGGTTCGCCGCGTTTCAATGGCGCGGCCATGTTTAAACCCTTATAACTTTTTAACCGTATCTTTGACAAATTTATGGTTTTGGGAATCAACTTCTACAAATTTTTACAAAAAATTGACATGGTTTTTTTAAAAAAAAAACGCTATGGCCGCGCGGTCGAACTGGACACGTTATATTACGATAACACCGGTTTATGGGAGTAACTTAAGTGAGAATTAAAATAAAACCCTATTTTCAAATTTGATTTTTATTGTAACCACCTACTTACATTTTGGCTATAATTTTTTTTTTTTAAATGAGATTCCTGTTGGATCGATCCCCCTTTGTACTAATATAAATAAATATTCCTAACACATTCAATATGGGGATAATGGTAGTCATCCTGGGGGTAAAAGGGGTCAACACATAAGTTTGTAAAATAAACATAGCAGAGATAACTTGTAGCCACACTAGTCCCACAAACTATGCAGACTGTCACTGTCCACGTAAAGGATTTTCAAATAGGTATTAATTTGAACGTAAAAGAGTAAGATTTTTTCTCAACACATTTTTAGAAGATCGACCGCGGTATAGTCGTGTTGGCAGACCCCTACACGATAAAGGCGGCGGTAACTGTTGGATAAGTAAGGCACAGGACTGCGCTAAATGACAACAACCACATTTATTCCAAAAAGGGCTGGGGACTGCAATTATGTAGGTATTTTAATTCTGTGGCAGCCTGCCATTGACTCCATGTAATTAGATTATTTTAATATCATTATACCTACATAAACAATGTTTCATCATCATCATATCAGCCAATCGACGTCCACTACTGGACATATGCCTCCATAAACAATGTTTGCAAACCATTAAACAGTTTGTTAATAATGTAGTTAAATATGAAAACAAAAATGTCTATTAAATGTATTTTTATTCGATTTTCCTGTGTTTTGGGACCACCTGCTCTGAAAATGTTAATGCCAAATATACTACAAATCAACCATTTAATATGTCTTTTAATGGTAACTGCCTAATGCCAATCCATTATCCTTTTTCTTTCTTAAACATACTTACAGACTTCTGTACCTACCATAAGTAGGTAGGTATGCTACTGCAGAACTTGAAATAAAGCCGTCGGGTATTAACACAACACCTGTGTCTTACCTTAAGAAACAGACTCTTTTCACCAGGTAAGATTTCAAAATCTATACTAATATTATAAAGAGGTAAAGTTTGTGTGTTTGTGACGTAATCTCTTGATCTCCCGAACCAATTTTCAAAATTCTTTCTGTTTTAAAAAGTCCATTTATCGGGGAGTGTCATAGGCTATATAGTATCACGCTATGACTAATAGGAGTGGAGCAGTAATTAAATATGTTGAAAAAAGTGACGCGTTTTTTTCGCCCCTTAACGAAGTGGTGCCCACTTCGTTCGGGTCAGCTAGTTAGGATATAAAAAGAAACAAGAGTGCATGTTTTGTGATAACTTTTATTAGCATTTTCAGGTGATAACAAAATTAGTCAATTATACCTATGTGATAATTTGAACGTGGATTATTTCACTGTGTTATAGCTTGTAATGTATAGAAGAATATCTTAAATCTAAACCTAAGCTCCAATAGGAAGAAACTAACAAAAGCGAAAGCCGATATGGAGATTCGCACGACTTCGACAAGGCAAGTACCTGTAGGTACATATCTAATAAATGAATACAGGTAGGACTTATAAAATAAGAGTGATAGATTGCTTCGTTAAGGTACTTAGTTCAATAATTTGAAATGTATCACTTTTTCTAATAAAACTAGGCGTGTTATAACTAAACTAACTGTGACTAGAATCTTTATTTCTAACTTATTTGTACCTAGTAGTACCTTAAGTTACTTACTACATTTTACAAATGCAGAATATATCAACCTAATTAAATTTGCTCCAACTTCTCACAACTTCCTATGGTGTTAGACTACTTATTATATAAAAAGCTAAGCTTCAAATCTCTATCGGCAAGGGCCTTACAATATACCTACTAAAGAAACACCAAACCCTGAACTAAATTCTTACAAACTATGGTGCTTACTTTTAAAACAAGCCAGTCTTAATACCATTATAACATACTACATTAGAGAATAATAATGATACCGACTTACTTACAACTTAAAACAGTGTTAGCAAACTATACTATAAAATAAATTTTGCAAATCTTTTTTATTATATTGTGGGCTGGCAACTCACATAAGTATCTAATAAAGCTATCGAAATTCCCCCGCTAATGTTTAAATCCGTGGTGCCTTATTATACCTACGTATATAGGTTTAGCCTATTTGCATTCAAGTCCCTCGCATTGGTAGAGCCTAACTTACGGCAAGGAAAAAGCTTCTCTGTACTTTAATTATAACAAATCTGTTTAAACTAATTTAGCCTATTATATATCTATTTTACCTACCTATTGCTCGAAGCGTACCTACACTAAATAATTTATTTCATGATTTAGTTTGTACAACAAGAAACATTTTAACTTTATTGTCTTATATAGGACTTGTAGTTATTTTGAAATTCCATTTTACTTACCTATATTTATTCTAATATAAAGTTCTGCTTTATATAGCCGAGTAATAGTAGGTCTCAGGGCTGTGCAAGTGCGCACTTTGGAGACAGCTAGGAATCAACGAAATAGGCAGACTTTTGTAGAAATCAAATTAATGTTGGGTAGGTATTATACAGGCAATCTATGGTTGCGAAATGCAAACAATATTATGGGGTTTGGGTTAAGGGAGGCCATAGCAGAGGCCGACGTCGTCGCTTGTATGAGATGATAGTGCGCTCTTGACATAATTTATTATAAGACAACAATCTGGATTGATTGCCCATGTCCGGGTATCTTACTGAGTTACTGGACGGTGTAATGACCTCATAGTTCTTATTTCCGAAAACTCGGGCTTTGCAGAATCATATTATTATTCATTATCTCAGCCATTAAAAAAGTATAGAATAGATTGTTGTATCCCTTGTAACTATAATTTTAAATGCCCTTTTTAATATTAATCTAATCAATTACCCCCTTACTCATAAACGCCTCTTAAATTTAATCACTGTTTAGCGAGATTTTTATAAGCAAAACCGTAAGAATTTAAGCTAATCAATTGACTAATACCTATTTAAGAGGCGTTTATGAGCAAGGGGGTATAAATGCAAAATATTGCCGACAATTCTTATTGCCATTTATTTATTTAAAGCCTGTACTGTCCCGCTACTTGGCAAAGGCCTCCCCTTCAGACTTCTATTTTGTGCGATTTGATGTCTTAATTTATTGATATAAAATTCCCATACTCTCATTCTAAACTTAAAACACTAAAACTATAAAAAAAAACTTTAAAATCTACACTTACCAGCCTAGTGATCCTTAAATTATTAAAGCGAAATTGAATGTGTGATATGAAAGTAAGTTTTGTTGTTTAAAATCAACATTTGGATATGCTATACGTCAACCATGATATGAGTGAAAAGTGGATGTGAGACTGTTTCCACTTCAGTGTATTTTAATGTGTTTAATCCGTCTATATATGTCCTGTGATTTGCTACATTTGGTGGTAGCTGTTGCTGCTCCCTAAATATATAAAACAAATAAATTTAATATTTAATATACACGTGGATTTCATTAGTACCAAGAAAAGGCCGGCTTACTTCCCATTTTAGCCTGTGTAATTTATAATATAGGGAAAATAGTTACCTTTTAAGTCGGAAATTTAGTCTAAGCTTTGGCTAGTTTGTTACACTGTAAGCCCGCCTCTGTAGGTACACAATACAGTCATATAAAGAGGCAGTATTACAGTTCTCTCAGGCTCCGTAAAACTTTTTCAACTCTGTCCTGTATACTACGCTGCGCCGAATATCGCATAAAGGTCGCACCACATGCTTATACATTATATAAAACGTGTAGTGGTCATGTCTTCGACCATGCGTGCGGCTGCCGTGCACGAGATCGTGGGTTCGAATCCCACATAGGACAATTATTTTATGCGATCCATAAATGTTCGTAGTAAATCATGAGTCTGTTATTTGTGTCCGTTAAATGTATGTTTGTAAAAGTCCCCGAGCCAGAGGGCACGAACCTCAGAGCGGGAGTTGTCTTTTTAAAAAATAAACAAAACCCATGGAATATCAACTTAAGAAAGTAAAAATACTTACGGTTTTTGTTGCTCCCAATACTGACTAGTAGTTAAGTCAAATCTGCATACTGAAATCTCATTTTCTTCCAATCTACTGTAAAAATCTTCATTTGCTCCACTTGTACCAAAGAAATTGTTACTCATACCATTTATATCTTTGAATTGTTTTGATATTATAGATATAGCACCACCAAATACTCTTACATATGGTACAACAAAACTGAAATTTTAGAATGGAAATACACTTTTACGGTATTTAAGGGCAGTGAGTATAAGAAAATGTAAGTTTTATTGTTATACAAACCAGGGTAAGTCTCATGTCCCAGTAATTTAGGTAATCCCAGACTATAGGAAGTGGATTATTAGACTGATTTTATGGACTACAATAATTTACAGTTGTTTATTGAAAATTTTTGATAAGACAATCTAAATACAAATGGAAAAACTTATAATGATATGAAAACAAAAAATACATACAATGCAGATGATACAGTCGCAGTACTGTGCAGAAACAATGACTACTTAAAAGGTTCCATTGTAGCAGTTCTAATTTGTGTTCAGCTATAAAAAAATATAACAAAAAAGATAACATAATAAAAAAAACAAATACTCAATGAATAGTATGGCTAATTTTTCATTATTTATTTATTATTAGCATATTGGACACTATTAAACAGACACAATAGAAAAACAATGGTTGCCGCTCAATTATGACAGACATGACATGGTGATAAATGTATGTAAACCAATAAGTTCTTATTTAGGCAGGCTATCCAATAAATTATTTATACGTACCCATATTTATTTATTGTAGCTGACATATGTCTTGGCTGTATAGTACATGCATAAAGGTTTGCTGTTCTTATAGGTAGTAAATCAACATCATGTAGAATCAAACATGGGTATCCAGCTTTCATAGCAGCAAGAGCTCCTATATTTATAAGCTTTCCTCGGTTGAAAGGCTTAGAGTTCATTTGTTCAACCACAAATATGCGATAATGAATCAGTTGATGATAAAAAAATGTATGCATGTATATTAAAAAGTTTCGTAATTCTATTGCTCTATCTCTGAAATATGCAATTGTTTTATTTATTATTTTACTTACAATATGTTAGTTTTATAACTACAATACCTACCGGTAAGGTACAATAACAGCTATGCTAAACTTAGGCCTGCATTCTGATGGAGCATATTCTCCACCGTCCTGTATCTTGTGACCGTCTAATAATTCGAATTCGGTACCAGCACCATTCATAAATAAAGCTGTTTCATCATATAAAATGTCCTCGTAATAACAATCTATTGCAGCAGTACTAGATAAATTTTGATTTGTTTCTTCGTAAAGATTTTGTAGAATGTTTTCTTTACTTATACATTCGTAATCTTCGAGGGTATTCATGCGCGTCCGTAGCAATATAAACAGGGGAGTAAAAACAATACTACAATATATAATTCTTTTTCTAGAAACATAATGTAATTTCATTTTAGTAAAAAAATAATTATTAAAGCTTTCTTCTGCTGCAGAAGTAATGCAGTAACCACAGAACAATTATACTCAAAGGAGAAGAATGTCAACTTCATATAAAATTCGTGAGGAAACTTTTCCTAAGCGTGCGGCGCCATCTATCGAGAGAGACACGCAAAACTGCGGTTAATATCAGCAGCGCGGGAAATTGTATTATTTTTTTTATTTAATAAAAACAAAGAGATATATTATATTACGCCCTACATTATTAGGGCGTTATATAATATATCTATTTGTTTATTTTGTTGAAGGTTTAAATTAGGATGACTGTATTTAGAGTTGGATTTGATAATAAAAAACTTCATTTCTTTTACAATTTATTTATGTAAATAATATTCATAATAAAAAATATTCACATTCTTTATTGAAACATTCTTCTCTACATTGAAACTCATTGTAACATAACAAAAACCCTATAGGAGTCACTTTCTCAGAACTGGAGTCAATAACGTTCAATTTCACAAAAACACTTCAACTAAGGAATAGGATGCAATTTCACAAAAACACTTCAACTAAGGAATAGGATGCTCGTGCAACGTTTTTAATTCAGGATAAACTTGTTATTTATCGAGATTTTTTATTTATTTACAAGATATTTAGGAATTTACAAAATAAACGGTTTCTTTTCTTGTAGTGTTGACTGTTGACAGCTCCATATAAACAAAGGTGGTTGCTAGGAAATGACATAACATTTTCTATTTCATCTTTTCTCTCTGTCGTGACTAACAGCCCTAATAGAAACATTGTGTAGAACAGAGTTGACTCCCCCTGGCAGTAACACTGCAGTAAATCATGTGACAATGACATTAATGACAATGACATGTTATTGTTTTGGATAGACAGTGATACTGTCAGAGAATAGAAAAATTGTTTGGAATAGGTTGAAAGAAATAAAAAGTGCGATATCTAAATCTAGCGCTTATTAAAAACCCATTTAAAAAGAGTTAACTTTTAGAACTCCCCTTTCTTAGAAGAACTATAATAATGTATAGTTTATATAATTTTAAATGGGTTTTTGATATTTTTAAAGTAGGTGCAGTCATAGATAAAGATAATACATGGTGCAGTTACGCATTCACCTCGACTGACCTTAAACTAATCAGAGGATTAGTCTCCGACCGAACCCATACGTCCCTTCCTAAAAGAGAAGGTTTCGAAACGAAGTAATTCAGGGTTACATAAATAATATTGTTTTGGTTTATTGCTATTAGATTTGATTTTCTAGGTGTATAAGTACAAGCTTTGACTACATGGAATATGTGTACCTAAATGAAGGCGTTGGTTGGAAGCCTCATAGTGAGTTTATTTTTAAGTCAAATGTCTAAAGTCAAGAAATTAGAGGTCTTCTTTTCTTTAGAAATGTTACGAGTAAGTACCTATATTATTATAAAAAATGTTGAACTGTTAAAACTCGTAATTGTTTTATGTAAAACTTGAATTTTTTTTGTATGTAAACTTAAATGATAATATAAATAGGTTTATTAAGAATTTATCATAATAAAAAAAAGATAGGTATATAAATACAAAAGTTTTCAAATAAGACGATATAAGTTCAGTCAGAAGTTCACTTGGATGAGGATTTTATTTTAAAATCGTTTGCGAATACCTACTTCTAAGAGATGGTTTGAAACACAGCATACATCAGGCAGCTGTCTGATTCAATCCTCACACTGCCCTTGGGCTTATCTCATATTGAATTACCCACATTAAACAATCTAAAGCTTTAAGAAAATTGAATCTAAAATTTGAGGGTAGATTTCAAAAGTTAAAATACTTAAGTATTTGTGATTCTTGAGCGTCATACTTATTAAACTGTGCAAGGAGTTTTACTGCTGGCATATTTCTATGGAAACTAAAATGACTTTTGAAAATAAAGAAAAAGTTATGACTGTTTTTGTTGACAAGTTTCAAGACGGGGATTTTTGTAATAAATCACCCGAAGTTATTAGAAAAAGTACAGTTTCAGATAAATTTAATTTATCATGGGATCTTAGTTTTCTAACTCATGATAACAAAGAAAAAGACTTAAATAAAACGCCACTATTTGTGAGCATAATGGTAACTGACGAAGATGGAAACTCAAGTCCTGTTGGGAATACCACAAGTAGTTCAACACAAACGGAGCCATTTAAGAGTTTTGCTGTTAATTACAGCGACAATGACGCGAGCCTTTCTTTTAGTAAGGACTTTAAATTAAATCGTTCTCCTGCAAATGAGAATTTCGGGAAAATTTCAAGGAGCAAACGTTATAGACGTAATTCTAGTGATGCAGAATGTAAAGAAGTACAAAGCTGGAAAAAGAAAAAGCACACTGACTCGTGTTCAACAAGCACGTCTGATTTGACTGAGTCTAAAGATAAACTTTCCGTTTCTTCGTCTCCATTGTCTAGTAATTCGGAAGTTTCTTTTAAATCTGTTAACAGTAATACTTCGTATAAGATACAAAAGAGACGTCTCAAGTCAGAATCTAGTTTATTTAAAGGTGCTCTTCAACGTTCACGAAAAAACTCGAATAGACATAGTTTGGACAATACTATCCCAGGTAATAAATTATTTCTATTATTATTGATATTATTATGTTTCGTTGCAAAGTTTAGGGTCACTCTTATTGCAATGTTGTTTTGTTAATCTATGCGTGATTGGGATAATTAAGTACGTCGTACCAATATAATAGAAAAGAAAGATTGTGTATTTGTTTACCAATATCACGTTCAAACGGCTGTACCAATTTGAGTAGGTATAGCTTAGTGTGGAGCTTAGGTATGACACTATGAATTTACATGTGACTTTGATCCTAAAAAGATCGATTTCCACTGAAAATGAATTTTGTATTTACTTAATGTTTGAAATTGGTTCTGGAATGGCTATCGCGTACCAGAAGACACCGGATACAATGGGGAGACCCCTTACACGGTGGAGACGACATGGTTAGGATGTGGTACAGCACCTCGTTAAGGAGGTTATTGGAGGAGGCCTATGTCCAGCAGCAGACGTCAATTGGCTGGTATGATAAAGAATTGTTAAAATGAAAGTGGCAACTTTGCGAAAATATCAATTAATGAGGTTTATTTGATGTAATACAGTAGTGTCGATGTATTAAAGTAGACATTATGGTAATACGAGTAAGTAAAAGAAAAAAAACTAATACATTCAAGTCTTATGTTTATTTATGGACTTGAACTTGTTATCATATACTTACTTACGATAGCGCTTTTTATTACAAACATCGGCTCAGTCAGCTGCTAAATTAGTATAATGACATCATTGGATCGTCACAATCCTGTTTACCCGACTAGTACCTATAACGACAAAGTAAGATTTGCTTACACTTCTAACTTGAAATAAAACTTGCGAAGAGGTAGAAAGCTCGCGTATTTTTAACTAAAAATCGAATTGTATTTTATTTAAATGTTTTCTTGAACTCTAATATGGATGGTTTAAAAGAAAATAATATAAAAGTTGAATTAGAGATAGAATGTGCGTTGGACACTTGTCAGTTAAGTGATATTGAGTGGTTTATGTTGTCAGGAGGAACATTGGGGAAGGAAAGAATATACCGACGGAACAGTAAGTCGAAGCCATGGAGACTGATGGACCTATGCACTTGGATCGGCAAAAAGGTAGTTAGTATCTAGTTTTTTTTGTAAAAGTTAAGTAAATGTGTAAAGTTAAGTAAGTGTGTCGTTAAAGTTAAAGGGAGATAAAACTGTAACAGAATGAAAACTCGCAAAATATTTTAAGTCAACAAAGACTGTTATTTTTTTTTAAATACAGCTCTTGCTCTCAGGATTTATGCCCTGTGTAACGGGGAGTTTAAAAAAATCATTTTAACGGACACAACTTCCGCGTACCTACCTCATTGAGTCTAGTGTTGCGGTGACTTCAAACATTAAATATAATGGAGGTAAAGTAGGCACAGTTGTCTTAGAGGATAACATAAGCGCCGATTACACCACCCTACATGTAGGGTAGTGTAATCGGCGCCTACATCTTGTTAAGGCACTACATTATGTAGGGCGGTCGGGACTCGCCAATCTCCGATATGTAGTGTCCTAACAGCCTACATGTAATTACACTAGACAACACGTAGTGCCCTAAAAGATGTAGGGCCTTACATGTAGGGTAGTGTAATCGGCGCTTATGCCCGATTTACACATCGACAAGTACAGTAGCGAGTTAAGTAGTAAGTTGCTGATTAAGTTGATTTAAATAGATCTCCATCCTATTTTTTGGCAAGTTAAGTTGGCGAGACGCGAGAGAGGGGGCTAATTCGTACTTAACTTGCCAAAATATAGGATGGAGATCTATTTAAATCAACTTAATTTTAAAATACTACTTAACTCGCCACTGTACTTATCGATGTGTAAATCGGGCATTAAGTGCAACGTGGGGCAGCGGTAACCGTTTCGCTACGCCGCCACTGTAACATATTAAGGGCTTATTAGGGTTACCGGTGTAATTCCTCATAAGTTCTCTACTCCTTTCACATGTAATAATTATTTTACGAAGCAATAAAGATGGCTTACCTATCTAAGCTTAATTTCACATCAACCAAATTATTACAATTGTTTACTTAAGCAAACAATTGTTATTTTACAGTTTACGTGCAAAATTAAGGGAATTTTAACAAAAAAGATATCTCCGGAAACGAAAGAAGTAAAATTCGCCAATACCAATATACGCATAACCAGCGTAGTAATAATAGTTAAAATACATACCACTCTAATTGAAGCCGTCCTAGCAGTGGGACAATAGACTTATAATGAATAGTAATCGTCAGTTGTTAATTGACCCAGGGTGTGCCACTTACATACTACCTTGTCCTTAACCTATCGATAAACCAATTTTATATTTATGACAACATAAAACTGGTTCTTAAAATGATCTCACACACTTTACTTTGCCCTTCAAATAATGTCAACAAAGAAACTGGAAAATGAACTGGTAGATATTAGCTCCTGTTAGCTGTCCTGTTATTTGAGCTGCTCCTGTTATTGAATAAACGAAGGGAAGAATATATAAAATACCTAATAAGTATACTTAATATTTCTCTTACACAACACCTTGTAGCGCTAAACTAAGCGGTGCTTGTTCTAAGTATACGTACTAGACAAATGGTAAACAAACCTATAAGCATACAGAAATCGAACCCGCGACCTCTGCGCCACAGTCATTGTCTATAACCACTGCACCAAAGAGTTCGTCAAAAGGGATGACCTGCCTAGACCACAGATTACCTACTTAATAATTACTTTGAAACTACACCATTAACATTAAAACCTATACATAATAATAATAATCCTTAGACATTCACGCAACGCCTTCTAGTCCCAAACTAAGCAGAGATTTTACTATGGGTAACATATGTATAAGGGCTAGGTACTAGACAACGGATAAACATACTTAAATACTTTTTTTTTGTAAATATTATACATAGAAACACTCAGACCAATGCAAATAATCATGTTCATGTACACAAATATTTGCATTGAGCGGGAATCGAACACGAGATCTCTGCGTAGCAGTCATGTTGTATAACCACTACGCCACAGAGGCCATACATACTTATACATAAGCTCGCGCCTTATTGCAATGGGGGTAAACAGAGACTACTGACTGCAACACCTATACGTATAGTAATATTAGGTTATATTTATTATATTACAGAGCTACCAATCCATCGCTGGACTATACTCAGAAATGCTCCGCGTCCCAATCGAGAATAAAGACGATGCCGAACATTCGGACGAGTTAAAAGAATTGAAGAAGTTCTTAGAACAACTTGACGTAAAGCAAGGACGACTCGCAGAGGAAAATGAGAGTCTAAAAGATGGAATGAAGAAGATGATGAATAAAATTGAGGAACTCGAGGGTAAGCTCAGGTAAAACTTGTAGTACCATTTTATTAGTTATTCATTTTAACTGAGTCCAAACTTTTAAGACAACTCCCGCACTAGGTATCGCGACAACTCCCGCACTAGGTATCGCGACAACTCCCGCACTAGGGAGGTATCGGGACAACTCCCGCACTAGGGAGGTATCGTGACAACTCCCGCACTAGACTAGGGAGGGATCGCGACAACTCCCGCACTAGGGAGGAATCGCGACAACTCCCGCACTAGGTATCGAGACGTGTAGGTATATTTAGGTAGGTATAGCGGAGCCTTTTATAAATATAAATTTACAGACACGAAACATATCTAATAAATTTGTAATCTCTAATTTCTCGAGACTATAATTTATAGATCACACTAAACATGATAATTATTGTATTTAACTACAATCATTATCAGACTTGGGATTTGAAGTGACTTCGTGCAAGGTACCCTGCTTTGTACCGAGGTAGTGATACCTATTTAAATAAACTGGGAATATCTTTCTCTTTTCGGCTCAACCTTTTTTGTGTCACCTGGTACATTTATGTATACCTTACTTACTTATTGTAAATGTACTTATACTTAATGTCTAACAGGTTTTACTCTTTGTGTACCTGTATATAAGTGATGGCTTCTGTAGCCAATAATTATAACTAGTTGTTGAACGCTGCTCCGCCCTTGAAAGTCATTAGGCTCTTGTCGCGATAATTACGTAGGTATATTTAAATTTCTAGCTCTACATCAAATTACATTTAGCGTAAAAAAGTATCTCAAAGATAAGTATACTCACAAAATTAAATATTGTTTAGTAAATATTCGTGTGGTGTGAGTAAGAATGCACTGAGTCACCATCTCAACTTCAGTCCAAAAATGTCGTGAAAGCCGAGAAGTTCGACAAAAAAAGGACAATAAGTAACTTGTCCGCGAACTGTTCGCAGATTAACTTTATGAAAACAAAAGAAGGAAACTTGATATAATCATCATAACAGCTCATTAATGTCCCACTGCAGGGACGGGCCTCCTCCCATGACGGAGGGAAACTTGGCCTACTAATACCACGCTGGCCAGACGGATTGGTATAGGGTTTAATTTCAAGTTTTCCTTCTTTTTATTTCGTAAAGATAATATATTTACGGATAGTCCCTTAGTCGGTTTTTCCGACACCCATCGGTCGGGATGAGATGGGGTGGTAGGTGACATTGTATTCTTACTCCGTCACCACACGATATAAAACCTTATACAAATACGGGTGACCTATGTGGAAGGTATTTTTTTCAAGTTTTCGTATGAAGGTCTTAAGAGGTGTTGTCATCTAAAAAACCTAGAAATTCTAACCTGAACTCTTAACATCTATGAAGGTAAAGTTTACCTAACATTTTGTGCTAAGTGTCCCTCAGACTGCTTCATACGCACTAGTTATGCAGTTTTATCACAGTATGCTTTGGATATGGTATAATACTAAAGAATATGAACGACTTTAACTGCCTCACGGGCAAAGAAGTCGTGAACGTGGTTGCAGATTTTTTTGTAACCTACTTAACCCATTCCTTTCTAAGCGTCCCTTACTTTTACGATCCAAGCTCAGTCTCTAGCAGAGGCCTAAACCTATAATTCTTTTTTGAAACAAGTATATCATACCTTTCACAGAAATCAAGATAACCGACCGATGGTTACCGCATTACCACCACCGCCGCCGCCGCCGCCGCCTCCACCTCCTCCGCCGCCGCTCCCGCCTCCAGTGACGAGGTTACCGGTAAGATCGAACACGCTACCGAGGTGCGGTTCTGCGCCTCCGAGGATAGCAGGACCAAGGTTGTCGATAACGCCGCAAGACATTGCCAATGTTAAGTTGAGAAAAACGAAGGTGAGTACCTAGTTTTATTTGTTACTATGTAGTTGTCGCTTTAAGGTACCTATGTATTATAATTTTGCGGAACTTATCCACATGAAAAACCCCTACCTTTACCAGCTCTATCGCCATATAAAAAAAAACCTTTTTCTTCGGAACGGTATATTTTTGTCGAAAACTATGCATATTATCGACGTAAAATAAGCAATTTACCAATGAAATTCCCTAGGGCGACATCATGCACACAAATGTTTGACTTGTGCAAGAATCAAACCGACTAGAGAAACAATGGCAGGCAGATACACTTTAGCTCTAGAGTAATATCTATTCGTTCATACATAATGTAAAAAAATATGTCTACTTTTCTTTGTGGGTTTGTTGAAAATATTTTTAATGGTCATCCTAAACTTTACCCTCATTATTCTCATACTAACTCATTTGGATATTTAGGAAAATCTCTCCTTTACTGAGAGGACGGTACTCAACATACTAAGTAATATTTTAAATCGAAAATGTGCCTTATCACAACACAACGGAATAAAGTATTTAGGTGCCTAGCTTCATGTGTTGCTGTCTGTACATTTCCTTAATACTAGGCGCGACTGTAGTAAGCACGTTATCATTTGAGGTAGTGCAAAAAGAGATAGAAGATATTATATAAGAATAGAAGAGCTGTAAGTGCAAGCGAGATAGATGTAGGGAAATGATATGGCCTTAGACTCAAATGATAACGCGATACTTATAGTGCCAATAGCTTCATGTACGTAAAGTAAGTAGGAATATAACCTTGACCATGTATCAACTGTCGTTGGTCACGTCCTTACAATATAATAAGTACACGCGATGACATGTAATTGACATTTCATTGTAGATAATATCTATACTTACTTTACAAAAGCACGTAAATATGTCTAATAGGCATGAGTATCAATAAAATTATACTAAACTGACTAAGTATCTAGTCAGAGTTTAATTTACTATCAAGAGCATACCTAGATCCTATACCGATACTAAACCTGCTTGGAGTCGTCTGATTTGATTTAAAACCAAAGTTACACTTGTGTGCCTTGCCTTGGATATATATAGGCGGTGGGTTATGTGAAGACCCTAACCACAAAACTTAGACGGGGTGAACCTATTCTAGCTTCCATGGACAAGCCACTACGTCTTTAGTGGTAAGCCGACATGCGGCAGAAGCCAGCTGGCCGACATCCATATTTTAATATTCCGGTTATAAGGATATTGCTACTACAATAGTCTCGACTACTTTTACGACCTACTATGACAAACTTTTCAAATTTAAGTTTAAAAAAAAATATAAATCTTGTCCAGCTTGTCTGAAATTTCATTTCCTACATCGTTTTTCAATACGTGAGAATGAAATTGCTGTCAATGCTAAGAGGTGCGTGCGATGCTAGAATGCCCTAATTTGTTACCAAATGAAAAAGATTGTTTGAACACTCTCTTGTATCGCGGAAGAGCACACGTAAGAAAAAAAATCTCTTTTGGATACTTACAGCGCCGACTCGTCAAATGATCCAAATCTTTTCAAGGCTGGCAAATACACTTATTTTACTAAATTTAACTGGCATGGCTTATTTTTATAATTTGCCTGCTAAGCTAACACTACTTAGCAAATAATTAAATTGCTATCTAAGAAAGAGATAATATTTATCTCATAAGTAATTATAATAAATAAAGATTTGAAAGACTACTGCAAATGTAGGTCTTTAACACTTAGGTAATAAATGTAGTAAATACGGATTCTTAAAATACAAAAACTGATTATTTTAAATGGAAAATGTTTTTTCTGCTTTTGTTTTTGACGGGCCTCTATAACTGAGAAATAAAACTATGGCCATTGTCATGTAAGTAAACGTTGAAAACTATCGTTTAGAAATAAATAAGAAAGATCATCTTATCTCCCCATTCGCAGCGTTTCATCCGAGGTTTGATTACAACGATAGCACGATGCTACCACTTATATCACATTCAAGATCACGGAATAATCTCATTTGTTTTATCAGCTTTTAGAGGATACATTTTATTTTATTTAGATATTAAGATAAATTATATAAAGTAAACTGGTGTTAATTTACTTTTTATCCATTTAGATTTATCATTAAGATTTCTTAGTTTTTTGGTGATAACAATCTAAGAACATTGCTTTCTTTAATAATGCAGCTACCCGACTGCGCAATATTACATTCTTCTCACAAATATAATTAATAAATTATTTTAGTAAATACTTATTTTTATGTACTTACCTGTTTAATTTAACCGATTATGATGTAGGAAAACAATTTAAAAAGATTCATTCAGTCTTTGCAGGCAAATTTATTTCATAAATAAATTATTTATTTTCTTAAATTAAAATCTGTACATGGTAGGATCCGAATTCTACATAGGTGTTTATTTCAGTTTTCATTATTTACTTTCTTTTTACTTCCAAATTGCTCGCCTTCTTCAATAGTATTAGTTAATTCACAGCCTTTAGTTTCTGGTAATAAGAATGTAACAAAAGCAGCAATAAAAGGTATTATTGCAAAGGCCACAGGTGGCATCCATAGTGCAGTATCTCTCAATTCTATAACAAAGGGCGCTATCATCGATCCAATACGTGCTGACATCGAAGATAATCCTATTGCAGCATTCCTAACAACTGTCGGAAATAACTCGGAACAATATAAGTATACAACTACAAACACTATAAAACTGGCTACAACTCCAATACTTGCGCATACTACGGATCCAACCCCTTCAGGAATGAAAGCTAATATAAATAAACATGTCGCGCAAATCAAATGAAACGTTATTACAATATATTTTCTACCTAATATCTTCAGAATAGGAATAGAAGCGAAAGTTCCTAATAATGTAACGCTAGCACTACACGCAACATTAACGAAGACATTGCCACTTAGCTGGCCTACATATTGTGATACGCCATAGAAACAATAACTGCACGCCAACCAGTTAAATGCCATAGCAATTATATTTTTCCTGAGGTTGGGAGTGCGGAAGAGATCAAACATATTTCCTTTCTTTAATTGTTGTTTTTCTACAGCTGCTTGATAAGCTTCTACGTCTGTTTTTATATTTTCCGTGGGTCGTTTATTTCTGTAAAAACAGTAAGGGATGTAATGAGAAAAAATGGTTATAAGTATTCATATAAGCTAGGAATTTAAGCCATTGATAAATAACTTACACTTCAGCTACGTGGGTTAAAAGTTTAATGGCTTCTTCGGTCCTTCCCATAGTTATTAGCCATCGTGGTGTTTCGGGAACCAGGCAAAAATAAATTAGCAATATAATAACAGGCGCTGATATTGCTAACTGGAAATCTGAATAGTCTCTACAGAAATATCCAAACACGGGTAATAACATATGTCCTACATTAAATGGTGTTTGGTATAAAGCCGAGACCAATTCTCTGTACTGTGTTCCAACGAATTCCATAACGATTACGAAGCCTGTGACCATTGTACCCCCAACTGACATGCCAACTAAAAACCTTAAAAATGTAAATGTCCAGAAATTAGGGACATAGGCTGCTGAAATTCCAGCTGCTATTTGCAATACAACAGCTACCAGCAAAGGTTTCTTTCTTCCATATCTGCAAATAAAATATATTTAAAAAAAAAAAGATCTCAAATCAGATTAAATGAATATAAAATTAGAATAATTTCGCAGATACCTGTCGGAGGCTATTCCAAAAACCACGCTTCCCACTAGGGTACCTAGCTGAAATAATGTTTGTGTTAAGCTCGTTAACGATTTTCTGTCACATATCAAATCCCATTCCATTATAATAGATCTAGTAAATATCGAAGTATCATATGTAGGCGTTTCACAAGGACATGTATTATTTTCAGCCTCGCCGCAATTATAGGAAACTTTAGGTGCCAAAAATAAAATTGCCATTTGGTGAAAGGCGACAGGAAATTTTGTTAAAAATATTAATAAGCACAGCCATAGATGATATTTGCCAAAGGAACCAGTAACTTTTTGGATTAAATCGCCTTTTTCTTCTTTGGCCGCAGCCTTACCTGAAAAAAGTAAAAATAAAAGTTATTTTAAATTATATAGGTACTTCTTATTAAACCTAGTGTATGTTAGTTTATTAATTGACCATGAGAGGACTATTTCGAAACGAACTATAAACTTTTAGTACTCGTAGGTAAGGTTATTACCATTAAACAAAATTAGAAATTATAGAATAGGGTAAGAATTTCCTCCAGTGGAAAAACTTAGCTTACTGTACTGTCCTTGACATAGGCGCGATGAGTTGATATTTTCTGAGCTTGACTTTGAAACAATTTCTATCTATCTGGTACCTTGTTGTCTATAACCAACAGCTTGGATTTTGAACGTAATCTTACCTGTAAGATGTCGTAATGCTAACATGTATTTATTCCTAGATCGGCTCGCAAATAAAGCCCGATTTAAATTTATTTTCTTTTTTTAGCATTGACTTATAACTACAAAGTCATATTGACAGATATGTAATCCTAGATTATTATTAAAAACAATGCAGTTGTTTAAATCTGGATCATTCATGACAATAAGTAATATTTTAAACATTTGTCACGAGAAAAACTTCACCTAATTTAGCCTCCTTAAAGGTCAAGAGAAACAATAAAACAACAACCATTAGATGCCATGGCCACAAATCACAATTGAACGATTTTATTTATGAATTGTCCGGTCAAATTGTTATGAGTTAGGGAAACATTGAAGACAATGTTGTATTTATGGCACATTGTTCTTGAATAGCTATTTTGTATAATTTAGTGATTCTTTTTAGTTTTTTTAAAAGAAAAACTACTTATGCGTCCTAAAAGATGGGTAAAATTAATATTAGAAAATTAGGCTGAATACTTAGTAGGAATCGCTAATTGTGTCCCGTCCCGCCCAATAGATATCGGTCACTGAAGAAGACTAGTCCGGGCGGGATAATTGTCTTCCACATTACTTATTTTTTCATAAAATTTTATAACGGCATTAATTAATTAAGTAAGTATTTCCGTTTAGATTTTATACTTTGTAAAGTTTAGTTAAGAAAAGGAAACAGAACAGTAGGTACTACTGTTCTGTTTCCTTTTCTTAACTAAACTTTAATTTAGATAGGATGTCCAGAAATATTTTCTCTAAACATTTAAACAAAAAATCGGGTAAAAAATTAGGCGTGGGAGCTCATTCACTTCAGATAAGGTCAGGGCAATGTTCAAACAGGGAGGAATGCTATTATCTTATTGCATAGATATCACTTGTCAAATAATTTTTCTTACTTATTATATTTCCCTAAAGAATAAGTCGAGTGCTACTATATCGAATATGGTCAGTAATCTTTACAGTCATCATGAAACGCAATTTTTAATTCATAGTTTAGTCACGTATGCGTACAGAACTTAACATTGACATTTTTAATTGTACAGTACTTGTCTACTACGATATCTGACGCTGACTGTACAAACGTCCACATAAGTAGGTAAATTTTGTTTTGCTATAGCGCCTATTACACTTCCCTACATGTAGGGCCCTATATATTGTAGGGCTCTACATGATGTAGGGCGGTCGGCACTCGCCAATCTGCGATATGTAGTGTCCTAACAGCCTACATGTGATTATTAAAGCGCCGATTACACTACCCTACCCTACCCTACTGTTGTCTAGTGTAATCACATGTAGGCTGTTAGGACACTACATATCGGAGATTGGCGAATCCACCCTACATGTAGGGCCATACATCGTGTAGGGCACTACATCAGAGTATATTAAGAACAGTAGTTTATCTTCGGCCGTGCGGCGAGTTATTAGCCTACTCTTGCGTTGATGCGTAGGGTTGTCACTTTTATTTTTAGTTGAATATTAAAGCAGCGCTAGATTTTTATTTAAATATAATACCAAAAAACAATAAAATAAATAGATTTAATGTACTTATCTATAGTTGTATAGTATACAAAATAAGTTGTTTTTCTGATGTTAGCGCATTCAACCAAACATAGAAATAAACAATTTCAATTATCAATAGATCACGATTCATCCCATTACCAATTGCAATTTGGGACTGACAAGATATTTCTGTTAGTCTGTAATGTATTCTTTTTATATCGAGAGGTAGGTAGGCATTTCAAGTAAATAGTAGTTAAGTACTTATTTTTCACGTTCATTAGGTATTCAGCGCACGCACACATTCAAACCGCAAACGGCCCAAATGTATGAAGATGAACTACTGCTACTTGTTGTCTAGTGTAATCACATGTAGGCTGTTAGGACACTACATATCGGAGATTGGCGAGTCCCGACCGCTCTACATCATGTACCTAGTGCCCATACAAGATGTAGGGCCCTACAATTAGGGTAGTGTAATCGGCGCTCATTACTGAAAGGTCTCAATTGCATTTGGTACGGTAACAGTTAATCAAACTATGGCGCTTATTACGTGTTTTCTCCAGTGTGTAGTAGCTGTGATCCTACTTAATCAGATAAATATTAAGCATGAGATCTCATTCACTTAGGTACTGATAAAGTAAGAAGATCTTGAAGCGGGGGAAGAATTATTATCTTAAAATTTGTTACATATTACTTTACATTTGATAAACTGTCAAAATATTTTACCTTATAATATTCTGAAAAGGATTATGGTTCGATTGTTACTAAGATGAGAGTTGAGTACTGGTTATCGAATTTGGTCAGTAATCTTTACAGTCAATCATTTTGAGTGTAGAGATTACCTCTGATGACGCTTATTTATGGAAGTGTCAAGGAATATGTCTGATCTTAACGGCGACACGCAGATATTCTCCGGGATTTTGTTGTGTTTCAAACGTGTCAACCAGTATTGTCCAATCGTCTGCCACTAGCAAAGCACTTTGCAGCCTACCAGAGTTTGTATTGCCAATTATGCGTTACTAGCTTATGCCCGCGGCCTCACCCGCGTTGTATAGGTAGCTTAAATGTTATCCTACACCCTAAAATACAATATATATATACCTATATTCCAAATATCATCAAAATCCATTCAGTAGTTTTTGCGTGAAAGAGTAACAAACATCCATCCATCCTCACAAACTTTCGCATTTATAAGCCCTCAATTAGTAGAATAGCTATTTAAAAGTAGGTACACATTAGTCATTTACGTACAAGAGATAAATGTATTTCCGCATTCCACACTACAACACTACTGTCATTCGGACAGGGGTATCGTTTACTTTTGAAAGACCCACGATACCCCTGGTGGTATCGTCAGGGGTATCGTGGGTCCGTACCGTCGAAAACTATTTAAGAAGGTGGATAACTATTATCTTAAATTTCTTTGGATATAATTTGAAATATTTTTCCTTAAAATATTTTCGTAAATGATAAGTAGTGTAAGTGACACTTTACCTACTCGTTATCGAATTTGGTTAGTGATCTTTACAGTCAACATGTGACTTTCATTAATATAAAGAGCCTACTTACAAACTTACGTTTGTATCAAAGGTAAAAACTAGTAGGCTTTTCCGTCTTAGCAGTATGTCTTTTACCTGACTTTTTAAGTACTTACCTAGGTACCTGTGCCGAAACGTCAAGCAAAAAAAAGGTAATATAGCAAGCTGTGTTTTGAGATAAACAATCCTTACTACTAATTAAATAAAGTAGATACGATACTTGTTATTGTTAGAAGAAGTAGATAAATTGCATTGCCTTCATAATGATAAATAATTATGTTCAGCAATAAATCAAAATGCCATATTACTAAATATCTACCATTAGTTTTAACATAACAGAACTCGTCGTTTGATAAAATACATTCAGTTAAGTAAATAACCGTAAAATTTAATAAACGGAATGACATCTTTCAATTTTATCTGAGTGACCTGTTATAATTATTCTATGTGCTCAATCGCTACACACCATAGCGGAAACAAGCCAAAGTCAAGCTGTGATTTGATACATTTAAATATATTTTTTTAATGCTTATCCTATGTAGGAACCAATGTCAAGCTCGGTGCTCAGAAAGTTTAATCTAAATCAACCTTTAAATTGGAAGGTAATTTATCAAGCTCAGTTGAATTTGAATATAAGCGTGATCCGAATGCGAACAATTTGAGAGAAGTTAATATTACTGAAAGCATATAAAACTAGTAATTTAATAAGTTTGTATAAAGAGAATTATAATTACGGTTATCGTTTGTCTCACAATGTTAGTTACATATGACTCTAGCGGTGCTTAAACTAGAAATTCTCCTACAAATTTCTAGTTTAATGCCCGATTTACACATCGACAAGTACAGTAGCGAGTTAAGTAGTATTTTAATGCCCGATTTACACATCGACAAGTACAGTGGCGAGTTAAGTAGTATTTTAAGATTAAGTTGATTTAAATAGATCTCCATCCTATTTTTTGGCGAGTTAAGTACGAAGTAGCCCCCTCTCTCGCGTCTCGCCAACTTAACTTGCCAAAAAATAAGATGGAGATCTATTTAAATCAACTTAATCAGCAACTTACTACTTAACTCGCTACTGTACTTGTCGATGTGTAAATCGGGCATAAGATTAAGTTGATTTAAATAGATCTCCATTCTATTTTTTGGCAAGTTAAGTTGGCGATACGCGAGAGAAGGGGCTACTTCGTACTCAACTCGCCAAAAAATAGGATGTAACTCTATTTAAATCAACTTAATTTTAAAATACTACTTAACTCGCTACTGTACTTGTCGATGTGTAAATCGGGCATAAGTGCCGCTTTGTTTTGAAGACGTTTGAGTACTTATTCGGCCGTAATTAATTCAATAATCGTTAATTTAATATTATAATAGCGAGTAAGTACATGGGTAATAAAAAACAATAATACACAATACAAAAAAGAAAAAACAAAATTTGATGCTCGCGACCAAATACAAATAAATTGAACCTGTCGAATCAAATTCATTGGCTTGTTTACATTACTTTTCATTGACCTTATAATTTAGCCATATGCAAGACGGTTGTTATTGTCATTCATACTTATTTTAATTCAAACTCAACTTTCATTACAGCTCTAAGCAGTCTCCCTGCTGTGACGAGCCTCCTTTAGATACTGGTGTACTATATAGTTTGATCGAGATAGCTTTCTCTGTAATGATTTTAAGATAATGGTTAACTCTAAATTCTTTCATTAACTTTCCTGGTGGTCGAAGTGATATATAAAAAAACTCTCCTTAGCATATTAGCTTCATACTTTAATGGCCAAAGCAAAAAAGAGCTAGGTATCTGCAGAGGGCCCAAATTCTTTTTTAAAATTATCTAACTCGTAAGTACAGTACTGCCCTACTAAGCGCAAAAGCGGTATCTCAAAAAAAAAACTAAGTAAATTAGATTTTTATGGCATTAGATTACTTAAAAAAATACGCATCTATTGAACTAATGCCCGAATTACACATCGACAAGTACAGTAGCGAGTTAAGTAGTAAGTTGTTGAGTAAGTTGATTTAAATAGATCTCCACCCTATTTTTTGGCGAGTTAAGTTGGCGAGACGCGAGAGAGGGGGCTACTTCGTACTTAACTCGCCAAAAAATATGATGGAGATCTATTTAAATCAACTTAATCAACAACTTACTACTTAACTCGCTACTGTACTTGTCGATGTGTAAATCGGGCATAAGTCTAACATTATTTCCATTTTACTTTATCCCTACACTAGCTGACCCGTGCCCACTTCGTTGAGCGGCAAAAAAACGCGTCCCTTTTTTAAACATATTTCATTACTGCTCCACTCCTATTAGTCATAGCGTGATACTATATAGCCTGTGACACTCCCCGATAAGTGGACTTTTCAACACAGAAAGAATTTTTAAAATCGGTTCATTAGATCCAGAGATTACCCCCTACAACGTCACAAACAAACAAACACACAAAATTTACCTCTTTATAATATTAGTATAGATTAAAGGATGCTATTTTTACAAAACTTCGATTATCTCTTAACTAGCTTTGACTGAGATACCGCTTTTGTGCCTATTAGGGCAGAGTAGGTATTCATAAATAATTTGCAGGTGTGTTTATGGTTTCTACAGGTGTATTTTAAACGACTTAAAAAAAGGAGGAGGTTCTCAATTCGAATGTATTTTTTTATCTCAAAACATTTATTATCAATTGCAGGAGCCCCGGACTTAAGTCCGGGGTTGCCATATTATGATAATAAATGTTGTTTACTTAATTAAGTCTAAAGGACAACTTGTGTTCTTCTGACCGTTATTTAAATGTTTAATTACAAAAGACATGAACCTATCCCTAATACGAGAGTTATTCTCTGTAAAAATATACAAAACTAAACACGTTTTCACATTATCAACATGCTAATTTATAAGTAATAAGGTAAAAGCTCCTATTACGGTTGTAGTCAAAATCGCGTCCTATTACGGAGGTATTTCTATTTTCGTGTTTTATTCTGGTTTTATTGAGTTTATGTACAACAAAACGAAATCAGTTTATTCTACATCTATTACTTCATGATTTACCTGACGTTTGCAAGAAAAGAATATAGATAACTAATCAAAATCAATCAATCTGTGTAACCCCATCGACGTGAAAGGGATTTCCATACAAACGCTAAACAACAAAATTAGGTACACTAATATTTAGAAACTAAGTTTTTCGTATTAATAAGCCGTTTAAGATAGTTTATTTCTTATTCATAGCATTTTCTTACTATTATACTTACTATGTCAATAGCTTGTTTTATATTTGTAACTCGTTTTATATCCCAAAAATAAGAAATAAAATAGCGCCGTAATACGACACGATATTTTTAGATTCGTCCTAATACGGTGGTATAACTCCGTAATAGAAAAAATACTGGGCATGTTTAATTGCTTGTAACTTTTAATTTACTAACTTATTGAAATTGTTTCAAGGTTTTTTGAAATAATTATTAATCTCATAAACTAAAAACCATATTCTGCGGTATGTATTCGTAGTTAAAAATCGAATTAAATACGAAAATTGTTGAGTACAAAATGTGGGTTTCTTAGAAAGGGAAAAAATAGGAAGGTGTATTTTAACTTATCATAAATCATTTATTTTGTATAACTGTTGACTACTGTTTACACATATGAGCCAAAAAACTGTTATAGTTTCATTAGACATTTACATTGTTCCATTTATCGAAGTTTTGGTAGGTCCGAATTAGGATTATTTAAAACAAGAGTAGTTTTCCTATTGCGGTGGTAATTATTTCCAAGTAAGTCTGTGTTAGGATCTATGATTTCCTATTACGGCCCTATTCATAGAACATAAAATTACAAGTTTTAGGGTACCGTGATTATTGATTCTGAGAATAGAATTGTTATGTAATACGTAAGTTTTTTTGTTTTGTATAAAACTAAAAGCGATAAAAACTTTTAAATATACATATTCTTTTTATGTAAAGTTATGCAATCTATGTAATTTTATATTTCTGTTTTTATTTTACTAAGCATAAAAAGAAAAGTTAACCTTATTTTAATAACACAAAACTCTTTTTAGAACGTGTATTTCTATGTATACTTATTACTTATATAATATTATAAAGAGGTAAAGTTTGTTACGTTGTAGGAGGTAATCTCTGGATCTAATAAACTGATTTTAAAAATTATTTCTGTGTTGAATAGTACATTTATCGGGGAGTGTCATAGGCTATATAGTATCACGCTATGACGAATAAGAGAGGAGCAATAAATCAAAATCAAAAATCAAAATCAAAAATTTCTTTATTTAGTACATTTACAATTTTTACAATGTGAGGGACTCTTCAGTTAAGTTTATAAAAACCTGTCATAGAAGAGACCCCTCCCGTTTCTGTACACAATAAATGTATGCAGTACCTACTTACTTAATCAACTAAATAAACTAATAACAACAGCTTAATTTACAACAAAAGTGCATGCTTTAAAACATTTTGATTATATAAAACTTAAACTAAAACAGACCTGTTGCAAACTTAAAACTATTGGGTAGTATGGTTAACAAATTAAATGCTTATAATCTAAATAACTTTCACAACAATAATTTTTCTATAGTATCGTAACTTTGAGATTTTAACCAATATGTTACTTTCTTTTTACATGCCAAATATGTTAGAGAATATATACTTAAAATTTTATTTATTTTATTATATAAAAGTACTGACTGTGCCGAGAATTGTTTTCGAGCAAATACTGTTCTGGTAGGTTTAATGCAAACTATTGTGTTAATTCTGCGCTTACTTAGCAGCTTGGGATCAAAAGAATGGCTTTTATGTACCTTTAGAATACACTGTAACAAATATAATTTTCTGATTGTAAGAACATCAGCTTCTTTGTATAATAATTCTGTGCTAAATAACCTTTTTTTACGCAACATCACTTTAAGTATTAGCCTTTGGACTCGCTCAATGCTTATAAAAGTTGTTTTGTAGGTACCGCCCCATATTATTATACAATATAACAAAATAGACTGTACTAGGCTTTTGTAAATATATATATAATAAGTTCTTTATCAGCTATCTCACGTATGCGTTTAAAAAGCCAAATGAGCTTACGCGCCTTATTTCCAATCATTTCTAACTGAGGGTACCAGGATAAATTCCTATCCAATATAATACCTAAATACTTTGTTTGATTTACACGTTCAAGTTTATAACAATTGCAGTTATTGGTGTTATTGAGTTTATTGCATGTGTGTACAGGTAAAGTGAAGTTATTATCCGGTTGCATTGAATTGCGAATCGAAAAGGTAATATAATTCGTTTTTGATGTATTTAGAGTTAATAAATTTAATTTTAACCAATCCATGACATTAGACAGTCCAATTTCAGCCGTAGAAAAAACACTTGCCCAATTATCTCCATAAAAGAGCAGAGCGGTATCATCCGCGTACGAAAAAACACTTCCATTCATTAGTTTCAAATTTGTCAAATCATTGATGTAAATTAAAAACAAGGTAGGCCCGAGGACACTACCTTGTGGAACGCCAAAACTATTAGTAAGTTTAACATTACTGTAAGTGTGATGATCAAGTTTGACTAATTGTGAACGATCTTTTAGATAATCAGCAAGTAAGGCATGCAAATTGCCTCTTACTCCGATCTTATTTAGTTTATCAAGAAGAGTGGGGACAGAGACGGTATCAAAAGCCTTTTTTAGATCTAAAAATATGCATAAAGCTTTTTTCTTGTTATCAAGGTGTTCAGTTATATCTCTAGTAAGGTCTCTAATCGCATTTTCAGTACTTATACCAGTGCGAAACCCGTACTGTTTTTTTGATAAAATGTTGTACTTATCAAGAAAACTTAACAGGCGATTATTTATTAATTTCTCCATAATCTTGGAAATCACAGGAAGCACTGAAATGGGTCTATAATTATTGATATCGTCTCTATCTCGTATGAATCATGTTTAAAAAAGTGACGCGTTATTTTTCCCGCCTAACGAAGTGGGCACGGGTCAGCTAGTAAAAAAATAATTTCATTAAATAAGATACAAATCAATGGTCAATGAATACCAAAAATACAGCTTACTTTACTAATACATTTAAATTATTTGATAAATATTATTTGTACGGAACTTGTATGAATATAATTTCTGACCCTCCGTATTAGGAACCGTCTACCGCAGTAATAGGCTCTGACGAAAAAAATACCTCCGAATTAGGGAAAATCGACCTGACTATTTAAATCTTTTTTTAAAAATAACTAATATCATTAAAAGAAACAAACTCGACAGTAATACAAAATATAAATTCCATTTTTAACGATGACATTTTTTTTCACAGTTAAAAATATTTACAAATGCTTATTTTTGTTTCTTACTTTGAAATGTTGCGAAATACCTCCGTAATAGGAGCTTTTACCTTAGGTACCGGTTTTTCATGATGGTTATTTGTTTTTTTTTATAAATAGTTCGCTAACTAGAATTTATAGAAATGTATGATTTATGATATCTTTTAGATTGATCGCTTAGAACACATTCACTTTTTATTGTTTTATACTACGATGCAATGCATGGTGGCAAACAGACTTGGTTCACCTGGTAAGTGATTACCGTAGCTTATGTTACCGGTACCTATCCTATTACCGTACCTAGTGGTTACCTTTGTAATGAGAGTATCTATTTTTATAAAATGATCTAATAACGTTTATAGTATTATACCAAGACACTGTTTACACTTTTTTCTATTATTAAGTTTTATTTATTCAGTATTTTACAGTTTTTTTATTAACTTACTACATACTAGAGACGTTAAGATCTTTTTAAAGAACATGTCATTGTGATAGGTACATAACTACTAAACGTCTCTTTCCTCTAGGATCATTTATAACCATTTGAGAATCTATCCTACCTACTTACCTGTTTCTTGAAAAGTGTTTATATATGTTTAGAGAATTCTACTTGCGTTTAATATACCTATGTATTTATAAGTAGGTACTTAATTAACAATTAAAACTTATTTAGTTACAGAATTATATTATAAGTAGATCCTAAGTAAGTAAAACTAAGTACATATTTGTGTTTCTTTGTCAAGAACTGAAACAGGTGAATGTTCGTTACGTGAATGTGTCTCAAAAGTAATGTACAATGTATTATAACAACTTCTTGACTTGAGTTACTGTTAGTAACATGTCTATATTGTGGCATGTCTACAATATAATATGGGCATAAAAAATAAAAATAGGAGTGAGAAATAATGCAGAATATCACATACAGACCTACACGATTCAATGAATTTGTTAGAACCTTTTCAATACTACATTTACTTTAGAATAAGATTACTAACAGATAAACATACAGTCTACTCTCAGTGTCAATGGTAACTTCACTTACCAAGGTTCTAAATATCGGGGCAACGCATTCAGACGAAATTGTTAAATTAACTTTCACTATAAATTCGCTTACCATTTTGATCTTGCAGCTCCATCATTCATCCGTATTAGTAATGTTATCACTAAGATGAGTATTGTCATTCACGAGATAATCGACGGCACGTATATTGTGCCCACAGAGCGTTCCGTTTGACTTGTGTTTGCAAACTGACTAAACTCACTGACTGAACAATGCTGTTTGTCAGCTTTCAATGCTGCGTCTGCGCTTGGGCTAGTACGTACTTAACCATTCTCTCGTCGTTATCTGTTATCGGAGTGTATTTATTTTACAGAAAACATGATAAAATATTATTTAGATAAATTCCCCATAAACTACATGTTTTTTTTATGTAAATAGATAAACGTAGCACAATTAGTAAATCTGATGATAATTGAATTTATTTTTTAACTTTTACGTTTATTTGTGTTATCACTAAATTAAAGAAGTTCGATGCTCGCAGACTCGACGACCTCAGAGACAGAATCGACGCAAGCAGACCACCACGCAAATGTCCATTGCGGTACTTACTCCATGAACTTACCCTTTTAGACATAAACGAAAAGAAAATTACATAGAACCGATTGTATTGAACTCGAATCGTCTGGACTGGACATCATACATCCCAGATATAAACTCATTAGATAGGTACTGATACTTACGTAGTTTTAAGATAGTGATGTTAGTATGAAAATTGTAAACAAAACATAGGTAACAAAGGTACTGTTAATTAACAGTCTATAATGGAAAACATCGAAAAACACAAATGCGAACCGTCCTTTTTGTGAAATGCCTATAGATAAATCGTTCTGTTGGTGAATAGTCCAATGGAGAATCCTTTATGAATATAATAACTATTACATATAAAATGTAACATTGTAACTTTGTATAGATACTTACACTTATTTTGTTTTAGCCGTGTCAATGTCACTGTGGCTTTGCGCAGTGTTTAGACCGCAATAAGCAATCACGCAAATTGCTGCTTGTTTTTTTTTAATTAACTAACATTTTAGAAAAAATCATTGAGAAACTAGTTATGAGAAAAGAAGGTAATATATAAATGTTGGTAGGTATTAAGTAAGTAGGTACCTACTTTTGATATCTTTGTTTTAAAAAAAAATGAGAAGAATGTAAATCAAATGAAATTAAAATCATATAATAATAGGTCTGCAAAATACATTATTTTTTATACTTATTACCTACACGCCGCCGCCCGCCCGTCCAAAAAAATAAATTTAAATTTCTGTCTTCCTAACAAGCATCAATGGGCTAGACTCTAGAGTAAAAACTGATGTTGATTAATTTTTTTTTTTTTTTTTAAAGACAACTCCCGCACTAGGGATCATGCCCTGTGTCGCGGGGACCTTTTACAAACATCAATTAACGGACAAAAAAAACACCCAGACAATAATTTGTGGATCTCACAAATTATTGTCCTGCGTGGGGATCGAACCCACAACCTCTTGCAGCCGCTTGCGCTACCGTCGCGCCACCGAGGTCGTCAAATTGATCATTGTATTTATCTACCTCGGTGGCGAGGCGGTCGTCTATGCGGCTGATGTGCACGAGGTCGCGGGTTAGAATCCCACGCACGCAGCTTTGTGTGAGCCACAAATTATTGTCCTGAGTGTCGGTGTTGTTTGTGTTCGTTAAATAAATTGGTGTTTGGAAAAGTCCCAGCAAAACAGGGCATATTCCGTAGTGCGGGAGTTGTCTTTCATGTGTACGTATGTAAAAAGAAACATTCATCGTTGTTTTTTGTGAGAAGTAATTTCTCTACAACAAAGTACTTAAGTACTGCACAATGCGAGTCATTTTAGAAACTTTTGTTTCAACGGTTTTCGGTTCTGCGTACCTATACCTATTATGTAATATGTTGCTTGATGCCGCTTCAATCATCATTGTAGAGAAGTGCCTTCTCGTGTTGAAGGAAAATTTTACCTACAAATAGCTCTTACAAATTAGTACCTATCGGTTTAGTTTGAGTTGTTTCTAATATATCACTAAACTTGAGCGTTATTTTACTTATAAGTATCCCTAGTAAGACAATAATGAATAGCAGTCGTATAACTATGTTACGGTATATAACTTTATCCCTAGGGATATAACTATAAGTATTACGGCTTTATCTATCTTACTGCGACATACATAGTTGTAGTTTCTACCGACGAGTTCCTACCATTGTATTTACTATTTAAATTACTTTTACCAGGACAATCCAGTACGTCCGAAACCTGCGACAAAGGACGGTCAACTTCATGTGACACAACAAATGCTTCAGTCTACACGTGCTAAGCTAGGACGAGCACGGCCACCAGCTTCTTCAACTCCCAAGCAACAGCTGACAGAATTAGAGAAGTAAGTCTCTTTTGGGTTAGTTAAAAAAATACTGTACATCTATAAAACTATAGCTTTGCATGTATTAAGCATCATATTTATAACTGCTCATTAAAACCCCTGAGCAGGCCTCATCCATTGACAGAAAGAAATTGCCCTAAGAATACCATGCTATCCACACGGGTTGGTATAGATAGATTGTAAGATTGGTAATAAGTATTTCATCCCGCGGTCCTACACGGCTGCCGCATATCACGACAGCCATGCCACTGTGGTAGTTATGTTATGAAAGACTTACATTAACCAATTGAACTTCAATAAAGATGAAAAACTGACCCGTATCGTAATTGCTCTGATGCAATGCAAGAAGATTAGGTATACCAAGAAAGCGCACATTGTCGTTAAACACCAAAGAGTTCAAAAATTTGAAGCCCAATGCAACTTAAACATAACTTATGGAATTGTTTTTTTTACAGATGTCTCTTGCAAGAAACAACAGTGACATCGCTG
Source organism: Schrankia costaestrigalis (assembly GCA_905475405.1). Lineage (NCBI taxonomy): Eukaryota > Metazoa > Arthropoda > Insecta > Lepidoptera > Erebidae > Schrankia > Schrankia costaestrigalis. The sequence goes on along the minus strand of FR997840.1, from coordinate 11,180,941 downwards.
TATAGGCGACGAGTAGCACGTAATACGTTTCGTAGTGCCGAAGAGCTACGACCACGGCCTTACCCCGCGTCACGTTGTCCTCGGTCACCCATATCTCCTCGATCGGCTCGTTCTAGCTCTCTTCCTCGGACGAAAGTTTTATCACCCCTGAAGTATCAGAACGGAACTGTAGCTAGTAACAACGAGGTAGCCACAAAATAAACTATATTGTAAATTGTGTAAGTAAAGAATTGACGGAAAGTATTGAATTAAAAGGGGTTGACATATAGTAAGTGGCTATATGGTCTTACGGTTTATTTTATTATATCAAAGTAGGTACTTATTACCTTTTAAGAACATGAGGTCGAGGATTTAGTTCAACTAAAATGTGTAGGTAGGTACTTATAACATTCTTGGATCATTGAAAGGATCTGTTTTAGTTGTTTTCTCTTTTTAATTAGTAACGATAGTTTTATGTATTCTGATAGGAATCGCAGGCGTTTTCCATTTACTTTTCATATTTGAGAAGTAAATTATGATTAAAATACATGACAATTTAGCTACAGAAATAACTAAATACTAATCACCGTTGACATTGCAGTAAATTAAAGACACCAGTTCAACGTTGCCTCTATTTCTATAGTTTATATATTTTGTACCTACGATATTAATATGGATCACTTTGCATAAAAAACATACTTATTTCAAATAAATAAAAAAATATTATTATGACATTAATTGAAGTTTCATTCATAACAGCCCATTAATGACCCACTGCAGGGACGGGCTTCCTCTCGTCACGAAGGAATAGTCAGGAATACTATCCGTGTCGGACGGAGTAAAAAATACAATATGTTACCGCCCCGTCTCATCCCATGAGTTATCTTTTAAGTTATCAATCCAATTTCCCATGTAATCTAGGAAAAATAGCGTGACCTCGTAAAGCACTCAACAGTCTAGAGAAAAAGGAAACGTAAGTATTATGTACCTACCCTCAACGTATTGAATCCAAAAAAATAGTGGGGTTGTAAAAGTCTAGTTAGAGACTAGTGCTACAACAAATAAGTAGAGCTGTAAGTTTAGAACTAGATCAGAAATTATGGTTAACAGATTGGTTTGTTATCTTTAATCAATAACACCAAACTGCGACCGGACAAAGTTGATCCTTCTATCTTTCGAAAAAATCTGTTTAAAATTACTTCAAAATGTGTTCAGCGGTTATTGCCTATGCTGGAAAGTTAAAAAAAAAAACATTTTATTTTATGGCTGACCGCTGAATGTGTCAAACTGTCAAGTCAACAATGGCTAAGCTGTCAATGTCAATATTTGAAAATATTTATTTTAATCAATATACCTACTCAATTACTTACATCAAGCAATAAACTATTAAGTTTTATTATTGTTTAATGAAGTTAACGCTATTTCTTTTTAATTTTATTAACTCTGTAAGCATAAAATCTTAGGTTTTCTTTCTAGTATTATTATGTGTACAATCACAATTTTGTGATAAATATGGTTTTTAGTTTCAATTTTTAGTAACACAACCTGTTACAAAAAATATGGAAGGAATGGATTTCAGTTCTCAAAATCCTGCTACATCAAACACACTTAGCCTTGCTGCTAGGACGAACGACATTACTAATGTGGCTCGTTTACTTAATAAGTTTGATCCTAACCTCGTTGATAACAGAGGATGGACTTGCTTGCACGAAGCTGCTTATCACGATAGCTACGAAAGTCTGCTTTTAATATTAAAATGTCCTAAAACAAGAGGACGCGCTGAGACGCACGAAGGCCATACTGCTCTGTACTTAGCCTGTAAAAACAATTGCTCACTGAAGACAGCAAAGGCATTGCTTGACTCAGTAAAGAATATTGCAAATTACGGCAGCACGGAAGGAGTTACACCATTGCATATTGCAAGTGCTCAAGGAAATGTTGAGTTGGTGAATCTGCTATTAGAGTATGGTGCTATCATGGATGTGCAAGACTTTGATGGAGATACACCTTTGCATGAAGCTGTTCTAGCAGCTCAGCATGCAGTATTAATAACATTACTATATGCTGGTGTAGAACCGGAAATTCAAAATTTTCCAGGTCATTTCACACCATTCCATTTAGCATGTTGTAAGGGATACTTCCCTAATGTTGATAGTCTATTTCCATTTGTTAATGATATTAATCAGCAAACTAGTTCTGGTGATACAGCTCTACACTTTGCGCTCCATACATCAAGTGATGAGATAGTTTATTTCTTGTTGGAAAATGGTGCTGACCCAAACATTAAAAATGATTGTGGAGAAATGCCCATTGATTTAGCATTAAGTGCAAGTGCTGATGTATTTACGAAACTGTTATCAATTACTGATCGTGAAAAAATTAATATAAATATATTTGTAAATGCATGCAAGCCACACAAATTTCAATTCCATATTTTAGAAAAACTTTTAAACAGTGATTTGGGGCCAGAATTTTTTAATGTTACTAAACCATTTAATAATAACTTAAATGAGGGCTACCACTCTCATACAAGATATCTAACTCATGCACCCTTGAACCATTACTTATACATAAGTGGTTATATATTCAAAAAATCACCTGATAAGTTTAAAGAATTCATCTATTTGCTGTTGTCAAAGGGTGTTAGTGTTAATGCATTTTGTGCTACTGAATGCCCACCATTAGTGTATGCACATTACATACACCATACTGAGCATTTATTAAACGCTTCCTGCTTTAACGAGGTAAGTTTATAAAGGTTAAATTCCTTTTTTTATGACTATGGAACAAACAATTTACACTAGCTAAGTAATTTAACAATAAAGTAACTTAAATTATGATAATGATATATCAGGCCAGTTGTGAAACTACTGGCCTGGCCGGTCCTTATTATATATAATATATAACAACTATAAAAATTATATACAATATTTTTTCTATTTATAAAATCCTGTGTCTTTTCTATAGCATAAAACTAATCTTAGCTAAATAATCAAAATTGTTGAAAAAATTTCTATTCAAGTTTTAATATTTTACACTTTTTTTTTGTAAGGAATACTAATAATAGAATATAATAATATATTTGTTTTAGGTGTTTCAAATACTCATAGAAAATGATTGTGATATAGATTTCTGCAGTTCAGGGAAAAATTTGTGCAATAATATATGTATTTCTGATGCATTTCTCACTTCACTTGATATTTATCCTCAATCTTCTCCACTTATGATGCCATATAGTATTTATAATGAACCAAACATATTTCTTATGTATGCTGTTACAAATAATATGATGGTTACCATGCCATTCCAGGTAAGTTAATAATACTTACTGATAATTAAATTATAATGTTCAATGAGTTTTCTCATAGACAAGCAGGCTGATAATGAACTTCAATCATATTATTATAGAATACTAGCGGCGCGTCCCGGCTTCGCACGGGCATTATTTTCCCGCTTTTCTGTTAAACATTTTCCTGAATTTTCTTTGCTATAAACCTCACGGAGCCCGAGACCTTTCCTACGAATGCAAAACCGTGGAAATCGGTTCGTGCGTTATGGAGTTATAGCGTCAGGAAGGAAAACCCGACTTATTTTTATACAGGGTGTCCCAAAACTCGACGTTAACCCAAAACCAGGTGATAAGGCAAGTCACGCTGGTTATCAGAAAAATATAAAAAAAGTTCCAAGTTGCATGGTTGTAAAATTATAGGCATTTAAAAAAAAACGCAAAAATCCACACCTTGTGACAGTCTTTTCACTCCTGTTGTCACAAATCTTAACTTTTGCCAACTTTTTTTTTGCTGTGCTACCCTGAATAATGCTTCTTTAAACTCTAATAAATATTTTAAAACCAGCTGGTCTAGTTTTCATATCAATAGGACTTATTTCTTAGAATATTATAGTGAAAAACATTCCCAGTTTTAACTAACTGTAGTGAAAAAAAAATATACTACGCGAGTTTGGCAAGTTATGCCAAAAGTTGGCGCATTTAGTAAGGATTCCAAAATGATATAATACTTGGTAAATTGTTGCTGTTATCATGGACAAAAAAATACTTTTTAGTTAAATTTAGGAGACGATTTTATGCCGAATAAATTAAACGGCTAAGTAGTTGAGCCGGAAAGAGTCACCATATCAAGTGAAAAGTAGTAGAAACTAGTATTCGTTAAAAGTGCCAAAAAATACAGCCTACTGCAGTTTTAAAAACCCACGAATTACACTCATTACATGCATGCAAATTATGCATGTTCATGTTGCTGTCCTTTTTAAATGTTAAATCACAGACCTAAACTTTTTTAAAAAGCTAGTCATCTCAGTACCTATTCAATATCTTATTAAAAAAATTTACTTGATGTTGGTAGTCGCCGGATACTAACGTTTGTAAACTAGCTCTACTAACGTGGTACAGGTGTAATTCGTGTCTTTTTAAAATACGATGGGCTGTATTTTTTGGCACTTTTAAACTAATACTACAGTTTCTACTACTTTTCACTTGATATGGTGACTCTTTTCGGCTCAACTACTTAGCCGTTTAACTTATTCAGTGTTGGAATCGGCTCCAAAATTTTACTAAAAATATTTTTTTTGTCCATGATAGCAGCAACAATTTACCAAGTATAATACCATTTTGGAATCCTTACTAAATGCGCCAACTTTTGGCATAACTTGCCAAACTCGCGTAGTATATTTTTTTTTCACTACAGTTAGTTAAAACTGGGAATGTTTTTCACTATAAATTTTATTCTAAGAAATAAGTCCTATTGATATGAAAACTAGACCAGCTGGTTTTAAAATATTTATTAGAGTTTAAAGAAGCATTATTCAGGGTAACACAGCAAAAAAAAAGTTGGAAAAAGTTAAGATTTGTGACAACAGGAGTGAAAAGATTGTCACAGTGTGCGAATTTTTGCGGTTTTTTTCAAATGCCTATAACTTTACAACCACGCAACTTAGATTTTTTTAAATATTTTTCTGATAACCAGCGTGACTTGCCTTATCACCTGGTTTCAAGTTAACGTCGGGTTTTGGGACACCCTGTATAGTAGATAGAAAAGGGCCTGTTCTATACTTGGAAGAAAATTGAAAAACACATTCCTATCACACTTAATGGAGTGGTATCATGTTTTGTGCTGAGTTTTCTTTCTTCGCTAAAGATATTAATTGTTATGCAGTAATTGCAGTTTTTGTGACATTTTCAGGGTAAAATCGTTTCTTAATCTGTTACAACACTGTCTTTATTTTGGACTACAAAGGATTGAAATATTGTTAATGAAATATTATCTATATTGATTTCAGGTACAAAGGGATTTAATGAGAATGATAGATAAAAGTTTTGCTAATATGTCACCTGAGTCTCTTCAGTACCATGTGCCAAGCTTAAAGCATCTATCCAGATTCAGGATACGTAGTTGCCTAAGAGCTAATACCACATTTAAAAATAATGTTGCACAAGAACTTACGACTAAGTCGTTTTTATTGATTATAAATCAATTACCTTTACCTCCAATCATAAAGAATTATTTAAGATATGTTGAAGACTAAATAAGCTGTAATATTAAAAATAAAAAGATATTATTAGCTTTATGATCAGACTTGTATGTAAATCAAAGTACCTATATATTTTGTAAATAAAAGTAATTTATTTCTCAATGTTTATTCTTCATTATTTATTAAACTGTTTTTCAGATCTTATGGGTACGGTGACGTTTAGTATTTGTCATTACTAGAGATGTAGTAACACTAAAATCGTTTTTAAAAATACCGATTATATTATCTAACCGATATAATTTACAAACAAGAATAAATCGATTATGGGTACAAAATAAAAAACTAATCTTTTTTAAATATTTATTAATTATGCCGAATCAATGCGTGATTCATCTGATGAACAGCTTGATGAATTACTTTTTTTTTTTAAATCTTTATTTTTTATAGAGGGTTTAATCATTAAAGATTATGTCACCCTCGAAGACAACATAAACTACTACAACAACTAACAACTTAAAATCTACGTCTTAAACCTATATTTACAATATTAATTAACATTCTAGCCTCCTCCGACATAGGAGAAGCTAAGATGCTATTACACACACCGACATTCAATAACTCCAAATCTAGCCTTTTAATTACATCCAATCTCTCTACCTCGTTACGGACACACTCCATCAATATATGATATGCGTCTTCAACCACATCACATTCTGCGCACATCGGCGAGTTCACTTTGCCCATGAGGTGGGCAAATTTATTCAATGGAATGTGTCCAGAACGAAGCCTCAGAGTCAACACAATGTTAGGCCTAGGCATGTCAGACCCAGTAAACCATGGAGATCCTCTTAAATTAGGTTCTATGGTTTTGTACCAGATACCCTTACTAAGCGATCTTTCGTCAAAATATTGTTTCCACATTTGTTTACATCTTATTTTAAATAAATACAGAAAGTCACAATAGTAGGGTATCCAGTTCATGTCAACCCCATCGGATGAAGATGCTCTGGCCAGTCGGTCAGCTTCTTCATTTCCGTCAAAGCCGACATGAGACGGGACCCACTGAAGCGTCACATTCTTACGTTGGCTTGACAAAACATCAAGCGTTTCTAAAATGTTATATGCTATCGGCAACCCTCCAAAACTAGATGTACAACGGATGAGATGTTGCAGTGCACTTCTTGAATCTGTTAAAACTACATAATTACCCGGACTAAAAGATTCAATGTACGAAATGGCTTGCGCGAGGGCTATTAGTTCTGTACACATAATTGATATTTTAGATTTTACTTTTATTTTAATAATTATATCCATTGGTTTGTGGGTCAAACATGGCTAGACCTGAGATATTAGAATCTAAAGACCCGTCAGTATATATTTTATAATAACCTAGGTATCTGTCGGCTATATACTGCTCACATAATAATTTAATGGTACAAGGTTCATAGTCACGCTTATTATTTTCCAAGTAATCTATATAAGGTTTGATTACCGAAACATCCACACTGCTAACCCACTTGTTTAATGAGAACATGTAATTTTGACGATTTCTGTACATTGACAACTCTTTATATTCGCTGTGAATTATAGTTAAAAGAGGTTTTATTTTGCGCCGCCACATTACACTTTCATAATACCTACTCAGTTCATCTAGCAAGTTAATTATATTATTATTTACATCTGATTTTTTCTTAAGCCAATATTTACCTGCTAAGAAATACCTACGTACTCTTAAGGGTTCGATTAAAATTTCTGCTTCCATGACGTGTATAGCTGTGCTTTTTATAAATCCTCAAATAACGCGTAAACATTGATTTTGCATTCTATCTAATTTAACTAATTGACTATTAGAAGCATTGCTATATATGTAACACGCGTAGTCTAGTCTGCTCCTAAGACATGCTAAGTATAGTCGCCTTAAGTGAGACGGATGCATACCCCATCCTGGACCAACTAAGACCTTGAAAATATTTAAGAATTAATTAGTTTTATCTTTGATCTCGTTTATATGTTTTGTCCAACGTAACGACCTATCTAACCATAATCCTAAGTATTTATAACTCTCAACTACTTGTAACATATTATTATTAATTTGTATATTAGGTAAATGTCTTGTAGGTATAACTGTTAGAAAAAATACAAACTTTGCTTTTGGAGGGAGATATATTTAACCCAATATTAGAAAGGGTGGAGTTTAATTTATTTAGTGCAGATTGTATATTTTTAGAGCCTACTTCTATATTATCATAATTTAAAAAGAGCACGAAGTACGCTGTACGCTGATCGTACTGGGATATATAAACATTATTAATTTCTTTACATACCTATAGGTACTAGCCGTCACAATATTGAAAAGTAACGGGGATATCGGGTCACCTTGAGCTAGTCCCCGGTTAGTACTCCGACATATAGCAGATGTATTTCAATTTATTTTAAGCCTTCTTTCTTTTAAAAAATTATACAAATATTGACATAGAGAACCCACCCCTAAACTATCTAATGTTTTTAACAGATAACTTATTTCAACATTATTATAAGCATTCTCAATATCAATAAAACAAGCTATTGTAGAACGTCTTTGAAGAAAACCCAGTTGTATATGAGAGACTAAGCTAGTAATATTATCTAAAGTTGAAAATCCTTTACTTAAAATAAGCTCCTATCTTCACATACTACTGGGTTCCAGTAGTATGTGAAGATAGGAGCTTATTTTTTTCTACAAACTACTCTAGTCTATTGATTAGTATATTGTGAAAATTTTTACAAAAACACGAAATCATTGCTATAGGACGTAGGGCAACAGAAACATTGTCACGCACTGACTTAGGTATCGGCACAATAGTAATTTCACGCCATTGACTTGGAACGAAACCATGCTCATAAAACTTATTAAAAAGGTCTGTTAATATATCTAAACCGTTCTCAGGAAGATTGGATATCATCGAATATGAAATGTTATCACTTCCTGGGGATGTATCTTTATTTTTAATACTTCGTATAACTTCTTGTCTTAAAATTGGAACCTCTAATTTACGATTAATTGATGTAAACGTAGGTGTCTCAGAGGGAACGTAATCGGGAGTTAAACTTGTAAGAAGTTGTAGGGCGTTATTTTCATCAATGTACTTGTTGGATCTGAAAATACCTTTAAACCATTTTAATTTGTTCCAAAATTCGCTCTGAGAGATAGAACTGTCAATTGATGAACAATGAGTTTGCCAAGCCTTATACTTTTGTTCACGAATTATTTTTTGCGCTAAATTTGATTTATTTTTAAAATTAGTGAGGTTTTGTGGAGTAGGGTTCCTCCGGAATTTAGAAAGAGCTAAACGCCGTTCTGCTACAGCTTTTGACAATAACGAGTTCCAATAAGGTTTTGGTGTAAACTTGGAACTAGGATTTTGGCATAGATTAATTAGAGGAATATGATTGTTAGCAGCAGAGTTAATGCAATTAATAAATGTATTATAAGAAAGTTGTAGATTTTTGTACAAAATAAAACTACTAAGTGATTCTTTTAGCTCATTACTATAGGAACACCAATTAGCTTTCTTAAAATTTCTTTTTTGTTTTTTAAAATTTAAATTATGCATTTGGTACGATATTTTTATTATGAGGTGATCGCTCCCTAAATTCTCATTAAAAACAGCCCAATTGAATTTTAAAGCTACATCTGAGGTTATACAACATAAATGCTGGACTGGATTTTTGTAGCACACCGTTTGTCAGTTTAATACGAGTGGGTTGACCGTCATTCAGTGTAACAAATGTATTATCTATTAAAGCATCAAAAATTTGGTTACCTCTTTGGTCTGTCCTACAAGACCAATTATGGTGATGGCCGTTGAAATCACCTAGTACAACAGATTTATTACTAAAAGATGAAAATTAAGAGAGTCTCTGTCGTATAGAGAGGTACGACACACAATATTTGGCAGACGTGCCTTCTCTTAGGTCCTGGTTGAAAACCAGCGCTAGACGTTTAACTTGACGTCTGGCATAATGCTGAACCAGGGTCCTTTTTAAACATAGCCATGAGACACTCATGGCCACAGAGGCAAAGGTATTTTGTTGTACTATGTTTGTTTTTTTTTTCTTATTGTTTTTGTGTGTACCTGCTTCTGTGTAATTTGTTTGAATAAATGTTTTCTTTCTTTCTTTCTTCTTCTTCTTTAAAATAAAGTATTCCAATCGTGTTGATTCGTGCGCGCAGACGGAGCGCAATATACTGAAATAAGATTTTTAATTTTTTCGCAATTATATAATTTTATACCTATAATCTCAATACTAGCGTTGGCCACGTTCAGGTTAAGTTGACTCGATTGGATAGAGCGATGAACAAGAACTGCAACACCGGCCGCCATACCCGCCCGCCCTATCCTGTCTATATATAGTATAACTATTTACCTTAATATGTACCTCTGGTGTCAACCAAGTTTCGCTAAGGGCAGCAATGTGGATGTTTTCTTGAGATAAAAATTGTTCTAATTCAAGTAGCTTGGACCTCAAACTTTGGGCGTTCCATTGAACAATGTTAAGCTTAATATGTTTTTTCGATGTACTATCCATTATTAGTTAAATAGTCAATAATTACTTGTAAAATTGGCCATTCAGGAATAAAATCTGCTATAACAATAACTATCCACTCAATACAACTTTTAATAACCATCTTCACTTTATCATGTAATGTTAAACCTCTAAGAAACAAAATGTCTTTTAATTTCGTCCACAACTCTTTAAAATGATCAGTTCTTTCCCTGGTCTCTTCATGTGTCCTGGTGTTGGGCGACGACACAAATGGAGGCTCCGTTTGCAAGTTAACAGTAAAGTCTTCCGTCCAATTAAATGGTGACGCAGGTCGGCGTTGTGGATTTCTGATCGACCGTCGGATAGATGTTTTATTGTGCACCTCTGCCTTCGTCTTTACTACTTCTGCAAAAGTAGGATGGTCTGAAACTTCCCCCGAGGTTCATCAACTGGTTGATGGGTGCAGCGGGAGTATTCAGGTTCTGTTCTTGCGTGCCTGTGTTAGGATGAGGAGGTACATACATAGTTATGGCTCTTCTATAGGTACAATTAAATTCAGCCATGATTTCCCTCAGCTCTTTCTCTTTTTTGAACGCTGGGCATGATTTTAGTAACGCCATATGTTTACCATTGCAGTTAACGCACTTAAAGTTAGTGGTTTCACAGTTGTGGTGCTGGCCGCCACATTTAACGCATATAACATTTTTGGTAGGACAACGTTTTGCGTTATGCCCCAACTTCCAGCATAAGCTGCATTGTGAGACTGGAAACACGTTAGGGTCAACTCTGATGCGCAATCCATCTACCATAACAAAGGCCGGACGGTATGAGCCTTTAAAACACAGTCGCACGCTTTCACTAGCAACCCAACCTTCTAACTGACCACGGCGGCTAAGACGGTAAGCGGATAGTGGTTCGGCATCATTAGGACAGATAATACTGTCTAAAATATCTTTTTCAGTCAGTTCCAGGTCGACATTTTTGATAACGCCATATGAATAGCTGGTCTCCATTGCGCGACTTATTTCCCAGCCTTTATCCGTAAGCTCCTTACAATTTTCGAGCTTTCCCGCACTAAATTCATCACCGACATCGACACGAACTTTGTAAGGAGACAGAAACTTAACTTTTTCTATTTCCGTTAGTCCGAGAGATTTAAACAACTTGGCCAATGCAAAAAGCTTAGGTAACTTTTCCTGGCATGAAACGTATAATTGTAAACTATCGCAGTTTGGTATTTTCTTTTTTTTTTATCCTACCTCTTTCCATTCCTGGTCTTCTTCTTCTACTGTTTTAACTCTTTTGTTATTTCTTCTGGCTTCTGTAACATCTTCCTCCATAATTCTAAAATTTTCACTCTCCTCCTCCATATCGTGCTCCATCAAAATTTCTAATTCACTTGTCTCGTTAAAATTAAACTCATTATTTTTATTCATATTATTTTATTATGTAATAGGTACGTGCATTGTGTACGAATAAGATAATAATGATATGTTTTTCTAAAATTAGTTATTTATTTTAAACTTTGTTTACCTTCCCGCCAAAATTTCGTTTGACATAATGATGAATTACTTGATTCGTCACTTACATGACATAATAAGTAAAAATCTACTGAATTGTCTAATTTGATGTCTCTTCCTTTCACAGTCATGAAGTATTAGATTTTTGTTTTTTCCAATCATCGGCAGTTACGTGGTCAAAGGTCACAGGCCTCTTTTAATAATGACATCATCAAGATTTTATTGCTATGACGATGACGTACGAATCCCGCCAAAAAAAAACTTGCGGCCTATCCTCGTAAAAACTAATATTGAGTTATATAAGACAACTGAAATTATTATATTAATTTCTACGATTATAAAAAAAAAAACCGGTCAAGTGCGAGTCTGACTCGCGCACCGAGGGTTCCGTACAAACCTATTGCCAAATTGTGATAACGTAAGGACTCAGCTGTTTAAATACTATTTTTCCCGCCAAAATTCAATGACGGCACGACTCAGCTCTATTAAAAAATATTTTCCCGCCAAAATACTACGACGTCACAACTCATCTGTCAAAAATTATGTGACGTCACGACTCATCTGTCAAAAATTCTATGACGTCACGCACATCTGTCAAAAGTGACAGCTGTCAAAGTGACGGGTGTCTAAAATATTTTCCCGCCAAAATAATATGACGTCACGACTTATCTGTCAAAAATTCAATTACGTCACGACACAACTGTCAAAAAATGTTTTCCCGCCAAAATTCTGTGACGTCACGACTCATCTGTCAAAAATTATATTACGACACGTCCCACCTGGGACAAATGTCAAAAGTGACGGGTGTCTAAAATATTTTCCTGCCAAAATGATAGATGTATCACAACTATGAAATACTGTTTTTCGACCAATAAAGATATTATTATATTATATTATTATATTATAAATACACACATCAAAAAAGTCTAAGCAACATGCATGATATTACAAATTTACCATTTATATTAATTTATTTTACCATTTATTTTAATTATAACGTTGTATTTTATTTTTAAAATAATATTTTTAGGGTTCTATGATGTAAAAATAACAGCTGTTTTCTTTATAAGTTCTTTTAATAACAGAAATTAACAATATTAGAATATACAGGTACATAAGAAACTAAACTTTTTTTTTACAAATTGAAATTTCTTAAGAAAATGAATTTATTGTGAAAGAATAGGACAATTTAATACAAAGTATGGCCTCCTCTGCTATTCAGAACTTGTCGGCAACGATTATTCATTGAATTAATGAGACTGTTTATGTCATCTTGCGGTATTCGCTCCCAATGGAATTGTAGCAAATCCTTCAGCTGTTGGGTTGTTGTCACTCCGTCCAAGTCCTTCAAAACACGTCTCTGGAGCATGTCCCATGCGTGCTCGATGGGGTTGAGGTCTGGCGATTGTGCAGGCCAGGGCAATACCTGGATGTTCTCCGTTGCCAAGTATTCACTGGTTCGCCGAGCTGTATGTGAACGCGCATTGTCATGCATTAACGTAAAATCGGAGCCAAAGGTTTGTGCAAATGGATGGACATAAGGTCTGAGAATATCCTCAACGTAATTTTCAGCGTTCATGTTTCCATTTACAAAAACGAGCTCAGTTCGCCTGTTATTCATAATACCCGCCCATACCATAACTGTTGAGCCGCTGTATGGATGAACTTCCTGAACGCACCTGAGTCTTTCAGTATTTCCGGGTCGACGGTACACTCGCACCCTTCTTGTATCAGGCCTAAACCCGAATCGCGACTCATCGGAAAACATAATTTTATCCCATTGTTCCTGGGTCCATGTTATGCGTTCTCTACACCATTCATTTCGACGAGCGCGATTAACGTGACGTATCGGTGGGCACCTGATAGGGCGTCGAGCTCGTAGGCCGTACTCATGCAGTCGATTTCGCACAGTTTGGGGACTTACATCAACACCACTTGAATTTTGTAGCCTCAAACTTATCTCTCGAGCGGTTAACATCGGCTGGCGTCTTGCAGTCAGTTGTATGTACCGGTCTTGCCGAGTGGTTGTACTCCTTTTACGGCCTGGATGCTGTTCAGCGGGTTCCCCTGTATTATTGTAGCGCTGCCAAAGACGACAAATAACACTTCTATGAATACCAAAATGTCGAGATACCTGAGATTGATTACTTCCCGCTTGCAACATCCCTACAGCTCTTTGCATTTCATCTGCCGTCAAATGACGTCGCTCCATGACGTAAAGAATATCTAACAATTCAATTTTGTCGCCAACTGTATTTAAATGGTTGGTAAAATTATAAAATCAAGACTAAAACGTAGCAATTAACATGCACCCAAATTCAAACAAATTCGCAGTCATTTGAATTTTATGAAAAAAAACAAAACATAATCGAAATTTTTTTTTTACAACCAGCCAGTATGTCATCAATAACAAAAAAGTTTACTTACCTATACACTTTGAGTGAGTAAATACTTAGAAATTAATTAATATAAATGGTAAATTTGTAATATCATGCATGTTGCTTAGACTTTTTTGATGTGTGTATACCTATAGAATACAGCTACAAAATAGATAATGAAAATATTAAGAGAGTGTTCGAGGTGCGGGACCTAGGTGTCCTGTTGGATAGTAAATTCATTTTTGATAGGCATGTAACATCCATAACAAATAAAGCGTTCAAAATGTTGGGCTTTGTACTGCGAATCACAAAAGATTTTAAGCATGTATCCACACTGTTGCTTTTGTATAAGACTCTTATCAGACCCATACTTGAGTATGGTTCTACAGTGTGGAATCCTCAATACAATGTATATATTAACCAAATACAGAGTATTCAAAATAAATTTAATAAGCATATCGCTTGGAGAAACATATTTATGTTTAGAAGAAATACCTGACTTACCATCTTTAGAAACACGTAGAAATGAGAGAGATTTACTTTTTCTGTACAAAATAATAAGAAACCACTTGGACTCAACTTACCTTTTAAATAGAATAGGTTTAGTGTGTCCACGTATTACTGCTAGAAAGAAAATTGTATTCCATATTCCCTCTTTTAGAACAAATTATGCTAAAAATTCATTTATATATAGATCATTGTCACTCATATAATAACCTGAATGTTAGTAATAAAAATAATGGAGCCATTGATATTTTTGTACTTTCCTTACCTAAATTTAAAAACTTAATTCATGACTGTCTGGTCCCTACAGTCAACTAAATACTTTTTGTTTTGTTTTTAATTTACTTGTATATGTATCTATATTAGTATAAGTATACAGGGTGTTTTTTGAATCAACGGCAATAATTTAGGAGGTGACTCTGTACGTGATTCTGATCCGAATTATGTAATAAAATTAGGTACCTACTTAATTTTTGACGAAAAAATCCCAAAAATGAAGTAAGTGTGGACACGTTCCCGCTGCGCTAAAATATTGTTCAAGACTCGGTGCATTGACCCGCGCCGCGCGTCGTAGGCATCAGCTGGATCGCTCGCTGCGTCCGCGCCCTGCGCGGTGTCCATGATTAGTGAAATTCATGGCTAAGCTTTACACGTCGTTTACTATGTAATAATTTAATGTTTATTTATTTTGTATTTTTTTTCGTTCATTAAATAGCGTCATCTATCACGCCCTAGAATATTGCCTATGTCTCACTTTACATACTGTATATATATATAATAATATTGTCTTTTAGGCGCTATGTATGCATATTTAAGAGTGGAAACTGTTTTGGTTTAAGTGTAGTTTATAAGCATAATAAGACTGTATGTTATAACTGTTTGTTTCCCAAATATATAAATAAATAAATAAATATTATATTATAAAATAACATGACGTCACAACTCATCTGCCAAAAATTCTGTGACGTCACAATTTATCTGTCAAAAATTCAATGACGTCACGACACAACTGTCAAAAAATGTTTTCCCGCCAAAATTCTGTGACGTCACAACACATCTGTCAAAAATTCTATGACGTCACGTCCCATCTGTCAAAAGTGACAGCTGTCACTTTGACAGCTGTCAAAATTCTATGACGTCACAGGTCACGTGACTCAGCTTTTCCGCCAAAATTCAATGAAATCAAAATATAATGTGATTGAAGTAAAAATTTTAGATTTTCGGAATTTTCCCATTACATGTACAATAAGACCTTGCTTCATGCCAAATTTCAAGTTTGTAGGTAGACTGGAAGTACCCTGTAGGTTTTTGACTTTACTCCTCTAAACTTGCGACAAAAACGGCTATATCTCTTGATTGCGTTGGATTAGCAGTTTGATTTTTTTACGGCACTAAGAGGCAACAAGCCTTAGTATTTGGTGAAAATTTCAGCTTGATACCTCCTCCTCCTCCTATAAGGGTTCCGTTTTTTCAAAACTGGTACGGAACCCTAAAAATTAATCGATTTAATCAATTTTATAAAAAAACCATTCGATTTTAACAATTTTATTATCTATTGAAATTCGTTCCGAGTCGCGCATACGATTTTAAAATTTATATGTTTATATTTTACATATTAGGGTTGAAGATGGAATATAAAACAAATATTTCATATAATTTAATTATAATAAACGTCTAAATATTTTTAATTTTTTATCAGTTCGGATTCATAAATTGATATCTTTTATTTTTAAATTCTACAAAAGTAAACTAAGTAACATGGAAAAGATCAAATGTCACCGTACCTTTCCTGTCTGATAAAGACTATACATGAATATTTATTTACTGGTAAGTATACAGAAGATGAATCAGAAATAATTTAATTGTAAAACTGGTCTGTACTGTACACAAAGATTATACAGTAGTTGGTATCCGCTATGTTTCAATAACCTGTCAAGTGCGAGTCTGACTCGCGCACCGAGGGTTCCGTACAAATTTATTTATTTTCCTGCCAAAATGCGATGACGTCTCGATTCCTCTGTCAAAAATTCTATGAAGTCAGTCAGATGTCATAAAATATTTTCCCTGAATTTGACTGGACGCCATGACGAGAGGTTGAGCTGTCATTTTTATATTTTTTACAAATTGATTTTTCGAAGATTTTGTGATGCAGAAGAGATGCAGTTTTGTTTTGCAAGTTCGTCGTCAGTAAATTAATATGAATAAATATGCAAGTGATTGGTGAATAGCTGGTGGCGTTGTGGTCCGGCCGGCTGTTCTGTTCCTGTCTCCATTATACGCGTTCCCGTTAAAGTTCTCAAGAAAGACAATGAAAAGTGAAGCATCGACTTTTTAATGTTTTTTATGTTACTTTTATACTTACTTTCATACTTACTTTTACTTATATACTGAATGTAATATCTCTCACTTGACACTGGCAAAATATGTAACTATGTTCATGAGGCCATTAATAAATAAATACAATACAATATTTTCCCGCCAAAATTCTATGACGTTACCACTCAGCTGTCAAAAATTATTTTACCGCCTCTATGACTTCACGCGAACCAGCTGCCAAAAATTGTATGACGAAATAAACAAAATACATAAAGTGTAAGTACCTACGTATAAGGATTGATTCATCATATTGATGACCTAAAAATTTCCTTTCTTGCTCATGTTACTAGTTACTTACTACCAATCTTACTTCTAGTAGTAACACCGGTTTTACCCTACTTACCTACTACTAAAGTTATAAGTTGTTAGAACAGTAATAAAAAATTGCTAATCCTACAACCTTTTAATTTTAATGCAGCTAAGTATGTGTTTTTGACACGAATGTCCTATGACCACTTTTCCGCTCTGTAGCAGAAAGACAGATTCGCAAAATCCCAGATTAGCATAAAGGCAGAAGTAGGTACAGACACAGTCAGCTCCAAAAAATTGTTCTTATATTTCTGAGATCCAAGGTGTAGGATTTTTTTCTGGTCGCCGGATTGAGTGTTCTAATTATTTGACCGTAACTTTTTTTCTATGCTTTTCACAATTTTTTTATCTACGCCATTGTCTTTTCACAATTTTTTCCTAAATCATTCTTAAATTTCGTCATGTTTGGACTAACTTTTTAAAAAGAACACTCACACCACACGCACATATTTTCAACAGGTAAATAAAAGTCTAGAAAAACAATCAGAATTTTAATAGTAACATATGTGTATAAATGGTTTTTTTATTTTAATTTATTTGAGATGGTGATTGATTGATTGGTGTGAGCAATATTATGTCCGTATTTGGTGAACGCCACCCGACAAAAGAAATAGAACTAAGTATTTAGGTTATTTTAGAAACTATAAAGCAAGATGCAAAATCCAAAAAAGACATCTCCATAGAACTGAATTCTGCTTGTACGTGTCGTCTTCTTGTGGTATTTGAAGCCGTCCAATAATAACCCCTTTATATTTTTGATATATTTAAAATCGGATGGCTCCATAACGTAAAATAAAAACTTTAATTATTAATAAATTGGTTGTGATGATTCAATTTCTCAAATACCAAGACGTTACATAGTTGTCTGAATGTCTATAATTCTGCCAGTAAAGTTTTAAGGTTGATAAAGAAGATTGCATGTGTCACCCGCTTTATTTTTTACAATGGATTTTATTATACTCGTTAGTGCTTAAAGATCCATTTTTAAAATATTTTCGGATCATGGATTAAAGTGGATATAAGTTTGTGATTTAATTGTAAAAAGATCCATTAATGGATCTTTTCAATGGATCTTAGTGGACATAGGGAAAAGATCCATGGATCTTTTCAATGGATTTTAGTGGACATAGGGCTAAATAATTGCATTAGCTACTTTCTGATCCGAATAGTGGCAATACACGTAATAGGTAATAGATTTGCTTGTAGCTGTTTAAATTTATAACGATATTTTAAACAGATAACATGTACCTACCTACAGTTTGTACCTAAATATTTCTAATAGCTGTACCTACATACCAACCTGATCTTAAAAAAGCTGACTATCACACCTGCAACAACATTCATTTAAAAATATACTTTCAGTCTATAAAGGTAAATTTATTCCATAAATAAATAATTTATTTTCTTAATTTAGATTCTGTACATGGTTCAAAGACCTATAAAATATTGTGTTTAGTCATTTTTTTCATTCACATCTTCATTTTACTTCTTACTTTTTCCAAATTCCTCGCCTTCTTCAATAGTGTTAGTTAATTCACAGCCTTTAGTTTCTGGTAACAGGAATGTAATCAAAGCAGCAAGCAAAGGTATTATTCCAAATGCCACTGGTGGCATCCACAGTGCGGTATCTCTTAATTCTATAACAAAGGGCGCTATCATTGATCCTATACGTGCCGACATCGAAGATAAACCTATAGCAGCATTCCTAACAACTGTCGGGAATAATTCGGAAGAATATAAGTAAACGACTACAAAAACTATAAAACTGGCAACAACTCCAATAGTTGCGCATACTACCGATCCAATCCCTTCAGGAATTAAAGCTTCTATAAATAAACATATCGAGCTAATCAAATGAAACGTTATCACAATTTTTTTTCTACCTAATACCCTCATAATAGGAATAGAAGCCAAAGTTCCTAATAATATGACGCTAGCACTACACGCAACATTAACGAAGACATTGCCACTTAGCTGGCCTACATATTGTGATACGCCATAGAAACAATAACTGCACGCCAACCAGTTAAATGCCATAGCAATTATGTTTTTCCTGAGGTTGGGAGTGCGGAAGAGATCAAACATATTTCCTCTCTTTAATTGGTTTATATGATGAGATGCTTCATAAGATATGACGTCAGCTCTTATATTTGCCGTGGGTCGTTTATTCCTGTAAAAACAGTAAGGGATGCAATGTTAAACAGAAGTTTATATTTACATAAGCTAGTAAATTAAGCCATTGATAAATAACTTACACTTCAGCTATGTGGGTTAAAAGTTTAATGGCTTCATCAGTCCTTCCCACAGTTATTAACCACCGTGGTGTTTCGGGAAGAAAACAGAAATAAATTAGCAAGATAATGGCAGACGCCGATATTGCTAATTGGAAATGTGAATAGTCTCTAAAGAAATATCCAAACCCCGGCAAACACAAATGCCCTAGATTAAATGGTGTTTGGTACAAAGCCGAAGCCACTTCTCTGTACTCTCTTCCAACGAATTCCATTACCATTACGAAACTTATTACCATTGTACCCCCAACTGACATACCAATTAAAAACCTTAAAAATGTAAATGCCCAATAATTTGGGGCATATGCTGCTGCAATTCCAGCTGCTATTTGCATTACAACAGCTACCAGCATAGGTTTCTTTCTTCCATATCTACAAATAAAATATATTTATAAAAAGAGACCAATCATCAGCTTAAATAAGTATAAAATTAAAACAATTTGACAGATACCTGTCGGAGACTATTCCAAAACCCACGCTTCCTAATAGTGTACCTAACTGAAATAACATTTGCGTTAAGCTCGTTAGCCATTTTCTTTCACATATCAAATTCCATGCCATTACAATAGATCTAGTAAATATCGACGTATCATATTTAGGTGTTGCACATGGGCATAGATTCTTTTCAGTTCCGCCGCAAGTATATGAAACTCTAGGAGCCAAAAATATAATTGCCATTTGGTGTAAAGCGATAGGAAATTTTGTTAAAAATAATAATATGCAGAGCCACAGGTGATATTTGCCGAAGGAACCAGCCACATTTTGGATTATATCTCCTCCCTGCCCACCCCAAGCCCAAACTAAAATAAATAAAGAGTTATTTTAGTCTATTAATTAATTAGAAATGTCTAAATACTATTTCCAAACCAACTATGTAATCAATAATGCTAAGCATTAAATAAACTTAAAATTATAGAATAGGCTTAGAATTTCCTCCAGCAGAACAACTTTGCACATGGTACCATTTTGAAAGCCGAACTTTGAACACTTGTGTATCTGGCATCTGGTCACTTGTTGTCTATAAACTTACGGCTTGGAAATTGAATGTAATCTTCGTTTCTTACCTGCGATACGGCGTATCATGAACATATGTATTAAAAACGACTAAAGCTAGGTAGGTATCCCTACATTTAAATTAATAAATCCAAAAACAATAACTTGCAAATTGTAAATTACAATTTGTAATTAATACAAGTCTATTGACAGATGTTATCATGTCAATCATTTATGACAATAGTTGTAACGATAAAAAAAAGACTAATAATGTAGCCTCCTTAAAGGCAAAATAAAACAACAACCATAATATACTATGGGCACAAATCACTTTAACTAGGTATTTTACTTGTAACTTAATATTGTGGCCCGCGACTTCGTTTACGAAAACAATATTAGGATAGTACAGTCAGCTGCAAAGAAATCTAACCCCTTTAGCGCTCTGTTATGTTCATAAAGGGGGTTACATTTCTCTGCAGCTGACCGTACAATGTTCATTTTTTTTTCTGCGGAACCCTATAAAAAATTCTATGACGTGGTTTAACGACTGTGTCCTTACGGGAACAACGTTTTACGTGCCTTTCGAAGAACGGAGATGGTTAAATAAAATACCACCAATACCAGCCATCTCTAAAATGACACGCACTGGCAAGGAAAGCCTTAGTCTTCAGACAATGCGGCAATGTGGACAAGAAGATACGTTTTATCTTCCCGAATGCTGCCAAAACGAGTTGGATTCGACGAGTGACCTCCTTTTCAAAGTTGGTATTACGTAGCGTTACTAACTGTCCTAAGTAAATATATTCGTCGACAACTTCGAGTGTAGAGCCTCCAACCGTGATTGAAGTGAGTGCAACATGGACATTTACCATGACCTTGGTCTTGTCTATGTTCATTTTAAGACCCACTGGTTGAGAGACTCTACTGCGGCCATCGAGCGTTATGTTGAGGTCCTCCGTGGTGTCATCCATGACCACGATATCGGCAACAAATCGAAGGTGCGTGATATCTAGCCATTTATGTTGATGCCGAGTCCGTCCCCAGTCTAAAAGCCCCCCAGTGCAGCGGTAAACAATTTCGCGGATATGACATCGCCTTGTCTTACTCCTCGCTGCAACTGGATAGGTCTTGATAATTTACCCTGGAGACGGACCGAGATGGTGGCATTTTCATATTACCACTACAGCACTTACATAAACAGTCAACTTGTCACCGAATAGCTATGCGATCGAATCACAGGCTTTCTCAGTCCGCCAACGCTAACCATAGGCATATTATACTCGTTGGATTTTTGGATAACTTGATGCAGCGTATGTATGTGGTGTATGGTACCTTTTCGGAAACCGGTTCGGAAGGCTGGAAGTTGTCCACTCTGCGTTCAGCCCAGACGATTCGTGATGGCTCTCGAGAACAAGACGTTGCTCAGAAGAGAAATGGGTCTGTAATTTTGAAGTAAGGTTCTATCGCCCTTCTCCAAGAACAGTACCACCTCACCTCTGGGCCATGCCTGTGGTGTTTTTTTTTCTTAAGGCTCCTCAGAGGTGAATAGCCTCTGAACGGGTTCTCCACCGGCCTTCAGTAGCTCGTTTGTGGTGTCTATTGTTCTTAAGTTATCGAAGAGGATAACAAATCTCACAGAGACTGACGTATGGGATTTTTTCGAAATGATGTCACGTTAATCGTTTAGCAGGTCATGCAACATGAAGGTGGTATACCTATATTAAAAAGATATTAATAGCATTATTATTTAACTTCTATGTAAATCAAACTATATTTTGTAAATAAAAGTAATTTATTGCTCAATATCTAATCTTCATTATACAACATGAATATATTACATTTTTTATACAGTATGAATAAATATTTGTTTCAGATATACAGTTTCAGTTACATGATTAATTCTTAAAATTTGCACCATTTGCCATATGATCCTCAATTTCCGCCACACTGAAATGACAACAAAACTATTTTAAAAGGTTTTACGGCGTCAACTCGAAGCAATGGACCCGGGAGGAGGGGCCTGTCGTCGACCGGTGGTGGAGGGAGCTACGGCCGCGCGCTCCGATTTTATCTCACTACCGATATTGAACCCTTATCATGTACACGACATTAAAATTAATTAAAAATATTATACGATTTTAAACATGATAAAATAAATACATTCATTGAAAAGTTTCCAACCAAAAGGTGTCACCATATTATCTTCTACGAAGGATGTTGTACAAACAGACTGAAATTAAGTTACCAGGTTACTGCCTTACTAAAGTAAAACAAGGAAAACTTGAACAAAACCCCTATACCAAGTTTTTTCTGTCCAGCTTAGTATTTGTAGTCCAGGTCTCCCTTCATTCCTGCAGTGAGACATTATTGGGCTGTAATTATTTAATTCTCCGTGTGGTAACGGAGTAGAAATACAATATGTCACCACCCCATCTCATCCCATGGGTGTCGTAAAAACCGACTTAGGGACTATCAGTGAATATTATCTTTACAAAATAAAATGAAGGAAAACTTGAAATTAAACCCTATAATAATCCGTCTGGCCAGCGGGGTATTAGTAGGTAGGCCAAGTATCCCTCCGTCATGGGAGGAAGCCCGTCCCTGCAGTGGGCCATTAATGAGTAGTTTATATTTTATATTTTTAGTTTTGTTTACAATACTATCTTTTCATTGCACTCGTGCGAGGCTCAGGCTCGTTAGTAGTTAAATAACATGAACTCACGTCCTAGGCACAAAGGTTAGATTTTCAACGCCTTTCTCAGTGATAATGACGTCATCCTCTATACGTACACCGCCGAAGTTCCAAAATCTCTCCATTACATCCCAGTTGAAGAATTTCGATTGCTCAGGGTTATTTTTTGCTCCGTTTAGTAACTGTAAACCAATAAAATAATTTAATTGTCACTGTTTTAACTTATCCAAAGGGCGTGCTAAAAAGCTAACATTAGACATAGCCAACTTTTGGCAGAACTTGACAAACTCGCATAGTAAATTTTTTTTCACTACAATCAGTTAAAACAGGGCATTTTTTTCTTTCTAAATTTTATTCTAAGAAATAAGTCCTATTGTTATAAAAGCTAGAACAGCAGGTTTTGAATTTTTTTACTAGAATTTAAAGAGGCATTATTCAGGGTAACACAGCAAAAAAAAAGTTGGAAAAGGTTAAGATTTTAGGCAACAGGAGTGAAAAGACTGTCACAGGGTGTGATATTTTGCGGTTTTTTTTTAAATGCCTATAACTTTAAAACCAGGCAACTTAGATTTTTTTAAATATTTTTCTGATAACCAGCGTGACTTGCCTTCATCACCCGGTTTTTGGTTGGCGTCGGGTTTTGGGACACCCTGTGTACTATAGAAAACACTCCAAAAAGAGATAGAAGATATTATATAAAAATAGAAGACCCGTAAGTGCAAGGGAGATAGATATAGAGAAATGATATGGCTTTAAGACTGAGATGACAATATCAAAAAGCAGACAATATTTTTGAATTTATTCTTGAACAGCATGAACGAAAATAGTTGCTGTTTCTAAAAATTATTTGTGTGACTTACAAATTATTGTTTTGAGCGTAAATACTCTATGTGTCCAATAAATATAAATAAATAATCCTCACACATTCACACAACGTCATCTAGTCCCAAACTAAGCAGAGCTTGTTCTATAGGTACTAGACATAAGTACAGAAATACTTTTTTTTTGTAAATACATACATATTTATACATAGAAACACTCAGACCAATGCAAACAATCATGTTCATGCACACAAAAATTTGTTCAGCGGGAACCGAACCCGAGACCTCTGCGTAGCAGTCATGTTATATAACCACTACGCCACAGAGGTCGTCACAATAATTTCATGTCTTTAAAAAGTCTTCACGTTTTTTCAGGGGTAGATCCCAAGTACAAGAAATTGTCTTTTTATAAAAAAAATATTAAAAGAGGGTAGTAGAGTCTTAACAATTTTGGGCTAGAATGGTATGAATTTGACTTATTTATTTATTAATATTATAAATATATTTTATCTAGAAACTTACCCTAGCTATAAAATAGCATCCAGGTTCTATAGTAAGCGCCATACCGGCCTCCAACGTCCTGGCAGTACGTAATCTTGATAGTGGCCCCGTAAGTCTTGGTGGGCAATGTGGTAAGTAACCACCAACATCGTGAACATCTAAGCCGAGTAGGTGTCCTAAACCATGAGGTTGGAGAATGCCGTGGATATGGTTCTATATGAAAAAGAGATAATATTGAATTACCTATAATACTAATATTTTTTTTTTACCTATAAAGCTTAGGTATAACTAGAAAAATCCGAAAAAAAGAAAGACAATGGAAAAATTGGTACTCGATACAATACTCGTATAAAGCAATGGTTAAATTTGATAATCGAGACTGTTACTCGGTTGGCCTAGTGGCCATGGCGCTAGACGCGTATAGTCCAGAGACGCGGGTTCGAGTCCCGCATCGAGTAAGTACCAATTTTTTCCATTGTCTTTCTTCTTTTCGGTACCTGAAATACGTTTCCCAAGTATCTATAAATATTCACGGACATCTCTACAAAGCGCCATCTTTTACTAAACCTTAACTGGCTTAACCTGCTTGTGTTATGGGTTACAGAACAACGGATATTAAAACGTATATACTTTTTTTTTTGTAAATACATAAATATTATACATAGAAACACTCAGAGCAATGCAAATAATCATGTTCATGCACACAAATATTTGCATTGAGCGGGAATCGAACCCGAGACCTCTGCGTAGCGTAGGTATAACTACTATGCCACAGAGGCCCACGAGGAACTATATTGACAGATATGAGAGCTTAAAGATTTGTAACTATGACTCTATATGTGTGGCTTGCGTTGCCAAGGTAGCGGCTTTGAATCCCAAGAAGGACAGTTCTTCTTGCTTTCCACAAACTATTGATCATTTTGATATTTGTAAAGTCCCGCCACACAGAGCATGTACCCTAGGCGAGAAATTTTTAACACGGAAAAGTTAGGTTAAGGTTTTTAAAATTTGAGCGGCAGACTCGACCTTATTTTATGCAACGTACAGTCACCAGCAATTATATGTACACATTTTTTTAAAAGAATAATCTAAAGTTCTAACAAATCTTTGCCTATAACTTTACAACCATGCAACTTAGAATTTTTTTATATTTTTCTGATAACCAGCATGACTTGCCTTATCACCTAGTTTCGGGTCAACGTCGGGTTTTGGGACAGCCTGTATATTACTGCTCATGACTGTACATGTAATAACAAACTACTAAAAAGTAGGTATTATAGTATCAATTGACGCCGAAGTAACAAGCAACAGTAAATATTGAAACATAATATACCTTAAGCATATCTTCAACGTCGCCCTTAAGGAGATTGCCCTTCTTCAAATGTTCGAACATAGCTCTGTTAGCAGTCAAGTGCATTTCGTGCCACGGTACACCTGGTTTAGCCTCTCTGTAATAACAAATTATGCGTTAATTGTTAATAAATACCTTGAAACACCTAAATAATATGTTTTTTTGAAAACCGTTTGTCCCTATATACCTAAATAAAATTAAAATTACACGTATCAAGGAATGTTCTGGAGCTCCATAGGACGCTTGTCATATAGAGCGACGTTTTTCTGATTGCGTGTCGCGACACCCGTGTCGCGACGCTTGTATCATTAGGCTATCACGGACTGATAAGATTCCTGGAGAAGACCCCGGCCTTGCAGTGTAACATCCATAAGCTTTTATTGTGATGGACGATTATTTTATGAATAACACGAAATAATTTATAATAATAACCTGATAACAGCATCTCTGGCAGCTAGAACAGCTTCATAAATGAGTTTTTGGTCTTCAGTAAATTTACCGTTGGCGGGAAAAGAACACGTGATGTCGGCTGCATATCCTGCGTAATTACCTCCCATGTCGTATAAACTGAAAACAAATATATGAGTTTTTATTATCTATACTTCTATACTAATATTATAAAGAGGTAAGTAAAGTTTATGTGTTTGTATGTTTGTGATGTTGTAGGGGGTAATCTCTGGGTCTAATGAACTTATTTTAAAATTCTTTCTGTGTTGAATAGTCCGTTTATCGGGGAGTGTCATAGGCTATATAGTATCACGCTATGATAAACAGGAGTGGAGCAGTAATGAAATATGATTAAAAACGGACGCGTTTTTTTCGTGAAGTGGGCACGGGTCAGCTAGTTACTTATAATCGAGAATATCTCAAGCCTAACATATCTTAAAAAACTAATGTCCGTTTTAGTATGTGACAGGTCTCTAGGTGGTTACAAAGTAAAGGTACACCAAACCATTGTAATCCATTGGTGATTTGTCCCTTAGTCGGCACAGACTGGATCTTTGATACAGAATATCACAAATTAAAATAACAAATAAACATACCACATATCACCATCATGAATAACTTTAGAGTTAGATGCCTCCGCATGTCTGTAGTGTAACGTAGCCCCGTTCTCTCCAGAGCCACAGATGCAAGTGTATGACACTTGACAACATCCTCTAGCGCGGTAACGCAAATAAAAATAACAAATAAACATACCACATATCACCATCATGAATGACTTTAGAGTTAGGTGCCCCTGCATGTCCGTAGTGTAACGTAGCCCCGTTCTCTCCAGAGCCACAGATGCAAGTGTATGACACTTGACAACATCCTCTAGCGCGGTAACGCAAATAAAAATAACAAATAAACATACCACATATCACCATCATGAATGACTTTAGAGTTAGGTGCCCCTGCATGACCGTAGTGTAACGTAGCCCCGTTCTCTCCAGAGCCACAGATGCAAGTGTATGACACTTGACAACATCCTCTAGCGCGGTAACGCAAATAAAAATAACAAATAAACATACCACATATCACCATCATGAATGACTTTAGAGTTAGGTGCCCCCGCGTGTCCGTAGTGTAACGTAGCCCCGTTCTCTCCAGAGCCACAGATGCAAGTGTATGACACTTGACAACATCCTCTAGCGCGGTAACGCAAATAAAAATAACAAATAAACATACCACATATCACCATCATGAATGACTTTAGAGTTAGGTGCCCCTGCATGTCCGTAGTGTAACGTAGCCCCGTTCTCTCCAGAGCCACAGATGCAAGTGTATGACACTTGACAACATCCTCTAGCGCGGTAACGCAAATAAAAATAACAAATAAACATACCACATATCACCATCATGAATGACTTTAGAGTTAGGTGCCCCTGCATGTCCGTAGTGTAACGTAGCCCCGTTCTCTCCAGAGCCACAGATGCAAGTGTATGACACTTGACAACATCCTCTAGCGCGGTAACGCAAATAAAAATAACAAATAAACATACCACATATCACCATCATGAATGACTTTAGAGTTAGGTGCCCCCGCGTGTCCGTAGTGTAACGTAGCCCCGTTTTCTCCAGAGCCGCAGATGCACGTGTATGACACTTGACGACAACCTCCAACGCGGTAACAATGATCGAGGAATACAGACTCGCATTGATACTCTTTCAGGCCAGGTTTTACGTATAACATTACCTGTAAATTTAATTAAAAATAATTTAGATAACCAAGTTTAAATAAAAGTACCTTATTTTCTTAAAACAATTGTACATCTAGCCAGAGTAGTTTAAGTAAGCTATGATAATCTATGTCAATGGGCATAAATTATTTCTTTTGATTGATTGCAGTGTGTGTGGAGAAAAACTCATACCTACTTAATGTAAGATTACCCCAGTTTGAGTTGATAATCTTTGAGTGGTTTTTTAGTTAAAAAGTTCTTTAAAATAAAGTAAAATGCTAGAAATAGAAAAAACTGAATTGGAAATGCTATATCTATCCAATGTAAGACAAAATAAATATTATTTTTTCAGTATTATTCAAACTCGGGAGCATGTTATAGAGTTGTTAATAACATAAATAATAATAATTCATTTAAGTACAATAATTGTATTTGTAATTGGTAATTGAAATAGCAATCAATATCATGTCTGTTCAATATAAATAACAAAATAAATTATAATATAATAACCTGTTTGTGTGCATCAGACGACACTTTGCATACATATCGCATAACCTCAATTTCCTCTGGTGTTTTGATAACACGCCTGCAACAAAATATCACATCAATTAACACAAAATAGAAATAAATAAGTACAGAAGTTAAACTACATACAAAGTTAGGAAATTGTTGAAAATAATGATAGCGCGATTTCCAGTAAGATTATACAAGTTTGTATTTTCATTTTTTCTGTAATATCACCTCAACAATATATCTAGGAACTTAATATAGGTAAGAGTGCCATTAATTACAATGACTTTTTTTGGGTATAGGTAAGCTAAATTTTACAAACACAGAAAGTTTGCCAAAATGTTTAGCCTTATAAAACATAATTTAAAATTCAGCGAGCGTAAGTAAGTACAGCTCGAGAAATTAATTGAGAAATGTTTATTATTAGAAATACTTACCCAAAAAGGGTCTTTAGATACTTCTCTACATCCTGTAATTACAGACATTGATAGTTCTAACAGATTTTAAAATCTATCGAGCAAAGTAGGAATACGAAAATAATAAATGACTTCATTATGTTGGGTCTCAAAATCAGTTGGGTGGGTTACTTAACTCTTGGCAAATAAACTCAGTTTTTTTTAAATTAGCATCTTAAATGTGGATGAGGGGTTTCAATATCACAGAAAGAGTACTTTTGTAGGAAATCGTTCAGGGGACATCTTTGGGTTACACTTATGATTAATTTCTCCTTCCTGTTATGCGGTTTCGAAACCGAAATCGATAGCAATTTATATGCCTATTTCTATTTAAAGTTACCTACCTATGTTGTCCGTGTGTGACAAATTAAAAACATGTGAGTATAAAATATCATGTGTCCTAAAAGTAAAAAAAAATTAAATTCACAGATATTATCCCTACGAAAACTCCGTGTGGTGACGGAGTAAGAATACAATATGTCACCACCCCATCTCATCCAATGGGTGTCGTAAAAACCGACTAAAGGACTATCCGTGAATATTGTCTTTATGAAATAAATAGAAGGAAAACTTGAAATTAAACCCTATACCAATCCGTTTGGCCAGCGTGGTATTAGTAGGCCAAGTATCCATCCGTCACGGGAGGAGGCCCGTCCCTGCAGTGGGACATTAATAGGCTGTTATGATGATTCCAACAAACCAAGTATCCATCCGTCACGGGAGGAGGCCCGTCCCTGCAGTGGGACATTAATAGGCTGTTATGATGATTCCAACAAAAACAAAAGCATGAAATTACTTACTTCAAGTTTCTCTCCGTCATAAGCTTATCATAGCTGCATTATGTAATAAAACGACACTTATAATAAGTATTAAAACTATACGACCTTTTTTTTATTACCTTGTTAGAAGCACTGTTTACATAATAAAAGGCGGCCATTGGAAAATCACTTTTAATCATAAGTATTAGAACATTAACCTGATAAGTAGAAGGCCTATTGCACCTTAGCAACTGTATTTATATGATAAGGTTGATTACAAATTATGTTTAAACATAAGAAAGGTAGATAAACAAATTCATAAAACAAATAAAATATGTTTATCATAAATAATATTACTGATTATTTTGTAAAGATACTTACAGCTCCGCGATGATAGGGAATAATGTTTCATTGTTTACTTGGAATCTGAAATGTAAAAAAAAACGAATCAATAAATCTATACATACATTTCTCCTAACCCGAAGTCCGAAGTAAAAAGAGAGGACAACTTGAAATTAAACCCTATAGCAATCAGTCTTATTTGTAGGCCAAGTATCCCTCCGTCACGGGAGGAGGTCCTTCCCTGCAGAGAGACATTAACATGCTGTTACGATACATAATATTTTGAGAATACAGAGTTACACTACCCTATAATAACTAGGGTATCGTAAAATACGGCAAAGGGACAAATATTTTCTACTAAGACAGCAGTCAAGCAAAGCAGCAGTACTGATGAAGACAACTCATTGGCTATGTTGGACGAGTCACAATCATCGCTAATGAGGGAGCGACTTTAGAAGGCAGCAGTCAATGTATCTACTATATATACTAACCCAGCATGGTATCAGTAGGTCAAGTATTCTTTTGTATTAATGAGGGCCAAATTAGTATCTAGGCTAAGTAATATATACCGCGAGTAAGACCCGTGTACAAAATTAATATGTATACAAATCGCGACAGTTTAAAATCTATTAATGAGAGCCTGCCTGCATTGAGAAACTTTCATAGGCTGCAGAAAACTCCTTTTCACATTTTGTGAGACTATAAGCTATTTTTAAATAATAGTTTTAAATAAAGTTTATTACTTTATTCACCAGTATTAGAAGTAAAATAATATTATAAACTTACTCATCAATTCCTTCAAACACAGCCTCTTTTGCCATTAAACCACTGTCTGCATTAGGTCCAGTCTGGAAATTAAAAGATATTAAGTATCAATTTAATAAGAGTAATATAATAAGAAACATATTTGTGCTTCACTGCCATTTAATTCCAATTTTAAATATCTTTATTTTCTCTATACAGACCATTATAATAACAGCTTATAGACATTAACTATAGGATGGATATACGGATCTTTTAAAGTTTTATTAAAGAGCTTTAAAATTATAATCAGCAATTAGCAGACTTAAAATCACTTCTATAAAGTGTAGACTTGCCTTATAACAATGAACTGTATACACAACAACTAGTTAAAGAATATTTTCCATACTTACCAGAGTGAGCAATTCTGTAGGAGATAATTTCTTCAGCACATCACATATCTGTAAAGCAACAAGTATATTAAAATAGGTCATAATATTATTATATACCAGACAATATTAATAAAATACTTTGAAAAAATATTCACCTCATCAACATAATAAACTTCATCAAAACCATAAATTTTCTTGAAATCCAAGCAACACAAGAGCTTTCCCATCCAAACTTCATATTCTTCAGGAAGACGTGGCACAAACAATATAGATTTATTAGTGGTCACATCAAGGGCAAAATAACAACCTGGCTCACGAACTCCACTTACCCATGTGAAATATGCTTCCTACAATAAAAGAAAACAAAAATCCTTTTTGGAATTTTCAGAGGATATAAATCACATTTGTATTTATCTATGATAGAACAGAAAAAAAACCTATTGATAATACTATGTTGAAACTGGAAACCACACTTCACAAATAAATTGGAGTACAAGGTTGTAAAAAAGATTATGTAGCTACAATTTCTTAGTAGGTACATTATGCATTTTTATACCATTAATACATAGATGATCTAACACATAAATTACCATTTAATTTTATGATGTAAGTAATATACTGTTTTATATTATGATTAACTTTAAGCACTAAACCCAATCTGTGAGTGGTTTACTAGCCTTTTGTTAACATATAAAACACTGATTTCTGCTAAATTGCACTGTGGTATAATTTAAGAAAGTAACATTTTGATATGTAATTACTTTATTTACGATTTTAATTTACAATGAATTATGTATAAAATTATGTAAAATAATTTTACTTACCTGTCTAAACAAAAAGTAGGTATCAGAATCATAGTGACTGACATCTTCTCCGCCTTGTAAAATAACGACCTGTCCACTTTTTAGCTTCTGAGCAAGGCGGTTTCTATTCTTCGCGAATAATGAAAGTGGAACTTCTAAGGTTCCAGGACCCATGGACCATGTACCTGACATTTTTGCCGAAGGAACGTAATACTTAGATGTCAGCCAGCAGAAAACAGTCTTGTTTCGTTGCGATAAGTCTAAAGTACTTAATTGATAGAGATTACGATAAGAATTAATGTAATTATGCTTATTATATAGATACGCAGAGCACTGTTTTACTAATTTATTGATTATAACTCTTGATCTCAATACTTGTAATAACATTTAAATAGCACAGGGATAAGAAATCACTTCAGTGTTAACTATTTTGCTAATAGAGAAACTTTGTCTCCTCAGCAGAGTCTAAATTCCGTATTAGAAAAATAAAAATAGTAAGAATGAACAACAATAACAACCAGTGAGTCCAGTGACAAGACAGTCATCTGTCACCAATGAGAACAATGACAGTATTGAGTATTGACAGTAAACTGAACACGTTATACGCATCGTAGTAATCTTTATACCTTTATTTGATGTGCAACAATAACTTTTATCCTATAATTAAATGAAAGAACATTTTAATTTTTTTAAAGTTATAAGTAAAAAAAAAATTTTTGAACACAATACGAGATTCACTAATAAATCTGCTGCATGTTACTGTTGTTCGACAGTTTGTTACTTTAAAAAAAAATCAGTAACACGAGAAAACGGATTTTCTACATAAAATAGGATCTGTTATCAAACAGATCTCAAATTATAGACTGTTACAAACAAAACAACTTACAATAATAAAAAATGCACTTTGCTTATTGGTTTAAATGAATTTAATTTAATTCAATAAAATTACCTTATTGCTTTTTGGAATTAATACAAAAAATCGAGTAGGTACAGTTACGGAGTAAGATATCATTTTCAGTATTGTAAACCTCTAAAATAAGTTCACGACGGAATAGTTTTAATCATCAGTGTGTTAAAAAAAATGAGCTAGGTACTACAACAACACCTAGGTACTTTTGGCACTGCAAGTGCGGGTCAAAAGGTACCATCCTTCAATTTTAATTCACTGATGTTAATGAAGGACTATAACCATTCAAATGCTAAATACCACTATACGTATCTACTACCCTACACTCGGCAAAAATAAGTAAAACCAAATAGCGGACATCTACCAATGCCGTACCTAGGCAACACAGCAGATAAATGTTACCTAAGCTGGAGGCATGAGCAACTAAAAGCTGAGACATGTTCAAGCGCTCGAATATAAATATTATGTGAAATTATCACAATTACTACATTTATAAAACCTATACGTAAGCTTTTTAGGTTTAGTGTTTTATATAAATACGTAACCACTCTATACAGGTTTTTAACTATATTTAATTTAATGCACAATTTACGTTTATATTACAGTGATTCTATTACCTAACTTGATAACACCTATGTAAAATAAAAATTAATATCATGTAATAATTATTTGTAACAAAAATAATTGAGCAATCAACTTTTTATTATGTTATTCATTGCTATTAGTGTTTATAAAGGCGTTTACTATGTTTTACAAAAAACAAAGTGATTAGAAATCATTCTCTTAATGTCTTCTAATGTGTCGTGTACTTTATTCACTAACAACAAACGTTTGTAAATTATATTAGTTGATTATGTCAAGAATCCATTAAGTTATTTGCTAATTTTTAGGACACTACACTTATACTATGGCAAAAATAGTGAGTCAATGGTAGTATGTATGACAAGCATTATTAATATAAATAATAATAGCGTAAGTAAATATTATGAGTAACGATTAAAGATAACAATAACTGATGATTCTGGAAAACAACACCGTCTGTCACCATCGTTAAGTGAATGAATGTTGAAGGCAATCATATTGAGCACGGTGACTCAATCAGGTTATTATGTCCTGATGGAGTCTACGCGTTTATTTTTTAAATTTTGTGTTGTTTTATTAAATTAAACCTATCAAGGAAATCATAGAATTTTACACTGTATGTATTACGTTTATAAGCTTACGTAGATAAAAAACATGTATGTCACAATCATTGTTGACAACATTTTGATGATTATTATAATTTAAACACGACAATGCAATTCACCAATTAATTTGTAGGTAATAAGTATTATTGTAGATACTTACCTACTTATTGTTATTTATAAATAGGTACACTTTTTACCAATTTATGTGTATTTTATAGTTAAACTAAGTATATGTATTAGGTATGGTGATTGAAATAAAAGATAAAATAAATAAAATCATCAAATTTTTAATAGACGAAAAATAGATCTAACACGGAAAGATTGCGTAGATTGCTATTTCCAATATTTTGTACAGCTAAATTCAGGAACATGGTTCAAAAAATTTATTTCTTGAACCGCATTCCATATTAAATTACTTAAACCTTACCTACCTAAATCACAAGATCGATAAATTAAACTATCTAAAAATCACAAAATGCACTAAAACATGCACACATGTAATATTAAATTTGATTTTTATACCTCATTTGGTATATTATAATAAATTGTACACTACGATAATGACGAAATGAAGAAAGTATTTAGCTAGGTAGGAATTTTTTACTAGGTACTAAATATCCTACTAATTGTCTAAGTTGCAATTTTAGGTTACAACGAGTTTATAATACTTTCTGAAATCGCATTGTACCCATATATGAATTAAACTAAACTACTACATGCGAGGAAGTAACTGTATTTAGTTACATTGTAAATAGGTATGTACTGTTATCTCTACAATCACTTTTTGAAAGTTTTTATATAACAACAATGACCTAATTGAAAGTAGGTATATTTTATCTTATTATTTCACTAGTGTGCATACAGTTCTGACGAAATGTCTGATGTAATGTATAAATAACAAGTTATTTTATAACTAATAAAGCAGTTAACTTAATTATAGAATCTTTAAGAGGTATGAAAGCCCAACAAACATTTTAGTCTGTTAATTGGAACGTATACGGCTCAAAGTACTTTAAACATCGTATTGAAGTAATTTCAGCGTATAATACAACTTAATGCCCCCTTATCTGAATAGAACTCAGAGTTGTATAAAGTCGTTGTATAAACGTGCATTGACGTTTATACAACTATTTGAAATTACCATTATACAACTTTCACTGGTATAGCCAATGAAGTCGTACTAGGAACGTCTTTACGACTTTTACACAAACGTTATTTGTAAAGAAGCCGTGAGAACTACTCTTACGTGACAATAGCATAAGAGTTACCAATTGCACTCCTACACGACTCTCAGTCAAATTCTTATACTATTATGCAACAATTATACAACTAAATGTTTTATAAGTGCAGTATAAGTGACATTGTAATTAAGAAATGTTTTTCTATGTTTGTTGAAACGAATACTTGTAC
Source organism: Schrankia costaestrigalis (assembly GCA_905475405.1). Taxonomy (NCBI): domain Eukaryota; kingdom Metazoa; phylum Arthropoda; class Insecta; order Lepidoptera; family Erebidae; genus Schrankia; species Schrankia costaestrigalis. The sequence goes on along the minus strand of FR997840.1, from coordinate 11,145,545 downwards.
AGGGCAAGTTAATATTAACCAAACTAGAGTTGGTTCCGTACAAAAATTAATTTTAAATGCAATGAAATTTAGATTAGCGCAGAGTATGTATCATGTTGCGCAAAGTGTAGAAAGTGGTCCTAGTGCTTTTGCATTAGTAGAGGAAAAGGAAGACGAAGAAAATGAAAAATAATAAGTGGTTTTTGACTGACAAGCATGAGGGTTTCGAAATAACATTTATATAAAATACTTAACGACACTTATATAAATTTGTTAGGGAATATTATAAAAAATGTCACCGAATGTTTTTGAAAAGCCTAGTCATCATTTTTAAATATATTTATGATAAATTTTATCAGTATGAGAAGATTAGAATCTAAATTTAATATTACTGACCTAAAGTATAAGCTAGTGTTCATAGAACATGGCTCAAATATTTATTTTACTCCACTCATTCATACTCTAGTGTAAAAGGTGTAAATAAAAATTATATATTAATCAAATTGGTTTTATTTATTACTAACATTCCAATAAAATAAAATAATTTTTTTAGCAATCACAAGCATTAAACAGATTTCATGCCTTAACATTGAAAATATACAAAAAAATTATCATCTTATTACATCCGACTACTTATGTACTCTAATTTATTCAAAGAACCCTAATTTTCTTAATATGACTGATACTAAACTGATAAAAAATAAATGCACAAAATGAAAAGTCGTTTTGATGTTGTCTTACTGTTGTAATCAGAACCATATGTTGTGTAATGGTAAATATTTGTACGTTCGCTAAAAATGTAAGGATAATTTATGTTTATTTATAAGAATTAGTAGGGCGCGTTTGTTATATTGCCAAAACTAACGCATATTACACGATAAAATTAATTTCCCATCAGATAAATGCACTACAACCACTTTAACACGAGCTAAAGATGTTACACATATTTAGTTTATAATTAAAAATGGCTATACTTTATAAACTTCAAAGACTCAATCGATGACACAAGAAAAAGTTTGCTCGTTTTATTTTAAGTCTCAGTTTTGACACTTCAATTCACTTTGCAACAAAAATGTTACATAAAAATCGTAATTAACACTGTTATGTCGCAAAATGCCGTGAAACAGCGATATAAATAGATTTTGCAACATCTACACGACGACTACAGAACTAAAATTTCATTAATACAACGTTTACGCGACTATATTACAACTCTGACTCGTATAAAATGGGCCTATTTTCGGTCGCCTCAACGTTACTACAACGTTCTTGTAACCAGCTTTTACAACCAAAAGTTCTAATGGAGACGTTGTAGTGACTACAAAAATGTTTGTTGGGAGGTGACGGACATTTACTATAAACCACTTTTAATTATTAAAAACAATAAACAATAGTTAAAGCTCTTGAATTATACTTCAGATTAGCTAATATTATATTAAAATGGAGACGTCTTAAAACTGGACATTCAGTCAAAGTTATAATAAATTAATCCATTGTAATAGTTGAGAACGCATACAATATTAGAGGCTTGTTACGTCATTCAGTACTTTGATCATGATCAGTTAAGGTCACTAAAACGAAAAATAAATATTATGATTGTAGAGTACGCGCGGCCATTTTGGTTCGTTCTCGTGACTCGTATCGTACGGGACACGTCATTGGTGGCTATCTCCTTCTCGCACACTCTCCGCATATAGCACCATTGTAACCCGACACGTTTCTTACACACAAGCGATTTCACAACACATCCGACACTTTCACAACTAAAATGTTTTGTTTATAAATTATGAATCTACTGAAATTCCATGACATGGTTGCTTCTTTTCTTGTAATCTTCTTACAGCTTCGGCTACAAGGGCTTTTTGTTCCAGTAATCTTTCTACTAGATCTACAGGTTCCTGTTTTCTAAAGTAGTAAGGGGCAGCCCGAGCTCGTAGGTGAAGCTTGTGTTTCAGGCCAAGGGTAAGTTCTTCAATAGCTGGTAATCTACTAGACGATAGTGGACGACTTTCTTCTTCAGATGAATGACGATTGTCATATCTAGACCTCTCTTTCAACATAATGAAGTCGTACTACTATAAAATTAAAGATTGATTTAGTAAAGACTAGATGTCTCACCGGTAAAGTGGGCGGCGAGCTACAACGTTTGCGAATGCCGAATGAATGAGCGAGTCAGCCAGCCAGCTCGCTCGACCCCAGCGTAGGAAAGACAGGTCTCAGCGGGGGAACAAGTGAGGGGAGGGTAATGACGTAGTCAGATGCGCAGTCGTGCCGGGCTGTATACAAACAATACGATGGACGTAAATAAACACAAGACAGACTTGCTAAGCTTGTATAGTGAACGGCACTGTCTATGTCTGTGTTAGTTGGTTTGGGTAGTGGGTCGACAGACTTGTCGCAATAATGAAAATATGTATTTCAATAGGGGCGCAGGTAGGTCGGGCGCTCAATAATAGCGGTCTTGAATAAACAACTAAATGTTAACTCTCCGTACATGTACAACAATGAAAAATAATACTATGCCTTGAATAAAGAATATTATGTATTAAATATGCTATATCCTAATTGTAAAAGAGTTTTTAGTTAACAGGTTGCATGTCCCACTAGTAGACACAATAGTAAAACAATGTATAATACCATGACATGATACTTACATGATACACGGGACAGAAAATGGGTTAGATACATAAATGATACACGGGAGAGAGAGAGGGTTAAGAGAGAGGTTAATCTTAAAAAATGAAAAAGTTGGTAAGTAGTTCATTTACATGGGAGGAGGAAGGAAACTGTTTTAATTATTATTTTAGTATTAGCTTTTCGGCATTATCATGAATAACGTTATTATCAGTGAAACTTACAAACCAAGTAAGTACCAAATATTAAAGTTTTCCTATGTAAGCGGGTGTGGATTTATAAATAATTAAGGTATGAAGTTTTTCCTTAATGAGTCGTGGTAACTCGTACCTACATAAATTATATTCTAATTAACATATTTAATTATATAAAACAAGTGTACGAAAAGTCAACAAACTACACGTGTGTTTTAAATGTTGATGTGTAGTTCGTTATATCTATGCATATTGTGAGTCGCGCGAATCATCGAACGAAACAAAACTAAAAACGGCCAATGCCCTCTGTTTTTTCCAGACTATGATCACGTTAAGTTCACTTAAAAGTTGTTATGATAGTCTGAAGCAGTACAATTCTTTAAATTGTCTTTCATTGGGCGTTGTGTAGATAAGTAGACATGCTGTTCTAAAAGCAATATTTATTTATTTTAAAACACGTTGTTAAAGTCCGTATTATGGAGTTTAAACAGTTATTATGTTAGAAAAACATTTTTAGAAACGAAATGCGATTAATGGAGTGGACAGCAATTGCCCAAACATTGTTTACAGCACCTTCCTCATAGAGTCATTGACTCTATAATAGTACGACCGTTGGTTTCCTTAGTCACGTTTTAATATTACTCTAAAAGTATTTTAGTTCTAGGTTTTTTATTATTCCAATGATGGTCATTGAAGAAAAACAACAAATTGTTACTGTAGTTTCGATGTGCTTAGCGCTGGCGGCTACGGCATGTTTAATACCTACTCGTATATATTTTTGAATTTTGCACGATTCGTGCTGATAGAACACGTGCTTTTTTCTTTTTGTATTGTAAAATATATTTAGTAGAAGAAATTTATTTGTGAAATTAGTTAACTATTTGATGTGTAATTTCAGTTTAGTTACACATGCTGAAAGTGTAACGATTTAAAATTGTTTTAATCGTAGGTAAGAAAAAAAACTGTGAGGCGACTTCCTCCGTGTTGACCTTCGAATAAAGATAACACACGCTATTGCGTTTAATTTTATAATCATTTGTTACGTGACTGAAGTAAAACTATTTGATTGGTAGGCATAAAAGTATAAAGCGTATTTTAAGTAGGTAGGTATGTGAATGATTACATAAACAGTACAAACAAAGTAGTCATTATTATTTACATAACTTTTGAATCATTGAATTAAATAAGGAAAGGTGGAACAATACTCTACCTATTCATATTAGTATGTAAAGTATCAAGCACCTAATTATTATAAAATAAATAGACGGTGTAATAGGTATCTACGGTAGGAACAAAACCCTAAATAATATTGCTTCGTGTATGTAGGTACTACACTTAAATGTTTAAGAGACGTAATATCGTTTCTTCAGATACGAATGACAATGCAAATGTATCATAGTGATACACTCGATAGGGAAGGGTTAATTGTCTTTATATTTTCGGAAAGCCTAACAATAGATTAATACATCATCATAAGTCATTCATGTTGGCAATTATGTCAAAATATTTTGTCAATTATGCTTAAGATTACTGCAAAATTTATTAACCCATTAATCATATTAATAACGGAATTAATTGAAACTTGAGAGATTATTGTTATGTTTAATACTTACTTACTACAAATCTAGGATCAAGGAATGCTGATTAGGTATAAGTGCAATATTTTTTGGTGATTACAATTTGAGTATTTAGCAATATAAACAACGTAGGTAGATAGTAAGATAAAACAGCACATTGAGTTGTTTCTGTCACATGGCAATATTATTGTTTCCCCAAACGTTTTTGGTTATTAAGATTAAACAGACAACGTGACATTTTATCGCGTTTTGTGTTGATTATTATCATACCTACATACATTTTTATTAAAGTTGTGTTTTTATAACAAACAGGTTTTGTAATAATGTGGTTTGCTAAACACTAATTTCATGTTTAATTACGTACTTCGAATAGATTAGAATACCTTCGTATTTTATATGTATAAGTACCCTTTTTGATAATTAATACATACTTCATACCAATTTACATAAATAAGTTCATAAGATATTATGTTTTAAATTTTAAGTAAGTAACAATTATCTACTTAATCAATTACAAGTAATTTAATATAACATTTTGATAAAGTACTTTCTGAATTGGACAAGAAAAGACGACTTTTATACATTAAATTAGGCTTGCAAAAGCCACCTTGTGCTCGATAGCTGAACTAAAACGAATTTAGTTTCAAACAGCGCCATCTAGTGGTGAATAGTACAATAATGTTTGTTATTAATTGTTAGAGGCAAATATATTACAATACAAACAGTAAAAATAGGTGTTACATAAAGTAATGGTAGTGTTATAAAACTTTTACATTAAATTGTACAAACTTAGTAATATAATTAACTAAAATATGTTTCTTATTAAATTACTACATAAGAGCCATCTAGCGGTTTTTATGAAGATTGCCAATGACACTTACTGGCATAAAAATAATACTATTATCAAATAGATGGCAGCACCTGCTTCATTATTTCAAATTCATTTTTTTTTAATTTTTATGCCTACCGTGTGTGGCTGCTTTTCGTAACGGGTACGCAGAAGCAGAGGTCTCGGGTGCAAATTTTGTGGACAGAAGGAGGAATATTTGTTTGGGTTATGTACCAGCAAGATAAACTGCTGTGTATCCTTTCATAGTGTTGTAATTAAAATTTACTGCGCTAGTAGGTAGTAGGTAACTTCTTCAATAAGGGACGCCATAGGAAGTTTTACAGGGACGCAATTGGTGATATCCTTCAGAAAGACCGTAGCACTCGGAACAGACACGCATGAATGCAGAAGAAGCACATTAGATTTGTAATGACCTAAGTACATGACACTCAGTACTCCCTGTCTACCTCTTTGGATATGAGGCGTGAGTTTACCTTGTGCATGTTTAAGTAACGTAAGATAGTACCTAAGTAAGTAGCTACATACTATGGAAAGGGTACAAACAAGGAAGAGATTGAAGAATTTAAAGTTTCTATTTAGTTAAAGTTATGCGGTTAAGGTAATAAAAAAATTATAGTATCAAATATTTTATTTATTGTTACTTAAAGAAGTGCCCGGGCGCGTGTGGGCCAACAATTAATGTGACCGTCTGCGGTCCCAGGTGACGTTTGAATTTAATATGATGTATTCAATGATTATGTACGGGCGGCGTTAGTAAAATATACGTATTACTTTAACCAATTCTTATTTTATACACTCACCCCCTTACTCATAACCTTATATCAAACAATGTAAGAGTCTATGCTGATTAATCAATTGACTAAAATTTAAGAGGCGTTTATGAGTAAGGGGGTTTGTGTTTAATTTATTTTTTTTCACGATAAGGACGGACCACAGGGACCCTGTTACATGATCATATCAGGTAATACCTAGATGTGATAATTGGCTATGTCCAGCCAGCACTGGGCGTCTATAGGCTGATATGATGAAGATGATGATAATTGCCAGCCTTGTCAGTTTGGGGGGCCTTGTTTAGTAAGCAACAACATCATCATATTATATGTACCTATCAGCAAATTGTTGTCCTCTACTGGACATTTGCTTTCCCCAAATATGTCCATTTTACGCGGTCTTATCCTCTGCCATGTCTCGATGTCAAAATAAAGGGCATGTTCGACTTGAACTGACTAAAATAATGGGGTGTGTTTCCTTGTTTGTCACATCCATACTTAGGTAGGCCCTTTATAGACTTTTAAGGGTTATGTATGTCAAACGTGTTTGTTGTGACTAGGGCATGCAATATCGGAAGGTTCTCAATTCCGGAACTGACTTTCGATACTGGAGGTCTAACTCCGGAATTCCGGAGCTAGTTCCGGAACTGGTAATTTTAGAATTTCTTTAAATTAAAAGAAGAGGCAGTTGTTTACTTCTAAATATTCACTAAGAATTTGAACATGTTTGGTAATTTATATCCCTTATTATTGTCATTTTAAGCCGTTAAATTAAGGCAAGACTTAACTAACTCATTGTTCTTGTATAATTACATTTTGCCAGAGAATGAACTTTGTACTTGGTTACTTATTTGGCCAGCACAGAAAAACACTTTCATTCTCCACACTGGTTAGCAGAACACAAAAAATATTTGTAAGCTTCTGTCAGATACTCGCCATCGCGTACATTAGAAAATTAGTCGAGAGATCTAATTCTTTATAGAACTGCTATTGTGAAGTTCTAAAGACGATAAAAGATGCTATTACGGAAAGTTGTATTTCCACCAACAAAAAGTCGGACGGAAAGAGCCGAGTGTGTAGAAAGAGTAGAAATGAGCTCGCTCCTACCTCGAAAACGGAGCGGAGTAAACACAATTTTAAAAACGCTGTTGGTGGAAACAAAAACCTATTTTATTTAAAAAAGTACGTTCCGCTTTCTCATTTTTCTTTCGCGGTGGAAAACGTTAATGAGAACCAAAACAAACTTGTGTCTGATATCGAAAACATACTTAGTTTCGAATTGGGGTCGGCTAAATCTAGTCTGATTCAACCCCTCGAAGACACAGGTTGGCGCGTTTAAGGCGCTCCCCTTGTTACCAAGCCGTTTATTAAAATCCTGGGTGTCAGCATTTTGAGCGAAGTTCAGTTTCGCGATCATTTGGAGGTAAAGCTAAATTAGCTTCGCAAAAGTTGGGTGTGCTCGATAGAGAGGGTCAGTATTTTACGCCAAACCATCGCCTACAACTCTACAAGGCTCAGGTTTGGCCACATCTCGAATACTGTTCCCATCTCTGGGCTAGAGCACCCCAGCCAACTCCTTCAATTGACCTTATACAAAGAAGGGCGGCTCGAAATTGTTGACGATCAGGTGCTCTCTAGTCGGCTCGATTATTTAGCTTTGCGGAGAGATGTAGGGTCTCTTTGCATTCTCTACCGCATTTATCACGGGGAGTGTTTTAAGGAGTTGTTCTGGACATTGCCCACAGCTGAATTTCTCCACAGAACCACTCGCAATCGACTGTCCTACCATTGTCACCTTGATGGTTGGCGGTCGTCCACTGTGCGATTTTCGCGAAACTTCCTACCGCGAACAACTGTTTTGTGGAACAAGCTCGCTGCGGCGATATTTCCGGACCGTTACGACTTGGGGAGTCAACTTTTAGAGTTCTATACGACTTCGTAAGTTGTCTCAACTCATAGAGCTGTTCTGTTCGTCTAGTTTAATTAAATTTAGCCGTAATAGCGTTGCATTATGGCACAAGCAACATTACGATAACTCACAAGCCAAATAATGGAATGTAATGCAGGTATTATTTAATAATATCAAAAAATGATGAATACCGGAATTCCGATATTACTCCTCTCAATTCCGGAATTGAAAAATCAGTAAAATTGTCACGGAATTCCGGAGTTACGGAATTCCGGAACTCCGGAATTGCATGCCCTAGTTGTGACATAGAGGTCTTATTACTTCTATAGTGTTAAAAAAATAAATGACGATTGTGTGATAGCGAAGTTTGAGAACGATAGTTTCTATAATTGATTTATGAGCTCGATTCGTTTCAATCCAAGACGAGTAAACGAAAGGTGTAGGGTCTTTTTGCATTCTCTACCTCATTTATCACGGGGAGTGCTCTGAGGAGTTGTTCTGGACATTGCCCGCAGCTGAATTTCTCCACAGAACCGTCATCACCTTAATGGTTGGCGGTCATCCACTGTGCGATTTTCGCGAAACTTCCTACCGCGAACAATTGTTTTGTGGAACAAGCTCGCTGCGACGACATTTCCGGACCGTTACGACTTGGGGAGCTTCAAGAAACGAACGTACTCCCTTTTAAAAGGTCGTTAACGCATCTGTGATTCCTCTGGTGTTGCGGTTGTCCATGGGCTGCAGTGATCACTTACCATAAGGTGACCTGCTAACTCGTTTGCCTTCCATCACATAAAAAAAGGTGTTCTGTATATTAAAAAAAATTTAGTAAGTATTTACGGACAAAAAGTTTCAAATTAATGGACACATAGTAGTTACCTACCCAGAGAAAATAGAAAATTATCTTTTTGATAATGTTATGCTAATTGAAAACTTGAACCTACTTTATGACATCCATGAGACAAGAAGAGGTGTACCTACTTTAATTTCTTAGTCCGTCACTACTGAAACATTTAACTTATAGAATGTACTTATTTTATTATTTAATTTATTGACATTCTTATTTATCTGCATTTCTCTATAGACATGCGTGATATAAACAATAAAGTGAATTAACAATACCTATAATATATTATTCAATTGTACACAGTAAAATGTAAACATATACATTCATTTACAAAAATGTATGAAGGTATAAAACGTATCATAAACAAACTAAATGAAAAGAGCTATGCTAATGAAGAGACCTATAGGTACTTGGGGTTTCCCTACATGATCGAAACTAAAATGAGGTAGAAAGTAACAGATTAAGGATTACGTCAATTAAGTGGCAGTGGGCTGACTCCCTTACATATAAACGCCTCTTAAATTTAATCGTTGTTTAGCGAGATTTTTATTACGAAAAACAACCTTATACTTACCAAACAAAACCGTAAGAATATAAGTTAATCAATTTACTAAAATTTAAGAGGCGTTTTTGAGTAAGGAGGTGAGTATATACGTAAAACGCAGAATCGACGGCCGTTTTCTTTCTTTTTTTTTTTTTTTTTTTCTTTTTAAAAAAGAAAACTCCCGCACTAGGGATCATGCCCTGTGTCGCGGGGACCTTTCACAAACATCAATTAACGGACACAAAGAACATCCAGACCAGGACAATAATTTGTGGATCTCACAAATTATTGTCCTGCGTGGGGATCGAACCCACAACCTCTTGCACGGCAGCCGCTTGGGCTACCGTCGCGCCACCGAGGTCGTTTTGGAGTGAAGGTTCTCGAATGGCGACCTCGTACTGTACCCACCAGGATGGGTAGTCAAAGGTTGGTTGGCAACCGATAGATGAGGTATCTACAGGACAGAGATATGTACTCCACAGTTCGTTTAGAGGAGGCCTATGTCTACCAGCAGAAGTCTTTTCGCTGAAATGATGATGATAAAACAAACTAAATTTAAAAATAAATTAAATGTAGGAACAGCTTCTTGAACTTTTCGACAACGATTTTTATTCTTTACTTATGCTGATTGATGGAATAAGTTTTTTCAAATATTATTTTTTTGTTGACTAACAGCTATGTTTAATAATACAATTATTTAGTCTACTACCAAGGTACTTTTCATGATATTGTTTTTTATTGCTGACTTCATCATCATCATAACAGCCCATTAATGTCCCACTGCAGAGACGGGCTTCCTCCCGTGACGGAGGATTATTTGGCCTACTAATACCACACTGGCCAGACGGATTGGTATAGGGTTTAATTTCAAGTTTTTCTTCTATTTTATTTTGTAAAGATAACATTCACGGATAGTCCCTTAGTCGGTTTTTACGACACCCATGGGATGAGATGGGGTGGTGACATATTGTATTCTTGCTCCGTCGCCACACGAAGAATTGCTAAATTAGCTAATAAGTAAAACATAAATTAGTTATAGATATCGCATTAATCATCTAAGACTTAAATAATCATTTCTCTCTTTAACTAAAGTATCTTCTAGGTGTCCTGTTGGATAGTAAATTAATTTTTGATAGACATGTAACATCCATAACAAATAAAGCGTTCAAAATGTTGGGCTTTGTACTGCGAATCACAAAAAATTTTAAGCATGTATCCACACTGTTGCTTTTGTATAAGACTCTTATCAGACCCATACTTGAGTATGGTTCTACAGTGTGGAATCCTCAATACAATTGATATATTAACCAAATACAGAGTATTCAAAATAAATTTAATAACCATACAGCTTGGAGAAACATATGTTTAGAAAAAATACCTGACTTACCATCTTTATAAACACGTAGAAATGAGAGAGATTTACTTTTTCTGTACAAAATAATAAGAAACCACTTGGACTCAACTTACCTTTTAAATAGAATAGGTTTAGTGTGTCCACGTATTACTGCTAGAAAGAAAATTGTATTTCATATTCCCTCTTTTAGAACAAATTATGCTAAAAATTCATTTATATATAGATCATGTCACTCATTTAATAACTTGAATGTTAGTAATAATGGAGCCATTGATATTTTTGAACTTTCCTTACTTAAATTTAAAAACTTAATTCACGACTGTCTGGTCCCTACAGTCAACTAATTAATTTTTGTTTTGTTTTTCATTTTATTTACTTGTATATGTATCTATATTAGTATAAGTATATATCTACTATATAAAAATAAGTCGGGTTTTCCTTCCTGACGCTATAACTCCAGAACGCACGAGCCGATTTCCACGGTTTTGCATTCGTTGGAAAGGTCTCGGGCTCCGTTAGGTTTATAGCAAAAAAAAATTGCAAAAATTTGAACGGAAAAGCGGGAAAATATTTTTTTACATACACATAATACAGCGCCATCTCTGATACATAGCATGTACTACAAACGCCGGTGCGTGATACATTGTTTGACAGCTACTAATTTTTCTCTGCTCAGTGTTAATTTCATATTATTGGTATTGTGTTCACTGTAAATTGCATAAAAAAAAAGGAAAAAAAAAAGGTTTTCGTTTTCTTACATTTGAATTGGAAACCATCAACATTTAAATTCAAATCAATCACGTGTATTGTGCAAACTTTTATTCAATTTGACCCGTTAAATATGTTGAGTGCATGTACAATACTTAAAATATTATTACAATAATATCTGTGGCTACTAAAATTAAGTTAGGATGAACGGGTGCCTGAGAATATTAAAAGAATATGGATAAAATTTATTTCTTACTAACAAACCCGGTGAACTCCGTTTCGCCACCAGATGGCTTCGTTTTATGTAATATTTCGCAAAAAAATCTAATAGTGACAAGGAACCCCAGTTTCAGATTGGCCACAGGTGTTTTCCACTGATGCACTAGGTCGCATGTATACTGTTCATCCTAGAAATGATGAATGTTTTTATTTGCGACTGCTGTTGGTAAATGTACGTGGACCAAAATCATTTGCGCATTTGAAAACTGTGAATCCAATGAATCCAGTGAACCAATGCTAAACATATTAAGAAGCGTGTAAACTATTGGGTTTGCTGGAGAACGATTCTCATTGGGATTTAACACTTGCGGATTCAGTAGTTTCATTAAATGCGTTCCAAATACGAACGCTATTCGCAGTTATCATCACCACATGTTCTTTTCACAACTAATTCAGTTATGGAACATATACAAAGAGGACATAATATGTGAAGATATCTAGCATCCCTTGCGCATTCAAACGAATAATCCTGACATCCAAATAACCGATGAAATCTACAATGAAGGATTGATTCTAATTGAGGATCAATGCTTTACTATTACTAACAAACAACTGATTGAAGGAATGATTGTGTCAATTCGTTCTATGCACAATGCATTAAACCAAGAATTAAGTTGAGAGCTGCAATATAATATTGATACATTGCAGGAATTCGTTCGAAATAATGTGCCGTTACTAAATGAACAGGAAAAACAAGTAAACGAAACATTAATGCAAGCGGTGGACAATCATATTGGTAGTCTATTCTTCCTGGACACACCTGGAGGAACAGGGAAAACATTTGTTATATTCGATCAAGATGTGACACAGCTTTGGCATTAGCTTCATCTGGAATTGCGGCGATTCTTCTAGATGTCACATTCTGCTTTTAAGTTGCCACTCAATTTAAACACAATTGATACTCTAAAATGCAATATTTCCCGATCCAGTGCAATGGGAAAATTGTTGATGCAATGCAATGCAAGCTCATTGTTTGAGATGAGTGCACAATGGCACATGAGAAATCACTTGAAGTACTTAACTTCACACTAAAGGATCTTCGGCAAAATAACAATATCTTTGGCGGCTTGATGATATTGTTAGCAGACGATTTCAGTCAGACGTTGCCCATGGAACGCCTGCAGATGAATTGAATACTTGCCTGAAGGCATTAACTTTATGGAATAACGTAAAAACATTATCGCTGACCACTTATACGAGAGTTTAACTTCAAAATGATCAAAGCGGTGCACAATTTTCCAAACAATAGTTAACTGTTGCAAATGGAAAAGTCCCAGTTGATGCGACATGGTGGGAAGCCGATGGATGAGGCAGGCACAGGACCTTGGACTTGGAGACTTGGATTAGCTGATATGATGATAATGATGATGCGACATCTGGATTAATTACTCTTACCAACGACTTTTGCCGATTTGTAGGCTCTCAATTAGCTCTTATTAAAAATGTTTTGCCAAACATTAGTGAGAATTTTCAGAATAATAATTATGCTTGGTTAAGTCAACAAGCAATTCTTGCCGCATATAGTACACGCACTGAATTTCACCATTCAATTAAAAATTGCTGGTGATTTGGTGACTTATAAGTCCTTTGATTCCATAACAACGCTCGATGATGTAGTGAATTATCCAACGGAGTTTTTGAACTCTCTAGAATTATCAGGATTTCCACAACGAATTACTGTTGTGGAATGAAATAAAATTTTACCTTTTCAAATATAAAACCAAAAAAAATTCTTCATCTTTTAATGACGAAACGAAATGTTACATAAAACGAAACCATATGATGGCGAAACGGAGTTCGCCGGGTTTGCTAGTATATATGTCACAGCCAAAGTAATAAATATGAATATTATACATAATAACTAGCCGTTATGTATAATGGCTACTCAATTTAGATAAAGTGATAAATGTTGCAGAATTAATCACATTAACTAGCCATTATAAATAATATCTTCAAAGACTCAGATAATGTAATAAAACAAGTAGGTAAAGATTACTAGATTATATTTATATGATACGGAGCAGTTGATTTATCTGTGGTTACTACATATTTATATAAGGATATATTTACTATAATATACGAAATCGTATATTACCTAATCGTCTTTACCTATAATACTTGTGTGTCATAAAATAGGGTACTATAATTGTTTAAATATCCTATTTTTTCTTGCTATAAAGTAATATGTCCTAAAATAAAATATTAAGGCAAAAGTCAGAAACAGTTGGTTAGGTTAGGTTAGTATGGTGACTAAAGGACGCACGAGCCGAGCGAGCGAAGCGAGCGTGCCGCGGTAGCGGCCGGCCAGTGCTAGAATATATATACTTACTCATAATAATTAAGGTAATAATTAGTTGGTTATACCGTATTTATTACTTTGACTAACTTTGATCAGCTATTATAAATAATATATAGATGAAGTGATTAATTTATCACATTGTCTAGTCAATTTGGATATTATTTATAATGACCAGTCCTTATGTATAGTATCTATTTAATTACTTTGGCTGTAACATATATATATATATTGTCTTTTAGGCGCTATGTATGCATATTAAGGAGTAGAAACTGTTTTGGTTTAAGTGTAGTTTATAAGCATAATAAGACTGTATGTTATAACTGTTTGTTTCCCAAATATATAAATAAATAAATAAATCTCGCTTGCACAACTTACGGGTCTTCTATCCTTATATTTGTCTTTTATTTCTTTTTGAAGTTCTCAGATGATAACGTATTTTCTATAGGAGATGTAAACAAGAAGAAGAAAATGAAGAAATTACTAAGCATTTATAAATCTCGTCTCGAATTTAAGTCCTTGTTGTTTAGCTGAAAACTTAAACAGCATAGGTACCTACTTAATTATAAACGATACGACAGTCAGCGAAAAATGTATTGAATATTTAAAAAGTACATTTAATTACATATGTTAATATTTATAAACTAGCCCATAAACGCCTCTTAATAATAATCACTGTTTAGCGAAATTTTTATTAGTAAAATCAACCTTATACCAAACAAAACCGTAAGAATTTAAACTAATTAATTGACTAAAATTTAAGAGGCATTTATGAGTAAGGGGCATAAATATAAAATATCTGATAAGGACCTACCACTACTTTTGAAGACGATGTCTTGGAGCTTTGAGGAAAGTGTTGTCCGAAACACGAGTGCCCAGCAGAATCTTGTCGAAATTTGTATTTTTTTTTATCAGATTTTTAGATTTCTAGCTCCTGTAAATGTCTGTGTAGTTTTTGGAATTAGTTCAGTCCTAATTTTAAAGATATTTGACAAAAACAGATTCTGCTGCGGTAACGTTACCGCAGCAGAATCTTTTTTGAAATAATGGGATTATTGAAAAAATCTTTAGGTACATTTTTAGGTCGCTGGACGAAGTAAATGTTTCGATGTAATTTGAATTTTTACGCTACATGGTTTCGGAGATATTCAAGATGCTGCTGGCGTAACGTTTGCGTGTTTGCTGGATCTCCGAAACGGTACAGCGTAATTTCCTAATTTTTTATACAGAGCTTCGTCTTAATTAGTCTGAATTAGTTCACGAATAAAAAAGTAATAATAATGCACCGTTTGCAAGTTATTTTAAATTATATAAATACCCCTTTTTGGGCCCTTACTCCTAAGATATGTACTCTGGAGACTTGTTTAAAACGTCATTCTATAGTTTATAGTTAGTTACAGGTCTGTGTGAAGTTTCATTAGTGTACAGTAAGTAATTAAAAAGTTATCACACAATTTAGTTCATTTTGGCCAGCGATGTGCAACGGGTTAATTTAACTGCCTATTAATTGAGTTTCGTATCGATTTACTTGCTGAATTCTGTATAAACAATTAGACTTTTGTGTCAACTTTATACCATAAAATTTTGAGCGTAATCCACTCAATAATTACAGAGATAAGCGAAAAAGAGTCATTACGTTATGCATGCAATAATGTCGGTACAGACGCGTACACAATTAATTTTAATGGCGCTAGTGAGCTGCGTTAACGCTCTTGAAACTAAATTAAATTCGTTTAAAATAAAAAAGCCGTTTTTGTTTTAAATGCATTACTTCGCTAATTTAAAAGCATCATAAGTGTTGATAGTGTGTTATACAAATTTTATTGTTGTCAACACTTTAAATGTTATTAAATTTGCATTTAAAATTAAAACTGCCTTTTTTGTTTTAAATGCAATATTTAGCTAATTTAAAAGCATCCAAAGTGCTGACAGTGCGTTACACAAATAAGTACTTACTTTATTACCTTGTGTAAATACTGAGTTGATTTTTTTTCAATTGGCAGCGCCATTGTGCCTCGTAAACGCTTTTGAACGATTGCCGTAATGCATGTTATACACAAAGTAAATACATACCCCCTTACTCATAAAAAAATTCTCTTAACATAGAAATCCTTTACAAAAAATATGATATCTTGGCTATCATAGAATTTCAACCCCCCCTCAGCCCCCCTAGCTCAGAAGGGATAGGGCATTATAAAGCTCATTGCTTTAGATCCCTAAACGGAAAATACCAATGTTACGATGACCTGAATCGTAAAATTCAAAAAAGTAATACTTATTTAGTACCACATGCACTAATTTTAAAAAATGTATAAATTAGTCCATGTGGTACTAAATAAGTATTACTTTTTTTAGTTTTATACATAATTTAAATAAGTATTTATTATTTAATTATTTTTTAAATAAGTATTACCTTAATTTGATTATATTTGATTTATAAAGATTTAGTTAAGAACATTTTCCATTAGTGATCCTATTTGTGATTTATTTTTGTTTTTTAATTGGCCGCGCAGTGTAAAACATTTATTTTACTTACAGAACTATTTTATGTGCTTATTGAATTTACTGTGTTTTTTTAGGCCAAAGTGTAAGACAGTAAATATTATAAAATAACTCTGTGCGATAATTGATTTTTCATTTGTTTTTTTTTTTTTAAATTGTAAACAATGTTGACTGATAAAATTATATTCTATTGTCAATCATTTTATATTATGACAAAAATTTAAATGTTATCGTAATTAAATGTTGAGGTTTTGTTTTATTTATCTGTGATTTTTAAATTAAACAATCTTTAGCGTAATGGTTATTTAGTTATAAATGAAGAATTACTGTAATTTTATAAATTAAGTTAAAAAAGTAAATTTTTATATACCTACTTAATTTTACTTATTTTAAGATTTTTAGACAATAGCTTTATTTTTAAAAGACATTTATTCAATGACAATCAATACTTATGTTAAATATTAATTGCCATTTAAATAGTGTAATTGCTAAGCAATTGTTATTAAACTGTGATTTTACAACAAGGTATTTTGATCGTTTTAATATTTCTATCCTGTGCATAAAAGTTTTCAAATAAACTTCTGTTTTATTTTACCACTTGTTTACAAAACTGTACCGAAAAGCAAATATAAATTTTATTATCCTTTACATGTTAGTAGGTCAGAGTTATGTACTACACTGACGTTTTTTTGTGACCATCTATACATGGTCGGGTTACCACAGTCATTCATACGTAATGCTAATGACTTTTTTTCGCTTATCTCTGTAATTATTGAGTGGATTACGCTCAAAATTTTATGGTATAAAGTTGACACAAAAGTCTAAATGTTTATACAGAATTCAGCAAGTAAATCGATACGAAACTCAATTAATAGGCAGTTAAATTAACCCGTTGCACATCGCTGGCCAAAATGAACTAAATTGTGTGATAACTTTTTAATTACTTACTGTACACTAATGAAACTTCACACAGACCTGTAACTAACTATAAACTATAAAATGACGTTTTAAACAAGTCTCCAGAGTACATATCTTAGGAGTAAGGGCCCAAAAAGGGGTATTTATATAATTTAAAATAACTTGCAAACGGTGCATTATTATTACTTTTTTATTCGTGAACTAATTCAGACTAATTAAGACGAAGCTCTGTATAAAAAATTAGGAAATTACGCTGTACCGTTTCGGAGATCCAGCAAACACGCAAACGTTACGCCAGCAGCATCTTGAATATCTCCGAAACCATGTAGCGTAAAAATTCAAATTACATCGAAACATTTACTTCGTTCAGCGATCTAAAAATGTAGCTAAAGATTTTTTCAATAATCCCATTATTTCAAAAAAGATTCTGCTGCGGTAACGTTACCGCAGCAGAATCTTTCTCAAATCTGTTTTTGTCAAATATCTTTAAAATTAGGACTGAACTAATTCCAAAAACTACACAGACATTTACAGGAGCTAGAAATCTAAAAATCTGATAAAAAAAAAAACCAAATTTCGACAAGATTCTGCTGGGGTAATGCACTCCCGAAACACAGGTTCTTCATTCTAAGCTTCTGCCTCGGTGACGCGGCGGTCGTGTTACATGCATGAGGTCGCGGGTTCGATTCCCACGCCGCCGATCAGTTCTTTCTGTGATCCACAAATTATTGTTCTGAGGGAAGATGTCCTTTGTGTCCGTTAAATTAATGTTTATAAAAGTCTGAGCGACACGGCATAGTGTGCGGGGATGGTCGAAAAAATTACTCTATCCTTTTATATTTATATGAAACAGGATTTAATATTATCAATTTATAAGAAAGTATTAATGGCATGGCCAATGAATAACAATAAGGCTGAGCGCAGACTTGGAACACGACAGTCTTAAGACAGACTATTGCTTTACAATATGTATGAATATGCGCACACTTGGAACAAAACGTCGTAGAGACAATATTGTCTCAGATAGACTAATACCGCACGGCGACTAGTCTGACTAACGATTGTCGGCTTCCCTTTTGTATCAATGCGGGCGCGCACATTAAAGACAAAACTGTCTACCGTCACACCCCGCACGCACCCCACTCTCGTCCGAGCGTTCAGAAAGTAAACACGTCACGTGGTCATGTATGCCGAGTATAATCCCATCACTGATTAAGGCCTACGCAGACCGGGACGGCATGGCAAGGGATTTTAATTTTTACTAATGGAAATTCAACCGTAATGTTACAGAAATACGACATAAATTGCTATGCTTTAAAATGATGCCGTGGCATTGAAAGGGATTTTATCGCACGGCATCAAAAGACGCGCCACAGGCTCCCGTGGCGGGATGCCGCGGCATACTGCGGTAGGCAACGGCATCCCGTTGCCTACCGCGACCGAGTGCCACGGACTCCGGCGCTAAAAGACGCGCCACAGGCTGCCGTGGCGGGACGCCGCAGCATACCGCGGTAGGCAACGGCATCCCGTTGCCTACCACGACCGAGCGCTGACTCACAGCAAAATCCCTTGCCATGCCGTCCCGGTGTGCCCAGGCCTTTATGAGACAAAACAGTTTTGTTTTAAGTGTGCTACGTATCGTAGTCAAAACTGTTTCGTTTTAGTTTTAAGACAGACTTGTCTATATGAGGCAAGTCAGTCTTGAAACAGTCTAGTCTCCAATGTGCGGTCAGCCTTATAGTAGCATCCGTAACAGACACGAGTTTTTGTATCGTCAGGTTAGGCTGAGCGCAGACTTGGAACACGACAGTCTTAAGACAGACTATTGCTTTACAATATGTATGAATATGCGCACACTTGGAACAAAACGTCGTAGAGACAATATTGTCTTAGATAGACTAATACCGCACGGCGACTAGTCTGACTAACGATTGTCGGCTTCCCTTTTGTATCAATGCGGGCGCGCACATTAAAGACAAAACTGTCTACCGTCACACCCCGCACGCACCCCACTCTCGTCCGAGCGTTCAGAAAGTAAACACGTCACGTGGTCATGTATGCCGAGTATAATCCCATCACTGATTATGAGACAAAACAGTTTTGTTTTATGTGTGCTACGTATCGTAGTCAAAACTGTTTCGTTTTAGTTTTAAGACAGACTTGTCTATATGAGGCAAGTCAGTCTTGAAACAGTCTAGTCTCCAATGTGCGGTCAGCCTTAGTTAGTAAGCTTACCCCCGGTTTCTGAATGACTGATCATGTTAAAATCAACTAATCAAGTGACAAAACTGTCATTTTTGTTCCTGAAAATGATATTTTTGACACTTGATTAGTTGATTTTAACATGATCAGTCATTCAGAAACCGGGGGTTAGACTATTAAGTACAAGACACTTGACTGATTTAATAATAATAAAATTAAGCACATCATCGTCATCATAGCAGTCTATTGACGTCAACTGCTGGACATAGGCCTCCTCCATATATTTCCACCGAGCCTGTTTTCCATTTTTTTGTTAAATTAAGCTCTTAGCACACGTTTAATTGGGTTGGTAGCACTAATGCTACGCAACTGGGGTCTAAACCCCAGTTCTCCAAAAAAAATAAACCTATTAAAATAAATTGGCAGTGTAGGTTTTTTTTTCCGGGGAAAAATGCAACTGAGGACTAATGCTAGGTACTAACCCGTTTATTTGTATGCAACCGTGTTTACGACCGCTTTGCTAAAGCGGTAGTGAATTAAATTCCTCCGTCATCGGAGGAACCAGATTAAAGAATGTTTATAATGTTATGATGATATTAAATGACACATTTAAAATAGTAGAGATAATAAACATAACTCATAAGTTAGTAACTTATCAAAGACAACCAATAACTAAGTTATAAAATAACTTTACTAAAAAAATCATTGAGTAGGTAGCATTGTTGGAAACTTGACCCATGCATAAAGAGCACCACTAAGTAAAATCTTGAGTAACCCAAAAAACAACATACAAAGATTCTTTAATTGTTGTAAAAAGCTTAAACGTTAGTAACAATTCTTCGCGTTGTTGGTTTACGAGGAATTTATGGAACACATGTTTTTTGATAATGTTAGTAGGTAATATGTAACAAAGCATGAAGTCGGTCGGTAGGATTCTGTATACTGCGCGGCCCGCGAACTGTTACCAAGATGTTACCTCACCAAAGCATAGTGTTGGGCCTGTGTAACTTTCTAATCGATAAAATCGTTCGTTATTTACTCGAGAGCTCGAGAGTCTATCGTAAGAGCTTTTGAGTTTCTGTAATTGTGCATATAATATTGTATAGGCATTATACCTATTTAAATTAGTATGTAGTTTTATAAAGTATCAATGTTCAAGTGCACAATTTCCAATGTTAAAGAAAGTTCCTTACCGTACTTTTTTTAGGCATTATAGAGACTAATCTATTTATAAAAAACAAATATTTAACATGACATTAATAATCTCCTGTCAGTTTTTTTCTAGTGCGTGAAATATTTACATATTATTATTTATTCCTAATTAAACAAAACATTTTTCGATTTAATGTTAACTTTCCAAGTAGGAGATTAACCAAAAAGGTCTATGTCCTACTTATCCCTCTATTAATAAACATGAATCTACGAAAATATTTAGGTAGACACCGCGTAATTAAAAATAAACAATAATCAAACAAAGAACACCTAATTTACTCAATTTAATTCATGTTTATAATCTTATCAATCTTTATTACGTATTGTTATCAATTTGTACTCAACTGCAAATGATAACAATAACAAAAGTATTTGGTGATTTGTTTGCACATTTTTTTTTATAAGAAAGAGTCTGCACATCACTAGTGGCAATGTCGTTGCGCAGACATACCACGAAAATGTCGAAAGAAAGTGAACGCAATAAGCAACGACCGCGGCGTCTAGTCGGCAGTACGCTAAGGTGCCTTCGCCTTGATACTCGTCGCATCAAAAAACGAACGGCATTTACGCGTGAAAAACAAAACATACGCTACGATGATAAACGTTTATTAGTTTCTTTAATGTTTTTTATAAAATACAATTTATCAATTAAATGTTAACTAATTAATGTTATAATAATTATTTTTATAATTTAAAAGTGAATATAAATAGTAAAAATGGATTTATTGAGCGAATCAAGTAGCGGATCGCGAGTTCTTATAGCTCGTCATATAAGTGCGGATAAAACGCTTCCAGAAAGTAATCATGAAATAAACTCGACTCTGTTGTGTCATAGTTACAGCAGTAATCCTGATTTTGCATCTTATTATAGAGGTAATATTTTACTTAACGTGTTGTTACTAAACATTGTGAAATAACTTTTATGTACGTAAGAATAAGCTAGAGATTATAACAAATCTTTTAAATATATTTAGTCACATCTACACTGTGATTTTCAATCAGCTGTTTATTGACCCATTGCAGGAATGGGTTTTTTCTATGAAAAAAGCGTAATACGAGCCCGGCTGGTTAGTGCAGTGTTTGTTTCAAGTTTTGTAATTTATTCATTTATTTACACACTTGACATTTACATACATTGATGTTACAAAACGAAATGCAATAATGCAGAAACAAAAACATAACAAAACACTAATAATATACCCCCGGTTTCTGATGTCTGATCAAGTAAAAATCAACTAATCAAGTGTCAAAACTCTTGTCAACTATAATTTCCAAGAACTAAAATTTGACACTTGATTAGTTGATTTTTACTTAATCAGTCATTTGGAACCGAGGGATATTTTTTTACCAAATACGAGTAACTTCATATCCCATATCCATTATCACCCTCTCAAACAAAACACAACAGAATAATACATTCAAATATTTACCTTAATGACTTTATTACGACATACACCAAGGGTTGGTCACATTTTGTATAACTAGTCTGTCAGTGCACGGACATCACTTGATCTATTATGTTAAACACATAATTTATTTAATTATAATCACATATTTTTTTTTTAAAGATACGATACCAACTAAAGTCCCATGATAAACTAAGCTATGAATAAATAAACTAACGCAATGAGAATCAAAACAATCATTTGTAAACATTCAGATCAATAACTCAATGAGAATCGAAATCATTAATACATGTTTGGTATTTTTATATTTAGTACCTCTTAAGTACTTGGTCTATGATCAAGTTATGGAATTATTGAAATTGAATGTTGAAATGGAAAGCCGGCTAAAAATGAGCTTACTGCTGATCAAGTACACGACAAGTCTTTTTTCTCGTACCTTTCTTTCACTAAGTATAAGTAAAGTTAATATAAGCTTATCGATAACACATAATATCGAGTTTTTCACATCACTGAAACACCAAATGGGCGGCTATAAAACTACTTACTTACATTATTATATTATTGTTATAAAAGGAGCCAATTGTCACGATTTTTTTTAAGAATTAATATTTTTTATAATATTTTATTTAATTGTAATCAATCCCCGTAGGCTATTTAATAATGTCTTCCCTATATTTAATGTTATGATCCAAGAAACTGTCTTTATTACTTAATCAAAAACAAAACAAAGACAAATTTTCCTTTGTTTTTTTTATTTGTTGGCATATAATGTTACACTAGCAAATCTAGCTTAAGTAAGGAAACAATATTTTAAAGTAACAACTGCTTTATCACTTTTGGTTGGTTTTAAAGTTACAAAGATTGGACGCGAAAAGATAATTCGTTGCAATCCATAATAAGTTTTGCATTTAGCTGAAATCAAACGCTATTTGAAAAGTCATTCTAATCATATGAATGACTTTTTGACCAGGCACATTGAAAGGCAATTAATTAGGTACCTACTTACTAGAATTTAATACACTGATTTCCGTATTCCTTTAGGAAGTGACAATTACATAAGTACAAAATAAATTAAATACTTACCAATATTTTTAATACAATCGCTTATTGTTAAAGTATTATTGTGTGTAAACACATTATGTTAGTATGTAAATACTAAAAGGTACGCGACAATACCTAGACAAATTACAGGGCTATGAGCCTTGAATAAAATAATACTATTTTTTTTGTTTTCATTAGCGCCGATTACACTAGACTACATATTGTAGTCTCCTACTTAAGGACGTCCTAACTTTTTAGTGTTAGGACGTTCTGTTGACACTGTCCTGTGATTACACTAGACTACAATATGTAGTCTCCTACATGATGTAGTTGACTACATGTAGTCTAGTGTAATCGGCGCTTTAGTCTTTTCTTTGGTAGTTTCTTTTGTCTAAGGTAGGCTGCGTCTGTGCTCTGTCATTGATTACGTTTAGAGCTGCCACTAACCATGATGGCCGCTTACTATCTTTATCTGATTCCTACATTACATTAAAAAAAAACGTGAATTATAGGAGAACTGTAATATCTATATTTTGATATTATATAATGACAGAAAAGATAAATAATAGTATTATTTTATCTGGTCAGGTGTGGTCAAGGCCAATTCTAATCAATATGTTTCGGTAAAATAAACTGTATGATATGTTTGGGTTAAATAAACTATTTGTATCACATCATTACATCTTATGAAGTACAAAATATTACGTATGACTAAATAATACTAAAGTCAAGTACCTAACTGACTTAGTGTTTTATATTACAAGCCGATATTGGTTTTAATAAATTCAATTATGGGTATTGATGTTACTGTGATTATTAAGAAAACATTTGAAAATAATATGTGTTGGATTCAGTACAAGCCCATGTCATTCGAAAAAAGTTTTCAAATAAGTTACGTTTAAACGATTTGAAAATCGTTATTATAATAATACTCAATAACTTTATCTTAACTCCAATAATAACATATTTTTATCATATTCAAATAAAAAGATCCCTGACAATATTTTCAAGTTACTTTTCTACCTTTGAAACCAACACATGTCTTCTATACCAAGTACCTACAAGCTTTTACCAAAATGTTATTTTACTACCTATTTTACAACGCGTTCTTTGTAAAAGATTACATTATTATGTCATTGCATTGTACTGTATATTAATGTATTGTTTATTAGGAAGTCGTCTATGAATGGCTGAAACAATGACGTAAGGCATTTTGTCTGCCTTTGTGCATAAGAGCTAGAATAATAAATAAATAATGATTTAACCATTTAACTACTATCTCTTCTCTAAGTAATTAGCTACTTTTAAATAATTAGCTAAAATCATCATCATCATCACGTCACCCAACCTAGGGCCTGTGTTGGACATAGGCCTCCTCCAAACATTTAATTTTCCATTTTACAAGATGTCATACTGTATGACTCATACACTTCATTCATCGGTTTTCCGCCACTACCTACTGACTACTGGCTGAGTAACATTTTCGTTGTCAATTGTTTTTGCATGTAACTTTTGCATTAAATATAAAATCATGAAGGTTTCTTTTATTTATGTAGAATAATGTAGATAACAAGTAAACACTCAACTATTAATTGCTCTTTATTGTTATGCTTCAATAAACAAAGGCTTCGTGACTTGTATTATAGAGCTGTTTAAAATATTCTGTTCTCAATTATATCTAACATGTCTATAGATAATTATAACAAAATATAGACGAACCATTAAATCAATAATTTTTTTATTGACGAACAATTAAAGCTTCCTTCTAATTACAAAAAAATATCGATTCCTCAATTATATATTTAAGGAATCGATTCCGTGTTACGGTTTTTTGAGCTACCGTAGAAACAAAAGGGTTTTTATTAATAATGTTATATTATTATGTTTAATCGTGAAACATAATATTTTTATAAGCAATGTTACTAGTAATGTATTATTTATTACCATTATATTACTTTACTATCTCTAATACCGCTATTTCGATGATATGATATTATAATAATCATTTTTTGGGATACTACTAATTTGATCCTCAAGCAGAAAATTCTGAAGATTGTCCTTATTTGTCTCCACTAAATACAATTGATTTTTATAAATGGCCGCGCTACATAGACAACCCTAGAGCGAGAGTTGTCTTTATTGCAGAAAAAAACAGATAACTAGGTAATAGGATAGGGTACCTATTTAGTTATTATGTTTAGTTATATCCTGGAACAGAGAGCTTAAGACTCATTTTATCTTATGAAATATTGCAGGTACATGGCTACTTTTCAAGCTCTTGAGAAAGGCAAGCAAAAAGAGCTATTTTACCATTGCAAATAGAAACATTTCTCAATATACTTACGTGTATTTTATTTGCATACATACTAACTACAAACGCTATGAATATCAATTCAAGACATTTTGATACTTATTAAAACATGTTTTCTTACTGAAAGCAAGTGTATTTTACTTACTTTACTATGTTTTCTTTATTATAAATAAAGTTCAGAATTGAAAACCTGATTGACTGCTTACGAATGCTTACTTGTGGTAGGTACTATAAAAGGCTTTATACAAAATAAACTTTATTGCGAAACTTGTATGGAGAACTTCATTTTAATAGGTTACTTATTGTTAAAGCTAAAATGTTTATAATTTTAGTAGGTTTTCCCCTTCATTGTATAAATTTTGCTTTGAGAAAACTTATAAGTGTCGTGAACTTTTTGTTGCTTCGTCCGTCGAAGCTACAAGTGGCTTATGAAACTTATTATTATTTATACAAAATTAAATACTTAGACTAAGTAATATGCAGAGTAATCAATAATTTTTGTTATGGAGACAGCGTTCATGGTGTCACCAACGCGACTTAATCGAATATATTTTTTAACAAGAAAATTCGAATACCTATATTTTTTCCACCAAAAGGAAGACATGACATACATACAACCCTAAAGCAATCCCTTTGGCTTACGAATTAACATTAATGGTATTTAATAAACATTAAAAGGCTGTTAACTTTTTGATTATGCAAAATCGAGAAAAGAATAATTACTGTAAGAATGATTGAACTTCCCTGCAAGCCATTATAATTTATTTCCTGCATCGTTAAAGATTCTTTAGCCAGAAAAGTTCAAGGGAATTAAAGTTCAAAGATAGTCACTTATACTTAATCAGGTTTCTACGTTGCTGTCTGGGATATGTAAAAGGCTTGATGTTATCTATATTATTAATATTATAAAGAGGTAAAGTTTGTGTGTTCGTGAGTTCGTGTGTTTGTGACGTTGTAGGGGGTAATCTCTGGATCTAAAGAACCGATTTTAAAAATTCTTTGTGTTGAATAGTCTATTTATCGCGGAGTGTCATTAGGCTATATAGTACATATCACACTATGACTAATAGGAGTGGAGCAGTAATGAAATAAGTTTAAAAAAGGGACGCGTTTTTTTCGCCGCCCTACAAAGTGGGCACAAGTCAGCTAGTCTACTATATTTTTATTATATTTAACTTTGATGTTTTTATACCTGTTACTAATTCTACACGAGTATGATATGAGACATTTAGTTTCTAGGAATTATTCAGGTATTAAAAATTGACGACTAGAAAATGTCACAGCGTAGTTTGTTGTGCTGCTTTTTTATACGCACCTAGGAAAAGGTAAAGCTTAGTAAACTTTTAAGTAACTAAGTTTAATTCTACTTACCTATCATGTGGTATGTAGAATGAAATTGACGTCAATAAGTTATAACTTGACGACTATTTTATCTGCCGTGGTTCAAATCATATTTTTTGTTCACTGAAGAACTTTGATATGAAACAAAAATACATATTTTGTAGAGCATGACGTTGGAAACCAGAAATGCAACTATATTATTACGCCCATTCCATACATGGATAACTATCGGTCAGAGGGGTTTCCTCTGCTTCAGAAGGCGTAAATCTTAGGTCCCGGTTGCTCTAGTACCAGGTGACTACTAACCACACAATAAAAAGAAAACTACAAAAATCGTACACATTTCTAACAAAACGCAGAAATTCATAAAATATTAACATTTTCACTGTCCCGCCACTAGACAGACTAGACACAATAGTAAAACAATGCAAATGTTCATATATGACTCATGGGTCAGTTAAGTGGTTAAAATAAGTAGGTCATTCTTACATTAATGTTAGATAAATGTATTGAAGAGAAAACTCTACATTTAATAAAAAATAGTTTAAGTATGACATTTTACAGAACTTAGACTAGACATGTTGTTATAAACAATAGCGTAAAGAATCTTAATTTAAAAAGACAATAATGATTTTTATATTATGACTGTAATAGTCGCGTCAGCCTATTATGTTAGATGTTTATTTGTTTAAGATATCTTCACCGGAAAAATAATAATATTTACCTAATTCCTTAATTGTTTAAATTACCTGATTTCTTACAACATTTTAAAACTATGTGCCTGTATATTTAAAAGTGTCATACCTATATAAACTAAGATGTTTTTTGTAATTGGTAAAATATTTTTAATAATGTTAAGGTGTTCAAAATATCCTTTTCGACCATCATCATATCAGCCAATAGACGTCAACTGCTAGAGATAGTCCTCCTCCAAATATCTGCCAATATAACCAGCCTGTGCGATCCTATGGCTTCCTCATCCATCGCTTTCCCGCTGTCCTGTCTTTCAAGTTTGGCACACGACGACGTCTTATTCGAGTCCGAAATCTCTTAACATCTGTGAGGTCAAGCAGCAAATTATCTGCGAAACACGTACCTAGTCACAGTTAAGTGATTGGATAAAGTGAGAATAGCATTACCCGATATCAATATACAAGAGCTAGGTATATTATGACAGGTTTGGATTAGATTGAAATAGGCTGTGTGCAATGCAACATCCGAAGTCGGTACGTTATTTCCTAGATGCATAATTTCACGAGTCCGGAACGGATCGTGTAGAAAATAGTGCGTTACCGGGTTACCGCGTAAGAAGAATTAGTGATATCCGAGGCTTTTGCATTTATTTACGCAATGGTCGATTTTATTAGAGGTCAATATAAAGGTATTTCTAAAGCTGAAGAATTGTAATCAAACTAACAAGAACTCTTTTAAACTTCTATTTATTCGAAAATAGATTATCAATCATTCTTAAAATAATATTGTAAAGTAAGTAATTAATTTTCTAAATTTGGTCAACAAGTAAGTCTTGTGTACTTAATTGATCGATTTTCCAAGGTATTTTGTAGCAGGTGGTTATGGCATATTTGACAGTTGATTGATTAGTAATAACTCCGATACTGTTACGTATCAAAATAATATGTCTATGTTTGTTTAGTGTACAATGAACTCATTTGAAAGTTATTAATTCGTTCGGTTATAGACATTTTGTCATGGGCGGTGTATTTGTTTACCCCCAGCCTTTATTATTATTTATGACGCACCTAAAGAATTAAAGAAACAAATATTACTTAGTATAGAAAATAAATATAATAAATGTAATATATTTATTTTTAGATAATATTTCAAGTAAGACGTTTTTATCAACGCAAAATGACAAAAATGGATAATATCTGTATTGTCTTATTATCTTTTTAAATACTTTTGTATTATTATTTAAAAACGTACGTTGTTAAAGTAATTAAATGTTGTAATTTTGAGACTAGACGTCATCGCTGGCATAATAAAATTAATTTAATGTCGTCACCTTTAAAGATGAAAATAATAAAAAATAAATATCCTTACACCTTAACTCTTCTTCTTTGTTTGTTTGGATTAAATATTTAAGTGTTATTCAAATTATGCTAAGTAATTATGATAAGTAATCTTACCAGAACTTAAATCGGAACTGTACATTAAGATGCCTTTTTGGGCTGTGGCATTAAGTAAATTAAAAATAAATTAAAAAAGATGCAATTATGCTAAAATACTTATTGTATTACCGCAGACTAAAATAATTTCTATTTAAAATTACGTGAATATTTTGACAATGAAAAACTGAGTCACCAATATTGAGATTCTTGGGCTCTGTGTATTCTTGTGACACCTCTATCTCTATGAAACCCACCGCTATGAAGGCTTATCTGCGATTTTAAGTTTTTTTATATAGGTACCTGACCGAAGACATATTTTTGAGGTTTGAAATCAATATATCCTTTGCTACGTGTTATTCGAAGAGATGACGTACCTATGTAAGATAAAGTGCAAGTAGTATGTAAATACTTAGTGCTTCCTTGTTATGACAGCATATTACATACAAGTATTTCACCTATTTCCGTGAACAACCGAGCTAATGGAATGAGAAAGTAGGTAAAGAGGCATAGAATATTAGATATTAACACTTATCGCTAACTGTTCTGATCAAAGTGGTAGATACCTATGTAATAAGGCTGCTCTTGCCTGTATAACTTTAGAAAACAGCAATGCAATTGAGTTCGATTACAATTCTGCCTAAATTAATACCCATATAGGTAATATAGGCGCTGTACCCACCTAATCCACCTTCAAGCTATGTATGAAAATATGTATTACTGTGTTTAGGTGGAAGGGTAACAAGAGTAGCTGCCGAAATTACAGGACTAAACCTAAGACTGAACGGCTTATGTATGACGTAGTTTGAAGATGGTTATCGCGTCGTTTATTATTTACGTCACTCTTGGGACGAGTTCATTATGATTTCCATAACACAGCCAAACCCTGTTACTAAATAACCAAGTTGTAATATGACCTTAAAAAGGGATGATTAATGTAATAAAGTCATTATTTACATCATGTTTACACGCGAATAGTGAAAGTTCATGTAAATAACTACTGTTTAAGTAATGGCAGTTGTCATACATAGTAATTTAAAGTTACGAAGTATTTATTTTATTTCATTAAGTATATTTTGAATTAATTCTTCTAGAAATTACTGTTTCTTTAGAAGTTTTACATCGTCTTTTGACTTTGTGTTATTTTAACTTTTTAACGGGTTGTCATATTACTTTTATTTCAATCAGTCGTAACATTCGGCCTTTTTAATACATTTTATAGCCATTTTCTGCCTTTTTCTACTCTAAATTATTTCAATATTGGTACAGTCATTTGAAGATAAAGAAGTTGCAAACAAACACCATTCTTCAAAGAAAATAGGTGTCGTGTAAGTAATTGTAACCTTTCAGTAATATTCCTATCGACCTTGCCTGCGTTCCTTACTAACAATAAAAATACCTAAGTAGTAAGTAATTATAATTGTAATGTTCAATTGAAATAGTTGTCTGTTAATCAAGACATATCAAGACCGCGCGTGGTTTTAATTAAATGAGTGCGCTGAGTGCATTTGCAGAGCTTTGTACGCTGTATATATATATATGTAGATATAGAGAAATGATATGGCTCTAAGACTCAGATGACAACGAGATATCTATAGTCAAGCTGTCACGGGCGGCGGATGATGCTCCGCTTTATAGACAGAGATCTAAAACAAACCAAGTATGAAATTGATTACGCGGGAATCTAAGTCGCGTTAAAAATGTATACTTAAGTACTTACATACCAGAGGTCACAAAAAAGGCCTACTACACAAACCATGTTGAGAAGGATCTGCGTGGTTGTGTAAAAGCGGACTAAAGGAGATTCTTCGAACATTAAAGTCAATAAACTCGCGACTAATTGCTGCCCGGTCAGAATAATTAAATGTATGGCATCTTGCTACGAGACGATTACGACGGAAGCTTGTGGCTAACTCGTTCTTAGCTATACCATAAGACTAACAAGACTTTACATTGAAACAGAAGCACAGGGCATCATTGTCACTGGATATTTTGACTTTACCTTATAGTTGCAGTAGTGCGTGTCAGACACACAAAATCAGCCGCGTTGTTTAATAATTAACCTAAACCTGTGACGCTCTTTTAATGGTTGTAATGGTTCAATCGTACCGGTTCGATAGGTTCTCACGCAAAAAATAGATTGAGAATCTATTTTCAGATAAGTAGGTATATTTCCCCCCTATACCTACATATCGAGGCCTGTCCGTGCATTGGAATATTAAATGATTCGGATGAAGGACGTGTTTACAACATAGAATTTTCCTAAAAGAATAATGAACCACAGATCTGAATTTTTATAATCTAACCCTTTTTTTTACCGAGAATTTATTTGAAGTTATTGCCCTACACATAACTTTCAGGTCATGTTTTTTTTCGCTTAATGTATTATATTGGGATGTGAAACCTCAAACAGAAAGAAGGTTTACGATACGACGAAGTCACTATTGTTGGATATTTGGTCGTTTAAACGTAGTGTATGTGATAATGACGCAACGGGTTGAAGTGTTTTTACTTCCATCCGTTCATTTCTGGACTGTACTCGCGATTTCTATCAGGTTTGCTATGGTCACATTGCTGTGGCGTTTATAAAAATAATTAATGAGCAATAAATCTTGAAGGTAGGTACCTACACCTTTATAGTGATTTTATATTTATGACATTAGGATTTGCGTATCATAGTTAAGTATAAATCCGGATTCTAACATAGTATGGTTGTATAATCAAAAAAGCAATCTCCATAAATAGGTATCGAAGTCGTCACAGTTATTTAAATAAATATATTATATTACTGAAATCCAACAGTTAAGGACAAATGGTTAGTGTTAAACCAGTTTTCTTTCTGTTAACATTTAACATTTTCTATTGACATAATGATTCACTGTTTAAATAAAACCAACACTGATTCATAATCAAGATTTAGTACCACTACTTATATCAAGATTTACTATAGTAAAGGTTGTCGAAAACTACTTTGCTTTTTACGGTTAGGTTTAAAAGCTAGTCTAATAAAGTCGTAATAGCCATGTCTCCACGTAGGAGGTAGGGAACTATAAAACAACCATAATTGTCTTTAACTAAATAGAGCAGTGAATATAGTAAGCCAATGTCCCCTCAGTCACTCACGGGGTTCAAGCGATGGGAGGAAAGTAGGGTACTCTAAGCAGTTAGCCGCCGTAATATCGTTAGGCTAGAGAAGAAGGTGTTTGTGGTCCACGCTTGCTTATCTACACAGGGAGAACATGCCCCATCCTCATAGTTATCTGCTAGTTTCAAATAATTAAAGATTCGTTTAAAATTGTCAAAAATGACTTAGTTCTGAGGTAACAAACATCAAAATCAAAAAGTCACTGAATTAAGAAACCCATCTTCTTTAGTCTGTTAATAATAGGATATAATTATTACAGTTGATCATGTTATCTGACTAATAGCTATTGTTAATTTATCAACATAGTATCTAAAAAGAATAATTAGACCAGTTCTATGCGTAATAAATAAATAATGCAATCCGTTTATCTTATTGCTTGGTGTACTAACGTAATGAAATATAGCTTTAATCACTTTATTAGCATTTATATTATTAATTAACAAAATAATTTGAATTGTTTATGAGTAGAAAGTAGTACAGTATGATAATATGTAAACATGATTTTGTTTGACAAACATTTATTTTCAAAATTGATAAAAATATACTTGTTTTGACATTGTCATAATTGATTGTTTCAAAATTTAGCGTAAAGCCATAAAATTAACGTTAAAAGATTATATACTTATCAATTAACTATATTTTATATAGTAAGAGACTAAGAAAAAGGAACTTAGTAATGTTGTTTTATGACAAGTAAGTAATTGGTGTTTGCGTGCTTCTACGAGTAGGTACGTAGGTACGCAAAGACTTTCATTAATCTAAGCTAAGATAAATTAAGCTATTGAAATGCATAATGCATTTGAATTGAAGCTATATTTTAAATCACATCAATGTAATATTGTCTTAGGTCATATTCCCATATTATTACAATACAATAAGTACTATACAAGTATATTTTATTCTCTCAAGAAGATTAGTTGGTACTACACATTATGTCTTACAATGAGTTCTGAATAAAATAAAACCATAGTGGGAGTCGGAGATTATAGTGGATTACAAACCTGTGTGACAATACTTACTATAGGTTCTCTCCTTTAGTGAACATACAGTTATAAAGTTTAATAAAACGCAGGGTGGGGAGACTCCTCATACGGTGGACCGCCGCCGACCTAGTTAGGAGTAGGACGGCGCCAAACCGATGCTCTATGGAGGCAGAAAAAGCGCAGAAGGCCCTACAAGGTGGAAGATTAGGGAGGCACAAGATCGTACAACGTTGAAATATTTGGAGGAGGCCATGTCCAGTAGTGGAGATCAATTGACTGATATGATACTATGTTTTAAAATCGATTAACAAACTAAATGTTGTAAGTAATTCGCGAATGATTCTTAGGGAGTAAGTAAGTTTAAGAATTTTCTTGCTCTTGGTATCAACGTAGAAGCCACAGTTTTATTTTCTTTACGTCAATCTTGCAATCATTGTTTGCTTTCGGAAATCTCGCAAATAGTGCAACTAATTTAATGTGTTTTTTTCCTTTGTTGTTCTACGTAATGATAATAATATGTCTAGGTACATTTATTTTGATTAAATTAATCTATTACTGATAAGCAAATTATACATGTCTCTTTAACCCTGCAATGGGCCTGAAGAAAATGTAATGTTGGGAAATTTTCTTTTTTTTAAATACAACTCGCGCAATAGGCATCGATCCCTGTATCGCGGAGACTTTTACAAACATGAAATTAATACCTAAAAACATCCAGCATCAAAAAAAAAATGGATCACGTAAATAATTAAATTGCGTGTTTTTTAAACTCTGTGTGCACAACTGATAAAGAAACTTGCCCTATTGAAACTATTCTGTCAAGAGGACTGTTACATTGTTTGTTTCGAGTTATTTCCACTATTTATTTATTATTGACGACCTCTGTGGCGTAGTGGTTATATAACATGATTGCTACGCAGATGTCTCGGATTCGATTTCCGCTTAATGCAAATCTTTATGTGCATGAACATGATTGTTTGCATTGGTCTGGGTGTTTTTTGTGTACCTATATAGTTAGGACGTCGAAAAACCAATGGATTATGGAGGGACAGGAGACAGGACCGCACAAGGCAATATTTGGAGGATTCTTATGTCCAGCTGTGGACATCAACAGGCTGATATGATGATGATCTTTTAAATTAGGTAATTTAATTTGACATTTATTCAGACGACTTTTAAACTAAAACTTTTGTGTAAAATGTCATTGGTGTATACCTAATATTGGATGTTTACCATCACCATTTAGGTAACTATGTTCGATTAGTTTCTTTAGACTATACGCAATATCGTTTAAGCGGTCTCTTGGTATCATATTACTATTTTGCTACCAACGTTGTAAATTGCAATACACTAATGGATTTAGCTATAATAATTATAACTATGGTATAGGTAATTCAACCATAATTTTTTTGTTAATGATTAGGTAAGTACTTTATAAATGGGATTACTTATTTAGAAGGTATTGATGAAGGGTTGATACCACCTCGTCGTTTACTCGGGGGATCTTTACTTAGGGTGGATCATAGACATTAGTCTATGATCCACCCTTGCTGTAATTTGATTGTTTAAAAGAATGCCTAATTTGACATTAATGACTTAAGATTCAGAACGACATTAAATTGGCATAGGGTCAGTATCGATCTTACATTTAGTTATATT
Organism: Schrankia costaestrigalis; assembly: GCA_905475405.1. NCBI lineage: Eukaryota > Metazoa > Arthropoda > Insecta > Lepidoptera > Erebidae > Schrankia > Schrankia costaestrigalis. The sequence continues at coordinate 11,110,758 of FR997840.1, read as the reverse complement.
GGCCATTTTTACAAAGCCATTACGAGAATTAATAGTAATAATATAATATTCCTCACAAAATCACACAAAGCCATCTGGATCCAAAACAAGCAGCTTGTACAATGGGTACAAGACAATCGTGCTCGAAATTTCAATAGAGATAATCTACTCAACATAGGAGTCCGCTCGTCCATACAGCACCTATAAGATGTATCAAAGCTAAATAATGAATCTCTGTAATTACAGTCATGCCTGTTTTAAAAAAAAACAACAATTAACGCATGAAAAAATCTCAGAGACTTATTATTATGAACGGAACAGCTATTAATATCAGCCAGCAGTTTTCTCTTCTCATAGTAATTCCGTTCATTGTGTAAATAGTTCACAAACAGTATATTGTCGTCATTGTAACTACTGTACTTATTAAAATAAATATGAGTGTTAAGTTTTTATCACGGCTCTATAGAATACGTATTTACATATAAAAACTTTGCATACGAAATAAACATTATATTATATTATGTAGTTAAGGATCTTTTTGTTTTTCTGTTGTATTTCTGATGACAATTAATGATTGAGTAAAGGTTAGGTAATGTTTTCCTTACTTTTAAGTCCTCTTGACGACCTCTGTGGCTTAGTGGTTATATATCATGACTGCTATGCGGAGGTCTCGGGTTCGATTCCCGCTCAATGCAAATATTTGTGTGCAAAAAAGTATATAAGAATTAATATCCATTGTTCTGTTACCCATAACACAAGCAGGTTAAGCCTAGCTTACTTTGGGAACAGATGGCGCTGTGTAGAGATGTCCGTGAATATTTTTTTTAAAAAAAGTGTATATCAAAAAAATCTTTATTCAAATAAATTGAGGCCTGTTTCAGGAATGTTAGTAAAATAAACAAAACAAAATATATCTAGTTTAAAGGCTTAACATGAGACAGAACTTGAATGATTTAACTCGTTTAGTCTTTTTTGGTTCGACGTACTCTAGAAATAGCTTTAGTACCTACAGGTCTTGCTATCAGGCTCCATTTGTTTTATGTCCATTTCCATTTGGGTATTTTTGTTTGAAATCACCAGCTTAAAATTTGAGAAAAAAAGGACTTATTGCGAAACCGAGGTTAAAACTAAGAATAACATTTTAAGAACAGTAAATTAAGTAGTAGAAAAACAAAACAATAAAGAAATACAAATGTGTCTGAATAAAAAACAAAAATGATAAAATTATGAAATGGAATTTTTAATCAGATCTTTAAGTCCGTTTTCCGCTATAAACGCGAGAAATGGTTAGGCAGAATGCAATTTTTTAAAATAATTAGGTTTACATTTTCTTCCAGCAAATAGTTTTTAGTCCGGTAATTTTAGGCATTTCGGAATAATTCTGAGTATGAATCTTAAATAACTTGACCTTTGATTTGACCCCTGATTTTTGACATCTTCATTACAACACCCTAATACAGGTATGCAAAAAATTAGCTCTAGCAAATCAAAAATTACAGAGTTTATAACGACTCTACCTGCTTGGCCAGTCTTTTCCGTCCGTGTTATAGAATAAATCGAGAATCTGGTGAACTGCACCTAAGGGAAATTTTACACTATAGAGTTTATTTTTAAGAGTTAAATGGAGTCTTAACGATTCTTTATTTCGCTCGTCAGATTTGAAGTGGGATTAAATTTATAAAGCTATATTACCATCTTTTGCCTGCCCTTATTATACACATGAACTTAAAAATATATTTACTTATTTTAGTGATTTATGTTTAAGGTTATTGACATTCTGTTTTCTTTTATTTTTCAGCCCTCTACCCGTACATCTGGGCACTATGGGGCTGCGGACTAGGAATGGTTCTAATGGTATATGTCATGTACTTCTTAAGTATACGAGCAGCATTGAAGCACTGGCGGGACTTCATCAGCTACGTAGCAGTTGTACTAATCGTCTATCCTGTAAGTATTTTGATACGTATAAGTATATAACTTAGTCTTAATAATCCATCCATTCATCCATCAGCCAACGGATGTCCACTGTTGGGCATAAGTAGGCCTCCTCGAAATATACCGCCTCCCTAGTTCATCGGTTTAAAATAAGTGCTGTTCAGTGTGAACAGATCGATCATGTGATTTTGAAGTTGCTTATAGGTTTAACTAATCGGATACATAAATAAGTTAAAATAGTAAATTAGGTAGGTACATGTTTCCTACATATCACAAACCTTGCCGTATTTTGCAAAAAAAGAAACATAAATTATTACATAGTCAAAAACGAAATGGCTTTATCAGTTTTGACAAAAAATTCTATCATAATTCAAATTCATTAAGATCGTTATTTAATGTTTATGCGTGAGCTTGACGTCATTGGTTGACCGTATTCAAAACTTTGCTTAGATTAAAAGTGCAATCTATTTTAAACTTTCACTTCAACGCAATAAACAATAAAATCTACTAACACAATACAAATGTCATTAATTAAACTATAGAGTTTGTATGTGAAAAACCATGAAAAACCATTAAATAATTTAAAACTAAAGTCAACTTGTTACTTGTGACATTACAAGCTTGTCATTTCAGAAAAACTGAAAATGTAGAATTCAAAATAGGTGACGTTTCACATGAGGCCATTCACGAAGAAGTCAAGTCAAGTCTAGAATTCAAATATTGGCTGGTAAGCCACCCAATTGTTGGCACCTTAAGAGTGGACTTCGTGTCAGACTAAAATATAAAATATCATAAAATGATAAAATACTTTAATCTTTGCTTATACTTAATCATTATAATGTGATTGAATAGTATAAAAAAAATATTATTGGCACTATTGCCAATAAAAGGATTCTGATAAATTTATTGTTGCTATGTTGACACATGAAATAAATAAAATATGATAAAAATATTAAATAAATAATATTTGAACTTGAATAATCATACTGAACTTAAATAATCTATAGTGTTTTCTTTCTTTTTACTCACTTTTAACTCTTAAGTGCCAATAATTGTAGGACTTCTAACGCTTAGGTGGTTTACCCTAATTTGTTTTATATTATAAAATTACGAAAACTTTAAATTGAAATATGCGCCAATGACTTCATACAAGAAATGATAGGGATGGACATAGAAGGAAAAAAGAGAGAAATTCATTAGATTATAATATAACGTTTTACCGAAAATATGCTTTAGTAAAAGTCACTAACGTTGACTTTACTATTTCTTTTTATAAATACCTAACGACTATTTGCTAATACAAAAGAACTGATATGTCAAAGTAGCGTCATGATTTAGCTAATGTTTTGTTGTGAGATATTGAACCTAATAGCTTTATGACATGCAACTAACAGTAACTCTAGAGGTGATAAAGCCATTTAGTTCTCGACTATACATAGACCGGCACAAAGTAGAAATTTTTAGAGAAGGCATATGGTGGACTAGTGGATCTATTCCTTACATCCCTTTAACCCATGACGTTGTGGAAAGCATCAGTGGGATACTCCTTTGTTGCTATTGAAATATCATTTGTAAATATGTATTACCAAATGAGTAAAAAATTTTGATCACACACTTATCTATAAAAATCATAAATGACAGTTATTGACAAGAAATAATCCAAGGATTTACACCAGTCACTTATGGGTCAGGGGTCATATGTCGTCACTCAGGGGTCCATATGTCCTCTTCTGTTTATTTATTGAACGCAAACACTACAGCTCTGACGAAACTAAAAGAAAGAACAGCAGTCGTTCATGACCTTGAACCGTATAACTATGATAACTTTCTAAATTGTATAACGCAGAGTGAATCGTACGACTCTGATAATGTGACTTGATATTATTAAGTATTCAGTCTTTTTGCTTATTCTTCTAATGTTACATGCGCGAAAGTTTGTTAGTGTGGATCAATATTTGTGACTCTTTCTCGTAAATTTTTTTATTAATAGGGTAGATCTCCAGAGGCATTTTTTATCGTGTCGGACTGGAGAAACCCATTTTGAAATCGATTAACGTTTTCATTACATTTTTTTATGTATACTTTGGTGTCTAAGCTATGTGGTGCAGGGCTGAAATTATGAATTAGTTTATTAGAAATATTTAAAAAAAAATCATAAACCCTAAAATCCTGATTGCTCTGGGTTGACCTAACTCCCGATTGAATGAGAAAACATTGTGTAACTTTTTATTAAGAATGTTAATATGTCCGATGTTATTTTTTATTACATAACAAATAGTTAATCTTCATTGTAATATTTTTTTTTAAATTATATTAACAATATTTTTGGCACAATTTAAATTTATCGTCATGACCTGGCATTTTATCTCATCGCTCTGCGCTGGAGTAAAAAATCGCGCTCATCCCTAGTTTTACGAAATAGAAACTCTATTCCCCTCCCCCGGGGTAGTGGCTGTAGTGGTCTAACCTCCGAGGAAGATACATTTGTGCCACGGTCCCCCACTACAACATTACGAGGGTAAGTTTATGATTTATCTGGGTTTGGTTCTCGAATTTGATGATTGATATGGCATGTTTTATAAATTAAATAGTAAGGTTGTAAATGTGCTTATTAAGTGAATTAAGTGATAGTAATGATGTTCTTTTTGAGGCGTAAACACAACTTTCTACTGTTTTTATTTTGGGCTATATTAATGCTTTTATGACTTTTTTTGATCGCTATGGCTATGATTGCTCTGTCCAAAAGACCAGAGCGATGATATTTTGCAATAATTGTACGTTATAAAACTACTTTAAGTAATAATACCAGATTGTTACAACGACAAATGTCACGACTCAGCTGTCAAAAATTCTGTGACGTCACGACTCATCTGTCAAAAATTCTATAACGTCACGACTCCCCTGCAAAATATTTTCCCGCCAATATTCTATGACGTCACGACTCATCTGTCAAAATTCTATGACGTCACGTGTCACGTGATCAAAATTCTATGGCGTCACTAGTCACGTGACTCAGCTGTCAAAATTATTATGACTATGACGAAATTATCAAAATATAATATGATGGAAGTCAAAATTTCAAGTTTTCGGAAGTTTTCCTTTACATGCACTATAAGACCTTGCTTCATGCCAAATTTCAAGTTTGTATGTAAACTGGAAGTACCCTGTAGCTTTTTGCCCTTTGCTCATCGAAAATTTGCGACATAAACGGCTATATGTCTTGATTTCGTTAGATTAGAAGTTTGATTTTTTTACAGCACTAAAAGGCAACAGACCTTAGTATTTGGTAAAAATTTCAGCTTGATACCTCTACGCGTTCCGGAGATAAACAGTCTTGATAGAGAAACGGACAACAAAGGGTTCCGTTTTTCCAAAATCGGTACGGAACCCTTATAAAACCGGTCAAGTGCGAGTCTCACTCGCGCACCGAGGGTTCCGTACAAACCTATTTACATTCTCGCCAAATTGTGATGACGTCAGGACTCGTCTAAATATTATTTTTCCCGCCAAAATTCTATGACGTCACGACTCATCTGTCAAATATTCTGTGATTTCACGACACATCAGATGTGAATGTGAGAGTTTTTGACAGATTCTGTCAAAAATTCAATGACGTCACGACTCATCTGTCAAAGATTCTGTAATGTCACGACACATCTGTCAAAAATTCAATGACGTCACGACTCAGCTGTCAAAAAATATTTTCCTGCCAAAATTATGTGACGTCACGACTTACTTATCTGTCAAAAATTCTATGACGTCACGTCTCATCACTAATAATATTTGTTGAAAATTTTAGCTTGATACCTCCACGCGTTCCTGAGATAAATGGTCTTGACTGACAGACAGACAGACAGACGGACAACGAAGTAATCTTATAAGGGTTCCGTTTTTTCATAATCGGTACGCTGCCCTAAAAATGAACAAGTTTCCAACTTATGAGCTCTCAAAAAGCTCTAGATATATCCCCTAAACATAAAATCTTGTAACATGCAATACTAAAAATGACTAAATAAATAATATATTACCAATTTTATTATTTTTGTTCCGCCATTTATGATCGCTCTAGCGCCTATCATGATTGCTCTGGACGCGAAAATGTTTGAACTTAAATATTTCCATAACTGTTTGTCAAAAATGAAGGCCAATAGTAAAAATGTAGTATTTTAATATCATTATTTTCAATGAGATACATAATTACCAAAAAATATCAAGATCTGAAAAGCACCAGAGCGATCACACGAATACGCCCGATTTGGAGATTGACCCAATATATTAATATTAACATAAGGGAATTGAATGAAACTTTACATGAACATAGTAACTTGTATTAATGAAATAAAGGCTTTAATAAGTAGTAGTAGATGTGTAAGCTGAGCAGGCTGTAGTGGCTGATACCAATCAGCTATTAAAACATTGAGACACAGAAAAATGCCGCAATTCTTGGCTAAAACTGAACTTGTGAATCGCATCCGTTATGCAAACAGATGTATAAAGATACTATATAATCTTTCTTTCAAATATCTTTGTTAAAATAGAGTAAGAGGAAATATTTAAAAACATTATATCAATACTTTACTTCTGTGCATTAACTTATTCGATTTTGCATCTACGAATAGGTATATCTAGGGTGGTTATAAATCTTCCCAATATTAATATGTTCATGTGCTTCCTCTTCTACTGGCAAGGTCAAAATCGGTGAAAGGGAAGAGAATAAAAGCATTTTTGTGACAATTTGGCACGTGGCCAACATACAAATCATGTACCTATATTACATTTGTATTACAAGTGAGACAATAGAAAAACTGCTGTAGCTAAAATTCCCATTACCTCTATCTCTTTAGCAACTATCATTACCTATGTTCTCATCAATTTTTTTTAGGGGTCGGCGCAGCATGTCTTCTTCTTCCTTACTTTCCTATCGGACGTCATTTTACAAGTCACACTCTTCGCTGCCATATCGTCTTTCACACAATCCATCCATCGTTTCTTTGGTCGTCCTTTTCCCCTTTATCCCTATGCTCTATTCTATATTGAAATTATTACAAGACGCATCATATATGTTCATATTTCTGTGTATAAAACATGAACGTTTTATAAGTCTTTCTATATCGCAGACTGTATTAAAATGGCAATTAACGAAGGAATGGAAGAGTCAAATTTGTCACAGAGGGAGACTTGCAATGATGACCACGACTTCTCTGTCATGAGTAAGCCATGAGCTATATACTTATAAGAAGAAGACATCTGTCGAAAGTTAAATTATTTCAGAAACTAATTAACCAATTATCGATACCACATGAAAGAGGACACAGTTCCTACCTATCAAGCGGCCTAAATTATCATACTCTTAAAAGATTTAAGTCAAGTCATTGTGACGACCACATTTATTACAGGCTTAGTAGCCGGTCCCTAAACACACATAATACCAAGAACTCTAATTATCTCCACGGACTTGCTAATAAATTTCTAACGACCAATGCAAATTTCATTAGTGCTGATCATAAATTTGATCCATGGACACACATTTTCTTTGATTAGGATTCATGGGCAACTGTGTCATGTCATGGATGCGCAGAGCACAAGCTACGGCCACGAAATGTATACCATAGTCACGAAACAAACACAATAAAAGGTATTTTTTTAAATAACACCCTTGTTACATGATTTTATAGAGCATAATTAGATATCCAGCTTGGCTTACTTTAACATGTTCTACAGTTAAAATTCCGCGCTCATTTACGTGCTCTTAAAAGGAAAACAGCTTGATACCTCCACGCGTTCCTGAGATAAATGGTCTTGACAGACAGTCAGACAGACGGACAACAAAGTGATCCTATAAGGGTTCCGTTTTTTCAAAACTGGTACGGAACCCTAAAAAAATACTTTATAGGAAGTAAAGTCCTCGTAACAGCCCATTGTGGTCCCACTGCAGGGACGGGCCTCCTCCTGTGACGGAGGGATACTTGGCCTACTAATACCACGCTGGCTATACGGATTGGTATAGGGTTTAATTTCAAGTTTTCCTTCTTTTTATTTCGTTAAGATAATATTCACGAATAGTCCCTTAGTCGGTTTTTACGACACCCATGGGATGAGATGGGGTGGTGACATATTGTATTATTACTTCGTCACCACACGGAAGTGCCCTATCCCAGATGAATGTTAGACATAAAGCGTACTCATCACAGATTAGATTTCTGTGGTACTCATAGTAATACTTAGTAGCGCTCACAAAACTGCCTCCATTGAAGAATTTAACAACTACTTCATCAATTTTGTCTGTTGTAATGAGTTGAATAAATATGAGCGGAGTTAGGTCTCAATGGAATAAAACGCAAAACATTAATAATAAGAAAATAAAGTGATAACAGTAATTGTAGTATAAATAGTCGTAATAATATGTAAATGCACGTGTGACGGTGATAATAAATAAGCATATTATACTGGTTAATGCCTTATTACACTTTTTTTTTATTCTCGAAGTAAGAAACTATTATGACAAGAAAATATTTTTTTTATAATTCTATATTATACATTCGTATTTCAGCCAGGATACAAATGATTGTCTTAAACTATCTTGTGTTTGTTTAAGTTCCCACGACTCTAGAGGCATGATCCCTAGCGAGAGTTTTCATTTCATAAGAGAAAACACGATTAAATATCGAAAGAAAAGAAACTTCTGTGGTGATTAATGTATAGCGAGAGTTTTATTTTTACCTAAAAGAGAAAAGACTATAAAATAACAAAAAAATGTATTTTTCCCGTAGTATTGGAATATCCCATAATTTGAAATTAAGCCTTCTTTTACCAATTTAGTCAAATGGTTATGTCATTGGTTATAATATAAGTTTTCTTTCTTTTGAAATTTTGTTGCATATTAATTCGTGTTTTAGTACCTAGTTAACTTAAAATGTACTTACTTATACATACCTTTAACAATGTAGTAAGAGTTAAGATACTTTCTTACACTTAGTATTATTAAATCGTCACCACACAAAGAAATACTTAGCACCATTAAATTACAGTTAAATTCACTACTGGTTGAGAATTAATCTATCAATATTGACAGAAAACATCAAAAGAACATGTACTGAACTAATAAACGCCTGTTATCGTGGGATCGAGATAATAATAATCATAATTACATGATGCGATAAAAAGTAGGTATCTGTTCAGTAGGTATTTTGGTTTATTGCGACTTTGTATTATTATTTATTAAAAGCAACCCCCGCAGAGTCTAGTTCATATCCATGTTATGTATTGTTTTATAAGATCAAGCTTTGCGTAGCTTAAGGCACTAGACAGAGCTTACCTATACGTTCTGTCTAGTGTCTGGGGTAACATGTGAAGTAGACAAATAGATATATATTTCCTTGCAAACTATTTATTTTGTAAAAGCAGAGTACAATTTGTAAAAACAAATAACCCAATACACGTTCATGCTCACAAAGATTTCTATTACTTAAGATTATTTTAGTCACTGCGTAGCGGTCAGTTCCAAAGAGATCTCACCGTGCGATTAAAGGTATAAAACCGCACTTATACACACTAAACAGCCAGGATTACTTTGTAGTTACTAACTATACCTCATAACCACAACGCCAAAGCTCACGTGGTACCGCGTAGTAATTAGTAGTTATCATTATTACAACAGCTAATTGACGTCAGCTGCTGTTGTCCAAATATTTCTTTGGGTTATCCAAACATTTCCTCTTTACGCGACCCTGTCCCTCCCTCATCAATTGGTTTACCTCCCCTCTAACTAGTTAGGTACATAATAAGTAGTAAATTATAATAAGTACTATAATAAAAAAGTCTCTATTAAATAGATGGGTAGCTATTGTCTGTGACATTAGTACTTCGAAAATACTCAATCTTGTTTTATTGGTTATGTTTAAAACCAAATTAAGTGACAAACCGCAGGATATAAAACTAAATAAAATAAACCTATTTTTACAATATATAATATCACATTATATTACATTTAGCAATTCGCTTAAAGTACCTGTGTATTCTCGCAATATTATTGAGCAACTTAAAGTTTATAGTTTAGTTGTTGCGGTAACTCAATAGATTAGCTATCAGGTAAATGGGGAGTTTGTGGTTTTCAGTTTTATCTTACTTATTACGTCTGTATGGCGATTAAGAATGCTTTATGTCAATTGCTTATCTTATAGTAATGTTGCCGTAAATGTCGATTCTTAGGTCCATCTAGAAATTCACTAACTTGACTCCTTGTATACCTAATCACATGTTCCGAATGGTTCACAACATCAACCTAGACCCTTTGTATACCTCAAACCCTTGAATTAGGATGAGTTTTCGAGTCAAAGTGTAAGTACCTATAGCTTAATGTGTAACAATAGGCAATTCTAAATGTGAAAACATTATTCATGCATGTGTTGTATTTTTATGAGTAGCTACAACTTAATACGGATTACCTGACTAAGGCTCCATTCACATGAGCGCTTTTTTACCGCGCGTTAAAAAAAGCGTCAGAATAGAATAAAATGCGTTCCTATGTACGCTCGTGCGAATGGGGCCTTTTAGGTACGGTTATTATATATCGATTAACAAAATTTGGGAAATTGCTATGACGGTTTTCGAAGACTAATACATTAGACACATACCATACTACATTATTGATCTAGAATTTACCAGACCAATGCAACAATCGGTCATTCTACGCGCATGGATTCATATTATTACGAAAATGTATCGTTGTGGAATGACGTGGCTAATATGATTCCACATAAACCATGCATACGTGTATATGACGAAACAGAAGTTATTGATATTTAATTTTTAAAGGAAATTGTTAACTACCTATATGAATAAGTCATCGAGGGTAAATTACTTGGCGTAAGTGTTTCCAACAAGCTTATTACTGAAATTGGAAAAAAATTACATAGGATTATAACATAATTGGGTAAAATGACCCAGTATTTATAAGTGTAATTGTACTAATACCTCCTCCAATCCCAAGAGGAAAGTTTTTAAAAGCTTCCATTTTATTCGATTAAAATCGTTACGTATTTAGACGTATCGTTTTTTCTGGGTATTACTAAGTATTATTACACCTCTAAAGAAGTGGGTTAGATTAGTCGTATAAACAGTGTAAGTAATATTATGAGTTAAAGTTGCTATTGCACAGTACCACAGCAGAAGTGTTTCATTAGTCAGCGATTGCGATTATAGTGAATAATGAGTCGCTACACCCTAATAGTTGTAAAATAGCAGGGTGTTGAGTAATGAAACCTCCATTTACTGGCATACAAGGATTACCCTAAGATTTCAAGAAAGACCTAGACATAACAGGGGCAGTATCGCGGAAACATTTAAATATTCTTCATTTATATTAATTGTCGCAAGGAAATAAGGAACCAGGTATTTCTCGAAATCCCTAGGGATATGATGAAATCCCGTTTCTACCATAAAACAAATGCTCATATTTTGGTTTGTAGGTTAAAAACCGCCGAAGTGCAACATTTTCAACATTTACCGGGAGTTCGTGAAATCCCCCTTGTGATTTCATGAAATCCCTGGTGTCCTCATTTCCCTGAGACATATAGGTACAAATATTGTATTGTACTCACAGAATCTGATACCTTTGTATTTTGCTTTTTTTCTGTGTAAACGTTACCAAAAACTTCTCACACAGCATGATGCGTCATTGTGTAAGTAACACAATATAACGTTGATTTTCAGTATAAAAACGAATACCATACAAGCTAAGCTTATTTGTATAAAAAATGGAGCGTTTACAGGGCTCACTAGCGCCGCCAATTGAAAAAAAATCATAATTAGGAAATAGTATAAATAATGCAAAATGTGGTCTACTAAGTCTTTTGAAAAGGCAATAAAGTGTTTGTATAACACACTACAACACTCAAATAATGAGGAAGAAGCCTTTAAAAATATTTCCGGCATTTAATATCATAATAAAAAATACAGAGGACATTATTTAAATTTAATTATGAAAATAAACAAATTAATAACTACTGAAAATAAGCCCAGTGGGAAATATTGTAAATACTAAGGTCGCATCGCATTTAATAAATTTGATGAAGAGATATGAAAAAAAATATGACGTTAATTAATCATAATAATTTTAACCTTTCCGGTCCAAGCCAGGGACCCGCCGTACAAGGGCGAACAAGGGCTAGTAATTATACCATTATTAATTGGACTAACATAATTTGACTGTAAATAACTGAAATATATAATAATATACCAATAATAACTTAACAATTATTTTAATTTCAATGTGTTTTTAAATGAAAATATTTTGCGGAACCTGTCCCTTGTTTTCTATTGTTCTGCGATGATGATGATGTCGTCCTCCCAGACGTATCCGTCGACGGCGACACCCTGTCAGTTGCATTCGGAATCCTTTCGATCGTGCGCGCGGCTGTGACTCGCAAAACCCAATTTGTTCTGCGAGTGCATGTCCGATGGTCGAAAGCACTCCATCTGTTTTTTAAAACGTATGGTAATCATAGTTGTAGTACCTAATAAAAAATTATGGTAAAATTACACCAATCTGTAGAGAGATCGCATATTTGCCTTTGCTATCTCATTACTGGGATCGGGGCGGTTAAGTTTTACTTCAATAGGATGATGCGTGTGAACACGTAATTCTGTCTTGACCTCTAAGGGTCAGCGAGCAGGTTTGCCACCCTCAGGCCAGAGGTCACTTTGTATATACCTAGATTATCTCCTATTCATTTGTGGTTTTAGAAACTCGTATTCATACCGTTGGGTATGTTTACGCGACCCTTTACAATACCTACGATTTTACAACCTCGATGGCGTTTGCGTGATGGTTGTTTTATGGCGCTAGTACACTTAAGTATTGTCACGTTTTATTTTTAAAGTTAAATAAAACGGCAATCAGATTTAACAAAAATATTTATTATCAATTTAAAATGCACTGAGTGAAGTTCGTTAAAAGCCGGTTCAAAGGTCGGACCCGTAGACGGTTATAAATACCGCACTCTCCTGCTGGTAGATGCCAGGTGGTAGATCACGAAGGCCTCGGTAGGTAGTAACCCAGCAAACGTAGCAGCTCCTATTCTGATTCAAGAATCTGCGCAGATCTTCAGCTCCAAAGGAGTTCCCAGTACGGGAATTATTTATCACTTTATTTTAAAAAGTAAAACTTTTAAATTTATATTTTAAACTTCGAGGGTGTACGTTAGCAAATGTTAAATATAACAAGTACGTGTCGAGCGTCGAGAACAGTTAGCGAGTGACTGACGACTGTCCGCTGAGGAATGAATGCGTACGCGCTCCACACACAAAAGCGATGAAACGAAAGTCAAATGATATCTATATAAAACAGCGCGTCGTGAGCAATAGGAAAGTTTGTTTGTTTGTAGATGAATTTAATTACAATAAAAGTGAATATTAGATTTGTTTATTAATTCGAATTATTGTCCTATAGTATATAGTTTATAATAGAAATAGGAATTGTTTTTTTTTTTTTATTAGTTTTAAGGTTGTAAAAATTTAGCATGTAAGTATAAACAATTAATTAATTACGACCGTGACAGTACCCCTCTTCCAAGACAAGGATTTTACCTAAGTAAAATCCTTACAAAATAATTTTGAAAACAATCATGCTTTTAAATCTTTGATGTGCCACGCGCCTAAGTCATGCCCTGACATATCCTCCAAAACATACACTAAAGGCGAACGTTTTTCTTTTATTCGGCATTTTTGAAATTTTGGGGCAAGCTTTTTACTAAAATACGCATCCTTGTCACTTTGAAAATAGCATCTTTTCCAAACTATGGCACCCTCTTCAAACTCAACATGCTTACGCCGCAGATCATAACGTTGAGTATTTTTTAAGTGGCTACGCCATAAAGCAGTCTGCACTTTGTCGAATACTTTTCCTAGGTAGCCCAAGTTAGCAGCATACTTATCGCGAGGTGTAAATATTAAGTCCTTAGGTTCAGTTTTTTCTAAATAGTGTGAGCCGCAACTCACAAGTTCCCTACCATGAACTAAAAAAGCTGGCGTAAATCCAGTCGTTTCGTTGACCGAATTATTCATAGCAAATTGAATTTTTGGCAAATTGAGATCCCAAGATCTGTGATCATCTTCGACAAAAGTAGATATTGCGGTAACAACTGTCTTATTGTATCTCTCAACTGTATTAATTTGTGGGGTATATTTCGGTGTAAAATGTACAGATGGAACCTTATATTTAGAGAAAAGATTGTTTAACTCGCGACTTATGAATTGACATCCGTTGTCTAGTATGACCGTTTGTGGAATGCCATGTATCATGAAAACGTTATCTTCTAAATTCTTAGAAACTGCATCCGCGTTTGCTCTGCGAAGGGGAAAAAAGAGACAATATTTTGAGAAACAACATGTCACAACAAATATATACGAATGTTGTTTCCTAGTATTAGGTAAAGGACCTACCAAGTCAATAGATAGTACTTGGAAAGGTCTAGAACAATCTTTAGGTCTACCCATCTTGCCCAAGGTACCATGTGTTGGAAGTTTGTAAGCTAAACATGTTTCGCAATTGGCGATAAATTTGATAACATCTTGGCGCATGCCTGGCCAGTAATATCGAAGTGCAAGTCTTTTATACGTCTTGAACACACCGAAGTGACCAGATATAGGCTCACTATGATTTTTTGATAACACTTCCATTCGTGCCTCACTCGGAACTACTATTTTCCAATCAAATTCTGATAGGAGTGTGTTATCATTTTTCATAAATCTATATAAAGTATTGTTTTCTATACGGTAATTTGGAAAGCTGGTTGGGTTTTTAATACAACCCCTATAAATTTTCAAGTACCACTCATCTTTTGTGTCAGACGTGGCAGATGAAATAGATGTTATCTCAGCCAATGGAACTGTTCGCGACAAGGTATCCGGTACAATATTATCCTTACCGCGTCTGTGTTTTATGATAAAATTGAAAGAAGAAAGTCGAACACCCCATCTAGCGAGGCGACCGGTTGGATTTGAAAGAGACAAGAACCACTTTAACGCAGCATGGTCAGTGTACACAGTAACAGGTTGCCCGTTCTCTACATAACAGCGCCAGTGTTCAAGTGCCGAAAGAACTGCCAACGCTTCTCTTTCAGTAACACTATAGTTTTTTTCAGGGCCAGTAAGGGACCTACTCATATAAGCAATAGGGTGCTCTTCTCCATCAATCTGTTGTGCCAGCATAGCACCTACGCCGTAGTTGCTGGCGTCAGTATGGACTTCAAAAGGTATATCAAAATTAGGACAGGCTAGAACTGGTGCATTAACGAGACAACATTTTAATTTCTGGAAAGCATAATCAGCTTCTGGAGACCATAGAAAAGGTGGAGCGTTCTTTTTAGAAGAGGTTAATTTATTTAATGGTCCAGCTATTGTACTAAAATTATTAATGAACCGCCTATACCATGAAGCTGTTCCCAGGAATCTTTTGACTTCTTTTCTCGAGGTGGGAGTAGGAAACTTAAGTATTGCTTCAGTTTTCCCTGGGTCGGTACGCAGACCCTGAGCATCCACAACATAGCCAAGATAACAGAGCTCACGCCTGAAAAACTTGCTTTTTTCCAAGTTAATAGTAAGGTTTGCACATTTTAACTTTTGTAGGACTCTAGTTAATAAGGAAACGTGCTCTGTGAACGAATTACTTATTATGATGACGTCATCGAGATAGGCAAAGACCTTTAACTCGAACTCAGGACCAAATAACGTATCAACTAAGCGTTGTTGGGTAGCAGGTGCATTTGTCAGTCCAAAAGCAGTGACTTTGAACCTAAATGTACCGCGTCCAGATACGTAAAAGGCTGTCTTATCCCTATCTCGTTCATTTATTGGGATTTGCCAAAATGCTTTAGAGAGGTCTATGCTAGATAGGTACTTAGCGTCTCTTAAATTGTCTAAGATCTCTGAAACATATGGCAGACTGTACGCATCTTTACGCGTCACAGAATTGAGTTTACGACTATCGAGGCAGAAACGAGCTTTACCATCTTTCTTACCCACCACTAACACTGGGGAAGACCAAGGACTCTCACAGGGTTCGATTACATCAAGCAATAGCATTTCATCCACTTGCTCAGTGATTATCCTTTGCTTTTCAGGTGACAGTCTGTAACAACGCTGCTTAATAGGTTCTGCGTCGCCCGTATTAATTCGGTGTTCTATAAGAGATGTTCTACCTAGACCTTTATGCTCAAAAGAAATGCTCAAAAATTTATTGACAATATCGTCAGCCATAATTTTTTCAGCATCCAACAATGTTTCATAGGAATTTAAGTAATTATTAGTTATTAATGAAGAGTTTAATATAGTTTTATCAATACCAGAAAAGAAACTAACACTTTTTAAATGTTTTGAGCATACCTTAAATTTACTCCAGAAATCAATTCCCAAAATAAGAGAGGTATCTATTTCAGGAATAACATGAACTGTTATAGTGCCCTGAATATTTTCGAAAATGATGGGCAATTGTATGTAGCCAATAGAAGTAATATTTTGACCACCAGCAGCAGTAACCGTAATAATGTTATCAGTATTGAGAACAAGACCAGAGTCTAATAAGGGTAAATGACAATCATTACCAAGGATACTAACAACTGAGCCTGAATCCAAGAGACCGTATATGCTATAATTACGGGCGGTATTTACTTTAATCTGTACATAAGGACGCGGGTCATTACTCGGTCTAGAATTAAAAATCGAAGCAACCTTATAAGAGTTGAAAAATGCTTTTACTGTTAACAACCAATTATTCCAATCCGAGTTATCGAAATAATTAGCCATTTGGTTACTACGATTTTGATAAATTAGTTTTTTGACTTGTTCGACTGTTTCGGATTACAATTTGGACACTCAGGTATTCGAACGCCTTTCATCCCACACTTAAAACATAATATAGTACGTTCCGCGGTACACTCTTTCATAGAATGACTATCCACACGACAGCGGTAGCAATATTTTTTATTAAGAGGAGTTATAGCGGCAATTTTATTATTTCCTTCATCAGTATTATTTTGAGATTTAGAATTGTAATGATCAGAACTTTTAGTAGTATTTTTGTTATGTTGGTATGCAAATTCAGGGGCTAACGAACTAAAACTAACGCTTGGAGGCTCCTTAAAATTGTCGCATCGAACTTTAACACGTTCGAAGTTACGACAAAGGGTGCGCAAATGATTTACAGATGTAATGTCATGACAAGTTGCTAAAATATTTGCGTAGCATGGCCTTATGTTATGTAAAATTATGTCGAGTTTATCAATTTCACTCATAGGTGAGCTGAGACGAGAAAACATACCCTCCATAATAGCTAAATAAATTGTTATGTTTTCAGCATTTCCCTGTGAACGACTACGAATTTCCGATAGCATACGGTAATCGTAATCTACAATATCAAAATCGTCCTTTAGTAAAACTAACAATTCATTCCAAGTACTAACGCGAGACCTGACACTACGAAACCAATGCAATGCATCCCCAGTAAAAATCTCTGTGGCTGCATTCAAAATTTTTGTATCCGACACATCTTTTGCAAGTCGAAATTCATTCAAACGCTGAATAAAAGCACGCACGCAGGTTTTACCGTCATATTTTAATTTTGAAAGATCAGAGGATATGCCACGGTCACAAGTAATGGAAATTTTTGACAGACCTTCACCTAAATTATCTAATTTAGACGTCGAAGCACTTTCCATTGTGGGTAAGGATAAATTTAAAATATCAGAAAATTGAGACGATAAATTTTCAAATGTTGATTTTAACTTATTTATTTGTTTAGCTTGATCAGATGTAAGTGGTGATAGAATACGATTTAGTCTAAATTGTAAATGGTTTAAAAGATTTTGAGTTCTATCCATTAACGATCGTTGAGTATCGGATTTGAGTAAGTTAATATTATTTTTAACCTTCTCTAATGTTTCAGCAAAACCATTACAGTGGGCATGAATATCGGAATCTCGGAATATCGTAATATCGGAATCTCGGAACGCAAAGTCCGATATTACAATTCCGATATTGGGTGATCGAATATCGGAATCTCGGAACTCGAACATTTTTCTATATTTCGAGTTTTAAATTAAACATAATATATCGATTATACATAATATATCCTTGTGTATCGCCGAGCGAAACAGTAGGTACCGTATTAATGTTGCCAGCTCGCTATGCATGTGCTACAAGAACAATAATATCGATACCTCTGGGTTCAATTGGCGTATAAACCAAAACGCGACTTTTCAGGAGAGCGAAAAAACGATTTCAATTTGTTTAAAAAATTCATAGCTTTTTTGTTTTTGAAGTTACATAAAAATAATCAAGAAGAAAGATTCTTAGAATTTGAAGATGAAGAAGGCTACATTATCAAAACATATCTATCATCTTTAGTTTAGAAGTTAGCATGGATATACGCCTTGGAAAATATCTATTTCTGGTTTATACGCCCTATGAAAATTATGTAACAGATAATGTCCATCCCACTCTCCTACTTAAAAAAGGATATACGACGTTTACTGTAAAAGAGATTGGGCAAAATTAACCCAGAACCAACAGGAACAAAATATATGCCGGGTTATTAGTCTTGCTATGAGAAACATTTTAATTAAAAAAAATCTCCCCTAGGTGCTGTCCAACTGTAATTACACACAATTAAAAAATCGTTTTTTTCTATTTCATAACTCTAATAAAAACAAAGAAATACATGTAACGTTATCTAATTGATATTAACAGACCGACCCAGCCATTCTATCGTCTTTACTCGCTACAAAAAAATACATAAGCCTGCGTCATGCGCAGATTCAGGTATTATTTTACTTTTTCACTCTTACACCACATGTATTACGGGGTCTCCTACGTGGGCGAGGAAAGCGACACGATGCGACGCGATGCTACTCGCGACAAGTGTTCTACATGATTACGCCACGTCTCGTCGCAGACCGTCACATAGGACACAAGTAGGGTACACCGTTGATTTAATGGCGTACGTCGCGTTCGTCGACCACGTAGGACACCGCGTTAGACAGAGATGACACATTGTTAAATTAAATCATTTAGGAGAATATGTCGTACAGAATCGTGTATCCACGGTATGCGTACGTTAGGGAGCTGTTCTCATATAATAAGTGTAATATATTATTTAGGTCACGCTAGACATGTTGGCATAGAACAGCCTGCAAGTCCAATGGATTTCTTTTTTTTTTCTTATTAAAAAAGACAACTCCCGCACTAGGGCTCTTGTTTTGTGTCGCAGGGACTGTTTACAAACATCAATTAACGGACACAAAGAACACCCAGACTCAGGATAATAATTTGTGGATCTCACAAATAATTGTCCTGCGTGGGGATCGAACCCACAACTTCGTGCACGGCAGCCGCTTGCGCTACCGTCGCGCCACCGAGGTCGTTGGTCGATTTCGTGATTGTTGACTTATAGGTGGTTATCCGCGTGGTGATGGAGTAAGAATACAATATGGGGTGGTGACCCCATCTCATCCCATGGGTGTCGTAAAACCCGACAAAGGGACTATTATCTTTACGAAATAAAAACAAAGAAAACTTGAAACTACACCCTATACCAATCCGTCAGGCCAGCGTGGAATTAGTAGGCCGAGTATCCCTCCGTCACGGGAGGAGGCCCGTCCCTGCAGCGGGACAAAAATGATGTATTATTAAACATTAAAACACATAACGTAGTTTTCATTCATAGCTGTTATGAGCCTTATATCTCTCATACCCCATACATATTCAATAAACAAATAATGAAAATTATATAAGTTTAACATGTGTAATAATGAGGGATATAATTATATTAGTTCTGTTGGTCCTGGGTTTTTTTTGTATGAAATTTGCCCAATGTCCTTTATACTCAATTATTTTTATGGGGCGTATAAACCAGAAATAAAAACTACTTATAAAAATCTTGGTCATTACATCTAAATAAACCTAAAAATAAATATGTTCGGCGTTTACATTAATATTTATTTCATTTTTGGGTATGATAGTCTTGACTTTTTTGGTCGTATAAACAATTTTTTTGCGAATTTAAACTGCAGGTCAATTCTCGAAACATACTATTTAATTTAACTTAATTTTTAATTTTTTTTAATTTAATTTTTAATTAATCCAAAGTGGTATTCTTGTCCGGTAAAGAAAAAGTTAAAATTAAGTTAAATGGCAAAAAAGAGTTAAATAACAGAGTTGCCAGTTTACGGTTTACAATTTAAAAGATTGGAAATATTAATAGATTTTCTAACACTCCATATACAGAAATAAAACATTAATATATGAATCAACTACAGGAAATTATCTTCGGTAAATTAAAATATTATAAGTTCCGTAAACTTCTATTCTAAGAAAACAAAATATGAAAATCAGGGTCTTTGATTGTAATAATGCGATATCCCTAACTTGTTTTTCCCGCTCGTTTCGCTTCCCTCGCGCACGCGCACTGGCGCTCCTAAAATAAACGCAAAGGTTTTGACGTTTCTTAACGACATGAATACTCATTTTAGCGCGAAAATTACAACTGTCACTTTAAAAATGACAGAAAGCCGTTTTAAGCTTAGTTACAGTACGATTACAAGATTTTAAAAAGATTTTAAATTATAAATACAAGAATACCTATTGTGTCACAATTTGACAACTAAAAGTTAAATTAACTTTATTTTTAACGTTTTTAAGGAACGAGAATTGACATGCTGTATAAAATAATAGATCGATAGAGAAAAAAAATCTGAATAAAATGGTACCTATATTTAACTCATTTTGGCCAAAATGGTTTATACGCCAATTGAACCCAGAGGTATCGATATTGTTGACTGTTTCGCTCACTCTTCACCTACTCTAATAATATGTGATATTATTGTAAGGTTGTTAAAACGCCTCAAATATAAACAAAACGATACTAGCAGTCTCAACTTCACAGAAAGAAAGACTGAAGCACCCACAGCTTCTGTCTCTTCAGATGAAGATGATGAACCACTAGCTAGTCTAGCTATTACAATGAGTGAGCTGACCCTGCACCAAGAATTTGAGAAGGAAATAGAAAAGTGCAAAGAAAAGAAGAAGGCAGTGCTTCCGTCCGACGAATTTGATCTATTGGGATTTGTAATGACTGAAAAGGCAACATACGTTAATAGAGGTGAAAGATGAGTTTATTTGTCACAGACATACACTTATCTCACATAAATTTTGCCCACCAATGTTGAAAAAAACATGCTCATTGGTGTAGGTGCATCGATCATGGGTATGAAGCAAGATGTAAGAGGTATCATTTTATGCCCCTACAGAATAGACGTACAATATCTGATGTTGTAACAATTGTCAATGGTGGGGTCGACTGCCCAACCCTATTTGAAAAACTAAACATTTGGGCCCCTAGAAAACTGCCAGTTAGGAGCAATCAACCCTTAGTACTACCCTCAGCCAACACTAATTTTAGACAAAACTCATTTCTCATTCGTGCGAGTAGTTCCGTTAACAGCATTGCCAAAGACATAGCGAATTTGAGATATTTAGGTCTAAGCCAACAGTGGTAAAAAAATTATTTACTACAGATTATTTTGGTCCCAATCCCAGAGAAGCAACAAATTTTTACAATTTATTTTGAACCATTTTTTTTCTGTCCTGCAATGTTCTTGCAATGGTTTTATGTTTAGTTAATATTTGCGAATACCTGTTAATAGCTGTGTATAAGTATATTTATGTATTAACCGATTGTAAATTATGCTGTTAGTGTTCCGAAGAAAATAAAATAAAATAAATAAAATATTTTAAATCCTAAGAAGTTCGTCAATTCAACTTTTAAGCTTTGTTGATAAGTTTAATAAGTAATAAGATATTAGATTCAAGAATAGGATATTATAAATTACTTTTTGTTCCTAATTGTTGATTTAATTTCAGATTTGAGTCTCTGAGTCAGATAGTTTAATTAGCAATAAGTAATAGTAGTTGGAAAAATAATGAGAAATATCTGATTTAGTAAATACTGTGGGTAAAACTTAAATACGAGTATAAAACAAGCAATCCAAATTAAATAATACGATTTATAAATATTTTTTATTGCATTCAATTTACACTGAATTTGTGCAATTTTTGAACAAAAAGTGCAATTTTTAAAAAAAATACGAAATTCCGATATTAATATCGGAATTCCGATATTGAGATCTAATATCGGAAGTCAGTATCGGAATTGAAAACCTTCCGATATTGCATGCCCAGTCCTCTGAAAAATCTAAGCATGACTCATAAATATCTTCAGAGGGAAATTTTTGCGTTAACCTAGTAATTTGACGACGTAATTCTATAACATTTTCTGCCGGTACTTCCCCTCGAATTGTAACCTCATAAAGCAATTCCGATTTTTGCAACAACAAAAATTTTATAGGATAGGCCATTTTATAAAACCCTGGATATGTTGTACAATTAAATTGCAAAGATACACTCTTATGACTACCACAACAAAAAAAAAGCAATAATAAAAAAAAACTTAAATATGACAAATTAATTACACTGTTCTCTACAATAACAAAAATAAAAAATGTAGGTAGTTTCTACTCACAAAAAAAAATTAACAAAGACATACAATTTTATTAACAGTACACAATTACACAAAATAAGTACCAACCGAGACAATCACAAACACAAACCACCACTATACCCAAAAAAAGCCAAAAAGCAACAAACCAAATACGAAAGTCCAACCTTTGACCTAAAAAAACCACGTTTTTGGGCGCCACTGTCACGTTTTATTTTTAAAGTTAAATAAAACGGCAATCAGATTTAACAAAAATATTTATTATCAATTTAAAATGCACTGAGTGAAGTTCGTTAAAAGCCGGTTCAAAGGTCGGACCCGTAGACGGTTATAAATACCGCACTCTCCTGCTGGTAGATGCCAGGTGGTAGATCACGAAGGCCTCGGTAGGTAGTAACCCAGCAAACGTAGCAGCTCCTATTCTGATTCAAGAATCTGCGCAGATCTTCAGCTCCAAAGGAGTTCCCAGTACGGGAATTATTTATCACTTTATTTTAAAAAGTAAAACTTTTAAATGTATATTTTAAACTTCGAGGGTGTACGTTAGCAAATGTTAAATATAACAAGTACGTGTCGAGCGTCGAGAACAGTTAGCGAGTGACTGACGACTGTCCGCTGAGGAATGAATGCGTACGCGCTCCACACACAAAAGCGATGAAACGAAAGTCAAATGATATCTATATAAAACAGCGCGTCGTGAGCAATAGGAAAGTTTGTTTGTTTGTAGATGAATTTAATTACAATAAAAGTGAATATTAGATTTGTTTATTAATTCGAATTATTGTCCTATAGTATATAGTTTATAATAGAAATAGGAATTGTTTTTTTTTTTTTTATTAGTTTTAAGGTTGTAAAAATTTAGCATGTAAGTATAAACCATTAATTAATTACGACCGTGACAGTATGGAGTAGGATAATTATTCGTGCAGTCTACAAATTATTGGTGGTGTAATTTATACCTGTCATAAAAGATATTTGTATTTTCGTTATATGGTGTTACCTATGTAATTTTCACCTCTTCCATTGAGGAGGCGTAAAAGGAGACTAAAAGAGATTCGAAAGGTATTGTATCAACTCTAGAGGTAGACAACTTAATAAAAGCTCTCATAGCTATAACAAAACAAGAAGTAGGTAGGTAATACAAAATCATTATCATGTAGATAGCTGTTATAGAGGTAGAGTTACTATCACAGTTGTAACGTAAATATGGAATTCAATGATTTTGGGAATGCCAATATAATAATTCATTATCATACCTCCTTGATGGTTGATAATATAAATAAACATATTATACCTACCTATCTGATAATGCAAATTTGTCCTATTAAATCAAATCTAGAATATAGAGACTCTGTAGAAAAAATCTAGAAGAATTCTTTATTTGCTTACCGTTCTATTTTGTAACATAAACCAATGTAATTTATATTCATCATCTTTCATTCATCTAGTATCTTTTTCCCAAAAACAAATGTACTTACTTATTTAATAAAAACAAGTTCAGTAGTTCTCAAGATATTATATAATTATATTCTTGCAATGAATTCAGGAGCTTCATCAAGGAACATTCGGCGTTTTATAACAATTCTTTGAGGAATTAGGTATGTTGGCTCGAGATGCAAATTTTGAAACAAAGATATTTCATATTACAATAGGTACATTTTTAAATAGTTTCCGCAGAAAATATTTGAAACTTTATTAATCGACACTTGGCGATTACTAAAATTAGATCGAATAAAAATAGAGCCAAGCTTCTAGTTGGTTTTATCTACTAATATATTTTAGTTAGATGTTGGTGTTACAATACAACGGAATGTACTGTCACTATGTCTTCGTTTAACAACCCAATAGCTTTAACAGTACCATTATGTTGATTCCCATTACAATTGCTTGGAATACTAATTCAGCAATTTGCAATGCATTGTACTTGACCGTATTTAAATCGCAAGCAACCTTGTAAGCTGTGGGAAATGTTTACTTAGAGAATATAATTACATTCATTTTACAATTATCATTGTCTCGCTTTATGATCTGCGTGTCAAATTAGCCATTAAGGACGAGAAAGTGGTGACTTCCATTGATAGGAGAAAATTATGTTCGGCATCAATTTCGCGATTGAAATAGATTGGGCGTGCGTCATGTCATTGCGAGTACTACACGTTTAACATTACGTATGTTTAACAGCAAGTAATGCACAGCTATTCCAGCTAAGCAGGATATATTAAGTACTACTGGTCGCATTTCAAGCACAAAACAGGTACAGGAGTCATTAATCTTCTTACAAATAGAGCTCAAACACGCACACGATGTATTTCTATTACTAATATAACTTAAAAATGTTTGTTTTCCTTATAAATCTGTAATTCATTTGTTAAAAAAATACGTTCTGCTACTTTCATTTTTAACAATAAACAATGAACTCATTACTGGTGCGACAACCATAGAAATAAATTAAAACTTATTTAAGTATATTATTATTTTCTTTATAATATAAAGGAAATATAAATAAGTCGCGTACTGGAAAGCGCAGGGTGGGGAGACTCCTCACAAGGTGGACTGACGACCTACTTAGGACGGCGAAAAGCCGATGGATGAGGGATGCACAGAACCGCACAAGGTGGCAATACTTGGAGGAGGCCTATGTCCAGCAGTGGACGTCGATTGGCTGATATGATGATGATAAATAAGTCTTATAATTATTTTCGTAAATACCAGGATACTGGTCAAAGGAGGAAAACTGTTTATCAAGAATTAACCTGCTCTATTGAGGGTATAGTTTATCATGAACCAGTGCCTGATTAGACAATAATTTGTTAAAACCAGCCATGTATTAGCAAAACTTACCTTAATAGTTCCAGGTTACATAACTGACTTATGGTTGTATCCTGTAAGTATGTGTTAGTGTATTTTCGATTTCGTCCTGATCTTAGGTCACGATGACTCATTAAATACTTATTACTTTAATGACTTTTAATTTTGCCGTTAAATTATTGCATAGTACTGGATTAATTGCGTAACAAAAAAGGCTCGACAATTGAGAAACAAGTTTAAAAACTGACTCGTTGGCCTAGTTAACGCGATGTGACCCTAAAGTGTGGTTATTTAAAGAAAAATGTAAAAACTATAATTTTTAAATGTTTGTGTACATTTTTTTCTTTTTTAAAAAGACAACTCTCGCACTAGGGATCATGCCCTGTGTCGCGGGGACTTTTCCAAACATTAATTTAACGGACACAAAGAACACCAAGACTCAGGACAATAATTTGTGGATCGCACAAATTATTGTATTATCCTGCGTGGGAATCGAACTCGCGACCTCGTGCACAGCAGCCGCTTGCGCTGCCGTCGTGCCATCTAACCGCGAATTATAATTCTAACCTTAATCTTTGTTCCGTTGGTTATCTGAAGATGTACAACACTTCCAAGGTCTCTATTGCACCATTCTCTACGACAATTTAACTTGGAAGAATATTTTTCTGATTAAGATATTGCGGTCTGTATTCATATTACAGGGTTATTATGTTCATTAGGTAGGTACTTACATAATGTGACCTGCGTTTACTTTTAACTGACCGCTGATCCCATTTAGTATGACAAGTGCTATAAACTCATGGTATAAGTCATACTAGATGTAAATCAAATTAGCCCTCTTCAGTCCTTGAACGTGATCTCAATTGACTTAAGGACAGTAAGCACACGTGTTAAACTTTCATGTCATTCTATTAGAGTGTGTTACGTATACAAATATTGTACAGTGTCAATGCTTCTTTAAAAAGGAAATCTGTAAGTAAGGATGACATCCAAAAAGTAGGTGGGCATGAAAAACAAATTATGGTCAGTTAGGTATTGACTCTATCAAGGGCACAACCAATGATCCCTCCGTCTTACTTATATTTCGATATTGAGTATGTCGGACAAAGGCAGGCAGACTACAGGTAAACCGGAAAGAATTCGACGGACATTGATAGCTACAACGCCATTGGTAACCTGTCTTTGGGGATTGGGGCTAAAGCCCCTGTTCTATGGAGTATAAGTGTGACACATCGCGCTGTCGAATAGCTTGCTTCGAGTCGGCGGTTCACCCTACCATGGCCATAGACTACTGCTGCGGAAAAATGAGAAAAAATCATGGTTTCCCGCGGCCCCTGGCCTACGAGTCGAAATCTGACAGACCCCTACGGCCTCCATGAGGATTACCATCAGTAAAAAAAATAGCTCTACACTACTCCTAATAATAAAAATGTTTTTAATTGTAATTATTTTCTTCTTCAGGTCGTAGCAACATGTGCTTTCATATCAATAATAGAGCCTCGATTTCGTCTCCCCGCTGAAGCCATATCGCAGCAATGTGTAACTATAGCACTCTATCAGTTCTTCAGACTCGTCATTGCTGAATGTGGAGGTGTGGATCAATTAATTAGGTAAGATATTTATCATGTGAATAGACATGTCATTATAATAAGGTAAAACTATTAAAATCCAGTACTTTTGTATTGATTCACCACGATATATTAATAAAGGTCCTTGACTGCATCGTAAAAATTGTCACTTGATTATAATCTCCTTTTGTATTCAAATTAGTATAACAATTACCAAGTAGGTACGTATTTACGTATATCATTTTATCTTACTTATTATCAAGCAAAATATTTTTTTGGTTTCGAGTCTTTGAGTCTGTATGTACCTACTAAGAACACAGGTATCGTGAAAGGCAACTAAAGTATTACTACTTAGCAGTCAGTATCTAGACACATTGATACTGACATTCCTTCGTCATGTATTTAGAAGCTACGGGCCTGCAATAGCCCGTTAATAGGCTTCTATGAGTCCCTTGGTCGGGTTTTATCACATCTTCGGAAAAAAATGGCACTTTATGTATACAATCTAGTCTTGTATAGCTCGTCAGAACAATAAGTACATACACAAGACCTTGAGCCTTTAAGAGCTGTAGTTGTTCTCTGTATTCTAGTTTATAGAAATGACGAAGTTATCAGGAAGTCGGTCTTTAGATTGATATATAGGTAATTGAAATTGATACTTGTTGAGTCGTAGCCATTATTATACCATAAAATCAAGCAATCACTTATAGCAATTATTTAAAGTTAAGTGATTACAAATGTATTTCCGCGAACTTTAAAGTTCCTGAAGCTTTTTTTGATAGGTTTTTTAATAAGCAATCATAACAACAAATGGTGAATCAATTGATATTGAAAAATTATTATAACGTCATTTCTGCCTTATTTATTCCGCTATTTTTTTAAATGGCTTTAAAAATAGGAAGAGTTCTGTACCTACCTGATTGTTTCTGTTTACGTTTCCTACCTATTAATAAATGGTTAATTTAGTATTATTGATTTTCATTTTGGACATTTTTAACTGACAATATTAAACCATAAAGCTTTAACCATAACCATGGAATGAAGTGTGGTGGTGATTACAGTTGCATTAAGTTAATGTAATTCTTTTTAAAATCAGAAGTTCGGGTGGTGCTAACTTAGAAACGAGAGTGTTGCCATGTTGCTGCTGGCCATGTTGCATCTTGCCAAGACCAAAAGTTGGAAAGTAAGTACTTTATTTTTATTTAAACGTGTTACATCCAAAACGGACTAGATGATACTGAGAGTTTACATCGTCATGAGCATGTCGACTCGAACCCTTTTTGCCCATTATTAAAATTAGAAATCAATACTAAGTATTTTAAGCTCATTAGACGTATTGCGTTATTGGACATATCGACACCAGAAGTATCAATTAACGTAAGGGACATTTTGGCCAAAATGAGTTATATATACCGTTGGATTCGGAATTTCACGCTCTATCGTTTGGTATATTTGAAATTTCTCTATCGTTAAAAAAATGTCCCTTACAGTACACGTTTTTAAAGGTCTAGACTGTTTTTTGTACTAAAAAATTTATTTAACGGACGTAAATATTTTTACGTGTTAGAAAAAATAATGTAAATAGTTCTGAAATGCAATTCAGTCCCTTACATTAAACAAAAGTTTTGTACAATTCTCACAATATAACCTTTACGTTAAAACACAATAATTTAAAACATTAAGAACCTCATGTGATGCCATCACATGAGGTTCTTAAGCCTCTGTAACATATTTTTCTGCGTTTACACCACCACTTTAAAAAATAGCCAAGTCCTAGTACGAGCCTCGTCAATGATGCCACCCAAAGCATTATTGAACCACCTTGGCACACCACAATTGCAAGGGGCACATGGGGCAAACCTTTTATTTTTGTGCCTGTAAGAACTCTGACGACCTTCACGATAACTTAATGATATCCGATATTTGTCTGTAAACACCACATTTTTCGAATGCTCTCGACGGATCGACATCCGTATAGGCAAGGCGGCAACCATGTTCGGGAAGCTAGGTGCAAGGGTATGGTACAATAAGCACCTTACTACTAAGACCAAGATGGTTGTCTTTCAGGCTTCTATCTTAAGCATACTCTTGTACGGAGCTGAAACCTGGACATGGTATGCAAAACAAGAACGTCGCCGTCGTCTTAACTTATGTTACATGCGTTGCTTACGAAAGATCTTGGGCTTAGCATGGCAGGACAAGATGACAAACGAGAAGGTTCTAGAAATCGCACAGCTGCCTAGTCTGACAGTGCTTCTTAAATAGAGACGTCTGCGTTGGCTAGGGCATGTGCATAGGATGGAACCCTCTCCATTACAACGACGTGTTCTCCTTGGTGCAGTAGCGAATGGAAAAAGAGATGTTGGGAGGCCGCTGCATCGTTTCAAAGACTGCACCAAGCGAGATATGGCAGCATTTAAAATCAACCACCGTGACTGGGAGAAGCTCGCGGAAAAACGTCCTGAGCGGCGCAAACGTGTCAGAGAGGGTTGCAAATTTTGTAATGAAGCCTGGATTGGAGTGCTTGCTGAGAAGAGACAGAAACGACATGAACATGGTTCGACACTAATGTCCAGTTACTTCTTTTGTCAAGCCTGTGGTATCGGTCTGTACAGTCATCAAAAGCGATGTATCACAGACACCACCTCATAAATCGTCTGCAATAGACGAAAAGGCCTTATATATATTGTCCATTGCCTGTACTCACGAGAGAAATAAGAAACTGTGGTCCTCTAGCAGTTTTAAAAGCTTAACCTTCTTCTGACCGTACGTATACCCCACACACATTTTTAACTTCTTGGAGTTGGTTACGTGCTTGAATTGATGTAATGAACCAGTCCCTGAGGACATTTCTGACGATAAAACGGTTATGCCAAGTCAAATTACGCAGCTTACGATTGTGACCTGGTCTCCGCTCATAAGATCCTGTCTAGGATAACTAGGAACTGCCTAACTGCATTTACCACAGTCGTATTTACTGTTCGACCAGTCCGAATTTTCTCCAAAATTTTCAAAATTAATCTAAAGATATTGTAAGTATAAGTATATTTTTACTAATGGACTTAATAATAAAGATATCAGGTCCAAAATTACATGATAATTGCTCTTAATAGTTTATCATACATCATATTTCATCCAGTTCATAGTAGTTTATGTCCTTTACAGTAGATTTGTGTTATAGTTTCCTATTAAACTTGGTGCTTACTTTAATATGAGATAGTTTCCATATAAAGCTTGAGTGCCTTAAAGGACAACTAGCAGGAACTAAGCAACTTTTTTTAATGTAAGGGACATGCTATTTTCTAAACGCGTAAGTATACGTAAATATTTTATTTATAGTTATAAAGAAGATAAAATTATAAGAAACTTTGTCCTAGACACTTTTAAGATTAGGGCAACTAATAAAAAGTTACAGAAGAATTTGTAAAATCGGAATGGTTTTTTGGCTCTCCTGAAAAGTCGTGTTTTGTCCCTTACGTTAATTGATACTTCTGGTGTCGATATAGCTAATTAGACATTCTGATCGTGAAGGACTCGAACAACCTAAAACCCACGCGGTGTTCTACCCAGTTGTTAAGTGTTAGAGGACAAGTAAACCCTCGAAAGGATGAATCTCTCAGCGAACTTTGAAAGCGCCCAGAGTGCGTTTTTCAAAAGATATGGTGAAATTCCTCACTCGCTAGGTTTCTGCCGCCTTCTTTTGCACTAAGTATGACTAGCAGGGAGGCGACAACGTCCCATTCGCTGTCGCTGAAGACTGGTGGATTTAATGGACCTATCTTTTTTTCGTTTAAACCTATTTCATATAAAAATGTTTTACCATAAGTTTCCAATCCCAACATGTGAGTGATAAAGTGTACGTTTGCATTTCAGAAAGAGCCTGACGTGGTTAAATTGTATGGTACTTCAAATGCCTGTTGTTCAAGCGATCCTTTATATTATTATCGTCGCTATTTGGGCTGAAGACTATGTAAGTATAAAGAAATATTATTTATTTATCATTGGATGGGTTCCGATGAGGTTTGATGGGTTTTTAGATGTCATGGAACCAGTAGATTCGTACACAGTATTCTTGTTTACTTATAGTATCTTCTTAGTGTGCACAAAGTTATTGTACCAACCATAAATGATCTATTTCTGAACTTTTCACTTATGTTTTACTGTACCAAAGTATCCGATTGTATTGAGAAACCCTTGTGTTGTGAAAAACTGAGAAAAAAGTTTCAATGTCGTCTTAACCTTTTTATCCCGAGGGTAAGCTGACAAAGTAACTATAATTAAACACAAAATTGTGTATGCAAAAGAAGGGTATTTTACAGTTTATACTTGTCTTTGTGAATAGCTTTAGCCCTTACCCACCGCTGCTAAACATGTGTTTGTGATCCGAAAGATGCAAGAAATGATTAGCAACAATAATACACGGTGTTCATTTCATACCTGTAGGGTGTCAGAGTCAGGACGAAAAAAAATATACCATTGCACAAGTCGCCCCTGTAACTAGGTACAACATGTGCTTAGTATGCATAACTAGACAATACTGTGATTCACAAGGTCAACGTGGCCTTAGTAAATATGGCATTTCTAGCACAATCAAATTGACGGCCATATCGAAGAATATGCTTCTTCGTTTTGTCTACCCTTTTCTTTGGAAATTTAGATCATCATATCGCCCAATAGATGTCCACTGCTGCACATAGGCCTCCTCCAAATATTTTTACCATTCACGGCTTTGTTGGTCCACCCTCATCGTATTTAGTTACTAATATATATTTATTGTTCTGTTTTCAGGATCTATACATGAGCAAATTCGTATTTTTCCAACCATTCGTTGCCGCCTCAATTCTGCCTGCTATGTGGGGTGTGGTTATGTGTGTAAAGGCAGCC
Source organism: Schrankia costaestrigalis (assembly GCA_905475405.1). Classification (NCBI taxonomy): domain Eukaryota; kingdom Metazoa; phylum Arthropoda; class Insecta; order Lepidoptera; family Erebidae; genus Schrankia; species Schrankia costaestrigalis. The sequence goes on along the minus strand of FR997840.1, from coordinate 11,079,036 downwards.
ATATCAATCGGTCACAACCCAAGACCAAGATTCTTCGCTATCCAACTAGTGCTGATTATTGTGAAGCTGCAAGTTGGACTAACTAAGAGTCTACCTAATATAAGTAACAAGACCTGTTTTGGGAATGTTCATCCTGCTGTATTTTCGGGACGTAAGTACCTGCAAATTAATTACAATACATTTTTGTGATTGAGAGAATGTTAGCATGTTAAAATATAAGTTGAGTCGCTTTTATTTCGCCTGGAAAAATGTGTCTCAGTAACTAGACCCATTAAATCAGATCTATTATAAATCGAGTTTTTTCTATCTATCGCTCGTTCGATAATTAACTCCAATGTTATTTAGTTTCATTAAAATCTTAGCTGATACCATTGATTTATAAAAAACCCAAGATGCACATTTTCAAACAAAACTAACAGCCAAAAGTGTCATCAAATTAAACATACGCAATAAATACGTATAGTAATATCGTAAACATATTTTTTTTTTCAAATTCAATCTTACACGCATGACATAAAGTTGTATTTAAAAAGTAATGCACTTATAGCAATAAAATTCAATGATTGACGTTTGCCGGTAGAACAACGCGATACTAATTCAAAAAAAGTGCACAATGCGCCTATTTGTTGCGGACGGTTTTGGGAAGTGGAGTGTGTATCTTTGGTTTTTTGTAAATCAATGGCTGATACAGATATTGCGCATCTCCCAATCATCCCCACACACCACCACACACAATGAATAGGACGTGTTATGAAACGGAAACTTCTAGAAATCCTGGTCAATAGAATCAGAATTCAATGTTATAAGATCTTATGTTTTTTAATTAATTGTGTTATTTTTCCAGTTATTCAAAATCTCATCATGCTGGTAGAGATGTTACTTTTATCAGTATGGGCCTTGTGCCTTTACACGAGACCACCAGGAAAAGTAATGAATAATGAGACATCGAAGAAAACTATAACGATTGAAGAAAATCTAAGAAGTATAGAAGTAAGGAGCGCTAAAGAAGGGATAGATAATAAATCATTCAACAACAATGTAATTGTTGATAACTAATTGTGATTTAGTGTATTTTCATATTGTGTGATTGTGATTATAATTTGAACTTTTACAGTATAATTAACATTACCCAGTAAAGAGTAGTAAGTTTTTACTAAAATAAATTAAGTAAAAAAATGTATAGACATACTTTGTGATTTTCACTGTGTTATACTGTACAAGAAATTGTACCTGAATGTTATTTTAATGATACTAGACATAAATTAGACGAAAATAAACATTTATTCTTATTGAAGTCTTATTTTTACATTCAAGAATGTTAAATATAGAATTAAGTAGTTAGTTAATAGCGTGTACAAATTAGAATTAAATACTTAAAACGTCTCTAGTCCGGTTTAACTTACTCTTCGGGCGATTCATTTTCATTAGTTTGATCTTCGATTTCTTCAGAAGGCGTACCAGCTCTTGATGTTTCTGATCCGTAAATATTATGCAATTCTTCCAATTTGTAGTGTATTTTAACTCCTTTGGACGTTGTCTTATTAACTTTACTTACGAGTGATTTTGTTTGTTCTTCTAATCTTTTTAGTCGCAGATCACGTGCTGCGAATCTAGCTTCATGATCAATATCACCTGATGTCGATGGTCCTGATTCTTCTTTTTCTAAACTAGAATTATCGTCTTCATCAAAATCTTCGTTGTTATTACTTGCCGTTTGTAAATCAATTATTCCATGTTCAGCTTTCTCAGTATCATCACATGCGTCATTTATACTAAGTAAATTATTTTCACAGTCTACTTGATGGCTATTGGTGCCTTCATCACTAATTTCTGTTTCATTTGGCTGGTTATTATTTTGCAATGCTTGGTTAAAATGCTCATTATTGATTTCAAGAGAACTTTCTTCGGAATCTGTGGATTTAACTTCTGTTAATTCGGTATTTGTTTCTAAAGCTATTGATGTTATATTGTCTAAAGTATTGTCATCTGAAACTATTTCTTTCTCTAAATGACTAGTTGCAGAATCATTTTTGTTTGAAGCATCATCTTTTACATTATTTTGTGAGCTGCTTGCGGAAGGTCGATTGATTAGGCTGTCTAATGAACTACTTATTTGCTCACTAATAACCACTGTTGTTTGTGTTTTCTCCAATACAGCTGCAGTGTTACTTTCTAAACGCTTCAATCGCTCGTCTTTAAGTGCAAGTCTTTCATTTTGAAGCTGAATATTTCTTAGTATTTCCGCAGGATCTATAACAACTCCACCTGAGGATGACTCATCGGAAATCGTGTTATCAACTCCATGAACGTCTGCAGCTATACTAGTTAAAGTGTCTGAGGATTGTAAATTTAACGTACCAGAACCCTCGTCGGGACAATCATCGCAAGTTATATCTGCAGCCTCATCTTCAGTTTCTTCGGAAATTTTATCATCAATTTTGGCTAAGGGTTTACTTTGACCATTTTCCGGTTTTAAACTATGATTTTCTTCACTGTCCTGTGTATCCAGAGGTAAATCGGCTACGTCAATCATATCACTAACAGGATCTTCTCTTTCCGCAGCTAAATTAAAATCTGCGCTAGAATCCAAAATAGGTTCAAAAGATTTCTTGACTTTCTTTTTGCATCTCACTAATGGCTCAGCTACGTATTCACTTTCATCATTTGACTCTGATGATTCATCTGATTGTCTTTCATCACTGTACCCGCTTTCTCCTGAATTATTGAAAGATGGAGATCCTGTTTTAACTTTTCTGCTATTAAATTCAGCACGGAGTTTTCTCCAGTCTTTTTCAGACTGTGTGTTTTTTTCCCGAGCCTGATCACATTTCTCACGACAGTATTCAAGCTCCTCCTTGAGTTCATTCAATAATTTTCTTTTTTGTTGTAACTCGTATTTAAGTATTTTTTCATGTGTGTGTAACTGATGATGATGCCTTCGGAGACGTCCTACAACATGCCATGTCTTACTTAGCTCACTAGTTACAAGGCAAAGTCTACGTTCTTGTTCTTCAAGACGTGTTTCTAGATGAGTATTGAGTTGCTTCATGTGATTTACTTCTTTGATTAGACCGAGTTTTTCTACTATGAGATCCTGCAATAAAGAAAAATTGTTCAAAATAAATGTATTAAGTAGATTTGAAATAATGTGGATGAGCATTTTAATAACTATAAGATAATTGCTCTGTTGTTTTTTGTTTTCGTGAAATAATTTTGGCTCTGTACCAAAATATCTAACAAAGTTGTCTTGCAAAAAATATTGTTCATGAACCTGTTTATTTTTACATTACGCGAAATGAAAGTGACGCATCATTGAAACCATATTTAATTTTAACAATGTTTTATATTTCATCGTATTCAGTAGATAGGTACTTACTTTTAATCTGATGTAGGTCTGACTAACACTTGGCACTAGAACAGGTCCTGATGCAGTCTCGACAGATTTGTAACATGTTGTCACTTTTTCCAACGACTCAGCTTCTGAGGTATTTTGATGACTCAAAAGTTCTATAAGTACTTTCCATACTTTTGGCAAATTCTCCACTATGTCTGCAACCGTTGTGTTTGACTTTTGAATTTCTGTAACGATTAAAAAGTTATGTTATGTATTCTGTGAAAAATTAAATTTGTTAGTTATCTAATGAAATAGAATGTACCGGAGTCTTTGATGATTGGTGCTTCTTGCTCATTGTTGTCTAAATTCTCCTGAGACGTATTATCGTTACGCTCATCGATTTGACTCACTAACTCTAACAATAGTTTCGGCAAGGCCGACGATACTTCTGACCCATTTTCTCTTTCAGCCATTTGCGTAAGTATACCATGATTTTCTTCAAGCCTATGAACTAAAGTATCCAAATCTTGCTTTGTTTTATTACCAAGTAATACTTGGGAGAAAAGCTGTAATAAAAGAAACTCTTTTAATGTACAGACCTACATAAATCAAAATCACGTGAGGTGACAGGGTAAAAATACTTATATGATGGCAAGATATGTCATTCTAGGGATGTCGTCAAACTGACTAAGGGCAAATTCTTAGATATTAGATCAACAAAATAAGGAAAATCTTGGCAGAAACCCCTCTATAAATCTATCAGGTCAGCTTGGTGTTAGTAAGCCAAGTTGCCATCACAAAATTATGAAATTAATTATGTAAATACATACTTTGTTTACTACTGTCATTTCTGCTTTCAATACATTTTTTTCTTGTTGGCATGAACTTATTTGGGAGTTTTTGTTTTCAATTTTTTCAATCAGTGAATCTGTTCTTGATTCAAGTTCATCTACTTTTTCTTTAAGGTCCTTACATCTGAAAGATTTGGTTTAATTATATACCTAATACAAAATATAAATAATACAAAAAAAAAAATATGCACGCAAAATTCTGAAAATAGATAAAATTATTTAATTATTACACTCTACATGACCAAAAGAAGTAGGTATTTAAATTATAAACAGAATTGTTCTTTTTTGTTTTCTAATCAGAATTATTCTTTTTTGTTTTCAGTACCATTACCTACACATATTAGATAAAACCCCCCCCCCCTTCTTAATTGCTCCCTATACTGCAATAGGTCTGTCTTCCTAGATTCGGGTGTCTTATGCCAGTGGCTCAGGCTCTCGTTTTTATATAAGTAATCTTGTCTCATTGAAAATTGGTGAGTATTCACAACTCATAAAAAACCTCGAACTTCTTACAAAACCTCGAAAGACGAATTTAAAACCCAGAAAGTTCTAGACAAATTATAAAATGAGAATTTGACTCAATTGTTCAACCTACTTAATTTTATTACTATGCTATAAGAAATAAGCATTTTACTAATGAAATACTAAATCTTTGACGTTAAACCCTATTGACTATAACCTCTTTCAGCATGACGCATTATCGCACCGATGGATGAGGGAGGCACAGGAACAGGACAGTGCAAGATGAAAATATTTGGAGGTGTCCTATGTCCTGCAATGGATGTCCATTGGTTGATATCATGATGATGACGCATATTTTATACAAGTAGGTACTTCGATGTCATTATTCCTACCTATAAAATTACTCTTATAAGTGTTTACCTTTTGGCTTCAGCTTGATACAGAATCTTGTGCTCATCCAGTTCTCGGACTAAACCTTGTCTAGTAACTTCAGCAAGTCGTGCTCTCTCTTCATAAAGCCCCCGCAATGTACGAATGTTTCGTAATTGTCGCGCATATTCTTGTCTAAGATCATGAGATAATAGATTTGTTTCTCTATCACCTAAGGTTCTCTCTATTTCGTTTAGTTTATTTTTGAGCTGTAAAGGTAAGTTATCAAATACAATTAAATAATTTAGGTCTAAAAGTCAGTTCTTGGCTTGAGTCTTATACGCAGTAGGTTCATGTACGCGGTTAGGACGTTTGTTTGCATATTAAGTACATCCGATTCAAAGCGGATTCGAGTCCATGAAAATAATGTCCAAAGGAGGTATAAAGTAACTCCTATAACAGCTTACGCACTAGATGCGTTAACCGATTCTTATCCGAGATATCCAGATTCCTAATAAGACGAACTCGGATCGGACGTAGTACGCAACCGCTCTTATATTTTACGATGTTCATAAATATAATGACGTTCTGCATCTGTTATAAAAATAATAAATAGCCCTATATCTAAGGTTTTATTGCAGTTGCTTGAAATATAATTTGGCAGTTTTCCAAGAGGGGCGACTACGCCAAATGATGCGTTCGTCCCTACGTCGTCGGTCCCTGACCGGGTGAAGGCATGGTGCTTCCAGGTCGTTGGCTTGTCAGTTTGGCATTGGAAATGTCCACAATTTATACAAATATTGTATAGATAATATAAGTACAATACATTTTAGGGTAATATTTTGCTGTTGGTACAACTACGGTTGGTTTTATAGCCAATAGGCTAGAATGTACGTATTTATGACTATCTATTTATTTACACTAAATGTAAACAGCTTTTATAAATAAAGGTTTGCTATAAATTGTACCTAGTTAGTTATAAATTGTACCTAGTTAGTTATAATTATTTTATCAACCCATTCGTGTGATGATGAACTAACTACATATGCCACCACTGTCCCTTCTTGTGTCTATTGTAAGATACATAGTAAGTATAACATGCAAAACAAAAGAGGTTCAAACGAACAATCGAAACCAAAATCCTCTAAAAATTATGTTTACGACTCTATTATAGACTTTTTATGTAATGGTGTAAAATTTTATAATATTGTGAAATCGATTTGTTTACAAGAGTTTAGATTACATTTATTTTAGACCTATGATAAATAAGTTATGCACTTACATCATTTAGTTGTTGTTCTCGAAGACCAATCATAGTCTTACTCACTGAAACTACCTCCTTCAAGGCGCGAATCTGTTTGATAGATTCAGTGTTTTGAAAATTAAGATCTGCAATATCTGAGTTGGCATTTTGTAATGCATTGTTTGTTTCAGCTAAATCTTTTCTTAGACTCCTGTTATTTAATTTGATTTCAATTAACTCTTCTTTCATTTTCTCTAATGCCTCTATGACCTCTGAACTATTGGAGTTAGTCATGAGACTATCAGGAATTTCAATGTTATTCCTTGTTAATAATTCTCGCAGTAGTTTATTCTTTTCACATAGTTCCAGTTTTGCCACTTTTTCAGTTTGCAATGATCTCTCTAGTTCTTCTTTTTCAGCTTTATGACGAGCAAGTATCTCTCGCCTTTGTTCACGTTTCACAGAGAGTTGCTTTTTGAATTCTTCCATTTCCTCTTCTTTAGCCCTAGCTCTAGATTCATCTACACTAGAGTTGTCAGTTTCAGTATCATGTTTACTGTCGTCACTGGAAACATTTGTATTACTCATTTCGCCACTTTCACTTTTCACCTCTTCGGCACCGACCTCCCCTGTTGGCACAGTACTGAGTAAATTTCCCATTTTGGAATACTTTTATAAACAACTGGTACTTTCATCAGTGTAAATACACGTCGTGAATGCACGATTTTAAAATAGGCAACGACCGATGCGTTTTTCATCAGACAAAGAACTGTCGAGTCGATTCGTACGTGTGTTCGACAGAGCAAGCTTTACCCGAAATAGATCCCTCGTCAGCTCCAGACACACACCGCACACACGGCTAACACGTTTCTCTTGTGTAAGTATAAGTCATATAATATTATGTAGATGTATCTAGTTATGCGTGATTTTTGCTTACGGATATTTTATTTTTAACGTTGTATTTTCAGCAGCGTCACTCACTATAATCTTGATTATGCAATACCAGTTTAAAGTTCGTTTCTTTTTGACAGGTTGGTATAAAAATTAGCAGTAGGATTTTTACACGCAATTCATTTTAAGTTGAAAAGTAGTCAAGAGCCTTGACTCAAGGCTCTTTAACAAGTAGGTATTTTGTAACATATTTACACCTAAAATGGTGCATTCAAGTGTTATTATTAAACGCATTCATTTTCATGACAAGCTGAGATTAAAAAGTGTCAAGGAAAAAAGCTCTCTGACTCATTATTGTTCTCACTATAAATAATTAAGTTCTAGAATTCTCTAGAAATTAACCAATCATTTTATTTAGCGTAATACCTAAATACTGCCTATTTCAGTTCTTTACTCTTAACTAAGTAGGTAGGTATTCACCCATAGAACTGGTGACTTGTTAGAGTCAATAATCTACCTATACCAATGTAGGTATGTGTCCGCTATGTCGTCGTAAGGGGCAGGAATCAGGATCGATCCCTGTTTAATTCACACAACATTGCACAAAGCACATGAATGAATGTTTGATCTAATGTAGATGGGTGTTTCATGTATAATTATGTACTTTAAAGTACATCTATAAGTAGGTAGGTACCTATCAGTGGTCAAGCCTTGCTTGTACAAGTAGGTACACCAGAGGAATGTGATTATTATTTTCGTATTTGACTGTTACAAATAATTTTTAAAAGGTAAGTATTAAGTAGGTAGAGTAAAAACAAAGGCAAAAACTTAAACATAAGGAGACGACCGGTTGTATCTACCTACCTACGTACGAGTCTCTTGAGATATTAACAGGTGAGTAGTTCAGATTATCCAGGGTTTTCTTATGATAGGTGAAAGGGGATAAATCTCTTTATCTTGTATGACGTTTTTCTCTTTTACAATTTAGCAATCTAACTAAGAAACTCTTAGTAAGACCTGATGACGTTTAGGATGCCAGGAATACTTCGTCTTCAGTCTTCACTCTTCATCAATGTCATTTCATTAGCTCTTTCAGTTTGCCGTATCACTATACAAAGCAACGTTGCTGCCCATTAACGAATGGGTTAAGTTCCTATCATGGACAAAGAGAAATATTCAATGGCTGAAGCGGCCAGAAACGTTTTACCTACTGAATTGGAAGAACAGAGAAAAGCTTACATTCAAATTATTTAAGAATCTTAATATTGTCCGAGTCCTCTAAGTTGTATGCTCGTACCACAGTCGTACAATAAAGTAAGTACCATAAGTACCTACGAATTTCAGTAAATACCTAGACACAGGGTGTACCTACAATGAGGTAAAAAAATTGAAATTGTCATATCTTCTAAATGCCGTTTAGGAGATAATATCGACGGGTCCTACGTAGACTAGTATAAGTGCAAAAACACAACTTTACAGGAGAGCAATTCAAAGGTTCAAAAGCTTATAACTTTGTCAAAGTTCTACAGAAATTACTGAAATTTTGATAGGTTATACCTGGAAATGAAAGGAAAAAACCGGACTAAATATATTTTTATATTTCTTTGTATTTTAGAAAATAGCTGTACTTGCATTTGTTTAGCTTGTTTTGATCAAAGTATCCAAACAAGTAAACTGTTACAAGTAGCCACTTGTACTAGTTTACAAAGTTCTGACTTAGTTTTTAAATAATGAAAATAAAAGAAATACACATTATTAGTCATACATATGAGTGTAATTTGTAAATCATGAAACCTCGAAATATGGGAAAATAATTTCATTTATCTACTTTTAGCACTTGCACTACTTTACAAGCTACTAAGAAACTAGTTGTACCAGTAATTTATGTAGTTTTGTGGTCATGAACCTGATTTTTTTATGTAAAAATGAAACAAACAAACGTACAAAATATTAAAACACGTTTATTGTGTAACATTAAATGTGTAAACATAAACGTATTTACTATTTTTATAATGACTTCAAATTTTGAAGTCTTTTCCATTTAATTTTAAAATGTTAAAAATTTAACATGATTCTCGCTCAGATAGTAAATATCATCTTTAATAGGTTAAGGAGATATTAAATTATTAAATCAGTCTTTAACAGGCTATAAACTTTAATAAAAGATTATACTTGGCTTCGTCTTCTTAGTAATAATAATTAGTTAAAGTAATCAGTGCTTTCTTTACCATGTTAATAAAATAATATGTATCTATAACAAAATGTTCGATTCTTTTTAGGTAAGAACTGTACGACTACTAAGACTAATTAAATAGTTGTCTTACAGACTCATCAAAATAAAATATACATTGCACAATTAATTTTGTATTACAACAACAATCTACTAAACTTAAAAAAATAAGACTTCTATTTAAATAAAAACCTAGTCAGATACGTTTACGTATATATAAAACGTTCTAACGTTTTATTCTATTACAAGAAGGCGTTCGGGATGGCCATCTTTTTGTTTTGTGGAAACATTGTTGTCCCTCCAAGTGGATGTACTGGGAAAAGTTGTCAGATACTAATCCTCCTGTGATAACTTCTCACTCTTTCACAAGATCGATTGAATTGCATAATGTCACGTATTATTCACGGCTGTGCTAATACACAAGTGGTTACAAGTGATGAAAAATTTATGAGGGTGAGATTTTTTTTCATGTTTTGAACAAAAATGTCTTGGCTATATGGCTCTGTAGAATTATATTATCTAGAAAGTAACGTTGCCTTATTGTGGTAGCTATAGCTGCAAGCAATTTAAGCCCTAAAATGTAAATAATGCAAAACTAACTTTTTTATGTTAGAAATGTTAAGTTTATTTGCTCCCTAAGAGTTCTTTCATTGCACAACTAACGTAAATTTTAGCTGCTTATTTATTCATTTACCCACAATTTATTAAAATATATAAAAAAACCAGCAAAGATTTAAAAATCAATAAAGTGTAAAATTTTATTTAAAATATTCCCCATAGTTCTCTACTAGCAATATGCTACCCATTCTGCTACCAGGTGTTATAACACCGATCATTTTCCAGATTTCTCAGAGGACCAGGATTACGTTAAAAGTAGTTTTTCTAAAACGTTAGTGACACAAATACCAATATATCAAAATTTTGTAAAGATCTGAGACCCTTAATAGTTTCAGGAGTATCTGGGTTAATTGACTCCGAGAACGCTTCATATTTATTATTATTTTTATTTTCACTGATCTTAAACACTCAAAACGTCGTAAAAATATATATATTTTTTAGAAATTTAATACATAAAGTAAAATTCGTTGCAGTTACACCCGTATCGTACGTACGCGCTGTATCGTTGCCGCGCGTATACTGGTGCAACGGTCACTTACACTCACGCGTCACGTAGATCGTAACTACGTAAACTAATGCAAGTAGCTTATATCAGTTTTGACCGTTTCCTTGCATTAAATTGTGTTACTTACATCAGTTTACGAGTTTGTATCGCCGAAACTAAAAGAAATTTTAATATTTTTCTTACTGATTTGAGAAGAATAGGTTATTTTAAGGCCATTCAAGCAAAAAAGTCATTTTCGTCAATTTGCGGGTTACACCAGTATACGTAGGACCCGTCGATATAAATGACCATTTCAATTTTTACTTAAAAAAAAATCATCGATAATTTATCCTAATAAACCTAAATGCTAATTTAAATATTTGCTACTGGACTAATCTGAAGAACCGACAGACCAACAAGTCAGCTATCGCCGAACACTTGGTGAACGCTGGCGCTAATCACTGGATCGAGTTTCATAAGCTACGGGTAATCTTCACCGATCGCCACCATTACTCAAGACTTGTGCGCGAGGCCATTGAAATCAAAAAGTTCCCTAAGAACTTTAACCGGGATGACGGTTTCAAGTTGTCAGCAACGTGAAATCCAGTGATATCAAAAACAATACCTCCCTTTTTTGAACGGTCGGTTAACGTACAGAACAGCGATACGGTCAGTGTTGTGTGTAGGGGGACTTTATATTAACATCTCAAGATGCGAGGGTAGATGATAATAATATATTATCTATCACGAAGACGAAGCTGTGACGTCGCATCACCAGTCAGCTTGCGACCACGGCCAGTGCAACCTGTGCCGAAACGTCAAGTAAAATAAAGGTAAATTAAATGCGCGTTAATATCCCGTTTATATAATATTTATAATAATGAAACGCGATAGTTTAAAAGTTATAATATTGTAATAACCACAGAACATTTATACTCAAAGGAGGTAATAACCTATAACACTGACGTTCCTAAAGACTTGCCATATAAAAAGTTGGCAAAAAATAACTCCAGGGCAGGGTTTTCATTCGTAAACAAAGGTCAATAAATTATGAGCTGTTTATTTTTTGGTAAGACGCTAGAGTAATATAGGTTTTAGAACTTAATAAAAGTCAGAAAAGTCAGGAGTCAGGGGAAAAATAACAATAAGTCAGAAAACTGTTCAGTCCTATAGTGTGGTCACAGGGACCTATTCGCCATTTGCCGACTTTCGCTCATAGCCGATCTTTGTCTTTTTTCTGTATTTGATTATGGTTTAGCCGACTTCTCTGAAAACTGTATTTTTAGATCGTGTTTCGCCAACTTTCGCTATTTGTCGACTTTTCCTTCCTTTCCTCGTTTTAGTAGCTGAAATACTAATACCAGGTATATTTAGCTAAGCAATCTTGATCGACGACCTCGGTGGCGCGCCGGTAGAGCCAGCGGCTGCCGCGCATGAGGTTGTGGGTTCGATCCCCACGCAGGACAATAATTTGTGAGATCCACAAATTATTGTCCTGAGTCTGGGTGTTCTATGTGTCCGTTTATTGATGTTTGTAAAAGTCCCCGCGACACAGGGCATGATCCCTAGTGCGGGAGATGTCTTTAAAAAAAAAAAAAAAAAAATATTTTTGCCGACTATTTGTACAGGTAATAACAGAACTATTGCAGAAATAATCATAATAATATTTAATATTTTGTTTTTTTTTCTTTTTTATTTTATTAATTTAAAATACAACAACCTCATTAGGGATCATGAGTAGCGAGCGAGGATTTTTGCAACCATTAATTTGATTTACCTCATTGGCGCAACAGTTGTGGAAGCGGCTGTCGTGCACAAGGTGGCGGGTTCGATTGCCACGCAGGACAATTCTTTAAACTATTTACAAATTTCGATTGTCGTTAGTCTAGATGTTCTTTCTGTCCCTTAAATTGATGTTTGGAAATTCTCAGCTGACATCTACATTATGTATGTACGGTCGGGGTATTTGCCGCTCGACCACCCTTAGGCGAGAATCGCTTGGCACGCGGCGCATGCGATACGTGGCCACGTATCGCATGCGCCGCGTGCCAAGCGATTCTCGCCTAAGGGTGGTCGAGCGGCAAATACCCCGACTGTACGTATGTATGATCCCCATGTAGTGCGTGAGTTTGGACGAGATGGCCCTGTAGGTTTTATTTAAATAAATATTATAATTAAAAAAAATATTAAACGGGCGCAAAGAACATCCAGACACGAGATAATCATTTGTGGATCGCTCAAAAAATTGTCCTATGTAGGACTCGAACCCGCGAGTCGCGACCTGGTAGGTACACTTCAGCTGCTACCGCGACCGCCACGCCCCATGCGCGACCAAGGCCTTGGAAGTGCTTACGTGTATTTTACGATATTCTGTTTACAGAGGTTATAAAAAGAAAAATATCTGTAAAACTACAGATATTTAAAGCCTGACCAGAAGAATAAAAAAACTCGCCATATTTTTTCGGAATTTTCAAGAACTTATTTGCGTCATACAATTTGACAGAAGATTGACAATTAAACACGAATACTCCTCTCCTCAGGAAAGGGGCTTTGCAAACCAAAACCAGAAATTTAAAAAAGCTGACAGGAGCCTCTCCTGTCAGGTTTTTTATATTTCTGGCCAGGCTATATATTTTTATATATGTTTTACTATGATAGTTTCAAAACAGTTTGATTTTATTTTTTGGTTCCTTATTACAAAACAAAAGATTTTACTATTATAGAATTATAATAATATATTATAGAATATTAATAAGTATCACAATTGATTTATATGTTCAACTGTACCAATTTCGACAAATCGCTACTAAAACAAGCTTTTATAATAATAAGAAACAAAACCGTAACTACATAACAGAAAATTTATAAAGTTGGCGAAACACGAATTTAAAATACAGTTTTCAGAAAAGTCGGCTAAACCATAATCAAATACAGAAAAAAGACAAAGATCGGCTAAGAGCGAAAGTCGGCAAATGGCGAATAGGTCGTTTGGTTTGTTATCTTTTAAAGGTCTATGATTACACTACACTTTAAAATGTGAGTATTCCAATTACGCTAAGCACCATGGTAATTTCATTACTTTCTTTTCCACAGATAACAAATCAACAAAACTGTCACATAAATGTCATTGAAGTCAGCCACATAATCGAAATTCACACCACAGTAGGGGTTTTCTTTTGGGAAAATCCTATTTTACGATTTACATCAGATAAGAAGTATACAACATATTTTCGGTTCAGTGTTCATTTAAACTACAGTGACTCACTAAAGTTTGGGAGCTGGCAATAGTGTACAAAATAAGTAAATATTTCACGTTGTGTGTCAAGATTGATTTTATTTTATTTTGTTTTAACAGTGGCTTATTGGTAATAAATAGCTAATAAAATCACTTTGTGTGTGATGCCGTTCCGTTAATTCAACAAATTGGACATATAATTATCTGAAATGTGAAGTAGTATTAACGCTTATTGAGCGATGGATGAGAGTACTAAGAATTCCCCTTGTAAGGTAAAATCTACCAATGTTTTGCTGTTTAGTCTTCTTCTAATTGTAGAAAGTTCTAAGCTGACTTTCCTTATTGTTAATAATTGAGTATTAATTAATTTTGCTTTAATTAGTTAGGCCATTATTGCATAGTTGTTTTAGGTTTATGATAATGGCTGTATTTGTGTCCATCAAATTAATAATTAAATTCCATAGTTTGATATGAACGATGAAGACTTTATTAATATTTTATTTGCTCTAGAATGCTGGTGGATTAATATTTCACCAGTTCTATTTTAAATAAATATTAAGATTTTATTCTGAGGTGATTATCAGATATTAAAAAAATATATTCAGAAATAATAAAGATAGAATGCACACTGCTTTTCTTTCTTTATTTGCATTTAATACACATTACATATTAATACTTTACACATAATGTAAGTTTTTTTCTACTGCTAGACTCAATTTTATTGTATGTTTTAACTGTGTTGATTTAGAGGAACACAATCATTGTTCAACTTAATTATAACATGTTCTGTTTGCATAAAAACTTTTAATTTTTCCTCCAATTGTGTGATACTTTGTCTATTGAGTAATCTTGTAGTATTCCTTTTTTAAATATTTAAAACACTTCCTAACAAAGTGGTTAGCTAGTGCTGTAGTAATATGAAAATGTAATGAATAGTGCTTGTTCTAGATATTATTATTCCTATTACTTATTTATGAGACAATACACATGCGGGCAGTGTGCTATTTATAGACAAAGTTTTCCTTAACATTTATGTCCAAAGTTATTATGTGCATTTAGTTAGATATTTTCAAAGTTGATTTGTATAGAAGTACAATCATATAGTCAAGGAATTTAACTTATAAACATAGTAATATACATTTATTGAAATCAACCATACCTCATTAATATACATAGTTATGTTTTAGAACCTTGGTCATAAAAAACATTCATGTTAATTACAACCTTTGCCCTTTTATTGATCTATTTTTCTGTTTTGTGTATTTTATTAGAACTATTGATTTTACTATGGTAATTATTATTTCAAACATATTACATAAGCACAAACTTAGAATAATACTTTAACATATTCTTGTGATCTCAATAGGTAATGACGAAATGTAATTGGGAAACATTTACAAATAATGTCCCAACAGTCTATTGTGGATATTAAATATTTTGTAAGATTTTATATTGAGATAAGTAATACAATCTAAATAAATCTCTTTTAATTTCTTAACCATTTTACATTTCAGTAATTGTTTTTATTGATTTGCTACAAACTTATAATATTACCTACAAGATTACATCAATGACATTTGAATATTTCACACAAATGTTGTCTGTTCCTCTAAATTCAAACTTACTTATCCATCTCGAACATGTGGAAACACATGTACACTTGCTTGTTTTTTTTTTGATGTCGCACAAACTTGTTAGGAGTGTGATGGGGCAGAGGAGTTGCAGCTGCATGCTGAAGTGGAACATTTAAGACAGCATCTAGCCGAGAGAGACTCACATATTGTAGCTCTAGAGGGAGAGTTTATCAAAAGTACAAGTAGAGCTACCGATCTAGAAGAACAACTTAGTACTTGGAGGGAGAAATATGAAAGGTCAGTTATTGTTGTGTTGTGGTGTGTTGTGAGAAATAGATTTGTTGACATGATTACTAATTTTAAAATCATATAGCATGTAATTAATGTATAGAAGTGTTTAGTTGCCAACAAGAAGATGGCAAGCTTAGGAATCAGATAATTAGTAGTTTTGTGGCTTATTTAGTTACAGGAATGAAACCAATGTAATTTACTATGCAATAAATAGCAATTTGATTCACAACATCATATTAAGATTTACCTCAAGGTTATTTGCACATAATTTCACATTCAATGGCTATGAATATGTTTCAATATAACAATTCAAAAAGTAATTTCTTAAAACTTTCAATCAATGTTTAATTCTACACAATGTAAAAATCAGTATTATTGCATAAGTTTCTCTTGTAAAAGTTGTGTTTTTTAAGGTAGTATCAACTACAATCAAACACCTTTTGCTCTCATGAGATGAAAAAACCACGGATTGGCTATACATCAATGCATAGTGGGCTATAATAGATTTGTTACGCCATGTCTATATTGTAATGAGTGCAACAATGCCTTTTATTTTTTTTACAGTGTACTATATTGTATCAAACCACTATTTTGTACCAAGTACCAAAGTATATAGGTTAGATAGTACATAAAAATTTACATTGATTTTATTTAATGTCTACACTAAGTACTTACTTCATAGTTTATTTTGTTCTCAGATTATATGACTCACACAAAAGAGTACAAAAGCTAAATCAAGTGCTTGAAGATAAATTATTGCAAATGGTTGATAAGATGAAGGGAGACAAAAGTCAACTAACAAAAGATATTGCTACTTTATCTGTGAGATTGGCGGAGTCTAAGCACAACTACAGCATGTTGCAGAAGGAAAATGTATGTTTTATTGATTTATTCTAATTTGTTCGTTTTTTTTCATTTGTATTATAGGGACGGCAGAACACTGACCCTCAAGTCACAGGAACACCTAGTTTGGGAGTTAGGGATTAACTTACTTGTTCAACCTTAGTTTATATTCTTTGTAATGTCAAGGATCTTGTATCAATAAAGTGATTTTTATTATTATTATATTTTTGTGTCATCATCATTATAACGTCACCTTAAGGCCCACTGTTGGGCATGGAAATTTACTGTAACAGGGAAAATTTGGTCAGACAGATTGGTATTGGGTTTAGGTCTTGTTGTCTTTCTTTTTTTTGTGGAGATAATATCTGCGAAACTTTCCATAGTCTACTCTTACATGACACCAATAGGATAAGATGAGGTGGTGTTTTGTATAAGTACAAAAGGGTTTACGGAAATTAATCAATATGATTTATCAGTCCTAACTATTTTAATTAAATAAGGGCATAGTTACGTTGTTTATACTTGTTGGGCTTAGGTTGCCATAGTAGGACAGTCGTCGCTATACCGTTAGACTGTAAAAAGATTGACATATCCTTCCTATGCCAACCAATTAAAATGTCTAATGATCTTCCGACACATGTGTTACCTCCTTGCTTTAACTAACATTAGGTCCTTTAACCGTATTATCATCATAGCAGCCCATTAATGTCCCACTGCAGGGACGGGCCTCCTCCAGTGACGGAGGGATACTCTGCCTACTAATACGACGCTGGCCTAACGGATTGGTACAGTGTTTTATTTCAAGTTTTCCTTCTTTTTTTTTAACCGTATTATAGGAAGAACTTTATTCTACTTTTTAGTCACTTTTACTGCAGTTTACTTAGTCTAAAAAGCTAATTATATAACGGTGCCCAATAGACGATAAACTGTTATTGTATAGAGGTTGCAATATTGATGCAACAAGATTATTGTGCCGATTGATTAAGTAATCGTGATTAGATAAATAGCTACGAAACTCAACAATAATGTTACAAAGTTCTTACATCTACTATCTATCTATTATGTTCCTAACAATGTTGTCCACTCAACGCTATCTAGTCCCAAACTAAACAAAGCTTGTACTGTGTGTACTACACAACTATTAAACATGTTTATACGTATTTTATTGTTAATACTTAATAACATAGAAATATGTAGAAAGGCTTAAATTGTGCGGGGATCGATCCGCGACTTCCGTTTTGGCAATCATTTACTTGTTTAAAAGTATTTACACGAAGCCATTATATCGTCTGTTTTAAATTGATTATATACCTAATCGTAACAGTATATTAATTGCTTTATGCAAGGACTGCCACCAGGTACTTGACCTACTAACGCCTTTTTATGTTAAGCTTTGATTTTAAGATAATATTTGCTAAGTTTCCCATTGTTGGCTTTTTACGACACCCATGGCATTAGATGAGGTCGTTGTCTTTAATGCTTTGAATCATTATCATCTCATCAGACGTCCACCACTGCTGGACATAGGTCTCCTCCAAATATTGCCACCTTGTGCGGTCCTGTGCCTCCCTCATCCATCGGTATCCTGCAGTCCTAACTAGGTCATCGGTCCATCGTGTGAGGGGTCTCCCCCACCCTGTGTATTGAATAATTAATAACAAAACATAATCTACCTGTAAATAATTGTAAATAACATTCGTTTCTCAAAGTAATGTTATGTAAATTTAGAAAGTATTAAAAATACGTTTCTGCCGTCATCGTTATACGTGCTTAAAATAGTATAAACGGAATATTTATAATTACTTATCAAAATACGTATTTAATCACATTCGATCTACTTACTTATTTACTTGTTTTATTCGAGATTTGCACGTTATTATTGTAGTAGTAGTGTACTAACTACATTATTTTAATTTTTGGTATTTATGATGAAAAATACGAATTTTACGAAGATTACGCAATATTGAGTTTTTAGGTCTGAGTATTTTCGCACATTTCCTACTAATGTTTTTTTGTTTTAATACAAGATATTGTTGTACGGGGTTAGGGGGTATGTTTCCTAGGTACCTATATAAATTTAACTGGCAGGTTGTCAGTGTTTGTAGAAAAATAGAAAGTCTTTCAGTACCTATAATATAAACTATTTTTTTTATCTTTTTGGTTTGGTTACGAAGTAAGAATATACGGTGTCATTGCCCTAACTTGTAAAAGCTAATTAAGGGTATTCCGCAGATATTATCTGTACAAAATCTAAAGAATAAAAACTTTCTAAAGAAGATAAATTCATCACGTTGATACACGAGCTGTTAAACTTTATAGCCCTGTATTTGTACTACACGATACTCTAACTAAACACAATAACATTTAAATTACACACCGTTGCTTGGAAGTAAATTCATCGGACAACATAACTTTTACTAAACTAGCCGGCCTCTTGTTTAGAAAAAGTATTTTTCTCTGTATATCTAATACCTACCTTAAAATTAGCAAAAAGTAGATAATCCTGTTTTTTTAATTACAGGAAAGATACAAAAACGATATGAATTTAGCAATCCAGTTGTTGCAATGCAAACCTGATAACTTCGTTTCTCAAAAGTTGGACAATGTAAGTAAAGTAATAACTTTATCATTATTCTTAGGAAAAGTTTTAATGAACAGAACATTTAATTATGTATAAGAGTTTTTTTTAATGTAACTGTGTATTTATTGCTGAGGAGCCAAATTATAAATAAACACAAAATTATTTGCTTCGTAGTACATATTTAATATTTTTAAGGCAATTCCCACAATAGTAATTCAGCATAACAACACCCTAAACATACATTCAAATATCACAATCAAAAAACATCCAGACTATACTTGTTTAGATATGCAAAAGTGACTAGAAATAAGAGTGTTTGTCAAAAATGCTTATTATTTACGTAATAACGACATTCCTTTATAAAAAAAGTTATAAATACTTTGTTGTTGAGTAGTAAACAAGAATGATTATTAAAAAATGGTTACTGTTTGATTAAGTACTTAAATTATAAACCAACCATCAAGTAACATCATCAATTTACCTTTCCAGCTTCCCGTGGACACGCAAGCTCGTGTATCGCAGTACGTCATGTCCAAGACGTCAAAACCATCCGGCTCTTCAGTACATTCCAAAAACGGCAACGAAATTGACACATTCGATGCCAGTGAATACGAGTTCAACATTTCTGCTTCACTCATGTCCAAAATTCTAGAAGACAGCATCCAGGATACTGTCACTAAACACTGTGATACATGCAGCTGTAATAAATCTCAAAATAAACCATTCTGCTACAATGAAACATATTACTCTGTTGCTACTCAAACTAAATTAGGAGGAGAAATGAAAAACTCTTTATGTCTTAACTGTAACTCGGATATTAAGTCCATTCACTCAAGCCTTAGTATTAGAAGTAGCTCTCCACATGCGATCAAAATTTTGAATGAGAAAGGTCTTACTCATGGAGTAATCAGTCCTCTGTACATAGTATCACAAACCACCGAGCCTATCAATGATATTCCGCCAATGGTTATTGATAAACCAAAGAGCAATGGCATATTCTTGGAAAATATCAAAATGAATGAGAAAGTATTAGAACCAAACATTACGCCAGATAAAATAGAAGAATTAAAGCAGATCAGGAAGGCTAATAGTATGAAAATGGAACCAGCCGTACACCACAAACTGTGTGATCGCACAAAAAGCTCTATGTCTAGTAAGAAAAGTAGTATACACAGTGCAGCTAATGAAGAATTGCTTCTAGCTAAAGATATGCTGAACAGTAAAGATATGTTAAACACTAAAGATGTTTCGCCTATTAACGAAAAGACTCCAGATGGTTTAAGTATAAGGAAGAATTCTCACAGCTCAATGGGTGCAGTAAGCAGGACGTCGTCAGTAGCCAAGTCAACGGTAAGCACTCACAAATCTAATACACAAGTTGGCCCGGGGCCAAGATTCTGCCATTTGCGTATGCAGGCCGGCTCCAAAAATATTCTTCTTGATAATGCTGAACCTGACGTCCCACCTGTTCTGTACCGTCGTCAAAGCAAATGCAATGAAAACTCCATTTTCAAAGATCTCAACGATGATGTCGATAATTTTATTGACTTAGATAAAAATGATGATGATATAATCAAAGAAGATATTAAAATTAATAATAACAATATGGTCGTGGAAACAACTTTGATCGATGTCCATGTCGACAATAATATCAAAGACACTAGTGTATCTGCTAAAGTAGCTGCTATAAATCCCGTCTTACTGAACGTTTCGTCTTCCCCATTACAACCACTAAAGACTCATGCATTTTCCAACAGCTCAGAAAATAATAATAATAAGTCCCAGAGCATCGAAAGTCAACAGAATAAATCTGAAGTAGACAACTTGCTGAATGACTTTAATGTTGATATTAATTATACAAAAAACAATAACCTTCCTAATACCGATGAAGTTAAAAAACCTGATGTTATAACGCCCACTGATAGTCATGACGTTAAAATATTCAACTTTGATCGTTATGAACAAAATAAATTGACTAATCAATACAATAAGCCGCTCAGAAAAATTGATATGGTCCAACTACATTCGTTGGAAAACACGAGAATTTCAAAAGACTTGCCACCTCTTGGTGAATTACCGAAGTTGGAGAAAAAACCAGAAATAGCGAAGCCTGCTGTACCGCCCGTAGTTAATGTTTATCCAAACCTTACTCAGACTCATTTAAAAGTTAACGAAACTACCAAAGTGTTTACAAATGAGCAGAGCACCAGTTCTCTCTCAAGTGACGACAGTGCAGCATTATTGCAAAAACAACAACTGCTCAGAGTTGCTGAATGGGTAGAAAAAAACTTAGAGCAACAAAACAATTTTAATGATCCCTTAGATGAAGAGGTTAATTTTGGGAACAGAGTTTTGAGACGAGATAGTAAACTATCCAGACTCACGGAAACCTTGAACGAACTGGCTCTTAACATGCCACATCCTGTGAGTAAATATTCAAAGTCTTACGCAAGAGATGCACATAATACTTTAGTTCATAATCTCTTAACGGCTCAAAGTCAGGGCAAACTGGGTAACCATAATATTCAATTGCCGAAACCCGTCAGTCATATAACTAAGGAAACGATATTTCCTGTAGAATGTGGTGATGCGACTGTTACTGAGATAACGGATAAGGCAAAGAGTAGGCCAAACGCAGAGGATTTCAAACTGCCAGAAGGTCTAAGGGTTAAAGGTGATAAAGAAATCACGCCTGAAGATTTGGCACGTATGGAGTACAATGTAAAGAAGTTTTTGTTAAGCGGGCCGCACTGGGCGAATCCTGGATCGACATCGGGTCGAAGTCGACGCACAAGTAGTAAAACTGAGACTGATGTATAATTCCAGTAGGTAGCTACGGTAGTTGAATCAAGTTGCATTCCATTTTAACATAGGCACAAAATACGACAGTTTACGGTTTATTTTGGAACTTCTGTCCAAGTTTATATTTTATTAAGAAATATTTTTCTTTGTTTTGTACCTATTCAGGGTATTTTTTTTGCGGAAATCGATTTACAAGTGTTCCTATTTGTGAATATTTTGTATATTAATACATTTATGTATTATAAAAATAGTTTTCCGTTTATACTGATAGATTTTTGAATCTAGTCTTTCGTACATGTTGTGTGTTTTAATTATTGTGCAAGATTTTTTAAACTGTATAGTTTCGTGTTTAGGTTATTTATTTATTAAAAAAAAAAACAAATCGTGATATAATGTGAAGTGACGTAGATTATTAGGTGATATACCTAATAAATGGAGGCACGTATTAAATTTGATTTAAGAGCATCGTGAAGTTGGAATTTTATTTGGATAACATTCAGTCTTCAGTGTTAGTCGTTCGGAGATCGATACTGATTAGAAACAAGGCTGTCGTTTGCTAGAATAGCTTAGTATAGGTATAAAAGCATCGCCAATATTAAAGTAATAAGAATATTGAATAATAAGTGCTAACTGTAATCTTAGAACTGCAGTATTTTCTGTGAACTTTGATTCAGCGTTACTGTGTTTGTGTTGAGTGTTCGTGTAGTTGTACTAATTATTTTTATTATGACCTCAATATTTTCTATCACGATTTTAGGACGCTTTTGAATAAATGTGATAATGCAATGATTGTAATAGTGATTCGCCTAACGTACAAAATATCGTAGCAGTGAATTTACTCTGAAGTATATCTAAAATTTTATTGGCATATAAATTATTTTCTTATGACTCGTCGGTTACCAAAAATGTATGTATTTTTTGTTTATATCTTAAAATGTACTTAATTGAATTCTTAAAGTTTTCTTGTATTTGATTTTCTTAAGATGAAAACAAAATAAATAGATACTTCAACATTGGGCTATATCTATACACCAGTACATTTTCAATAGCAGTGTTTGGGATAATGTGTGTTTTCTGTCTCATCATCTTTTAACTCCATTCTGAATTAGATACGGTCGTAAAAATAATAATTTCCAGTTTTTTTTGTTTTCATCTTAAGATTATTCAAAGATATTACTATGATTTATTGTTATTATGTTACCTATACTTAAATGGTTTATTGGTGTTTACTATAATATATTAATTTCTTTTCTTCTTAAATATTTTTCGTAAAACTATTATTGTAAGTACATCTTTAAGCCTTTAAGTATTTATAGTAGATTGATTATTATTTTAATCTTGCATTGGTCATTTGAATTTTTTTTTAAATATTCTAAATTGCCAATTAGGTTCGTCAGACCTTTGCATTGTTTTGTAGCATGTCAATCAATTTGAAACTGCCCTGCCCACCGCAACTTTAATCGGGCAATCCTGTGCGCAATGTCAGTCGCTTTGGCTCTCCTCATTTCTGATTGAATCACGCAACGAAAATCCCAACACGATGTGTGGGCGAGTAGATAAACAATATAGTTTACACTAATATCAACTATTTTGGATGCTTTTGTCTCGATGAAGACTCTTATTGCATTTAAATCTTATCTTACATTCCTTTTGACCAATGATAGATAATAATTATATTTTATTATGTTTTTTCTCTGCAATATGTACTAGTTATTCACATTATACTTTTATATACATTTTATT
The DNA here is from genome assembly GCA_905475405.1 of Schrankia costaestrigalis. Taxonomy (NCBI): domain Eukaryota; kingdom Metazoa; phylum Arthropoda; class Insecta; order Lepidoptera; family Erebidae; genus Schrankia; species Schrankia costaestrigalis. Next base: position 11,055,485 of record FR997840.1, on the reverse strand, counting down.
TGTCTAAAGTAAATCAGATGTAAAATGGCTGTTTCACATAACTCCTCTAAACCAATCGTAACAATGTATCATCGTAGTTCTGATACTGGCAAGTAATAGTTGACAATTAAGTGGACCAACCAACATGGACGGTATTAGGTAGGAGGCCTGTGGCATTCCAATTAAGATACGTTTTAGAATAAAATCAAATGATTTGTTCCGTAAATATTATTACTGCGCCTTTAATAACAAGAAAGTAGGTATTTGGTTCTGGGTTAGGTCCTTCATAATGACTTTGAGTCAGGCGCTTAAAAAAATAAAACTTTCTACTTTTAATTACTTAGTTCGTTAAGTAAAAGTTTTTTGAGCATTTAATTGGTCATTGGTCACTAACTACCATGTAAAGTGACTGTTTGTCAAATGTAGGTACTATTATTGCCGACGACATTAATGTAGGTACATTAAAATTTCGAGTTAGTTCATGGTGTATCTTAAACGATTAAATCTTGAACTTAGTTGTGTAACTTTACAATATTACAATTGGCAATAGCTTAGAAACACAATTAGAGTAAAATCGTAGTTTGGAAATTGTAACAAAATGCTACGTTCTATTGAAGAAAGTTTTTATGAATTCATTTTTTGAAAATTACATTCCGTCCATCTTATCTTTCACAGTGCTGTATGTTTAAATAATATTTTTATAGTTATAATTTATGCAGTCCATAGTAATGTAGAGCCTCCACAATGGTATACTATTTTTAAATATTTTTTTGTATTGTCTTTGTGTTTCCCAATGTATCCAGTTACGTCTATATGCTTAGGAATATATATTTGGTTTTAAAATATTTTCGGTTTGCAATTACAATTATTGTACCTAAAGAACTCGATACCAAAAAATATATATTAGAAGAAGAAGATATATTATATTGGAGTTATGTGAAACATTTAATATAATGGAGAGTGACATTATCAAATGAAAATGTAATTCTTGGGTGTATAATATTATTATCTACACAAACAATGTATTTTCTTGCCTCCGCTTACACATGTACAAGTTTTTCTATATAAAGAAATAATATGATATTATATTATAATAAAAATGTGTGTCTTTGCATACTTCTATATCAATGGAAATTATATTTTTAAAATTAGTTATTGTGATCTGTATACAGTAGTTAGGAGATGAAATGTTAGTATGTAGATTATATTTGGCCACAGATGTGAAAAATATCTTATTGTATCGAGCACAATTTAGTGTTGTCATGTGTTAGTGTTTATGTCCACAGATTATTAATTTGAAACAAAGATAATTACCATAGTATTTATCCTACTTAATATTGCATTTACGGTATTTAATCACATCTTTTTTTATACTATATTCGGATATTTGGATCTGTGATGCAGTCAAATTCTCAATAGTAATTCTTTGAAAGTAAAATCACCTATTTAATGCTTTCAATCGATACCTAATCACGCTTTCTAAATGTGCAATATACCCTTCAATAATGATTACAAACTTTTTGGTCCTTTGTCCTTGTTCGTTTTTTTTAATACCAATTTTGCTACGATTAATATGAAGCTTGTTAGTGCCCCTAGTGTTAAGTTAGATGATAAATGCTTTCCATTAATATTCACAGAATGCTAGGGCTGCTACCACTGACTAGCTTCAGCGGCGTAAATGTAACATGTGTTTATTTATTAAACAATATTGTGAACATTGAAGTGTCTTATTTCTATTCCATATAAAATTCCTTGTAAAATTCTCACCAATGATACATAGGTTATAGTGTCTCTTACAGTAAGGGTAATAACCCTACAGAACAACAAACCACATATAGCTTCTCTACTCGTATAGTAATATTGCAAAATATTAGTTGTCAAGATACCTTTTTTCAAATGCTTTTAAATAGTTCAACCAAAGTTATGTAGACAGAAATGTGTCGTAATTTTTTATAAGTACCTACCTGCAAACTTACGTAAACATGGGGTTGCCAGTGTTCAGAGTAGCGTGAAATAGGTTATCGTTGCTAACAAGAAGGAAGGGCTTATCATGGATCACGACACATCTGACCTTCGCATTTCCAAAATACTCCGGGCAAGTCCATTGTGTTTGTAACCTTGTACAGAGCTTAAACCATTGTTCATCGTACCGTCTTCAATTTTCGCTTTAACATAAAATTTCACCTTGGATGATTAACAGGCGTAATTGTGTATTTTATCTCTCAATTTTGTTTTTTGTAAGTGACCTACTTGTTGTAAAGTTACGCTAAGTTACGAAAATGGGCCTCGTCTATCAATTGCCATAGGCAAGTTTTTGTTGTATTTAGATAGATAAGCCCTCAATTTCCAAAAGTTAAGAAAAACGTAGGTAGTCAAATGAAATTATTTAAAAAAAATTCTTAAATATCTTCAATTCAAATTTCATTACCCTTATCCTTTATAGGACATAAGTCATGGACTAGTTACCGGAATTATCTTTTTTTTTTTTAATATTTATTTCACATTTTAATGATAGGTACAATTAGGTAATTAAATAAAAGCATTACAAGAAACCACTAAGGTTTGTAAAGAATGCTAGATCTACATCAATTTTGATTTTAGGTAAGTACATAATTAATTATAATCTACAAATAAACACAAGAAAAGAGAAACAAAATATACGACAGAAATAACAATATGTGTAGGTACATTTAAGGTAACAAAAAGTGTGATTTAAGTTTCACTTTAACATTGTTAGGATTAATTTTATTTTTTAATTCTTTAGGTAGTTCGTTAATAAGTCGAGAAACTAGGTAGTCAGTGGTGCGCTCGCCGTAGATATTGTTCGTGCTGGCCCGACTGGTTGTACATAACAAATTCCGAGAAGCGGCTCTAGTGCATACAACGTGCTCTTTTTGTCGATAGTTATTATTTAAAAGGTTTTCTTTAAGCATTGAATATTTTAACTGTGTTTGTACGGGAAGTGTATTACAATGTCGAAATAGTCCATTATCGTCATAATAAAATTGATTTTTAATGTTGGAAGTTACAATAGTTCTCAAAATTTTGCGTTGCAGATGAAAAATTTGGTTTATATAGGTAGCATAAGTACGTCCATAACTAGTTAACCCATACTGGACATGGGATTCAGCCAGAGAATTGTACAGCATCATTCTTACTTTGAAAGGAATCCTGTCTTTGAGTATAATTATAGCAAGGAACTGCCTAAGTTTATTACAAACATGCTCAATATGTTTACTCCAGTTCAACTCGCTGTCAATAATTAGACCAAGATATTTTTGAGACTTAACAATTTCAATTTTGGCACAATTACAATTGTTCCCATGTGATAAATGGAGACAATTATGGTCGTGCGCAATAATTGTATTAAATAGGGAATATTTTAGATATGGTGATTTTATATGGAGTAGTTTGGTCTTATCAGGGTTTAACACCAAACCCGCGTCATGACACCGTTTTGTGAGCATATCAAAATCTTTTTGAATTTTCTCGGAAGCGACTTGTGGGTTTTTATCTGCCGCAACGAGACACGTGTCATCAGCGAATTGGTAACAAGCACAGTGGGTTGTATATTTTATTAGGTCATTAACATAAGTCAGAAAGTAGAGGGGGCCAAGTACCGAGCCTTGTGCTGTGCCTTCAGTCACAGTTTTCAGGTCACTAAACGTATTTTCGACCTTTACCGTGAACTTACGATTATGGAGGTAATTTTCGCACCACTGCAGGAGCGGTCCTCTTATTCCACATTCGTCAAGTGTTTTTATTAATCGTCTGTGATCCAAAGTGTCGAACGCACGTGAAAAATCTATGAAAAGAACCAGAACATGTTGCCTATCATTGAGAGAAGAATTAACATTGTCTGTAAACTTAGATAAAAGTTGGCTAGTGCTCTTCCCAGCCTGAAACCCATATTGATTATGATGTAGGACATTGTGTTTTTTATAGAACTGGTGTATTTGTTCACAAACAACTTTTTCGACTATTTTATCTATAGAAGTAAGTAGGTAAAGTTATCGGACGATAGTTTAGGTAATTGTCTTTAGTTCCTTTCTTATGAATTGGTCGCACACAGCCTACCTTCAGATCATCCGGATATATACCGGTTGAAACACTACAATTTATCAAATTAGCAATAGAAGTCGATATTTCTTTACTTATTTCTTTAATGTCAGATATTTTGATATTGTCAAGGCCGGGGGATTTATTAGATTTTAGGGGTTTGATGATATTATGAATTTTATGACCTGACACTTTTTGGAATCGTTTACTAGCACTAACTTGGGTGTCGGGAAGGTTTGTTCTAAGAAGGGGCACGCTACATTTTGGAATTAATCTATTTTGTTAATCGAATATTTTTAATTAAACCAAAGAGCCTGGTACTTATTACCTATTAAATTAGCTTGAGTGCTCAATCTTACACAAAAAGTACCTGTGACAGAACGGTTATGTTGGTATTCCTAATATCTATTTAATTCATACTCTCATGACGTTCGTCTAGACCAATTCATCATAATAGAGTAATTTCATGAAATGTTACCAAATTATACATACAATAATTCCGTCATTTGGAATGTCAACTTGAACCAGAAGTAATGTGTTTCGTTGATTTCTGTAAAAAATAACCGTCAGACAATCATTTTCAATACAAAATGCCTTCCACACCATATTAACGATCCGCATTGCAATGGTAGTCGTAATAGCTATCATAAGCTCGATGTGAACGACCGTGCGATTCGCGCCACGCGCCGGGCGGCCCGTCATGATGTCTAGGAAAGCATGCCTTCCACAATGAACACCCTATACCTTGTGTTTCGCTTCCTGAAGCATTGATTGATTTTATGACTGGTAAGGAATCTATTATATACAGAGGATTATTCCTTGCATTATTAATGAGAATCTGCTGGTGCCGACTCATTTTGATTAAGAGTGCCAAGAGAATAAATGTGTTTCAACAATGCAGTGGTTCGTCCTCCCAGTGGGACTTTAAACTATTAGCGGTACCTACCTATACTTCCTTGTGCGAATGCCATGTTCCCGAAACCATGCACAAGTATTGGTGTCTGGTTTACTGGTAGCAACCAATCAACTAGCCTATCGCACTGGTATCAAGTAAAGTCATTTATTCACGTACACTACGGCACCAGAAGAACACTGATACTAATGTCAAATAAAAATAGCTTGATATTGGTATTCTATTTCGTTCTGAAGAAAGAGTTCTCAAATTACTGGTAAAGGCGGTAAATTTACGGTATTGTTTGGAACTGCTAAAGCGTTTACTGTAGATACAACTGTTTCACAATTGATTAATAAATTTAAAATATCACGGATATCACGTTGTTCTTATTGAACCGAAGTAACAGCTTGTTTTGGAATCTTTGTACCCTTATACCGACTTTGGCTACAAAAGAGTTTTTGAATTCATTTGAATGACAATTGACTATTTTTAAATTTCAATTAATTATTTTCTATCTATTATAAGAAATATTTTAAATGTTTAGAAATCTTTGGGATCTTTTTTGGCAAGTGCTGCCGTTAGCTACGTGTTCCACAAAACTAAATGTAGGTATACTTATTTTTGAAGTTAAAAATTATAGTATTGAGAAGTGATTAATTTATAGGACGTCATTAGCATTAAGCCCATTTCAGCGACGGGTCTCCTCGAGGGATAAACTTAGAGGCAAGTAATTTTACGGATTGTTTACGTCATAACACAGTCACACTAGTCGCAAACTCTAAATGTAAGCTCCAAAACATAAAAGAAATGGTAACATATTACACATAGCTGCATGACATTTAGCGTGTGAACAATTTGTAAAGCTCGTTAAGTTTGATACAGTTATAACGTTATGTCAGTTCAAAAATATTTAGCATTTTTTGCGCAAAGTGGACTAGTGGACCATATAGTTGAATTACGTCAGGGTTTGCCTTGTCTTTCTGCTGTAAGTTTTTTATGTAGTCGATCGTTAACTCTGTTTTCGAAGAATTTTTGACTACGTCCCTTGCTTTTCGTTATGCCATAACATAACACGATCATAGTTTAAGAGTAAATAAATAAATACAACACTCTTTCACACGACACGCCATCTAGTCCCAAACTAAGCAGAGCTTGTACTATCGGTACTAGACAACAGATAAACATACTTAAATACTTTTTTTTGGTAAATACATACATATTATACGTAGATAGAGAATGCCTTAGGCATTAAGTCCGCCTTTAAACAATATTGTATGAAGTGTTAAAATAAATAAATATACATAGAAAACAAGGTAAGGGTGGAATATGTATGACCCAAAAATTAACCAATTGAGCCTTTTTGTGTGGGGTCTCACAGTTGGTCCGGTTTAAATGTAGCTTATACCTAAGCGTTTAGCACACAATTAATGCTATTATTAATAAGCCTACTACAACTATACCTATATAATTGAAGTTATATAATAATATTAGTTGTAGTATGCTTAATAATAATTGCGTAAATTACGTCATCTAATTAAGAAAGTAACCTACGTAGCTTATTTATATGTTTTACCTTTTCAGCACTTTTTAATATACCTATCGCAACCTCCGAAAAAGATAAAAAATCATTTCGGAGCTCACCCTTAATGTCTTTTATTTAATGTTTTGAAGATTTAATTAAAAGTAGGTATTGTACGGATAGTGAGTGACAATATGGAAAGTCAACATAATTGTCATTGTTCACCGTTACGCCAAAGTTAACTGTCTGAAGTGTTTATGAATTAGTTGAGTTCACACACGAAAATACACTTTGTGTGAATGGTAATCGGTTAGTAGCATTTAGATTTGTAGACATTGTTAGATGCGTCACGATTTTACTTATATATATTTTTAAGTAGGTATTACTACACATAGAATACCTGCCTAAGGAGTAAAATTATCCTTTAATTTTATAGATAGTTAAAGTTTTATTTAATTACTTATTTCTTTTATTTTAAATAATTTTTTTATACCTAATAGGAATCACGAAAATAGTTTTTAACAATACTTATCGTTCAAATCTTTGTATCTACATACTCTTACGTCTTCTAATTAGGTACTTACTACCTATAGCAGCACATGAGCTTCGACTGCAGGATCTCAAATTTTGTTTAAACGTACAAATTGTTTGTTAATTTCAGCATGGCAAGTCGGTTAGGACCGAGTTCTGTGGCGCGTGTTGGGAGAGGCCTATGCCCAGCACTGGACTGCAATAGGCTAGTTGATTGATTGAAGTGGGTTATTAAAGGACGCTAGGTATTAGTTTCTAAAACCTGTTCAGTTATCTTTTCTCTACCTTAACTCTACCGAATCGGGATAAAATGGAAACGTACACATTAAGTACCCAAGCAGACAGTAAGCAGGTATTCGTAAGAATAGCAGAACGGTATAACACAGCACAGTAAATTAGGGCCATTTGACATAACGATTAGGTATCTTCAAAATAAATTAAGACATGATGACACAATGACGTGTAATGAATAGATACTTTGGCACTTTAGAGATATTAAGGTGACAAGTTCATAAAGATTACTGTGTCAGTAGGAGACAAAACCACAATTGTCATTTAGTGAATCTATAATAATTGAATTTACTTTTACCGAGATATGTTTAAAGCTTTCTGCTTCGTATTACTGCTTATGACGAAACGGTATAAATATTGGGTATTGTAAGTTTCGTTCTCTTAATGCGGAATTTACAAAACAAATATTAATTAAAATACTATTATTAGAAATTACTCAAAAGTATTCTTATTCAGGACCTAGCACGCCGCCTTGGAGGACCCCACAGATAAAAGTGAATTCATTATTAGACATGACTATACAACGATACTGACCTAAAGGAGTCTCCACTGATAATTTTGTATTATACTTTGCTGTGCTGAGTAACTGCTTAAATCACCAAAAACTTGACTGTGACAAGTTAAAGTTAATCAATGTTTGTAAACAGCTTATAACACACAATTGGGGCTGAGTTCAAGTTATGGCATAACTGTAGTTTGGCTTACATTAAATTTGTAATAACAAGTACTTTTATTTGGCCTGATAAGAGTACTTAATTAGATCTGCGTTGAGTGTGAAACTCAGTCAGTGGTGTTTCGCACGATGACCTGTTCAGTACGTGCTTTGTCGTCGGCGGTCATCAGGCCAAGACGCTGTCCACTCACACCCTAGTTTCTGCTAAAGTAAATAGACTGTAATAATTTTAGACATTCTTTACTTTGTTGTATTGTTACTTAAATTTATTACATTTTGTTTTATTTTATAAAAGGCGAATGTTTTAAAAAACAAGGACATTGACTTTACAACATCCTTCATGTCTATGTTTTAACCCTTTTATGACACATACAATGCAATGTCACAGTTTAATGTTTTCCTCTAAACGGTACACCTTACTCATACCTGTTTACTCCATTAGTATAGGTACCTATAAAATACCTGTAGATATACTAGGATTTTCCATAGTTGTTCTTCTTTTATTTGCCGAAGTGTGCTTAGGTACCTACCAAAACTCTACATAAGTACCTAAAGAAGAAACATGACTATTGCTCAATTTAACTTAATTTTGAATGGTGTTTCTTAGATTCGCTGGTACCATAAATATTTATCACAGAACACTTATACTCAAAGGAGATATTTATAGTAAACAAAAGAGGAATTTTCCTTGATAGGAAGTCAAGTGTCTATGATTTAATTATTTTTAAACACCCGAATTTTTCGGCCAGGCTTTTAAAAAGATAAAAATCTTTTACTTTTATTACTTGTGACAATTATGTAAATGTCATTGTGAAAAATAGCTCAATATTTCATCCGTTATATATGTCACTGTGTTGTGAATGTTACTTTGGTATGTGTTTTCATTAAAATTTATTGTTTTTCAACAGCAAATATACACTCTTCATATTTTACAAGAAATATTTCAACAACTATTTATTTAACTGCACCGCTTTTATTAGGCTGCCATTCAAATATAGTTCCAGAATTAAGGTATGTATAGTTATAAAAACAGTCCAAAGGGGTTATGGTAATGAAATTCTGTGTCCATTTACTTATGGTGTAAATGGACACAGAATTTCATTTATCTTATTAATTACTATTATCCCTGTTTATGTGGCAAAGTATGTATTAGAATAAGGGCACAGACTAGGTACTTAACACTTACTAAATAATGTATCTTCAGCAGTTATATTATTTGTAAGATTTTTACAAAACTAGATTCATCGCATGCATGTTGCCCAACATTTAAATACTAACCTACCTTTTCATTCCATTTAGGAAAACCTAAAAAAATTAATAGGTAGGTAATTTATGATAGGTATTTTACCAAATTTTTGGTTCGTTCCTTTTAATTTCATTGCAGCAAATTTACCTTGTTTTCATCATGAGATACATCACGTTAGCATTCTATAATTATTTTGAGGATTACCTAGGATTACTTCTTTACTCTTTCTTTACAGATCTTTTAACAACAGTCTTTCGAAAATATACAAATCGTATACAAGGAGCTAGTTTACCTTATGTTGCCTAACCCAACTGTAAAATACTATGAAGAAAGTGGCTTAGCTTGTAGACGAAAGTGTGGTTGTCTTAAAACTACTGATAAGTTGAAAAAGATATTGCACACGTTCCCATCGCCACCACCACCCGGTCCTTATCCGCCATTTGACATTAATAATTCTGTAAGTAAAACTCCTTATTCTTTTTCTATTTTTTTCTTTTTTTAAAAGTCAATTCAAGCACTAGGGATCATGCCATGTCGAGGAGACTTTACAAACATTTAAATAACACGAAGAACATCCGACAGGACCAAGTTCTGTGGCGCGTGTTGGGAGAGGCCTACTATATCCAGCAGTGGACTGCAATAGGCTAGTTGATTGAAGAATAATAATTTGTGGATCACACAAAGAATATGTCCTGAACGGTAACAAAACTACGACCTCGTGTACGACAGCTTCTGCCATGACCGACGCACTATCGAGCCGAATAAGTAGGTACTATAAGTATTGGTATTATACTATACAGTACTATTATCTTATCGGCTTCCATGATTTCATGAATACAAAATATATGAATTCATGACGAAATTATATGAAAATAAAATAATGATGCTCGAGTGAGTTCCGTAAAAGGCGACATAAAAAACATAAATGTATAATAATTATCTTAAAACAAGCTCTGGAATACTCCAGAGCAACGGGTCGATCTACATCGACCCGTTGCTAACACCATATTGATTGACCAATTTACCCACAATGACCTAGGCCTCCTTGACAATATTTATGTACTATGTACCTAAATGAAACGAGGTTTACTCGAGTTCTGTTTAACTCTTTTATTTCCAGCAAAAATGTACTAATGAATCACAAACGAAATTGTCTGAGTGCAATCCAGCCAGTGCAAGCAGCGCTACTACATTTAAAATAGAGGAGAAAAAGGTAAGTAATCGTTGTGGTAGTTAAGAGATATGTATAATTATTTTTAAGAGAGCAGTATCTTTACATAGAGTGCCAACTAACTTCATCATAAAAGCCCATTACAGCCCCAGTACAAAAAAAAAACACTTATCGCAAATAGTTTCTCTTTACCGTAGGTCCGTATCCCATGTTTCATATGTGATAAGTCGAATTATTTTACTAGACAAGTTGTTAATACAAATTAACAAATATCACAGTAACAAGTATTTGATCAATTAGAATGCTCATACGAACAGCACGTGAAGGTATAATGTTCACATGGCTCGACACTATTGCCCTCTGTACCTCACTTCGGCTAGTCAAAGGGCAGGTCACCTCGTGTCCCGCGACGCTGTAACAAGACAAGGGCAAGATTCCTGAGCAACGACAGCGAGGCTCCTAGCGCCAGGAGCGATGCCCGATAGTCTGTGCACGACCAATGCCCACCTCGATCACGACCTAACGTCAGCTCATCGCCATCGCCGCTAATACTTATGATTATACTGACGACACTAATTAGGTGCTATCTTTCAATATTTTTATTGTCTTTATGTTTCGCGCCGCGGAAAATATTTCTAGGAGAAAAACTAGGTAAAGCTCTCGACTCTATATTCTGTTAAGGATTGTTCTACTTATAAGCATTTGAGTTAGGATTTTTTGACTTGCAATCACGTACATGACATATAATATGCTTTATAAGTTAATTTAAAGTTAAAATGATATTAAACACAATCAAAGCTTGATTGTTTTTTTGTTTCAAAAAAGTCTTGCTCTTAGGACCGTGCCTCATGACATGACGCCCCAGCATCAAGTCCCAACTTTTACACACATGTTTCATAAAGTTTGGGGATAGCAAAAGCTGTAAGATGAGTTTTTAAAAGTATGTCAAAAATGTTTTACTCCTTCTGAAGTTAATATAATTATTCTGCAAGTTATGTAGGGCTCTTTAGCCCTATTTATGTTCATAAATTCTACATAATTAGCTACGTTTTCAAAATTTAAATTATCATAAAACAAGGCTAAGCAATGAAATCATTTTGAATATCTTTACTTTTAGCGTTGTTAATTTTGATTATTATTACTACTTACTATAAAAACTATAAAACCATTATTGATGATCTAAAGCTATTCTTATATTGACTTCTTTGATAAAATAAGCCTATTTGTATTGAATATTTATGCGTACATCATCCAAAGGATTACTTAGTTCGAAATAAGTCCATTTTACTTATATTAGCAACGTGAATGCAAACGTATACTTACATAAAATAAAATTGAAGTATCTGTTTCTAACATCAAATCTAAAGTTTTTATTAATGACAATACCTATTAAGAGTCACGTCTCAAAATCCAAAAAGTGCATTTAAAAAGTTCTGCCTGTCAGTTGTTCCGGGTATATTCCAAAACGGTTGAATTGATATTTACGAAAATTTCACTTGTAGATTGCTGATTTTACTACACTAACCCCCGGTTTCTGAATGACTGATCAAATCAAAATCAACTAATCAAGTGTCAAAACTATCATTTTCAGGAACTAAAATGACAGTTATGACACTTAATTAGTTAATTTTAACTTGATTAGTCACAGAAACCGGGGGATAGGCTAGGCGTAGCACAGGCTACGTTATTTTTTGTTAAGTTTTAGGGTTTCGCAAAAAAATAAACTATTTTACTTTAACTTGAATAAACTTTTCGTAACGAAGTCGCGGGGTAAGCTAGCTATGGAATAAAATAATCATCGTAATGTCTCAATGCGAATGTCCAAACAGCTTTAAATAAACTTTCCTTTTAAAGGTTTAGAATCCCTCATATTTCTTTAGATAATCACCAAGTTATGAATATCGTAATGTAAGGATTGTAGCGATGTAATGTATGGACGTGGTGATTCTGTGTCGGCGTAGGACTGAGCCCATAGGTAATGGATGCTCGTGAACTATGATAGCATCGAGACTAGGATCGTGACGTGGCTTCGCCTGCGCAATGCTACATAAACAATTCCACTAAATGGACATTTTTAACGCTTACGTAATAGTGATATTTTACACGACTATGGTGAGAAAGGGTTTAACTATTTAGTTGGTTGGCTTTTCTCTTTTGTTTTATATTCGATGTTGTTTAATGTTCTTTTGGTACATTATGGTTGTGTAAAGCTATAATGTTGGATTTTTAATACAATTCATTTTTCCTTTGGTTAGTCTTACGCGAATGTAGAGCCATGAACTACTTTAACATCGTGGTCTCTTTTTACTGCCAAAAGAAATGGGTATTACTAATGATGATGCCAATTTTAGATTTTTAAGATGTGCTATAATTAACTTTCATAAACTTGAGGTGTATCCTTTCAGCTTTCCCTAAAAGGATCGTTGTTGAGCTGGTCTTTGGTGCCATAAATAGGACGGTCTGTACAATATATTGTAAAAAAGCTAAAAGGAACACTGTATCCACGCTCTCCTTCTTGTTCAAAATTGCTGTATTGTTCAAAAAACCTAAAACTGAATTAAAAAATTAATGCGCATATTTAAAATAGTTCCTTCCGTAATTACGCAACAATTTGTTTTAGCCCTTGAGAACGTAATGATATAAAATATGAAAGGAATCCAAAGACACGTTTAGTTATATTAAATAAGTAAAATAATTGAATTAACTAACAATTGTTATACAAACAATACGTAGTTAGTTATTATTAACAATATTGATAAGAGTTTACCGGATGAGGATGGCGCGAAGGTTTTACTAAATATTTAAAAGATAATAGTTTTTTTTACGTCGAAACTTTTTGTTAATCTGTGCGGTGACGGACTAAGTACGCATAAGGTTACCTTACCTTGTTAATGGTGATATAGGTGGAAGTAAACGCACTATTTTCATCCTAGTAATAGACTAATATAATAATATGTCATCAAACCCTTCTCTTGTCCGTGTGGTGACAGATTAAGAATACAATATGTCACCACCCCATCTCATCCCATGGGTGTCGTAAAACCGACTAAGGGACTATCCGTGTATATTATCTTTACGTAATAAAAAGAAGGAAAACTTGAAATTAAACCCTATACCAATCCGTCAGGCCAGCGTGGTATTAGTAGGCCAAGTATCCCTCCGTCATAGGAGGAGGCCCGTCCCTGCAGTGGGACATTAATGGGCTGTTATGATGATGATGAAACCCTTCTCTTGTATTAATTTCTGCCTTGCCAGGGTAGTATTTTGCACCGTTGGAAAATAACGTCTTCTAACGTGTTCACTTCGCATTTAGTAGAAAACAAAATACTTTAATTCAACATACATTGGACCTGGCCGAGGCCCATAATCGCTCTGTGAAGGTCCTGTAGGGTTCAATCCGACCTTTATTGGCTCCTATATCATTTTTTTTTGGATTTCTTATCCATCCACTCTTGCGAATTAGACATTTTCTATATTTATATATTTTCCCGTTACGTGCTGTGATGTAAGGAGACATTCTGGTACCTACACATTTATTATAAGTCCACAGTAGCTGTTGCAAATCAACACACAGGATTTAGTGATTATTAAAAATAGAAAGATTCCTTAGAGCAGTGCGTTAAAAAAAAACAAGTATAAAATTCTGATTCATTATATTAACAAGTAGGTATCAATCGTATAAAGAATTTAAATAATTTACTAAAACATAAGAGGGGGGGAAAAAGGAAGCCATATTTCTTATTAATTATTCACAAAACGAAGCCTTGTTTGATGAACCCATTTGAGGTTATCCAGTAATGTTTGTTAATGTTTAATTAAAGCGGTTAGATATGAATCTCTCTAGGTTAAGACCAAGTACTGTAAAACATTGTACTGTGTTGTCTGTCGACCGCTAAATTGTATTGTACCGGTCTTTCATTCATTTGATGAAGATCTAGTTCCTTGAGTCGTAACATTAGCTTTAGGAAAGATTGTTGTGATGTGTATTAATTTGACCTTGTGACGTAATTTGTTGCTAATTTCTTGGTTAGATTATAGTATAGTAATTACTATGTACGGATTACATAAGGATAGAGCTACAAATATTAAAGTTTAATTTTTAATGCTTCATTTTTGTTACTGGAATACATACTTAATGTTATCCCTCTTTCTAATGTCGTAGTTTTTTTATCAGAGTTAGAGAGGAACAGAATGTTTCTTCTAAAAATATATAAAAATCTTTACTTAAAATAAATCCGTTGGACTAGCATGGTCTAACAAACTTCTCATTATCAGTAAAAAGGGTAAACAGATTTGCCAGAAAAAAAATTAATAAATTTCTTATTTTTAAAACAAAATATTGTTTCTAAAAAACTTTATTATGACTCTCGGCTATAATAACTGTAATGAATTACAAAAGTACTTGTAAATCTATAAATAGTCTAGATATTTTAATCAGATGAGTAAAATTAGCATATCGGTGCTGTGTCCAATCGTTTCGTCTTTACAGCTACGAGTTATAACAATGTTGCAATGATACTGTTTACTTCGGTAACAAAGAAATGTAGAGTCTTTTATTTGGGAAACATAAATACTTGAATCATAGAGATTATCGGGTGCGTAGGGTAATATTTTTTTTATATGATGGTAGGCCAACGAGCCAGCAAGGGGTATGAGCGTGCAAAATATGTGTGCGGAAAATGGTGGACTTGTTTTTGGCCTGTGTATTAATATGTGCGGGAAGTATCTCATGGGTGTCAAGAAAACCGACTAAGGAAAAATTTGGAGGGAAGGAAAACTTAACGTAAAAACTTTTACTAATCCGTGTAGCAAGCGTAGTACCCATAGTTAATTAGCAGTGTGGGACTAAAATAGATTCTTATAAACATATACAGAAATAAGACTTTCATGCAACTAACTATGAATTCCTCTAGATGGCTGCTTCTAGGAATAAGCATAGATATAAAAGCGTAATTTTTTATTTATTTCACAGCCTGATGCAAAATGTTGTCGAGTAGTATCAGAGTTCGTTCAACTACTTCAGCTGGCT
Organism: Schrankia costaestrigalis; assembly: GCA_905475405.1. Lineage (NCBI taxonomy): Eukaryota > Metazoa > Arthropoda > Insecta > Lepidoptera > Erebidae > Schrankia > Schrankia costaestrigalis. The sequence continues at coordinate 11,040,092 of FR997840.1, read as the reverse complement.
ATAACTGCAACTGCACTGGCACTGTACTATATAATATATTGCTATATGCAGCTCATTTACTACACTCTTAGAAGCGTCATGTACTTTCATCATGCTGACATGTAAGTACCAAATACTTTGTATGTATATGTGTGTTATTAACGAAGTAAAATATGAGTCTCCGTGTGGTGACGATGTTAGAATACAATATGTCACCACCCCATCTCATCCCATGGGTGTCGTAAAAACCGACAAAGGGAATATTAATCCGTGATTATTATCTTTACGAAATAAAAAGAAGGAAAACTTGAAATAAAACCCTATACCAATCCGTTTGGCCAGCGTGGTATTAGTAGCCCAAGTATCTCTCCGTCATAGGGGGAGGCCCGTCCCTGCAGTAGGACATTAATGGGCTGTTATGATGATAGGTATGTGTGTCATTAACGAAGTATATATGAAGATGAATGGTTAGGACGGCGGGAAACCGATGGATAAGGGCAGCGCATAGTGGCAATATTTACAGGAGGCCTATGTTCTGCAGTGGACGTCCATTAGCTGAAATGATAATAGATGTTCTTGTTTATTGTATTTAACCATCTTCTTTAATAACCTTACTAGTTTTTAAGGTATGCTAGTCGATTTCAGCGAGGCAATCCCGTGTGTCTATGACCGATGATAAATAATTATTATTTGTTTACAGGCCAATGAAAATCACTATCGGCGTAGTAACAATGACATCCATTATTGTCGCAATTAATGTTTTAATTCGCTTTGAAAGAATTATAGCAACGATTTATTGACAATATGGAATAAATTCAAACTTTACGCGGGATAGGATGAATTTATAAAACATTAAAACCAGAAAGGTTTAGAATGGAAAAGTATTTATTCTGTTCCGTCTTTTTTTGTCGTTTGAATATATTGTTTAAAAGTGATGTTATTGTACTGAAAGTGGTTTGGAGAAACAAACAAATGTCTAAAGTATTAATAAGTTAAAGAAATAAATATTGTAAATGTGGCGGTAAAAGCAATCTTTTGTTTTATTTATACATCAATGGTGACGAAAAAAAAAACCATAGCTCATGACAAACTTCATATAACTTTGTTTCTTATTTTCCGAAGTTAAGCCAAGTATGGGAGAATAATATTCAAATGTTATCTCTGTGAAAAAGAAGAGAACTCTAATTGGTTTCGAATCCGTGGCCATTGAGCTATTAAAGAGAATGCAAGTATGCTCACGTCCATGTAGGAGATTCTCTACAAATTTTACAATAGCTGTTTCAAGGATTATTATAACATTCTTACAAATATTAAAAAAAACAATTCTTATACAAAACGAAATTATATAGTAATTAACCATTTAATAAATTTACCTAAAAGCTTTCAATACCTACCTGATGCTCTATGATTTCATTACTGACTAATTGCTTGAACTGTCATTAGTCTCAACGGATTGAGCGTGACGGCATCTAAAGCGCACCTGGACATTGTTTCTTTCAAATGGTTTTGGAAGTGATTACCCCCCCTTTATTCACGGGAAAAGCATTACGCGGATGTAGGGGCACGATGGAAGCTGCGCGACTTCCCAAACACTTTATGAACGGACCTTGAGGGAAACGCGCGCGTTCTGCCGTACAAGAACTGTTAGCGCGAATTTACGCACGCACTTTATACGCGTGTAGTGATTAGAAAATATATCTTTTGTGCCAGTGTTATGAACCTGTGTTACTGTGGTACACTTTGTGCAAAATGGTGCTAAGTTTGAGGTAAGTGAATAACAAAAGTGTGCGAATATTATTAATTTTTAGTTGTTGGAATATGTTATTTTTATTTAGGTTTATTCTTTAACAAATGTAAGGAAATATAACTAATCTTGGTATTTACATGTTAATGTATATTACAAATTGCTTAATACTAAAAAATATTTAAACTTGTGATGTTCTTAATACATAATTCAAAATTATTACGTGTTTAAGTCCAACTTTAGTTAGCAACTTTTGTACTTCTTCGTTACAAACATTGAGCTAGAAATAAAATTAATTATTGTAAGTAATATACTAAATACTATAGGCGGAATTATGTTTAAGTGAGCTTTTTTGTGGAGTGATAAAAAAGATACTAACTGCGAAGATTACCTCCTAGGACGAAGGAAAACTTGTCAGTTTCCCGCCATCACTCTTGTTCATGAATTTTTTCAACAATACTTTTATTTGTTTAATCTAAGTTGTAGTTAATAGAGGTTCATAGATATAACTAGGAACTTAATATAATTTCCCGACTTCTTCGGGGCTACAGACAGAGTTATTATAAATAGTCATATAATAAATAACGAAAAACCTTAATTATATATTTGGCATTCTAAAATTATGAAGAACTGTATTTAAAACCTTGGTTAAAGTTATTTTATTTTAATCATTGAAATGGTGAATTTTAATATTATAGGGAGAAGTAGATACAATAATTTTAAAATACAATGCGTTTTATAACATTTTATCGAAAATATTTCCTAAATAGGTATACATTTTGTTCTAGGTGTACCTATATTTTCCGTTAATACTAAAATCTGTAGAAAATTATTTATGTAAATTCTTTTAAATGGACTTTATATGACTAGTTGGCATCCTACTTATTCGTGGTATGTTCTATAATAATTTGGTTTTGGTGACAAAGTAAGAACTTTTTACGCATAGAAATCACCGCGACTGCAATGAAAGATAACGATTTCCAAGTATTGAGACAAATTAAGTAGGGACATGTACCTACTCCGTGTGGTGACGGAGTAAGAATAAATTTGTCACTACCCCATCTCATCCCATGGGAGTCGTAAAAACCGACTAAGGGACTATTCTATCTTTACGAAATAAAAAGACGGAAAACTTGAAATTAAACCCTATACCAATCCCTCTGGCCAGCGTGGTATTAGTAAGCCAAGTATCCCTCCGTCACGGGAAGAGGCCCGTCCCTGCAGTAGGACAATAATAGGCAGTTATGAAGCACATGTAATGTAAGTGTGAGACTTTTACGAGCAAAATATCTGACATGGGTCAGCTTAGAGGACAGATGACTTGAAGTCGTGAATGAAAGTCCCTTCTGAAACAGAAAATCTATTGCAAGTTGAGTATTAGAACTGCATTATGCATTACAAATAAATTAAACAAATGTTTCTTTCTGAGGGTACTAATTAGGTACTGAGTACGTACTTCCTATCCTACTAATATTATAAATGCGAAAGTTTGTAAGCATGTATGGATGTTTGTTACTCTTTTACGCAAAAACTACTAAATGGATTTTGATGAAATTTAGAATATAGATAGTTTAAGGTGTAGAATAAAATTTAAGCTACCTGTACAACGTGGGTAAAGCCGCGGGAATCAGCTAGTTATAATAACAATAGTTTAAAATTGGCTAGATAGCGAAGAAGAATAGCGAGCGCCACATTCTATTATATATATGCTATTTATTATGACACTCAAATATTTTTTTAGTTAGTTGCATATTGACATTAAATTTAAAGTATTAAATTATTAATTTAGGTAAGTTAATACATAAATTACAATAGCAAAAAGTAATAAATTAATAAAGTAAATAAATCAAATCAAATCAAGGGAAAATCAATAAATTACCTCCTAAATCCTATGTCAAATACTTTATCGCCGAGATGAATACGAAACTTACTCTTCAGTCGGCTTTCACGATATTAATTGAATAAGATGATTTGGTAACATTTGTATTCTTACAACGTCTCCTAAGGTGATGATTAAGGGTCGTAGCAGATATATATCGTAACGTAAACGGATCGGCACCACCTGGCCTTTTTCCTCGGTGTCAAACGTCAAAAATCCGATTACATTACGATTCCGATTAGTGTGAGTTTCATACAAACAATACTGAACGGCTCGGGTGGATACGGTGCCGATCCGTTTACGTTTCGTTATATGTGCTACGACCCTAATCCTGTTGATAGGGAGGGAAATAACTCTGAAATAATAGGGCTATGACTCACTATGATGAAGATAAAGTTAGTCCAGCTTAAGTCTTCCGTTTTCATAAAAACTGTATTTAATAGACATTCGAAAACATCTCTTAGGACAAACATTTTTGAATCTCACAAATCTGCGACCACAACATGTTGTGTGGGACAAAAAGCATTTCTCCTGAATTCAGTACTCTACCATTCACAAGAACACAAATAAATTTAATAGCTATGACACTAAAAAAAATTCCAAGAATGTTGTCAGGTCAAACAAATAAATTAATAGAAAAAAATCATCTTAATTCGCAACGTTACAACAAAATTATGTTTGTACTAGTTCTGTGACCCCGCTACGCTTGAATGGAATAAAAGGCATAACTTATTTGCATCGGATGCCAGCTAAAGGAACAATTTAGGCAGCTGATAGATTGATACAGGTTTGAGGTCGATATTATCTTGTATAGTTTTGTCAGTTTACCGCAATATAATTTATTGTGCTATTGTTCTCATTTGAGAACAGACCTAGACTGAAACATCAAAGATTGTGTTACTTTGTAAATACAAATTGTACAATCAATTATTAGGTTTCTCGACGCGATTGATGCATTTTATAAAGTGCTGATATTGCTTGTTTTTTAATTAGAATACTAAATCCTTTATCGATATTTTTTAAGGCACAATAAGGTTATTAATTAAATGTCATGAAACAATAGGAGTTTCAAACCGATGTACTATCGAACCAACAAGATACCGAACTAACAAGTAATCGTAGTAAGATTCTTCGCAACAAGATTTTTTGCACTAGCGTTACATTGCACCATTAAAGTATCGATGTACGATAACATCGTACTACTAAATTATCGCGAAACCGTGTTCGATATAATAAAAATCGAACTATCAACTTTCGCAGTAAAATCGGGAACCCATTAAAATCAATGTCTTCACCAGCATGGGGGTTTCTGCAATTCCTTTATTTTTTATTCTGAAAGCCGCTTAAGGTTTTGTTTACTTCTCTGGAAGTCCAGTTAGTCCAGTTTCTTGGTAAATTTAGTCTGTGTGGTCTTGTTAACAAGAGTGGGCGAAATTGTCTTAAATACTAATTTAATTTTTAAGTCCATAAAACATTCTCATATTTTTTGATCAGTTAAGATCTAAATGCCTAGTCATTTCTGTGAATCGTGTGCACCACGTCAAAGTAGTATAGATGTATGTACTTAGATAGAGATGGTCGTGATATTTCGTGACGTCATTCGCCAGGTCACAAAGTCGGGTTAGTATTGTGCAGCGTCGAGGTGTGAGCTGCTTGACACGCCACCCGTGTAGTAACGGTGCGTTCCACCTCACGCAACCACTTAAATTGACAATGTGTTAAAAGTTGAGCCTGCCCGGTGTGTAGTACATCAAAAAACAAAAAGATATATTGTAGCTTCCCTACAATATATCTTTTTGTTCGCATTACTACAAAGAAATAAGACTTTTTTAAATGAGTATTTGTCTTCCTACTCTGTTTATTTCTCCCTTTTTGCGGTGGTGACGTTCGTCTCACGGCACGCCAAATCTTCCCAGGTACAGGGTGAAAAGTGGGAAAGGATCTTATCGCTCAGTGGCCCTTGCCTACCCCTCATAGAGGCGTGAGTTTATGTATGTAAGTACACACCTCAACAAAGTCTAGGGATATTTTGTATAAAGTTGTGAAACTCAAAAAAAATGTTTTTTTTTTAAATTCTTTTGATCAAAACTTACTTTGTTAACCTTTTTCAACCATTCTAAATTTGAATTTGAAAAATGAAATTAAAAATAAAATATTTACGCGGCCTAAACGTAGTCAAGTTCGAAATTTTCATTTACCAACAGTAAGTTTTGACTGCTTTTTTGTGTAAAATTTAAGTTTTATAACAATTTAAACATTTATTTCGAATAAATGATATTGTGTGCATCAAAACAGCGGCCCTATTTAATCATAGAGGAAATGTTAAGGGCAGTAGGCATGCTCCCAGCTGCGAGTACTAAGCGGAGTGTTGCTAAAGAGATTGGAACAATACAAGATATGAAATCAAGGTTATGGTCACGTTATCGTGCTACTGGTGAAGTGGTTGAAAGATACCACAGCAAAAAAGTCTATCACCACTCAACGACATGATAGATTTTTGCAAGTTTCCGCGAAAAGACAGCCTAATGTTACTACCATGCAGCTGGTTTAGAGGCTCCAGCTCTTGGTGGAGCCTCTTGTGGGTGACCAAACTGTCAGAAGAAGTCGGCATGAAGCCCACCTTTATGCTCGCATACCGCTTTGTAATCCAGCACTACGCCGAGCGAATCGCGCACGACGACTAGAGTGGGCTCGTGAACATTTGCTCTGCAAAGATAACCTGTGATCTGGTAGTAGTGTTTACACATGAGTCCCGGTTCGGTTTCCACTCTGATTCACTTAGAGAATGTGCTTGGCGAGTTCCTGGTGATAGCCGTCCACAACATCCTCAGGAAATCCATTCATACCACGATGGAACAATTATGGTTTGGACGGGAATTCGTGTCGGTCGAAGAACAGAGCGCGTTTTGATCAGAAACACCATGACGGCTGAAAAATAACTTAACAAGGTGCTAGTACTAATAATCTACCCCCGTAGACTACAATTGGGCCAAACGTTTAAGCTCATGGACGATAACACCCGTCCGCATAAAGCGAGAGTGATGACGAGCTGGTTGCAGGAACACGACGTATCGATTTTATGCTGAATCACTCAATCGCCTAACCTCAACATCATAAAATACGCGTAGGACATGTTCAAAAGAAGGGCTTTGATGAATTTTCCGGCATAAAATAGCGATGGAAGTGCAACTTGTTTTGTACCCTAGTCCGACCTGGAACAATATACTGCACCAAGACCTGAATAACTTAATCCAAGCATGAAAAACCATTTCAGGACCGTTATTTACGGTTTTTTAATGCACTGACTACTGATTACTCACATAACAGTTAAAATCAGATTAATTTTAGCTTATTTTCACTTTTGCTTAAGAAACACATTCAGTGTAAGTTTTACTAATTTTCCAAGCTTTTTATTTATTTGAATAAAAAATTATTTACGCAAAAATAATACTTTTATTTAATTCTGGATTGTAGCCTGATTGATTGCCTTTTTGAAAATATAAACATGTTATATGTTATCTTCAATAATTTTGGAGTTATACCAATATAATTGAGTAAATACCAAATATCCCTAGACTTTGTTGAGGTGTGTATTTGTCTCTTTAAGGGACTTTATCTAAGGTATAGCACAATAGTTGATATCTATCAGGAATATAAAATGTTCGGCAAATTACTCAATAGGCCTTTACGACGACCACGGGATATGTTGAAGTGGTGACACCGTGTTGTCTTAAACCGCCACCATAAGGAAAAAAAGTTCAAACAAGACTTTAATTCCACTAAATTACAATGTACTAAAGTATCTTAAAAATAGAAAAAGTTTTTTACTCCGATGTAGAGCCCGTTTTGGTAAAAAGTTTACGTAATGGTAGCCATACACGATCCTTCCTATCGTCCAATCGGCATGACGCTACCGATTGGATCAGTTAGAATTGACCGTGTGTGGGAGTGGATCAGCATGACAGTTAGAATGGATGGCAGAATCGAATTTCGTTTCTTTTGATTGAGATTGGATCAAATCTGCAGTATCATGCCGATTGGACGATAGGAAGGATCGTGTATGGCCACCATTCGATAGATGTCTATAGCTAGCAGATTGGATCAAGTCTGCAGTATCATGCCGATTGGACGATAGGAAGGATCGTGTATGCCCAATGTGAACGAACTGCAGATTGGATCAAGCCTGCAGTCTCATGCCGATTGGACGATAGGAAGGATCGTGTATGGCTACCATAACTCACGTTCCTGATGAAACTACAGGTTCGCCTATCAATAACGAGTACTGTTTTGTAGTAGATATTATGTATTATTTTGAGTTTTTTATTTTTAATATATGCTCTACATGAGATCCTGGCTTACCCCATACGTATTGCTACAACCCTGCTGTACACAACTTTTACTAATTTTCTGGAGTTCACAATTGTGCTTGATTCCTAATGGCTTATTCTTCTGGAGCCCTAAGCTCTACATTGCTCCGTATCGTGGGAATGTTTTTCTGAAAACAATTAGTCACCAGCACTAACCACGTGCGCTCCATGACTCGGGATAATCGTTCTTGATAGTCGAATTATGACCTAGTTATAACGAATTAAGTGAGCATGTACGTAGAATGTTTGTGAGGAAGTGGTAATGAGGCCGTATAATACCGAGATGTAGGAAACGGTGCGAGGCCGAGCGCTTCCGACCATTACCGAAGAGCCCCGAGTAAACCCGGGAGATATAACTTACTTATAAATTATGCAATAGTATACAAAATTAATTTTTATAGAGGAACTGTTTTGTATGATATAATAAGCTTCCGTTTTTTGCTATCTGACCGTAACCTTTGTGTGTTATTACTTGACTGGCGTTATAATTGTTTATTAGTTTCGTGAATTGTGTTTTTAATAATACTGATAATAGATAATGTACACGCCCGTCAGATTATGGACCAATATTTGAAACATTGCATTTCAACTACACAATCAGGATGTCAATTCTCGTTCCTTAAAATCGTTAAAAATTCGGTTATATAAGTTAACCTTTAGTTGTCAAATTGTCTTCTATTGTGTGACAATTTGACAACTAACAGTTAACTTAACCGAATTTTTAACGATTTTTAGGAACGAGAATTGACCTGCTGAAAATAACTTATTACGTATTATGTACCTATGTAAAAAAATAAGAACAGATTCTCCGGACTAAGGAGAATTATTTTATGTACTTAAGAAATTCATAAAACCCCCTTTTATGCCAACAAAAACGTTATAGGCAGAGTTTAATTCTATGTACACTCAAGGAATTTAATTGTTTAGCAGTTTGCATAATTTTGAAATCGGTCTGGTTACTATTTACCGACTACAGACGACGGATGACGAACCCCGACATCTTGGCAGTCGTAAAATTGAATAGACAAGGTATATATACCTAGCCTTGTCTATCTATGACAGACAGGTATTTTGTGTTAAAGTAAAATTCTTCAATTTTATATTGTTGACAGACCAAAGTTAAGTCAAACTAAACTAGACCTTATCTACCATCTCCATCAAACAGTATCCTTAGTCCGAGTTTGTGTCACTATTAACAATAAAGTATATCGAGTAGCATTCGCTGTTCTGATTGGTTCAATGCATTGTATTGATAATACTGTCAACATTTTATTTTTTACTCTTTGGACAGAATGAAATTTTTGCAAGACAAAGAAGTTTGAAGTGCGATTCATACTTATTGGTTATATATTATCTTATGTCTATTTTGAGGTGTAATATCTTTCAAATTCGTTATGATTATTTCGGTATATAATACGACTAAATTACGTAGGTTGACTACCTGCTAAACAATTAAATTCCTTGACCGTACCTCAAAAAATGTAAATTCACGTAGAATATCGATAAATGGTACAACATTTAAACCGTTTAGTGAGAAATGTATAGTATTTTATAAGAAAATCGTAAAAGAAGGATTGAAAGAGTATGAAAGAAAGAAGGGCATGACCAGAAGCAATTATATTCTGTTTAAATTTCAATATTACTATTTTAATCAATAGCTTATAATATAGCTTTTGAATTGCATGAAACGACATTTGTTTTGTATGTAGAGAATAAAAGACATAAACGAGTCGGCGCTACGTAAGGCTCTACGCATTTATTAATCTTAGATTCTCATTTTAACTCGTATTGTATCGGAGTATAAATATTTTGTATTTCTACTCCGATACGACTCCACCCCATTTTATGACGTAGGTCATAAATACCGACTAAGTTACAAGTTATTCACATACTAGCTTTTTCCTGCGGCTTTGCTCGCGTTTATAAGTATTATTAAAAATAAGGCTTATTTCAGTATATAGTAGCATATGCATGCGTTAATAGATCACTATGTCAGTCACCTTTGAGTTTTATATTTATAGAAGATTACCTCTGTGAAAAAGGTAAATCTGTTAAAAATATTTATTTGAGATGAAAGCAAAGTTAGGTTACTTGATATTAATATACAATAAGCCATATGATACGAAGTAAGGGTTCCTGTGAAGGCATGTGTCGTGGAAACTTTGCAGACTCTGCATGACAGAATAATTATTTGTGAATTGCACAAATTGTTGCCTGATATGTGATAGCCTTATCGTGCAAGGAAGCCGTGTACGCCATTTTTACTTTTTGGCTACCATTTTGATTGTCCCTTGTTCTATCCATTGCAATTGAAATTGAACAAACGGTTTTCAAATGCAAAGCATTAAATATTATGGCATGTCGCCCTCTGGACACACGAATAACGGATAGTTGTTCGATCACGAAACGAATAACGATTATGTCTATGATCGAATGATCGGTTATTAATTATGTTCTCGATCACGAACGTTGTTGTTTTGAAAAATTGTTATGTAATGTTGTTTTTTTTTGTTTACTGTTTACTTTTTGAGTTGTTTGCCAATTTTTTAATGTAGGTATATTATGGTGAAGAGACGAGTAGAACTCAATGTTTTACAAATATAATGATAAAAGTGTTAAGCTCCATCAGATTATTGCAACTCGGCGTACTGTCACGAATTGTCACAAAAGTACAATTGAGAAGATCATAAAAAACATTTTTAACCGACTTCAAAAAAAGAACGAATATTTCAATTTGAGTTAAAAATCAGTCGAGTTAAACTAGGCAGGTCAATTCTTAAGTCTGTTCACATATAAATAAATTAACGATAACAAACAAAGACTAAAAGCCATGCTACGGGGCTCGATCTATCTGTTAAGTCCTTTAACATACAGATTTTTCTCTTACATTAAGGGTTAAAATAAGTTGAATAGGGGAAGTTATTTTTTAATGATGCGTCATGCGGACATGCTTGAGACGAAACAAGCTGATAAAACGGATTAACTTGGTTGTTATACGCTTCCTGATATCACACGTGCACTCACAATTTGTTCTGGAATGTTCACGGTTTATGTCTCTTTGTAACGCTATATCAAAACATTCTACTACCGCGTTTGGTTCCTAGACTTACTTTGTTGGTTCAACGATCCAGAATCTCTTTTCATGTATTGACAGAACGCCCTTTTGCCCGTTTCTCTACTTTTATTTGTTTGAATATCACATTCATATTTATTATAGTTATGGGCATTACTTACTAACTAAAAGAATACACTGACTTATTATGATTTACGGAGTGCATAATACTTATAATTAAATCCTTTCAATAATGTTTTCTTTTGTATTAGGCGGCTTTAATAAGGAAGAGTACTAGAAGAAGAGAACTAGAAGAGAACTAAAGTAATTTGCATAATTTATTTAATTAAATGTGTTTAGAATAAATTTTGCAAGCTTTTTTCCTGTATAATTATTAAAAAAAAATAAAGAAGCATTTGAAATCTTGCCCAAGTCACGGGGAGTTTTATTAAGCTATATTATTACTATACTATACATTATACTATATATTATATTAAACTTCTTTTTTTTGATCGATTTAATGGTCACAAAAACATCCTAGGACAGTCATTTCAGGATCTGAGCAACAACTGTCCTGCGTAGATATCTCGATGGATTAGATTAGCTTATAGCAACTTACTGTATCCTTGTGGTGACGGAGAAAGAATACAATATGTCACCACTCCATCTGATCCCATGGGTGTCGTAGAAACCGACTAAGGGACTATCTGTGAACATTAACTTTACATATAAAGAAGGAAAACTTGAAATCAAACCCTATACCAATCCGCCTGGCCAGCGTGGTATTAGTAGGCCAAGTATCCCTTCGTCACGGGAGGAGGCCCGTCCCTGCAGTGGGACATTAATGGGCTGTTATGATAGCAACTTACATATTAAATAAAATATTAAATCGTTTAAGCGAGCTTTATAAAACAAGATTTAAATCAAATAAATAACAGTAATATCTTTAAATGATTACATTTAATATTCTGTCAATGATTGCAAGCTTGTGCAGAATGATTAGTCAGTTTCGGTCCGTTTATTATTTATTTGTCGAAGGATACTGAGGTTACGGTCTACTGCCGGGGTCACTGACATTAACAAAATTTACTTTATCATTTAAATAAAATAATGTTGCACAATAGTTTATTTAATAAATAAGCAGTTTGATAGTATATATTTTAAATAAATTAATATTTTAAACGTAAATACGTAATCATTTTTATATCTAACCCAATTGAAATAATTTAATTAATTTTAATATTTACACAAACGTCAAATAAACTTTTATTTGCCAAGTAAAAAATCTTATTTTGGATATATAATTTGAAGAAATGGACAGTTTATCACGAAACCAAACTACGCTGTAACTTACCTACTATTTGCGAAAATCCTTGGCTCGTCCTTGTTCTTCAATAATTATAATGTTATGAACTCATAATAATATGTTTTACTGTTAAAAGCACGATAAAAAGGTAATTTTAGTAACAGAAATAAAGCTATTTTAAAAACATAACATAAAAATCTATCCTAACAGTCCAAGTTTTTTCTGGTGATCCTTGCAACGCAGCTTTAGGGGCTGCCAAAATGAAATTCCTTCAACCTTGCAATCTTACATCAAAGTTCACAACACGACGCTCAAGATTCATTCACCTTTAACTTTACAACAAATAAGAAATAGAACAAATGAATAACAATTGAATTTGCGTAATATCATGTTTAAGTTATACGTGATTTTATAGATTATGATTGATCTAGGATCAAGGCAATCTTGTGGCCTGTCATTAGCCTGCCGTATCTTTTGACCCGTCATTAGATAGAAGCCGAGAACAATAAGCCCGCTAGTACGGGGCCTTATTCCCCGTCACGATACCAACAATACCAAGTTTAGTTACGTTTACTTACGTTTGTTTGTCGATATAAGTAATCATTATAATGTTCACGATTCAATTTCTTTCGTTCTTTGAACATGTGATTGAATAAATTTCTTTATTTTGTGGTTGATATATGTAAGTAGGGACTAAACAATGTCTTGTATTCTATCTAACCGTTGTGTAATTTTGTTTCAGGTTTATCATCGTGTGCTGGTCCCTTGTTGTTTTGAGAGTAAGTTTTTTTATTAAGTATATCATTTTCTAGGCTTTAGCTTGATAATCTCAATCTCAGTAAAATGACAATCATTTATAAGATTTTTTAATGATGATGCATATTTTTTATTGTTAGAAACTATCCAACTTACAACCCTATTGGTACAGGGTTTAATTTCAAGTTATCCTTTTTTTATTTCGTAAAGATAATATTGACGGATTGTCCCTGAGTCGGTTTTTACGACACCCATGGGATGAGATGGGGGACATATTGTATTCTTACTCCGTCACCACACGGATACAAGTTTGAGTATTATTGATTAAATATAAACTATGAAGTCAATTAAATATAATTGTAATTCTTATTATACAACATAAGTATAGTTTGGTTTTTCGATTTTTTATTAAGTTACCTACAAGGATCACTGTGAAGTAGTCTTAAGCGTTTTTCAATTAATCATCATTAAAGTTTTTCGAGGAACCTTCAAGTTGTTTCTCTTTTCATTATGACAATGCGTACTCATTGTTCAAGAGCTTAATTACATTAAAAAGCTAACCTTTAATTTTTTCACTTCTAGCAGGCAGACAGCGCAGCACAGCACTCACAACACATAGACTCAGCGGAATATTCAGACTCAACGGAGATATCAGTCGTGTCGTCATCCAGTTCTTCATCAACGGAGCTACATGAAGGGTCCGGAGATGATCCGCCAGATCCATTACCTTCTGGTACTAAGGTATGAATATATTTAATTCGACGACCTCGGTGGCGCGACGGTAGCGCAAGCGGCTGCCGTGCAAGAGGTTGTGGGTTCGATCCCCACGCAGGACAATTATTTGTGAGATCCACAAATTATTGTCCTGGTCTGGGTGTTCTTTGTGTTCGTTAATTGATGTTTGTAAAATGTCCCCGCGACACAGGGCATGATCCCTAGTGCGGGAGTTGTCTTTTTAAAGAAGAAGAAGAAGTGACTATTATTTAATTGCTGTTTACTTTGTAAGAGCAGTTCTTTAAGTACACTTGCCATTGGATGAACCTACCTGCAATGGTAGATAATGTTGTAATTATTCACATAACTAGGTAGTATCAAAATAGCTTTTCTATTAAAACATATTTACGAAATCAACGGATGAGCTAGTAAATTACACAGTGATAGAATAAATAAATAATCCTCACACATTCACACAACGCCATCTATTCCCAAACTAAGCAAAGCTTGTACCATGGGTACTAGACAACGGATAAACATAATTAAATACTTTTTTTTGTAAATACATACATATTAAACATAGAAAACACCCAGACCAATGCAAACAATCATGTTCATGCACACAAAGATTTCCATTGAGCGGGAATCGAACCCGACCTCTGTGTAGCAGTCATGTTATATAACCACTACGCCACAGAGGTCGTCATAGAAGTATTAAAGTTTAAATAAATATAACGCATTGCAGAATTGTATTTCTTTTATGACTATTTGAAGTAGTGATTAATAAATACATACCTATAACTAACAAGCTCCATCATCTTGTTATTAGCCGTAATAACTTTATTAGAAAAATAATTTATTATGTTTCTTGCAGAATGAAACAAGAGAGGCTCTTAAATCAGATGGGAGCGAACAGGATCCGGTGAGTTATCTTTTTCTATCTATTTTTTTTAGGTTTTATTTAAGACATAGGTGAGAGCCATAAAAATAATTACTAATAAGCTAAAAATTGCTAGATAGGCGCTGGTGCCATAACCCTCATGTGGTGGACAAATATTTAGAGAAGGACTGTGTCTATAATTTAACGTTTATTCTAAATTCTTTATTGTAAAGTCTTTTGTCTGATATGGTAACTTAAAAGCTGTAAAATGCACAATATTTTAAGTGTCACAAAAAGCGTACCTAATAATATATTTAACACAGATATTACCTAACGCAAAACAAAGTATTCATTTATAATTAAAAACAAAAAATAATTATTTAACGAGGAAAGTAAATTCCCACCAGCTGTTTCACTTTCTGGTATTCATAGCATGACCTTGGAACAAGTGTTCGTAATATATGCATAGCCGTATAGTAATGTAATATAATACACACACTATGATGAATCATCTTTTTACCTTGCTTTGCAAGTTTTACGAAAATCTCCCAAGTTTTTTCTCTTTTCATTTTGTCAATATGACAATGTATCATCAACAGGTAACAGTTCTTACTTATTTTTTTTTGTTAATTTAGAAAGGTATTGTGATTATTAGTATAAAAAATATTTAGAACAGCTAGACCATATAACCCTTATTTTAGAATTAGTGTCTTTTTGTGACTCTGGAAATATAAAACAAAATCTACTTTCAAATATATTTCTTCCAAGGTAAAAAGTAAAATTACGTAGGTAGCGGATGTAAAAAAAAACCTTTATTCATCTAAATAACTATAAATTATCATCGAATAATAGACATGATTGTAAAGAAATTGGGTTACACGAAGTACCTTAATTTAAGGTAATAGAATAAAAGAAGATACCATACATTAATTGTCACTCTGACCTATTGTATTGTCTTTCTTTCCGCATATTTTTAACAAAAATGGGTGAAAGGTGTAATGTAATAGACCAATCTACGTTCTACACCCATTTGTACTACTATTAACACATTGATTGTAGGCATTCATAAAAGAATGTACGATTAGATTCAGTCTTTTTCCTTTCGTTTTGCTGCAATGTTAGACTTATTTGTGACATGGTTTTTATAGTCAATTTATATTGTATCAGAGTGATGATGGCTTTTATTTGATATGTGTTTGAACCTAGTTTTAAGAATTTTAATTATTATGATTCAACAATACATTTATCTTTTCAATTCAATTTTGACTCTTAAATCTTTGGGAAATAATTAAAGTAAAAGAGTTATTTTATTATATTTCTCCATTATCACTTATCACAGTAGCGCTTTCTATTGAATGAAATTTTAATTAATAATATCTTAATATTTTCTGGAACAAAGATAAATTTAGATAAAGAGACAAGACTAAGCCTAGAGATCAAGGCATCTGGGGTCCATAACTACTGGCTCGTGCTTCAAATTTGATTCAATGCTGTGCGTTTCATTTACAATTGAAACTGTAAAAGAAATTTGTATATTAAATACTTTGTGTATTGTAGAGTTACAAAACCATGAGTTCATAAAGCAGAACCCATAGTTAAATTTATTGCAATCGAAAATTGCTACAATTATTACCATACCACATACATACCACCTGTACAATAAAAATATATTTATAGCATACACTTTCATTCCTATGACTAAAATAATTTCAATTGCAACATTATATACAGTATAATATAATTTATCAATGTTGACTGGTCCCAAACTAAGCAGAGCTTGTACTATGTCTACCAGGCAACAGGCATAAATACTTTATTTACAATTATTAATACATAATAAGTAATTATAACAATTATAATGTTTAACATTATAAATAAAAACATCATCATTATCATCTCAGCCAATTGAGGTCCACTGCTGGACATAGGCTTCCTCCAAATATTAACAAAAACAAAAAAAAACAAAATAATAAAATACTTAATATATTAAATAAAAACATAATAATATAAATTTTATAATACATAAATATAAATAAATGTCACACATCCCATTAAGGCGCTTACAGCTGTAACCATTCTTTGATAAACGATAAGGTATGCTGAAAAACGTTAATGATGTCATTCCATAGATGGGTCACCTCTCAGTTACCTATTGCTTCTAAGCGTCTCTGTGTTCCTTTCGTAAAACGTCACGCCTAGCGGTCCAGGGTTCTGGGACTACGGAAGAATTAAGGTTTTCTGCGATTCCCGATACCTACGTGGACGGAAAACCGGGGGTACAAGTTCACCCCTTTTTTTTCATTGCACTGACCTTCCAAACAAGTGTAGCTAAGCGAGTATGTGTATAGCGTGACCTTGCAAGAAGCACAGTTGTAGAAATTTCCCTGCTTACAATGCGTGAGTCATTGAATGCAAATGAGATACACCTGTAAATAACGAGAAGGCTGGTGGCTTGACCATTGGGTCATTTTGCTTACCTGGGTAGCAGCTGTTTTATTTTATTAACTTGTTTTTTGCTTCATGAAGTTTCTTATACTACTCTTCCCATTTGTAGGTAAGTTCTCCTTGAATCTAATACAATAACAAACTTGAAGATCAATACTTTATAACACCGTGTATATAAAGGTAACAGACTTAGTAGGTACAACTTTTACAAATACATTAAGTAACATCACATTAGAAATGAACGAAGTTTATAGAGGCTAGGAATCTGTTACTTGTGTATTGAGGAAACCACGGTTGCGGATAGTTGAAAACAATAAAAACACCGCACTAATGTAATCGTAAAATGATATAGCTAAAGATATATAAATTCCTTTTGGTAATGGTAATATTACCTCATCAAATTCCATAAAAGCTGACTAACAAAAAGTTCTGCAAAGTGCTAAGTAACGCAAACTTGAGATAAAACTCTAAACTAATCCTTCTGTCCAGCGTGTTCTTAGTACAGCGAGCTTCTCTTCGTTACTGTAAGAGGTCCACCCCTGCAGAGAGAAAATAGTATGACATTGTTAATTGTACCTACCTACAATATTACATAGGTACTCACATTGTACACGTCCTTTATATATTTGGTAACATGAATACCGAATACAATGGGTTTAAAAACTATTATATCTTTATCATGCGTGAATAACATTGGATAGCGAGTAAGTACATATAGCGACCTAGCTACCAAGTTGCTTAACTCAATAGCACGGTAATGTCTAACTGAATGGAAGAGGCCATGCTAGCCTCATATGGCTTGTGCAATGCAATATTGATGTTGCGAAGGGCTTTTCTAATCTGATTAGGTTATCATCTATAGTTCCGTTCTAGATTATTAGCGTAAACGAGGGGTTATTATTTGTTTCTTATTTTTGTGTTACTATTACTCTGAGTATGTATGGTCAGCTTAACAATTTTTAATAATCTTTGGCACTTCATAATTTACGTTTTATACAATTTTTTGAAATTATAAGACCAAGTAGGTATATGTAGTTATTTGGTTTTAAATCTGTCTGCTTTATGCTGATTAGATTTCCCCACAAGTTAAAAATGCATATTAGTCTAAGTTGTTGTTTCCGTTGCTTGAATCACAACTTTGTCATGGTCATCATTGGGTTTGTGCATTTGCCTTCAGTATTGTTGGTGTTTAGTAAAGTACTAGGAATTTTATAACATGCGACAGTTTTGAGAATAGAGATATAACTAAACCTTCTTAATATAATCCTGAAAACAAGGTAAGAAGCATTCTTAAAAATGTTACAATTTCTTTAAAAAAATTTGCTATTATATTATCAATACTTGACGTGAATAGTAAAGTTTCAATAGTTAAGAAAACTAAAGTTTAATAAATTAAAGAAAAATAAATTAATAGGCTCGTAGCAGTTTAATATCTTGATTGATCCATGACAATGTCGTCAACAAACCATTTCTCACCTTCAAACATATTAGTTTAATCAAAATTATCGTGAGAATTCTCCACAACTGTTACTCATGTTCCAAGAAGCAAGTGTAAGTGATATCAATCTGTGACCTGCGCATGTCGCGGCACTTGCAGTGAAATACCAGTTATTTGTCTCACATTGCATTTAAACCATGAACAACAGTGAGCTGTGTGGCCTACATTTATGTGCTCCCTTTGTGATCTCATATTATTAGTGTTAGTAATTGTTACTGTATCTCAATTAGCCTGTTTAGATTTATAGATGTTAACATGTTTTAACTGCCTCGTATGTGTAGGTAAAGTGCGTGGTTTACGGCTACCGTGGAGGACCATTGTTTGTGCGATGCATTTATGATTGATCGTCTTATACCTAAATCTACTTTGGATCCCTCACAACTATCGCATCTCTTAAGCGATATCTCCTAAGCTTTTATAAATTACTTGTTAATACAACACACATATTTAAATACTTATAATCACCTATTATTTTCCTCGACTAGTATTTGCAGCTGCTAGTCGACGGTTAGAAAATACGTATTTATAGGTAGATTACTGTGTTGGACAATTTCTCATGGGTCATTACAAATTTTATTTATACGGGGCAGGTGGACAGTTCGTCAGTGATACAGGAAATCTAGGCCAACTAAACTAATGTGATTGAAATATCTAAAATACACGCTGTTCAGAACACGTAAAAATGTTGTTTATGGCTTAGGTAAACTTGGCTTAGGTAAACTTGGATTAGATCTTTTCACGTCTTACTTAAATAATAGAATACAAAGAGTTAATATTAATGGAAAATTATCTCCAGGATCTGTCGTAAAAATGGGCGTTCCGCAAGGTTCCATACTTGGACCCCTTTTGTTTCTCATCTATATAAATGATTTACCACATCTAGTTAAAGATCAACATGAGATAGTTTTGTTTGCCGATGACACTTCGCTTTTATTTAAAGTGAAACGACAGCAGACTAGCACTGACGAAGTAAACTTGGCTATCTCTAAAGTTGTTCGTTGGTTTGACATTAATAACTTGCTCCTTAATAGCCGCAAAACCAAATGTGTTAGATTTATAACGCCGAATGTACAAGAAGTGAAAACCACAATAAGAGTTAAGGAGGATCAGGTAGACCTTGTGGACACTACAAAATTTCTTGGTATAACACTAGACTCTAAGCTTCAGTGGGGCCCACATATTATGACATTGGTAAAGAGACTAAGTTCTGCAGCTTATGCCGTTAGGAAAATTCGAGAACTGACAGACATAGAAACTGCCAGATTAGTATATTTTAGTTATTTTCACAGCATAATGTCATACGGTATTTTACTATGGGGACATGCTGCCGATATTCATTCTATCTTTGTGCTGCAAAAGAGAGCTATTCGTGCAATTTATAATTTAGGAAGGAGACAATCACTTCAAGAAAAATTTAAAGAAATCAATATATTAACTGTAGCAAGTCAATACATTTATGAAAACATAATTTATGTTCATAAAAATAAAGACCAATTTGTCAAAAGAAGTGATGTCCATAGTATAAATACTAGAAATAAAGATAGACTTATTCATCCGTATTCTAGGCTCCAAAAAATACATAGTTCATTTCAGGGTCAATGTGTGCGATTTTATAATAAAATTCCGAAAGATATTCAAGATCTAAGTTTTAATAAATTTAAGAATGTAGTCAAACAAAAACTTATCGTAAAGGGATATTATACTATCCTAGACTACACGAAAGACAAAAAGGCTTGGGATTAACTGCTTCTGTTCCATAGGCTGTTTCAAATAATGCAAGTTTATGCACTTTTTTTATATATGCGTGCTACTGTATTGTTTTATCTCTAAGTTCTAATTGTATTATTGTATCCTTTCTATCTTTTTTTTTTTCTGTTTTCCTTGTTCTCATGCTTGTCTTCTACTTTTCTTTTCTTTGATTATTATTTTTTATGATGTATAAATGGTGTATTATCCTGTCTGGTACCGTCAAATATTTTGATAGGGTATATGATTAATGTAAAAAAAAAATTGTAAACACAACTGAATTTTAAAAGAGTTGCCATGAGTTTCTTTGCCAGGTTTCTTCTCATTGGCCCTACCATTTGGAAACTGGAATTTATAGATCAACACAGACAGACAAGTAGATTCGAGTAGTAGATTGGTTTTATTTTTCTCCTTTAATTTACATTTGACAATACAACGCGGCTTTTCTTAGTGCTGTAGCGTTTGTCTGTGTCGATCTATAATTTTAAATGTAGCTTCAATTTTAAGTAAACGACGATTTCAAACAATTTGTAATAAATTTTATGAAATAAAGTATTTTGAAGTTGAAGTTGAAGTTGAAGTTTCGTATTTTCCTTCTTTGATAAAAATGTTGTTTGTAACAATTAAATAAAAATATTGTTAAATGACAAACGTTCCGTGAAATACGAAGATGTTCCAGTTCCATACTTGTTATTTAATTTTGTTAACAGTTACAAAATAATTTTACGTTCAAATCAAAGTACGAGTATATCAAATTTAGATATACAGTAAAATCGGACGAGACTGTTTATTAGTAAACTAGATGAGTAATCAAGTATGGTCGCTTAGTTAAATAGTATTTTTTTTAAAGGTTACTCTCGCATAGCAATCGAGCCCCGTGTCGCAGGGTAACTTTTACAGACATGCAGTTAAGTCAATTTTACACTTGCCCATAGGAATTACGAGTAGGTAATAAAATATGCGAATCATCATACTCGCATAATTACTCTCTACTCGTAAAAGCTCAAGAAAAGCCTACGCTTTTAACAACGTCCTTGGAATTACATATTTCTAGTTCAGAAGTTCTCAAGACCCTTTTAAAAGTTTTTATTAAAATATTTTCAATATACTCTTTGAGCTCTATATTTGAGCATATTTATTATAGTAAAGATAAGTGACATGAAAAGTTATTTTTTGTTGGTTATGAAAGTGCTCTCAATTCATATAATTTAAGTTTGTAAGAGTAAACCATAGCGTACTATGATGTGACCTCGATGTTGATATTTGTTGTTTTATTGGAATCAATTTGACAAAGTAATGTGGCGACGACGGCGCCGGTGCCACGGTTCTTCGTCACTCCACTGCCCCAATTTGATAATGCGTAGGTATACGGCACTATGCCGTGGCTGCCGTGCGAACCGCCCTGACATACTTACTGCCATTTATGACTTTTTTGTGCAAAACTTTCAAGGGGTCGTGACTGTGAAATGGTGCATTAGTAATTTTAGTTTGTTTTGAATGTTTCTTTTTGTTGCATTCGAAAACGTTTATGCAGAAAGCATTAACTGTTTGGAAGTTTTATTATTTGTTATATGCTAATGGTAGTTAATGTTGGTGAGTGGAGATTGTATTGTAGATGCCAAAAGTCGCGTGTGCCGGAATATGGTTGTTAAGCTTATGTTATCTTCAGGGTTATCTGTTACACCACCTCCGTGGCAGCAACCTCTTTAGCGATATACTCTTCATTATTATAAATGAGTCATTTAGTTTTAATAACGTAAAAATTTGTTGTTTCGTTTTATTGTTTTGTTACGGTGCTGCTTTTAATATTACTAAGGACGTATTTTGCAATTGTGAATAATTATATCCTGTATGCTAATTTGATATATAGCGCGGGGTTATTACTTAATATAATATTAGAATTGCCTTTATTTTTTTCTACAAAACTACATTCAAATACTACAAGCTTAAAATACATTATAGTACTTAACTAATAAAAAACTATTCTACAATCATTACGGGACCCAAAAAGGGGACTCAAAATGTACCCCTGGGGTACCCCAGGGGTACATTTTGAGTCCCCCATGTTAAGGAGTACTCCTTAACATGAAACAGATACTTACACCAGAAAGTTGGTCACTGTATATAAATTACTCTTTTCCTTCTAGGTGGTGTTTCTGCAAGACAAGAACAGCTACATACCTGTAAGCATAAAGCCTCGATCTCCGCTAGTGGACACGACGTGGCGTGAACCTCCAGCCTGGGAACGGGAATATAGAAGACATCGCACCAACGGCAGTAGGGTGCAATGTAAGGGCTGCATTCTATTTTATATGTACAAGATTTTTCTTCCAAATTTTATTTTACTGAGTCAACAAGCTAAATGGTTAATTTGAATAATCTATTTAATTTTATTTATCCTTAAATAATAAGTTATTTAAATAATTAAGATTTCGAAGACCTATAATAAGCTTACTGCTATAACGTTATGTCCGAAGATTTATGGTTAGGTTGTCTTACCATATTTGGCTAGATCGCTAGAGTATTGTTAGGAGGTTTCTTATATAGTTTTCCGTTACTCGAACGAAATAGCTTCTCGACTTTTTAAACACGTATTACCTCATTTTCTGATGCAAATATGTATACAACGTTCTTTTAAAGTACCATAATAATGTAAATCAAAACTATCAGAACATGTTGAAGTAATCTAATAACTTATTACCGACATTTACATATTGTCTTGCAACTATTGTGCAAGACGACAAATTGAGATGGTATCAGAGGCGCGTGGCGCCGCGCTTGCGAAAACCTTTGTTTCCCTTTTTATATGTTTTTATTAAACCATTCACAATTGGTAGGATTATAATGGTAGAGATTTTATCTGATATCATTGTCCTGTACATGACAGAAACGTATAGCCTAATGAATAACTTTACATGAGATATTAGTTAACATGTTTTCTTTTACTTTTTAACAGATATTGAGGCGGAATGTCAAGACGACTTTATGAAGATAAGAGTCGGGTTCAATGGATCTTTTGCTGGATTGGTGTATTCAGCAGGTGAGATTCTGCTACATTTATGTTTTATTTTAAATATACTGCACATATTTCACAAAATAAATATTAGCAGGCTCTAGACATAGGTACATTGGTGGTTCGCACATATTTGGGGGCGGACTCGTGGTCACACCAGTAGATATTAATTATCCTGTGAGAGATTCGAAACCCCCACCAGCTTTTTAGTTACATTAATAAGTATGTAAGCTTATAATAAAAACCAATGATTTGAGTAAAACAAAGACACCGATAGAGTTGTTACCGTGTAGAGATAGTTTCCATATAGAAGGCATAACATGAAGTCACATGGTAATCAAAAGAAAAACAATAGACAAAATTAAGCAATCGATAACTAAATTTCACCACTGCCTTGGAGAATATACGAGGCGGACCTCCATCCATCACTAGCGGCAACTAGAACGTAGAGTTTGATATTACAATTATGAAATTAATTGAAATTTTGTCCATTGCGCTTGCGTTTGTCTAGATAGCTTATCTACAACTAGTTAATGTGTAATAACAGAAATACAAAATATCCCTTTGCCTTTATGGTTTTGTTTCCAAACTTTAACTTAGGGTAATCTCGCCTCCTATGATTTTCTTTAAGCTAGAGAATTAAAAAACATAGTGTTATTCCAAAAAAAGAAAACTACCGTATTCATATCTAGTCCAGTTTATAAAAGACTTCTTTGGCAGAAGAAATCAGAGGCACAGCTTATGTGCATGTTCGGCTGGTTTGATCATGTCCTAAGGTCAGTAATATCTCAGAATCAGAATCTCTAATCGTATGTATTCTTCGCGGAACTATACACAGGGATGCATACAACCATATCTATTGTGCTATCTAGAACAATTAAGACAGGTGTCACTTTACCGTTATTCCAACATACGTCTCTCGTATTTACACGGCTCCCACATTGTTAATCTAAGGATAGGCTTATGTTGTTGGTTATTTTGATCGCGTATCAGGGTTCACAAGGGCGTGAGCGTGTTGGATGATATGATTTGATAATTTTGCGACGTGATGTGCGGGCTTCTCATCATACTCTTTGTGTTAAGATTTTAGATGTAGATACTTACGTACGAAGCATGTTTTTTCTTATGATAACATTGTTGCGCCCTGTATAGTTAGCGATTAGTGTTTACCACGTTACATTGGTTATCTGCTTGTAACATATTTTTGAACTTCATTTCTTCTTGGAGCTGAGCTTCGTCTCTGATAGGGATCTTATAGGAACTCTCGTCTACAAATTGCCTCTAGAAAGATTCCTAGGCCACCAATTAATGTTTAGTTAAACATTATAAGCAACTAAGTTTAGGGAAAATACGATATGAACGTTTGAAGAATGTAGAGCATTTCACCATAACGGGGCAGTATATACCCATATGGCGCGCGCGTGCGTATGGGTATATACTGCCCCGTTAAAGTTTTGGGCAAATCTTGTCCAAGCTATTTTGAGACATTGAACAAACAAACAACATTGACATTGACTATAAATACAGCCTAGCCTGATACACTATTAGATAGATCTCGGGCTGAATACGAGCCCAAAAATAAGAAACTATGAAAAAATATTAGTCATCACCGAGAAATTATTAGTCAAAGTTTAAAAAATTATTTGCAAGCTTGATCAAATCTCGGCAGTGGGATAAGACCCGCGCCCGCCGACTTGCCTAGTATAATTTTTAGCGTTAGTTAACTGTAAAAAAGTCAACTTTAACTTTTGTACTTAGTTTGAGTAGTTTAGGATGTGCGTAGATAAAACGGTCGGGGAAACCATTTCAAAGGTACCTACGGATAATAAGCACAATCATAGTTGTATTGTCCTAGTAAGATGCGTTAGCGGTAGATAAGTTATCATAAAACATACAACAAGTGTATGTATGTGTACAATTTACTAGAATTACCCTATTACTGTGAGATTAAATTCATCATTGTTTAGTCATTCGTGAGACTATCGTTTAATGCTACTTACCGTTACTGTAAATTACCTACTTATTAAATAAACAAGTTGTAAGTGAGCAATTAAATAAGTTTTGACCGAGTTTTATTGTAACTATTACCTAGATAACGTGCCTGTTTATTGTTTTAAATTATTTCTTTGATGTTTCTCCTTGCGGTTAGGTCAGTTCGTGAATTACTTGTGTTTATTACGATTGTGGTTTTTTCATTCTAGATTTTTTATCCTGAATGTTTTTTCTCGTAATTAATTTAACTTATTCTGTGGTGTGATGGTTGTCGACGAGCAATCCCACGCAGAATATTTATGGGCTACCGTGCTAAAAGTCACGTGTTTCGTATCCCACGCAGTAATTATTTGTGCGATTTATAAATATTTGCTGTGCCTGGATATTGTTTTGTAAAATGCCTCGCCATAAATACCCTGTAGGTAATGTAGGAGTTGCCTTTGGTAAACTATATTTGAATCCGGTGTGCTCTCATCTAAAACTTTAGTGTCTAAGGTTGATTTAGCGCTGTGTAAACAGTAAGTACTTTAACAAAAAATAACAGTCCATTCCACGAAGGAAATTTTGCTAACCTATACGATATACAACTGCAAAATAATTATAAAATAAAAAAAATAATAACCTTAAAGAATTATAATCAATCTTTTTTTACAGGCTACTCATACGATCCAGATTGCATGTACATAAATGGGACAGGTCGCGACTACTACGAGTTCTACATACAATTGAACAGATGTGGCACTTTGGGTCGAAATGGACAACATGACGATAGCAGAAAACATCCTACTGTGAGTTGGTTCAAACTATAAATAGTAACGTTTTTGTTACTGGCCATTATCGAAGAGTAAAACCTTTTTACTGCCGATAAAAACGGAAGTTCTCAATCGATATTTGTAAGCGTTCTATCGTTTACAAACAGATTAGTAAAAGAGGTTTTTTTTGAAGTACGGTTTAAACCCAATGTAGGTTAGTGAAGTACTTAATAATTAAAGGTTTTATTTCCAACTGAATAGTCTCGTTTTTAATATTCTCGACAAATAGCACTTGGTCGGTAACTTGCAAGAGACTTATCTACGAATCCGATAAATAGGTTCAACAGGGAAGAAATCGCAAAAATCAACGCAAAGTTTTAAACACGGTGATAATTTGCAAACGTTAAAAAGTCTAGAAGTTGCAGAAACTTGCTACAGGCTTCTACCGAGAAATTAGGTTCTATTAGGCTTTTCTTTCAAGGATAAGTATTTAAGTTTTGGATATGTGCCACTTCAGTAGTATGCAGGAAAACGAAGAGTAGGGAGACCCCTCACACGGTGGAACAACGGCCTTGTTAGGACGGCGGGAAAGGAGGCACAGAACCGCACAAGGTCGCAATATTTGGAGGAGGCCAATGTCCAGCAGTGGGCGACAATTGGTTATAATGAAGTGGTATGCATGGAGTCTGTGATGACTCTTGACTTTGGTACGTTGCTAAAGTTACACCAAATGGGTAGGTGAGGAAGGTAGATAGGAAAGATGTTACTTAATCCCGCATATGTCCTATGATGGTACTTCTACGTTCCTAACTATATATTTTTATGTGACAGAAAAACCTAATGTGGAACACAATCACAGTGCAGTACAACCCGTTGATCGAAGAAGAGTTAGACGAACATTTCAAGGTCACCTGCGAATATGGTTATGATTTCTGGAAGACTGTAACTTTTCCATTTCTGGATGTCGAGTAAGTACATTATCGAATTTTATCTGATTACTGCTGAAAATTATGAAATTATTTTACAGTCACAGCCAGTAAATGATTTTGTTGTTTTCGTAACAACCAGTAAACAAACCTGTAAAAAATTCAGAACAAAGCTTCGTAGCTTATTATTATTTTTATATATATTATTATATATATAAAAATAATAATAAAAATAATAATATATTATTATTATTACGGCTATGTGTGGCCCGTCCCTGCATTGGGACATACAAGCGTGAAGAACTAACATCAAGTAGAGTTCCTAGGAAGTAAAAGTGAAACTATATATATACTTTTTTTTTTTGTAACAAACCACAACAGAGTTCTCAAACCATAGCCGATTAACTTTTTTTCCGTCGCTAAGGCGTCGCGCACGCATGACTTTGTTGACACAGATAACAAAGAGTAATCGATAAATGAATATCGATTTAGATCTATCCGAAATATTAAGTGTGTTACTGATGTATTTCGTGAAAGTTTAGAGGTTTTTTTGTGTACAGGTCCAAAATGGTGTTTGTAAAGTTTAATTCACGTGAAATTTAGAGTAAAAAAATTAAAAAGAATAGTAAGAGTATTTTGCTTCGAAATACCTACTTGCCTACATCAAAGGGTTTTTTCTTTCTTATACAAATATTTTCTAATAGATTAAGTAAACCTCTTAAAATAGATTGTCTTTCGACCAACTCAAAAAACGAATTTCATTATTCCCGTCCCGTACCATTGAGGTGTTGGTGTCGTGATACCTAATTTATTTACCTACTTACTTAATTAATTTATACCGATGACAACTTTTAATAATATATCAGATACGTAAATAGGATTTCATGGAATGCAATTACTTTTTTGCTAGACTTTTCGCTACAGGTCACACTGGCCGTGGCCTAAGCTGTTTACATATTAGCAAACATGCAACGTTTGTCTTAAAGATTTTCACATCCGAATTGCATTCTTAGTATAGTCATTTTTACTATATTTTGGGTCAGAAGTGCTTATTTATGCGTAGCATAAATAGCTGTCTTGCGTGTTAATTACTGATTAATAACCCACGACATACTAAAACCGCAATAATTAAAAGCGTCTTAATGTTTTTTTCTTGGATTATATAATGCGGATTAATATTTCTAGGTACCAAAGTTATTTAGCATTTTTTATTTAGGTAGGTACTGCATTAAGTACTGCTGCCCTGCCTGTTAGTTTGTTGTTGCACAAATCTGAATTTTTAAACCAAGTTTGCCATCACTTATTAAAGTAACATTTGGAATGATGTGGTAACGATGTAGGTACTTATGTAGATTTTTTGTTATTTAGTCTACCTCGTCGCCATTCCAATTTTTCCATCGCTTTTGCAGGACAAAGGCGGTTCCACTCATCCAGACATTTAAAAAAAATCTAAAGTTGCTAACGATTATCATTTCTATGTTATTTTAGGGTAGCAACAGGAAACCCAGTAGTATTTACCTTACAACCTCCAGAGTGCTACATGGAGATCCGGTCAGGATACGGAGCGAGCGGTGCGAGGGTGTCTGGCCCAGTACGCGTTGGAGATCCACTTACGCTACTGATTTATATGAGGAGTGCTTATGGTAAGTAAAAAAAAGCATTTCATTTTTCTAAACTTATTTATTCCGTGCTTACCGTTTTCCGGAACAATGCAAAGATGATTCATACTAATTAACGGAAAGTAGTAGGTCGGGTAATAGAGATGGAAAACAGGCGTAATTGACATTACCAATTTGCTAGTAGTTTTTTAATGCCCTAATTCTGGCACTGCTTGACTAAGGTCGCTGTCTATGGCCGGTTTTAGGTATTTTAGTTCAATAGGTTAGAGGTATAATTGGCAGACTGGGTATCGCAGTTCAGCGTCAACGAAAGTATTTTGTACAGTCTGTTGTCCGAGTTACCTACAAAAAAGAATGTAAACAAAGCGCATAATTACTTAAATAAAATAGTATCTTAATTATTTAAATTGGCATTTCAACAAAATTCCTGCACGTGCTATGTTTCAAGCGGAACATAAAATAATCTACTTTCAAGGAAACTAACCGGTTTTATCAATAATTACCGATTGTTTTTACCGTATGAACCCATCCGAGTGAACTAAATTTACCGATAACAATTAAATACCGTAACTTTAAGGGCAAGGTTTAACGGTTCTTATTATGATCGCATGTCTAAATGTAATGGCAATCCAGATATATTTCGAGCATTTCCAATCGAGATTATGCGTTTTTGTTTTACTAATTGACTGGAACTAGATGGGAACAGCTTAACAAGCAGTTTGTTATTAGACGTATAAAATGTCCCACTGAGGGGACTGCAAGATCTTTGCGATAACTATGGGTAGACTAGTGATGGAGAGGAAAAGGTAGATAAGTAGGTACCTTACTCTGCAACCACATAATCAATCAAATAATTACCTACTGCTATATACTTAATGCTGTAGGTATACTTAATTTCGATATATTTTTTCAGATGGTTTTGACATCGTAGTGAACGATTGTTTTGCTCATAACGGTGCTACAAAGCGTATTCAGCTCATAGATGAATATGGGTAAGAAACAATATTTACTTTAGATTTCTATATTTGACATTATGCTTTTCCCTGGTACTTCTACTTGTCGAGTATTCATCTCCAGTACGTTTGGTGACGGTTACAGCTCTTAAAATAGTTCACAAGAGTATGTTGATAACGATGGGTCCCAATGATCATGGGCCCAAAGATAATAATGCTTCAAAAGACTGCCCTTTCATGCGGCAAACGATTATATGAAAATTAAATGTCCTCGTACCTAATAGTAAAGGGAGATATTTTAGGAATTTGATGAAACGAATTTATGTGAGTTTCTGGATAAGTTTAGGTATCTTGTCTTACAGCGATAATATCTGCTAAGTCGACAACAACCGCGTAATGAAATTGGAAAGTGATGTTATTAAATTAAATTATAATTGTATGTTTGTATATTCTCAGGTGTCCAGTAGACGACAAGCTCATCTCTCGTTTCCGTGGCTCCTGGTCAGAGTCAGGGGTCTTCGAAACGCAGGTGTACGCGTATATGAAGACTTTCCGTTTCACTGGTTCACCAGCATTGTACATCGAGTGTGACGTTAGAATGTGCCATGGAAGATGTCCAGTAAGTATCACTATAACGTAACTAGCACTTGCACTTACTATCCTGGGTCTGTAAAGGAATTTACTCTGCAATACTTCGCTGGTCCTACAGGAATTCTTTTGTAAATGGACTCTATATTCGATACGTAAGTTGGTCAAATATAGCGAGATATTATTTCCGCTTTTTTACACAATAGGGGGGAGAGGAGCCAGACGACCTAATGGTAGGTAACCATCGCCGGCCACGAGCATCTGCGTCACTTGAAAAAGAAAAGGTACGCTGTCGGCTTTTTAATATCTATATTTCTATTTTTTTTTTTATACTTAGGTATAAGTATGATATTCTCAAAAACCATGTCTTTGAGCCTGTGCTGCCAGATGATATCGAATCTAAATAATATATATTAGAGGACAGACTAGAACCATGATATTTCTGACATGAATGGAACTCCACAAAACAGGGAAATACTGCTAAAATGAGGCAAACATTTTTTTGTTTTAAATCTTTATTTTTTATAGAGGGTTTAATCAAAGAGGCAAACATGTATTCGTTTATCAACTACTCTGGCAAACGTGATAATAATATGGGAGACTGAGCTACTCAGCTTTATTGTAGGATACGCAAGACAGCAGTCGCACCGATAAGGACTATTTACTTTACTGATTAGTCTCACACTTCATAACAGCCCATTAATGTCCCACTGCAGAGACGGGCCTCCTCCTGTGACGGGGGGATCTTGGCCCTTTAATACCACGCTGGCCAGACGGATTGGTATAGGGTTTAATTTCCCTTTGTTGCCCGTGTTACTACTGGTAGTAACACCGGTAATTGAATTACTCCACTTAGGTACTATAAAAGTTGAAAGTTGTTAGAGCAGTAATAAATAATTGCTCGTGTTACTACCTTTTAATTTTAATTAGAATATAGTAGGACTGGTAGTAACACGGGCAACAAAGGTTAATTTCAAGTTTTTCTTCTTTCTATGTAAAGGTAATACTCACAGATAGTCCATTAGTAGGTTTCTACGACACCCATGGGATGAGATGGGGTGGTGACATATTGTATTCTTACTCCGTCACCACACTGACGGTATACTGTATACTTAGTTAAATTATTAGACTAGACCGTATACTTTTATATAAATAAGATAAGATAAAATTTATTTAAAGGTCCACTTAAAACTAGTTACATATTGCAGTGTGAGCCACACTAGGCGCAGTCTGTTTCGTGGCTTTCAAACTTACAAATTAAAGGACACAGGTACACAATGAACTTAGATTATACAAAAACAATTAAAAAACAAAAACAATTAAAACAAATAACTAAATAAATGTGAATCAGTAATTGTATGTATGTGTATGTGTTTGTGTGTAAGTGTATAGGTATATAACGAAATAATTCTAAGCAGTCTTTCAGTCTCATTGTAATCTAAAGTAAGCAAAAAGTTATAAAATTTGGGTAGACCTCTCGCATTGTATCATGTCTTACATTAATTTTTTTTACTATTTGATTATATAAGTAAGAAAACATGTGTATTGGGAACTTGTGTGCAAATGAAGTATTTACGGAAGGGGTAGATAATCTGAAAACTCTTAAACTCAACATGTCTGTGTAGTCAGGGGAATTTAAAACAAGTTTGTGAGTGTGACTTGCTGCTTTCAAAATGTACAATTTCCGAACGCTTAGTACACCAGCCTCTTGATAAAGATTTGTAGTTGGATACATAATCGGCTTTTTTAGCATAACTTTTAGTACTGCTCTTTGAGCTCTCTCTAAAACAATTAAATTTGAAGTTGATGCACCACCCCACACACCTATGCAATACGTGAGCACAGATTGGCAAAGAGCTAAATATACGCTCTTTAAAAGATTGAAGCCAGCGACTTCTCTTAGCTCCCTAAAGACGTAGATGAGTTTCCTAACCCTTTCCGATAATGAAGTAACGTGATCTTTAAAGGTGAGCTTCTCGTCAATCGTTATGCCTAAATACTTTACAGACTTAGCTCTTTGCATCAAATTACATTTGCAACCGGTATTCTCTTCGGTATTGAGGTTCTAATCGCAGGTATGAACGGGGATATCTTGACTAAATTTTAAGGATGAAGCAATTGTTTTATGAAAGCACATAAACTTTGTCTTGTCCGAATTAATGGTCAGCAAGTTTTGACGGAGCCATTTGGATATCATTGCCATTCCAAGTTCAGCTTTCCTAAAACAATCGCTCCGAGTACTGTCATTGAATATTACTGCTGTGTCATCTGCATAACAAATTATCTTAGCGCCAGGTAGAGCTAAGCTAGCTAGTTCATTGACGTAGAGCAAGAAAAGCGTTGGCCCCAGCACACTGCCCTGGGGCACTTCAAAAGAGAGGGAGCTCATGGAACTTTTCCAGGAATCTACTGGGTCACTCCACCAGTTCCAATGCTCTCTAAGCGCCTAGTTAAGATGGGAAAAGCTACCGTATCAAAGGCTTTGGCTATGTCTAGGAAGGCTCCAACGCATGCACGTCCGTTGTCGAGATGTGTGACAATTTCACTAGTTAAAACGTTGACTGCGTCTTCAGTTGATTTCTTTTTTCGGAATCCGAATTGCGAACTTGATAGTTTTTCATTCTGTTCTAAGTATTTCACTAAGCGCTTAGGTCGTTCTAGTATTTTTGCAAAAACCGGAAGCAAAGATATTGGTCCAAAATTGTTTGGTAAATTTGCTGGTCCACTTTTATGTATAGGGACTGATACGGCAATATTCTAGTTTTGTGGGATAACACCAGTAGCTAAACTTTTATTTATGATTGAAGTAAGAGGTTCTAGTATTAGATTTTTTATATTCTTAATTAAGCCACAAGTAAAACCGTCCATACTCGGGGCACTGTCAACTTTTAGAGTAAAAAAATATGTTACCTATTTCATTAGAGTCTGTTGGTTCAAAGAAGAAGGAGTTCAAAGGAGAGAATGAGACAGAAACTTTATGTGACAATTCAATTTGTGTAGTATTAAGCTCATTTAGTATATTATTGGCATATTTTTGGCCTACCGATGTCAAAAAATCATTACATATGTTTACCGAGTTTTGTGGGCAATGGGCATGGATCTATCGTTAGCAGATTTGACGAATTCGATGTGTTACGAGATTTCCTGTTGATGACTTGGTTTAAAGATTGCCAAAGCTTGCGTGGATTTTTCATGTTTTTATTCAACATGTCTGGTTCAAATTGATTTTTTGTTTTTCTTCGTAAAGCAATATAAAAATTTCGGTATCTACAATATACTATATACTTTACATCATCTTTCGGCATATTACGCGCCTCTGCGTGAAGCTTATCGCGCAAACGCGAGCATCTTAACAATCCAGAGGTCATCCAGGGTTTAAGAATAACAGTTGAACGGCGGAGTTTAATTGATTTACTATTAGTTTCTATAATATTATTCATAATATTCAAAAAGGAACATGTCTGATTAGTAACATCATTATCATTTTGTAATATATTCCAGTTTATGTTACTTAAAGCCTCCGCAATGGATTCGTAATTAAGCTTTAGTTTGTATCTCAAGGGAACAGTCGAAGTTTGTGTGAAGTATGTAAGCCCAGTGAGAACGAGATCATGATCAGTTATTGCAGACTTGCACACCACTGTTTCAGCTTCGACATGAGCCTTGTAAAATACGTGATCTAAGCAAGCCTTATTTCTTGTAGGTTTATTTACAGCTGGTTTTAATCCTAACAAAGCCATCGCACACAGAATTAACATCTGACGTACTATGAGTGTTATGAATATCAATATTAATATCTCCTGTCAAGATTATACATGGCTTTTGTTTTAAAGCCATGTATTATCTTGACAGTTGACAGGAGATATTAATATTAATGTAAGGCATAGTTATTTCTTATTTTTATACATACTTTACACTAAACGTTTTTTTTTAAACTACATTACTTACATACAGTGAGCATAAAGGCCAAGTGGCGGCTGTACTTAATTAAGACTAACTTATAGTCAATATGGTCCTTCGCACCGTCATATTAAAAATCTCTGTATGTCATCCCTATTATACACAGCGCCGTAACGAAATCATATCGCGATGTAGAAATGTATTACACCGCCATCTATCCGTGTATTCATGCAACTTTGTTTTTATAGACAACTCCCGCACTAGGGATCATGCCCATTGTCGTGGAGACTCATCAATAAACGGACACA
This sequence comes from Schrankia costaestrigalis, assembly GCA_905475405.1. Classification (NCBI taxonomy): domain Eukaryota; kingdom Metazoa; phylum Arthropoda; class Insecta; order Lepidoptera; family Erebidae; genus Schrankia; species Schrankia costaestrigalis. The sequence continues at coordinate 11,005,675 of FR997840.1, read as the reverse complement.
AAGAAAACCCAGACTCTGATCTGATCTGATCACTCTCACACTTGTCTGTCAAAAATTGTAACTAATGTCATTCTTCCTCTTACAGTCTCAACCCTGTCACTGGCGAAACATGAAGAGTGTGAAACGTCGTTCTATAGAATCTCGTCTAGGTGAAGAAGCAACATCGGCAGCGAATGTCGCACCCCGACTTTCTGAAAACATATCACTTTTCCAATCGCTCAGAGTATTACAGGAAGGCGAGGAAGACTCTGAACTAGCTGCCAGTACAGGTTTGTAATTTTATTTAAATTAATTTTTACATTTGCAATAGGCTTATGTCCAGAAATCTAGGGCCTTATAACTTCTTTCAATAGGGTTGCTAACTAGGAAGGTTCAATGTCATGAGCGCATGGAACATATCGGAAAGCTCAGTCACACAATATGTTGTGAAATTCTAGACGTCCTTGAATCAGAAATGTATTCGGCCAATTAAAGTGTCATTGAGTGTTCCATTTAAATGGGCAGTAAGTTAATTAAGAACAAATTCCTGCTGTTCTGTTTCTGAGGTGGCGCTTAAGCGCTTACAAGAATATGCTAAATAATTATTAAAATAATCGTAATGTTACAGCAAAACTGGAAGGCCAGACATGTATGAAGACTTCAGCATTATGTGCTCTTCTTGCGACGTGCGGTGCGTTACTCGCAGCACTATGTGTAGCTGCATTAGGAGCCGCCCGTGCTTGTCGTAGAGCGCGGGGACTGCGCCGTGCGCCCGGCGACTACGTGCCACATAAGGGACGGATCAAGTAAATTGTCTTCACGTATAAGTGACTACACATGGACTTATTATAGGAGCGATCGAACTTTACTGAACTGAAGTTAAAACCATGTCTAAAACTTCCTAACTCTGGCATATTGGTGCTATGGTTTGACCAGAATGCTTAAGCTGGACATTTATATTCGAAAATGTCAATCATATTAAAATGGATTAGGCTAAACGGCGAGTGTAGGGAACTAAGCTTTTTTCATCAATTAAAATTTAGGCAGAAATAACCTACTACAAATTTACATGTTACACATTTGTAACTAAAACTATGTCGACAGTTTTCTCGATTGTATTTAGTATTTTACATCTGAGTGCTACTTTTTAAACACATTCGTCTAATTTCAATGAGAACATGGTATCTTTAGACATAGTGCTTACGATGATACAAATACAGAACAATTTAAGATAGGCTATTGTTTTAAAATATTCTAAAATGTCTTTTTCCTAAAAAGGCCACTATTAAATTGTCTGTTATCTATGTGCCTATTTTTAAGAATGATGTAACGTTCCTGCTGAATATTTTGTATCTTATTCCGACATCACACGGACGGACAATGACTTGACTAGGATAACAATAGATCAGACTTAATTTTATAAGTAATATAAGATTTAATTTTAAGTAATACAAAATATGTTATAAGTAACCTATTGTAATATTCTGATGTAATTGAGGACAAATTGTGAGGATCTATATTTTTACAATAAAATAAACCTCCTCCGTTTGTCTTTAAACTATTTATATAATATTTAGTTCTTAAAGTTGTGATAAAATAAGTATTAAATAATGTTAAATGTAGTGTTATACAATTATGTACAATTGTATGAATTGTATTTTTTGCCAACATTAAAAACTAAGGTCGTTCAAGTGTTTGTATTTAAGTACTAATTAAATTTAACACTTTTATGGCCGAATACTCAAACGTCTGTTAAAAGCAAAGCGGGGCTTAAACAAGAAATTCTCATACAAATGTATAGTTTAAGCGCCGCTTTACTTTTAAAAGACGTTTGTGTATTTGGACATTAGCTACCTACTATAGTTTATCCTAATCATGGCACGTGGTTTCGATACCCACCTTTGCGAAGCCTAATTAAAGGACCAGTGTTTCTTGCTAAAGATTCGATCTTAGAACAAAAGAGATAAACGCAGAAATCAATTAACATAATACCAGAGTGTCCAACGATATTTTCAATAAGATTTTTTGAATATAACATTAAAATTGAATTGTGTAAGTAATAATAAAATTTATATTTCCGTTATTTATGTATCAATGTGTTTATATGCGCGTAAAGCAATGTTTACAGCCCTAGAGCGACTTATTGTTTTATAGTATCAGTTTATACTAGTTAAACATTGGCTTAGTTGCTTAAAACCAGGCCAGTGGTTTTGAATTGATTTAGTGCTTCAGTTGAAGAGATAGCACCAAGCGTTTTCAAACAATCAATAATTCGATAAGTGTCAGTTCCTACAATTTAATTTATTGTCACTTATACACTTAAATCAGAGTTAATATATTCACCATAGATATGCTGATATATGCGATATAAAATCTTTTTACAACGAATCAACGAAATGCAGTATTTTCGTTTAGTGTATTTTCGACATAAATGTCTGAAGTTTTATGAAAATGAGAACTATGTTAGTGTCTAACTTATGTTTTCGGTGCTAAAATAGGTAATAGAAAATACTTAACTAGGTATTTGGTTATATGCTTATAACAATGGTACCTAATTGAGTGATATCTATTATTTTTATAATGACAAATAAATATAAAATTCTGTAAATAGTAATTTAAGTTTTACATAATAGCTTATTTATAATAGATATTTAGATACATAAAACAAATATGTGTCTTTAATTAATTAAATACACAGCGAAGTATAATTATGTACTTTCATATATTTTGGTAAAAACAAAATAAATAATTTGTAATAAACTTTATATTTGTTTTATTTAATAACGTTGTTCTTAGGTGCTATAATTTTTATCGTATTTTTTTACAACAAATTATTCCGAATCCTCTCGCGTATAAGTACCGATACAGGATTAGGTACATTACAAGTAAGTAGTTAAAAGGCACAGACCCTTAAGTCAATTATGATTTGACTAAGAAGTAGCAGAACTTTAACCATTTCTAGATCCAATTTAATACAATCATTAAGGTGGAGAACCTCAACCAACCCAAAGGTTGTGTTCTGGAATTCATCAGCGTAGATTGCGGCATGGTGCAGGACCCATTCGCTTAATTGAATATTACTTGATTGACACAAAATCAGGCAGATGGAAGAAAAAAAACCATTTCATAAGAACTCATTTAGTATATTAAATAATTGCACACAATATTTAAGTACAAACTAAAAAACAACAATAAAACACACAATAAAATAACAAAATCCCAGCTAATCAAATTCGTTGTAAACATTTAAGTAAATTAATAAAATGATTTTATATTAATGTAATATTTTAAAAAAGAATACTGTCATGATTTGTTCGATGATACAAGTATACTTAATTTATAAAAATAAAAATATATTAATAAATACATTTTATTCTAAGGTGGGTAATTTACGTATAGTTTCATCTAAATACTTGATGGCACCATCTAATATTTGTACTTCGCATTCTTTTAGAAGCTTTATATTCCTCCTGAAACAAATATTTTGGAACATTAGGCTTTGGGCGCGGTCATATTCTATTTACCTAAATAAACACATAAAGTCACTTATCTTCAAACTTTGGAGTTGAACTAGAATACCGAAAAACAGTACTTATTATTTTTCGTAAACAATTTCCGTAAATTTTGAGCGAAACTTTTTTCAAAATATTGTCTTACAAATATATTAGGTATAGCCAATTTTAAGAGTACTAGAAGATGTAGTAGTGTTTATTTTGTCTGTCTGCCACACCAGAGCAAATATGAACATGCATGAACTTTGCTGCTTAATTTAGTCTGGGTGTGTCTATATGCATAAAATGTATGTTTTGATTAATTTTTTTTTGATGATCTATATAAGTTTGAACTAGTGCTGGCAAGTGCATTGTGCGAAAAAAAATACCATAGTTTCGGCGGCATCAATATTTTTTTTAACACACAAGTAAATAATTCGTGTCGACAATATACAAGACCTCCGACTGGCTCTGAAATTACCTTTTATTTCCTGCAAAGTACTAAAAATAATACAGCAGTAAAAAAAAACGGCAAAAAACAGCAGTTCAAATTAAAATAATCTTACCTATGCAGCGAATCAACGCTATCATCGTTTTTCTTATAAGAGGCAGCAATAAGTTTGCATCTCGTCAACAAATAGGTGTATGCGCGACGATCTATGTTCGCTCCTACAGCTTCTGTGCTCGACGGGTCTGAGGAAACGAGGTCTCCTGGCAAACCTTGCTCAGACCACTTCTTTAGTTCATCTGGAATTTAGAAGTCACAATTGTGTTACTACAGCATACTTACATTTTAAATCAGCAAATCTAAGGACATTTAATACAAAAATCATTCTACATAATATAGATCAAAGCACAAGTAAATGCAAATGTGTGGTGCGGTTTCACAGACTATGGGCCATCTACTAGCCCAGAGTCGTGAATGCTTGAGGATCTATACGACGAAAAGCCAAACGTTTTGGGATTAACTGAACATCGAGTCAAAAGCCTATAGCGTGTTGCTATCTACACGACAAAAGGAAGAAGGAAGAGAAGTCTTTTGGGATAATGCTGGCCAAAGGTTTAAAAGGATGCATTAAAATCGTCAAAAAATATTTCTGCATATTCTCTATTAACGTTACCCCCTTGTGTGTTCGGACCGAACTAGATGATCTTGTGTATTTATAGGATAGTGTTCATTGTAATGTTGCCTTGGCTTACCCCGTTTTGGGCAGTCAAGGCAATATTTGTAATTTTTGTGATTGGTAGTTTGCTAGGATTTAAACTCCTAAAAAAGAGGTTAAGAATTTTATATCTATGATATAGGTACTATACCTTGATTCATGTTAAAAATTCTGATGAAAGCCAACAACTCCGCACTTATTGGGCTGTCCCCGACGTATAAATTGAAATGTGTTACTCCAGCCAAGCCCAGTTTGTTCAGTAGCAGCAGCTTGGTCTCGCGAAGTGGATCGCTTGAGGAGACGCCAAGGGAGAGAGATAGACTATCGTGCTGGTTGTTTGGGTACACAAATCTGTAATTAAAGAATATGAATTATATAAGGCTATAAAAATACGGCTACATTATAGAAGAAAGACAATGGAAAAAATTGGTACTCGAGGCGGGACTCGAACCCGTCCAGTGCCATGACCACTAGGCCACCCAAGCATCCGTCTCGACTACCAAATTTAACCATTGCTTTATACGGCGCCGCCCGGGCCGCAACTTAGAACTCAACTGTACAACGCCATCTAGGGGCGACAGTCGTACACTTTCAATGTTGCAATTGAAGAGTCTACGTTAATGGTTTTAAGTTTTTGTAATGGGTCCACCAATACAATTTTTATCAAAATTAGTTAAGTGTTTAGGTTTTATCTTAAAAATATAGAATATGGTAGTATGTTAATTGTGTAAGTAATATTATCGGTGTCAACGCTCTGGTATTTAAGTTAGTTTTTAATTAGATAATGACTATGATTGAAAGTGTTGTCAATTTTGACATAATTTATCTACATAGCATTACCATATTTTATTAGCTACCTTACTTTACTTATTAAATTATTACAATATCAATTAGAAAGTCTTTTGCGAAATATAATACAAGACATAACACATGCCTTGCTTAGGGCAACTTTATTGGGGCAATATTAATCAGGTAATCTAAAGTGAGCATTTAGGCACCTTGGTTCTTAAGTGGGTCACAGCATTTTTGATCCGATTACCTGGTGAATCTCCCAGCATCCGTCTCAATTGCCTTTTCTTTTGCTTTGAGCATTTCGATATAGGCAACGTAAGCAACTACTATTTGGTTCCGAATCATGTCATCACAAGTAAACGAGTTTAAAAAATCACATAAGTCCCTTCGTAATGTTTTAATAACTAGTAACTAATAAGTGATGTAATCATCGACATCGATTACTCGTTAAACGATCAGTTATATCGATTACATCAACTATTATGAACTAGGAAGAATTTGCAATCATAACATACGTTATGTTAACCAATGTTACAGATTTTATGCAAATAATTATGTGTTTATGCAAATTTCGTATTAATTCACAAATGTTAGTAGATCAACGGAACTCGTAAATTTTATGATCCTAACGTAAGCGACAATCACTAAATAATTACATTATGTAAACATATAATATTTCTTTGTCACATATACTTACCGTTATATTGGTATAAAAAAACCCCAAAACATACTAAAACTAAAGGTTTTTGGCATATCGAAACTTTCTCTTTAAGCTACTTTAGGAAAACACAAACGAATATACTATCTTATGACAGTTTAATTAGGTTATAATGGAAAAGCTCGAAGACCTATAAAAATGGGAACATACAAATGTAGATTATGTCCAGGAGCGGTCACCTTCTAACTAATATGATGACAATGATAAAGGTGTAATCAAACAAAGACCAACCTTTCGCTTATCATCTGCACCTAATCAAGTTTTACAGACAGTTACTTTTGATGTGGTAGGTCCCTTATTTCTGCACCTTTAATTCTCTCTAATGTTAATTCTCAATTTGTTTTGACATGGTATTGCCATCCCACCAGATTAAAGATCATCATAACAGCCAATTAATGTCCCACTGCAGGGACGGGCCTCCTACCATGACTGAGGGATACTTGGACTACTAAAACCACGCTGGCCAGACGGATTGGTATAGGGTTTAATTTCAAGTTTTTCTTCTTTTATTTCGTAAAGATAATATTCACGGATAGTCCCTTAGTAAGTTTTTACGACACCCATGGGATTCGATGGGGTGGTGACATATTGTATTCTTACTCCGTCACCACACAGAGATAAACAAGTTTAATTGTTTAACTTTCAATCCGTGATCGATGTAGTTAATTTTCGTTTCGATGTCTTGTCACCGTGCCGTTTAGCTTTTTAGGCAGCGCAATAAACCTCGCACTCCAAGGTATCTTCCTAGCAGTCTTTTGCGGTAAAGACGACCGTATTTCTGAAAGATCGTATTGATGATACGATGTACGTGAATCTGATGAATTGAATTCATTGTGTGTTTCCCTGAATGACAGTACTACCGAATGATTGTTCATAACTTAAAAAACATAGATTTTAAAGAAAATTTCGAACACAGTCTTCCGATTGTACGGAATCGGGATGTCTCTCCTAGTAATTTATCTTGCCCCTTCAGAAACAAAAGCATTTACGTCATACATTAGATCAACAATTCATTCACAATGTATGTATAATGGTGGAGAATTACTTACTATTGTGTAGTTCCGAACATTATATAAGTTCCCATTATTGAGTTTCTGAGTAAAACATTATTTATTTTCAGCGAGAGAGTTTTTTTAATCTCGAGAAAAAACTTAAACAAGGCCACCCGATAGATTTATAAGCTCAGAGACTAATTGAATAAACCAGTCTTTGGTGAATGAAATCTTTGAAAAGATTCTTGGAGTTGGCCACAATCGAAAGGTCAAATTTTAAAGAGATAAGGTCCTTGGAATTATGCACAACCATATACTTTGAATTTCAATCGCTAAGCGCCATCTATTGGACCCTTGTGGTTTAATTAAATTTACTATCAAGATTTAAAACTAAAAAACAGTTATTAGACAACACAAGCATTCTGTTATAATTATGTTAGACACAAATAATATTTTTACCATATTTACCCATTGTGAAGAAACAGATCAGCGTTAGGTCTCGCGCCGTAAAATATGAAGATCTGTTCGCCCGACTGGAACTCTCGGAGAGCGTAACACTCGCCTCTATTTAACTCTTTGTTGTAGTCGGTTGTAATCTGGAATAATAGTATTTTTTTATTACTTCATGAACTGCTTTTTATAGGACTACTAGCCTCTTTTACTGCAAGAAAAGCAGGACATTCATGGGCTGCAATACTAATATAGCCGTCCATGAATGTCCTCCTTTTCTTGACAGCTACGCTTAATATAGTATGGAGGTTAAATTAGTCTATATTACTATTAGATTCGTAGTCTCTAAGTCGACTTTTGCTACATACTTATTATTCTTATTTCGTCACCACACCAAAATATGAGTTGACACAAATTAGTCTACTCACGCAAATGAAAAAAAAAAAAAAAACTTAGTTACTTATTAAAAAAAAATAAAAAATATAATAATAAAATGCAAAATTTTCGAAGCAACTCTGCCACAATAAGAAATATTTACAGTCTCAATAAAAGTCTTTGATACATTGTAACGCTTTGGTAACTACCTAGTCTAGCCATAAATATTGTTACGAAGAAAAATCATTTTTTTTTATTGCAAATAATATTTATTACTTTTACAGTGTGTTAGTTTAATACATAAATATAAAACAATTCAAAATATAAAAAGCTTATTCGAAGTGGTCTCCATTGGCTGCAACACAGTCCTTTAAACGTTGAGGCCAGTTATCAATAGAAGCACGCACTCTTTCCATGGGAAAATTCTTCACTGCCAATCGTATGGATTGTTTTAGGGACTCCAAATTATCATGGCGTTTAGAGCAAGCCATACTCTCTAAAACTGACCATAAATCATAATCCAGCGGATTAAGATCGGGACTAGACGACGGCCAGTCTTCAGCTCTGATGAAGTCCGAAACGTTCATTTCCAACCAAGACTGCGTGGACCGAGCTTTATGACCCGGCGCTGAGTCTTGTTGGAAGGACCATACTTGGTTATTGAACATGGTGTTGTTAAGGGGTTTAACTACCTTCTCAAGAATGGTATCTTGATACACTTGTGCCGATGTTTTGATACCTTTTTCACAAAAATATGGCTCAGTCACTCCTTCATAGCTAACACCCCACCAAACCATCACTGAAGTCGGATAATGCCCACGTTGCACTCTGTCGACTAATTGGGAAGCTTCCTTAGAGCTTTGAGCATAAATACGGTCATTTTGTTTGTTAAAATGTTGCTCAACTGTAAAGATTTTCTCATCCGTAAACAAAATTTTTCTGTGACCTCCCTTTGCGTACCGCTTCAGTAGTTGCTTCGATTTTACCACCCTATTCTTTTTTAAATTATCAGTTAAAAAATGACCAGTGCGTCTCTTATAGGCTGCAAGTCCTAAGTCATCTTCATCTCCCGAGATAAAATCTTTTGCTTTCGGACAGGATTTCTTCGAATTCTTTCCCTTACTGCTTTGACCACCATTTTCGTACGAACACTACGTGGACGGCCAGATCTTTTTCTGTCACAAACAGAGAAGGTCTCATTGTACCTATTAATAGCCCGGTACACAAACATTTGACTAATACCAAGCGTATGGAGAGTTTTAGAAATTACATTCGGCTCCATACCAACTTTGTGTAATGCAATCATAGCGATTCGGTTTTCTTTATCACCCCACTCCATTTTAATATAGCAAAATATTGTACAATGTATTGGCGCCAAAATTAGAAAATACAATGAACAATCGTATAAAAATGACAGATTCCAAATTCAAATGTAATATCTTTCTTATTTTTAATTGTAACAGTATTTATGGCCAGACTATGTATATAGGAAACGTGTTATTCAATGAAATTAGGAGATCCTGTTAGTGAAGCTTACACAGTACAGTACTACAGTAATTAAGAATTAATTCATCATTATCATCATAACAGCCCATTAATGTCCCACTGCAGGGACGGGCCTCCTCACGGGACGGAGGGATACTTGGCCTACTAATGCTACGCTGGCCAGACGAATTGGTATAGGTTTAATTTCAAGTTTTTCTTCTTTTTTTTTGTAAAGATAATATTCACGGATAGTCCCTTAGTCGGTTTTTACGACACCCATGGGATGAGAGATGAGATAGGGTGGTGACATATTGTATTCTTACTCCGTCACCACACGGAGAGTTAATTTCAATGAACATATCAATACCATACCTTGCCATGCTCATGATTACACATATCCCACAATGGGATGAAGGCAGTGACGTCCGTTTCACCCTGTTGTATATTGTTCTGTCGAGTCATCACAGTAGACACAGCCCATCTAGAAAATAAAACATTATAAAATTAAAGACTAGCTTTCCTACATATCTGATGGAAGAAGTTCCGCGGTAAAATAAGAAAATAATGATCTCCGTACATTTTTTTACAACTATACTAACTTGACTGAGAGTAAGATTTTACGTTTGTAAGCTCCATAAATTACATCTTTAAGTAAATCTTTTTTCGTATCATACCGTAGTGACAAAAAAAGTTTACTTCAAAAAAAGAAGGAGGTTTTCAATTCGGTTGTATTTTTTTTTGTGTTTGTTACCTGATTTCTTGAAAACGACTAAACTGATTTGATTTTTTTTTACTACACTTCTTTGCCTATAAAGTACTTTTACTCTACATATCCATCGACACCGGTTAATTATACTTATACATGTTTATTTTATAATAAAGGTCCGTGTGGTGACGGAGTAAGAATACAATGACATATTGTATTCTTACTGAGATGGGGTGGTTGACAACCACCCCATCTCCCTATACCAATCCGTCTGGCCAGCGTGGTATTAGTAGGCCAAGTAACCCTCCATCACGGGAGGAGGCCCGTCCCTGCAGTGGGACATTAATGGGCTGTTATGATGACTCTACATATTTATCGAGATTTTCATTTCTCACAATATGTACTTATTACAATCTGTATTAATGAATGGATAGGTAACCCAGCCAACAAATCAAAAGAAAAGCGGAAAGAAGCAAAATTTTCACTAAGTGATAATTAAATTAAATTTAAACATGAATACGCAACCAAATACGTAAGTACCAGTGTAACTTTAAACAATAGAGATAGAATGGTAGTTTTAATTTAGCTCAATTATATTACACTTCCAACGGATTACCCATTGTATCAATGAGAACGTCTTACACGCGTTATCTAATAATCTTTTACTCATTACTTCTTTGACAGTTTTTATATTTATTGCGAGTCTACGAAATGTCGAATAAACATAACTTTCACAATGTTGGTTGTGTACACAATAACACATCAGCCTAAACACCGGTATTTCTTATTTCCTTGTAATAAAATTCAATAACAAATAGATAACGTTCAGTTAGAAAAATATTTTCGTGTGAATCAGACGACTACACCCGACACAGTGTTATTTAAAAGTTTATCACAAAAAAAAATATCTGTTTGTAGATACTTGTTTTAAGGCATGTACTTTAATAGTTAAATAAAACTAATTAATCTGCCTAATACATCTACATTACTACTAAATTTAATTCCTTTTCTAGGACTGGGATAAGGCAAAGCCAAAACAAAATTAAAAAACGTTACTCCTATTTAATGTTAGCATTTTGACTAGACTAACAAAGTATTTGATAACGTTTTTCGTAAGTATTTAATGTTTTTAAAGTTCTTCGCTGTTTTATTATAATTTCCAAAGCAATAAACGAGTCGTATTGATAAACTCGATATAGTGTATAGGCCCATACAAATCAAACAGCTGTTAAATATAATATACAACATACATAACATACAATGTTTCAAAATGTTACTATGTTTATAAACATTCTAAAACCAAAATGGCCGGACAATGTATGATATCAACTTTTGATTTGAGCTATGTTGTGAATGATCTAATTGACACCTTTTGTGTAGTGTTTAGACATCCTTTTGTTTAGTAAATACTAATTATTGTTGTTATAGGAAATAATTAAAATTGGTCGGCAATAGTATTTGTTGTTGTTCATAAGTTTATATTGTAAATGTACAGTAGTACAAAATTAGTATTTGAATCTAGTTAATAAACTTTCTTTCAGTAGTTGACAACATTAAAAATAATATTTATTATCAACTAGGTACTCAGAGACGAAATACCTATACTTAAAGTATTTTAAAATACTTTACAAAACACTTTGCTTGTCAATTTTGATATTTTTAAGAAAAAATTCAGAGATACAAATCTTTGTTGATTTTTTTTTAACACTCATACGAAAAATCACTTTGTCCATTGTAATGTTTATTAAAATATCCGTGAGATTATTGTAAAAAACGGTCAGTAAAATATGGAATAACATGGTTCATTTATTTATAGTTCATAATCTGCTGTCTATGAACAGGGCAAAGAGCGTATTATGTACGAATACATCGTCGGTATTTACATGATTGTTTCGATGCTATGTGAACGTGTATTCAACAGCAAAGAAGCATTCTGCGACGGGCTTGTCTAGATAAGTACGAGTACTTTACGACAACTGCCGGAATGACCTGATAGAAAGTCCATTCATGATGCGGGCAGATTTTACTTCAACCTATCAACACTGTCTGTCAAGTGTGACAAGTCCGTTTAGTAAAAACATAAACCAAACATCTAGCGCTTTGTTTATAGGACGAGTCGTTACAGATATAGGTCTGTGTGCGGATAGCCGCATCATTCTAAGGGTCATAGCACATCTAACGTAACGTAAACGGATCGGCATCGCCTCGCCTTTTTGCTCGGTGTCAAACGTCAAAAATCCGGTTACGTTACGTATCCGATTAGTGTGCGGTTCAGTAAGGAGTTTCATACAAAGAATACTGAACGACTCGAGTTGATACGGTGACGTTCCGCTTACGTTACGTTATATGTGCTATGACCCTAAAGCGCTTCCTAATCTTCCTACAGCTGTGCGGACCAATCACTGGTTTTAGAGTAACGTTGATCCAAATGTTAAGTTACTTATTGCAACTTCGCATCAAATCGAATCATTAAGCTGAGATGTTAAATGAACTAAATAAAAATATTCTAGTCATCGTGATGTCATTATTATTCGTACGCAATACTTTTTAGAAGTCAGTATGTCAAGTAGAAATCTGACATAGTTATTGATTAATAATTTCTTTTTAATGATGCAGTTGAACTTATCTCGTCATATTTTGGTAATCGTGTACTTTGATTGAGCAAAGTTATTTTTCCTTAGAAAAGTTACAACATTTTCTTTAAAAGCTAATGTCGGTACCTACTCGTTTACCTATATGTGAAACAGGGTAATTTACACAATCAAAATTACAACTAAGATTGATGGACTGATTTTGAAGATGCCAAACAACCAATAGATTTCTCAGGTTTTTAAAGTTCGTCATTAGCTACAAACAATTCAAAATTAGCATATCTAATCATATCTATCTATCATCGCATACTAAAATAAAACATCAATTACAAGACGAGAAAGCACCATAAGGCATAAACAAACATACCCAAACATTACTTTACAAAACTAGAACGAAACTATAGAAAGATACATTTCACGTCCCATTCGTTACAATAAATACGTGAGTGAGCATAACTCTAAGATCTACATAATAATGCAATACAATAATCTTCAAATCAAGTATGAAGTCCGCTCGATGTGTTTCTATAACGAGCTTTTTGTCGACACAACGATCTCACTAAATACACGGGACTAAATAAGCTATAGAAGTAAGAGTTAGCGCACACACTTCATTCATGGGCTATGTGTATAATAAGTATTTTTATAAATGGTGTAGTACCCATAGTACCAGGTCTGCTTAGTCAGTATAATTTGTTTATGTGGTGACGGACTACGAGAAAAAGGTATCTTATCTTAGCCCAAAGGTGGCTTAAAAAGCGGTTTTAAATCTACTTAGCAGTCAATTTCAGCAAAAAAGGAAAATTTAGCCTAAAACCCGAAACCCAATGTGCAGCATAGTGTCAATAGGTCAACTTTCTGGCTGTTTTATGAGGGTGTCCGTTTCTGCCGGGTATTTTCACAGGCAGCTATAATGGTTAGCTGTGATGGCAATTCAGCTCTATGCCTATTAAAGAGGATATTCGACAATATGAACATAACCAAGAGATTAACCTCACACAGTCAGCGTAAACATAAGCCATAATAACCAGTTCATTGTGTACTGACTCTTATATGAAAGTAAGAGTCGATGCGTGAGAAACGGTTATGTTTAACAATGACCTATACAATAAGACAAGATTATGCACGTATTACCCTGTGTTATCTATGAAAGTTGGCGTGAAAATTAAGCGTCCCACCATGTTTTAAAATGTATTTGCATGGCGTAATATTGTTTACTAAATTCTATCTAAGAATTTATCAGTTTGATGATTTTTCCGTAAAATGTCGACATAACAACCCATTTTTGTACCATAGCAAAGACATCCAACTTATATTCTATATATACTTTATCATCACATGGAGAGGGGCCATTAAAATATAATAAAATGCAATATACATCTGATATTGATGCCGTGTTGAACATAGCGAAAACGACTAAATAGTTGTTTTAACATTTGTTACATTATAAAAGCATGGTTTTGGTTCAAGGGATAAAATTTCTACTATTCAATCCTTTTCGCATTTCAATACGCTATTCAAAATACAATATTTATAAGTTCCAAGTTGTTATAATAACATTGGTATGTTTTAAAACTAAGTAACATAAATTATAATGTTTCTAAGGTATAAACATTTTGACGACCTCTGTGGTGTAGTGGTTATATAACATGACTGCTACGCAGAGCTCTCGGGTTCGATTCCTGCTCAATGCAAATCATTGTGTGCATGAACATGATTGTTTGCATTGGTCTGGGTGTTTTCTATATATAATATGTATGTAGGTATTTACAAAAAAAATATCCGTCGTCTAGTACCCATAGTACAAGCTTTGCTTAGTTTGGGACTAGATGGCGTTGTGTGAATGTGTCAGGAATATAAGATTATTTATGTATGAAGAGGAAAGTTGGGCTACAAGTACCTACCACGCAGCTCAGATGCCTTGGTATTTGCCTTTGAGTGTCATGCTTTTGAGTGTCATGCTTTTCTTTAATCCTAGTGATATAAAATAGTTGCCTTTTCCGGTAGGAGATTTTATAATATTATACTTTATTCTTAATCTGTCACTATATGAATAAAACATCATATCAATTTTACATTAATACGAGAAAAAATATCGATAATTAATGTGCTCATACCACGCTATAGTCTAATTAAATTATTAGCGTAGTTTTTGTATTTCGATCATATTTTCTACAGAACCTAATACATATTCATTACGAAGTACGAGTTAAGAATTTCTAAATTATCAAGTTCTCTGCACATAATTAATTAGAATTTGTCCGTGACTCCACTAGTGTTAACTTCACTAACATATAATTACTTACATAACAAGTTGAATAATCGAGTATGTGTTTCGATTATACATATAATTTGGTCCGGGTCCAAACAGAGTAAATTATAAGTACCTACATAGCTCTCAGTTCAAGGATTCAAGAAATTTTTAAAAGGGAACGAAAGACATTTTACATTGGATACGTTCTTCGGTCAGATCAATGTGAAATCAGTCCGCATCACGGATGAAAAACATTGTCAATTTTAAATAAGTCCTTATTCAAACAATTAGCACTAGGCAGGTAAGACGATAAAAAAAAGAATAATCTCGCTACCTTCAAATAACCAATGTTTTTTAAAGCCAATTCTTTATCATGAATATTGGGTCTACCTTTGTTGATATTGATGTTCCAATTGAAGAGACCCATCCAACCAAATATATTTTAACTATTGGAGGTTGGTTCCAGGTTCCATAGAATTTTGCTAATCCTCAGTTTAAAATGAAAATTAGCTATAACTATAAAACCGATACATCTTAAAGTATTGTAATTACCTATAATAGGTATACGAGTGTAGACATAAGAGCCTTACTTATAAAGCAAGATCACCTACACAAACAATAATTAATTTTCTCTTATTTAAATACGCCAACGTAAAAACGTATACTCACAAACAGCGTATTGCGTCAAGATGTTTTCATATTCGAGAATACTTATAATAGTCGGTATCATGACATGGCAATAAACGTATGTGGTTGCTTCATTCAAAAGCTCGTAAAACAAAATTTGTAGTTCAATATCTAAATCAATACTAAAATTTTGACGTACGATTATGTAATACTAGCTGACCTGTGCCCACTTCGTTGGGCGGCCTAAAAACGCGTCACTTTTTTAAACATATTTCATTACTGCTCAGCTCCTATTAGTCATAGCGTGATACGATATTAGCCTATGACACTCCCCGATAAATGGACTATTCAACACAACACAGAAAGAATTTTTAAAATCGGTTTAGTAGATCCAGAGATTACCTACTACAACGTCACAAACACACAAACTTTACCTCTTTATAATATTAGTATAGATTAATATATTGCTGGCATACTTATACATTAAATGTTAACAAACATTTCCTTTCATAGAAGTGAGAAAGAGAAGGATTATTGGAAGAGAAAGCTGCATCATGCTCGTTCCATAGATCCCGGCAGAACAAGAAACAACGAACACAAAAGAAATATTTACATACTTAGTTGAAATGACTCTAGACTAACCTACTTGACCGGTAGGGTGGGTATTAGTAGGTCAAACCTTTTTCTGCCCCTAGAGGATGTCAGTTTTTACGGGGAAACGTTTAAGGGCTAACTGGACTTTTCGGACCCACTTTGCCACAACTGTAACTGTGACCCTCGTAACCCTAACGTCACCTTTTAAAACCTTCCATGCATGAGTTCCAAAATAAAAAACTGAAACGTCTAGCCCACAACTAAATTAATCAGAAGAAAATTGCGGAGTAGGAAAATATATCTACATGGTAATCCGAGACTGGAATACAGATAGGCTACACCTAAGTAATAGTAAATTGTTGATTCCACCAACCTCTTAGTTTAATAGGCTTAAAAACAAAACATGGAAAACTATGTCAACCGTTGTCACCATTAACTTATTGATTACATTACACTACCTGGTTTACGTAACTTGTGTAATTTTCTGTTGTATTACTCCTCAGTTTGTAGTTACACAACAGAATTTAGCGGATTAATGCTAGAAAACAGATGAAGAGAAATGCCTGTGCGCAGGTGGGCGTGAAAAATTCAAATTCTTAGTTTGTCACGATGCTATGCGGAATAGCGATGTACAAACGTTTCATATAAACGATTAACGAAGGAAATAGGAATATAGGAAATTTTCAAGTCGCGGAACTGTGCATTCAATTACCTATTTGCCAAGTATTTCGCAGTTTGTTCACGACCAAACTTCTAACTATTTCGTGATACTTGTTTTATCCAGTTAATCGCAAATTAAATAATTAGTTCTGAAAATATTTCTACCTTAAAAACATGAGCTAAGAACTAGAGTATATGAAATTGGCCTTTAACTTCACGTATTAGATAAACGAGAAGCTATGATGCAAATGTGCTATTGCTGATACATCAATTTTATAACAAATTTGATTCTTTGAGAAGTCAAAATGGAAACTCTACAGTTTTAATTACCGCAACGTAGCCACGAAATTACGGATGTAACAACAGTAAGAGTTATTCATTTTCTTTAATATAATAAAGTAATTACGATGTGTAAGTTATTGACGAATACCTTGATGGTGGAGAATTTGCGCATATTATGATCGTCACGGGCTTGCGAGCGCATTCCGCTGGGGAGGCGGCGCGGCGCGTGCTCACATTCCGTTTCACATAATACTACTGATCTACCATCTTGTATGGAAATTAAAGAGCTTGATATCTATTAGTACTATGACGTTTATCATTACATCTATGAAGTGCTAGTAAAACTAATGTATTTTATGAAAAAAACTTAAAAAATGGCTCTACAAAACGATTAACTTGCCAAATTAATATAATTATAAGCATGGTCTTGTCAAAGTCAGACATGATGGCCCATAGGTTACAGATCTTATGATATGAAAGAAAATAAGAAAGGGGAGACAATGAGATTTCTTAGACAAATCAAATTAAACATAGCATGCTAAATCGACCAGCACATTCATAGGGCTAAAATCGTTCCAAATAGGTATAAGACCACGTAGAAGCACAGATATGGAAATGGATTGTAAATAACATACTCGTAGGATAAAATGATAGGGTTCACTGCCAGCATAACATATACCTAGGCAACGAG
Source organism: Schrankia costaestrigalis (assembly GCA_905475405.1). Lineage (NCBI taxonomy): Eukaryota > Metazoa > Arthropoda > Insecta > Lepidoptera > Erebidae > Schrankia > Schrankia costaestrigalis. The sequence continues at coordinate 10,987,825 of FR997840.1, read as the reverse complement.
GCTGTTGCTCGTCTTGCTATGAGCACTAATCATTTTTGTAGCAGGTGGTCGCTCTAGTAGAAATTGTAACTACAAATGTTTAATAATTGGTTTCGTAGTTAGAATTAAGTTGTTTATTTACAGTTGAATATTTTAAAGTTGTCTTGTCTTGCTGTTTAAAAGGTAGGTACGACGTTTTTTAGACAAAAGTAAGGTATCATGTATAATATAATTATGGTGTAAATAAATTTTACCTCTAATATGGGTTAGTTTTTTTAAGGTACACATAATTTGTCATCGTTTTGCAAATGCAGGTCGGCACGGACATTACTGGCAAAACCACGTCGAGAAGAGTAAGTATAAAATTCAGTAAAGTTTTTTGTAGTTTTTGATAGATTAGTTACTACTCCTCGAAAAGATACTAAACAACTTACAACTTACTAAGTTAGCTTTTTAAATACATCGCAAGCCAATGAAAATAATGTCCACTGTCGCGCGGATAAAACACAAAATAAACCTACGAACATCAAGATTTTGAATATTCATTAGTGGCCAACGGCAAAAAATACTTCAACTGTTATGTCACCGGATCAATCATTTTAGTAGAGTCAGTAATATATTCTACACAGAACAATCACTGCCGCAAATGGAGTGAAATTAAGTTGACGCTAAGAGCTAATACACTAAACATTCTGTATAGAAACAGAGAGTTCCCAAAAATAGTAAGTATTAAAAGTTCCACGTTTCTTAACCTTACTCATCTATAGACCACCATTAACTTTCATAAGACTGCCGATCTGCCTACTATAGTATTGCTTCCTGTACACAAATGCATTATATTCCAACAACCGTCTGCTCAGGCATACAATTATTTCTTCAAGTGAAACTCAGCATGACATTTATTGTAATACTTACTATCTTAACACGACATTTACTGGTTTAACTTCATTGCATTTTATTACAGTTACGTGTGTAAATAAAAGAGAAAATTGTAATACATCGGTAACTTAATTATGAATTTTGTTTATAGCAACTTTTAGAGGGAAACTTCGCTTATAATTAGATGTTATTCAGAGGGACTGGTATTGGAGATACCTTATGAAAAGTTGCTGAATAAATAAATAAGTAGCCATCCCTTAATTGCCTTTTACAACATAGTTAGGAATGTGAGCCTCAAGAATGATGAGCAAAAAGTTTTATATTTGTGTAAGCATCTGCATCTGATTAGCTTAGGAGTAAAGCTTACCATTGGAGAGGGCACCCTGATCATCACATCACATTATCGTATTAAAAATGCATACTTATACAAGGCGACCGCAAATAGAAAAGTAACGGCGTTTTGCTCTATTGGTTTTTATCAATGTTTAAAACAACATTACAATCGCAGCTGAACATTGTTGAAAAACATGCAAGCAGTTGTTATTGAAGTACAAAAGAAAAGTAAAAATTTCAGAAGCGCATACTACTTCGTGCGATGTGCATCTACTGTTTAGTGGGGACCGTAGTACCACTCGAACGCGTCAAGTCGCCGCGATCTAACGTCTGCATCGAAACGCCATTATCACTTTCACGTTCGCAAATAAAAACCATCGAGAAACTACATCAATTAGACTAATCGTTCATTTTTTTCTTAAATAATAAAAATAAGAATTACAATCGCTATAGAATCGTATTGAATCGGACTATTTACAAACAGACAATCATAATGTGAATATAAAATGAATCGTAACTGAATAATAAACGATAGATATTTTCGAAAAAGTAAGGACAACCGCACTTTATTTCGCGGACCTGTCTTTGCACTGTTTCTTTTCCCTCATCTTTTAATCTTTACGTCTACTGACTTCTAATATCTGTGTTTAATTCATCTATAGAGAAATTGTGTTGTAACGATTGCGTGAATTACTCTACATGAACTAGGAACTCGTTAAAAGTGCAGTGTCCTTTGTGCATTAAGAAGTGTGGACGCTTACAGAACAGTGCTGATATTGAAGTTTTGTTTTCTTGATATAATATGAATACGATTTGGAGATCCGCAATGCCTTTACTGACTACGTTGGCTGCTTTGGTAATAATTGTACATTGCATGGAAGAAGATTTGGAGACTGACTACCGACGTGATTTACGTCCTCGGATACTGGATACGGAAAAACAAAATTATGACCAGGTAATATTTTGATTTACTTTTACGTAATTAACATTTATTTAGACATAAGCATTATAAGGTGTGTTTATATACTTACGCAATTATCATACCGCAATTTCCGAAAATAATACAAATAATATTTAATATACCTAGTTCAAATATTTAAAGGATTAATAAATTATTTTATATATAAAATATGCTCATAGATGTTATTTTAAATATTATTTTAATTTTTTTAATAATACACTATTTAGCATATTTGTGATTTTTTTTAAATATTAGCGATTAACTGAAGTTTAGCAAAAACCTATCAGTATTCAATTAAATAATAATGAAAGATCGAGAGTTCAAATTATTTATTAACAAGTTATGTCAAACAATCAGACAGCGCAGGCTGGACAATGATTGAAAATTAGTCGTGTTGAAATGTTAAAATATGAAAAACTAAGTTAAATCAAGTACTTATTTTAATTTAATTTTAATTAGCAGGTCAATTCTCGAAACATACAATTTAATTTAACTTAATTTTAACTTTTTTTAAATTTAATTTTTATTAATCTAAAAGTGGTATTCTGATTCTTAAACATTTCGTTAAAATAAAGTTAAAACGTCAAATTTGACGTTTCTTAAGGGAGAACTGACACTTTAAGAATTACAAGAATGCCGTGTTAAGCATAGTTACAGTACGATTACATTACTTTAAAAATATTTTAAATTATAAATACAAGTGTGCCAATCTATTGTGTGACAATTTGACAACTTAAAGTTAAATAACCGAATTTTTAACGATTTTAAGGTACGAGAATTGACATGTAGGTAAAATTTGTAGATAATCGATTCTGATTTCTGAATTCTGATTCTTAAACATTTCGTTTTAAATTTAGTATTAGATACTGGAAATTGTGTTATGGTAGTTAAGAACCATAATTTTAGGGAAGAAACTGTCATCTGGTCGTTAGATAGTTATACCCAATTACACCAACTACTTCCTGACAAGACAGAGTTTGCGGGTTCGATGCACAAGTTAAACATCTTTTATGGATGAAGGGTCTTAGTATATTATATCTTAGTATAACAGAAGTTATGAATAAAAATTATACGAGGTGTTTTATGGACAGGAATAAACTTTACACTGAAGGCGTGTACGAAATCACTTTTAGGGTAGGATAGGGATTTTCTTCTCAGATACTATTGTTGGGCTTCTGGCGAGTTTTTCGTTTCTAGAAACCTTAATATGTTTTAATTGGCTTCGAGCCAGGACGTGTGGAAAAAAGAGAGTTTTAAGGAATCTTTACCTTGGCGGAAATGTGTCGTAAAAGAGAATTAAGATCGATTGAAAAACCTATTTATTTATGTCAATAGATAGACCTAATAGGAATATTTAAAATAGAGGTTAATTAGCCCCTTGGATTAGTTTGGTTTTAGTTAGTCAATTCCGTCATTAGAGAACACCCATTACTAAAGTAAAGCCTTTACAGTCTTGTTAAATAAAAAACAATAACAAAGATTCTTCAGCTAATTTCTTTGATATATATCTACATGCTTATCATCCCCATGAGAAACATATTTATGCTGGTCGCTAGTTAGTTTAATTGGTGACATCTCCATTCATAACAATAGAACTATACTTTCCATTGACGACTTTTGCTTTTTAGATTGTTTTTACTCGTTGCTTCGCTCTTATTAAATCTAAAGAAATAATTGTATGATTGTAGGTTTTATTAATCATTCAAACGTTAATTAAACAGAGATTTTTTACAATGTTATTTAATATTACAATGCTGTCTGTCGACCCCAAGTGAAAATGGGATAAGGGCAGGAGGATGATGATGATATGTCTCATTAGTGGCTTCTGTTCAAATTTAATTCTGTTACTTTAGAATTCCACTCGTGTGACATATATTGGTACATTACAGGCGTATTAACAATTTGTTTAATTGAGCCTGAACTTTTTATGTGCCAACAATTTCAAGTTTATCAAATGTTCCCGCTTGCCATAATCTGTAAACCGAGACTTGATATTTTAAGAGAAAATTAATACTTATGCTAAATGAACAATAATATAGAATATTAGCTATATTCTTTACACAACGCTTTTTAGTTCCAAATTAAGCAGAGCTTGTACTTTTAGGTAAAGCCATAAAAATATTTTTATTACACTTAAATACTTATATATTTTTATTGTAAATACTATACCTACATACAAAACAAACAGCAATATAGAACGGTTAAGTGAAATCTAGAAAGGAAGGATGGGTAGTCACCCATAGGCTAGATGAACCGTACACAAGTGTAGAAACTGGTCTAGAAAATAAGGGGAGTTGTCTGTATAAGTGGAGCGTGGTCGATCCGCACATCAATTAGACAATTGACGGCTACTTTAAGGTTCGTAATAGCGGAAGAGCGTTCATACTATCATAGTGTTTAATTAAAGAGAAAGAAATTATTTTTTGAAATCTGCTGCAAAATAGTGTAATATTAAGAGATTTTCAAAGTGTCGTTACCATGAATTAAGTACGTTGGTTTGAAGTCTTTAGAGCGCAATAATTAATTCAAAACTTTATACTAGTCAATACATAGTTACTTTAACCATAACGATCGAGATGGATCTTAACCACGTGTCTATGCACGTGCTTGTTTGTCTAAGAAAATTCAAAGGGTTTAGTTATTCGAAAGTGATTAGGGGTTTTAAAAAAAGGAATGGTAAATAATTCTCCTATTTCATTTAATTTTTAATTTATAAATAATTCATTATTTTCGGATTGTTCGGCGGTGTCTTATAATCGTTAATTTCAATCAAATTGGAGACGGTCTGCAGAGACTAGCAACAAACATTTTGACAAATTTAGGAGCAGAAGAATACTGTTTAATATAAGTACCTTTAAGGGAGTACACCACTCAATCGGAATACAAATCGTACATATCTGTAATAATCGTACTTGGCAATTGACTTTTACAAACAAAACATTAACAACTTGTTTCTATTTTTTTGGATTAAACCCAACATTTTACCATCAGCCAATATAACAACCGTAACTTTAGCAATTTTACAGATTATTATGCTTCAAAACAAAAATAATTAGACAAAAGAAAAAGTATAGGCGAATGAAATTACAATAGTATTTCATAACAATTCGCCATTAAAAGTAACACTATAAGCTTGAGAATTACTTTTTACTGGACTTTTCTAATTAATTATTATCATTATTTGGTCAAGGTTATGACTTAAAATAAAGAAAAACGACGAATTAATTTACTCGTAAGTATCATTTTTCTAATCTCATATTGGACTTTTTTAAACCATTGTTAAAATTAACTTTGAAAACGTATGTTGAGAAGTTCGAGATTGTTTGATTGAAATTGTTGAGTCAAATAACTAGTTTACATCAAAATGCAGGCATGGCTCATAAACAATGCGTATATTTTTAGCTTTAGCAAATAGCGTACTGATATTCAGTTCTAAACTAGACTTAGGTAGGTATCGTGCGATAAATCAGAACTCTGAGAAATTGGAGAAACGACATTTGAAGAAAGTCAAGTCGAGAAGTGGGCGTATTTAGCTAAATACACAGAATTATTTTATGTAACTCGAGGTCCCGAGATATTTAGTAGAGAAATGCACACGATTCTATTTTTATAAGTATACCTACGTTTATCAGCTACGATATATAGGAATAAACTAGCGTGATTACCACACATGTGAAACTGAGAAGCATTTGTAAATATCGTATTTTTACTTATTCAAAATACAATATCAATTGACATGTCAAAATTGTGATATAACTTACGTAAAAATTGTAATAAAAGTAACGTATCAAATAACGTCAAACGCTAACCACAAATTGATTTAAAGCAAATAAGTATTCTTACTACTGTTCTCAATTACATAAGTCAGAGTAAAATTATGTACGGATATAAGGGCTACGGTCATTTCTATATCTCTTTGTTACTCTCTAGTGATTTAGGATGCCAGCGGAGCGTAAGATTATGCTGTAATAATTAAAATTCAACTTTTTTTAACAAGTCTTTTGTATGAAGCAAGCCGCTAAGCTAGTTTTAACGACTTGCTCTGTAGTATTGAATAATTACAGATAGAGCAAATTTGACGAGGAGAGAAAAGGCTTCTAAAATACATGGTTGTTTTAGTTTAGATTGTGATATGTATTACAGTCTTAGATTTACTGTTATTTGGGCCAATCCTTTTTACTTTGAAAACTGTGACTTGATAAAGAAGTCGATGGATGAAGGTACAAGCTCGCCCACACGGTAGAAAATTTTGTAGATTGTGATAGTGTTAAACATATTTTGACGTCATATGGCTGATATGGTAATTAAAAGAGCCGCAAGCATCGATGCGATGACTGTATATGATGAAGTAGTTTAGATAATATTTAGGGTATTGACCGCTATGAATATTTATTATAGTCAAAACAATAAAACTTCTTGTGTTTAAAACCGGAAATAATATAAAATATATTAAAAGTAGTTTTATATATTTTTTGTTTCCTCCAAAGTTAATAATGTGAGAAATTTGCAAATAAAAATTCTTACATAACCTTACATAAATGACATAATCCTTCGAAGGAATATAATTATTTATATTAACAACTTTCTACGCTATTACTTAGGAACTCACGCATATTATATTTCACACGAGAGTTCAAAAAAAGTCGGGTTATGTCATAATACGGTTTTTTGATATAACTACATTTTGAACACGATTTCGCTCGGAATTGATTTATCGATAAATTATTTCGTTTGTCGATTAAAATTCGAATTTTATCTTTTCTTTATTTGACAAAATAATTTAAACTTTCCGCAAGTCTCGGATCGAATAACCATGGTAAAAGGATACGCTGTTGTCTCCTTAAATCATCATATTATAGGTTAGGCAGCTTGGCAGTTAGTCCAATCAAACTAGAACCGGCATTCTCTTAAAAATAATATATTCGGTTCTGTACATACGCCGTCAAAGTAAGAATAATAGGAATCCCATTATCCAATTACTCCCACATGTGTTTCAATAAGGAAAGTTCACACGTATTACGAATAGCTCTAAGAAAATTTAATCAAAATTAACGTAAACACCACGCTACTCCCTCTGGCAAAGCGTGGTATAAGTAGGCAAAGTTTTTTTAGGCACTGTAATGATCGGAAAAGTACAGGCTCTGTTATCAGGTTTCTTTTCCGTTTTTCAATGATATTATTTAGCTTACTCATTATTTTTAGTTATCTTTAACGATACTTAAGAGACGAGGATGAAAATATTCGACAGACCAAAGATACAAACTATTTTTCCGTGTACATCGAAATCAGCAACCTTAATCTACTCATAAATTTAAATTACTGAATGACGCCATAATGAACCTTATTAACATAAGTCATATAGTATCGTTGAAGGCTTGTAGACCGGTACCCGGCTTTCAACTTTCCTCCGCGCACGCCGCTATGCCATAACATTGGTTTTGTAACTTTCTTTATTTAACGATGAGATAACTAAATTATGTTTGTTGAGATGCGAGTGTTTTTTTGCAATTTCTTAATAAGTAGTTTCGTTGTTATTTTAACTGGCCTACCTATTTGTTATGTTTTTAAATCTGTGATTAACTTAGATTAAAATAAAATAAGTAATAAATAACAAGCTAAGCTTATATGTAGTGAAGTACCTATAATATGAAATTTATTACATTTCATGAAACATATTAAAAAGATTCTTTTTCAAAATTAAATACTTAATATTTTATAATAACATAAATATTAAATTATTATAATAGTAAATATTTTTTTTATAAAAAGCATAAGTAAGTGAAATTTGCAGGTATAGTTTCCCTCGAATTTTATTAAAAATAAAACTAAGTATCTGTAAAATGTTAATTTAGACTTTTCTCTAATTCCAGAATGCATTAGAATAATAGGACAAAATACTTGTAACGGTATGTGTAAAAATCATTGTCAAAACATTTTTTTGCGTGTCAAATCGCAAACATTCGTGTAAAAGCATTTTATGCAGTACATTTGTTATGGTATAACAAATACCGGAGTAAATTTAAAGCATACTCAGAAACAGTGTAAATAGAGTCCGTTAATTTTTTAAAGTTGAGGTCGAGTTTAACAAATAAATAGCTCTATCGTAAATAGGTACAAATAAGATTGTTGCCGGTCATTATTAGAATTCAAGTAAAAATTCCGCTCCGTGTGGTGACAGAGTAAGAATACAATATGTCACCACCCCATCTCATCCCATGGGTGTCGTAAAAACCGACTAAGGGACTAAACGTAAATTTTTTATCTTTACAAAGTAAAAAGAAGGAAAACTTGAAATTAAACCTTATACCAATCCGCCTGGGCCGCGTCGTATTAGTAGGCCAAGTATGTCTCCGTCACGGGAGGAGGCCCGTCCCTGCAGTGGGACATTAATGGGCTGTTATGATGAAGTAAAAATTAAAAATTATAAAGCTACAAAAAGTTATGATGTGTAATGGTTACTTGCACGTAGCTCTCTGTCATCAGCACGTAGGTATACTTAACAATACGTACCTATAGAAAATTGAGATGCGCCAATGACAAGGGTGTTGAAAATTATAGAACCATTTTTTATTCATCTATACTAATATTATAAAAAGGTAAAGTTTGTGAGTTTGTGACGTTGTAGGGGGTAATCTCTGGATCTAATGAACCGACATTATAAATTATTTCCGTGTTAAATAGTCCATTTATCGGGGAGTGCCAGAGGCTATATAGTATCACGCTATGACTAATAGGAGTGGAGCAGTATTGAAATATGTTTAAAAAACGGACGAGTTTTTTTGCCGCCCAACGAAGTGGGCACGGGTCAGCTAGTTAACAATAAGGCGCTGACTCCACGAGCGATAGAATCGCGACGAGTCTGAACAAAAATCGCCGCGATAACATCGCCGTGTGGAGACACCTTCATACAGAGTATATAGAAATACATGGCACGACGATTAATCGCCGCGATTTTATCGCTCGTGGAGTCAGCGCCTTAGGAGATTAGATATGGAAGTAAAAAAGGCAAAAATATACCAATTACTAAAATGATAATGATGATTACACTAATAAATATTTTGCAGCCATACACATCAATTATAAAAAACAATAATCACTGTTTTTATTCACTTCTTAATGTAGCAATAGAAATTTAGATTAATGAATGATAAACAATGATTGGTATCTAAACATTCTGTAGAACGCTGTTTTCTTTTAACTCACGCAACGTTTAGACGTAAACAGAAACATCAATACATTTTCTATTGATTTAATCGTTATTATTAAATAATGACGAGGATATTCTACAAATGAGAAGAATTCTAAGGTTAAGGCATGAATTACATACCAGTATGCTAAGCATTTAATGCCTACTAATAGAAATATCATTGAAATCTAATTGAATGTTTACGCAAAATTCCTTACTCGCTATTTGTACGTTTCAGATTATGTCTACTTGTTTTCGATCAGATTCAGATTCAGCAATGTTTGTTTATTTTAATACAATAAAGCTTAACATTTTATTTGGTTTAGTACAAGCTTTGCTTAGTTTGGGACTCCGTGGCGATGTGTGAATGTGTGAGGATTATTTATTATTATTATTATACATAAAATGCGTAAGTTTTATAGTGCACGAAAAACCTTTGTAAATAACATAAGGTAGCAAAACAAATAAATGATTCTGAAAGTGGAATAAAGTATAGAAATAGTGTAAAAAAACAAAACAAGTACCTAACTATAGATAAAATAATTAGCGCTGGTTTTTCTTTAAGACTGGTTAGCGAGAATAAAAGAAAATAATAAAATAATTTGATATGTCATGTCACAATTAAGCATTTTAAAACTACGGTAGTAAATTGATAATGCAGCATAAAGTGACTGTACACACAGCAACTAATCAAGGTATAATATAAGACACTCATGTATACTCGAAAACGAAATGGCTTTATCAGTTTTGACAAAAAATTCTATCATAATTCAAATTCATTAAGATCGTTATTTAATGTTTATGCGTGAGCTTGACGTCATTGGTTGACCGTAATCAAAACTATGCTTAGATTAAAAGTGCAATCTATTTTAAACTTTTACTTCAACGCAATAAATAATAATATCAACTAACACAATACAAATGTCACTATATTAAACTGTAGAGTTTGTATGTGAAAAACCATGAAAAACCATTAAATAATTTAAAACTAAAGTCAACTTGTGACATTACAAGCTTGTCATTTCAGAAAAACTGAAAATGTAGAATTTAAATATTGGCTGGTAAGCCACCCAATTGTTGGCACCTTAAGAGTGGACTTCGTGTCAGACTAAAATACAGTAGAACCTCGATAACTCAAACCTCGGTAACTCAAAAACCTCTATAACTAAAAAAAATAATATGTTCCCTTCCCTTCAGAGCCCAAAACCTCTATAACTCAAAATTCGCAACCTCGATAAGTCAAATAAGTAATCTCTGTATTGGCCCTCAGTAACTAAAAGAAATGTTTCCACAACCTCTATAACATAAAATTGTTTATCATGAGTCATTTTGAATGAGTGTGCAAAACAAAAGTTTTCGGTATTTATGGCTTGCACGTGTTCACTACATAATTAAATTGATAACGAAAACAATACATATGTCACCTATTGTTTGCTTCTCCGAAATTCTTTAAAGCTTTGCGGCGGCGGAGGTTAGCTTTAAGACAAAGGCTTATTTAAATCATTTAGTTTTTAATCATTGTGCAAAACAAACGTTTTCGGTATTTATGGCTTGCACGTGTTCACTACATAATTAAATTGATAACGTAAACAATTCATATGTCACCTGTTGTTTGCTTCTTCAAAATTCTTTAAAGCTTTGCGGTGGCGGAAAATAGGAACAACGGGTCATACATACACATGTACATACCTACCTCTATACATATTAACCTAAGCCCTTGGTACCTCACTAAAAACTCGATAACTAAAAACCTCGATAACTCAAAATATTTTGTGTTTCCCTTGGACTTTTACTTATCGAGGTTCTACTGTATTATAAAATGATAAAATACTTTAATCTTTGCTTATACTTAATCATTATAATGTGATTGAATAGTATTAAATAAATATTATTGGCACTAATGCTAATAAAAGGATTCTGATAAATTTATTGTTGCTCTGTTGACACATGAAATAAATAAAATATGATAAATATATTAAATAAATAATATTTGAACTTGAATAATCATACTGAACTTGAATAATCTACAGTGTTTTCTTTCTTTTTACTCACTTTTAACTCTTAAGTGCCAATAATTGTAGGACTTCTAACGATTAGGTGGTTTACCCTAATTTGTTTTATATTATAAAATTACGAAAACTTTAAATTGAAATATGTGCCAATGACGTCATGCAAGAAATGAAAGGGATGGACATATAAGGAAAAAAGAGAGAAATTCATTAGAATAAAACGTTTTACCGAAAATATGCTCTAGTATCAGTCAATAACGTTGACTTTACTATTTGTTTTTATAAATATCTAACGACTATTTGCTAATACAAGAGAACTGATATGTCAAAGTAGCGTCATGCTTTAGCTGATGTTTCGTTATGCGATATTGAACCTAATAGTTTTATGACATGCAACTAACATTCACTCTAGAGGTGATAAAGCCATTTAGTTTTCGACCATACCTTAATACCTTGAAATAAGACAAAATTTCAAATGAAAATGTTTAACTTGATGTGTTGCTGTGTGTACAACAAAATTGAAGTTTCGTAATGGCTACTGCACTTTAAGCGGAAAATAGGCTTTCATAGTTTAGTACATTAACGTCTAGTGATAGCTGAGTGAACTCGCCTATTAAGGTATAATCAAACGACACTTTCGCCGTACACACACCGATCACACGCAACATCGTTCAATTGTCCAATCAATTACCTACAAATTTACGCAATGGAATAACGTATGTTTTTGTACAAAGTACATACTTATATTGTATACATTTTCACACGAGTCTTCGTTGTGAATATACCGACAATTTCTTTAATGATTATCAAACAATATGTAGTATTTAGAGCACGAAGAGCGGCATCGTATAACTTTACGTAATGTAAGTGTTAAGAAAAACTACGTATAAATGAGAGACAAAGGTATAAACACATCTACGTAATATTTTTTTATGGTGTCTGACATACATGCTTAAGAGAAGTTATTACTTTTTTATGATACATAAATTAAAAATAAATAATTTGGTTTCGGTCTAAAACCATGGTTCACGATAATAAACTACATTCCTCAACTTCTCAATCTTATTCAAGGAAATCGTACCCCGAAACTTCTTACTGGCAAGCGATACGTAATTGTCATAAATAATAGATTATTGAAGTTTAAAAAATAATGTTCGGCGAAGGTCGACTCGCTGTCGAACCTCCCCTCCGCCAACTCGAATGGTGGAAAAACCGCCAAAGAAAGTGGAGGCGAAATGCAAGATGTAGATGGCGGAAACGAGCACGCTAAAATTGCCAAAAATGCTTTTGGGGGAAGGCTAATTACGCAAAAACTTTACAATGTATCTAGTCAAAATGAAATAATTTGAATTTTCGAATAAATAATCTATGCCTTATGCTAAATTATATTAACGTTTATATAAGTTGTCGTAAAATGTGCATAGAATTATGAACTTTGTAGCCTCATAACTTGTAAATAAATATTATTTTTAACCCACTTCAAAAAGGAGGAGGTTCTCAATTCGGTTGTATTTTTTTTGTGTTTGTTTCCTAAATTCTCGAAAACGGCTAGACCGATTTGAAAAATTTTTTTTTACTGTTTTCTTTCGCAATAACGAGACAAAACGATATCATCCATAGTTTTTAGTATTTATTATCAAATAAAGAAGCAATTAACTTTTTTCGTTTAAACCTTAACTGCACGGTACACTATTATAATAAACGACCTTATTCGACTAGGAACGTCGGAACAAGAGGTTTGTTTTTATTAAATACGCGTGTTAAAGATGTACATATGACATTATTTCCTGAGTTTCCATTTCTTTTATGTCTGTTATTTATTGATAAGTACCAAATTAACACACACAGCCAAGCACATGCACAAAGTGACTGTCGCCATATAGGTTTAAATATACACAGAAAGAGACAGCAGAAAGTTCATGATTACACTAAGTTAAACCCTACTACACTAAGTAAAACTTGAAATTACACCCTATACCATTCCGTCTGGCCAGCGTAGTATTAGTAGGCCAAGTATCCCTCCATCACGCGAGGAGACCCGTCCTTAAAGTTGGACATTAATGGGCTGTTATGATGATTATGATAAAACCCTACAACTCCTAAAGTAGGTTAAAAATAAATTACCAATAATAGCTTAGATTTGTCAAATTATCAAAATAAATAAAAACAAAAGAAGCGGTCGTAGATCGGACGTTTAATTAATTACACAACAGTTCTTGACAAAAATTAAATATTGTTTTAAACCATCCGCATTATAAAGACACCAAAATACATAATAAATGGTGTTTCAAAAACATTCATTGTTATTGTAACAGTCAATTACTTTGAGTGCCTGAATGTCTCTCTTAATATTTACATACAGCCGGTTCGAAGCTACTCGTCATGAGGAAAACATCCTGTCCTACCTAGTTTGTTATATACTAAACATACAGCGATACAATGTATTGAATGTTTATAATACATTAAACATAATAGCAAATTTGTTGCCATCAATCTATAACTAACTTAAATAATTTTATGATTCCCGCTCAATGCAAATCTCTGTGTGCATGAACATGATTGTTTGCCTTGGTCTGGGTGTTTTCTATGTATAATTTATGTACCTATGTATTTACAAAAAAAAAGTATTTAGGTATGTTTATCCATTGTCTAGTACCCCATAGTACAAGCTTTGTTTAGTTAAGGACAAGATGGCGTTGTGGCGCGTCAGGAATATTTATTTATTTCTGTGATCTCCTTTTGCATATACATTCTGAAGTTATATTCATAGACTTTACAAGCTTAGTTAATTCTTACTTAGTTTAGATAGGTACTGTACGTTAAATAAATTCATCTTTTACAATACTTACATAAAATAGTTACCGACGAAATTTATTAGGACTGTTTTCGTTATTTTCAACAAGTACTACAAAGATGGTAAAATATAAAAACAAGGGTAATTATTTGTTTGTCTCCACCCCATCTCATCCCATAGGTGTCGTAAAAACCGACAAAGGAACTATCCGTGAATATTATCTTTACGAAATAAAAAGAAGGAAAACTTAAAATTAAATCCTATACCAATCCGTCTGGCCAGCGTGGTATTAGTAGGCCAAGTATCCCTCCGTCACGGGAGGAGGCCCGTCCCTGCAGTGGGACATTAATGGGCTGTTATGATGAATTATTTGTTGCCATGCTCCACCTAGGTTAGCTATACGACACTCAGTAAGAATATAATAATATTTGCTCTGATTTCTCATTGTTGTTGTACCTAATATTATTTTTAGTCCTTATTTTACTAGTAAACCTACCTATTAACAGCGCTGCAGCTATCAACAACGTTGCAGCATTATGCTGAGACTGGTCCTAGTTTTACACCTCATGTTACTTTTTATTATGTTTATTGTAATTTTAATATTCTTGTATTGTGCAGTGAGGTGCAAAATAAATATTTTTTCTTTCTTTCTATTTAGCGCCAGACAATGTAACAATACCAAACCTAAAACAAATAGGCAAAAAAACAATCTTCACCATTTAGTAATCGCCTTGTTTGTATTTCACGCATTGTTACAGTTCACTAAACGATAATGTAATCTGCGATACCTTAAATGGAACCTTAGTGCATAAGAAAAGTTCATTACTCTCATAAAATATTCTTACGTTGCGTGATTTATTAACGCATAAGGTCAATTACATACAAATACTTATGTAAATTGATTATCAAATAGGCACGTATTTGATATTCATGATACACTCATATAATATAGAGTTGTATGTGAGTCTGGACATTGTATATTGTACCATTAAGGAGGTTTTTCGTAACTGACAGGTCATCATTATCATTATATCAACGTTTCGCGGTCGTGTTTATTTAATTTTTCGTTATTATATTTTACTTTAAAACAAGCGTCGAGTCTCAAGATGACAGCAGTAATAAGTTTTGACTTATATTATCGTCACCTTAAAGGTAAAACCGACTAAATGACCAAATCTTCAAAATGAGATATCGCATTTTGAAGATTGCATAAAGAAAATGTCCTATCAAAAGTACATTCGTGTAAATTTCATCAGCAATTATAAGTAGACTACTTACTTGACTTTCTATATCACTAATTGTTGTGTTTCCCGAGGCTATAATAACATCACACGAAAGAAAAAATGTCGTGTAACCCCCCCATTTAGTTGGTTTTACCCGTATACACTTAAATCATCAATATTGCATAAAATCTGGCTGCTATCAAAGCATTATCTATCGTGCATTATGAGTTAAAGTAACTATTTTATGATTCATATTGAGTTACACCTGTAAAACCTACATAAATCAAATGAATTGAAAAAAACTATAATTTTAGTTGGTTTTACCCGTACATTAATTAGTCATAGTTCAAATGATGTTGCTAATTACTTAACAAACCTTTAAATTTACAACTATTTCGGCAATGGTCGCTGCTAGTGTTTTGGTATTTGAAATGTCCTACCCACTAAAATTTATTGTAATTACTAAAAGAAATAAAAAAACAGAATTAAAATTAAAAAAAAGGATAAGACCTGATCTTAGCATTCCATGGATTCTCCGTTCGGGTGCCGGGTCCATCGCGTGATAGAGGACGGAGCACTTACATAACAGCGTCTGGAACTTACGACCCAGATATAGGTTTAAGGAGGCCCCCTTACAACGCGTTAGCGGTCACCTTCACTGTCCGCTATGTTCCGTCTTCTATCTATCAAAATTTGGTAGGAACCTAACAATGCCGTTTTGGACATACGTAATAGTAGAGAGCTTACTGAACTTCTCGGCAGTCCTATATCTTTTAATAGGTTGTAGAGGGATTTAGCCATTTCTGGTTATCTCATTTGTCAAGTCAAAGTATTTGTTTGTCTTAATTTCGTGGTCTTCAGGGATGTTAGTTTCCCACGGTACCGTGAGCTCAATAAGTATTACACGCTTCTTCAATTTTAAGTTGAGGAATATGTCTGTTCTCAACGGCAACACGCAGATATCCTCCGGGATTTGTAGTGTTTTTCACACGCGTCAACCAGTAGTGTCTAATCGTCTGCCGAACTCAGGACCGAAAAGGGTTTAGGGCAAGGGGTGGTCTTTTTAGTAGTGCCTTCCTTAACAAATTGAATGTTTTGTCTTACATTTGTAGTCAGTCCTTTTCTAGCTCTAGCAATTGACAAACTCACTGATCCCTAGTACTTTGTCGTGACGTTGCGAATAATGACCCCTCTCCAAAAGCAGTTCGCAGCCTACCAATAAGTGTCTTTCCGCACCAGTTTCTTTGCCCCATTCCGTGCATTTTTGTCCGTGGTTTTTCCCCATCTTACAAGATTGCTTGGATCGGGGAGAGTCAATTGGAAGGCGTTGAGGTAGAATTTAAGTAATGCTGGTGACAGATGAATTTTTATCAGTTGGGATGGATATAAAACGAAATTGTAAACAATTTTGTATGTTATGTATGGGTATAGGTATGTATGTTGATAAGACTTACATTTTAGTGACTATTAGATGTTTGTAGAGTTCTGATGTTGTTTTTAGTTTCATCCCAAAGTTACTTGTGTCTCGATACAGAGCGGAAGAGTCTGCTTGAAGATTGAACTAATCCTAGCCACGATTTCAATGTTTTCGTCACTTTAGCATCTAGTTCTTTCAAGAGGTTCTGGTTTAAATCATACACGAGGAAAGGCCAGTTGAGACGTGATGTTAAATAGTTGTCGTATATCCAGACTTTTTTTACGTTATTTATCGGTTGATGGTCTACTTTTTCAATGTCGTTTATGAAACTATTGACGACATCGTCTAGTACTGGAGAGCGACCTTAATCGTTTATCTTTCTCCCAAAAAATTTAAAAGGCACGGTTTCTGATATTATTGAAACGTTTTCCCCGCCTATAGCGAGCCTGGGGTCATATGAAGTATATCTCGTATCCCGCCTACCTAAACACAAACAATGTTGATTGTTATTTTATCTATTAGTATATTTAGTACTGTGTTAAATACTATAGAGGATAAGCAGCACCCCTGGAACAGGCCCACGTTGTAGTTAATGGGCTTTTTATGTCCGTCCTTCGTTGCAATTACAAATTTTGAGCGGAAAGTTATACCATTGCAACAAACTGTTATTTGCCTTTCATTTGCTCTAGCATCTTTTAGACTCTCTGCTACTAAAGAATTATTATGTTCCAGACATCCAGATATTCCGGGGATAAATCCCTTGTCTTGATCTGAAATAACTGTTAGTTCTATTCTTTGTTGTCTTTGCAGATCTTGCCCTACGAAAAATATAAAGCCATTCTGTCATAGAATTTACTGCTGTATGTTCCGTAAAACACTGTAAAAAAACGACTGCGTATGCGTACGCGACGAATTAAATATTGCAATTAACGAATAGATAGTTTTAGTTGGTTTTTCAACTAGATTATTTCGTACATAAAAATAACTCAATTCTTATGGAAAAAACTGATAACATAGGTTAATGTAAATTGCTATTCTATTATTATTAAAGCTTAATTTTAATAATCGTCGAGTAAAAAGTACTACACTGCTAAAGTAGGTATTAATTCTATATTTGAGTTTTGTTTACAATTGTCACCAAAGTCAATACTAACTAAATCTAGATAGTATCTTTTACTTGTAGATTAATAAAATTAGAACTAAAGAAACTTTAAGAATAAAAAAGAGATATATTAGAATAATATGTTTTATTCGAAGATGTTAAATAAAAGTCGTCGAATATGTTGCAATAATTGCTTTTTGGTATCAATTTTTATGAAAAGTCCTATTTTAGTGGTTATTTCCACTCACTATCTTTTTATCTACGTATTATATTGCAAATTGGGTTTTACCATTAGAAACAGCACGATTTTCTAAGAAAAATGGTATATTTAACTCTATTTTGCAAAAATCAGCATTTAGTCGGTTTTACCTTTAAGCTGACGTTATTTTTATTTCATAAAACATTTGCGCTATGAGTGTGCAACTCGCAGCTTATCTAATTAAGTCATGACAAAGTAATTTAATTTTGATATGTTAATTTTTTTCAGTCATGGAGAGTAATGGAGGAGGCCCCAGCGATGGCAGAACAAAGTCCAGCAACAGATTGGGATTTAAATTCACACGAAAGGCCACCTAAGCGTCGAAGACCAGGACGTAAACGAAAACGTCGTCCACAACCTCAGCCCGAACTCGATCATGAACCGCAAGAAGTATATGCATACCCTGACGAACCGCCGCGACCATACTACGATGTAAACTCTGAAAACGATCGTCAAACAACACAAATTCCAAGAAGACGTCGAAAGAAAAATGATCAAAGACCTATTCGTTGGGCAGATGATGACGTTATACCAGTGGAAAGACCATTTCGAAGAAGAGGCGGTCAACTAAGAAATAGGCCCTCTTTAGAAGGATGGCCTGTTCGTGGAGGTCATGCACGTTTATCAGATGTTGTAGAAGACAATATAAAACCACCAGAAAGTGAAAATCGAGATGCTTTTCATGAGATCAATCCTGAGTTAATTCAAAGGCCATTAGATAATGACGTACCTCATATGATAGTAGATACAGAAACAAGTACACGACTTCCACATGCTGAAGATAAGTCATTATCTGAGTTGTCATTTGAATTAGTTAGCAGCTTAAGGGCTATGAAAAACAGGAACAACAACCATGCTGATATGCAGGAACTATTGAATCAAGAGAAAGCGTCGAACGAGTTCAAGGAGAACGTAGAAGCACAGGTAAGAAGTCCAATTTATATCATATATTACATCACAATAATTAGCAAGTATAAAGATGCTTAAAGTACTAGGGCAGTGGGTGTACTAAAATAATTAAGAAACGGCGGAGTATCGAATGTGAAATCTCAAATCATACTCGTAGACTCGCTCGATTCTATAGTTTTAAATATATGTATATTTCAATATTTTGCTAAACAAGCTTTTTTTATCTATAAAAAGAAAGTATTTATTTATTAAGACCAACCACATCATACATTGACCAATGATGTAGGAGCTATTCAATCAAGACAAAGCAATATAATATAAGAAACCTACAGAATAATATTACGTAGTCTTTAAAAAACAGAAAGAATAATTATAAGGATCTAGTATAAACGAACCAGAACGCACTGTAATTTGTTCAAAATAAATAACATTACATTATTCGAAACTCAATTTTCGAGAATTAGTACTACAAGAAGGGTGGAAAGTTAGCCCAATGGCATGAACCAAGCGAATCACGCTTAATAAGATGGTGGGCTGACTTGGTTCATTCGTATGTACATTAAACCAAAAACTAGGATTGACCCTCTTACCCTAAATTCACCCGTATATTGTTAATAAATTTTAACGATTTTTGTACAGAGCACCGAAAATTATAATCCTATGATTGATATGTCAGACGGACGGGTTAATAGAGAAGAGATTAATAAAGTTTTAAAACCTAAAAACGTCCGCCATTACAGTAAATACAGACTCAATAACAACCCAGATGGAAATGAATTATTAAGTCAATGGGGCTTGGTTAGAGAATCGGAGGATGTAGTGGTACCTTTGAAGTCAAGGGTATGCAATATATTGGTAGTAGTAACACGTCATAACCAGCTTGTTTGTCGCTAATATATTATATGAGTGACTTAATGTTATAAAATTTATTCTGCGTAATTTAATTCCTAATGTTTGTTAGATTAGCAACATCCGTAAATAATGTGTTTATATTTCTTTAAATAACAACGAATAGTTTTAGTAAGTTCTTATATATCCTTAAATCCCTGTTAACAAATGTTTGAAGCCTCAAAATAATTGACATTATTACTTATATCATATCTACTGTTATTCTTCAAATAAATATTTTCTTTGAACGTCACATTACTGAATAATAAAATAAACTTGGATATTCATCGGATATCTGAAAAAAAATTAATACTAATAGTAATTCTTTCTCTCTCATATTTACAGGGAATGCCAAGTTTTATGAATTCTATAAGTTTGAAAGAAATACTAAAAAAATCAAATGGTTCTAGCCTGAGTGAAATATTACAGCAACACAATGTCACTTTGGGGGATTTGCTCAGTGGAAAAGAACATGCCGTATCACTATTTCAAATGAAAAATCCTTTAGAAACTGAAAATAAAGACACTGAAACTAAAAATGAGTTGTTACTTGAAAAAGAAATCGATACAGCTAACAGCACTATTAATGAAGAAACTGAAGAAAAAACATTAATACAATCGGAGACTAAATACACCCCAGAACCAGTAACGGAATATTTTACAACAACAAATAACGAAGAATATTATGATAATAAAAAAGAAACTGAAAATGAACTTACAACAACGCCGAAGCCTGTAGAAGAGAATGTTTACCAACTAGCACGACGACGCTATCCAGTAGGACACCGTAAAAAATTGAGAATGAGACCAATGCTAAATACGACCAGAACATATAAAGGACAACTTGGTAGAGACGTAATTGCGTTAAGCGCGAAAAAGTATTCACATCACAGAAGAAATGTCACAAAAGCTGGAGAATGGCTAGACTTGATTAAATCAATGAGAGATAACAACACTCATAATGAAAGTAATGATACAACAATAGAAACAACTACAGAAAATATTGTCATACCTGAAATATCTGTACCATTAGAAACCGAAAACTATAATAGTCCTGCAGAAGAAGAACATTCTCGGCTTTTAATAAATAGTGCACTTGATGACATAAATATGGATACGATAGATATTTTTAATAACCCCGTAACCGAATCTACTGTAGAGACAGAATCTACGATAGTAACAGAACCCCCAGTGGAAGCAGTATTTACAATAGAGATAGATCCTACTACGGTGCCAGAAATTATAACCGAGCCGCCAAAACCAATAAATGAAAGGCCTGTATCTGTAGTAGTGCCAATGCCAAGACCTACAGCAATCTCTTCGGGTATCCTAAGAAGACAAGCATTTAATAATCGGCTTAAAAGGAAACGTATGAAGCACAAAAATTCAACTACTGACCCCCCACAAGATGACATCATAAGCCATTTGTTCGGAATGGGCAATCTGGTTTCCTCCTCAGAATTCATTGAAAACACTCCCAAGCCAAAAACAACAAAAACTATTAGCTCAGATCTAACTACTTTGGAAGATGACTCTACAACTGTGAGAAGTACGAAAACTGATGGACCTACCCATATAAAGTTGAGAACAACTCAACCGATTCCACAAACATCAACAGTACCAAGCACGACACCAGAAACAGCGAAAATTGAGATCGAAGAAATTTTCAATGACACCCAAAGTAAGAAACATAAAAAACTTATCAAGGATTATTAGGAAGTATACCGTATTGTATACGGAGACTCCTCTCACGTTGAAGGAGGCACAGCAGCTCACAAGGTGGAAATATTTGAAGGAAGGCTATGTCGAGCATTGGACGTTATTTGGCTGATATGATGATGAATTTTAACATTTAATAGTAAACATATTGATAGCTATGTCAAATGCCACTTTAATTTAGATTATAGTTTTACCTCATTTTTATCTAATCTTAACCTAATATTTTATTACAGCTAGTGAACAACTAACTTCAATATTAAAGGCGAGAAATATGACTATAAGCGAATTGCTAGAGCACAGAGAACGTGGATCTAGCCATGTGCATTTAGCTGACATATTTCACAACGCATCCAGAGAACCTAATCCACCAGAGCCATTCTTGTCTAAATCTCTCTTAGAACCAATATCAAGAGAAACATATCCTTTGAGAGCTATTTTAGACGCTAATTTACATGATCCAAATGTTAAAGTAACTACAAATGATCCTACTTCAATTAACATTGCAAACATTCCAGTTGTTATGGATTATGGTAACAATGTCAATGAAAACGCAGAAAACATGGGTATAATGTCTTTGTTCAATAACTTTACCAAAAATTCGAAAAGTTTACCCCCAATGAGTCAATTAAATAAATTAAATATAGAAAAAGATAAAACGCTTAACATAACAAACACAAATGGAACCGTTCGAGAAAGTCGAGTATTGGGGGTGGTGCAAGAAGACATTAGCTGGAATGAAATATTTTCAATGATAGGCAAAACCAACAATGAATCTGAAGGTATGATTTAAAAACCATTATTTTATATATTAAACTAAAGAAAAAAGACACTTTATGATACTTAGATGTTATTATAATTTCAGAATCAACCACTATACCGCCATTAAAGAAAATAGAGGCTGTGATAGAGGAAGATAGCGAAAGCGACGGAGTACTAGTACTAGAAGACCTGCAACATCTTATGGATTTTGACAACAGAAAAATTTCTGGTTCCAACGAACTTTTAGACATTCATAGACACGATAAAAACGCGCGACTTAGAAATATAGGTATTCTCAATAAAATACCCAGTCAAACAAAATCAGTAACAGTTGCTACTGCAAGTATCGCTGGCTTAGCCATGATACTTTTCTTATTGACCTATGCTGCTTACAAATGGAGACAGCAAAGATCTCTAATTCAGAATAAACGTAATTTCGCTGATGAACGGATACCAACACCTGTATTCGAAAATAGAAAAACAGTTAAGAATAATGGCAGTAGCCGGAGTATTAGTCCAATGCTCCATACATCGAATATTTACACATTGAATACATTAGATTCAAAAGCCGGTAAAGAATCTCCAGACTATATGTGGGATTCTTTGAGAAAACCGTTTCAATGAGTAAGTTATTTTATTTGTTTTGTTTTATAGACTGAATTGATTGAGTTGAGTTAAAATATTAATGTAAGACTAATAAATAGAAAAGTAATGTAATGTACAGTAATTATTGAAACTTATTAGGTTTCTGCAATTGTGGAAAATACCTTACATTTTTAACAAGTGACCTGATATTGATTAAGAGTTTTATTAAATAGATCAATATTATAGTAGAAGATAATATTATAATTATATAATAATTTAAAATATCATTACATCTTGTGTAATGTGATGAACTATTGTGTCTCTTATGTGTGTCTTATAATTTAATCTTCTTATAATTTCTATTTATTGTTTAGACAAATAATTGTTATTTATAAAACTTATTTCAGTATTACTTTTAGTGCAATATTACATATCAAATACATTTTTGTGTTTTCTTATTTTTATTAAGTATTTTTTCTGTGAAAATAAAGATAAGGTAATAAATATATATGTCTATTTTTTTTTATTTACTTACCTGTAGTTTTCGTATGTGAATATGTCTTGTAGTTTCTTCAATACTGGTACATCCAATGAGTGAATTTTGTTATAAAAGTATGCATACTGCCTCGCAATACTTCTGTACAACTTTAATGCTGATTCAAACACAGGTGATGGCTGGAAAACAAATAGTGTTTTTTATAATACAGTGTAAAAAAATAATCCTTGTGATATACTTAGTATGCATAGCGTTTAGGCAGGTCATTGTAATATAAATCATAACAGCCCATTAATGTCCCACTGCAGGGACGGGCCTCCTTCCGTGACGGAGGGATACTTGGCCTACTAATACCACGCTGGCCAAACAGATTGGTATAGGGTTTAATTTCAAGTTTTCCTTATATTTATTTCGTAAAGATAATATTCACGGATAGTCCCTTAGTCGGTTTTTACGACACCCATGGGATGAGATGGGGTGGTGACATATTGTATTCTTACTCCGTCACCACACGGATAATATAAATAGTACAAAGGAAAATCATGGAAGTACTCTTGACCTTGAAAATGGGATAAATTTGACAGTAAAACATACACTAGTATTGTATAATCAACCAGGTTTCCTTATGACACTAGACTAGAATGTCTACAATGAAAACGAGCTGATATGAGTAAAAAGAAATGCACTATGTGGCCAGACCATCTAAAACCTACCAAAGTATTATAGTGTGACCACAGGAGCTGTGCACCCCCTGAGGTATGCGCGGCGAGGTGGGGGACGAAGAAAAAATAGGTGTCCGTTAAGGTAGTGTACACGTGATAGTTCTGATAGAAAGGGAACTTTTCTTATGAAAAATTCTTTATGTAAAAATAATGCGTGAAATTCTGACTGAATTAGTTTAGGTAAATGCTTTATGCGAATTCACAGTGGAATATGTCAAAAATCCATGTTCATAGTACTGGTACAGATAATATGCTCACAAGTGATTTGAATATCTCGAGAACTACAAAACATAGGTACAGTATTTCAGTGTACAGTAATTCTGTTAATACAGTAGAAATGTAACCCTGAAATAACGCCTGTGTAACACTTTATTTCAATACAAAATTCAATATTATTGAAGATATTAACGGTTCTTAGGGGCCGGGCTGGAGTTATTTCATTACGCCATAATATTAAAACTACAACAACTATTTTTTTTTTTTTTAAATGTTGGTACAGTCTGTCTATAAAGTCCTGACAAAAAATTAGGGCGCCACTGTGCTACACGTAGCAACCCTATTTAGTCTGACAAAATAGTTTTCAAAACAATTATGTTCAAATAACACTACACTATTAGAGCACTTATAATACTAGGGCATTTCTTGTAGGTAAGCCTATTGCATTTAAAGTTTTGGGTAAAACTTCAAGACTACAATTAAAATCCATCTCAGTTCTAGCTATCATCTGTAATTTTCTGAGGGTTGGAAAAAAGGTAAGTAAATTGAACATTTGATTATACCTACAATAAATTTAGGCATAACTAGAATCAAAATTCAGGTAAAAGAAGAAAAATGTTATATACATTTTTTTTTACTGTAGAACATAATTGTATTTTGTGGGGGAGAGCAGAAATATAGAAACATACATTTCTTTCTTTGGCCGGCCTTGCCTGTGTTTACCAGGAGTTTCAAGCTTTTCATTATTTTTAAATTTGTTATTTTTAAATTAAATAATTCTAATGAAATGGAAAGAATAACTACAATACCTAACTAAAATTTATTCAGTGTTAAATATTAACCAACAAGATATCATTTAACATGGATTCACTAAGAGCTAAATCATATAAAATTTAATAAAATATTGCAATTAATTATTTTTTGTAGACAGACCAGTCGATGCGAAAGTGACATAGTTTAGTTATCAATATCAACCGTAATATAGACATAAAGCAATTAATTCCAATTCAAATTGGGATAAATCTTGACTGAATTATACTAATGCAACTGAAATGTATCAACTGAAAACCTAAAAATGTGCTATGTACACAATGCCTGTTTTTGGTCTCTAGATCTCAAATGGAGTGAATTTATTACTTGAGACAGATTACGAAAAACAGTAACACGATTACATACCCATCAAAGTTGCAGTTTGCCCATAAACATCATCTAAATCGCATAAAATATATATCCTATACGTGAGGACTTGTAATTGGCTTAATGTTGAACTAAATTGTTAATTATATTGTACTAATAGCTGTAAGTCTTCCATAGATAATAAATAAATAAATAAAAAAGTTGACCAGAATTGTGCTCCGCTAAACATCGCCTTATAACTTTAAAAATCACTTCCCGCGTGCCACTTTGATTTACTCTACTCATTGTTTACATTGTTCTTCCTAAGTCAGTATTAGTTTATTGTAGATTAATGAACTAATAAAAATCACAAATTAGACGACTTTATAGACATATCTGTAATATATTACACTTACTTAGTTGATCACAATGTAACCCAAATATACTCATATTTTATTAAAAATATGCAGGTAATAAATAAGAACTCACCCCTTACTCATAAACGCCTCTTAAATTTAATCACTGTTTAGCGAGATTATTATTTGTAAAATCAAACTTATACTAAACAAAACCGTAAGAATTTAAGGTAATCAATTAACTTTAAATTGTAATCAATTACTTTAAAGAGGCGTTTATGAGTAAGGGGGTAATCTGTATAAAGTAATTCCTAGGAATACTGTAGTGTTAACGATTTCTTATTCCTCATCATTAATCTTAACAATTGGATTTTTTTTTTTTTTATTTATTCAGAGTTTCTTGGCATAGTAACCAACTCGATATAGCTCTTGTGTATGCTACCATAACGGACACCTACCTGCTGTCACGAGTTTTGACAGCAGTGTCATAACAATTCGAACATTATATTTTTCTTTAAGAATTTCATGTTCTTAGAGTATT
The DNA here is from genome assembly GCA_905475405.1 of Schrankia costaestrigalis. NCBI lineage: Eukaryota > Metazoa > Arthropoda > Insecta > Lepidoptera > Erebidae > Schrankia > Schrankia costaestrigalis. The sequence continues at coordinate 10,961,376 of FR997840.1, read as the reverse complement.
TAATACATTCCGCTAGATGTCATTTTTCTCAAAGTTACATTATAAAAACACAAATAATGTTCCTATTTACGCTTAAAACTATACAACAATGTAAATACTTTCTTGGAGTTTTTAAAAAAACTGTCTTTTAATAGAAAACTGCTACAGCCGCTCGTGCAGCGACCACTACCAGCCAAATAACTTAAGTATATTGCGTCAGATGTCGCTAGTAGCTACATCATAGACTGTTTATTCTATACCAGTATTTATCATGTACTCTATATGTCCACCCCCCTCTCGCCGCGCGCATACCTCAGGAGGTGCACAGCTCCTGTGGTCACACTATAGTCAACCAATTCAACAAATAAATAATTTAATAAGTGGTAAAGCCCTGGGGTAAGCCATATTCTTGCTTAATAGGAAAATGTTTTCAAAAACATAGCATGCAATAAAACATTACATATTAAAAAACTAAACAGTGTCTTACTTTAAGTTCGGCTAGTTCCTCAGTAGTAAAAAACAATATAGTGGAATACTTTTCTGGCAGTACATCAATGTATGGTTTCCAGAACGATTCTGAAAATAAGGTATAAAGAGGATGTAAGTAATTTTACTATTATTAGCTGTTATTGGTTGTTGATGTGGCAGATGATACCAAGAGCAGAGCAGTAATGGAATATTTCACATTAGTTTCTCCCAAACCTATGGAAGCTTGCAAAACAAAGCATTTCCTCCATGACTTATTATTATGATACCATTTAAACCAGTATCATAATATGGGTATCCACTGAAAGTACATATGAAGTATTTAAATATTTATAACGCTAATAAACAATAAAAATTGTGGCAATAAAATCCTCTAATGAAAAAGGGAAATTAAGTTCTCTTTACTATGTTGACTAGATGTATTAGTATCTTCTTTTTCATCTTTGCAAGTTCCCAGTTGCGTCCACAGCTCGAGAGCCATGGAGCCTGGGGTGTGCTTATTAGAATACAGCATTTAAAGTGAGTTATCTTACTGCAGATCGTTTAAAATAAAATATTTACTCGTTTATTCTCACCTGGATTATTCTTTTCAAGTAAAAGAAATAACGCTAATGTTATATTTGGCATATTCTGAAGCAATGGATCAACCTTAATAAAATTGGCTAATTCTGACTCCTTAGCATTTGTCTCTGTTAGCATAACCTTTGAAGGTACTGTTAATAGCAGAGATCCTTCCTTGAAATCTTTTGCCGCCTTCAAACCAAGTTCATAACCCGTGAATTCAGCAATTTCAATTCCTGTAATGTTAATAATAACATATTGCATTACATTTATTTCACACAAAAACATATGAAAGGTTCTAAACATGTAATTTTATGTTTTAAGCTCATGTTTAAACAGGAGAGGGCACTAATAAAAACTCTATTCACTTAGTATGTACAACTACACCTGATGTACATTTTAAAGAAACAGGGCCTTTTGTACTTGGTTGCTAGAGTAATTATTATGGTAGTGATAATTTAGTACCCAACATAATTAAGAAAAATGACGCAATAAATCTTAATATTAAATTTAAAATATAATAGAAAAGAATAGGAACTTAGACTAGGAGACCTATAACATGGCATTTAAGACACACCAATCCCTCAATATTATCTTAAATAATCAGTGCCTAACCTAAACATCCCGATATCTTATTTTTTTATGTTGGAATTTATATGTCTAGCCTTTCCTAACTATTTATATGTCTAACCTACCATAGTTTTGATTACATTTTTTTAAGAATATGATGGCCAGGAACATATTCTACTTATTCCTTTCAATATGACTATAAAGTATAATAAGCTGATTTGTATAAAATAGAGAAATCATATCATCCTAAGATATAAATCATATTGTGTACACTACAACTTGCAACTAATGAATGTATTAAATGTTTACAGTAAAATATAATAAAGTAATCTTGTAATACCATCAAGGTTAGCTTCGTTTTCACTTAACCACTTCAGATATTTATCTATATTCATTTGCCTCTGATTTTGTCCACTTTTATGTTGGCCTATCTCTAGGTTGATTATTTCTTTTATTAGAGCATCGATTTCTAAATGGTGCTCCCAAGTTTTAGTCACATTATTGGAAGCTTGAAATATACTCGTCAACCTCAATACTTTATCCACAAGTAGAGCTAATTCTTTTCTTTTTTGTTGTGTGAACTTGTTGTTTTCTTTCCCACCGTTCTTCTTAGAGTTTTGTTTTGATTGTGATTTTCGGCCCATTTTCTCTAAAAATACTTTAACTTAAATAGAATTAAAAATGATTGCGTGAATATTAAAGAAAGTAACTTAATCTAAAACGTGGGAATATTGTAAGCTAAATATAGGTCTACAAATTATTTGAAATGTTTTCCTTTCACATTCATCACATGTCAAAACCACAAACAATAAAAAATGACAATGTCATTAATGACATAAGGTATGTTATAGACAAGCCACAAGATATCGTTTTACATGACGATGGGTAATGAATTTAGTAGTTTAAATAATGTATTTACTGAATTTATTTTATCATTTGTTTTTCTAAATACGGAAGGTGTTACATAGCATTCAATTAAATTTTTGAGAACTGCTTGCTGTATGTAGCCAATAATCCAAAGAAGTAAACTAGAATTAAAATATTTTTGCAACCATGTTTAAATCAGTTGGTTCGGTTATTATTTTTGCCTACATTTTCTCATTGAGGTAATATGTACTACGTAGTACGTATTACCTCAATGCATTTTCTAGTCGAAATGAAGAATTAATTAAGCTTAAATATTTTTTGTTTAATATATTGGCAAAGATTTTATTTATAAGAACCATTGATACATTAAGGCACCATCAAATAGGTATACACAAAATATGCGAAGCTAAAGGAATACACTTAAGACAATTATGTGGTTCCTTGCATACAAAATTTTATTATTTATTAAATGTTATTAAGACCTTCAGTCGTACTAAAGGTCTTAATAACATTTCCTGGCTTATTATATAACCTATTTTTTGGGTCATTTGGGCCTTGGGCTCTCCTCCTACAAGTAGGTAGGTACAAATTAAATATGTACTTGTATTATTTTAATGATAGAAATAAATTAATTTGGAGATAAACCTAATGGAGAATATTTCACACAATTACTATATTTTTCAAAAGCATGAGATTCAAGTAGGTCCATCAAGGAAGGCTAAGCTTTTCTTTTGGTTCATCTCAACATTGGCTAGGAACATTAATCGCATTTTCTTGAAATAATTCTGCTATATGAAAATCGGAAAAACACCATTACAATCTTTAGCTAAACTCTTAAAAACAAAATTGCACTGTTCACGTTCTGAAATGCAATTCTTTTCCCGGCCCAATAACTGGGGCGTATTCAAATAACTTTTCTTAGAACACAGAGCGTTGTGCCAAGTGTTCGCTGTACCACTGTCATTGCCAGATAAACAGTAAAATGCCTAATCAATCGCGATGTTTATTTATTTTGTTTAATAAGTAGGTACCTACTTATCTAAAATTTACGCTAAGTTTTTAATTTAATTACAATGGTATAAATAAATATATACGCCTCTACGTTTGTGCAGGAGTGACATGTCCATTGTACGCATAAAATGCTTACTGAAATTCACGCTAACTTGATATTAATTGGCACTAAGTATCAAACAACTTTATGATATCACTAATAAAATGGTCCACCACCCTGAGATTTAAGCTCGAAAACTGCAACTGATAACTGTATACTGCGACCATTACCTAAGCCATCTAGGAAGACAAACTTTAACCATTTAAGAACAATAATACCTAATGTTTATCATTTCTAAATTATTTACTAGTAACTTAGTTTTAGATATTGTCCTACACTTATACCGTACCCTACTCCTACAGGGACAAGGTGGGCCTTTATATAAGTAGGTATGTTATACCTTTACTAATATGTAAGTAGGTATACCTAACGTAAGTAACGTAACACATCGTAGATTAAAAAAAATACTGATTCCGGATACACTTACGTACTAATACTGTGGCAATTTTATGTCTTACATCATCACCTTATTATTATCTCTATATGTACCTACAAAGCTATCGAATATTTAAATGACTAAATATTACTTAAACGTTCGCATATCAATACATCAAGGTACATACAGTTTTATGAGAATATGTATTTATTTTTTATTACAAAGGGACAAGGACATACCGAGGGGATCTAAGGTTGCTAAGCATGTAAACCTACTTCATCATAGGGTAAAGGCTCCAGTGAATGAACACATAAGCAATTTTCAAACTTCAAAAAATAAAAACATATGTTTTTTCTTATGCATAGGTCCTTAGAGCTAGTTTTTCGTTTAGAAGATTTATTCAAAAATATATTTCAGGCTCGTTTTACCTTTTAGGATACACAGTTTGTAAGATATTTAGCAATATATAGAAGAATACCCCAAAACCCCAGTAAATGAACGCAAATTTCCAGTAAATGAACAGAAAAAAACCCAATGAATGAACACGATTTGGTTTTTATTAATCTATACTAATATATAAATGCGAAAGTAACTCTGTCTGTCTGTCTGTCTGTCTGTCTGTCTGTCTGTCTGTCTGTCTATCTGTCTGTCTGTCTGTCTGTCTGTCTGTTACTCTTTCACGCCTAAACGGCTGAACGGATTTCGATGAAATTTGGTACAGACAATCTTTAGACCCTGAGAAAGAACATAGGCTACTTTTTATTAGCAATCATATTATATTTTGATTTCATAGAATTTTGGCGGGAAAGCTGTGTCACGTGACCTGTGACGTCATAGGTCACGTGACCTGTGACGTCATAGGTCACGTGACCCGTGACGTCATAGGTCACGTGACCCGTGACGTCATAGAATTTTGACAGATGAGTCGTGACGTCACAGAATTTTGGCGGGAAAATATTTTTTGACAGTTGAGTCGTGACGTCATTGAATTTTTGACAGATGAGTCGTGACGTCACAGAATTTTTGACAGATGATTTGTGACGTCATATTATTTTGGCGGGAAAATATTTTATACCTCTGTCACTTTTGACAGCTGTCAATTTTGACAGATAGGCGTGACGTCATAGAATTTTTGACAGATGAGTCGTGACGTCACAGAATTTTGGCAGGAAAATATATTTTGACAGCTAAGTCGTGACGTCATTAAATTTTGGCGGGAAAAATAGTATTTAAACAGCTGAATCCTGACGTTATCACAATTTGGCGGGAAAATAAATAGGTTTGTACAGGACCCTCGGTGCGCGAGTCAGACTCGCACTTGACCGGTTTTTTAGCTGTGGGTCTGATATATCTAGAGAGCTTAAATTCGTAATTGTCAACTTATTTCATCATAACAGCCCATTAATGTCCCACTACAGGGACGGGCCTCCTTCCTTGACGAAGGGATACTTGGCCTACTAATACCACGCTTGCAGACGGATTGGTATAGGGTTTAATTTCAATTTTTTTTTTCGCCCAACGAAGTGGGCACGGGTCAGCTAGTTATCGTATAAAACAGTAATTATTGCAGCAAACACAATAATAAAATCTACCTATTGTTCAAAATCATTAATTTTTGCATAGGTAGAAAGAAAGAAAAACAAGATACATGGGCAAGAGCAAAAAAAAAATATTTAATATTATTAATCTAAAGGACGGCAAAGCCTCAAATTAAACACCTTGGCCTGCTGCGGTGTCATGGCTGTTGTGGTTCTTTAACGTCTATCTGGAATCTGCTTCAGTCCCCCGTCTCTGGAGAAAATTCAAGGTCATAGCCATCCTCAAGCCGGGAAAAGCAGCTGACAATCCTAGAAACTTTCTGCCGATAAGTCTTCTGTGCCACACATACAAGCTGTTCGAAAGATTGTTGCTGACCCGGCTCACAAAGGCTATAGACCTGAATAGGATCAGGTCTCAGAGCAATCAGGTTTCAGGCCGGTGAAATCGTGCTGCAACCAGACACTTAAACTTACGCAGCACATTGAAGATGGTTTTGAGATGGTAAGAGTAACCAGTGCTGTATTCGTGGACCTATCGGCGGCCTTCTTTTTCCTTCTTTTTACCATTTACTGCTTCTTCCGCTTCTTATACGCTGACTATCTCGCGCTAACTTCCCAAGCACCTAACTTCATCGAAGTTGAGTCCAATTTCTCCTCAGCTCTTACAATCTGAGCCGTAACTTTGAGGCAAACTCGCTTAAGCCTAATCTGAAATCTGAAGCTCTAAGACTGAATCCTGTTCCTTCCACCTCCGGAACAAGGAAACGGGCCGCAAGCTAAATAGGTATCCCGATAGCTCATAATGACTCCCTTAAATATCTCGGAATCTCCCTGGACAGGTCACTGTCATTTAAAAACACTGTCAGAATGTTAAACAGAAGGTCCATTCTCGCAACAACTTGTAGCAACAGCTCACTTTCAGAAAATGGGGAACCTCGCCCCCGGTAATGCGGACTTTTGGCCCGGCGCTTTCTTTCTCGGCTGGAGAATACGCGTGCGCAGTCTGAAACCAATCAGCTCATGCTAGGTTAGTGGATACAGCTTTGAAAACGAAAACTCCCGGATTATTACAGGTTGCCTTAAACCTACACCGGGCCGACTGCTGTACCCACTGGCTGGAATCGCGCCCCCCGATGTCCGTACGGATGTGGAGGCCTCCCTTAAAAGGAGCAAATTTGATGACAACCACCGGCACCCAATGCACGGCTATGTTTCAGTGCAGCAAAGGCTGCGTAGCCAAAAGATCTTCATAAAGTACGTCTACCTTTTAAGTACCGACATAGCACACGGGAGGTGCAACTTTTCGCGCGAACTGTTGTTGTTTTTGTCACTACCAGAACCGTTTGTATCACTCTCTGTGAGGCTTTCGCCCGGACATAAGTTACCATGGGCTTCCTGGAAGTCCTTAAACACATTGCGAACCCAGTTAGGACGAAGCAAGGAGAACATGCCCCGGTGGGGCCTTACAAATATTGGCGGACTGAGTTGCCTGTACGGTGTTCCCCAAACTATGACCTCTCATCATGTCCTGGATGCCCATTACATTACACCTGCACTCATGAAGAGCTTAAAGATTTGAAGGATTTTAATATGCAATTTAGTTTCAAAAATATAATGTTCATTTACTGGTTAATAACCAGCAAACAGTAAACACCAACAAATGAATTTAATCTTTACCCTCTTAAATATAAAACTCAATTTCGAGTGTTATGGTTATGTCTTCTTACTTAAAACTAGAAAATGAACACAATGGAAATTGTTGGTTCATTTACTAGATTTTAGAAACCAATAAATGAACACCCCTGTCCCAATACTGGCCAATAGATCAGAAATCGATTTATGAAAAGACTTGGGAAATTTGAACTTAACAGCATTAAAATAAAATAGGTACATTTTTTTACGAAAATGTAAAATCGTCAATACCCAATGAATGAACGGCCGTTCATTAACTGGGTTTTACAAGATTGTGAGTTCCAATGCTGGGACACTTAATATTATACTGTACCGGAATATATACATGTTTAAATTGATTTGAAATGCATTATTTAGCTATTCTATTATATTTATAAAGAAATATCTTGACTAAAATACTGCAGGTTTGGTTATAATATCGAATCATAAACGGTTCTTATTACGTGTGACGTAAATTCCGGCTCGAACAAATTCCCAGTTTCACGTTGCCTACCACTTTAGACGCTCGCCGTTTTGAAATGAACAGTGATTTTAGAAATCAATGTTGCTAATAATATTAGGAATATCGTTACTATTACTAAAAAAAATACTCTATGTGGTAGAAATGCCCTAATTTCTTATTTTTTGGAAAAAACTGTGTTTTGTTCATTCACTGGGGGGTGTTCATTCACTGGAGCCATTACCCTACTTACTCTTAATAATACATATTTCGTTATTATAAAAAACTCGGCAAACGTAGTGTAGGACGCCTCCCAGCTAGATGGACCGACGACCTCATAAAGGTCTCTGGGTCGGACTGGACGTACTTCTGTGGCTTGTGTTGAAAGAGGCCTATGTCCAGCAGTGGACTGCAATAGGCAAGTTGATTGATTGATTCTGAAGAACTAGACGGCGCGGGCGTGAAACTTGCATTTATCACGCGCTGGCCAGACATCTTGGTATAGGGTTTATGTACAATTTTGGTACTTATTATTAATTCCTAACTAAGACATTCGTCAGATAAATAAATAGAAAAGTTATGTGGCGTATTAAGTGCCTAAGATGACTTTCTTAGTTTTGTGTTACTACTTAGGTACACGACCGTGTCGTCGGTTGTTCTACTATCTAAGCAGCTTTTTTTTTTGTCGTGGAGGAAATGCTTTAGGCATACACATCCTCACTTGGGGGTGCCGGTGAGGTGGTTATGTCAGACTCCCATAGACCAGTCTACTGATTAATACCTCCACGGTAACCATCTTCGGGGTATATGAGGAGTCCCGGGAACTAGAAATACAACATTCGAGATACTATCTAAGCAGCTAGTAATAGTATCTATAGTGGGCCTAGTGATAACTTTAATAATGATGTTATAGTATATTATAAATTATGCACGCTGATGTAAGTATTGTGGTTATCAGTAATCTTTGACATATATTTTTAAGTGAAACAATCCTATAGGTACCTACGTATTAATCTACTAGGCAAGCAGCGTAATGAAAGTACAATTGGAGAAAGGTCCTTCATTCCTGGAGTATACCTAAATTAGCCGGCTCATAATATTATAATAGGTATAGGTTAAAGCTATTGATGGCATATTGTTTAGGTATATCATTTGGAAGATGTTACAATTTTCGATTTGATTTACCTACTTAAATGAAATCGATTAACTTTTTTGTCACACCACCAATCTATCCTTACATAAATCATTGATTGACCCACAGAGTACTATGACATACAATACGTTGACATTAATGATTTTATTTCAATTAAATGGAAGAACTTTTTGTTACACCAATTTATCCCTACATAATCATTGATTGATCCACAGAGTACACACAGCAACGAATCAACCTAGACACTCATGTACCTTAATACCTTGAAATAAGACACAATTTCTAATGAAAATGTTTAACTTGATGTGTTGCTGTGTGTACTATGATACGTTGAGATGAAGGTAAAAATGGATATTTGTTACTGTCATTTATAACGTCTAAATGTAAAAGACGGTTAAAGACTGAGGGATGCCCTTAGATTATGGTGCTTAGCTAAGGGCAGCCTGTTTAACGACTGAAAATTAGCGACTGACAAGTGAAAAGTAGATAAATTTCGGCATTTTTAGTTACCCCCTTAATTTGCCGAAGGTCTATATTTGGGATCTCATGTCAAAAAAATAATAAATCAATTTACCTAGTAGGTATATAAAAAAATCGACAACTTTAGGCGTTACCTCAATTTGGCCTCCTTATTCCTTTGGCCAAGTTTCTGGAACTAGAGAGAAACAGTAACTATCTACAAGCTATATCTAATAATACCTAGACATAAATATATTTATAAGTTAAATTTCATAATTCATTTTAAACTTAATATAATCTTCTGATTTCGTTTCGGTTTGTTCGCTCTACGCTCTACGAGTATTATACTTATTTATAAAAAAGTGTATTTAATTAAAGACCGTAAAGTATTTTTTTTACCTAGCAAACGCCAAGTGTCGATAGAAAATATTTTATAAACTTTAACATAAATAAAACTTATGTCATAATACGTCTATCACGATTATTGTAAAATGATTTCTTATCAGATACGGTACCTAATTAACGCCTCAAGGCTCACATTAGACATTCGGGCTTACATCATAATGTGAACAAAAAATAATGACACACCCTAAATAATCCAACCTAAATCATTTGTCAGGATTAAGCTAACTAAGCTTTTATTATTATTTAAACTTATCATTGTACGAAAAAAGGAAAAAAAGGTTTAAAAGGTCTCTGGGTCCGACTGGATGCGGAAGACGCAGGACCTTGTTCTGTGGCCCGTGTTGGGAGAGGCCTATGTCAGAAGTGTAGTTGTGTGTAGTTGATTGATTGATTGTACGAAAACAGAGCACATTTATTGAAACTATCAAACCAGGGCCCTATTTAATAAAAGCGACAATTGTCAGGTTTTAACTGTTGAGTCTCTAAGAAAATATTTGTGGCAATGACGATTGTGTCGTTAATTTCGACATAATTGTTGCAACATTATAGGATAGCGTTGACATTGGATGAAATGCCTGTCGAAAATCTGTGACAATTGTCACATAATATGTTGGCTTCCAATGACAAATTAGTGTTTAATAAAACAAGTTTTTAAACAAAATATCGTCAATTGTCGGATTTTCGCCTGTCGCCTATCACCTGTCATTGTCACGTTTATTAAATAGGGCCCTGGTATTAGTTGATCAGGATTTCCTCTATCAGCTGGAAGAAGCAAGCCTTAGATCTATTGCAGAGAAAGGCTTGGTATATTCTGTTTTTTACACTAATTAATGTAATGATACATTGACTGAGATTTTATTACAGACGGATTTGTATTAGCCCGTTAGGGACATACAATTCTGATATTATAAAGTCCGCCTTTTTAAATCCTAATGTTAAGAGTCCATCATTCAATCATCATCAACTAGCCTATATCGCAGTTTACTGCTGGACGTAGACTTCTCCCAACAATCGCCACAGAACACGGTCCTGCGCCTTCCGCAATCAGTCCGACCCAGAGACCTTTTTGAGGTCGTCGGTCCCCTCCCTAAGAGTCCATTTTGTCTTAAAAATGTTTTTTTTTATTTAACTATTTTGCTCGAGGTAAGATAAACTTTCTATATAAATACTCAGATATTACATTATTAGTTACAATAGTCCACCCTGACTACGCTATCTTGTACATACTTATCTAAGTTGCTAATATTCGAATTTTCATCTATGGATCCTTCAATAAACATGCTCACGTGGCAATTAAATCATATTACTTAATCTGTTTTCTTTCAGTAAAAACGAAGACGAGGCAAGATTTGATTAAAAGCTTGCGTATTTACGTAACCTTTAATAAAGTGCTACGCTAAGCTAGCCTAAAATTGAATAATGCAAAGTATAGCCGCACCTTCAAGGGCATTGCTCTTTACAAAAATAGCATATTTTAAATATAAAATTAAGACAACATTATTAACCTAATTTATTTTATGTCATCGTCCTCCAAATTAGCCAACACCCAGATTTAAGATATCATTTAGCCACACCCTTATGTTGTTAAGCATGAATAAAATTTAAATCAAAGCTAATTATAAAACAGATTTAAATTAAAATACTACTGTAAAAAGAAACCTTTATATCGCCAGGTTTCTGCGAGCTTTCGTTAAGATTATATAGTTTGAGGCTTCAGAGCTTGAACGAATGTTAAGAGGGTTTTAGAAAAACTTTCAAAGATTGTTCTTCTATAGGCTATTATTTCAATTATTTTTTTATTTATTTGAAGCAGCTTCTAGAGTTAGTTATTTTTTAAGGCTTAATTTTTTTCCAGTAAGAAATGACCTACACTGTTGTATTGGCAAAGGAGAATTTAAAAGAATCGTCTTAAGCTTAGACTGCAGTAATTTCAATCGGCGACATATACTTACTTAAACAGTTTTGTCAACTTTTACTTCTGAGTTAGAACTCTGTAAGTGGAAGAAGAAACTAATTTAAATTAAAACGACAATTGTCTTTACGTTTCTCTTCTTTGTGTAGGTACTGAATGTAGGCAGGAAATGTAGGCGATTCATGTCCGGCAAAAAGCCACGTTCAACCTCTTGCAAATTCTGTTTTATTTAATATTAATTTAACATTATTCTAGTCAATAAATATCTAAACTAAAATATGAATAACTATAATCCTATACAAAAAGCGTTTAGATTATTCCGCTCTTTTCAAAATTCAACCAGCATTCCGTTAATAAATTCATAAAACGTCATTTATGCAAATAGCAAATCTAATCAATGCGTAGAATAATCACAGAGTGTCTACCGATGGAATGCCTTCGAGGCACACCTTTCATTACAAAGTCAATGCTAGCCCTAGGTTCTGTTCGAAAGTTCGTCCTGTACATACATAGGTATAGTCGAAACATTTAGTTGAATAAGTATTCTATTAGAAGCTATGAGCTCAGAAATCGTGGAATACATTAAGGAACGCGTGAACTTTGTGCAAAACTTAGTGCGTACATAGTTTAACGCGACAGTTTAACTAAAATATTCATAATCACTATCCTGATTATCAATTAAGGTTAATATCAACTATGATATTATCTGCGTAAATTAAATTATACCGTGTTGCTCGAGGCGCTAAGATAAATATGGTGCTAGGGTTCTATATTTTAAATTTAGACATGAAGTCAGACTGTATAAGTTTAACATAAGAGGACCGTTATCGAAGTTGGGTTTTCTGGATTACGCGTTATCACAAATAGATACTTACTCTTTAAGAATACGTAATGTTCTGCAATAATTATTCTCAGGCTTATTATTAAGCAGATAAGAAATCAATAAGTGCTTGTTTGAGATATCTAACTTAGAAATTAGCGTCCTTTTCAAATAATCTTGTCTCTATGAGGAAAAATAGTTAATCTAAAAATAATTCAAGTTTTCTTGACGTTTTCCACGTCATTTATTTTTTCTAGCATTTTATTTATATTTAGATTTTTACCCAGACTATTCGTCATATACTTAATATGACGAATAGTCTGGGTAAAAATCTAGATCCTACAATAAAATAAACACTTATAAATTAATAGACTTGCGGTGTAGGTACCTTATTAAAGGCGAACGAAAGAAATTAAACTTTCAAGATTGCCTTCCTATCTTTACAAGGTGTTGTTAAAAGTTATTCTGTTCTACTCAGGTGATGCAGTTTCGAGTCCTGCTGAGTTATTCATCATAACAGTCCATTAATGTCCCACTGCAGGGACGGGCCTCCTCCTGGGACGGAGTGATACTCGGCCTAATACCACGCTGGCCAGACGGATTGGTATAGGGTAATTAATTTCAAGCTTTCCTTCTTTTTATTTCGTAAAGATAATATTCACGGATAGTCCCTTAGTCGGTTTTTACGACACCCATGGGATGAGATGGGGTGGTGACATATTGGATTCTTACTCCGTCACCACACGGAGATGCTAAGTTATTAGTCAGTTTATAAAGATGCTGGTTCCTAGAAAACCGTTTCCATGTAGATACCTACTTATTTAAAAATCATTACAATTAATTGTACAAAGTGTGTAGGTCTTACATGACAGTTGTCAGTGAAATTAATGAAACAACAAGTGACATTTCAAGGTAATCTTCGTAAAGATTTTTAATAAGAATTTCCTTTAACTGTATTAAATGGAGTTTGTGATGTTTGTCTCCTGATGGTAGGTTTTAGTAGCCCTTTTTTCCGCTCTTTACATACCTTACTGAATATTTTTTACGCATTCAAAAGCTTTTTTCAAGACTTAATGTGGATAATATTATTTAAAAATGTATAATTTACTTATTTAACACAAACTTAAGTTAAGGTATTTCTATTCAATATTTAAATAACCGTTCTCTAGAACTTTTTTACAAACAGTTAACCTAACATTTTTTATACCTAACAAATGTTCCCTGGAACATGTTTGCGAGCTATTTTAGGCGTCTCTTAAAAAGGAACTACCTTTTCACGAAAAATTAGGTTGATAGTAACAAAGTACAAAATATTTTAGAGAACACGGACTATTAAGTTTGATGGCGCGTTTATTAGGATGAACTTAAAGATTTTAACTGATCCTAAGGTTAGTCATAACAAGTCATCTACTAAAATACTGCACTTCCGAGTACCAATTATGATAAAATGACGACTGCATAATATTGTGCAATGATTATGAATGCAAAATTGTGAATAATATATTCTCTACATATTATTATAATTCTCTATTTTCCAGCTATTTATACTACAGGGGGATCATCATCATCATCATCATCATCATTGCGTATGACTTCTGCTTTAACCCTATAGGTACATCTATATCCAGCTGGAAGAGCCAATCTTTTTTTACAGGGCGATGCTTCAGTAATAAAGAAAAAAGAGGTTACTTAGTTAAAAGTTTTCTTATCTAGCAATAATGTTTAAATTCTATGTTGAATAAGACCATTGCCTATTTGGCCTCTACCAAACCAATCCTCTAGCTGCTAAAAATCGTACAAAATATACCTATATTATTATGTTTGAAAAGACAGGCCCAACTTTCTTGGTCACTTTATTTAAGCACATACTTGTCTTTTGACGTCCTTAGTACTTTGTAACACAAAGAAAATAAAGATATTTGTCTTTCAAATTAAAATGTCCTTTGAATCTACCTAATCTACTTTACCAACCCTTAAGTAACGAGTGGTGATATTTTCTATTCCCCCAAGTAGTTACGGATTCTATTCCTTACCTACTCGTATTCTCTGTTAATATTACACCGATGCCAACATAGAATGAAATCATGCCTATAAATATAATATTTACAGCTACAAAATAAAATAGTCGTTTTACATATATGACGCGCCAATATTTCTAAATGTAAACTTTGAATATTTTATGTAATATCCTGTTTATTTACTGTTAAGTTGTCCACTATCGCCAGGCGGTTATAGGAAAAACACAACCAATCCCTACACGATTTAATGAATTTCAAATTTTCCAACTCTTGATATTCCGTTTGAAAAATAGTTAAATACTCCTTGATCGGTATTTTCAACATTCACTAGATTAGAAGGGATGATGTAATTTTGTATTTGTAGTCCATCAATTACTTAAATACTATCGGAAACAAAGTAGGTAAATCTCAATGGAAAAGCAGAAATATAAAAAAACATTCCTGAAATCAAACCTCAATGTTGTTAACAAACATTGAATTTATAATACCAATTTATTCATTGAATTATAAGGCTGACTTTTTAATTAGCAAACCTTGGCATTATAACGTAGATGTTCTTAGCTCAATGTTTATGCACAAATAAAACAACGCGGAAATTTTATGAAGATATTAACGTGGTTTCTTAGCATATTGCCAGATACAGTTTATTTATTTGCTGCTCTTTAAACTTTGTTAATTTAGAATTTTCAATTTATGTATTTTTAAATAAGGAAGTAGTAATTTAATGTTTTTTAAATAAAATTTCTAATTAAATTTATACTGATTTTTAATTATGACTCTAACATTTACCTAAGCGTAAAAAAGCTCTAAACTTTGACAAAAAACTTTGACATAAAGTTTTTTGCGTTTATTGAAAACGTTAGTCACTATTATAAATAAAAGAATCTCAATGTTCCTAAAAGAAGATTTGATAAAGTTCCATCCGTTAGTAAGAGTAAGTTTCCTAGACACGTACCTAGGTAGATTTTAGTAAAAAAGAACAAACACTTTTCCCTATTACAAAGTTCATAGCAAGAACTTCCCATTCAGTTATTCACACTACATATTTCTAATAAGCGCAGTTACGTATTAAAGTAAGAACGTAAGTGTTAATACAATATACTTTCCATGTCATCTTCATTCGGTAAGAGTCGTGAAGTCATCTATGACGTAGAACATAGTGACGTGATCTGCGGTTAGTGATTCAGTGATGTGCTAACTCAGATTATTATTTATCGATATCGATAATTAAAATACCTAATATTGACTCATTGTAAAGCAAGAAATACTTTAAACTTTGTATTTAGTTGGTATGTAATTATACGCACCGTAGTGTTACTCTATAATCGACTTAATTTCTTGACTTAATAAAGGGCTCGATTGGCAATTATGTCTGTGACCGTTCCTAATTGCATAGCTGTATTATAATTACGCGGCAGGTTATATTTTGTGCAGTGACAAAGATAGCAAACAGTGTCTCCAAACCCATAACATTTCATGGGTGTCATAAAAACTGACTAAGGGTAGGTAATGTAAAAGATATTATTTAAAAAAATAAAATAAACTTGATACAATATGAATTTGATTTGATTCTTTTCTATCTTCGCAGATTACTTTATAATAATTTAAATTACGAATTGGTTGCATTTAGTTATACTTAAAGGGTATGATTTAAGCTGTCACCAATTTAATTCATTTCGTGTTTCTTAAATAATAGGGTTTGCCCTCAAAATAGTAGATTTGTCACCAAAATGTCGTCACCAAACAATATAAAACCAATTCCACAATAAATTACCGAAAATCATGGAGATATGGGGTCAAGTACCAAATAAATGGTTTTGTATGTATTAGAATAGGTTTGTCCTAATAGTATTTAAGCAAACAAATTTAAAGAGATCACCAATAAATCATATATTACATCACTAGAAAATTTCATGAAGGTCTAAAAATGTAGGGTGGTCGTCATCATCCTTTCAACCAAAAGAGTCTACTACTTAACTGGCCATGTGCCTCCCCTAAGGGTCTTAATTTCCACAGGTAGTATAAATATATTTAAATTAAATTAAATAAAACACTTAATTAAAGTCAAAATAATCAATATTTATTGTTAAAAATCACTGAATAATCAGCGCTGATTTGGATTTTGAATTCATTGAGTGCGCCAATTTGTCTCCCTTCCCTTCCTCTTCCCTTTGAACATACTTTCATTAAAAATTATAACCTGATGTATTAAATTGGTAACGAATACATTTATTTAATAACTGTACGAAATAAAATGTAACTAATGTATTGGTGACAAAATAACAAATAAAAAGGAGTCGCAGTTAGGGATCGATTAATCGATTTATTTGGTGACAGATCTACCATTCTGAGCACCAAGCTATTATTTAAGTATTATAACTATTATTATAAGAACGAAGTTTATATTCATGTAATGCACTACAATTTTATTGGTAATCCATCTCATATATTACACATTATATTAACAATAATTTGGTAATTCATACCTGGGAACACTCTTTGTTTATCTGAGAACAAAAATATTTCGTGCCGATAGATCTATTTATTAGGTGATACAACTTGATGAGTGATGACAAATATAAATTTTGGTGACAAAAAATATAGTTCCCATACTTAAATAGGAAGGTTTATTTTTTTGTGTTTTATTGTGTTTTTTGCATATTTTAAAGTTAAATGATAATTACGTGTTTTTATTATCATAATGAGAATATAACATATTTATGTATAGGTAATTGTTTCTTATCAATATAGCCTTATTACATAATTACACTTTTCATTTCCCGTAACCTTTCAGCGCAGCTGAGGCCATGACTCACAACCTAAAGATGCACTATGCATATATTCTACAATCTAGGTAAGTAGTTTAAGAGTTAGTAATCACTTAAGCCAATTTAACGCCGTGGTCGTAACGACTCGTATCAAGTTTCAGGTAGGATTTATCAGTTATCTGAATTAATAGCTTTGAAGTAGAACTTGCTTATCCAAGTTATTGTTTTTGAGTTGGTCTTTGGACCTTAAACCAATGATAAATTATGCATTGTAAACGTGTGGTGACGGAGTAAGAATACAATATGTCACCACCCCATCTCATCCCAAGGGTGTCGTAAAAACCGATTAATACCGAAAATAAAAAGAGGGAAAACTTGAAATTAAACCCTATACTAATCCGTCTCGCCAGCGTGGTATTAGTAGGGCAAGTATCCCTTCGTCATGGGAGGAGGCACGTCCCTGCAGTGGGATATTAAAGGGCTGTTATGATTGTAAACGTATTGCTGCTGCGGTTCATATAATATCGCAATATTTCAGAGGCGACTGCAAAATTTAGGCAATGTTTGGGGATGGTAATCGTAATTTTTAGGTAGTTCTTATGATTTGAGGTACAAAATATCACCATAACATTCATTTTGTGTAAGTGTTACGAGGACTTTTACAGAAATTAAAGTTCTACTGAGAAGTAAACACCCTGAATCAATTTAAAAAATGTGATATTAGTCTTGGGCGTATTACAATTTACACTTTTCGTAGAGCATAAGAAATTTGTCGTTATTAGAGTAATATAAAACTCCATCCGATTAAGAAAATCGCATTATCTTAAACTATATACCCCAAGGAAATAACTCATGTTCTACAGCAATGATAAGGTTTCAACTCTTGAGTCATAACAGTTATCGATATATTCACAACTAAGAATCAATCCAATCCCTACAACACGCGAATCATCTAATCAATTACTTGGCATTACATCATCGAAGGATTGAGTCACGGTCATAACCTGTTCAGATTGATCCTTTTGTCCGTGGGTTTGGTCCTTAGTCATCAAGTACATACATCCAGCTCTTGAACCACAATGTTGTAAACAATCATGACGTCTTGTAAGGATAATAATGTTTGCTTGCTATTTGACTGAACTAAACTCGGAAATGTGCAGTTTAACTAATTTGGTATTCACTGCGACACATTATTCTAGTTTTTTTATAGTTTTCTTGAAATTATTTATTTTTGAAGTTAAATATTTTGTGATACCTATACCTACCTTCCTAGGTATTATAGTATACTTTCCTAGGTATTATAGTAGTAGCTGCTACCCGCGACTTGGTCACGAAAATGTTTTATAATAGTTGTCTGGCGTTGAACATAGCGATTTAAGCTAAGGTAAAAACATACAGAAAAAATCTGCAAAGTGGTGAAAAATGTTGTAGTTATACCCAGCGAGACAAGCGCTTTTAAAAGCTCTTTTGGCGTAGTTAGTATGACTTTTGCAACGTATACCTGATGCAGGTTAAAGTTTTTCCTGTTTTGTTATTGTTGCTCTATTTTGTACCTTAAACATATATTATAGTAGTTATAGCCAAAAACTAAGAGTAAATATTAAATTTACTTAAAACAATATGAGTGATTATGAAGATCGAGAATTATAAGATGAACCAATCTATGCCAGACATAAAGATAAATTAACTTAAAATTATAGATTTTCCTGTTAACAAATGAAGGTAATATGTATAAGATTTATTATAATATAAGTGATTATTTATCACTTTAATTAAGCAAATTATAGAAATAAACAATAATTACATTTTGTTGTTATTATTCATTTTATGCAAATGAAATAAGATTTAATTCATAACTTCATCATCATGATTACATTAGCCAATATAATCATTATAACAGCTCATTGGTGTTCCACTGCAAGGACCAGTTGTAAATTATACTTTTAAAACGTAATTAGGCACACGTTATAAAAGCATAAGTTAAAACGTAGTATGTAAGTATACCGTATTCATCCTTACTTGATTTATTTTGTCAACAAACACCACATAAGGTACTTACGGTAAATAAGGGCCACCTTAATCTAAACCTAAATATTTTTTATAAATAAAGGAATATAACAAAATATTTAATATCACGGTAATGTTTATTTTAATATCTGCATCAGAAAGTACTATTACAAATATTTTCATCTCAATTAGGCACAGTAATCATGATTTTAAAAAACCCTCTCTATGGCCCTTAATAAACATCTGTAGTTTTTTAAGGACCAAATTTTAATTTAAAAATTAAAAGAGTAATCAATAGAAAAAATATTGTTTTCAGTTTCATTTGACTTAAATTATCATTTGGCATTAAATCACGCTATTAACATTACTTAATCAAAGGAAAAGTTAGCAATGGCTCTTAATAAACTAACATAGCAAAAACATGTCATAAAAACCTTTATCTATAACATATCATCAAAATAATCACAGACGTAAAGAATGAGTTTGTAACTTTTTAAATATTATCTATGGAAATTACAGAACAAAAACATTTTTTTTTATTAATAAGTAGTACGGTATAAGACGGGCCACGTACGTGGCCCTTTTTATCCTTACTTTAAAATCTATTATTATCGAGATCAACAGCTTGGATACTTTTAAGTTAATTAAAGATATTAGGGATGATTTATGATACAAAAATAATAACAAATACATGCTTAATAATAATAACAATTATAGGTATTAAAATAACGAAGACTATTGAAATCTGTTAAAATTAATTTACATTCTATATGTATAATAAGGGCCGGCCTATGTACCCGCCTCGAACGTGGCCCGTATTAGCCCCTGATGATAGCGTAATTGAAAGCGGTAAAAAGTATTGTATTTATTAACACATATATGAGTCGTGTAGAATCAAAGGTGGCAATCTGACATTTGATCAACTTGTGGCAAATTAAAAAAAACGTTTTTTATTCTTAGTAGGAAGGCTTAGTTACTTATTCTACATTGTATTTATTAACAAATATAATAAAAGTGTTTAAAAATGATTACACGATGATACGTTGTAAGTTGTAGATTTTTTTTACATTTAAATAATCATTTTGGCCGACTTTGATAATGAAATACCAAAATGGCCGACTTTGAACCCAACTTGGAGTCAAATTTGAAAAAACGTTAGGAAAAGCAATTTGGCGCCATCTTGTAATACCGCCAAATGAACGCCTGTGATTGGACGAGCGCAAAATTTTGCCGCGTTTGGTTCTCATTCATCATAAGAATGCCACCTTTGACACCAAATCATATTTTCTAACTGAATTTATACCGAAAATAGCCGCATTTGATTATTATATGTCACATAAATGTGTACAGTTTTACTTTTTTATTATGACTGCATCAATAACTCCAATTTGACAAAAATGACAGATTGCCACCTTTGATCCTATACGACTCATATATATTTTACCTTAACTAGCCCACACTATTGTATAACATTCGCAATTAATTAACAAGATTTGAACAAACGGCTGTATTTTAGGTAAAAAAAAAATGTTTTGGCAAGATAAAATTATAGTGGAGCTGCGTTGTCTTTCACTCTCAACTGACTCGTGGCTACTGGTAAGATTGAGGATCGTGCGACGACGCGAGTTCGGATCTTAGCTTTCCTATTGGTCATTTTTAATGCATGTTTAAATGTAGGGTGCTGTGATCATTAAAAGTGTCATTTTAAAGCAACGGCTCTTGTTACCCACCGGCTCTTGTTACCCGCAGGTACCTTATTGCAAATTCACTAGTTTTTACAGCAATCACACACTTTGATATGGATAAAAATTTATTTTCTGGAAAGTAGCATTAAACGTTTATGCGATAGAAAACACGTATATCACTTTGATTTATCCACTATCTTTCTTAAATTTTAAATAAATATATTTTTTTCCAACATAAAATTTCACAGATAAAATTAATTTTATCATTTGACATTTGTAGATTATAGAATTTTGTCCTTGATTCCTATACATTTTTCAAAGATTAAAGACTAAAGTCTTTAGTCTGTGGTTGACACGACGCCATAAATGTTTACGTTTTAAAGCAAGTCCGTTTAAATAGACTATAGCATTTTCTGGCATATACCTAGTATAGACAAATTACATTACAGATGTAAGATTTTCAATAGATTAATAATAAACGTAAATTTATATTTCATAATTACAGGAAACAAGGTATTGATTACTGAATAATTTTAAAATTACGTTTAATATTGTTACGAGTATAATACCTACATTAATGCGGCTTAATAGGCACGGCACGGTGTTAAACTCTATTCGAATGCAAGAAAAATATTTTATTAAAAAACAATATAGGTATAAATATTTATTATAAATTTATCTTAAAAAAGTGTCTGTGTAGGTGTGTGTGTGTATGTGTACAATCACGGTCTTCCTCTCTCACTAATACAGGGATAGGACGACAAGAAGACTGGCCTTACTCGAAAAAATTATAAATATGTTTTAAAATATAAAAAAACTCCCTCTCAATATAAGGACAGTTTTAAAAGATGTAGTAGGCTTAGGCTATAGTGCAAAGTACTTATAATTCAATGATTGCTGATAGACGTTGATGGATATCCTATATTTATTTGCAGATTCCTATAATTTATCTTGTTGATATTGTAGCAGCATTAATGATATCATTCGCAGAATTATAACATTGTTTGTTATATACATACTATCAAGTAACTAGAATCCAAGAGTATAGAGTGTTTGAAGGATTCATCACATTGTTGTGATTGAAGGCTGTAAATGCAACAATATAAAGCTTCGGCTTCAAGTTAATTACTTCTAAGTTCAGTATCAGTAAATGTTTGATCAATTCGTTCTAAAAATAGCATGAACTATGTATGTACAACACACGTTATTAAATAAATGTTTTTACTTACTTAACTTTTATAAAACAAAACAAAAGGCTCTTCCTTTAAGTAACAATATCAGTTAAGTATTTACGCTACTTTAACTTAACAAAACTCACGTATTCTAGGTACATGCGACTCTACAAATAGACCCAAATGCCTTGCAAATTCGGGATTCGCAGTTACAGCAGAGTTTAGGCACAATAATTTCATTAGTGATGCCCTTGATTAACAGATATGTTAGACCCCTAGGCATTCTAATGGTTAAATTTGTTTAATTAAATATTTATTAACATAAGATGGTACAGTGATAGGAAATGTCGCAATATTGTAAACACCATGATTTCGTCATAAGATTAACGACATTTTTTTCTAACACAAATCTGTTGAATTGATCACACTAATCATAAATATAATTCTGTCGACAATTTAATTTGATATTTTTATTATTAGTTGAAGACAAATCCGGTCAACCAGAGACCCTTATACACTCACAATTAATAGAATTAAGTATGTAGTTATTATTATTTCTTTGTGTAAAACTATGTTATTTCTTCGTAAAAGACAACTAAACCTCATCTTTCACAAACCTTAACTCCAGTAATTGCTTTCTTTCGTTTGTTCTACGATTTTCTGCTCAATG
The DNA here is from genome assembly GCA_905475405.1 of Schrankia costaestrigalis. Classification (NCBI taxonomy): domain Eukaryota; kingdom Metazoa; phylum Arthropoda; class Insecta; order Lepidoptera; family Erebidae; genus Schrankia; species Schrankia costaestrigalis. Next base: position 10,938,688 of record FR997840.1, on the reverse strand, counting down.
TTTTTATGATCTCGTTATAGTTACCTATCACTTAAGAGCAGCTTCATGTTCCAGCTGAACAAGCAAGTTCGTATACCATTTATTTTGAGTTTTCAGCCTATAATGGCTTTCTGGTTTTCAAATCAAAATGTTAATTATTCATAAGAACTAGATTTTTAGCTAAATTAAAAAAATATTTTAGTAGTTAGTTATCAAAACGTAGATAACGACAGCTAATGAACCAACAGGATAAGAAGACGCTAAAAACCTTCACACTTATCCACCAGGCTAACCAGATTTTAGCAGACCAATTCTTCACCACTCTCTATTACTAGACGTGGCTCTTTATACATTGAGGCATTAAATTATACTAAAAGTCTAAAGTTATATAGAACTAGGCAAGTATGTAACCACCTTAAGTCACAACTTAAAAGTACATTTTTACACATTTACAATGTTTATTTATGATTTTATTGATGTTTCAAAACATTTAAACTGCTTATTCGATAAGTACCAATAAGTTTAACATACAAACAAGCTATAATCCTTTTCAATTCGTGGTTACAATGCTAATGTGTCGTCTTTTCGTTCACTTTGAAATGCCAAGGTTTATAGTTAAAGAAAGTAAAGGCTAGTTAATTTTACAAGATACGTTATTACTTAATATTCAATATTTTCAAGTAGGTAATCACCAAATAATATAGCAGACTTTTTAGTATTTTGTTTTGATACAAGTATTTTTTGACCTTTTAACATTGAGGTAATAATAATATGTACTACGTACTAGAGAAGACACTCCGAAGAAAATGTGTGCTCCAATTTTCAAGCTACATTGCACAATACAAGTTTTGCACGACGTTTTAACCCTTAACTGGTATTGGGGTCTAAATTGATCCAAATAGCTTTTGATTTTATTCATAACTATGTAGTTTAAGTATCTACACTCTAGCGCATCAAGCAAGGTAATCCTACGTGGTCGCGGGGTGCGGCGGGTGACGGACGCTCGTAACTTACTTCCTACTAGGTACGTATCATGTTGGGGTCTCTTTTGACCCGATACCACTTAGGCTGAGCGCACATTGGAGACTAGACTGTTTTAAGACTGACTTGCCTCATATAGACAAGTCTGTCTTAAAACTAAAACGAAACAGTTTTGACTACGATACGTAGCACACATAAAACAAAACTGTCTATCTGAGACAATATTGTCTATACGACGTAAAGCAATAGTCTGTCTTAAGACTGTCGTGTTCCAAGTCTGCGCTCAGCCTTACGTTGCACTTTTTAACGATACCAGCTAAGGGTTAAACGTCGTGCATTCATTTCATATCATTTTGCACATTATAGACTAACTAAATAGCTGTTACCAGAACGGACACATATAGATTTGTGCCTATTTCAATACGTATAAATTAATAGTTTTTTGTTTTTTTTTTTATTACAAGTGGGAATTCACCCAAGTAAATTAAATGTAATTTTTGTTCAATTTCTTTAAATTATTCTATATGTATTATAATACAATAATAATACTTCTTATGGAACTTATATACTTAGTTCTATTATATTATATTGACTAACTTTCAAGATGAACGAAAAATGTATTCTGTCAATATAATAGCATAATTAGTTTATAAATATTTGGTATTGAACTTGCAGTTAATGGAGCAAAAATATTGTTCGGGATGTCATCTCTAGTACGTAGTACATATTACCCCAATGCCTTTTATACCCCAAGAGCTGACAGGCATTTTTGAGTACATCCTTGAGGCACATTGAAAATATTATTGTTGATTAGTTGCGAATGTGTGGATGATGAAATGGCCGATCTGGCTGGGAGGTTGCGGGGCGTTAATGAGCTATGAATTTTTTAATTCGCAATTTTTCTCAAGCAGAAAATGTTCTTGAGGCACTTTGAATCTTACAGCATTTTATAGTCTGATGTTTAATTAAACGATATATCATAATGCCAGGCGATTTGGTTGGGATTTAAATGGTGACAGTCGATTTAAAGTTATATTTTTTTTTGCGCAAAAAATGTACTTGAGGCAAGCTGGGATCTATACACAATAATTGTTGTGTTGATAAGATGCCATATATCAAATGACAGGCCGTTCTGGCGGTTATTTAATCTTGCCAGGTGATAATAATAATTGCCTGTGAGTGCGAGTGAGCGGCATAGCGGGTTGTTATGAGCGTGAGAGAGAGCGTATATCTGCAGTCGACTGAGTGGAGCGTGCCGTGACGTGATTCTTGTTGCACACAATGACCGATATTCCTGCTTCATTTGGCAATATATCCAAAAAATAATGCAAATGATAACAGCTACCAGACCTTCACGTGTTGATATTATTTTTGATCAGTATTTCACGCCGTCTATCAAAAATTATGAATGCACGCGAAGGAATGAAGAAAATAATATTGATTTCAATATTACTGGTCCCAGTCAAATCCGGCTTACAGATTTTATGAAACAATTAAAAAACATAAAATTTAAACAAGCCTTAGTCAAATTTTTCATTGATCATTGGTCACAAAATGAAATGATACCGTTTATTGGTAATACAACAATTAACGTAAATTATGATCGTTGTGATTCATACAAAGCTGACGATAATTTAATTCTTATGAACATCAATGAGAGTATGACATGTGAAGATCATGAAGAAGCAGACACAAAAATAGTGCATCATGTCTGTAAAATTGATGCAGATACAACAACAAATGTACTCATAAAATCATGCGATACAGACGTATTATTGATAATGCTTGGAAACATGGATCATCTTGATAGCAACCAACTGAATATTTTTATGGAATACGGCACTGGAAATAGAAGAAGATTCATTGATATATCACAATTATATGCCAAATTCGGAAATTCGGTATGTGTAAGTTTGCCTGGCTTTCATGCAGTCACTGGGTGTGACTACAATCCTTCATTTTTTATAAAGGCAAGCGGAGGCCTTTCCAACTATTAATGAAAAATAAACTGTATCAAAAAGCGTTTATTGATCTAGGATGTGCGCATACGACAGATTTACGCAATGAGGTTTTTAACATGCTTGAGAAGTTCGTGTGTGAAATGTACGGTGTCAATAATATCGCAGATATAAACATTTGAAACGGTTTGAAAAATTTTGCAAGACAATTTAAAGCTAAGAGCACGGGAAAGCCTTTCAAAAAATCTGTCAAAAACTATGATCCGTCTACGTTACCACCATGTAAAGCAGAGTTGCACCAACAGCTTTTAAGAGCTCAATATGTTACAAGTATCTGGAGAAATGCACATTTACGTTTTCCAAGTAACCTAGAACCCACTGAACATGGATGGCAGCTGAAGGAGGATAAATTGGATTTTTATTGGTTTGATGGGGATCGCATGCCGCAATTAGTTATCGATGCAATTGATCCTGGGACATTTGAACACTCTGATGAAAATGCTACAGGTATGTAATAATAATTTGTTAAATACTCGCACTATTGATTGTATTTCACATTTGTTAAAAAATTTTATTTATTTCCAGACAATGAAGAAGAGTTCATAGAACTTATCAAAAAGCGTTTATTGATCTAGGATGTACGCATACGACAGATTTACGCAATGAGGTTTTTAACATGCTTGAGAAGTTCGTGTGTGAAATGTACGGTGTCAATAATATCGCAGATATAAACATAGCACGGTTTGAAAAATTTTGCAAGACATTTAAAGCTAAGAGCACGGAAGAGCCTTTCAAAAAAACTGTCAAAAACTATGATCCGTCTACGTTACCACCATGTAAAGCAGAGTTGCACCAACAGCTTTTAAGAGCTCAATATGACAAGTATCTGGAGAAATGCACATTTACGTTTTCCAAGTAACCTAGAACCCACTGAACATGGATGGCAGCTGCAGGATGATAAATTGGATTTTTTTTGGTTTGATGGGGATTGCATGCCGCAATTAGTTATCGATGCAATTGATTTGACATTTGAACACTCTGATGAAAATGCTACAGGTATGTAATAATAATTTGTCAAATACTCGCAATATTGATTGTATTTCACATTTGTTAAAAAAAATATTTATTTTCAGACAATGAAGAAGAGTTCATAAAACTCAACTCTATGGACGAGTTCACAAGCGACGAGGAGATTCCATGAGATATCGATGAATAAAAAAAAATACATAAAAAGTATATCAAATTTTTTTTGTAGAAATTTATTTTTTTATAATAAATAATAATAAAATGATATCACCTGGCAAGATTAAATAACCGCCAGAACGGCCTGTCATTTGATATATGGCATCTTATCAACACAACTATTATTGTGTATAAATCCCAGCTTGCCTCAAGTACATTTTTTGCGCAAAAAAAAAAAATAACTTTAAATCGCCTGTCACCATTTAAATCCCAACCAAATCGCCTGGCATTATGATATATCGTTTAATTAAACATCAGACTTTAAAATGCTGTAAGATTCAAAGTGCCTCAAGAACATTTTCTGCATGAGAAAAATTGCGAATTAAAAAATTCATAGCTCATTAACGCCCCGCAACCTCCCAGCCAGGTCGGCCATTTCATCATCCACACATTCGCAACTAATCAACAATAATATTTTCAATGTGCCTCAAGGATGTACTCAAAAATGCCTGTCAGCTCTCCGGCTATTCCGTTTACGTTACGTTATACTCGTATGTGCTATGAGCCTTAAACGTCGGCTAATTGTTAAAATTCCAAATTATAATCTCAGTCAGTTAATTATATTACGATCTTTGTAAACAACAAAACAGACAACACAACCAGACTACGTTACTAAACGAAATTGTTGCAAAAATATTTGCAAAAAAAACGAGAAAAATATTTCTTCTTTCATTATCTCGGTAAGGTATTGCAATATGAACGATCCACGTTGCAACGTCTGCAGTTTAATGGACACGGTGGGATGGATGCCGGGAATTGTTTTAGTGAACCCATCGAGTTCTTAATAGGGGTAGCGTTCTTCAACAATCGAGTTAGCCTTGTAATATCAACTGCATGAGTAGCTTTATATTGATTGTTTATTGCGGGTTTTAAATTGCTGTAATAGATTAAGTAGGTTAAGGTATATTGCGCCGAAAGAGAGATTATGCCAAGGATCTCTGGCCTTCATGACCGCTGGCCTAAGGGCTGGCATGGACCCTAACAGAAGCTAAGACGTTAGCGTGACGTTTAGGGTTCTCCGGACGTTATTTATGTTTTACGTATTTCCTTGAATTTCTCAATGATTCCCTAGTTCCAAATAGTAGTAGTAGGTAAAGTTTTTCTGTCACTGGAGCCAGCACCTTTTACAGCAAACTACACAAAAATACACTTAATTGAATTTGATCCGCTAGGTGGCGTCTTTAAGTAATCACGACTTCATACTGAGCTCCTATTTATTTAATTTTTTAAAATAGTTAAAGTCATCAAAATTATTTTATTTGTGAATAAATGTGATAAAGAACACTTAATTAATCTGTGACTGTGTTAGTGACTGTCTGCATGCAGTACAATATGTGTTATTCTGTGAATGAAAATAAACTTTAATAAGGGTGGTGTTAGTTATTTCTTCCGTAAATAAAATACAAAAACTGTGCAAAAAGTGTATAACACAACGAGAAACTTTTACAATAACATTCTGTGACTTTAGTTCTATTAAACGACATAAATTTTTATTGTGATTGAGTGAAAACAAGTGCAAATAACAATAAATAGTGCAAAAACTTTGCGTTTTAAATTCAAAAATTTGTACATAAACAACTCACGGTTAACAATGAAAATGGACTTTGATCTCATTAGCGCTTAGTACATCTGCACATTTGTATAATATAATCACTTATTTCGACGATTATTCTAACTGGTCTTTAGTTGACTCGTAGACTCGTCGCCTTTCGTAGGGGACGACCTGAGATCAATCCTAAGGTGAATGAAGATTTCTTTTTGGACATTTTTTTTTTTTACATTATCTTGAAAAATATTTATTTCATTATTTTGACATTATTTTCAATAAATAATACTTAAATAAATAATAAATACATAAATAAATAATTTTAATAAAATCAAAGCTTAGTAATTTGGAACATCATGAATAGCTTTTTGGAAAACATTACTTTTCGTCGAGGCAGGACAACGTCTGATCCGTCAAATGGTCACGATGTAAGTACTGTACATGATAGCTCAGTAAATACAAACGCTAGTCTACCTGATTTGTCTGATGATGATGAGAGGATAAATGAACTTCAAGACAAAATAAATAGGTTAACCTCTGAACTGAGTAGTGCACATAACGAAGTAGATGTGCTATCCCTTGAAGTGAATGAGCTAAAAAAAGCTAATAAAGAATTGATGAAAAAGAATGATTTGCTAAAAAAAGTGGCAAGTAGTCCAGCAACAACGAAAAAAAATACTCCAACGAAAAAAAATACTCCAACGAAAACAAAAAAGCCAATCTGTAACAATAAAGAAACACAGACGGAATTGACAATTAATCCGGAAAAACAAAGTCCTGACTTTAAGCCTAACAAAAATCAATATGAATATGATTCTAATAATTACAAAGGTGCAAAGAAATCCTACAAAAATGTAAATCGCAACTTGTGTATATTAAGTACAGATAAAAGAAATAGTTTACTCGCAATAGCAGAAAAAACTTTTATCAACAACTACAACATAATTCATTATCTAAAACCGCATAGTACGACAAAAGAACTAGTGCGTGGACTAAAAACAAAGTTGATTAACTACAATATGAACGACTTTTGTATAATATTATTAGGACAAGAAGATTTCAAAACAACAAATGACTATTACGATATTATTCTATACTTAAGAAACGTTCTAAAAGAGATACAAAATACAAATATAATTATATGTTTACCAGCTTATAAGTTTGGTTACCATACAACACTGTTCAATACTAGAGTAGAAGCTTTTAACAATATGTTGTACCAAGATATTATGAACCACGAGTACGCAATTGCATTAGACAGCAACTTGAACTTAAAATGTGATTACAGTATGTTCTACAGACACTCTGGAGAAATGAATAAAGCCGGACTACGTACTATCTTCGGAGACTTACTAGATTTAATCAATGAACTTACTTATCCTGTTGATGACAATCAAATAAGTGCTGAACCGACAAAACACATAGATTTTTTTCGTAACTAAGAATTTAACTGTTATGCATCAGAACATTGCAGGTCTTCTTTCCAAATGTGAATATCTTACAATTAGCTTGAATGAGATTTTAGATAGTAAGACGTCTGTGGATGCATTATGCATAACAGAACATTTTATGCCCGAAGGATATGAGAAGAATCTTTTTGTAGAAAACTATTGTCTTGCTGCCATTTTTAGCCGAAAAAACTCTAAGCGTGGTGGCGCCTGTATATTGCTCAAGCGTGGACATCAATGGAGAGAAATACAAAAAATTGCGAAAATGTCTAAACCAGGGGTTTTCGAATGCTGTGCGGTAGAACTTATTGAGTGTAGGACTATTCTGGTATGTATTTATAGAGTGCCAAATGTAACTAATTTTTCAGTATGTATGGATATCTTAGAAATGATACTACGAGAACTAACAAAAAACCGTTCTGTTAATCTAATTTTGGCTGGTGATTATAATATTAATATTTTAAAAAGAACACAGCAATCTATCGAGTTTGAAAATTTATTAATGAATTTTAATTTAAAGCTAGCCGTAAACCAACCGACCCGCCTTAAAAGTGGGACATGTATTGATAATTTCGCTCATAATTTCAACAAATCTTGTAAGGTCTCAATATTGGAACTCGCTTTATCTGACCATACAGCTCAATTGATTGAATGTCCAATTAAAACTTTAGGTTCTTGTAGTCGTTGGCGAATATTGCGACGAGAGTATACGGAGGAGAACATCGTCAAATTTAAAAGTTATTTGGGTTGCTTATCCTTTTCTGAGACATATGAAAGTAATGACCCTCAATACGCATATAATTCATTCAAAGACCTTTTTCACCTATTATATGAACAGTGTTTTCCTGAAGTTTACACCACGATAAATATAATAAAAAAGCAAAAATGGGTATCACGCGGAATAAAAAACTGTAGCAAAAAGAAAAGAAAATTATTGTGGCAGTACAGACATAAACCTACAATTGAAAATAAAAACCATTTGATAAATTACACTACATTATATCGCAAAATCATAAGGTTAACACAGAGGGCCCAATATAATCACAAAATAAATACATCCAATAACAAGTCAAAAACAACATGGCAAATAATAAACCGTAAAAAATATAACGTCCCTATAAATCAAATTAACCAGCTTCAATTAAATAATAAAACTATTACCAACGCTGCGGAAATTGCAAACGCTTTTAATGACTATTTTGTGGACAAGGTTTTACCAATAATGGGTTCTGGAAATAAAGTAACGCAATGTATAGAAAGTAGGACACATTCCATGTTTATGTCACCATGTCTGCCACAGGATATAATAAGAATTACTTTGTTATTAAAGAACACAAACAGTGTAGGGTATGATGATATATGTACAAAAGTAGTGAAAGCCGTAGCTAATGAAATAAGTGGGCCATTAAGTCACATTATTAACTTGAGCATTACTCAAGGTATATACCCAGATGCTCTTAAAACAGCCATTATAAAACCGCTTTTTAAAAAGAATGACAAGGCTAAAATGGAATGCTACAGACCCATATCTTTAGTGCCTGTCTTCTCAAAAATATTTGAAAAATTTATATATAAAGAACTTAATTCTTATATGGAAATAAACCATATTCTATGCAACGAACAAAAAGGTTTTAGACAAAATAAGACGATCAATATGGCTATATTCGATTTTTTGCATGTCGTAATCACTAACATGGATACGAAAAATCCAGTTTGTGCGGTATTCTGTGATATGACACAGGCCTTTGATTATGTCCAACATGACACTTTAATAAAAAAACTTGAAAAATATGGTGTCAGAGGACAAATTTTGAACTTTTTTCAGTCTTACTTAATGGGTAGGAAGCAAATAACAAGAGTAAGTAGGATAAATAAAAAATCAACAGTAGAGGAGGTATTTTCATCTGAACAACGATCTGTTGTTTACGGCGTTCCTCAAGGAAGTGTCTTGGGACCTCTCCTATTTACAATATACATAAATGACCTGCCCCAATCAAATGAGTATCCCATGACCCTTTTCGCAGATGACAGTACAGTAGTCATACCATGTAAAAGTAAGGAAAGGTACGAGAATGACATTATTGATACACTTCATAAAATAGGAGCATGGTTAGATAACAATAATTTAAAACTAAATATTAATAAGACATTAATTATGCATTTTAGTCAGCGCCCATTGACATTTGAAATAAATATTAACATAAATAATAATAATAAAATTGAAGCAGTTAACGATACTAAGTTCCTAGGATTAGTTATAGATAGGAATTTAAACTGGAAAGCTCACTTAGATTATTTACAGAAAAGAATTTGTAGTGGATCCTATGCTTTATACTCACTTTCTCGAATAGTCAACACTGACACCCTTTTGACAGCCTATTACGGGTTGGTTGAGTCTTTACTCAGATACGGGATTATCTTTTGGGGTAATTCAACGAACAAAGAAATTATCTTTAAAGCTCAAAAGAGGTGCGTCAGGGGTATGTTCAATCTCCAACCAACTGATAGCTGTGAGCCCTATTTCAAGAGATATAATATACTGACTGTACCATCTCTTTATATTCTAGAAGTCGTAATATTCGTCAAATCTAACCCTAGCTTGTTTCCTCGCATGGCTGATGTATGTCCTAGAAATCGCCGTAATAAAATGAAGCTATGTTTACATACGGCAAAAACAGCACTTATGCATAAGAGTTTTTTTTGTATGGCACCCATAATTTATAACAAAATACCAAAAAGTTGGCAAGAAATGAATTTGGTTATGTTTAAAAAAAGAGTTAAATTGTTCTTAGCTAAAAAAGCCTATTATAATGTAGTAAATTATTTAAATGACACGATTGACACCAAATAATTATGATATTTAATGTATGTTTTGTTTAATGTATTTCTTTTTGTTTTGTTAGTATTGGTTTAGATTATTATTGATTTAATTATAATTGACTGCCATAATTTATGATTATCTAATTTTAACTATGTAAATTTCATTACTTTGTATGTAAATAAATTCATGACATACCTATTTTAAAATTTGCACGCCATTGTATGGCAAACATGTCAGAACAAAGATATCTATGTATTGTAACATCCTTCATGCTGTAATCAAATTATTGTATGTACACACATGTTTTTGCAAATAAATTATCTTTATCTTTATCTTTATCTTATCTTAAAACTCAACTCTATGGACGAGTTCACAAGCGACGAGGAGATTCCATCAGATATTGATGAATAAAAAAAATTACATAAAAAGTATACCAAAAATTTAATAAAATAAAATGAAATATAATAAAATGCTATCATCTGGCAAGATTAAATAACCGCAAGAACGGTCTGTCATTTGATATATGGCATCTTATCAACACAACAATTATTGTGTATAAATCCCAGCTTGCCTCAAGTACATTTTTTGCGCAAAAAAAAATATAACTTTAAATCGCCTGTCACCATTTAAATCCCAACCAAATCGCCTGGCATTATGATATATCGTTTAATTAAACATCAGACTATAAAATGCTGTAAGATTCAAAGTGCCTCAAGAACATTTTCTGTTTGAGAAAAATTGCGAATTAAAAAATTCATAGCTCATTAACGCCCCGCAACCTCCCAGCCAGATCGGCCATTTCATCATCCACACATTCGCAACTAATCAACAATAATATTTTCAATGTGCCTCAAGGATGTACTCAAAAATGCCTGTCAGCTCTCCAGCTATTAATATCTATGACCGTACGACTGCGTGATTCAGATGCTTTATTCTGCTTAACTAAAAATTAGCTGCTAACTTAAAAATAGTTAAATTTCGCATTTGAAAAAAAAAGACCGTTTTGTTTATAATGCAATATTTATCTATATAATTGAAAAACATTTAAAGTGTTGAGAGTGTGTTATACAAATACTTTATTGCCTTTTCTCAAGACTTTGTTATCAACCTTTTACATTATTTATAATATTTGCGAAATATGATTTTTTTTCAATTGGCGTCGCTAGTGAGCCCTATAAACGCAGTATTACAAGCACTATTCCTAGATAATTTTTTTATAGTCTAGCAGTAGTCTAGTAGTAAATAAACCTGTTTCTAAGTCTTTCTAGCTGTTTCCACAGCCGATCTCCGTACAAGTTTAAGTTTCCTGCATCGTAGAAGTGGTCTACAATAATTTGTGCTACGCTTAGCTGCGAGATTCATTGCATTCTCGAAGCTAGCAGAATTTGAGATACTACGGGGCTATACCTTATTTAATTTCAATAACTTTATAATTATAATATGAATATTGTCGGCCTCTTTGGCGTAGTGGTTATACAACATGACTGCTACGCCGAGGTCTCGGGTTCGATTCCCGTTCATTGCAAATATTTGTGTGCATGAACATGATTATTAGCATTGGTCTGAGTGTTTCTATGTATAATATGTATGTATTTACAAAAAAAAAGTATATAAGTATTAATATCCGTTGTTCTGTTACCCATCACACAAGCAGGTTAAGCCTAGATAGCCGGTGTAGAGATGTCCATGAATATTAGAAAAAATAATAATATGACGCGTAAATAATATATTAATCTGTTAAAGGGTTTCGTCGCGTCAAAAGTTACACGTCATTATCTTTTATCTAATCTCAGAACCTCTCTTGCACATTGTACTTATGTAGTAATACGCTTTCTTATTTTCTTATGCTGTAATATAAAAATATACAGCAGAATTTGTGCCTATGGTACTAGACTGTACACATCTTTCTCATGATTCAGAACGGGGTTAAGCTGCACGTTACAGCTTAGCCTCCTGAGATCTAAGAATATAATGAGATTATAAATGATATGCATAAGTATTTAAAGTAAAAGATTTGAATAAAAGATAGAAGAAAAAATCTTTCTTATCTATATATTCTAGGATATGTATAGGTAGTAGAGCTCTGAGTAGAATGCTGCGAAGAAACTTTAGATCATTCTTTGTAAACATCATCATAACAGCCCATTAATGTCCCACTGCAGGGACGGGCCTCCTCCCATGACGAAGGCCTACTAATACCACGCTGGCCAGACGGATTGGTATAGGGTTTAATTTCAAGTTTTCCTTCTTTTTATTTCGTAAAGATAATATTTACGAATAGTCGTCCTTAGTCGGTTTTCACGACACTCATGGGATGAGATAGGGTGGTGACACCGGTATTCTTACTCCTTCACCGCACGTAATGTATATTGCATACATTTTCTATAGGACGATCAGATCTGATGAAATTATTACACGTGTAAACCGAAAATATAAATAAATATACTGAGAAAAGACAAAATTAGTGATGATTGTCTTTTTATGACCTATGAAGTTTGACAATGTAATAAGCAAATCGAACTAGAACCGTCTTAAAAGGCATCGTGTTCATCTCAGCTGTTATGCGCCGATAGTTCAAGATGAGACCACAAAAAGATGAGCCTAGAAATTTTCGTAGACATTAATTGTCATAAACCTTTGCTATGCCATCACCCAGGATGAATATTGGTTACCAATATATGATCCTCACACATTCACACATCGCCACCTAGTCCCAAACTAAGCAAAGCTTGTACTATGGGAACTAGACAACGGATAAACATTTTTTTGAAAATACCTACATATTATACATAGAAAACACTCAGACCAATGCTAACAATCATGTTCATGCACACAAAGATTTGCATTGAGCGGGAATCGAACCCGAAACCTCTGCGTAGCAGCCATGTTATATACCGACTGCGCCACAGAGGTCGTCAAATTAAAATAGGTCCTGCTTGTAAGGTCAGGCATTCGTATAACCACGAGAACCCGAGTAAACGCTAGATCTCTTGAGAGAACATGACTTGTCTTAAACTTTTTTGCAATTATTATTATTTTAAATTATAATATTTAGGTAAATACTTCATAGACACAATGTAATAGTGTCAATGACTCTTTTTTTTAAATATAATTACGAATTTATTGTTGTAAGCGGGCTCTTTGAATGTTTAATTATGTATAATTAGTTAAAGTTTATGCTGGGTGTAAAAAACATCATAATAAAATAAATAATACTTTGCACGCAATAAAATAATTTAATTATGTTCATTATTATGCTTGGTTGTAAAGATATTTGTTATACGCCGAAGTTGTTGTATTTTTTTTTCTTAATGAATTTAGATGTTAAATGTGATAAAGGAGGCTGAGAATGGAGGTTGGTTAGACGAGATAGAATTTGGGAAATGAGTTCAGTTTACAAAAGTGGGGTTATGAATGTAGTTAAGTTTACCTAGATCGGCTAGCGGAATGTAGATTGGTTGACTTAAGCGCCGATTACACAACACTACATGTAGTCTCCTACATAAGGACGTCCTAACTTTTTAGTGTTAGGACGTTCTGTTTACACTGTCCTACATGTGTCCTAGACTACATGTAGTCTCCTACATGATGTAGTTGACTACATGTAGTTTAGTGTAATCGGCGCTTTACATGTGATACAGTACGAGCTGTGTACCACATACTTACTTACCTAAAACTGTAGTATTCAAAATTAGTGAGATCCACACAAAATTTTTCTGAGTCTCAATTTTTTTTAAGTTTGCTAAAGTGATGTTTCGCAAATTCGTCACGACTCAGAACATAATGACAAATGCAAGAGATTTACTTAGCAAAGCAATCACTACATTGCGTACATTTATTAGTTTTTTTCATGTAAACAGAGCTCCTAAGACCTAGGTTGTTTTTCCCATTGTGATTGATACTAGAAATATCAAGGTCCTATTGATTTACAAGGTGTCATATATTCATTATGTAAGTCTGTTTAAGTACTTAGGATTAATGATACTCATACTAGGAACTTAATGATCTATTCACGGTATGTTTTATTATCGAAAATAATTACTCTTTGCTCTTAAGTAATATTACGTATACAATGTTTATAATTAAGTAATATTATATAGGTAAGTTACAACGTAATAATATTTGCTGCTCAAGTTAATTTGTTTGACATTTATTTTAACTATTATTTATGTTTTTATGGTTACATACAATTAAATTTCAGTTATTTGCATCATACTCCAGTAAAATAAGCATTCAACCTCGGAATGGAAGCGAATAAGCTGTAAATTTGCATAAACCTTTGTTTTGGTGTACTAATGACTGGTAGAAAAGTCTCATATGATCACGTGTCTGCGTCATAAGTTATTCAAGGTCAAAGGTCACGAAAATCAGTTTTTTCCCATTATCTCGTTTTCTATGGGAAATACGCATTTAACGTCATTATAAATATTGTAGATCATAAAATTGTCTACAAAAAATATCTGAACACTTTTCTCCTAAAAAGCATCGCTTTCGAGATATCGTGACTTTAGAGCGCAGGAAAGTCGTATTTTCGACTATATGCACACACTAGCTTTTTCCCGTGATTTCGCTCGCGTTTATAAATATTATGAAAAATAAGGCTTATTTCAATATATAGTAGCATATGCATGCTTGGTCACAGCCTAATCGGTTTGAAATTGACAAGGTTACATACAAACTTCCATCCCCTATCTTATCCCTTTAGGGGTAGAATTTATCAAAATCCTTTCTTAGCGGGTGCCTACGTTATATCATCTACCTGCATGCCAAAATTCAGCTAGATCTGTCCAGTGGTTTGGGCTGTGCGTGCGTTATTAACGTGGTTTCTCCAGTAGGAATACTCCTACCACATACCTAGTGTTCTATCAACGTACAGCCCAAACCGCTGGACAGATCTGGCTGAATTTTGGCAGGAGTATTCCTACTGGAGAAACCACGTTAATAACGCACGCACAGCCCAAACCACTGGACAGATCTGGCACCTAAAATGCTTTTTAGGAGAAAAGTGTTCAGATATTTTTTGTAGACAATTTTATGATCTACAATATTTATAATGACGTTAAATGCGTATTTCTTATAGAAAACGAGATAATGGGAAAAAATTGATTTTCGTGACCTTTGACCTTGAATAACTTATGACGCGGACACGTGATCATATGAGACTTTTCTACCAGTCATTAGTACACCAAAACAAAGGTTTATGCAAATTTACAGCTTATTCGCTTCCGTTCCGAGGTTTGCCCCTAATTGAGCCCTATTTGACTGTACTATGTACTATCAATCATGTTTCAAAGATTAACTACATAATATAAAATTGACTCGCATAATGTCAAAGCGGTCGCGGACTCCTGTGCACGAAGTTCGCCGATTCGAATAGTACGCAAGAAAATGCACTTAAGCGATCTATAAACGATTGTCCTGATTCTGGAAGTACTTTGTGTCAGTTAATTTCATGACTGTAAACGTCGCCAACACCCAGGACCCAATCCCTACTGCGAAAGTCGTCTTTTTAAAGAGAAACATTTTCGGATTTGTACAACATCTCCACTTAATTCGTCATAATTATTATTACAGTCAAGTTAACTAAGTATATATTGCCAGTAGCAACTGATATGAAGGAAGATAGCTGCTGTTTTGAGTCACCATCCTCTCTGAAAGCTGAAGTTTTAGCTCTATCATGAACAAAAATGAATATGTATTTCAATATTTAAAACCATCAAGAAAAAAAAATTGCTACACATACCTATTTATCAATAAAAAAATACTTCAGTAATAAAGAAGTAAGTACTTCTTCATTTTTAATCACATTAATAAATAAAATTCACGAAGGTACTAACAAATTTCCATTAGGTCATTGCCGCGGACCGTGGGAGACAAACTGGTATTGCAATAGCATTAAAAGATTTACCTTTTAATTTTTTTGGTTTCGCTGGGGTAAAAGCTGGGGGACGGGAGGGGTATGTGGGGCTTCCAGGGGTGACCCCCTAGTGCACCCACTAAAAG
Source organism: Schrankia costaestrigalis (assembly GCA_905475405.1). Lineage (NCBI taxonomy): Eukaryota > Metazoa > Arthropoda > Insecta > Lepidoptera > Erebidae > Schrankia > Schrankia costaestrigalis. Next base: position 10,922,710 of record FR997840.1, on the reverse strand, counting down.
TCCCCATCGCCTTACTATAACGGGGGAACCGGCAGAACCTTTGCATCCAGTCCCCTTCCGGCGATCCCCGCCATTACAGGCGGGCCCTCGTGAGTGCTTAAAAGATTTACCTATACCAACTTTTTTAAAGTTTTCTTTTGAATTTTGATAACCAATTGTTGCCAGAAAACATTTTATTTTAGTCCTTTATTTATTTATTTTATTTCAGGTACTGCAAAACTGCGTGTTTCCGCCAAGGCATGTCAGCTGGCTGTCGTCGCTTCGCTTTATGTGATTTAACAATGTTACTATGGAGATGCGACTTTGAAGGGGGAAAACTATGCATAGTTCCTCGCAAAGAGCAAATATTCGGCGGCGGCCTATGTCCCGCAATGACTATTTTTCTTCCGTGGTCAGGTAATCACAATACGCAGCTAACGGGATTTACTCTACAATTGAGTGTATTTTTTTCCGAGATTGAGTAATTTTTGTGTCCCTTATATATAATAGGACCAGCTAGGTGGACCGACGACCTCAAAAAGGTCTCTGGGTCGGACTGGATGCGGAAGGCGCAGGACCGTGTTCTGTGGCGCGTGTTGGGAAAGGCCTATGTCCAGCAGTAAACTGCAATAGGCTAGTAGATTGACTGATTGATATAACATCATATTATGTACCTAAAGGGTCCCTGCGTCTGTAGTATGGCAACTATCACGGAAGTTATCTTATTAAAAACTCTTTTCTGCATTAACCAATAGTGTAGTTCTAACCAGCTATTAATATTTAATATAAATATTATTATTATTATTTTATATATCTTACATTTAAAACTCTTTAGCAACAACATGGTAATTATGTCGCAACTAAATCATTCAATCAAATAAGTGTTAATTTGTCGGAAACCATAAACAAATTCTTAAGTGAGTATTTTGTAATGTTCATATTAATAAAATAGAACCTTGATTAACAAATAAATAGAATAAACACATTTGTTCATCAAGGTTCTATGGAAAACTTACTGCATTGTTATAATTTTATTACTGTTAAACTTAACTTTATCTAACTTACAAAAAAATATAAATAGACATGTTACAGCCAAAGTAATAAATATGAATATTATACATAATAACTAGCCATTATGTATAAGGGCTACTCAATTTAGATAAAGTGATAACTGTCGCAGAATTAATCACATTAACTAGCCATTATATATGTTATAGTACTGGCAAAAATACAATATTAAGGCAAAAGTCAGAAACTGTTGGTTAGGTTAGGTTAATATAGTGACCAAAGGACAAGAAACTTTTTTTTTATGTAAGACTAGAATATAGTAGGTATTACTATATTCTAGCACTCGCCGGCCGCTGACGCGGCACTTTAATAATGGTTAATTTAACTTTAGTCGAGATGATAACTAATTTTAAGAACCATAAGACATTACCACTCTATTTCAACCCGAAAGCGTCCCTTGTTAAGTCATCCTAGAAGAAGGATTCTTCAGAAGCTACACGAGTAAAAAGAAACATCGATGACAAACATAAATTTATGACACCTTAGGTATCAATTGTCAAGCCTCTATCGGCTTGATAATCTAATAAGAACTATCACCTTCTTACATAGTGATGCCCTAATGTCGTCATTTGTAACTCTGAGTGTTTCATCGTGTTAAAAATAAAAGAATTACATTATAGACGTTAAATCAGCTGATAGCATACCTCATTAAGTCCATTATCTCAAATATTGTATAAATATACCTAAATTAAAATCAGATTAATAATAGGGTTCAATAAAAGCATCCCCCTTTTTACTTTACTTTTTTCTAACGTGTGAAAATTCTGAATGAACTTCCATTCAGAATTTTAAGAAGGCTGTCTCTCAAGGAAACTTGAACCGACTAAAACACCTCGATTACAACTTACAACCTCTAATCACTGTTAGTTTTATTCATAAACTTAACATTGGTTGATTTATCGTTTGTTAATGTGCTTTTAAATTTCTTCGTAAGAATGGTGGACGAAGGAAAGATGAATTGTCATTACGTTTATAATGACAGAGAGGCTAACTGCCTCTCTGTTATACACAGAATAGAAGAACGTACACAGAATTCATCTCCTTTCGAACACCAGATAGTATTGTGGGCAGAACCCACTTTTGTACAGTGACTTTGCATTCCAACATCTGAGTCAATTATTATGATTTGTGATTTGATATCAGAAATGATAAAGCTGTGACGTAGAATTGATAATCGGACACATTTTTTATCACTTAATTAATTTGAGATAGTTAAACGTTAGTTATTACTGTAGTCAGAAATAAAATTTAAGGCGTGTAACCAACTGTCGGTATCGCATCGGAATCTATCTGTGAAGTTATAATATTGACTTTAGCGGCCAGTAATAATTATAACCTCCCAACTAGTAAATAAACTGTAAATTCAATCCTGTAAAGAAAGCTTATGAATAGTCTCTTTCCTTGTCACTCACTACTAATTTAAGCTTGGTTTAAGGCAGACATGTAAAACATACATTTAATGTAGCATTTACAACATTGCCTTAATTAGCTACTAGATTTTGTTAAATTAAAATAAACATAAGAAGCGGGCTACGATAACTAATTAAAAAAAAACTTGTTGCACACGGAGTTCAGTTGTTAAATTTAGAGAAAATTATAAGTAGACAAATACATATTGTACTTGATTCCCAATATTTATAATAAAAACATGGATAAGAATATATTTTATTTTCTGTCTTTATGAAATATTTGAATATGAACTTAGGCAGTTGCGAGACAGGTGAAAGGGAAACGGTAATCATGTCTTGTTCTCATTACAGACACCTGCTTTTACATTTTTAAATTTTGAAGATAAAGCAAACCATGAGGCATTTGCAAATGTTAGTAACTAGTGAAATTACAGGTGCTTTAACAGCTTGTCCGTATAACAAAAGCAGTGCTAAGGCACCATGCATTTTATAATTTTAAATTAATAATTCTTCTGAATTGTGTAAAACCAAGCACGGAGATTATCACACTCGTCCGTTGAGTGTCTTCTTTATCTTTTCCTTTGTTCTGATATCTATGGTATTTTCAAAATGTCGTGTAAAAAACACTAACACATGTTTTAGAATCGATTGCTTTTACAGGCTTTAGTGACAGTAGAGGGGCGCTAACCAATTTGTAAAAAACTAAAACAATCTCAACAGATTCATTACATTTTATATCCGTCACATTTTAGTTAACATCGTTACTCTAAGATGACAGTAAGTCATTAATATTTTCAAACACCATATAATCTTAATGTCTTCCCATTATCGTAGGCAAGCACGTGTTGCCATACTTTTAGTTTCCAATGAGAAATTCCCGACATATTATTAACGATAGGGGAACCCTCCGCCTGCGCCAGATTTACAACTTAGAACAAAGGACATCAATTCTTACTTTGACATGTGAACTATGGGGCCACGAATGATGTGCTCTTTGTGGGTAAATACTATTGGGATGAAGTAGTGTGGAAGTGCTTTTTAATATAATATTGTTTTCTATGTAGGATATTGTTTTTTTAATTATTTACAAAGACACTCGAGATCGAGCCTTGTATCGTGGAAACTTTTGCAGACATGCAAATTGGAAGACACAAATAACTTCCAGGGTCAAGACAATGATTGGTGGATGACACAAATTAATATCTTGAGTGTGACCTATAACCTCAAGCACCGACGCATTTTACTGTTTCCAAAAAATATTTTTTAGGAATGGCAAGCATAATTTTTTCATTCTTATCTTCTCTCTTTAAATAATTGAGAAAATAAATTAAATAATTATTAGTATTTTTGAATTTATCATTATAAACGAGTGTACAAATGACCCATTTTCCTCTACGAATTAACAAACATCATTATAAATTTCATAATCTCCTCATTTTCCTTATAGTTCTTCAGGAATTTTAATTAAGTACTTAATAAACCAAAATTTATTTATAAACACAATTTGTTTGTAGCTAATGCTCACAAATTCTCGATACAGAAATATGTGATAGCTATTAGTGATTTGTTATAGAACATAAATAAAACGGTAAGAGATATTAGGCAAAACAAAGATTATACTGTCTATGGTTACGATTTACAGCCGTCATCCACGAGGTTGCGAATTTGAATTCCTCGCAAAATAAGGGTCGTAGCACACGGGTGCGCCAAAGTTCACCTAAAATTTCAACTCCTATAATTGGAAGTCCGAAAATGTTCTTCCCACAGATATCTGAATAAAGGAGATGTGCCCTGAATGTCATTTTGTATGGAAACCTAATGTCGCCAGTTTTATTAACACACACAGCTATAGAATATACGAATAGACTACTGTTCTCAGTTACATCTAGATTATCAATGAACGCAATACTCTGTCTCGTTTTTCCTTGAAATATCTCCCTTATACGGTGTCACAGCGAACCAATCAGCGCTACTATATTTAAACAAATTAAACAAACTTCAAAAAGTTTAGATAGAAGAACTACTACAATTTAAAACTACTACATTCAAAAAAATTACATTTATGCTAGGCGTTGACCTTATCGATAAATAATTAATAAATTTTATCGATAGACAAGACTTATATTTTATTAAAAATTAATTACTTATAATATAAATAATAATTACTTTTGTATAAATACTAGCTGTAAAACGCGACTTTGTCCGCGATTAAATTTGAAATGAAATAAAAAAAAACTTGTATAATTCATACAAAGTTTATTCATCATCATCATATCAGCCAATCGACGTCAACTGCTGTACATATGCCTTCTCCAAGTATTGTCACCTTGTGCGGTCCTGTGCCTCCCTCATCCATCAGCTTCCAGCCGTCCACACCGTGCTTTTCGGTACGCGGACGCCATTCCAGAATCTTTCTGCCCAAACAGCTGTCGGTTCTTCGCGCTGTGTCCTGCTTGTCGCTACTTTAACCGGTTATGTCGGTTACTTTGGTTCTCTTGCGAATCTCCTCATTTTTGATTCGATTACGCAGGGAAACTCCCAACATAGCTCTCTCCAATGCCCCTGAATGACCATGATTCTTCTGAGTAGGCCCATAGGTCAGGCTACAACATAGCTCTCTCCATTGCCCTCCGAGTGACCATGAGCCTTCTGAGTAGGCCTATAGGTCAAGCTACAACATAGGTCTCTCCATTGCCCTCTGAGTGACTATGAGCCTTAGTACTTAGCTTTTAGTAGTGAGTAGGCCCTTAGGCCCTCTAAATTTGAAAAAAAAATTTTTTTATCATAGCTTGATGTTATATAGCCTATAGCCTTCCTCGATCAATGGTCTATCCAAAACTGAAAACTAAATTCAATTCGAAGAAGTAGTTCCTGAGATTAGCGCGTTCAAACAAACAAACAAACTCTTCAGCTTTATATAATAGTATAGATATAGATGTATAATATAATAATATATAATTGTACAATACTTTTGTAAAATAATATTGTGTGTAAGATCGTACATGTCGTGAAACAAATTAATCCGAGAACTGATGTCGTAATATCGCAGATTGAAGGAACTCAAGCGTCATACTTCTTTTTCGTCCTTATTGTCGCAGCAGCTTGTAACATTTTTAGTATTTCCAAATCATAAAGAGAGACATTTACCAGCTTTTTTCGACAATGCAGACTCAATAAATGACGCTTTTTTAGATATACCAGGTAGGTGTTCTTTAAATCTCGCACAGATAACCTATTTTGAGGAGCAGAGATTTTGTGCCTCTACTTTTAGTATAAAACCAGTCACAGAAGACATTGTATCTAAAATAGTGCAGAGTTTCTCTTCTAATGCACAGGGCCTGGACAGCATTTCTCTGGATATGTTAAAATTAACACAGCCTACTAGCACCAAAACCATTACTAGCATCATTAATAGGTCAATAGAGACACATACCTTCCCGGACTTATGGAAGCATGCCATAGTGTATCCCATCTCTAAAACCAGCAATCCAACTAACTTTAGAGATCTGCGTCCAATAAGTATCCTTCCCTGCCTGTCTAAGATTCTTGAAAAAGTTGTTTACACACAAATGGTACAGTACTTGGAGGAGAATGACATTCTTCCAGACCTACAATCAGGATTTAGACGGGGCCGAAGTACTTCATCTGCTCTTAGTGATGTGGTGGGGAATAAGCTGGAGGCACGTGATCAGGGTAAGGCTACCATATTAGTACTGTTGGACTACTCACGTGCTTTTGACACGATAAATTCAGCTCTTTTGTTGTCCAAACTTGCCTATTACGGATTTGACTCTGACTCAATCAAGTGGTTTTACAGCTATCTTTATAATAGAACACAGCATGTGACAATATCTAGGGCGGATGGATCCACACTATCTTCTGCCACACGCCCTGTGGTTAGAGGCGTACCACAGGGATCAATCTTGGGACCGTTACTTTTTATTATTTACAGTGCAGATATAGCTGATACTATCACTTCATGTAAATATCACCTCTATGCAGATGATACACAGCTGTATACCTCGTTTTTGCCGTCAGACACACAACAAGCAGTTGAGCTGCTGAATGATCAACTCCGAAGGGTGTTTGATTGGTCAGAGAAAAATTCACTCGCTCTGAATCCCTCAAAAACAAAGTTTATGGTCTTGGGCAGCAGAGCAATGGTGGGTGCAGTGGTAGCGCGCAATCCTCAGTTGGCCATAATGGGTAAACAAATCAACAGGGTGGATACCGTGAATAATTTGGGTTTGTTGTTGGATCCGGAGCTTCGGTTCGAGCAGCATATAAATAATTTGCTCAGAAACTGCTTTTACAGGCTTAAAATCCTATATGAGATTCGTAGGTATTTAACAGTATCTCTTAGGATTCAATTAATGTACAGCCTAGTGCTCTCGAAGCTTGATTATTGTGACACTGTATACGGCCCTTGTCTCTTGGCTAGGACAGCAAAGCTCACACAGCGAATACAAAATGCTTGTGCTAGGTTCTGTGTGAATGTTCCAAGGAGAAACCACATAACACCATATTTAAATGAACACAAAATCCTAAAAATGACTGCTCGTAGGAAGATTCATCTAGCTGCTGTGATGTTTGGTGTTACCACTAGTAAAAAGCCTAAATACCTTTATGAAAAGTTGACATGGCGAAGGGACCATTACATATACAGTAACCGGACTGGAGTAGCCCCTCTTATAATTCCAATGCACAGGACTACTGCTTTCAGAGGTAGTTTCAGGTATGCTGCAACCCACTGTTGGAATGACCTTCCACCTCCACTCCGCAATCTGAAATCTAAATTTAGTCTAATTAATCATTTAAAAAAAATATTCTTGGCAGGGCAAGTATTGAACTTGCACTAGTGCTGTTCTGGGTAATATTGTTTTAAATTTTAAATTTAATTTGAGTGGTACAAGGTATGACCTTGTTTAATTACTTAGATAAAATAAAAAAATATTATTTTTGAATTTTATTCTCTTTTTCTTTCTGCAAGTGCGTATTTTACAGTAACAATATTATTAGTAAAAGTATTATTACTATTTATTTTACATTTTAATTATTTATTTTATTTATTTAGTTTTTGATTAACACACACAGGCACGATTCACTCATTTACACACAGCTATTACTGACTAAGTAAGTTTATTGTATCTACTTACACTGGTTTGTCTTCAATATATTTTTGCTTTTCATTTCTCTTCTTCCACTTGAATATGATATGTACTTATCGGTAAGGATGAGCGCTAGGCTGTCCCGGCTACGACTTGCGCGAAAAATGGGTGTCGCGGAAGAACAGCGCTGTTGTGATGCGTTGACGCAACATGACAGTATTGCTGAGCGACATTCCTTTTTGTCTTGTTAGACGAGACACACAACACAATTGTCCAGTCACCAATCGTTTGTCCACTAGTGTCCACCTTCTCTCTGTTTTTTTTAATTTGTCCATAACTTTTACTTGTATTAGACTAAAATAATATTAACAACAATTTTTCCAGTTCAGGGGTTCACAGATTCATCAAACCAATCAGAGCTCAGACATAAACTGAATTTTTGCTTGTTGGGTTGGCGCCCCTGTGTTGAAGTTTTCAACTTCAGGAATGGCGACGCGTTTACAAACGCGGCTGCCAACCTAACTTTGTTGAATCTGTGTATTTCGTGAACAATGTTTAGCTTTAAGATGGTGGCGGGAATTTTAAATTATTGATTGTTAGTTTAATGTATTTTACAAACTTTGTTCTATTTTATGTGTCTGTGTCTTTCAAGTCAAATAAATTGTTTTTCTTTCTTTCTTTCTTTCTTTCATTTTGACTGTTGTCATACAAAATTAACGCTCTGTGAGGGAGAGCTAATTTACAATTTAGCGTGTACTGTTCATTTATTTAAGCATGAGCATGCGCATGCCAAAATGCACGAGCAATATTGCGCCTAGATAAAATTAAAACAATAGCATGAATATAGGGATTGATAGATGAACATTTAGACTGATTTAAAGCAAATCTGATAAAATCAGTTAAAAGCATGTGTGTGCTAATAAAGGGTTAAGCGTTTTAAAAATCTTTCAAAACCACTGTAATCAACATTTTAAACCTTTATGTTCTAGTACTTACTCCACCTTTGATTTAGGATATTATTTCAACATTGTAATACTTATATTGCAATTACATAATTTATAATTAAAAAAAAAATTTTTTTTACTAAACTGCATAAATCTTTTACAATTTAAAATTCCTACAATACACGACTTTTTATCGAAAACGATAGATAGTCGTAGTCATGAACGGGTCGTCACTATCGTTTGGTTGTTAGAGCGATCACGGTTAGCAACCACTTGTCATACGTAATATCGTTGAGCGCATAGTTCATTGCTTCATATATTCATTGAATGACTAGTTTAGACACATTAGAGAATCAATGTATATGTTACAAAAATATTATAGTACTTAATTGTCCGAACATGAAAATCACATAGTGAGGACATCGAAGATTATTTTTTCATGATTTTAGAGGTAAATACAATAAAATACATGTACTAACATATGGTAAGTGATTCCATTATTAATAAAGTTTTTTTTATTGCTCTTATTTTTACAGGCAACCACTGAACAACTCGGCATTTTATATGTTACCCCGTTCGTTGTCAAAACACAGCTAAACCTAGGTGACAGACATTTTTAGCTATATAATCGTTCTAATCATATTGCGTTTTGACGAAAACCCCGTCACACCACTTCTCCTTTTATTTAGATTTCTGTGGTTCTTCCTAACATTTTTCATCCTAACAATCGCAATTCCTAATTTTTTTGTCTCTAATGTTAATAATCCGAAGCATTCAACTTCATAATTTCGGTAGCAATAAACATCTATTATACTATTATTTGTTTTCCTATATTTTCTCAACATAACCATCGTTTATACTATAATTTAAAGTCATATCTTTTTTGTTTAGATTTCTTTTTATTTATAATAATCAATATTATAAAGGTACATTAATTTTGCGTAACTTTGTTGACAACTTGTAGGTATAACATAATATACCAAAGACCAGAGCAAAACCAGAGTCCCTCTCCAATCATTCAGTCAAGATCCAGAAAAAAATGGGTCCTATTTATAATTATTGGTTTAGGTTATGGTAGAACTGTGACCCCAACGCACGAGCCGAGCGAGCGCAGCGAGCGTGCCGCGGTAGCGGCCGGCGAAGTGGCAGAACCGAATTGGTCCTTTACATATTGGTTTAGTTACGGTTACGTTAAACTTTTAGGCCGTAAGCATAACCGTGAACGAGTCCTGTTTTATGGGTTTCATTCATTTAAGACAAAAATATTCTAATAATTTTAATAAACAATAATTTAAAAAAAATGGTTAAATGTAAAAAGTGGTTTTGTAATCACAAGAAACAGTATAAAAACTAAATTTTTTATTACTTTCACTTGGTAAATATTTCTTTCTGAGTATGAGAGAAAATATTTTGGTGAAAATATTTAGGGATAAAAGCATTATGATAAAAAACATTAGGAGTTTAAATATATTTACATAAGGATAATATTATTAATAACGATTTTCGGAAACATGAGTGTTATGAACATCGCCGGTAGCAATACAAATAGTATAAATGAAAACTTTAGGATTTAAAATTTTAGGAAGAGTGATCATTCGGATTACAAATCGTTAGGAAGTACATTTTCGGATGAAGAACTTTAGGTGAGTCAATATGGACCCGTAGCACACATATCAAAACGTAAAGGGATCGGCACCGCCTCGCCTTTTTCCTCGGTATCAAATAGTGACGGTCCGATTACGTTACGATTTTGATTAGTGTGCGTTGCAGTAAGGAGTTTCATACAAATAATCTTGAACGGTTTGGTGACGATGACGTTTTGATAAGTGTGCTACGACCCTAATTGATTTTGCGTTCCACAAATGATTGTCCCAACGATGTTCTATGTGATCGTTAAGTTGATTGTTTGTGAAAGTCCTTGCAACACGCTGCAGGATTCCTAGTGCGTTTTGTTTTAAATATTTTTCATTATTCACAGTAAAGTATTTAGTTTAAACCTTTAGGCCATTCAAACTCTTTTGCATCGATGTCCATCTGTCTATTGCTTCGCAGAGATTAAGAGGAAAAATGAAGAGAATATATCTTGAATATTTGATTTGATTGAATAATCCTATGCATCTCTCTACAAAGAAAATAGGCAAGTCTAGGTACATAACCAGCGTAGGTACATTTTTAATAACAACCAAAATGATTAGATCTACTTATTTAATACATCTGGTTTCAATCAGACTGTTTATAATTTCCATCGTAGTATCTTTATACGAATTTTAATATACGAATCATTAAAGATAATTGACTTGAATTAATAACAGGCTAAATATTAATGTTTCATCCAATGGTTCAGTTAATCAGACGTAGTAAGAAAGTCGAAATGATTATTAAACTAATCAAGAGTGTGCGGGCTCATAATTTCATCATTTTCAAGCTCAAGGGCTTGATAAGTAAGGTACCCACTTAAAATATCCTGCTTTTGCTACATTAGAGTTAGTGTATAAAATGCGAAGTAACGAAGTATTTAAAGCTCTAGGTACTTATATAATTTTTAAACGGGCCTTTGAATACCAACTTAAGTTGATTAAAAATTAAAATTATGTTAAGTCTGAACGCTGAGATAAAATCATTACATCGTTGACTAAAGCTGTAAGAAAAACACTGTTTTCACAAAACTGCTATTCTTAACATTTTGACAACTTGTTACTGCAATAACATTATGTCGGCTAGAGCTTGACTTCTAATTCGGAAGGAGGCTTTTGATTTGATTTTCGACTAGGAAACATGACGACATAATAAAGAATAAATTGATTTTTTTTAAATATTGGTTCTTTTGCAAGTTTATTGTTGTATTTTGAAACTAAGGAATGACTTTAGGACACCTGAAGTTCACGCAATATTACCACACATTACACCAATAATTTTGTACACCCAAATTAATTTTACAATAGGCTTATCATATAAGGTAGCTTAATATACTACAATACCGAATACAATTTCCATATGTCAACCCACATATTACTACGGAAGGATATCAACACTATTCTTATGTCGTGTCTCGTCTCGGCATATAAATTATGGACGTACGATCTCTTTGTCCCGTCAATATGTCAAGTATGGGCCTTCTCACTTTTCCTGGTGCTGACATAATAATTCCTTTTACTTTGAGATTTAATTGTGCAACAAAAAATATTTGTAGGTACAGCTTTGTGTAGAGATGAGGTAATTTGTTTTATTAGATGAAAATTATAACGCTCTAATTAGTTTTTTAGGGATACTTTTTAAAAAAACTTACTACCGGGATTTTATGTTTAACAGTAAATAGATAAAAGTTCTTTTATTTTCCGACTCAAGAAATCCAATAAAATGCGTTGGTAAAAGTCCATGGTTGGGGGGTGCAAAAGACCGCTAAAAGAAAAAACGGTAGAGAAGGACTGTCAACTGCTTAACATAGGTCTCCCCAATGATTCCAACATGACTGACTTTGTTGTTGTTTTTATTAGTGGCTAACTCTATTCAGTTTTATGTCAAAACTACAAAGTTAACCGTTTCTTGTGCCTCTTAAATGATTAATCCTGCCTTCAAGAATACATAAGCAAAAATCTTAAGATACTTGTTTGGCATTCAAAAACTTAAAAAAATTACGCAAAATTTCCTTACGTTATTGTTGAACATTCCTTGGTCAATTTACAAAATCCTCAACAAACACGACACATTAAAAATACTGATCCTTAAAATAAAGCTAATAATAATATTATCAGCAAGCAAGTGTGCCCATTTAATCACCACAAAGTGGATTATTTTACGACAGTATCTCAGTACGGAACGTGACATTTCCGTCGTAGAAACAAAGTTTGTCTAAAGCTAGTTAGCCTAAGGTTAGATAAAGTTATTGTGCTATGAATCATTTAATGCACTTAATGTGCGTGATAAAAAATAGAATAAAACATTTTATTGAATAGCTGCGTCTTAGAAATAGAAACACGTGACTTAGTACCTAGAAGACTGCTCCACTCCCATTTATTAAGAAACCAACCAATCAACCTTTTCTTTCTGGATATGTTATCAAAAATAGGTCTTTGTTTTACTAGGAATTTTTTCAGAAGTATCGGGGCAAAGAAGATTCGAATCGGTTTTAGAACTTTAGTGGTCTTAAGCGCCGATTACACTAGACTACATGTAGTCTCCTACATCCTGTACATCCTGTAGGAGACTACATGATGTAGGACGGTCGGGACTCGCCAATCTCCGTTATGTAGTGTCCTAACAGCCTAAATGTGATTACACTAGACTACATGTAGTCTCTTAAATGATGTAGGAAGACTATGTAGTCTAGTGTAATCGGCGCTTTAATAAACAATTTTATCTGCCACTTCAACGCCGCAGCGGTAGCGCGACGGTAGCGCAAGCGGTGTCGTGTACGAGGTTGTGGGTTTGATTCCCACGCAGGACAATTATTTGTAAGATCTACAAATTATTGTCCTGGGTTTTCTTTGTGTCCGTTTATTGATGTGTGTAAAAAGTCGCCGCGATAATCGGCAAGATCCTTAGTCCGGTAGTTGTCTATAAAAACAAAGTTGCATGAATACACGGATAGATGGCGATGTAACACATTTCTACATCGCGATATGGTTTCCTTACGGCGTTGTGTATAATAGGGATGACATAAAAATTTTTAATCCGGCTCGTGTAGGACCATGTTGACTATAAATTAGTCCAAATTTTTAAAGTACAGCTGCCACTTGGCTTTTATGCTGTATGTAATGTAATTTACGTATATAAAACAATAGGGAGGGAGATACTTTGCTCGTGTAGTCCTCGCCGTACGTGTGAGGAATACATTGGGTTGTCATTTTCAATTCGTGTGAACTTTCCTTCCATCTTACGGGGCTTGTACACACAATACCTGCCACTTTTTCCCACTTTTTTCCAGTCAACGGTATCTTACCTAAACCTAAGCAGAGCTTGATAAGAAACCAACCAATCAACCTTTTCTTACTGCATATGTTATCAACAATAGGTCTTTGTTTTACTAGGAAATTTTTCAGAAGTATCGGGGCAAAGAACATTCGAATCGGTTTCAGAACTTTAGTGGTCTTGTCTAGTCTACATGATGTAGGACGGTCGGGACTCGCCAATTTCCGATATGTAGTGTCCTAACAGCCTAAATGTGATTACACGTAAATGACGTAGGAAGACTATGTAGTCTAGTGTAATCGGCGCTTTAATAAACAATTTTATCTGCCACTTCAACGCCAGTGGAATACAGTTTTCACTTAAAGTCTTCCATTCATTTTACATTTGTTCATTATGTAGTATACTTCACACTCCATTATTTTAATCTTGTGATATGAAAGATTTGATAATGCCTTTGTCTGGTTATATTCAGGTTCTGCCTAAATCTGCTTTATTAATTTGTTTGCAAATACAGTTTATAGCGTTGTGGACATTATATCACAATAAAAGTGATTATGGAACAATGAAAATGGAACTTGTTTATTTTGTTGTAAAGATTTTTGATAATAAAAAATAATGTGTGCGTTTTCAATGAAGATATTAAGTCGGTAACTTCATCGATATAAGTACTCAAATAGTAATTTGTTTGCGCAATTTGTTATGATTTATCACAAAAAAATCCTCGAATTTTCAAAATGTTTTGGGAATTTATGTCTTAGAAAAAAAAAACTATTACTTATTAATGAACAAAAATAGAACATAGTTCTGTGGTTATTTCTGCTATTTAGTGTGTTACATCGTACTATTTGCTTATCAATGAAGTTATTTGCGGTCAATTAATTCATAGAACAAATGTTTTTATTTCTTTACTACTTATGTCCACTAGAAATCGAATAGTTATTCATCATGCCACTCATTTTATATTTAGAACAGCTGCAAATAAATACAACAGCAGTGAAAAAAAACGAAGTATAATTTGACACAGATCTCTGTATCTTTCTTGTTGGATGTCAAAGGGAGTCTGAAAGTAAGTCATAAGAAAGATTAACAAGTTCTTATCTATATTTGTGAGCGTAATCCGTACAATAACCACCCCGTTGGCTATGAATATAGCTTATTTACCTTGGGTATCGCAAAAATTCAATTTTATACATGTACTCAACTGCTGTTCCGCCTGTTAACGAATACCTTCCTTGGGCCTAACAGACAGCGCTATAGTGTCTATGACGCTACAGCTATTAGCTGAGTTAGGTCCTATTTTGTGTACATTTTTGTTTTATATTTAAATTTATTTACTGTATGTTTGGCTTGTGTGCAACAAAATAAATAATTTTCTTTCTTTATTTCTTTCTTTCAAAAACTACTACTACGGAGAGAACAACTTGGTTAAAAAGTAAAAAAAACTGTTCTAGTTTGTCTGGTCAGCGTGGAAATAGATGGGCAAATTAAACTTCATAATTGAAAGAGGTCTTTCTTAAATTCTTTTTGCGATATTTTCTGTTTTCAGCTTTGGCGACCCCTATGTATGAAGATCGAGATGGATCTAGCCGTCAACACATGGCGATATAAATCATGCAATTGGTTAAATAACAAAAAGAAATCTAGTTTCTTGGTCGGTTTTTACAAAACACGCGCATTGATAGGGTTTGGTTAAAGATTACCTATATTTTTACTTCATCACGAATCTGACAAAAAGTAAGTAGGTAAAGTAAAGTTGTTAACTGCAAATCAATTGCTATAATTAATTAAGTAAATAAACTTGTAAGTATACCTCACGATCACGAAGCAGTTTGATATAATATTAAGTAGTTCGTATGTATTTAAGCTGTCTAAGTAAGTACATAATTACATTCTAAGAAACTTGTTAAGAAATTTAACTAATTAGATTGTTATTTAAGTTTGTTCGTGTATTTTTTTAATAAATAAGCAGCGGAACCGTTTGCGTAGAGTGAAACTATAATAGCTAACTATGACGACCTCGGTGGCGCGACGGTAACGCAAGCGGCTGCCGTGCACGAGGTTGTGGGTTCGATCCCTACGCAGGACAATTATTTGTAAGATTCACAAATTATTGTCCCGAGTCTGGGTTTTCTTTGTGTCCGTTTATTGATGTGTGTAAAAAGTCCCCGCGACAATCGACATGATCCTAAGGGCCAGATTTAGAGACCGCACTTTGACTTTAGCAAAGTCTAGATATTATCTCTGAATTTGAAAAACAAAAAGTTTACTTTGGGAAGATTACTTTGAAAGAAAGTAAAGTCACGACTCTGAATCTGGGCCTTATATCTCGTTTTTGTATCAAAGTCGACCTTTCCTTCAAAGTAAAGTCAAAATGCGGTCTCTGAATCTGGCCCTTAGTTCGGGAGTTGTCTTTAAAAACAAAGTTGCATGAATACACGGATAGATGGCGATGTAATACATTTCTACATCGCGATATGGTTTCGTTACGGCGCGGCGCTGTGTATAATAGGGATGACATACATTGATTTTTAGCTCGGCTCGCGAAGCCACAACAAAACGTCCGCGGTTCCGTCCTCGCCGGAATACGCGCCGCGTTCGCTCCTAGAGGGCTTGCCTTCCGCACGTCTGTTAGTCAGTGACGGTCCAGGCCGAGGTTCGTACCCCAAAGGGGGTGCCCCTGTGGCACGTCACTTAAATGTCTTTGGTTGAGGGCCATCCGCCCCATCACAGCCCGCGTAAAGTAGTAATGGTCGTCTGAGACCGACTACTCATCCTCACAAAAAAAAAAAAATGATTTTTAGCCCCGACCGACTAGAGAGCCCCGACCGACTAGAGACTGTAGAGGACACCGAGGCGGCGATCAGCGCCCTAACAGAGCACGTTCAATCGTTAATTAACGATTGTTCTCGGAAAGTGCCCGTGCCGGAAGACCGGCGCAGGCAACTGCCCGCAGACGTGCGTGATCTGTTGAGGCGCAAGAACGCTGCCACACGTGCCTATGACAGAGCCCCCAGCGAGGAAAATAGGGTTACCCTTAGATACCTGCAGCGGCAGGTCAAAGTACGCATAAATGAGTTTCGTCAGTCACGATGGGATGCGAAATTGAGCGAGATCGAGCCTTCTCATCTCGCTTTCTGGCAACTATCCCGATCGTTAACGAAGGACGTCTACTCTTCTATGCCTCCTTTGGTCAAGCCTGATAGGACACTAGCGTTTGAGGATGATGACAAGGCCGAATGCCTGGCCGACAGCCTCGAGGCCCAATGCGTGAGCAGTCCTCTTCAGGGAAACACTCATGGGAAATTTCAAATAGATGTCGAAAGCGAAGTGGAACGGCGAGCTTCTCTCCCGGCCCCTCCGCTCGAGGCAGATAGCGACGTTATACCGTTAGTTACACCAGACGAGGTGCAAACCGTCATAAAATCTCTCGCCCCTAAAAAGGCACCCGGCTCGGACGGAATAACGAATAGGGTAATCAAACTATTCCCCGAACGTCTTTTGGTCCTTATGACATGCATATTTAATGCCGCACTATCAAATTGTGTCTTCCCACAGCAGTGGAAAGACGCCGTGGTTATCGGAATACCGAAACCCGGCAAAAAGAAGTCCGAACCGGCTAGTTATAGACCGATTAGTCTGCTTAAAGGTTTAGGGAAAATTTACGAGCGGCTTTTGTATAGGAGGCTGTTAGCACACGTGGAGGCCAACAATCTTATTCCAAACGAGCAGTTTGGCTTTCGGGCCAAGCACTCGTCCACCCACCAAGTTCACCGTGTCGTTGAACATGTCAGCGCTCGGCTCATGAAAGGTCAAATGACCGGAGCTCTCTTCTTCGATGTGGCAAAGGCATTCGACAAGGTGTGGCACGCTGGCTTAACATACAAGCTTTTCATGATGGGAGTGCCACACAGACTCGTGCTCATCTTACGAGACTTTCTGTCGAATCGTTCCTTTCGCTACAAAGTTGAAGGGACTCTGTCCTCTGCTCACCCCATCCAGGCCGGAGTCCCTCAGGGCTCCGTCCTCGCCCCCCTTCTGTACTCTCTGTACACACGAGATATCCCTCGGCCTGCGGGTGTGCAAACAGCCCTTTTTGCAGACGACACAGCGATTTACGCCTCTGGCACCTCCCCTCCCTCGATAGTTAGGCGACTCCAATCTGCGTCCAACGCCCTCAGCGATTGGTTCCAGAAATGGAGGATAACAGTCAACCCCGAAAAGAGTCAAGCGGTGATGTTTCACAAGAAACGGAACCACTCGCCTCTCTCGGCAGCGACACAAAAAGTCAGGATGTTTGGCTTCCCGATCCCTTGGGCTAAGGAAGCCAAATATCTTGGCGTTTTGCTCGACGATAAGCTCTCTTTCCGTCCCCACATAAACATGGTTCGCAAGCGGGCCACGTTTGTGTTGGGACGGCTGCACATGCTCCTCCGGAAGGAGTCTAAGATGTCGATCCGAAACAAAGTTAGGTTATACACTACTTGTATCAGACCAATAATGACGTATGCGTGCGTAGTTTTTGCCCACCTTAGGCCACACAGGATCCATAGGTTACAAACAGTTCAGAGTAGGTTCATGCGCAAAGCGACGGGAGCACCGTGGTTCATGCGTAACGAGGATCTTCACATAGACCTCGAGTTGCCTACTATCCAGCAACACATGAAACTCTGTTCCCGCCGCTACTTTGATTCGGCTGCCACTCACCCCAACCAACTAGTGGTCGGGGCGTCCGGGTACATCCCCTCCAAGATTAGCAAAATTCGTAGACCTAGGCATGCTCTCGAAGAGCCGGACGATAGGATCACGATCGCTCAACGTAGAGCTCACACGGCTCGCGAAGCCACAACAAAACGTCCGCGGTTCCGTCCTCGCCGTCGAGGCCGGAATACGCGCCGCGTTCGCTCCTAGAGGGCGTGCCTTCCGCACGTCCTGTTAGTCAGTGACGGTCCAGGCCGAGGTTCGTACCCCAAAGGGGGTGCCCCTGTGGCACGTCACTTAAATGTCTTTGGTTGAGGGCCATCCGCCCCACCACAGCCCGCGTAAAGTAGTAATGGTCGTCTGAGACCGACTACTCGTCCTCACAAAAAAAAAAAAAAATTTTTAGCGGCGCGTAGGACCAAATGTTGGCTATTTATATTAGTCGAAATTTTTTAAGTACAGCTGCCACTTGGCCTTTATGCTGTATGTTATGTAATAATGTAATGCTATGTATATAAAATAACAGGGAGGGAGATACTTTGCTCGTCTAGTCCTCGCCGTACGGGTGAGGAACACATTGGGTTGTCATTTTCAGTTCGTGAACTTTCCTGCCATCTTACGGGTCTTACACACACATACCTGCCACTTTTCCCCCTAGTCAAACGGTATCTTACCTAAACCTAAGCAGAGCTTGTTAAGCATATTATAATTTTCAACGACACGTGAAAGTACTATATAAACTCAGCTAAATCTATTCGTGATAAAAGCATCATAGCCCATGGCTCTGCCAACTTAAAATTAATTTAATAAACGAAGGAACTGTTTTTTAACTAAGTATACCTTCCTTTTGGTGACGGAGTAAGAATACAATATGTTACCACCCTATCTCATCCCATGGGTGTCGTAGAAACGGACTAACGAACTATCTGTGATTATTTATACTTTTACATAGAAAGAAGGAAAACTTGAAATTAAACCCTATTCCAATCCGTCTGGCCAGCGTGGTATTAGTAGGCCAAATATCCCTCCGTTACGGGAGGAGGCCGGTCCCTGCAGAGGGACATTAATAGGCTGTTATGATTAGATGATACCGAAAAACAGTAGGTTAGAAGCAAAATGCTGCGCCGCCCGTAGGGTACAATAACATTTAATTAATACACAACGAGACCTCTGGGTAGCAGCTATAATCCTTACGTTACAGAGTCGATAATGCCACCTAGTACGAAACTAAATAGAGCTTCTACTTCGACAACTCAATAACGCATAAAGTTACAACATTGGATAAACTTTTTTTTTGGAAAGGCAAAATAGGTCTTTGTCTTAATTACTAGTACCTATATTAAATCGAACTCTAAGCATTAACACTAAAAGCAACCTTCTGGATCACAAATAAAGTTTGTTTCCGTTTAGACATTGAAAGCCTATTAGCAATATTAGAAAATAGCAAAGAATACACATAAAAACACAGCATTTGTGCAAATGATAGACCGCATAATTAAACCGCGAATAATACTAGACGTGCCTTTTATTTAAATAGTTATAAAGCTCACGGAACCTGCCTACATAAAGAGTTTAATAGTCCTTCAACATTTTAAAGCTGCGCACACGCACACATACACAACCGTCGTAATAATCTATTAGCCGCACCATTACATAAGTTTTTTTTCTAACATTCTGTTTTTTCAAGATCGACTTTAATACACAAGGATAAAGCCGGTTTTTTATTAACAGCGTTATATTAAGACCGGTGATCGTGACCCCTGATTTCAATATACAAGCAAAACACTATTTCTTAGTGTGGATTGCTACAAACTCGATTTTAAGTTTATAAGTACCAATAAACTAATACGTCAATAACTTTAAAATATTTGTTATCAAAGATCAACTTTGAAAACGGCAAATTGGCAAGTTCGCAATTGTAGAGCAATTGAAAATTAAAATTTATGATACTAGAGTTGTTTGTAATATTATTAAGTAGTTTAAAGCCTGGTATTGTAGACGTTACTGACAGTCATTTTATTCCATATACATTTCTTGACCCAGGAGGACAAAATAAGGAATTTAGTTAAAGATTTGGTCAGAATTCGCGCCAATATCTATTGCGTTGAATATTTGAACAGGTGCTTCGTGACCGGTAGACCAACGGACAAGGTCTCAAATCTACACCTTTTTTACTATTTCAGAGATAAAATGATTGTTTTCAACCGTTAAGATTTCATATCAGTTAAATTTTATCAAAACTTTCAGTTAATCGCAAATTGAAACGCCTTGTGGTAGCCAATCTATCAATGGAACCTCAGCCGATCACAACTCGTTATGTCGCGATAGAGCCGTGCTGTGATTGGTCGGAGGTGATGCGATATCTATTTCTGTCGCAAGTCAGAATGCGCGCGCTGTTGCTAGTGCGCATGTGTGCACGATATACATGTGGTATCGATGTGTGCGTGTGTTGTTGAGGCGCGCTCTCTGTTTACAGCGCGGTACTGTGGCCGGCGAGCGCACGCATTCGACAGTGTATCGTGCGAAATAGAGTTTTCCGGCGGCTGGCATAGTCCATGGTGTTTTCCTCTCAGTTTATTTGTGTTAATACATGTCGGACGTTAATAAAACATTCGAAAACATAATCGACATTTAGTTCCGAGCTTACTTTTAGTGCAGCTCATAAATTTATTTGTGTTTTCGGCGGATGCGATGAATAAATTTTGCAAATCGAGTCTCTGTGTTGAAAAGGTTCGTGAGAGCTATGTTTTGATCGGTCGGCGTGTAGTGGATGTGCCGGGAAGTGCGGACGCGATCCGACTCGCGGTCCTGATCCTGATCTCAGTGAAACTGAGGCTGTGCTGCAACTTTTTCTTGGAAGGGACCTTCGGTACGAGAGACAGTTTCACCTGGAGCACCAAGAGAGTTTTGGACAACCGGCATTCAGCGGCTGCCGGCACGTGCTGAGGTAGGCGATGCCATTACGCGTGACCTTGGCTTTTTCGCTTCATTTTTAAGTGGTTCAAGAGCCAGATGTTATTTAATCTCGCCATATAATATTATATGATCGCTAGACTCTATCCTTTTCATAAAAGCACTTTATAAAATGTTTACGAAATAAGTTACTTCACATACACTCGCTAAACATTTGTACCCATATGTTTATTTAGCAGAATAATATGTGTAATCAAACTAAATTTATTCAAATTCATACACAAAACAATGTTTCCTAGAAACATTTTAGTTTGATATTTGTTTCGTGTACTTGTTTACATTATTATCACGCAAAATCATTAAATCACACTTAAAAGTTGCATAACATATTCTTTTAAGAATGACCTATATCCCATTCGATACCATGTCTTTTGAAAGATACCTAGGTACATATTACTTGATTATGAATAGAGTATAAAAGTCTGTGATAAATGCTTAATAATATTATTGAATATGATAAAAATTAGCTTCGTTATCATACATTCCAATCTTATATGAACACATGGTAGAGCACTGATATCGTGGCACACTTGAATTTCATTAAACATGAATGAAGCGTAGGTACGGACATGTACGATAAATATTAAGTTCATTTCCATAATAATTACATTATTTTATTTTATACATAATATATTTTGTCTTTCCTTCACTAAGAAGGAAGAATGAATGTATGTTATTGATAACAGTTGTTTGAAACCGTATTAAAAACAGTAATTTTCATGTAGTTTTATCAAAATTAAAAACGGTAATAAACGTAAAAGAGTTATCAGTTTTACAATTGAAGGGAATACAAAAAATGATAAAGTAATTATTAGAGTGAGAAAAAAATAAATAAAATCAACCTTATAAAATATAGTAGAAATAAAAAAAAACACAAGATTTGTAAGTATGCATAAAACAACAAGATAAATTACTTGCTAAACTATCTATATCAAAAACATAATGAGCACAACACGGGCATACGAATAAATCAAAATAAATGTCGCCCCTAACATCTATTTATAATCTTCCTATACGATTAAATAAATAGATATGTATCTAAAAGAAAAAAAAACTATTACTTATCAGGTAAAGATGCTTAAACCAGTGAATAAGATAATGTTAATTATCATTGCGATATCACTTTAATTAATTTCTATCATTAATCAACTGTAATTTTTAAAACCAGAAACAAAAATTCGGATCTTAATCTTATCTCAAAAGTTCGTGACAATTCAATAATCAGACGCTATGTGTATGGACAAAATGAAAGACGAATCATAACAAATTTCTGAAGAAGAATGATATTAAAGGACGCCGTCAATCCATAAATGGAGGAAACATTTAGTCAACGGAGAAATGTTCTTTGGGATTTGAATTACATCCTAATCGATAATATTTTATTTATTTTTGACAAATTACTTGCATCTCGCAAGTAAAAGATATTATTATTATAGTGGTCCCCGCTTTTTAATTCCGTAAGACTTGCTAAACACCGTCGGACCGTCATGGGTTTTAGGAATTATGAACACGAATAAGGTTTAAGGAAGCCTTCTGGGAAAGAGTTAGCATCACTTTAAATATCCAACGTATTGTCTGCTCTACCGAGGCAATTTAGTAGGATTCTAACAATACCACTTTAAACGTTTGCGTTGAAGTTTTTCAAAGATTTGAAGGATATTTTCTCTAGCATCCTTCGGAGTTCTTGACACAGTTTCGGAACTATTACTGGGTTGTATCTAGACGCTAGAATCAAATCTTTACATTTACCTTTGAGCTTCAACAAACAATCCCACCTTTTTACGTATCTTGTTTACCAATAAAGCCAAAGACACAGTAACCTGGAAGCAATTCACAAATAAGTGTAACGTGTTCGACAAATTCGAAGTTATCCAATATAACAGAGGTATAATAAAATATATAAATGGGCAATCGTTAGGTTAGCCTATATCGGGTTTCGTCGCGCGTCGCACTTACTGGCGCCAATATCTCGCCGCCAAACAATATGCCACCGAACAATGGAGAATTAACTAATTCTAACCACCTACTGAATTATATAAATCTACATATATACTACATTATGTATTTCGGGTGCAAGTGTAATAGAAATCCTTGGCAGTGTACCTATAAATTTTTGCTTTAAACTACTCGTCACTATTTACAATATTGTGAAACATTGAATTTCCGTATGATGCCAGAGAAGAAACACTTCAAGTTTCAATGTTGTTTATAACATCTGACTAACAAAGAATTACGCCAATATGTACTACTGTATGGAAAGTTATTCTTAAAGCTTAGGTGAAAAGAGAAGGAATTTCAGCTATACAGAAAGCATGTTCCTTGCTGTGTGACGTCTTTAATTATGGTGATAATAGTGATGGCATAGCATTTGGCAGCTTTTATCAAATGATTGAATATTGATAAAAATAAATGCTTATTCGTTTGTTATTACATCTGCATAGTTCTGAGTAGAGTGTTCGTCAATAATTTTGCCAGACTACCTTACCTGTAACAAAAATTGTAAATGCTACTAGCTGATGTAGCTTGTTATATAATTTTATTATATTTTATAAAATAAAAAGATTATAATTTTACAAATTAAAGCTTTACGAGGAATCCGCCCTTTTCAGCTGAAATACTTTCTGTGTACATTTGTCCTTCTGTTTTCAATCGCTATAAACTCAGGCGTTTTGTTATTCGTGGGTTCCTTGTATTCATATTCATAAGTCTCCAAATCCATTCAGTCCATTCTATCTCTACATTTTTTTATTATCTTGGCCGTACGAAAAGATAAAATATTATACAACTATAAGTACATTATTTTGTTACTGGTGGCAACTTATGCCCATTTCTATACACACATTTTCGAAACATTTAATTAACACCAATATTACTTTAATTGCACAAAAGGTAAAATAAGGTAGAAATGTATACGTATTATGAAATTTTACATCGTGAATGAATAATAAACAGTTTATTTAATGTATGCAAGCTCTGACATTTTTATGTATTGTTGTTTTTGAAGGTTGCAATGCTCATTTCGTTCAAGATAATAATAAAAGGGACCTCTTGGTTTGCATAATAAGGTATGTCTTACACCAACACTACATAAAAAAATAAAAGAAAAATGTTGATAGCGTACGTGGGCGAAAATTTATAATTATACCCATTGACGGCCAAAAATGGTTTCCAATAGAGACTACCATATAAATGGAAGACGGCTGAACATTATTAATTTTATATTTATTTAAATTCCGTATATAGACAGCAAATTTCAAATAAGGAATTAGATTCTCATAAGGAAGTGTTAACGGTTTGTTAATGAAAGAAATAGAGAAATGGTATTAGGAAGAAATAATTTAAATTAATTACAACAATAGGATAAGTCGAACAAATTGAGACGTGCATAATTATACATATATTAACAATGAGTTTAAATGACAATTTAAAATAGAGTGACAAACATATTTATCCATACTTACTTACAAACTTTTATAATATAAGTAGAATTACAAAACTGGACTCAAACATGAATGGTCGTATGTCGCCCACGCAATGATTTTTATAGCAAGCGTACACACAGCAACTAATCAAGCTAGACACTCATGTACCTTAGTACCTTGAAATAAGACACAATTTCAAATGAAAATGTTTAACTTGATGTGTTGCTGTGTGTACATCGAAAATAATCGTTATACCAGTACGTAGCCAGCCTCAATTCAGAGGCTAAATTCTCTACCATTTTATTGTGCAATCATTTCTGAGGAGATTATATTACGGATAATTTATCGTTTTACTTAAGTCTGCAAATATAGTTTGCACTTATTATAGTATTTTACATACACACTTTGAGCATTTTGTGTTCTATTTCTACAGATTTGCCATTTGCGAATTTAATTTTTTAATGTGATCTATTGTCTGAAAATGGATTCAATGTCGGTAGAAAATACCCCTTGTATAACTGAAATTGGAATGTCTGCTTGCGAGGCTCTAATTAAGAGAGGCCAGTTTAAGCTAAGATAGTACCTAAGTATGTATATTTTCTAAACAGCATTTGTCAGACGGTGTAAACTACTAAATGTTACCATACTGAATGTTCTGTGTACGTTCTCGTAAAATTCGAAGAGCATAAAAAGATAAACTGCAAGAATATGAAATCTTTTATAACTGTTTACCAACTTTGCTAGTCGGCGTACTTTTTACAGACTTCTTCTGTCTTTCTGAGCTATTGTATATCATCATCATCATCATAACAACCCATTAATGTCCCACTGCAGAGACGGGCCCCCTACCGTGATGGAGGGATACTTGGCCTACTAATACCACGCTGGCCAGACGGATTGGTATAGGGTTTAATTTCAAGTTTTCCTTCTTTTTATTTCGTAAAGATAACATTCACGGATAGTCCCTTAGTCGCTTTTTACGACACCCATGGGATGAGATGGGGTGGTGACATATTGTATTCTTACTCCGTCATTTGAATATTTTTATTAATAAGTTATTCATTCGTCGCACGAATACTTAAGTGTCCAACCTCCATTTGCAACATTTTACACCAGAGACGTTTTATTGATTAGTTTAAGCAATTAATATGATTTTATAAAAGTTTTATATTAAAAAAATAGTTAA
The DNA here is from genome assembly GCA_905475405.1 of Schrankia costaestrigalis. Classification (NCBI taxonomy): domain Eukaryota; kingdom Metazoa; phylum Arthropoda; class Insecta; order Lepidoptera; family Erebidae; genus Schrankia; species Schrankia costaestrigalis. The sequence continues at coordinate 10,897,015 of FR997840.1, read as the reverse complement.
TGTGTTTATGAAATGATATATTACAAATAATCATTAAAAAGTCAAACAGTTATGTTTATTTTCACAATTTTTTATGGAGGTTGAGCAAATAAACACATAAATAATTGTGCAGTTGGAGATAGACCACTACCGGGGTGGAGGTTGAGCATTTTGCATTCGAATATATTTAGTACTTAAGTGCCCTATAACCAAATACAGTGTGTTTGGGTATCGTGGTAAAAAAAAATAACTAGTTAACTGGCTATTTATTATTAACAATAACACAGAATTAAAAAAAAAAACACTGTTTAATATAATTATATAAAATACAAAATACAATATTTTTTTGTTTTTGTACCGATACAAGATCGTTTACTTCGCCTGGTATTGTTTATGTTGTCTGATCATGTCAAAACCTTTTTAATTAGAGATTCCATGAAGGCTTTGTATAGTAGTATTTTCTTTTCGGTTAGTGTCTGATTTGAATTAGTCCTTATTCGTCGTATTCTTCTTTCGTCGGATTCTTGTTTGGTCGGATTCTTGATTGACTCCACTTCTTTAAATTTCAATATGTACAATAAAAACGACATAAATTGAAAATAAAACGGTGATAAGATCATACCTACACGTATAAAAAATAATTAATATACTGAGACTATTTAAACAATTTAGAATTGATTTATTTTTTCAAGAAAATTAACTCTTTTTTGACGATTCTTTATGTTTTCATAAGGAATTCTTTGGTTTATGGGCTATTCATCCCTCAACGGCGTAATTAGTTCTGAATTTCTCATCCAAAATAGGGAAGAAAATGCAAAGCAACGGACATAATAAAAATAGATGTCCAATGTGAGCAATGGATCTGTGGCGAGTAAAAAATAGTATTAATCTACTTATCTAGCATCTAAAATCATTGCGAACACAAAGCGTAAGTATACGTTAACACAAAACTACCCATTTAATGCTAAGAAATTTACCCATTTAACAATTAGCAAACATGCAAGTAGCAGGTATATTTTGACAGTCACCGCACAAAAGCAATTTTTTTATTATTATATTAGTTATATTTTGCAACCTTACGAAATGTTCAAAACAATCTGTTCATTTATAGATACCTACGTCACAATTTAATTTAAAGATTTAATTCAATCTGAAATTATAAGAATTAAATTTAAACACCCTGTACTATAAGTTAACGATACGCAGTGATAATCTACAAAGAAAAGTTAACAAAAATACAAGTTACCGATCCTTTTCTATAGTTGTGACTATATTTTCCGATTTATATATCGTCACGGACATTTGGGGTAATGTTTTCTATTAAAATTAATACCTTTTTCTATATTTCGCTTTAGTTTTTACTCAAATGCGTGCGAGCACCAGCTTAGTCAAAAAAGAAATTAATGATGGCGGCGTATTGCGTCATCAAAATGCGATGTCGTGATTGGTTACCTGTAAGGAGATTGAATACTTAAGCACGCAATCGATGCTCGGATGCACGTTTGGTGTTTCTCTACGGACGTTGAGCAATTAAGCATGAAGTTTTAATTCTCTTGTGTTAGTTTACAAAAACTAAAATTCCTTATAAATAATGTATTTTAAGTCCAAACCGCAAGTATTATATACCAATCGAACCGCAATTTGATCCTTAATAAAATTGCATTAAAAAGTGAAATTCGTCAAAATGGTCGGTTGAGCAAATAAGCATTCAGGCGACGCATTGGCGACGGATCTAAGTGTTTCAGCTTCGAACCAAATTCTTGGAAGATTTACTCATAGTAAACTAGACGCATGAAGTTAATAGAATAGCTACCTGAAAATTAAACAATAAACAATACAGTCTACATTCCAAATTGGTCTGAAAGTATTGTATCTATGGAATGCTTTTATATGAATTAAGTAACAATAGTTAAGATCTGATCAATTTCCTATATAATATGCTCTACTAACATAACTTATGTCTTGAAGTGCTTCTGTACAAGTGTACACTTACAAAATATGCGTGTAAGCCAAGAAGTAAGTAGGTCCTGATAGACGATAATGAAAACAGCAAGCGTGATATATATGTTTATATTTAGGCGAAGTTATCTTACAAATAAGTATTTAATAGCGTAGTGAATTTAAAAAAAAAAATTATAGCCTCACCTCGTAAGCCCGGATAATAGGCCCAAGCGGAACACCGTGAGTTTTAGTCAGTAGACTGGTTTATTGGGATTCCAATAAACCTGCACGACTGCGGCAAGGTTCCCACGTAAAAACAAAGATATAAGATGTGTTGAATCCCTATGGTGGCAGACTAATCACCTCATAGTCATGTTCTTCCATTGCTTCTTCCATAGCTTATGTTAAAATTGTGTCACTGCTGCCAAGGCCTCCCAATTTGTAAGGTACTGACCACAAAAGATTGAGGACACTTATTCTTGAAGTGTGTCCACTTAGTGGTCGATCTAAACCCTTTAATGTACCTTAACTTCATACCTACTTAGGATATAGTTAAAAATCAGAGAACTGGGTAACCAATACCTTCGTAGTTTTGTCCTTAAAAAACATATTATAGTTTGAAATACGAAGAAACAACGAAGTAATGTTAATCATTTGTAATCAAAAGTTATTTCTAAGCAACTGAACGTTGACTTGAATACCATACTGCATTTAACGCTAAGAGCATACACTAACACACACAAGATAAGAATATTCAAACTTCACACATACAACAACCTGGCCTCCACACATCTGAATGGATGTTAATTAGTACGTTTGTTTTAACACTTAAATACTCACATACACATACAACACACACATACAAACACACGTGCCTATACGCCACCATGTTTAATGATAATGAACCTTCGCATTTAAAACACTTGCTATTCGGAAAATGTAAACAAATTAGAAAAAACGTCATAAGACTTTATGGATTTGATTTATTAATCTTCGTATTGTAAACACGTCAATTCATTTATTCATTATCAGCCTATAGACACCCACTGCATACATAGAACATAGGCCTTCTCCAAACACCCAATTTAACACGTCAATACGTTCACATAATATCAAAAGTAAACAAAACTGGAAAACTCATAACTGCAAGTAATAATTAATAAACCTTCACACATTATATAAATATATTTTGTAGGCGTTAGATCGTGAGAATAGTACGTACAAACTTTTGTTATTTCTTATATAAAACTATACTTAATCACTTCCTACAGCACAAAAGGGCGGAAGTCATGCATTTAAAGAAATAATAAATTAACTCTTATGGTTGTTTCAATTCGATGTTTCTTTAGTATTCTGTGACCTTGACAGAAGGTCAATTCGAGTGCTACATTTGGGAGGAGCATCGTTGCGACACGCATTATAAATTTAACATACTTCGAAGTTTGTTTTTGTTATGTTCATTCGGTAATTTTCGAGTGGCAGATCACTTCAAGTAAGCATCGAAGGACGTATGTCGTCGCCCACGCGATTTAATACATCAAGTCATAATATTGATTGAAATGTTTGACCCCTAAAGAAAAAATATATACCATTAGTTACGGATAATAAATACCTGTTTATATATTTATGTAGTGGGAATGTAATGATCGTATGGAATCGACAATAATATGTGCAGTATTTACGATAGTAATTATTGTGAGAAAAATACTTCGTCTGTATGGGTGTTTAGATATTCAAGAGGCGGTGAAGTGTTTAAAGTAGTTGCGATAGACAGTAAATATATTTATTTTTGTTGAATGATTGCAATTTTTGTAAATAATAAGTTTATAGATAGTAATACCGTAAGATGCTTAATGTCATGCGGCGTAGGGGAGATGGGGGGATTGAGAGTCACTTAAGAAAAAGTCATTGTTATAATCAAAAATAATCAGTCGTAAGATGCTTAATGTCATGCGGCGTACCTAATGACATCCCTTATCGACGATTTAAGTAAGAAGTTTTTTAAAAACTAACCCCAAGTTTGTTATAAAGAAAAGAAGATAGAAAAGTCTTATCCAGTATGTGTTAATACAAGATTTCCGCTGCTTTCATAGAAAAAATCATTTGTAATCTGTTTATCCATTTCAACGAGGAGAAGTAACCAAGATAATCGTAACAGTATTAAATTAGATGTACCTACTTAACCCTTTTAATAAAAATGTACATGCATACCTTGAATACTTCTCAGAGATACAGTTTAATATAATTTTGTAACATCATTAAATAATTAACTTTAATCATTAGATAACAATCATTAGAATAAATAGCGTTACTGTGCCAAAGACAATTCAAACGACATGCTATGTATAATTAATTATAGTCTTTATTCGATAATTAATAAGAAGTGAATTCGCGTATCATATTCTATATAGTTTTAATTTAATTGCAGTTGCGATTTATGTTATGTAATAATTATATAAATTGTAGTATATACAGTATATCTATACATAGTCTTAAGAATAAAATAAAATAAATTACAAACAATAAAATATTGAGTTGTGTGGGCTTCAATGGAAGTGATAGGTACTATTTAAACAGAAATTTTCTATGTAAAAACACGTGCTCTTATACTGTACATACATTATAGGTACTTATATTTTCCGCCTAACATCTCATGGAACCAGGTGTAACTGAAAATCAGCGCCTCTTGACATCTGTGATGTTAAGGAGCACTTGCTGAGTTACCACCTTTTGCCACGATTTTTTTTTTACTTTTGTTGCATTGTAATTTTTTTATGTTTAATTTTGTGATTGATGGTAATAAACAGATTTTCATTTCATTTCATATTGTAACTGGTTAGGACTACTAGAATATAAGTGGACCATCCAACGATTACTGCAAAAGCGCTGATAATTATTTCAACAAAACCAAAAAAGGAAGACTTAGAAATAAATGCCTATACTAATCAACTTGATAAGCGTGGTTTTAGCAGACCAAGTTTGTTTCTCTGTTCAGTCCGTTCCGTCTCTACAGTGGTATTTAGACAACCCTAACTCCTACCTTAATTTTGCAAAACGTATTTTATTCACTATTTCATTTAATAAACGTCATATACTTAAGATGTCTAGTTCAAACTTCTATGCTATAATAACAAAACTTTGAAGTCCGTGACAAGAAATCTATTATATACCTTTAATTTCAAATACATATTACAATCCCAATAATTTCTCCAAAAAATTGCTCCTTTATTATTCCCTGCAGGCATTCATTACATTATTTCCAAAACACTGAAATAACACCAGGCAATGTACAACAAAAATAAGTAAGTACCTATTCAAAAAGTCGTTGTCCTACTTCTAATAGTCATAAATGTTATCTCTAGGTAAACTAGGAGGTATGTGAAGAGTAAGGAACAAACACGTATTATACAAGAGAACAAATTAACTGAGTAACTGTTACAGCAAAGTAATTAATACATGTCTAGTTATTGAATAAAGCTATTGTAGAGTGTTAGTATGCACAAGCAGGTCGATAAATAAGGCTAAGGGTGTTATACCTAAGACCGATTGCTCTATTAACAGCCTATGAGATATTACTTACTTAATTTTTTTGGAAAAACTATTACCATATGTCTACGTGAGATCTAACACCATGGTATATAAAAAAATACAACCGATTTTTTTTTTTAAAAGACAACTCCCGCACTAGGGATCATGCCCTGTGTCGCAGGGACTTTTTACAAACATCAATTAACGGACACAAAGAACACCCAGACCAGGACAATAATTTGTGAATCACACAAAACATTGTCCTGCGTGGGGATTGAACCCACAACTTCTTGCACGGCAGCCGCTTGCGCTACCGTCGCACCACCGAGGTCATCAATTGATATGATCCTCCTCGTTTTCCAGTCCTGGTCAGACCGCTAAATGATGGGGACGTATCGATCCCAATGCGGGACAATCATTCATTGCATTTATTCCTTAACTGCATCACGCTTTACATCAGATTCGATAGACACACTGCCGTGTCCTATATAAAAAAAAATACATCTCTCACGTGCATCCAAGGCTATTTCCTAATAAATATCTAATAAGCAAGTAAACTATTCTATATTGTCCTATATAGTATAGCGTAAACGGACTCGTGGATAAGATTGTTTGCTTTAAGTCAATATTTGAGATCTCAAGCAGGTCAGACCGAGACGACTTGGACGGCCATTTGCAATTGCAAATTTTCCAAGATAAAAATTATCAAGACTTATAAAGATTAACTGATAAATATATAATACTAATACATTTTTAGCATCGTTTAAAGGCTTGATGAAGGTTTTATAAACATAATGAATTAGTTGAGATTTGTATAAAAAATGTACTTTAAAAAAACAGAATAAAAAACATACATTATCACTGTTTTCCAAACACAACAGCAAGAAAAGGACCAAATAAACCTACAAAAAGTAATGGTTCGGCACCAAACACTAAGGGTGCCATAACATAACCAAGACATAAAACCTATTTCGTTTCAACATTCAACCTTGCAACATCACGGATGGACATTCAGCCAGTATCTATTTGCGTTCTCACACTATTCGACGAGTTCATAAAGACAGCTTAATTGGTACAAGGTCAAAGTAAGTATTTGTCTTTACAGCAAGCAAGAAAATATTATCAAAATTATCAGAGATTCCTCGCAGATAAAAGGGTTCATATGTCACGGAACAGATTAGGGTGTTTCGAACCGATATACTATCGGTAAATTACCGAACTAACGAGCAATCGCCAGCAATCACCGTGTTCGATATAATAAAAATCGAACCATCAACTTTTGAATTCAAATACGAACCCAGTAGAGCCTTTACTGACCGCCAGAAAGAAAATATAATCATAGATTCCTCGTAGATAGAAAGGAGTTTCATTGCCACGCGACCCGAGACAATGTAATCAGGTTACAGGTCGAGGCAGGAATGACTTCTTATTGACGCCTCTACACCGTAACATTCAACATTAACCTTGCGTGCTATTTAGGCGTTCCATTTTCGCTCACAGATTATATCCGACTATTTATAATGAAAAACGAGACTCTTATTTGCTAAATGGATATTTGCTATGCCATTGCGAATATAAATAGCTCGATTTCCAATTACTTATAGTGATTATTAAGTGAAAACGGGAATAGATACTAAGTATGTATTTGTATCAGAACTGATTAAAATACCAACGGTTAAAGATTCAAAAGCATAGAATTTCAAATGTTGAAACTGCGTTCCAGTTAACTCACTATAACTAAAAACAAGCATTTCCAATATCCCTCAAGGCCGGGAACTTGTGAATTACTACAATATAGCTCAACTGGGTCGATCGATAGCGCAGTCTTAATTGCGATAAAAACTGCTTCTCTGTATCAGGCCATTAATTCTGTAATTATCGCTCCGTCTGCACATCAAACGTGCCGAGCGACGCGACGACAAATTTGTACAGACCGTTGAAGATCATAGCTAATGAGACTAAACTGTTTTGTACATTAAGATATCCAAACTCTATAGTCAGTTAAGTGTCTTCTTTATATTTCTGCATCCATTCTTTATTTGAATTATGAACTAATTTACAATAATGTTGCTAGAGTTATAGGTATTACATGATACCTAAATATTAGGGTTTACTTTATCTGCGTGACCTAACCCGTAAAGATAATTAAACTTATTTGTAAAGATATGTCACATATTAATTACAAGAATAAAGGCATTATTGTGAAACTACTGCCTTGTTAAAAAGCGTTTTTTAAAGTATTTAAGATAGTTTTTATGTCTAGTTGCCATAATGGGTAGTTAGTATAACAACACGATGTGAAATTTAGGTCAGTGGAAGCAACATCAAGGCTTCCACTGTTTTAGTAAAGCAAGCGTGTCCATTACGCTTTGTGTTGACTATAAGCAAATGGCTTTTAATTGGAAAGCGTGTTTGGGTAGAAGAGAGCTTTAACTGTGAAGACGATGTAAACGTAATCAGGAATGCACTTCACCGACGAATGATTGTTACACAATGTCGGTACAACGTGTTAGAGGTTGTACGTAGGAAACTGCACTGATCGGGATGCCATTTATTAGGATGTTTCGTTTAGCACTAATTTCAAGGTTGAAAACAGAGTTTTATTTTTGTATCAGTCTTTTGGGCGGATATATCGAGACTATGCTAAAAGCTGTTGTTTGTATTTAACCTATTAGCACATGTAAACGTCCAGAAACAGATAATAAAATTCTAGTTTCCTGTATTACAAGACTCGTATGTCAATTACAAGTTGTAAGCGGCTTTTAAAATTGCTCTTAGTTTACACGTCTGTTTCCGCTATGCAACATATTTTAATATCCGTTTGATATTCAGGAAAGTCGTAAAAATATTTCATACGAAAAATATTTTAAGTATTATGCTATGTTAAGCGTAACAAATGGGCTAATGCGAACACTAGAAAACCATTTGTCCATTGTTGAAACGGTCATTAGCGCAAAATATTTAAGATATACAGACACGGTTTTGTAAAGAATAGTAATATAAAAGATTACTTTAAGTGTTAATTTAACCTTACAATATGTGAGGTCGGAAATCTCCATCTGATTGATAACTAGTAAATTATTTAGTAACTTAAAAAAATACGAAACTCATAAATTAGGAATAAACGTATAAAAAATTTGAGAGGTGTCCTCAACCTCTGACGGGTGTGGTCATTCACGAGCTTGGCCTCATTTTTTAGGTTACAAGTATTACTGCATATAAAACGATTTATTTAATATTTTATATATAATTATTTCTAACGTTTTAAGTTGAATAGATGATAAATTAATTAATTGGCTGTCCATTTAAAGTTTTAAGTTAATTAACATTTCGTAGGTTGAGTTAATTTTGAGCTGTGAAGAGGTGTGCCAGATGTACAATGGATATTAATTACGATTTTAAAGGTTGTGTCAAAACAAAGTTTTATAGACGTTCAAGAATTCGTATTGTCTACCTAAGCTCATTCAATCAGTTCATAATTGCAAATATTATAACATAACGTTTATGTACCATCATTATCATCAACTGTAGTACTGTAGCTTATAAAAATACAAAGACAGTGTTGCACGTTATTACATAAATATCTGCACATTTCATGAACTTGGCGTGACCGAAACAAAACATAATCTTCTACATTTAATTGTAAAAAAATCCTAATATGTACACGTGGATATCCTGAATCCTGATAACGGATATCTACGGATGCGCACCAGGGGCAACAGTTTGTTATTTATAATTATCTTAATTTTTCCAAAATTCAATACGTAATATACCTACTATAAATTAATATAATATAAATTTAAGCTTAACGATATACCTACAGACTTGTAGGGCACAAAAGTTTTCAAAGATTTATAAAAACAATATACTGAACAAACAAGGTAGTATTTCATATCACATGTCTAATATATTTTGACAGGTGTTTTTTTTTAAATCTTAGCTGATTGACGGAGGTTGATATAAGCACGTTTGTACTTTATATTGAAAGCCTAACAATGACGTGAAGGTTATAATAATTGTATAGTTAATTCGATTAGGGTCAAACACAGATTGTTTTTACTCGATCAATAAAATAAAATACAGAGATATTAAAATTATTATATTCATTATACCTAATCATCAAATATTAATGAAAATCAGATTCTTAAGTATCTAAATCCGTGTTATCACGTGAATATAATTTAATATCTATGATTCAAACGGTATATTTATTCTAAAAATAAACCTTACTTACGAGTACCTAGGTACTCCAATCGTCTCCTGTTATAATAAAATTAACTCTCTTGTAATTTAAATTTAATCTTGACATTAAGTATTCACAGAACATCACTAGGTATACCTAAATGGTATTCAAAGAAACCGTTTCTTTATTCAATTAAAACAATGACACGGGTACATACAATAACATATTTACACTTATACTCTAGGGGCCTAAGAAGACTCCTACATTCTGTTCATAAGTATTTATCAATAAAATATATATTATAATTAATATAATACAATAGAAATAATTACGTATATTAAAAATATTACGTAAATTTACAAAATGTTGTAGGAAAATAAAAATGTATTGGTATTTACGGAAAAATACAATTTTATTACATTAAATTTAACATAAGAAGTCATAATTAACTGTCATTATAATTTTATTGATATTTAGCTAGTAAATAATCTATATACCACACATATATACCACATAATAAATAATCCAATAATAATAACAATCATGTCAAAATATTATATCAAATAAATTTGACAGAATGTTCTATGCATATTTCCAATATTTTGACGATTATTTTGACATTAAAAGTTGCCTCTCCCTAAACAAGCATATTATTTAGTCGATAACACGCCATTAGGATGAAAATGACAACCGTAATATGGTTATTCGTGGGTTAAATTATTCTTTTTATATCTTTAAACATAAATATGTAAATATTGAGTAGTTCCAGTGTGAATTATGACTATAAAGTATACAAAACTACAGCTAATTCGTTGGATAATTTTTACGTGAATTTCATTATTTTTTATAGCTTGATTTATAACTCATGCGAGGCACATTAGAAAACCTTTTGGTTGACCCTTAACATGAAAAAGAAAAATGGAGAACAACTGATGCTATTATAGTTAATCATGTCGTAATGGCCATTTAAATAAGTATGTATCTATTTGTAAGAATAAAAACCATTCTTATGTTTTTAAAAGTTAGGTAACTATTTTGCAATGAAGAAAAATTTTCAACACAAGACAAAGTGACACTGAAAATTGACACTTATCTGTCAGAGCAGCGTGATATTTAAAGGCTTTTCATCCAAACGTGGAGGCCTACCCTGCATTAGACATACCTGCCTACATTTCATTGACCGCTGTGATGAAAAGAACACTTATAAACATAACCTCATATTTTTAAAACACTCAAATGTATCTTTCGTTAACTCTTTCATCATTTTTAAACACTCTTTACATTAAAATAGTTCGTTTAAAATTCCAAACTTTATGTAATGTGTTGAAAACAATCAAATTGATTTTGAATGGCATCGTTGTCAACTGTATTAAATTGCCCGTGTTTTATTTCATCTAACACACTTTTTAATCCAATAACAGTCAAAAGAATAATAGGGCTGTCATTTTCTACAATTTTTTAGAGTAATAGAGATTATTTTTTTAAACGTGGAGGTGTAGGTGTCTGTCAGAATGTTTCAACATGTTTATTTAACATAAAAATATGAAGAATATATTTTTCTAGTGTTCCTATTGCAAAGTAGTTCGTAAATAATAATTAGGTCGCAAATAAAACAGTATTTCGTACGTTGTTATTAGGAACTATGTCATTTTATTAACGAGGGCCTACTCTGGGGAGTCACCCGACATTTGTAGCGAAAAAGTACTCACAAACACGCTATTATTTGCTAAATTAATTACTTATTATTAATTTCATTTTATGTGGTTGTTATACTGGATAGGCTGTTTAGCGTATAACTACAAATTAGTACATAATATTGAATGTTATGTGTTTTCTTGGTTTATTCTTGTTGTAGTTTATGTTCATCATGGTCCTTAAAATTGATCTCACAGAAAAAGCTTTCGTCGGAAACCAAGGTGTTCTTTGTGTCCGTTAATTGATGTTTGTAAAAGGTCCCCGCGACACAGGGCATGATCCCTAGTGCGGGAGTTAACTTTTTTATAAAAAAAAAAAAATAAAATAAAAAAAAACAGGACCCATTTTTATGTCTATAAACGATCATCTTTTGAATTACATTTACTTATTTCATCATTATGCGCTCTAATAAGGTATAGCACAAATAAATGACGGCTTTGATTAGACGACTCTTTACAACAGGCTGTTATAATAAAAGTCAATGGGCATGTAAGTAGATTAGTTGAAAACAGTTTGTTTATCTTTATTCTAGGTCTAACAAAGTTTGTATTTGAAAGTCTCAAAAATCTACGCTAATTTTAAACATTCCAGATCTGGTTCATTGACAAAGTAGTGTAACTCATAAAACTGCGAAGTACGAGCACAATATGTTTTGGCAAGAGAACATTTGGGTTATTAATGGTTATTTCTTATCCATGTATGTCACGGTTTAGTACCAAATGTACGACAATTCGCAGAAGCTACTAGATTATGCCATAATAAAGAACAGCAGAAAATAGTACGAAGATTTTATTGCTCCAAATTGTTCTAAAACGTTGAACTCATTACTAAACATTACGTAACCAAATATCGCCCACAATACGTTCTGAAAAAAAAAAACATCAATAGAATAAAATGTTTCAATGAATGAATTCAAATTGGAGCGTAAGTAAATTTTTAAACGGAATAAGAATTGTCATAACATGTCAACATGAGCCTACGCAAAGAAATTTACGGTTCGAATTTTAAAAATCATGAGCCAATGAAATCAGTAAGAGCAATTTAAATTTAATTTTGTTTTAAAATATTGGAAATTTATTTTGTGAGCGTTTATTGACTTGTCCTCTGCCGACCGCATCTAAAAAAATAAAAAAAACCTAAGTACAAGTCATGGTTTAAAAGTTCACAAAAAACTCTCAATCGTGCCTACTAAGCCTACAGTCGCCCTTTTTTATGGTTTTTCTAAAAGTCAAATAAACTTGTAAGATGCGACCGAACAGATAGACTATACCAGTCACACAATGGATACCTGAACATGGATGTCAGCGTCGGCATCAGACCGCTAATACGTTCATAGGTATGATAGACATGGATGTTGGGAAATCAAGGGAACACATTTACCCAGCAGTGGGCCTAAATAGGTTAAAAAAAAGACTGCTAAACTAAGATGTGAGATGCTAACGACCAGCCAATTAAACTGAAATTGACACGTATGTCAGTGGGGCATGTTAGTTGGACATATAAATATGATCAGTTATTGGGTCAATCTCCAAATCGGGCGTATTCGTGTGATCGCTCTGGTGCTTTTCAGATCTTGATATTTTTTGGTAATTATGTATCTCATTGAAAAGAATGATATTAAAATACTACATTTTTACTATTGGCCTTCATTTTTGACAAACAGTTATGGAAATATTTAAGTTCAAACATTTTCGCGTCCAGAGCAATCATGATAGGCGCTAGAGCGATCATAAATGGTGAAACAAAAATAATAAAATTGGTAATATATTATTTATTTAGTCATTTTTAGTCTTGCATGTTACAAGATTTTATGATTTTATGTTTAGGGGATATATCTACAGCTTTTTGAGAGCTCATCAGTTGGAAACTTGTTCATTTTAGGGCAGCGTACCGATTTTGAAACAACGGAACCCTTATAGGATCACTTCGTTGTCCGTCTGTCTGTCTGTCTGTCTGTCAAGACCATTTATCTCAGGAACGCGTGGAGGTATCAATTTTCAACAAATATTATTTATTAATGATGAGACGTGACGTCATAAAATTATTGACAGATAAGTAAATCGTGACGTCACATAATTGTGGCAGGAAATTTTTTTTTGACAGCTGAGTCGTGACGTCATTGAATTTTTGACAGATGTGTCGTGACATTACAGAATCTTTGACAGATGAGTCGTGACGTCATTGAATTTTTGACAGAATCTGTCAAAAACTCACATTCACATCTGATGTGTCGTGAAATCACAGAATTTTTGACAGATGAGTCGTGACGTCATAGAATTTTGGCGGGGAAAATAATATTTAGACAGCTGAGTCCTGACGTCATCACAATTTGGCGAGAAAGTAAATAGGTTTGTACGGAACCCTCGGTGCGCGAGTGAGACTCGCACTTGACCGGTTTTATAAGGGTTCCGTACCGATTTTGGAAAAACGGAACCCTTTGTTGTCCGTTTCTCTATCAAGACTATTTATCTCAGGAACGCGTAGAGGTATCAAGCTGAAATTTTTACCAAATTCTAAGGTCTGTTGCCTTTTAGTGCTGTAAAAAAATCAAACTTCTAATCTAACGAAATCAAGACATATAGCCGTTTATGTCGCAAATTTTCGATGAGCAAAGGGCAAAAAGCTACAGGGTACTTCCAGTCTACATACAAACTTGAAATTTGGCATGAAGCGAGGTCTTATAGTGCATGTAAAGGAAAACTTCCGAAAACTTAAAATTTTGGCTTCCGTCATATTATATTTTGATAATTTCGTCATAGTCATAATAATTTTGACAGCTGAGTCACGTGACTAGTGACGCCATAGAATTTTGGTCACGTGACACGTGACGTCATAGAATTTTGACAGATGAGTCGTGATGTCATAGAATATTAGCGGGAAAATAATTTGGAGAGGAGTCGTGACGTTATAGAATTTTTGACAGATGAGTCGTGACATTTGTCGTTGTAACAATCTGGTATTATTACTTAAAGTAGTTTTATAACGTACAATTATTGCAAAATATCATCGCTCTGGTCTTTTGGACAGAGCAATCATAGCCATAGCGATCAAAAAAAGTCATAAAAGCATTAATATAGCCCAAAATAAAAACAGTAGAAAGTTGTGTTTACGCCTCATAAAGAACATCATTACTATCACTTAATTCACTTAATAAGCACATTTATAACCTTACTATTTAATTTATAAAACATGCCATATCAATCATCAAATTCGAGAACCAAACCCAGATAAATCATAAACTTAGCCTCGTAATATTGTAGTAGGGGACCGTGGCACAAATGTATCTTCCTCGGCGGTTACACCACTACAGCCACTACCCCGGGGGAGGGGAATAGAGTTTCTATTTCGTAAAATGAGGGATGAGCGCGATGTTTTACTCCAGCGCAGAGCGATGAGATAAAATGCCAGGTCATGACGATAAATTTAAATTGTGCCAAAAATATTGTTAATATAATTTAAAAAAAAATATTACAATGAAGATTAACTATTTGTTATGTAATATAAAATAACATCGGACATATGAACCTTCTCAATAAAAAGTTACACAATGTTTTCTCATTCAATCGGGAGTTAGGTCAACCCAGAGCAATCAGGATTTTAGGGTTTATGATTTTTTTTTTAATATTTCTAATAAACTAATTCATAATTTCAACCCTGCACCACATAGATTAGACACCAAAGTATACATAAAAAAATGTAATGAAAACGTTTATCGATTTCAAAATGGGTTTCTCCACTCCGACACGATAAAAAATGCCTCTGGAGATCTACCCTATTATGAAACAAAATTTTTAGAATACCAACTAAAAATATTATAAATGACGAAAAAATGTTAATTAATGTGTTGGTTTTCGAAGGGCTCTGCCCTCGCGACTAAATAACTCATCGTGATGTTTACAAATTAGTTTGACTTTTATGATAATTGTCAAATCAATCAATATCTGTTTACGTAAAGTTACAATCCAATAAAGAGTTAATTAATATGAAGGCTTACATTTTATTATTAATCAACGTATCACTCGTGTTTGTGGTGGAGATCTAAACATAGATTGTGTCTCTAATGTCTATCCTATCTCGTAAAAGGCAGAAACGGAACTACCTTTTAGTTTGGCGGTATCTTTAGCTTAGAAGGAAAACTTAATACCAACTCAGTGAGGTCTTTACAGATCTGGTATACTCCCAATTTCAAGGAGGAGCGACATTCAGCTTTCAATAAGTTGATACAACTTATTGATAGCTAAATGCCGCACTTTTGACATCCCTATTTACATTGATATGTATCACCAATATTGTTCTAACTTCAACTTGAATTGTTTTGTATTTTAATACTACTTAGTTAGTTGTGAGTACAAAGAATCCCAATGCGACAATCGTTTTAATGCAATGTAAAGAAAATAATATCCTAAGCCTAGATGGTTTTGGGTTTGTTTGATAATATTTATAAAATTCCTCGCGACAATTAGTATTACTAATTCGAGAGTTGTCTTTTATTGAAGAAAAAAAAACAGCTATTATACGCACATGGATTTTAAATTGGACAGTTTCGTGATAAATGGATGACAGCCCTATTCCAGTGAATAAAAAATTGCGATCAACGCTTGTAGCGGAAAGCCACTGTTGTATTAAAACTAAAATAACGTCAGACCTTGAGCTATTATTTAATTTTAATGTGTATATTGGGTGTGAACGTAACTCGTGTCACGCACGTGCAGAATAGTCACACTGCTACTATTCACAGCAAACAAACTACTAAGCTTATTGTAACTACTTATTACACATCTTAAAATAAACTTGACGATCTCTGTAGCATAATGGTTAACACCAATGGGTGCTACCCGGAGGCTTTCTTTAGTAACTTTTCTACTCAATGAGCGGCGGGTATTAGTGCCTATCTGAAAGGAAGCTTGTTCGCCTGCTTCCTTAAATCAACGAAAAAAGGAATGACGGCAGCTTGCCATAGACATGCTAGAGATATTAACTGTTAGGTAAATGTCTAATCAGTTACTATGACACCCTTGGAAATAGTTACAATCACGCTGTGTTCTCAATATCATTACTTTACAACATTTTATAATTAAACATTGTTCTTTATTATTTGTTACAATGAATCTTTTATAACTTTGTCTTATCCATTTTATGTTATAGCATGCATACTAAGGAGGTCATATAGATCGTTAAAAGTCTATTTTTCAATCTCCTCCAACTAGCTCATTATTTTTTAAATGATTGTGCTGAGTAATACTCCTTTTCTATATGTTATACTTTCATGCTTTCCAAAACATTGACTTTTGGCGTAAAGCCAAATGTCAGGCGCAGGTTGACTTAAAAAATATTAGTATTGTATAATGTAATATACGTAATATAAACAGCTTGCTTGCTTTATTTTCAAATAGACAATTGTTAATTTTGTTTTATAGCCTTTGACGTGTTTGTAACTGTGTGTATATTCATTTTATTATCTTTAAAAATAGTTTACACTCCGGGAAGAACTAGTTCCAGTGCATTGAAGATAGGACTATTATGTTGAGTTAGTTTTAGTGGATAGCAAGTATTTATACATCAGTACATCATACATAAGTATTATCTCAGTCAAAAGACGTGTTCCTGTGTGTAATAGTATGATAAATGTGGCCGACAAACCTCGCTTTTCTGCCACAATTAGGAGATCGTCAATACACCACATGCAGGATCTGTTTTCCTATAAATCGGTATCTTAAAATCTTTCTAGAAAAGTGTTTGATTATTCGTGCTTCGTGCCCTGTCCACTGCCACATAAAGAAGAAAATCCTAAACGCTTCACATGATACTTAGTTTCTTCATCTCCATTTCTGTAAAGATTGTTCAAGAAAAACTCCCGAAAAAAATTATTAGACACACATAAAAAGACAGGTGATCAGAAATGAGTTCGTGATAACGACTGTAATTTTAAAGGCTTTTGATTTGTTATAGGCTTAAATATTTATAAAAAGATCTCTAAATATTTATGCAATCGCTACAGAGGCACGTAGATGTCTTAATAAATTTTGAACAAATGGTTCACGAAAATCTCTGACTCGTTTCATAGTTTATTGATATATTTTATAAAAAGAATTATTAGTGGCGTTTTAATTTGAATTAATGTGCAATTGCTTAGAAATATTGTTGTGGGTTTATTATAAAATGTATTACAACATAAATTTTAATTGTAGATGCTTGGTTGGTTATGTCTTTAGCAATGCCAATGCGTCCATCACACAAAACATCATAAAGATCGTGGCAAGGATGTCAAATCTAAGCATACTTAATCAGGCTTATTAAAACATTAACCCTGGCTGTCAACAGCATTTCACTGTCTGTCAGTCAAGGTGTTAAAGAGGTGTTGGGTGTGGCATTTTATACTAAAGTCAGTGTTTTATCTGACAACAAATTTTGTGATAGGTTGTATTTCTTAATAGTTGCTACTGATATACCATTTAACATTATTCTTCTCATATTCTGAGGTTTAGCTTTAGACAAAGTGGTTGTGGCCATCATGTATTTAATAGTCAAAGTGAGGCTTGGTTATATATAAGGGTAAGTATTCTTTAAGGAATTATTTACGACATATTTCAGATTTAGTAAAGTTCAAGTCTTTGGAAATTGTAGCACAAACTGAACACGTGTTAAGCTACAAACATAAAGATACTTATTGAAACTAAAAGCAAATATTGTTAACCAATTTTTAACTTTTATTTTCTTATACTAAATCAATCATATGTATTTAAAACTTGGCAACATCCCATAATATACCTAACTACATGTATTAAATTTAAAATGTATACAAAATCGAACACTATGGAAAATTACCGACTGGAAAAAATGTTCATTAAACAGATGGTGAGAAGGTTTGACTGACAATTTTGCTCTTCTTTTATATTATTAGTCTGTTTGAATTTTGAAGTGTTTTGTTTCAGTTATTCTCTGTAATATCCGTGTGGTGACGGAGTAAATCCCGATTTACACATCGACAAGTACAGTAGCGAGTTAAGTAGTAAGTTGTTGATTAATTTGATTTGAATAGATCTCCATCCTATTTTTTGGCGATTTAAGTTGGCGAGACGCAAGAGAGGGGGCTACTTCGTACTTAACTTGCCAAAAAATAGGATGGAGATCTATTCAAATCAACTTAATCAACAACTTACTACTTAACTCGCTACTGTACTTGTCGATGTGTAAATCGGGCTTTAGAATACAATATGTCACCACCCCATCTCATCCCATGGGTGTCGTAAAACCCGACTAAGGGAATAACCGTAACTACTATCTTTACGAAATAAAAAGAAGGAAAACTTGAAATTAAACCCTATACCAATCCGTCTGGCCAGCGTGGTATTAGTAGGCCAAGTAACCCTCCGTCACGGGCGGAGGCCCGTCCCTGCAGTGAGACATTAATGGGCTGTTATGATGATGATGATTATCTGTAAAATATTTATTTATAATAATAAAATGTAAAGTTTCTCATAGTTTGTAGTATTATCTGTATTAATTACAGAAAGCTCAATTTTAAAGATGGAATAGAAATTCTTAAAAAAAATACGCATTCAAAGCACAGAGTATATACAAAAGAACATTTTAAAGCATCGATTGTTAGTAAAAAATGAAGTACAATTTGCATATGCTATAGCATTGGCTCATATTTATGGTTTACATAACGATTACATTATGTTATTTTAGTAAATTTTTGTATTCGAATCGGTATGAAACATAGAAGCAATGTTTGTGTTTTCAATCCTCATCAAAGATTGTTACCATTTGGATTAGCCAAACCTTTAAAATGCATATTAATTTGCTTTCTGTACTGATCAACCTATCTAGATTTGCACTTCCGTACCGAGTTGGTTGGTTGTTTTAATTTAAAATAATCATGGAACAGATCCATCAATCCTATGCACGTCCACTGCTGGCCTCCTCAAAACGTTTCCACCCTGCGCGGTTTTGTGCCTCCCTCATCCATCATAGATCCAATGATTTTCAAAAAATAATTAATTAATAATAAACTATTTTGTAAGTATACTAATCAAATAATTGAATAACAAATATTTGAACTAAAGTACTCATAATAAATATCGTAGCGTGAAAGAAGGTGCCGAACATCCTGTGAACTGATCTGATTTCGTAAGAACGTAGCGCCAGTAAAGTAAGTAGGTCAATGTTTGGCTCGCATCTTTATTAAGCACTAAGCTTTATTAATAGTCCTTTGTTCATTATTGATCGATAAGGATTTTGTTATTTATATACCCGTACAACTTTATTAAAGAACACTATGTTAATTAAAAAAAACTATAGGTATAAAAAGTAGGTTTGTATAGATCTTAGTACGTTGCGTTTCTTAGTCTCTGCTTACCCCGATAGGTATAAGGGGTAGATAAAGTAATGGAAATGTTTAGTACCTACAAATCTAGTTATTTTGTTCTTTAGAGGCACCTATTATAAATACAATATAACAATTCTTTATACACTTAAACAATAACATATTTATTTAAAACAATTTCTAGTGTGTAAAAGAGAAACGGTACATTGGCTGGTAATTACTTCTAGTTCGTTATATGAGCTCATTAATGTCCCACTGTAGGAACGAACCCCCTGTTGTGTTGGAGAGAGAATTGGTATTACGTAATATATCCCGATGTCCAAACGGATTGGTTTAACGTGTTGTCAAATTTATGTAGAGTTTCGTTTGTTTTGGTAGCACTTATTAACTGGGAAATTTTGCATTTATTTGTTTATTTGCGACACCCATAGGATGAGATTAGGTGGTGACATCGTGTATTCTGACTCCGTCACAACGCGAAAGTATATGTATAATAAAATAATAAAGGTTTTTTCTGCTTCCGACTACGTAGCTCTACTTCACCTACGAATAAAGACTAAAAAACGAAACATCTAAAAACAAAATAAGTAAATAGCATGTTTATCTAAAAAGATTCGATAAAAAATGACGTTGAAAAGCAACGACATAATTATACAATTATCGAATTAGTTTTTCTTCCGATCCATTAACAAGAGACTGCTTATATTCCTTTGAAAATACACGTCCGGGCATTTTGCCAAGAGCACATGGCTTATAAATTATTAACACTGACTTTGTTTTATTTATCTACTGTAATTTTTTTTTTCTTATTATAAATATTATAACTGATTTTAACGGTTTTTGTATCACACTTCTTTTGTTACAAAAAGTTTAGATATTGCATACGTTATTTTTTAATTTTAATGCATTAATTACTAAATAAAACTTTAGTAGGAACAGACAATGGGCATGGGCATGGCCCTGAAAGAGATTTATATACTAGATGCTTTCGAAAATAATGGGATAATAAAAGTCAGGGATCGCAAAAATTAGGTCTTTGCTCTTAAGTGGGACAATGTAGGTTCTTAATTATATTAATATTATCAATATTATTGTCAAGTAATTATAGTACAGACTCTTCTTAATCTAAATGTGTAGCAAATTTTAAATTATATTCTTACTTTTTGGTAATTATCTCTGATGATGATTATCTCCGTTTTCATGACTGTTGTAATACAGAACTGGAAAGCGGAAGTTATTTTTGTTTTCGTGTAAAAAAATATTACAAAATGGTAGTATAAATATAAAGAACAAAGGTTTCGCTTTTAAAATAACTATTTCAAAAACAAAATAAGATAATCCATTAGTCTCCTGAGTTTTTCTTTTATGTTTATTCGTATAGGTAGCTATATATAGTCTTCCGAATACTTAATAGTCGATCAGTATGTTACCTACAAGATGCGATTCGATCAATAGTAGTAGGTACGGGTTGAATAGTAAAATTAAATATGGCTATGGGTCTTCTATATACTCTACCACCAGGTGCTAGGTCTACTTAGTAGTAAGTATATTACTATAGTATATGAGTAGTAAGAGACCGTCTAGGTAAGTACCGCCAATAAACACTACAATCTCAAGTAGTGTGTAAATGTTGCTACTTTTAGTTAAAAGAAAGTGGTAACTGGTGCAAATAAAGACCTATGTGTCTTAACGACTTATACCTAGGGCATACAGCGGCTAATCGTTGCTCTAGATTTGCTGTCGTTTCTGAACGGCCATTAGCAACTTACTAGCAGGCTGGTTACTGGTCTGCCACATAATAAAGAACAATAAAAAAAAGAAAAACATGGAACAGTGTTCAAACATTTTGTTCGAAAATTAAACATTTGTTTAGTCTGTGCTCTGGACTATGACGACCTTCGTAATGCACTAAACATGGAATCGGTGAAATATTTAAATTCACTTACAAGTAAAGTTTGTTGATTAGTTTATCAATTTAAATTATTCAAGAATACTAATTGACTATTGTGAATGCGGGCTGGACGTAGATAATTCTTTATTACTTACATTCGAATTGAATTTCCGCCATTACTTAGATTACCTACTGTTTGTTAAATACTTTCTCTTTGACGTGCGAATCATTTTATAGCTTTAAATATTTGCTAAGCTAAAGTGGCATATTATGAACTGATTGATATGCTTTAGTTTCTTGCTCGTAGAAATCTCTGAAAATATGTTGTAGGTGCGACGAGCGTTACGAGACTAAAATGGTGTACTTACCTACTTACTTATACCTACTTAATAAAACTTATTTTATAAAATTAAATGCTAACATTAAATAAAAAATAAGTAATAATATAAAATTAAATAATAAAACTGTTGTACAATGAAATAATGTACAGCCATTATATAAACAGACAAGAGATTTCTTAAATTTAAAAACCTGAAATTAACTTTACATCAAGGCACGAAACCGTCAGAGGGATTGGTACTTTTAAATCTAGTTTTCTTTTTTTTTATGAGGCTTTAGTGACAACCATGTAATGGGGTGGTGTACTCTGTCACTCGAAAATTAAGATATTAAAACACATATTATGGCTTCCTAAATGACAATTTACAAATAGCAACACCCATCTGATCCCAATACGGAAAGATTGTATAAACTTAGAAAGAGGGGAATGCCCTGACGACTCATTACAATATTTTGTTCTGTTTGCAATTCAGGTAGTTGTGTATTGAGAATTTATTTCATATGCAGCTGTGGTTCGAGATAGTTTAAGTTTCTAAACGATCTCAAATTTCTCATAACAAAGTTTTATATTACTAAGGAATTTGCTTTATCATGTGTATTATTGTATTATATTCAATTTAATTAGTTATGTATTGTTACAATTTCTTTTCCTAGAATAAATTTTAACGTGGTCTCAGTAACTCAGAAGAAAACGATTTCTTTTTCTTATTCTTTGAGGATCTACTAAAACTAATATGATGTATTAATATAGAGTTTAGTTTCAAGTTTATATAACCTTTTTTCAGACACAATATTTATGTAGGTACTCCGTTAAACATGGCTCATAATTATTGAAAATATCTTAGTCAATTTTTACGAATCCCATGTAGGCCACAAAGGACCTAAATACCAAAAGAAACCGGGGCACAGTTGGTCTGCAGTGTGCACATTGATATCTCTATCACATTTTTTAACAACAATGGATAATTTACAGACAATAGATATGTATGTTAATGCATGTTAGATATGTATGTTATAACAATTCAAAATTTCAAAGTATATTTTACACAAATAACGTATAGGTAATAGAATACTGCCTTTGAGGCTATCTGAATAATTATCTAAATTGCTAAATTAAAAAATTCATAGGTATGTTAAAAAACTGACTCTAGGTCTATGCTTTATTTTAGTTAACTTTATGTTAATGTAGTAGTGTACCTAGTACACACTACCTACCCAATGCATTTACAGGCAATCCTCAAATTCAAATGGTACACAGTTAGAGCATATTAGCAATTCGTGCAAACAAATCAGATATTCGAGGTCATTGAAAAATCAAATGAAATGAGGAAATTCGTAGGAGCAAGTCGTAAAATTGCTGTATTGCGTAGGTTTTTGATAACTCAAATCAGTATGATTATGTATGGAACATGATTGAGTAAGAAATCAGTGTGATTGTATAGCTGTATGGATAAACACTTCCCTACGGATAAAGAATAGCAGGCGAATCCAAATTTAAAGTAAAACAAATTGTTGGTGTGTTCCATTTATGAATGTTTAGAACGTAAAATTTTCTTTGTGGTTGTAAATATCATTGACAGCAGACTAAATACGCACATATTTAACATATTATTATTATTATAACAATTCTTAAAGGGCTGCTAAAATTAAACCGGTTTGTGGCTGCTAATTGTTAAAATAAACACCATCAAACATTATGCAACTCAATTCTAATCAAATATTTAACATCTACATTCGAATTCGTTAATCAAAATAATAACAATAATTAGTGCGGCGACCTAAATAAAAGAGCAATGTTTTCGTTTAACAATGAGACACATCATAGACAAACGAAAAGAACAAAGGCATTGAATAGATAATAGAATAGAACAAATTAAAAACAAACACCGTACGAATATTTTAGAGTTGTCTAAACAACTTCTTTGAATGGCTAAATCTTCAAACTGTGGCAGATTAAAAAAGTAATTTTAATTTTCGATATCATTTTATTGTAAACTTCAACTCCCGCGTCAAATGAATTAGTGCCTTGTGTAGGGTGTGAATACTTTTGCAAACATTAATTTAAAAAATGCAAGGAACATTAAGACCCAAAACATTTATGGACTGCACAAATAAAATCCCTTGCTTGGGACTCGAAAAATTTGAAATCTTGTGTTAAAATTTTTGATACAGGGGTACAGTAAAGAACATTTCATAGTCATATCTACCAAGAAACCACTTTCTTTGACAATGATTATATCATTGAAAATATCTAAGTCAACTTTTACGAAACCTACCCAATAAGAACTGTGCTATTTATTATATACCTACCTACAAATTAAAACTGGATTCATCGTAATTAAAATGAATGTTTTTATACATTGATAGACAATTCTAATGCTGTATGTATAAATATTATTGTACAATGTATAGTTTTTAAACTGTTCTATTTAAAAACAAAGTCATAAACTAAGCAGTCTGTTGTTTTAGATTTGTAGAGTCACAACTCGATGTGTGTCATTATAACATGCGAATTTACGAGTGCAGGTTTGAATTTGGGATTTATATCTTGTTTTCTTTGTATCAGTGTAGTTACAATCGTAATGTGTGAACTGTAAGGTAAAATTACTTACCCCACTAACATAACATAGGTAAACCATAGTCTGTTTTGAGTTTTCCCTATTCACGTGAGAAATTTTTATGTTCTTCGTAGTTACTTGATATTTATATTATCATCATAATCATAACAGCCCATTAATGTCCCATTGCAGGACGGGCCTCCTCCCGTGACAGAGGGATGCTTGGCCTACTAATACCACAATGACCAGAATTTATATTATACTTACTTACACAAAAATATAAAGTTGTGTAATGGGACAAGCATGATAAAATGAGAAAGCATGTAAATTTTGATATAGAAGTTAAAACTTTATAAATGCTTGTATATACTCGTACATTTTATTCCATGTAGATTATACACCATTAAATCAAATGTATTGAACATTAACCTTTTACCCGTAGATTCTAATCAGTTGAGTTTAGTCAGTAGAATATTATCTAGAACCTAACACCTAGGCGAATTTTTAGCCTGTAAAACACTTTCCGCGTTAAAAAAGAAGTCTGATTGACCTACAGATTAATGAGTCAAGCTGGTTAATTAATGTTTTTATTATACGATAAAGTAATGTTTGTTTTGTTATTAAACTATGTATACAGTTGTCTACTATTAAAGTGATTTATATAATGATAACGACGCGCGAACTAAATGTTGCTGCGTTCAGAAATTTTGACACAAAGTATCAAAGAGAACGCCGCATTTTTTTTTTAAATAAATTTATTTTTATTACCATAATTTGTTCTGTTTCTTAATGGCATATTCCTGTTTCGTAATCCGTTACATCTAAATCTTTAAATGTTATTTATTTATTATGTTATATTACGTCATGTTTCCGTCTAACATTTAAAAAGCATTTTTATCATTCCAATTTATCAGTGTCTTAATATTAATCAAGACGAGGATGTATTAACATAATTAATTCTGTATAATAAACTACGATCTTTACTTCTATCAGTAAAAAATGTAGGATATTATCTATGCTATACTGTACCTAAATTGTACGGTTCTGTAGATAACCTTGAAACTGAAATGCATTAAAAAGCTATAATTGATATATTTTTTAAACATTTTTTACGTAATATCAAATCGACGGAATTGGCTTAAACGGCATCAGTATAAAACTTAGGACTCGTTGCGATGACCGACCTTTACAAAGATAGTCTCACTACTGGCTATTTACTAGTTCCTAAAACTGATAAAATTCCTTTAATTTAAGAAGAACAAATAGAGTAAACGCTAGACGAACTTTATTTTATAAACTATTTTTGTACACAGCATTTGGTTTCATAATGACAGCTATTTTGCATGAGAATGTTGAACATTATGAGATATAAGAATCTTTTGTTACATCGCCTACACAAAAACAATAAACTAACAAAATCTTTCCTAATAATTGAACCCACAAATACATTAACTATGCTAACATTGAAGCAAAACTCAGTGTTTAAATAGCAACGCATAATTTGAAAAATTAGCTTTTAATTAGTATTCATAAAGAGGACTGTAGTGAAATGCAGCTGCCTTTGATGTTTGGGCCAATCAGAGAGGTTGTACGCGAACCGAGGCCACGCCTACACCGATGTGCACTGACCACGGCCATAGTTTACAACAAGTAATGATCTAAACCTATATAGTGGAGCGTTTATTACGTAACACAGAATAACTTAGTATGTGCACCGCTTCACCGCAAGATGAGCCGTCACGAGCTATCAAAGCGGATTTGATTTTCGCACGTGACCGCGAATTATACGTAAACAACGTTACTCAATACTGTTCGTAATTTGAAATGAAAACGCATAAAAAGTTTTTACGTATTACGTAGGTTAATTAGTATCTATGTTATTAAATATGTTTTTCTGTAATTTTTGTAATAACATGGCGAATGAGAAAAACTTTTTCATATAATTTATAATTATTAATATCCAAGACGTAGATTATTATTATTCGATTTAAACAGATATATTCTTTTTGTATATCGAGTAAGTTAAATTAAAATGAAGCAAAAATTAGAAAAAATATTTTAGTCTTTTAGCTGAAATCTTCGATTTTCTTTTTTTTTTTAAAGTAGTTATCGATATTTGCGGTGTTTTTTAAAATTGGGATTTGCATTACTACATACAAAAAAAAATGACGGCTGCTTATCCAAAGATGGTCTTACATTACGTATTTCAACTGGCTTACCACATCGATCAAAAGCATAGAACTTAACAGCAACTTAACAACATAGCCATCTCAAAACACAATGACAAAGTTATATAACACATTTGACCTACATCCGGCGCCTCATGAACAACGTCCTATATAAATCTCTCACTAGAACGTTGTAAACATAGTATCTCGACATACGACATCGTGGGCGTCAACCTTAATGGATTTCCATTACAATAAGCAAATATTACGGATTCATGGATAATAATTTTCTCATAAAAAGGGACAATGGAGAAGTATTATTATCATAACAGCCCATCAATGCCCCACTGCAGGGACGGGCCTCCTCCTATGACGGAGGGATACTTGGCCTACTAATACCACGCTGGCCAGACGGATTGGTATAGGGTTTAATTTCAAGTTTTCCTTCTTTTTATTACGTAAAGATAATATACACGGATAGTCCCTTAGTCGGTTTTTACGACACCCATGGGATGAAAGGTGTCCGTGACGGTAGCGTACACAAGAGCTGTATCGAGTTGGTTACTATGCCAAAAAACTCGGTGTAAATACTGCCTAATTAGTGTAAAAATAAAAAAAACTCTTCCTCTTTAGTTTAGGAAATAAACACCATTTTCAATGGGTACGCCAGCGTCACGATCAAGCTAGCGTACCCATGGCCGTACTCGAAAACGGCTAATTGTAATGCAACAGAAGTTACACACAAAAACTCGGTACTAACTCTGCCCCCGCTATGCAAAATTTCATAACAATTGCTCTTGTAGAAACAGAGATATTGAACAAGACTTTTAAATGACAGCGTTATGGTAGCGTACACATAATAGTTCTGATTACTTCTGATAGATAGGGAACTTTTCTTTTGATAAATGCTATATGAAAAAATTCGGCGTGAAATTCTGACTCTATTAGTGTAAATACTTTATGCGAATTCGCAGTGGAATATGTCAAAAAATCTATGTAAAGTTCTAGGAACAAATGTATTGACGTACAGTAGCGAACAAAATGTATTCGTGAAATTATAAACAGAGATATAGCGTTATTTGCTAATATAAGCTAGCTTGATTTGTTCTGACATAAATATTAAAATTATTAACTACCTATTTATGTACTTGACTGTAAAAAGTTGGTTTGTCTGGAATGGAACATTTTCAAATGCTAATGTGAAATTCATAATTCATAATAATTCATAATTTCTTTATTTGCAAAAACATGGTATTACAAGGTGTAGTACAAAAGTGGTTGATCTACATGTTTCGTCCAACTTGGGCATGCAAATACTTAAGATCTAGCTAATACATAATATCAATTAACTATAATTTTTTACATCTACACACATACATTACATATTATTATTTATTTATAAAAAAGAATTGTGTGTCAGAATTAAAAATAATTAAATGTGATGTCAGATTACAAAGGTAAGTCAATGTCAATAATAATTACTAATTGTTATACAGAAAAGGAAGAAAAGTCAAGTTTTTTTACAATTTAAAAATTCTGTTACGGAGTAAAATGTCTTCTCGATTAACCATTCTTTTAACGATTTAACAAATTTAGAAATAGACTATACTTAATACTTTCTCCTTCGCGCTTGCACGTCTTATGGCAGCTAACATGATCGGGGGGTGAGGATAAGGGGTGAGCGGGGTAAGGATGCGCGAAAAAACCCGCTCACATAATTTCCGTTGTGATGTGACTAGTCGGACCCTGTTGTGATGTGTTGTTGTTTTTTTTTTGTGGCAGTGAATTTATTAGTTAAGTTAAAAATTTATATGTTATAAATTTTTAAAATAAAAAAAGTTATTATTTGTAAATATTTTCTAAGACTGATTCTTACAAATAAATATGTTTCAATCATAACCTATTTTATGGTAAATTGTAATTATTATAACAAAACATAAATAAATCATAACCTGAATTACATTTTATACAACAAATGCTGTTTTAATTCAAACTGTGATTATTGTAACAATATCAAATGTGATTATACTGTGATTTTTAATATATAATTAATAATTGTACAATTGTTATTATTTGTAAATATTTTCTAAGACTGATTCTTACTAATAAATATGTTTAAATCATAATCTGTTTTAATGTAAATTGTCATTAATATAACAAAACAGAACCTAATATAATTATACTGTGACAAAAATTGTTGTTTTTGGCAAAACAAACGTTATTTTTCTGATAAAGCTACTTATTTGAATTTTTCTAATTATTTCATTTTCTATCAGGGCTATATCTAGAAATTAATAAAGTGAATATACTCCTAGTTCAGTATTTCATTACGTTTCATCAGTTTTAATTCTGTATTTTAAAAAAACTTGTCAAATCACTTGTGAGCATATCTGTACCAGTACTATGAACATAAAATAACATGGATTTTTGACATATTCCACTGCGAATTCGCATAAAGTATTTACACTAATAGAGTCAGAATTTCACACCGAATTTTTTCATATAGCATTTATCAAAAGAAAAGTTCCCTATCTATCAGAAGTAATCAGAACTATTATGTGTACGCTACCATAACGCTGTCATTTAAAAGTCTTGTTCAATATCTCTGTTTCTACAAGAGCAATTGTTATGAAATTTTGCATAGCGGGGGCAGAGTTAGTACCGAGTTTTTGTGTGTAACTTCTGTTGCATTACAATTAGCCGTTTTCGAGTACGGCCATGGGTACGCTAGCTTGATCGTGACGCTGGCGTACCCATTGAAAATGGTGTTTATTTCCTAAACTAAAGAGGAAGAGTTTTTTTTATTTTTACACTAATTAGGCAGTATTTACACCGAGTTTTTTGGCATAGTAACCAACTCGATACAGCTCTTGTGTACGCTACCGTCACGGACACGGATGAAAGGGGTGGTGACATATTGTATTCTTACTCCGTCACCACACGGACAAGTATGTAGTAGTATTATTATGTTGTACAAAAATTCATTTCACTCCTACTCTGTTAGGGCTGGCTATTATATTTTAGTGTTATTTTTTTAATTGTTTTTTTAGATTAATCGAGAAGATCTAATAGAGCGGTGTATTTATTGACTGTTACGTCCGGTGTCCCAGGTTTAATTGTCGCATGTCAAATATTTGCGTGAATGAATGCCATTTTGTGTTTTGTCATGACTGAATGTTTATTCATACGTATTATACTTAGTATTTATAAAACCTATAATATTATTTAAAATGTTAACCGGGATATTTATCAACATTGGTCATTTGTACAGTTGGTATCGGCTCTGTTTTGTTTGGAGATAACTTTATAAGTAGTAAGCTACTAGTACCCAATTTTTATAATTAGCAACCCTGATTTCTCTGTCGTATGTTAAATTATATAGGTTTATTATTAAACCATTTGGCCTTTTTTTATTCAACTCCATTATTGTAGATCATAATGCAGCAACAATAAAAGATCACACATTTTATAGCATCCGTTCATTTGTTTTATATACAAATTAGATTTTTTAACTGACAGCTAAGCAGTGGGTCAAGTTTGTATCATCGTGCAGTAGAGCAACGATGTTATTTTTTAGTTAGTGAATAACTTACGTACCTGCTCTTTTTGATAAACTCCAAAAAGAGAAATATTTTGTAAAACATTTTTTGGGGGAATACTTGTATTTTATTGGTTCCATAAAAAAGTTAGTAATTGTGTTTGAAAAATATAATAACCTCTCTATTATTTCTCGATTATTTATTTAAAACTTATGTACAAAATCATGCACAAAGGCGGACTTAATGCCAAAGGCATTTTCTACCAGTCAACCTTAGGATGATGCAGAGACAGAGTAATACTAGGAAAGGTAGAAGACAAGCTTTAAATTATTATTTTATGTTTGATTATGTCCTAACATTCTATGAATATTGATGAAATACTTACTTTTATGAATTGGTCCTTGATTAAACTGTAAATACATTTAAGTACAAGTAACATGATACCTAAGCTTGAGGCCATAGGCTAATAAAGCATTTACATTGTAGTTCATAGGTATATAGACCAGAATATAAAAATACAATGTTGCTACACTTTTACGATCTTACATTTAATTCAATAATAATAAATTTATTTTACAATGTACTGATCAAGTTATTTATAGCTTTAATGTTTGAATATAATAATAAATTATACAATTAAATTCTTTATTATTTAGGCTAAGCTTGCTCTTGAGAAATATAATACCTACTTAAAAAAGGAATTTCTTAAAACCTATGGTTGAAGACACTAGAAAGAAAGCAAAAACGCTCTATATCGAATTTGTAAGACATTCGCGTATTGAGTAACGCTATAAAAGCACGTTTTGAAACGAATGACTCCTTTGCTACCTACTGATGTGACACACAGTTGCCACTAAAATCATCTATAATTTTAAATGGGTGTTTACCCTTTTTAGGTGAAATAACAAAAATATAAGTATCGTAAGTGCTTCTCGAGAAAGTATAGTGCCCTTGCTTTTCCTCGGTACAGCTAAGAAGGGTTTAGGATGCAATACAAAATAATACAAAGTAAGTAGGTATGTATTTTGACACATAAACTCACATGGATGTAAATCACACTCACATTCAAGTAAGTACTAAGAATACACATTGACATTTATAATCTTTGTGTAATAATCATATTCTATCTTTATTTCTACTAATACTTAATATTTATTTACACATTTATACGTCATGTAATGTATACCTGTTCCTATGATTATCTTAAATAAATAATATAAACGATATTCGGGGAATTCCCTTCCTGTAAAACACGCGGGCATACTAATCTTAACACTGTCATATAATGTTAAAATAATAAATTATTTTACATTATAATGTACGTATGTAATTCAAACAATGGAACTCTTTGCCAGCTCACGTGTTTCCTTTAAACTACGATCCTGGTTCTTTCAAGCAAGGCGTAAAAAAATATCTTCTGAAGCCGCTATAGTGAAGACATACATGCCACAAACATTGTAGCTGGCATGGTGCTCGCCATTCTTGGACTCTATTGAATGCTTAACATCAGGCACCATAGAGTTATTCTGGTAGGCCAAAAAAAAACATTGGCAAAGATTTTCGTCATTATTTTAGCTGTTAACGGGGTTTCACCTGATTTTATTTGATGTCTTAAAAGCTTACCGTTAACGTGACTATATGAAACTATAAAGTGAGGATCGTAAGAAATTTGCCTAGGTAACAAAAAAATGTGTGAATTTATAAGAAATATTCTGGTCGGATTTTTTAATAATTTAAAATTTATCATTACTCTTCATGGAATACTTGTGATTTGTTTAGTAATTATGTCAATATTCTAATACTAATAGGTATGTACTGCCTTGACTTGTCAGAGATTAGGTTTATAGGTATACATTATCAAGCAGGTCAATAATGTTACAAGATACAGCGGCAAGATCACAAATATCTTCTACTTAGTCTCGGACATTACATTATCTATGAAACTAAGATACTTCCCTTGAAGATTATAACTATAGACAACAGACACTAATTGCATTGGCACAATTCAAAGCCACGTTCTGCCATAACTTTAGCGTTAAGCCTTTTAATACTTATTGTATTATCCTCTAGGTTTTATGGTTAATTTATTTATATCATTTTCAATCAAACGTGAGGTAGGTAATTTGTTTAACATAAAGTAACATATTCTTTGAATATTATAAGATTGTGAGGTAATGGAGACTAAATTCTAAGTAGCTACTTCAGTTTATTAAAGTGATACTTTACTATTAATAGATTAAATTTATTAATAGATTCAAAGAGTTTATTTAAATATATAAATGCACTTAGTTGAACAGTTAGAAAGCTAAATGAATATTAGTATCTAATAGTTTAATCAGTACTTATCTAATAAACTCCAATCAATCTCAAGGAGTGTCATGCTTGATGATTTTGTGAAATTAAGCTGTTGTTCTTAATTTATAGTAGCCACCGTCATCGGTCGTGTGTTGTTTTAGTGAAAGAGTTTTCAAGCTACGTCAAGAAACTAAAGGGGCAATTTTGTAAATAAATTACCTAAAATATAGTATAATTTGAGCATAAATTCAGCAATTTTGTAACCAATTAAGCATCGTCAAACAATAATAAGCAAAAGAAATACATGTCCTGCAAATGAAGAAAGAATAATAATATGTTATTAAACACGTATAGTAAATTAGCCAAAAATCACACGATATTCTCTTCCACTTATGATTTACTGTTAAAATACGTAAAGACATCTCAAAGATAAATATGTTTAAATTCATTATCACCATTAAGCTACTGCAATAGGCCCATATTACGAAACTGTCGGTACGATCACTACAAGTTAAATAATCTATAAATCATGCGCATAAAGCAATACTTATTTACATTATTACATTAAAAAGATTCCAAAAATACTCGCGACACGATATCGGAACGGCTTTTTTGTTGTTCACGTTACTTCAGTATAATTTTTTTCCGTTTCGCGATTCTTTTGTGACATCAAAACTGGTTCCACACCCACGAATATTTAAACTGAGAAGCCAGATTTGCGAAAGTTTGGAGCTTCGTATGTTTATTGTCAACATTATCATCTTGAATCTTGATGATTAAGATCAGATTTCCTATAATACTTATTTATGTTTAATAAGTTTCGGGTTCTATATTAATTTTATTAGATATTTAATAGAAAGTTGACGTTGATCCGTTTTTATACCAATATCGTGTCATCCTTAACTTAAATTAATGTGTTCTTTTCTGTAATTTGATGTTTATATTAAAATTGTTGAAAACAGTCTGTTATTAGTTATTTATTCTATGTTAAGTAAATGATAATGTCCGTCTTAAGTAATAAATATTAACATACTTAAACAATGTTTTAATACAAGCATATTAAATTCAAAGTAGTCAAGCTAATATCTTAATAATCACTTTCCTGTAAAGTTTTCTTTGACTTTGTTTTCCTTTGTCCGTGTTTTAATAGATAATACTTTTTTTGGTACGGCATACGTTTGCTTTTGAAAAGTGTTGCTTAAGTTCAGGTAACCCCTAAAGTTATTGCATATTTTTTGTTAAAAAAATACTTATATAAAAAAAATACAACCAAAATGAGAAGCTCCTCCTTTTTTTTAAAGTCGGTTAAAAATTGTAATTAAACAAAGTACTTCCTAACTCTGAGAATAGATGATACTTCAATATAAACGAATAAAAGCTTGCGGTTACTTATTTAGAAGAGTATTTTATTTTTGTGGTAACACATGCCGCGTGACCCACTCCACGCTTATCTGAGGTGAAGACTTACTTACCAATTCAGAGAAAATGTTTATTAATAAGTTGTGTTTTATGAATTTTCTTTTTATTAAATGTACACAACGCATCACATCAAGTTAAACATTTTCATTTGAAATTGTGTCTTATTTCAAGGTATTAAGGTACATGAGTGTCTAGGTTGATTAGTTGCTGTGTGTACAGTAAGGAAAAAAGTCACTGTTCTCTGAATTTTCATTGATTAAAAGGAAAATCTTGCAGTTTATTATTTGGAAAGTGTTATTTGTTTGTATACATAATGGTACTTAGATAAAATTTAACTAACATGATTTATTTATTGTATTATTTTAAAGGAAGACTAACTGGAGTACCTATAAGGTACGAGTACAATAATAATGTCATTATTTAATTACTCTAACACTCACAGGAAATAAAGGTGGTGGTAGAGTTTTTTTTAACATGTTTTTTTTTATTCAGAAGATGACCTAATTATACCGTTTCAAACTTACTTTATTCATCATAATTATCAGCTAATCGACGTAGACATAGGCCTCCACCAAGTATTGCCACCTTGTGCCTTATTGTTGTTGCTTGACGGTCCACTTTATTCATACCTCAATTAAATTAAATCTTCCAACATGGTCTTAGGAACTGAAACGGGACAATCAAGAGTGCGTAGGCACAAGAAATTGCAGCAAAGATATCGTAAACATGGTATAATAAGACTCCTGCGCATCGTCCTACTTTTTACTACCATACTTGTCCGTCCCGTTAGATTATTATTCACTGTCTTTTCCAAATCTTTTTTCAATTTTCGATGTTTGTTAGAGTCAACATTTGTTTGGTAGTTTCACGCTTTATATGGGATTAGTTTTTTGACCTTCATTATAAAATTACATTTTCAATTATTATTTCGATAGTCTGTGTAATACCTACTCTGAAAAGACTTTTCACGAAGTGTCGATCGCCGATATTGTAAAGAGGCCAGCATCTGTTTTACAAGAGAGACATAGGACAGTGGAAACTATTAAATATTTATAGAAGCTCTTTTTCTTACAGTGCTTCGAAACCATACTACATAAATACCCCTTTACTCATACACGCATCTTAAATTTTAGTCAGTTGATAAGCTTAAGTTCTTACGGTTTTGTTTGGTATAAGATTGGTTTTACTAATAAAAATCTCACTAAACAGTGATTAAATTTAAGAGGCGTTTATGAGTAAGGGGGTTTATGTCAAGGGTAAGAAGCGGCTTGCCTGTAACTTTGCATTTGTGACGTCTTTGAGCGAAGGCTATCACTTACAAATAGCTGTGCCGCTTGCTCGACTGAGCAATAAAAGTAAAATACAAAACCTCAATGATATGACGTGAAGTTGCAACATTAAATACTTTCTTACTTGAAAAAAATTAATAAAGACAAAAGTATTGAACATAATTTGTAATAAGTAATTAAAGATTGTTAATAACTTTAAATAAACAACATTAATAAGTACATACTTATTTCTAAATAAAACATTTAAATAACCAAGTGGTAACCTTCACGAGATGATTATTAGGTTTTAGTTGTGTGTAGTAACAATACAAGTAGGTACTTATTCTACATGCAATTGATGGTCACAGATTCATAGGTGTAGTAGAGTGTACATCTGTTTATACAATATAGGATAAATCCTAGTATCGATCCATCCAGACCAGACGGCCATTATAATTTTTAAATGATTGAAAATTTTTAAATCGTTGGCACAAATCCAGAAATTATGATTAACGAAATTCTGGATGGCCTAAATATTAGTGGAGATATGAATTATTTGCGTAAAGGAATGTAGTGTTAGACACAAATGAAATAGGATTTAGAGTATGTAGCTCTAAATGCTGTTTCCTTTGTGTCTAATGGTACATATAAATTTTTACTATATACATTCCTCTCTTACATGTCCCTTACGTACTCGTAAATATAATATTTTCTAATTGAAAACCGATTCCTACCACAGTGGTCATACTATGTAAACGAACTGTATACTGTTTCAAATTTCTTATTATGTGGTAAAATATATTATAGAAAAATACTAATCTATACTAATTTTAATATTATAAAGAGGTAAAGTTTGTGTGTTTGTGAGCGTAATCTCTGAATCTAATGAACCGATTTTATAAATTCTTTCTGTGTTAAATAGTCCATTTATGGGGGACTGTCATAGGCTATATAGTATCACGCTATGACTAATAGGAGTGGAGCAGTAACGACATATGTTTAAAAAACGGACGCGTTTTTTTCGCCGTCCAACGAAGTGGGCACTGGTCAGCTAGTACTAAATAATTCAACGGTCTTAACTAGCCTGCTTTGCTTCATGTACAATCATCCACGTCAATTTCAAGTGGTGCGAACTCCCTGTTTGATGGATGCCACTGATTAGGTATCAGTAATTCCTTTGAGGTGGAAAAGTTTACATTAAAAGTATCATGCACTGCAGGGACTGCAGGGACGGGCCTCCTCCTGTGATGGAGGGATACTTGGCCTTCAAATACCACGCTGGCCAGACGGATTGGTATAGGGTTTAATTTCAAGTTTTCCTTCTTTCTATGTAAAGGTAATATTCACAGATAGTCCCTTAGTCGGTTTCTACGACACACATGGGATGAAATGGGGTAGTGACATATTGTATTCTTACTCTGTCAGCACACGGATAAAAGTATGTCCCATATAATTTAGTAAAGATGGTATCTCTTAAAACATAATTAACCTAGTGCTTTGTCAGTGTCCAGGTATTATCGTTTTATTGGTTTCCTGTCGTAAAATGTTCGAGGTCGTCTAACAAAGTGCAGACTATCGTGATCTATAGTTGCAGTTTTCCGTATTCAGACGTGTGCGGGAGTAACACGTTCGTTCTAAGACCTTCCGTATTTAGATTATTTTACTATACCTATTTATTATAAAAAGCGCTCCATTTTACATGTTGATCATCATAAACAATTGCCACTACAATTTTGTAGTAGCAAATGGCAAAGGCATGCATTCCGTTTTCTAGTCAAGAAAAAAAGGTAGAAATTATAGCTAGCCAGTGAGAGATGCATAGATCCTCTCTACTTCTAAGACGCTTTTAAAGAACACCACAGCAACGATGAAACTGACTCAGACTAGTCGTTAATATTCTACATTATAATTTCAAATTACTTTACCTTAATAGTAAGCAATCAAATTATAGTAATAAAATATTAATATATTTGTTTGATTGAGTGTAAATAAGTACCATGTTTATAAGACACCTACCTGTTGCTATATTAAATAATTTCCACATATGCACACAACGTCATCTAGTTCCAAAGGAACCAGAGTTTGTACTAGTACTACAATAAATAATGAAAGATCGTTATTCCTTTTTTTGTTAATACCCACATGTAATACATTACTAGCTGACCCGTGCCCACTTCGTTGGGCGGCAAAAAACGTGTCCCTTTTTTAAACATATTTTATTACTGTACACAAAAATACTATGTAGCCTATGACACTCCCCGATAATTGGACTATTCTACACAAAAATAATTTTTTAAATCGGTTCATTAGGTCCACAAATTACCCCCAACTACGTCACAAACTTTACCTCTTTATAATATTAGTATAGACAATCTCCCAGACCAAATTAAGCCATAATGTCCTTGTTCATGCACCCAAATGCTCGAAATTCTGTGAAATGTCCTTTTCACAATTTGTCTTTTTTTAAACTGGCATGGCAGATACTTAGATACAGTAACCATAACGCTATCTGGTTTCCAAGTATGCCTACAAATATACCTGCATATACAGGGTGTCCCAAAACTCGACGTTAATTCGAAACCGGGTGATAAGGCAACTCACGCTGGTTATCAGAAAAATATAAAAAAAAATCTAAGTCGCATGGTTGTAAAGTTATAGGCATTTAAAAAAAAACGCAAAAATTCCCACTTTGTGACAGTCTTTGCCCTCCTGTTGTCACAAATCTTAACTTTTTCCAACTTTTTTTACTGCTGTGTTACCCTGAATAGTGCCTCTTTAAACTCTAATAAATAATTTAAAACCAGCTGGTCTAGTTTTCATATCAATAGGACTTATTTCTTAGAATAAAATTTATAATGAAAAAAATGTCGAGTTTGAACTGACTGTAGTGAAAAAAAAATGTACTACGCGAGTTTGGCAAGTTACGCCAAAAGTTGGCGCATTTAGTAAGGATTCGAAAATGGTATAATACTTGGTAAATTGTCGCTGCTATCATGGACAAAAAAATGCTTTTTAGTAAAATTTAGGAGCCGATTCCAATGCTGAATAAGTACAACCGCTAAGTAGTTGAACCGGAAGGAGTCACCATATCAAGTGAAAAGTAGTAGAAACCGTGGTATTAGTTGAAAGTGTCAAAAA
This sequence comes from Schrankia costaestrigalis, assembly GCA_905475405.1. Lineage (NCBI taxonomy): Eukaryota > Metazoa > Arthropoda > Insecta > Lepidoptera > Erebidae > Schrankia > Schrankia costaestrigalis. The sequence goes on along the minus strand of FR997840.1, from coordinate 10,858,745 downwards.
ATACCATACCCATCGTATTTTAAAAACACACGAATTTCTCCCGTACCACGTTAGTACTGCGAGTACAATCGTTAGTATCCGGAGACTACCAACATCGAGTAATTTTTTCCCGGACAATATTGAAGAGGTATTGAAATAACTCGATTTAAAAAAAAACAGTTTTAGCCTAATAATTTAACATTAAAAAAGACAGCAACATGCACATGCATAATTTGCATGAATGTAATGAGTGTAATTCGTGACTTTTTAAAATTGCGATGGGCTGTACTTTTTGGCACTTTCAACTAATACCACAGTTTCTACTACTTTTCACTTGATTTGGTGACTCCTTCTGGCTCAACTACTTAGCCGTTTAACTTATACAGCATTGGAATCGGCTCCGAAATTTTACTAAAAAGCATTTTTTTGTCCATGGTAGCAGCGACAATTTACCAAGTATTATACCATTTTCGAATCCTTACTAAATGCGCCAACTTTTGGCGTAATTTGCCAAACTCGCGTAGTACATTTTTTTTTCACTACAGTCAGTTCAAACTGGACATTTTTTTCATTATAAATTTTATTCTAAGAAATAAGTCCTATTGATATGAAAACTAGACCAGCTGGTTTTAAATTATTTATTAGAGTTTAAAGAGGCACTATTCAGGGTAACACAGCAGAAAAAAAAGTTGGTAAAAGTTAAGATTTGTGACAACAGGAGGGAAAAGACTGTCACAAAGTGGGAATTTTTGCGTTTTTTTTCAAATGCCTATAACTTTACAACCATGCGACTTGGATTTCTTTATATATTTTTCTGATGACCAGCGTGAGTTGCCTTATCACCCGGTTTCGAATTAACGTCGAGTTTTGGGACACCCTGTATAAACTTACATAGGTTACTTATTTTAATATCGGTGAAGGTTAAGTTAAAGATGTGTCTCTTTATAAAGATGAATGACTAGTACATAAGTACTTTAATGATGAGGAAAATAATAATGCTCACAGCGTGTGTTCTTATGTTTATTTATTTATTTATTTATTATGGACAGCCAGTAGTTGTTACATTATTACATAAATTTACAATAAAAGCAGCTTAAGTATAAAGTAAATGCACAACATTCTAAGGTGTCACAACATGCATAGAGAGTAACAAATTTAAACTGTACACATTGTTATAAGAAAAAACATAACAAGGAGTTTGAAGCAAACACTAAATTCGAAACATTGAATAATTAAAATTAAAACATAAAGAGAGAATTACTTAAAAATAATTTAACATTCAATAATAATAAACATCACATACAAAACAAAAATAAAAAAACACTTAAAATATAAAACATTTGAATGAGATCGTTTGGGCTAGTCTAATCTATCTCTCAACAACCTTACAACAGTATTCTTAAATGTGGATAACTTATCCGCAAAGACATCCACCTCTCCGCAAATACTATTATATGTCTTGGACAAGCGGTGTATAGGGGAAAATTGTTTTAAATTTGTCCTGGCACACGGCTGGTGCAACAATCCTGCATTGACGAGTGCACGCCTAGGTATACGACGAGGGACACGCAATGTAAATGATTCCAAGAGGGATGGACAATCGATGTCACCTCTCAACACCTTGTAAAGGAATGTCATGTCGTGCATCTGTCTACGACACAACAGGCTATTCATTCCAAAGTGACGTAACTTATCCTTGGTGGATGGCAACTGTTTATGCAACCTACATGAAAAGGCTAGGTGTCTAAGGAATCGTTTTTGGATTCTCTCTATTCTTAATTGATGTATATGGTATTGTGGAGACCAAACTACTGAACAATATTCAAGATGACTACGCACGTAAGTATTATATATAGCAATTTTAGTGGCTGGGTCGCGAAAGACTTTGCCATTACGTATGATAAATCCTAGCATCTTAGATGATTTGTTGATGATGTTGTCGAAATGCGGTATAAAAGTTAATTTTGAGTCAAAACACACTCCCAAATCCCTAACCTCCGATTTCTCCTGAAGCATTGTACCATTGATGTGAAATTGTGTCTTTATTATGTTGTGGTTACGAGTGAACGTAATGGAAAAGCATTTATTGATATTTTAGGACATGTTGTTTACGGCGCACCAGCTACTTATAGAATCTAGGTCTTTTTGTAATAAATCACAGTCTAGGGAATTACTTATAGTTTTGCATATTTTTAGGTCATCCGCAAACAAATAAGCGCTGCCAGATTTGATGGTAGAAACTATGTCATTTATAAACAAATTAAAAAGCCAGGGACCTAAATGGGAACCCTGCGGAACTCCAGAAGTAGAAGTGTATGTCTCAGAGTGAAAACCCTTGACCACAACATATTGCGTCCTATCAAGTAAATAAGATTGGAACCATTTCAAGAGAGAGCCACAGATGCCATATGAATCCAACTTCCTTAGCAACACTTTATGGCAAACTCTATCAAACGCTTTAGCAAAATCCATATACACAGCACTGACTTGATTACCTGCGTCGACCGCGTTTGTTAGTTCCTTATGATATGCCACAAGATTTGTATGCGTGGATCGAGAATCGATAAAACCGTGCTGTTCGTTTACAAAGATATGTCGCGTGTGGTTTTTTAAATAAGGGTATATTAACGCTTCAAATGATTTGGCAAAAACTGATAGGATTGAAATAGGTCTGTAATTAGAGATTGTGTCTTTACTACCAGACTTATAAATAGGAACTACTTTAGCAGTTTTCCACAAGGTGGGAAATGTTCCAGTAGATAACGATTTATTTATAATAAGATAAAGTGGATAACCTAAGGATGAGGCACACCTTGAAATAAAATAAGGGGAGATTCCATCTGGCCCTGCACCCTTATGAATGTTAAGACCTTTTAAGTACTTACAGACAGTATCTTGTGCAATATGTAATTGTCCCATAGTGTTAGTGTATGGACAAGTTTCAATGGGTGGTATAGTTGTACTGGAAGAGTCACTAAATGTAGATGAAAAGTAACTGGCAAATAATTTACATATTTCAGATCCATCCGATACACTTATATTATTTAGAATCATAGTTTGGGGCATTTGAATAGCGTTGCTACGTTTATCTTTCAAATAAGTATAAAAAAAATTTGGGTTAATTCTAATGCTGTCCTCGACTTTATTTAAATAGCTGTTGTAGCAAGTAGTTGCTAGCTTTTTGCATCTTTTGTTTAATATTTTCAACGATATTTCATCAAGCGGATTTTTAAAGACTCTGAATCTATGCAACAACTTATTCTTTTCTTGCGTCAGCTTTATTAATTGTTTGTTAAACCAGGGTGGATGCCTTCCACGGATATTCTTAGTTTTAGGTACATAATCAATAATTAAGTTATTTAAGACTGAGTAAAATATCGATACCATCATCATTCCCCTGCCCTTATCCCAATTTTATTTGGGGTCGGCGCAGCATGTCTTCTTCTTCCATTCTTTCCTATCAGACGTCATATCACAAATCACACTCTTCGCAGCCATATCGTCTTTCACACAATCCATCCATCGTTTCTTTGGTCGTCCTCTTCCCCTATATCCATCCACATACATGTTCAACACCTTTCTTACCACATGATTCTCATTCCGCCGCATAACATGCCCATACCATGACAGCCGGTTGCCACGTAGTTTTTCTGCTACCGGTGCCACTTTCAAACTTCCTCTTACATACTCATTTCTTACTCTATCCGCTCTCGTAACACCACACATTCCTCTTAACATTCTCATCTCTGCTACATGCAATTGTCTTTCATTCATCCCTTTTGTGGCCCAACTCTCTGATCCATACAGGACGGCAGGTCTGATCATGGTCTTATAGATCTTCCCCTTAAATTTAAGGGGAATGTGGGGGTCACAAATGGTTCCCGTGACCTGCCGCCATTTCATCCATCCTATGTTAATTCGGTGCTTTACGGCCCGATCTACTTCGCCATCGCTTTGGATGCAAGAACCGAGATACCGGAAGTCGGAGCAGACTGGAAGTTGCACGCCATCAAGCGCTATGGCTTCAGGACTGGAGAGACCGCCGAAATCGCAGAACATGCATTCTGTCTTGGTTCTGCTGATTTTCAAGCCAACACTCTCCAGTTTCTGTTGCCAACTCTCCAATCTGCTCTGGATCTCAGGTCCATCCTCCCCAACCAGAACAATGTCATCGGCAAACAGCATGCACCAGGGTGCCTCTTCCTGTATGCCCGCCGTCAAGGCGTCCATAATCAGTAGGAAGAGGTAAGGACTTAAAGCCGACCCTTGGTGCAAGCCTACCCCTACACTGAACTGGTCGGAGTTGCCAGCAGACGATCGGACGTATGTACTGGCTTGCCTGTACATAGCACGAATTAACTCCACATACTTCCCAGGTACACCTTTCTCTTTCATGGCCCACCACAACACTTCCCGAGGCACCCTATCATACGCTTTTTCGAGGTCAATGAACACCATGTGCAAGTTCTTGTGAACACGTCTGTACTTCTCGCACAATTGGCGGAGTGCAAATATGGCGTCCGTTGTACCTCGACCTGGCATGAAACCAAACTGGTTCTCAGTAATCTCACTCTCTTCTCTCAATCTTTTCTCTATCACCTTTTCCCATACTTTCATAGTATGTGACATGAGCTTAATTCCTCTATAGTTGTTACAATCCTGGACATCCCCTTTATTTTTGAAGATGGGTACTAGCGAGCTAGTACACCATTCTTGTGGGATGTCTTCTTCATGCAACAACTTATTGAAGAACGCAGTCAGCCACATATTTCCTTCATACTTTAACACCTTCCATACTTCAACTGGTATTTCATCCGGTCCCAAAGCCTTTCCATCTTTCATACTTTTAACTGCTGTTATAACTTCATCCACGCTAATTTCTCTTACCAGTCCCTTATTTACCTGTGCCTCTTCGAGTATACCATTCCAGTCATTCTCTTCGTTCATAAGCTTTTCAAAATACACCTTCCATCGCTCTTTTATTTCATCATCTTTACACAATACCTTACCAAACTCATCTTTCATACATTTCATATGTATTACATCTCTCGCTCGCCTTTCTCTCACTCTCGTAATTCGGTAGAGTTCTTTTTGGCCATTTGGGGTATCCAAGTTCTCGTATAACCTCTCCTGCGCCCTAGCCCTGGCAACTGCTACCACCTTCTTTGCCTTCTTCTTGCATTCATTGTAAACTGCCTTTTTGTCATCTTTCAAGCTTGCATTCAAAATTTCTACACCTTGCCATTCTTTAAACGCCACCTTTTTCTCTCTAAGGGCGTTTTGTACCTTTTCATTCCACCACCATGTATCCCTATCTATCAGACCTTTACCTTTTGACTCTCCACACACATCTTTTGCGACTTCTCTTATGCACTTTGCCATCTCACTCCAGCATATATTCACAGATTTTCCTTCCATCTCACTCATTTCCTTCATCTTGTCCACAACTTGGTTTCTAAACATACTAGCACATTCTTCCCTCTCTAACATACGCCATCGTGTCTTTGGTGGGGGGCGGTTTTTCCGGTTTTTGGGCGAGACACTTAATTTGACCTCCAAAACAATCAGTCTGTGTTGGGTAACTAGTGCTTCGCCTGGCAGCACTTTGCAATTTTTGACACAGCATAGACTCCTTCGCTTTATTAGGAAATAGTCTATCTGTGTCGCGTGGTGGCCACTCTTGTAAGTTATGAGATGTTCCTCTTTTTTCTTAAACCACGTGTTTGTTATGGCCAGGTCGAAGGCACAGGCAGCTTGTAGCAGTGTCTCTCCGTCTGCGTTCCGGTTTCCGAATCCCCAACCACCATGCACTCTCTCATATCCAACACTCTCTCTTCCTACGTGTCCATTAAAATCACCACCTATATAAACTTCCTCACTGTCTTGCACATTCATCATCAAGCAGTCAAAGTCCTCCCAAAACTTCTCTTTTACGCTCTCCTCACAACCTGACTGTGGTGCATATGCACTTATTATGTTTAAAGTGACACCGTCCACAATCAGTTTAACCGCTATCAATCTATCGTTCACTCTTTTAACATCAACCACACTTTCTTTCAACCTGTTATCTAAAACTACCCCCACTCCATTTCTCTTGCCGTCACTACCACAATAGTAGAACTTATATCCTTCCCCTATCTCTCGAGCTCTTTCACCCTTCCATTTTGTCTCTTGCAAACACGCCACGTTTATCCTTCGCCTCTTTAACACATCCGCTAACTCTCTTCCTCTTCCAGTCATCGTTCCCACATTCCAACTCGCACACTTCAACCTTAATTCTTTCACACTTTGGACTCGCCTCTTACGTCGCACCCGCCCATTTTGATGCGACAACCCTTGTCCATTTCCCACAGTAGCCGGGTGCTGCCCCTGCGCGTCGCCTGTGGGGTACGCCCTAACCCTATCGCTCACTTTATTTATTCTTCTCATGCTGCTAGTGGTTTTGGCTATATTTTATTTACGGCCGGCCGCCTGCCTGACGCCAACCCTCCTTGGGAATGCTGTTGTTGGTGGTTCACCCCCACCAAGAGGTTGACCCGAGATGCTAGGTGATAGGCACCGGGTCGTGGTATCCCTTAGTCGCCTCTTACGACACCCACGGGAGGATATGGGGCAGTCCTATTCTAACCGGGAACCGCGCGGTTCAAATAAAATATATTAAAATATCGATACCATATCGTTCACATTTTGGGAATCTCGGAATTCGTTATTCCAGTCCACAATATCTAGACGGGACTCTATCTGATTATAATCTGCTTTATAAAAGTTATGTCGTAAAGAAATATTACTTTTTAACAAAGGTCTTTGTTTAACTTCTATCGTGATATCCAAAGGTGTGTGATGTGGATCTATGTTGACTAAAGCGTTAAGAGATGAATGAACAGTAACTGCGCCAACCATGTTACTCAGAACCAAATCCAGAATCTTATTCGAGTTGTTAACCACATTGTTGTATTGACTTAGGTTGTTAAGCGAAATGAAATCTATAAGCATATGCGCTAGTGAAGAACCATGATGAAGTATAGGTTGACAGCAACTATATCCTTCACCATTAGTAGAATCCAACCATGAAATGGAGCTCATATTGAAATCACCGATCATACATACATTTTCCATGTTGTCGGAGACACGGTTGAAATTATCCAAAAAATGTTCAAAAATATTCTTATTTAAAGGAGGAGGAAGGTAAACCGCACAAAAGAAGATATATTTATTTTGACTAATTTCCACTTTTACAAAGAGGTCCTCACACTGACTTTCTGCTTCATTACACCGAGTAGAATAGAATTTATTAGAGACTGCTATTAATACGCCGCCACCATCTTTGTTGCCGTGGAAACCAGTGGATTCGCGATCTCTTCGGTAAACTGTGTAACGGCTATCAAACAGTTCAGTACTATATATGGAACTATGTCTTAGTTATGTTTCGCCATTTCACAAATACCTACTTATTAGGTACTTACTCATCTTGCATATTATAGGTATGCTTTTAAATATAATTATAAGCATATTTGCAACCGCAGTTATCGTGTATTGCTTAAAAACTATTAGAAATAATATTGATTAGGTATAGATATAATATCACACACAATAAATGTAAATAGATTTTCTTAAATATCTTTAAAGATTAATTCAGTGTATTTATATTATTTTAATAGAAACTTTTCGCAGTTTTATTTCCCATTAATAGAGTTATAGGTAATTATTTGTAATAATAGTACATATATGTAAAGTCAACACGACTTCTTCATGTATTAAATTATACATAAATGTGGATAAAATCATATTTTACGATTTTGAAGTAGAATTCTTACAATCAGAGGATAGGTGCAGAAATCAAAGTATTTATTATTGTTGATTTATATTTCTGTTCTTCCTGTATCCATCAAACAACTAAATACTAGTTTTTTATGTCTAGGTAAGCCCTAAAGGATAAATCCCGGAGTACCTATGTACAAAATAAACAATGCAAATAGTTTCCAAAAATATTTCATTTCTCAAACTAATAATAAATAAACCTTATTTTCTTACCAAAATATCATAATTTATACAAGTTTCCAACGAATACAATACATTGTATTATTTAGACATTTTATTTAACTTCTCCAAACTGCACATACATAAACCCAATTCTTATGAACCATATGCAAACAGCATTCTGTTCGAGACATTTGCATTCAACGCCCTACAGTCTTTTTGACCTTGTATAGTGACATTGTAAATAATTTGATTTATGCTGACATATTATCAAACAACAATTACAAAGTGAACGATACAACTCTTTTCTAACATCATATTAATTCAATTGAAGATATTAATTTATTGAAGCCTTTGCTTGTGATTCAATAGGTCTCTTTGATATAAAGGCAGTATAATTCTCTACCTAAGCTGTGCATGCTTAGGTTTACTTACTGTTCTAGGTAGTTATAGGACGGTAACAGTAAAATCCCAAAGGATATAACTTGTGTCACAGATTGAGAAGAACATTGAAATGAGTTTAAAGCTTTATATTTCTTGTATAGAGTTCTAATTCATCTGGTATTAATAAGCGTGGATTTTACAGCAAGTTGTTCGTTTACCTTTAAAAATCCCAAAATAGTTATTCAAAATTTAATTTCCATCGTCAGGAAATATCTAATTAATCTAATCTCTAAACAGACATAAGGGAAATAAAATCATGTGAAGGTATAAATTGAATAATAACAAGCAAGGCTTGACGCTTAATACCTCGTAAATTTGTCATAGAACGGCGCCAATAAGTGACAAAAGTATACTTGAACACTCTTATAATATAAAACAACCTTTAAATGTAAATATTAATAATAATGTGGGCGTTAAATAATATTTGAATTGCAAATTTGTCGTCTACACCTCACCAGACTTGGCTACAACAATACGTTGCCAAACTTCCTTTGTTCCTTATATGCTATTACATATTCTACACGCGTAACTAAAGCAGTAGTAAAGTGAGAGATGTACAGTGATCTTAAGGTGGCAGAACCGTCAATTAATAGAGTTACTACCTACAGACTTCTACAGCTTTGGTTGCAATCAGTATTCCAGCAAACAAAGCACGTAATGTTAAAAACAGAAAAAATATTGTCTCTATCTAAATAAAACATGTTAATAACTTTAAAAATAAATTTACATTGATGTTAATTTGATTTTTTTAAATAATTAACTCCCTCACCGCATGGTTTGTGACTAGAAGACAGTATTCTTGTAAAAACTGCCTTGGTGTATAAACAATAGTTGATACAGTAATGGCTACGTATTTAAGAGTTAGTATACTAGAAAGTAATATAAATATGTATATTCATTCAACTTTCGTTCATTCATCGTCTATGAATAGTATACAAATAAATTCTACTCGTAATAATAAACCAATATTACAATATGTGCCTGAGCATAATTTGTACAAATTATAAAGAAGTTGAAAATCAATATTTGTTATTCTAAAGCGTGACTTTCAAATCATGCATGAAGGATTTTTATTTGTATTGAAGTACACTCAAATATATAAAATGATTTTAGGATAAATGTACAGTATATAATTTGTATTTATATACAAAAGGCATTTGTAAGTATTGACAGTATAATATAAATTGCGATGTAATTAGTATACACAATAAGACCATCAACGTTTATGTATAATCAATAATTATACGATATAAGAAGTATGTATTTTAAGTTGTATATAAACCTTGGATGATAGGTGTGTGATAATTCTGTTCAAGGTATCTTGGCCACGGTTCTATGAGATCTAGCAAAAGTATTGTAGATAAGTAAATAATTTTGCATTCTATTCAGGTAATTATGGGTATGTATAAACTGTGTAGAGTATAAATAGATACGAAAGGATATTCTTATATGCACGTCTACTTACCTAGAGTTTTCAGCCTAATATTGTAGACATCAGAGTATTAGAAAACGACAGTGAGTGAGAATTTAAGCTAGGAACACATAAATAATTTTGCGGTAACCCGTCTAGACCACGTGATATAGTTTGTAATATAAATTTTATATTTGACACAACTCAGATTGTAATATTAAACATGTAATATACTATTTATAATACTTTTGCATTAAAAAACTAAGATAATTTATAAAACAGAACATCTATATAAAAACCACGCGAACGCTTGTTGCCTATTTAAAAAAATACCCATCGCATTAATTATTGTACGGGCATGCTTCGGCTAACTGTACGGCTCCCCCTAGGTGTGTGAAGTGCCTAGACCCGCACTTCACAAAGGAGTGCTCCCGCACAAGGGACTCTTCCTCTCCCCCCGCCTGTGTGCTATGTGTCCAAACCGGGCACACAGCTAACTACAAGGGCTGCCCCCGCGCCCCCCAGCGCAAGACCCCCACTAGGAAACCTAGGGCATCTAGGTCCAAACCCGTCCCTCCCCCCGCGACGGAAAGGAACTTTCCGAGCCTCCCGGCAAAGGAAAGCACCCCTGCCGCTGCGGGTACTAGGCCCGCCTTAGCATGGGGCCCGAAGAAGGTGGCACCAGTGCCGCCCAAACCGGCGCTCCTCCCCACTCCCATCCCATCCTCCCAGCCCGGCTTAGGCTCAGGAGCCCCCTCCAACTCACTAGGTGCAATCCGTAGTGCACTCAGTGGCATTAGCATCGCGGAGGTGCAATTATTTGCACGTAAGTACCGCGAGATCTCTGACCCAATCGCTCTGGCGCTCTTGCTAGACGAGCACGCAACTTTACTATACAAGTTAGGTTTCCAATAGGTAGTTAGGTACACACACATACCAACACCAACATGGACACCAACACACACACATCACACGCACATAACACGCCAGCTACACTCGCACTCACCACGGGGCGCATCAAGCCTAAGGGACTGTCGTTGGTTTCCTTCAACGCCCGAAGCCTCAGACCACAGATCAACGAGCTCAAAGAGTTCGTCAAGAATCTTGGGGTTGACCTACTCCTTATCCAGGAAACGTGGCTCAAACCCACTAACCTGAAAGGATTGTCAATTCCCAAGTACTCCTTACTCAGAAATGATAGAGCCACAGGCCATAATGGCGGTGGCACAGCTATTTATTTCCGAAGGGAGCTACACTGTTCACCCATGGACACTCCGTCACTCACCAACATGGAGGCAACTATATGTAGGTTGTCTATGATAGGTCACGGGACTCTAGTCATAGCGTCCGTTTATATACCGTCGGGTAACCTCCCCCTGAGAAGTGATTTTGAAGCACTCCTCTCGCTAGGTAATCACGTTATCTTGTTTGGAGATTTCAACTCTAAACACAAAGATTTTAATTGTAGGACCACCAACACAAACGGTCGAGCCTTATTAGAGATTGCGGAAGCATTTGAGCTGGAGGTTATCAGCCCATATGACTGCACGCACTATCCTAGCGCTAACGCTCACGCACCCGACGTCTTAGATTTTGCTATGGCGAAAGGTGTTTATCTACCTTTAAGGTCTGTAGAAACCCTACACGACCTGGGCTCAGACCACCGACCTGTACACATAGTATTAGGCCCGCTCGAACCGTCAGCCCCTCCCACCAAGTCTTTTGTTAACTGGGATAAGGTCACTAGGTCTCTCGCCTCTGCGATTGACGAGCCCGACTCTCCTTTTGCTTTCTCTCCTGACTCGCTGGATAGCGGGGAGAAGATCGACGAAGCAGTAAATTCATTCACACGCTTAGTCACCAAGTCTGTGGAAGATAATACGAAGGTAGTCAACCTGCCTAGGCGGGCACAGCTGCCGGCGGATATCCGAAACACGATAAAGGCTAAGAACGCAGCGCTTAGAAGGGCTGCGCGTTACCCCACTCCCTCTAACCGAGCCGACGCGAACTATCTGCAGAGGCTGGTTAGATCCAAACTCTCAGACCTGAGGAACGCTAAATGGGGCAATCTCATGCAAGACATAACTCCGTCGCACCAAGCGTTTTACAAAGTGGCGAAAGCCCTTCGTAGTGACGTAGTGCAAACAATCCCTCCCTTATCTCGTCCAGATGGCACTATAGCCTTCGAAGACGAGGAAAAAGCCGAATGTTTCGCTGACAGCATCTCTGATCAGTGCTCCCCCTCTAAACAACCATGCGACCCAGCGCATCTCCGGTCAGTAGAGAAAGAACTCCGTAACAGGAACTCTCTCCCTCTCACGGCCCCTCCCATAACGGTTACGACGGACGAACTTGTTTTGCACGTCAAGAAGCTACAGGTTAGAAAGGCCGCGGGTTCCGATGGCATTACTAACAAGACGCTCAAGCACTTTCCCATCCAAGTGCTAACCGTTCTCACAGTCATCTTCAACGCTTGTTACGATCTATGTCACTTTCCCACTGCGTGGAAAGAGGCTATCGTAATAGGCATACCAAAGCCTGGTAAACCCCTCAACGTCCCTAGTAGCCACAGACCAATTAGCCTACTCAAGGCAATGGGCAAGCTATTCGAGCGAACGATGCAATCTCGTTTGAGAGATCATCTGTTCGACAGCGGCATAGCTATCCCCCATCAATTCGGCTTCCGACCCGCCCACTCATGTACTCAACAGGTACACCGTATAGTGGAATACGCACTAGACGGATTCTACCCCAAAAGGAGGAAGACAGTGGCAGTCTTTTTTGATGTCGCCAAGGCCTTTGACAAGGTCTGGCACGACGGGCTGGTATACAAGTTATACTTGTTAGGCCTGCCCGATCGGATGGTTCGATTAATTACCTCCTTCCTTAGCGGTAGGACCTTTCGTTTCAGGCACGAAGGTACCCTATCGACATCTCGGTCTATCACGGCCGGCGTACCTCAGGGCTCCCCCCTGTCCCCCCTCTTATACATATCATACACAAATGATATACCAGTACCTTCGCTCAGAAGCGGGGTACAGATGTCGTTATTCGCAGACGACACCGCCTTGTACTGTAATAGTGTTACTATTGCAGCGGCGGTGTGTAAGCTTCAACCATCTATCAACAGATTGGGCGCGTGGTTTCGCAAGTGGCGCATAGATGTGAATGCAGACAAGAGCGCTGCGGTTCACTTCGATGTGAAACGGCGGAATTCACTATTACGTAGGCCCGACGACCCCCCGCGACTGCTAGGTTCACGTATACCCTGGCGGCGCGAAGTCAAGTATCTTGGAGTCACACTGGACGAAACCCTCTCGTTCAGGCCGCACATACGGCGAGTGACCAGGAACGCACGCTCATATCTCGGCCGGCTACACCACATGGTTGGCAGGCACAGTAGAATGTCACTACGAAACAAGCGAACTATCTTCAAGGTTTGCATACGCCCAGTACTCACATACGCATCACCTGTATTCGCACACACGAGCCCAATCCTTATGGAGAAGCTCCAGACAGTACAAAACATATTCATACGCCGGGCGGCCGACGCACCGTGGTATGTTCGCAACGCGGACCTGCACCGGGACATCGGAATGCCCACTATACAGACATTCATAAAACAGGCCTCTGATAGATTCTTCAAATCTGCAGAGGAGCACACAAATCACCTCATTAGGGAGGCGGTGGCCTACACCCCCGCTCTCCCTAACCCCACCACTCCTCACGTCATACGAAGGCCTCGTAATGTCCTACTGGACTCACCGGACACACTGTCCTCCGATCTGGAAAGGCTTGTCAAAGCTCAGATCCCGTAGGTCCCCCCTAAGATCTCTGTTAGTTTATACATGACCTGAACGCAGTGCGCGCTCAATCATGACTCTCTAAGTAGGATTCTCTTAGGGAAAATCAAGTGGGCGTCCCTTCAATGGGGCGACGCTTATCTAAGAAACGCTTCCCCGGACCCCAGTCTGGGGGGGACGTTCCGATTCGCTTAGCAGCCCATAGGGCAACAGAGCAGTAGGTCTGGTGGTTTTTAGCCGGTATGAGTCTCGGCATAACCCGCAGGGACATAGGGCCTCCCTCGGTGTACTCATGAGAGTTTTCCACCCCCTCCCAAGTATAGACCGGAGGTAGTCTGGGCGAGTTCTGCCCAGGCGGCGTCATTCGTGGCGTTAAAAAAAAAAAAAAAAAAAAAAAAAAAAGCATTAATTATAATCTATGGTATGGGATTATGCTAACGTAGTGTGCGTTAGTAGTACGGTACACACCCACCAAACGACGCGCCGAAATTACGAACGATACGAACGATAGTTTTTTGTTCGCAACCGAGTGTCAAGGACGAACTTCTGTTGCTACACGATGCCGAACGAACACGCTTTATACTGACTTTGGTTTTGACTTTGCGAGTGCGAATTATTACATGTATTTTTAAGTTAGCAACGCTTTTGAATTTTGTGATTGAAATCTGTAGAGATATTTATGAATTTGACTAATTTGAAGGTTGAAATAATAGTTGTTTGATACTCTTACCTCTATCAAAATTATTCACTATAAATAATTATTTACCTTTCGGAAGCTAGATAATATATCTATCCCATTCCTTAGAAGCTGGAAAAGATTGGAATAGTGTTCTAAAACATTCTATATCAAGTTTAAGTTCATTGTTTGGAAGAGCACTTGATACCGTATATTGTGAAGAGCTCTACATTCACAGATACTCCAGTGCGTAACACAGGCACATTGCCAATAAAGTTCGGTGTGGCAAGATATCAAGCTCATCATAGTAGGCATATGTTATAGTGTTTATACACATCACACTAGTGAAGGAACTCTTGATAAAAAAAATCATGCAAATTTTTTATACACCGTTTTACCGGGTTATTCGCCATGCCTGAAATTAGACATATAAGTATAAGTTGAACATGCTGTACTATAAATGATTTAAATTTTGATTTTCATTCTGATATCTGCTTTGTTAATACATTTGAAACGAATCGGTAAAAAGCACTAAAGAGAAGATCTTATTTCGGCATCACACATGGTTTGCATTTATAGAGAAATAAGTCGTAAGTTCAGTGTCAAGGTTAACTGAAATTATAAATATTCAACGCGATTTTAAACTCTATTGACTTCAATTTTAAAACATACATCTTACTAATAAAAGCACACCTAAATCACTTATTATTTTCTCAAGTTACAATTTTATAGGTGTAGTTTAAGATCATTTATTAATAGGCCCTAAAGTTTTTTACTACATCAATTAAACAGGTGCTATTTATTTCACTTTACGCAATAATAAATGTAATGAAATAAAACAGGTTATGTCAGTCATAAATTGATGAAAAGCTACTCGTAATTGTAAACTTAGGGTTTATAATAATTATAAAGCCATAAAATTAAACTTGATTATAAAGCTACCAGATTAACAATAAGCCTTAATTCATGGAATTTATTTGAATTTATTTGATTTATTGTAGAAACCGATTAAGGAACTATCTGCGAATATTACCTTTACATAGAAAGAAGGAAAACATGAAGTTAAACCCTGTACTAATCCGTCTGGCCAGCGTGGTATTAGTAGGCCAAGTATCCCTCCGGCACGGGAGAAGGCCCGTCCTTGCAGTAGGACATTAATAGGCTGTTATGATGATGAAGATTTTACCTTGGAAGGTCTTTATGCTATGTTTTCTTCTATCGTTGAAGAAAAAACTTGAAGTTAAACGTCTAAGTTCGAAATTATGGTCGTTTTTTGTCACTGTCCTTCTAATTTGTCATTTGTTTGTTTTGTTTGTTTGTTTATGTATATTAAGTTCGTTATGTAATAGCTTCCATGGAATTTATTATTATACGCGCCATTGACTTTAATCGTGTGTTAAATGTCTCTAGCACGATTATCAATTATTCCTAAAAAGGAATAGAGACCGACTTCAGGCAATATAATAAACGTCTATTTTGCAATTACCAATAACCATAACAGTATAATTATAATAATTTAATTTGATTATCACATTGTTTTCTATGGTATATAATAAATTTTAAATCAATTTCATTTATATCTTTTGTTATAATCAATAAGTTCATTAAATTAAAGTTAATTAAATTATTTTATTACACCTGATATTTTAGTTAATTTTATTTACAAAATGTTAACTTTGTTTCTAAACAGCTTTTATCATGGGCATGGTTGCATCTGAGTAAAACAGGACATGAAACCAACCCCTTGCCTTTACGAGGGAGTCTAAAAAATTGACTAAGTGTGAAACTAAACAGTTTTCTTTCATGTCTAGTTTTCTTTTTTTGTCTAACTAAATACTGGGTACAGGCGAACAAACCCTTAGAAGCTTTTAAGCTTACAGTATGAGTTGGGCTTGTCAAACTATGTAGATACAATACATCAATACCTAATAGTACTTACTCAATCATTGATTAAAATTACTAAGCGATTCAAGTTTTATAGTTCGTGAAAATCTTTACAAAGTCAAACAATGAACGTAGTTTAAATAGGTATTTACTTAGTTGGATAAACGAGATAGTTTTGCATGACTAGCTTAGATAAACATTTAAGTAGGACAATTTTGATGAAGCTGTAAGATAGTATTCATTGCAATGTCCTTAGCCTACATTAAGTTTATATTAAAATTGTGCAAGTATGTAATGTTAAAAATTATAAGGAAAATTGTACTTTGGGTGAACTTAAGTGTCCAAATCAGGCAGTAAGCTTTCCTATCGCGACATTGTCACGGTATCAACTCGTCCCGTTTTAACTGATATTATCTGAACCCGAAACAAAAGAAGAAAAAATGGACGTTGAACCGTACACTAATACGGTTGGCCAGCTTTAAGAAGAGCAAAATTGTCTCTATCACTGTAGGAGTTTTACGGGAGGCCCGCCCTGGTATACGGTTTTAGTCTTCACCTTGATCTTTAGTTGGAGATTACGACGCCCAAAGGATGAGATATAAAATATTGTATTTTTACTTCTTCACCAAACCGTTTTTTTTCAGTACATATCAAATAACTAACTAAATATCAGGCCACCAGAACCAGAGCGGCCCAGACCACAATTTGTGATTTTTTTAGTTAGGCACGGCAATGCCCCCCTAAAACCCCTAAGTTTATAATCAAAATGATTTTAAGTTAATTTTAAAATAAAATCATAGATGGCGTTATAAAAAAGAGTTTTGCCATTTCGAATTTTAAAGTAATAGCGATAGAGCACAGTGACCCAGATCACTTGGGTCACTATGGTTTTCGGCGCCATTTTGGCTCATGTGACATGAGTTACTCTGGTTTTGAAACTTATGTTTTTACGAGTAGAGATTATTATTTTTGTACTTATTATTAACTGAATAGTGTTTTTTAGAAATAAGCGTGTATAAATTTGTCATTATTTTACGTAAGCGTTCAAGAAGTTTGCAGTAGTGCAATAAGTTTAAAGGGAAGAATATCAATTTATTAGTCAATATTTTTTTGTTTTTTGGCGGCAACTAATTCAAACTTATAAATTACCATAATTTAAAGTATTTTTGTTTAGGATAGATCTAGCTGGAGTTACAATGAGTGTAATTAAGAATAAATCTACTTACTACATTGAAGTTGACTTAAATGGCAAGTATATCTTTCTAGAGTTCCGTAGTAAAACAATGTAAGTAGGTATGAAGTTTTTCGCGGGTCTTGAATAGTTAATTTGAAAAATCGTTTTTAAATGTAGGGGCGTTACAGACGGGTAAGAAGCTAACTATATATGATCTTATGATTATAAATTAAGTATATATTAGGCCATCACAGACTACAAAGATATAATATACTTATCACTACAAAGTAATTATTACATACTTGTAATAATTACTTTGTAGTTTTCCCTCATCAAATTCCTGTAACTAAGCTTTTCTTTTTATCCGACTCGAATATTGTTTTCATGTTTGGAACCTCATAACTCAGTCAATTATAAACTGATAAGAGAGAAAGAAAGAGAAAGAGTTTTCATTCAGATTAGTCTCATGGCAATTTTATTAGAATAGGTTTAGTAATTTATTACTATGTAATACCAAGAACACCATTACATTATACCAATAATTAATCTCTAGCTTAAGTAAGTTTTTTAATTGGAAATTTATAATAAAAAAAAAATTCGAGTGGTGACAGATTAAGAATACAATATGTTACCACCCCATCTCATTCCATGCGTGTCGTAAAAAGCGACTAAGAGACTTTCCGTCAATATTGTCTTTACGAAATAAAAAGAATGAAAACTTGAAATTAAACCCTATACTAATCCGTCTGGCCAGCGCCAGTAGCTTGCAAACTTAGTTTAAGAGGGAATCAAACCAGAGTTTTAAATGTTTTTTTATTATTCACAATTGATTTATTTAATACGAGACGAATGTAAACATTTGTAAATTAAAATGTAAAATGGAAACTGACGTCTAAAAAATGCAGTAATAAAGTTTGTAGTAAATATTCCTTCTTCTTTACTACCTAGACAGCGGTGGCAAAGTTTAGTAATTTTTAACTGTGTAAACTTAGACTAAGTAGAATAAAATTTAAATCAATAAGTTAATGAAATTAATAAAGTTGAGACGTCTGCTTAGCAGCCATGAACTATACCTCGTCACAGAAATCGTTTATTTATCTTTTAATCTGTGTTGGTATAGGATCTTGAGACGCCAGTCTTATATTATGTTATGTATCCTTCGGAACATTTACTACGTCAGTCTAATTATTCGATATTGAGCCAATTTAAAAAAAAAAATCAAGCGTTTAAGTCATAAAAAAGAAAAACTTATATAACTTACTCCAATAGTTTGGCTAATAAAATCTTTAATATTTGCATTCGATTATTGGCACTTTTTATCCATTATTTTGTATGTAAGCCTAAAAATCACCAAAAGTACGATGTTATCATTAGAAGCCTTATTTATTTAGTTTATTACAATGTTCTGACATTCAAAAATAGTCTAGTATATTTATTAATAGGATTGGAAACGATTCGAAACTAGTTGTCTAAGTGCATTGTTTACGTGTTATTCAATGTATGGTTTTGCCCACGTAAATGAAATGTTATTTTTTATTTTAAAAGGCTAAACTAAACCTATTTATTAAATAAATAACCATACCAGGTTGTCCTAAGACGCGCTAAGTGTTTATAAATAAGCTAAAATTAATATAGTCTAAAGTCAAAATTAAACTATGAAAAAAAAATTAAGATAAAACATTAATTTAATCAAAATTACACAGTAAATAAGTTAGTTTTAATTTTAATTTATCCTATTTAAGTTTAAAAAGGCCAACCTGCATTTAAATCAAAAGAAAAGGTTATAAATTTCATACCTAGTGGCCCAACCCACTACACTATTTTTAAATTTATTGTCAATGCTAAATGCCATAGTGGCCCATGTCCAAATAAAATGGTAAATAAGTAAAATACCGATTGTTTTAATAGTTTATCTAAATTTTATCAATAACTACATCATATTTTTACAAATATTAAACATACTGTCCATATATTTTTTTTAAGTTACATTAACTTAAAATTTCGCATAAACTCTTTTGGCAGATATCCACATATTTGTATTTTTGGTCTGGGCCACTCTGGTTCTGGTGGCCTCATATTAGTGTTAGCAAAATACAAACACTTACATAATATTTAAATAAGGTAAACATTGACAAATACATAACAATATCAATATAGTTTAATCGTCTGGCTTGTATTATGTTTGACAGTGTAATTGATGATCGGGTACAGTCGCCTTCAGAGCTGACATTGTCCAACTAATCGTTGTAGTAGAACAATGGCGCCACTTGTTTCGTGTTTTAGGGTTCCGTAACGAGTTTTGTTTTGTTTGCTTCTTGTTTCACATACTTCATGTAACTTTAGACTAAATATAAATGAAATCCTTTAAAGGTGATTTATATTAGGTATACTCACTATACTCTCAATTAGGTATACAGTTTTGAAAAAATCTTCTGAATCTCTATCAAAATTTGGCTTTCTAAAAGCATCAAAATGATTCTATTCATATTACGGGAATGCATCGCAAAAGGGCAAAGACAAAGTACCTACGCAGCAGGCGATGCCAAAACTAGGTTAGAAAGGGGAGTAAAAGGAAACAGAGGACAAAGCGTAATAAATCTTATGCAGCACGTGTGGTAAATTAACTAAACAGAAAAACAATAAATATGTTTTATTTATTTGTAAAGTTTACTATTGGTATTTATAATTTCTTTAGATAAGTATTATTTTATATGATACAAAGATAAAAACCTACACAATTTTATGTTGCATCAATCAAAACACTATTAAAGTGATGACCTAAAGCTATTTATGCTTGAATCATTTGATATCATGAACTTGACATTATATTTTAATAATAATACCCATTACCCAGAAATAATGCAGGATCGGAACACAATACCTACGTACTTTAACTAAGTTGAACTAATTAATTATATTCACTACTTTCCTCAATCGTATTACATAAATAGCTTTTCCATTTGTCAGTTACATTCAGATTTTGCACTAAATAGGTGCTTTAAGGCCTAAATGAAAAATGCCGTGCGATAAAATCCCTTTCAATGCCACGGCATAATTTTAAAGCATAGCAATTTATGTCGTATTTCTGTAACAGTACGGTTGAATGTCCATTAGTAAAAATTAAAATCCCTTGCCATGCCGTCCCGGTCTGCGTAGGCCTTAAGTTACTTACGAAAACACGTGACAGTAGAAGGAAAAATCGAAGACTTACTTTCCTTGAATAAATAATAAATAAATAGTCATCATAGAAACCCATATATTGACTGTTCAGTTACCAACAGTATTTTTAACAGAACTGTCAGGATTAGATGAAAAAATAAACCAAATTATATTGTAATTCATTACAAGACCAAGCAAATCTTTTGTTAAAACTTAATTTAAACTAAAGCTACAGAACCACCAATAAATGTAAAGCTCGCTATTGACTATAACTAGTTCTGATACGTTAAAATTTGTTGTTTCCGTTCTTTAACAAATGTTAGTTGCATTGTTTCGTACCTATGGGCGATGTTAAAAAATGGCGTCCTATACACGTGAATAAACTTAAAAACAACTGACATTTATATTTTATTGCCCTGTAGTTAAGTAGATACATTATCTGGCGATCAATTACGCTTGTCAAAATAATGTTCTGTAATTTTATTGTACAATGTTATCTAATGTTATTCATTTGTTATGTTTTAAATACTTTCGTAAGTAATGCTTTGATGATTTGGTAATTTTCCTTGCTTGTCACATTGTATACCTAAACGTGGGATTTAAAACCGCGACCTCGAGTTCGGTAGCCGCATACTCGTTAATTTTGCTACAGGGCAGTTAAATGTAAATAAAATATTTGTAGTCTATGCAGGTGTATAACACAATTAGTTCCTACCATAGAGAATCAACACTTAGGTTTAACATCTATCATAAGTCGTCAACGATATTCATCGTTATCTCATACCTCTATCTTTGAACATGAACGGTAGAGTGATAAACTTTACTGAATTAAATTATTTCTCCATGTTTAAATTAAAATGTAAGATTACAAATATAGATTTATGTTTATAAAATAACTACATACATCACATCTATGCCAGTAGGTACCTACCTAATAATCTTCGGATCACACACTGCATCTATGTATAAAAATTTGTTGAGACATCGGACGATGTTTTTGCGTACACGCGTACCAAAGTGTAAACAGAAAGATAGATCTTTGTAAAGTTTATACTAAGACACGTTTTCGAATAAAAGTTTCTAGCTCATGTAGCTCTGCATAAGTGTACGTTAGGTAATAAGGATAGGCTTGATAATTTATTTGTCAGTAAGATGAAAGGTTAATAATAATTAGTATCACAATATTATACGGAAAACTCTACTAAGGATAGTCCACACAAATACTTACTGCAAGAGAGAAGGAAAATTACAAAGAAAATCCTATCGTGTTAACTATCCCTACTTAATATGTACCTTATCTATTAGAACGATGAATATTCTAACATTAAATAATACTAATTAAAACTATACAAGGTACTAACTCAGAGAAATGCAATTAAGTAGAGAAGCATTAACGTGGTACGCAGCGGGCGCGGCCAAAACTAGGTTACCCATTTCTCAGTATCGCCTCGGGGACAAAGAGTCGTAACGACCTCGCCTTTATTGCACTCCATGACGTTTTAAACATATAGAACTCGACCCCTTTACTTGCAAACTGACAATCTCATCCTCCCTCTCCTTCCCCCTTATTCACCACTAAGATAAAGGAAAGAGAAAACGTTTAAGTGCCCCCATGCTTCAAACTTTCAAGAGACTATCACGCGTTAAATGGGGCTGAAATTACGCAGTTACTTCTTCTTTATTACTTCATACTATAAAAAAATACAATAAAAATATTCTCGTGCATTTCATAATGAATAAAACAAAGAACCGTAAGATAAATAAGTAAAGGTATTGTTTTATTTTTATTCATACTGTGTCGAATGATAAAAACACAATAAAAATCCTGTTGGTACATTGAAATATTACAAACGACTAATGTAAAACCTACCTACGCCGCTTGGAGCGGATACATATATATTTATTTTCCCCTTTTCGGTTACGGACGTCCTACTGCCTACCCAATATAATTTGCATATTCGATATAAGGTAGTTATTGAAACCCACGTAGGTATAGCTAGCCAAGTTTGTCGTTATGCAGTCAAGTGTTGGCTGTCATACTCATTACAGTTTGTTTACATACAAACGACAATTTCTATCGTGGCTGCCTTCAAATTTAGATAGTTGCAGCTTTCCCCATTAGATTCATAATTATGTTTATTGTGCGAGCGGCCGGTCTTTGGCAACTACCGAGCTCATGTTTGTACAGATGTGTTTCGTTTACTTAGCAAACATCGCAGCTACTGACGTATCAGAGATTTTAACATTTCCTATGTTTTTTGCATCATTGCAAAAAGTATTGAATATAACACCTGTTGTGTAAAAAAGTTAAGAAGTTGTGTTTGCGATTTTTTAAGTTAATCACGTAGTTACCATCAATGAGGCTTAGAACCTTTTTGGAGCCTTTTTGATTCAAAAGAGCTTTGTACCCTGCTAGTAGTAATGATTTACTTATCATGGCGCGTCCTGTGGTTTACAATTTCGAAAGCTTGCTTCTTAATTAATCGTATGCACAATCGTTTTAATTCGATCGTCGTTCCATTTTTGTTATGAGTTCTTAAGGCCAGTATGTAGCTGGTAAAAGAGTAACACCAAGACTTTTTTTTTAAAAAGTATTTATTTATAAAAAATACATCTACATAAAAATCTAAGATTACACTACACTTACTTATTCTAATTATTTAGGTAATTTATGTACTCGTACATATACATACTCGTATCTAAGCACGTAATCAGCAACTAGTATTATTCAATAATTAATTAATTGCGATAAGAACTGAATACAATATCCAGTTTAAAAAAGTAGCACTATGACTACGTGTGGAAAATAAAATATGTTAGCCAACTGCATAACGTCCACCTATTCAAATGATTCACCTTCAATAGGATAATAAACGTACAAAATTAAATGAATACAAATGAAAACCTAATTGCGAACGAAAACAATACATAGTTGCGGTCACAGATATCTGGCAAATAGAGTACGTTATTTTCCGTGAACAACTGTAACCTTGAAAACGTTTGCCCATATCTGGTAGATACGTCCATATTTCTGGCTCCGTGTCACATTTTCCTTCGCAAGTGGAATAAGCATTACCGTTTCAACTAGGTTATACAGACTCCGTGCTTTATTGTGTTTACGTGCCACAGATATACAGATATACAGCTCAGGTCAAGGCGCCAGACAGCTTTCGATTCTACTAGCTATATATGGACTATTGTATTTAGCTCCTGTTTGATCATACGAATGTAATGTCACGAACGATCCGTGTTTCAATTAAACTCGTGCGACACCCTAATATCCATATAATGCAACATGATAACGTCTAACGTAGAGTCAGTAATTACTTAATCCACGGATGTCCTTGCATTAGACGCTAATCTCCACTAGGCGCTGATACAACAAGATATTATACCTACAAACAATGAACGGTACAACACGCGGAAGAGCATTAAAAATACGTCGTAAAAAAAGAGCGCGTAGTTTAAATTTTATGGCTAGCATTCAATTGGGGCCTGTAAAAAAAGCGTTTTATTGGAGTCGCATCCTGGCAGCGAGGTCGCGATGTGCAGATAGGTCTAATTAAAAACACGCCGCGTATACTCTTGCGAAAGCGGGGTTTTGCCGAATATTGCCTCTTGTGAAACAGTGCCCTTCAAAAGTTTACTGACCACATTTTTAGAACAGGATTTACAGGCCTCAGGTATCTCGATTCAATGTTGCAACGTCAAAATATCTTGGAATATGTGCCTAATTGTTACCTATAGCAAGAAACTATTTGTTAGTAATTTAATGACCCCCTTTTAATATAATGATAGTCTTTACTGAGAGGTCACGGTTCAAGAATTGATTTAATAGCTCCATTATCTTTGCTTCGAACTTCATGTTCTACAAAACACGACTAAAGATATTTTTCTTTTTTTTTCAGATTATCATCAAAAGTGAAAACGAACATTACCCGTGAAGAATTCTCGTAGAAGAAGACTTAAGTGCCATTCGTAACAAAGTTTACCACACAGTGATATTTAATTATATATTAGTGATAGCGTGTAACCGTGATATAGTCATATTTAGTATAGGTGCTAACCGTAATCGGTAAATATTAGTGCAAAAACGTTACCAAAAAGATACGAAGCTGGCTCCCTACAAGGATATAATGAATTCGACGAGCATGAGCTCAGCTGTGCCGACGATTAAGTGTGAGGATACTTCGCCATCGCCAGCAGCAGCCGTGGGTACAGACGGGGACAGTTACAACCTTAGCGTGAACCTGAGTGCTGCAGTCATCAACATGCTGACTACTGAGGCCGGCCCCACTACTCTAAGGACGCCAGAAATCGTCAACGATGTAATCACAATGACGAACCCTATGGACCATTATAACTACGAAAAGAACTCCAGTTTCAAGGTGAACAACTGTTTCTTTATTCAAATGTGGTTTTGAGTTTTGTTTTTGTTAGCACGAACATGATTAATGAAAGGTTGAAATGAAAAATGATTATGTAGAGTTTTGAGGTAAATTTAATTTACTGGGTACTTGCTTGACTATGTTATGACTATACCATATTCATCTGGGCTTGAGAAATTTGGTAAACAAACAAAAAAATGGGTCTTTTTACTGTCACGATTACTCATTTATAGATAATTATAATCTATGGCCACGATGAAGACTCGAAAATTATTAAAAAATATGAATATTTTAACTTACGTCTTTACAATAAAATAGAAATTTCATTACATAATATGTTTAAATAATTTAAATATTATAATAAGATCACCAAGTAATCAATTATTATTTTTTTCCTTTTTTAACATTACATACGAACGGAACGACAATGATGAAGAGCCTACAATTGTCAATGTCTTAAATGTCATGTATCGCATTAATATGTCATATCAGAAGAGGAATAATATTACAAATTAATGGGATTATTGAAGAATTTGATAATTAATTTATAATACAAGCTGGGAACAGTTTTTCTGAATCTAAATTAGAAGTTTCCGATTAATAGAAATTGAAAAAAGTGTTTTTTATTTTAATTTATTAATTCGTAAGTTTCATTTATATATTCTGCTTCTCAATAAACTTTTATTGCCTTAATTCAAGCATTATTTACTAAATTCACATTTTCTTATCCAGGTAGAATACACTTATTTATATTTACACAGAGTTATTTATTGTTTAGTTATGTTTTTAGTGAATTTTTTTTGAAAACCGCGGCATTTTGGCAGTTTGACAGATTTGACATGTTTATACTTTTTCTCATGCTATCTTGAATAGGATATAATTAAATTTCATTAGAATGAAGTGTACTAGTTCACGTCATTAGATAAATAAGCTACTAGGTAAAGTTAGTCTATTGCTCTGAATTGTCTGTATTTAAAGTTAAAACTTCGTTAATCTGAGCAACGTGGTTAAGTAAAAAAATGGTGCCTCTTTTCATAATATTGTGTTATAATTTGACTGTTTCTCTATCATGTTTTTTTGTATCAACTAAGCGTGAAAACCAATCACTACTTGGTTTATCGTGAAAAGAATTGTTTTAAATGAGTTAACTTATAAAGTACAAACCAATTCTAAATATAAATTAACAGTTGTACAGGAATGCTAACCACAAATAGACTGTACTTGAATCTGTCATTACTATTCGCGCTTTCACAGATCGCCTCGCGTTCACAATGCACGTAGGATCCTTCCACTACTTAGGTCATATCCATGAATGCTAGTTAGAATGCAAAATAATTGTTACAAGTACATATTTTGAAACGTTGCCAAGAGATGTGGCACGTAACATGTAATCACGAGACTGTTCATCCCTTTATAAACATTGGATAATGCAGTGTGCAATGGCATTAGGTCATGCACCTTATGCAGACTTCGTTATTTACTATGTTGGTGCAGACGTTATGGCGCCTCTTATACTTGGTATCTTGTTTTGCTATATTGATAATCTTGGGCATACCATAAATGGTAACAACCTACCTGTAAAGTACCTGCTTTGCCTTATAAAATAATGTCATAATCATGGTTACTTGTGTTTTTTTAGTAAATGAGGGAACCCGTTTATTGGCCGTCCGACTCAAAACTAAGGCATTAGCATTACTTTACAATATCGTAGGGATAAAAATCTCCCAAACACTTTTCCTTTAGTCACCTTTCTAGAATAGTGTAATGTGTAAGACAGTAGACTAAGTAAGAAAGATGTCAAAATGCCCAAAAACAGTCAACAATGCTTTTTATAAAGTACAAATGTACTGTGTACTTAAATTATTTGCAATGTTGATTATTTCATTATCTCAAATCGTATGCTATCGCTTCATGAATGAGCGTATATAAATAACAATTCAGAGCGTAAAACATTGTGACGTACCGACAGTCAATTCATTTTGATGACCCATTTGATAAAACAAATTTGATGCCATCCGTCTTTCTGTTGACATTGAGTTTATTTTTATGAATTTAACACGAAATCTCTATAATAGTTTCGATATAAATTATGTTTACAAACTAAACGTATCTAATTTAAAATCAATATTGACAGAACTAAGCAAAACATGGATGTTCAATTGATGTAATTGGCAGCCCCAAGGTAAACAAATATAACATGTTAATAGCTACGTTTCTACAAAAAATGTAGGCGCATGTTTGTTTTTCCGATTAATACTTTGTGAGAAACTTTATCGTATTACTATGTCATATTAGATAATTTATTGCAAGGGATTCTTAACCGGCCCTTCATAAATGGTTCTTCTAATGAAAGATAAGTTAAGCGTATTTAGTGCGAGTACCAATATCATGTAAAAATATGTCCACTGTTGGTCAAACATCACAATACAATAAGTTTAGTATTGTAATAACAATAAGAAGAGACTTTACAGATAAAATGATCAGCTAAAGGCTCTCAAATGCATTATAATTAGTAAAACGTAATCAAGAAACAGGCGAGCCCTGAAGCTTTAGATCGCGTGCGCTAATAGCATTCGCGTGCAAAACCTCCCATATATTATTTAATACGACAGACAATACTCATAGAGGTGGAAAATGTTCCATTAGTGATGTTCGAACTTGTATTTGTGGTTTCATTTCCTTATATCGTTTCAGCCCGGAAGCGGAAATGACTCCAACTCTTCGATGTCGAACGGCTCATCAGCTACTTCACCATCTTCTAGCACTCCACCGAGTATACAAAAGGTATGTTTTAGTTTGTCCTACTTTTTTTGTTGATATATCTATGCTGACTTAGGTACTAATGTATGACTGAAGATTAAATGGGATTTAACTAATATTGAGACTAGCTATTTTGATTAGACTAGTTATTGAAGTGTGTGAGCTGTGCTGTAACTCCTAGTACTTACATTTTGATTTTTTATATAAAAAATATTATTTCAGGTCGAAAGGTTACTAATTCAACTCTACATTTATTGTTTGAATGTCACGGTTTAAATTTGAGGCTAAAATTTAATCGCATAATAATATGCTATTTAATTTCTTAGTATTAATTTCTAGAGGATGTGAACTAGTACATATCGTCACCTTAAAGGTAAAACCGACTAAATGACCAAATCTTCAAAATGAGATATAGCATTTTGAAGATTGCATAAAGAAAATGTCCTATCAAAAGTACATTCGTGTAAATTTCATCAGCAATTATAAGTAGACTACTTACTTGACTTTCTATATCACTAATTGTTGTGTTTCCCGAGGCTATAATAACATCACACGAAAGAAAAAATGTCGTGTAACCCCCCCATTTAGTTGGTTTTACCCGTATACACTTAAATCATCAATATTGCATAAAATCTGGCTGCTATCAAAGCATTATCTATCGTGCATTATGAGTTAAAGTAACTATTTTATGATTCATATTGAGTTACACCTGTAAAACCTACATAAATCAAATGAATTGAAAAAAACTATAATTTTAGTTGGTTTTACCCGTACATTAATTAGTCATAGTTCAAATGATGTTGCTAATTACTTAACAAACCTTTAAATTTACAACTATTTCGGCAATGGTCGCTGCTAGTGTTTTGGTATTTGAAATGTCCTACCCACTAAAATTTATTGTAACTACTAAAAGAAATAAAAAAACAGAATTAAAATTTAAAAAAAAGGATAAGACCTGATCTTAGCATTCCATGGATTCTTCGTTCGGGTGCCGGGTCCATCGCGTGATAGAGGACGGAGCACTTACATAACAGCGTCTGGAACTTACAACCCAGATATAGGTTTAAGGAGGCCCCCTTACAACGCGTTAGCGGTCACCTTCACTGTCCGCTATGTTCCGTCTTCTATCTATCAAAATTTGGTAGGAACCTAACAATGCCGTTTTGGACATACGTAATAGTAGAGAGCTTACTGAACTTCTCGGCAGTCCTATATCTTTTAATAGGTTGTAGAGGGATTTAGCCATTTCTGGTTATCTCATTTGTCAAGTCAAAGTATTTGTTTGTCTTAATTTCGTGGTCTTCAGGGATGTTAGTTTCCCACGGTACCGTGAGCTCAATAAGTATTACACGCTTCTTCAATTTTAAGTTGAGGAATATGTCTGTTCTCAACGGCAACACGCAGATATCCTCCGGGATTTGTAGTGTTTTTCACACGCGTCAACCAGTAGTGTCTAATCGTCTGCCGAACTCAGGACCGAAAAGGGCTCAGGGCAAGGGGTGGTCTTTTTAGTAGTGCCTTCCTTAACAAATTGAATGTTTTGTCTTACATTTGTAGTCAGTCCTTTTCTAGCTCTAGCAATTGACAAACTCACTGATCCCTAGTACTTTGTCGTGACGTTGCGAATAATGACCCCTCTCCAAAAGCAGTTCGCAGCCTACCAATAAGTGTCTTTCCGCACCAGTTTCTTTGCCCCATTCCGTGCATTTTTGTCCGTGGTTTTTCCCCATCTTACAAGATTGCTTGGATCGGGGAGAGTCAATTGGAAGGCGTTGAGGTAGAATTTAAGTAATGCTGGTGACAGATGAATTTTTATCAGTTGGGATGGATATAAGACGAAATTGTAAACAATTTTGTCTTTAGATGTTGATAAGACTTACATTTTAGTGACTATTAGATGTTTGTAGAGTTCTGATGTTGTTTTTAGTTTCATCCCAAAGTTACTTGTGTCTCGATACAGAGCGGAAGAGTCTGCTTGAAGATTGAACTAATCCTAGCCACGATTTCAATGTTTTCGTCACTTTAGCATCTAGTTCTTTCAAGAGGTTCTGGTTTAAATCATACACGAGGAAAGGCCAGTTGAGACGTGATGTTAAATAGTTGTCGTATATCCAGACTTTTTTTACGTTATTTATCGGTTGATGGTCTACTTTTTCAATGTCGTTTATGAAACTATTGACGACATCGTCTAGTACTGGAGAGCGACCTTAATCGTTTATCTTTCTCCCAAGAAATTTAAAAGGCACGGTTTCTGATATTATTGAAACGTTTTCCCCGCCTATAGCGAGCCTGGGGTCATATGAAGTATATCTCGTATCCTGCCTACCTAAACACAAACAATGTTGATTGTTATTTTATCTATTAGTATATTTAGTACTGTGTTAAATACTATAGAGGATAAGCAGCACCCCTGGAACAGGCCCACGTTGTAGTTAAGGGGCTTTTTATGTCCGTCCTTCGTTGCAATTACAAATTTTGAGCGGAAAGTTATACCATTGCAACAAACTGTTATTTGCCTTTCATTTGCTCTAGCATCTTTTAGACTCTCTGCTACTAAAGAATTATTATGTTCCAGACATCCAGATATTCCGGGGATAAATCCCTTGTCTTGATCTGAAATAACTGTTAGTTCTATTCTTTGTTGTCTTTGCAGATCTTGCCCTACGAAAAATATAAAGCCATTCTGTCATAGAATTTACTGCTGTATGATCCGTAAAACACTGTAAAAAAAACGACTGCGTATGCGTACGCGACGAATTAAATATTGCAATTAACGAATAGATAGTTTTAGTTGGTTTTTCAACTAGATTATTTCGTACATAAAAATAACTCAATTCTTATGGAAAAAACTGATAACATAGGTTAATGTAAATTGCTATTCTATTATTATTAAAGCTTAATTTTAATAATCGTCGAGCAAAAAGTACTACACTGCTAAAGTAGGTATTAGTTCTATATTTGAGTTTTGTTTACAATTGTCACCAAAGTCAATACTAACTAAATCTAGATAGTATCTTTTACTTGTAGATTAATAAAATTAGAACTAAAGAAACTTTAAGAATAAAAAAGAGATATATTAGAATAATATGTTTTATTCGAAGATGTTAAATAAAAGTCGTCGAATATGTTGCAATAATTGCTTTTTGGTATCAATTTTTATGAAAAGTCCTAGTTTAGTGGTTATTTCCACTCACTATCTTTTTATCTACGTATTATATTGCAAATTGGGTTTTACCATTAGAAAGAGCACGATTTTCTAAGAAAAATGGTATATTTAACTCTATTTTGCAAAAATCAGCATTTAGTCGGTTTTACCTTTAAGCTGACGATATTATGTACTAGTTTATATATCCTAGACTTTATTTCTATAATGTAATAAAGTACTTAGTACAAAAAGTACCTAAGTATTTTTTTAAATCTATTCGATGTTATCTAACTTTTATGAGTGTCGAGTTTTTAGGTGTTTCATCAATAAAACATTATTAAAAGATGTATAATTGATAGACTTCCTTTGACCTTGTATTCAAATTAACATTATTAGCAGCTATTGAATGAATCGACTAGTTTTTTTCTCGAGTAATTTATGTAGGCACAGTTCCAGGCGATAGTCTACCTAGACAATGGACGGACGTTGAAAATATGAGAAAAACAAACCACTTTGTTAATTATATCTATTAATTGTACATAATATCAATTATGTTTATTTTTTCTTATGTTACAATCAGAATTGTATAAAAGATTAATTATCTTTTTATACATTATACCCTTATTAGGTATACCTATGCACTAAGAACAAGATAAATATGCGTCATATTAAAAGTTTCTGTGAATCTGAAGAGGAAAGTTTGTTAATTGATCTCGCCGGTGCGGTTAAAGTAAGGTTTCGCTTCTCACCGTCCTGGCCATTTAATAATAAAAAAAATCAAAGGGGGCTTTCTAAGCCGATCCTCCCTCAAGTAACGAAGGGAAATTTGTCTTACTAATACCACGCTGCCTGGCCAGATGAATTGGTAGAGTTTCATTGTCAAGTTAGCCGTTTTTATTTTTCTAAAGATAAAATCTGCGAGCTTATCCTGCCAACACGTATACTTACACCCGCACCAAACAGAGAACCGTAACTTACTTTAGACTTGATCAAATGATTTGCGTTATATCAAATAGGATACATTACCTACTAAAAGAAGAGTTTGTACGTAAATAAAAAAAAGGCAAAAACCACGAAACATACTTAGTCTTACTTAACCTTCAAACATGCACAAGGTAGTTTAAATTTACGTAGATAATAAAAAAACGGATATATCTAAAATTAATTACATAAGAGTTATGCAACAGATCAATTTAGTCGAGTACCTTTAATATATTTGTGTTTTAATTGGACTTTTTAGTTATAGAGGTCGGATTCATTAACAAATATTGGATAATGCAATAACAAATTATGTTTTCAATATCTATCTCTACGACTAACGTAATTATAAATGTAAATGAATAAGTCAAATTATTGAAGCAGCTAAACTATTTTTATTATAAAACTTAATTGCATTAAACTCCTGCAGAGGACAAGCAGTCAATTTGAATCCCAGGAAAGATAATTATTTTTAAGTATTTTTATATTTGGATTGCACTTAATGAGAACAGGGGAAAACATACAACATCTTGGAATTCGCAACAAAATTAATCTGAAGAAAATACTAGAATCGGAAATACTTAAAAAAATATAGAGTAGGTATCTAACCTACTTACTCTAAATATTTCTTGCGTTTAATTACCTAAGTAACATAATACGAGTACTACTTTTGTTTTGACATAACAAGGTCTAGAGTCTAGACTTTTGTAATCATTTCGACAAATAAATAGAACAGACATGGCTGATTTAAATTCGGCCTAGGTAATTTGAATCTTTGTATTATTCTTTCAGTAGAAAAGCTGTTAAAATGATTCTTAAGTAAAACTAAAATAAAGTATATTTTAGAGCGCGGATAAATAGACTTATTTAAAATAAATTTTACTTATTTAGAGAAAAAAATTAAATTATATATTATTATATACTCACTCTAAAATAGTATCGCAGGAATACGCTTCCTCCAGTGACGGATGAAAACGTTAGCTAGACGGAACTTTCCCATAGTTCGTCTATAGGTATGATACCCATGTTAGTATGTAGACGGATGAAGAAGCTTTTCATCGCTTATTAGGGTCCTTTCACACAGACCGGCTCGGAGAGCATTCGGCGCGCATTTTTCTTTTCACATAGAACGGACCGTAGACGCTTGGAGCCGACAACTATTTCAAATAGACCGGCTGCGGCTTTTTCGGGCGAGAAAGAGCATCCGATCGCATGCTCTTTCCTCTTATTATTTCACACCAAGCGCGTTCGAGTATTCTTAATGACATAAGCAGAGCAAATGCAAAAATAAACCTTACTACAAATACTAAAATCTCTGTTTTCAACGTGATATGAATCTGCTTTCCTTTCCAGTAAAGTATCCAACCAAGAAGTTTTTTTTAATAACCTATCCTTAGCCAAAGGAGGGCTGACGTTATACATAAGCTTTTTTTAAAATAATTGCACTTAACATAACCATTGTATTTTTTCAGACGTGTTCGGAACTAATAAAAGCTGGATTGAAGTTATCTATAGAGTCGAAACGCAAGATGTCTGGTAGCGACACCGATGTCGGCGGTTACAAACGTCTCAAGAAAGAGGAGAGCGACGATGAATATGACAGTAGTCACACACAGCATAATAAATCTGATGGGGTGAGTTATCTTTTTAAAGATAGGCTTCATTATTGTATTGAACGTGATGTAAGGCACGAACAGAAAATATGTGAATGGAGAGCTTCTACGAAACAAACTTTTTATAGAAATTTAAACTTTTGTAGGTTGGTACGCATGAACAAAAATGACAAAGTAAATAGGCATTTTTGCAGGACTTTGCTTAGATTTTTTTTCTAATTAGTAGGTACATAATACATTTTTAATACCAACTATTTTAAAGGTCGGCTAATCAAGTTGACATATAACAACTACAAGTCAACTAGTACAACCACTCCTTAAATTATTCCACGATTATGATATCAAGTCATTCAGATAAACTAATTGGAACACTTAACATTATATCTGTTACACTTACGATACACTGTGACAGGAAAATGTTTCTGTATTTTCATAGTAGATGTAGTTCGATTATCTCGGAATTATTTTAAACAAAATATTAAAGTATTATGTTTCCCAAGTAACAAGTTCTTGAAACAACCCCATTAATACTAATGATGGTTTCTATTAAATGTCCATTAAAATTCTAACTTTGCGCCTGTAAGCAGTCTCGCGGGAAATACTGAATCAATTCAAAAATTTGTTCATAAAAGATGCATTAAATTATAGACCATCTTTTGTGTGATACTTCTTATCATCTGCCCATACTTATTTCAAACGGAGCCATATTTAAGCATATGACACAATTGAATTGATTTAATCGCAAGCTTTGATTATAGCCTTCAATTAACAAATATAATCAATTCAAATTGCACGATCTAGCGAACGATAAAGCACTTAAAGTCATTAAGCTGTTATCTACTTTATAGTATGGTCGGCAACATTCAGGAACGTTTTGTGGTTTTGAGTATTCTAAAATAATATAAGAATTTGAGGAAGGAAGAATGCCATAAAAACCCATGTCTAAATCTGGTAATCAGATTAGGCTAATAAGAATAACTGGGAACTGCATTTAAAATATCTTGTGTAGTATGTAGGTAATTAAGATAAAATTTGTACTTTAGTTGTTGACGCTACAAAGGATTTTAATAAAAAAATATTGAATTATTTTTAATAAGTCCTTGATATTCACAAATTAATGTTAATTTACTAATAAATTAAATTGTATTTAAGTTTTAGGATTTTAATGTTCTATGTAGGTGTACAGTCACGAGCAATAATATGTACACATTTTCGCATTTTGTAAACCAGTTATCTAAAGTTCTGCCAATCCAAAATTGAAAATTCGAAGATTAATTCAAAACTGTACGGAACCTCTTCTAAATTACGAATTCATTTTGATATTGTAATGTCTAGATAAACGTGCAGATAGTTTAGAAAATTTGAAAATGTGTACATATTATTGCTCGTGACTGTACCTACATAATAATTAATGCAGAAGCTAAATGTGCTTCTACTGCAGATTATCTAACCCCTATTAATATGGCCGTCGTAAGCGATAAACGACTGTAAATCTTGTATTTTCTAGTTTGATCACGAAATAGATCCAATAAACATTAGAGCTATTTCATAAAGAGCAAGTAGTGACGCGCACTTGCAACCAAGTCGATCGATGCAACAAACTTGTTACAATGTAACGCACTCAAGCCTAGAACAATCACAATGTCTAAATTAGTATGCTGTAATAAAATATTATAGGTCCGGCTACAACATTTTATGAGCCTGATTGCATCTCACAAGTGCTACCAATAAATAAATAGGCGTGAGGAAGATTGCAAATGATATCTAAACCAAGTTTTATAGTACGACTCTGCATTTAAATTCAACGGTTTTATTGAAGTTTTACGAGCTTACGAAGAAGGCATTGCCAATGTGGCTTCGTGACTTCATTTCCTGATTTTTAAAGGTAGTAATATGACAATAGGATATATTATTATTATATCGATTAACACACGACATTGTAAAGGATCGCACAGGATTTACCCGTTCTTTCGTTTTTGATGTGTGAATATTTCGAATGTAAAATATTCATACGCCACTAAATGTTCCAATGTAGAGCCAGGTTCCACTTTCAGTGAATGAGAGAATCTTGGCACAGGGATACTACGCTGGCCTTGGTATTAAGTTTTACGTCAAGTTCGTTGTTTTGTTTTCAAGTTGAGATAATATTATCTGCGATTTTCAGAATATCGTATCGTATTCGTTGTTAATACTAGCATGTTGTGTACACTGCCTTAGGATTACTGTCTAGTCTATATAATAAGGCCGCTAGTATATAAATATTTCATGTAAGGACTGTAATCTGTTTGTGTACCTATCATAAATAAATAAATATCAGCAATGCATCAGATGTTTTAGAACTGCCGTATTTACTTAGTATTTCAATACCCTCCTTAGGCAGGCAACCTTAATTATTTTAAAATAAGTCTTATTTTACCTCCGCATTATTTGCTTACAGTTGACACCAGAAGATGAGGAACGGAGACGGCGTAGAAGAGAAAGGAATAAAATTGCAGCAACAAAATGTCGGATGAAGAAACGCGAGCGAACCACGAACTTGGTGACGGAGAGTGAAGTCTTGGAGAATCAAAATGTTGATCTTAAGGCACAACTGAAGGTATGTGTTAATTGTATTGTGTAGTATATCTGGCAACTAAGCTATATTCTAACTTGTTTAGTTCCTACCTAGGTATAGTTTCACAAAGAAATTTGACCGAAAGGAAAACATTATCAGTTGCAATTGTAGGTTGATAATAGACGGAGTCAACCACTTAATAATGTTAATTATCGTAGCGTTAAAAAGATAAGAAATCGATAATATTGAAACAAAACAAACTGACAGATATAGGTAAGCAATAGGAAAAAAAAACTAATTTATCAGCTCTACATTTCGTCATTAAAAAGGCATAAACTATCTAATTGAACCCGCCCATCCTAACGTTAAACAACACGACTATAAACCGAAAATATAATGTTTTATTTTTTTATTTTCAGGACCTAGAGCTACAAAAACGGCGATTGATGGACATGTTAAACATGCATGCTCCATCTTGCGTCAAATCAAACAACAGGACATCTCCGAGCACACCATACAACATAAACATCCGATCGTTTGAATCGCCCAATACATTCCCAGCTTACGAATACAGACAGGCGGACAATACAAATTCACCTTACATAAGGCCAGAATCAGCCAACATTTTAGCGTCCAGTTACACATGCATCACACCTTTGAATGGAGATTCTTCTATAGACTCTACTATTTCATCTCTCGATGCAATTTACGTACCACCTCAACTTGCCGATCAAGAATATAATCGGCCCGACAGCGTACTCAGTCTGCCACCAGCAACGGAACACGCTTACGTCACCACTGACGGTTTCCTCCCTAAATCTACTACTCTCCTCGTTCCAGTCGACTCTGAAACAGAGTACTACGACCCAGAAGTGACCTACAATCTAGGACCTCAGCAATGCCACACCTACCCGGTCACGGTCGCAGAATCGCAGAACAAACTCAATAACGGCCTTAATGACGGATGCCTTGTTTAGTTAACAACATCAATCAATAACCATTTTACGTCGGGTCCAAATTTTAATTTCGACATGTATACGTATAATTTAAGCATTGGAGTTATTACAATTCGAAATAGAGTCACCGTTTAAAATAATTCCATACCATACCTACATCAGATAGCTTTCATACTTTTATTACTTCATTTTTGTTCAATAACCATTACTTATTTTTGTTTCGGTGGGATATGAAATGATTTAAACTTGTCAAATAAAAAAAAATAACAAGTTGAATGTCGTATTTATCTTCCGTAATACAAATATTTACAAAAACATGTGATTAAATAATTAAAAGATACTTCTTCCATTTCATTAAATAGCTAGTAAAAGTGCCAGTTAAAAGATAATGTGCGGGGAAATTTATTTCGAAACGATATCATATGTCTACTGTGTAGAACAACAACGTAGAGGTAGTTCGGTGCCTGTGTAACGTAGCTAGTATGTATGTATAAGAAATGGAATGTAACATTCAAGTAAATTGTAAACCAACAAAATAGTCTTCAAGCCACTCTTTTAAGCCCCAGTTTCTATAAAACATCATTTGTCTAAATCTACATAATTATAAATGTTACATTTTTATTAAGTGTTGTGAATTTACAACTATAACAAGATACAGATATATTGCAATACTGTTCATTCTTTAGGTAGGTATTTCACATAATATTTTATTTTATCTAAGTGTCTAATTCTAACAATTTACCATTCGTTTTTATTTAAGTTCTATAATTTTGCTTTGATATGTTTATTATATTTATTTAAGGATTAAGATCTGATTTAGACGGTGCAATTCTTTTGGTATTAATTTTGGTGTCTAGTCTATGTCCGTGACTCCATTAATACCTCTTTGTATATAAAATTCAAATCCCAAATACATCACAAAGCCGATAACTTCCAGTACAATGTTAGTTATAGGAAAACAGTACCTCCTGTTGAAATTCCAAAATTATATTTTTTGTTACACATATTTTTCACAGATTATTAAGAGATATATTCCACATTTACATGTGTTACAATTTTTGTATAAGATAATATTAGTTTTAAGGTGCTTTAACTCAGTTTTTAATAAGTCGTGATATACCTAATATTATTGTTAAGTGCAAAAAGCGTTATTTGTTACGAACGATAATCAATTAATTTTAAGAATTTGACATTTGTGTAATTAAAAACGTAATAGAGCAACACGAATATTTGGATCATTTGTCAAAGTCATTCTTGAAGGCCATCTAAACCTTGTTACGCTGAGAAAATTGAAAAAGAACGAGTGACTTTGACAAATGTACAACATTTTAAGGTTTCTACGTTACCTAAATCGCTTGATAAGCGTGAATATATAACACCATAGTAAGTGCCTCTGTATGTATTCGCATACTTACAGACTAAATGTTTTTATCATTGTTTTTTTTTTAATATAGTAGTAATACTTAGTAGAAGTAGTAAACTAGGCGAATATGACTTAAAACTCAGGCTCATACGAAAAGTACTTACACTAAAATTATTCTGCATAATAACTGGAGTTGTACTATTATGCAACAATAATGTAGGTATGATCCCAGCCTGTTGTCGTAAAGCCTAGAAAGCAGACCTATTCATTCAGTGCCTTCTGCCTACCAGTAATCCTAGTCTATGTGGCTGCCAAATAAGCAGTCAGTCGCGTAAGCATTTATTTTTTATATTGTTGGTAATGTGATATAAAGAGAAAAACTTATTTATTAATACAGAGCACAATTTGAACTAAACGTTCGTTGTTTTCTTGTCAAACAAGAATTTCATGTCACCATTGTATTTTGTAGAAAAAGCTATTGTGAAAAACTTAGGGTATTTTCAAGTCACATAGAAGCGAAGAGATTTGATAAAGAGAAAATAGTGCCTGATTACCGTTGTCGGTTCTGTGTGACGTGTTATGTATGTCATAAGGCCTACGCAGACCGGGACGGCATGGCAAGGGATTTTAATTTTACCAATGGAAATTCAACCGTACAATCACAGAAATACGACATAAATTGCTATGCTTTAAAATGATGCCGTGGCATTGAAATGGATTTTATCGCACGGCATTTTTCATTTTAAAGCATAGCAATTCATGTCGTGTTTCTATAACAGTACGGTTGAATTTCCATTGGTAAAAATTAAAATCCCTTGCCATGCCGTCCCGGTCTGCGTAGGACTTTAGAAGAGTTGATGTATCAAAATAAATAAAGCGATAATTTAAATAAACGGCTAAGGGATAGCGTCCCAGGGTGACGAGTGAAGTGTAGAGGTCAGCTAAGCTTTGCATTTGTAAAGCACTGGATTTCTCTACATCTGGTATAGACTAGAGTGGAGCTTACCAACAGGGTAGCGACTTGTTCTTCTCGTCATCATGTCGTATTAAAAAGGCTTCTGTTGATTAAAGACTTGTATGGTTCATAAAAAAAAAACAGATTAATAATAACTTTGTTTGTTATTTAAAATAATTCAAGAATTTTTTTACCAACTGTGTAACATCTCTGAGAATGACTGTGTAAAGACAAACATTTGGGTATAATTATATCAACTCTACTAAGACAACGTATCAATTTGTAGATTCTTCTATAATTGCATTGTAAATTGTATATGTTAAATTATGATTGTTTGAAACTCGTACTATTTTGTTTTTCGCTTTCGTAGTGTGAATGTACCGTCGTAGTAATCTTTTGTAATAAGATTAACTTAAGAAGGTATAGTTTAGAGTTTCTGAATGATGTTAAGTTTGTTTTTTTAATGAGTTTGGATTGATCAACATTTAATTACATTAGGTAATGCTTAAGGTGAACGCGTGGAAAATATGCACAAAAACATTGCCTCTAGTGGAGTTTGCTTAATTGTAAATCCTTTTTAAAACTAAGAAGTAACACAGAAAGATACATTGACTATACTTTTTAACAGTGCACTATTTTTATTTAATTTGAGAGGCAATCCTCTCGTTACACCATCCAAAACATCGTAAATTTTATAGTCTTTTATCAGATAACACTAAAAGCTAATCAGACACTCGATGTTTGATTGAGCATTAATACGTTCAGTTTCGCGTTTTTACCACGTTACTACAACGCGGTCGCAATTCCAGAACCATTCTTAATTTATTATGTCAAATTGAAAACAAAACTATTTAACCACATGTTCTTATGCCCTGTGTATTAACTCCGTGTAATTATTTAGTTTGATCAATTCGTAACAAGACATCATAAAGTTATTTGATCAGTATGTACTCCTCCGTCTTCAAAGACAAATGCGATAGTACATTACTACTGCATGACATTTGGATGTAAATTACGACTAGTATTACAATTTGTTTAACGATTTATTGTTGTTACAAAATAAGATTTAACTTTTTAATTTATGTATAAAATTATTCGAATCAACTTTTATAATATTGTTATATCTTACGCTATTTAAGTCATATATTTACTAATGCTTTGATATTCAATTTTTATTATATTTTCTATAGGTTTATACATAATTATGATCACTCGTTTATTTTCAAAAATAAATGTATTGTCACAAAGTGATTAATAATGTAACCATATTGTACGATATTCTATATTGAAGATTGTTATAATAATAACAAAAAATAATAAAAAATAAAATAAATTCGTATTAAGTTTTGTAAGTGTTGTAAACATCACTTGTACCTGCTTCATAAATATTTAAATATTTTGACAATCAAAGCAAAATTATTGCGCTTATATATTGAAAAATAAATCATTATATTGCATAGATAATATTTTTGATTTTTTACCCCTTTCTTTTAACCGTTGCTTGTGGTGTTACACAATGTTACCACATGACCCGTAGGTGCATATTAACACTACACTTTGCAGAAGTCATGTCTGTTTAAATTAAGAAGGAAAACTTGATAAAAACACTATCCTAATTGGTTGGGTAAATTAGGCAAATTTTCACTCTACTGTCTAATGAGATCTGTATCTTCAGTTGAACATTAATAGTAAATGTAAATAATTACCAAGAAAAAAAAAAACACAAATAAGTAGTGAAATAGAAACAGCTGACTACAACAATGATATTATTTAATATCACAAAAGGCTTACATTTAAAAATGTATTGAATATCTTACAGCTTAGTCTAACGTAGCAAGCATTGTTTATATTTTTCATTTCGTGCAACAAAACTCTTCTTTCCTCGTCACAGCTCAATGAATTTGAACTAATAATACTTTTTAGTAACAGAACAACGCAAAGTGTAATAGATAATAAAAGAGTACTAATGTGACAGGTAATCAATCGTCATGTCAATTTGACAGTTACTTGAACTAAAATTTGCAATGGTAGCTTAATAATTACTTGAACTAAAATTTGCAATGGTAGCTTAATAATTGCACAAACATTGAAGTTCGATAGATACTAATATGAACCGAAACCTACCTTTTTATTCGACTTTAACCATTGATTTACAAAAAACCAAAGATACACACTCCACTTCCCAAAACCGTCCGCAACAAATAAAGCGCACAATTTGAAATTGTGCGCTTTTTTTAAATTAGTATCGTCGTCTGTTCTACCGGCAAACGTCAATCTTTAAATTTTATTGCTTTTTGTGCATTACTTTTTAAATACAACTTTATGTCATGCGTGTAAGATTGAATTTGAAAAAAAAATATGTTTACGATATTACTATACGTATTTATTGCGTATGTATAATTTGGTGACACTTTTGGCTGTTAGTTTTGTTTGTGTTTGTGTTCAAGTGGGCTTGCAAAGCAAGAATTTCATAACATTTTTAAAACTTTACTTCGTAGAAGAAAAAGACAAAAGGTTTTTAATTGATGATTGAATTATGAATTAAGGATAATTTATGACTCATTTATTATATACACTTGTAAATATTAATAAACCATCTATTTAAACATATTTGTACAGCTGGTTTATTATTATTTAATGTAAATTAAGCTGTGACAATGAAATACTAAGGTTCGCGCAACATCAGAGGTGTGTCTGACAATTACATATAGAACGCACAGTAAATTTGCCCATACCTAAAACGCTGTCTATTCTATCGGGCTAACACGAGGGTTTTACGTTTTTAATCCGTTAAGCGCTCAGGGCTTAACAAAAATTAAGTTAGACATTTTTTTTTATTTTAACTAATGGTTTTTACTACAGTAAACGGCTATTAAATTGCAAATTACACATTTTTTTACAGTTTTGGAAGGTCTGTTTTAAGGCTTTAACAACAGGCTTTTAAAAATGAAAATGTGCTCTTAAGAAACACACTAACACGCAGATTGTTTTTTTTGTCATTACAAAATCTCGAAACACGTAGCGCACAACGAAATTAATACAAAAATAAACATCGAATTGTGTCATTGAATTCTTTTACATACGAGATTCTCTGACTTTAACTAGTTACAAAAAAACACATTACAAATACTAGTAGCTGAAATAAGAACAACCGTTTAAAAAGTATACACGAAAATGGTTAAAGTTTGTACGTAAAAGTTTTAATTTATACTAATTAGTAATCTACATTATAACAGTTATTTCTTATAACGGCTACTAATATAAAGATAAGGTTTACAAATATTAAACGTAAACGAGAGAATAACGTGCCATGGTATTTTGCCTTTATTTTGCTTGATGTTTCAGAACAGATTAGCATGGCATGTGTAACCTGGGGCAAAACGCCAAGCAACATAAAGCTAAATAGCATGCCTCAATAATCAACTGTTTCGGCCTTATTACAAAATACGGTCTAACTATAAACCACGATTTATTACGTCACAAAACCACTGTTTTTGAAATTTGTTATTGCAAAATCAGTCTTAAGTCTAAAGTGTTAAAACTGATTTTGTATTAACAAATACAAAATCATAAATTTGTTAATACAAAATCAGTTTAAA
This sequence comes from Schrankia costaestrigalis, assembly GCA_905475405.1. NCBI lineage: Eukaryota > Metazoa > Arthropoda > Insecta > Lepidoptera > Erebidae > Schrankia > Schrankia costaestrigalis. The sequence continues at coordinate 10,815,927 of FR997840.1, read as the reverse complement.
CACTTTAGCGTTAAGACTGATTTTGCAATAACAAATTTCAAAAACAGTGGTTTTGTGACGTAATAAATCGTGGTTTATAGTTAGACCGTATTTTGTAATAAGGCCGTTTACGTTTAACATTTATAATTATGCGACAGTTTAAAAATTATGAAAGTCTACAATTTTTCTTTACATATACCCTGATAAATAGACACTTTTAAGCAATTACAAACTACGTACGAGGTAGAAATACACAATACTTTTAATACAATTTGTACTAGCCCTTACATACAGCTAACTCAACACCTTGAGAAATGCCAATTGTACGTTAAGAGAAACTACAGGGTTATTACCTAAACGTTGTACAGACAAACTACGGACATCTTCTTGTATGTGAAGGTAGACGCTGCAGTTACCTATAAAATTATAAAAAAATAAATGTAATGTATGTAAAAAGTATGCCATGTTATTAAAGTTCATAGAAATTATTTAAATTAAACTTGTAGATGAAAGAAATGTCAATTCCCGCACCATTGATTGGCTGAAAAGCCGTGCCTCCTTTACCTTCCCCTTTCCTAACAAATAATTTTACGAACATCAATTTAACGGACAATAATTTGGGGATCGCACAAGCCATCCAGGGTGGGATTCCAAACCGCGACCATGGTATAGCCTGACCAGAAATATAAAAAACCTCACAGTAGGGCGCTTTAGCGTTATGTCAATCTTCTGTCAAATTATATGACGAAAATTAGTTCTTAAAAATTCCGCAATATGGAGAGGTTTTTAATTTTTCTGGTTACGCTTTAAAAGCTGTTAATTATGATAATAAATTCTCAGAACTTCTATGAACTTGAACATTTTATAAATAGGTTTTTAGTCTACTATACCGATACAGCTTTTAATTAGGCGTAGATACTTAAAATGTGCTATTTACAGAGAGAAACGAATATTCGAAAGAATAATCGAAGAAGAATACCTAATATTATAATATTTACTATCTAAAGATTTCGATTTATTATACCTGTTCGAAAACGATTTTAATTAAATGGTTACGACCAATTCCAATCGACTGACTTGAAATACTTCTAAAAGCTTACTAATACTACTTACACTACTGTAGGCTATAAATATTTGCGAATTTCAACTGTTTTTAATTATGTGCTGACGTCACATAGCTTATGAAACTACGTTTTAATGTTGTAATATAATTTAATTAAATAATATTAAACCAATTAGTCCTATCATAATTATTATACAGAACTATTTTCGTTAGGTAAAACATAGAAACTGTGTACCAGTTTCTGATTTAGATATTAGCAGTAGATTGTTTGTTATTTGTTGTATAAATCAACCATTAAGAAACCGGACTATTAAAAAAATCATGGTGTGGGTTTAGTAGGTCTAAAAGGGAAGCAGCTACCATTTTAGCAAGAATGGAACATATAGTTTGAGTCTACATTACTGTAAATTATTGTGAACAATTTTTTTTTACAATTTGCCTTCATAATAGGCTGGAAGTTCATTCCGAACGAAAGGGCATAGTTTACAGTAACACAAACTCATTAAGGTATGAATTACAAAAGCAGCCTGCCTATTACAGCGAAGCACAATGACAATTAGTAACGTGATAGGCAATTGAAAAAAGGTAATGAAAAAAAAAGGCTAGGTAACAGAAATAAAGCAAATACTTAGAACTACGTTTCCCTATTAATTACATTATGGAAAAAGCACCACAGTTAGAACGGATAATACAAACGTGTTATGATTATTTGAGACTAATCTATTTAAAGTAATAATACCATGCCAAATGGTTGTTTTGTATGAATAAAATGCTAAATGGGATGTACCCAAAGCCGTATCATCTTAGTGATATTATATTAATGATTAAATGCGAGTTATGTAATATAATAATAATATGTTATATACAAAATGAACAAATTGCGTACGTTTCGGAAGCCATAGTTAGATAGCTCGCATCTTCGTTTACACTCTACGACTTCAAACACTGGTGACAAAAGAAAATAATTTAATATAACTCCATTATGATTGTATGTATTACATAAAAAAATAACATTTATTTTTTTAATATTAGTGAACTCTATGATTACAATCTGCCAGTTATTAAATTCACAATGGAATGATTCATAATTAAATTTAAAATAATAATCATAGATAACATAGACTGACAGTAAAGTGGCATCAAAAAGGTCAAGGTTTTAATTCTATTTTTAATTGTTGCCGTAGATGGAACAATGGGTTATGAAATCTAAACGCTTGTCTATGTCATCTATTCTTATTATAATTACATGAAATAATTTGAAAACTATTTGATGATGATATTAATATAGTTAATATTTTTAACTTACCATTTCGCACGTTTTGACCAATCTTTCGGTGTCCAATGTAAACATTTAGGGTCGATACGTAAATTTATTTTCTCCATAGCTTTTTCATGTTGCTGGAAAATTAAATTAAAAAAATTATAACTAATCACAAAAAAGTCGCGGTCGTTGAGGATTTTGTAGCCTTTTTTGCTTTAAATGGCTGCTTACAGCTGACACGTTATCATCCTCCAAAAAGATAAGACTTAATCTTAGCATTCCATGGATTCTCCGTGCGGGTGCCGGGTCCATCGCGTGATAGAGAACGGAACACTTTCATAACAGCGTCTGGGACTTACGACCCAGATGTAGGTTTAAGGACGCCTCCTAACAACGCGTTAGAGGTCACCTTCTAAAAGATATTACATAAGAATAGAAGACCCGTAAGGGCAAGCGAGAGAGGAATAACATATATATGTTATAGTCAAAACTCATAACCGGTCAAAACCACTTTTGACCGAAAAAATCAGTCAATAGTGGTTTTGAGAATATAATAATACTATATTCTAGTTTTACATTAAAAAAATGTTTCTAGCAAGTGCTAGTGAGTGCTAGAAACATTTTTTTAATGTAAAACTAGAATATAGTATTATTATATTCTAGCACTCGCCGGCCGCTGCCGCGGCACGCTTGGTCACCATGCTAACCTAACCTAACCAACTGTTTCGGACTTTTACCTTAATATGTATTAAAGATCAATTTTCAATGAGTTTTGACTAACATCGATGGTCAAAACCACTTTTGACTGCAAAAAACAGTCAATAAGGGTTTTGACTAAGCACGTCGGTCAAAACCACTATTGACTGTTTTATGCAGTTAAAAAGGGTTTTGACCGGCAATGAGTTTTGACTGTAACATATACATTATGACTCAGTTGGAATTGGGTTTTAAGTCCTATTCTTTTTGATGTTATCGTAGGAATAAAAATATAATTTAGTCAGCTTGATGTTAATAAAAGACGCTGAGACAGAGAATAATCCATAGCGCGGAAGTTAACATAAAATAAATACAAATTAAAATAGCTTTTTTAAGATAAGATCAATGAAAAAAAATACATATTACCTCATTTACAGATATAATGTATTGTCCCTTGTAGTAGTTAATTAGGTTAAGATTCTGTAATGTACTTATTACGTCTTCTTTCTTAATACTTGTCAACTCGCAGATTTCGCTGAAAATGTGCAATGTGGCAAATTAGTCATAATAAAAATTGAGTTCCACACAGAGTTGCTATTTGAGAATTCGTCAATGGAAAAAAAAAAGCAATATGTACGAGTATACTATTTAAGAGCAGTGATATGCAAATGTACAGGCCGGAAACCTGACCAACAGGTAATTACACGTTTGGCTTCATCATAGCAGCCCATCAATGTCCCACTGCAGGGACGGGCCTCCTCCCGTGGCGGGGGGACATTTAGCCTACTAATACCACGCTGGCCAGATGGATTGGTATAGGGTTTGATTTCAGGTTTTCCTTCTTTTTACTTCGCAAAGATAATATTTACGGTTATTCCCTTTGTCGGTTTTTACGACACCCATGGGATGAGATGGGGTGGTGACATTGTATTCTTACTCCGTCACCACACGGAGATGTACGGACGCTTGGCTGGATGAGAATGAATAAAATGTACCTTAATTGGAAACTGCAAAATTCAAGTGAAGCATTCTGCCCACCTTTGACGACCTTCATCCGAGACGTAAATTTCGGCATTTTTGTGGGTCTTGATACCATTACTTACCTAAGAAAGACCTGGCCTACCGATGCCTTACATTTATATGCCTCGGACATGTTATGTTAAAGAAATACTGCACTGGTCAGACAAAATAGAATATTCTCAGTACAAAATTAGCATACTTCATCATAACAGCCTATTAATGTCCCACTCCTGTGACGGAGAGATACTTGGCCTACTAATACCACGCTGGCCAGACGGATTGGTATAGGGTTTAATTTTAAGTTTTATTTTTTTTATATTCCGTTAAGATAATATTCACGAATAGTCCCTTAGTCGGTTTTTACGACACCCATAGGATGAGATGAGGTGGTGACATATTGCATTCTTACTCCGTCACCACACGGACATAACGTTTATGTATCATGTATTTAAATCCGTGTTATCACGTGAACGTAGCATACTTACTTGATAGTAATAATAGGCTTCTCATTGTCCCCCACAGGCTTGATGTGTGTCAGTATGTCTAGTATAGTTTGAGCCCAATAACTTCTATAAGATAAAAGTCCAAGATCCGACAGAGGTTTCTCCGGAGACCCAGTTTTACCTTCAAATTTTGATAATTCGTAACCTGGAGAAAGAAATGTGATAATCTTAGGATATAGAACAGACAAAACTACATACAGTACCCGGCCGTAAATATTACACATCGACCTGTCGAAAGAGACAATCGGTCAATTTCGGTTTCGTAGAGCGTTATCTCTGTCGCACACTATTAAATCATAATTTGTTTTAAGGGTACGCATGCCAGGCGCAACTCCATTATTATAAAGTTAATTGCTTCCTTATTTAATAAAATTTATTATCAAATAGTATTTATTTAAATGTCACGTAATACCCTATAATTTCCCAAAGTTATTTTCGGAAATTTTAGCGTTCACGTTTCCGACTACAATATTTTAGGCTCCGCTTACTAGGTACCAAGTTCGTGTCTGTGGAATGCGTACCTTTAACAGTTGCTAATAGAAACCTGACTGTATTTCGTGCGACAGAGATGATGCTCTACGAAGCCGAAATCGACCGATTGTTTCTTTCTACAGGTCGATGTGTAATATAAACGGCCGGTTACTGTACAAAACATGGCATAAAGTAATGGCAATGTGTCTACAAAGCAGTATCAGCGTTTTAGCAATAAAGAATTAAATAAAAAGTCTTAAACTAAAGCCATACTGGCCAGACGGGTTCATACAGGAGTTTATATCAAAATTTCTTTTATTTTTTTAAAAGAGAAGAAAAAAAATCATTTTACTTACTAAATTCTATGAGAAGTTTTCCATAACCCTTTCTTTGATACGGTGGTAATGTCAGTATACAAGCTACGTTGTAATCCTCTGTACTCTCTTTTTCTTTTGAAAAATATCCTACTATGTGAAATCCTGAAATCAAAATAATGATAAAATTAAAACAAATTGTACTGAATTGGTAACTTGAATATAGTATAAATGCAATCAGCCTTGTAATTTAAAATAACTATGTTGGACAATCGGTTTTGTCTCAATTTACCACGGAAAAACAATCAAGTGGAACTGTCGCCAAAAAACAAATAAACACACAAATAAACTACTAACAAAAAATAACATAATATATGTAGCTGATCCTACATCTGGGAGTGAACCTTCATATACCATAAATAGAAGTTATTTTGCTGTAGCGCAGAAAGAATTATATGACGTTTTGTAATCTAAATAGCTTCAAATTTCGAGTTAATTTCGCCGTCGTCCATAGGTGGCGGTTTTCGCAGGTTCGGCAATTGTGTACTTTAACATGTTGTTCATAAGGGTGTTATTCGCGTGTTGTGTGTTATGATCTCAGCGACAAGTTACGAGTACCAGCGCGTATTAGTGACACGCTTACCACGCCTACTTAGCAATTCCACTTGATTCTTTTTTCCGTGCAATTTACCTTAGACAGCTATGACGGGCGTGACATCCACTTACACGAACACTTTGCTACCAAGTCAGTTATTGACTTGTATGTGGACTCTAGGTCATGACACCCCACAGATGTCATGAACATTCTTAGTACGTCAGGAGACAGAAAAATAGTTAAAGATTTATAATGAAACCCCTAATATTTAATTAATCTCACCTCTAGCATCAAACTCGGTCATAACATAGAACAAGAAGGGGTCCGTGTCGTAATACAGAGTCTTGTGGTCAAGGAACAACTTGGCGAGCAAACACAGGTTCTGTGCGTAGCATTTGTTTTTACGTCCGTCTATCTCGAAGAACGATATGCTACCTTTACGATATATTTCGTTGCCTGGTGGATGTTTTAGTTTGCATTTTATCTGAAAATCAAGTAGTAGGCTTTAATATGGAGAACATTTTATTTATACATACATATTACATATCAATAAGGTTTAAAACAAGGCTTGAGGTTTTCAATTTGTAAATTCACTCACAATCACTCTTAAGCTAAAAATGACAAATGTGGCCAATTAAATTGGACCAAGGTGTAAAATAAGAAAATTTACTGAATACCGCTTTAAAAGTATTGTTTAAGGATTTTGAGATAATTGAAAGTACACTTACCAGATGTCGTTCTAGACACTTTTTACTTTTTCTATATTTCAAACAAAATTCACAAATGTAAATACAAGGTAGGTTGACCATTTCCTGAAAATAAGAAAAGAAAATGATTAAAAACTTTGTTAACTTCCATAGTATGATAGGAATTAATGATGACTGCGCAGGGCTGTCTGTCACATTTAAACAAGTCACTAAAGGCAGTAAAAGTCGCATTAGTGACACTATCGGGATTCGGAATTCTGAAGCTGAGAACAGAAGGACACAGCCATTCTTTAGTACCTAGGTGTCTCTATGTTTCTGATTTCTTTGATCTAGGATTATGATACCCGTTTGTAGATCACGCAACCAATGTCCTACGTAGGGTTCGATCTCTCGAACTCATGTTTACCGTAATCAACACGCCATGAAGACAGTAAAGCAATTTGTACTAAAAAGAAACCAATGGATGATAGAGGAAGGGAGTGACGTTTGAAGAAGCCCGATGTCCAGCAGTGGTCGTCTTTTGGCTGATATGATGAAAGAGGAATCTTCTAATGTACTACTATCACAACCCTATACCTTACCTGTGGATAAGGTGCAAAATACCAGGGTCGTATTTTGTTCCGTCCCAGTTCAATCATTTCAATGTTCTTCATCCTAGTGACGAGGTCGTCATGCCCGTGTGCCACCATACTGCCGGACTGTCGAGGTCGCGTTGTGGGAGTCGCGGTACCACTAACTGTGGTCTCGCTACTCTCCGTCTCGAGGGATGGTATTGTCTCCGATTGGAAGGTCTTCGCATTATGCTTGGGCTCCTGTAAATTAATTTGTAAATAGTTTTTTATTTAATTAGTATCACCTATTAAGTTTGTTAACATAACCATGCCAAGAATTGTCATCTCTTTAGAGTGGCCTGTACAATAGTGAATAATATCGATATGTACGAACGATGCAGAGATATGCAAAAATGGGAACATATAGTGGAGGCGTTATTCTGCAGTGGGCTTTCAATGGGTGATAAAATTATGTTACCCTTATAAGCTGACTTCATCAGTTCAGGATAATCAAATCAATTATATTGTTGTACAACCGTATTATGTAAATTTTGATGGTACCTAACTTAAATAACAAACTATAATGAACTTTGTCCGCCACGGTAATATTGGAGAAGAAGCATTGTCATTATTTAATGTGGAAGTACCTAATCCGGCTGACTTCTTCATACCATTCAACAAAAAAAAAATACAAAACTCACCTCGGTATCAATAGATGGCGCTTTTCTTTTCCTATTAATTTTCTTTTGCAGAGCGGCTGCGAGCACGGCGCCCCCGTTGACAAGTGACGACGAATCATTACTGAGTGTAGGACTCGCTGGTCGCGATATTAACTGTCGCGGTTCCCCCGCTAAAACACCTTGCATAAAACACAGCAAATATTATACAACTATTTACTTATTCAATTTTCTACATAAAATAATTACGTTATACATATAATGCCATGATCCCAAACTAAGCTAATGCTTGCTTTGACAAAGGATAAACATTTTGTAAATACAGACACACTCAGACCAGTCCAAACATTTATGTTTATTAAAACAATTTACGTTGACCGGGAGTCGAACCCGAAACCTCAACGTAGCAGCATAAAAACGTCAAACATTACTCCAGAAAGGTTATAAAACTTAACAATGTAATAAGGGAGAGAGTGAAATTACTCCAACAATATTACTGCGAAGGAGAGTCTTGACATACCTACAATACTTTAACAAATCATCTAGTACAGTTACCACCATAATAAAGCAAGCTAGGATGAGGTTATGACTCCAGTACTTTTACAGTATGCTCAAAATTATTTAGCTAGTAAATGTATTAGTCTGCGGGTTTGTCATGTGAAAATCGTAAATTATTCTAAGCAGCATTCAGTTACTTACATATTTATAATGAATAACTTAGCTAGGTTTAGCTCATAGTAGACACATGATTATATTCATTTCAACCTAAACGGCCTTATTACAGAATACGGTCTAACTATAAACCACGATTTATTACGTCACAAAACCACTGTTTTTGAAATTTGTTATTGCAAAATCAGTCTTAACGCTAAAGTGTTAAAACTGCTTTTGTATTAACAAATTTATGATTTTGTGTTTGTTTAATACAAAATCAGTTTTAACGCTTTAGCGTTAAGACTGATTTTGCAATAACAAATTTCAAAAACAGTGGTTTTGTGACGTAATAAATCGTGGTTTATAGTTAGACCGTATTTTGTAATAAGGCCGAAAGAGTTTTACCAAACAAACCATACTCAATCTAAGGTCAGGCAGTAACATAGTTTTCCTTATCTAAATGGAAATATAACATAATAATATATTATACAGTTATTATATAAAAAGAACATGCAGTGTTAGAAAAAACAAAAAAATAGGAATGCTTTACATAATTTCGCACATAATCTTTGATAACATACTTTAACTAAATAATTGGAAGAAAATTATTTATCTTTTATACATACAGTACTCATTTTTCGCATGAAATAGTATATACATCGTGTAAACAAATATAATACAGCAAAGCACACATAAAAACGCATCATAAAATTCAACGTACCAAGTGCATTTTTTGGTGCGGAACCATTTAGTGCAAGAAAATTGGTTTTTTCAACTTTAGGTAGGATTGGCTGTATCGTTGGAGTTGGTGGGGGCACGCTAGCAAGTCTACTTGGAATTGTACTAGACTTCTGACTCTCATTGCAGACAGTATCATCTGCAGACAAAAAATCATATTATATTTGTGGCCGATTGATGTCAGAATGTGTTTCAGTGTATAATATGATGGTAAATTGATTACTAACTAGACATTTAGTTGATTAATTGCAACTAATAGTAGTAAGAAAATACGACTGTACAGAAAACTACGTAGAAATATTAAAACACATGCAGAAATGAAAGGAAGGTAGTCTCAATCTACCATCACAAATCATATGATTTTGAACAGAGTTAAGGCGAGCCAATTGTAGTCAAAAGGCTAGTAAGTAAATTTCTAAACATTTATAGAAATTAACAATAACAAAATTTAAATAAGGATAAGAAGCTTTACTAATAAATCCTTAAATATAATATTGCTACAATTATTAATGCACATTAAAAGAACTAAAATAAAATGGTTCAAAGGTTTTGTGTAGTTGACATGATTCCAGTAATTATTTATCAAAGGGACTACAAATCATTATCTTCTTCGATATAATCAGTGGAATCATGTCAGTGTAATGCTCAGTAAGAAAAAAATCAAGTGGTGTTGCTCTACTCTACTTGAGGTCTAAAATAGCAAAAACACATACTAATAAAACTAGGCATAATGCCACCTCCTGATCCAATATGTGTTTTCTTTGGAGTAGTTGTCCCTCCAGTTGTGACGCCGTCCCTCTGTGGAAACTGAACTTTTCTTGTATCCAGCCATGACTCGCCAACCCACTCATCCAATCGTTTGTTAACTAAAACAAACACAAAGCATGGTTACCGAAATCATGAAAATAATATTGTAACATCTAATTTATACTAGTTTTTATAGTTTTAATTTATTTTTTTAAGGGACCCTATGCATTAAAAATCAAGCCCTGTGTCTAAGTGACCTTTCAGAAATTAAATAAATCAACACAAATATCACTGTAATCATTCATAATAGAGTACCATGTAAAAAAAATCCAGAAAAAGTAAATCCAGCCTCACACCTATTGCCAGATGTATCAATTTGCACAAAAATAAAAAATAAAATAAAATAAAATAACTTTATTCACATAAAATGTAGGTACATAGGATGGATATAAGATTTGGAGCCATATACATTTTGTCAGATTGTGACATGCAAATATTAATGAGATACATAAAATGCATTCCTATTAAGTATATCAAGTTTTTTACATCAGATTATACACATAGACCAAGTTACAAATAGAACCAAATACAGCTAGTTAGGCATTTGCAAATGCAGCCGTAGTACTTTTGCACAAGTTACCAATTCCCACAAGAAATTATCTTACTGTGCCACTACCGGCCAACAATATCATTTCACATTTCACTTGAAGCTAACTTTTCATTACAAATCTACCAATGAAGGCCCCTTCAAAATCAGAACAATTGTACTTTTTAAAAAAAAACAAAACACAATTAGGTTAACTATCACAAAATTTGCTTTGTTAATACATTAGAGTTCTGAATACAAATAGCTTTGGCCAAACCATCGGGTCGGTCCAGGATACAACTAACTGTAGTGATTATTACAGATCGTTATAAAAATCTGCATGAAAATCTATGTGAGGTTGTGCCATATTATTATTTGTTTATAAATAAACACGATTTAAGCATGATAATCATTAATTACGAAGGCTACAACCGAAGGATCCAAAAAAATACAAAATCTTTACTAAAAATATTTAATTATAGAGAAATTACAATATAATAATTATTACTAAGTGAGTGACTATTGTCCTCAAGAACGAATACAAAAGTGAGGTTTCACATGGGCCGTGGCAACGGTGTCCGATGAAGCACGTTGTGCTGATGCGGGGCCTCGTGATGGCGCGACGTGATGGCGCGATGCATAATGCTGACTCCGCTCCTTGTGTCGTTGGCTGATGCAATATTGTATTATAATGAGGGAAATGCCAATAAGCGATATTAATGTGTTGTAACTATGTAACACATTCATTTAAATGGAAAAAACAACATTGTTTGTAAAATATAGCAAAACAAAACAATTCGTTTTGTTGTCAGTAAACAATACTTACAGTCAACATAATGCACATAATAACCCCTTGTACCGCGAATTTCTTTAATACTTATAATTTCAGCTAGGGGCCAGTCATCTCCACCTTGCATCCGTACTGGTAAACGACATCCCTCCACAAGTGATGCCTGCAATGATATCAAAAAACATGAAACAAAAAAATATTTCAATGTTGTTTAATTAATTGTACACATATAAAATAATTACCGCTGAATCACAAAATGTTGTAAGATCATCATCGTTATCGTTCATAATACAGTAAAACGCAAAAATTTCCAGAAATTATTAATGCTTGTTTTGTTCTCTCAACTGTCAAAGTCATAAAATGTCAATTGTCAAACAAAATGTCGGCGAACCCATGTTCCGTTTCACGTATAATCCTTTAAAAATGTTAAGTATTCGAGTTTTAATTTATTAGTTTTGTTGGTTTCTAACCAAGAAGATAAGGAAAGATTAATAAAAGTTTTAAATTACAACATTTAATTTAACTTTTTTTTATTTTGACCTGGTTATTATAACTCTTTTAATTAGACCTTATTCTGACAAAGCCCACGATGCCGCGGCACGCAACAAATGGCGCGCCCATTTGGATGTTGTTCCTTGAACTTATTAATCAGTCATTGTCGCATACTTAGTTTTCGAAGATGATTTTCTAACACAGTACTTATTAAATGTATTTTAATACAATAAGCAAGAAATTATACATGATCAACGACTTTTTATTAAGTACATATTATATTTTTACAACTAACTAAAGTAAATATTAGTAGTAAATTGCAGCTTGACTCACCATAACTGATTCAGAAATCCATTAAAATCTGAATAAGTTCCCGGAACACGAAGAAACCACTTCTATGTACTCGTAAAATGAACCCCAAGATAGACATCATGTTTCTTGCCTTAAATTTGCCACAGGTTCAAACTTCCACTGTATATAATTTATTATAAAAATATTACGAATAATTTCTCAATGTTAGGAATGTTCGGAATAAGTATAACAATTACAGTTGCAATTATATGTACCAAGATTGAACATAACCGCCAAAAACTGTATGATATCATTGTACCTAACTTTTACACTCATAAAATACATATATTTACGAAACAATAGTGAAGGAGGAGTAGGACAATTTCAATGCATCAACGCGTGTCGCACTCAGAACAATAACTGAAGCTAAAAGTTGGTAACAACCTAACAACAGAGTTTAGCAGATTTTTACCTGCTGGGGACCATTCTTTCTACCACGTGGTACCTACTTAGCATAGAAAAAAAATTACATTCAATTTTTTTTAAAGATAGCTAATAACGGCGTTATTGTATTATAATCATATAGTCTATTGTTCGCAAGTATGAAGGTAGCGTAATTCTCAGTAGGTAAAATATAAGGTTCGTATTTTACTTCCCGTTTTTGTCGAAGTGAAAACAAACCTAGCTGAGTATTATTTTCTAACCCCCTTACTCTTAAACGCCACTTTAATTTTAGTCAATTGATTAGCTTAAATTCTCACGTTTTTGTTTGGCATAAGGTTGGTTTTGCTAATAAAAATCTCGCTAAACAGTAATTAAATTTAAGAGACGTTTATTAGTAAAGGGGTAAGTTCTTTAGATAATAGGTGCTCTTTTAGGAATTCTAGTGTGAGTTAAAGAGGCTAGGTATAACTTGGTAATTAATATAAAAATATAATAACTTTTGTTATCATTTAACGTAATTAAGTAGTTGCATTAATCTATTCCCATCAAATCCCTGTTAATTAATAAAGGTTTTTAAAAATGTTTACGTGAAATGGCAGCACTGTAGCGTCATGGTTAACCGCTCGTCTTTTAAAACATTTAACTTAATTAAATTGAAATACATACAAGTATTTGCTTTACCTTGTCAACCTTTCTCTGACCGTAATCTATATTATTAATATTATAAAGAGGTAAAGTTTGTGTGTTTGTGACGTTGTAGGGGGTAATCTCTGGATCTACTAAACCGATTTTAAAAATTCTGTCAGTGTTGAATAGTCCATTTATCGGGGAGTGTCATAGGCTATATAGTATCACGCTATGACTAATAGGAGTAGAGTAGTAATGAAATATGTTTAAAAAAATGACGCGTTTTTTTCGCTCTACGAAGTGGGCACGGGTCAGCTAGTCTGTAATAAAATCAATCAAACGTAGTAATAAGAACACTTAATTGATCACTGATTGCTTCATCCCTCGAAACCTTGTTGTTTTTTTATGGTCTAAGATAGCTTATAAACAAATATATTGACAGTAAAGTCAATTTATTAGATTATAAAGTAGGTACGTCTACTACGTACTACGCTACGTCAAAGTTTATTAGATGTTAATATTAATATAGGTACGCAGTCCATAAAGCCTATCAACACTCTGTCATTGGTAGAGTATTAAACTTTGACGTAGGAGTAGCGATTGCGACTGTCTTCAATACGATGCATGTAGGTCGTTTTGTACAGATAGTAGGGAACATAATATGTATTATAATGGGATTTGTTCATTCCCTAAAAAAAGAGTGCAGTTGTAAAAAAATATATTTTAACTTTATTATAGGTACATACTTACGGAACTTATCCCTGTACATTATTATTAATTATTCACACATCATTGCAATTATTATGGAAAGGTATAGAGCAACGTAAAATCGTAGATTTCTTTGACAAAGCTTATTTACTAGTTAGAGTTCATCAATGTTGTTTTTCGAATACATGTTCTAATATAGGTAGACCGGGTACGTTTGTAGCAGGGTACGGTAGTACCATCGCGAATATTTCAATAACTACGCATCGCACGCACATTCCCCTCCCCGCAGTCGACCCCTGTAACGCATGCCGAGTAACCGTCAATCGGCCGCGCCCATGGTTCTACGCGGACACTTGTGGCAGAGAATAGAAATTCCCGAGCACTGAACGTAACTTTTTGATAAATTTTTAATTCCTTATAACAGCAAATCTAAGCTACATTTTTACTCAATATTGGTTTTAATCGTTTCCTAGTGTTGTTGGCTTTACATTGTTAACTAATCTGTGTAGTTTCAAATTCAAATTCAGGAGATATTTTACTTTTTAATAAAATGATCCAGTGGGGACGATTGTAGCAATTTTGCGGGGACGGTTGTACAGGTACAAGTGTCCCCGTGGTAGAATTGACCCCATAACATTATTTCAAGAGAAAATTCAACGGATGAAGCTGTAGTATCAATGGGATACAAATCATCAAAAAAAGTGTTTACAGAAGACCAAGAGGCGACTATTGCACGTTAACTACAACGATCGGCAGATATTTACTGATGTTATTCCAATAATGAAGACTGATTAGCTAGAAGTAATAGCAAATGGTGATATTCTAGCTGGGGATAATTGTACCACGGGGACAGTCGTTCCAAATGTTTCGCCATATAAAAAGCTGTTTTTTGATTTTAGTTATTTAATGCTAATTCTAAGTTCTACGAGTACAAGTGAATAGTCTGCAAGACTTAAAAAGCCTTGTTTTATAATCTTTGTCTTTATAATCTTCGGTTATACTTTTCAAAGTCTAGACAAGTTCAGTTTCCTGTTTTTGATTTTTTTGTTAACAGTTTTTAAGAAGTTAACTGTTTTTTGTTTGTGGTTCGCCTTAAGGCTAATTTGGTGAGGTTTTACCATTTTTGAATACATATTTTTCTAATTAAAGCACTGAGTTTTATTACTTCGAATTACTGGTACAATTGACCCGGGATCGGGGATATTTGTACCATTTCACCTGATCCTCTTGGAACCCAAATATCTAACTTTGTATGGTACTTATACGACTAAAGAAAACATAACGTTATAGCCGAAATAACTAAATATCACGGGGTATAAGCACGATTGCCATAATACTGTCGGTAAACTCAAAATAAAATATTTAACCAAAAATGGTACATCTGTCCCCGGTCTACCCTACACTAAATATATTTATATTTAAATAACCTAAATATATATAGTTAAAAATAAAATACCATGCTAGAAATCGTATTGAATAAGTTGTATTATTCATATGTTCAAGATAGTATTACAAAACATATTATTATTTTGTGACTTATTCAAATTGTTTTGAAATTGCTGCATCTTTATCGAAGTTAACTCCTCTTAACATCCATCCATAGCCGGGTTGTTGTCGTTGCTCTCCTATTGGTTTATCGTCAGCCGAATGAAATTGTGCAAGGAACATACGCCTTGGTCGATCAGATTCGTTGACTGAACTGCCATGTACAAGGAGGTAGGAGAAAATAACTACGTCACCTCTTTCCGCAATAACTGGTGTGGCATTCTTTAAGGGGAATTTTTTCTGCAAAAATAATTAAAATTTTGTTTTAGTACTCCGTGGTGCTTTTTTACTTTACATAGGTGTTATGTTCAGCTACGCAAACATTTAACTGGAATCGCATTTAACTAGAATTTAAGCTAAGATTATCATCTTCATCATATCAGCCAATGGACGTCCGCTGCTGGATATAGTTATCCAGCCGCCTCCAATATATTTCTATTTATTATTAGTCGTCATAATATTATTTTAGCTACTAGGCTTGAGAAATCATCACACCCCAGAATGTTTTTTTTTTATATGGGGCTTAAACTACGGGGCGTATACTACTTTCTATTACCAAACTACCTACTTGTCTCGTTATCATTAATCCAGCTCTTTAAATTACCACTGCATGGGAATTTTTGGCTTGGACAACTAATAACACGCAGTATAGATAAGATGGCAGAGGGTTGGTTTCGAGTAAGTACCTACACTTTAAATTATGTCATTATTAAAAACACCACGCTACGCAAATAAACAGCATGCAGCACAAATAACAGTTGTAAAGTTTACCTGATCTACGTAATGAAAGTTCCCTTCAGTAGCACCAACATCCTCAAGCGGGCCAAGTTTATGAGAACCAGGATATACGAATAAACCACCATTCTCAGGATTTGCTGGGTCTAAATGTATAAATACTGCCACCATTGAGTCTTTCTCATACGGGAAGTACGGGTAGTCCTAGAAAACAATTACTTTTTGTATTTTTTTATACCTACAACTACAACCTTGATTCTTCTGATAAGCAAAACAAGAGTCAATCAAAATTAAAAAAAGAATATGACTAAGTACTTGGTGTCACTAGCCAATACAGTTAGATATACTTTAGTAACCAAAAATCGATATGAATAAAAGTATCATTAGGTATTACGAAAACTAAGATAGGTACTGATAAAATCATTTTTGGAAACACATTCATCATAACAGCCCATTAATATCCCACTGCAGGGACGGGCCTCCTCCCGTGACGGAGGGATACTTGGCCTTCTTCTAATACCCCGATGGCCAGACGGATTGGTATAGGGTTTAATTTCAAGTTTTTCTTCTTTTTATTTCGTTAAGATAATATTCACGGATAGTCCCTTAGTCGGTTTTTACGAAACCCATGTGATGAGATGGGGTGGTGACATATTGTATTCTTACTCCGTCACCACACGGAGAAACACATTGATCACATCCGATTTATTTTCCTACCAGTCGACTTTCACGATATCTATGGCTAGTGACACCGTTTATTCTAACGTCATCTGCACTGGGTAAGTTTATATATCACACTCATAAAACCTACCTGATGCATGGGATATGCAGCACCTTTTTCGGGTGGTTTGAAATGCGCTTTAGTGTGATGTAACATAATGTTCTTAGTGTTCATAACGTCTTCTAATGCATCCAAGATATTGTCATTATACAACAGTTTGCCGAAGACTGCATGATGGTGTTGAAGATTATGGACTCCTTTGACCTGAAAATAATTCATAAGTATTTCAATTTAACCAACATAAAAAAAATGACTTAATTCGTGTTTGATACCCCAAAGTTCACCACTCACCCCTACCCCTCAGTTATTTCGTAAATAATTACAAAAAAAAAATCGCGAAATGTTATTAAAGTTGGGCCTAAAATATTTTACAAAACTGGTTAAAGCACTAGGTTATTATCTGAAGAAATATTTATAAAGTTTCTGCTAATCAACCATGAAGCAAAATTGAATGAATTTTATAATCATTATAGTTTTGGAGTCACCTTTTAAGAAGTAAAATCTATTTAGATGCTAGTTACTTACGGTATGTGTACTATTATTAGTTACTCTATTATTTTTCGTATCGCCAACCCAAGAGTTCTCCATGGTAGCTTGATTTTTTCTCATAAATAACTTGTCATATTCATCAATTACACGTGATAATTCTTCGTCAGGAATTAAGTTCTTTAGTAGAATGTATCCATTTTCTTTGTAGAATTTTTTCTGATCTTCTGTCAAGTGCCCCATGGTTTTTTGTAATACTTCGTCAATTGCAAATAACAAAGTAAGAGTGACTGAACACTTTGCTGTATTTATATAGCTAACCATAATATTATTGGCTATGTTAAGGAGATAGTTATCGGGAGATACAGAGGTCACCATAAAAATAGCAAACAGAAATAAAATAATGTCTGTAATAATAAAATAAACTTGTATGTGGGTGAATACGTTCTGTTAATGATCAGAATCTATAGAAAACAAACACAAAACAGCAGAACAAAACCATAATACATCTGCCTCTAAAGACAAATGTTTTACTTTTATTATAGTGGAGTACTGATGATAGAATTATTGGTTTCGGTAAATTTTAGACACATTGCTAGAGTATTTTTGGAATGACATTGTCTTTGTAGCTTAATGTCCTTATCGACTTATACGACATTGTGTGGTTAAGAATGATTTATTTTATTATTATTGGGCTCGCCACTACTGTTGTGGTTGTGAGATCTATTTTGATAGAGTTGCTGTCAACTCGGCGTCATAGAGAGGTCACCTTCCGATAGCTGCAGGTGAGAATGGGACATAGCTGTTTGGCAAAACTAATTACCTACTACAGAATCTTGCCAGCCTAACATATCGAAAATGTGTTTTATTCCATTGGAATTAGGCCCTTTAGTGTACGGATACGGAGTAAGAATAAGAAGGATTATCACTAGCTAATTTAATGCTACCAATAATTTTAAATTAAAATAAAATTTATAGTATGATTTAGATCGTGTCGCATGTCAGGACTAGTATCGCAAGTCGCGACAAAATACTGTCGATTACAAAAGGTTATCACAATAAATCGTCATTGCGGGTTATGGTTATTGATATCTCTGTTGTTACGAGATGACCATTCATTTTCCATACGAATATTATTATATTATGTACCTATGGCAAAGATTATCATGGTTGACATAACAAATAATTTTTATCTAATTTTTATACGAACAGCTAAGAAAACAAAAAAAGTAATAATATCCCCGCGTGGTTACAGAGTAAAAATAAACACTGGCACTCTATTTTATCCCATGGACAACAAACTATATATTTAGGTACCAATGCGTCAAGTCAGCGTGGTCAAAGAGGAAAGTTAAAAAAGAGAGAGAGAGAGAGAGAAACTTGACCTGATGTTTACCTACGAACATTATTGGGCTGTTATGATGGACCAGTTTATAGTAGCTTCTTCATATTTTATCTGTTTGGCTTGGACATCTATGTTCGCCTGCCTACCTCATGGAAGATGGGCTAAATGAACGTGAGTCGATTTAATTTTTATGCATATTCGTTTAGAATATTCGTAATCTCTGGATCTAATGTCAATCAATGATATTAAATGTATTATAAAGAGGTAGATAATTATGTCTTAAGCTGCATTATGATATAATAATAATTATGTTTTATATCATGTTGGTGTTGTGTCTATAAACACACGAGTGCATTTTAATTCGTTTTTCTCAACGTTCTACGTTTGTTTGCTCTACGTTTTGACCAGCACGACAGTCGCTTGTTGACTATAGACCTAGTATTCATGACGCTCCCGCTTATAACATATTTATCTGTTCACCACTATCGCTACATAAGTAGTATAAAATAAAGTCGCTTTCTTTGTCCCTATGTCCTTTGTATGCTTAAGTCTTTAAAACTACGCAAAGGATTATGATGCATTTTTTTTAATAGATAGAGTTTTTCAAGTGGAAAGTTTAATGTATAACACATGCATAATATCTGGAAGAGAAACCCATTTAAATTTAGAGATTTGTAATGTAATCTATGTCTAATGAAACTATACTTCAACGATGTATGTCACTTTGTAGTAGGTGGCCGTGCGGAGCAGGGGCGGGTCGCTAGTTTTAATTAAAAATCGTTGCTACTTACGCATTTTCGATTACATTGACGTTTTAAGGAAATTTCATAATTTTTAAATAAATACTAAATCACTTAGTCTATTTTAATGAAATGAGGTCACTCTCGATGTAAATTAATACTCTTTCAAATAAATAAAAAAAATTAATATGCTTTTTAATTGACAGAGTTATAAGGTAACAATTAAGATACAGCCGAATTAAAAACTTCCTCCTTATTATTATTAAATAATATTATATCCTTCCTATTGTTAAATAAATTTTTGCAGTATTTAAATTTCATTAGTTATTCATAGTGGAAGTTTAAAGATTTGTTAGAATGAATTACAGTAGAACCTCGATAACTCAAACCTCGGTAACTTAAAGACCTCTATGAAGTTATAGAGGTCTTTAAATAAGAATAATATTTATGTTCCCTTCCCATAAGAGCTCAAAACCTCTACAACTTAAAATACGCAAACTCTTTAACTTAAATAAGTATTCCCTGTATTTGCCCTCAGTAACTGAAAGAAATGTTTCCACAACCTTTCTATAACATAAAATTGTTTGTCAATGAGACATTTTGAAAGAGTGTGCAAAACAAAAGTTTTCGGTGTTTATGGCTTGCACGTGTTCACTACATTGTTAAATTGTTAACGTAAACAATACATGTAACCTATTGTTTGCTTCTTCGAAATTCTATAAAGCTTTGCGGCGGCAGGGGTTAGCTTTAAGACAACGGCTTATTTAAATCATTAAGTTTTTGATCATTGTCCTGGAAACATCGCTTACTACTACTAAGTACTGTGTGATAAAAATAATTTAAAATGAGTTCAAAAAGAAAACTAACAACTCTCACATACGCTGATAAATTAAAAGCTATTGAGGCAGTGAAAAATGGATTAAGAAGAAAAGAAGTTGCGGCTCAGTTTAGGATACATATGAGAGTACATTATCAATTATCGTCAAAAAAGAAGCTGAAATCTTGAAGAAACAAGAATCAGGAGAAAGTCTTCAATGTAAAAGAAGAAAATTTGCCGAATTCCCTGATTTAGAACAATGTTTGTTTACGTGGTTCAAACAGTGTCGAAAAAAAAACATCAGTGTTAGTGGCCCCATACTGAAAGAAAAAGCTAAGGAATTCGCTAATTGGCTGAAAATCAAAAATTTTAAAGCCAGCAATGGCTGGTTAGAGAATTTTAAGAAACGACATGACTTAGCCTTTAAAAATATGTGAGGCGAAAGTGCGAGCGTAAGCAAATTAGTCTGCCAAGAATGGAAATGCGATTTAAGCAATTTAGTTAATGATTATGATCCAAATGACGTTATTAACGCTAATGAAACGGGTCTAATTTTCAAATGTCTTCCCGACAAAACGTTAGTGTACAGAGAAGAAGATGTTAAAAAAATAATTACTAATATGGAACAAAATACGATTTCTTCTATCAATATTCTTCAAGCAATGAGGATGGTGGATGAAGCTTGGCGAAACGTAACACCCCTTGTAGTAAAAAACTGCTTTAGAACCTGTGGTTTTTCTTCAGAATCTCAAGAAATCATTAAAGAGGAAGATAATAATGCGCCTAAAGAATGGAACAAGCACATGTCTGGGCCAAACATTACTTTTGAAGACTTCGGTACTTGCGATAAAGAAGTAGTCACAGCAGGGACGTTTAAAGAGGAAGAAATATTGGAATCAGTAAACAACTATATTGAAAGTGATAAAGACGACACAGCAGGGATGATAAAAGAGGAAGAAATATTGGAATCAGTAAACAACTGTATTGAAAGTGATAAAAACAACACAGCAGGGATGTTAAAACAGGAAAAAATATTGGAATCAGTAAACAACTGTATTGAAAGTGATAAAGGCGACACAGCAGGGATGTTCAAACAGGAAGAAATATTAGAATCAGTGAACAACTGTATTGAAAGTGATAAAGACGATGATTTTAACGACGAGCCACAAACGCCATCTACAATAGTATCAATCGGCGAAGCAAAAAGAGCTTTAAAAACTGTACGATCGTTTATAGAGCAATGTAACAACATAAATGATAACGTATTCTCCTCTCTATTTGTCATTGAAAATCAAATCGATTTAGAAACTGGAAATCGTTCAAAACAAAAGAAAATCACAGACTTTTTTATGTAGACTAAGTAAATGTGCAATGTGAATAATTAAACATGATTATTTAAATTTCTGTATTTTATTGAACCAATCTTTCTGACGCATTCGAGTAAAAATAGGAACAAGAGTGTATATGTTACAGCCAAAGTAATAAATATGAATATTATACATAATAACTAGCCGTTATGTATAATGGCTACTCAATTTAGATAAAGTGATAAATGTCGTAGAATTAATCACATTAACTAGCCATTATAAATCATATCTTCAAAGACTCAGATAATGTAATAAAACAAGTAGGTAAAGATTACTAGATTATATTTATATGATACGGAGCGGTTGATTTATCTGTGGTTACTATTTATATAAGGATATATTTAGTATAATATACGAAATCGTATATTACCTAATCGTCTTTACCTATAATACTTGTGTGTCATAAAATAGGGCACTATAATTGTTTAAATATCCTATTTTTTCTTGCTATAAAGTAATATGTCCTAAAATAAAATAATAGGCAAAGGTCAGAAACAGTTGGTTAGGTTAGGTTAGTATGGTGACTAAAAGAAGCACGAGCCGAGCGAGCGAAGCGAGCGCGCCGCGGCAGCGGCCGGCGAGTGCTAGAATATAGTAATACTCATAATAATGAAGGTAATAATTAGTTGGTTATACCGAATTATTACTTTGACTAACTTTGATCAGCTATTATAAATAATATCTAGATGAAGTGATTAATTTATCACATTGTCTAGTCAATTTGGATATTATTTATAATGACCAGTCCTTATGTATAGTATCTATTTAATTACTTTGGCTGTAACATATACATACCTACCTCTATATTAACCTATACCCTTAATAACTTAAAACTTCTATACCTTAAAATATTTTGTGTATCCCTTGGACTTTAATCTTATTTTCATTTCAAATAAGGAGGACTTCATTCTTACGCCATACCCGCAATTGCAGTCATCTTGGTGTAAAGTTTTCATCAATACGAATAAAATAAGCCCAAAAACTAGGTAGCTGTTATATATAATATGTTATAGGGAATATGTATAATGCAGGTATTCAATACATTACCTAGGCAATGTATAGAATACCGGGGCCGTTCAGGTAATGTATGAAATGATATTCAATGTTTAAACTATTTTACACTTTGCCTAGGTAATGTATAGAATACCTAGGTATTATATAGAATACCGGTCGAAGCATAGGTAATGTACCTATTTATTTTTCTTCTCTATGATTTAGTTAGATAGATACTAATCTTTTATATAGATACACGTGTATGACAAGATTTTACACGATGTATCCTTACAATTTTCAAGATTTTCCGTCAATTTCTCTGGGATCCCGTCATCCAGATCCAGATCTGACAATGGGATCAAATGGGAAGTATGTATTTGAAACAAAAAAAAGGAATCAAAACCGTTTCAAACAAAAAAAAATCAAAACACTTCAATCAGATGAAGATCGGCTTAGTTTGCCGGTAGGTGCAGATTAAGCTATAAAAGTTGTTGTCCGACGAAAACTATTGGGTAGTTAGGATAATATTTAATTAAGCCAATATCGGCGGGAAACCGATGGACGAGGAATGCGCAGAACCGCACAAGGTGGCAATCTTTGGAGGAGGCTTATGTCCACCAGTGGACGTCAATTGGCTGATATGATAATGACGATGAAAAAGCTTCACGAATTTGTACTTAGTTGGCGAAAAACTTATTTTTTAACTATGCGTAAAAACTGATCAACGGATATTTTAGTTAATGAGACATATTATTATATCAATGAAATAAGTATGTCAACTAACATATTATCAAATAAAAAAAGTAAATAATAATCTGAAAAAATTACTATGATTTTCTTTTTTTTAGGTATTGGAAAATACAGAAAAGTGTGCGATGCGTAGAAAAAAATCCCAAACTGATTGGCATTACCCACGATAATATAACGAAATGGGAAAATTTAAGATAATTATTAAAATAACTAATGAATAAAAGTATTCTTATCTGTAATGTTTTGACTGTATAAGGGATTTTGTAAATTTTATCTTACTAAAAATCTGTTATTTCTTTCATATAAATACGGTAGGAAGTCAACGTTTAGATACTTTACGTCTAATCAATAATCATGCAGGTCTTCTTTGTACTAGCTTTGGCGACGGCTGTATATGCCAATGTCTTGCCCACTGTGGTTGATAGTAACATTTCAGCCATCGGTTTCATTAAGAACTATGCCATCCCCTTGGGAGAAAGAATCCGTGAAGCGGAACAATTAGTATCTCAACAGAGGATTGCGGGAGGACAGGCTTCCCAAGTTGGTCAATTTCCTTACCAGGTATGTTCATTAGGACAGATTTTACTACTGTTTTTTATTTCACTTCAAGAATATTATTGTATTTACTTGCATATTTCTAATACATAATTTGTGTCTGGTAGTGCTTCTATTTTATTCAAAGCCACAGCACAAAACATTTGTTTAGAAAGTGAATTAAAATTAGCAAATCAAGGTATTGCTGATTTATTATGTTTTGTTCCAGACTGGTCTTCTAGCTAGCTACTTGGGTATTTCTGGAACTGGCGTATGCGGTGGTTCGTTAGTTACAGCTAACAGAGTTATTACTGCGGCTCACTGTTGGTATGATGGCGAAAATCAAGCTTGGAGATTTACCGTGGTTCTCGGATCTGTCACTCTGTTCTCCGGAGGTACAAGGTTGGACACCAGTGTTGTTGCCATGCATCCACAGTGGACACCCTCACTCATCCGCGATGATGTCGCCGTGATTTACCTGCCTAATAATGTTGCTTTTTCAAGTAAGTATGAAAATAAATATAAAAGGGATGACTGAAAAGTAGGGCTTCTTAGGCAGTAGCCGTAACCAATCAATCAACCAACTAGCCTAGACATAGGCTTCTTCCAACACGCGTCAGAACACGGTCCTGCGCCTTCCGCATCCAGCAACCGTAAAGAACGTATTTATCATTGTTTTATGGATATAATTGATAACATCATATAATTTTTTACAGACAGTATTACCCCAATCGCCTTACCATCTGGTAGCGAAATAAACGAACTCTTTGCTGGTGAAACTGGTATAGCTTCTGGATTTGGACGCACTTCTGACAGTAAGTTGTTTCATATTTTGAATAATTCGCGCTTTTCCAGCATAATTATAAAATAATAAATCGGTTAGTCAAAACTAAAAAAATTACTTTGTTTTCTAAACAGAGAGCACTAAATCTAAGAAGACCTATTTTACACTACTTCAGTTCTAAGTTCTATCTTAGAATTAGTGTCTACTAATACCTAGGCGTGTGCTATTTGTATTAACTAAGTATAATAACCTGGTCGACTTTTACAACACGATCGGGACGACAATATGTTTTTTTTTATATTATTATGTATTTTTAATAATCTTCTTCTTCCTCTTTTTCAGCCAACGACATTACCTTAAATCAATTCTTGAGCCACGTGTCCTTAAACGTGATCACCAATAACGTATGCAGGGTTGCCTTCCCTCTGCTTCTGCAGGACTCTAACATCTGCACAAGTGGTGCAACAGGCACAAGCACATGCCGCGGTGATTCTGGTGGTCCACTTGTTGTCAATCGTAATGGCAGACCAATTCTGGTGAGTTTCATAATTTGAATTTTGAAGTTTCGTCTTAACAATGATAATATAATTATTTTACTTTTATCCATAATTATATCCCGTTCAACTCTTCGTGGGGACAGACAAAGAACACATCGTGACACTTTTCCATTTCGTCATCGAGGCATAAGTCGTTCACAACAACTTCGACCTTCACACTAGTCCTTAGCCCTGATATTTCGTTTACACGTTTCCATATAAACACACATTATTTGCATACTACAGTGTACGAAGCTGCGGTGGAATAAACCTAGACGTTTTCTTGGAGAATTGACCTACCACCGATAAAAATAATAAATTACGACGTTACATTTTTTTTGTCAACAGGTTGGTATAACATCATTTGGTTCCGCTTTTGGCTGCACAATTGGTTTCCCGGCTGTCTTCGCTCGAGTTACGTCCTACTTACCCTTCTTTAACCAACACAATATTGCCTAAATAAAGTTATTGAATTAATAAATATTTGTTTCATATAAATTAGTTAGTCGCCATAAGTAGTTAGTTTCCTTTTCCTTACATACCTAACATTCCTCACACATTCAGCAACAACATCAATTCTCAATTTTTTTTGTATAGAACCCGTGACTTTTAATAATTATAAATATGTACCTACATTTACATAGAGCGGCTGCCATGCTTATGGTCGCGAGTTCGAAGCCACGCTGAATAATTTATTTGTAAGAAGCACATATTGTCCAATAAATATTGTTTGTTGTGTAAATGTTACCACAACGCGAAAAGCAGGTTGCAGAGTGCCGTTTTGTAAGGATAGTACTTGGCGCTTTATAGGTAGTCTCTGGCTAGCTTTCACGGGAAACAGGCGTGAGTACCTATATGTATGTGTAAATGTAAAATACATAATATATGTTAGTCAAAGTCCTAGAGAAATAGGGCATGATACCAAGAGCAGGAGTTGTATTTTTTAAATATAATTAATGTAGGTTAAGTAAGTCCTAATATCTTTTCCTCCTTTCAATATTTCGCTTCCTTCAACTGATGAACATCATAATGAATCTGATACCTCAATATCATAATAATCTTAAATATGAAAATGATAACGTGCCTACTTTCAGGTATGCAGTTGCCTTAAGTAGTATAAGTTTCAAACGCTCAAGAACCTATGAATGAACAGTTATTGAATCGAGCTCACAGGCAGTAGTTTTAGATTTTTTTTTGGGGTGTTTTGTGTTATTCAAGGGGCAAGTTTATAAAGATTAATAACTAACTCATGTCAGTCAAAGGATATCACTATTCATAAACCGTTCTTCCACATTCACAATATGTTACCTAGTCCTAAACTAAGCAGATCTTATGCTTTATTTTATTTGTAAATTATACATTGTATAGTAACTAGAGACTTTTTGTTGTAAATATTATACACTATACATAGAAAACTCTCGGAGCAATGTTAAAAATCATGTGCAACGTTCACAAAGATTTGCATCAAGCAGGATCCTAACCCTGGACCAATGCGCAGCAGTCATGATTAGTACCTTATCTTAGTATTTTCGTCACATCAGGAGAAATATTGCTAATATCTCGTAACTTATAGATAACGTTTATTAGCTAAAGCCAAACAAATTAAACTGATTGTATCGAAAAACCCGGTGTAGATTGAATACCCATTTATCATAATAATGAAATACACGATATCAATAATGAATTACAAACTAATGTCATAATTATTATCACCGAAAAATCAATATTAAATCCTTAGCGATTTCACTAATTTATCTTTGTAATATGCATGAAATCTGATACTGATTTTATATAAATGTGTCAAGAGTAATAATTTCTTCATATTTTACGTCTTTCTAACATCATGAAGGTGCTAATTATACTAGCTTTGGTAGCAGCGGCTTATGCCAATGTTGTTTCCAGTGCAGATGAAAACCTGTCAGCAGTAGGTTTCATTGAAAAGTATGCCATCCCATTGGGAGAGAAGATCCGTAAAGCGGAAGAGCAGTACTTGGCTCAACAGAGGATTGTAGGTGGTTCTCCTTCTGCAGTTGGTCAATTCCCTTACCAGGTACGTTAAATACCATATTTTTGTTTGTCTAAAGTACAATATAGTGTTTACACACTAACAAGTAAAGGTCGACAAAAGCGTCAAAATAGGCATTGAATAATTTTGCTCCTCCTAATTGATTTTATAACTCGTTAAATTTTGGTAGTGGTCTTTGATTATTAATCTAATTAAAATAATATGACTAAATTACGTAACAGTAAATGATGTTTCTAAAAATCAATTTAGCTATTGAAAGAAAAATGTTCAAAATTTAAATACAAGAGACCGTAATGTAATATTATTAATTTTTTTGCAGAATTATATTCAAAGTGCGCGACGAAGCACATGTAAATCGTATAATAAAATCGCTATGGCTAGAGCATAATACTTGACGGTCAGAACTTTGACATTGTAAATAGACAAACAGAAGTATCCTGACGCAATTATCTAATAAAGATAATGGTTCCAAAATAGTAATGCTCAATAGCAGATGTCCTTTAATTATGAAGTAACATTGTCTAAGTACTATTATGTTAACCTTAATGAAAAATAAATTAGAACAATTGAACGTTCATTAGATAAGACTATACCGAAAACTCATTATATGTTTAATAATTACAATTCCTTATCTTGTCTTTTTAGGCCGGTCTTCTCGCTAGCTACACTAGCATTAGCGGAACTGGTGTATGCGGTGGCTCTCTAGTTACATCAAACAGAGTCATCACTGCTGCTCACTGCTGGTTCGATGGTCAGAATCAAGCATGGAGATTTACCGTGGTTCTCGGATCTGTATTCCTCTTCACCGGAGGCACCAGGCTAGACACCAGCGTGGTTGCAATGCACCCACAATGGACACCCTCTCTCATCAGGAATGATGTTGCCGTAATTTACCTTCCTAGCGATGTCTCTTTCTCGAGTAAGTTTCGGTAGTTATTTTTTTTATCTCTTTATGAATTAGACAGGGCACTGAAAAATTGGCGTTCTTTAACCATGGACTGAGACATTGTTAGAGGCCTTTGCCCAGTAATGTGAAAACTAAAAGTCTTTTCAGCTACAATTTATTTTTCATAAAGTTCTGGCCGAAGTTTTACTATTTGACAATATTGCATTAAAATTAATCAAATTTTTAATCTTATCTTATGCCTAATTATAGGAATTTCAAGATTTTACACTTACTTTTGAGTACTGATCGAATTTATATAGTGTTTATCAAGTTTAGGCAAGTACCCATTGAAGAAACAGGCAAAAAATTACTTAATTGATGTTTTAAATTATTCGTCAATTTTCAAAGTATGTGACAAAGAATTGTCTACCAAAAAAAAAGAAAAAAAAAAGATGATGGTTGCATGCTTGAGTATATTACTGGAGTAATAGTCGATATCCAATGATTGCTGCAATTTATTACCGTCACAATTTTATTAAATACTGAAAAACTGTAAACTATTTTAAAAAGACTGATTTCCTTTCAGTCTTCTCAAGGTTCAAGTGATCTGTGAATCTGGCGGTAGCTAGCAGACAAGCCTATAAATGATACCGTGTATCGTAAATGAATAGGTGATATGATTTAATTTTACTATTCACAGATAATATCGCACCCATCGCATTGCCATCGGGCAGTGAAGTAGCTGAGACCTTTGCTGGAGAGACTGGAATCGCTAGTGGTTTTGGACGAATCTCTGATAGTAAGTAGTTTTATATTAAAACACAGTATTTATTTGTGTTAAATGTAAAAATAATAATAAAAGAGGTACTCGATTCACACGCTATCTCATAACCGAAATCAATAATTATGTAGAACTATATTACCGGGTAGCTCGATAGATGGCGTTGGGATCGAGTTAGATCGAAGTATGGTTTCGTTACACGGCATATGGTATATTGTAAACTTTAGCTAAATTAAAGTTGTCTCGCTCTGAGGTACGTCGTTTCATTCGAGTATCCCTGGCTTCAAGGTACCTTGTTCATGGTCCTTACTAGCCGAAGGGCGTTTTTGGAAGAACATATAAAAAGTATTAGTTACACTATTCGATACGAGGTGGCGCTGGTTGTTGGTGAAAACTACAAGTTGCAGATTGTGTGCGGAGGTGAACTTATAGAAAAATTCTGTGAGTAGTGAAGTGCATTTGTGGACAATAAACTGTGAGTACATTCAAGTGTTAATAAGATAGTTCAAAGTCAGAAACTTAATTAATTGCATGGACTTAGTAAAATCAAGTGTGCAGTCTTGGTCGAGGACTTAGAATAATTTCGATAAAAACGACCAGACGACGAATCTATGCCCGATTTTGCATCGATTTTACAAGTGTCAAACACTTAGAAAATTTCACTTCACCGGACTTAGAAAATTCTGCACTTATTAGGACTTAGAAAAATTACACTACTTCGCACTTAGAAAATTTCTCTCTTGTTGGGACTTAGCGAATTTATCCTTTACTGGACTTAGAAAAAATCACATTGGTTGACACTTCGCGTGCTTCAAGCCAGAGGGGCGTATACGCTGTACCCTTACTTTTCAGGAACAGCAAAAAACTTAATAACTTTTTTTCTAATGAATGTACCTAAAAAAAAATTTGGACGTGTTTTATGAATTTTTTTTTGTATTTATCTGCAATGTTATTTTTTTGTGTAAGTATTTGAAAACTCGCAATATCGCACTTACGTCTTTTTAGCTCAACAATATTGCACAAACCCTGTGCCATATTTTTTCCGAAAATGCTTATATTGGACGGACGTATATATCAAAACTTTTATACGTAATGCAATATTTAAAAAAAATGGTAACTTAGTATCACTATCATAAAACGTCTTTTAAAATTATTTTTCCATGTAATTTAATCCATTGCATGTACTATTTTTGGAGACTATACGTCTATTTGGCTTGTCAAAAATGTGTTGAAAGTTTTGTTCAGAAAACGGACGTATGTATTTATAATTAGATTAATTTCGATGATGTTCAAATAAAACAACAAATAATCAGTAAATTTTGTTAGTAATTTTATAAAAAAGGAACTATTATTATATATTTGTTTTTATTGGTAACGAATCAGCATTGTCAAGCTAAGAAAAGTAGCATAAGTAGGTACATGAAAAATGGCATGCAGACTACAAAAACCGCTATAGAAATAAACTTTGAACGGCATAACGAAACTTAAGTCCGAAGGTTTCATTAACCAACATTAGGTTTAGACTGTAGGTTTAGAATTATATTGTGTGCGTCAAGCAGCGGTGCCATTTCATCAGAGAAGAAATGTTAAGGGCAGTAGGCATGCTCCCAGCTGCGGGCACTAAGCGGAGTATTGCTGAAGAGATTGGAACAAGACAAGACATGAAATCAAGGTTGTGGTCAAGTTACCGTGCTACTGGTGAAGTGGCTGAAGTGAAGATACCATGGAAAAAAATCCATCACCGCTCAACGAAATTATCGATATTGCAAGTTGCCGCGAAAAGACAGACAAATGTTACTGTCACGCAACTGCCAACCAACTGGTTTAGAGGCTTTAGCAAGAGCGCCACTATCGTGTGGGTGACCAAACTGTCAGGAGATGCCACAAAGCCTACCTTTATGCTCGCATATTGCTTTGTACTCCAGCACTATGCCAAGCAAATCGAGGACGACTAGAGTGGGCTCATGAACATTTGCTCTGGAAAGATAACCTGTTATGATGAGTCCAGCTTCGGTTTACACTCGGATTCACGTAGAAAACGTGTTTGGCGAGTTCCTGGTTGTGATAGCCATCTACAACATCCTCCGGAAATCTGTTCATACCACGATGGAACAATTATTATTGGACAGGAATTCGTGATGGTCGAACAACAGACTACTTACGTTTTGATCAAAAGCACCATGACAGCTGAAAAATAGCTTAACGAGGTGCTAGTTATTTATTTTTTATTTATTTATTTCTCTGTTAACATTACAGGCTATCAACCCAATGCGATAACAGGGTATTGTTATAATAGTCTACCTCCGTAGACTACAATTGGGCCAATTTTTAAGCTCATGGACGATAACATCCGTCCACATATTCATTGTCTTATCTCTATTATTTCAAGTTATTTACTTATTTGAATAAAAAAATAATTACGCAAAAAAAAATAGTTTAAACGGCCTTTATTGAAATATAATAACTTGTTGCAACGGCTCATTTCCACAAAATGGGGAGCTTCGCCCCAGGTAATGCGGACTTCTGGGCTGGCGCTTGCTTTCTCAGTTGGGGAATACGCGTGCCCAGTCTGGAACCGATCAGCTCATGCTAAGCTGGTGGATACAGCTTTGAACGAAACTTGCCGGATTATCACAGGTTGCCTCAAACCGACACCGGTCAGACTGCTGTACCCATTGGCTGGCATCGCGCCTCCCGATGTCCGTAGAGATGTGGCGGCCTCGCTTGAAAGGAGCAAAATGGATGGCGACCACCGGCATCCTATGCACGGCTATTCTCTAGTGCAGCAAAGGCTGCGTAGCCGAAAGAGCTTCATAAAGTGCGCCCACCCTTTAAGTACAGACCCAGCACACGCGAGGTGCAACCTTTGGTGTGAAAGAGTGTCACTACCTGAACCGTTTGTGCCGCTCTCTGAGAGGCTTCCTCCCGGACATGGGTTGCCATGGGCTACCTGGAAGTCCTTTAACAGATTGCGAACCCAGGTAGGACGAAGCAAGGACAACATGCTCCGGTGGGGTCTCACGGACAGTGGCGGACTGGGTTGCCTGTGCGGCGTTCCACAAACTATGGCCCACCTCTTATCATGTCCTGGATGCCTTACTAGTTAGTTAGTGTCGCAGAGTTTTGGGCTACATCAATTTAGTCCAGTATCGTTTTGCCATCGATACGCTAAGAAGAAGAAGAAATATAATGTCGTGACTTTTGAGTATATGTTAGTATTTTATATTTGCTTAATTAATAAGCAAATATAAAATACCCCTGGACAGTGTTGATGTGTGTATTTTAATAATAAGTTAGTGAAAATAGATAGTTGTATGCACATAAGTCTTTGTGGCAAGATACACATTTCGTCAGGCGTAGTTACGGCCGCTGTACGTCTGTCTGGTTCGATGATAATTACTGATCTTTAGCATACGTCTAAAAGTATTTTATTAAATATCTTTTTAAATAATATAGCTAGAAATAAAAAAAATAAAAGAGGTTGTGTGTCGATAAAAGTACAAAAAATTGACGTAATAAAAAAAAATTGCGTTTTTGTTCATACGCCCCTCTGGTTTGAAGCACGCGACTTGCAATAACACAGTTGGAAGACAACATGGAAAGGGAATTGAGAAAGTTGAAGGATGTTAAAGGACAGATTGAGAAAGGTTTAATAAACTTTAAAAAGTCTCCAAAAGACCGCATAAATTACAATTATGTGGATACGCGTCTAGATATGTTAGAGACTCAATTCAAGAACTTTACTGTAAAATTGTAAAATACGAAGGAGTAGTAGGAGAATGTGAAGGTGAAGAACTTTATGAATTCTTTCAGGAAGACGTTTATGAAAGGGTTTACGAAACGTATTTAACGTATAAAGTTGAATTAAAAAATGCTCTGTCTCAATTAAAGGTTCACAGTTCCAATAAAGAAGTTTGCAATACTTCATCTGACACTGTAGCACGATTACCAAAAATAGTTTTACCCACCTTTAGCGGGAAGTATACAGAGTGGTCATCGTTCCGAGACTTGTTCCTGTCATTAGTCCATAATAATAAAAAACTTGACGACGTTCAACGTCTACACTATTTAAAAACTCAGTTGTCAGGTGAAGCAGAGCAGCTTATAAGACATGTTCCTATTACTGATCTTAACTATAAGAAATGTTGGGAAATGTTAGAACATAGGTTTAACAATAAGAAATTTATGTCCACATGTATTTTAAATCGACTATTTGGCCAGCGTAATATTAGCAATGAATCATCGAAGGCACTTAAAGATTTGCTTGATGTTACAAGTGATTGTTTGCATGAACTTACCAATATTGGAATTGATGTTAGTTCGTGGGATGTGATTATTGTTTATGTCGCAAGCTTGAAATTGGACGTAGAATCTAGGAAGCAGTGGGAACTGCATGTTAGTAAATCCTCCGAGGATCTACCTTCTTTTAAACAGTTTTGCGAGTTTTTAGAAACGCGTTTTCGTGCCCTAGAATGCGTTGAGCCTAAACATAGATCAAAAAGCGATAATAATTCTACATCTCACGCTAAAGTAATGCATGCTACTACTAATGTTTCATGTCCACATTGTTCCGAGAGCCATAAGCTCAGCAGTTGTAAGAAGTTTTATCAACTAGATATTGACGGTCGTCGTGCCACTTCACAAACTTTAGGTGTCTGTTTTAATTGTCTGGGAAGTCATCATACTTCCAAATTTTGTCGTGTCCTTTCGAAATGCCGTATATGTCAGAGGAAGCATCATACGTTGTTGCATCCTAAGAACCCTGTTGGAGCTAGTGGTAGTGGGGCTTCTACGTCAGTGGATCCTGTCGCCTCACCTGAACGTACTCCAGAGCCAGTACATGATGTTAGTGCAAACATAGCAACTCATTTTGTGAATGGACAAGCGCAGAGTCAAGTCTTGTTAGCCACGGCTTTGGTGAAGGCCGAATCACAAAATGGGTCCTCTCAAATTTTGAGAGCCTTATTGGATCAAGGATCACAAGCATCCTTCATAACAGAGGCAGCAGCGCAATTACTTCGCTTAAAGAGAATAGTTTCTAAGACTACTATTGCAGGTATAGGAGGTGGTCATGGCAACATCGTTTCTAAACATGTGGTGAATATTAATATTCAATCGTTGCATGATCCTTCTTTTACCGTGAAGGTTACTGCGCATGTACTAAGCTCACTGACCTCAGTTATGTCAGATACAGATTTTGAACTTGAGGATTGGCCAGAAATCCACAGTATACGTCTGGCAGACCCAAAGTTCAACTGTCCTAGTAAAATCGACATTTTATTAGGAGCAGAAACATATGGTCGTATTTTAAAGGAAGGTCTGATCAAGAGCCCAGCAGGCTCTCCGGTTGCACAAGACACGCATTTTGGATGGATTGTGTCAGGCCATGTTAGTAAAGCAAATAAGTTGCTAAACTCTCATAATACTGTGATCGCTATGCACGCTCAAATTGAAGAGAACGAAATGTTAAAACGCTTATGGGAGTTAGACTCTGAACCTACTCTCACGAAAAGGCTTTTTACTCCTGAAGAACAGGCCTGCGAAGAGTTTTACGCACAGTCGACGGAAAGAGATGAAAATGGGCGTTATGTCGTAAAATTACCTTTTCGTTCAGATGATCCACATTGTAAATACGGTCATTCTAAAAGTATTGCGGTAAAAAGATTGCTAGGTTTAGAAAGAAAGTTGGGTAGGGATCATGAATTAAAACAACAGTATAATGAGGTGTTAAAAGAGTATTTATTGCTGGGCCATATGGAGAAAATCACCGACGAGGCTGAAATAAACAAAAATGATGCGGTTTATTTGCCTCACCACGCAGTGGTTAGACAAGACAAACTGACTACTAAGGTAAGAGTGGATTATGACGCGTCGTGTAAGGGGACTAACGGAGTTTCCTTAAATGACACCTTAATGGTAGGACCCACTCTTCAGGCAGATTTAAGACATATTGTCATGAGATGGCGACAACATCCTATTTGTCTGGCAGCAGACATAAAAAAATTTATCGCCAAATCAAAGTCGCTCAAACGGATGCAGATTTCCAAAGAATTATCTGGAGAGAGGATCCTGACAAAGAGATAGAGGACTTTCGACTTCTGACTGTCACCTTTGGCACATCGTGCGCCCCTTACTTGGCTGTTAAGTCATTACTTCAAGTTGCGCGCGATGAAGGTAGTATGTATCCATTGGCTGCTGAAAGAGTGACGTCAGACTTCTATATGGACGATTTGATGACTGGATGCACATCTGAAACCGAAGTAAAAAAGATTTATATAGAAATGAATAGTTTATTAGAAAAAGGGGGGTTCCAATTGCAAAAGTGGACAAGCAACAGAATGTCCTTATTGGAAAGCTTAAGAGAAAATTCTGGAAGAGACTTGGAAATCAAAACTGATAAGGTAACTAAGATTCTGGGACTTACCTGGAACCGGAACACGGATGAATTTGATTATTCTGTAAAGATGTCGCCTCTAGCTGCACCTGAAACAAAAAGAACGGTCATATCGGAAATATCACGGCTCTACGATCCGTTAGGATGGATAGCGCCGTGCATCATAACTTCTAAGGTTTTCATACAAAAGCTATGGATTAGTGGAATAGGTTGGGATGACGAACTGCCACCAGATCTCGCACAAGAGTGGAGATATTACAGAACAGAATTAGAGAAACTAGTGGATTTTCATATTCCCAGATGGATAGGGAAAGGGGAAGAGGATATTAGTATAGAGCTACATGGCTTTGGCGATGCATCAAATACAGCTTATGCGGCTGTGGTGTATTGTCGTATTGTTAAAACTAGAGCGCAAATTCACACGCATCTCATCACCGCAAAAACGAAGGTAGCCCCTATTAAGCAGATATCTATTCCACGTTTGGAATTGTGTGGTTCTGTTTTAGTAGCAAAATTACTGATAGAAGTAGCTGAAGTTATGAACATTCCAAAGGCTAATATACATGCGTGGACCGATTCATCCGTGGTTTTGGCCTGGTTAAATGATCATCCAAGTCGTTGGAAAACTTACGTAGCCAATCGCACTTCCGAGATCCTCAGTTTGCTGGACAACACACAGT
The DNA here is from genome assembly GCA_905475405.1 of Schrankia costaestrigalis. Classification (NCBI taxonomy): domain Eukaryota; kingdom Metazoa; phylum Arthropoda; class Insecta; order Lepidoptera; family Erebidae; genus Schrankia; species Schrankia costaestrigalis. The sequence goes on along the minus strand of FR997840.1, from coordinate 10,779,833 downwards.
GGGCTTATGTCAAATCTAAAGAAAATCCAGCGGATATCGCTTCTCGTGGGGTGTCTCCAGCAGTTTTACTTAATGATGATTTATGGAAACGAGGACCAGGTTGGTTAAGAAATGATCAGATAGAGTACACTAGACCTAGCGCAATATGCACAAACGAGGAGAAAAACCCTGTTAAGGTTTACACTACCAACCTGGTACCGGATTTTGAAGTTATTTGGGGAACTAGGTATTCATCACTTACACGACTAGTGAGGGTTGTTGCGTACTGTAAAAGGTTTTTGCAGTCAACAAGAGCTCGTAAGGAGAATAATAAAGTAGCAGCTTACCTGTCAGCTTCCGAAATTCACGAAGCTTTGAATGTGTGTATCCGGCAAAGCCAACAGCAATGGTTTCATGCAGAATTAACGGCCCTGAAAAATAAAGTTTCATTAGACAAAACGAGTCCTTTATATAAATTAAATGTATTTATTGATCAATATGAGATATTGCGCGTTGGAGGAAGGCTGCGATACTCTCCACTACACGACGATACAAAGCATCCAGTAGTTATTCCTCATGATTCAAGTTTGGCTAAGTTAATTGTAGCCGACGCTCATGAAAAGACTTTTCATGGAGGACAGCAACTGGTACTCAATTTTATACGCACCAAGTACTGGATCAGCCGGGTAAAATATATTGTAAGGGCTCATATACGTCGCTGTGTTCCTTGTATTCGATATGCGGCGAACACAAAACAACAGTTTATGGGTGAGCTTCCAGCTTGCAGAGTGACACCTAGCAAACCTTTTCTCAACTCTGGTGTCGATTACGCGGGCCCCATTAACATTAGAGTGTCTAAGGGTCGTGGACAACGGTCGTATAAGGGATATATCTGCTTATTTGTATGCATGGCGACGCGCGCAGTACACATTGAGGCCGTTTCAGATTTAACCACTGAGAGTTTTCTAGCAGCTTTCAAACGGTTTGTGTCACGGCGCGGACAGTGTCGTCATATATGGAGCGATAATGGCACCAATTTTGTGGGCGCTGCCAAGGAGTTACAGAACCTTTTCAACCAAGAGAGTTCAATGTTTAAAGACATTGCAGCTACTCTTGCAACCTCTCAAACGGAATGGCACTTTATCCCTCCCCATGCTCCCAATTTCGGTGGACTGTGGGAAGCAGGGGTCAAAAGTGTAAAACACCATCTGAAACGCGTCATAGGTGATTCTACGTTAACGTTTGAAGAGTTGTCCACGGTCCTTTCTCAAATTGAGGCATGCCTAAACTCTAGGCCCTTGTCTCAGGGTAGTAGTGACCCAGAGGATCCTGTACCACTAACTCCTGGGCATTTCTTGGTGGGTCAGCCATTGGTAGTGGCTCCCGACCACAATTATGAAAACGCCACAGTTAGTACTCTTCGTAGGTGGCAATTGGTGCAACGTATGGTGCAGCACTTCTGGCGTAGGTGGAAACAGGAATATTTAACAAACTTCTTCCAACGGCATAAATGGAATGTTCGTAACTCTGACTGTAAGATAGGTGATGTAGTTATAATAAAAGAAGATAACTTACCTCCAGCCAAGTGGTTATATGGTAGAATTACGCAGCTGCATCCGGGTAAAGATAACTTGACACGCGTTGTCACTATTCGTTGCAAAGGTACTGAGATTAAACGTCCAATTTCAAAATTGTGTTTTCTCCCTGCTACTGAATAATTCGAGTTGTGTTATAAAAAAAGTTCTTAGCTTATATTTGTGATAGGTTTGTAGGTTTAATGTATGTTTTTATATTGTAACCAATTGTTAACCATGTGTTATACCTTGTCATTAACGATTACGTTGTTTTTTTATTGAGTTTAACCGAACTTTAATTTGTCTTGAAACGGTTTGTTGTTCTGTTATTATATGTGGGTAGATCTCCAGAGGCATTTTTTATCGTGTCGGACTGGAGAAACCCATTTTGAAATCGATAAACGTTTTTATTACATTTTTTTATGTAAACTTTGGTGTCTAATCTATGTGGTGCAGGGCTGAAATTATGAATTAGTTTATTAGAAATATTTAAAAAAAAATCATAAACCCTAAAATCCTGATTGCTCTGGGTTGACCTAACTCCCGATTGAATGAGAAAACATTGTGTAACTTTTTATTGAGAAGCTTCATATGTCCGATGTTATTTTATATTACATAACAAATAGTTAATCTACTTTGTAATATTTTTTTAAAAATTATATTAACTATATTTTTGGCACAATTTAAATTTATCGTCATGACCTGGCATTTTATCTCATCGCTCTGCGCTGGAGTAAAACATCGCGCTCATCCTTCGTTTTACGAAATAGAAACTCTATTCCCCTCCCCCGAGGTAGTGGCTGTAGTAGTCTAACCGCCGAGGAAGATACATTTGTGCCACGGTCCCCCACTCCAACATTACGAGGGTAAGTTTATGATTTATCTGGGTTTGGTTCTCGAATTTGATGATTGATATGGCATATTTTATAAATTAAGTAGTAAGGTTGTAAATGTGCTTATTAAGTGAATTAAGTGATAGTAATGATGTTCTTTATGAGACGTAAACACAACTTTCTACTGTTTTTATTTTGGGCTATATTAATGCTTTTATGACTTTTTTTGATCGCTATGGCCATGATTGCTCTGTCCAAAAGACCAGAGCGATGATATTTTGCAATAATTGTACGTTATAAAACTACTTTAAGTAATAATACCAGATTGTTACAACGACAAATGTCACGACTCAGCTGTCAACAATTCTATAACGTCACGACTCCCCAGCAAAATATTTTCCCGCCAATATTTTATGACGTCACAACTCATCTGTCAAAATTCTATGACGTCACGTGTCACGTGACTCAGCTGTTAAAATTATTATGACTATGATGAAATTATCAAAATAATATGATGGAAGTCAAAATTTCAAGTTTTCGGAAGTTTTGCTTTACATACACTATAAGACCTTGCTTCATGCCAAATTTAAAGTTTGTATGTAGACTGGAAGTACCCTGTAGCTTTTTGCCCTGTGCTCATCGAAAATTTGCGACATAAACGGCTATATGTCTTGATTTCGTTAGATTAGAAGTTTGATTTATTTACAGCACTAAAAGGCAACAGACCTTAGTATTTGGTAAAATATTTCAGCTTGATACCTCTACGCGTTCCTGAGATAAATGGTCTTGATAGAGAGACGGACAACAAAGGGTTCCGTTTTTCCAAAATCGGTACGGAACCCTTATAAAACCGGTCAAGTGCGAGTCTCACTCGCGCACCGAGGGTTCCGTACAAACCTATTTACTTTCTTGCCAAATTGTGATGACGTCAGGACTGAGCTGTCTAAATATTATTTTTCCCGCCAAAATTCTATGACGTCACGACTTACTTATCTGTCAAAAATTCTATGACGTCACGTCTCATCACTAATAATATTTTTTGAAAATTTTAGCTTGATACCTCCACGCGTTCCTGAGATAAATGGTCTTGACAGACAGACAGACGGACAACGAAGTGATCCTATAAGGGTTCCGTTGTTTCAAAATCGGTACGCTGCCCTAAAAGTGAACAAGTTTTCAACTGATGAGCTCTCAAAAAGCTCTAGATATATTCCCTAAACATAAAATCATAAAATCTTGTAACATGCAAGACTAAAAATGACTAAATAAATAATATATTATCAATTTTATTATTTTTGTTTCACCATTTATGATCGCTCTAGCGCCTATCATGATTGCTCTGGACGCGAAAATCTTTGAACTTAAATATTTCCATAACTGTTTGTCAAAAATGAAGGCCAATAGTAAAAATGTAGTATTTTAATATCATTATTTTCAATGAGGTACATAATTACCAAAAAATATCAAGATCTGAAAAGCACCAGAGCGATCACACGAATACGCCTGATTTGGAGATTGACCCATGTACTTTGTTAAATGATAAGAATTTGTTGTACCTAGTTGTTAAGTTTTTATTAAAGCCGTATTTGACCACTATATTGCAATTCGATGTAGAGAAGCCACCCACCTATATATTTGTAATAATCTGTTATACAGTCCATTGTTCTTTACCTAGCTCTTACTTTTTATAGCACTTTAAATTTTAACTTAAGATATTGTTTAACCTTAAAGGTTATACAATATCTATCATCTATCTATCATCTATCATAAGGATATTACTTTAAGTTTTCCTACAAATAAACTGTACGGTTTCTTTTTATTTATTTCCTGTATTATAATTTTCTGTATTACAATTTTAGACAGTGGAATTACAACAAACCAGTTCCTGAGCCATGCATCTTTGTCTGTGATTGCCAACAATGTGTGCTCTTGGGCATTCCCTATTATTCTTCAAAGCTCAAACATTTGCACAAGTGGCATTACTGGTAGTAGCACATGTGGTGGTGATTCTGGCGGTCCTCTTGTCGTCAATCGTAGCGGCAGGCCTATTCTGGTGAGTTTATTTTTCATACAAACAGTTTAGTCATAGAGTACTTTTTAACTACGATTTATTTGAATTGTCATGCGTCGATTTACGAATCCGATACGTCACCGAAGCACTCCAGGCTTAGTGAGCTTGATACTGGTTTTCTGTGGTTTAAGCTTTCGACAATAAAAAGGTATTTTTGTATTTTATTGTTTATTCAGTTTTACTACACTGTTTCTTAATTTCTAAAAATGCCAAACTGCGCAGCAGTTTATCGGTCCCTGCCCTGTATCGAAGCGCAGTTTATGCCATCAGTCCTTGTCATTAGATGTAGATAATAATATGACAGACCCGCATAACATAAAGAAAAATCAAGAGTTTCAATTCCGTCTGATAGCAAACAATAAGTAGAGTCCTTGAATGATTACAATAATTGGAAATATTATATATTTCTAATTATTATTGCGGGCTTATAAGATACTCAATCATAATTATTATAAGATACTCAATCATAATTATTATGACTCTTAAAGGACACTTTTATCTATGGGTTTTAAGAAGAAGAAACGTCAAGGATTTCTATGTAACTGTATCAATACATTGGACAATACAACGCGGTTTTTTTTAGTGCTGTGGCGTTTGTCTGTGTCGATTGTGTAAACGATAATTTTAATTGTAGCTTAATTTCAAGTAAAGCAAGACGATTTCAAACAATTTGTGATAAATGTTATAAAATAAAGCATTTTGAAGTTTGGTCTTTTTTGATCTTTTTAAACCATGTAGTTTTAACAAAACATGACTTTTTTTTTAGATTGGTATTACATCGTTCGGCTCCGCTTCTGGATGTGAAGTCGGTTTCCCTGCTGCGTTCGCACGAGTAACATCCTTCTTGGCCTTCTTCAACCAACACGGCATTGCATAAAATATAGAATTAATTTGACAAATTTTGTTTTATTTGATCAAGTTTACTAATTTTTTTTAAAACTCTGAACAGAGACAAGCTTGAAGCTTACCATCAGACAAGCGACTTGGTCGTTGCATCACTATTTAGTATACAAAAAACTAAGTAACAAAAAAAATCCAATTTAAAAAACAAGGATTAATATTAACTATATTGTAGTTGTTTAACATGGTTCCAACAATACTCAATACCCTACTAAAACCAAACAAGATTTTTTTATATAATTACTGTTTCTTCTAAATTAACTCCTCTGAGCATCAATCCAGACCCAAATGGTCATTGTTTTCCTTTAGGCCTGTCATCAGCTGAAACATACTGTGAGAGGAATACCCTCCTAGGCTGATCAGTCTTGTTAAAAAAACTACCGTGTATGAGAAAGCAAGAAAATATAACCATATCTCCTCTTTCGGCTGGAATCGGTGTTCCTTTTTCAAGAGGATAAATATTCTGAAAAAAAAAGAAGTACTATGAAAAATGATAAGGTGATAAAGGAAATCACCCAAAGTAGTTTACCTTTAGCTAACTAACTGCTCATTCATGCCCTAAGTATAGTATAAGAACGAATCCAACAGCGATAACAAATTCAGTCTACTGACAGTACATTACTTACTTCTTTAGTAGACTTACCCAGGTCTAGGAAAAACTTTTTACTCTACTTTTATGATACTCAAAAAAACCTTTCGTATTCAAAAGCCTAAAAATAAATTATTGTTATTTCTAAGCTGTGCAATAAACGGTGATTTAAATAATGTTTTTATTAGGACGCCGAAGTCAGTCTCGACAAAGTATCAGACTCAGGATATCACTAATTTATAATACTTACTTTGTCTAGGTAAAGATCATCTGCTATTTCTCCAATGGGTTCTAGTAGGCCCAGTTTGTGGGAACGTGGATATACGAGGAGACTTCCGCCATCAGCATTTACTGCATCTAAATGTAGGAACAATGTCACCATTGAATCCTTTTCGTAAGGACATTGGTTATAATCCTGAAAAAAAAAGTAATTTAATTTTTGAAGTTAGAAATAAAATGTTTTATATGAAAATAGCTATAGCTTATTACAGATAATATGTAACGGTTCATGGTGATAATATCCTAGTGAATGCTATATCGCAGGGACGGACCTTCACCAGTGAAACAAGGAAACTTACCGAGAGGTCTATGTAAACACATTAATTTACGACAAATTTTCACAATACAAAGTCAGCGGTCTTTATTATGTAATGAGCTAAGTACTGATATTACGAGTAACAAAATTGCTTTTAGATCTCACGGTATCATCCTTAATGATTAATATACATTTAACAAACCTGATGCATAGGATAAGACATGCCTTGTCCTGGTGGTTCAAGAAAAGTCTTTGTATGATGTAGCATAATGTTTTCAGTTTCCATTATATCCTTTAAAGCATCTAATATATTTTCATTGAAAACGAATTTTGAAAATACTGCGTGATGGTATTGTAAGTGACGAACTCCTTTTACCTGTAGATTACATCATTGAAATTTATTTTGTTGCAATATTTAACAATAAACAAAAATAAGTGGAGCCGGATTTAAATACTATTTATTTAATCAGCTTCTACCACGTATACGTTCGTGGCTTCTACTAACTTTCACCTACTACCATCTAGAATTTTTACAATTTTATTAACGACAAAAAGTAAAACAAAGAAGACTTTAGATTAATAAATAGAATAATAATATGGATAACAATAATATGTGGATAATAACTTTTTTCCGCAATGTTTTTATATTAATTCAAATGTGTATTGGCTTTGTTGGAGAGCCTTAAAATAAATAAAATACATGAACACAAAAGGTGTTCGAACAAGCGATCTAATTAAAGGTTGCCACATGCGTGTTGGCAGTAATTATCATTATTCTATCAATTATTTTGGATTCAAGATAATATAATTGTAACTAATCTTTTGAATTCTAGTAACTTGTAAAATAAGACTTACTTTAAGTAGAGGATGTTTTGTTTTGTCGTCAGTCTCATCTTCTTCCTTTGGCACATCATTTGCTGTATTGTTTTTATTTCAAATAACTTTTCATATTCACTTACGAATTCTTCCATTTCATTATCACTTAATAATTTTTTTAATAAAATATAACCGTTGTCTTTGTAAAACTGTTTCTGTTCTTCGGTTAAACGTCCCATTTTATTTACTTAAGAATTAAGAGGTTTATTAATTATATTTTCTTCAAAATATTTGTTTGAATAATATTTTACTTTGTCAATCGTAATTTCGAAAATGGACGTTTGTGGCAAATAATATAATTATGTCGACTGCATAGATATGATCACTGAGATTTAACAGAGTAATCTAAAAGTGTATGTAACAATACTTCTTTAAAGGTGTTTGATTGGTTTGTTAATGCTTATCTGGTATTCAATGCATCTTGTGCTATTGAATCAAAGTCAGATAAATCAGATTTATTTATCTCTTTTACATTGATATTGTTATCAATTGTTACGTTACTGAACTCAAAGTGACAATAACATTTTGGTATTTATAAGTAAATATAAACATTAGTTACTTGTTGTTTGACAAAATGTTATAACAGTTATATAAATGGATAATAAGTTCACATTATATTAAGTTCTTTTATAAACGTGTATTTTATAATTTTAAAAAGTACATGATTTTAACCGATATTTTGGTTAAATTCGCACGATAGTGTTGTTTCTGGGTTGATTATTTCTGTGTACTCTTTAATTTCCTAGGCACTGTAACCTGTGCTGAAGGGTCAAGTAAAATAATGGTACATGGTAAGCTCGCATTTATCTTCCTTTTATGTAGAATATTTATAAGCATGCAACCTGGATAGTTTAAAAGTTATATTTGAGTAGTCTTATTAGATCGTCATAAGTTTTAGACAGAAATAATTAAAAATGGAATCTTTTAATGGAAATCAATCAAAACACATCCCAAGCCAAGAGTAAACGCATGTACACTATAATTAACATAGTACGTAGGTACTAAACACAGGCTAGTCGGGCTATGAATGTTGTCGGTTCATATTCAGTTAGGTGACGGACGTTAACGACTGGGTCGATCGGTGTCGCACCGGGAGCGAGCCAATCAAATCATATTGTTTCACGGCATAACTGGCTCAGGGTAAACGTATGCAATCTCAAATAAACATGTGAAACATAATAATAAATATAACATTTACCACATAGTCACTCTACGTCATCCATTTGCAAACTAAGCAGAACTTGTACTGTCAGTCCTAGACAACGGATAAACATACCTCAATTCTTTAATTTTTTAAAGATACCTTTAGCAATAGAATATAATTCTTATAGAGTTATAATGTGATAACCAATTTTGACAAAATTTCGATGAAGTCAGCTTTGAAGAAACAAGAAAATCCAACAAAGAAAGGTTTATATAAAACTTGTCCTTCCTCAAATCTGATCATGATGATTATACTCATAGCACACAATGAAATGCCAAAATAAATCTTATTTCGAAATAAAAAACATTATATTTGTTATTGCATAATACTCTTTTACAAAGTAATTCAATTTAAAACGAGGCCGATATACATTTGCTTGATGTACTTCATTTAAAAAATAAAGTACATCGCAAATATTATATCGACAGGTAGTCAATTCCGAGTATGGATTTGTGTAGGATATGACAGTTGATTGATGACGTATCGATTGCAAAGTGCAAAGCTGTGTATTGTCAATTTTTGACAGACAACATTTTGCTTTAGTATGTAGGAGGATTGCTCTTAATTACTAAAATGTTATTGACAATACGTTTAAAGCATTTTTATCCCATACTTCTTACAGCCAGCATTTGGTGTCATAATTGAACGATCTGCTTAATACCAATTCACGTTTGAAAGTTTGGAAGCTCGATCGTATGCTTATTCAGTAAGTTGTGAAACAGTCTGTTAGCTCATGCTTTGCTTTTGTGGTCTTTTTAACGGCTGTCTGTTGTCTTTAGTCAATGTCATACCATTTCTAACTCAATTTATATCAATTATAAGGTTATTTATTGATATATCTTTAGTGTCCCATAGCAGAGAGATTTAATCGAGAAAAGAGCGATACGAAGGCCATGCTAGTCAGATTTGCAAAAGAATATTTTCTTCTCAAAACAGTTCAACTTTTAATTTATTCGGTTTTGCTTTCAGTCTTCATTTTATCCAGTTAACTACTTATTAGGTCGGAAATTCAGACTATAGATCAATAATTTACAACTTCATGTCCTTAACTGGATGGGCCCTAAGAAATACTTTTTTTTTTTTTTTGTCATTGGTAGCTGCCTCTCAACGTTCTTTTTAGTGCCGTCATAGCTATTTTAAAAGTTTGTTTGACCATGGCTGTTACTTTTATTTGCAGGTTGAAATAGTTTAAATAATAAAGAAAATTTACGCGAAAATTAACGTACCTAGGTATATTGTTAGGTAGGTCGGTACCTAATATTGTGTACCCAAAAATAAAATCATTCAAAAGGTCATGCAATACACTTGTGTGATCTATAATGTAATACATTTGATAGATGTACGTATGTGTGGGCGTTCCATAATATGTATTAAGTAATTTATCATCAATAGGTAATATTTGGCTTCTACGAAGATGTCTTTGTGTGCTTAAACATAAATCTCTCTATTGCTGTAGGAGTTATCTACGAAATATATTTATGAAAAACCTCTAGGGCTAGATGGCGTTGGGTTAATTTGCCAGCGGTATTATAATAATAATATGTAGGTAATTCTTATTTTAAAATTTGTATTATTATTTGCTTTATAATCGCACAAATGTTCTTGTTGTTTCGTTTATCATAATTACGTCACTCATATCAAATCTTAAACATGATAAGTTACGTTTAGTGACATTCTTAAGATTGGCACAAATTGATTGATATGGAAAACGTCTGTTAAAAACATTTTTCTTAACTTTTATTGTAAGCTATTGTTACATAAATATTGCACTATGTCTACGTCCTACTTCCTTTATAGTAATTTCTTTGATTTAATTTAATTTTTTTTTATTTTAATCCGAGTTTTTCAATTCGACAAAACTTTTCGAACATTATTCTAAACTAATCAATATTAGTTATTAAAGTAACTACTTATTTTAACTTAAATATTGTTAAAAATAAACTATAATGATAGGATTAGAATCAAATAAGTAAGTTGTATCTAAATGTCCACAATTTTAAACACACAAAATAATAAACAAAAACATATCACTGAAGCACTTCCCTATCGATAACCGATTTATATAATGGAAAAGATATTGTGTGATTGAGTTACCCAAACGTCGAAACGATAAAGACGTAAGAAAAATGTATAAGAAAATAACATAATTCTATTACATATAAACGATATTATCCACTCACGTCTCGGGATAGGCAATACGGACAATTTAATAAGTACATTATTAAATATTGTTAGAAGAAGTCTGGAGTGCGTCTGTTTCACTCGCACTTATTGAAATTCCGTATTGTTTCATCTCAATTTTCTAGTGAACGGCAACGGGGCCGCATGTTACTGACGTTTAATAAACTTGCACGCCGGATTATAGAGTTTACGGTGATACGTTTTTGAGGAGTACGAGCAAACGATCGAGGTACTTTGTTAAAGGAATAAACTTATTAGGTATTTCGTTTGTAAATTTTTAGGACAAAGCATCAATCTTTTCTTTGGACAACGTTTTACTTTACTTAATTTACGGAAATAAGCAAAATGTTTTCTTTGATTCAGTTTCATTTAGATATTTGGGAACAACGTAATTTTATTTTAGCTCTTCGTAATAAGTTTGTATTAATAAAAAGTTCTTCTTATACGTATAGTGACGTACTACGATTCGACGAGGCTAGAAAGGATCGACTCTAATAACCTAAAATGACCTACATGAGAACAGTATTTGAGTTTTTGTACACATATAATTATGGTTACTTAAAATATGAATAAAATACATACTGTTCTTTTCTAAAGCATATCAATCAGGTCAAAAACCAACGCTAGCAATGATTAACAATAATATAAGTAGTGTTATAGTTTAACGATATTAACTGCACTAGTTCCAAGTGTCAAGAATTTTTTGCGTAGTATATTAAATGACAAGAATACGTGAACTTAACGGCCAAACATACTGAATCATGAATTTCCTTTTATATATTACTAGCTACAATATAAACGTGAAAGTTTGTATCACAAGTTGACTGGTAAGGCGTTGTCACAGCTTTGCTTTCGTGGTAAAATAAATATCAGGTACCTTCGTACTTTGTGATATTGAGGCCCAACATTGAACGTAGCTCTAGTTAGCTTGAGACAATATTTGGTCAGTAAGCAAAATGTAACCTCATTAAACTTCTGCTAAGATTAAATTATATTTATATGGATGTATGCATATTTGGTACTACGTGAAAAGTACTGAACAGATTTAGTGTAGTACGTAATGCTGTAGCTTATATGAATAAATATGTTTTGTTAAAAAAGTATGAAGGGAAGCTTAAGCTACAAATTAATATAAATTGTATTTATATTAATTTGTAGCTTAAGCTTCCCTTTATACATGGAGTAGCTACTAGTCGTACACGTGGGACATTCATAGGCTGCTTAGATGATAACGATGCTGATTTTCATTTGAGGATGCAATACTTCGCACTGGCTTGGAATATAAATTATCACCACCTTTTGTTGTCATTAAGTTCTCGTAAATGTCGACTAGTTAGTATCATCGAAAGACAATGAAAGTAGTATACAACAATACATCTGGCTACCCTGGCACCTAACAGAATTGTTGAGCTAGTTTTTAGTTGACTAGCCTCTGAACTCCACACGGCAATTATGATCGCTAATTAAATTTACGCTGTGTTATGACTAATTTATTCCATAACAACAGCTCTCAACTCCAAAACTAGACCTAGGTGTTAAAAAGCTGCTGCGTCATCCTTTACTTATTTAAATATTTATTTTATTAATTGCCTTGGAGTCGTGAGTTTTTCGATCCGTAAATTATTGTTCTGAGCCTGGATGTGCTTTCGTCGTTGTGTTAAATTAATATTTGATAAAGCCAAAATAATCTTTTATAAAACAAAAGTAAAAAAAAAACAGTTTATTGATACTTAAATGTTTGGAAATTAAGCGATTTTACGAATACGGTCTATTCACCAGATTATTCATATTTCCCCTTTTTAATAAAAAAAAACTTTGTATGTACCAAGTACGTTTCTAAATTATAAAACTATGCTTGAAGTGCTTTATTGTAAATTTTCAAATTTTTGATACCAAATTGTAGTAGTAGTATCAAGTAAAATTAATCCAATCCAACAATTGAATCGAGTGTTAGTTCAATTCTCTATGGCTCGTGTATCATATCAACGTCAATCCAATTTAGAATTAGCCAGTTTTTAATTCGGATTTCAAAATTGGTTGCATTTTAGTGGCACAGGATTTGTGACGTGGCAATGATGACGCCACGTTATACGCTGATTCTAATTGGCGTTGGTGTTCGACGGCGTCGGTCCATGCGGCGTGAGCCGATTTGGCGTCAGCGAGTGCTAACGAATGCACTCACTAGTATTTTGTTTACGACCCCTTGCGGTATAACATAAATCAAATTATTTTCGCTTTTAGTTGTCCGATTTTTATTTTTAGCTATGATTAATTAATTCACAATTTATGTAAAATAGTATTTGTAAAGCTTAATGGATAAAATCAAAAGTAATTAGGCTACTAACATAAAAAGCTATAATGAAAAACTTTACTGCAAACAGTATCAAAAATTGAAAATTTTATGCTTTTTTTATTACTTTTTTAATCTTTGTTTGTATCATCAAATCTCCTCTGTCTTGTTTTAACATATTAAAAAGTACTTATTTATGGAGTATAGTTTTTTCAAGAAAATAAACAACAAAATACTGTGTTTAAAGTTTATTTACTTTATATAACACTTTATGTCAATATATATATTGAATTTACAAGTTGTTGCGGATCCAAGCGTCGTATGAGGTGACTCTGACGTAAGCAGCTGGTGATCCAACTTCGCAACCGCGAGCAGATCCGAAAGAGGTCAATCCAATCTGTTAAAAAAACATTATTAAAAATTGTGCTTGGGGTTATGAACTCACCTTATTTTAAAGCTAAGCTAAGTTCAATGATGGCAGAGATGCAGGTAATGTTATCATTGTCAGAAAAGAAAAGTCAATCAAACCAAAACTGGCAAAGGTGCCAAATTAACTTGTTTCACTTTAACTACGCTGACCAGACGAAATACCAAAGAGTTTAACGGCAAGTGTTTTTGTTTTCGTTAAGACAATTATGTACGGAGTTTTCTTCAATCTCCTTAGACAATGTAACATGTAGTAAATAGTAAGGGTTATGACATTATGTGTGTATTCAACTTCGTCAGCACGATTAGTTTGATTAAAAATGTGTGTGTAAATAAAAACAGTGCTTACCAAGAGAGGTCCGTTTCTATCGACGACAAGGGGACCACCGGAGTCACCACGGCAAGTACTTTGTGCGTTAGCACCGCTAGTGCAAACGTTGGAGCTTTGGAGAATCAAGGGGAACGAAAGGACACACTGTACGTTGGCAATGACTTGTAAGTTAACCCAGCTCAGGAACTGACCGGTTGAAATACCACCATCTATAAAAGAAAGGAAATATTAAACAGAGTACCAGGTAGATAATACTATTTTCACGTACTTACTCGCGGTATTACTAATTAGCCTAGATACTAGTAATATAAATACCTAGGATTATATTACTAGTATCTAGGCTAATTAGTAATACCGCGAGTAAGACCCGTGAAAATAGTATTATGTATACAAATCGCGATAATTTAAAATCTATTACCAGGTAGATGAACAGTAGAATGGTCGTTAAACGTTACAGGCGTAGAATGTACAGTGCTTAGTGAAATTAGATGGCTTGGAACTTGTTTTCAAACCTGGTGATTGTGTTCAGACATATGTAGGCAATTATACCCTCAAATCACTAAGCTCTTTTACAATTGGTGTAAAGTGTATAATGGGGGCAAATTATTCGTGTCATCCATTTATAAAAAAAAACTATTATAACATTCGAATAAAATAATGTTTAATTGTGAAATTATTGTTCTAACACTGAGTGTCCCTTGTGTACTTTAAATGCATGTTTGTAAGAGTCCCTGGCAAACAGGACTTGATTATTAGTACGGTTAACTTTAGACAAGTAAGGATTAACAAGATAAATAAATTAAATAAAAGTTAAACTTACTGTCACTAGTCAGTCCAAAACCACTAGCTACGGCTTGAGAATTAGCGAAATTCTCATTAAGTTGGCTACCAGAAGGCAGATTTGCAAAACCAATAGTATCTGTAAACAATATAAAAAAAATATGTTAAAGACAATATGTAGCTTATAGAATAAAAATAAAATAAAATTAGTAAGTAGTTTAATAATCGAAAACTTACTTGAAACAGAGACTGATGAAGGCAATCTGATTATAGCAATGTCGTTACGAATCAAGGCTGGGAACCAGTCTCCATGTACAACAACGTCGCTGGTCTCAAGCCTAGTACCACCGGAGAACAAGAGGACTGATCCAAGCACAACAGTGAATCTAGTAGCTTGGTTAATGCCGTCAAACCAACAGTGAGCAGCAGTAAGTACTCTATTAGCAGAGACTAAAACACCTCCACAAACACCTTGTCCTTGAGAGAAAGATGCGAGTAAACCAGCCTGTAAATAAATAATATACATTAATTTTAATATTCCTGAAGTGGATCTAATTTCGTTTAGACATAATTAAGATATAAAATCACATAATTTAGTTTATTCTTAAATGCATATAAATCCTAAATAACAGGGCAGGGTGTAAAATCATAGTTTACGTATTGTGTCACATTTAGACACGCACAATTACGCTCTTAAACACATAATTCGATTTCAGACTTAAGATCTAAGAACTTAGGATAAAAGATACGTATAAATATTGTTTCTTTACTTTAATTCTACTACATACTTATATATTTTCCTTAAGTTCAAGGATCAGATTTACAATGTTATAGGATACAGTTCACCAATATGTAAATGTATGTACATCACACAGTTTTGGACTATAAGATTGTTCTGTACCGTTTATTTAATAAATAAATGAATAATATGTTACACCAGATTTTAAAGAATTGTTTCTGTTATTGTGGATCTTAAGTACCAAAAAGCAATTTAAACTTACCTGGTAGCGGAACTGTCCCAAAGCAGCAGGTGATCCACCAACAATTCTTGATTCAGCTGATCGGATTTCATTGGCCAAAGGAAGACCAACTTTGGTTAGGTAACCATAAGCTGAGTTGTCTTCTAGATCAATCACATCTTCGATGTTAATGTTTTTTGCTGCAGCAACTGCCACTAGGGCCAAAAAAGCTAGTGCAAACTTCATGACGCTTAGATATGATATGCAGTAATTAAAATT
Organism: Schrankia costaestrigalis; assembly: GCA_905475405.1. Lineage (NCBI taxonomy): Eukaryota > Metazoa > Arthropoda > Insecta > Lepidoptera > Erebidae > Schrankia > Schrankia costaestrigalis. Next base: position 10,764,026 of record FR997840.1, on the reverse strand, counting down.
TGTTCTACCCTGTTTTATATATAAGATTTATGATAAGCTTAAAAGGATTACCTGATAATAAGTAAATCTGATAATCGTTTGATAAATTACGTCTACGATTAATTAGTATTAATTTGCAAACAATATCATTAAAATAGTAACGTTGCTTGTTTAAATTCAAATCGAAAACTGAAATGAAGACGGTGTGCAAATTCTCTGACCTAATAGCACCCTGAACCAAATAAGACCATAGCTATTATAAATAAATAAATATTCCCCACACATTCACACATCATCATATAGTACCAAATTAAGCAGAGCTTGTACTATGGGTACTAGACAACGGATAAACATACATAAATACTTTTTTTAATATGGTTCATCATATGGTATAAGTGCCCGTTTTTCTCCATTCTCATATAAAGTCATGTATTTAATTGTTTCTATATTTACTTCCATACACAAATAACAAAAATGCTGAAATTTAATAATCTCTTGTACCATGCAAAAAAGACACGTAACAAGAAGCGGAATTGGTGGAATCTATGAATCGCCATCTCGAGGGGAAAAAAAAACAAGGAGCTACCATAGTTGACTACTACTGAGCTACTATACTCTCAAATATAGGGGTTTAGGGACTCCTTTAGTGATAGAAGGTTTCGTGTCATTCTGAATTCTAACTTCGTTACTAAACTGTTTACGTTAGTTAAGGCTTCACTGACATTCGCTTATACTTTTGCCATTACAGACAAGCCACATAATACCTACTTTCCCATTGTGTTTTTAAACGTTCACGAGATTTACTTTAGTCAGTCAGTCGTTTTGATTTTTTTCAACTTTGTTTTTTTATCATGAAAACGTGAGGATCGTTTAATTTACGTCATCATTCGTACATAAATCCTACTGTTATCTTAAAAGCGATTTATAATTATCATTTAAAATCGTTTAAACTACTAAACATATTTTGATGATCCTCAGTTACTTTGGTAAAACGATAATAGCCTTGACATGAATTAGTTATTAAAAGTAGTATTTTTTTTTCCTACATAATATATTAGTAGCTGGAAAATATTTAGCAACAGTTTAAATCCACCATCTAATTGTTAAGATATTTTTAAATTAAAATAAGCGAGAGATGTTAACAAATTGTTACAAAAGTTCTTGGTATCACACCAAAAAGCTTAGTACGCTCGCTGCAAAGAGATAAAATTATTGTAGTTTCCTGGTTAAGGTGCGCTGCGCTGTCTCCGCAATTTTAGGCTCTCTTCATTACCTGCTAAATTTGGTTAAGGGTTTTTCAAAGTCACCACGAGTCTTAAATATTTAGGAAGAAACTTTATTTATACTTTTATACGGAACCCACTAATTAACATTGATAAAAGTGTCAGGATTATCTTTGAAGACTTTGTGATAATTATAAATCAGGAAATAAATCAGTGGTTTTTCCATTACTTTAAAAAATAAATATGGTTCGATTTTGGGTATTTCTAAAATGATATTGTTCAAAAATTAATTAACGTACTTAATCGCTTTTGTTTAGTTCTGCTGTTACCATTATTTGTGTAAGATTTGTTTTTGATGCGTTTTGTGTTTTTCAAATCCGTTGGTTTTTAAAATTGATTAAAACTATGTCTACTTTTGGTACCAGAAAACTTTTAGGATTTTGGCTTAATATTTGTAAGACTTTTTCTACGAGTACATAGATATTGGGCTGGGATATCATAATTTGTTTGAGCTTGACAAAGTAAGTATAATATTGAACCATAAAGTTAAACGTTTTTTGTTGATAAATACCTAAGTGTCTTATTAAAGAGTACTGTTGTACAATAGTACTCCGTAGTTTACTAATTGCTTGTATTCGTAGAATTAGGCAAATAATTCATAAACCCATTTTTTTTCCAAAGTTTTTTCATCTCCCTTTTTTCTAATTGACATTGTTGCTGGTTCAATGGATTTATACCTATCATTTAGGATTCCATTTGCTATAGGTAACTAATAGGTTTTGTACAATTTCTGTGATAATTAAACTGGTGTTTAAAATTAAATATTCCGCATTAATGAAGTATTATGGACATATTAAATAAAACAAACATTTATTTACATTAAATATGTATTTTTGTAGATCTTCTTCATAATAGTTAATATTATGTAGCTTAATCCTTTTAAAGCTTAATCAATTACTTTCTAATAAGTATTAATAGAAGATTTATAAAAAACATCTTTTGGGTTGCGTTGTTTATGTCTGCTTCCTTGAGAACAAGGTGATGTAAGTTGTATATTCTTAAATTTAATCACAAGTGTTGTTCGATGAAGGCAATAAATGAGGTAACACGTACGTACACTGCAGGGAATATACTTTCACAGCCAAGGGCCGAACCGAAAGATGTAATACCAATCTGAAAACAAAAATACTAATCATTAGGAAGTGCCGATTACATGTAGTCTCCTACATAAGGACGTCCTAACTTATTAGTGTTAGGACGTTCTGTTTACACTGTCCTACATGTAATTACAGTAGACTATGTAGTCTCCTACATGATGTAGTTCACTACATTCATGTAGTCTAGTGTGATCGGCGCTTTAATTAACAGATAAAGAGTCCTTGACATTTTATGTACCTTCTTTTGGCGATGCAGAATGTAGGTTTAATGCAAGAACTCGTAGGTCTAGTTAAAATTTTAGTTAAAATTCCGGGATTAATTTTTTTCTATTATTTTCGATTTGTTTATATAATTAATTAAGTTATAATTGAAACTTAATATAAAGTACAAAAGTAATACAGGTAAATTAAGATTTACCTGTATTACTTTTAAAGGTATTTTACCTTTTTATAATCGCTTTTAGTTACGCCGGATGAGCAAGAAATTGATTAAAAGGTATATAGGTAATTATAATATCTAATTATGACTGAACTAAATTCATAATCTATACAAATGGAAGGTATCCAAATACTTAGGTATTATCGGTAGTTCGTGACCAAATCGCTGTATTTTATTATCCGATTACAAATATAAATATGTTGCCGTAAAAACTTCAAAAATTAACAATTAGATAGCAGTTGCATTAATTAGCTTCCATGATGTTGTTGTTTTTTTTATGAAAGTACGACACATCAATATCACTTATATGTACCTAGTCTAGCCATAAATATTGTTACGAAGAAAAAACATTTTTTTTTATTGCAAATAATATTTATTACTTTTACAGTGTGTTAGTTTAATACATAAATATAAAACAATTCAAAATATAAAAAGCTTATTCGAAGTGGTCTCCATTGGCTGCAACACAGTCCTTTAAACGTTGAGGCCAGTTATCAATAGAAGCACGCACTCTTTCCATGGGAAAATTCTTCACTGCCAATCGTATGGATTGTTTTAGGGACTCCAAATTATCATGGCGTTTAGAGCAAGCCATACTCTCTAAAACTGACCATAAATCATAATCCAGCGGATTAAGATCGGGACTAGACGACGGCCAGTCTTCAGCTCTGATGAAGTCCGAAACGTTCATTTCCAACCAAGACTGCGTGGACCGAGCTTTATGACCCGGCGCTGAGTCTTGTTGGAAGGACCATACTTGGTTATTGAACATGGTGTTGTTAAGGGGTTTAACTACCTTCTCAAGAATGGTATCTTGATACACTTGTGCCGATGTTTTGATACCTTTTTCACAAAAATATGGCTCAGTCACTCCTTCATAGCTAACACCCCACCAAACCATCACTGAAGTCGGATAATGCCCACGTTGCACTCTGTCGACTAATTGGGAAGCTTCCTTAGAGCTTTGAGCATAAATACGGTCATTTTGTTTGTTAAAATGTTGCTCAACTGTAAAGATTTTCTCATCCGTAAACAAAATTTTTCTGTGACCTCCCTTTGCGTACCGCTTCAGTAGTTGCTTCGATTTTACCACCCTATTTTTTTTTAAATTATCAGTTAAAAAATGACCAGTGCGTCTCTTATAGGCTGCAAGTCCTAAGTCATCTTTTAAAATGCGTGACATGGTTCTGGGTGCTATCTTCATCTCCCGAGATAAAATCTTTTGCTTTCGGACAGGATTTCTTCGAATTCTTTCCCTTACTGCTTTGACCACCATTTTCGTACGAACACTACGTGGACGGCCAGATCTTTTTCTGTCACAAACAGAGAAGGTCTCATTGTACCTATTAATAGCCCGGTACACAAACATTTGACTAATACCAAGCGTATGGAGAGTTTTAAAAATTACATTCGGCTCCATACCAACTTTGTGTAATGCAATCACAGCGATTCGGTTTTCTTTATCACCCCACTCCACTTTAATATAGCAAAATATTGTACAATGTATTGGCGCCAAAATTAGAAAATACAATGAACAATCGTATAAAAATGACAGATTCCAAATTCAAATGTAATATCTTTCTTATTTTTAATTGTAACAGTATTTATGGCCAGACTATGTATATGTCGCAAGGAAATGAGGAAACCAGGGATTTCACGAAATCACTAGGGATATCACGAAATCCGTGGTTTCCTCATTTCCCTGCGACATATACACGTATAGAACGTGACCCTGCTTACTTGCACGTATCTATGTGTTACATAAGTTTTTTATAGTTTATTATAAATTTTTGACAGTTAAACACTCTTTTCCTTATCTTCACTGCACTCTAGGAACAGATATATAGCTGTGGAATTTATTATACTAAATCAATATTGTAAAACTCTTCATACAACTTACCAATATATCCCTGCCATTTCTATTAGCTACAAGAGGACCACCGGAATCACCTTGGCAAGTACCAACTCCTCCAAGGCCGCTGGTGCAGATGTTTGATGATTGAATAATGAAGGGGAAGGAGATCGAACATACTGAGTTCGAGATTACGTTCAGTCTGACGTGGTTGAGATTCTGCCCATTGCTGACAGAGCCACCTGTTTATAGAAATTATGACTACATTTAACAAAAAAAAGGAGGCCTGTTGTGTGCAATAGGCTAGTTGATTTAGAGATTATGATTACAAAAGTAGTGCTAAGCGTTTTCAAATTCTATTAATATTGGGAATTTTGAGTTAATTGGAAGAAGAATCAGGATCTCTTGCCATTATTTTATCGCCATTATCAAAGTTGTGCCTTGCCTAAATCACAGCAAAAAGGAGGAGAGGTATTGAGTTTTGCCACTGAAATGCTTATTTTTATATTTTTTTAAAATTTGATTTACCAAAAAAAAAGTATAACGTACCATCGCTTGTAAGACCGTAGCCTGATGCGATTGCACTTGTACCAGCAAAATTTTCATTTAACTCAGAACCGGTGGGAAGTGCAATTGGAGCAATAGTAGCTGAAACAGATACATCAATAAATAATAATATAATTTAGAAATTGAATGTATGAGTTACGACCCCACCTCAAAGCATACCAACAATCCTATTTAGCAACTGGAAAGTTATTGGCTAAATTGATGACAGTGTGAGCACAGAGCGAGTGTCGGTTACGGAACAAACGATGCTTTATCTCCTGCTTTCAGGTATACCTGCACGGATTAAAATAGTCTCGATTTGCACTGGGTCACACTGGTAATAATATATACTAAAACTTTAACGGACTACGAATATTAATTTCCTTGAGTAGTGAATTTGAAATACACATTTGACAATCCCCCAGTTGATACAACAAAAACAAAAAGTTAGTTTTGTTGGGTTTTTGTTTTATTTTTATATAGAGATTTCGGCGTAGCAGCTATGAACAATAATCAATACGCCATAGAGTAATATGAGTACTATAGTCTTAATAAATAATATTATAATCTACCTACGTTATAATCGAATAAGTTCGGCTTCTTTTCTTTAATTAAATTAATTTAAAATTAAATTAAATGTACTTACAGGACAAAGATACGGCCTGAGGTAAATAGATGACTCCAATATCATTACGAACTAATGCTGGTGTCCAGTTAGGATGAACCGCCATTACGCTAGTGTTATATCTTTCGCCTCCAGAGAATAGTAGCACAGAGCCAAGGACAACAGTTATTCTCCAGGCCTGGTGAACCCCATCAAACCAGCAGTGGGCAGCTGTCAGGAGTTTGTCAGCGCTAACTAGCGATGCACCACAGATAGCTGTACCATTAATACCTATTATAGAAATTAGTAGTCCAGCCTGTAATCAAAAGAGGCTATTTATTTTATTATTTTATCTTATATGCTGCATAGGTAGACAAAATTGTCGGAGTCCTAAAAGATGAAGTATGGTTAACGGACTAAAAGCCACGGTGTATCCCGCTACCAGCCCAAGCACTACTCAAGCAATTCTGGTAGATGCTGGTCCACCTAAGCAGGCCCCTTACTGTGGCACGATGAAGTCCTTCGTTCGCTTTTTTGCATTATTAAAAGGGTCTGTCACATTATATAGTTTAATAGTAGTATGTCATGTAAGAATGTTTCTATATATCTAAAATCTTACCTGGTATGGATATTGGCCTATCCCAGCAGGAAGACCACCAACGATTCTTTCACTGAGGTAAGCCTCCTCAGCTTTCCGTATTCTCTCTCCCTCAGGAACACCAATGTTATTAAGGTAGCCAAATGCAGTATTGCTTTTCAGGATAATGCCAGCACTCACGAAACTCGCCAACGCGAGAAGAGCAACGATGATTACCTTCATTTTGATCTAAGGTGAAATATAACTAACTGAATTATATTGTTACTAAGTTTATATATTGCATTGAATTAGATAAACATCAATTGACACACACTGTTATTAATACTACATAGATAAATACGATTATTTGATTTGTCGCTCTCAATAACTGTTTTGCTAGAAATTATTGGAAATTAGAGATTAGTCGCAACAATAAGTCATAAAAAATAAATCCCTCAATTAAATATTAAATGCTATTTTGATATAAAAGTGGTGATTACCTATAATGCGTTATATTTTTTAAATTATATAGCTTTTAAATTTAATGCATTCGGGTAAAGGGAATAAGCATGACTCTTAGTAATTAACAATGACTAAATGGGTTATAAAAAATCTTACAATTTTTTTTAAATTGGGACATGTATCAATCCCATGCGAACTTTACAACAACGAGTCATTTTCATGAACTTCTTTCATCCCAGTTTTTAAATGCCAGGGACGAAAAATCGATTTAAAGAAAAAATTATATCGAGCGTAAAAGGCCAAGTACTTCATGATTCATGCCCTATATTTAATTGATTTGATTAAAGGTATAATATTACAACACATTAATTGAGTTCAATAAAACATCAATTAAACTACGAAATACCTAGTTAACCAAAGTATTTCTTTATTGTTTATCAGAAAATATTATCGTATTTTTATCAATGACACACATAAATATTATTGTAAAAGAGTTTCTTAAAAACTTATGTTTCTTACCCGAGGTATGTGATGAAGAAGTAAATGTAGTTAAAATTGACTTTACTTATGAAGAACTATCAAAGAAATAAAATGGTTTTTGTACCTTAACATACTAATAAATAAAACCTTGAATGTATAAACTCAAAATGTTTGCAGACTATTGAGATAGCAAAGCAACGTTTAATGATAAGTTCTTTATATCTATTGAAATGGTTTTTCTCAATAGTGTTTACCAAAACCCATATCTAGTTTATCTGAGTAAATATCAAATATTATTTGCTTTTTATTGTAAGTAATTGAAGTATTGTTGATTTAGATCTATCATCAATTTAAGTCTTAATCGTTATTCAAAATGTTTATTTTTGACTCGCATTCGATTCCTGAGTGAATGGTAATGATTGTCTAGGTCTAGATGTTTTCTATGTAAACATTTACATAGATCAAAGTATAATAAATGCGAAAGTTATTTTAATTTTTTTTGTTACTTTTTCACCCAAAAACTACTAAATGGATTTTGATGAAATTTGTAATTTAGGTAGTTTAGGGTGTAGAATAACATTTAGCGTCGTAGCACATATAACGTAACGTAAACGGAACGTCACCGTATCAACCCGAGCCGTTCAGTATTCTTTGTATGAAACTCCTTACTGCACCGCACACTAATCCGATACGTAACGTAATCGAATTTTTGACGTTTGACACCGAGGAAAAAGGCGAGGCGAAGCCGATCCGTTTACGTTACGTTATATGTGCTATGACCCTTAAGGTACTTGTACAACATACCGCGGGCATCAGCTAGTATAAATATAAATATGCTGAATTCGTTGTTTTGTACCCTTAGTATAAGCTCTCAACTAGTCACAACTCAAAACAACAAACAAAACAGTTTAGTATTTCTTGTTAGTCGTAGGTTTGAATCCCACTCTATAAAAAATCATAATGCAATCTACAAATGAGCCAAGTTGCGTTTTGTGTGGGTATTGCTGTTTGTGTAAGTACTTACTACACTTATGATTCGTAGTTGTTTTCTTCTTATAAGACAAAAAAGATGAGAAATTAACCAAAGACAGTTATATCTTATTATTATAATAGCTACACATACATTTTAGTAGATAAACGCTGCAATGCGCTGCTACAAACAATTTCATTCTCTGCCTTGCACAGGGGACTGTCACTCAAGCGCTCGCGCGGAACAACCCAATGATATTAGCCGCCCATTTAGTCTTGATCCCTTACTTGCTTACCTTTAGCCTTTTGTGTTTGATAGTGCAGCTTATATGAAGGGCATGGAAGCTCAGCATAAATTGGTCTGTCTGTTTAGTCTAAAGTCAAACTCTTTAGTTATTCTGACATTGTATTCAGATTCAATTCGCATACTCGTGTCAGTTTGGTTATCTTTCGTTTTTAGTAATGGTTGAGGGTTATTTGTATGACAATAGACGATAATAATTGGCCTCATTGTTGTCGTTTCAACATTTGAGTTTGGAACAATTGCCTTCTCAACTGTCAAATATTAAGAATGAATTTGACAGTTGAGTTTCCGCTTGCTGGAGTTCGTAGGTACTCTTTTTAAATGGAAGTAGGTGAATAAATGTTTAATAGAAATTCACGGAATAGGTTGCAAGTGTATGTCGAATTCAGATTCGATTAGTCGTAGCGAACTTGAAACGGAGTGAGTAGTGGCGGGCTCGAACATTAATCGAATTTCGGTCTTCGCCAGGCGGACGATCAAGTGTGCGTTAGTTCACATTACGAGGCCTCTCGAGTCTCACTCGATACTTGCGTTCAAGTGTTCGATATACGATATCGACTCGAGATGTCTGCCACGAGTGATTGCAGGATGTCAAGACTTCAAGAGGTCGTTCCTACGGATCACTGCAATACGATTGACGTGACCGGTTGATAGGTAAAGCACTTCATATTGGGTTGCATATTGTGGTTGAATCACATTAATTTACATATCATTATAAACCATTTATAATTAAATGAATTAATAACAACGCTTATTTGAAGTAATCAGAAGATATTCTACCAACAGATGTTTTTTTGTTATTTATTTTAAAACACACCAACAACAAAGCAAAATGAATCATGCACTGTTCCGTGGGGACTTTACATAAATCAATTTTACTGACACAAAGAACATGCTGAGTCTGGAGCAGAGTATATGTGGTTCATACAAAGAATTGTCCCGCGTGGGAATCGAGCCCACGACCTTGTGCACTTGTATTGACATTTCAGCCAAGAACTTGGCTACTCAAACTGCTCCTATAGAGCAAACCCTAGATATTAAGTTGACTGCTTGTAAGTTAGTAAGTAGTAGTAGAAACCCTAGCTTGTAAGTTAGTAGCTCCTATGGAGCCCACCCTAGATTTAAAGTTGACTGCTCCTATAGAGCAATCCCTAGATTATAAGATTACAACTACACAATCAAAGGATTTAAACTAAACAGTGAGACAAAAGAGTATACCTCTTGCTCACTTATAGGTAATGCAAAGAATGTCAATCAATTAAATCTAGTACAGTCACGAGCAATAATATGTACACATTTTCAAATTTTCTAAACTATCTGCACGTTTATCTAGACATTACAATATCAAAATGAATTCGTAATTTAGAAGAGGTTCCGTACAGTTTTGAATTAATCTTCGAATTTTCAATTTTGGATTGGCAGAACTTTAGATAACTGGTTTACAAAATGCGAAAATGTGTACATATTATTGCTCGTGACTGTACATCAAAACATTCAGGGCATATTAGGTAAAACATTAGAAATTGAGTTATTTATTAATAGTAACAACATTGACATCCTTTGTATTACTGAGCATTGGTTAAGAAGTAGCCAATACATGTCTAATTTTGATAGTCACCAGATAGGCAGTTCATTCAACAGAGAGCATGCAATACGAGGTTGTTCATTGATAATCCTGAACAAACAATTTAAATATAAGGAACGACTTGATATTGTTAATCTCTCGGTTAAACGTTCTGTTGAGATAGCCTGTGTAGAATTGAAGCATTTTATTGTATTAAGTGTGTACAGACCCCCTTCAGGTATGTACGATTGCTTTAAGAGAGTTATGGAGGATGTTTTAGATAAGGTAACTAAGTCTAAAAAATATGTAATAGTTTGTGGTGATTTTAATATTGATTTACTGGTAACAGGAAATGAAACCCCAGAAAGGGTATCTAAATACTTGGCTCTTTTTCAATCTTTTAATCTGAAAAATGTGTTTTTGGAGCCTACTCGTATAACTGAAACAACAGCAAGATGTATTGATGATATTTTTATTAATTTTGTAATTACTGACAAATTAATAATTAATAAACTTCAGTCAGACCATACTGGTCAGCAAATTAAATTTTTAAATAGAAAGGAACACAATGTATCTAAAAACATTGTGGTAATACTTAAAACTGCATATAGAATTGAATGTTTTAAAAATAAAATTGAGTTAGCATTTAGTTCCATACCAATTATTAGTGGGGATGATAGTGTAAACACTTTATTTGATAATTTTTTTACTACTTATTGTAATGTGTTTAAATCCGTTTTTATGCCAAAAACAATAACAATTAAAGGCAACGCCACATTTAGTGAATGGGCAACAATAGGATTACATAAGAGTAGAATACGGCTTTATGAACTTTATGAAGAAAGAAACTATAATTTTAGTGATACATTTCAGAATTATGTTAAAAATTATTCTAAATTATTTAGAAAGCTTTGTAAGGTAGCTAAATCACGTTTTCTAAGTTCAAGGATTAAATACAGTAATGATAAGATTAAGACCATATGGAATATTATCAATAGTGAAACAGGCAAAGTAGTCAACCGCGACATTGAGTACAACTTAAACATCAATAACTCAACAATCACATCAGATGTAGAAGTTGCCACTGCTTTTGAACAATTTTTCACTGATATTCCAATTACTACTACTCAATCTTTGAACTCTTCACCTATAACTGCAGAATTAATTTTGAAGGATAACGTACCGATTTTCGCGAATAATTTTGAATTTGAACATGTTACTCCTTTTGATATAATTATTAAAGCTTTTAATACCATTAATGTAAAAAAGACAGCAGATTTATGGGATAATTCTGTAGTTATTACTAAGCATATTATTTACTCAGTTGCAACGCATTTAGCTCTTATATTTAATTATTCGATAGATAGTGGTGTGTTTCCTGATTTAATGAAATACAGCAAAATAATTCCATTGTATAAATCTGGCTGTACATCAGACCCAACTAATTTTAGACCAATTTCAGTACTGCCAACTTTCAGTAAAATTTTTGAAAAACTTATTGCAGACCAACTGCAAACATATTTAAATAGATATAAAATTTTACATATTAAACAATTTGGTTTTACAAGGGGTCGCTCCACAACCGATGCTGGTGTGGAGCTTGTAAAACATATATATGACGCCTGGGAGAAGTCTTATGATGCTTTAGGTATTTTCTGTGACTTGTCTAAGGCTTTCGACTGTGTCGATCATGATACACTTTTACGGAAATTACATCACTATGGCTTAGGTAAACTAGGATTAGATCTTTTCACATCTTACTTAAACAATAGAATACAAAGAGTTAATATTAATGGAAAATTGTCTACAGGATCTGTCGTAAAAATGGGCGTTCCGCAAGGTTCTATACTTGGACCCCTTTTGTTTCTCATCTACATAAATGATTTACCACACCTAGTTAAAGATCAACATGAGATAGTTTTGTTTGCCGATGACACTTCGCTTTTATTTAAAGTGAAACGACAACAGACTAGTACTGACGAAGTAAACTTGGCTATCTCTAAAGTGGTCCGTTGGTTTGATATTAATAACTTGCTCCTTAATAGCCGCAAAACCAAATGTGTTAGATTTATAACCCCGAATGTAAAGGAAGGAAAAACCACGATAAGAGTTAAGGAGGATCAGGTAGACCTTGTGGACACTACAAAATTTCTTGGTATAACACTAGATTCTAAGCTTCAGTGGGGCCCACATATTATTACATTGGTAAAGAGACTAAGTTCTGCAGCTTATGCCGTTAGGAAAATTCGAGAACTGACAGATATAGAAACTGCCAGATTAGTATATTTTAGTTATTTTCACAGCATAATGTCATACGGTATTTTACTATGGGGACATGCTGCCGACATTCATACTATCTTTGTGCTGCAGAAAAGAGCTATTCGTGCAATTTATAATTTAGGTAGGAGACAATCACTTCAAGAAAAATTTAAAGAAATCAATACATTAACTGTAGCAAGTCAATACATTTATGAAAACATAATTTATGTTCATAAAAATAAAGACCAAATTGTCAAAAGAAGTGATGTCCATAGTATAAATACTAGAAATAAAGATAAACTTGTTCATCCGTATTCTAGGCTCCAAAAAATACACAATTCATTTCTGGGTCAATGTGTGCGATTCTATAATAAAATCCCGAATCATATCCAAGATCTAAGTCTTAATAAATTTAAGAATGTAGTAAAACAAAAACTTATCCTAAAGGGATATTATACTATTGTAGATTACACGAATGATAAAAAGGCTTGGGATTAACTGCTTCTATTCTCAGGCTGTTTCAAATAATGCTAGTTTATGCACTTTTTATAATTATATGTGCTACTGTATTATTTTATTTTTAAGTTCTAATTGTATTATTGTATACTTTCTATCTTTATTTTTTTTTTCTCTTTCTTTTCTTCTTCTGTCTTGCTTGTTCTCATGCTTGTCTTCTACTTTTCTTTTCTTTGATTATTATTTTTTATAATGTATAAATGGTGTATTATCCTGTCTGGTACTGTCAAATATTTTAATTGTGTATATGATTTATGTTAAAAGAAATATTGTAAACAACCGAATTTTAAAAGAGTTGCCATGAGTTTCTTTGCCAGGTTTCTTCTCATTGGCCCAACCATTTGGAAACTGGAATTTATGGATCAACACAGACAGACAAGAAGTTTTGAGTAGTAGATTGGTTTTATTTTTCTTCTCTAATTTACATTGGACAATACAACGCGGTTTTTTTAGTGCTGTGGCGTTTGTCTGTGTCGATCTATAATTTTAACTATAGCTTCAATTTCAAGTAAATTCTAAAAGACGATTTCAAACAATTTGTGATAAATTTTATGAAATAAAGCATTTTTGAAGTTTGAAGTTTGAAGTTTGTGCACGGCAGACCGTCCCGCCACCGAGGCAGCCCTGTTTCATGATCCTTGATCCTGATTATTTTTATTGATCCTTGTTGTTCTTATATAAAAGATCGCGGAATATTAAGTTCAGATCTATAAATTTTATTCATACTGATTCATAAATAAAAGTTAAAGCTACCTATATATATTTATATATAGTATATAGTTGCCATTTGGTTGGCATCAAAGAACTACAGAACATATTATAAGGTTGGTTTATATACACACCTCAACAAAGTCTAGGGATATTTATATAAAGTTGTGAAACTCAAAAAAAATGAATGATGAAAACTTACTTTGATAACCTTTTTCAACCATTCTAAATTTGAATCAGAATCAGAATCAGAATCAGAATAACATTTATTTGCCTACTTTGTGTTACAAAATGTCTCTGTGACCGGTGGGTCGTACAGAGGTGAGTCAGCTAACTTATGTCCTAATGGATCTGTGTTTGCTGTGTTCTAATAATTCGCAATAAGTGAGGTTATACAAACAGATTACGTGTTTTTTTGTATCGTTATATATATATATATATATATTTTTTTATTTCTGTTAGGTATGTTCTTACAATATATTGTATCAGTGAGACATTATTTATTTATACACTTCTGTATTTACTTTATTTTGAGGGGACGTGGAGTCTTTGTTTTGTCGGTAGGCCATCGCTTGTATCCTTTTTTGTTAGGGTCATACAATATATCGCCTATTCTGTTATTAACCCTGAGGGGGTTAAATTCGCCGTGTGCTGGGTAGGCATCACCAGAGGATTCGAGATCTTCTATTTTCAATTTTGCAATGTTTCTCAGCATTTTAGTGTTAAGGTCCTCAGCACGTAGGTGCCAGGCTTCTATATCTGTCATTTCCCAGATTATTTCCGTGGGAGTTCTTCTTGGTAATTGTGCGGCATTTTTCAGTGTCATTCTGTATTGGCGTTCAATTTTACTTAGATTTGTTGCGCTGTATCTTGAGAGTAGTTGCACCACTCCGTAGTCCATCACCGGTAAAATGCAGGCCTGAATAATGGCAAGTTTTGTGTCTAATGCTGTCTTTGCGTTGTATCCAATTATTGAACCGAGGGCTCCTCTTATTTGTTTCAGTTTATTGACGACCATTTCGGTGTGCTGGTTCATCTTCATGTGTTTATCGAATATGACACCGAGGTATCTGATCTGCTTTTGATAGTGTAACGTTTGTTGTTTCAGCTTCACCGTTGGCCGGTATTTTTTCTTTTTCGAAAACATGATGCATTCTGTTTTCTCTATGTTACACTTTAACCCCCATCTCGTGTAGTAGTCAACGATGGCTTCCGCTGCCCATTCAGCTCGCACAGTCGCGTGTTCTGGGTTCGTGGCTATATTGAGTATACAGAGATCATCCGCATACTGTGAGAGCTTGAGACCTCTGATATTGTCTTGAATATCCCAAATATCATGAACGTACAGATTGAAGATTACTGGTCCCAGGATCGAGCCTT
Organism: Schrankia costaestrigalis; assembly: GCA_905475405.1. Classification (NCBI taxonomy): domain Eukaryota; kingdom Metazoa; phylum Arthropoda; class Insecta; order Lepidoptera; family Erebidae; genus Schrankia; species Schrankia costaestrigalis. The sequence goes on along the minus strand of FR997840.1, from coordinate 10,749,007 downwards.
GGGGCACGCCGTGAGGTATAGGTTTGTCTCTGGTTAAGGTAGTTCTGAATCTACCTCTCAAGTTTCTGCCTTCGAGGTAGTTCTCAATTATTTTAATGATATTGTTGGAGACGTCTTGATTCTGAAGTTTCTTGATCAGGCCATTGTGGTTGATCGAGTCGAAGGCTCTCGATAGATCCGTAGATATCATAGAGACGCTGTCTTCCATGGCTAGTGCATCAGTGATTATTTTTCCGGTACGCAAAATCTGAGTTGCTGTTCCTCTTGCTCTTGTGAAGCCATGCTGAAACGTAGGTTGTAGCCGGTTGACCGTAGCTGTAAGTCTTCGCAGGATCAGTCGCTCACACAGTTTGCCCATGATGTTGAGCAGTGTGATCGGGCGGTACGATGTTGCCTGACGGTGATCTTTACCGGCCTTGTGCAGGAATATGCACACGCCTGTTTTCCATCGCTTGGGGAAGTAACCTGTGGACAATACAAAGTTAGCAAGAGGCACGAATGCCTCGATGAAGACTTCTCCCCCAAGTTTCAGGGCGTCTGCTTTTATTTCGTCTGGGCCTGGGGCCTTTTTATTTTTGAATTTGTTGAGTGCAAGTTTTACTTCTTCTTTTGATGTTAGGTCGAGTGGTTGAAAGGGTGTCGTCTTTTCAGTCCCTTCATCGTCTTTTGATATTTTGGCTTCTTTGATTATGGCAGTATCGGTGAGCTTGTCGATTGTTTCTATTTCTGAACTGCATCCCGTGATGTTTGGTAGTTTCACGATAGGTTTTTTTAAGCTTCGTTGGATGCGCCACATTTGTGACTTATTGTCCCTTGGATCTTTGAGTTTGTTGAGCCAGCCTTTTTCGGTGTATTCTTTTAAGACTTTTTCAGCTTCTCTCTTAGCGTGGTTGTAGAGAGTGCGTGTTTCCTGATGGAGTCTGGGGTTGCAGTGTCTTGTTTGCCACACAATTTGTTTTAATTTGTTTCGATAGTCTATCTTATCGTTTATTTCCTTCGGTAGCCGTTCCTGCCTTATTGAATTTTTTAGAGGTGCGTAAGTGTCGAGGGATGTGATAACGGCATTTTCCAATGTTTCAATATACTTATCGCAATCGGATTCTGTTGTAATATCTTTGTTACAGTCGCGGAGACTTTCCCACATTGTCTGTTGGTATGCCGCTTTCAGTTTCTCGTCCTCAAAGATTTTCTTTGTATTACGAGATAGGTGTTCTTCTATATTATGTTCAATCTTCACCGTTAACAGCCAAGGGAGGTGATCCGAACCAACGCTTTCTACCTGTTTGGCTTGCGCTTCTAGTTCCTGGTGTGTTATTATAGCCAGGTCTAGGATGGTGTTACCTTGGCTAAAAGGTCTAGATGGTGCCTGGGCGTGTTTCAGCGAGCAGATTCCGTCTTTCGTTGCATTTTTAACGATGTTGCCGAGGCTGGAGTTTCTGCTGTGACCGAGGATTTGCATACGTAAGTTCATATCGCCGATAATGATAGATGGCTCATCGGCTAGGGTTTCCTCGAGTTCTTCTCTGGCGTGGTGCTGATTTGGAATTTGAATGTATATTCCTTTGATCTTTATATATTGTCCAGTTGCGTGGTTAGTGAAAAGTTTAATGCCTACGCCTTCTATCTTCTTGTTTTCATCGTGCCAGCCCGGGGTAACTTCCGTTTCAGCCCATCTTAGTCCCCTCTGTACATACATGGCAGTGGCTAAGTGTTTTTCCAATGTGTGGTTTAGTTTATCATACCCTTTTATGTTATATTTTTGTGTCTCAAAGTCGATCTTGCACTCGTTCAATATCACTATAGCTGGTCTATATTTCTCGACTAGTGCTTTTATTTCTTTGAATTTGTTTCTTATTCCTTGGGAGTTCAGGTGCAATATTTTGAGGTTCTGTATTTTCTTTCTGTCGTGGTTAGCCATTAATATGTGGGTGTATCCTATTTATAGCGTCTATCAGCATCATTAATGTCTGTTGCATTTGTGTCTGCATTTGAAAGAGGCCTTCTAATGTGAGACCACTTATTGTTGGTGGTACTTAAATTTGAAATTGAAAAATAAAATTAAAAATAAAAGATTTACGCGGCCTAAACGTAGTCAAGTTCGAAAATTTCATTTGCCAACAGTAAGTTTTGACTGCATTTATGTGTAAAATTTAAGTTTTATAACAATTTAAACGTTTATTTCGAATAAATGATATTGTGTGCATCAAGCAGCGGTGCCATTTCATCAGAAACAAAATGTTATGGGCAGTAGGCATGCTCCCACTTACAGGTACTAAGCGGAGTATTGCTGAAGAGATTGGAACAATACAAAATATGAAATCAAGGTTATGGTCACGTTATCGTGCTACTGGTGAAGTGGCTGAAAGATACCACGGCAAAAAGTCTATCACCACTCAACGAAATGATCAATTTTTGCAAGTTCCCGCGAAAAGACAGCCAAATGTTACTACCATGGAGCTGGTTTAGAGGTTCCAGCTCTTGGTGGAGCCTCTTGCGGGTCACCAAACTGTCAGAAGAAGTCAGCATGAAGCCCACCTTTATGCTTGCATACCGCTTTGTACTCCAGCACTACGCCGAGCGAATCGCGCACGACGACAAGAGTGGGCTCGTGAACACTTACTCTATAAAGATAACCTGTTAACTGTAGTGGTGTTTACACGTGAGTCCCGGTTCGGTTTCTACTCGGATTCACGTAGAGAACGTGCTTGGTGAGTTCCTGGTTGTGATAGCCGTCTACAACGGTTACTCAAATTTCTTGAGGATTCAAGAAATTTATTCATACCACGATAGAACAATTATGGTTTGGACGGGAATTTGTGTCGGTCGAAGAACACAGCGCGTTTTAATCAGAAACACCATGACGGCTGAAAAATAACTTTACGGGGTACTAGTACTAATAATCTACCCCCGTAGACTACAATTGGGCCAAATGTTTAAGCTCATGGACGATAACACCCGTCCGCATAAAGCGAGAGTGATGACAAGCTGGTTGCAGGAGCACGAAGTATCGATTTTATGCTGAACCACTCAATCGCCTAATCTTAAAACCATAAAATACACATAGGACATGTTCAAAAGAAGGGCTTTGATGAATTTTCCTCCATAAAATTGCGATGGAAGGGCTACTTGTTTTGTATCCTAGTCGACCTGGAACAATATACCGCACCAAGACCTGGATAAATTAATCCAAGCATGAAAAACCATTGCAGGACCGTTATTTACGGTTTTTTGAATGTATTGACTACTGATTACTCACATAACAGTTAAAAACTGATAAATTTTCGCTTATTTTCACTTTTGCTTAAGAAACACATTCATTGGTAGTTTTAATAATTAATTTTCTAAGTTTTTTATTTATTTGAAAAAAAAAAATATTTTTGCAAAAAATGTATTTTTATTTTATTCTGGATTGTAGTCTGATGCCTTTATAAAAATATAATATACATGTTGTATGTTATCTCCAATAATTTTGGAGTTATACCAAATAAAATTGAGTAAATACCAAATATCCCTAGACTTTGTTGAGGTGTGTACTTACCGAATGCTGTACGTTTCCACAGAGCTCTACAAATTTGTACAAATTAGGGAGTTCTCGCGGTAGGTAATTACTTGACAGACATGCGCGATTGAATGTCGAATGTGCCAGGTAAGGAACAAATTGTGGTTTTACTACCTAATTGATTGAAGGTTTAGAATTAATGATAATTAATGGAAGAGATAAATATTTAAATGAAATTGAACATACATCATTAATTACTTAATTAAAAATTTGAAAAACTTGAATCAATTTGATACTGTCTTTGGAGAGTTATGTCTGGTTGTAGGGAGATTACAAAACAGAGAAATGTCAACTTAATGGACACATCCAGACTTAAAACAATAAGTTGTAGATGGCCCAAAGAATGGTCATGCTTGGAATTCGAACCCGCAACTTCGTGCACCATTGAAATTAAACAATTTCTAAATTAAAATGACCTAATTTGGTTTAAAAGATCATTAATCAACTATCGCAGTTCATTGCTGGACAGAGGCAATGAACTCCCAACACGCGCCAGAGAACACGGTCCCACGCCTGTCGTATCCAATCCGACCTTTTGCATGATCATAATTTTGTTAAAATAGCGAATTTCTTTTTGTCTTATGAGCATGTTTTATAATAGTAAAACACGTCATAAACCAGGCTACTAAAACAAATTTAAAAAGTAATAAAATTAAAAACATTGTAAACAGCTGTCAATAATATTAAATATACAAAATGAAATCAAATTTCGAACGTATTCTCATGTGCGTGCTAGTATTGGTACTGGACAGATTATCACACTGCTTTAAGCCGGGCTTAACATCAGTTTGCACATAACTAGCCAATCGATCTCATCTGATTGACAGTGCGACGTGTTACAACACTAATAACCATGCCAAAACTATTTTAGATAATCGATTATCGATACGTGTTCATGTAATTAAATTGTGCTTGTGACGTTAATTAAAATAAATGTCTTTGTTAATTAGTGTCAACTTGTTTTTTATCATTTACTTTTCAACCAACTCTAAAAATAAGAGGAGTTACAGCTTTTACCTTACAGTTGTAACACATAAGCTTGATTATTTAAGTACGGGGAAATGCTTGCCCTTTCTCTAAAAGGGCACCCAGTAATATTGATTAAGACCGTCCCTGCAGTAAGTAACTGAAAAACTAGTAAGAAAACAAGCTGTAGAAACTAAAAATAACAAATTTATGTATCCATAAATATATTCACAATACTATTTCCATTAATACCTAAGCATACTTAACCCAAAATTAAAAAAAAAGCATAATTTAAAAATAAAAACGTCAAACATTTTTTTAATCTCATTACGCCTCATCATATTACTTTGAGAACAGACCGAGGTGAAAACTGTTTTATAACAAAATAAATATAATTAAAAGCGAAGTATGTTCGAAACGTGACAGCGGCAGGACGTTAATACCACCGGACTAAATAACGTTAGAGCACCCTTGTTACTGCAATTACGCCCGGACGGTTAAAATGTCGGACCGTTTTAAAGTTTTCATCCGGATTTGACATGCGACAGACTATAAAGCATCAATCAGCTATATAGATACGTTGCTACTTTTTTATTTTAACTTTTTTGATGTCTACTTTAATTAGGTACCCATTAATTACTATAGAGGTGTAATATTTTTTCTCCGTGTGGTGACGGAGTAGGAATACCTACAGTGTGTCACCACCCCATCTCATCCCATGGGTGTCGTAAAAACCGGCTAAGGGACTATCCGTGAATATAATAATATTATCTTTACGTAATTTTCAAAAGAAGAAAACTTGAAATTAAACCCTGTACCAATCCGTTTGGTCAGCGTGGTATTAGTAGGCTAAGTATCCCTTCCTCACGGGAGGAGGCCCGTTCCTGCAGTGGGATATTAATGGGCTATTATGATGAATAAAGTTTTATATCTTTTTAAACTTTGTTATCATTTGTGTAGCCCAAAATTTCCTAGTGTTATTCCTTTTTTTTTATGCGAAGGGCACGTCGCTCGTCGCGGCGGTCCCGTCTATCGTCGTAGTGAAATAAGACGCTAAGCCACGTCAAAGGCCTGAATGGGTGGCATGACACTCGGTTGGCCAATGACTAAACAAAAAAGGAGGAAAAAACTTCCTAGTTTTCTCATAACAACAGCTCTTTATCATGCTCCTGTAGAAAGGCTTTTATAATAGAAGAAGACTTGCACAGACTTTTAAAGCTGGTAAAAAGTATTAAAGAAGTCGTCAAAACAATTGCTAAGAAAGTAAATGTGATTGTTTTGATATACTCTGCGCTACAAGGTCTGTCAATGGTTAGCAAGACGTTTGCCACATTTTACTAAAATTAAACACTTCTAAATAATACCTTAGTTTATCAGTTAAGTACTGTGTTCTACGGATAATAATGCTTTTATGGTTTATTTAGTAAAAATAAAAATTAAATAATGATTTAAAAACACCCCACAAATAACAATAATTCAACTACTGAACACGAAAATGGTGATAATAGCTACCATTAATAATGTTTAAGTAAACTCATTCAATATGGCTTTGGACGGGATATTTTAAAAATGTATAGCCCAGCTTGGAAAACTGTTTCGCTGTAATGCAGAATCGATGTCGTATCAGCCTATAAATACTTTAAACTGATGGTGAATAAATGAGTCAATCCCTGAGTAATTATTTAAAAATGTCGTGCTTAAGTACTTTGGTACAGTCACGAGCATAAATAAATATATTACTATGGGCAGGTTGGCAATAACATCTGACATTTCAATGAGTTCAATAATATCTCTCTGCACGAACGCAGCATAATCATCTGATCACTCATTGGCAACATATAATTCTGACAGGCCACAAAGCAAAAATATGTGACGCGCCACTTTTCTCAAAAATATCTGACATGTCGTCTCGTGCAAATATATCTGACATTTGATAGTTTCTGTATTTCTGCAAGAATTGGTGTGTTTCTTCAATAGAGCGCATTAATATCTGACTTCAACATGGCGGCATAAATATCAATTACCTTTCTGTAATTTAAAGTTATTTGATATAATTTGAGTATTTACATAAAAATAGTTGGTATATATTATATTTATTTATTTTAATAATTAAAATGAATATTATTCCCATTTATTTACTTTAAATAAATATTTTTTCATGATTTGATTTGAGGTGGTAATATATTCTAAAATAATAAGTATATTTTATTTGTATAAAGTATAATTATAACAATATATAAATAATAATAACAGGAACATAATTATACCTTCACTGTTTTCATACATAAGACATTAATATTTGGATACTAGGTATTATTATTTGTAAATAACATAATGATATATTTTTATATTTGTTATTGCTCCTATTTATTACTCCTTCTATTATGCATTGGTCCTACTTTTATGTTATTAATCTAAAACCTTCTTTGTTAAATGGACTTTTATGCATAACAATTATTGGAGACCGCTCATACGGTGTACCGACGACTTGGTTAAGGAAGCGGGAAACCGATAGATGAGTGAGGCACAGGATCACGCAAGGAGATATTTGGAGGGAGCCTATGTCCAGCAGACGTCTATTGGCTAATGGATTGGATTGGAATCTTTTGATATAAATGGAACCAGTAATTTGTTTAATAACAAGCCGTAAGACTAATTGTCGTAGGGACCGTTTTTACCTTGTGTTGTGGTTTGAACCTTAGATTGATCTCATAGCTGAACATTAAACCCCGCAATATTTTATAGGAATAAGTCCGTGATCCTGGGCGGAAAATCTATGAGTTTTAGCGTATGAGTTCTTGCATGAACCCTTTTACGGACTATGTGAGAGTTGTGTATCCTGTTATCCTGCAGCAGATACCTAGATATGAACCAAGTCAGAATAACAGATGCAACGAATTACGAAATTATTTAATTACTTTGTTATTCTGATTACATGTATGCACTGGATGTTCGACTAAATCCCCAACAAGAAACAAGTAGAAACCTTACCTTCAGGCTTAAGTGTATGGTGGCCATTAGTTTACCTACTACTAACCTAAAAGTGGTCTCTACGACATTCAGTCTCACGGCTTGTTATCAAACAAATTACTGGTTCCTATTAAAAGCTTTCATTAGCCAATTGACGTCCACTGCTGGAGATAGGCCTCCTCCAAATATCTTCTTGCGTGATCCTGTGCCTCCCTCATCCATCGGTTTCCTGCCTCCTTTACCAAGTCATCGGTCCACCGTGTGAGGGGTCTCCAATAATTTTTATGCATAAATAGTTCATTTAACAAAGAAGGTTTAAGACTAATAACATAAAAGTTGGACCAATGTATAACAGAAAGAATAATAAATAGGACTAATAACAAATAAAGAATGTATCGTTATGTTTTTTACGAATAATAATAGTATCGAAATATTAATGTCTTATGGATGAAAACAGTGAAGGTATAATTACTATTTTTATTATTTCCCTGTTATTATTATTATTATTTAATATTTTGTTATTATTATACTTTATACAAATGAAATATACATATTATGTTAGAGTATAGATGTTATTACCACTACTAAATACATTCAAATCATGAAAATATATTTATTTGAAGTCAATAAATAGGAATAATATTCATTTTAATTATTAAAATAAATAAATATAATATAAACCATCTTTTTATGTAATTACTTAAATTATATCAATTAAATTTAAACTAGGTAAGAATAATAAATAGGAGCAATAACAAATATAAAAATATATCATTATGTTATTTACGAATAATAATAATATCCAAATATTAATGTCTTATTTATGAAAACAGTGTAGGTATAATTACGTCCCTGTTATTATTATTTATATATTGTTATAATTATACTTTATACAAATAAAATATACTTATTATTTTAGAATATATATATTATTACCACTTCAAATCAAATTACGAAAAAATATTTATCTAAAGTAAATAAATGGGAATAAGTAATATTAATTTTTATTAAAATAAATAAATATGATATAAACCAACTATTTTTATGTAAATACTCAAATTATATCAAATAAATTTAAATTACAGAAAGGTAATTGATATTTATGCCGCCATGTTGAAGTCAGATATTAATGCGCGCTACAGGGAAAACACACCAATTATTGCAGAAATACAGAAAATATCAAATGTCAGATATATTTGCACCAGACGACATGTCAGATATTTTTGAGAAAAGTGGCGCGTCACATATTTTTGCATTGTGGCCTGTCAGAATTATATGTTGCCAATGAGTGATCAGATATTTATGCTGCGTTCGTGCAGAGAGATATTATTGAACTCATTGAAATGGCAGATGTTATTGCCAACCTGCCCATAGTAATATATTTATGCTCGTGACTGTACTATGACAATATTATACTATATAAGGATGCAACGCAAAGAAGTAGTTTATTTATTGTAATATTTTACATTATTGAAATTTGTTTTTCCCGATATTTGCACTAAAAAAATATAATAAGACATTGTATTTTACATTAGCAAATCTACATCTAACTAATTAAAGATTGACAACTTTATCTCAGCACTAAGTCAACTTTGTGTAGTCTAACAGGAACATGCAGCGTTGCATATCTACAGCTATTTGTTTAGGTAACCTTTTATTTTTGTTATTTGTGTATTAATTTACATTATTTATATTTCTTATACCTAGAATAAGTTGAAAGGATTGAGAACTTTACTTATTTAGGATTAACAAACGGTTACGTAACATTATTAAAATACAAATATGAAACAACATGGGAGCCGGTAAATCATGTTATGTACTTGAGAAAAAATATAATAGGTACCTACTCAAAGAAACATTTAAGAAAATGGTCATAAAAATAAACATATTCAATAATTTATTTCCAATAATAGCACCTGTATCATGACACCCAAACTTTTCTCCTCACATGTTAACCGTATGCAATTAATGACATAACTAGTTGTATTCAGGTCTTTAGTGGGCCATCGGCGGTGAGTGCTTCTACTTGTCCCGCCAACTTACTTCCGACTTCCCGGGATGGCACGGCAACTGAATTAAACAGTTTCCCCTTAAAACTGGGTTGTCGTAAACAATTTGCTCGACTTAGATGGACGTGAGTTATAGTACACAGAATGAATATTGAGCGTGTTCACTTAGTTTTTTACTTTTTAGTGGTTAAAGAGTCAACCGATTTATGTACAAAAATTGGTTTGTATTTTAGTTTTTCCGAAGAGTTAAAATAAAGATAATATTTATTAATGTTATTAATTATGTAAATATAAAAATTTAGATATGTATGGAACTACCGTAATTCTTTGTGAACAACTTTAATAATTAAAATTTAAAAAAAGAAAATCCTACTTCAAAAGAACATTTCGACGGGTCCTACGTATACTGGTGTAACCCGCAAATTGACGAAAATGACTTTTTTGCTTGAATGGCCTTAAAATAACCTATTCTTCTCAAATCAGTAAGAAAAAAATTAAAATTTCTTTTAGTTTCGGCGATTAAAACTCGTAAACTAATGTAAGTAACACAATTTAATGCAAGGAGACGGTCAAAACTGATATAAGTTACTTGCATTCGTTTACGTAGTTACGATCTACGTGACGCGTGAGTGTAAGTGACCGTTGCACCAGTATACGCGAGGCGACGATACAGCGCGTACGTACGATAAGGGTGTAACTGCAATGAACTTTACTTCATGTATTGAATTTCTAAAAATTATTCATATTTTTACGACGTTTTGAGTGTTTAAGATCAGTGAAAATACAAAAAAATATTAAGTATGAAGCGTTCTCGGAGTCAATTAACCCAGATACTCAGGAAACTATTAAGGGTCTCAGATCTTTAAAAAAATTGATATGTTGGTATTTGTGTCACTAACGTTATAGAAAAACTACATAAAGAGTAATCATGGTCCTCTGGGAAATCTGGAAAATGATCGGTGTTATAACACCTGGTAGGAGAATGGGTAGCATATTGCTAGTAGAGAACTATGGGGAATATTTTGAATAACATTTTACACTTGATTGATTTTCCAATCTTTTTTCTATATTTTATTAAATTGTGGGTAAATGAATAAATAAGCAGCTAAAATTAACGTTAGTTGTGCAACGAAGGAACCCTTAGGGAGCAAATAAACTTAACATTTCTCACATAAAAAAGTTAGTTTTTGCTTTATTTACAAGTTAGGGCTTAAATTGCTTGCAGCTATAGCTGTGGTAGCTATAGCTGCAAGCAATTTAATAAGGCAACGTTACTTTATAAATAATATAATTCTACAGAGCCATATACCTAAGAAATTTTTGTTCAATACATAAAAAAAAATCTCATTTTTATAAATTTGTCATCACTTGTAACCACTTGTGTATTAGCACAGCCGTGAATAATACGTGACATTATGCAATTCAATCCATCTTGTGAAAGAGTGAGAAGTTATCACGGGAGAATTAGTATCTGACAACTTTTCCCAGTACATCCACTTGGAGGGACAACAATGTTTCCACTAAACAAAAAGATGGCCATCCTGCACGCCTTCTTGTAAATAAATAAAACGTTAGGACGTTTTATATATACGTAAACGTATCTGACTAGGTTTTTATTTTAATATAAAGTCTTTAATATGAAGTCTTATTTTTTTAAGTTATTTTTACCACTTAGTAGATTTTTGTTGTGGTACACAATTAATTGTGCAATGTATATTTTATTTTGATGAGTCTGTAAGACAACTATTTAATTAGTCTTAGAAGTCGTACAGTTCTTACCTAAAAAGAATCTAACATTTTGTTTTAGATACATATTATTTTATTAACATGGTGAAGAAGCACTGATTACTTTAACTAATTATTATTACTAAAAAGACGAAGTCAAGTATATATTATATTAAAGTTTATAGCTTGTTAAAGACTGATTTAATAATTTAATATCTCCTTTACCTATTAAGATTTACTATCAGAGCGAGAATCATGTTAAATTTTTAACATTCTAAAATTAAATGGAAAAGACTTCAAAATTTAAAGTCATTATATAAAAAGTAAATACGTTTATTTTTACACATTTACCCCTCTTAAAGTTTAGTCAATTGATTAGCTTAAATCCTTACGGTTTTGTTTGGCATAAGGTTGGTTTTGCTAATAAAAATCTCGCTAAGCAGTGTTTAAATTTAAGAGGCCTTTATCAGAAAGTGGGTTAATGTTACACAATAAACGTGTTTTACTATTTTGTACCTTTGTTTGTTTCATTTTTCCATAAAAAAATCAAGTTCATGACCACAAAACTACATAAATTACTGGTACAACTAGTTTCTTAATAGCTTGTAAAGTAGTGCAAGTGTTAAAAGTAGATAAATGAAATTATTTTCCCATATTTCGAGGTTTCATGATTTACAAATTACACTCATAATTATGTATGACTAATAATGTGTATTTCTTTTATTTTCATTATTTTAAAACTAAGTCAGAACTTTGTAAACTAGTACAAGTGGTTACTTGTAACAGTTTACTTGTTTGGATACTTTGATCAAAACAAGCTAAACAAATGCAAGTACAGCTGTTTTCTAATATACAAATAAATATAAAAATATATTTAGTCCGGTTTTTCCCTTTCATTTCAAGGTATAACTTATCAAAATTTCAGTAATTTCTGTAGAACTTTGACAAAGTTATTAGCTTTTGAACCTTTGAATTGCTCTCCTGTAAACTTGTGTTTTTGCACTTATACTAGTCTACGTAGGACCCGTCGATTTTATACTTTCCTTAGATCAAATAACCCATGGGAATTCAATGCTCTTATGCGTTTCCTACGATATCTTGAGCCTATTGTTCAAGCCATTAGCGAAGTTCAATCTGAGGTTTACAATCTCACCACAAATCACCCTAGGGAAAATGTTCAGAGAGAGGTTTTAGACATTGAGTGCATGGGCTTAATATACAAGTTTTAATTATTTCACATCACGTAGGAATATTAGATAAAGTACTTATTAAAGCATTCTTCTATTTTTTTTATCATTTCGTCATACTGGCATACTTATAGTCTAATTCAAGGACAGAGCTGACCCATCAATGTGGTCAATACAAAGGTTGTCAGGCGAGTTGGTATTTGGTACACCTTGATTTTTTTAAATTCATGACATGGTCATATAAATGATTTAAATCGCGTATACGGTCTACGAATACAGGAAGCGGATGGTAATCATAGCAGGTCACTCTGTCACTATCACTATACCTGTCTTGCTAAATGCCAAAGAAAGGACACATGCACCGCATGTTTTCCTCAGTCATTAATCGCTATCAAGTATCGTATTTAAGAGACGTTTCTTTAATTAGAAAATTAATTTAAGTAATAGGAGATTAGATAAATTTATTAGAGCTTACAGAAATAAACTTCGCAATGTGTCAAACTTTTGCAACATTTAAGTAAATAATTCCAAGGGTACAACTCTTGTAGTTTAAGAACTTAGATAATTTGAGCATCAAAGTTCGGGAGAGACCCTTGAACTTAACCCTTCGCTAATCTGCCCACAAGAGACGACACGCGTGCTTAATCCATCAGGAGCGAACTAATGAATGATGATAAATAGTTCTGGCAGATAGCTGGGAAGGGGTTAATTCAGAATTATTGAGGTGGAATGTTCGGTTCTTTTGTTGAATTAGAAAGTAGATGTATTGGGTTAGTTTTACATTATAACTCCTTAAATAATGATAGATAATGTTGTAGATTAGTATGTCATCATAATACAAATACATGATGTTACTACCTTATCTCATCGCATGTCAATACATACTACGTACACAGCCACTGACATTATCACTATGAAAATTGTTAATCCAGTTATGCCGAAAGACATGAAAATTTATTAATAAGAATATACCGTGACGATGAACAACTTTTAAGTAACCAATAAGTTCTGATAAGCCTACCTGTTATTATATTACATGTTTTAATATTTTAATATTATTATGAATTTTCCGACAACAAATCAATTCAGACCAATAATTTCTAAGATTATTGCAACGTATAAAACTCCTCAGCTGTATAATATTAGCAAACTTAAAAGACAATTAGTTTTAACTTTTTTAGTGTAATTTAATACATTTTTGTAACTGTCATACTTTACCTAAATTACACCCCAGATAAGAATGAAACAAAAAAAGTAATAAATCTTGAAAAGCATCGAATACAATCGATACAGGCAAACCTTATATCGACTGCGTTGTTATTCGATGTTCGCAAACAGGGTGTTCGCATGACTGGATATACCCGAAACACCACTTAGTCTCGTATAATTTTCAATGAGTAATGGTTGCAGCAAGGAGGTCGACCTAGGTCAACGCATTACTGGCCGGTGGAGTCGTTTCCGTCACGAACAACGATGCTATGGAGCTGCTATGATTCCGGATGTCCACTGATAACAGCTTTTGCAACATCGCTATTCGTGTCCAAGAAGTTTGACTGTTTTATAGTGTTAAAGGGAAATTGTAGGTCGTTTCTTTGGCCTAATACACGAGTATTATTAGCATTTTATTTTACTTAACAATAAATAATGTCTTGTGTTTTATACTGTCTTTTAGAATTATAATAGTGTTATTATTTTACCGTGTCATGCCAGGTACATAACACTTTATCTTCAAATTATCATTTTAAATCATACTTAAATGATTAATATTAATACTACGAATATATTTTATATTATTTAAAAAAAATATTTTTTACATTTTTGCATAAAGATTTTCCTTGCAATGTTTCGGCTTTCAAAATTATCCTCAAAAATACTACTCAATGACCAATGAAGGTTTCCTTGATATTTATGTTGATGCCAAGCATTATCAGTTTTGGTTACATTACACATGTAAATTAAATCTTTCTATATTCCTTTTTAAGGAAAAATGAACTTTAGAAAAAAATATATAAATCAAGAAACTCCATGCCTTTCCCATATCTACGCTTCCTGCTCAAGGGTGTCCGCAGTCCACAGATCGGTCACGCTTATCTCGTATTGTAAACATGCACGGTGACGCTTAGTCAGATGGGCACCCGTCGATAGGGTGGTTTTACTTAGGGATGAAACCCACAGTCATTTGCTAAAGATTGTATCTCAAGGAACTGTCGTCGCTATAATGTTATAATTGTGTATAGCATTATTATTAATTTTACGAGAGATTGAATAAATTCGAAACAATAAAGTCATGTTGTGGTGGACTTAATTCCCTAAATATGTCTCTACCCTATTTATTGAGCGCAGATATCGTAAAATACCATGATTTAATACATAAATCGTTAAATTAAAAACAAGTTAATTGTATCCGTTATGATAAACAAGTAAGAAAAGAATCAATATCATGATTACTTCCATTACATTGCTCCCAGATCATGTAGTTATGACTAATAGGACTAGTAAATGAAATTGCAATTTATAAACAGGATACATTCATCGGCCTACTATAATATCTGAGCGAGATATTATAGTAGGCCAAGTATCCCTCCGTCACGGGAGGAGGCCCGTCCCTGCAGTGGGACATTAATGGGCTGTTATGATACATACATCTTTCAGTTGCTCATTCACTTCCCGGTTTCTCAAATATGTAACAATAATAAAATATCGATATTATTACAGTAAATTAACCATTTGTTTTTTTTTCTTTTGACGACAATCCTTTTACGTTACCGTAACAAAAAAGCATATCTGACGCCCTAAAACACTTTTCTTTGTCAGCCATTATTCGTTTGCTAAAAATATTACTTATCAAATTAAAATGTTTTTGTATGAACTTTTCACGGGTTAATGAAATTAGAAATGGCAGTTCGCAAAAGTTTATTATGTAAACATCTGTCGAGTTTGGTTAATTTATTTGTAGATGATTTAAATTTTTTTTTCTATATTTGCAAATACGAAGAAATGAAGGAAAATGTTATATTTTGTGAACTATTTGGGAAATTCGTAAAGGTAAAATAAAATTAACACAGTTGGTATCTAAATCATTATATAATTAAACTAAAATTCTTTAACTGTTTCAATTTTTGAAAATGTTCATGTAAAAATATCATCCATATAATTAAAATATTTTAAGCCTAGTTCAAAAACAATTATTAAAACGTTTATTATAGTATATAAGTGCTGAGGTGAATGCTATTTACATTCTCGACACTACACTGTAAGAGCAAACACTTGCTTTATAAACCCAACTACGAGTAGATACAAGTTAAAAAATACATGCATTTTTAGCGTAAACAGGAATATTCGTTGAGTGAAAATAAATAAAACAATCCATTGTCTTTAAATGCACGAGTATAAAGGAAATTAATGTACAAAGCTGTAGTGAAAATCCCGGCTCATGTCGGTGTACTAGTCTATACTCTATAATCTCTACTGTTTCAATTGTGATTGGTACGAGTTTGGAGCATTTGGCGTTATTTTTTTGGGGCTATTTGAGTCGGTTTATTATTCGAGAACTGAGTTGTTATGGAGACTTATTAGTTGTGTATCGTTTACTAGTTTAATATATTTTATTTATTTATTTATTTTTATTTAATTTTATTAGGTGTACAAACAGTTTACAATCGTATAACAACTTAAATAACTAATGACAGATGTTCTTAACCTAGAATGTAAACCTAAAACAGTACACACAACATGCAATAAGGTTGCTAATCATAAAAAATGTCAACGGACAAATCCTTGAATTGCTTTGAATTTATAACTTGATACA
This sequence comes from Schrankia costaestrigalis, assembly GCA_905475405.1. Classification (NCBI taxonomy): domain Eukaryota; kingdom Metazoa; phylum Arthropoda; class Insecta; order Lepidoptera; family Erebidae; genus Schrankia; species Schrankia costaestrigalis. Next base: position 10,732,783 of record FR997840.1, on the reverse strand, counting down.
TTAAAAAGTGACAATATTAAAACTAAAATTAACAAATTGACAATAATAAAACTAAACTTAAAAAGAAGAGACATAAAATTACTATTTTTTCTGAACATTTAAAATACTAAGAACTTCCCTACGGTAGGATGTGTAATTAGGGTTATATAAATCAAAATCCACATTTACCCTGCCAGCAGAAGAACCAAACAAATCATTATATGCACACATTATTTGTCCGATGATGGTGATATACAACAATTTAATTATATTTTTTGGATTGGACGTCCGTAGGCTGATATGATGATGATTAGGTATAGCAGAAAAAAATGTTTATATTGTAAGTTGAATGATTAAGGTTTCATACAAAATTTGCTACAAAATTTAAAACAGATTTTGTATTAACAAATTTATGATTTTGTATTCGTTAATACAAAATCAGTTTTAATACTTTAACGTTAAGACTGATTTTGCAATAACAAATTTCAAAAACAGTGGTTTTGTGACGTAATAAATCGTGGTTTATAGTTAGACCGTATTTTGTAATAAGGCCGTTAGCGTTTTCAATTTGTACCACATCTTGGGGTAATGCACAACACATAGCACTCACGCGGTGCGATTGTTCTTTTCTGGCGAGGAATTAGCAAACATTTCCAAATGCTTTTTAATACCGCACTCAGAATATCTTAACAGATTATGTGTATGGAAGCTTTTAGCCTCGCCTCGTACAATGATATACGGGACATACAAATACTACGCTAGGTGCAAAATGTTTTGATGGCTTGAAATGTCGGTTTCCATCATAATCGCTTGGTTTATTTGTTCCCACGTATACTGGTGTTACTGCATTCGTTTCAATTTTAAGCTACACATTTTCATCGAAACTAGTACGAATATTTTCTACTCGTACTTTTTGCTTTACCTGTGTCTCTACACTTACTCGTTATGTCTTTCTTTTTATTTAACAGGAAAGTGAATACTATTTCAGTGTCTTACCTTAGTTTAGTTTGTTAGATGTTATTATGTACTTAATTTGACTTGTAAGGAACTGTGTGTGACATTGTGATTTACAGAATCCTACTAGAATTTTCTTTGTGCAGGATTGGAATAGAATTAAATGTGCTATTTTAAATAAAATTAGATTTAAGTAGGTCGACTTGTATCACTTTTCACAGAACCCTCAAAACGAAGAACCCCATTATAAAAATCTTAACTGTACACATAAATTATGTATTACAAATTCACTACTAAAATGAGTTTCAACTAAGAACTATTAAAGTTGTTAAATATTTAATTGTCTCAACAATCTTATAATCCACTATAAAACGACTAAGTAAGAAAACAAAAGGATTTCTATCTTGACAGCGAAAACTTGGAATCCTTTGAATATCGTGCTGAGATAATATAAAGCTATAATTTGTTTAGTTTTATCTGTGGACATAAACTGTTTATTTAAATTATTTATGTAGTTGTTTGAAAATTATTTTAAGCTTATGTTTACTAGACAGAGATTTGGATAAAAATGTCACTAAGGTGACAGAGTAAAGATACTAAATGTCACCAGTCTAACGATCTTATCATCTGGATGTCGTAAAATCTGAAACAAATGTGTACATAGCAGCTATGCATATTATTGCATATTTTCACCTAAGCTTCAATCAATGAATCAATCAACTAGCCTTTTGTAGTCCACTGCTGGACATAGGCCTGTCCCAAGATGAAAACTCTATACAAATCTATCCTGCAAGCATGGTAACTATCGATGGTATATTATATTAGTGTAGGGCGGCCAAGTAAACCTCCTATACTGTAAGAAGTTACTCCTTGTACATAAAAAGAAATATGAACCTCGAAAAAAGAGGCATGTTTAAAAATAATAATCACTACGACGAAAAATCGTTTTCTGACGTATTTCGACTTTTTGAGAGTCTAATGTAAAAAAAGTTAAACGGTTTGCTCTGGGATTATTTACTACTGTTTTGGTTAGAATTGTAGTAACTTATATCACTATACAGTACACATCAAGTGCCACTATACATTCCCAAAATCATAGCTACAATTCCAATAGAGGTGTAATGTGGTGTGAATGTTGCAATGACATTGATACAGGGTGCGTCTCGCGGTAGCACGTAGCAGTCGTGCGGTGACCACATGCATCGCTCAGCGACCACAAATGTAACCGGACACCTGTCCTAACCGTCTTACATGCATTGCGGGGCTGCATAGCGGTTGCGTGCTTCGTTATTGGTGATTGTGGCTTTCAAGTACCAACATTGCTAGTTTACTTGAATGAAACAAAACTTCAAGTGTTTTATTTGTTGTTTTTGCCTTATATTATTTTTGAACGTATCTTTTTTTTTTAAACTATACCTGGACTTGGGTTCGCGCATTGAGCCGCAGGGACTTACAGACGTGAAATTAAAGAAACACAAAATAATATTCAGGTTTAAGAAAAGTATTAGTAGATCGCACATATAATTAAGGTAAAGGTAACCTATCTACGAGGGGTTCTAAAAATGGCAGCAAATTCCGAGGTATTTAGAAAAACGGCATTTTTAAGTAATTTACTAGTAATTTTTGTCTGCATGTTAAAATAGTAAATTGATAATTTATCTGTTCATATTTATATCAACAAAAGAGAGTTTAGTGTGTTCACACTGTAGAATAATCGGTCATTTTGTCGCGGGAAGCGGTCTCGAAAGCACACGTCATACATTTGGGACCTTATGCACGTGAGTATTACGATTTGCCAAATAGTGTTTTACGTGATAATTTTATACAATGCGAGTTTTTGTTAAGGTTGAATTATTGAAAGGACAATATTTTTTATCGAAAACACTTAAAATTTGAGTATTTTATTTGAAAATTAGCAAGAAAATAAGAGTTTAAAATACCACGGCATTAGATGCCAAATATTTTAGTGTGTTCCTAAAAGCGATGTATACCACGGAAAAACAAATTTAAAGACATTTACTTTTTTTTAATTTTCGGTGTGTGTTTTATGATTACAAAGTTTAATGTGAAAGTTCTGACTTAATGAATAACTCATTCATTTAATAATGTAATTCCGAGGTACACCGTGGCGTCATATTCACTAATTATAGCCGGTCAAAAATGACTTGTATTGGTACTTTCTTAATACGTTGTACGGAAGAAATTAGTTAGAACATTCGGTTTTTAATCTGTTCTGTTATTATATGTATGTGCTTTATATTATTTTCCCTTTCATATTGCAACTATCCACTATTTAATTTGCATAATATTAAAAAATCTTTTACTTTTTATTACTCGAAACTTTGATTTAGCATCCTAAAACGCTATTCCGATGTATTTACGTCGGAATAAGCTTACATGAGTACCTAATTCCGATGTGTTGACCCGGTCATAGAGAGTATTGACCCTGCTTAAATACAGAGTGTTCCTTTTTGATGTGCTTTGTACGCGTTTAGTAACTAAAAGAATACTAATCATCTATAGTACAAATACATAAAATTGGAGTGTGCGTGTGAATTAATATATTTTTACCCAATTATGAAACTACAGCAATTAAACGAATTTTTGTCTGCCAGTCTGCCTGTTGGAAGACTACATAAATATACATTTACTTACAGCGTGAGTGTTTATGCAATTTTCTTTGATGTTTTATGTCTTTATTTTTATATTGATTTTTAAGATTAAAGGAATAAGATTTTTTAAAAAGATCTGATTTAACATAAAAAATAAACACCCTTGATTTTTAAACATCATGTATGATTCTCCCTACATAGGTAGTTCCCTTTCTCTTTTTATACTCGGAATTAGGAACCAAATGCATCGGAATTACGATTTTTACATCGGAATTAGGCGCATCGTTCTTTTTCATATTTTTATTCATTTTATCATTTTTAATAACCTTTTACTGACAAACTGCATATATTTTTCAAAAATTAGATAGTTAACGCTTCTGATAAAAATATAAAATTGTATACAAAGGTACGATAATTACTTATTTTTTTATGTTCTTTCGTGTTTTGTTAAAAACACCACGGAATTAGGTGCCTTTACCTTATGTTGCGTGGAAAATAATAATAGTTCTATACATAAATACAGTATATTACCACTACACATTTCCAAAATCACATCTACAATTCCAATAGAGGTGTAATGTGGTGTGAATGTTGCAATGACATTGATACAGGGTGCGTCTCGCGGTAGCACGTAGCAGTCGTGCGGTGACCACATGCATCGCTCAGCGACCACAAATGTAACCGGACACATGTCCAAACCGTCTTACATGCATTGCGGGGCTGCATAGCGGTTGCATGCTTTGTTATTGGTCACTGTGGCTTTCAAGTACGTTACTAGTTTACTTAAAACGTTTTGAAGGATGAAATGAAGCTTCATGCCCTTTATAATATACCATTTTTATCTTTTATGTACATAACATTGTCCTATAATTATCATAAATGTGAAAATTAGTTAGTATGGTTGTAACTCTTTGAGGTAAAAACAACTGAACGGTTTTGAATGAAACTTAACAACTTAGCTTATACATCAAAGAGTTAATAGAGGCAATGGTTTAAAAAAATATTGAGTGAATTGTCCAAAATACGCAGTCGAAATCATGGTCACAAAACAAAAGCTGATAAAAGTTAAAAAAAAATTCCTGATATTTTTTTTTCAATACAAACTTCACTGATTGATCGGGTCAGTGTCATTTGGTTAATTAATAATAATTGTCTGTTGTGTATTTGCTTAATTAATGTTATTAATATGTTGTCCCTCGAGATTGCCACGTGCCGTCCATGAATCCACGATACAGTAGCTTACCCACATTTAATAAATATTTTAATTTTTTTCGTCTTTCTTTTCTTGTGTATTATCATCTGAGTCTTAATGCCATAATAATTATTTCTGTACATCTATCTCGCTTGCACTTACGGCTTTTCTATTCTTATATAAATCTTCTATCTATTTTTGGAATACTCAGATGATAACGTGTTTTCTATGACACACAACCATCCGCTTAAGTAGCTTATTCTACTCTAAAACGTAGTGTGATAATCAGTTTAGACTAGACGCAAGACCAAGTAGCGACTCACGTAGTAAAATATTTCACGAAGTTGTTTTGGAATATTAACACAGTCACACGTGCCATTGTAAAATAAATTTAACGTGATATAACAGTATCCCTCCGTCACGGGAGGAGGCCCGTCCCTGCAGTGGGACATAAATGGGCTGTGATGTAATATAACAGGAATAAGTAGAAAAATCATCATAACAGCCCATTAATGCCCCACTGGAGGGACGGGCCTCCTCCCGTGAAGGAGGGATACTTGGCCTACTTATACCACGCTGGCCAGACGGATTGGTATAGGGTTTAATTTCAAGTTTTCTTTCTTTTTACTTCGTAAAGATAATATTTACGGTTAGTCCCTTAGTCGGTTTTTACGACACCCATGGGATGAGATGGGGTGGTGACATATTGTATTCTTACTCCGTCACCACACGGACGAGTAGTAGAAAAATATGAAAAAATAAATGCCACATGCCTCGCAAATATCGAATTAAATCATAGTTCATAATCAAACTTTGTGAAAATAGATTTCTTTTTATATCTATTTATATAATTATAATCAGAACTTATATTTATACCATTTAATTACTAGTAATTAAGACTGTGTATGTTGTGTGTCTTATTAATAATGTTGAAACGGTCGCTTATGCCGCTGACGTGCACGTAGGCGTATTCTCGAATCTTATTTTAGACATTTTTGTTTGTGTATTCTACAAATGACTGGCACTTATAATTAGAAGGTTTGCCTTGTTTCTTTACTTAGAAAAATATAATATTTCTTTAATTTTTCTATTTACGTTGTAAATCTGTGGGTGTTGATCATTCAACGGTTGCCTCCCAGCAAGACGAGAAACGTAGGCCAGCTTCTTGAATTAAAGAGGAAATAAGTTGTGTCTCTTTTAATTGTAATAATCAGTCCCTACTTAACCACATTGGAAGATCGATTAAATGCAAGGTCTTATTGCGAGGTCAAAGTTCTTAGTGTAATTGGATTGAAAATATAAATACAGCTTTTTAAAAAAATACCACTATTAATACCATTTAATACTGGAATTTTTACACTAAGAACTTTAATAGTTAGGAAATGGCACAAAATCAAATAAATTGTTTTACTTATTTATACTATGGTGTATTGGAGTCTGAATTAGTAAAACAATGTCTATTATGCAGATCGCTATTTCACAATAGCAAACAACTGAAGTGACTTTATGTCCTGCCTTAACCATAAGCAAGTGCATTGTAATGGGACGTTAGGCTCAATTCGACCGTGACAAGATTTCGAATGCACGTTTGTTATGGTTCTCTAATTTGGTCGATACGATTAGTTTGAGTGGAGTAATAAGACTAGGATTTCTCTGAGTCTGTACAATTTGTTGAGACTTTCTAAAGTGACAACCATCAACTTTTTTACCATTTACAAAGTTAAAAATTAACTACTTATTTGAAAACGAAGTTGATTTAAGTAAAACGCGTGATGCGTCTCCTTGTCACAAAAACACACAATACAAAAGTTTCATTGCATGGCAGGGCCTACTCTAGTGATGGGAGCAAACTTCGCCCGATTTTCCATAATATTGGCCAGTCGTAATAATATTATGCACTTATTTATAAATATGTTTGTATTCTATTATACCTCTCAGCTCCTCATAGCATGGTTTCCTGAGAATCGTGGTCAACATCATTATTAAGCCTGAAGCATATCATTTTTCTTTACCTGCTTTTGTCCAGCGCATGTGTGTTGTTTTTCCTCGTCTCATTTACTTTCACAAAAAACTTGACCCACACAAAGGCTTGATAGTTGACTTGAGAGTTGCATATAAATAAAAGTCAAACAACCTTTTGTAGAATTCTCAGAGGAAAGTAATTTGACTAGACACTGCACTTTACACCTAAACATAGAAAGCTCGCACGTTAGGGTTTGAAGGTGAAAAGTAACATAAAAGTAGCGACACCTCTTTTAAAGGCCTTTTATTGAATTGATCTAGATGTCTCACCTAAAATGCGTAGGAAAATATGGCAGAATTTCCTTACGAAAGGAAAACCTTCCCCTTTAACGAAGGGGAAATTTGCTACTTATTATCACGAATGCCAGGAATATGGTCACAGTTTGTTTTCGAGAGTTTGTTGTTGAAAGATTGTTAATTTCCCTGAATCAAATTTGACTACACTAAGAAGCAGAATAGTTTATTCACAATCCCTTATTAACTTATTAAACAGAATTTTATCACTTTTAACCACGTTTTTTAAATTTAAGTTGAAAAATATATTATGTATTCAGTATAGTAGTTTGTATGCACGAAAAGTCAGCAAAATGTAATAAACTTAATTCTTTAGTTGTTTAATAAAGTTAACTGCGTGAGCCATGGTAGAATAAAATAACATTTTACAAAGTTTAAACTAAATAAAGTCTTTTTAGGTTATTCATTATTTTAATAAACGTACCAACAGGGAAGGGAACTTTTTACAATGTAATACGGTACCTATAAAAAAATGAATTGATAATTGGTAACGTTGTTAAGAAAGCTTGGTGTCGGCTCCCTAACTCATTACGTGTAGTAAATACCAACTAAGTAATTATTGCACCAACAAAAACAAAAAATGAAGACTGCACATAAAACTATACTAACTAAAAGAAGGAATAATTTCCATAAAAACCTGATACATACATAAAAACTCACGCCTTATCCTGTCCGGGGTAGGCAGTGACGACAGAACGCCACTTGTCACGATCCTGGCAAATAGATTGAAAACCCGATACCATGGCCTGTATGGTTACTAATACCACGCCAAGTTGTCAAATAAGTAGTTCCATCTCTGAAGAGGGACATTAATGGAATGTTGTGATGGATAAAAGGTAGAAGGGGGAACACATAACAGACAGGGCATTAACAATAATAAATAGCAAAGAGTTGGATATGGGCGCAAGTCAAATCAGCAGATGTAATCCCCAAGGATTGCATTGTTTGTCTTTATAGAAATAGATGGAACGACTCTTTGTAACAGATGAACGAAAATTACTTTGTAAGAGTTGCAGTATAAGTATTTTGCGATAAAATTGACTTGATTAGTACAGTATGGGGACATTGATAATGTGATTGGCTTTTAAAGAAAGACAGCAAATCAATGAGTAAGAAAAGTACATTAGTATTTAAAATGTATCTTATGACGTTCGGCATAAGGTTGAAATTATAAAAGATTGAATCCCTACTTACTTCTATTTGACATTGTATGTTTCATCATGTCTTATTAAGTGACACTGGTGACGGAAAAATTGCACTTCAAAAAAAGTCATTGCAGTGCAACAAAATATAGCACTTATTGCTAACGTCATAATATACAATTTCAAAATCATCAATAAATTATAATCTCACTTTCTCGCTCCCTAATTGTTGTCTGTCTTTCTTTAAAAACCAATCATATTATCAATGTCCTCATACTGTACCTATGTAGATTTCTTATAATTGGAAAACACGGGGTGTAAAGTAATGTGAATTTGTCATGGAAATGTTCAAGAGATGAATGGTAGCAAACACCAAACAGTATTGAACGATGTATCATAATAATATAGTACTCGTCCCGTGGTGTAGTAAGTAAAACATTGTTTTTTGCGACGCATGTCAATTGTTTTTGAAGATTATATTAAAATATTCTAAAATACAATACTAAAGCAGACATCAAACATTATTTAAACTTTTATCAATAAGCAACTTATTTAGTACAAAAGTTTAAATGTCGCCGAAAAGACAAACGTATTTACAGAGGGTTACTATTTGAATTAAGACTTTACTTTTTGAAAATTCACGAGTAATATATTATTAGTAAAAGTTATTTGGAGGAGTCTTTGGCAGTTACCCTCTCGGTTTCGGTCGTTGGGCGCCGCTCCGCACTAAATCTGGGTGAACATTCAAATAAACAAAATTGAACTCCGACGCTGGCAGGGCTCCTGATTAACTGGTCTCAACCCCTCGACGCACACTAACACACCTTGATTTGATTCGTGCATATGATAATTGGATAACAAAAAAAATATTTTGAATTTTGAGGGTGTTTATAATTGAACTAAGTGGTTTTTATGGTGTTATGTATCTTTGTTTTTATGTTGAAGTTTGTAATTAATATATGTAAATGCAATAACATGCACTATATTTGAAATTGTTTAAGTAGTTTGGATTTGGAGGTTTTTTCTTCAACTCGTAGGAATGTCATGTGAATAAATAATTTACTTGACTTGAATTCCTCGTTTATATCGCCGTCGTGTAAGTGAATAATTTGCATCCCAAAACAAGCTCAATAATGTCAGTAAAGTTGAACGACAATTTTTTGGCCATCTCTTCATACCAATTTTATTTATTTTGTCAGGGCTAAGGCTCCGTTACTATTATTCTGTGTTAAATTATTGTCTTTTCCCTTTGATACCAACACCATTCTAAGCAAAAGCTTTTGTTTACCTGTAACCTAAGGTCCTTACAAAATGGAAATTCTTATACACGTCATATCAATTACAATTCATAATACCTAGTAATAGAAACATATAATTATAATTTCGTTCATAAACAAGTCTGTAACACGTGTCACGGGCTGTCTACACACGACAGGTATGCTATGACGCCATGTTGTTTACATGATATACGTTTGTAGCGTGACACATAAATTACATTAATACATAGTTTGAAATCAACTGTTACTAAAATACTTGGTTTTTAGTTGTGTAACCCATTTTTTTATATTAAGTATATTAATAAAACACCAGATTTAAGGTATTTAAAAATTTTTTCGTTTTGAAAAACTCCGATTAAGGGTGCAAAACCTACCCTTATTCTTAGCTAGTCTATTCGACTAACTCGTAAGTCTACAAAAGCTGTTAGTTGCCAGTCACTTATTAGGGTTATTATAAAACCATCTACTTTACCTGTACATTCTTCTACACCTCAAATCAATTACAGACATGAAGTGCCTTATTACGTGTCACGGGCCTTATCTAAGGGCATAGGTGAGTTGGTCAATACGAAATAAGTTTTGGAATAAGTAGTCAAAGTATATATTTGTCATAGGTTACAAAGTAACGCATTTATAAGTCAGTTCGTCCGTTTATTCAAGAAAAATAATAAAAGACAAATTTTGCTCGCTCAAAAACTTATTTTTAGAACTACTTAAGAACTAACTTATTATGTAACAGAATAAGTTTTTAAAATTATTTTAATAGCCCATAAAAGTTGCTCTACACTGCTCTGATTTTATCACAAAGACTACTACGCAAGTTTTTGTATGTGACTGCAGCTTGACCTAGTAGGGTAAAGGTAAGTCAATCAATCAGCCGGAGTTACTTGACTAAATTCCCAAAAGGATTCTAACATTTGTGGACATCATTTTATATATTTTGGATGCATTCTTGTGTATGTTTATGGTAAAACAATTTAAGTCTGTTTACATAATACAACAAGTCTGTTTATCCGTGTGGTGACGGAGTAAGAATACAATATGTCGCCACCCCATCTCATCCCATGGGTGTCGTAGAAACCGACTAAGGAACTATCTGTGAATATTACATTTACATAGAAAGAAGGAAAACTTGAAATTAAACCCTATACCAATCCGTCTGGCCTGCGTGGTATTAGTAGGCCAAGTATCCCACCGTCACGAGAGGAGGCCCGTCCCTGTAGTGAGACAATAATGAGCTGTTTTGATGACAAATCTGTTTTAGTACCTACGATAGAAGTTCGGCTTAGTTTGTTAGTTTGTGACAAGAAAATGCTGCGTGGATGTTACGAGGGAAATTGTACCCACGTCTGTCCTTATTTGTTGTACTTTATCTGTCTTGTGAAACATACCTGATAAGAGATGGATGATGAAATAAATATAAGCTATGTATCCTGAGCTACCTACCAGCGTATAATTGATTGTGACATAATACTTACCTGTTCAACAATATAAGGAGAAATGCGAAGAAAGACAGCACCTTATCATCATGGTTTAACAAAACTTTTCTCTATTATCAAAACTAGTTAAGCATCAAGGGGTATATCTAATAAGCTACAATGGTTGTACCCACCAGAGTTCTGTGGTACCCAACGTCATTAGCAAGCGTCCGCGATGCGTGACTCTTTATGGTCCGTGACTTCCATTTCACCCCTTCGAACTAAACGAGTACACGTGTGCGAATTAATCGTGATTTTTTACCAATAAATCTTCGTGAACAACGAAGTTAAAAGGTTGGATTGTAACAATTCAATTTTTTACCTATCAACTCTTTATTACATTAAGTAACGGTTCTATCGGCGTTTTTTCTATTTCCGGTGAAAATGGTAGTTACGACCTTTTTTTGAGATGCAAAAGTGACGTCGTTTTTAGGTGCTGGAGTAGTGATGATGTACTTTAATTACAAGATGGCACTGGTTTATATGAGCTTAATGTTGTTGAAGTGTATGAAGGAAAGGGTTCAAATTGTTTATTTATTTTTAGTTTAAAGCAAAATTAGTTTTATAAAGTAAACTAAGTACCATTGCCATAACTATTATAAGGTAAACTAAGTACCATTGCCAGACAAAGTCTATTTCAGGACAAGACCATAACTTGTTATCACTATTTTTCTCTTTTAGTAATGTCTCCTTCCTAAGAATATTGTTTACTGAGCAGGGAAGGCAGAAGAAAAAATAATATTCTCTAGAATGAAATAATTAGTTCTAAACTGCATAGACACATTAATTATATTGTTATACAGATTGCACCACCAGGGAAGTAACCTATTTATATTCAGAGTTTCCTCGAAAATTTTCAACAAGCGCGTGACAAATTATCTAGAAGGAATTTTTTAATTATCTTTTTTGTTTGTGGCTAACAGAATCAACGCCCTTTTGCTGTGTTTAATTGTTATAGTAGCTTTGAAATGTAGAAAACCTTATTTTATATACATGTATAGTAACTAACTAATTATTATTAGAATGTAATACCTACATAATAATATTAAGTAAATGAGAATCATAGAAAATATACTTATTTTTTTTAAATATTTAAGCATTAAAACGTTCATAGTGTGACGTCGTGTTCTAAATTATCAAACAAGTAATATTATATAGATTCATTTATACGGAATATAACTACATTGTTATACTTGAGTTGTCTTTGCATTTATCTCCCTATACCACCCCACTACGTCACAATAGTTATGGTGATGAAGCAAAGACATTACGTTTTAGTAAGCTCTTTGTCTTTGTAAATTGTCTATACCTGGTGCTGAAGCATCTTTTGCTTACAATTTTAGAAGCTCAGTGAAAGCAATAATGAAATATAAGATTTAAACACGCAAAAACGTCACAAGTTCTAAGCGAAGGGTTAAATGGTAATCCTACATTTTACAATACAATAAATTACAATTACGACATAAAACCAAATTCACTTTCGGTGTCGGGCGGGTGTTACGTGGTGTGAACACATTTGCCGGCCGCAAATTCTTCATTACGTCCCGATTTAAGAGCGTACCTAACACGTTTTATGGGCAACAATACGTGCTTATAAAATTTGCATACCTTCATTCGCACTCTTCCTCGACCATTACCTTTCCATTTTGTAAATAATTTAGGAGCCCTCTAGGACGGCGACCAAATATTAAAAGTGATGGGTCCCTGAGGTTTAATATTAGATTCCCCTCGTATTAAATTTTCTGTCACGCGAAATTCCCAAATGCATACGCCAGATATTTTTTGCACATGTTCATATTCTCTCTTTTGTACTTGTATTCGACACAGAATGTCATACTGGCTGTCGTTATTTCGATTGGGACTCCGATTCGAAATTCTCGATAGATTTCTCGTTCGTTTCAAATAACTTGCAACCCTTCATTCTTTCTATTGATTCTTATTGGCAATGATATTGCCAATTCAATCCATCTTTGTACTGCAAGATACATGCAAGATACAATGGATAACTAGTTGCTTTTCATAAAAGTTGATAAAATTATTAGTGTAGCACTCAAATCCCAGCTTGCAATTATGTGCACATTAATTAGATATCTGTATCTAATAGATTTAGCCTGAAACTTTTAAAACATTGGTATTACATCATATTTTAGGGTGAAATTCTAACTTTATATTCTTATAATAATTTCGGTTCTTACAATGTCTCGTATGTTATCCAGTTATACCATTCAAGACCTAATAACCAAGAATCTTGCGCTTTGCCTACAATTAATTTAACTTCCCCTCTATCAACAAGTTTCAAAACATTATTGAAGTATATTGCAGTCTCCAATATAAAATTAACTACACAAATGTCGCTTCTTATTTCGTATGGAAATACATATCCCATAGTATAATTTGCTTTTTATTTTTTGAATGGGTGATATACTAAGCAAGTTACGCAGGGCGTTGAATAATCGTGCTCATTTTATATGCATCAAATTCACAGAACAAAACTAATCTAGAGCTTGGGGGCAATAAAAATGTCCCACTTGCCGGCGTAGCATTAAATATAGATGAGCACAAGGTGTAATCTCGGCGATTCTTATTATAAAATTTTGCATCTTAAATATTTCACATTTTTCAACACACTTCGCTTTGTGACGACGACGACGCGACGCCCCGAAAGAGGGTAATGCTGCTATTACGCCAGACAAAGTAGACTCGAGAACAGCGCTGCTGCTTTACCTATGTAAAAAAACTAATTGGACGGCTTGAAATATACTTATAATAGCACGATATTATTTATAAATATTTTTAAAGTACATTATTTTATTCTACATTTTCCCGAGAGCCGTAAGTATTCCCAAATAATGTTTTATGTAGTTTTGACTAAAATTCAATGAAAAACTTGACATCAGAGAGCAAACATAATAAATTTTATCAACAATGAACGTTGATTTATCAAAATTAAATCTCTTTGTCGAGAGGAGTAATCAAATTTATCGCTCATTTGAATCTCCAATTCGTTTCAAAGGGTCTGTTAGAGACTTTAAAATCATCACTGTTTACATTCTACTGATGTAATTACGACAATAAATATTCTTAATGTATTTTTATAAAAGCTTTTGATATGTGTACAATAACGATATAAGGGGAAGGGCCTTCTTTACCTGTTCGCCTACTTAAAGACGACGTGTTTCGCTGCATCGTCAGACAGCGGACAAATATGCCTCGACATCCCCTCGTTTTGGGATAACGGAACATTGTTTGTTCTTCGTATTTTTATAAAGCCTCGCAATAAAACGTTTGCATTTTACATTTTTGGGGGCCATAAATAAAAGTACTCACGTAAAATTGCATTTAAAGCATTTCTAAAAGCGAACGTCACCTTTGGCCGGGATGATGTTGGGTTGTGTACAAGGGACTGTAAAGTTTGGAAATAACGATGGGACTCCACGTTTCGTATTATAATACCAACAATTTATGGCTTACCTATTACAAAATGTGGTCCAACATAAATTTTAACTGTTTTATGTATGAGGTAAGTTTTAATTGAAATGTTTTTGTCGATTATCAGTACTTAATAAACGCACAATAAATTACTGTTGCCCATGTCCTGCGCCGCCTCCGGGTGAGTTGGTGGGGTTCAAGTGAAATTAAATTACGAGTTGACAAAATGAGTTACGCCCTTTTCTGTAGATTAACAAACAAAAACTGATGGTATGAGGGTCAGGCTGGCATTAATGTTGTTAGAAGCAAATGACTCTATTCTTTGTGAACGTGTCGCCTGCTGTTGTTCGTTCACAATGCTACAATTTAAGCTAACCATTGTTCTTGCTTATTCCGGTCTCGATTTAGTTTCGTGCTTTTATCGTTGTCCATTTGAATCATAGGATGCGTGTTCGTATCTGTCCTCGCTTGAATGGCTCTTGTTCGTCAAAATATTGTTACAATACGTTAATGATCAGATCATTTCCTGACAATGTATTGTTTTAATGATTGTTGATGTCTGATATGTTAAATTGGGTTAAAATATTTTGATCGAAATTTCATTATATTGCCTACAATACGTTGTATTTCAGTCAGTTACGATATTATAAACAAAAGATAATTGCGGCTTTGTGATTCAAGTAATCGGCAAAAGTTGGTTACGGAAAATAATATGGAAACAAACCCATACTATGCGGCATTGTGTATATTGTAGGTATATATTTTGCTCAGTAGTTAATGAGATAATCGAGCAATTTAGAACTGGATACTGGATCCAATTTTATCAGCTTGGTTTTATTATAATAATAGTCTATTTGTTTCCACTTCATACCTTGTATACAAGAAAAGCATCAACTCCTAATTATTGGTAAAGTCGCGGGAAAAAGAAAAGTTGGACGAAGGAAAAAATCTTGGCTGAGAAACATAAGAGAGTGGACGTAGACGGCATAGCTGGCGCAGCTGAGCTATTCCGCATAGCTAAGAATAGAGAGGACTTTGCCAAGATAACCTTCACTAGCTGGAGAGGCACCTAATGAAGAAGAAGAAAAGCATAATATGACTACACACTATGTGTCTTTTGTGGGTCCTAAATGTTGAACATTGTACAGTAACTGGCAGATGACCAAATAACAGTATTGACCTAATACATGCTGATATTGTACTAATGCATTAAGTCTAAATTATTTTTCTGGTCGTCGTCTGCACAAAACTGTTGCTCAACAGTCTCGTCAGTGCCAGAATGTCTAGAGACTAATTAAAAATTATCTTGTATTAAGGTCTAAATATGTCCAGCAGTGGACGTCAATTGGCTGATGTGATGATAATGGTGAAGGTCAAATTAAATCAATCAAATTGCGACTGTAATATTCTCTGAGACTAAAGATGGACGCCAAAGGAGTTTTGTTTTAAATTAATTAGCAATGTCAAATATACATTTTTATTGTTTATTTAGGATTTAAGCGATATTAACGATGTCGAAAATAGGTAAAATACCAGTGTACATCTAGTGTTAAATAACAATCATACCTACTGTTTGGCTGAATATTTTGTTTTCTTAAAATACCTACCTAGATCTCTGGAGCCTAGAGGTCTGGATTATGCTACTAGTATCAAAAATTGTTTATTCTTACCTTCACGGTGCTACCTGTCTGGGCCCCCTCAAAGGTGAAATTGTCCTCTTTTGTTGGCAACCAGTTGTGAGTGTAGAATATTTTCTCTTAATATGCATCTAATAAAAATCAGTTGCCAACCAAGTATATTTCTTTTAACATTAAGGATATACAAAATCTTAACATGATGCAGCTACATGGAAAGTTTTGAATGTGTCAAAAATACAAAGTGTAACTACAGTTACTGGTCTTCAAGGTAAGTGAAATTAATGAATTTCCAATGCAATTTATATATTAATGTAAAAGTAATAATAAGCTATCCCGAATAAAAACTTTAAAATATCATTCGAATACATTAATTCGTTATTTGCGTAGATAAAAATCAATCCGTGGAGTATTCAATATATTCTGCATCAGTAACTGACCGCGAAGTTCGGAGGGATGTACAGTCCACAAATATTCAACGGTTCCCGATCCAATTAATTTAAAAAATAGCCATAACAAACGTTGGAAAGGGCTTTATTGTTATGTAAATTTGTGCAAACTTGGCGGGCAGACATGGGCATGACTAATTGTTAATTCGACTAATGCTCTTAGTGGAGTGGGACAGTGTCCCATCCCGTCGATGTAATAACGGATTAGTCGCCTGACCTCGCTGTGTTTTCGTCTTCTCATTTCCCTTTAGATTGCGGTTGCCGTTGATCGGCATGGGGTAGATCATACTTTGTAGGTTGGTTGCAGGATTATCTCTTAACATTAAAAACTGGGATTTAAGATTAATTAAATTTTGGTATTAAGCCACATTTTTTTTTATTATATGTTTCAAAATTGGTTAAAATGATTTAGTTTAGATGTAACACACATAAAAAATACCTATACCTGTAATAATAGTAAAAGGGTACTGATATTTAACAATCAAACATTGGGAATACGATGCTCACATGCAGTACAGGAAGCAAAATAATATATGGAACTGTAAAAGAAAGGTCATTTATAAATAAAAAAAAAACACAAGTTGAAAGTATAGAGCGAATGCTAACTGAGCATTACTTATTTTATTGATTTAACTCCAAGTATTACTCATTTATTTTACAAGTCTGCACCGAAAATAAAACCATTTCTAATAAATTAAAAATATTTTTATGTTGCTGGCAATTCTTAATTCATAGCAGAATCGTTAACCGCTTAATATTAGGGCAGAAAACCATCCATCTTAAACATCCCTCTATTAATAATTGAGTTCAGTTTTACGCTTTGCGTAATTATTTAATGGAGACGAATTCCGCAACGCACGCGCCGGCCTCACCGTGAAATGAAACGTTACATGCTTCAATGATGCTATTGAAGACACCGTTTTTATGCAGCAATGCTTTCTGCCCACCCTCTGTTTAAAAGTTTATGTTTTATGTTTTTTGGAGCTTAGTATTTTTTTTTGTTTTTGACTGTGATTAATTTGCGAATGCTGTTTCGGATGTTTTAATTGAGCGTGTTGTTTGATTTTGGCGGTTTGTTCAGTGAAGGGTGCCAAAAATAAAACTCTGAGTAAATAGAGTTCATTTACTATGCGTGTTTTCCTGTGGTATTAGCTAATTGCGTCCCGTTTTTTTAATTGTTCATTCAGGGGTGCGCGGCGTAGGTAAAATATTAAAAAAATGTACTGAATTAGTACTTTCATTAGTTCAATTCTACCCAGAATTAATAAACTTTACCTAATATCTATTAAATTACGATTTGTGGATATGAAAAACAAAGGTACTGAAATACATTTAAACCGCGAGTCGATTTTACAACAACCATACCATATCAACCTTTTAATCCGTTCGTCACTACGAACCATCTACATGTTTCTACACTAAATTACGTGGTGATAAATTTCAAAACTCCCGTGTAAGTTTACGGTGCAATCTACAATTTAATCTTCAGTGTTTCTCTACTACGGCCAACTTGTCTCTAGTTAGTTTTGGCTTACAATGTATGCATTTCGCTTAAACCATGAGTATACTACGTAGTGCTTTCTGCAATAGTAATCTCATCAGTTCTCATTAAATACTCGACTTTGTAGGTATCAACTAAACTGTAGCAACGTAGTTTTGTTTTGTTTGAAGTAATTTAAATGATAATTCTTTTGCTGAGTGGTTACGGGTACTGAAACAACTTTTGTTTTACCTTTCTCTATTTAAACAATTTACCTTAACTCAATAGCTCTTAGAACAGCTGCATAAATGGACATGCGAGTTTACATGGAAACTATAATGGTCTCAGCTTATACCACGCTGGCCACACGGATTCGTTTAAGGTTTTGTGTCAAGTTATCTTAATTTGTACTCACTTTCTCGCTGCTATCGTCCATAGTGACAATAAATTTGGCAACCAACTTTTGGAACGAGTCTCGAGAATTTGGTGAGGCCTATGTCCAGAAATGGGCCTCTTATGGCTAAGAATACTACTTGTTACACCCAAAACTATTTGCTATAGTTTTGTGTCAAAAATCTCTTGTCTCGCAATAATTATGTATTTATTGTAGTATATTTTAGTCGGCTTTCACGTTCTAGAAGCGAAAGGTGGTGATATAAGTAACTTGTTTGAATCAGTCACCAAAAGACAAATAAATAATGCATGATCCACACACACTCTCCAGAATTTATAATCGTATGCTTCAAGGTCAACCCTTATATTTGCTTTATGAAGAAAAAAAGAAAGAATTAAACTCGTAAAGAATTATCTCTGTTTCTCCAGAATAAGCACATACTCCATCTTCATTACTCCCTGCTGTGTAGCTAAACCTTTACAAACTGGTAATATAAATATTTTTCCTTTCAATTTTACCACTATTTAAATGTTTACTGCAGTGACAGGTCTTCATCAGGTATGGAGGAAAGTTTAGCTGACTAATTCTACGTTGGTATTAGTATATAGTTTAAATTGACTTATCTTTCTACTCTTATAGTATAATATTATGCAAACCAAATCTTCTTTAGTCGACTTTTACGACACCCTCGTGATTAGAATTAGAGTAAAAATATAATTTAATTGATGCAAGCATTATAATTTTAGATCTTAATACATTCAGCCGGGTCGTTGAAAACTATAATTAGAAACTGATATGTGACCAAAACAAAACACGCGACGCTAATTTGAAAAAGTCTGAAGGTCATAACAATCAGAGTCACTTCATCAGCTATTCATTAACAACGTACCGATTTCATAGTGAACACGTGGCTACTACTAACATTAGCAATTCATACCAAATAACACGTAACAATAGTAATCAGGCGTTTCGTTATGAAAGAATCACATTTTGTTGTAAAGGCAAGGCGGTGCCAAGCACAGATTTCGTCGGCAATGTATCGTAAAATTAGTTTAGTGGCACTATATAATTACGCGCCCTTTTTATATGCCCCCGGTCGTTGAGGGGCGAGCCGGCCCCCGGTCTGTTATGACGAAAATGTCAACCCAGTATGCGACTTGATGAATCGACACTATTTTAAAGATTTTCTCGACGCTGTTACTCTAATAACTCTATAGTTTACATCAAACGACGAGAAAAGGGGCAAAATAAAACACAAGCAGGCTGAAAGATACATTTCATAGATTTATTATATAAAATCTTAACACTACATTTTGATGTTTTAACTTATTTTAGTAACATGTGAAATTTACAGAGCTATTAAATTAGTATAGATATTAGTCATTAGTTTATAATTATTGCGCAAGTCATTCCCAGTTAATGGGAAATCCTTATAATATTATTTACTAAATACTTAAGTACTGAGTCTTAACTAAATACATAATAAACGACGAAGCTCAGATATTTCTTATGAATTTATTAAACTAATTTGATTTACGTATTTACATTATGATATGAGAAGTCTGAAAATATTTATATTTGCAAAATGAAAGCATAATTATAAAGCACCTATTATGCTATATTATGTTAACTACAAATAGCAGATATAGCGAAGGGCTCCGTGTAAATATCTGTCACATATATTTTATCACTTTTTTTTTCTACAATACATACAACACAATGCAATTTAGCTTTAATTACTAGGTAGGTACTATTATGAGCAATTGATTAAACGAATACTCTTAAGTACTATTAATGTATGTGAGGATGACTAAAAATGATTTTTCGTTATTGGCAGAATTATTAATTATCTAGTTTGAACTAAGGGCCAGATTCAGAGACCGCACTTTGACTTTACTTTAGCAAAGTCTAGTTATTATCTCTGAATTTGAACAATATTAAAGTAATCTTTTCGCATGAAAAGTTTACTTTAGTAATAAATATTGAAAGTAAACTTTTTCATGCGAAAAATTACTTAAATGTTGTTCAAATTCAGAGATAATAACTAGACTTTGCTAAAGTAAAGACAAAGTGCGGTCTCTGAATCTGGCCCTAAGTCACATGCTACAATTATAAAGTAATTCTCCAGTTTATCAATGTCATCATAGTAAGTACCAGTTGTACAAAATAATATGCTATTTAAATAAGTAGCACGTGTGGCTAATAACGTTATTTTTTTTAAATAGCTATTTTGACGGAACGGTTAAGAATTTTTATCCATATTGAAAAATTAAAAACTATGGCAGCATTAACGGCATTATTCGAAAATATGTTTAGAAAAAATATGTGATTATTACAATTTCGATAAAAACTTTCATATTTGACCGCTGCGTATATAATTATTATTATGTGATAGATAACTGGGTGTTGATGGATACTATGTACAAGCTTAGGTACAATTTTATGATATGGATACGAGTAATTTGAATAGGTACTACATGAATGATATAAGAGTTGAAATGGATACAGAAACTTTTGTACAAAAATATTCAGAGATATTTTTCTAAGAACTTATTTTGACTACTCTGTGTCTATATTATAGTAGGTATATTAGTTTTGTTTTACTCTCATAAAACTGATACATTTTTATTTCGATGTAAGTGTTATGTTTTTTTGAAAATAAAACGTAATGTAATAAAAATAAAACTTATGTCAATCTATTAATTGTGTCATTACTACTCATTACCCCCATGTCATCCCATGAGTGTCGTAAAATTCGACTAAGGAACAGTTACCAGATTATGTCTCTGAGTCTGGTCAGTGTGGTAATAGAAGGACATTTGTCATCTCTGTTACTGGAGGAAGCTTGTCCCTGCAGGGAATTAATAACGAAGAAAAGAACATTAAAATTGAAAAGATCTTTTTTGACACAATAATTTGTAGTTCAGTTTTATGAGAGTTTTTCATTTGATAATTATTGATATCTATTTATTTAGTGTGATAAATATTATTGCTGTGATCGTAAAAACCATTAAGAACTATAATGGCTATTATAACTATTATTTACTTTACGAAAAAAAAAATTGATTAAAAAAACAGTATGACAACTACATTCAATAATGAATGATAATTTAGTCTTAATAAGTCCACGATCAATACTTAAAATATACTTTCTAAACAAGTTTCTTATATATCACAGGCTTAAAATTATACTCATTATCATTAGGGACGTGCATACTATACGTACACTTATAATAGATACAGTCGAACAAATTAGGTAACTATTTACACAAATAGGGGAAAAATAATGAGGCGAACCCTCCCACAACCCTCGGAGATTTCAAATTACGACCGCGGTATACTAACACACGGCAATACCTATCTTTATATTCGAATCGTAAATTTACTACGACTAATGAATCTTGATCCGATTGTAATTATGTATACATATTTTCAGATCAATACTCCTTACTCGTACATATTACCATTAAATAAATTGTTAATACAGGATTAAAAATATAAATGCAAAATAGGTTATTTTAATTTATTAAACAATATTTCTACACATCTAAAAGTAATACCATCCCATAAATCTAACAAATTGTTCTATCACCTTAGCCAACGAACAAAGCGTACTTATATCTTTCAATACTAAATATTTTACATACCATTTACCAACAAAGCAACGCACAACGCTCTTTATATCGTTCCATTTAATTTCAATAATAAAAATGTTCATAAAAATTTCGAGTGTCCAATAATCACCTACTCATGATCCCGCCGAGTGTTTGGAACGATGCACTGTTGCTATATAAAGTCATTGTCACTACACTTTCACTTTACAAAAGCTAGAGGGAGTCACATTCGATTGAGTACACTAAGTCTTGAATTCGACGTGCACAACTATGGAGTCGCTATGAGATTTGTAATGGAGCGGATGATATTGACGGATTTCCTCACGAGAATATATTGAAGTACTTCAAGCCAGCCGAGACGTAAGGTATCGGTATAGCTCCGGCATAATAATTAACAGACTGAAACATGAGATAGGCGATGTTCAGAAGCTATCACACTATTTCGTTTGGATGTGTGTTTTGATTCGAATCATTTTGTCTTGCGCATTGCTGTAAACAGAAAAAAAGTTGAGCATTAGAAACAATTAAATTACAGACAATTAATAATATCTTTTATTTAATAATCAGAAGTAAAATTTACCTCTTGTTTTCTTTCCCAAGTTTTCATAGCAGTTTTATATTTTTCAAATTCATGGCACCAATTGGAGTATATTTTCTGAAACTCGTTACTCTTTTCTGGTGGAGAGCATCTGTAAACGAAGCAACATCACAATTAATATTTTATAAAGTTAAGTAACAAAACAATTCCCAGTGTTGCCGAAAATTTCAATCATACCTGTGAGTATCAACTGTGATGTTGTATGAACATAGTAAAGAACCTCCCAACCAGCAGTCGTATCTACCAGCATCAGCTTCATTCACCGAAATGATCAAAAGACCATGTTCCGATGTCTCAATATACTTCTCCGGTTTACTGAAAAAAAGGGTTAAAATATTAAATAAACATCAAAGATCAAAATTATTTTTTCATTTCTACGTTTTAAATTGTGGTTTTGGATTTGATGTTTTGTATTATTTTAAATTATTAATGAGAAGTCCAACGTTGGGGAATGCCTTTAATATTTATGAAGGATAAACTCGCCCCGTGATGAATCTATATCTGTAATGAATCTGTTCATTAAGGATTTTCTTTATCCTAAGTTTATGCGGGTTGTGTTACCGGTATTAATTAAAATCTAGTCTGGAGTAATCATAAAAAAGTATAAATTGTTATAAATTAAATTAATTTTGTATAAAATTATTGTTTATCAAAAAATACGCTGTATTGTTAAAAAAAATAATATCCAGTTTCATGTCCTGACGTGGTTTGAAGTGAACATTTATTGAAATAGTCATTTCAAAACACTGTTTTAGGCCTATCAAAATGCGCATTAAAATTTAACGAATAACATTGAAATGGTAAATTAATTTATATGTTACCTTAATTTTAATTAGTAACAATCACTTATTAAAAACACGGGGTTTTATTTACAGCAGAACAAGTTGCAACAATAATATTATTAAGCCTTGTGTCATTTACACAAAGATTTGCATTGACCGGGAATCCAACACCAGATTACTGCACAACACTATATTATAACTACTACCCTACAGAGATCGCCATATTGGAAATAAAAAACAACAAAAATAAACTTTTTCTAAGAATAAAAACTAATTTAAGCAATATTTTATTTAATTTCCGACTACTCCACCACAACTACACCATTCAGTGGTAAATAAAGTAACTTTTACGCGAGCGTTCCAAGTTCCCCTTGCAATTGTACGGCGGAAGTGCGATACGCGAAGATTTGGGAACCCTTTTAATTAATGTTGGTGCATGCGTGTTCACTTACACTATTTTACCTATTTTAAAACGCTATTTAAATTGTTATTTATCTTCGAATTGAATGTTTCAACTGGTTAATGAAGTTGTTTAAACTTTAGGATTGTGGATTTTATGGTGAACTTTATGTTTATGTGATTGCCTAACTTAAGAGACATGTTTAGGTTTTATAGATTTAGGAGCAAGAGTAACAGTAAAACGGGATTTATTACTGCTTTATACTGCTTTGTTGAAGGCAACTGTTTCAGAAAATGACATAAATCAAGGCTCTGATTTCCGAATCACTTTGATAAATATTGGTCTCTTTAACTTTCTGATTAATATAGCGACTGTGGCGTAGTAAATATAGCCAATGAGCGCTACCCAGAAAAATAGGGTTCGATTCCCGCTCATCTTTGTGTGCATGCATAAAAATGTGGGTGGTTTCTCTAAAAGAAAACTAGTTTGCAGTTAAATAACTTAATTGTCGTGATTTGATGAATGAAAAATGCTTAAGTATGTATTACTCACTTGAATGTAATAGGATGTCGTCCTTTATCTCTCGAGTAATGATACCAGGTCACAGCACGGGGCTGAAGTACTTCTGGCATCTTTACAAAGCTTCCAAGGTGTAGACTCTGGCCCCAAGTAGCGGAGACACTCTTCCGTGCAATGGATGAATCACAAATGTCCGCTGTTTCGTTTGCTACGTCTTGTATTAGGCTGTTAAAGAAAAAATGCTTTAGTTTTTAATTTGTCTCTCGTCTGGGTAAAGGTTTTAAAATGCAAAGATCTTATCTTTACAAATATTCTTATTTTTTTTGTGAAATCTACTAATATAGTAGTAAGTTTTTACTAAACAAAACAAAAATCTTTTAGTAAAAGTATCATTGACACAAAACACGAAACCCGTCTGTGTGTGTTCAAAATGAGTTGAAAAATTTTGTTTTTATGAATGAACCTTAACCTTTAGAATGAAAGTACAAAATTGATTCAAAATAAGAACTTTAGTATTAGTTTTCTGTTCATTTAACATATCTTACTGACTTCTAAATTTAAAAGTTTGTTACGATTTGAAGGACTTATCACACGCTGGCCATTGGCCATTGAATCTAAACAAAGTAAGGGAAGTGCGACAATGTTGATCATGCCTTATGTTGTCAGAGGTTGCAGCGTTAGTGGCACAATACGTACGAGTAAGTGTGGCAAGTACTTCTTACTAGGTACTCTTTCTTATACATCGCTCGTAGGCATAGTGCATTGTAGCATTATATGCTACGAGCAACACTACACGTAGAACTCTACAACAGTTTAAAACTCACCCAGGCATATACTCTCTGCAAACACCGGCATCTCTATCCCATCCACAGTATGGGTCTCGTGCGCATCTCACGCATGCGTCGTAGCGTCGAGCGCATAGAGCTAAGCGAAGTTGTAGTACTCGGCGATCTGAGGCTGCGTAGAGTGAGCCGTGTACTCGAGATATTGCCATTGCCTAGAGAGAAAAATTGATACATTGCATTTATTTATAAAATGAAAATAAAAGAAATTGACTCCGAATTTATAAATCAATTGTCATTTACTATGACATAACATGAGATAAAAGAAAAGAGAATTATTATTTCGCTCGTTTGGTTAAGTTATCTGTGAAAATTTTTTAACCTTAGTTTTATTTAGCTGTTCCCTATAGGTTAATTTTTTGAAAATATTATTTGTACGAGTAACAAAACATGACAAAAAAATGTTGATATGAGCATTTTGTTAAAATTTCAAAACATTTTTCTTTACTGAAAAGACCTTCACAGTTAGCTAAAATGATAACAATATCAATAAAAAGTATAATATTTTATAATTTTTTTACTTGTATAGGTTCACCAGGAGTGACATCGAAGATATCAAGCAACGCTGACTGGCTGTCACCGTTGCGTGCCCATTGCACTATCTTGTGTATTTTACCTTCATCTGCAAATTAAACAAAGATGTAAATTAGTTGTATGAATCTCGTTTCGTTCAAATTAAGTCCATTTGGGATTATTGTAAACCTTAAATTAATCCATCTGGCCACCGTATTAGCAGGCAAAGATCCTCTGTTAGCATTGTAGGCTAGGGGCTGTAATGACACTTAGATAGGCACCAAAGAAATATTTGTGAAAATGCAAATCTTTGTGTGCATGAACATGATTGTTTGCATTGTCCTAGTTTCTCTGTTTTCTAGTGTCTTCTAGTGTTTTCTATGTATAATATGTGTATTTACAAAAAGAAAATTATTTGAGTATATTTATCTGTTGTCTAGTATCCATAGTACAAGCTTTGCTTAGTTTGGGACTAGGTGGCGATGTGTGAGGATTATTTATTTATTTATTTCGACCAAATCATACACCGATAGTTATACACATAGACTTGTAGGGGTATCAAACCAACAACTACGACATAGCGATAATTTTCTTTAACCATCAGAAAATCCCTTTGCCCTATACCACGCTGTTTATACGTCATTATAATGCTAAACATATTTCATCTACATTCCATTTACGAATACTGTATTTATATACATCAAATACCTGAAGCAAAACGGTTCACTAAACACCGGCAGTGAATAATATTTAGTTACTTAGATAATTAGAAGCACATGCGTAAGTGACACATATCAGGAATTCCGGCGGCTCATTGGGTTCCGCATCAATTACTAACATCTTCGAGATATATTAATCGCTATTAATATTATAATTGAGTGCTAATTATTACTTATTGTAAGAACGGAAATATACTTGGTAAATTAATTATGTGTTATAAGAGAAGAAATGAGGGTGCAAAGTGGTGTGCTAAATAGTATTTTATGTTCGTATATCAAGAGCTGGTTTAATTTTGAACAGGCACTAAAAAGAGGATATTGTTTGTGTAATAATTTAGTTGTTTAGTTTCTGCTACTCATTTATTACTACAAGAAAAAAACTTTGCGAGTCAATACTGAAATATTATGTAGAGTTGGTTATTGCATTGGTTGGTTGGAGGTTTATTATATAAACCATATTCTCAAAAAAAAAAAAATTTTTCTTATCAACTAAAAAGACCGAATTAATTGTTAATACGTTTTATTTCTTTTTAATTATAATCATTAAGTTTGTTGACGACAAACTACAAACAAAACTAAAATTGAAAGCACTTTTTTACACGTGACTCACCAATGATAATTGAATGACATATAGAACAAAGAACTTGTTTAAAATAAAAGAAAAGAATATTTATTTAAAAGATCTAAGAAAGTCTCAGAATAATAAATACCAAAATAAAACAGTTCAGCCTTTGTAAATGTCTTGAAACGTGTGAAATTGAGAATGTCACACGAACGTTGAACATTTCTAACAGCTTGTTTAAAACTGATTAATGACCGGGACAACTCAAAGTGATGGCGCCAATTAATTCTGCTCTCTACAATAGTCACGAAACACTCTGTTTATCTGATAACAGCTTTTGAGACTTAATAAAAATGGCTAACAGTTTAAAAGAAACAGTTTTAGTTAGAATAGGGGTGTGCTGTTTAACTTTAAATTAACAAACATTAAATAAATAATAATTAGCCGATGGATGAGGGAGGCGCAGGACCGCGCAAGGTGGCAATGTTTGGAGGAGGCCTATGTCCAGCAGTGGACGTCAATTGGCTGAGATGAATAAATGAATGTAAAATAAATAAATAATCCTCACACATTCACACATCGCCAACTAGTCCCAAACTAAGCAAAGCTTGTACTATGGGTACTAGACAACGGATAAACGTACTTCAGTACTTACTTTTTTTTTGTAAATATATACATTATTATACATAGAAAACACTCAGACCAATGCAAACAATCATGTTCATGCACACAAAGATTTGCATTGAGCGCGAATCGAACCCGCGACCTCTGCGTAGCAGTCATGTTATATACCGACTGCGCCACAGAGGTCGTCCTTAACAGATTGCCTGTCCCGCCTGTAGACACAATAGTAAAACAATGGGTATGTATCATATATGATACATGGGACAGGAAATAGGTTAACATTGGATTAACATAATGCGACTGGCTACAAGTTTTAGGTATATGGTTTCTCACATTTTATATTTTTTGTACAATTCAGAAATCATTGTATTGATTTCATTGTTTTTTAGCAACTGACACAATGCTGTTTTGACGGTTTAGAGCTTTGCATTATATTACCCGTCTTTTTCGCAAAAAATAAAATAACAAAACATACATAAAGTATATTATTTTTTATTATTATATTTATTTAAATCAGAATAAAATTCCATAATTTGTTAGTATACAATATATTTACTTAAGACTATGTTAGTAGATTAAAAATAAAAACATTATCTTATATTAAAAAGAGCGCCTCTGGAACCCATGTGTATGGTATTCCAGTGACGTACCACTGGACAATCTATTCTACTAATAATAGTGTTTAGGAGACTGCTGGCACTGGCATGCACACGATGCATCAGGGATGCTACACGTTTTCTAATTATAGCCTGAAAGCTGTCTGTTGTGTTCTCGGCGAACATACCCGATGCGCTACAAAAGCGCGGCAGCCCCAGCAGCATCCTAAAACCATTATTATACTGGACACGCAAAGCATCGGCGGATCGGCGCGTGTACTTGACCCATAGGCTACTGGTGTAAAAGGTTTGGCAGTATGCCTTATATAGGGTAACTTTAACTTCTCTTGTACACCTAGCAAACCTACGAGCCAGCATGTTACACCTTACCGCCAAGGCTCTACGCTCCCTTTCCATATCTAGGTCATCGGAGAGATCCTCGGTGACCCAATGCCCCAGGTACTTTACTTTTGTGACCCTATTTAGAGGTAAGCCTCCTAAATTAATAGAAGGAATGAACCTTGGTAATCGGTTCCCTGACTTAAACACAAGTAGTTCACTCTTTGCTGTATTATAACTGAGGCCGTGTGCCACCGCATACCGCTCACAAATCCCCAGTAGCCTCTGTAAAGCTTTTATCGAGGGGGCCAGCAAAACGGCGTCATCCGCATACCATATGTTATTTACAAAGTGACCGTCTATGGAACATCCTACACCCGCTGTGCTGAGCTCCTCGACCAGACTATTTACATATAAATTAAAGAGCCGCGGTGAAGTAAGACCGCCCTGCCTTACGCCGCACTCCAGCTTATACTCTTCTGAGCATGAGCCCGCCCACTTAACATAGTTGGTCTGGTGACTGTACCAGTACTTTAGCATACCAACAACCTCTACAGGAGTGTCAGTATCTACCAGAAGTTTATCCCATAGCATATTGTACGAGACTAGGTCAAATGCCCTCGACATGTCCAAGAAACAAGCATAGACGGGTGTTTTTCGCGTAACATAGTACTGGACAGTATGCTTGAGCCTCAAAATAGCTGTCTCCGTAGAGAGCCCGGGTCGAAACCCAAATTGTGCCTCATGCAGGTGTATACTTTTGTTAAGTTGAAGGTCAAGCAAGCCGTCCAGCACCTTTGCTATTACCGTAGCTAGTGATATTGGTCTGTAGTTAGACCTATCAGAAACATCCCCCGTCCTATTCTTTATAATGGGTACAACAATGGTCTTCATAAGTTCTCCTGGTAGATACTGATGCCCAATACACAAATTAAATAACAACGACAACACTCTTGGCAAATGTACCCCTGCATGTAATAAGTGCTCAATACTAAGGTCGTCATGTCCTGGTGACTTACCCCTCTTCATGTTTTTTATTACATTTTCTACTTCCCTAGTACTAAATCTGATATGTGGGACACTCTGATGCGCCTCATCAACTACCTGTTGCTGTGGCTGTATTGTTGGCAATACTTTAAAATATAATCTTTTAAGTATAATCTGTTTACCAAACATTATAAATATTTCAGTGGAACAACACAATAAAACACGTAACAAACATCGACCTTCTTTAATAAAATAAAACGTAATCCAATAAAATAGGAAAACGGATCACACATCATACATACATTACCCGAAAAAAGCCGAACGTATTTCCCGAAGGTCAGAAAATACAGAACAATCTTTGTAAACACAATCGGTAGGCACAATCGTATTCGCACGTGACCACCGACTCACGGACGCAAGGAAAGCATTGAGGCCTATTGTACATAAGGTCACAGTACCCAGTTTCCTTACAAAGCGGACGAATCAGGAGCAAATTAATATGCGGCCCACGAATCTTAATAGCTAATTGGATTACTGGCATATACCGAAATTACCTAACTGGGTTACGAACAATAGTAAAGCTACGTGTCTCCGTTCGATGTGTCGTAGTGTAAGACGGAATGGCGGGCGCTTATTATTGTGTTCGTTAAGTTATAGCTGAGGCATAAATCAGTAATTATATTAGGACCCTTGTCGCTAATGAATGGTAAAACATTGATTGGTACACTTGCGTGTTATGTGCTAAGCTAAGTTAACGGTTAGTGTGGTAATATGGTAGAGGTCTTGTTATGAAAATTGGCACGTTTAATATTTTTCTTGGTCTTTTTGTGACTTTGTCCTTGTCGGAATAAAAATACAAAATGTATTGTGTATTAACCACTCTTTTGTTTTATATTATTATTTTTGTTTTATTATTTTCCTTCTTTATTTTCTTTTGGCGTGTCATTTTCAGTTAGTACGAGTATAATTTTGTAAGTAAAGTTTTTTGTAAGGCAAACTTTTACTATGACCAATACGACCTCACTAGCACCATCAGAGTAGTGAGTGACGGTGTAAAAATACAATAAAAAATGCTTCTAACCCATCTTATCCAATGGGTATCCTTAAGGCCAACTACGTATAAGTTCGCAGATGTAAGCTCTGCCAAAATAAAGAAGAAACAACTTGATATAAAACTATTTACCAATACGCCTTGCCAGCCTGGTATTACTTGAAGTAGTCCCTGGAAGAGGCCCGTTCCCACATAGCACATTGTCATAAAAAAAAAAACCTGAATTATACGATTATCCTACGTATGTAAAGTTTCTTAAGTCTACGGTAGCTTTGGTACCCTCGCCACCTGAATTTTAAATGTCCTCATCAGCAAGTATAAATTGTTAAAATCCATAGGTAAGCTCATTCGTGTCCGAATATTTATGGAGGTGAACGCTTACCAAAGTGTTTACGTCTTCGTTTGTAATAGATACTTTTTGTACTTTCTGCATACATTTATATTTTATAAAAGTAAATTAGATTTGTTTTCTTTGGGTTAGAACTTTGTAAAATTTATCACAGATAGATACGAGTATAACAAGGTTTAGCATATATTTAGGTATGCTTAAAACCGTCTTTGTATTGAACAAAGTTTAATACCTACTTATTTATTTTAAAAGAACTTAAAAGTTTGATTAAAAGGAGAATGTTTATGAGTCTGTTTAGTTCGATATTAAGCAAATAGTTTCTAATTAAGATACTTAAAAAAAGTAATAATTGAAAAACGTTTGGAAAGAAGACTGTTTGTAATTACTTTTGTTGCGTATTTTATTGATCTAATACAAAATTGTTTTTATTTAAAAAGGTACATTAGGTTTGCAATGCTGTATGGAGAACCTTTAATTAAATACGATGCCTGATTGCTGAAAATGCTTGCGGTCCAATCCGCAGCGTGCAGTGGGCATGATTGTGGCAAAAGCATTTCGTTTCTAATTTTGTTACATTTAAATTTATGTATGAATCTCAATATATTTGCCTGATATTATAAAATCGTTAGCTAACACGTATGACTGCAAAACAAAAAATACTAATAATACCTACAAAGTTCCTAATGGTCTTATAAGAAACAAACAAACATAATTATAGCTACTGATGCTAATAACATAATGGTAGGTATAGGTATTAACGTTTAAAATAAACTTATCTAAACTACAATATAAAAGAACCATAACCTCTTAACTTAATATCCTTTTTGTACCAAGCATCTATTTATCAATGTAATACTGTACCAACACATCCCGACGTCCCGGTTCTTAGAAATGGCCCGGGCCGGTAAGGAACGATACCCCCTTACATTCGCTTAGCTGTATCGCATGCGCCCGTTTTTCGTAGAGCTTCCAAGTTCGTGTTGCTTTCAATAACACGTCATGTTTAATCTCATGCATATTTTGTTCAAACATTTTAGAACGATAGTGATGAATTACTATGAGCGGAGCAGCTTAAGGTTAAGGAGAGAAAAAGTCAATATGAAAAGAAAGTATAATAATGTTTTGTAATAATTATAAAGTTGATATTGGCAAATAATATTAAAATAGTAGAGTTTATAGAATTCTTAGTAAAGAAGACTTGAAATGAATGGAACTCAGTTTGTAAATATTATTTTACCGATTTTGTTGTTTCTAAAATCCTACCTATAAAAATAGGGATCATACTTTGCAGCTAAAGTAGAGCTGATATACTGAGTTCCGTAAGTCTTAGATAGCTTATAAAAGAAACTGTACCTATAACATTGAATTCAAAGCCAAAATAAACGGAATTCTAATTTCAAACTAATCGAACACCTACACAAACATTCAAATCCTTACAAAACACACACATACAAATATCCCAGGCAAACAGTAGCAAGTTAAGGGGAATTTTAGCATTGAATTAGTAAGATTAGAGCAATAAGTAACAAGGTGAGACACAGGCTGACACACGAACATTGCTGTCGCACTGACTGACAGCAACAACCACCGTTAATTACCTTCGCTGAATTTCGTATAAGGAACTCTGTAATTAGATCTTACAATACATAATATGTTTCAAGAAAATTTTAGTCGCTCTGTTTGTGTAGTAAGCAATTTTGTTAGCTAGGTTTTGTAATCGTCTCAATGCTTGTTATTTATGCTGTTCGAATATTATTTCGTATGAGGCAGAACTACTTGATTTGGTTTTGCCAAATAAAGAATAAAG
This sequence comes from Schrankia costaestrigalis, assembly GCA_905475405.1. Taxonomy (NCBI): domain Eukaryota; kingdom Metazoa; phylum Arthropoda; class Insecta; order Lepidoptera; family Erebidae; genus Schrankia; species Schrankia costaestrigalis. The sequence goes on along the minus strand of FR997840.1, from coordinate 10,700,145 downwards.
GACCATCGTTAATGTGCTTTATCACCAACTTTAAGTTAGAAGAACATGGCAATATTACTCGTATTTGTTCTTAGTCTGCGGTGACTTTACATCAAATGTAAGAGTATAACAATTCAGTATTCCATCTTGATTTCTTTTCCCATCTTAAAATAGAAATACAGAAAGTTCCTGAAGAAACTAAAATAATTTAAAGCTTGAATAAGATGCGGATGACATACATTAAATAATTTACTTACATACAAGTAAATATCATTAGCTTACTATTCTATAGTAATTAATATTCATGTTGCGAGTATCTATTTTGATAGTTAGGTATCTTGATGCGATAATAGCTGGTACACGGGAAAGCATTCAACAAACTTGTCTGCAAGCAAATGTGGAGAGCAATACAAGGTACTCGACTCAAATCTGTTTATCATTAAGTAGTGTTGTGTATTCTAAGCTTTAAGATTTGATAGAATTATCGAAGGAGTTTGTGTTCGATAATTTGAAAATGGAACAGCTTTTGGTATAAAAATAATGTTATAGCAATTTAATGCCTTTATACCAAAGCTTTTATATTAAAAATTTTGCTCCTCTGCAGCAAAAATCACCTAACCATAGAACTACCTTGTCGATATTGTTTAATCTTCATATTGGTCACGGTTTATCGTACACAGTTCTTACTAGTTAGTAATGTTTTGTAATGCTTATGTCTCCCATTGTATTAGCTCATAAATAATACTAAGTATCGAACTAATTTTATATACTAGGCACGTTAAACGGAAACGGTCACTAGAAATAAGAAGATTAGTCATCAGCTTAAAAGCTCTCTAAGACCAACGTACAATATGGTACAATTCGGGGCAGTTCTAGATGTATTTATATATCTATATTTATTTGTAGTGATTAATTCCGATCACGGTCGGGCCGAGCAAAATAATTAAACAATCCCACAATGGACGTGAAAGGACGGGTCCACTCCCCGTAGGCCACCCTCGCCTAAACAATTTCATAAGGAAACATTCACAGAAAATGGTAAACAAGGAAACCATGTCTGAAATGTCAAAAGAAAAACTATGGAAGCTTACGCACCCTACGTACACAGCATGCATGCTAAATAGAATCATAATTATTTTATTAGCAATGTTTTTATTTTATTAAATGTTACATAAAATATACATCTACATGTCATTTAAAACTAGAAAATGATTCTAGAACTAAAAGTATCAAAATAACTTAGGTAACTAAATCTTTGGTTTGACGGGCGAAACTTAACATTGCCATATAAAAATGTTATTTTTTAATTTTTTTTAATTGCCATGAGATTCTGGTACACCTATACATTCACTCACATTCATTATAAAGAATTTTCGATCTAAAATAATAAATCACTTAGGTTACAAGAGTTTAATTTTGTGCAGCCCGATCACAGCATTTTTGCACACATCACCGATACATGTACTCAGGCGAACAATAATATTACTGCGCGAGCAAAAGAAAACTTGAAACTAATCCCTCTACCAATTCTACTAGCTAGTGAGTTACAGTAAATTTCTTTTGTTGCTGAAGGAGGTCCGAGCTTAGCAATAGGACTTTTATGGGCTATTAACAAAGACGATAGTAAATTATTGTTAGAATCTTGCACCACTTAACGATTGTTGCAAAAATAATTCACAAGTAGATCTGAATTTGGTACAGTTTATAAAATATTGTAAATATTGTCTTATGACATAGATTTTTTTACCACATTGCCTTTTGAGAACATTTTAGGTTTAAGCATTACCTACTTATTGGAACATTTTTATGCTTTCTTAAGAAACCAATAATTTCGTTTAGAGCTTCATATTGAAAAGTATAATTCGATAGATAAATCACGGAGCATACGTAAACCTGGTGTAAGTCCGGTTTTGAATAATTTTAGATGCAATAAATAAACTTCTTAAATTATAAGTATCATAACATCGTAATGGTACCCAAAAATGGTTACAAAGGAAGTAATCCCGCAATTCAATAAAGATTCCGCTTCGACAGGCCTAAGTGAAAACTTTTTGTGATCCCGAACAATATAAGTTTTATTCGTCCAAGTGGTATAAATTCCCAAACACAAAGTAGCTCTAACATCTTTATTGCTTTTCATAAAAAAAGTCCTCGTTTAATGTATAGATTTGCCAGTTTAGAGATCGGGTAGGCTCCCCTCATCTCGACGTATAAGCCGTGACGTTTTTACCTTTTGTATTATACATAACAACACCTGTAACTAAATTTACTGTATAATATTTCAGGTTGAATTGTAAGTACCGAGGGGATGTAGTATTTATTATTAGAATGTTTTTTAGCACCTTGTTTTAGTCGGCATACTTTAATATTAGCTTGCAATGTTCTTTTGCTGAAACTCGTTTTTTGAAGGTGAAAAATATATCGACTGTTTAAGTTGAGTTCGGTAATCTTTTAAATGATTACAACTGACTTTCAAATGTCAAATATCCTGACGATGCCAGTTCATAAATCATACGTTAGTTTTATTTTTTGCTTTGGAATTTTGTTTTACAATTTACATTGTGTTACAATTAACACAAAAAACACAGATTTGTTTCAGGATGCCAATCATATTGACCGACGTTCGGCTACGAAAATGTACTTCATGACATTATGAGATAAATTCAGCGATAAGCGCCATGAATGAATTCTGCAAGGACTTTTATCACGAATCGCAATATGTATTTTATAGACGCCGTAAATCGAGAAACGTGGGTTTTTAACGTTTGCCTACGAGCGCTTCCCTAACTTTTACGAGATTTGACGCACAAAATGTTTTGCTAAGAAAACTCTTGATTTAATTTGTTTAGAGTACTTATAACAATTCCTTAATCTTTAGTTAATAAAATTATGATTGCTATGAAACACATGTTCTGGGTCCTCAAATGAACATTGTTATTATGGTATGGTTCATACATTATGTCATAAAGTAAAAATATGTGAGTAATACCTTTGTCTGTTTAAGCGTATTGTCTTATAAGTACTAAAGTACTCTTTGGTAAGAACAAAGAGAGTTTTATGATTCCAAGAATTTTGGCATTGTATAGTCAGACAGGCGTTGATATAACTTAGTGCTTGGTTACGATAAAGTAAGGTCACCTGGTTGTCCTTTCGCCAGAATTTAAAATAGCCAGTAACAAGTTATATTATTTTACTAGCTGACCCGTGCCCACTTCGTTGGGCGGCGAAAAAAACGCTTCCCTTTTTTAAAAATATTTCATTACTGCTCCTCTCTTATTAGTCATAGCGTGATACTATTAATATAGCCTATGGCACTTCCCGATAAATGGTCTATTTAACACAAAAAGAATTTAAAAAATCGGTTTTGAAGATCCAGAGATTACCCCCTACAACTTCACAAACTTACAAACACACAAACTTTACCTCTTTATAATATTAGTAGGTATAGAGTATTATCCATGTAACGATGGATTAAGAATACATGGTATTAATCAATAAACCAATTAGCCTATCGCAGTCCACTTCTGGACAAAATGCCTCTCCCAACAAACGCCACAGAACAGGGTTCTCCGCCCTACGAATTTAGTCCGACCAAGAGATCTTCTTGATCTTTCTATCCGTGTGGTGACGGAGTAAGAATACAATATGTCATCACCCCATCTCATCCCATGGATGTTTTTGGTTGAGGACCATCCGCCCCACCACAGCCCGTGTAAAGTAGTAACGGTCGTCAGAGACCAACTACTCGTCCTAAACAAAAAAAAAACTATAGGTGTCGTAAAAACCTACTAAGGGAATAACCGTAACTACTATCCTTACGAAATAAAAAGAAGGAAAACTTGAAATTAAACCCTATACCAATCCGTCTGGCCAGCGTGGTATTAGTAGGCCAAGTAACCCTCCGTCACGGAAGGAGGCCCGTCCCTGCAGTGAGACATTAATGGGCTGTTATGATGAAGCGATCTTTTTGAGGTAGAATTAATATATAGTACAGGTATTTAAAATTAAAATCTTACTCCAACCAAAATGTTGATACTAAGAAAATTCATCTATACTAACATCTCGTTAGACAGATATTTTACGTTATTCGCGCATTATTATAAAACTGAGATATCTTTCAAACTAATAATCGGATCTCATCGCTGAAAAGGTCAATTTTGTTTAAAATTAAATAAATATAATGATTAACGTAATTTATTTTGATAAGGGTCAATACCATAAACATAAAATACCTTTACAAACAATGCATTTCTTTAAGTCAAATTTGATTATTATAAAAAAGGTCGTAGTGAGTCAACCTTAGAAGATAGATATATGCTATCGTTGACTTAATTGTAAAATTTTTTTAAAGGTACAATTCTCTAATACATCATTTCAGTATATCTCCAGACGTTTAAGCAGCAGAAGCAAAATAAACGTTTTTAAGCGTCCCTTTTATATACATATTTCATTACTGTTCTACTCCTATTAGACATAGCGTGATACTATATAGCCTATAACACTCCCCGATAAATGGACTATGAAACACAGAAAGAATTTTTTAAATCGGTTCTGTAGATCCAGGGATTACCCCCTACAACGACACAAACACACAAACTTTACCTCTTTATAATAGATTTAATATAACTTATAATTGATATAACACATACGATTCATGGTTAATTTTATTAAAATTTAAAAGGAATAACTTATAATTAATAGCACTTCATAATAAAATAGTTATGGATTATTTACAAACTCATTTATTTTTGAGTATGATTACTACTGGTAACGCCATCTCGTGAACAAAAGACACGAAATTTAAATTCATTCAACATTGAACCAAATCCATTTTTCATGGCCCCTGATTTGTATTGGACTGTTTTGTTTTTGACTTTTTTCTAGATTTTATAGATAATTTTTATCTGAATTTTAAAAAAGAACAGACATTTCGACCTCTACAGTTTTATTATAGTATATAGATATAGATTATTATCATTGAAAAATACATAAGGAACTGACAATAAAATAAAAATCACAAAACATTAAATTATTGTTTAATGTTCTATTTGTTTAACATAATAAGTTTAATTAAGCCACTAACAGATGGCGTTATTTGATATATAGTTAAGATATTTTTATGTTCATCTTATAGCATAAGTATGTTTTGTAGTTATAGGTATGTACAGACTTTTCACTCGCCATTGGAGTTTTATTACATAATATTTCATCGAGTACTTTTTCGGATTTGTTCATGGTCCTTCGAGCCGTATATAAAAATGTTATTTTATTTATTCAAAAATACTGCACGCAGCTTAACTCTAAATAATTATATTCCATACCATTCCAGTCTACATTCCTAAGATAGCGCTGTTTAATATTTCACTTTGTAAACATAAACTACGTATAAAACTAAAACTACTTATTCTTGAGCACTTTAAATTCAAATATCTTTTGATAGACTGAACCGATTGTAATGAAACAAAAATTAAATGGATCTTCAAGTTACGCTCAATCGTTGTGTATTAAAGGCATCTCCATTTTACGTTACATTTAAAAATACTGCACGCAGTTTAACTCTTGATGTAGTTCAGTCTAAGTTTGAAAGATGGCGCTGTTTAATATTAATTAGTTAAATTCAAATATCTTTTAATAGACAGAACCGATTGCAATGAAACAAAAACTAAATAAAACTTCAAGTTACGCTCAATCGTTGTGTATAAAAATCATCTAAATTGCTTTGGTACTTTTTACGTGATGCCCGAACAAATTTTAGGTTACAAATAAACAGACATACAGATATACAGATAAACAGACAAACAGACAAAAATTCCAAAAATGGTGGAAATGGGTTCTATGGGTTGTCTTTTAATACCCTGGCTATTTTTTTTGGATTTATTTTTAATGTACAAAAACGACTTTTCTACAGTTTTATTATATGTATAGAATACCTAAGATACTACTTAAAATTTTATGTACTCGTTGCTAAATCCATAATTGACACCTGTTTTAACTAAGCTGAATATACATCTGTCTTAAAATTTATTTAATGAGTTTTAAATAAATATTTTAAACAAACCCTCATTATTACCAAGCCTTTGAACAATATACATTGCGACTGTTACCCCTCTCCCAGCTCAAAGTTCAAAACTTTATATCGTCAGATAAAATTTTGATTTACGAGATAAACATACTTAGCCTTTGAACGGACGATTATTCCAAACACGTTTCAAAGGTATATTTTTAAAGAAGGCTCCCACAGTGTGGTATTAGGGATGCCGCGACAGCTCCCACCTTTCGAAAACTTTCTCGTTCGTGCACCTTTTGATATTCAATATACTGCGGGACCTAAGCAATCCTTTGATGAGATGTTTTATGCAAAAAACGTTGGGCACCGTTAGCGGGGCGCGAATAACCGTTCAAAAGTGAACACATTAGTATTCCCAATCTCGTCCGGAACCGCGGCCTCCCTCCATTTTGGGGGAATAAAAAATCAATGTTTATTCCCGTTGAACGCGATTCGAATGCTAATTATAGGTATAACTAATTGCTTTGTGTTTGTGTGAAGGCGCGATCGTTTTATAAATGATTCTCGGTTGCGGTGCGCCGAATCCAGATTGAATTTTTCCCTTGTATATTTTAGCCAAAGCATAATTAGTGTATTTTCGATTTGGACATACCCACGTCTCTTGTGACAAGGAGTGACAATTTCAGACTGTCGTGTTTATACACATTGAATAGAACGTTTTTAACGAAAAAACGATTTAAAACTATTCAAAGAACCTAATTAGAGTTCGATGTTAAATCAAAATTGAAGTAGATCACGAGTTTAGAACGTAGCAAGCAAGGTGTTGCAAACTATAAATTACTTCGGAAATTCCGTTCCGGCATATCGTACCACAACTCGGCAATAAATATTGTTCATTTTCGTCCTGTGGGCAATGCATGTCGATGAACTACGGAGCTATGCCACGTTGGGGATATACTGTTCGAACGCGATGATACACTAACTCCTCGCGATTGCGGCCACAACGGGTAACTTGGCCGCATAAAGCTTCGCCTCGTCCGCTATACCTCACCTACACCTTAACATATCATTTTGCATGGACCGCATTTCATGTTTATAGCAAAACTTGGACTTCATGCACTTAGGCAAATGGGTTTCCGATACTTATAAGAGCGATATACGCTACATTTTATGCAAGGTAAGTTATTGCTGACATTATTTTCGATGAGTAAATATACCCATTGGTATGTTTATAAGTTTAATGGAAATTTGTGTTATTTATTTATATGGTAAAAAAATATTTCTGTGCATTATGATAACATTATTGAAGCTTTTTCAAAGTTAAGAATTCCTACCATGCAAAGTAAGCACATAGTAGAAGTAACTTTTGGAATTAAAGTATACTTACTACGTACAGTTTACAAACAAAAAATGTCAGCAGTCAACTTAGTAGTACTAAATGGTTGAGAATAAAATATTTTCTTGGAAGTTAACCAGATGTCACTGTTCCAAGTTAGAATTAAGGTTATGGAATATTATTACCTAAAGTAAATTGTAATAATCAGAAAAGGAATATCACAGTGAAGTTGGCGTTACTCGTCAAAAAATCTTAAAAGTGCATATTATTTTGTATCTGTATGACACTTGTTAAGAACGAAATTCGTATGTACTCAAGTATTATTATGATACCTTTTTCTAAACAACTTTTAAGTTTTAATGTTACAAAAACTTATGTTTTGTTCATACTTATTTATTTGTTATTTCGAACATAAATATCAAATCAATATAATCATTTCTAAATTATAGTGATATTTCATTAGACTAAAATCAATTAAACATTTAAGCCTCACATCAGAGGGCTGACGATCCGTGAGTTTATGCTTATATAATTACGTCAACAAATTGCTGTGATACTGCAGCAACGGATTCAGCAGTTAAGCCTTCTGTGAATTTTAAATCGATTTTAATAGCACCGTCGGACCACAACGTATGACGTCAAAGCTCACCCTATACTATGCAATTTGATTTCCTATATCACGTTTTGATGTTCACCGTTTTGTGTCGATACATTTTTTCTGTGTCTGCAAACTGTTACTGTTTCTTTGTTTTGGAATAAAAGTGACAAAAATGATTGGTAAAATATTGAGGAACCTTATTGGTACTAAATTTATTGAATAGCTTGCTATATTTACGGGAATAATGACCTCATAGCAAGCATTTAACAAATTTACATTATAAAAAAACTCAGAAGATACAGTTTCAATTCTTGCTTAGAGATTCTAATTCCGTTCATTGCCAGCATGTATAAGAACGCGAAAATTATATTTATGGAAGAGAGCAGGACGCTGCACTGGAACATAAAAGACCTGGTGACGTAGTAACATTTGAACTAATTTTGAGCAAGTTATCATTTCACACAGTTTGCATTCATACGAAGCATTAATATGTTCACATGTTTACAAAGACACCCTTGATACTAAAGAGTCGCAGCGTCGACATCTAACTCGGTAAATTTAATTAACTTCGTTAACTTCTAAATACTCTTAACGTCTTTGATACCTCCGTTCCCTTTCATTGACAAACACGATCCCTTGGTGTGTACACGACAGTCACTGTCAAACTTTTATCAAGCTCGCGTTCAAAAGTTGTATAGCAACAGTGATTTAGGTGTGATAAAACAAATGGAATGAGGAGTTAGGTGGGGCCCGCATTGCGGGAGCATCATACACTCATTTCTCATTGTCTGGTGGCACCTCGAGCGCCGCAACAACTTTCTGTCACTGCAGTTTAATGCATAATATAACGCGGTAAGCACTCAAAATGGAGTGAACTTGTCGGGCCAATATCGCGGCAGACACCAGCGCACGAGCGCACTCTTTATTGAAAGAGTAAACTGTCCTTTTTCACGGGACGCCTCAGGCTCTTTGTGACGGAATTTCATGCAACTTATTTTGCGCTCGAGTGTAAATAATAGTGATCTAAGAGCGCTACGGATTTTCGGACGCTACCCCTTCCTTTGCGGTTTTGAATATACGCTGTCATAATAAATTGTTCCCCATTATGCAACAGGGTTGTGCTTAACTGTATTGTAGCTCACTTGGAGGAGTTGTGTAATCAAAGGATATTATTACTAGTACCATAAACTGTATGAGCTAGTCCTTGAGAAGTGGTACAAACTTTATAGTGTGTAGATTAAGTTAGAGTAATTATTATGGTACGTGGCTATGTTCCTGGAGGGTGCGTCAAAGGTAACGTTTAAACAATTTAATATTCTACACACAAGCATTTCAAACGCCAACTCAAACGAAGCTACTCCTTTCGTAAAAGTTGTTCCGTAAACGAACCCCCCCTTCGTTAGATATCTACGTGAGTTTAATCCACTCGGTAGGGCGTTACGGTCGAGAACGATTTTGAGGAAAATTGGCGAAAATTGCAACAACATAGGCGAAAATTACCACTCGGAGGCGTTGTTAAGAGAAACGGCGGTGGCGGGCCGGATTTATGCGGCAATAGAAATGTGACGTTGACTCTATGTGGTCTACAGGCAACCGCGTAGACACACCGTCCTTCGCTACGACGTAGAACACGCTACGAAAATGTAGACGCTATAAATGTCGAAATACATTTTGCTGAATACGTAATGCCTATTACCGACTTAATTGTTGTTGGTGAAAACAAAGTGATAATCAACGTAGAAGCCTCGTGAAATATGTATGGATTATATGTTAAGTTTGTAAGGATGTTTACACCGGCATTGTTTGTTTTTAAACAAGCAAGCGTACAGCCGCTATAAATAGAAATTGATTGTTGAGCATGGATTTACAAGCTTTAGCGCCAGCTTTTTAAGAGTCAATAAAATCGAAGTACCGAAAGCGCTTAAAACTATAGAGTTTTCGCACGCCATTTTGAAACAAACAATGAACGTATAATAGGTTTTTCATGTTTTGAGCTAAATTCCCTGTTTCATAGGGTAGGTAACGATGGCATCCAGACTGACTCGACACCGAGCCGTCACGGGCGAGACGAATTATAGCCTTTTATGCCACTTACATACCCACCATTTTTTTAATTTCCCTGTGGGAAGGTATTTTTTAATTCGCGAGCTTTTATGAAATTTTATGTCCTCTCGTATCCCGTACACTGATTGTTCCGAGCGTTGCTTTGCGTTTTGGTATTCGCTAATTGTTTCAAGCATCGGACGTGTACAGTGTGTTTTTTAGATTCATAACTGCCATTAACCCTTTGTTAGCGATCGTATGAAACATGACGTGACTATAAATGCATTCTCAGACAGTTAGTTGTTCGCTTTTTTTGTCATAAAGTTGAAAGATATTTGCTTTTTACTATGAGCTGTCGTTTTGGTAATGAGTAACCTGTGTAGGTAAAGAGTTTGGTAAGGTGTGTTGTTTAAAGATTATACTTAAGCGATAACTTTTTACAGTTATTGTGCGCAATCTGCTTTTATTACAGGTAGACGCTTTGCACGAGTTTACGTTTTCGGCGAAGCAAATATTTTCAAATTAAAAATGACAGTCATAAAATTATTGATAAATTCAAGTTGTATTATAAACTTTTAGGTAAACCTTCACATACAAGGTTAAGGTTAAATAAAGAATGCCATCAAAATGTTTGATCTCTTCTTTTTTCAATGTGTTCTGCCAATTTCATGGATACCTAAAGTCTATTTACATAAGGAAATATACTTAAAACTTACTTGTGCCAGCATAATAGACGGTGTAATCAAGAGGATGTCCCATCATGTCGACTTTTACTCGATCCACTACAAGTCTTGTGAAGAATAAATCTCGCTTATAGTATATTGGTTTCTCGTTCTCGTGGGATACTGCGCTATCCATTAACGGGTGAGATCTGTGAAACAAAATGGTATTTTAGTTTCGTTGAACGTAAGCTGCATTGGAATGTAATTATGAAGAGATTATCTTTTTTAATGGACTCTTTAGAGTCCGAGGTTGTCAATTCAATAGTATTTTAATTTTTGGTAAATTTTGTTTCATCTGAATTCAATTAATTTCTGCGTTTGGAAATTCTTTACTTATAACTTACGCGCGAACGAAGCCGTAGACAGCAGTTATTAGTAATGATGTAAATGCAAAGTTTGCACAGTACGATGACTTTAGAGATTGCAAATCTATACTCATAAATTATTAATATTTTAATATAATCCAAGTAGTAGCGTTAAATTAGATTTTTGAAATCATATTTTTTTTACTTTCTCATTTCAAACTGAATCATGCTTACGTGCAAAATTTTAATATAAAATTATATGCAGAAATCTCATATTCGATTATTATAAAATAAATTTTGCTCACTGTTTTGGTAAGGTCTAATGTCTACTAGAAATCAATTTTCTTTTGTTTTTGCAGTGGTGATATTATTATCTGCTAATTTATCTAAGTCTACTTTTACGACAACCACTAAATGAGCTGGGGAAATGACATTATAAAAACACATTACCAATTTTAAATAAACCGATACAAAGTACAAAATTCAAATAAAATTTGACGTTATCAATTTACAGTAGGTACCAAAATCAAAACAAAGCAATACCCTTGAAGTCAAATAAAAAACAAAAGAACTGCATTACAGAGCAAACATGTGCAAAACAAGGAGACGGGAACTAAGGCTTGACAGTTTCACAGACGATAATGTCTACGAGAGTCGCACAATAAGTCTTTGCTTCGATGCCAACAACAAAATACCATTCATTTAATTAAAATTTCCTCTCTCGTTATGAATAAAAATTTTATACTATTTCCAGCAGACTGGTTCAGGTGAAGTGTTAAAATCTCAACGTTTCCACATGAGGATCATGGAAAAGCGGGAAAAAAAAATAATTGAACGCTCTCGGGGTGAGAGCGTTGGATAATTAACAGGACGTGTCGCAGATAAAAGTGCCTGTAGATTTCAATGAGCGTGGAATTCTGGAATCGCTAGAGACCTCGTCAGGACCAGGGTCGTGTTTCGCGTTTTTAAGTGACGATTTTCTACTTTGTTTACGTCCGGCTCGCTTGTTACAATAACGACAGTCTCGCCCTTTTGTTCTTTTTTCGTATCCGGAGCGAGACTGTTTTGAAAATAAATTAATTCGGTGTTTTGTAAAGGATCTTTTTTTTAATGAAAAATTGAACAATGCGTTGAAAATATCGATAATCTACGTAAATCCAGTACTCGTTTGTTTTTAATAGTTATGGACGATGAAAATACACGTGTTTTTATAGTATCGTACGTGATTTGAACCAAAACGGCTTTAAAACGAATTCCAATCATGAAATGATTTGATTATTATTTTATAAACACAATCCTTTTTTTTATTGGTGTAGTATTATGTATTTTAATTTTCTCATTTTATACAGTTAAAAGTAAATCGAAAAACAATACTACTGTTTTACTTTACAAAAGCTACGACTTAGTCTATCTATTTTGTCTTATAATTACCTTATAAAATTGAGTACGGTATCCGGTAGAGACGCAGTATCGTTGACGCACGTCCCCGGTCTGGGGTCAGGCACTTTACTGCTGATAACTGGCAACCAGGCAGAGCTTGACGAGGCTTGTTCTTTGAACTTCCCTTCAAATGCCTTTTGAATGTCGCCGATTGTGAAGGTACAGATAGCTGAACCCATTAGGCCGGTGGATGCTGTGGTGAAGACGCCATAAAAGCGACTGTCGTCTCCAGGAACCTTGTAGATACTTTCTGTTAGGAAGAATGGAAAATATATGAGTTTTGACAAAATTAATGTACGTACATGGATAGATAAACATTTTAATAGTCCTTTATTAAACTATTTTACGGCACAAACGGGTTTTCATTCAATGATAAAAAATACTGTTTAAATTATTTTCCTGTTTCTTTTTTATTACAATGCTCTTTAAATCTCTATTGATCACTTTTAACGACATACAAGAAGGAATATTCTTAATGTTTAAAATAATATGTTTTCAACTATATTAATTTTTAACAAATTGCATTTAGACTACAAGATAATCTCTTTACCGAAGCAAATAGCTTCACCAAACTACTACACAGAGGACCACAATTATTGTTATAATTTACTTTGATTTATAATGCTCATTGTCAAGGAAATTCCCTAGGGTCTTCGGTAAGGTTTACACGAGAGCATACGTCCTCACAAAACCTTTGTACAACTGATTTATCGACGCCATTTCAGAGCAACGCTATAGCATTATGGTGGATTATAGAAGCTAATACGTCTTGTTTATGGAGCCAACTGTATGGTACACTAGTTTAATTAAATAGGCTGTTACATACATACATAAATACACTCGCACCTTATTATCACGGAGGTAGGTAGATACTACTGAGCGCTAACAAACTTGCCACAAAGGAACTTCGTAAAAATGAATATTAAATTAGTCTTTAATAAATTGTTGTATTACAAAAATAGCAAGTTCCGTTTTCAAATTATTCCGAGAGTATAATGAAGGCAACTAGGTTAATACTCCAATTGTTAATTTGTCTAACAAAGAAATACTTGACATACAACTATTTACCAGCCCATCTGGCCAGGGCGGTATTAGCAGTTTTAGTTTCGTTCATCACTGAGGAAGACGCTTCCATGTAGTGGAACTTACAATCTGGTAATGATGATAAAGATACAAATATTAAATCAGATATCAGTAATTTACATGATAATACAATCTTTAAAAATAATCTCTACATTTTTAGAATGTAAAATATCTGCGCAAAGATTAATTTCAATAATATTACGATTTCATTATAAAAGTTTTATTTTTAAGTTTCTATCTATAAAGATAAGATATCAAATAGGTTTGAATTTAATTTGAATTTCAATGAGATGACGAACTATTCAAGACGTGTAGGTATAAAACCATCAAACGCTGTCTAATCTGAACTTTAATAAATTGAACTTGCTTACTTTGAGGTCGACAGACTGACAGGTTAAATACTTTTTTAATACAAACTTTTTGGTGATCAATTGTACTCAAGTTTAATTGAGTTCGTAAATATTTGATATACCTATTGCACTTAAAATTCATTATATTTCAATAAATAAAACTTCTAATATATATTATTTTCATTATGAGCCATCTGAAGAATCGACTTAATGGTGCCAATAAACTATCAAACACTTATTTATTACACAACTAATACTTGAATCACCCTTAATATTGCTTATTATCAGTTTCCAAAAATAAAGATATAAAAAACATTTATTTGATTGATTTTATACTAAGCAGTAAAGAAATTCTATGAATGGTTAAATATTGTACCGATTTCCCAATCGTATTTGAATTGCCACTGCAAACAAACTCAAATCCCAGGAACGCTATAAGCAGACGCTCAAAATTAATTGCGCTCGAATTGAAAAGTAAATAGCACATCTACGGCAAATAGTGAGCACTTGAGCACCTATTACATACTCATGAGTTATGCAGGCCAGGTAGTGAGGCCGCGTGAAAAACGTACGCCAAAGCCCCGAGCCGTGGAACCCCGACCGATTAATAATATATGAAGAGTCTGAAAGGACCCAATACCAAGTGCACAGTAAAATCGGCTAGAGTCTTCTCGAAAATCACCCTATGCACTTTAGAATTTTGTGTAGAAAATGTTTGCGACATTCACAGTCAATATTTGGATGCTACGAAAGGTAACGGGTAAATTTGATGGTCCTTTTTCCTCTATTGTTATGGATGTTTTATAAGGTGTTAGTGTTGGAAGATTTGTGAGAATCTATCTTTGTGTGACTATTACACTTATAGTCTCATATAATATTAAGGATAATAGGTAGGTAGTTGTGTATAAAATGTTATCAAAAGCTCTCTGCTCTTATTTATGTTGACATACAGCATTTATTCATATTGTATACCAAATCAAATTATCTTTATGAACTTTTTTTTAACAAAATACTAATTACTTAATAGGATGATGGATATTGGGTCCTTCAAACGCAGTCTGAAGAAGCATTTGGCCAAACCGGCAAGATGATGACGACGAATTGAAGTTATTTTTAGACTACTATCCGTTTCCTTCATGTGTGGACTGTACTCGCGCTTTCCATCATGTTCAATATAGTCATATTGCCGTGTTTTCGTATTTAAAAAAAGAAAAAATATGTATAGTTAAGACTTACGTATTTCATTGAAGTAAAAAGGAAACTCTCCAGGTATGCTGCAGTTGAGTCGTGCCTTCAGATAAGTGGCCCAGTTCTGGCTCAAAATATTCTTTCCTCCAGTATCCCTCTTGCATACCCTTGCTACTCGGGAGTAGACAGCTTTGCCACAGTTTATATATTCCACAGCAGTCTCACGGAAGAAGAATAGAACATAGTCCCCGACGTCGAATGAGCCCACGAAGTTTGGTTCTGAAATAAAATTGTAAGTATTAGATTTAATAATTAAATAAGAGTATCTTTACAGCCCTTTAATGACCCACTGCAGGGACGGGCTTCCAAACGTGACGGAGGGATACTTGGCCTAGTAATACCACGCTGGCCAAACGGATAAGATAGGGTTTAATTTCAAGTTTTCCATCTTTTTATTTCGTAAAGATAATATTGACGGATAGTCCCTTAGTCGGTTTTTACGACACCCATGGGATGAGATTGGGTGGTGACATATTGCAATTCTTTCTTCTTCACCACACGGAGACACGCTATATTATAAAGTCGCAATATTACAAAATATCTTAGACACTGTTCTATCTATGTCACAAAACGCTTTAAGGATCCATTATTCAAAGATGGAAACGTAACATAGTAAGTTTATTGCAATGTAGTGATCATTGTACGTACTAACATAGCAAAAGGTATTTAGTTTATTCGTAACTAGCGACCTACCCCGGCTCCGTACCTAATACAGTAACAGAATGTCCTTAAACAACTTTTAAGTTCAGCTTCATTAGTCGATTATATTATAAATCTCTAAATTTATATGGGTTTCTCTACTATATTATGCTTACAAACCTTCCTCTTGAATTACTCTATCTATTAAAAAAAAGCCGAATCAAAATCTGTTGCGTAGTTTTAAAGGTTTAAGCATATAAAGGGACATAGGTGCAGAAAAAGCGACTTTATTTTATACTGTGTATAGATATAGTATTAATTCAGTGGTATGGTAAACTAAAATATTATTATATTGAAGTAGTGGGAAAATTAAATGATTCACTAAATTTAATTAACTCATTTATCTGTTACCACAACAAAGAGTAGATTTAATCAGAATCGTTTAAATACTTATTCACTCTTTATTACACCGATTGCCCTTTTAAAAGTTTAATTGTATTTCGAATTATAATTTAATTTCAATACAAATTACTGAAATTATTAGTTTACGAAAATTTGTAGTTTAATGGCAAGTAAAATCTAAACAGTTTTTGGAATAATATTTCATTTCTTTCTTTCTAAATACCCAAAAAATAAGCATTATTTTTACCCCGAATAATTGAAAAGATACAAGTAACAAATTTTACTTAAAAAAAAACATTTAACCGTCGTAAGTATGTCAAACATAAAAGTTCAAATATAAAAAAGAAGCATCAAGAATCTTTCATCAAAAAGTTGTTGAAAATATTGACAGCCATCTATCTGTTCCCACATTGACCTATTACTAGTTAACCTACTTAACGAGGTTACTCGGTTATCGATAACCAAAGTTATAATTAACAGAATTATAACTACTCTAAGTGACACTTTACAGTCTAAAAATAAAGTTTTATTTAATAATTAATGCTTAAAAGGTAATCGATCTTGTGATGATGGACTTGACATGACTGGACATGACTGCTACGCAGAGATCTCGGGTTCGATTCCCGCTCAATGCAAATCTTTGTGTGCATGAACATGTTTGCATTGGTCTCAGTGTTTCTATGTATAATAAGTAGGTATTTACAAAAAAAAAAGTATTTAAGTATGTTTATCCGTTGTCTAGTACCCATAGTACAAGCTTTGCTTAGTTTAGGACTAGATGGCGTTGTGTGAATGTGTCAGGAATATTTATTTATTTAAATTTATATGATCAAACGTTACAATAACGATGTCCAACTTCTGGAACAGTCCTTTTACAGTAAAGGAGAGAAAGTTGACTTATTCAAACTACGCTATGTGACGGATTGGTTTGTGTCAAGTTTTCCTGCTTTTGTTTGTATGTGTAAGTCAGCTTTTACAACCCAAAAGGGTCGCGCCATGTACTCTTACTCCAAAAAAATGTCTTGTGTATGTCATTGTACTAAAATCGTCCTGTGAATAAAAATACAGAAGAGTAACAGGTGAATTAACCATCCCTGCAGTACTCTACTGTGAAATAGGTCGTTGAAAATATGATATGGCTATGATAAACCATTATGCTAAAATGAGTTGCCAGTTAAAATAGTTAACCTGCAATAGTTAGGTCACCAACCGTATAATAATTTAGTAAAATAAATTTTGTGTATTCGTACACACAGCAGGACCTACTCTCCCGTGAACCTTAATCCCTTGCTTTAGAAGACATTTTCGAATGACAATGAATAGCTGTGTGTACTATTAGCGAAACGTGCGTTCCCACAGTTAATCCTGTAGTATCAAATTGCTGTTATTTCATGTGATATGCAATAAATATTAGATGGATCTGCTGGTGACAATTATGTCACGCAGTACTTTCATTGCCAGCATTAATAACTGCTTATTTGTTGGGCTTATAATGAAATCGCCGCGTGTCAGGGATTACAGAATACGGACGTGTGTTAGACTCGCAATATCTCTATTCACATTGTAGTATGACGACATTATTGAACTAAGCTTGTAATAATACAGACTCGTTTGAAGCTTAAGAAAGAGTTTTAATAATATATTTTAAAATTATTACCGGTGAATATTATAAGTCATAAATAATGGCGATATTAAATGTAGGGTAGATGAACAATACTGTCTAAACCCCTACGTATCTTAATCTCTTTTAAGAAGATACATTATTCAAATCAAAATAGGTATAATATAGCGTTCGGTGTAATAGATATGCATGCTCATATTTATTTTATTGGTAACAAGAATATCTTTATTTAATTTTAATAGTATTTTTATATTAGGTTACGTTAGTTTTTGTGTTATTTATATGCGCAAAGATAGAAAGAGAGAACGAAATTAAATTATACTGTTTATTCAAAAAGCCGATAACATTAATGTAATAGAAGTTTAAACAAATTTCTCAAAATGGTACAACAATAAAATATATTCATAACAAAACTTACAAAACAGAATGAATACTAAAAAGGGTTTGACTTACTAAATGAAAATTTAAACGAAAATAATTAACTGTTAGTGGCATTTGAAACGTTAGCAATAAAAGGGCAAGTGTAATGAACACAACGATATTAATGAAAATTAGGCAAAATTTGCCAAATTCATACACAAGCGAATTTCTATTTCGTTGGTTTTCAAATAAACTGGCAAAAGGGTTTCAATACAAATTGTGTCCTAAAATCAGAACAATTCAACCATTTGCGATACAAAGGTGGCTTTTATAAATATTAATTTTATTTCATATTTTGTTTCCGGGAATATTGTAATGTTTTGTTTTTAGATAGTTGCGTATAAAAACATTCTTTAATGTCGCAAAAAGTTTCAATGTGAATATTGTTAGTTTAATATCGAAATATTTTATATGTTAAATATTATTGGAATTTCCTGGCAGTGTGGCAAATTTGCGTAAATTTGCAAAAACAATATTAATGTTTGTTCAATTAAACTCAACGTAATTTAATCTATTACGATAAATTATTCAATTTATAAAATATTTTTTTAGAAATTTGAATATAATTGAAATTATAAATCAAATTCCCGATGTATTATGCAGGAAATGGTATAATTTGCTCAAATAGGGGCAGCTGACGCATAGATCCGGGAGACATCGGTGCTCATTAGAGCGAAAACAGTTTAATTTCCATTGTTAAATCGCGAACAGGTCAATTTACGTATAAATTGCGAAAGCATTCGATAATTGTAACATTTTGTGCTAATGATTACCCGTCCATTTTCAGATTATTGGATAGAAACTCGTTGTTAAACAGCAATGGTTACGTTCATTTCGATATTGATTTAATTTTGATAACCCTACCGTTTTGGGTGGTTGACTCAGTACGCAGTCGACCAGAAGACTAATTGTAAAGAAGATAAAGAATAATCGTATTTCTTAGGCTTGAAATAGTAATTGGGCTTTAGATGAAGTTCCTTATTTTTTTCAGCCGATTAAACCCGTTGCATTCACGTTCCACTACTCCTCAAAGAATTCGAAATTCGAACATTCTCTTTACTCTTAGTCCGTCATCACACAGACACAAATAAAAAATAAGAATAATACTAATATACTTACTATCAAGCCATTTCGAATCATACTTCAACGTCCTCTTAAAAGCAAATTCTCGTCTTCCAGTGGTAAGATTATGAAGATCAGTCCTGAAGATTACTGTGTCAGCCTTTGTGAACTCAGCATTGGTACCGGAGTATAAGGCAGGTAGACTTCCAGGATTTCCTTTTTCTACCCACAGAGCAGTGGAATTATCGGCGGGATCGTAAGGGCATTTGGCAACTCCCATACCGATGCCCGGCACGTACTCATGGCGAGGCAGGTGCGTTAGGTTAGACTGTAACAAAATAAATATAATGATTTATTTTTTGTATTGTCATTCGATATCAGCACAATAGTAACCTTTTTCCACAAAGTGGTCACGTTTCACTACAATTAAATAAATAATTCAAAGTAAAATGAGTTATAACATTCAACAGATTGGTAGCTAAGTTTATGGTAATCATATTATATGCCATGATTTATCATAGAAAAATGTGTACTTAAAATTTTATTGCCTATAACACGCAAGAGCTCACATGTAAGTTAGATCAATTAAAAATATAATTAAGTACATAATTGGCTACTATATAGAAAAGGTAATCATTATTTCAAATGTGTATTTAAATCGGGTTCATGAGGGTTTCAAAGTATGTATATTCAAAATTATTTGTGCATAAGGGCGTACGTTTTGGTAAACACATTAATTAAAGTGTTCAAACACCCCAATTTCCTAAACATCAAAGTAGGGATGTTAGTGGAGGGTGAATAAAAAGTTTTTCCCAAAATATTAAAATTTCCACGCGTGAATTTTTGATTTTATGCGCCATTAATCAAAAATATATCTAAAAAACAAAACGTAACGAGTGAATTTATGCGTTTCAAAGTCAGTAACAGCGAACTGGCCAGTCGCCCGCCCTCGAGGCCACGCGGTCCCCCGTGCAACTCAACAACACATCTGCTATTAATTTTTTTCCAAAAATTTATGTTCTTTTCTCGCTGAACGGGATTTATTAACCGAAACTTATTATTTTGAAGGCGATCGCATTTTTTCGGAATAACGCAACGCGCTCGAGAGAATTCCTCTATTAGTATAATGCGATGGGTGGCGGTACGGTTTTCAAAATTATCATAAAATTACTAAATGTAGCATAAACGTGGGGTGGGCAGCGGCGCCCGTCGTCGTGGATTGAGACTTTATGTAAATTTTAACGACGCTGCGACCATCGGGGCCACCTGTGACCCGCCCCCTCGCGCCGCGGAGCCCTACGGAGCTGGGCGCCTGCGGCACCTGTCGAAAACCTATGTCGTTTTTATTTCAATAAGCTGAGGATTAAATTAGGCATGCAAAGACGTGCAGGCCGACCGCTTACGGCAAGATTTTCCTCATTCCTTTCTTGTACTCTGACTTTTATCGGAAATACATTTGTAGCTTTACAAGTTATTTAAACTGAACACGTAGAAACGCTGTTTAACAATACAAATTAATTAAATTCTAACCAAACAGAGACCACAAGCGTTTTAAAAGATTACGGGGTAAATATATATTGTTAAGTAGAACGTTAGAACTAAATTCCTCACATTGAATTGTATACATAACTAAAACGACTATTTCTAAGGTATTGTTGTAATTACAGATGAACTTAGGTTGAATTGAACTAAAAAAAACTGCATCTGGCGAGATAGGAACAAAATATTTGACATGATCTAGCATAGTAATACTAAAAATTATTAGTGTAGTAGAAAGTCCGATTTCTTACAACTTGCAATAATATAACTTCTGTATAAACTAAGTTTATGTTTTCGTACTTTTAAAAATGTATTAACTGAAATCAATATTATAAGATAGTTATTATTAATAATGCAAAAAAACATTATTGACAATAATTTAATAAGATCTTCCCGTATGACTTATTTATATAAAAAAATATCCTTTTTTACCAAAAAGCTGTCCAACTAAACCAGAAATGAATCAAACAACAAAAAGTAAGTCAAACAAGTACAATATAAACACATATAAAAGCACGTATTCCTTTGAAAACACACAAAACGTTAACGAGTTAAGTACACCGCGAACTTTAAACAAAAATGTGAAGCTCTTCGCAACATTATTTTCCCTTTCAACATCGAATTGGGCTCCTAAGTCCAGGATAAACAAGCAAATGGACCGAGCGGAAGAGCCCGGGGCCTCCCTTCGGCTGAATAAGAAAGTTTGCCTATGGACCCGCAAGGCCCCTCATTAGGCCTTAGCTTTTGTTTGCCCACCAAATTAGCATCTAGAAAGCTTTCATTCAGCGAATGAAGCGGTGACACTCTAATGACGTGAATTGAAAATTTGTATTTTATATTTTTCATTTTAATATAGCCACTTTTGTAGAGGATAATAGCAAAATCAAAATATTATTAAATGCAACGTAATTATTATGCTCGCCATATTTCTTTTTAGTTATTACATACTGTCTAGACTGTTAGTTAATTAATTAAATTTATACGCTAGCGTGTTTTATGAGTAAGTATCTGCGTTTAATTTAAATTGATACTTTATAAGAATTTTAGATGCCTGTTTTGTTGTATATACCTATCATGTCTGCCACGCTGGCGGTCGTGGTACCGATTTATGCACAAGACTAATATTTTGTATGCATTACCATTGCATTAGTTCCAATTTTAAGGGCAAATAGTACCTATTTATTTCGTGGTATTTATTTAAAAAAAAATCAATAAAGCTATGAGTTCATGGTTGGAAACCATTTAGATTTTGTCACTTCGTTGAGTCACCTGTATTAGTCTAGCAAGACTTTTCCCCTCACACGCCTTGAACGTACGTGGTTGAAAACATAACACAGAAGATATCAAAATTATCATCATCTATCGCGAACTTCGATTCTATGCACCTACATCAATCAATATTTTAATAATTATTATATTAGACGTAAGTTAACCACGATACAGCAAAGTTTGACAATTCTATCACTAAAATGTCAAACACAATGTTCTTATCCCTCCAAGTCAATACAAGAACTTTAGAACTGTCTAACTTGTTATTCCCGGCTTGTTGCGATAACACAATATTATAATGTAAATATTTTAGCTTAAAGGATATAATATTATATCTTTTAGTATTTAGCATTCATAACGGATAACTAAATTACGTTCATTATGTGAAAATAAATAGTAAATTTTATTGCATTAAAATAATAATATAATATATTAAACTTTGGTTAAATTAAAAAATAGCAGTTTTTAGTTTCTTTACTTTGGTTAGTTTCAGCTTTTTTCCTAAAAACTTTACTAATATTTATAGGTAGTAATTTTTTTATTAAATAAAAATGATTCTAGTTTCTGAAATTAAGTGTTCCACGCCACGCTTACCAGTGGCTATTGGGAGTGGTTAGTAGTCACAAGAAACAGTTTAACTTAAGGTACTGCACTCAAGCTACTGCAGAGAACTACTTCTCCGTGCTATGAAAAAGTCAGCAAATAAACAAAAAATGTTTACTGCTTAGGTTCAGGATCTCGTAGTCGGGGTACTAATCCGCAAAGGAAATAAAAGGATGAAACCAAACACTTCACAAATTAAAATTAACCATAAAAAAAATTATTATCATATCGGTCACAGACTGTGTCATGGACATACCTGACCTATTAATAAAAGAGAAAAGTTTTTAAAATACAAAGCTTAATGTCCATACCGTATGTGAAAAAGTTTATATTTTACATTTTAACGTATATAAAAGCCTAAAAGTAATTTCAGACAAAACTAATGGATTTTTGTTGTCAAACTTTTTGTTAGAATGGTTGTTTAAATGCCACCTACCATTAGATACAACTG
Source organism: Schrankia costaestrigalis (assembly GCA_905475405.1). NCBI lineage: Eukaryota > Metazoa > Arthropoda > Insecta > Lepidoptera > Erebidae > Schrankia > Schrankia costaestrigalis. The sequence goes on along the minus strand of FR997840.1, from coordinate 10,677,028 downwards.
CTAATGGCTATAAACCTAAGTATTATAAAGCGTAACCTAAAACCTTCCATTAAAATGTCCGGCAGATCCATCTACTTTAATTAAGGCCAACAAGACACCTGAAATAATAGGATTGCATCATTTAACTGGTAGCACATAGGGTGACAGTTAGTACCAGTAGCTATAGAACGTCCAGAAGACTTACCATACGACTTTACTAAATAACGGATGTTCAATTAATTATTATACACTTGTCATCAAAAAAATCGAAACAGTTGCAAGTTTGTGTTTTATAAGGATTATCTGAAAAATGTGTAAATTTAGGAATATGTGTTATATAATTATCATTTAATAGGGAATTTAATGAGGTTTTCAAATAATGATGTCAATGTTCTAAATTCAAATTCAATTTTCATTGATTTCGTATTTTGTTTAACAAGTCGTATTTGCCCTGTAGTAATTTGACGGAAAATGATAAAATTAGGCACGTAAATGAAAAAAAAAGCTAGAAAACGTTTATTTAATAACCCGTATCGCGCACCCAGAGTTCCTCGCTCCTCTTATTACTGCGTCCATGCGATGTTTACCCGAAAAAACCGCCAAGTGGTGGCATTGCTGAATTCTGGACTAAGTCAGGTTATTACGGCTGAAAGATTGCATCTTAGCCTCTAATCTTTTCATAGAATCTGCAAACGCTATCAAGAGACTGGTTTGTTCACGCGCCGTTAGAGATCTGGCAGAAAACAGGTAACTTCTGACCGAGTAGATCGATTTATAGTAACACCGTTCTTACAAAGTCTACGCCTTAAGGTCTTTCAACCGCAGCAGCAGCTTCATGATGAGCCTATGGTGGCTGTAAGTGACTCTACAATTAGAAGAAGGTTGAAGAAACGTGGACTTGTACCGTACAAGCCAGCAAATAGGGAGAAACTACCTGCAGATCATCGAAAAGCGCGCCTTAACTTTTTACGTAATTACCTAAATTGGTCATACATCTAGTGGAGCAAGTTCCTCCTTTCTGATAAGTGCAAAATTGTATTGTATGGTAACGATGGAAGGACTAAGGTCTACAGAAGTGATGGAGAACGCTTTGCACCATGCAGGATTAAAAGAAAAGGCCATCCATGGTGGCGGTTCATGGACTGTTTGAGGAGAAATTAGTGGCAACGACAAGACCGAGTTTGTCTTTGTGTTTGGGTCCCCTCTGCCTATTTTAACAGTCATAGGTACATCGAACAGTATCTTGAACCTCTTGTGATGCCCTATGCACATTTATTTGACCCCGGTTTAACATTTATGAACGAGGATGCTAGGACAAACACCGCGAGCGTCGTATGAGATTATGTTACTGAAGTCGATATCTCTATTATTGATTGGCCAGCAAGAAGCCCGGACATGAATCCGATTAAACATCTATGGGATGAATAAAAAAGACGAATTAGTGTAAAAGATCATGCCTCAAAAACGCTTAGCCAGCTTTAAAATGCAATCCAAGAGGAATGGAATAGAGCGCCACTATTTTTGATCATGACTCTCATCCGATCGATGAAAAACCGTACAGAAGCAGTAATGAGAGGTCGGGAATGGTATCCGAGTTATTAAATAAACGTTTCCTAGCTTTTTTTTCATTTACGTGCCTAATTTTATCAATTTCCGTCAAACTACGTACAGGGCAAATACGACTTGTTAAACAAAATACGAAATGTATGAAAATTGAATTTGAATTTAGAACATTAACATCATTATTTGAAAACCTCATTAAATTCCCTACTAAATGATATATAACACATATTCCTAAATATACACATTTTTCAGATAATCCTTATAAAACACAAACTTGCAACTGTTTCGATTTTTTTGATGAGAAGTGTATAAAATTAGTAAAGAACATTAGGTCTAATTATTTGTCAAGGCGTCGTCGTTTTCTTTGTGACTTACTGCAATCACGGCAGATACTTATCGCAACCGCCAGGATATCGCAATTTAAATTCATTACGAACGATACAATACCACGAAATGAAATTTCTCTAGGTAGAGATACATCTCTTACAGCTTTTTAATAGTGCTTTAAAAGCTCACTACTACCAGGGGTAGACAGGTGTGGCAGAATGACATAAAAATAGAAAGTTCATAGGCACGAAACTCAATAAATAAACAATCATTTACCCCAAAAGACCTAAAACCAAAATGTTACATAAACATTAATTTATCTCCAAAAGACCGAAGCACCGTTTAAAAGTTTACAATGTAACAAAGTAAAACATGGTATCTAGACAAGGAGAATAGTTGGCACCTGCAGATACGTGGTCGCATGATATACGACAATGGCTTCCCGATACATTGTAAATGTGAACGTTACCTACGTAATATCTACGCGAAACTTTCGAGACATTCACTATGAGTTTGTTGAAGTACGTATTTGTGAATAACACTCTAAAATGGCAACTTGGAATACCTTTTTAGTAACGGAAGTATTAAATTTGGCATTGTTAAAGTTATGAGAAAAGGATTCTTTTTTTAAAATAAGCTTGTACTGCCAATACTGGCGAAAAATAATTCTGACTTTTTTATAAAAACAAAACACAACCGTAATTCAAATGTAATTGTATAATCTATACCTACGTATTTTTTTAAATATGTTCTTCACTTTTCCCTGACTATATTTGATCTTTACCAACAGTGAAGAAAAATATAAAGTGAATCCCATCGCATTACTGTCAGTGTCCCTAATGGACTGAGAATACAAAACTTCATAACCCTTTCTTGTCTTGTGATTAACATTAGGGGTACTAAGGAAATATTCTGTTTGAGTTTGATCATTGTGCCAACCTCCTTAATAATTTTATAAATCTTACTTATTGCTCTAGAAATGATTCAATTTAACTTGATCGTATTTGACAAGTAATCTAATTAGCAGTTTGATAGTACATAGTATAGATATGCAATCCGATACTGATTTAGTTGATTAGCTAATTCCAGGTATCAAATGCTGGGCATTTATGTAGTAATTGAGCGATTATCATACGGAAACGTGTGCCTTGTAACATGGCGTACTTGGTAATGTCAGGTGATATGTGGACTGGAGAATCAAGATTGTACTTAATTAATATATGATTGACTGATGGATAACTTGTCATAATAGCTGTCAAAAGAAGACTGAAACGGCTGTTTTTCGTAATTTTGTAAATAAAAACTACGTTACTACAAACTATGTCACGATTTACATTAATACCCTAAGTATTTATATGCATAAATGAATTAAACAGAATTGGGAACTTTCTCCTCTTAATACATCATGTTACTAGCAATTATATGCAGAAGTTGACTTACCCAATCTTTGCTACTTTTAACTTTTCGCCAACTTTGTGCTACATGAAATACAAGTCATAATCTTTTAACTCCTCGTTTAAGTTGCGGGTTAGCCCTACTCAATTCGTTTAAAAAAAACAGATAGTAGGTAAGGAGTATACACAATACAGCTTTAATTAAACTAAAATAAACCTCAAACTTCCTTGTCACAATCGTAAATAGAAATAACAGAGACTCAACACGAACATTTACATACCAACAGCGTAATTCCCAACTATAACAGCGTTCTTCAAACAATAATCGTCAACTTGCAAGTACTTCGTTAGTCGCATTACTAAAGTTGTCATTTTCAGTGCGTGTATCGGCAAGAAGTAACTTTCGAACGCACAAGGGATCGTATGAGATTGTAGGGGTGGTAAAGTTTTGACAATGTGTCACTATCAGTTAATAACCTGCGGGATGATCTGAATTTATAACGACATGTTACTATCGTACAAGAAGTATGGCAGTTAGACAAATATTAATGTAAAGTGACTTTAATTAAAATTTGTGTTGCAATGTTTGGAATTTGGTTTGTTGTTTTGATGTGTGTTGACGTAATATTGTTATAGTAAGTTTGCTCTTCGTAAAGTAGGTTAATACTATTAGGTTGGGGAAAAAGTCTTTTCGTATTTTTGTATGAAAAGTCAAGACATTTCTTTCAAAGTTTATTTACATTTATTTACAATATATATGTACCGTTTTGTTGAACAACTTTCTACCATTTTGTGGGCAGTGACATTATCCCGTTACTGTAGAAACTTTGGGACTCTGATAAAAAAAACGGGACAAATAGTTTTGGCAGTCCTCTCTTGAGGTCAACCTTACAGAACCTAAAGAATTCTGAAGAGACCGAAACAGGTGAAAATCTGAAGGCGCAAGGTCAGGGCTATATGGTGGTTGCACTAGGACCTCCCAGTCGAACTCTCTTAATTTTTGCTGAGTGGCTAAAGATGTGTGTGGTCTAGCGTTACCGTGATGAAAGACCACACCCTTCCTGTTGATCAATTCCGGCCGTTTTCTCTCGACTGCTTCCTTTAATCTCATCAGTTGCTGGCAGTAAAGATCAGAATCGATGGTTTTGCCGGGCGGTAAAAGCTCATAATGAACAATGCCCTTCCAATCCCACCATACACACAGCATCTCCTTATTTCGTGTTAGGCCAGGTTTGGCCACAGTCTGTGAAGCCTGGCCAACTTTCGACCACGACCTTTTTCGCACGTTCTTGTCGTACGTGATCCACTTTTCATCGCCAGTTATCAATCTGTTCAAAAACGGCTCGGTTTCATTACGTCTCAATAATGAATCGCAAATGAGTACACGGTTCATTAAGTTTCTTTGAGTGAGCTCGTGTGGCACCCAAATATCGAGCTTTTTTGTATAACCAGCTTTCTTCAAATGGGTCAAAACTGTTTTGTGGTCAATTCCCAGTTCTTCAGCTACATCGTAACTACTAATATGCCGATCTTGCTCCACTCTTTCAAAAATGGCGTGCATTTTATTCGTAACAGGGCGACCAGAGCGAGGTACATCTTTAACATCAAAATTTCCGGACTGAAAACGTTTGAACCAAATTTGTGCTACTCTTACTGACACTGCATCAGGTCCATAAACATCACAAATTTTTTTCACTGCTTGAGTTGCATTTTTGCCTTTTTTATAATAAAATTTTAAAATGTATTCTTCATTAGATTCACTCATTTTTACGGAGAGAAAAACAAATGAAAAATAGCGGGAAACAACTTTTTTTTTTTTTTCTTTTCTTTATAATGTAACCTTTTTAATGTTACCAAAACCAGCCAGACACAAGTAGTACAGTCAAAGAAATTTTATAATAAGTTTATACCTACGTTATGCGAAAAGACTTTTTCCCCGACCTATTATAATAGTATATTCTGGAAGAAAGGGAAGAATGTAACATAAGATCAAGCCTTGTTCTGTTGAAACAGGCAAAGACTATTAGACCCCCATTTAGTGCAAACCATAATGATCCGCTTTTCTTTATTTACTGAATCCCTGGCTGTACCTATGTCTGAAATTATCGGTGCGACCAGTTTTTGTTTCGACTTTTATACGGTACTAGACTAGCTTTTGCCCGCGGTTTCACTCGCGTTAAATTCGGGGTAGCACTGTTCGCCTTTCCTGGACACAAAAGAAAAAAAAAGTAGCCTAAGTTACTCTCCATCACATCAACTATCTGCACTTAAAAAATCATGTCAATTCGTCGCTCCGTTTTACCGTGAAAGAAAGATAAGCAGACACACTTTACCATTTATAATATTAGTATGGATTTTAAGGGTCAACGCTATAATAGGTTGTCCTCGAAAGACATACAAGAATTAATTGTGACTTTTATCCGCAGTTCAAATTAATGATGCTAAGATCAACACAAGAATTACTTGATCTACAATTATTCCCACATTATATGAAATGTAATAGTATAAGATTCAAATGTATTAACGTAACCATAACATGCATCGTACTGAGTTTAAGTCAAAATATACAAGTTAGACGTGAAGTTTGGCGGCGCAAATCTCTCTCAGGCTGAACACATTTCACATACCTACTTGAAATAGAAATAAGCTCTGTCTATTTCGTGTTCAAAGTTAAACCTGCTACAAGGGACCAGACGCTTTGTATTAAATATTTAGACACGCGTTTCTATTATGGTATGCTAAAAGTTTTTTTTAATGCAGAATTTGAACAAATATTTGCTTATTGATTTAGTTCTGGTGGGCTAAAAGGCTTCAAGAATTTTGGTTTATAAAACAAAATAATAACTCGATGATATTGTTTGTATACAAGACAGACAGAAGAAAGACTACAGTAACTATGTACAATCACCATCAGATATTTCATAGCAGACAAGGTGAACAAATACTTCTAAATAGTTTAAATAAACTGGCGATAGCAAAAAAGCACGGCTCTTGATATAAGTAAGTAATAGAGGTGACAAAATAGGTATAACGTTATACCTTTAATATATCCCAATAAAAGCTTTTAAAACGTAGACTGCTAAAATCTTTCAAAATCGTCCATTACAAAACACATAAGTATTACCTGTACAAATGAAAAATTACAGTGTTCACGAGGTACAATAGTATTAAGCTAAGGTTTCCGTTAACAAAGCAGCAGACGGCAATCGTAAACTGCGCGGGATATTGCCCACTAATTTCGAATGAGATAGCTATTGCACCTGTGCGCTGACTAGTTCAGTGAAATACTGCTATAGGTTTTAGATCAATAAAAAACGTGTTCATTTTACGACTGCATCATGTTGCTTTTGTACGTCAAAATTTTATGGACGAAGTATGAAAATAATACGTTAGGGTTTTTCGTTTTTTAATGCTTTGGAGTATTGGATACTGTTTTTCTTTTACCTATTTTGTTTGCTCTCCTTCGAAGGTTGGTAAAATAAAAATGTTTGTTATTTGGGATATTATAAAGGCTAATTAATTTTCATTTGACATAATATTACCATATAGTTACTAACCAGGAAGTCAATTTGGTGTGATTCATTATTTAATTAAAAACAATTAAAGTTTAAATGAAAAGACGTACTTGATGTAGTTTAGTCGTGATTCAATAAATAAGAAATAAATTTTAAGGTAATTTCGATATTTTACTAACTTAGACTTTTTTATTAAACGTTTCTTTCAAAGCTTTCTTACGAAGCTAGTTGCCCGATTCAATTTAAGGTTTTGAATTGTTTCACATGAGATACATGTTCAATGCTGATAAAATAAATTTTCAGTTGGAAATGCCAATATTTGTAACGGAAATCACAGCAAAATAAGATGTTTCCGTCTCTATCGCAACCATAAAAGCTGGCATAGTTGCATGATATTTCTATTTATATACATTTGATACAATTGATATTTGTTTTTATGTTAGCTATTTAAATGATGGACTAAGGAAGCTAAATGAAGCATAATGTAATCAATACTTATTTTTGACTTGTCACAAAACTCTATTAAGGCCTATTAAACGGTCTTAAAGCCTTTAGCGATTTCTTCCCGCTAATCTTTGAAAGGTTTTAATTAAATAATTTGATAATTCGTGAATTATTTCCTTTTTAGGAATATAATTTATTTGACAGACGACCTCGGTGGCGCGCCGGTAGAGCCAGCGGCTGCCGCGCATGAGGTTGTGGGTTCGATCCCCACGCAGGACAATAATTTGTGAGATCCACAAATTATTGTGCTGAGTCTTGGTGCTCTATGTGTCCGTTAATTGATGTTTGTAAAAGTCCCCGCGACACAGGGCATGATCGCTAGTGCGGGAGTTGTCTTTTTAAAAAAAAAAAAAAAAAAAAAAGACAAAGTAGGTTTGTAAGGCCAGCTTACAGTTATCTTAAGTTAAGTAGATAATTTGCAATCATATACCGTAAATCCAGCGCCAAATACCTTATTTATTAAACAATGCATATCTTACACATGCACTAACACTAATATTCACTTTACCAAACTTTAAAACTAACACAAACTATGAAAATAGGTACACTTGCGTTCAAAGCTGTTTGTATAAAATTTTATGGCCAGCTGTCTCGTGTAATGCACAAAAATGGTTATGCGGCATCGGTGTTCACCAGAATGCGGTGTTGCATAGATTATAAAGTGATTTTCCGAAGTGCACTTGCAACGCGGGAGTTGAATTTCCACCATTATTATGTCATGAACATTAATGTGTGACGTCATAAAAGCACGTTGATCTATTGACATAAATAATTATTTCGTAATTGGGAAATGACATCGAAATCAGGTTGTTTGTGAATGTGAGGCTTGTTATGTTTTGGTGCTATTGATGTAAGTTCTCGTGATTTTGTTGTTGTTTGTGATTTTTGATTAATTATGAGATTTTGGTCTCAGAATTAGTGTGATGTCTGGCTCTGTGCAGTATTTTTTAAATACAAGCTTTCATCTAAGTAAAAGCAAGCGAGTCTGCCTAAGATTAGTAATTAAAAATTGGTTGAAGTGAGTAAATAATTAGAACAGAACTTCGTTGTACACGAGATTCGATCTCACACACATACATCAAACCTAATACTTTATTATATCAATAAAAGATGCGTCGTAATAAACACAAAATATTCAACTAAAACAATAATAATTGGTCTACAGAATCAAACAGACAGTATGCCACACAACACATACACGATTCAACGCACGCAAAGTCATAGGCTGCTTTTGCCGAACTTTAAAATGATTGATGGTTGCAATTTTATAGAGGCAATTTTACATCGGGCTGGAGGTAAAGCTATTTTCAATCGGATGTATGATTTACTAGTCTCGTCTGTCTATCAGGACTTGATATTGGTTTCAAAAGGAATAATTTAAATTGTATTGTGTTAGTTACCTATGTCTTGATATTAAAATCTTTTGTTTCTTTTAAGAGTTCCACGCTAGGTATTGAGCCCTTTGTCACAGGATATTTTAGATATAAAATAAACGGTCAGATAACATACAGGCTCAAGAGAATAATTTGTAGATCACACAAATAATAGTGTCGTCACATTCTCGTAGCAGATCAAGAAGGAGACGGCAAGGGAAGAGCTAGACTAGAATTCCATCACCACATCGTTATCAGAAAGAACACCGTATGGTTTTAGTTGATTTGAGTCATGCCCCTGCCACGATACTGATAATGCCCTACTGCAGTGTGAAAACTCCTTCAACGAAGAAAATAAAGTGAAAATAGGTACAATAGATATCGTTCCCATTTGAAACGTGAGGAAAATTTACTGAAGCACAAAATTAAACACATATTACCGTACTTCAGTATGTAAATTCAAACATAATCCCATTTTATTCGCATCGGTAGTTCGCGGAGAACATTGTAATGCTATTTTATCATATTTCCCAGCGAGTTTATTTAAAATACATTATTTAGAAATAGCAGCATAGTCCTAATATTAAAAAGTTTTAGTTCAGTTAGTTTTGATACTAAACATTATTCAAATTTGTTACGTTTCTCGTGTGAATTTATTCATTACAGTTAGAGAAAAATCAAGTCTTACAGTTTGTGAATGAAAATTTATCATAACGTTATTTCGGAGACTAATAATAATTATTCGCGGTTGCATGTTTTCGTGGTTGTATTATTTAAAGTTCAGTAATTTGGAAATCAGTAATTACACCACCATTTAAAGATAAAATAAAGATAAAAGAAGTTTATTTAAAAGAATACACATGATACATTTTAAAAAATGCCACCAAACTGCAGAGCGGTTTCGTCGCCTGAATGCTTATTTGCTCAACGGACCATTTTGACGAATTTCACTTTTTAATGCAATTTTATTAAGGATCAAATTGCGGTTCGATTGGTATATAATACTTGCTGTTTGGACTTAAAATACATTATTTATAAGGAATTTAAGTTTTTGAAAACTAACACAAGAGAATTTAAGCTTAATGCTTAATTGCTCAAAGTCCGTAGAGAAACACCAAACGTGCATCCGAACATCGATTAAGTGCTTAAGTATTCAATCTCCTTACAGGTAACCAATCACGACATCGCATTTTGATGACGCAATACGCCGCCATTATTAATTTATTTTGTGACGAAGCTGGTGCTCGCACGCATTTGAGTTAAAACTAACGCGAAATATAGAAAAAACGTATTAATTTTAATAGAAAACAGTACCTGAAATGTCCGTGACGAAATATAAATCGGAAAATATAGTCACAACTATAGAAAAGAATCGGTAACTTGTATTTTTGTTAACATTTCTTTGCAGATTATCACTGCGTATCGTTAACTTATAGTACAGGATGTTTAAATTTAATTCTTATAATTTCAGATTTAATTAAATCTTTAAATCAAATTGTGACGTATCTATAAATGAACAGATTGTTTCGAACATTTCGTAAGGTTGTAAAATATAACTAATATAATAAACAAAAAATATTGCTTTTGTGCGGTGACTGTCAAAATATACCTGCTACTTGCATGTTTGCTAATTGTTAAATGGGTAAATTTCTTAGCATTAAATGGGTAGTTTTGTGTTTACGTATACCTACGCTTTGTGTTCGCAATGATGTTAGATGCTAGATAAGAAGATTAATACTATTTTTTACTCGCCACAGATCCATTGCTCACATTGTAAATCTATTTTTATTATGTCCGTTGCTTTGCATTTTCTTCCCTATTTTGGATGAGAAATTCAGAACTAATTACGCCGTTGAGGAATGAATAGCCCATAAACTAAAGAATTCCTTATGAAAACATAAAGAATCGTCAAAAAAGGGTTAATTTTCTTAAAAAAAATCCAATCTAAATTGTTTAAATAGTGTCAGTATATTAATTATTTTTTATACGTATAGGTATAATCTTATCACCTTCTTATTTTCAATTTATGTCGTTTTAATTGTACATATTGAAATGCAGAAGTAGAGTCACGGTAATACCATAGTTCCATTTTATGTTGACATTACGTACGATGAATCAAGAATCCGACGAAAGAAGAATACGACGAATAAGGACTAATTCAAATCAGACACTAACCGAAAAGAAAATAAAATATATTAGAAGTACCTACAAATATATGAAAGCTGACGACAAAGCCTTTATGGAATCTCTAAGGTTTTGACAGGATCAGACAACATAAACAATACCAGGCGAAGTAAACGATCTTGTATCGGTACAAAAACAAAAAATATTGTATTTTTTATTTATACTCGTATTGTATTATGTAATTATGTATTAGGAATTATTAATAATTACTACTAAAAGTAATAAATTTCGATCGATTAATCACGTTTACCAAAACATGTAATTATTATTAATAATAACAGGTAATTATTAATAATTTTCAATTAATCACATTTACCGTAACATATATATCAGTGTTTTTTTTTAAATTCTGTGTTTTTTTTAATAATAAATAGCCAGTTAACTAGTTACTTTTTTTTATCACGATACCCAAACACACTGTATTTGGTTATAGGGCACTTAAGTACTAAATATATTCGAATGCAAAATGCTCAACCTCCACTCCAGTAGTGGTCTATCTCCAATTGCATAATTTGTTTTGTGTTTATTTGCTCAACCTCCATAAAAAATTGTGAAAATAAACATAACTCTTTGACTTTTTAATGATTATTTGTAATATATCATTTCATAAACACGTTAACTATTTTTTTAATATAAAACTTTTATAAAATCATATTATTTGCTTAAACTAATCAATAAAACGTCTCTGGTGTAAAATGTTGCAAATGGAGGTTGGACACTTAAGTATTCGTGCGACGGTTTGTCGGCGGGATTGAATTATACATTTGTATACTACTATTCTAAACTTAACTAACTAATAAATAAATAAATACAATACATACAAGATACTAATGTCAGAGCAGTGTATTTAATAGATAACACTTTTCTCCCCCTCAGATAAATGCTATACACGAAATGTTAAATGGCGTGCATTGAGAACACTACGCTAATGTGTGCACCTTGTACAATCCCTGGTGACTACACAGTAGATGCATTAGGAAAGTAGATAGATGTCTTTCCAACTATCAATATGAGGTTGAATGCACGACATTTTGACAAACGAGCTTAAAATTACTGTAAGACAAAGTATGATTATCATAATTTTTATCTAATAAGCCTTAAAAGACAATTAATTCTGCTTAATGCAAGACAATTGTTTCCTATTCCTACGGCCGAATTAATTTTTGAGATTCATTCGATTTTTTTTCCTTTTTTTATTTTGATGGCCAATCACTATTAGTCGTATTATTTTTGACACAAATAGGACGAGATCCTTAATATCAATAATAATATATTACGGGAATAGTAAACCCTTTATAATCATTTAGTCACTTTGAATTACTTAAAATAAGTAGTGTATAAAAAAATAACGTAATGTGTGCACAACCTAGTGTTCTAAGACACGATGAAAAATGTCCGTACTATTTAATAAACAAGAGATTATTTAACATAATACATTAAGTCTAAAGAGAGCATATACAAGAACCAACAAGCCTTTTAGTGTTTATTCTTTATACATACCCCGTTAACGTCTGTATATAAAGTATAACCAAGTCTACCGAGTCTTAACTTTGTGGCTTTTTAATGTTGCATAGAAGATAGAGGTTTTACACTCAGAGCACGTTGAGTGATACTCTAACATCTATATTTATAACTTAAGTTAACAAATAAGCTCACAGTTTACTACGATAAGAAGAAAATGGTACAACATTTGTATTTCAACGTAACCAAGATTAAACTAGTGCTATCAAAATTAGTTTGTATACACGATATTAAAGCTTAAGGTGCAAGAAACAAAGCAAGTTGTGGATAGATATTTGTGTCTTACTTCTTGAACAAAGCTAGTGCTGTGACCAAATACAAGGTGGTACAACAGATTAGAGCACAAATGAGCTTACGAGTTACGATAGTTGGTTATAACTCACGTGATTTTGATTATTTTGTATTAAGTATGATTGTTAGGTAAACAAAAAATATAATATAGACCTACATGTTAAAATGTATTGATTACTTAGTAGGTAGAACATGACATTCATTGGCCATAAATCTAAAGTGATATCAATATTATGATGTAAAGCTAATTTCATTCAGTAATTAGCTCCGTGTGGTGACGGAGTAATGATACAGTGTGTCGCCACCCCATATCATCCCATGGGTGTCGTAAAATACGACTAAGGGACTATCCGTGAATATTATCTTTACGAAATAAAAAGAAGAAAAATTTGAAATTAAACTCTGTACCAATCCGTCTGGCCAGCATGTTATTAGTAGGCCAAGTATCCCATCGTCATCGGAAGAGGCCCGTCCCTGCAGTGGGACATTAATGGACTGTTATGAAGTTAATATCTAAACCCTTCCATAAAACCGTTATAAAAAGAGAAAATACAAAATAAACTAAATAACAAAGAAAGGATCTAATTGTACAGAATGGCTCTTGAAAACTTTTTGAATCAACACAAAATCCCTATGATAACTACATACGCAGAAGTGGACAAAAGTTGTAAAGGTTTGTATGAAAACTCTTACGGTTTGTGTTCTTAGTAAAAGTTTACGTGTACACCACTAGAAACTAGGGGACAACTTATTTTAGGACCAGTTTTCCTTAAGTTGGAAGGAAAAGAAATTTTAATAATATTTACTTTAAGTAGGCAACCGTTTTGTAGTCAGATGCTACTTGTGTTTAAATACTATCGCTAATAAAATACATTTTTTGTTGTTACAAAGAGATATTGATTTTTAACTTCCTTATTAGAAAATTTACTTATGATATTTTTAGTGTTCAGCTGTTTTGGAATTGATCAGCGACTTTTGGGGTTGACTGTTCATAACTGGGTTTGCAGCTTTATCTAAAACGTATATTTAAAATACTTAAACTAGTAAAAAAAGTCCCAAACTGAAAAATTATGTTTTATTATTACCTTAGCTTGTAAAGGAAAAATAACGCGAAACAATAAGAACAAAGAATGAAATACAAGGACAATATAACACGCCCGTTGGCAACACTTGAGCCGAAAGAACGAGTGTGATCAGATGAAAAAAAAAGTATAAAAAATTATTGGGTGTTTGTTACCTGTTTCCCTACAATACAGCCATTTGTACGCTCAATAGCAGATTTAAAACACATCGTATGAATCTTGTAAAAAATGCGTTAAGCCGACATTATTGATTGTTAGCCATTTTAAAATTTAAATGAAAATATTTGAGTCAGCTTTTCGTCACATTTTAGCAAATGTTATGAGTGTAATTGAAGAAATGATTGAATCCACATCCAGTTAAGTTGGTTATGTAAAGTCGGAAATGTCATTCGCTTGATCGATGACCGTTTAGTGATATTTCATCTCAGCGTTTTCGTGCAAAACCTTGTGGTGACGGAGTAAGAATACAATAATATTGTATTCTTACTCCGTCACCACACGGTTTATGTCACCACCCCATCTCATCCCATGGGTGTCGTAGAAACCGACTAAGGGACTATCTGTGAATATTACCTTTACGTAGAAAAAAGGAAAACTTGAAATTAAACCCTATACCAATCCGTTTGGCCAGCGTGGTATTAGTAGGCCAAGTATCCATCCGTCACGGGAGGAGGCCTGTCCCTGCAGTGGGACATCATTGGGCTGTTTTGATGATGTTTCCGTGCTTTTGGTGACAAATTTTAAGTCAGTCTAGTCGTCGCAGTGACACTGTCGTTTAGCCACGTCAGAGGCGTATGGTAGGCTTGATTAATTCTCGACACCATCTTGGCCACTATTCAAACGACAAAAAACAAATGATTTAGAAAAATATGAAGCTGTAAAGCTTCTTAATGAGTATTGGATAAAGACAAAACATTAAAAAGTAATTCAGAAGACTTGATAATTTTCACCAAATAACTTTTTTGTTGCTGGCCATTTGTAAATAATTTAATTCAAGAAGAATTATGAAGAGTTGGTATTTCCTTATTTATTTTTCCATTCCCTGCTAAGGACTTCCTCTTATTGCCAATAAAATTAAACAATAACTGATGAGTTTGAATAGAACGAATTTGTATTTCTATTTTTATACGAGTATACTAGGTATGAAGGGTTTGAAGATTTTCTACATAAATTACAAGAAAAACTACGTTGTTTGATCGAATGCCTTGCAAAAATATGTATTTCTTAAAACATGAAATGATATTTTTTTAATTTATTTATACATAACTAGTTTTCTTAAGTTTTTTTACTCGTTAATGATAAAAATAATCCCTCAAATCTTTTTAAGCTACTGCACCAAAAAAGGTAATATTTAACCACGACGACGTTTAACAAGCAACGAAGTAAAAAAAATCGCAATAGCGCAGCCCAAACAAACTACTGCGTCATTTGTTTCGAATACCCATCCAATCGGCTACAGCCATTTGTAACAGAATAGATATAAATTGGTAGTTGCAGCAAATATGAATCGCTCGGTCGATTTCGTTTATGCGTCTCCGCAAGTCGCATTCGCCCACATTCGCCCTATCAATCGTGTATATGTGATTTCACTCAATTTTTGAAACTGACGCGCCCCTGAGTGGGTAGGGGAACATTACTCATACTTGTAGTACAGATAACGGCGAGTTTGCACTTCGTATTTATTTTATTTATTGTTGCGTTGAAAATAGCTGTTATTTTTTAAGTAGACTAATAATTTAGTATTGTGTGAATCATGGACTATATAAAATAATAGTTTATTTCATAACATAATAAATATTAAAGACGTTATTTATTTTTAAATTTACTTAGTAATTGTGGCAATGAAATGAGTACAATATTTTCTATTTAGTTAGAGCAACACTGGCACACTACTGCTTAGAAGTGCATCAGGCGGCCAGAACAGTTGTTTAGCTAAGGATACTTAGGAACACTGTATAATCGTTAAATACATTTCCAAAAATAATTTTTATAAAACCGAAAAGTTAACAAAGTCAGAGTAAAAGATCTAGCCACAAAATCATAACTTCAACTCCACAGTTAAAACATATCAGTAGCATATATTATTTTTTTAAAACTACCCAATCCAGACAGTTAATGAAATCAATTTCCAGAGGGTATTAATATCCAGTCATATTTAAATGTGCAACTATCTCTGTTATGACAGTGCTCTGTACAAAAGAGAATCCCGAGTGCGGGATCAACGCAAGCCCGATGTCCCCTCCCTACGAAAGTATAAATGATATATTTTCAATTTTTGCCTTCCTATTAGTGTGAATTTTCGACTCGTGTGATTTATTTTTATGTAGGGACGTGGTACAGATAAATTTATTTTTGGGCGTTTAATTTACATTTTAGTACCTATATGTTTTTAGAGGATCCAGGTTTAAATACAGCTTACACGTGCTTTAAGCTTGCTTGATTGCCCTTTAGACTAAATTACGTATTCGATGGTTTTAAGCTTAACATGAACAAGCAGCAAAAGTTTACAATTATTTAATGACCTAACAATTTTACATTCCTCTTTACAAACTACCCATTGTAAAGATTAGTATTTTTATTTAAAAATCGCTTTTATTGAAATCAGCTAATAGACAAACAATTATTTTATAAATGTTTTTATAAAGGTTCAATTTTTTTCGCTATAATATTTCGTGTAAAGTGACCTCACTGAAATTTGAATCTCGTTAGAATTCCATTTTTGTATGCACTTACTAGACCCTGAAACTGCTCGACTGTGTCAGGACCGCGATAAAACGTGTGAAGGGTCAGAACGACCGCCAATACATCATAAAATTATATGAAAGTCAAGAGTAGGGAAAGTGAGAGGTGAACGAGCCGCATACGAGATTTATTGTGGTCTGCTTTCGATACGTATTGTGAAAAGTTCGCTTTATGAGTTTTAAAAATTATTTTCATGAAAATATCACCACTTATCTGCGCTTCGCGGGGTCACTAATGGCGTCCATTTTCGTGTCCAGCGAATGAGGTTGTTTAAATTTTGAGCAATAAATAATGCATCTAAAATGATCGCATAAAGATTCCAATGTGAACGAATTTTATTTTTAAAATTTATGGAAAATATTTTGCAGTTAAAATTTCATTGGAAGGGATACAGAGGCGTTCGGCTAGAATATTCTCGGCGACGTTGTGTGAATCTTCGTTCATGTAACGGCGTCATTTGGACTCACTTCCCGTGAAATTTGTCGCGGTTCCTGCTTGGAAGCAAGTGTGTTATGTACTGGGTGCATCTAGCTTCATGTAGAATGGAAGCTTAATACCGTCTCGTTGAGTTTGTCGACGGTAAAACTGGTGAAATAGAAATTTAAAGAGTATTATAGTACTGAGTTTGGAAAATTCTAGTCTCAAAGAATGTAGGAACCAGTTTTTTTAATAAAATAGAAACGTCTTATACGGAAGTTTACATATTCGATTAAATGTAATACAATATTAAATTAATAAGCGTAAATAAAACATAATGCTGTCATCTTAGATCATCTAAAACGTGTTATAAAGTTCGACTTAAAACTTGCAAGACATTATATTATCTACAACAGAAAGAATACATATCATAACATAATATTATGGCAAAGAAACTGGTGTGCATGATATTATCAGAGCAAGTTATCACTGAATAAGATTCATCCTCTTTGCCTTGATTTGCTTCCCAAAAGGTGAGTTATAAATCTACTTGTATTTAATAATCTTGTAAAGCTTTAACCTGACCCATATACCTAAATAATCCAGAACAAAACTGTCTAATATACGTGGCTTTAACAATTTGTAAGTAGTTATTTAAATAGGGGAGTATAAGAGGCGACTTAAAGGGTTCTTGGGGCGTAGACAGATAGGATTAGGACTTTGAGTGTCGAGAGGACGAACGGATTTAGTAAGCTACTTGCTATGGTAAGGGTTAACAAGACTAGGCTATCTTACTACAAGTATGGTTAAGGAAAGAGCTTTCTCACGTCTACCAATGTTTTGGTCTAAAGTGATCTTTGTTGCAGTATAAAGTAAAGTACTGACAAAGTAAGAAATTGCTTTAGTGATTAGTCAAGGGACTCATAAGTAGTTCAATTTGCTCAGCTTTACTAAATAGAACTGCTACTTAGCAATCTATCAATTCTCCGTGCAATTGCCGCTTAGATCTTGTGAATTAGTAAGAATCATTTGTTACTACGATAGTTCCTTTTAAGCTAGGTCATTAATGTTTGGATCAATGTATTAGTTGTGTAAAAAAAAGTTGTTTATATCCAGCTGCCTAATTAAGAATTTTATTATTGCAACAAAAGCTAGTAAAATATGGATAACAACTTTAAATTTATCGTTTACTTAATAACCTATGTTGCAACTAAAGAAATGATTATGATTGTGACTTCTTCATCGTAGCATTTATAAACTCGAGACAAAATTCAAAGCAAGTTCAAGATCCGTTTCAAAACACGAATAGCACAACAGCAAAATCCATTCACAATATGTTATTTTAAATGCACTTCACCACGACAAAGTATTCAATATAATCGTCGTTTATCTCGACACAAATATATTAGGACCTGTTGGAGATCTGTTGCATCCCTGGCTCGTGTCCAAGGCTCATGTCGGATCATTTCGAGTGGGGTCTTTAGATAGTAGGACGCGTTTCATTGCATGTGCAGTATGAACGAGATATGAGATGACCTTGTTGAACGTGCAGTGGAAGCTGGCAAGTAATATATTGTTGTTTTTATTTTAAATAAGTTAAATGTTTGTTTTAAAGACCGATTAAGAATACACATTATAAAAAACCTTGAAGCAACTCTGTCTTATTAGCTTAACACCTTAAATAACTACTATCTTTATCTCGAGATATTCCTAATTTAATGAACATTTACACAAATGACATTCCAACACAAGACAATTATGATTAGTAAATTTAAAAGAAAATATTCGTCAATTTTAAGGATTAGCTTATCGTCATATTATCGTCAATTTTAAGCTAGACATTTTATTATCTGAAAACGGTTTTTTTTTACCTTAATCTTTTTACTAATAATTAAAACTTTTGTTGTATATTATGTAGAAGTAAAGTAATTGTCTACTTACATATAATACCCAGTCTTTTGGGCTATGAGCGTTGGTCCCGCAAACGTAGAGCCGGGCTCCGTCGCCCATTGGCTGAATCACACGAACGTGATTGCGACAGTCGAAGTGCTGGAACAAAAACAAAATATTTATTATCTATTTAATCAATTTATAAGAATGTACGAATACAAAAGATTTATCTTAAAATCTTTAATCGCAGCAAAGACAAAACCGTCTGAACTTTCAATTTAATTAACCTAAATGTCATTGCCTTCCATACTTACAATCGTAAACAGTAATGATTACAATTTCGATGTTTAATTATTTTTTTACCAAAATCTCAATTTTGGTTATTTTTGTCAGATATTGTTGTAGAACTAGACTATGTGAGTGCGACGTTAACAGATCTGTCTGGCTAACAATCAGTTTGAAGGCTGAGCTTCCAAGAGACGAAAAGAATAATATTGAAAAGAAAAGTCAAACTACCATAAAAAATTGCTTCTGCCGTCTCGGTATAAAAACAACCTACTCGTATTACCATTGGTTACCATAAAATCGCGGTAAATGTGAACTCAATCACTGACTTTCAGTGGTTTGCCACAACACCAGTGATTGCAGTTAGATGGTTATTGGATACAATATGTAAACGAAAAACAACCACAAAACAAAATCAATGCCATTCCAACACAAGACAATTATGGCAATTTTTTTAAATGGAACTTTAATGAACCGTAATGAACTGAAATGGGCCAATATACTGTTTTAACCGGTAAAACGAGCAATGCATTTCTGTCGTACGGAATATTAATGTGCCGTTTAATATTTATGTCGGAGGCAAATTTGCATAATCACAGCCTGTGAACACTCATACACATCTACGTACTTCTGAATTACTATTATTCCAATATATTTCGCCGGAGGTACCGAAAGTTTCGCCCATTGATGCTACGTGTGTAATATTTTATTTACGTTTTATTGTTGACAAATTAACTACATTTATTCGCTGTTATTTTGTTAAGTAGGCTCGTTATAGTTATGAAATTATACGGCACGGCAGCTGTATGAGGTGGTTTGGAATATTCATTGTTAAAATGCAACAATTTTGTATTCGGAAATCTGTTATACGCAACCAAGTTGAATTGGGTTAAGTATTAACTGCATTAATAATTACTTTTACTTTTTAGGTTAAAGTTGTAAAATTAAATAAGTAATAGAGTGAGACTTTACTTGTAAGTATTTTTTACTAACAATACGCACAATAAAAACGAGATAAAATCAATTTATAGAATACACCTAACTATCCAAAATACTTTCAGAAAATTACACTGAGTCAAGAGCCTAGAAAAATCTATTCTATGTTAGTTCTTAACACCTAACAATTCTCCCTTTGTAACAGCCAGTAAGAAAAGGTTTCTTGTAACATTTCCACATTGTCGAATCGACAAAAAAAAACTAACATGTCCTTGTGAATGTAATGCTGCAGTTTGGCAGGAAATTCTATCCAATAGGTGATTCTAAATACTACGAAAATTATCAGTATATTGCCTTGACATTTTCACTGTTCCGTCACTAGACACAATAGTATAACAATGCAAATGTTCATATTATTATTATATAATAAGAAAACAGTAGGTAAAAGGAAGATAAGCTGTAGCAGCTTTCACCTGTTATATTTTTAAATATTTGTCAAAAAAAATCTGCCAAAATATGTGTTTTTAATTTTAACAATAGTCACATAATATTTTATCATTAACATCAACATTCTTATAATATCCTGTTCTCAATTTAATTGGTTCCGTGCAGCATGTTTCTTCTGCTACGAATACCTATTTATGAACCAACTACACAAACTTGGACCTTAATAATAGTCATCTTTTGATTAGTAGCAAAAAGCAGCTTACGTACCTAACCCCAATTTTTATTGGGATAAAAGTGTCAAATGGAACTACACACTCGAGTCGGCATTATTATATTAGTGAAAAACATAGTTCTAGAAAGCCAAGGCGAGAACTTAGGGAACAATTTGTTCGTCGACACGGAAACACTATTATAAACGGAAGAGAAAACAATGTTTATTTAGCAGCAGATTGGTATGTGGTCTGTGGTCGGTCGTCAAGCTCGAAACTAATTTTGTCTACGTCACAACGACAGGACCATACGGACGTACTATTCTGTCTACACCCTGAATAGAAATATACTATTTTAATAAAATATTTATGTTGAAATTTTACTGTTTCTTTTACCTCCTCATTAAGAAAAGCATAACACACAATTATGCTTATTACCGTGGTTATTAATTATGATTGCCTATAATGTTTTTAAAGGCCACTCCAGCACTAGGGTTTATGACCCGTGGCGCGGGGATTTTTCACAAACATCGAAGCAACGGACACAAAGAACGTCCAGACTCAGGACAATACCTTGTGAATCGTGAATATAGTGAATCTCAAAAAGATTTGTCTCGCGTGGGAATCGATGCCACGACTTTATGAATGACAACCGCTACCGCGACCGCCGCGCCATTCAGGCAGTCAAGACACAACAAATTATTAGCAAATCCCAATAAATATAACGGTTAAGGGAATTACAATTTCCATAGGAAAAACATTTTGTATTTTACCTTCACAGTTTTATCTAAGCGTTTTAATGGAGAACATTCTGAACAATTTACAAATAAACCCTCCAGCTAAGGTAACCTTCAATTATAAAAGAAAATTTATCTTAAAATACTTTTGTTCTATAAATTTATAATCGAAGTACCTAGGTAATATTCTTTTATACTGGAACGGAAAATACTTTGGCACTTTTGTATTTACAGTAAATAAGCATTTGTATCAATTTTTTTGTTAATTTATCTGGCTCAAAACTGAAAATGTACGTTTGCCTTCCTTTTATATAGAAAGGAAGAAATCTTTATGCTTAGATATAATCGTCAATATTAACAAAATAAAACTGTTTAAAAAACCGACTCCTAAATAGAACGTTATTACCGATAGTAAGTAATACGTTACAGAACTTTTACTAGACCAAATAAAATAATACAAATAAAAATATTGGAGCAAAATTCAGATAAACAAACGGTATACTCAAATCACAACAAAAGTGTAAAAACAAGAGCACACTGCTTTTATTATTCAGCATTCGCAAAGATGTCTTTTGACTTAACCCTTTAACGCACACCTTCACTTTTTTTTGAATTTGCTATTATTTTTAACATATATGTTGTAGTGGGTTTTTTAAAACAACATATTTAAATATTTTTTTCCGTAACTTTTTATTTTCCGAGAAAATTAAGAAAATATAGTGGGCACTATACTGTCCACTGACCGTTCTACATCAGTAACTATCTTTGTATGATCAGTGGCCAATAAACTGGACACTTATAAATTCAGGTTATTTTCGGTATAAATAACATAGTAAAATAAAATTATTGTGTATTTCGTAATCAGTATTTAATTAGCCTCAAAAACAAATAACATAATTAACTCATCACTTGCAACAAAGAGAAAAAAATGTCTATTGGTGACCTTAGGTCAACCTTCACATTTATACCTATGTAATTACTAAATTAAAATTTTTTATGTAGTTCCGGGGGAATTTCTAAATTTTTTCTTGGTCCAGTTATTTAGATTATCAGGAGTATCTTAGGGATTCGTAACTATAGATGGGGACATTGAGGGCAGTGCATGTGATGGTGCCATTGGTGGTGCTGGAGAAAGTTGATGTGAAGATGCTGGAGAAAGTAGTTGCGGAGATACGTGTACAGGTTCTGAGAAACATGATGCGAGATTGCTACGGGTACTAATGCTGCTGATATTGGAGACAACATCGTCAAAACCGTCATCACCGTTGAAATCGCCACCAATGTCCGAGTCGAAGGCCTGGTCATCAGTGATGGCCATCACTTCAGCCCATTGGTCATCATTCAGCATCTACAGATCCTAATAACTAAATTCCTTTCTAAAATAACAAAAATAACAATACTCAGAAACAATTAATTGCTAATAATTGTACGTACCTACAATTTGATCTTAAAAATACTTATAGAATTACGAAATCAAGTTATAACTACCGAACCTGAATAGTTATGCTTATTAAGTTTTTATATCTTAAAAATTAACTATGTACGTCGTGTGAAATGATACAGTTTATATGTAATAATCTAAATATATGATTCTGAGACTACGTCAAACTCACGTGTGCAATTTCTAAGCTAGGTTTTGTTAACGCACCGGTCTGTGTGTAATTGCAAAAATAACATGTTTATTTTACGGTAGTCGATTATATTTGTATTTAATAATAAAGAATATGCTAAAACTCAATCATTTTACTCACCTTTTACTTGAAAATATATTTATTCTTTGCACAACACTTAGTTGTACTTGAAGTTTGGTTGCGAAATTACCAAACACTAGGGTGGGGGTGCGCATTGGCCAGTTGACAGGCCACCGGAAAAAAATGACGCGAGTTTTTAAACATACGCGATTTACTTGAACGCTGGCTTGTAAACAGGCCAATGTGGCTTATTGACTATCGTTTATAATCATAAGTGTCGCCATTGTTATAAAAGTCTTTCAACTATCGACCTTAAAGTGACTGTCCAGTTTACTGGCCACTTTGTATGGACCGTCCTATAAAGGGTTAAACCCTTACGTGAAAAACGTTTTTATTCTGACGTGTATTTCAAGTGTGAATATATCTAAGTAAAAAAGTAGGTATGGGTTTAAAAGTACAGTCATGTCATATTTAAAGGTCCGCCACCTTAAGGCCTATTTTCGTGTGCTTATGCAGTATGAGCGATACTCTGCTTTACCAATTGAATATGACATAATATTGCAGTCAATGATCGGCTGTCACTAGTAGGAATGACAATACAATATCGGTTACCTAGGATACAAAATTAGTCCTTCGTGAAAGATCGTGAATCGGAAATAATATTTATTATTATTTAATATTACTTATTTAATATTCAAGTTTTATATTCTGTGGCTATAGGAATAATAAATTATTATTTAAAAAGTAATAAATAAACAGTAATAGACATTGACAATGAAACAGAGGATATCACAGCATATTAAAAGTTTGTAATGACTAAACAGGCATGTTGGTAGAATTATCGATTAACTTAGGAACCATTATAAAAAAATAGAACAGAACAGACTAAATAGTTCATTAAAAAGGTTTGATGTTGACATGTAACTAGACGTAGATCAAAGGTGAAAATGAATTTGACCCTTATTATCATACTGTGTGAGTACCTATAGTTTTATGTGTTTTGTCTATACAATGCTTTAGTTTCAAAAGGTACTAAGAGTTTTAGGCTTCACAAACGAATGAAAAAGAAAACTGGCGGACGTTTTCGGTCACCCACTGTACCTACATTTTTTGTCTAAGAATCACATGTAACCTTTACGACTTTAAGTCAAGGGCGGATCCACCGTTGTGGGCACGATGGGCATGCCCACAACCTTAATAGACTTGTAACGTCAAACTTTTATGGACTATTGCTATCGATAGACTGATGATAATAAACGATATGCCTTATTAAAATTTAAAAAACACAATCAATCATGATACGTGCGTGATTGGGAACGCAGCAAAGAGCCACATAGACGATACGCTGACATGTTATGGCTTATGTCACATTTTTGTCAACTTATTGCCTTGCCGCCAAAACTTCCGAGCCGCGTAGCACTAGCAAGGGGTGCGTGGCGCTACTTAACTGGCGCTGGCCGACTTTACTTAGTACCTACTTTTGTTTCTGCTGTGAAACGTAAGCAACCTAGCATAACATAAAAAAGATTACTTATAAAGAGTAAATTTCTTTGATTATTTTTTGAACATAATATACAGGGGTCTTTGGTACATCGTTTGCCAAATTCACTCACCTAACCGGCTTTAACCTCAACATATTTTAAATATCGATGTAAAGCTATTTTTAAAAGAAAAACCCAATATTTACCATGAACACTTAAATTTAAAAAAAAAATTCGTCCGTGAGTCCTCATAATTATGTTTTGTTTTAAAGTTTAATACTAGGAGCATCAAATAAATTCATAATAGCTCACCAAAAACGTCAACTTTTTCTTTATTGACTTGTTATAACTATGAGACAGGTAAAATTTAAAGATATGATTTAACTTCACAGTACAATAAAAAAATAAATAAGGATAAAGTAAAGTATTTATTCAGAAAATGGAAGAACTTTCTCTCTTTTATTTATTTTTTTATAGTACTGTGAAGTTAAATCATATCTTTAAATTTTCAGGTCAGCGTAGCTACCGCAGAGAGATCTTTTTCTACTCTTCGCAGAATAAAATCTTGGTTGCGTGCCTCAATGGCACAGGAAAGATTATCCGGGCTAGCTCTCCTAAATATACACAAAGATGTGAACCTAGATATCGATGACATTATCAACGTTTTCGCAAAAAAGAAACGTAAGCTTGAATTTGTAATTTAAGTAACTACCTAAATAAAGTTATTTAATGTAAAATGTACCCAGCATTTAATTTAATTTGATATTCGTTGAAAATGTAAAAAATAATAAAAATCTCGCCTGGTGGATTTCACTTGCTGATCTCACTTAC
This sequence comes from Schrankia costaestrigalis, assembly GCA_905475405.1. Taxonomy (NCBI): domain Eukaryota; kingdom Metazoa; phylum Arthropoda; class Insecta; order Lepidoptera; family Erebidae; genus Schrankia; species Schrankia costaestrigalis. The sequence continues at coordinate 10,651,629 of FR997840.1, read as the reverse complement.
ATTACTTCTGATACAACTATTTACCCAGTCTAGTGACCCGATATTGGCTTACAGGCTACAAGAAAAAAAGAAAATAAATATAAGATATTGATTGAAATAGGTTTGGATCGAAACTGACTATTTAATTTGAAGAAATCGGGTCCGACTTCCTCCTAAGATTATATCCATTCCTAAGGCCAAAGTCCTGATGCTCAGAAAAAAGGAAATAATCTAATTCAAAAGTTCATAAACGACTTGCATGATTGTTAATGAGCACGTTCATGCTCCGACTCGTACTTAGCCGATTTTCTAGTAGCTGTGACCACAACCTTTTTTGAGGGCTGGATCCGCGCTTGCTTTAAGTACTGTCAATTTCATGGGCATGTCTGTTAAACCGACTAAAACCAAACGGTGTTCTTGAGGAAAGTCTCTGTAGGGATGGCTGTAGAGTCTCCTGACGGACATTGGTCGTCTCCCTAATCTTACATACATATATAGATAAACTCACGCCTTATCCCGTCCGGGTTAGGCAGAGACGACAGAAAGCCACTTGAGTTCTGTCGACTCTGCCTACCCCCTGTCCCGATCCTGCCAAACAGATTGGGCCTCGTCCACATTCATTAAGCGAATCATATATAGTTACGAGTGCTCTTTATTTGGCCCTTCTCTGTGGATGTGGATTAATTATTATTATTATTCCCTACTCTTAAGGCTTTCATAGCTTGCTTAGTTACCTGAACAAAACCTAACTTTAACCGATATTTAATACTAAGTAGCCATTATAATGATCGCCACACGGAACCCTGTTACATAAGTAGGTAATATCTTTGAAAACTACTTTTGATTAAACGTTCAGCTTAAAAGCCGTGAAACACTTAGAAACATACTAAATTGGTGCGAAGATAATTTAATAACACATATAGGGCTTATACGAATGTACTCAGCGAACAGCACAATAGCAATTACATTGATTTATTTTGTAATAAAACTATACATAGCACGTTTACTCGTACTCAACGTTGTGGTTATTTTAGAATTCAAATGCTTCATTTGGATTACACTGTTAATGTTTTCACTGTTTTCAGTGTAGTTCGTATTAGGAATACTTAATTTTCGCTTTAAAGTTAAGAGAACAGGGAGAATTACTGTGACAGATTATAAGCTCTATACCAGTCCAGCTCTTGTCTACATATTGAGCTCAAGAAATGAAGGTAAGGGCTGCTGGTCAAATGAAATAGATAAGGGATTTTGTCGAAATTTTCTACATAAGAAATAGCATAATAATATGTTAGCCCATAGTGTTAATTACATTCACGCCAAATTTTACGATTATTTATTAGGTCCAGCAATAGACGTAAGAAACACACACTTCCACATTCACTAGCTTTGAGCTACAAACTAACCATCAATGAATTGTATTGCTTACTAAGCAAACAATAGAATAATATTAAGAATGCTTCACACACTCACACAAAACTCTTAACTAATAAGATACTATTTTATGAATAGAAAAGTTATGAATACATTTAGTATTACTCGTATTAATAAATCTTTATCTTTATCGTACATAGAGAAGTTGTTGTTAAGAAACCATAATTGTATTTCCTGATACATAAAATCACAAGACATAGTAAAACTCGATTCGGAATAGGTACGTGTAAGTAAGCAATTAACGGAAAGCTTTGTTTGTTAATAAAAAGTTTTTGCTCAGCGTTTCTTTGGCTCGGCCGGGCGAGGTAACTTTGCGAGAGATTGTTCTAAAGTAATTATCGGATTAATATACTCTGAGCGTTCAGCCGTCGTATTGACGTGAACACAGAACTGTTTTGCACTCAGAAACAATCAGAATTAAGCAAGAGAACAATCAAGCTCACGTCTAAGTTTCTTTTAACGGCACTTAGCAGGGAGCGTTCGCATAACTTCACTCGGAACTAATGCCTTCGATTGGACCATTTCGTTAATTATTCGCCACTTTGTACGTAAGTAGATTTACGGCGGGCTTTCCTCACATTTTTCCACCGAAAAAGGTTTTTATTCTTGTTTTTTCAGCAATGGTTTTTATTAGGAATTTAAAAGCGCTGATTTGCATTACCAATACTGTACATTTTATTGCTTTTGCCACGACATTACTATACGTAAAGGTTGTTTAAGTACTTGAAAATTAAAAGAAATTCATGCTAAGTAGAGTTTTACGGTGTAAAGTCTTTGTTTATTTCTTTTTACTCACTTTAAGTTATTTCTATAGCATTTTAATTAAATAAGAGTAGGAGTATAAATCGCGTACCTAATGTAGACAGAGAACTAGAGATAATAGCTACAAACACATTTTTTATCTAATGTCTGGATAGGTTAATTGTATCTTTTGCTTAGTGAAATTCTCGAATCGTCTGATTTACCTAAGCCATTGAATTTTCCTTAATAGCGTCACAAAGATTTATTTATTTCTGTACCTATAACTTAAGCGTGTGGTGTTATGTACTGTTAGTTTAAGTTGGTATTAAATAAATAAATAAATAAATAAAGAGCGGTGAGCTTAAAACAAAAAGAGAGAATCGGGCTGTTGGCCGCCTTACTAAATTTGCCGACGGCATTTTTCCAGCCTTTTTCGTGTTACAACATCGTGTTTAGAGGAAAGAAAACTCGCCGACAGCGAGAAACTTTGATTATAGCTTTCACGAGTGGCCGTTCCATTCGCGATCGAGGTGATAGACTCTGGGATATTTCTTTTTTATAGCCCTCTTTGATACTAATAAAACAAATTTACTTTTTTCCTCCATCGGAAGAGTTGGAGTGGATAGCATGTGGTGTATTGATTTTCTTCTCACGCTATTGCAAAAGTTTGACCTTTTATTTGCCATTTTACGCTACCGCGATATTTCGTTGTAGTAAACTTGTGAATTTGCTTTTGGCATGTTTTTGCTTTTCACATAGCGGTACGGTACACCTTTCCAAGTCGCAAAGAGGGTTTACTGCTCGCTGTAAGACTTTATACATTTGACGTGAGACATCCCATTTCTGGTTGCGAACTTTATGACTCTCTTATTAGATATAAACGTGTCTGAGTAAGCCAACAAAGAGTTATAAATAAATACGACACCATACGCCGTTCGCGCCAGCCCGCCGCGCTGCGCAACTTTATGACGAATACGTAAATAAAACTCTGGTTATAACGAAAATCGAGAGAATTTTATATTATAAGACGAAGAAATAAAAGAAACCACTCAAGTGCATCGTATCGTGTTGAGAGTATTATCGAATTAGTAGATGACGTATGGAGGCAAGTCGCAATAATCGCTGTTCCCCGATCTTCGAGACAGCCTCCAACCGCCGAGAAATAAAACAAATATTGCTTTTACGCTGCGATTGTAAATCAAAATTAACGGCCTTAATATAGCGAAGCTGGGCAATGCTGTAAGCCCCCTGCTATGAAATATGCTCACCGCCCGCCGCTCACAGTTAAAAATGGGATTAACCCTTGATGGAAATAGTGGTAGTTGCGAGTAATTCTACTGAAATGAAGAACTTTTAATCACATCTGTTTAAATATTAGTTAACATTTATACTGTACAATGTAATGAGCTTACCTCTGATTTTCCTTTTGAGACGCATTGTGCGACGTTGCTAGGCTCCAAGTTTATTGAGTCTCTCTGTAAACAATAATGACAATGCTTTAATATTTAATTTGATTTACGTTGTAGAGCTTAAATAATAAATAGATGGAATAATAATAGGAGTACAAAACTAAATATTGTTATAGAGACTTGATTAATGAGATTGTCGTAAAATACAATTTATAATTTTTAATTATAATTTTTATACTAGTATATTATTATCTTGCATAGAAAGGAGGATTGAACTTTGGAAAAGTACACTTAACAATTAAAGACCGGTCGATTGAGTAAGATTTATGTACGTTTTAGTACACAGACGGTTCCAGTCTCCTATGAGCTACTTTAAGGGCCTTTACTTTAATTAGATAAATATTGCATTATAAACAAAAAAAAATTTTCGAATGCGAAATTTAACTAATTGAAAAACATATTAAGTGTTGAGAGTGTGTTATATAAATACTTTATTGCATTTTCTCAAGACTTCGTTATCAATTTGCATACTGATCCTATTTGCAAGTAAGTAATGATTTTTTTTTCTATTGGCGGCGCTAGTGCAGCCTTTAAACGTTTCAGTTGTGTTCTGTCATCACAAGGACAAATAATAAAAAATGAAGAAATGTGATATATTTAATAGCATTTATTAGTAATTATTACTTACATCACAATGCGATGCGCTGATGTTATTCATGTTGAGCCGATATAGCCGATCCCTGTAAAGACAAATATCATTAGAATAATAGTAAAATGGAATGGTGTACCGTAAAGTATCGATAATAATAAACATATTTTTATTTGACGATCTCTTACAGGTAAAGCAACGTTGGTGAAGTTGTTATATTGATAGGTAGGTGACTGCTCATATGTAAGTATTTTATCTAAATAATAATATCATGCCTGGCGTACATGAAAATGACCGAAGAATATAATCTTTATACTTATATTGCAAAAAAAAATACCATTATCGTCACACAATAAGTACTTATTTGAATTGCCACAGAGTGAATAGTTCTAACATATATAATAAAAAGAAACTGGCTTGATTTGGATAAAATGACGATTTGACAGTCAAATACCTTATTCAGCTAAAGGTAAACCTAAGTTACTGTTACGATAACGTTTATAGAAGAATCGTTTTATAGCAGAAAATGCGGCGGTATTATTCCCCAAACGAAATTAGTTGCCTTCGTGACACACACGATTGACCTATATCACCTCTTTTTATTGAATCACCAGTATAATGTGACCTTCCTGGCTCCTCTAAAACTTTGTAATGTAAGTAATCTTTATATAAAACTATGGAACATGAGAGGTCAGGTGGTATTGGGTAATAGTAAATTGTAGTCAACGAAAAGTAAAGCTGATACGGTGCGCACTCGTAAAAATAGCTATTTGATTGTATTGAGCCGATTGTGTTTTGTTTTGTGTGTAGAAAATGATAGATACGTGTCCATTTGAATTCGACGACGTAATAAAGTTTCATTTTATTTTGTTGAACCATTTTTTTTGGCGTCACTTTCAGACGTATTATAACTTTATTTACTTTTACAGAACTATTTCAGTTTTTAGTATGGTAAGGTTATACGTATATGTATAACGTACATGGGTAACATTAGTTTCCTTGGGATATATGTGTATATTTTATGATCGACATAAATTTAAAATGATGTTATAACAATCTTATCGTGTACAAATTTATCACAATTAAATTAAGAAAAAATTTGTATTTTCAATATTTTCTTATTAGATACTAATATAATTATGTAGTAATTAAAATCATTTTCTCGCTTAGCATTTTAAAATAAGAAATAAAACAGTATACTTACATAGCGCCGACGTAAAGTGCATCCCTCTTGGTATCAACGAAGAACGTTCTATAGTACAGCGTACCACAAGAGAACTCCCGAACATGATCTGAAAAGATGAGAAAATAAAATTAGTATAAATAATGTGTATAAATAAAGATAATTTAACATAGAAACTTTTAATTTCTTTAGAAATTAAATGTTAGTAAAGTTTATTTTTGCTTGGACGAGCTAATAATACTAAAATAAGGTGTTAAAAAAGGTAGAATTAATAAAGTTTTACTTATTTTGCGATTATATCAAAATATGTTTTAAATTCATCAAATGAAAACCGTAATAACTTTTTTTCTTTAAAAAACTGAACCCCATATCTTCCAATTCAATGCCTTGACAACAAAGGCAGTCAACCATAAGAAGTGAACAATTTAATCACATCTCACTCAACATTGTATAGATAAGAAAATATATTTTTATAACGTTTAAGTAATAAGCTAACATTTTTGTGTAGAGATACATCAAAGAGGTCTGACGGTATTGGGAGGTCGCGTGCTTACAGATACTGAGATATTCGAGATGAAACATCAAAGTTACAAGGAGGGCGGGAATTTTTTACTCCTTCCAATGTCGATAAAAAAGTTTACTATATTTTATAAAAAAATATTTTACAAACCAACATCCAATGCATCTATATATATTTTATTTAAAAAAAGGAGTAATTTAGCTTTAATCGTAATCATACAAACATTAATGTAAAGGACAAAAAGACTGTAAAGATTAAGTAATATTTAACCACCTTTTAACTAACTAACTCCCCAGGGAGGTTCTTTATTCGGCAGTATTTTATTTTATTTTTTTATTTATTACTTCTTTTTCCGTAAAACAGCTATATAATTTAATGCTTAATAAAGTATTTATTTTCAATTCAGTAAACGGCATTACCTATAATTTTAATTGGTAAATTAAATCTACCTTCACGTTGATACCAATTAATTATTTACTTAATTAGTTAGTTTACTTAATTAGTTTATTTTTCGTTGGGAGGCGCAGGACAGAAGTGGGCGTCGATTGGCTGATATGATGATGATGAACCTTCACGTTTTGAAATAGATATTATTGTAATTTTTTACTTTAAAATGTATTCAAAAGCTATTTCCAGGAAATTGTACAAAATAGACTCCCAACTTAAGGTCTGTAATAATAATAATCTCAAACTCATTAACAATTTAACTATAGTACTAAATTTATACTTCGCCATTAAAACAGTAAGCAATAAAACGTGTAAATGTTGTATAAAACAATTTTCAATTATTTTCAAACTGGCATTTATCGAAATGCTTGAAGGCACGTTTCAGTCTTGCGTGCTCCTAGTTTATTGCTTGGACTACATGCAGCCGGCACACGTAGGATAAAGTCACGCACTAAAACCAATGTTTACTCTAGCAAACGCTAGGAACATCATTGAAGGGACTTTAAAAATGTTTGATAAAATTTATTCTAGACGACCTCTATGGCGCAGTCGTATATTACATGGCTGCTACGCAGAGGTCTCGATGTCGATTCCCGCTCAATGCAAATCTTTGTGTGCATGAACATGTTTGTTTGTATTGTGTTTTCTATGTATAATATGTATGTATTGACAAAAAAAAAGGATTTAAGTATGTTTATCCGTTGTCTAATACCCATAGTACAAGCTTTGCTTATTTTGGGACTAGATGGCGTTGTGTGAATGTGTAAGGATTATAATTTATCTATTTATTCTATAACAAAAAGATCCCCTAAAGCATGTTCTCTAGAACTATTCTTATGTTCATGCATACTTCATCTATCGAAGGAGTAACTAATTCAAGAAATTTTAAAACTGTGACTTAAATACTTTTATCTGACTATTAAGAGCACAGTTTAGGGACACGCTGAGCCTTTGTTAATCATCTGGTTGTTTTGCAACTGGCATGAACAAACGTGAAGCTTACAATAGTCTATAAATAAAATCTTTCAAGTCCATGTCCAATCAAAGAAAGTTCATACTCACGACTGACTATTATCTACTCCAGTCCTGTTCCAATAACTTTGCACTCAATAAGTAAAGTACCTTTCAATTCATATGTCTCTCAAATCTAAAGCCATTAAAAATAAAAAATGAACTGAAGAACCAAGTTACGAACTCTAAAATATGAAAGTATTTCTGTGCAAACGTCTGTCAGTCGATGGAAAATATTTGTGCTCGTATTTTCGTGGAGAAGGCTGTCTGCTTTACAGTGAGAGTTTTGATCTCTCGAACGAACATCGATTTAGGTTGTTCGGCCTTGTTCATGTTTAATGCACAATTGTTCTCGGAAAGATATTCGGTGCACGGTGAAGTTGAATGCATAGAGCTTAATACTCCCTTGTTTACTTAAATGTACTGAGTCTGTATTACTTTTGACAAGTGTTTATTTTGATAGTTGGAAAGAGAAATATGACGTTTTGGAATACAATTTGAACGTTTTATTCTTGAGGCTGGCAAGCTTTTAGGTTATTCATGGCATTTTAGTTAACAATCTAACATTGTTAAACCTAGATATTCCAAGTATATCATCATTTTCAAATAAAAATCAAAAGTCATCTACTGCTTGACATAGGTCCAGTCTAACGTGCCGTCTTTTACCTTACTCAGCCATTGATTTCCCTCCACTTTTCTCGTATGAGCGGTTTGCCTAAGAATACCAACTTAAGAAGTATTTATAACTGTATGTTACTGAAGAATTTAAGCATTATTATTTAATAAAAAACAGTTTTAGAAGAAAGCTTGGCCTATATAAATACCATTAAAATTGGTTACGTATTGGTTATTTCAGTAAAATAAAACATGTCAATAAATTGTGCAAGTGTTATAATCGGAATTAACGCTCTGGTTGAAGTCGATTTTAATTACACAATAAACGATACATCACTTTAGTCATTCATCATCATTACGTCGCTAAATCGCTATAATCTTCATAAAATATGTATTTAAACGTTCATAAAACTGTAGTCAACATTGAAGACGGTAGATAAAGTCTAAGATGCAATTTAAGGAAGGCTATAAACTATAAACACTTGATGTTAGTTCTGTCGAAATGTACTTTGAATTCGAAAAGCGAATCAAGGCGTTCCAGGGAATCGAGCAGGTGCAAGAGAATTCAGGAATCAGTATTGCTTGCAAGCTAGACGCCTTTGGGACACCATTTGGAGCCCGTTGTATCAATAATTTGCATATACTGCAAGGCATAAGTTTGACTGGCTGGGTGACAGTTATTGTTATAGGTAACTATAAAAACAACTCTGTATCCAGCTAAATATGAACTTTGAATTCATATGAAACCTGAATAATAGTTTATTTTCTGATTAAATATCCAAAATCTTTGAGTGTTAAAATGTATCGAAAAGGACTTATGTCACGCTAGTACAATATTTACCGGATTCTTAATACCATTTAAGACGTGTTTTTAGTAGATTTGTATTAATTAATAATTATATTTAATGACTTCTAAACAGAGCAAAGTCTCTGCCTGAGCAGAGCATCCATTCCTGCTCAATGTAAATCTTTGATCATGAAACAAAACATAGGTCTGGGTGTTTTCTATGTATAATATGCATGTATTATATATAAACAATGTTTGGACAGCATTATGTTAACGTTATGATACATAAAGATACTTCCTGCTGCCGTTGATTTGGATTAACAATATTTTACTGAGAAAAGAAGAATATTAAAAAAACACACACAATACGTCATACAGAAACTTTTCTAATCAATATATTATCTGACTTGACGCTTTTGTGTACCGTTGTTATCTCATAAACTTAGCACAATGTCTGTGACCCTTGCGCGCCACAACAATGAAAGATGTTGGGGTGAGTCCACCATTATCATTACATTTGACGAGCAAATTTTGTGTTTGCTGTGAACTGTTATTAGTAAACAGCAAGCATATAACCTCCTGTATATCTTCTAATCACCCTTTACGACGCACATGGGAAGCGATACGGAGTTTTATTCTTAGGAAAGATCATAAGAAACCTCGTTAAATATGTATGTCATTTTACGTTTATGACTGTACTTGAGTAACGAAGAAGCAGACACAATAAGAAAAGCAACCTATCCGTCGTATATTGTACGTACTTAGTGGTACAATAACCCACTACAAATATTATCATCATAACAGACGGGCCTCCTCCTGTGACGGAGGGATACTTGGCCTAATAATACCACGCTGGCCAGACGGATTGGTATAGGGTTTAATTTCAAGTTTTCCTTCTATTTACTTTGTAAAGATAATATTTACGGTTTAGTCCCTTAGTCGGCTTTTACGACACCCACGGGATGAGATGCGGTGGTGACATAATAATATTGTATTCTTACTCCGTCACCACATGGACAACAAATATTATAAGATATAAAAATCATAACTCTATAATAGTCACATTTTACAATCTTTTATAGATGTTTGCTTGTATAAAAATAGTTTTACCAACCTAAAATTCTTACACACTTGCGATGACGGTACGCTAAGAGCACCTTACAACAAGCAAAATATTGTGGTGTTCCACAAGATTGAACTATAAAAAATGTACCACTACACAGCTACGTGAGACACAGGCAAAGATAGGAGAGATACCTAGTTTTTTTGTTGGGTCATAAATAATCAAAAATACAACCGAATAGAGAAACTCCTCCTTTTTTTGAAGTCGGTTTAAAATTAAAAGACTAACGGATATCCTAACTTAAGAGCCTATTTATCCCTTAGTTATCGGTATCTTGCTTTACAAGGCCAACGGTCTATATTCTAGGTTTTGTATTCCAATTATGGTACCCATTCTAGAACTTTTTACGAGGCAATATTGTTTTATTATATTCAGATAATTACTACCAAAATTCGGCATATTGAAGTGTAATAACAATAACTAGTTAGGTCGAAGCAAAACTATAATTAGCCATTTCCCCGTATCAAGATTTGGTGCGTTCAAACAAGCACGCGATGGATTAACGTGACGTGAGTTTATTGTCGACCTTGAACGAACAAAACGGAACTATGCGCTTTTATTAGAAAATAAGCTTGTAAATGTATTATTCATTAATTATATTATAATAAAATAAAAATTGCTGATAACGTTCTTGCAATAAAATTAATAAGTCAAAAAACAGGTGTTCTTTTGTAAATTTATTTTGCAATGAGTAAACGTGTACATCATAACATATAAAAAAAAATTCTCTAAAAAATATTTTTTAAAGTCATTTAAGTTAATTTTTAAAGGGATTTCCGAAACCAATCTTTTTAACAATAATTCTCAAAAATATAACTGAGAACTGACACTCTGGCTACAATGACCTAGACTACCAAAGAAAGATAAAATAATACAATAAAAATACATAGAACTTTTTCTTCGTACTAAATTATTTCTTATTTAATTACAAGCTTATTATAATTATAGCAGGCCTTTTATTGAACCTAATAACAGGGCTAAGGTTATTAATTAAACCAGCGACAGCCATTACTAAATAAGCAGATTTAAAGTATGTACTTGAAACTGTTTTAAATAATTAATTACTAATTATATTTTTTATAGGTTGATGGTTGGGGAGGTACATCACCGCATGAAGTAGATACTTTAGTTAAGACTTCGGGTCATTACTCACCTTTGGATATTTCTTACCTAAACATAATTGTATCCATCCATACTAATATTATAAATGGGAAAGTTATGTCTGTCTGTTTGTCTTTCTTTCACGGCAAAACGGAGCGACGAATTTACGTGATTTTTTAAGAGGATATAGTTAAGCTTAATATCTTTTGCGCACATTTGTAGCACAATGCATGAGAAGTGTTTTTTTGTAGTAATTGCAGGGTAACGTCTTAGTTTAATTCGTCATCATACAACTTGAACATAGTCTTACATGTACGTAAACCATTGTAAGAAACTCAAAATAACTCATTAGCAATATCATTCGTAACATTAGGGCGGAAGTTTCACAAAATGTAAGGATTGTGGAGTTAGTTAGAGCGACACGACTTCATCGTAGTAATTGTTTTATCGCATGAGTACGGACTGGTCAGGTGAGGGGGTATGTACAGGAAACTAGAGGGAAGAAGGGGGTTAGACGTCCCGCACAGCTGGAACTCAAGAAGAAAGTTATAATAAACCAGCGCACGTTCCAAAGATCTAATCAGACGTTATTATGTTGGTCAAGGGTAGTTTGAACAAACAACATGCTTTGTATTTTATGGATACTGTAATTCGTAAGGGAAAACACCCCTGTTTTCATTGTATTTAGGTTACTGATATAGTTTAATATCTTTTACATAAAATAGCTATGTTTGGGAACAATAGTCGAGATAACGTTATTCACGAAGCATTGATGCTACATAACGTACGTATTCTGTTATTATTTCCAATAACGGAATATAAATAAACCTTTTTTTTCAATCAATCAGAACAATACATTGTAAATAACTCATACATCAGTCACATTAAATCGTGACAATAGGTAATAGGAGCGACTTCGTACTGTGAGCAAATCGCTCAACATCGTTTCATTTGATGGATTACAAAGCGATTACGGTCGACAGGAAATCCGCGTATTTTTCATTTGGCAATTGTAATGGTGGGGTTCATATCAAAATACCGTTATACACAGCACCGATTAGATTAACTCTACACAATTGGCTTTCATGGAAACTTTGGCCCATTAACTTAGTGTAATGTATATTATGGGTAAACCTGATATAATATTTAATATACATTTGGTGTGCGTATAATATAAATTGGATTAATTCTGTACGCGCATCGGGGTGTTTATATTATATATCGTTATCTATTATGACTTTCATGGGATAAAACTTAATTAAAATTAATGTTATTATTGTTATATTTTGGAAACTTAGTGTTTGTGAGGTTTTAACGCTTATTGATGTTATAGCTGTTGGTTAGGTAGATTCAATAATATAGTAATGTCCTACACTTTCACACAACGCCTTCTAGTTCTAAGCTAAGCTAAGATTGAATAAATATACTACATAATGGATATTAAATACCAACTAACTTAACTTAACTTTTGTAACAATATATTTTACGTAATTAACACACAGATCATTGCATAAAATTATGTTCACGCGCACAAAGATGAGCTTTGAGTGGGAATCGAACTAGGAACCTCTACACCAATAACTTTAATTAAAAATGGCAAATATTATGTCGATATTTATATATCTCCGTGTGGTGACGGAGTAAGAATACAATATGTCACCACCCTATCTCATCCCATGGGTGTCGTAAAAACCGATTAAGGGACTGTTCGTGAATATTATCTTTACGAAATAAAAAGAAGGAAAATTGAAATTAAACCCTTTACCAATCCGTCTGGCCAGCGTGGTATTAGTAGGCCAAGTATCCCTCAGTCATGGGAGGAGGCCCGTCTCTGCAGTGGGACATTAATGGGCTGTTATGATGATGTCGATATTTTAGTTTTTTTTTTATAAAAAAAACCGTCTAGTAGACTTGAACAGTAGAGTTAGACTATAAGTACGCAAAAATCTTCCCTCTACACAGGAAAGTAAATGCAAGTAGATAAATTTAATAATGAAAACTATAAACAGAAATCTATCGATAAAGCTTCTCCTTTTCTAGTTCATCAAGCTAAAGGTAGCTCGCATATATTATTGGCATCCTCGTTGATAGATATTTCAGTCACGAGCCAACTGAATAGTGCTTTCCTGGTATAAACTGAACTGAGTTAAGTAAGACAGTAACCATGACGCGTGTTTAGGTAACATACTGTATTAATAAGAAGTGTATTTCCAATTTTATTATTGTTTATTAAATTTAGTACAAGGATTCTAAAACAAAAGTAATGAATAATAACGAAAATAACTTTATCTTTAAATAGATACATAGACTGACGCGTGATTCTCATTGCCGTAGACTACTAAACTCCTCTATACCGAAAAATAATTTATTGAATGCCGCAGTCACTGACTTTCAGTCGTGAAGAAAGAAAACTGATATTATTAATAAAATAATGAAATGTTGTAGTTAAATACATTATAAATATTGTAATAACTACTTTATAAATTATTAATAAAAATAACAAAGCAAATCAATGCATTGGAACGTAAAAGATTCTTACAACAAAACCTGTACAAAACCAACTCTTATTGTCTTCTCTAATGCATTTTTTATTTAACTATATTTGTTGGTTTAATAAAATTTATGATAAAACTTTTGTGAATAGGTATAGAAATGCCAAAGACCATTAAATTCATGTTATGTTTTTACAAAACAAAAAAGTCTTATAAACAACGCGGAGGTATCTATCATTAAAATGGGTAAATAATTGGCAAACGTATCGAGTTACATACCAACATAAAAAAGGTTATGTTTGCGAAAGAAATTTCTTACCATTTCGAAAACAGTATGGATATATTACGAATCCATTATTTGGATATAGGATTTTTCTTAAGTTTACTATCTATAGAAATGATATTTACTATCTTTTTCGAACTTGCTTTGATAGTTTTTTTATGGCAGATAGGGACTTAAATAGGTGACATTTTGTATTTTTAATGAACAGCTTATAAGTTCAATTGTAGAACATAACAATCATTTAAATAAAAATTAGAAAATTAAATAAAATTGTCCTTGGCAGTTGCATCATAGGTCTGATTCAGAAGGCAGTACTGCTTGACACGTCACGTATTGTGAGGAGGTTCCTATCTCTAGAGCCCTAACCACCAGTAGCTTAGTCCCAGTACCCGATGCTAGTAGGTCTACCTTTTTTTATATTTTTAAAAGTCTTAATTTTTATATTTATATTTAAAAATGTAAATTAATGTGAAAAATGTAAATAAAGAGATTTAAATAAAATACTACTTAAATAAAAGACGCGACTTTAGTTAATACATTTTCAATACATATCGCAACGTTCAATACAGAAAACTACAGATGTTTTTTTCCGAATACTACCATTTTCCCGACAACTTTTTCTGCTTTTCTTTTCATACTAACCCTGTCCCGGATACTACAAACACAACAAAAAAGAACAACTAACTTGGTTAAGCGGGTCTTCTTCATGTACACATATAGCCACATATCGAGATAATATGACATTCGAAAAGGAGTCTCCTTACAACGAAATAGGGTTTTATTTCAAGTGCAAAAATGTATTCATTGATTTTAAAATATTCTTCCATTGGCAATAGTTATTAGAAAGAAAAAAAAATCACAAGCCGAATTAAACACAGTGTGTGGTTGTCCATAATAAGGTTTTACTCGCCTAGAGATTTGTCAAATCAACTGTTCTATCAGATTCTGATCTGTACTGCAACAAAGAACAATCTTCCTGAATCATAACTAAGATTGTTGATGAACTTGACGACCTCTGTGGCGTAGTGGTTATATAACATGACTGCTACGCAGAGGTCTCGGGTTCGATTCCCGCTCAATGCAAATATTTGTGTGCATGAACATGATTATTTGCATTGGAGTGTTTCTATGTATAATATGTATGTATTTACAAAAAAAAGTATATAAGTACTAATTTCCGTTGTTCTGTTAACCACAACATAAGCAGGTTAAGCCTAGCTTACTTTGGGAACATTTATTTATTATTATTAATTATTTCATCATAACGTAGACTGTTAAACATAAATTAAGTTCCTAAAAGACAATACTTCTAGAATCATTCGACAGCCATAATATACCTTCACACTAGGTAGTCTATATATTAAATTCTGAACCTCTCCAGACTTATGACATGTAGACGCATTAAGGCTCCTATAAAATAGAAGACTGCGCTTTTGACGTGTTAATAAACTGAAACAACGCTGTAAGGCAATGGCCGTAACATTTTCATTTTTAAAATGTAATTAAAGTTGAAAATGCATTTAAAATATTAATAAGTTTTCTGAGGTTAAGAGAAGGCAGTAGCCATTAAAGAGAATCATAAAATAAGTTAAGTTATCTCGAATGTTGTAATAAAGCTTACACCAAAGTTCACATTACTTATATATTATAGTATTTTGTTCATTATTTGATCTTTACCTACTACATATAATATTTAATCTGTGGTGGTAAAAATGTAGGTTTGTTTTATGATATATGAAGTACCCACAACATAAATTCAGGATACCTAAAGCGGGAGTTTAAAAAAAAACCTTTTTGTTTTATATTTACTTATCATTTCTAAATGTATTTTTAAAGACAAGTCTAGATTTAAGATGCAAGCCCCTAACGAAATATCTATAAAAGCTCTACTCGTCTTTTACAATTAATTACCAACTTTATTTATTTGATTAACGCATATAAAAGTCTATGGTACGAAAAAGAGATGTCATCAAAAACGGTTACTAGCTATTTTTTGTTAAAAGG
The DNA here is from genome assembly GCA_905475405.1 of Schrankia costaestrigalis. Lineage (NCBI taxonomy): Eukaryota > Metazoa > Arthropoda > Insecta > Lepidoptera > Erebidae > Schrankia > Schrankia costaestrigalis. The sequence goes on along the minus strand of FR997840.1, from coordinate 10,635,854 downwards.
GTTCGCAAGTTGCGAAACAGAAAAACGACGGAAAATTGTTTTCAGAAAAAGCTAACAATATCGTAAACATTCACCGACTATGTTAGGGAAAACTTCAGTAGTTTAAAAGCAAGCTTTATTCGCTTTTCGCTTCGAGTATCAAAGTTGTGTGTTGTCAACGTATCGATCCATTCAATCTATATGCCATAGAATTACACATTTCGTTTTAAATTGTAACATTTTGTAATGGTTTTGAATTTGGAATAATGTAAAAAAATTCACTAACTGTTATCCTTTTACCTTTCTACGTAGACATGAAAAGGCTCTCCCGATGGTGCACACTAATTCCGAATGCACCTCCAATCGTAAAGAAAGTCCTAAAGAAGCGAGTCTCCCCTCGAACCGATGCACGGGAATCAGGGAAAAATAGTTGATTTCTTATTGGCTTCCACCCAGACTCAGATTGAAAATTCGCCATAAAGACATTGGGACACGCCTGGCCGGATTAAAGGGGGAAACTAATAAAGAAAACTTTTGCGACACCGTATTTTTATCAAACGCTCACCTAAAACTTCACAACCTTTATTAGGTTCGCTTTGGTAATTTTGAAAATGCTCTGAGGTATTGCTAACGCCTTTCTCTGAAACTACTATAAAAGGAACATCTGCTTTCAGTTATAGCTTTGCAGAGTTGATTAAGTTTTTTCAATCTGGACAAATTTAATATGAACGTTAAACTTTTATTTTAAAAAGAAAAATCTGAATCTTTCACTCGTATATTTGAAAACGTGTTTTAATGTTCGTCACATTTCCTTTGCGTATATATTTAACAGATATCTTTTAGAGCATGATAAAAATGTATTCATAGTCGAGCGCGACAAAAATTATGAAATACTGCGGCGCGACGACACATACGCTGAAAGTAGTACAACAGAGACGAGATAATAAAGACAAAACACGGCAATAAACATGTACTGAAAACATGTTAGCGCGTATACCGCCGCGAATAGGAAACAGGGTAATGTGTATTTCATTTACATAAATTATCACATTGAGAAGCAGTACAGTACGGAGTAGGCGATGCCGCAGCCACCTTCCTGAGACGTTTATTTACACACAAATGTCGTGGTCTCCCGGTGGGATTAATTTACTTCAGGCTTTTAAAGCCATTAGAACGCATTGCTCTAGCTTAATTTAATCGGAGGACTAATAAAATATTGTGAAAATGTTATAAAGAAATAAAAGAAATTGTTTGTTCATTGTAAGATGAAAAATTAATTCTCTAGCTTCGCCAGTGAGGTAGTAAATTTTGCCACCACGCTGTAGGTACATAATTTCACACACGCCTCGACTCATCGTTCGGCGAAATATTAAGGCGTATAAAATTTTATTACTAACATTACCCCCTTACCCTGTTCTCTCTATAAACATTTTGTGTGTCGCGTTTCCCCTCGGTCGCGAGTGAGCCCCGTACGACGCAACTTTCGCCTTACCTTATTTCCCTCTAATGCCACATTTGTGTCTTAATAACGAACGGTATTATGTTACGAACGTTTGCATTGTTTGATTTTCAATCTCTTGAGATTGCAGATTTCCTTTGCTCCGCTAATGGTCCGCTGTAAAGAAACGGAATATCTGAAACACTATATCGGGGGCTTGAGATTTATTGCGTATTATTTAAACTGCTTATTGATTTTATTGAACACTCGAAATGTCTGATAGGATTCATTTTTAATACTGTAATATTGTGTCTCACTGAATTGTTTTTTATTGCATTATGAAGATAAATGAGGTATTTATTTTCATTGCACTCGAATGAAGCGTATTGGCATAATAGTGTTTGCTTTGCGAGAGCTATTTTGATTGTGTTTTTTGCAACATAGCTTTGTAAAAATAAAATTTAATAAAGTAAGTTTTAAGATTAATTATGTAGAGAGTAAGTGTTTGGTAGGTATAAGTGAGGGAGGCGTGTAGTTGATAGGAATCCCGCGGTAATCGTCAGCAATCTCGGTCGGGCACGCGCACCGCTCCCTTCTATATCTCGGTAGTTTGTCGCGGCTTCATGTCGCATATTGATATCACCGGTGTTCTCCATTGATATCCCGATATTGCTACCTGTTTGTCTTGCATCTGCTATATTGACTGTCACCGGGTGCCTTGTTTGCTATACTTTTTTCTTATTGCCTCTTCCATAAGAATTCATTGGAACGGGACGCGTTCGGATACAACTATTGGTTTTATTGTCGTTTGAACGAATAGGGATTCCTTTCCAATATGTCAGCTTGAATCGGTTTGTTTTCATACGCCACTGATTTGTGTCGCTGTTACATACGTATAACTGAGTGAATTAGAAAAGAATAAATACGTTATTTGGAAACTTTTTACGGCAATACGGTTTGTGACGTCCTTTCGTTTGTAAATTTTATTTATTCCTAAAGTTGTTTGCTTGTAATTTGTTAGGCACTCGTTTTATATACAGTGAAAATGTTTTCTGAGAATTCGACGAAATCGAAAATTATTTATAAAAAATCTTAAGTAAACGCAACGAATTGAGTAAACTTCAATCACAGGGATTCCATTTTCTTCACTGTCAACCAGGTCTGGTTTTGTAAGACTTGTGATCGAATTCTGTTACTTGCATTATTAACCAGAATCATCAAAACCTCCAATCGAAATAAGTTTTTACATAAAATAAGATTAAAATCATGTTTTTGTCAGCAAGAACTGGTTGACGACTACCAAATAAATATTTTTGTATAAATAAATAATAGTGACCGCGATTTGTTCAATCGAGCATGGCAACAATGTAAGCAGACGTCACCCTCACATTACAGATTTATAGAAAAATAAATATTTAAAATGTTAACCGATAGTCCCTATAAAGGTTTCAGGTAAATCTTTACACCTTTTCTACGGGAGAGATAGGCGTTTCACAAGAAATATTCGGGGCCATCCACCGCGTGGAATCCTATTGCAATTTATGCTCATTGAACTGGAAAAAGTATATGGGGAGGCTAAGGTCGGCGTCGATTCTTTTATTGCTACACGAAATCAATAAGAAGCGTGACGCAGCAACTGTTTTAGAAGAGCGTTTCGTACAATAAAACTCATAAAATCATACTCACGTCTAGCCACGTGATCGGCCTGTACGATCCAAGGGATCTAATATATAAATAACGATTGATTGTCTCTTGAGAACTATTTCAATCGAACAGGGTTGCGATAATAAATAATTATTCATAATATATTACTGAAGTATCAATCGGATACGATGCAATAAGTCATGAGAATCTCCAGGGAATCGAGACCGCCACTCCTACATGAGCGTAATTGAAAATTGAAATTTGTTTAGGACTACGCCGGACTCCTAATTTGATTTAGGCGACGGTTCGCGCGCAATCAGGAACCAATAACAATAAATATAACCACGAGAGGTGAATCTGTGAGTTCAATTCCACGTTCAGTGCCCTTGTTACAATTTCGTTTCTATATTCAATTGGTACTGGGTGACACGTAGGGGAATTAATTTCGTAAAGAGCACTGCTCGAGTGTGAAGAGACGCATTCATTATTTCAGGCTCACTTGTTTCTTGTACACACCTGACAAATTTCACAAAATACAGACGTGTGTAGAATTATATATCACAAGTGCCGAAATCTTAAAGCTTTCTTTAAACGAACTAGATACATGGAGCATGTCAGAAAATATCGATTTAATCTCTTTATTGTTAAGTTTTGTACTTACACGAACCTTAGTATAAATAGATTTTTTTTAAACTACGTCTTGAAGCTAGTTTCTAGATATAAAAAATAAGAGTTTATTAAAAAAAATACCCGTCCACTCCTTTAAAGTAACGGCGAAATAGGTTACTTTATGATACTGTTAATTAAGATACTATTTAGAATACATGCATTTTAAAAGTATGCTATACAATATGCATAGTAAAAACTTAAAGTACCTACGACACAAACAAAATAAACAAAACTACCCCTAGTATAAATCGTAGCCCTTCCTTATAATGTACCTTTAGCCTTGGGAGTCATTCCTCTCCAAAGACATCCCAAGGAGCGTATAACTCTACCATATAATGCATCCCAAACCAAGCGAATAATAAAGCGCATGCTTCAGGTGTACACCAAGCTATAAATTTATATGCCACCTTTATACAACATGTATTAGTTTCCATAAGCCACTTGCACTCACTACACTAAAGGTTCCTTTTAGAGTTAATAAATCTTTACGTAGAAGATTCAGCGCGGCTGTTAGTAGTAGGTATAAATGTAATATTGCAAGAACATAGTTTTTAATAACAATGTATATTTGATTGATACTTTTTAATAAAGCATTATCCAACTAAATTATCGTAAATCACATGGGCCACATTATTGAAATTATGTTTTTATGTCACCAATACTATAATGTTACCCTTTGAATACGATCCCCTATCAAACGTTAACCGAGGCGTAAGGCGCTTTTATAGAAACAAAAGTGTGTGCACGTGAACACCCCATATTGGCAATATCCAAGAAATTTCGCCAATACTACAGAGAGATACTAGCATTATTAGCTAGGGGTTCCTTAGTTCCATGGCTCCCTCGCTATCACTCACCTATCCGTATCAGTGGCCGGGGGGAGTACCTCCACATGACTAATCACTGAGGATGTGGCACAGACGCGCTATGCATATTTATTATGAATTCTCATCGTCCTTGTTCTTTCTATACAAGTATAGCATAGGTGTTTTTCATTTGCTCCAGTTATTTATTTAGCGAGGGCCCCAGGTACACGTAAGGGCTTAATGTTTGATGAGCTCAGATTCAACCTTCTTAATTTCTATACGTATTTCACTTTTGTTCAATTTCGATCACGTCCTATCTGCGAGTGTAAGCTTTAATTGAATTAAATTAATATATATTATACGTGGAGAAGCTTAATAAGTAATCGTAATATTTATAGGACGTGTGCGCCATAGCAATGTTTGCTAATAAATAATGTAGCCGAAATCAACAAATTTACAATGGTGCCTGCGAATATGAGCGATATTGCGACCGCAACAAACAATTAGCGTCCGAGCAAGGCGAGCGTACACCGGCTTATAAAACATGGTTACATATACCTCAACCCACGCCAGTAATTAAAACTTCTCTAGCGAAAAGAAAATCCAATAAAAATTAATTACTTCATATATCCTTATTAAAAGTATATGTGTATAGACTGTATATAGGGACAGCCAAATAATAATATATACTTTGCAATATTTAGACTACCCTCGAATTAAATTCTTGACGAATGTTAATGTTTAACCGGGGAATTCTTGTACAGTTTTATAGGTAAGGGGAGGTCGGGTTAATTAAATGGGCTCGGGGTTCATTTTCATAAAATTATTTGATCTTGGCCCTACACAAGGCCAATTGGACGCGATTCATTCGCTCGGATCGTGCAGACTTTAATTTCATTTTTGCGTTGTGAAGATTTTACTTGTTTCAGTGCTCTGTAGCTATCGCTCTGGTTTATTAGTTGGGAAACTACATAAACACAAGTTTATTACAGTCCGTCTGCCTTCACTTTTGACTGGGAGGGCGGTTCAGCAAATTGACTAAAGTGCGGTCTCGTGTTAAAGTAATAAACGTCTTTTATTATGCACTGGTAACATCGCAACGGTAGAATATTAAAATTGAATATGAATGTTCATTGTCATTGTTTGTCAGCTCGTGTAGGAATATATTATTAAAAAATATATCATAGCACATGGGTATTTTTTTTATATTAACGTAATAAGGAAACTGCTAATGTTTTGTTTAAACAAAACTTAGCGTTAATATTTTAGACATTATTTTTGCATACGTAAAAGAAAACTCTTGTCAAAGTAGTTTTAGTAAACGAGTTTACAGCGTGGGATTTATGAGATTTGATTAAGAAGAAGAAAAGACAGTTCTTTTATATTATACATTGATCATTAGCTGGAGAACAAGGATGAAGTTATTGATTTTTCTATATCAGGTTTATTTTTATCTCGATTAAATGAAAAGCTATTAGAACTACGTCTTATGACTTGACGTTAAAGCTCGACGATCCCTTTTTAATAACGTAAACAAAGTTAAATATTGTAAGAGTCTTTATGAGTACCATTTCAAAACTTATCATTTAGAATTATGTAAATTTTATATCCAAATCAGCAGTTAAATGTAAATCATCCGAAGTATTAGCAGATGTTTACGTTGCAGAGGGAAGCTTGGAAACCATAACTATAAATAATAAACTGTTACTGAGTATTACCTAAGCAAACGTTGGAGATTTATAATCGTGGAGTGCATACGACAGGCTGCATAATTTAATTACTGCCTCACACCCTTGATTAAAATTTTGCAATAACGCATTAGCGCAGTAAGACGCTGAAGGGTGTAGGGCAAGGAAATTAAACGGTCCATAATAATTTCGTTACGCCAGTACCATGATTAAAATCTTACAATTAATTAGGAAAACTTTGGTGTTTGTATGGGGGATGTTCAAGACATAAATCGTGGCTTCGACCAACACTAAGAGAAAAACAACGATAACGACGTGTTATGGGTTTTTCGGAATTCTATGTAAGTAATTAATAACACCATTAAACTATTTCTTAAACGTTTGTTTTTCAAATTCAGACAGGTTTTTCACAAAAAAATAATCAATCGGTGCGAGAACATTTTAACATAGGTATTTTAGAAGTTTTTCTGTTATTCCGAACGAGGATAACTGACATAATAGGCATGTACGAAGATAATCTCAATTACCTACAACTGGCCAGAATAAAAAACCAGAATATTTAATCACCCTTCATCCATCATATCCATTCATATTTTATAAAGTAGTCGGTCAAAACAATACTCCTTAAACATTATTCTTAGTCAAAACAATCTTAAAACAGAATTCCTTTGATCTAATTTCGTAACTGATTTTTACTTAAACTAAAAAGATACAATATCTTAGTAACAATAACATTTACCGTAAGTGTATGATCCAAAATATATTCTAACCCTTATCACAGTGTGAAAGGAATCATGCAATATTTATTTGTTTGGGAACTTTGATACGGAAATAGGGTAAACATGTAACAGACGTTAATCAGAAATAAGTGTTCGTCGATATGCGCGTTAACGATACACAAACAAACACAACTTAAGATAACATTGAAAAGGCAACCATTAGATATACCTCTGCCTCACTGGAATGATCTAATAAAACATTCAGAAGCCAAAACGGGGAAAACACAAAATCAGATTGTCTCAAAATCACACGAGTGACAGGGTAACGCGGCGGGCCTCGCATCTATAATTCAGCTAGTTCCCGGGATCGCGGCCGACGAGGCACGGGAATACTTTCCCTCTGCATTCAACTAACTTATACCAATCTATTCTTTTTCAGTCGAAACTGCCTGCTATTGTTTAGATGTTATTTCGTTGAGGTCGAAAATACCTTGTGTTGTGAATAAAATAGAGAGATCTAAACCTTTCAGTCAATGTTTTGTGTCTTTCAAAAGCTTTTTAGGTTGTGTCTGTTTTGTAGCAAATCAACGACGTTGTTACTTATAGTATTAAATATTTATTTTAGTTTCGTCATTTGCTGAATATTTGATCTGTTTCATTACTACTCGTACTTATCAGCTAATGAGTAAGTAGATAAACACCTTACGTTTTTACTAAGTTTCCACATTTAGAAGTCCGACGGGGTATTAAAACAAACTCATAATGTTTAAGACTAAAAAAAGTGGTTCTTTGATAGATCAACATTCAATTGTGTCTAAAAAGATATAAATGATTTATAACAAGTAAAACCGCAAGGCAAAACTAGTCAGTAAGTTAAAGCCGGTGGATGTACGTTATAAGCCAATAATGCCTATATCTAAGTCCAGATTGTTATGCAACCGGTTGTACTGTACCTATAAATTACTATTGTCTTGCATTGTAATTGGAATTAGGGTACTAGAGAATAATTCGAGCAATTAGTGTCAAGAATAGATTCAGGGTAACGTGCTTCATTTCAAGTGTCTCCAATCACTGCGGTGAGGGTTCTGATTTTAGAAATATCTACATTTAATACGTGATAGCTAGGCAATAATTGATTTAGAATTAAAAAAATACATTTTATCGATAAACTATTTCAAGAAACATGCATTGGATATTTTGGAAAATTCAGTGCTAAGGTTAGACTTTTAAATAAGGTACAAAAATAGTTTTTTCCCTTTTAAGATCTGTTTGGCAGCGTTCACGTCAGCGTACACAAGATTATGTAGGTCCAAACCTTATTTTGCAAGGATTAAAATAGCTTTGAATTAATGAGTAATGAATTTCAAATGTATAATAGAAAAAGAGCAATAAGGTAGGTAATTACGGAGTAGTTTTATATGACAATTTTCTATGAAAATTGTTGACTATATAAGTCACTTTAAAATAAATTATCGAAGGTTGTTATTGTATACTATTACTTCAAACTTCAATCACTACTATTACCCTAACTTCAAAGTAACCAGCTATAATTTATCCCAATTTAGTGAATCGACAGTTGCTAACACTAGACAACGCGGCGCGACTGATAATTGTTAAATTGAGCTCTCCCAGCCTACAGAGAGGATCACGAAATTGGCACCCCGTTCACACTTTAGTAATTATCGACTCTGAACTTTTACTAAAGGTTTCAACTGGTTTTCAACCACGAGCTAAATGAAAAGTCTTACGATGCAATAGAACTTTTAGAGTTAGGTGTTCAAATATCTTAGTTTAAATGGATCCTGAATTGAATTACAATTGACTATTGTTAGGGATAAGGTTAAAGTTGCTTTAAACGTTTTACGGTTAGATGATTCATTTAGTAGTTAGCAGACTCTAACTTACTGGTTCCTATCGATTTTTAAGGCGATGTCAATAGCTGACAATTGGTACTACTTTTAACTGTAATAATATTGAGTACTTTTGTGGAAAATGTAACTTAATTATTACAGTTCGAATTATTATTCAAATTATTAATTTAATTATCGAATATGTTTAAATAATTTTGTTTCTGTGCACAAATCATGCAATATAATTTAACAAAAGCTAGAACAGACTTTAATGGACCACTCAAATATAATTGTACAGTCTAAAACTAAAAGCTATGATCATTTACTACTAGGCAATGATATAAGACTATAATATTTTTTATTATCGTATCAGATATCGAAGGCCTAATGTAGAGTATCGATTTCGTTAAGTCATAACAGTACTAATAATAGCGCTCTAGATTGCTATGATAGCTAGATTAATTTTATTAAACGGCAAGTTATATTTTTATTAAAGTGATATTGTTTCATTAATTAAATTGATTGATGTTATGATATAAGAATGTATTAAAAGATAGCTTCAAAAGGTAGGTATGTAATATGACTCAGATATCATAAAACAACAAAAAATAATACAATATAACTTATTTTTTAAAACAGGTAATAAAAATAACCCCGCTATTAAATCTAAATCTATTGCTAAATCCCAAATGACAAACAAACAAAATAATTAATTGTACTATATTGAACCTTTTTAGCTACATATTTATATCGCAATATAAACAACTGGACATATTAATAAACAACGTGTTTTACCATTAACCACAATGACTAGAACCCAAAGCTAAGGGTAAAAATACACATTACTACAAACCTATAACCACATTTTACCTACCCTTTAATTAAATTGTATTACTTATACAGCAATAAAATATGAAATAATACGGTTAATTCTAAGCTCAAAGTACTTCTAACCGCATTAGGTAAAATAATTGCAACAAATTTATATTAAAGGGTTTAATTACAGCGTTCGAAATTCTAGAGTGGCATAGCTTTTCCCATGAGTCGTGCACATTTTATCGGCGTAGAGCAGTTAAGGATAAAACAATAAAGAATGGTTAACTGTGTTTTAATGTGAACAAGAACACGGGTGGACAATGGCCGCCGATTGGGGCTCGACCGGTGGTCACGGCAAAATTGTCGCGTTGAGCCTATTTCGGGAAGGTGATTGTCGATATCGATATTTTTATTACAATAAAAACCGTATTACGTTACTAAAATATTTAGTAATGGCTACAAATTAATTACTACTATTACTTGATATATTTTATTAATGGATTCATAGATTGCTTTACAAATTAGTTTAATATTGTAAATTTGTATTAGATAATAATATATCTTTACCAATTAGTCACTTCTTTTACCAATTATAATTTCTGAAAAATATATGCACGTCGAAGTAAACTTTAATTTAAACTTTGTTATTTTTTAATTTAGGGCAATTAAACGTTTAAAACTGTATAAGTATGCAAAGTCATTTGTGCTTTTAAGAGCAGTTAGAAATAAAATTTAATATGGAAAAGAGAAGTAATAACATAAATTACCCTCTTTTAAAATACCTTCCCTTAAGAGTCATAACAAAATTAGCTTTTCATATTTTAAAATATAACATCGATAAATAATTAGCACGAGCACAAACACAGCACTACCTGGTTGTAGGTAAGTAATAAACGTACCCGCATAAACCTTTGAATTGCTGACCATGGTATCGAACCTATGCGCCCTTTGTCTGTGTCCGGCCGCAAATTGTTTAAGAAATAAAATAAAATCTAATTTACCGCTTTGCTACGTTTATACGAACCGTTTTACGAGTACTGCTGACCAGTGGATTGTTTATTTTCAATACTTTGAGCTTTTATTTGTTTCGTCCTTAAGCGATTAAGGCGCATATACTCTTAAGAATTATTTTTTCAATTTAATTTTCGGTAGGTACTTGACTCTGCTGTAGTAAACGGTACTTAACGTTTTTTTAAAGAAGGAAGTGTCCAGTTTAATTTAATTTTACATTTCGATTGGGTAGGAAAGCTACAGTTCCGCCTAACTCACTTATAAGATCTGAATGAAATGGGTTTTTGTTTGTATAAATATTTAGCAAGTTTATACTTAACTAGTCTTGTGTTTTATCAATAGCAAGATTTTAAGGAGGAACCCACAGATATCTGACATTTCTGTGGAGGAACCTAACGCAATTAAAATAAAATTAGACAATGTTAAATTATGTGCAATTATTCACACTGTCGACTGTACAAACATCCTCTTTAAACAGCTCAAATACTATTAAAGTGGCTAGATTTAAAGGTGCTTAGCAAATGCAAAAAAGTTTTGGTTAGAATTTATGAATACGAAAGCCACCCCATGTCACGAAATAAAATAAAGCCAGACATACAGAGGCAAGCCAAACACTGCCCTGAACTTATATCTCTTATTTATGTTCATTGCATTCGCACCACCCAGATGGACAATGGAAATTGTGAACATATTTGCAGATAATATAGTTACCGTGACTAGAGGGAGTAACATTAGGCTCATACAAACAGAAAAATGTCCCCGGGCAAGCTGCAAAATGTCTCGAAAATACATTAGTCGCATTAGAAACACCATTAAGGGTCGGGCAGGCCGATAACAATTAGGGTGGATCTCGGATCTTAAGGGGAATTAACAACGCATAGCGTGTTAGCACTGCTTTAAAAGATATCCACACAGTACCGATACAACTTAATATAGTATAATCATCTCGAAACACGTTCTCAAACATTTCAGTAACAAGATTGTCACGTAGAAATTTCAATTAAATTATGCATGTCACATTACTGTGCGGATTCGTACCCAAGGTAAAACAAACGAGAAAAACAAATCATAATCATCATAAAGGTAGAATTCATTCATACTAAAGCGGATACATAAAAGGTATGAAAAACGAGACACCAACCGACATCAAGATGTAAAGGAGACGCCGAAAATTCTTCTAACCGAGACGTCGACTTTTACAATATGCATAACTTGTTGAGAGAGTAATCAAAAGACGATATAAAGTGAAGAGGAAGACACGGTGAAAGGCTAAAAATGTAAACCCTCTCTTAGATTTCCTTGAGGCGAGAGCCACGACCCCTCTAGCGAAACTTGCCATAAGATGGGAAAAATTACCCAGCATGGAAAAACTTTTTTCGATTTGAATTATGATTCCTTATTTTATGTTCCGCTCTTACTAAGTTTGTTTTACATCGGACCGGCCTCCGCCTATTCATTGGCGCAACACCAATAAAAGGAACGAGGACAAAATATGTTTAGGTAACAAAATATTATATCTTTGTTCAGTTGGACAAACATTTTAAGCTTTTGCTTTGTGTAACTTTAATTTAAAAGTATTAATTGTGGTTAAATTTAAACTTATAAATTTTGATAATTTTATTTAAAATTCGCCATTGAAAAGCAGTGATAGCCAAATGATAATTTCAGAAGAATGGAACTTAACACAGAAAGTCACCGGGGATTATTACTTTGAAAGAGGCTTTGACTTTCAACTTTCTAAAGAGTTTGTTGAATAAGTTTTCTGTATTACCCGGGGTAATATAATTTGTCAGGCGCTGAAGCGACTCGAAAATTTTTATTTTTGATGGAAGAGATAATATTTTACATAACGAGATTATATTTATTCATAATTTATTCAATAGTTCTTTGCTTTTTTTCTTTGAAATTATATGAGTCCTATTTGCTTAATGAACTTTCTTTTTACAAAAGATTTTTACAACATAAATTGTTGAATCATAAAAGCAAATTTTCCTCGAACAATAAAAGAGTATACGGTTTTTAGTTTACATAAGTATAATAATGCGAAGCGGGCCGTAGGCGCGAGTTCACAGTCTCACTAGGAAAATATGTAAACTTTTAAATTGTATTTGCATTTCATACAAGCTGGGAAATATTGGCTTCGTGCTTGTAGACCAGTACAAAGACTCATAGGGAATCCGCAGGGGATACGCCGCGAGCCTGCACATGTCTGTTAACTGATACCTGCATCTTACTTGCAAATGGAGCCAGGGAAATACGGGTAGAATAAATTTTGATTAAAGTGATAAATTGAAGCGATAAGCTTATAAGTAGTGAATAATCTTGCCAGTTATGTTAACTGAGTGCTTGCGTAACAAGTAGGATTTTCATGAGCATAGCGGTAATGGATACTAGTTAGGTAGTTTTGATCTTGAAATTGTAATTAAGTTTTAGATTTGACTAAAGAAACACAACCTCATTTGATGAAACATAATCAATGTTGGCTTATGACTTGTAATGTTTGCAGGTTTGTTAGTTGATATTATAATTTTTTATACTTTACCTTTCTTGCATAATGTACTAAATTTTTTTATGTGGTGACAGGGTCAAACCCAAAACGTTGCCACCTTTGGGTGCGGGCAACTAAATTAAATACTACACAAAAACACTACGCCAATGCATTTGGATGGTGTGGTATAAATAAATTTCCTTCCCTTAAGAACCTCTTATTTTGTACTAAAATTTTCTTCTATTTGGTATTATTTTGATATTAATCTCTATTTTGCCTAAAGCAGAAATTATTATCAAGTTGTATAAAAATAGATGTTAAAAGGTAACTTCGATATAAATGACAAACTGTTCTATGAAACAAATGCGTAGAATGCCCATATTTCAACAACATAATATTCTAAACTTTCAATACAGGTCAGCGCAAATAAATTTTAAACTACAAACAAGCTTTGTTACCAAAATATTCAAATAAATCTTTGTGAACCAATTTCCTACTTATTAGATAACAATTAAATTCTATACATCGAACGGCTTTTGTATTTAATATTAATTGTTTAGAAATTACCTGGGGCTCTGGACCCGAGTTTCGACCTTTCATTTTGCCCTTTCGCTGACCATAAACGTCGAGGAACAATAAACGACTAAGGAGTGACCCTGCCGAGTACCCTTCGTAAGTTCTTGGCCCCTCGGTGTCCACGACCACCCCTGTCAAAGGCCAGCCTTCATCCCCAGGGGAAATTATTGTCGGGATTTAAAGGGCATTGCTTACGCGAAAGAATAAAAAAAACTATGCACTTATAATAGAAATTTTTGGCTGCAATAAGTTTTATCTGGTATCGGTCACGTGACCTTACATTATTTGACGCGAGCTTTATTGACAGGTCTATTAGTGCAAATACATTCATAGTATTAAGGACAATACTGTGCCATGATAATAGAGTCTGGGATTTGCTCTTGTTAATACACATTCTTATCTGCTTATTAATCATGATAAAACAAGTGACATGGAAGAAGGGAATACGTTTTTTTGGTTATCTACAGTAAGTACCTATATTTCTTTAGTATTTAACCTGTCAGATTGACTTCACTTTGCCGATTGGTAAGCAACTGTTAGAGTATAAAATGGTGCCTATAAGTTATCTACAATTACAATTGCAAGTAGAATAAGATGCTTCCTACTATGGTGGTGTTAGGAAAAGTTCTTCTTCTAAAGAAGTTTAGTAGCTAGGGCCACCTTTTACTATTTAACAGATGTGAGAACTGCTAAGCCAGTTTTTTCGCTTTTATTTTATTTACACTTCACAATGAATAAAACTTCGAGGGATTAAGTATTTTCAATAAACATTTATGTCATTTTTTTTTATATTTTGTTAATATCGGTTAATATAAATACTACTTTAAATTAATGTGAATTGTAAGGGCTGGTAAGTACTGAAAGTTAATCAAATATTTTGTACATTGAATACAGGTCATCCATAATTATGTTCGTTTTAGAACTTATAATAAACTTGTAATTACGTTCATTTAACTATTAAAAGAAGTTTAAGTACTTTGTAACTTAGCGTGTTTTTACAAAGTAGGTTAATATCATTGTTTTAGAACGATAAGTGGTCAATGAAATTAAAAGTAAAAGTTTTTAAATAGAGAATATCACTATTATTTTTAAATGATTCTTTACATCAAATAACGTTAGGTACGTTTTATTCAAGTAAGGAATTTCTTACTATTTTTAGCTGCGTTAAAAATGAGTGTAAGTTTACGTTTTTAGATGAAACGTTTACAACCCTTATTTAAACATCTTGCACCCTACATACGTTCGGTTTATCAATAATTTCATTCGCCCCGCGCAAACAAAATTTGTTTTGACAGCTTAAGACTTTCGAGAAAAATCCGCACCGAATTCTTATTTACATGGACAGGATAAATTCGTCAATCAGGATCAAACGTACTCCCTAACATGCACGTCGAACTTCAAAAGTTCGCGGCGACACTCCAACGAAAAAGTTTCTTCTAAATCATTGTCAGTTCCAATAAAATAAGCAAAATTAAATAAACAGCCCCCGGCGAGATAAAAGGTCTAGACGACGACTTAGACCGCACTTTTGATGGTCCCGTATTTTAAAAAAGTTAGGGGAAAGCTGACACTTGGACGAATTTAACCTACCATTGTATTAATTATTCAGGGCGGCGCTTTCGTGTTTTAAGGTGCGCTTGCAAGGAGGGTAAGGTAATTTGTTTTTAGAAAAAAAGTATACATAAAAGAATTTTAGGGAAGTTGCATCGAGTCTCGGCGCTCCAACAACAGCCGAAGCGGGAGAAAAGTTTAATAAAATTGTTTTGGAATGCAGCGCGGAACGAGATAAGTTCCGCCTAGTGGATGTACTATCGATTGTAAGGTTTATAAAGTTGGCTTAATGTTTAAAATAAATAAGTACCTTCTTGAACATTCTTTGTCAGGAACGCAGTCGGTTTGTAGTGCACTAGTATACAGTACAGATTTTTTATTAGAAATGAACTAAGTAAATAAAAGCTATTACTAATAAAAGTTTAATATGTCGCGGAAACTAAACTAAAAGGAAATTTAAAAACGCTCACATGCTAAGAACATATTAAAATGAAAATTGCTTCTTATTTCAAACGGAATATTAAAAAATATCAAACATAATTAAGCGGACGGCTGTGACTGCACGGCATAGTGTGTACATAAAAGAATATTCGTACACCGAACTCATTTGTAGATAGAAGAGGGAGGCTTACGGCCCACCCGGAATACTTTAACTTTTCAATTGTAACTTTTGATGGCTTTTCGAACGTAATAATAATCGGCGGATCGTCGTGATGGGGAGCCCGAATCAACTAACGGAACATACAAAAGAATGCCAATTTTTATGCGGAAAATTGAGTTACGTTTTGGCTCTATTATTCACCTCTGTCCCTAAGTTTGTTGCATATTTTATTGACACTTTGTTCAATTCGAAATATCTAATGCAAACTTTACCTTATAAGTGCATTGTGTTTATGAAGAGGGGTAATAATAATATATTTTATACTTATAGCATTTCTTATTTGGAAATGATTTCATTTTTATTTTCCGTGCAACAATTCTTTTTTTAAACTGAAATTGATTTTTGATGAAATTATTTAAAATGAAAACGTTAATCATTCACATTACAAAACCAATTTTATTTCATGGTTTAGGCCATGTTGTATGAAATTTATACAATCAATATCTTACTAGATAATTATCTAAACTGGCGTGAGCTACGGTCACGCTGCCTTAGTGACATATAGGTACCCGTAGTAGAAGGTTTGAATCTTAAGTCAGTAGGTATTAGCAAACTTGCAAACAATTGCAAGAAACAGATGAGACATGCATGAATAAGAAAATTCCATTTTTAAATACAAATATGACAAGTTGTTATTTACGAAGTATGGAGGTGTAACCTGGTAAATTCCTATCAATATTCACATTATTTTTTTCTTTAAAAATAACAAATTTAATACGTAGTCATCAATTCTGAACGAAGACACGCCGGTAATATTCAATTCTTAGGCACACATTTCATGGTAGATAAAACTCATGAATCAGTAGTCCATATGCGAAAGCCGAAGGAGCTACTTCGAAAAAATGTACTTACTACTTGAAGGCAAGACGCGAGTCGAATTTCCTGCCTGATATGAATCTTCCCTACTCGCTTTAAGGTGATGTATTTTCCTATTTCTACCCTCCCTTGATAGGTTATGTCCCACGTAACAACAAGGTACGATTCCGGTAGGTTAAGGGCACGAGCGATGCAAAGCTATAAATATAAAAACGCTGTTAAACAGTGATTGAAAATATAAAGTAACAAGAAAACATTTTCTAAGGATTTTCTTTTTACGTATCTTACAAATCTACACTAATATTAATATTATAAAGAGGTAAAGTTTGTGTGTTTTTGACGTTGTAGGGGGTAATCTCTGGATCTACTAAACCAATTTTAAAAATTATTTCTGTGTTGTGTAGTCCATTTATTGGGGAGTGTCATAGGCTATATAGTATCACCCTATGACTAATAGGAATGGAGCAGTAATGAAATAATATGTGTTTAAAAAAGGGACGCGTTGTTTTCGCCACCCAACGAAGTGGGCACGGGTCAGCTAGTTATTTATATTTACAAAGGATGGTATGTTTGAGTTTATATATGAAAAATTAATCAAGTAACTTTTACAAGCTGACACTTAATTTCTAAAGTAATCAAATTTAAGGAAAATCTATTAAAAAATCTATCTAACAAAAAAAGAGGATAATTTTACAATGCGACTCAGTAGTTTGCGAGATTAGCGCATTGACTCAAACTTGTTTGTTTGAGGGCTGAGCTTTTTTTATATAATTTATTACTATAGATTAAAGGCTATATTTTATGGTGTATTACTCATTTTTGCATTTTTTTATCTACATACAGTACAGAATGTAACAACAGTCGGGAGGATTCACTTCGCAAAAATATGTTGACGCTTAGCTTTTGCAGTGGTTAAGTGCCCGATAAGCCCGTTACTTTGAGACGTCGCCCGTCTATTTCATAGGGACCCTTCGTTAAATTGATTTTCAATTTGTTTGAAATGTGGTCCGCGATGCAGTGGGCAATAAGGAGGCGGAATAGCGTAAAATTATTTTACCGAACTTACCGTTGATGAGATTTCTGACTGAATTAGTTGATTGTAGGGTGCGGCTATAGAAATACAATTTTGATATTGTATATTTTATTAACATATAAAATGACTAGAGTTTTGATGTGGCATTTGATAAATTAGGAAGGCGAGCCTCATAATATTTTTATATCTTATTATTTTGTTTTTTTACACAAAACGTACAAAACCTTCTTTACAAAAGCTAAGGTTATATTATTATACTAAACACAAATTATTGAAATACACATTGTCAATGATTTGTTTGTAATCAAACTGTAATATGTTATAATTAACAAAAAAAGTATAATCTAAAGGAAGAAAATTAAAGTTAATTATAATAATTTTACTGTGAATTCAAGTTTTTTCAAGCCTCAAAACAACAGACAATGTTAATGATCTGTCATTCATCATACCAGCAAATAATTGTCCCACTGCACGGACGGACTTCCTCCCGTAATGGAATGATATTTGGCCTACTAATACTACGCTGGCCAGACGGATTGGTATAGGGTTTAATTTTAAGTTTTCCTTCTTTTTATTTTGTAAAGGTAGGTAATATTAACGTATTGTCCCTTTTTCAATTCCTACGACACCCATGGGATGAGATGGGGTAGTGACATATTGTATTTTTACTCCGTTACCACAAGGAGAATTCATTAAAAATTACAAAATATAAAGACAAACACCAATACTTTTACTACGATAATAATAAAATATAAGAACAATCACAAATAAAATCTATTAACTCCATGAGACGTTACTTTCATTTTGTTGTCAAGTGATATGGATTAATTCATCTAACTTATAACTGCAATACATCTACTGTCTTTTGTTGACGGGGGGGAGTATAAAATAAAGCTTTCTTGAGATTATATTAATACGAGGGGGGACCCTTCGTGAAATGATCTGGGTCCTGGAGTCTAAGCCATCTAAGTGAGTAGGCTGTAATTTGAATTTTAAGAAATATTAATATTAAATGAACATAGATTTTAATACAGTTTAATAAGTTAAATTGTGTACCTACTATAAAATTGGGGGTTGAATGTATCAGTTTAGTTTCAGTTTCTTTATTTTTCAACATAATGACAGCTTATTGACGTCAGTTTAAAACTACTTAGGTACTCTAAGTTTACATATTATTAAAAGTTTTCCAAACTTTACCACCCTAATGGTATATGTTACTTTTTCGGTAAAAAGTACTGAATGGATTTTAATGAAACTTTACAATTATACCTATCTCACGCATAGACATTCTATTTATAAACATTATTAAAATTTATTATTTAAGCAACTTAATCACCAGCTAGTACGAGTAAATGAATAAAATAAATTAATTTCTGACTAATTTATTTCATTTGCAACTCACATTAAGTACCCTTTGTAATAATTATGTGCATGGTTAGTCGTTTAGTTATACCAATGAGTACAGCTACTCATATGTATAAAACAACCAACCATGAAACATAAAACAGTCAAAAGAATACTAAAAGTCTAAGGAACCTCTATTTAAATGAAAATATGGCATAGTTTGTTATTTCTACCGTTATGAAGTGCATTTTGCTTTATTTTCACTGTAATTTAAAATGTTATAGCTAATTCTTTAAAGGTTATGTGGCTTCGTTCAAGGTGAAGTCGATTGATTTACGGCAAAAAATTAAATTATGAAAATTATGAAAAATAGGCATTTAAAACTATACGCTTTTCTTACCTTTATTGCTATCACAAAAGTCAACAATGATCATCATCATTATTAGTTTGATATTACAATCAATATTTTCTTTAAGAAAATTAATATAAAACAAACCCGAAAACAATAAATTCTGCTAAGCCTTATTAACACAGATCAAAGAAGCATTTAAAGATAACAATAAAATCAGTTCCTTTGTTCCATACAACAGGTACAATGACATGAGATGACAAGAGAAAGTATGGGCACCCCGTAGATAGCGATGTTACCGTGATTAATTTCAAATGATATTTGATATGTTCATCTGACGTCGATGTAGGGGAGAGCTAGACAAATGAGAAGATTTTCATGAGTTGAGGTCGAGGGAGTCACGATTAAACGTCTGCAGTATTATATTGCGTCGAATTAACACAATATCGATCATTTTGTTACGAGATAGAGTAGTCTTCACCTACTATGAATACAAAATGCAGTCGCCGCTTGTGGTGCCGTAAAAGTATTGTAAAAGAAATTGGATAATTTAAAATACTAGCTGATGCCCGCGGCTTCACCTGTGTGGTACAGGTAGTAAATGTTATTCTACGCCAAAAGCTACCTATACTCCAAATTTCATCAAATTTATTTTAATAGTAAGTACCTACTATATTGCAGTAACGAATCTACATATTAACAGCCGAGCTGTGAAGATGTTGAAACCGAGATGGTATTCCAGTGCATGTCAGCCCTTTTCTCCGTATCATCAATGCAAACTCCATCGATACGTTTTTGGTGCAGTATTATTTGGTGACTAAATTAGTTAAATAGAGTAGATAATTGAGGTCTATGTTACTATTAAACGAAAAAAGTAAGAAGGGTAAGAAGGGTAAGGCAGGGTTTGACCTCTCGATCGTAAGTCATTTAAGATAACCATTGAGCTACGGGCCCTTGAACAATTTAAAAAGAACGAATTATCCTCTTCATTATACATTTTGAAATATTGTACTAATAATACTAAAAGAAATTGCAATCCCTCGGCTAATAACAAAGGTTGTCGTTTAAATATTCATGGCGTTCATAAATAAACGATATTCTTTCTAACATTTTCCTTAATCGCTATGTCAAGTAGAAGCTACAGCCATAGAAGTCAAAAAGTAAAATGTATTCATTTAAAAATACGTCAAAATAGAACCATTGTCAAGTAAAGAATAAAATATTCTAAAAAAACTATTCAACACCTAAACAAACGAATATCACCATTGATGATTCTATAGTTTGACCTGAAATCGAATATAGCTTCACAAAATTGGAATATTTTTGATTCTATCTGGCGTTAGCTTACTTTGTAAGCACATGTCTTGTGTAAAAATATTTAAGTGTGTTTATTATATACTAAGTACCCATGGATATATGGGTACTTAGTATATAATATATATACTACGATACTAGTACAAGATCGGATTAAATTAGACGCGATGGTGATGTAAATGTGTAAAGAATGTTATTGTTATCCTTGCCACAGGCCTTCTTCAACTAGGTACAAGTTTGCTTTGTGGCCAGTTTTATTATTATTGTAAAGTCTTTTTTTATATAAAATGATGTGCCTTTGTTACTTTGAAACCTATTTCGGAATGATGTTGCTATGGAGAAAAAGTACTTACAAATTAGGAGTGTCAATTGTCTACATTTATAAAACTTTAAGTTTATATTTATAACTAACTTTAACTATAACTAGGTACCTAGTTTAATGTCAGTACCTAGTTATAGTTTGTATATTCAATATCGGACAGTAAATGCTTTTAATACCCCACTTTTTGTAGCAAAATTCAATCCATGCATGAATTTTATGGAGAATGTAACATTGCATTTGCATTTTAGAATACATTGTTTGGATGACAACTGACACTGACGTTATTCATTTCCGCTTCAATTGATTTATACGACGTGTATAACTAAAAACAACTCTAGTTTAAATTTTGAAACATTTTTCTGAAGCAAGCCGAAAATTTAGGAGATAGCGGGATGAACTTGATGCTTTCAAAAATTATAATTAGCAGGCAGAAGCCACGGATAGATCAAGACGGAAGTCTGAAGA
This sequence comes from Schrankia costaestrigalis, assembly GCA_905475405.1. Lineage (NCBI taxonomy): Eukaryota > Metazoa > Arthropoda > Insecta > Lepidoptera > Erebidae > Schrankia > Schrankia costaestrigalis. Next base: position 10,614,315 of record FR997840.1, on the reverse strand, counting down.
AGAGGCCCTGCAGTGGGACAGTAGAGGCTTTTAAAAAAATAATAATAATAAGCAGAAAATTTAAAAAGCCTTTGCTTTTGATCTAAATAATATAGTATACTCTAATATAATCATCAATAATAATACAGTAATGTATAATCACAGTCAAAATTAATTACATAAGAGGCTTCACTTTTGAGTCGACTATTCAAAGTAATATTATTTATTTGTAGAACGGTAGAAGTGGATCCCATTGTTCCGGATAAATCTCTTGGCTTCTTGTAATTTAAACATTTTAGTTGGATAGCGGTCTTGTCTCGTCCTCATCTTTTGTGGTTTCGCCGGAACATCTTTATGAATATCTTATTATGAACCTAAATTGAGAAGAAGCTTACCTAGTCCTTATTTGCACAGCAACAATTTTTGCTCGGATTTATTCAGCCATTCGCAAACAATTTTAATTAGGTTTTTGTGTGTCTCCAGACTCTGAGTTACTTTGTTCAGTAAAAAAGTATTTACTTTTTTAACGTTGTCTTTATTTTATTTTTTTTTGGTTTTCAAGGCAACTCCTTAACCACGAATCTGGGTCGCATAAAAGACGTTATGACTAGGATCTGTATCGCATAAGACAGACTAGAAAAAATATTTGTGGTTTGCACATATACTTGCTACGGATAGGAGTAACCAGATTTGATTATAGTTAAAGTGATCACTGTCAAATTGTAGTACAGAACTACATTATTGTTCTAACAGAATTCTATTATTGGCTGTAACATTTATTTTATGAAATTTCGACTTAAAATAAAAAGAATCTCTATCAAATTCTAGCGTATTTTTTAAAAAATAAAGTAAAATAAAACTGGTAACAAAACTATAAACGTTTAAAATTTAAAACAAAAACTTTCCCTTTTACCCGAGAACTATTTAAGGGTAAGTAGTCTGCCAAGTGGCAGACTTCTATTTCTATGGTGATTGAGCCAAACGAAATAAGCTTTTCTAAATCTTTAACTTAAAATAAACATGTAAAGACACAAAAGTCTTTATCATAGCCAATTTAGTAACGAAAGAGATTTTTTCTGTGAAAGCAATTGAATCTAGCGCGAATTTCTTTACACATTATTTACGCTCTTTATCCTGAGTATTGTGTAAATTGCTCATTATCAAGTTTCATCAAAAAGTAAACGCATCATCGTCATAATATCTTATTCCACATAAGCACCGTGTAGTCATGGTGACTTTTGTAATGACGGTACGAGAAGGTGCCATCAAAAGGCGTCATTACACCGTCTCGCGTATATTACATCATTATTCGAGCAACACGCACTCGTTCAAAACTCCGACAATCTGAGATGTTGCTAATGGAAAGAACACGGGAGTTTTGATAAATTTGTGCTCGTTTTTCCCCTCGCGAGTTTAAAAAGCCTTGGATCCCCGGTGTCGTGTATGATGGCACGTGAAACAGGATTGAGTGGAAATGAGCCGTTCTGATAAGGCCGCTTTGTAGACCGTATCGCTGACGTTCACTGATTTCAACTGAAATATTATAGCACATAAAATCTTTGCAATGAATTTATTTTTTTCTGAAGACGTTTCTTTTAATGAATGGTTCAGTTATAACGTACAATTGAATACTCATACAATATTGTCAATGAAAATACTTTTTGTTAAAAATATCAAGATCTGTGCGATCTGTGACATATTTCAGAACAATTAGTTTTTTAAAGAATAAAGATGTTATAAATCTTGTAGGGTTAAGCCTAGGGGTTGTACTTAGATAAAGATTTCATTATAAGCAGTAAATACTGTAGCAGTGAATACTCCAAAGAGACGTGACTAAGAGCATCCTGCCCTACTTTATAGCAGCTAATGGTGTTGGTATAGGGTTTGTTTCCAATAAAGTCTTGCTGAACTTTAACAACTTAGGGCGGCTTAGTGAATTTTGTTTTTTATGTTAGTCAACACACTACAAAAAAATAAAACACGAACTTAAATAAAAATCTATTAAAATATATGCGAACAAAAATTGAAAGCAGTTTTTTTAATATTGAAACAACGGAAAAACGCAGCAATGGTTTGTTTACCTTGCGGCTGTGGATTCCCGTTCAGTGCAACATTTGGTGTGCTGCACCCTATGTATTCCTCAGGGCATTTCCGCCCCACTCATTATACCCCGATAGTTATTACTGTCATTTTTCAACTCGTTATTTACTCTGCCAGAGCTGATAGTACGACATTTGCTCAAAGAACTTTAAGATTAGGGGAGAATGGTTTTGGAGCCGTACGGATTTTCGCGGGCTTAGGAGAAAATTGAAAATAGCCCTTTAAAGTAAGCACGTCGTTGAGGCCCGACTTTTTAGATGTTGGATCAAGATACAGTATTATAGGGATTACTAAAGTAGGTAGATGTTATGTTGAGTCTTAGAATTAATAACTTTTGTACTTTAAATTTTCTTTTTGTTTTAAACAGAGATAAGGAGAATAATTCCCAACCAAAATTAAAAAAAATATTATTTTTTGTTTACGTGGTAATATTCATAACAGCCCATTAATGTCCCACTGCAGGGACAGGCCTCCTTCCGTAACGGAGGGATACTTAGCTTACTAATACCACGCCATATCCGGCCAGACGGATTGGTATAGGGTTTTATTTTAAGTTTTTCTTTTTTTTATTTCGTATAGTTAATATTCACGGATAGTCCCTTAGTCGGTTTTTGCGACACCCATGGAATGAGATTGGGTGGTGACATATTGTATTCTTACTCCGTTACCACACGAATGATATGGACGTGGTAATATGGACGATGATAAACATTAATTAATACCTAAAAACTTAGTCAAAACCGGTATATACACACATCAAAAAAGTCTAAGCAACATGCATGATATTACAAATTTACCATTTATATTAATTTATTTTACCATTTATTTTAATTATAACGTTGTATTTTATTTTTAAAATAATATTTTTAGGGTTCTATGATGTAAAAATAACAGCTGTTTTCTTTATAAGTTCTTTTAATAACAGAAATTAACAATATTAGAATATACAGGTACATAAGAAACTAAACTTTTTTTTTACAAATTGAAATTTCTTAAGAAAATGAATTTATTGTGAAAGAATAGGACAATTTAATACAAAGTATGGCCTCCTCTGCTATTCAGAACTTGTCGGCAACGATTATTCATTGAATTAATGAGACTGTTTATGTCATCTTGCGGTATTCGCTCCCAATGGAATTGTAGCAAATCCTTCAGCTGTTGGGTTGTTGTCACTCCGTCCAAGTCCTTCAAAACACGTCTCTGGAGCATGTCCCATGCGTGCTCGATGGGGTTGAGGTCTGGCGATTGTGCAGGCCAGGGCAATACCTGGATGTTCTCCGTTGCCAAGTATTCACTGGTTCGCCGAGCTGTATGTGAACGCGCATTGTCATGCATTAACGTAAAATCGGAGCCAAAGGTTTGTGCAAATGGATGGACATAAGGTCTGAGAATATCCTCAACGTAATTTTCAGCGTTCATGTTTCCATTTACAAAAACGAGCTCAGTTCGCCTGTTCTTCATAATACCCGCCCATACCATAACTGTTGAGCCGCTGTATGGATGAACTTCCTGAACGCACCTGAGTCTTTCAGTATTTCCGGGTCGACGGTACACTCGCACCCTTCTTGTATCAGGCCTAAACCCGAATCGCGACTCATCGGAAAACATAATTTTATCCCATTGTTCCTGGGTCCATGTTATGCGTTCTCTACACCATTCATTTCGACGAGCGCGATTCCCGTGACGTATCGGTGGGCACCTGATAGGGCGTCGAGCTCGTAGGCCATACTCATGCAGTCGATTTCGCACAGTTTGGGGACTTACATCAACACCACTTGAATTTTGTAGCCTCAAACTTATCTCTCGATCGGTTAACATCGGCTGGCGTCTTGCCAAAGACGACAAATAACACTTCTATGAATACCAAAATGTCGAGATACCTGAGATTACTTCCCGCTTGCAACATCCCTACAGCTCTTTGCATTTCATCTGCCGTCAAATGACGTCGCTCCATGACGTAAAGAATATCTAACAATTCAATTTTGTCGCCAACTGTATTTAAATGGTTGGTAAAATTATAAAATCAAGACTAAAACGTAGCAATTAACATGCACTCAAATTCAAACAAATTCGCAGTCATTTGAATTTTATGAAAAAAAACAAAACATAATCGAAATTTTTTTTTTACAACCAGCCAGTATGTCATCAATAACAAAAAAGTTTACTTACCTATACACTTTGAGTGAGTAAATACTTAGAAATTAATTAATATAAATGGTAAATTTGTAATATCATGCATGTTGCTTAGACTTTTTTGATGTGTGTATTATGGCGACACTACAGGGCGACACACTACGCTTAGAAACAAGATTTGGATAAGTTTATAACCTAATTTGTAATCCATAGTTTACATCGTTACTTTAGTTTTAAAAATCGTTTAAAAGAATGTAGGGATAAACCAAGTTAAAATGAGGGAATAAACAGTATCTTACAAATAAGAAGGTCTCAAAACAGATTGTTTAAAAAAGAAAAAAATAACAACATAAATGTCATCTGATGAAGAACGAGAAAAGTTTTAGAATGAGTTTTACGAAGAGTTTTATTATACTTTAATTACTAAAGCAGTATTACCTTCAAAAGGAAAATACAAAAAAAAAACATCATTTTCATTCGTTTGTAGAAAGCACTTTGTTATTTAGTTCCATTAATACTCCTATTACTTTTATGTTTGCTTATTTAATGTTTTTTATCATCAAAAGTGTTAACCCTTAACAACCTAGCACCTGTTTTTGTCACACAACCACCTAGCACAGGTCTGTGAGACACCGGAACAAAATGATTCTCGTTTTTTAAACTGTGAAAGGTTATTATGAATATTGAGTTAAAAGTTTATTAGTAACATATTAAACTATTGATTAGGCAATAATGGCACAAGATAATATCAAAGGTTTAAAAAAAATCTTAATTGAATAATAAACAATCCTATTTTTTTTATTACAAAGTAACATATTTGGAAGATAAGACTTATTACAGTGATCCCACGAGTGGGTACATCTTTGTACTTTTTTTTGAGATAATTAGGAATCTATAAACATAAAAAACATCAAATTATCTCAAATAAAATAAAACTTGAGTAAAATTGCAAGATCTAAACATGCAGTTTTTCAGGACAATTAATACAAGGTTTATGTGAGCATTTCAAGCAAATAGGTGCTCTGTATTCAAAACACATGTATTGTTTTTTACTTTTTGTTTTTGTAGTAACATGTAGAACAGTTCTAACATACTGTTAACCTTTATTTAGCACTATTTCTTGAAGGAGTTACTCTTGGAGTTGTTCCTTTGTTGATGTCGAGAACGCGGCAAATAGTCATTCTGATATCACGTTGCAATTTCAAGTTCTTTGCATGACGCTCCATATTTGATCTAGTGTTTAGTTTATTTCAATATACTAGTTTCACACTTCCTCTCTCCTGCACTATAATATACTATAGCGGTGTTGATGGAAAGAAAGAAGGGGTCAGAGGACAAGCTATTGCGCCTTTTACAGAAAAAAATCCTTTTTCGAGTTTTCGATTGCACTTTAGATACCTTTACATATCAATCTTCAGAAACAAACTGATCAAGAACTGTCGAAGATAAATCAGTTTTGGGCAGTACATTTATGTTGTTTTTCATTTTAGTTGTCTTTTCACATTGTGAGTCTGACTCGCAACTGCGTTCTAACGCTTCCTCTAATCATAAATCTACATAAAAATCATCATTTGGTACTGTTTCGTTGTCCTACCTTATTAATAAAAATCTTTTTCCAAACCCCGCTCAATCTTTTTTTACATTGAAAGTCATTTTTAAATAAAATAGAAAAAAATACTCAATTCTAAAATAGTCACGTAACCACCTAGCAGTGGTCTCTCAGACCCCGGGCGAAAGTTTTTTACTAACCAGAGCAAAACTTACGGACATAAAACCGTGGAAAGAGCTTGTGTAGCTCGGAGAGGGGCTAGGAAAAGGTACCGGAACGAACAGGTTTATACGAAACTCGGGTGCAATAATATTCAAGTTTTAATATTTGGTGGTGTCTGTCAGACCTATGCTAGGTGGTTAAGGGTTAAACTTACTGTTTATTTGTAACTTTTTATTAGTTTGATATATCTACATTGAAAACACACATAAAATAAATATAATTTTATAAACAATAACAGTTTATTCAAAAGCAATTCAAATGAAAACACCGATTGTGAAATTTGTTATCGATAACAAAATTTATTTTCAAAGTTCATAATTTACCGCACATTATTATCCTTAAAAGCTTTGCCGACCCAACTTTAATGGTGACTTCACTTTGTCAAACATTAATTTGCATTTTGACAATGATCAATGATGAAATAAACGATCACATAAAATTTGTCTTGACATTCACCATTTCCGAGGGAAATCTTCATATATCAATCAATGTTTAATAAGAAAAGTTTCAAGACAAATTATTTTCGTGTCTAAATGGTTTGGCGTCAGTCAATAAAGGCAATAAATACTGTTATTAAGGTAATCTTCAACGTTGACGTACGTACAACACAAATTGCGGTAATAACTAATAATTCACATGTTCGTGACAGCAAATACTGGAAAACTAGAAGGAAAACTGAACGCGTCTAGACATGGTAACATCAATAAGTAACTATTACGAGGTAAAAGTACCATGTTAAACTCCACCCTAATGGGCAATATGATAGGGCGAACTTTTACTAAAGGCCGTTTATAATGGACTCGCGGCCACATAGGATTAGCTTTGTAAATATTTTATTGGATCTATTATGGAGCTGCAGATTGATTGACAGCAAACATCCCCAGGGAAACAGTTACACCCATTGAGAAAATTACAACTTAGTTTTGTTTCTACCGATAGTTGAATGTGATAGATTAGATATAGTTAACGTAAAATGGTTTTCAACAACCTAGTCCATAAATATAAATGATAATGACAAACATTGTTATTTACATTATCTAACTACTAACAGAAGTTTATAATATAATTACCTTAGAACATAATTAGTTACCATAATACTATAAACTTTGAAATTGCTAAATCATCTATATAACACAAATTTCTAAAGCTAAAGTTTCTAGTGCAGAACAATTAATTACGAGAAATCCACACATCATATCGAAGGGTAACACAGGTAAGCTCAAGACGGCTAACTACAAACTACTTTGTAGTTGCAAAGTGGCTCCAAATTGAACACCTGAATGGCTTTCCCGACCTTACTCTCTGCGCGGCTCTAAAACGTACGATATTAATCAACATTTAATTCACATCGCGGACTAGTGAGTAAAGGCGCTCGTATAACCACCCAGGGACTACTAGGAAATGAACCTACAGCATTAGTTCGTTCGTCCAAACTCGACCGACCGACGTTGCAAAATATGCAAATGAAGAGGCGACTCATTTGACGAATTTTAATGGATATTTAACTGTGTTAATTATAAAGTTTCAGCATGACTTAATTTGGCAGGAACGCTCTGTCGTTGGTAACAATTATGAATAGAGGTTTGTTAGAACGTAAAAGTCATTCACTTTTATTGTAGCTTTGGGTTGTAGCTGTTGTTTATTTTATCTAGCTTCATCTCTAAGCTAACGCTTGTCTAGCGTCAAAAGAATAACCATGATATTTTGCATAGAATAGCATAGAAAGAAAGATTTAACATTATTATTAAATCTTTTTGTTTTGAAATGTTTTCTATTAAATTTAGTAAGACTTGTTCAAGATTTTTGTTAGTCTTATCTTATTCTTCTACTTTTACATTATTATTTACGTAGTTTTTAATTAAAGTAAGTTTCTAGAGCGCAATATAACCCACCTCCATGCGGACTTGATCAAATCATCTGGATGATATCCCTTATAGATTTTCCTTTATAAGCTCGTACGAAATTCTAATACCGTAATAATAAAAACAAAACATATAATCCACTAATGACAGCTTATATAATTAGAATACCATTTCGTTAAGCGTAAGCGGTGTGAACCCATCGTAATTCTAAATGTTTATTTTAATTAAAACTATGACATTAATAAACAATTTTCTCATTTAAGGGTCTTTCTTAGGATAATTACCGTCGTTTAATTAATTCTACCTTATGTGGCTGTCAGGATATTAGGCGCGTATCTTACCTGCAAAGAAAAATATTTAATTAAATAAGGCATTAGCATTATAATAACATAAACACTCGTATTTATTATGTTCATAATTACAATGTTAAGGAGAATAGCTCCGGAATAAAATGACAAGGAAAATTACAACTTATAACAATTACCCACAGGAATACAATTGAATATTTAATGTTGTAGAATAGAACATGTTTTTTTTTTAAATTTTGATATGAGGTTAGGACGACTACTCGTGCAGATGGTAAGTCTATATCTCCTCAAGTAGTCCAAATACGTTCTAAGAATGAGCTTTTTTCTGAAAAATCTTTATTTAGAATTGACTTTTAGAATTTTGTGTCAATGGCAGTTTGACGGGCAGGTTTCACGGGTAAACTAAACTTTAATTTTCTTGGTATTATGATAATACATCATCAGTTATGTCTGTTTCTTCGAATATTTGTTCTTTGATGCTAGTGTTCATGTAAAATTTAACTTTAAATTTATCAACTATCTGATTATATCTGAATTTATTAGGTTTGTAACGTAAAATTTTAATAATGAAAAGTAAAGTTTTTTTTAATATTTGAGAGAAGCGATCAATATTTTCTGGATACGTTAAAATAAAGATTTATGTACATCGTCTCTTGAAACTAGGTTTCGATCTTTAAAGGTCAAATTTTAATATTTAGACCAGCAATAAGTATTTTTTCTATAAAATACATACATACATTTATTCGTATAAATATTATACATATAAAGCAATGTTTATGTTTTATTTTCAAGTTAAAGTTCATAATTTAAAAATTGATCAACCTTCAAATTCATATCTTCAAAATTTTACCTAATTATCTGAAGCAAATTAATTAAGTTAAGGAATTTGACGGTATAATAAGGAGCAACAAATTTCTAATAGGATTTGTTAGAAAATATTATTTTTGTAAGGAAGAGCTTAAAACTTGTTAACGGAGACGGGACAGGCAAAACAGGACTGATTGAAATTTACAAAATATGTAAATAGAGCATGCTGTATATAAAAATTATGTAACACAATTTGGGTTAATTGAATTTTTGTTCGTTAAACTCGATGTGAAGCACACCTCCGTTTAATTACCGGCGAGGGTTTGTTAATTTATAACGTCCGACAGACTTAGCGCACTCAAGTCCGCGGAGCAGGATAACATCGAAACTCCCTTAAGATTAATTTGCCAAGTAGGTACTCGTGAACTTTAACTCGTTTGCCTCTGACCGAATTCTCAGGCGGCCCTTGAGAGTTTAGAATTAAATTTAATGAAATAAATTTGTGGATTCAGCTATGGAAAGTTTCGTCTGAGCAGGTCGAACGGACATTCGTAGGAATAGTTGCGGCTACGACTGGATGTCTTTTACTTCGCCTACGTCGTTACATTCTACTGTTATCGACCTCCAACTCTTAATATAATAAAGTAACAACCGAGACAGTATTAACAAAAACGATTTAACACAGAAACTTCTGGTCATGTTAGTTCCTTTCTATGTTTCAAGAATTCTCTGTACTCTAATAACCGTTGAAATGTGAGTATTCAAAGAATGGACGCCATTTTGAGACAGTCAGCTTTAGAAGCCGTATATGAACTTTTGGGCGAGTATTTGGGGGGTTAAAGGAAGCCTTATAGGATTTGAACGTTAACTACGCATTATTAGCTATGTGCTTAAGTTCTGAGTATTAACACGTGTCACTGAAATCGTATGTGAGCCTGTTTAACCATTTGGAGAAGGTTATGTAACTACACAACGCGAGGCGTGTAAACACGGGTTTATTATTATTTAAGCTTAGTTTAAATATTGAAAGTAATCCCTAATTTTGTATGTCTGGCATTTACTTTAATATTGTTTAGTTATGTACACATAGCTTAAAATATTCGCTTAGAATATTTAACATTAGGTATATATCTGTGTTTGTTTTTTGGAATCTAATTTAATTTAATACTTTTCGTCAAACCGATTACAAAACTTGGAATAAGCAATTTCATTGGTCGTAGAAAACATTAAGTTGTCAGTCAACTGTTAGCAACTGTGACATCGCAATGAGTTACAACTTAAGTGTCAATCCGGGAAGCGTTTGTCGAGTGTCGCCGCCGCGGTAAGAGGGAAATTAAAAATTGAAAAACTCGCCCGCCATCATGGCAGTGGCGTTAATGGCTGTACATAATAAATAAAGAGGGCCGCTCGTAGGCTTATGTGCGAGTCGAGTGGAGGGTGTGGCCGGGGCCCGCGAATGGGCTCTCTGAGCGACATCTGAGACGACCGGGCCTTTTGGAGTACGGATCACTCGCCTCGACCTGTTTCGTATTGCTCTGTCCGCTGCTTAAGAGCTGCTTCACTTTGATTTAAGAGAAAAAGCCGTTAAGACAGTCCGAGAAAGTCAGTTGCACGATAAAAAGGTTCTAGGTCACGTAGTGTAGAACTTTTCTAAGTAGAAATAAGGTGGACTGAAATGAGCTTTACCTTAAAAGAAGTCATTATATTGAAGTGGGAAAATTACAGTCTTTAGTCTATTAAATGTTTTTTTATAAAAAAAACTTGGTAGATTAAAAAGCTGTGTAATGTAAAAGTTCTAAATAGAGCAAGTTTATTCGACATTGAGACCCTAATAAATAAATTTTACTGTTTGGTATCAGATGACTATAAATAAAATTACAACGAACAGCAAGATAGTAAAATTATTACAAAACTGTTGTTAAAATGAAATTAGTTCCAAATATGGTAAATTTAAGATTTAAGTATTAAGTTTGAGAAAAACATTTTAGATACGTTTAAAGTAAGTGATCGTATTTCGATAAGGAATATTTTAAACCCATCAAAGTAACTTGCTAACCCCTTTTATGCAGCCATCTTGTATTTCTTGTTTCGCACGTCAGAATGACGTCTGACAGCCCGCCATTTTGAAAAAAGTCGAGTGCGGCTTCCTTCCGCATCGGTGGGCCGTCATGAGAACTATCGTGGCGGCGACACCCCTTTCGTTTTACATATATCGGACTCATTGTTTTAGCAGTACATACGAGAAACTTTTGTTGTAAGCCATGATAGACCTAAATACATTGGAGAACAAAATACAAGGACACCAACAATAAACTTTGGTTTGAAGGGTATACTCGTATTTTAGTCTTTAAATTTAGCAAGTTATTTAAAGTACGCATATTGTGAAAAATACATAGGCAAATATTTTGATTACATATTCAAAATTAAATATTTTTGCTTTAACTCTATACTCTGCTTTATTAAATGAAATATTTTGTAAGTTACAAAACATTTTAATTTTTTTGCATTTTTCATAATGTGTGAAACTTAGTAGCTCCACGTAAATGTAAGTTACGCAATAACGCAGTCAAAGATAATAACTTTGAAGGCAACAATTCAAATAATAGTGCCTAAAAAAGTATTATCCACAGTAACATTTCTCATAAAAATCTCTAAAGTATAAACAGTGCTAAGTTTTCAATAGAAAAGCGCGAGTGAACGTGACGAGACATAATTCACGCAAGTATGTATTTTTGTGTTGTGTAACAAGCCGTCGGAAGCGGCGGCGGCGCGAGAGCCGTCATCGCTTCCACTTAGTAGTTACTCCCTCGCCCCCTCAACTCTTATGTTTTAATTGTTGCCCCTGAGAGGTGGGAGGATCTAAGCTCTCAACTCTTTTATACTTGAAGCGCAGTGGTATGTTTAGTTTTACATAGTTGGGTGGTTTATGTCGAACGGCAGCCATTTTGGAGTATCGTGCTTTGTTAATGAGTACATAAAAAATTGGCATTTTTGTATTATTTTATTTTAATTTTAAGGGAAGAAAATTTATAAAATCTTTCTTTTTATCTTTAGGGAAAAACACTTATCAAAACGAGGGAAAAATAATGGATAAGTAGAAGTCTACCTATAGCTTTTGTAAAGGTAAATGAAACTTACTAATTAGAAAAATTAATATTCGTATCCAAAAAGTGAGGACCATATAAATGATTTATAATCAAAATTGTGGTATAGTTGGCAATGCCCTGGTTGAGGCAACCCTTCTGTACTATTATGTACTAAAAACAGCATAATTTTACATTCTGCATAAAAAGTGTAAAGACCGTTAATTCCACAATCATTAACCGACACCACTATTAAAAAAATCAACAACCCATAGCTCAGTTTCTAATAAATAGATTATGAAAAATTCATTCAAAACGAGGGTTTAATACGGTGTTAGCATACAATATAAACATGGTCTGGTAAATCGATGGTAATTACGACTACTGTATACAGCTGGCGTGTAGGTATATAACCCGAGGCTATAAAAACATGCTGCTACTGCGAAAACATTTGGACAAGATTTAGTTACACACGGAAAAACATTAAAAGGGTCTTGAGTAACATTTTCTTGTTATTTTTTAATATTAAGTTCTTGTCTTATTAAGTGCAGTAATAACTGTTTTAGGTGTTTATTTATATTTCCCTATATCTTAATAACTATCTAAGACAGTTTAGAAGACCCTGGTACGACAGTGATTTTCCTGCAACAGTCAATTCATTCGCTCACAGTGATGTTTTATGTTAAACTTGTCCGTAGAATTTATCCTCAAACTTTAAAGTATTGGCCAGTTTTATTGTGCCTATTTATTATTGAAATTTTACTTCAGTGTGTATTCAAAAGTACAAAATAAATATGATCTCAGTTTAAATAATGTTTATAATACAGAAAACGAAAAATTGTTTGTAAAACTGAATAGGAGGAATAAATAACGATATGATTGATTTCCCTGTGAAAATAATAAATTGTTTTTACAGCACTGCAGTAATTCAAAGTGCCCTAAAATTATTAAACTAATAATAACGATCAATAGATGTATATCTACAATTTTCCTACAGACAAACGTATTATTGACAATACGATATTACATACTTGCCTACAATTTCAACCCTTTCATAAAGCTACTTTGTCAAGTAACGACTCAACGATACACCCAAAAATACGTCAATATCAATGTCAATATTTGATAGTTGACTCAACAGCACAGGCAATTTCTTGACAGATAGGGGTATAAATCAAAAGGGCAAAGATGACTCGAGCGAATGAAGATCGAGTGTTACGATCTCTTTTGTACTCGCTTGCCAAACAGACAAAAAGTTTTTCATTTATATCAATGAAAACTAAAGCGGCAGTACGAGTTTTGTATGTACTGTCAGAGTTGTGAAATATACTTTTGAAAAAGACATATTGCTTTTATTTTAGTTTTTACAAAGAAAATAATGCTGTAATGTAATGCTATGAAACACTGTTCACAAACTACAATTAACAAACTATTAGTTTTTACTGAAAGACACAAACAAGACATTTTCAATTGAAAATGATATAGTTCAATGAAAATGATATAATTTCAATTGAAAATGATATACCTAGTGTCTAAAAATATCTATGCCTTAACAGTTTACAAAAATTTCACCTTAAATTCTAGATAATTTTCAGGCAAACAACATAAAAAAGGTTTTAAAACAGGTCAATTGGTTAAGCAAATAAATTAATCCCAACTTTTTCCTATTCCTTTTACACCAATGAAACCTAAAGCAGCTAATCAAAGGCTGAGGATTATACAAACAAAGTGTGGGAGCTTCCTTGGCGCAATCACGTCGGCGCCCTCACTCCAATACTGTTTACTTGGACCTCTTTTAGAGAAAACATCGCTTGTCAATACAGTGAGTAAACAGTTGCACAAAACAAGGGGTGCTGTGAACTCCACAATGTTCACAATTTGTTTTAACGGCTATTTTCGTTTATTACCACCTCTTTTTTGGTTTACACATATCTGTTTTACATAAACCTCAGGCGTAAATGCTTTTATTTTATTTTACCTTTATAAATCTTAATGTACAATGTCATGCACAAAGCCAACTTAATGCCAAACAAAACTTAATGCCAAAGGCATTTTCTACCAATCACCTTAGGATGATGCAGAGACAGATTAAGCCAAAGGAAGGTAGAAGACAATCTTTACATTTACCCTTTAACACTTTTTTTTTTCATTTTTATTTAGGTAAACAAACAATGACACAATACATATTTGTATAAAATATTAGGTGCGAATAACATAATTGTGCCACCAGCGGCATTTACCACTTCGTTCAACTTTAGTTAAAAAACCAGCAAGCAAGAAGGTAACTCCAAACAAACACACTTGAAGAAAATAAGGCAATTGCAAAAGGAATCGTACGTAAATATATGTGAGTACAGAACACTATTTTCTTCAGAGTCAGTAACAACCGCAAACAAAAAAAGGTCTAGCGACCGCTGCACCCGCACAACTTTCAGTTCAAAAGTTAACTCTCCATCCCATAAATAAACCTTCGGTTTTGCTAGGATATACGCGCCGATTGCAAATTTCGACGCTGTGGTGGAACTGCAAAGTCGCATAAATTACTGTTTCCGACGGTGGCAAAGAGAAAAACAATCGAGAAGTAGCACTTAGCAGCTTGACTAATCGTTGGGCGACGATGACAGTTTCGGAGAGGAATTCGGACGAGGCATAGACCGCAAGCCAAGTCGCTCGGCCGCGACCGACACACCGCGACTAATGCGTTTGGTACTGACAAACTACTAGTGAATAACGAATTGATGTGGTGTGACCATGGTAAGTCTATTTAGTTGTATTGTAATAATAATAATCCAAGCATCCTAATATACTAATCCCCAAGCTTTTCGTTATGGTTTTGTCCACATCTTAGTTTGAGATGTATAATTATTACACGTTTATTTCTATCTCTGTACCAAATTTGGAGATAATATTAAAGCGTTCTTGGAGAGAATAACAACAGCAGCTTTTGAATTATTAATTCTAACTCTTTTAAGTTCATTCCTATAGTTTGTCGAAACTATTACGTATGGTTATAGTTTTATACATTTTGACTAAACAGATATAAATTGACAAATACATATTATAAATTTATTTAGGTAATATTATAACTCAGTGCCTACAATAATTTATCGATTGTACATAAACTACAAATTCAACTATTAACTACACCAAAAATTCTCACCACGTCGTACCTTGAAAATTGCTACACATGTTTTAAGATATTCCGCACATAGCTTTTCCGTGTGATCTAAGGCGCCTTACTCCATAGTTACAGCGCGGTCGCGTCGTAGATCTCGCTCGGGCAGTTCGTTTGCTTCACGCCTCATACCCGCAAATAAATCAGTAACCCTTACGCGCTACACCGATACGGGGAAAGGAAAATTGCAAGACTTTACCAACGACCAAAGTTCGCCTTGAGTACGGGCTAGGAATGCGATGTAATATTCTCAAATCGGTTGGAATTTGTTAAATTTAGTTGAGCTTTTGAATACATATAAAGCTACTATGTTTCAGTTATAAAATGTAACCATTTTGATTGCATTTTACGGCTGTAGCTTACTCTATTTGTATGACTTTACCCTTAGCTTTCAGTGTAAGATATGTTTTGTTAAACTATTTCTACTATCTGTGCCTATGCATACATCGCCCTATTTATATATTTAAACTTTTAAAATTCTTTACGCTTTCATAATTAAATTTGCTAGAACTGATAGTGAGTTATAATTTTATCAATTGTGTTTGATAAGGGATGAGTATGATCATTGCGTTCCTTGAAAAACCTACTGTATTTTCCTCCAATGACGAATTAAATCTCAAAAATCTACAAATACCACGTCGTTGGTCAAACGTGTTGACAAGGGTTTATAGTTATGTCAGGTTTTATATCTGCAAACTTTTCCACACCCGACTTAGTCTGCCATTACCAGAATAATTATCGGAAATATTTTTAAAGTTAAGTATGTAAATAATATACTGCAATGTGAACAATATAATATTATCATCATCATCATAACAGCCCATTAATATCCCACTGCAGGGACGGGCCTCCTCCAGTGACGGAGGAATACTTGGCCTACAAATACCACGCTGGGCAAACGGATGGTATTGGGTTTAATTTCAAGTTTTCCTGCTTTTTAGTACGTAAAGAAAATATTTACGGATAGTTTCTTAGTCGGTTTTTTACGACACCCATGGGATGAGAAGGAGTGGTGACACACTGTATTTTTACTCCGTCACCACACGGATAATAATATATGTAAGATAAAAGTTTGCAGTGTTATTTGAATACTACGGTGATACACATACATAGTAGACAGCGAAAGGCATACATAACTTATCATGTAACTTGAATTTGCATTTACTGACACTATATAAAATATACCAAGAAAAATAAACTGAAAAATTCAAGAGACAATATACGAAACACCCGCTCAGAATGTTTTACGTATAAAGCGTAGGAACTACATAGTAGTCAAAGCAAAAGGATTTAGGCTAAAAACATGTTCAACAAACAGGTCTTACTTTTCAAAAACATCTTTGAAGCAAGTGTTGAAAGATAGTCTAGACAAAATATTTGTATGAAAATAACATTGTAAGGTTTGTTTGCACTGATTAGAGGAAACTCTAGCAGACAGTGGGAACCTTAAGTCGGTTCACACACACCATTCGGCCGCAGCACACTAGTTTGTAAGTTTCTTTGTTGCTCAACTTATTGTTTGGAGTTAAACTTGCTCCTCCGGATACCGAATGGCCAGTGCAGAGTCTGTGAGAAATTGTTTTGTGTGAGTTTCGAAAAGGAAAACATTTTACCAGTAGCTTAGGCAAATTACTTAAACAGAGGAACAGTTGTGAGAAACAACTTGTGGTTCTTACATATTTTACTTAATGCGAGTTTAATTGTTACTGTGAAATGTGAACGAATCTGTGTTGATATTTGTTTATTTGTTTCACACTTTCTGCATTGCTTTTATCGTATTTTAAAATTAATAAAATAGCTTATTTAAAGGACTAGTTGATGTAGTTAATTCAATTAAAGAAGTTTTAGATTGCTAAAATGAACCTAGAAACAAATATAATACTTTAAAGTTATATTTGAAGGAGCCCTAAAATAAATACCTGACTGCATAGAAAAAAGTAACTTATCTTGTGTGATTTCTTCATGACTTCATCTTGACCTACTAAGCCAAGACTAAATAAGTTTTTTAATTGAATATAATTATAAAAGTATTTAAACATTGTATCCAAAATCCAAATGTAAATTTTCAACAAACAAGGAAGATTCTTTAATACTTAAAACATTATTTATATAAAATGCAACGGGACAGCAACAAAATTTGCAACAAACGCTATAGGGATTACGTACAATTAAAACTTTTGTTTTCCTAATAACATCCATATATCACAACAGATTCTCTCAGAACATCTGAGTCCTGCGGCGTAATACAAATAGATTTCGGATACTTAGCAGCCAATCGTAAATTATGTACTGTTAGCACTGTAAGCAGTGGTACTATAAGTAGTATTATGTACTTATTGTGTATGCATAAACAGCTTAAAGTAAATATTATTGGATATTTACTTGTTATAGTTACAGAATAAAGTGAAGAAGTTAACAAAGTTTTGACAATTTTTGTTATTTTTATGAAGTTATTGAAATACATACATATTTCTCTTGCTCTTAGTTCTGAAGAATAAACTGTTAAAAAAATTGGATGACTCACGTATAAGGAACCTACTTTACATGTAGTACTTTATTATCATATTCTTTAAAATAAATATGTTTTTGTTCAAACAACTTTGTGTTTGTGTAGTAGTGGACGGCGTTGTGTTGATATGATAATGATAATATACTTACCTAATTACTAATTTTATTTTAAAATTTATTTGTATGAATTATACCTACTTAGATTTGGATGAATCATTTATTTATTGCATTTAAAAGATTCGAATATTACATACATTGGCCTCACAAAACTGCTTGCCCAGTTTATCTGTGAGAACATAATTATTTCATCTGACATACAAAATCAAATCCAACAAAAATCATTTTACAAATGTCACAGCTTAACAGTTTGAATCTACAATATCACAAAAGTTGATTCATTTCTACAAACTTAAATAAAAGTCACTAGCGGCAATGTTTAACCAGTACAAGTGGGAGGGTGCATTTATTGCAACTGCTTATGCAAAAAGAGCTGTAATGACGACACGTTAATGTTTATGGATAAACCTCATACAGTGGTCTAGGATTTACATTTATAAATTCATCTTGAAATGTCTGTGGTGTGGATTAACAAAATGTTGTGACATTCATACGGATATTTTAACAGGTTTTCGTTTTGTAAGTTTATTAACTTTTTGAGTAGGAACTAATGTACGATTTGATATTGGCTAAGAACTTGAGGTACCGTGCGCGTAAGTAAAATAATTTTTGTGTTTTTAGAAAAGACAACTCCCGTTACTAGGGTTTGAACCCTGTGTCGCGGGGACTTTTACTTAATACCTAGTGCGCGAGTTGTCTTTATTAAAGCAACAAAAATAATATTTAATTCCAAATATCAATATACATTAGTATCAAAACAATATCATCTTTATTCTTGTAGACATAAAACAGAAAATACGTAAAAGCAAGAATACAATGGATTCAGTCCATAAGTAATTATCTTTCTTCAGCTAACAAGTTACTTCTGACCTTACAAAGAAAATCCTTAGAGTCAACTTGAACAAACGCCGCATAAAAATGTTTTGTTTGTCCTAATTGCTCAAAGTGGCTGCTTACTCGGTATTTTCTGACTAGTCATTGTTTTCGACATGGCCACGCGGTAATACGAATATTTTCGGTTGCTACCCTTACAGGAATTCGTGACTTGGCAAATGGCAGTGGCAATGAGATGGAAAAATGTTTGTTTGCTATTTAGTTTTCATGTGCTTTAACTACCTATCATAAAAATTTAAGATGACTGTAAAAGTAAATAAATTTATTTTTAAAATGTATAATTGGATTTTATAGTAACATACAATTAAAGAAATTAACGTAGTTTTTTTATATTTAAGCTTTGTTTGGCAACTATACTATATACTATCCAAAAAGCGGTATTTTGGATAGTATACCTCACGCGTATCCGTAAAATAACCGTATGTAGTCATAAATTGTTATTTAGTAGTTTTTTTAAAATAATGTTTACGCTTCGTCAAATAGTTTGCTTCTAAGTCTATTTAGATAAGAATTACTACGAATTTTGTGCAACCTATTTTGTCCAACTACTGAACAAAATTCTCCCCATTTTTTTCCGTTGGCCTCTTCTGCCGTTACTAAGTTACTGTACCTAAAAAAATGCGTGTAAGTAATCTATACAAATACACGCTAATAGACAAACACTGTGTAAAATATTAGGTGTTTAGTTGATTTACAAATAAACGTATACTAACAAGAGATAGCATCAGTTCTTTACATTCCCGGACAAGTTGTAGTCGACAAGGGGAAATGGAATAACTAAGGACTTGTAGGTACGGGTTACTATTGTTGCATTATTTGAAGGAATTTTGTATTTTTTTTAATTGTTTTCTATAAAAATAAATATAATTATTAAGCTCGTGAATATCCCAAAGATGAATAATCTCCGACAATTTTCTAATTCTCCTTCTGGTCTTAAGATATTTTTTAGCCACAAGCGTTTCGTAATCGTGCCATCACTAAAAATACTAACCGTATTAGGTTCCATTTTAAGTTTTATCCTGAGAATGTTATTTTTCCCACAAGCAAGTAATTACAATGAAATAATGAATACCAAAAACAATAATAATTTAAGTAAATGAAACCATGTTAATATTTCTCAATGATTAATATTTTAGTTAAAATCAAACATTTGTTTTTAGAGAATTGTAAGGCGACCTATTTCTTCCAATTAATGATATTTTCATTGTTCAAAGCTGATCTGTACAGCGCGTTACAGAAACAATCACTTAAGCGGGCTGTTCATATTGAATATTAATCGCCATTTTCACTGACGAATTGGAATAACTTGAAAGGCGAGTTGGGAGGCCGCGGCCGGAGGAAATAAATTTGTAATTCAAAGTTAGAAATTTCATTCCTATGTTACCGATAAGTAAACGTTCTTACGTCGGCCCATTCACAAAGGCAAGAATACGCTTAGCATTTTACTTTTCAATTGATACACAAAGAAGGGAACTTCGCTAAAAATAATCCAGTGCCGCCCGAACGATTAAATGTTGAGCCAATAAGGCCTAGGTATTCCGCAATTTATTAGCCTTGCAAATTCGAAGCCGGTTCTCCCCCTCTATGAAATATAGCTGTGGCCGCAGCAACGTTCGTCGGCGCCCGCTACCAACCGGTATTACACCCCTATTTTAGCTCTAATTAAAAAGCCATCAAAGAGTTTTCAGTCATTAATCATGAAACTGTTAACGTTGAATGCCAAGTTCCCTCCCGAGTCCGAGAGGAAAAAATGAAGATTAGGATATTAACAAAATGCCTAAAATATTCAGGGTTAGTGAAGTGGTAAGCCGCTTGTAAAAAAATATGTATCTGTGCTACAGATTTTGCTGGTTTAACGCGAATGAATCTTAAGTTGTTTCAGCGGTTTAAAGGATTGAGTATCTACCCCTTTTTTTAGAATTAGAAGAAAATACCAGAGATATTTTTAAGCTTCGTAATTGACTGCAGCGGTTCTATATTTCGCGTTTTTCTTTTTAGAGGTTTGGCCCCGTCAAATTATATTTACTTTTAAATATTTGAGTCGGCAGATAAAAGGAAAGTTTTAATAAGAGTGGATTAAAGGGATCAGTTGAATTGAAGGTATTTTCTATGTTTACAATTTTACGATTGCTATGAACAGGGAAAATTATTGCGAAACATTAATAAAAGTCGCGTTATCTAGCGTCTTATTTACAAAGTTCTTTTTTAATAAGCATATTTAAAGTGTACCGCGGCGGAGTACCTTGTATTATATTTGTCTAGTCAACTACACAATGCTATACAGACTCCAAAGTTGATCGCAGAACAATTTTTAACTCGGAGATTGACCTATTGCTAGTATAAATGCAATAAACATATCTTGAGCAGATAAGATCATATTCCGAAAAGCAACTAAGTATGCACTCATCTTATCCATGGCTGTTGACAACTTAAACATCTTTACAAGAACAGCAGGAAATAAATGAAGGAAAGGATTTTTGGTTTTTGTGTAGACAATGGCGCCATGTTGAATATTCAGCAGCAAAACATGGAGATTTTGCTAGCAAGGTTGTTTTATCATTTTGTTTTGATAACCAAGACGTTGTCTTAATATAAAAATACTGTTCCATAATAAGACTAGATTTAAAAAAGAAATCTGTTGGGCTACCTACTAAAATTATGTAGAATTCAACTTGTCGATTTCATAATTGTAATTTTTTATTTATTTATAAATATATGTCATTTAAGACTGTAGATTATTCTTATGTTTGAAATTGGTCATTCAGGTCTTTAATGAGAATATTTAACATATTTATATACCTGTAAGTATACCGACTCTCAATTCTCTTAGATTCTCAATCTAAGTATGAATGGCTGCAGGTTGACCAAATGATACACAATGTTTTATCTTGTTTCTACTATTCAATCACCAACAGCCACTACCCGCGAACTTCTTGTAATCAGCTAACATATTTATAATCAAGACTAGACTCAATGCGAGTAAATCAGTCTATTCTATTTAAACTAGCAGAAGAGCAGACTAGTGCAAGTCGGTCGAGTACTTGATTCGGTTGAAGTTTGCTCGACGCGACGTCCGTCGGTTGCAATCGCGTTAATTCGACGCCGAGGCTAACTGGGTGACACGCGATTATCTAAACAATCAGGCGTCGGAAACGCGTTGATTTGCACCACCGCTGATGAACCACTCTGTTTGCTTTACACTAATATTTTGTGCTTTAGAGTTGTACTATTCAATTTGGGATGTTATTGATGTTTCATAGATTTAATTAAAATTGAAATGCAGTTCTTTTTACAAGGTTTGTCAATGTTTTGGTATTAATACTTGCCTTAGTTGCTTGTATTGTCAGCTCCTACAGTAAAATAATCCATGAAAACTATTAAAAAAATGCATAAAGATAACTTAAATTGTCACCGAGAAAAGAATAGAAAAACTTGACACTAAACCTGGCACTCATTTGTTTGGTAAGGCAGTCTCAGTAGATATAAGGCATTGAAAGGTCTGTTATAAAAAAGGTTGATGACGTTTACCATCATTGGTAATATAATATTGAAGGATATCAATCATCTTTAATCATAAATTTATATGAGGATAATCGCATTCAGATATGATTATGTTTTAGCCGACATAATAATATAATCGTAGAATGACAGATGGCAAAACTTCAAATTTCAAACTGATGGAGTTGAAAGGTTTTCAATTAGCCAATGCTGTGAAACAGGACTCTGACTAGACGTGTGTCCCGGACGTTCCACGACAAGTATGTACTAGACCGTCGTGCGAACACGAGCATATGGACCGATTCGAGAGCCCTTCACCGCCCACTCGATAACTGATTCCGAATCGGTGATTCGATTGATATCGATTATTTGCGACAAACCACGAAACAATGACCCTTTTATCATTTGTGCTGCCGAATTTTGATAACAAATGGTATTGAATACATTTACGAAGTTTATGTTGGTATTCTGCAGTTGACATTCGGTTTGTAGCTCAGTTTTTACCATAATTATTATAACATAAATTTTAAATTTGGTCACATTTAATTTATATTGTAACCCTCAGCGTCATTAAGTCAGTTCAGGATTTCCACACGTTTAAGAGCGTTTATAGCTACGTAAAGGCCCATAAAAGAATTCAATATTCTGATTATATATATTTATGCGATCCACCATTAACTAACAAAAAAGCATAATATTTCCTGAAAGTTACCAGAGTATTTAACATCTCAAACATTACTGTCATTATAACCGTTATGCCGATTATTATAAAAACATACGAAACATTAAAATAAACAAAGCAATCTTTAGCAAAATCTAATAATTAAATCAGTGCATTATAAATATTTGTCAGTATGACAAACTGCGAGAAATTTATAAATTTCAACCATAAAACTTGGATCAACTTGGTAGATAGCGACTCAGACACGCACTCTTTTTCCTTAGTGAAAAAGGGCAAGAAGGCACGTCGCGCCGGGCGAAAGGCCAGACTCGCGAGCTCAGGATCCACGACCTCCCCCCCCGCTGGGACTATGCCTCCCCCTCCCCCGGTGACCGATGCACCTTTGCAGAAGTCGCAGGTTACTCAATCCGCGAAGGACACCGTCGCCACGCCGACACCCGTCCTAACCGCGCCCTCCACTTCAGGGAAGCCAGCCTCACGCTGTGCCCCCCTCCCCGCTAAAGTCAAGCCCCCCCCACCGGTCTTCCTAAGGGACAAGACCAAGTGGGATGCGCTCTCCCGCACCCTCGCGGAGAAGAAAATTAACTTCTCCCGCGCCACCAACACAGGGGTGGCTATAAAAATCGACGTCCCTACCGTCGACGACTTCCGTCGTCTTACGCAATACCTCACAGTTTCTCACGTGCCCTATCACACGTACGCCCTCCCTGAGGAGCGTAAAGTGAGGGCCGTGATTCGCGGTATCCCGCAAGAGCTGTCCAACGAGGCCGTCCTCAACGACCTCGTTGGCCAAGGCTTCCCCGCCGAGGCTGTGCATAAAATGCAGAGCCGCTCCGGCCGTCCCGTCTCGCTCGTCATGGTCATTTTGACCAGCGGCGTCGAGCACAAGGCGAGGGATATCTTCCGCCTTGAAAAATCTCTAGTCGTGTGCGGACTCTCTGGCCTTAAGGTCGAGGTACCGCACCGACGCGGCTCCCCGGGGCAGTGCCACCGATGCCAACTGTACGGTCACGCTTCGGCGAATTGTACGGCTCCCCCTAGGTGTGTGAAGTGCCTAGACCCGCACTTCACAAAGGAGTGTGCCCGCACAAGGGACTCTCCCTCTCCCCCCGCCTGTGTGCTGTGTCTCCAAACCGGACACACAGCCAACTATATGGGCTGCCCCCGCGCCCCCCAGCGCAAAACAAACAAGGTTAGGGAATCTAGGGCACCTAGTTCCAAACCTGTCCCTCCCCCTGCAACGGAAAGGAACTTCCCGAGCCTCCCGGCAAAGGAAAGTACCCCTGTCGTTGCGGGTACTAGGCCCGCTTTAGCATGGGGCCCGAGGAAGGTGGCACCAGTGCCGCCCAAACCGGCGCTCCTCCCCACTCCTTCTGCTTCCTTCCAACACGGCATAGGCTCAGGAGCCCCCTCCAGCGCATTAGGTGCTATCCGTAGCGCATTGAGCGGAATTAGTATAGCGGAGGTTCAAGTTCTCGCCCGCAAGATCCGTGAGAACACGGATCCCATCGCCTTGGTGTTACTACTCGACGAACACGCAACACTTCTCAACAAACTAGGGTTCCAATAGGTAGTTAGGTAGACACACACTAACACCAACATCGACACCAACACAAACACACACACAACACACGCACCTAGCACGCCAGCTACACTCGCACTCACTACGGGTCGCATCAAGCCTAAGGGACTGTCGTTGGTTTCTTTTAATGCCCGAAGCCTCAGACCACAAGTCAACGAGCTCAGGGAGTTTGTCAAGAATCTTGGGGTTGACCTACTCCTTATCCAGGAAACGTGGCTCAAACCCACTTCCCTGAAAGGATTGTCAATTCCCAAGTTCTCGTTACTCAGAAATGATAGAGCCACAGGCCATAATGGCGGTGGCACAGCTATTTATTTCCGAAAGGAGCTACACTGCTCGCCCATGGACACTCCGTCACTCACCAACATGGAGGCAACTATATGTAGGTTGTCTATGATAGGTCACCAAACCCTAGTCATAGCATCCGTATATATACCGTCGGGTAACCTCCCCCTGAGAAGTGATTTTGAAGCACTCCTCTCACTAGGTAATCACGTCATCTTGTTTGGAGATTTCAACTCTAAACACAAGGATTTTAACTGTAGGACCACAAACACAAACGGTCGAGCCTTATTAGAGATTGCGGAAGCATTTGAGCTGGAGGTTATCAGCCCATATGACTGCACGCACTATCCTAGCATCAACGCTTACGCACCTGACGTCTTAGACTTTGCTATGACGAAGGGTGTTTATCTACCTTTAAGGTCTGTAGAAACCCTGCACGACCTGGGCTCAGACCACCGACCTGTACACATAGTATTAGGCCCGCTCGAACCGTCAGCCCCTCCCACCAAGTCTTTTGTTAACTGGGATAAGGTCACTAGGTCTCTCGCCTCTGCGATTGACGAGCCCGACTCTCCTTTTGCTTTCTCTCCTGACTCGCTGAATAGCGGGGAGAAGATCGACGAAGCAGTAAATTCATTCACACGCTTAGTCACCAAGTCTGTGGAGGATAATACGAAGGTGGTCAACCTGCCTAGGCGGGCACAGCTGCCGGCGGATATCCGAAACACGATAAAGGCTAAGAACGCAGCGCTTAGAAGGGCTGCGCGTTACCCCACTCCCTCTAACCGAGCCGACGCGAACTATCTGCAGAGGCTCGTTAGATCCAAACTCTCAGACCTGAGGAACGCTAAATGGGGCACTCTAATGCAAGACATATCTCCGTCGCACCAAGCGTTTTACAAAGTGGCGAAAGCCCTTCGTAGTGACGTAGTGCAAACCGTCCCCCCTATATCTCGTCCAGATGGCACTATAGCCTTCGAAGACGAGGAAAAAGCCGAATGTTTCGCTGACAGCATCTCTGATCAGTGCTCCCCCTCCAAACAACCATGCGACCCAGCGCATCTCCGGTCAGTAGAGGAAGAACTCCGTAACAGGAACTCTCTCCCTCTCACGGCCCCTCCCATAACGGTTACGACGGACGAACTTGTTTCGCACGTCAAGAAGCTACAGGTTAGAAAGGCCGCGGGTGCCGATGGCATTTCTAACAAGACGCTCAAGCACTTTCCCATCCAAGTGCTAACCGTTCTCACAGTCATCTTTAATGTTTGTTACGATCTATGTCACTTTCCCACTGCGTGGAAAGAGGCTATCGTAATAGGCATACCAAAGCCTGGTAAACCCCTCAACGTCCCTAGTAGCCACAGACCAATTAGCCTACTCAAAGCAATGGGCAAGCTATTCGAGCGAACGATGCAATCTCGTTTGAGAGATCATCTGTTCGACAGCGGCATAGCTATCCCCCATCAATTCGGCTTTCGACCCGCCCACTCATGTACTCAACAGGTACACCGTATAGTGGAATACGCACTAGACGGATTCTACCCCAAAAGGAGGAAGACAGTGGCAGTCTTTTTTGATGTCGCCAAGGCCTTTGACAAGGTCTGGCACGACGGGCTGGTATACAAGTTATACTTGTTAGGCCTGCCTGATCGGTTTGTTCGTTTAATTACCTCCTTCCTTAGCGGTAGGACCTTTCGTTTCAGGCACGAAGGTACCCTATCGACATCTCGGTCTATCACGGCCGGCGTCCCTCAGGGCTCCCCCCTGTCCCCCCTTTTATATATATCATACACAAATGATATACCAGTACCCTCGCTCAGGAGCGGGGTACAGATGTCGCTGTTCGCCGACGACACCGCGTTGTACTGTAATAGTGTTACTATTGCAGCGGCGGTGCGTAAGCTTCAGCCATCTACCGACAGATTGGGCGCGTGGTTTCGCAAGTGGCGCATAGATGTGAATGCAGACAAGAGCGCTGCGGTTCGCTTCGATGTTAAGCGGCGGAACCCACGATTACGTAGGCCCGACGACCCCCCGCGACTGCTAGGTTCACGTATACCCTGGCGGCGCGAAGTCAAGTATCTTGGAGTCACACTGGACGAATCCCTCTCGTTCAGGCCGCACATACGGCGAGTGATCAAGAATGCACGCTTTTATCTCGGCCGGCTACACCACATGGTTGGCAGGCACAGTAGAATGTCACTACGAAACAAGCGAACTATCTTCAAGGTTTGCATACGCCCAGTACTCACATACGCATCACCAGTATTCGCACACGCGAGCCCAACCCTTATGGAGAAGCTCCAGACAGTACAAAACATATTCATACGCCGGGCGGCCGATGCACCGTGGTATGTTCGCAACGCGGACCTGCACCGGGACATCGGAATGCCCACCATACAGACATTCATGAAACAGGCCTCTGATAGATTCTTCAAATCTGCAGAGGAACACACAAATCACCTCATAAGGGAGGCGGTGGCCTACACCCCCGTTCTCCCTAACCGCACTACTCCTCATGTCATACGAAGGCCTCGTAATGTCCTACTGGACTCACCGGACACACTGTCCTCCGATCTGGAAAGGCTTGTCAAAGCTCAGATTCCTTAGGGCCCCCTAAGCTCTCTGTTAGTTTATAACATGACCTGAACGCAGTGCGCGCTCAATCATGACTCTCTAAGTAGGATTCTCTTAGGGAAAATCAAGTGGGCGTCCCTTCAATGGGGCGACGCTTATCTAAGAAACGCTTCCCCGGACCCCAGTCTGGGGGGGACGTTCCGATTCGCTTAGTAGCCCATAGGGCAACCGAGTAGTAGGTCTGGTGGTTTTTAGCCGGTAAGAGTCTCGGCATAACCCGCTAGGGACATAGGGCTTCCCTCGGTGTACTCATGATGAGTTTTCCACCTCCTCCCAAGTATAGACCGGAGGTAGTCTGGGCAAGTTCAGCCCAGGCGAGCGTCATTCGTGGCGTTAAAAAAAAAAAAAAAAAAAACTTGGATCAACTTTTTTTCCAAATACGTCGTTCATTCTAATAGCCTTTGTTCCATGTTATTTGAGCAAAGGTTCTACCAATGTTATATACGACCGACTACCTGACGTCAATCCTTCTTGCGCAAATCCCCAAGGTAAAGTCTTTGATAGTATCCAGTACCCAACGTATTATTTCTTCAGACATCTCATTATAAATAGAAACCAACTATGTTAGATTAAATCTTACATACGTTTTTTGTTTTTTAACTTGTTTTTATGAATTTAGTTAGTCAACTATTTTTATTTTTGAGTAATTTGTGTAAATATGTTTAGGTTTTGTTTATTTTTTGCAATATTATTGTCATAATTCTGAGTTAACAAAAATTACTTTGTGATTCTAGGTGCTGTAATGGAACTAGAGTAAATTGCAAGTAAAAAATCTGCAAGAAAACTAAGCTGACAGATAAAACGCATAGCAATAAACAAACAAATTGACAGTGTTGTTAGCCATCGAACCAAAAAGGTAGAAACATACCACCGCCTAGGAATCGAGGTATAGTTAGCCAATGAGATAATACTGGCAGTCAGTAGTAAGCTAGACAAAATCTAATTTGAAGGCTAAGTTAGATATTAGTTATAATCC
The DNA here is from genome assembly GCA_905475405.1 of Schrankia costaestrigalis. Lineage (NCBI taxonomy): Eukaryota > Metazoa > Arthropoda > Insecta > Lepidoptera > Erebidae > Schrankia > Schrankia costaestrigalis. The sequence goes on along the minus strand of FR997840.1, from coordinate 10,585,918 downwards.
TACGTGTTTCTCTGTCTCTAGCGATAAGTGAATTACAGAACATAGGTGAACATTGAACAGTGTGTTTATGGAAGATATTCGAATGTGTGTTACGAAGGTTTTTTTTTACATCAAAAACACAAAGCTCTTGTTTGATTGATTTTATGTAGTAGGTACCTATTACAAAATACACTACTAAATTGTAAAATATATTGTGGAAAAATCTAAATCAATACGTCCTGCTTACTGCATCGAAAGTATTTTGTAACTTTTGTTAAAAATATTTACGCGTATCTAACCTTCACTGGAGTATTATCTCAATTTAATAATATGGAATGATAAAAGGAGTAATGACGACATGTACTTAGTAATATTATAACACATAACTCAAACAAAACCAATCTATGTCAAATTCTACTTAGTTTTAACGAGTAATAATCTTACGAATGAGTTATAACATCCATACATATCCAAGATAATTTTGGTTTATATTATTGACACAATAAAACAGATAAGCGTATAGAATAGTATTACGAGTTTACTAAAGTATTATATTGTATCAGTGATAGCACTTATGTAACAAGAGCCGTACATGAAACTAATTGTGAGCTCAAGGGCATACAACGAATGTTACTTACATAATGTAGCCTACAGTTGTAAGTGTAAGGGTAGCTACGTAAATAGTTTTGAGCATTGTTAACGGGTGAGAATTAAAATTCATACAAGTTTCTGTTAGTATGAGCGTTAAGTGGTGAAACTAGAAAGATATACAGAGTATAGACGGTCTTATAGTAAATGATTTTTGATGTTGCTAATAGTTTTTAATTAGAATATCAAATAATTCTGCCAAATGCCCTGTCATTAATTCCTGTTAAAAATTGTGCTATTACCATTAATTGTGGAAGTGATTTAGTCATCATAACAGCCCTTTAATGTTCCACTGCAGGGACGGGCCTCCTCCCGTGAAGGAGGGATACTTGGCCTACTAAAACCACACTGGCCAGACGGATTGGTATAGGGCCTAATTTCAAGTTTTCCTTCTTTTTATTTCGCACAGATAACATTCACGGATAGTCCCTTAGTCGGTTTTTACGACACCCATGGAATGAGATGGGGTGGTGACATATTGTATTCTTAATCCGTCACTACACGGATAAGTAAGGTTTTTAATAATTCTGTGCTGTTTCACAGTTGTTGTACAAAGTGCTTGTAAATGAAAATTAATGTCAACTTAGGAACTCATTAGTCAAATAGAGTAATTTTAGAAGTTTCATTTTACGAGGCTGCAGCTTTGTATCTTATGCAAGATCATTGTTTATTCAAAATATGTATTATTAATATGACAAGCCCGAAATTCTATAAATGTGTGAAAGCTTCTCGCGTTCCATTTGGATGGCTGTCTAATGTGAACACGAACCTTTATACGAGTTTAGTTTTTACAAAAATAACTTTATTTTATTTCTATTAGCTATTGCTGTTAAAAATAGAAATGTAGGTAAATACTTTGTATGTAACAACTTTATTTATGTAAAAAGATTAACTCATATCTTTCTCAAAGTTAACATAGCAATTACTACCCACAAACAAAACTATTTACTACCCAGCTGCCAAAAAATCGTATCAAACTAATATTCCCTAGCCATAAAAACTAAATACAAAGCCGCAATAGAAATCCAATAGTTTATGGTTACAATGGCGTGATCTCAAGCCAATTTACTCCGGTTTAGGGGAACAAAAGTAAAAAAAAAAAGAACAATAAAGTAATATAATTTGGGAGTCACATGACATGACCTTAGGGTGAGTACTAATTTAATGAAAAAGTCCGTATACCTACTGGTCAACGATCATGATTAAATTATCGTAATCAAAGTAAAAGTTTTTGTTTATTATGAAGTACATGAACATGAACACATCATAATTAATATTAACTTAAAGAATTAAGTTGTACTAAATTACTATGTTTAAAAAGAGTTGTACTTTAAAGAGAGTTTTTACCCAACTTTATTTTTATTCTTATGTTATGCACAAAGTTGCTACGTATCAAAATATTTAGGAATATAATCTGTAATAAGTTTTAATTATGATTGGTTTATATACCAAAAGAATACAAAAAAGTTGACCAATAATACCTACTGAACATCACAATCATTCGTATTTTTTTATTTTAACCAAAATCATTTTTGTGTCAATAGAAACATTACAATTACACAAATAGAAAATGTAATGTACCTATGTTCAGAGAACACACACACAAACAAATGAAATACATACCTAAATTGTATAATAATATAGATATTAATAAACGTTATTAGCTGCCAATAACTCAAGACATACCCTTTGTTTAATTACACGGAACAATATCAAAGCAATTGTTTTTGATTCCAAGAATCACATCTAAGTAAGCCACCCGATTGAACAGGGCCCTCAGGCAACACCTGATAAAAGCACTTGATAATTAATTTTATAACAAGACTTGTGCTAAGTTTATTTTAGAAGCTCTGTTGTTGCTTACGACGCGTATTATGTTTTAAAAATAAATTTTAAATTTGGAATGTCAAACAAATCTTAGGCAGATTCATGAAATGATGTTACCTTTTTTTGATGTTTTAATAAAAAACGTTCGGTCTATCCATCTTTAATTTTATTATAAAAATACAGACACAGACTATTGCGTTTTTGCACAATTGAAGATTCCTCCATGTGGTGACGGAGTAAGAATACAGTGTGTCATTACTTCATTTCATCCCATGGGTGTCGTAAAAATCGACTAAGGGACTATCCGTGAATATTATCTTTACGTAATAAAAATAAGGAAAACTTGAAATTAAACCCTATACAAATCCGTTTAGCCGGCGTGGTATTAGTAAGCCAAGTATCCCTCCTTCACTGGAGGAGGCCCGTCCCTCATTACATGGGACATTAATGGGCTATTATAACATGAAGATTTGCATTGAGCTATGGCCAGCACTCAACATCTCCTAGGTGATATTATGATACCTAATGATGACTCATTTCAAAGCCAAGCAGCTATTACATATCGCGTGTCATCGACAAATTACCGTTTTACAACTAAAGTACATCTATTTTCCAAATATTTGTATATTTTGAACTGATTTACTCCTTTTATTATATTATAGTAGTAACAAAATCATAAATGCCATCATTAAGGTTTAATGTCTAACATTGGTCGTACATCGAGAGAATATGAATCATGTAATAGGTAACAATACAGTCGTGAATACCAAATCCGTTAATCGTAAACTTTCCTTTTACAATGTCATTAGGGAAATTGGCATCGTTAATTTATAAAGGCCCCCTTTAGCTGCTTTGATATCGACGAATTTAAATCGGTAATCCTGTGGTTTGTTTTATTGCATCGATATCCGTAGATTTATATCGATGATCGTAAAAGTACAGTTAATACACAGAGATCGCACGAATCAATATGAAACAGCATTGGTAAGTGATTGTCAAACCTACCTGCCTAAAGGTAGGTATACAATAGCGATATTGTTTGGAAGTATTCCATTCTTTTGTTTTATATGTATAAAATGCCTGTTTTAACGTTTCAATAATTAATGTATTTAATGCATGTGTTTTATGACTGAAAAGAAAGCAAAACCCACAAAGCTTTTAAAACTATTTCTAAAACCTCTCACGGGCTTACATCTAAAGACGCTAATAGATAAGCGCTAATAAAATAGAATTCTAAACTCTTCTCATAGCCAAACAAATGCACCTGCCCAGCTAGACACGGTATTGTCGATCAATGTAGGTATTTATATAGGTTCCCTTGCTAGGTTGCATTCACCATTCGGTTTTGTATTAAATTTTCGCTGTCGTATAGGTCTGTTATACTATACTATCCAATCACCCTTAGTCGACATCAAAGACTACAACACGACTAGATAGGTGAGTGACAGTTTATTATTCTGAGATATCAAGAAAGTTAAATTAAAACTAAAAATAAACCTTTGATCACAATTCGAAATACGTGAAAAAACATTCACCATTGATTCAATTCAATACACATGTTTTGATTGAAAGTGTCAATAGGGGGCGCGAACTTCGCAGGTATAAAGTTACGACTAAAACAAACTAAAGGCGCAATGCTTAAGTGCGAACAGAAAACGAACAAGATTCACGTATCGAATTACCTTTGACGAAAGCGGATTGCAGTCGAATAAAAGGAGACTCGATAAAGGAGAGGAGGACTCTTTGTGTTTATTGTTTGGAACATCGAAACAGTTTAATGCTTGCTTTCTAAATCAACCTTAATACTTTAAAATAAGAGAAAGAAAATAAATAACTATAATAGGTATCAGGAATTTTTATGTCACTTGTTATTATTGTCTTCTCTGTTTTTGAATTAAATATTAACAAAGTCTTTTTAAAAAACGCTTGTAGTTTAAGAGCAATTCAATAGATATCTAAACCTATCCAGCATATTTAAAGCATCTGTATTTTTTCAACATAACAAAATATGGAAACAGTGTTTATTAAATAAAGAATTGATAAGAACTTTGTTGCTTTTTAAGAGTGAATTATAAAAAAATAACTGGCTAGAAATACTAATTACTGCGACTAAATAAACTGATTAGAACCCGAGACCCTAGGAAAAACTCAGCACTAAGTACATCATCTTGCTTATAAGTAAAATGGTTACTCAAGTTTGTTCTACATTTATTTATTTTACTTCGGAACATAAACCAAAATCTTAAGAGTAAATTATTGAATAAACCAATTCCTTGTTTATCATTCAAAAGCAGACAAAAGCTCCAAAATGCTAATTATAAGACACGTCATGAGTTTCAATGTACACTCCTTAGCAGCTAATCTGTTCGTTAAATGTTTTCCAAAGCAAATATTTAGAATTGGCAAGTAAAATAGGATTTGTAGGCGTCAGAAACAAACAACGAGGCTCTAACATTATGGTTGAAACCAAAGCTTAATTAAGACTAGGCACCTCTGCAGAGGAAACTAATTAAACTTATTCCATTATTCCTGCAAACGAATTTTAAGAGAACGTCCGGGGACAATCTGCTGCAAGAAAGATTTATTATTATTGCTTTAAAAACGTTTTGTCAAGATCGCATCTATTACTTATTTATTATTTACCTGCTTTTAAAACTCGCGAATCTTTCAGTTTAAACTTTTTTTTTCACATATTTCATTAGATGTATATTTTATCTAATATTAGGTACATCTTTCTGTTTATTTTATTTAATGGTTTTTCATACGCATACATAATTTAATCGCTAAGAAAATCCAAAGATTTTTTCCCGCCTATAAAACTAACCACAAATAAACCATAAAAATGAAGTAAACTATTTATAAATGAACGATGAGAATAAGTAACAACATTAGGTATCTGTTTAAATGCCAGTAATATTATATACAAAATGTTTAGTTATTCTTTGCATCATAAGAGTTTAAACATTATGTCAAGCATAAGTTACTATTGATCATGGCTTGAGACTCAATATATGATTGCATAGACATTTGTCTATAACAATTATAAATTAACAAGCGTTATTAATCGCAAAAGTAATTAATTTCAAACCTTCCACATAATCAAAAGATCAAGCCACAAGCCAAATCGCGACATCAATGAGCACCCGAACAAGCGCCGTAGAACTCGCTTGAGGTGCAATTTCCAAAAGTATTGATGACTAGAACACAAAGGGGGCGGAGTGGAGATTAAGGGCCAGATTCAGAGACCGCACTTTGTCTTTACTTTAGCAAAGTCTAGTTATTATCTCTGAATTTGAAAGACATTAAAGTAATTTTTCCCATGAAAAAGTTTACTTTCATTAATTATTACTACAAAGTAAACTTTTCATGCGAAAAGATTACTTAAATGTTGTTCAAATTCAGAGATAATAACTAGACTTTGCTAAAGTAAAGTCAAAGTGCGGTCTCTGAATCTGGCCCTTAGTAAGTAACTTGCCAGGCTTCAGTGTTCGACCATTTGCCGCACAAAAGCTGAAATTTTCCAGACGCGAACAATTTTGATGCTTTTCGGCAACAATAGCTCATAGCAAGCGTCAGCAATGAGTTCCTTATGAGTATTTTACAACCGGATTTTGAGAATTCTCTAGTTACCGCAATTGTTTTAAAATGCACAAAGCGGCTGTAATATAGTTAAAGTGATTTGACTCAAGGTCCCTCACGCCAAAGTAGATCATGTGCTGGGTGAAATTTAATTTAAATTTCACTGCACTTTGTGAGGTTTGCGATGCTATGAATTTGTGACATGTTACTTAGATGTTTTATTCTCTTATATAAAAACTTATTTTGATATCCGTTTTTACAAGTTATTCAAAGAATTTATATTTATTTTAATCGCATTTAGCTAAGAGGTTTGATTTAAATCTGTATTTTCAAAGTTTTTTTTGTATGTCTAGCAGCCTACGTAATAATTAGTATTTTGTCATAATAATATTACATACAATTAGCATTTGACAGTGCGTAAATAGGTTCAAAGTTAATTTTGAACAATATAATAAAGTAAAATATGCATATAACTTTTAATCATGTTAATCAACGTTAATAAAATAATGATATACGTAAATTTTTGGTCATAATTCATTAAAAACTTGTTTGTTTATGTGACAACTGTAGCTTTTAATAAACTGATTATGTCCGAATCGTGACAGATTGTATAATGTAAAATTAAAATAATTTTATTAATTAGTTTGAAACAACGTTTCGAGTAAATGGAAGTTATCGATGAAATTACGCCTGGGGCATAATGCAATTATTAATGTTCGATTGTTTAATGAAATAAATGTTATGTTTATAATTAGTGTATTTATTTGTTTATATTTTGAACATAAACATCTATAATTCTATATACTTTTGGTAATTTAGTGTTGTACTCCGGAGTTTGTAAGATAAATAGTTATCTAATAATAATAAAATTCCTAACACATTTAAACTTTTTCAATTACCTACTTACGTCATGTGATAGGCACATAAAAAGCCTCAAAACAATACAATAAGCCATGTCCAAAAATGCAAAGTTTAGTAGGTATGTGCGGATTTCAAACTCTATTGTGGTGGTAGTGGTTATTTAACATGACTGCTTCGCAGAGGTCTCGGGTTCGATTCCTGCTCAATGCAAGTTTTTGTGTGCATGAACATGATTGGTTGCATTGGTCTGGGTGTTTTCTATGTATAATATGTATGTATTTACAAAAAAAGTATTTAAGTACGTTTATCCGTTGTCTAGTGCCCATAGTAGTAGCTCTGCTTAGTTTGGGACTAGGTGGCGTTAGTTGTGTGAAAGTGTGAGAAATATTTTTTTTTTTTTATTTGGTCGTATGATCGTTAACGTTACTTTTTTGTCTAAAATAAACTACTGTATATAATTTACGTACACTAACTTAAAAAAAAAGTCATTTTTGTTCCCGTTATTTTTCACAAAATTCACTAACAATACACGCTGTATTTTCATATGAGGTTGGACCGCTATCAGGGTAGTTTTATCGACGAAATGTATCTGAAAATGGCTCCGTTTATAATATGCAAAACGCCAAATATACTGCAATGAATTACTTAACTATACCTTGAAACATTAATAGGTCTTTATAATAAAATGGTGGCTGAGTACGATGAATGGTAAATTATGTCAGAAAAGTAAAAAGCATCGGTACAAGGTTGAAAGTCGAATACAAACATAAAATATTTATGCCATTGACACTCCATTAAACGGATTTTTTCTCTGTTAATGTTCAGCAATAAATACTGATATGTGTCACATAAATTTGGAATTGCTTTTCATAATAATCAGACGCGGTTATCCATGAGTTTATTTAAAAATTACCTCGAACAATTCGATGTATTACAGCAATCCTTAATTGTACTGTGAGGATTATTTCTCCAATGGTGTATTTTAAACAGGCCTACTAATATTAAATTAATGCAAGACTTCTTTCAGTAAGTACGGGGAATCTAACTCTACTATAAGTCCTGTACCATAACTATTCCGCTACCGTCTAAATTTAAGCAAACGAGCTACACAAATTGCATGTTTGCGATAATAAAAATGTACGACTAATTATTTCAATTACTTTTAATATTTTAACCTCTGTTCTTTTATCTAAATCTAAGTGTTACACTTTTAATACACGGAATTCAAGAAAACTGAGTTACCGTTTTGTGTTGTCGGATTATTATTAATATAACTGAGTAACTGTGTTCACGCGAGCGAAGAAAATTTGTGGTAAAATAAACCGTTTCAGTTTAACAGCTATTTTAGTAAAGCTTTAGCAACAATTAATTTATCAGTTCTTAATGAAAAAATAATGATGTAATTATTAAAGTCGATAAACAATAACGATACTTAGTAGCATTTGATTAGAACACAATATAATGCATTTTGATTATTGCATTTGGTTACTGCCTTGCTTGATGGTAAGCAATTCGTAGAACTTTTGTAAACATGATAGTTATATCATGTTTACAAAAGTAAACATGATATAACTATCATGTTTGATAAAGTTTATTTAACACTCGTAGGTACGTTAGTACCTACGAGTGTTAAATAAACTTTATCAACTACCTTTTGGAGTCACCCGTCACTTACAGGCCTACGGTCAGTAAGAAGACTTCGGACAATGTGTGTACTAACGAAATAGATTTTGTATAATTTCTAAATAATATTGGTCACGGTTAAAATAACGCCAAAACATTCAGAATGTATCAGCAAGGACATTACAAGTATAATAACAAAACAGGCCAACAATATATTTACATAGGAATAGTAAAACATAAGATAAAATGTTCCAATCTATTCCAAATACCTGAACGTTTGATTCCAAAAAGCAGTTTGACGAAGGTAAGCTTCCTTAGAGGGCCCTCAACCCTTTTGTCTCGTGAGAATACAATGGACAACGCAATGGTTTGAAGATGCGACATGGGACACCCCTCACTACTACGTGACTAAATTTTAAGCAAAATGTTTTGTGGCAAACGTATCTATATAGAAATAAGTAGTGTCATGTTGTGTTCTTTGGTGTCCTCTGTCAGATACCTTTGTGAGGGAGGACCGTTGATGTAATGAAATATATTTTTTGCAATGTATTACTTGGCTTTCTAAAACTACGGCTAGATGGAATTGTTGTTGGTCAAACTTGGAATAACGTTGATCTAAACAGACATAGTTAAGGTCTACATGTTTAAAGTATTTTAACCTTTGTACTAAATTAATAATAAACATTTACCACTAAGTTCTACATCTCCACCCTTCATCACTAAAGTTTATTCCCAGTAGTGTCATTCACAGTGATACTATCACTTTCTTTGATTAAATATGCAAATCATTATTTATAGTTAACCTGATACCTAAGCTAATGATTCCGTCATAACAACTTGAATGCAAATACTAAAGAAATGCAACTTAAAAAATTATCGTGAAAAACTTTAAAAATACATTTTTAAAGCTTATGGAATAATAAATGAAATAACACAATTAATACGGTATCTTGACTTTTAACATGTTTAATAAAAAGTAAAAATATAAATCGTAATCTATAATCATAACAATATTAGCCACTGGACGTACAGTTCTGGAAAAAAATCAAGTAATGAAAACAAAATGTTATCAAACGAGTGGTCAGTAAGTCAGAGTTCGTCCAAGTTTAGTCTAGCCCGGACGTGGTACGACGGGCTGGCTCCTTCACTTATTGTGTGATTCTTTTTTTACCTCTTTTTGCTTTTGTTCGGTTGAGTGCGCTCTTTCTTTCAACTCGGCCTGAACGTTTTTTGTTTGCTCGCCACTAGCATGGACATTTGCCTCTCAGACTCATCCAGCTTACTCTTGGCTCGTTTTGAGTGTTTCAGTTCATGGTCACTTAAGTTGAAAATAACTAGCGCTAGCTACTTTTGTTAAATATTTTGTTAATTTTACTTTGGACATTAATCCTTATTTTACTTTAGACTTCAACACGTTATTTTATTTTTATAACTGAATAATCTTTAACTCATTGCTAACAGCTTTTGTAATGTAAAACTCTACTAATTTACTTTATATCAACGGATTTGCCAGTGTTGTTTTAATGTCGCCGAGTTTTACTCCCATCATAAAGGGATAAGACTATTAATATCTATAACAATTACATAACTACAGCTAATCAAAACGAATCAAATTATTACTCATATTAATGATAAGTAAGTCTATCTTAACTCTCTAAGTAACTCAACATCAGTTTTAAGGTAAAAATACATATATCAGTAACTTGTAAAGGATAATGTACCCGAAAGGTTTTGAGAAGACAGGAAAATTTGGATAGATATATTCATTTAACTTTCAAAGCAAAACTGAACTCTAACTGATCTAACTCTGAGTCTTATAATTGGAACTAGTAGGTAACAAGATTATAAAAATAATTAGTTATATTGACATATTTTTATGTATTAATTTATGTACACAGCTATATCAGAAGCAGACGAACTGTTGTAAATTTAAGTAGATAAATAAAAAAAGGTTAATCGAAAAATAAGTTCAATGTTTGCTATTTGCCCGAACCACTTGCGCAAATCATTGAGTTGTATATTTATTTGCAAATGTAGATTCCCCTAATGGAAAACGATTGCTGAACTCGGGGGCGTTTGCTACGGCTCAAACGTCATCAAAAGTGTCAATCACGGATGTTTTCGAATAGCAAAACCGATTATCGGTCGTATTAAGTCGGTTATTGTTATCGACAGACGCCGTCCCGTCCAACAGACCGTGAAGCAGATTAGGGACATCATAATATGCCCATATTTTGGCGTCAGCTGCATACGTCGCCTGCACCTACCTTCTTTTCAACCATATAATTCTTATTAAGTTTTGCCTAATGGAGCTGTAAATTGTTAATAATGCAGGCTTTGAAATTTTTAAATTGATTTTTAGGTTTTTAAAATCTGTAGAATCAAATCTCGTATCATTTAAAAACTAGCTAAAAGGAAAATATTAACGGTATGGAGTAGATTCAAACTAGACAAGCACAGTTCATGTTTAAAAATACACAGTTGGGATAAAAAAAATGTTTTACTTTTATCGTTTTATGTTCTGTTTTAAAACAAACAGAATTGTTTGTTCAATAGAAAACATAAAATGATGTCAACAAATTTGGTATGCTGCGATGCCAGTAAAATATTATAACGAATAAAATACCTATGTCTGTATTTCCAAACATAGAAATAATAATATGCCAGTTTCAAAATATAAATAAGAATATTCACGAGTACATATTTATAATATTTATATTTAATCTATTTCATAAAAGATTAGGTGACTGATTTTGAGCTTAACTTAATTTTTGATAATTAATTATAGTAATTTTAGTTTTAACATTAAACATGGACTTTTACATGTGTAACTAAGATGTTATAATATAAAATAACCGTAATTCAACATTCGACAACACAAACTACCTCAACAATAATAAAATAAAACTGTCGAAATTAGTGGCGTGTTGCTAATTACAAGGGTTGAAAACCTTCAAACGCTCAATTAGGATAAAGGAATGAATAAGTTTGTGATCATTCTCCGGTATACTCCTACACCCACTTTGTCATTAGTGGCGGCCATGTTTTAGGAAAGTATTTCATTCGTACATTATAATATACAGACAATGTTAAATAATGCTCTATAAAAGGGTCATGTTTCGCTAAGTACTTTTTAAATGCTTCAATTTTAATATTTTAAATGGTACTACGCGTGCCGTAGATATATTTTTTAATAAATGGATGTAAGTATGTTTACAAAGTGCGTAAATAATAAGGTATATTATATCTATCTTACTTCTAGAATAAGAACAAGTAAATCATGATACAATAAAGTTAAAAACTGCTAGTTGCGAGCTCTTTTAGAATCTGTATTAAATTCGGTAAATCATAGCAAAATTTAAGCTTAAGGGCTATAATTTGCAAAGTATAATACACATTGCAATTATTATTATTTAGAAAACTACATATAATGGAAAATATTTTCCTAATAATAATTTTCCTGTTGTAATTGAACCATTTCCAGATAGCTCTATAAATCAGCATGCACAAACGGTTGTATAATTTACGAAAAACATTAATCTTAAGCCACCAAATTGTAACGGTAGCACATAAAGTGTATTTCATTAAGTGCAGCGATGGTTAATGATACAAGTTTGGGATTCATTAAGCTCCTAACAAAGTGTTTAAGCCCATAGTGTTTAATGGAAGTGGTAAATTTAACATTAATATTGCGGTTTAGAATGACCAATTGACCACATCTCCGTTAGTCCATACAAAACCACAAATGTTAAAACAATTATAATAACATGTCATTCATAAATGGATTATCATTATGATGTGGTTTAAAATAATATTTAAAACTGTTTCATATTTAGATACAAAAGAGTAGGAGATGTTTTCTGAAAAATATATTATACATAAGTTTGACACTGATATTGGATCAATGTTTTTGATTGATTGATTCAGTTAGATTCTCAAGACATCAGAACATTTTTTTATGCAAATATTTTTTGCAATCTTTATAAGTGTATACAAATTTATAGAGTGCGCACAGTAGAGCAGTACGTTTTTATTGGAAAACATGCCTTATTACCAGAGCTTAAATTATATAGGATGATAATGTTGTTATGTGTAAATTCAGAAAGGTTATTTGTAATTCTTAACAAGTTTTGCATGTAATAAACTTTTAACGCAAATGATTTAATATAGAGCTCATTAATGAACCATTACACATTTCTTGTCATACTAAACAGTTCCGAGTGAAAATATTAACTACAACTGTATTAAAATCTTCACTCTCGTCGTCATGGGGAGGGCATTGAAACAAAAGAGATGTTTTGTCACGCTCACACTCGTTAAAGTTCCTTTATTTCTTTCTCACTTCACAACATGTACCCTTGAAAGCGTCTCAATGTTGAATGTGTTAGTGATAGCTGTACTTCTGATATCTTTGTGTGAGTTATTTTGAGTATTCTGTATCATGATTCATAACTCATTATGTGTTTTTTTATGTACCTAAAGTTAACTTCTCATTTACTAATACAGAAACAATACTAAAAATCTAATAATACATTTTTTTTTTAAATATCGTGGCATACGAGCAGGCTTGTTGGTAATGGTGCTAATGTGCGTAAGCAAACCCTGAGTACAGACAGAATTAAGGTTACTGCCTACCCAAGAACACAAGCTGTCATGTTGGCACTACCTACTTTTTCTAAGGTTCAAACAAAATTGTCAACGTTCTTCTCTTTGTTCAAGAACATTGGGTTGCAGAAGATTAATCCTGTAAAACACTGGCTTAAAAGGCATGCCTTAACAATAATAAATTCAGTAACACTTACCTCGTCTGTGCCTCACATGATATTTACTTTTGGGAACAGTCCCCGAGCAACACGGTTGTTCATAGTAAAAATTATATGAATTGTCCACTTCTGTCGTCTGTTGCACTGTTTGTGAATGTACATGCCAACTAACACCGATGAGCAAAAGAATCGACCATCTGACGACTACTGCCAAGACTCCCATAGTCCGATTATTTAACTCGTACATTGTCAATAATCACAACACTAAACACACAAAAAGTCAAATGTTCTAGACAACTGACGTCATAATTTCTGCAAAAAAAGGAAAACAACTCTGTTATTTTTGGAACGGAGGTCGTTTTTCAACGATTGTCAACCGTAACTAGGTTTATTCTGTCTTTTAATATGATTTACATAAATAAGTTTATGCAAAACTTACTTAAATATTCAAAATTTAATGGATTATGAAGATTATTTTTAGCTTAGGCCTATTCTGGTTAAAGTGAAGCGGCGCGGCGGCATTTATGACTAAAATCTAACAATGAATAATTGAATATAATATTTGAGTAATTCTCAAAAAGTGATCATAAAAATAATACACTCATATCGTACAGTAAGCTTACAATTAATTTAGATTAGGCTGAAGTAATTAAGCTAACAATGGTAAAATTTGATAACGTGCGCTCAACACGAACTTCAACGATGACTGATTAAACAAAGCAAGCAAATTTTATTTGATTTGCTTTGAAATTTATATTAATAATGTTTAGAATTATAAATACATTTCTTAAATTTCAAAAAAAATCCTAAAATTTCACCTTAATTTCTTTATTTTTGTATAATTCCTTAGGGAAAGAATAAAAAAATACTTAATAAATCCAAAACGTTTCCACATTTACAAAAAAAAACAACATTTGGCTTTACCATTAAACTTTATTGTCCAGACTTCAAACAGTTTAGATTATGAAAAGATCATGATTTATGTTTGCTACCGTCAAACCTAAATCAGAAAGAGCAAACGAAGCAAATATAGCAACAAATGTCACCCGTACAATAGAAATATAATGAAACCAATAAAACAAAATTATAGGGAAGAAAAAACATTGTTACCGCCTATTTGATAATAAAATGACAATTTCGCTTGTTGAGCTTACATTAAAAAATGGCGTGTTTTGGGGTAGCTTAATGGTAGCAAAGACCATTACAGAAACCGATGGCATTAAGCACACCTCGTATAATGGTAACCGCATGGCAATATGCAACAGGGGCATATCAACTACCCTTTATTGCGAATACACGGTTAACATATAAAACGACCATGTTTTTATTTTTTACTTTACATGTTTTGGTAACAAAACATTTTTATGTGTTTAATTAAGAAAAAGTATCTGCAGTTAACTTTTAAAGAAAATTGTAAGCGACAAAACTTGTATGCGGCTTTGCTCGGTCAATTTAAGCTCCCAAAAACCATATTTTTGGATGTTTCATATGCCGTTGGATCTCATTATGACAAATAACAATTATCCTGCGTGGGGTTCGTCATTCAACCATTACCGTCATCAAAGTTACCACTGCAGCCAGCTTAATTAGTTTCATTTAATAACCTTCTCCTTCACCATTTCACATACTAGCTTTAAATAAGCAAAACAAAATCAATGTTCACTAAAATAAATCTACATTTCATAATGTACGTATATGACACAATTCAACGAGAATTAAATTTCAAAACTCCAACCATTAAATTTCAGGCTAATCCATTACTTTATTATCAGCGATGATCCGTTATCGCTACAGTTACCCTTGGAGATGATTACCCTAGGGTATCACTGAATAAGTAAATAAATGTCTTCTACTAAATTTAACTCCAATCTTTCTCGGCGACCGTCATGTGACCGATATCTTTTGCTGAATGCGGTCAGGGATCGCTCGTTGAAAGAGTCCAGAGATGAATTAAATAGATAGGGCCCTCAAAAAAGGGACAGAGACGTGTCGTAAGTTGGGTTTATGTAGGGACTGAAACTCGGAACTTAGTTCAATCATTAATTTAAGATTATTAAATAGTTTATACTACTTAATAGTTAGTACATTTTAACTGCTTTTGAAATAATGTAAAGCAAAGCAGTTATGACTTATGTAATTAAGATTTACCTATTAAACCTATTAAACTTTATATTCCTAATATAAATAATATTTATATTAGGAATATAAAGTCGTATCGAGCTTATGTTAAATTTTCATGATAATGTACCTTCAGTAAGGGGTTGTCAACCGTACAGGGGAGATTCAAAAATTTTATTTGGAATGATTAATGATAGCAGTAGTACTTATCACATCTCTACAAGTTGAACGCGTGAATGATTTTTGTTCAATTGACAGTAGATCCTTAAGTAAGTATGTCCCAATCTCCCCCATTTTAAAATAACACTTAAAGGGTACATTAAATTCGTTTTTTCATCTTTTTGGATCCTGATATTTTATAAAGTTCATATGAAATGATAAATGACGAATGTATAAGTAAATCATAACAATGACAGCATGAGGATGTGGTTCTGTATAATACTTTTAAATCAACTGATTAAGCTATCATTGATTTACCAATTTCTAATATGCTGATCCCCGAACTCTACTTCTACACTACATCAAATATTATTATCTATCGCTTTAATTGAGCCTGAAAGTTTACCTATATTTTGCTGGGAGCTTACTTAAATCATCTTCATAAAAACCATATAACATTTTATAACTTACTTTACTTTTATTAATACAGAACTTATCATGCTTTATAATTTATACCAAAAATACCAATAAATTTCGTCGAAAATTTTGATCACAATCAATGCTGTCAGGCCTCTAGAGATAATATAGAAAATTTGAATTAACGATTCGTGCCTATAAGAAAAAATGCTTCTGTCGAAATCCGTAGGCCCCGTACATCGAACCGGTTCCATAATGATGTCTTCATTACCAGGTGATTCACTACGACTTGGCTCATGCAAGTTGATAGGTGACTTTTGGTCGTGTAAAATATGATTATATCTTTATCTACATCCTGTATCTGAATTCTTATTTATGATTAAGTGTGCCGTATTCTTTTTATGTTAGTAATTTACGTTGAAGGTTTAAAGTAGTTTTGTGCTAAATGATCGAGCGGTTACAGTTTTAAATACAACTTGACTTTATGTTTTAATTTCACAACATTATCCTTTCCGAAAATTAACATTCGGATCATTACCAAATTAATTAATTTTCGTACCCTTTAAATTTTTAATTAAACTTTAATTTTAATACCTCTTAGATTGAGAAATACTTCGAATATTCTAAATTATTAAATTCGGTAATTTTATTACTTGGGTTCATTAAGCGGATTTTAATCTCCCTTAATATCTGTCGATCTCGTTTCGCTGTACAATTACACCGTTACTGGCCATTGCACGACAGCGTCTGCTCATTATGAACGAAGAATGTTAAGAAATTTCATCCTACAACCCATTGAGGCAGCCCTCCCAATTGTATGAAGGTGTTCCAATTGAATGCAAGGTAGGTGGAATGGGGTACGATTATAATGAAATTTCGACTCGATAAAGACCAGTGAGCTTCGAAACACAATACTTGATGTTTCCTCCTCAACCCGTATCCATATCACGTCATTAAACCCAGTAAAAATATCTGCCGACACATCTTAGTTAAATTAAATTAACATTTGCTCGCATTCTCATAATTAAAATGGCGTTTTTGATGATATTTCAAATGAGTAATTGTGTTCTAATTATCGTGGAATGATATTTCAGCAGCCTTGTAATAATAAGTAGGTATACATGACATTGATGAAATAACGTGGGTCAGGATAACGTCATTTGAATCGGCATATCAGACCCCATTAACAATGTTTTCAGTGTAAGAATAGATTATTTTGATATGCTAAAAGAATGTCAATTGTATGACCTAATGAGTTAAAAATTACCAAACACGGATTGATCCATAAGTAAAGCGCAACTTTGAATACTCGTAGATTTTGTCTAGCATTCACAAATACTAATATTTAGACATTTTTTGTAAACGTTCTTTTATGTCTTGCATAATTTAACGAAGGACTAATACTATTAATGTAATGTTGCTTAACGATTCCCTTGGAGGTTATCTAGAAGTTAAATACAGGTTATTATGAGACGCCCCTAATGTTGAACAATAAAACAATAAACTACAATATTAAATTGTAACTCATTAAATGACAAAATTTACACGAACTTTGCATGAGCAAAACAATTTCTAAGCAAAGTTTAAATTATTATGTAAGTTGTTAATTAAGAGACATTAGACAAACAAATTTAGCATAAAACAACATCGTGTCCTATTGCTCTTGACGTACAATTTATTATCTTTAATAATACTCAAGGCTTAAATAAAGCTTTGTTATAGATCGTAAATAAAATTTCATTTTAGCTTTTTGTTGGTGTCAGCTGAAGTGTCGAATGCTTTATCACCGAATACTCGCTTATCAATAATACTCGTAGAAGCAAACCTCCTTTATATTTGAAAGCAAGAACACAGCTTTTAATAAGAAACTCTTTATACAAATTTTGTAATATTCGTCTTTGGGTTTACTTATTCTTCGTACTTTATTTTGGTGATAAATAATACAAAATATAAATATTTCAACCTGATTATCTTTTATCGATATTTCCACATAATATAAATAAAATGAAAAGTCTTCTTAGATTATTTTAGATTTAAAATAAAATAAATAAGATATCTACCATATAAAAATAAGTCGGGTTTTCCTTCCTGACGCTATAACTCCAGAACGCACGAACCGATTTCCACGATTTTGCATTCGTTGGAAAGATCTCGGGCTCCGTAAGGTTTATACCAAAGAAAATTCAGGAAATATTTGAACAGAAAAGCGGGAAAATAATGCCCGTGCGAAGCCGGGACGGACCGCTAGTCTTGTATAGATTTAAATGCAAATAATTTTAAGTTTGGTAAGGTGACTAGGCTGGACTAGGTGACCAATCTAACCTATGCAAAAACTGCAATTAAGTAGACATGCTTATTGCGTTTATTCGGTGCTTAAGTTATTTAAGTAGTATATTTATGATAATCTCAAAAAATAATAAAAATCCAAATAACGTAATGAGTTATTTATAAATGTATAAATTATTCCTTATTACATATTAACTAAACACAAATACCGTTATTGTTTCAAAGAAGATTTATATGCTCGGAAAGTTATGTTTTGTAGCGCAAGTATTTTTACAGACTAACATTCAACAAAGGACATTCGGGCATATTTGAGTATTTGAGCCATGAATCAGCGCAAAGATGCTGTGCCGATATTTTACTTGAAAGTAACATTTTCAATGTATTGTCGATTAGCTACATTACGTTTTATAGTTATTGTTAAAGTAGTTAATTACTTTTTTCAATGTGTAATAGTTAAATTTTAGGCTTGCCTTTGTTTAAAAATAGAAGATGAATTTTTAATCATTTTAGGTAGATTTATGGCAAGTACTAGGTTAAGTTTATGATGAGTCCTATCATGAGAATCAGCACATAGATGTATTCGATCACTTCTTGTTTGTAATTTTACGAAATAATTTAAGTTAGACTTAAAAAATAGGTACAAGTTCTAGAAAGATCAAGTATTACCGGCGGTAAAGAGATTAAGAAACTCTGCTGTCATCATTTCCCCAAGTTATTGACAAATACCTTAGCCGAATTTTCTATGTAAATAAATACCATTTTAACTGAAGTAATGATGAAGATAATACAAGTATGTATATGGTAAGTATGTATAAGTATCTGGACGCGTATAGTCCGGAGACGCGGGTTCGAGTCCCGCCTCGGGTATCAATTTATTCCATTGTCTTTCTTCTTTTCGGATTTTTCTAGTTATACCTAAACTTTATAGGTAAAAAATTATATGTAAGTAACTATCTATACATTAAAGAAACTTTTCTAAACATGAATAAATTACTAACATAACAACAATGTGGTATTTTAATTTGATCCTACCTCATTTAATTTAATATTATTCATGAGGGAAATAAAACTGTATTACTAACAAGTTTATAAGTGAAACGTGAATCCATAAATTGGCTGGTCAGAGGAGATACGATGCGGGCACAGGAAATACGCTTAGAATTATTAATACAATACTGTAACAGGGAATTGTGAGCTTCTTAGGAAGGAAACTGAATAAATATTGGTAGGCTCGATAGCGTAAGCTTAAATGTAAATCATGATAACTGGAATTAATTAATTTAAAACAAAAAAAAAATTGTTTTATTTGTATTGTAACTAGTGATTTGTGGTACCTACTTTAGATAAATAGATTAGACAAAATATTTATGTAATATATTTGTATAGTTTGTTTGACCCCAGTTATTTACTATTATTCTTGTCTTTTAGAGTGTTTTAAAATGTGCCTATTAATTAATAATAATATGTTGAAGCATTTGTCGAGATTGATGTTGCTAATATTAATTTATTCAATTAAGTAAAACGGATTAGTAAGACGAGATTACGTTAGGGCCAACACGATGAGTTATTAATACTGTTCGGTTACATAAACCTCAATTCTAATTAGTTTCTGTTGTACAAAATCAATTAAATGGTACTAACTGAGCTATCGGATCATACCGCAACCTCAAGAAATGTTCGACTCAAAGGGATGGACAAACAACTATATAAGCTCATACGAACACAAATTCATATTAAATTCTATCATAAGTTTGATAGCTTTACTCTTATTAAGATATTGTTCGCGTTAAATAACTCATTATAAAGTTTCATATCCACATTTTAAGTTTTGTCTTATAGATAAACTTTTATAAATTCAATGAAAAAATTAGCCCCAATTATAGTTAACTACAATTTCACACAGAATAAAACATACCTACGTTAAGCTTCGTATTTTATTAACTAACCATGTGATTTGTTGCACATAAATCCTCTAGTAAAATTACAGTGTAAGCATAAAATGTTTATTGTAAATATCAACCCCATTTTATTCCCAAAAGCGATCCATAAATATAAATTGTATAAATATCTATAGTTTCAATAAATGCGTTCGTCCACCACTCTGTAGTTCTACTATATTCTGAGCACGTGCAAAATACACGTAAACGTCTGCTTCCCATCTTATTGATACAAATAGAGATATCAATTGTTTCGGACAAGGAGAAACAACAACGTGGCAATGATAGTAATTCTTCTGGCGGTATGTGAGGGGCCTTTATGACCACTTTGATATCTGCGGGGTAAACTTTAGTATGTTATGGAATGAGATTTTTACGGACTTTGGGACCGTCGTAATACTATTGACCTCTTTGATGGTGTCGGTCCGGCTATGAACCGTATTTAATAGCTGATTGAAATGAGTTCGGCTTTGATAATCATAATTGAGTCAGTGTTTACCTTCTCCTGATTATGCATTTCGTTTATATTATTTTTATAGGGAGCCTATTTTGCTTTAATCAGACCTTTGAACGTGATCGGAGTAATATGATTAAAATATACATTATGCTTTTAGGGAGTCAAAGATATTAACTTGTACGTAATGACTCCCATGTTCTATCTGATCGAATTATTAGGTATGCAGGTTTCGCTAAGCTTTATGTATTCAAATTAACTAATAATGTAGTTTTTTATAACTTAAATTGGTAAGAAATAATAAAATGCTGCTAAGCATTTTATTATTCATCTTTTGAGCTCTTTATTTAATGTTACTATCTTTACTTCTGTGCTGAAGTAAAAGTATTCTAGTGGATGTTTTTGTAATTATTTATGAAGAGTTTATTTAGAGAAAAAACTAATAAGTTTTTATTACAATTATACTAAAACTAATCATTGACTAATTTAAGTATATAAACATTTAAGTATATTTTGAAGAGGGCAACGGTTATGATATAGCTATTTTGATCTGAACTTTGATATTTACTAAGCATTAAAATTAATAAATTAAATTTTAAATACAATAAAAATTAACCCCCTTACTCATAAACGCCTCTTAAATTTAATCACTGTTTAGCGAGATTTTTCTAAGTAAAAGTGTATGAATTTAAGCTAATCAATTGACTAAAATTTTAAGTAACATTTCTGAGTAAGGAGGCTAGTCTTTTAAACTAATTAAAGTTATAACATATTTGTGAATTATTTTAATTTATTTATTTATTCAAAAGTCAAAAAAATGAAAATAAAAGCTAATGAAAACTTTAACTTTTATGAGTGTACTTTCGGAAACTATATTTTGTATCCTTATTATTTGACGCTTAGTTTTGGTTAAAGTAACTTTGGAAGTAAATTAAAAATTACGAAACGGAAAGAGATTTATTTAATGTTTAGCAAACAAAGTAATACATTTATTTGACAATTTTAATGACATTTTATCTAACAACGATTCTTTGTTCCTACCAAACTGTAATCGAGGATGTTATACTTATTTTAAAGTTCATTGTAGAGTTCTAATGTTGCTTTTAAAAAGTGTTCTTGTGCCTTTTGATACCTTTATTTGCTAACAAAATGTAGGTATAGGTAAGAATGTGGTTTATTTATTTTATGAGAGATAAAAAAAATGTTTTCCTAGTTGATCTGATAGATGTTTTTGAGGCTGTTTAACTAGTTTCTAGTTCATTTCTTACTCATTGTTATCTCTAGAATATCTTAAAAATGTTACAGGCACTAATAAAAACATTTCCGCTTTACTTTTTTTTCTAATCCTTTCTCAATACGGTCCACTACAAATTTGTACAAGATAAACTAACTTGCCGACAAACGTTTTCAATGCGTTTGTGTTAGACTTTGAATCTATTTGTATCCTAAGGTTGTTCAACTCGGCAGTCGTACGAAACGAATTTGGTGATATGATTACACAATAACATGGCTTTAGATTTATGGCTAATAGATATTGGTTTGATTTTATGTTTCACTGAATTCTTCATTTATTATTTATTGGTTTTCAATTTGTATTTGTAATAAAATATATTGATGATTAAATCGGTATCTGATCGAGTGTTTTATTTAGGCTCTATTAAAAAGTCAAATATAAATTAAGTCTAATATTTGGAGTTAGAAAAACGAATAACTATTTGCAATAATGTGAAGATACAATAAATAATGTAAAGATACAATAACGTGTAAAATAGTTAGTTGGTAAATTTCAACTTTGAATACTTTTCACATTTTTTTAAACGACTAGATTAAAGTCAAAGTATGTCCTAAGATAAAAGACAGAATAAACCAGAGTTATTCGGTTGATGCACAATAGCGTATACACGAGAATACGACGACCAACCTCCTCTGTAGTCCGTTGAACTAAGCACGTTGCAGTTTCACATAAAAAAATAAACAACACACAATAAACGATTTGAGTAAATTCACTTTATTTATCAGCAAGTTATTTATAGTCACACTTAAATACAATTCCAAAACTTTAAATAATAATGTTTCAAAAAACAAGTTATTTAACTCGTAGATTCACGAAGAAGTTGGACGCGGAGGTCCCACACGCGTGCATCTGGCGTACCGGCCGGCGCAGAACTAGCTCGGTTGGTCTCATTCCGTACAAAACTTTTAAGTCATGGAGACGGCAAAGCTATGTCGCGCCTCTACAACTCACGCACACAACCATGCCCGACACCCTATGCACAAACACGAAAGCGAGCTTCCAAGTTCACTAAATAAACGAACACCAACACAAACGTGCACCAACACCGTCTACCCCCTGTTCATGAGACACGCGAGCGGGACGCGTATATCAACAATGAGTTTAAACGCGTGAGTGCGAGTGGGAGGTCGACACCGCAACAGATGTATATCATTTTACGCAGGTAAGTATTGAAAATGTTGGTGTGTGTGAATGAGACGGAGTACAAATTTAGCTTAGGCAAAGCCGGTTGTGTGGGAATGGGACAGGAACTGTTCAAGTCACCCACTGTACATTCCTTCCTGATACCGGCGCGCCGTCGTACCTTTCGATCGTTCAAGTGGCAGATGAAGCTTTTAGGGTTGTCACCTGATCATTATGCAAAGCGGAAAAATAAGTATGTTAATTAGTCTTACATTTTTGGTGAAAAGCATCAGGTGATGTTTACTTAAGTAATTTTTAATTTAAAATTTTAATGTTTCTAATTTGAATAGGTAAATGTTGTAGCAATTTTAATTTAAATATGGATTAATAAATACTTTGTAATAAATAAAAATAATATTGTTCTTTTAACATTTTTTTTCTATTTTATCCTACTAGAAAGAGTATAATATATAAAATTAATTTATAAGTGTACACGTTGTGTAAATGGAGATAAAAAATGAAACACATATATTTACAGATAGAAAATTCCTCCTAGACAAAAACAAAAGATAAAATATTATTCTAAAGGTAACAAGAGTGTCTGAATACTTTTTGAAGCTTATAAATGATTCAGTGGCACAGGTAGCATCCTTACATCAAGATGTCACAAAGTAGCAGGCAGTGTAGTCAAGTAACGTGTGCTGCAAAATTTTCGGGCAGTTTTTTTTTGCATACAACTCCCCGACTACTTTTTGTAAACATCACAAAAGAATACATCTGCTTTTACAAACTTAATGGTTTTATACAATAATGTTATTATTGTGCAATTTTGTTTAGTGATATTTATTGATGTTTTGTTTTATTTCATTTGGGTTGGTCTCGTGATACTTTTTTAATCATTTACTAAACTGTGATATTTTTTGGAATCTCAAATGACTGACTCTACATTAAAAATCATTTTAAAAAAATAACGCCGTGAGGAAGGTCAGTATTAAGTATTTTTATTTTTTTTCTTGTGTCATATGGGTCAGTGTGATTAGTGATAATTAAAACTTAAATAATGTACCACGTTAGCACATTTAAATGATATTTGTTATTAGTGTAAAGCTTGCTCCAGTGATGGAGAAACACATAGCCTAGTTATCCTACAGGCCAAAGCCAAACGGATTGACACAAGTTTTTTTTCAAGTTTTTCTCCTTTTACAGATATAAGTTCTTTTCATTGGCAATTACAAAACGCATCATAATTTGTTAAGTCTTTGTGATCATGAGATGAACTTTCTAAGATTTTTTTGTGATATACTTTGCAGAAGAACATAATTATACTTTGTCACTATATTTAAACGTGCTCTATGAATAAGAAAATCTATAAAGATTTTGAGTTGTAGTTAAAAAGGTAATAGTGGAATAATCCACTATTACCTTTTTAACTACAACTACAATGTTATATCATATAAGTAATCAGTTTAATGTAATTCGATAATGAAATATTAAAAAAGTAGTTTTATCTTCGCAGTGGTTCATGTTAGGAGAGCTC
Source organism: Schrankia costaestrigalis (assembly GCA_905475405.1). Classification (NCBI taxonomy): domain Eukaryota; kingdom Metazoa; phylum Arthropoda; class Insecta; order Lepidoptera; family Erebidae; genus Schrankia; species Schrankia costaestrigalis. The sequence goes on along the minus strand of FR997840.1, from coordinate 10,561,314 downwards.
TTTATGTTCAGCAGTGGTCTGCGATTGGCTAATTTTATTATGAATAGGGAAACATTTAAATCTAGTCACATTTATTTATAAATGACGTCAAAAAAGATAGAACGAAAGTTGTATTAATTTTTAAGTGTTTTTGAGTTTGAGTTTATATTTTCTGAGTTCTGTACGTTAAACATATTGCAATTAATTCGTATATGTGTTACAGCCAAAGTCGCGGCCGGCGAGTGCTAGAATGTAGTAATACTCATAATAATTAAGGTAATAATTAGTTGGTTATACCGTATTTATTACTTTGACTAACTTTGATCAGCTATTATAAATAATATCTAGATGAAGTGATTAATTTATCACATTGTCTAGTCAATTTGGATATTATTTATAATGACCAGTCCTTATGTATAGTATCTATTTAATTACTTTGGCTGCAACATATGTATTTTATATTTTCAGTTTCAGGAATATTATTTGTTAAATATTTGAAACCGTCCCAGGCCTTTAGAATGGTCAAAGATTTCGAGACGATGTAAACCTTTTCGGATTAAAAGATCATGGATAATATAAAGGTTGACTTACTGTTATAATATTTGTTGTGACTGTTGTATACCGTGATTTTAAGTAGGTACTAATAACAAACCTGAAACAAGACAAAATTGTGTTATTAGGTTGTATATAATATAAGATATCCATGTGGTGCCGGAGTAAGAATACAATATGTCACCACTCCATCTTATCCCATGGGTGTCGTAAAAACCGATTAAGGGACTATTGTCATTATTATCTTTACGAAATAAAAGGAAAGAAAACTTGAAATTAAACCCAATACCAATCCGTCTGGGCAGCGTGGTATTAGTAGGCCAAGTACCTCTCCGTCACGGGAGGAGGCCCGTCCCTGCAGTGGGACATTAATAGACTGTTATGATAAATATGATAATTATATTGATTAAATTCCTCTACTAAATATCATAAAATACAACGTTGTTAACTCTTTGCGAAGCGCAACGCAAAGTCATTTTATGCATACAATTCTTTATTAACATACATTGGCCATATTTGCACTTTTCTCAAATAAAATGTTGATGGAAAAATGATGAAATGTTGAAGGTCAAATAAAATTTCAGTCAAAAAAAAAAATAGTGTTTTCATAAGACTTTTTAAAGTAAACGATAAATAATCTAAGAGATGTAGAGTAGTTTGGTATACGCGGAATACCAAATACACAAGCTTTACCTCTTTATAATATTAGTATAGATACATCAAATGTATAATGCGCTGGTGACATGTATTTTTAGACAACAAGACTACGCATGGACTAAAGATTTATAAAGTATGTTTAAAATATAGCTAAGATTAGATATAGGTCAACTCGTCTAAAGGAAGTGTTTATCAATACATCATTAAGAGGCGGTGTAACATTTATTGTCACGTAGCATTTACAAGTTGGCTATTTTATCAATCATTTAAACAATTTCTCATCATTATCATCTATTTCAACACAAGACATACAAAATCTGCCAGACGACAAATTTCTGACAGTTTATACAGAGTTATCTTGAGATTATTACCTTTACATCATTGATTTATAAAAAACCCAAGATGCACATTTTCTAACAAAACTAACAGCCAAAAGTGTCACCAAATTAAACATACGCAATAAATACGTATAGTAATATCGTAAACATTTTTTTTTTTCAAATTCAATCTTACACGCATGACATAAAGTTGTATTTAAAAAGTAATGCACATAAAGCATTATAATTTAATGATTGACGTTTGCCGGTAGAACAACGCGATACTAATTTAAAAAAAGTGCACAATGCGCCTATTTGTTGCGGACGTTTTTGGGAAGTGGAGTGTGTATCTTTGGTTTTTTGTAAATCAATGCTTTACATAGAAAGAAGCAAAACTTGAAATAAAACCCTATACCAATCGATTTGGCTAGCGTGGTATTAGTAGGCCAAGTATCCCTCCATCACGGGAGGAGGCCGTCATGGGCTATTATGATTATAATAAATCTTTATAAAAAACATTTTGTTTTCAATTATAATAGACATTAATAAAGGCAAAATTTCTCTGTAATAGGAAAACGACACCATACTATTTGTCGCTTCTTTAATCGACTTTCGCGTTAGCCTTAAGAGTAATTCTACAGAATTATGGAAATTTGAAGTTCGTGGAATACTTTTTGAAAATAAACAACTATGTCAGTAAAACTGAAAATGACGATGGGACACTTAATACTCGTTATATTTTATTATAGTAACTTTCAAAAATATTTGTTACTTTAACCTTAACTAATGCACTTAATATTAAAGTGATAAACTTAATTTACTTTGTTATGAAATTCAATTTGTTAAAAGTTTAATATCTAAAGACAAAGATAATTGAGTTAGGCAATAAGCTTAGTGTTATAATATTAATATTTCTTTAGATAAAAATTTCAGTACCTATTTATGTAATGACGGATTAGTAATTTAATAAGTACCTCGGCTTCAGATTAGCCAGCCACTGCACTAAAGAAGAGATTGGAACAGGAATAACAAAGACAAAAGTTATTATAAATATGGGAACTTAACGTTTGCTCACTATAAAATCGGACATTCATCATTTATTTTTGATAAAATCAAAGAGAATAGTGAATAAACTTAAATTTTATAAACGTTTTTTTTTTTCATATTACATTCGTCAATTTTCGCCGACACTTCTAACATTTTATTTTTATGGAGAACAATAAATTTTCTAGTTTTCACTAAAACGTTTATATTTAACAATTTTAAGAAACATTAACCATAGAAAGACAATAAAGTTATTATTAAATGATAATTTTCTATGATGTAAAAACAAAACACTTCGTTAAATTGTTGCGATGGATGTTTTTTAATGTAACCTGTATAATGTTACACAAAAAAGTAAGGGACTCTTCGTATCGAAGAGAACGTCGAGCAAAACACTTCTGCGAAACCGGAGCACCGCGTGGAGTCCTGACACTAACACGCCACGACACCGTATCAAAACATACAATCCCTTCCCATGTAGCTAACATACAAATTAGTGTAGTATTACAATGTTCACGCCCTTTATTTTTATACCTTTGTCAAACTTCACGCGAAATGACAGCACAATGGACTCACACGGTATACTCTTTCTAACTTACATTAAGCGAATACGAATCTCAAATTTTGTATTCATCTCGCGTATTCCTGGTTCGTAATCCTAAACAAAATCGACGTGGCGATCGCTTGAAAAACAAAAAAATAACTTGTTTAATATGACGTGTTTTTGACAGTTTGACGCGGGTCCCTCTCACGGTACACTTCATTAACTTTTAGAATCTCAAACACTGAGTACTGGGAACAAGCACTTCAACAAATACAGAAGCGAATATCATTTTGTCAGATACAGCTAAAATTCTGTGCTAAGTAAATCTTTGCTTTCTATTTTGAGTAAATGCAAACAAGAGATATTACTCTGTAGCAGTGAACTGGATACACAAGTAAAGGTACTTAGTTTATATCTGTTATACTTAACCTAGCTGAAAGGCAGATTTGATGAATATTAGTACTTGTATTAGAATATTGGGAAATGTAGAATGCGAGTAGTTTTGTAGATACAGAACTAATAAAGTGTGTTCTATATAATGTTTTAATTTTATTAATAATCTTATAGAGCTTTTATAGAGTTGGCGTTTATAGTAACATTACAAATAGGATTACTTAGCAAATTAGTTGATAGCTACTTGTCAAAATGTAATTCAATAATTAATTGAATTACAATTACATTCTTACGTTTGAAAACCAAATACTATAAGCATATTTCTTGTACATAAAAGGATAATATTACTCAACCATCAATAAATTTTGTCACGAATAAGCAACATACTTAATGAAACAAATGCTTCGCTCCATGTTAATTTCGCAAATACTAAACTCAATTAAGACAATGCACACGACAGTATAGCGTTCAATTGTTTTGACATAACGCGTCGAACAGACTGTGCAAATGGAGTGAAAAGAGGCCTTGTGGCTCCATAAGCGCGAAGTAATGACGACGCATTGTAGCTTCGTAGGATCAAGTAAGTCGCTATTATTTATTTCTTAGAAGGAGCTTCACAATAGCGTACCACGGCTTTGCTGTCAGCGATACAATAAGCAGCTGTTCTCGCTTCATTTTGTACTTGCTGCCGAGTAAGACGTACGGCAGATGATGTAATGTTACCTGCTTTTAAGGTGATGTTTTAGCAAATATTTTTTTATAATTGTATTTTTAAAGCTGTAGGTAGTTGACTTGAATGTTATCTACATTTAATACGACCTACGCAATCATAGTTATTTTGCGTAAAATTGATTTTATTTGTAATATATTTTTACATCAAATAATTTTAAAAGATTTTTTCAATAAAAGTTATGTTTAGGTAGAGGTCGCGACTATTATACCCTATTCAAGATAGGATGAGAAAAAGTATAAACATGTCAAACTTGTCAAACTGCAAAAATGTCTAGGTTTTTAAACATTTTGAACTTAAACATAACTAAACAATAAATAACTTTGTGTAAGGAAATACCTGGATAAGGAAATGTGAATTTAGTAATAATGCTTGATTTAAGGCAATAAAAGTTTATTGAGACGCAGAATATATAAATAAAACCGTCCAATTCCAAGGGTGTCTTAACAGGTGATAAAAAGACTACTCCTGAAAACGTAAAACTTCGTAACAAACAAACCATCTGCCCACAATGATATGTTTACACCTTGTTACTCATCCCTGCAGTAGGCCATGGCAGGCAGTAGAAAATATTTTTTGTATTTTTAGGCCAGCAGTTTATAAAACCTTTTTAATATTGCAGTAGAACATCGCCTTAAGACACGATAAAAGAAATATGACGACAATGTCATCTCCCGACTTGTAGTCCTTCGTACTTACCTATTGTATCTGCCAATATTGCACCAGAAGGCAATTTTAATGCACTATGATGTTATTCAAGCCATCCTTTACCTTATATTACAACATTGATCAACGGGAACATCCAACCAGCTGGTTATCTCTTAGGAAATCTACATGAAAGCCTCGTGAATATTACACTTATAAAATAACTACATACAGAACAAAGTCAGTTTACATATCCATTTATTTTTACGTAGAAAGCATGGCCTTTCAACTGGCAAAAAAAGCCAGAAATAGTCAGCGAAGCAACGTCCAGAATATAATAGCTGCAATAACAAAAGTGACTCGAGCTAACCATTGATTTGGATTTTACGTTAGTCGGACAAAAAAAAAAGTAAGTGCTATTGTACAGCATCCGGCTGTCTGACCAGTGGCTGTCGCTTGAAAATGCATGTTGTTGGCTATGGTAAGCCTGGTATTATTTTTGGGCGATAGGTGAATACTAAGTGACGTTTTATTGTTTCACGTGCATTCACTTATTAATATCTGTTTTAGACATACACCTGTTTCTGGTTGAAATATTTACTGTACTATATTGTTGATATAAAAACTGGATTATCAGGATTTTAAAGACATTACGACGAAATAGCATCAATGTTTTTTCTTTCTTTTTTAAGAGATAACCTCCGCACCAGGGATCGTGCCCTGTACCGAGGGGACACAAGCGTTAATTAAACGGACACAAATAACAGCCAGGCTTAGAACAATATTTTTTTTAGATCACACATGCGCTTGAGCGAGTCTTTATTTATATAGATCACAGCTGTAATTCCTAAGCATATACTTAACTTTTAAAAAAGTTTATTAAATTAATATCAGACCTAAGCTCCTTAAATAAAGATTTAAAAAAAAATACCAGACCTATGATATACATAATGAATGACACATGATTTAATTAAAAACATAGAATCTTAGAAACAACAAACATATTTAATTCCGAAACTAATCTGACGACATCACTAGAGTGAACACATGCTATAAAGCTCGTCCAATATACAAAGCAATTGAGAAAGTTAGAACTAGGTCACCACTTAATTTACAACAACAAACATTTACTAAATACTGTTACTACAATTGTAGAACAATTTAACAACGTGGGTGGGCAGTTCGTCCGTATTTCCTACTTAATAAATGTCTGGACGGGGAGGCAAGGCTTCGCTTGACGCTAACTTGACGCACGTCTGACATCCCGCCGCTCTCTGGCTAAAAATGACGTATATACCTGTTTTTATACGTGTTCACCTGTTAGCAAATTTAATCATTGTAATTATGTTGAGGGATTTAACGTTTAACGAACTACTAATCTGTATGTACCCTGTTCTTTCGTATATGATAATAATATAAGGAGTACTACGGTTGAATTGCTGACTCTTCCATTCTCTCTAAGCGAAAACACAGTGTCCAGTATTGTTCCCAGTTATGAAATAATACGTAATGAAATAGTTTGTACTGACAATTTTTAGTATTTTCTTTTTGTAGCTCGACAGAACACGCCCAAGTCAGGTATATTTGGCACCATGGTGTGATACTCGTTAACGATTTTATTTACCGATAAATGTAGACCCAGTACAAAAGAAGTGAAAAGTTATTTTTAATTCCTATTTCATAAAATAAGAATCATGGTTTATACTGATAAGTACGTTACGGAAGGATAAAGGATGAAATATAACTTCATTATTTACTCTCAAGAAACGTCTTTATCATTACCCTACACAGGATAAAGACGTTTCTTACACATAAGACATTTTTACATTCAATTGATGTATTCTGTGTGTCTTCTTTCGTGACTGTCTTCCGCGCAGCTCATAGACCCTGGATTAAGTTTTAGTATTAAACAGTAATAAAAAAGTGTGACAATACTTGGAGGAGGCCTATGTCTAGCAGTGGACGTCGAATGGCTGATATGATGATGATGATGAAAGAAGTGTGTGTAATAAGATCTCAGTAATTCCTAAACTGAATGTTAGGTAAGGAAAAACTATATCAATACCAAATGTAACAAAGAGTGAGGTTAATTGCAACCAGTATCGGTAAACGATAACACAGATTAAGCAGCGCGGGCGTTCTATAGATGGGTGATTACATTGTGGTAGGTATATTAGACATTAACATGCTAATGTTATAGCTATTAAAGGAGGACAATGACATTGAGGCTATGAAAAATTATGTGTATTGAAATGTCGACACAAGATGCTCGGAAACTACTAAATTGCTATTATATGCGAAACTAAGTATTTTAGATTAAAATAATTAGAAGTAAGCCCTTTAATGTAATTTTATAATGTAAGAACCATTGGTAAATAAAGCGAATAATAAAGAAAGAAGAATATAGTATATATGTTACAGTCAAAACTCATGGCCGGTCAAAACCCTTTTTAACTACATAAAACAGTCAATAGTGGTTTTGACCGACGTGCTTAGTCAAAACCCTTATTGACTGTTTTTGCAGTCAAAAGTGGTTTTGACCATCGATGTTAGTCAAAACTCATTGAAAATTGATCTTTAATACATATTAAGGTAAAAGTCCGAAACAGTTGGTTAGGTTAGGTGAGTATGCTAGAAACATTTTTTTTAATGTAAAACTAGAGTACAGTATTTTTTTATTCTAGCACTCGCCGGCCACTGCCACGCGGCACGCTCGCTTCGCTCGCTCGGCTCGTGCGTCCTTTGGTCACCATACTAACCTAACCAACTGTTTCGGACTTTTACCTTAATATGTTTTGACTGCAAAAAACAGTCAATAAGGGTTTTGACTAAGCACGTCGGTCAAAACCACTATTGACTGATTTTTTCGGTCAAAAGTGGTTTTGACCGGTTATGAGTTTTGACTATAACATATATACACCTATAGTTACATACACCTTCTAAGCAGTTTTTATTTTACTTTTTTTCAACACCTGTCAATATGCAGCTTATACATATTAGTATCTATGAAGGTGGATATTCAAGGTGTTGGTATTCAAGACCTTGGTCTGAGTTGACCCTCTTAATACTGTGCCACGCTCTAACATCCCTGCATTTTATTGCCTGATTAGCCTACCTAGTTCTAAACGCCAATTCTATCTCTGGCGATAGAGCAGTATGTAATTGTAGTATTCGCTTAAAACTAAATTCGTTAACATTTTTACGTACTTCACAATTAAGCCAAGAACATGTTAATGAAGAATCAATCAGGTGTAACAGATATCGAATAGAGTCCGTTGCTAAGGGTAATCAATCAGGCGTCAGTGTTATTGTTGTGATTTGTTGCGGCACCGGCTTCAGCCCAATCGACCGGCCCTCCGGTGCCCATTAGTTTGATTAGCTCGTCCGTCCCACGCACGCTGATTGTGCGAACGGTTGGCTTTGATTGATTCCTTCAAATGGCATCGTTTCTGAAGTAGGGCTTTATTGGAACGACGTTATTATAATCTTTTATATATAAATGGCAAAATGGATTTGAATACACAATTTTTTATGAATCATAAGACTTTGTAATTTTATTTTCTATTGACCTCTTGTAACTCTTATCAGACGGACAGTTAGTGCATGACGGGTTCAGTCTGCTTTTTCCAGTCTGCGGTCTTGTACCTTCTTTGTATAGAATCCTGACATCTTTATACATCTTTAAAAGCATAGAACCTTTCTAAATACAGGACATGAGCATAGTGACACTATCAAGATTTTTATTTAAAAGTGTATTAAAATTTTACCCATAATAAAAGATAAGGTTTTAGAAACGCTTTAATTTAATAATACTTAGGTACCTGAAGATAAAAAGTACTATTGAGAATGACATAAAACAAGTTTTCATTTAATTTAATTGTTTTTATTAGAAACTTCATGTTACTGTCAGACTATGACATTATTATGACATTTATAAGAATGTAATTATAAAACCACTTACAAAGTTTTTAACAAAAACAGTAAACTATTAAAAGTTTCTAAATCGAAGTCTGTAGGCAAAGTTCACACTGTCTAGTAAAAACAATTTCAAAATATCAATTAATTAAGGGTAGGCAGATAATTTCACAATACAGTAAAAAAAATGTTTAAGTAAATGATTCGACTTTCGATACGTAAAACGTTTGATATTTTAATTGTATTTATAAAAATGTCTATTTAATTTTGGTCTCGTTTATAATATGACCCGGAGTGTCATCAACTTGGTGTCATTTTGCGATTGAATTAATTAAAATATGTTACAATTGCAATAACGCCAAGTGTCATTCTAGAGTGAAGTCGATACATCGATACAATATCGGCTATGTTGATGGCACAATACAGCAATTATTTATTTTTGGCATTTGTAGGTAGGTATGACGTTTAGCCTTAGAAGATTGTAGGCGTTAGCGAAAACCGACATTCTTTATAGAAGAGTCATCGTGAGTGGTCCCTGGGTAAATAAACAAAATTAAATTATTTTGCCTATTTTTTTCGATTTCTTCAAAATATGTTTTAATGCCTTTTTTATTTGAAATTAAGGTTTATCGGCACGTCAATATGAGTTATTTTGAATAGGCGCAGCTTTAAAACATGTTCTTTTATGGATATTATTACATTTTTTATAAAGGTAAAATCTGGAAATGACCGTAATAGGATGGAATTGACATTTTGAATACTGGAAATGACGCGGTAAGACCGGTAATGATATTTCGCCAAGACACCAAGTATAAAATTGATAGGTTAAAGTTAGTTCATAATAAAATATAACTTGAATCAAAATATGCTTTATTTCTGTTATGATAAGTAATTTTAATCAAGTGGCTGGAAGTCGTCGAGTCTTCTGGCGAGGCTGTTTGTAAGTACTCTCGAGAACAACTGTGGCTCAGAAGTGATATGGGCCTATAGTTCTTCAGTAAGGATTTATCTATTTTACTATTATTACCTTTTTTTAAGAACAGGACCACCACACACTGCTGCTCCACGCCTGATGCCCTGGTGGATGACGGACTTAAAAAGCCTTGTGAGCTCTTTTAGGACAGGTGTTCCTCCAGCTTTTAGTAGCTCTGTAGTGATTCCGTCATCACCTGGACACGTATTGTTCTTAAGTTGCTCGAGAGCAGCTCTGACCTCGCCCCGGCTGACATCGGGGATGTCCTCCGTATAATGACGCGTGAGTGGGGCTCTGTGGTCATCTTCGCTAGGTCCTAAGGGTTTAGTCATCCGTGATGGGAACACTGAACAGGTCCTGGTTGAAGCTCTCTATTTCCTCGAATATCTCGAACTTGGAGGTCACAGTTCTACCGTCTGCAGTATTTAGTTTCATTAGATGGGTTCTACAAAGATGGCAAAGAATCCCAGCATCCGTGGTTTCGCCGCCCCACACCGTAGGATCCGACTTTCGTTTAGCCGTATTTTTGTACTCCCACTTTGGCATTGAAGTCTCCCATGACAACATTGTAGTGAGCCTTGGTAGTACCATGTAGTGCCTTAGCAATGTCTTTGTACATGGCTTCGGCTATGTCATCGCTGTATGTCGAGGTCGGTGCGTACAGTTGTACCACCTTCGGGGAATAGATGTCAGTGATTTTGATTATGAGGTACGCTACCCGTGTCGGCACACTGCTGACATCCACAACGTTGTCGGTCAGGACTTTGTTGACCAGGAAACCAACACCGCCTTGAGAGGGCCGATCGCCTTCCCGAATGTAGAACACCAACAGTTGACCTGACACGAGGGATATCGAGTCCGCCCCCTGTTTTCGGACTTCAGATAACAGTCAGGTGCCAGTTTATACGTACTAGTTCACCTCGAGTTTGCTGAGATGTTGGTCCAGTCGTAGAGAGCATCCGTTATAGGTTGTCAGGCCTTTATTGCCCGTGGACCACCTCGTAGTTCACCCAGGTGAGCCATGCCAGGGTCATTATATTATGGTAGCTTTTTGCTGTAGCCCGAAAATTCTTCGCACTCCCCGTCCCACTGTTACCGCGACCGCTACCGTAGCAACGGACAGCAGGACTGCCGGGAACTTTATTTGGGCGTGGTAACATTTAGGACGGGTTTGCCTTACTGGACCACGCTGGCAAGACGGGTTGGTACAGGGTTTGCTTTCAAGTTTTCCTTCTCTGGCAGTCGTGTTATCTGTTTATAATTTTTCTCCATTGTCGACTTTTACGACACCCATTAGGACATAGGGGGTAGCGACACATTGTATTCTCCAGCCGTCGCTACAGTTTTTAATATTATTTCGTTTTTAGACAATCAGTCACTGACACATAATTTACATTTAATATTTTTCTTTTGTAAATGTACTTATAATATATAGAAAATCACCTAGCCCATGACCCATGTATGCTTTTTTAAATATTGTATTATGAAAAACCAAACACTTAAAGAATTACTTAATATTATGTGGATAAAATTAAACAATAATGTAACAATTTAACACAATTAAGTCATTTCCAGTCATCATTCATCATTTCCATCACTAACATGTTACTGGAAATGATCTTACTAGAAATGACATTTCGGGTTTAAAAGTCGAAACATGTTCAAACAATTTCCAACCAACAGTCATCATATATTTTAAAAATATAAGACAAATTGTATGTTTACTTTCATTTTAATACGCCCTTATGGAAATTATCCGCACGCGTGACAATCTTCAAAAGTGATATTGAAATAATTTTTTTTGCGAGTTTCCCTTGTAGTTAGGACTATTTCACTCACGCGACGGCTTGTTGAGGAACAGAGGACGGTGAGGGAATGAAATCGCACGCGCATTATGCTACAGAGTGAGAAAAATATTCTGTTTGACGTAGTTAAACGGTAATGACGAAAATATCATGACAATTTTTTAAAATGTATTTAGAATTTTAAGCAAGTTCCCAGATAAATAATTTATTGCAGGATGACCTGTATACCATAGTTATTATAAAAGTATTTTCAAAATCGCATTGTGATCAGAGTTTTTGCTGTAATTTTTATATTTATCAGCAAGGGTATAGATTTTCCTCGAGATGGAAATGACGTTAGGTGCGTGTTTTGTCAATTTTCTATTTAATAGTAAAGTTTTTGGGTAAAATACCGTTGGCACCATTAAATATAATATAATAGGAAATATCACCACTTGAAATTATTTACATATAACCATAAACAGCAGTACAATCACAAAAACCTTTTTTTTATGCATTTTGTTTATTTACCCCCCTACAAGTCTTTGTGAATGGGTCTGCCCACGTGGTGTATTATTGAATCTTTTCTTATATTATTTGATTTGAACAAATCTATAGTATCGTTTAGCTTTATTGTAATGACTGTAGTGGTTACGTAGCGAAAATGTTTTTTTTCAATCGGCAACGTGCCCTTTTCGCATATATTTATGTTTTGTATAATAATGTTCATAAAAGGACGTAGGAGTGTTTATTGATACCAGCCTACCAGTTTAACATAAAAGTATAAGGATAACCTAGCTTACAACATCTTGCGTAGCTGTTGTATAAAGCGCCGATTACACTAGACTACATGTAGGGCACTACATCTTGTAGGAGACTATATCTTGTCTTTCCATTTCCAAAACAATTAAATGGAAAGACTACATGTTGTGTCCTACAAGATGTAGTGCCCTACAAGATGTAGTCTCCTACAAGATGTAGTGCCCTACATGTAGTCTAGTGTAATCGGCGCTTAAAATAGCGTTAAATAATAGAATAGAATAGTTAGAAAACTAAGGTCTTAACGAAAGTAATAATCTTTTTACGGATACTAGGACGGACACGAATACGGACGGATACGGACTACTAACTAAACCCAGACGTTTGAAGAACAATAACTTTTTACTGTTACACACAAAATACTCAATGTCCAAGTAAGGTTATGCTTAAAAGAAATGTTGTGGTGCAGAAGTAAGAATTCAGAAAAGCAAAAGAATAAAGGCAAAGTGTCAGTCAGTTGATACACGGGCAACTATTTGTCGCTTGGCTATGCTTTCTTAATTTTATCAATATTGAACTTCAACGATTCAATTTCGATTATTCTTTTTTTCTCATTTTTACGTTTGTTTATAATTATGTATATTAAAACAGATTACTTCCTAATACCTAGTATTCAAATTATTATAGTCTTTTTTTTAATAAAACGTTTTTTTTAATTATTTTATTTTAATTTTTTGCAATAGGAAGAAGGATGTAGCAGTTTTCTTAATTCAATTACCATTGTTAACATAAAATGGGTCGGTAATTGATTATTAAAATATTATTTAGATTACAATCTCCAATAATAAATCATTAAGTGCTTACAAATTTGCTTTAAAATTATAATTATTACTACGTGTTTGCCTTTGTTATGAAAATAAAAACATTTTATTGCTTTGGTAGTGCAGTGCAAGTATGAGGCCTGCCTGCTATCAATGAGGTGTGTTTAAAAGACCCCGTAACACAGGGCATGATCTTTAGAGCGGGAACTGCATTTAAACAATAGTTAAAATCGTATATACCTATTCTCATAAAATAATTTCACTAAATAACAAAATTCTAAAAGAAAAGCAACACCGCACAAAATAAACTAAATAATAAATTACACAGCAACAAAAAGTTGCTCGCCTACAAAACCAACTTTACGGCCCACGTCTGAATGACTATGTCATGTCTATTTGCGTTAAAGGGAGGACCTTTTCTTACTCGTGCAGGTGAAAGCACGACGTTGAGGTCTACATGAATCTTTAAGGCGGGTTTAGGTAAACAGTTTTATATTTTTATCTTCTCCGTGCTTCAAAAGAATCTCATTTCTTTAGAACACATTGCTTAAAAAGTAACGTATTCGTAACTTTACATAAAGGAAATTTTATATTATTAAATGGTATAAAGAGATTTCTTTTTTAAGTATTTCAAACTCGTTATTTGTTATTTGACGGTATGGGACTTTTGTGATGGTGATCATTGTCTAACTGTTTCTTACATTTAAAGACATATATAGAATTAAGTTTGCTGATTATTGACTGTATTTAAGTAACCGGTATTTTTCTAAAAAACAGATTTAACTCTCTAATGAGAAGAAAAATCTGCCTCTATGGGCAGGGCACATAGCGCGGAGAACTGATGGCCGTTGGGGCAGAAAAGTTCTAGAATGGCGACCGCGCACCGGAAAGCGCAGGGTGGGGAGACCCCTCACACGATGGACCGACGACCTGATTAGGACGACGGGAAGCCGATGGATGAGGGAGGCACAGGACCGCGCAGGGTGGAAACTTTTGGAGGAGGCCTATGTCCAGCAGTGGGCGTCTATAGGCTGATATGATGATGATGATGATAAGAAGAAAATAATTACTTTTTAAAAGTTAAGATTCTGAATAGGAAATAAGTACACAGTTATAATATTAATTCCCAATTTATTAATATTAAAGCAATGAATGAGATCTAGACTCTGGCGATCGCACTCATTGTCGATTTTATGTCATTACCTGTCTAAATCACCGTAAAGTAGTTGCATGGACTTGTTTAGTTTGTAATAACGTCTATTAGAAAGTGATGGTTTTTTTTATCTTCTTTACAACAATGTGTTTCTTTCAACTCTGTAGAGTTAAGTAAGTAATGCCTTTACACTAAATTAAAATGACAGACTTAAGATTCAAACTTGCCGCACATGTAACAGACTTAAAGCTAATTAATACTTAAAAAAATCTTCACAAAGTAAACAAAATTATCTTTTCGTTCTCCTTCGTAAAACTTATAATGGAATGACAAAACCAAACAACATAATTAAATCTCTAATCAGGACCATAGTTTTACTTTTCTAAATCAAAAAAGTAAATAGACGCCATTTAATTTTTACTAAAAGAACTTCTCGGTGCTAAATTAGTTCCCGTTCAATGGTATACGTGATCTGTTTGTATAATTACATTTTTCCCTTTACGGCAGGTTGCGGCCGAGATGCGTATCGTATCGATTGTGGGACTTTTGCTAAATCGAACTAGAGCCACAACTCACGAAGTGGACCATCAAACTGCAGGAAAAAGGACAAAACAAAATGTATAAAGGAAATTGCTTCCACAAATCCACTCGTATCTTGAACAATAAACGTAGAGCGGACCGCTCACCCTAATAGCAATGAAATCACGAAACCAAAACTGTCTCCTATGTCCGGGTACCGTTCGATCTGAGATTTAAGAATTTTATATACTGCCCTTCAATTGTCTCAAATAGCCATTGATGACAAAGCTGGTCTTGTTATTGAGCTTTTTACTGTTCCTACCTACAGTTTGTAATTGAACGGCTAGAAATAGATAAAATAGATATTCTTCATACATTCATACAACGCCATCTAATCCCAAACTAAGCTGAGCTTGTACTAGACAACTGATTAACATACATAAATACTTTTGTTTTATTTTGTAAACACACCAGACCATTGCAAACAATCATGTTAATCACACAATGATTTGCATTGAGCAGAAATCGAACTCGAGACCTCTGCATAGCATTCTTGTTATATAACCACTGCGACACAGAGGTCGTTGTAATGCTCAAAATTACTTTTTGCTCTTTACAGCATAAATATTGTAATAAACATCCTAGACCGTAAGTACTCGTAACCAACCTCCAGCTTACTAAAATTAATGCAACTTGCAACTGTTTCCAGACAATATTGTGTGAAAGCATTACTTACTGCTTAACTTAAGCGGATCTTATTACCCGCCTAATGTCTGACTGCAGAGACAAGCCTCTGACAGACAGTGTAATAGAGAGTAAGTTTACCTACATCTATTGCGGTAGTAACTTTATTCAGAATAAGTTTCTTAGCATAGAAGATTTGGTATGTATCTTGAAAAGTAAAAAGCCCCTAAGGCTCTGGTTTCAAACTCGGTTTTTAAATAGTATTTTAATAGAGTAGATATAAATTTTAATGACAGGGTTTTTGTTTAGTCGTTTATTAAAAAAAAGTTTAACAAAGTTTATTTTGTTCTGGCGTCACAACAAAGAGATTGTTCAATAAAATTCCAAATCTTTTGTTTCTTGATCGTCTTTTTTTTGTGTAAGAATGTGTGGAGAATATTACATACACCATCTAGTCTTAAACTAAGCAGAGTACACAATTGATACAAGACAACCGATAAACTCAAGGAAATATCCTTATACAAAATGATTTTAGTTTACGAATAAAAACAAGTTATACAAGTAGGAAGCTAATTTAGTTCGCAAACTGAATTAGATTTCTACATCGCAATGTTTAGCTGTAACAGCGCAAACAATATTTTAGAACATTTTACAAGTTTGTTTGTTCAACACAAAGTGTACAGTTTATTTTACTTGTAACAAATGCAATAAAATTTACTTTATATAACTATGCGCGTTGTAAAAGAAAACAAACTTCTTGTTGTATCGATAGAGTTTAGTTTGAAGTAGAGTAGTGACATCAGTAACGTTATATTATTTTTTAAACAAATATGAAAAAAAACGTGGGTTCATACCTATTTGTTTATTATAAGTGGATCGTGTCATTTGTACCTTTAAAACCATGATCCCTCATTCTAAACCTTCGCGTCCTAACCCATCACCTGCAGCTGATGGATTAGGAGGCCAAAATACATCCACTGTAGGACATAGGTCTCCTTCAAGACCGCGTGCGATTCAACCTCTGTGGCGCAGTCGGTATATTACATGGCTGCTACGCTGAGGTCTCAGGTTCGATTCCCGCTCAATGCAAATCTTTGTGTGAATGAACATGATTGTTTGCATTGGTCTAAGTGTTTTTATGTAGGTATAATATTTATGTATGTATTTACAAAAAAAAAGTATTTAAGTATGTTTATCCGTTGTCTTGTACCCGTAGTATGCTTTGCTTAGTTTGGGACTAGGAAGCGATGTGTGAATGTGTGAGGATTATTTATCATTTTTTATTTATTCTCCACCCCTCAGACGACAGACCGACTACCTGCGAAGACAATGGCTGAAAGGGTATTTTGGTATTACATCTTTACTAGCCATCTTTCACAAAATATTTTCACCTCTACTTCCTTCGTCAAAAATAGCATAAACATTTTTTATGGAAATTGAATCCCTAACTATTTACGTAAAACAGGTCCGCTTACTGTAAACGTAGTTGAGGGCATTAACAACCAGATAATAATAGTAAAGGACAAATGAAAGCCTCTTGTTAGGGATATATTCAATAACAAAAAATATTCCCCATAATTACGTTATTACGCTTCGCTATTAGTACACCTATATTGTCTCCCTAATTTAGCTTGAGCAATGAGGCCCAACCACGCATCGTCATACATTTTTTATACCTATCGATTTTCGAACCATTCACACCGAGTTAGAGGACAAAACGACAATGAAAGCCTCTGAAGTGATTGGAATTTTTGTGTTTGTTTTTTCGATTTGAACGAAAATAATATAAAAGAAATATTTGTTGGTGTTTATTTTAGAAAAAATCTCTATAAATAAAGTTATTGGATTAGAAAGCAATCAGAACAAAGTACATTTAAGACGTTTAATGTCACGTTGTTACAGTAAATGGCCCTGAGGTGAGATGAAGATAGTGTTAATATTATTTCTAAGTTTAAATCTTAAGGTGAGTCCAAACATCAAACGGCATTCACGTACGTCAGTGTGTAGCACTATCTCCGTGAGGTGACGGAGTAAGAATACAGTTTACATGTGTCACCACCCCATCTCATCCCATAGGTGTCGTAAAAACCGACTAACGACCGGGACCTATCCGTGAACATTAAGTTTACGTAATAAAAAGAAGGAACACTTGAAATTAAACCATATACCAATCCGTTTGGCCAGTGTGGTATTAGTAGGCCAAGTACCCCTCCGTCACGGGAGCCCCGTCCCTGCAGTGGGAAATTAGTGGCTGTTAATTATGTAATAATTTGTTATGATGAGTCTGTAGCACTAGTCGGGCGCGAATTCTGTATTCCTATATACCTGCTACGGTCAAAAATTCTTGGTCTCTTGCACAAGGTGTGTTGCCACCTTTTAGCCGCTCAATGTTCGAACACACCTTTAGAATATCAAGGATAAAACGTTAAGATTTTAGTTTTGGAATGTCACTATGAGTGACGCTCTGAGTCTATCTTGACATAAATTAAAGTATATATACGAGTATACCTAGATACTGGTATTAAGAAATAGATGTAATAATATGGATAGAAGTTTTGCTTAATATTATTGCTTGGTACTTATAATTAAATCTGACTCAACGATTTTTTTTTATATTATGCTACTGCAGAACGTAACTTTGCCAAGTAAGGTTTATTCAAGAAGAAAAATCAACAATTTATTAAATTTATTTTCGCTTATAAAATAATAATATTATATTCTCCGTGTGGTGACGGAGTAAGAATACAATATGTTACCACCCCATCTCATCCCATGGGTGTCGTAAAAACCGACTAAGGGACTGTCATCTAAACGAAATAAAATGAAGGAAAACTTGAAATTAAACCCTATACCAATCCATCAGGCCAGCGTGGTATTAGTAGGCCAAATTACCCCTCCGTCACGGGAGGAGGCCCGTCCCTGCAGTGGGACATTGATGGGCTGTTATGATGATGAAAAAGATGTAACTTTATTACATAAGCTGGACCTCAAAAGTCTTGAAAAATATACGTTTATCATTCCTGCAAAAATCCTGCCTGAAACTATTACAATTTATTGGTTTGTATAATAGTATGCAAGCTCCAACCGTCCATACCTCAATCGTGCCCCGCAGCCGAAAACTCAGTCAAGTATTCAGCTTGTTACTATCATGCGTTTACCATACGGGATGTCGAAATGAACTGTAGTAACGTGTTTATAGCAAGGATACAATATGTTTAAAAAGTTTTCTTTCGAATATACAACTTTACCACTGACTTACGAAAAAAAGGAATAAACGTTAGTTTGAATTTTCAAACAGTTAATTTTACATTGTTCTTTTTTAATCTTAAAAGCATAACTTTTTAAATTAATAGTTTCGTGTGTAAATGGAGAAGGTTACACTATATTTTATTGATACAATATGGTGTACCACCCTGTCTTATCCCAGGGAAAAAGAGTAAGACTCTTAATTAGTAAGAGTAAAAAAATAAAAATTTTGTAAACAATTCACCAAAGCAGCGTGGTGACAGGACAAGGGCCAAGGTACCCTTCGTTGCTGAAAGAAATCAGTCCCTGCAGTAAAGCATTATTCTGTTCTTATTATGAAAATTAAAATACAATAAAAATTATTATATCTTAATCATGTATAATCTTAAAGTAGAATTAAACAATACAGTATCTCATTAAAATGGTATAAACACATTATTATAATATAGAAAATTGCCTGTCAGACACACTACACGATGGTCAAAGGATAAAGAAAGAGGTTGGTTTCAAGTTTAAAAAATAAATAATTTTCTTAATTAATTTTCTGGACTTTGTGAATGTTATACTTTATACTATTCTTTGCTTTACGGTTAACAGAATAGTTAAGTAACTGTATAGTAGAGAAAACTTGTAATTTTCTAGAACCACTTAAGTTTATTTTTAGTCTTGCTAAGAGAAAAGGATTTGTAAAATGATATCAAATTGGTTTATAATCATATAAGTTCAAAACGGATTTCATTAACTTCTACTTCAGGGAAGAGTAAGACTAAGGTTGAAGTGAAGTTTGGCTTAAAAAATATGTCTCAAGTTTTCCTCCTTGCCCATAAATGTTGACCTTAGATGCTTTTTACGATACCTTGTAGATTAAATAATTCACCATACGGACAAAAAAAGGCACACTAGCATAAAATAATCAATACTTAAAACCATTACGATAAGGATATTTGAACACCCAATTTCAATAAAACAGATTAGGTAATATTTCGTACTGAGGTTAATCGTACGTACGTTCGATAATCTATTTCACTTGCCTCCCTATTCAAAGGGAACTTAGTTACCACTTTAGCAAATTGTTACCTAACTTGCACGTTACAAGTCTACGAATAAGTTTATGATTACTCTTCTCTGAAATAGGTACCTTATAATAATATCTAACTACTCAGTTGAACAACGTTTAGTTGAGTAACAATAAATACGAAGTATAGGGATCCTTTCCTGAATACATTGCTTAGTTGTTCCCTCGTTATGTTTTGTTTTAATGAAACTAACAACCAATTTTTATTACTTTGATTTTCATTACTGACTGACAGACAATTTAATTATTTTAATTTGATTGATTTTAATTGATTAAAAAGTATTTTTATTTTGAAAATATTAGTGTTATAAAAGTAGACTAGAAGTAAAAAACTATGACACATTTGGCAGAGCTTGTCTGTTAATCAATCTGTCGGACAGATGACCAAGTTTTCTGTCATCAAGGCAAGGTTTCCCTGACTACCAACCGACCGCGCCGTCCCATCAAGGTAGTTACAATTAAAACAGTAATTTGTAATAGCAGAATATTATTACGGTTCGTTTATTTTTAGGGTTCTTGATTTAACATTACTTTTATGAATTATCTAAACTTTCAAAATGAGCCGGCTCTTATTTTTAAACTTCTCGAGCTTGGCCGTCAACGGCAGGACATTAAAACGAACCTTTAAGACGGAACTGACTTTAAGCGAAATTATTATTCTGTCTCAAATTATAATTAATCCGAGAAGTGAGAAAATGATATCCTAAAACAAAAAGCTGACAGTGGTTTGGTTGGACGGGCGAAGTGTCAAAGTTAAATTGAATATTACAGGGAGTGATCTCAGGCAGACAAAGTTTCGCGAGGTCGTGCTGAGTAGTTAATCCAATGCCACAATTCACTTCAAGTTATTCTGGAACAATTGGCTGTTACTTGCATTGCTTAGTATTTATCGAACATTGAAATTTTATATCATGCTTCGAAGGATCCAATATTACAATGCAAATATGGTAATGTATTCATGCCTGGACTACTCTGTAGTTATTCGAGATAAGCACGGCGTAAAACATGCATTACAGTAATGGCTTTGTCTACTATGAAATATTTACTAGAGTAATACATATTTTATCTTTTTTTTTTATTTTAAGCCTGGTCCTGGATTTATTAACTCTTGTGGTTTAAAAATCTATTGATTAGATTTTTTCCTTCGTAGTTAAATTACGAGTTAGGAGTTTAGTTTAACGCGGTGTATAATATTTAGTAGTTTCGTAATTTTTTGTGCAAAAATATAAGGAATTTATCGGGCATTTGTTGAGTCATTCATATTTTGGAAATGATGTAAGCGGCATAAGTTTTATTTTATTTAAATGATTTTTACTGATTGTACCTACTTCTGTACATTTTTTGCGTTCTAAAAATATCTATTTGTAGTGTTTTTATATTTGGAGAATGCTAACATCTGAAATAGTTGTGCAAGCCTCTGACATTTGTATTGTTTTAAAACTTACATAGTTACCATAACATATTTCTATGACAGTGATGTTTAGAGAAGACTTCATTCATAAGTATATTAATATCAAAATTCCATCACCTGCAAATTCACATATAATAACCCAACATCGCTCAAGTTAAAAATAGCTGACCTACTTTTAGAAAACTCTACTCTAAAAACAAAATTCGCATAGAGGCATTATGAAATCGATCTTCTGAATATAATATTTACCAGCTAAATAGTTCGACGTCAACATGTCACTTCGCATTGACACCTCGACACGACCCTGTGTATAGAGAGGCTCGCCGTCTCCCTAATGGCCTAGATCGTCGATATCGTATCTTGAAGCCACTCACGTTGGCACCCACACTAAGCCAAGGAACTAGCGGTGAGATTGTTTGCGGTTGCTACCAAATAGCCTATTTAATGCCATCTGAGTGAAATTGAAGGGGTAAAGTGATTTCGATGGGGTTTTTACTGCGGTCTCTTATTTAGAAAATCTAGTTACCCAATACGATATAATAAGAACATATTTTTACTATCCATCTAGTCTATGTAGAGTCTATGAGAGTCTCCAAAGATGTTGGAAAATTTGGCATGTTAATATCACGTTAGTCAAGCAATTTGGTATAGGGTTTTCTAGATAACCTTAACATGTGTTAAAGCTCATTTAGGTTAGAAAAGTCCTGTCATTTATTTTACTCAAAGGTTATAAGAAATCAATCAAATTTTCCAAATCGCACGAATGATTTCAACGAATGTCGTGCGTGCATCTCGAACGAATGACTACTTACGTCTCCGCCACTCATTTACGACCACTTTAGCACTTATAAATGAAAAGTCAACTGTAGGGACAAGTCTCCTCCGTATGTGGAAGGAATTGACCACGCTGGGTAGATCAGTTAGTATCGGGATTTGGTCAAGTATTTGCCTGTGCTAGATATGTGGACTGTTAACTCGGTCTCCCGGCATTCTTAGATTGTCTCCACACGGATCTAAGGTTGCATAAATAAGATAATTAAGTATTACACATGTATTCATACTAAATAAAAAAATAAATGTTTGTAACCTATTTCCGTAAATCTGTTTAAAATATTAAATACTAAAAATACTGTAGTTGCTTAGCTTTCACTAATAAAAGAACTCATATAGGTATCGATCAATGAACAAATACTGCAACTGACGGACTCAACTCTTTTAGTTGGTTTTCGTACACCTGACCTGCTTTCGCCTCTCAGACTGGAATCCTTTCAAGCGTTGAAATAGAAAACAAGCAATCCCTTTGCGCTCAATCCTAGGGATATTCGAAAATGCCATCATGATATTGGGAAATACTGAATACGTAATAACTTCTTTTTTGAAAAGAGAACGTTATGTAAATGTTAGTACCTGAAGTTTATTTTTAGAATTAATAAAAATATTTCTCACTTTTTAACACAACGCCATCTAGTACCAAACTAAGCAGAGATTGTACAATGGGTACTAGGCAACGGATAAACATACTTAAAAACTTTTTTTTTTGTAAATACATACATATTATACAGAGAAAAGACCTAGACCAATCCAAACAATCATGTTCATGGACACAAAGATTTGCATTGAGCGGGAAACGAACCCGAGACCTCTGCGAAGCAGTCTTGTTAAATAACCACTACGCCGCAGAGATCGTCAAAATAAAAAAAAATTAGCGCAGCCTAGAAATATTTTGCTGATAATGATAATGACAGGACACAACACTAACTACGTGTGGTGCGTTAAATATCTACGTTTTTCACTGAAACAAATAGATGATAGTACTTTTAAATTGTATAACTTAAAAGCCTTTATTCCACTGCCTACTGGGACAAATCTAGCTAAAAGTACGTAGTTTAGTCAAAGAGTGAATTTTTTTTTCTTCTAATTATATTAAGCTACTCTACGCTCAGACAGATTGGTATAGGGCTTTATGTCATGTCATTATATTATTATTAGAGGTGTTTTTTTATTAAATTCTACTATGTATTTTCAAGGTGGTAACACCTTGACTGTACTATATCCTATCAATCATAACGCGAGAAATTGTTTTGTGAATTAACTAGCTGTCCCGTGCCCACTTCGTTGGGCGGCCCAAAGCCGCCCAACGAAATCGCGTCCCTTTTTAAAACATTTTTCACTACTGCTCCACTCCTATTAGTGATGTTATATACGTGATATTATTTAAAGCTTATGACACTCCCCGATAAAAGGACTATTTAACACACAAATAATTTTTAAAATCGGTCATTAGATCCAGAGATTACCACACAAACTTTACCTCTTTATAATATTAAGTATAGATCAGATATAATTTTATCTAATCTAAACAACGCAAAACAATTCACTAACCAATACTTATCTGCAGCTTTATAAAAGTTAAATAAGACATAGTAGTAGATTAAATAATCGGCGGTTGATTCCAGAGGCCGGCCACGTCCAATTAGGGTCGCGGTCCCTGGAGACGAGGGTGTGATATGTGGTTAGTAGAGGTCTCGGAGTAAGTCAAAAGACAGCATGAAGGTAAAAATAGATGTCGTTTATTACGTGATATCCATAATAATGATCCATGAAATTAAATTACATAGTATATTTGTATTAACACAAATCCGTACGTCAGCATATTTAATGTCGCAGTTAGATACAAAATGTCGCGGTAAACAATGAATTAAGGCAATCTCTACACCTCCCCACAAAAGTTATCCATTACACCCCCGGATTAAAATAAATGTATGACGTACGCAGTTGAGTCTTACATTTAGCTTACACTGCTACAAAATAAAAATAATAAAAGATACACTTTGAAAATTTATTTATAAAACAATTTTGTTAAATTCTTATGAACAATATATGGTTTATTATTTTTCATAATTTCAACATTAGGTGACAGATCTCTTAGAACTACATAAGGTCCTAAAAATACATTATCTAACTTATTTCCTATCATATTTTTCAAAAGTATAAAATCACCTGGTTTGTACATTACAGTATTTACTTTCTTATCGTAAATTATTTTTCTATTTTGTTTACTAACTATAAGATTATTTCTAGCATCTAACAGTGCTGTTTGCAATCTATATTTTAATTCTAATGGGTAACTATCATAATTATATAAAGGTTCTACTCTTTCTAAATTAGTAGGATTAAGATTATTAGGTAATTGACATAATTTACCAAAAATAAGTTCGTGCGGCGTATATTTCGTCTCTGTGTGCACAGTCGTGTTAAAAGAAAAACACCAATAATTCAACCAAGTACTCCAATCACTTTTATTCTGACTACACTGCATCCTAAGGTAAGCTCCAAGGCTTTTGTGCGTGTTTTCTAAAGCACCTATTGTCTCATGGTGATATGCAGTCGAATTTAGTTTTTTAATACCTAACAAACTACACACTTCTGACATAACGCTCGACATGAACTCAGTTCCCTGATCAGTTAAGATTTCTTTGGGAATACCATATTTTAAAATAAAATTATTGACAAATAATCTACTAACTGCTACAGTATCCTTATTAGTTAGAGGATAAGCCTCAACGAACTTTGTCAAATGACATTGGAGAGTTAAAATATATTTAAAATTATAATTATCTATATCTAAGGGCCCAACTAAATCTAAGCTAACTCTTTCAAAACCACAACTAGGAGTAGTCGTTATAGACATTGGTTCTCTAGTTTGTTTGTTCGTATGTTTTTGAGATTGACAGTCTCTACATTTTCTAACATAATCAATGACGTCATTGCTCATACCTGGCCAAAAATAATACCTCTTAATATTATTTAACATCCTATTCACACCTGCGTGACCGCTTGTGGGTAACAGATGGAAATCATTTAGGATAACTATTTTTTCATCCTTTTCAGTGACTCTAATTAAGTCTTTAATAAGTAAAATACGCGGCAATTCTTTAGGCGACGTTTTTCTTTCGATTAATATTTTTTTTATTAAACTTTCATTACATTTATTTTTTATTAAAATAACTTCTTTAATATTAAGTCTACTGCAAATTGATTCTAAATCCCTCGCTAACACGCTTACGGTAGGAAACGATCGGGAGGTTAGATATATTGCGGACTCTGCTTTTACAAAGTGTAAGTAACCATTGTCGCTCAATATTGATTCGTTACAAATGGTACTAGTTTTCTTTACTGGACTCAAGATTAATTCTATACTGTCAGTAGGTCGTTTGAGAATATCTACAACCTTGGGATGGCCTGTCCCAGAAGTTGAAGGTACCTCCGAAGTCAAGTCTCTGTCGTTGTCTGACTGATAACGTAACTTTCGTGACTGAGCCCTCGTTATGACTGATACTACACTTTCGTTCATATTTTTCAAATCAGTTATACTTAAAGGCAGGCGACTTAATGCATCTGCAGCTGCGTTAAATCGACCTGGAAGATATTCGACATCAAAGTCATATTCTTCTAAAAATAATCTAAACTTAGTTAAACGACTTGAAGGATCAGTCATTCCAAATAAATATATTAAGGGCTTATGATCTGTAACAACTTTGAATTTTTTACCATATAAATAAGGTTTAAAATGTCTAATAGACCATACAATCGCTAATAGTTCTAATTCGATGACAGGATATCTAGATTCTGCGGGTTTTAAGTTACGACTCGCATATGCTACTACTTGTCCGTTACTGTTAGATAGTACGGCACCTAGTCCTGTTTTTGATGCGTCTGTGTGTAATATAAATTGATTTCCCGTAGAAAAATCTGGATACCCTAACACTGGAGGATTACTAAGTGATTGCTTTAAAGAACAAAACGCTTTATCGCATTCGGGAGACCAATTAAAGTTTGCATTTTTCTTGCACAATTGGTTCAGCGGGTACGCTATTACAGCAAATTTATTTATAAAACGTCGATAGTAGTTTGCAAATGCAACAAACCTTTTTACTTCGTCAACATTTAAAGGTTTAGGATAATTTTGTAATACTTCAACTTTAGAAGGATCGGGATAAATACCTTCTGAAGTGATTTTATGGCCTAAATAAACTATTTCTTTTCGTAAAAATTCACATTTTAAGGGATTTAATTTTAA
Source organism: Schrankia costaestrigalis (assembly GCA_905475405.1). Classification (NCBI taxonomy): domain Eukaryota; kingdom Metazoa; phylum Arthropoda; class Insecta; order Lepidoptera; family Erebidae; genus Schrankia; species Schrankia costaestrigalis. Next base: position 10,535,033 of record FR997840.1, on the reverse strand, counting down.
GTTAACTTTTCTAAGTCTTTCAAAAACTGAAATGAGATTTTTATTGTGATGTATCAGCGATTTTCCTAGAACTATGCAGTCATCTAAATAAATAAAACATTTATCGTAGTTTAAACCTGACATAGCAATTGTCATTAATCTTGAAAAAACAGATGGGCTGGTCTTAAGACCCATTGGGCATCGTTTCATCTGATACATCTTATCAGCTGTGAACGCTGTAAACTTTCGTGAATCTTTCTGTAAAGATAACTGATACATACGGTCTAAATTAAAAGCTGTGTATTTTCGTGAATTTTCAGCTAAATTAATTTGATAATAGCTTTGCGATAAATCTAATTTAGAGTAGTAAATACTACCAGAGAGTGAGTCTAAGATCTCTGTTATGTTTGGTAAAGGAAATTTATCGTCTACAATTCTATTATTTAACTGACGATAGTCAATAACAAGCCGCCATTTCTTCTCGCCTGATATGTTTGATTTTTTAGGCACAAGAAGAACAGGGCTAGACCATTCAGACGTGGTCTCTTCAATGATGTCATTATCAAGCATCTCTTGTATTTGCCGTTTTAGTTCACTACGCAATGCATACGGTATTCTATAAGGCTTCGTATACACTGGGCTAGAATCGTTTCTCAAAGTAATATTATGTTCTAACAAATTAGTAGTACTAAGCTTATCTCCTGGTAACTGGAAAACATCAGAATACTTAGCACATATTTTCTCTATGCTAATTTGTTCTTCATCATTTAAATATTTATTCAAATCAAGCATACTGAATAAAGTTTTTACTCTATCGGCTCTAGATACTGATTTTTCAAAATTTAGAACCTCAAAACTATTCACACTATGTGTTTCTATCTTGGACAAATTGAGTTTTACCTCACTATTTGTCGTATTTAAAATCCTAACCGGGATTTCGCCATTTTTAGGTTTGGAAATCAAACCGGCTATAAATACGCCTTTATTTATTTCATGAGCTAAGGTTACACAATCGTCATGTAAGTCTGTAGGTATGTACCTAAGCATTTCGCAACGCGGCGGAATCGTAAACAAGTACTTATTAAAATTATCAGTTTCTATATTAATCAAAGTGGATTTCCCATTATTTTCTAGCGTTAATGTATTATTCTTATAGTTAATTACTGCACTATACTTTTCAAAAAAATTCTGACCTAAAATACCGTCAGCTACACAAGATAAATTGCGGAAAATATAAAACTTTTGCTCAAAAATTAATCCATTAAAATATAAGTTTAAATAAATATATCCTTCGGAAATTAAGTTACCACTAATTCCTTTAATTGTTAACTTATCTGGGTATATTTTACTGACTAAATTAGCGTTAGTTTGTAGCCATTCATATTTTAGGACACACAAACTAGCTCCACTATCTACTAGAAGGTATATGGGATAGTTATCTTCTATGCTACACTTAACTACACTAGTATTATTATAGCTGAAAATACCACATTCTAATTTAGGAACGAAAAAACTTATTTTCTACATTAGTGGAATTGTTATTACCACTACTATGGCGCAAACGCTCAGTGTCAATTTGCTGAGTGTGCTGTATACGCGGGGCACGTTGCACATGTTGCGAATACCTTTGATTGACCTGAGGTTGTTTACCTCTTTGACCTGAATTGACATAGGTACGCGTCTTATTTGTATCATTATAATTATGTGTTTTACGTTTATTAAAATTATAATGATTTGCAGGCTGTGGGTATCTATTATAGTTCGGCTTATACGAATGATGCGAACGTCTAAAGTTCATAACTTCACTATCCTTAGAAGATGAGGATTGTTCGTCTAAAGCACCTCTTACGGCCTCTGGAAGGGACTGAAAATGCCTAGAAGCGATAATAGTACTAAGCCTAGGATTTGCTAAACCGTCAGCAAAACGCTTAATAGCAGTTTTTTCGTTAATGGGACGTAATATCTCATATTTAGCGGTATCTTCATCCGATTGTGCTATGGTTAAATTAACAAATAATTCTTCTAATTCGCTACCAAAAGATTCTATAGTACGACGTCCTTGTACTGATCGATACAACTGCGATTGAATTGCTTCGGCTGATTTTTTGGGAAGCAAATATTTACGCATTTCCTCAACTAAAACCTGTATACTCTCATAAGAGGGTTTTAGGCGCAATTTAGCACTAGGGGACAATCTAGTCTTTAAAATAAAATTAATTAATAGTTTTTTCGATGCGTCACTAATCATGTCACTATACAGTAATATACCATCAATTAACTGCTTAGTATTTTGCTCTTGTCCTGTCATTACAGGTAACAAGGCGAGTGCGGTTTTAATATCAAACTCAGACATTTTGGAATTTTTGTTTGGCTGAGTTTGAGTCGTCGAGTCTACAAACTTAACTAAACTTTGTATTTTACTATAAAATGCATTGATTTCCTCGATTAACTTACTAATGGTTTCTATATCCTTAGTACGGAACTCCAACTGTTCAAACTGAGACAAAATATACTTGGCTTGGGAATATATAGCTTCAGCTTCTGATAGCTTTTTATATGCAATTTCCTTTTGCCTACGTTCTGGTCCTACCTTTACTAAATATTCTTTGATATACTTTAACTGATCGCGAAATTCAACTAATTTTTCTGTCATCCTATCAAATATCTATCAATTTAACACACTACAACCAATAAAAAAAAACAAAACATAATTAATTATGTTCATAAAAAAAAATTGCAGTTAAAATGTAGGTCAATTAAACTTATAACTTAGCTAGTGGCGTGGTGTCGTCGTCTGTATGTATTGCGCTGACGTTGCGCTGCTGCGGGCGATGACCGGACGGGGCACGAGGCGGACCGACGGAGACACGTGAAGCGCTGGCGATGGCATATGGTGAGCGCTACGGAGCTCGACGTCTTCATTTGGGCCGGGTTATTCCCTGGACACCTCGAACATATGGGCCGGGATTACCCTGGACACCGATCCTTGACCCGTACGCTTCTTTTTTCCAATCGAAGTATCTTCTATAGGTTTACAGGAGCTCTTCTATAATGTTACGGGAACATCTTCTATAAGGTTACGGGAATTCTTCTATAGCGTAACAGGAACGTCTTCTATAAGTTTACAGGAGCTCTTCATAACTTTACAGGAACATCTTCAATATTATTTTACTGGAACGATATCTTCTTTATAACGCTTTCCCAAACTCTTCTGGCTATGGGTCGCCATGTGATATGTGGTTAGTAGAGGTCTCGGAGTAAGTCAAAAGACAGCATGAAGGTAAAAATAGATGTCGTTTATTACGTGATATCCATAATAATGATCCATGAAATTAAATTACATAGTATATTTGTATTAACACAAATCCGTACGTCAGCATATTTAATGTCGCAGTTAGATACAAAATGTCGCGGTAAACAATGAATTAAGGCAATCTCTACAAGGGATCATATTGTGAGAGACTCATAGTACGATACCTACGAGGAACGTGTTTAGCTATGTCATATTTTTATATCGGGCATAGCATTTTTTGATAGGATTAGTTAATACGAGTATCTTTAAATTTTGTTAGAGTAAATTAGTGGTAAAATTTGGTGGAAATTAAATACTATTGATGAGTTTTAAAGGAATGTATAATAATATATGTTAAATTAATTACCTACTGTCACGTGACTAAGGAGACGAGGAATCATATTGTGAGAGACTCATAGTATACCTACAACGAACGTGTTTAGCTATGTCATATTATTTTAAAGGGCTTTTTAAATTTTTAATTCTTTAAGTAATTTAGTGGTAAGGTGTACGAATTAATTTAAATTAAATAAATACTAGTAATGTGCCTACATGACCAGGAAACCATAGAGGTGGCAAAGTTAACGTCGTTATTCAATGTGCTTTTTAACCGTAAACGAATCAAGTATGGACATGCACCACTCTGTATTTAAGCCTTTCATAATGAAAACATACAAAGTTGTAGTTACTCAATGTGCGCAGACGGGAGATGTTCTCTAGTCACAGAGGGAACCTTTACCTACTTACACCATCATCATAATAGCCCATTAATGTCACACTGCAGGGACGGGACTCCTCCCGTGACGGAGGTATATTTGGCCTACTAATACCACGCTGGCCAGACATATTGGTATAGTGTTTAATTTCAAGTTTTCCTTCTTCTTATTTCATAAAGATAATTTTCACGGTAGTCCCTTAGTCGGTTCTCATGGCACCCATGTGATGAGATGGGGTGGTGACATATTGTATTTTTACTCCGTCACCACACGGAGACCTACTTACTACTTAGACCATACTAGGTTTTATACGATTTTACGTCCAGTTTTTTTTCTTCTTTAGGCACAGGTAATAGCAGTGAAACTTGCTTTAGACGGCTACCATAAGACACGAATTATATTGCTTATATAGAAATTCGATATTTTTATATTAACGAAATTAAAAATTTAAACTGATATTAACATAATAACAAAACACTTAAACATAAAAACAAAATTCAAACGTCAAGCAAACAACTTTTAAGTAAGCTTTACATAATTATTTCTTACAAAACTAATGAATACATAAACAAACGAACGCCAAACTCCTTTGTTGGAAAGACTTTTCCATAAAGAAGACAAAGTATTCGAAACGTAAAAGTAGGTAACGTGGGTTTTGACTCGAAACAAAATTCGAAGTGACAGGATTACTTGAACATTTCGAACTGTACCGAGTAAAGATCTTTGCACTCCTTTCTTCTGTCACATGCCTATTTCACAGGAATAAAGTCTGAAATCTAGTGTGCTTCTTATACCTACGAGTATCCTTATTAACATTTACTAAGAAACAAAATAGGTTTTTACATCTATATTCTATAAAAAAAAAGAAATAAGTTCTTTCGCAAATAAATAATTTAACGTTCTTGTTATTTACCTACTTGAAAGAATTTAATGAAATAAAATATTGGTTTTTAATGTAACATTACAGTAGGTAATTGAAATAGTTAATTTCAATTAATGTAGAGGTAGTAAGTATATTTTATTGATTTACTTAATAGCGAATTCTAATACTTAAATAAAAATTACAATACAATGTTATTCTGGTATTAGTACCTAAATGTAGTCATAGTAAGTTTATTTAATTTTATTACATTCAATAATATAAAAAATTCGTTTACCATTAATTAATACAGTCAATCATTATAATAATGACACAAAATATACAAATTAGATAATTATACTAACAGTTTATTTTCCTAATTACAAAATGTCATACAGTACCTATTCAAAATTCGATTATTCCCACTAGTTCTGTTGAACAGTTCTGTTAACAGAACTAGTGGCACTTTTTATTCCCATTAGTTCTGTTGACAAATAAATACATCCTTTATACATACAAAGAATAGTGATGGAAATGACCCTACGTGTATAAGTAAGTATAATAAATTAGGTAAGCACATGAACAATACATTTTAACGAAGTTTTTCCAAAAACAAAGGGACGCTAATATCTCCACTGATAAGTTGTATTTGACAAATTCTGATAAACCCATCATTTTCAATGTCCTTTTTGGTGTTTTTTTGGTGTTTTTTTTTTTAACCTACGGACGTTAACGGAATAGAACTCCGCGTTATCTTTAATTTCCTTTATGAACTCCGCAACGGTAGCTGGTCTTGTTTTGAATGAGCCGTTAATTGCTCTATGCCAGCCTTCTACAACATTTGTGGTGCCATGCCGCGCACCTAGTGTAAGCCACGACTTCACACGAGTTGCTTTCATCCAAAATCGCATGTAATTAATAAATTAATAATTTGTTAACGAAGTGACTTGTCAAAAGCTACTTTTTCAAAATGACTACTTTCGTTAAGAAAATCCCGATGCCATCACTACTTAGTTACATATGGTGTGTTTATTTATCAACAGAACTAATGGGAATAAAAAGTGCCACTAGTTCTGTTAACAGAACTGTTCAACAGAACTAGTGGGAATAAAGGTTCAAAATCACTTTTAGTTTCACCATAAAAAGAAATTTTTTGATTCTTTAATTTTTCTTAATAAATAGGATTCTTAATGACACAGCCCAATGTAAATACCGTTTTGACGCCAACATTAGCAGTGGCTTTAGGGGGAGAAAAAAATTAATTTACATTGCTTGTCGTTCTTATGTCTGTGAATTAGTATTCGGCTATTACAGGCGTGAGGGGCGGCGAACTGTATGCAAAGTTTCAAAACCTTTGCTTAACATTTAAAATCATTTAAAAATCAAAGCACTGCAGCGACCCTCTCTTAACGAAACTCATTACAAGACGCCAAATAAGAAGTCGTAAAGTTACCTTTCTTCAGCAGCTATTACGCTATGCCAAATGATATTTTGTCTCCTTAGCTAGGGTCGTTTACATGGGGCGCACGGGGCTCACAGCAAACACGAGTCGAATTTAATCTCTGCGCTTCTTTATCTCCAACCCAATGAGAAGAAAACTTTATTTTGTGCGTAAACAAGGGTAATCGGCTCTTTTTTCCACACAGGCGGGTACGATTCGAATGATATTGGACGGTCAGGTGGCTGTCTAGAATACGTTAAGAGATGAGAATACCCCTTGTTGCCCTCGGAGGGTTAACCACAAATCGAATAAATCGTCTAATGTGGACAAAGACCAGTATTGATTCACGCGATCGTAAATATTAACAGACGGTGCCCCTATTAATGTGGTTAGTTTTGCTGTGTGAACGGTTTTAGAGTAAACAGCATACGTTGATACTGATTGCATGTTATTTTTAATTAGTAATCATGACTAGTGCAGGGACCGATTGCCTCAGTGGTAAGGTGGTTACAGTTTCTGGTTGTCGGGGATAAGTTTGCGGATTCGTATCCCACATATAACTTTTTTTTTTGTGATCCACAAATCATGGGATTGGATTTAATACTGAGCTTGTATGTATTTTTTTTTTGATTACCAACTTTAATGAATAGTTACATATATTAAAAAAAAACAATACTTAGTGAAATAAAATTTATATAATCGTAATATAATACTACATACCAACTCCACAAAACCAAAAACTTATTCAACATTCGTAAAGAGCAATAAAAAATAAAAATGGTACAAGGAAAAAACAGACGAAAATCTCTTAAGCGGTATCTCGTTGGCACCATCTTCTTGACAAAAAAAAACACGCCTTAATGTCTTACTCTCATAATAATACTATTATATCCTATTTCACGAATACGAGAACATAAAAAATAAATTTATCCAAAGTACATTTCATAAGTCTTCACTAGCAACGATATAATATTACATGAAACAAGGAAAATATCGCGTATCAGAAATCTTATGTATTTACTATATTTGGTTACGTGTATCCCTAGTTTGGGTGTACCACCTAAATTTTATATCCCTATTGACCCGTAGAAGTATACGAAGCACAGTCGACCTATCCTGTTACCTTTCTTACCTTATCTAATATACCTACAGATAGGTGACCTCTGAATACCGAAGCATACTAACAGTAGATTGCAAAAAAGTATAATAAAATGAAGAATAAGTTTATACAGACAAATAATACACTATTTACCAGTACATAAATTGTCCTAAAAAGTAATTAGTTTTGCCTTAAGGTAATTTAGGTACCATTAAAGAGATGTCCTTTGTAAGATGTTTGTAATAGTCTACAGAAATAGATAAAGGGGGATAAGGGGAGTATTTTAAAAAAAGAGGCCGTCACAATAAATTCATGAAAACAGTTAAATTTTTATCAACTTTAAATTTCAGTATAGTTTTGATTAATGCAAAGGTTCCTAGATAACTTGACAAAACTATGTCTTATGACGTAAAACCGGGAAACGGGGACTGTATATTTGGAGCAGGCCGCTCCAAATATACAGTCCCCGTTTCCCGGTATACAGTCTCTACGTTTACGAAGAGATAACAATAATTAATTGATCTAATTAAAATAGACATAATAATATGTGATTATTTACTTTTTTTATTAATAGAAATTTTAAATACGAGAAATTTTTATTTGATTTTTTATTCACTGTCTACTCGATATAAAATGAAATGAAAAGTAAACAAAGTAAAGTAAATTGAAACAATACAATTCAATCTACAAACAATACCAAAGTTAAATTACTTTTTTTATTCAAATGATCATCTAAAGATTCGGCAAAGACTAAAAGGCTTATCAATATAATACTTCTTTTTATCAAAAATATGTAAAACAGCTTACACACCTTAAAGCTTACTCGTTGAAAAATTCACTTCATATTTTCTATTTTATAACATCGCTTTGGGGAAAACAGATGTTTTCTCATCCAGGATTTGAGTTTAACATCATGTTTTTCTTTTGTTGACGACTATGACGATGCGATCGGTCGAAGTATGTTTTTTTTAATTAAATGATTACCTAGATATTCTATTTCGTATTTTTAAAGTATTATGATAATAACGCCTGTGTATTCGTTATAAGTTTCGCGTTTTGTAACACGGATGGCACCAAGTTTTTTGGCTTACAAATACTTAGGTTTTGTGTCAAGTTTGAGAAGTCAACTGAAATATTTTTCTTCATTAAGTACAAGAAGTTTTTAAAACTTTAAAGTTTCTAATTCCAAGTATTAAATTATTCAATGTCACATTAAATATGTCTTTAAATTTATTTTTATCGAACAGACTCTGACGTCATCTTCTAAAAATAGAAGCGTAAGAATATTTATTACAAACCCAAATATATCCGATAACATCGAAGTATTTAAAAAAGTAATAAAACCTTTGTAATTAATATCTAGAGCTATAAAAAGACTATTAAAAACTTTGATAAACTCTACAAAAGATAGCACAAATAAAGCGATGTATCTAAAACCTCTCGTTTTCTCGGCGCTTAGTACAAAACTGGTTTGCATATAGAAATTTAAACGTTTTATGTGCCACGTTATTTCGATAGGAGTTTTATGTTATCCCGTTTGAGGCATTTTATTGAATATTGGAAACGTATTTGGGGTTTAAATGAGATCTTTTCGTATTGTTTTTTGACTTTATCTAAGCTTTTTGAAGTTTGACAATGATTTATTTGTTATTTGGAGCTAAAATTGCATTATAGTTCAATAAAGCTAGTATCTTTGTGATCCTCGTTGTTGATTCTGTATAAATAAAAATACTTTTCCCTACATTTATGATAAAAGTAATATAAATAGGCCCGCGGCATCTTTTGATTTTACTCGACTATTTTATGTAATTATAGTTACGTGTCTTACCCTACCCTACCTAGTGGGATTCAAATCAGCGACCGAATGCATAACAGCCGCATTTCACAAACTCCACGCTAGCGATGTTGTAGCTATGCATTTTTAACAAAAAGATGAAGAAACATCTATCCTATCAGACATTTGATGTTAAGATAAATAAGACGTGTTTAAATTCAATTTTGGTATAACGCTTATAATAATATAAAATTCTTATTAGCAATTACCACATAATATTCTCAAGAAAAAATATCCGTGAACATTAAACTATACGAAATAAAAAAAAAGGAAAACTTGAAATTAAACTCTATACCAATCCGTATTAGTAGGCTAAGTATCCCTCCGTTACGGTAGGAGACCCGTCCCTGCAGTAGTACATTAATGGCTGTTAGGATTCTCAAGAAAACCCTTTTATTCGTTAAACCACCAAACAAAACCAAAATACATAGTACAAACTCAATAACTCTCTATTACTCGAAATTACAGAAAATTACAACATTACCTTACACACATTGTCCTCATTCTAGCTTCGTAGACCGAAGTAAAACACGTATTACTTCTAATCTCGCTAATTAACTTACGCAGACTTACAAAGCAAATAAGAGAAGCTATTTAGTTGTTATTGTACCAGACAATAACACTAAGTTGTGGGAAAGACGTTAATCATCCGAGCCACCTACCCTAGGGAGCTCTTTCCACAGATTTCGTCCTTCATTTCCTTGGCAACATTTACTCTTTCCGACTCCTCAGTAATTCTAATGTTATCAGACAATGACATTTCTGCTAGAAATGATAAAACGTTCCTCATCTCAGTATATTAAGCGAAAAAATAAATTTGTTTTTTTTTCGGGACTATTTTGGTGTAGGAATTATAAGTCTTATCTTGACCGTTGTTTACAGGGTTGAGTGAATATCTGAAACTGTTTTAATTGTGTTTCAGTGCATACTCAGTGAGCCGTAGTGCTGTTGTGTCTTTATATTTTAAAGTTGTTGCTTTATTTACATACTAGGTTGTATTTAGTAGGTCCGCCCATGTGGTCATTATATTAGAATGCCATTCTTGTATTTTGTCGTATTAAAAATACGCCCGGGTGTACTGTACTGAAGGATTTATCAAACTTGGTCCAACCATTTGCGCATGAAGATCCTCTCTCAACTATCTATCTCACACTATCTTTATCAAGTCGTAGTTTCATAGTGTGACCAAAGTTACTACCAATCAGGTGAAACTACAAAAAGGTATAAAAAAGTTTGTCTATCTACGTTAAAAAAGTCTATTTCAAATAAAAAATGTATGGCGGGACAAAGTATTAGGAAAGCTAAAAATAAAATAGTCAGTATTCCAGAAATAAAGCGATCTAGTCGTCTGAATTAATCTTTGATTTCGGGTTACTTTCCGCTCCATTTATTATTAAGGCGAACAATCTTATCACTTAGACTTACCCACTTCAACATAATCTATTTGCGTAGGATACCATCTGCGTTATTCATGTTATCTACGTCACGCTTAAGAATATCAAGTAAACGCCTACATAACTGAGGCAGTACATCTTAAAATGTATACCTCTTTCCTGACATTTCTCATGTGATTGATGTGTAAAAAAATAAAACCTTAAAATTAGAGGGTATTAATTCTAAGCCTACACAACAGGTGGAGAGCACATAAAAAAATGAGTATAAGAATATAAGAGAGAACTTCATTGGCAGTCGTTTACTCGGTTGTCGTGCACAAGGTGTCGTGTTTGAATACCACGGACTACAACTTATTTAATTGTTAAAATAATGTTCAGCAGATCCTCTATGAGCGATGACAAGCTGCGAGCCTCGCCACACAGGGCATTTTTGAACTTCCAGATGTTTTGAACTTTTGTACTATGAAATTACCAGTTTGAATTTGTTGTATTTTAGGTAAAAATATTTCCAAAATAGACAAACTGTTATATTTTTTTTGACCTAACTCAAACGTTATAAAATATAACCGAAACATACAGTTCCGCCTGTTTTTGTTTGCAGGTTCAGTCCAATTGAGTAGTTACTGCAGTTTCGGTCATGTCACTGTCGTCAATCGAGCATAAAGCGCGCGTCATTTGTTTTAGTGTCACAAATCGACCCCAGCGAACAAGAGCCCTCGGTAAACAAAAACAGAGTGTTCCAAAACAAAACTGTTTGTTTTGTTTAAAAGAAAATGTAGATGCTAACTTGTTATCGTTTCTAAAATTGTTTGGGTGGCAATTATTTTAGTAAAATTTATAAGTAATCCTTGAGTTAATGTTTGCACTCAATTTAAAAATATTATTAGAGCTAATATGAATACTTAATCTCTACAAATTAGGCAACAACCTTCTGTAACGAAAGAACTACATTGACATCGGAGACAATGGCAACACAATAGAATATGGTGGATTACTTGTAGTCCAAGTCCAAGATACGGGTTAGAAGATTTTAAATAATCCTTCTTTAATCACTTCATAGATTCTGCAGGAATAATTAATTATTCATCAAATACTAAAAATTTGTTAACATAATGGTTTCTTTCTTAGATGCATTTTACAACCATATTGCATAAAATAATTTTGTACTTTTGCTATGATATCAGATAAACTACATAACATACTGCCAAACTTAATCAAAATAAGGCAAGTGAAGGAGACTAGTGTTGAATAGCAAACAGTTACAGTACTTATACTACAGCAAAATACTGTAAGTACTGTTTCATGAATTCATCAACAAACTTTACCAACTAGTATTTACATCAATGCGTCTTTCATAGGTGTATAAAACTACTAAGAACTACACAACTAACTTTGTATTCATACAGTGAGTCCAAAATGAAGACGAACAGAATTGAAGTGGCTCTATCTTTTATACGAACACTCAATATCAACTTAAAACAATGTAAGCAAAATGTGAAAGCAAAGCATGAAATTGCCCAGAACAGTACAAATGTAATTAAACTTAACCGTTAAACTTAGGCATTGTCGTAAAAGTTAAGTAAAAGCCCACAGAATCTTTGTTAGATTTACGTTTTATGATTCGCAAAAGAAAGGAGCCGAGAATAATTTAATAATGTTAAGTAATGATAAAATTAACGGTATTAAAGATTTCTTCTTTCGAAGGGATGGTGAAAGTTAATAAGCAACGGATCGAATGCTCTTGATTTCATCTAATTTTGCTAATTAAAAATTTAAATAAATGAGTCATGACATGACTGGATTACTAATAATGAAGTGTCTAACTTAGTTATGATAAGTTACAATGAAATTTTATAAGTCTCAAAATTTTGGGAAAAAACTCATTTGAAACAAATTAAAAGGGTAAAAAATATTAAGATATTCTGTTTGATAAAATTAACTGACCAGAGCAATATTTTATCAAAAATGTATTATCTTTACCAAATAACACATAGACAGCGGGTAGCCGATGATCTAGAAAAGTATAGATCAGAGCAAAATTACTAGGTACAGTCAGCCCCAAAAGTTCCTGAACAAATTTAAATCCCAAAACTGCTGAACACTAAAAGTGCCATAAGTCAGTGTCGCGGGTATTTCAGAAGTATCGATGTTGCCAACTCGTGCAGTATACGGGAGCCGCGCATGTCTGAACGGCAACGTCGCCCGCTGCGTCGCTCATCTGCGGTCGAGTTTCAGTGTAGTTGTAGTGAGTGATTTTGACAGTAGACAAAAGTCAAGCCAATTTCAAAGCGGAATACTACATTAACAATTTCATCAAAACAGTTGTCAACACGATAGCTTTGCTTTTATAGAGCTTGGGTGAAAAGAAAACAGCTCTGGTTCCATCCTGAGGAACGGATTACTTTTTGTGTTTTTTTATTTTTTCTTATTTTGTTTTCTACTATTATTATTCAATACAAGCTGTAACCCGCGACTTCGTTTACGAAAAAAATGTATATTCGACAATTAAATTAAATAATTTAATAAATTAATTAATTAAATGGCTTTATCACCTCTAGACTTAATTTTAGTTGCATGTCATAAAACTATTAAGTTCAATGTCGCACAACAGGGAGCGCTTCTTCTTACATAACATTTCAACTCATATCATCGAATCTCCGAAAATGTTTCTCATACAATTTAAAGTCATAATGATCATTCTTCATTAAATTAAAAATTAAATAAATATACTATTTAATTTTCAATTAAAAATTAAAAATAATATTTTAACTTTATTAAAATACCTGTGAACAGTGACGGTGAATTTAAGTTACTTGTTTTTTTTGAGATAAAATACAATAAATAAAAAATAAACAACCAAAAAAAAAATACTTGGCACAAGCCGGTTTCGAACGCACGTCTACTTCATCAAAGTCGAGTGTTCTATACCCTAGGCTATCGAATATCAGTGAATTGTGTTGAAATTATGTATCTATTCCAACGAGTAAACATAATAGACACTAGTGTTCAGCTACTTTTGGAACACTAGTGTTCAGCTACTTTTGAAATACTCGTGTTCAGATACTTCTGAAATACCCGCGACACTGACTTATGGCACTTTTAGTGTTCAGCAGTTTTGGAATTTAAAATGTGTTCAGCGACTTTTGGGGCTGACTGTACATTTAATACTAGGAGACTAAGTTCTGAATTATACTTTCGTTGGCAAAACAGTTTTCTATTTTTTAAAGTAACCAACATAACTAATATTATCGTAAGTTGCGTAATTATCTAGGAATAGTAGCGTAAGTGACTCTACTTGCTATCGCAACCGACACTGTTCAATTCTTCTCGGTTCTTTGTCGGTTACGATAAGTCGGCGGTAATGGCTCGATATCTACAAAGCAAAAATATTTTTTAAGATTTTTAATTAAATTTATTAACATCCTATATACAGATCGGATGCGGGTAGCACAAAACGACGTACCATGTCCGGCATGCGCCCCAGTCATTCGTCGTCGACATGTTACCATCTATACTTTTAATTGGCAGTCGTAGATCTACTGCTGCAGGCACCAGACTTGCTGATGTTTGGAACTAGATAATATTAGTGATATTATGTTCCTTTGCTGTGTATGTAGATTTAGGTCATAGATAGTGTTATTCTAATGCAGTTTCGTACTACGAGAAGATTATTGATACTAATAAGCACAATGCATATTATCTAAAAATTATAATTATGAAATAAAAGTAGTATAAATTTTTCATTAACTAATTAAATATTATGTTTGTTTTAATACATTATTATAATACAGTGCATTAGAGATATAATGATGAGAGATATAATATTAGCCCTTAGTGCGCCGTAAATAGTACGTAGTGTTATAAAGAATAATTTATTGGAACAACAACAAATATTATTAAATGCATTGATGAAGTAAAATGGTGCATTAGTTTTTTACAAAATAAGGGACGAAATGTATTAAAATGTAACTATAATATTGTTATATCACTAGCTTATTCACTAAATCTTTTTAAAACTCATTCGGCCTTATTACAAAATACGGTCCAACTATAAACCACGATTTATTACGTCACAAAACCACTGTTTTTGAAAATTGTTATTGCAAAATCAGTCTTAACGCTAAAGTGTTAAAACAGATTTTGTATTAACAAATTTATGATTTTGTATTCGTTAATACAAAATCAGTTTTAATACTTTAACGTTAAGACTGATTTTGCAATAACAAATTTCAAAAACAGTGGTTTTGTGACGTAATAAATCGTGGTTTATAGTTAGACCGTATTTTGTAATAAGGCCGATTTTAATTTTAGTGAAAGTCACTTGTCTCATGTCATTGTAATGCGAACCAAATCTGTACCATGAAATCGATATAAAATTTAAGCTTCGCTGTCAAAAATTTCATATCAAAGCTTTTAAATAAATGAGTCTTTAGTTGAGATGTGATTTTCAGATATTAAAAACTTATTTTAACTACAAATAACTTACGTGAGAGTTATTTATAAGTTTAGGAATACGTGTAATAAATGATTAAAGTATATAGAGCTTGGAACTGACATGGTAGTTATGCCTTTACCACCGCCACATTTCTAAAAGTTTGTCAAAAAAATACATATTAATAAAAGCCTATTCAAGCTGAAAAGGCAAACAACTGGTTTGATTTATTATTTCTGTTTTTAAATTAAACATAGTAACGAATGTTACATAATATAATATATTTTCAACCGACTTCAAAAAAGAGGAGGTTCTCAATTCGGTTGTATTTTTTTTTTTTTTTTTTTTTTATTTTTTTTTTTTTTTTGTGTTTGTTACCTGATTTCTCGAAAACGGCTAGACCGATTTGAAAAAATTTTTTTTTGTTCGATTGGGTATACTTCCTATTTGGTCCCATTGTCACCAGATCTGGATCTGGGTGACGGGATCCTAGAGAAATCGAGGGCATCTCTTGAAAATTGTAGGGACGCATTATGTAAAATGTTGTCATATACGTGCATCTCTGACGTCACTACCAAATAGTCAAGAGTCAGAACTGCTCTGATGCTGGAGACCACAGAGAGTCGAGGGAACAACTCAACGGCATATAGCAGCTACCTTGTGTTTGGGCTTATTTTAATTGTATTGATGAAAACTTTACGAAACTTGACACAAACATGATCTGATGATAAAGAAGACTGAGGGTCGAGGGAACTCCTCAACGGTATGTAGCAGCTACCTAGTGTTTAGGCTTATTTTAATTGTATTGATGGAAACTTTACACAACTTTACACAAACATGATCTGATGATGAAGACGACTGAGGGTCGAGGAAACTTCTCAACGGTATATAGCAGCTACCTAGTGTTTGGGCTTATTTTATTCGTATTAATGAAAACTTTACACAAACATGATCTTATGATGAAGACGACTGCAGAAATTTATTTAATACGAATCTTAGAAATTGTTATCAGCATGGTTTTTAACCGACTCCTGTTGAAGTCGGTTTTTTAATTAGAAAATTATTTATTGATTGAATAATACATTTCAATATGATAACATTGCAGTTGAAATGTAAATAAATACTCTTATTAATGAACTGATATGATAGAACAAAGCCTGTAGAAATACCTTATCTGATTTATCCAAACTACTACGAGTATAAAGCAAAGACGATAGTTGTGTTGTCAAACAAGCTTCATATATGATACTAGAGAGCCTATCATTGTGTATACTCCAGTCTCACAATGCAATACAAGCACTATATCTATAGCAGAAATTTATACAAGGATCGTGATGCATGTCGCTTTGTTTTGAACGAAGATTTGGGTCATATAGCTTGCGGGTTTATACTCTTGCAATGACATTAACTACCGTTATAGAACAGAAGTATATGTCAAATTTTGGAGCTATTTGTCAGTAGGAATATTAGATACGGTTGTGCGTTGTTAGGTACAATAACTATTTCAGAATAACAGTGTAAATTTTGGCTGGTACAAACTATTGCTATATAGTTTGATTGAGAAACTGTATGCGTTGAATAAATCGATTGCCTTTTAAATCCTTAGGTTTTTAGATATTATTTTAGTTTTGGATAACTGATTTAAAAGCTTTGTTTGTCGTTGTACATTTTTGGTAGCAACAACAGTAGTTACTAACGAGGCGGGGCCTCGTGATCGGAGCATTTTTGAAAGATCACCATGTAAGCAAAGTTTTTTTAAATGTGTAGGTGCGTGTAGTAGGAGATAGAAAAGAAACAGTTTAAAGTTCACAGTAGAATAAAGTTTATTATGTACACCACACACACGAAGTAATAGAAGGAGTAACAGACAGAAAGAAAGTATAACAGTTTACAAGATAGACCACCAAAACACCAGTCCCAATAATATACAATCTAAATTTTTTATATTTTATTATTGCGGTCGCTATGGTAATATACCAAAGCGACGTTCGGTTTTCGTTATAAAGCGGTTGAGTTTTTAACTATATACAATAAAAATCTGTTTGTCTTTTTGAATAATATATTTAAATTGATTTTATATAATAAAAATTTTGACTTTAAAGCTGTAAATAATATTAATAATAATATAATTATTTTAACTGTATATAACGTCACTACAAATGTTTTAACAATAAAACTTACCCCACTTAAAAAAATAGAAAAAGTGAAAATTGCTGCGTACGTACATTTCTTTAAAACAATTAACAATTTGATTCCAATGTACAATGTTGAGCGTATTTGATTCATTTTGCTTCGGTCTAGGTGAGGGATCATTGGATAACGTAAGATCATAGGCTATTGCATGGAGGTACGAATGAAAATAATAAATTTAGTTTCTTCATTTGTTTTTATATGACAACTTTTTTACTAGGAATTACTTCTTTGTGAGTTGCAGGGACTTTTAGGTACGCGCAATGAACAAACTCATAGAAAATACAGGCCCAGAAAAAAATATTTTAAATTCCAGATAAAATTATGTGTTTTGGTCAATATAATAATTTTTGAAACAACGATAATTGTTTATGGAAACCAAACTCGCGCATTTGTAAGGCTTTGCACATAAGATACTGCACCAGGCATCTCAAAAGATATAATATAATAATTGATGTGCCAAAACTTAAAAAAAAATTGCTCAACCTTGTGAGAAACTTTAAATTTGAACCAATTAAAAACAAATTCTATTCAAGAAAATTCAATAAAATTAAATTGAAACAAATAAATATTTAAATGTGTAGCTGACTAAAAAAAGACCGATTAAAAAGAAGGTTGTAAAACAAAACTTGCAATATCACGTATCCGACAAGCTAGCACGTTTTTTAATTTGACTGCTGTTTGACGCTCGTAAAACTCATTCAATACGTTAAGACTAAACAAATGATAGCGTATCCCTGCACTGAAACTGCAATTAAAACGCTTACATTCAAAGCTAAAAAAACATGGATAAGAATACACAAACACACACATACATAAACTTTACGTCTGTGTAAATCAATAAAGAATTTTATGTACATACAAACGTTTTTCTGCCTTAGTAATTACCTGAAACATTGCAAAAAGAATGCGTCCTCGTGTTTTATATGCCGACTGCGAGCTCTTAATTGTACCTTCGTTTCGTGACTTGTTTTTTGAGTTGTTTATAGGTCGGTCTTATTATTTAGCTGATTACTAGTACTTTATATATTTATACTTAGAATACTTAATTTATTTCCAGTAACTTTTCATATTAAAGCTAGGTATTTAATGCATGCATGGAAACATTTTGTTAAGAACTCTTCAGCTCGCTTTTCATAAAGCTGTCATTAACAAAAACTGAATAATAAACTGCTTTTCGAGGTTTAATTATTGCCATGATTTACTGTCAGTGAAAACCCAACAACGGGGAACAATTCCGAATCCATTCAATTATTCAAACTTTTAATTAATATTAATAGGAGCTCTCACTTTCAAAAGAAAGAATACTGAAGGTACAGATAAAAACTCCTTAGAAATCCGCGTTTCCCGCAGCTGTGGACTGTAAATTAATGAGAAAACAATAAAGCGTCGCGCGCGGCGGCACAGTCCGAAAATAGACAGCCAAGAGCTACGAATAAAAATTAATTCCAAATGGTTATTAGTGCCTGCGAACAAAAGTAGGTTGGATATCGCTCTGGTGTGGGTGAGCAACTCCGTAATAAACGTCACGACAAGAGAGATAGGAAATTAAACGAAACTAAAGAGAAGTCGTGCCAACATCTAGGGGAGGAACTTTAGGGGAGATCAGTGTGTCTAAAAAATACTAAATTAAGACTCCCTTCTCGCTTCGGTTTTATTCTGTGAACGACAGATTAGCACCTCGTTTTGTATTTAAAAATTAAGTAACCAGGTTCTAAAATAAGAATAGTGAATGAGAAGAATTTATGAGATAAAACTCAACTTTTTATATCGTGAATATTAATTTGTAATTCTCGGTAAGAAGTAAAAGATGAGCTTGTAAATAATGCCTTGAGACATTTATTCTATGTTTGTGTATTTGTACGAGTACAAGTATATAGAAAACATTCAATGTACAAATAAACATAAACGTTTGTCCATTGCAAGACTATCTCTTTTGCAATTATCGGGATCAATCAATTTAATTAATAACTAGCAATGAGAAAACTCATTTTATACACTAGTATTAAGCTGATTGATTTATTATAATAACACGACATGAGTCCAAGAAAAAGTTTAATTGTGAACGGTTTACCCTCCAGAAATACTTATTTGTGTCCTTGAATTTAAAAGTACTTGTAATTAATTTCAAACTAGAATCATTAACTTACCTTTAGGTAGAGGCTCTATAACAATCTTGACAGCCTGCACAGCTCCCAATCCCGCGATAATCCACAGTATAACCATGGTGCTCCTCGCAGAGCGCGTCAACTCGTCCATTTTGATTCACTTCAGTCTATATGTTCCATTATGCAGACGTAACCTGTAAATAACAAAGCTGAGAGTTAATGGATGTATTCCCTATTGTACTATTTTAGGGTTTCAACCTTTTATTAATTCAGGTTTGTGTTTAGCCCCATTTTAGTCAAACATTAAAGGTCTATTCATCAAGAGGCCGTATGGGGAGTTATCAGTACGCTATGTACGGGACCTCTAACATAACTTAAACAAGATAGTTTAATGTGTATTTATTTTGAGTTTTCTTCGAGCAGTACTATTTGTATACTGTTTATGTTTCCTTATTTAGTAAATATAAATCGTAAATATTTATTTCACTGTAAATATATATTTTCGTAAATTTATATTTTTTATAACATAAAAATTTAAGTTATTTCGAAATTTTATTTCGATTACATTCATATCTACAATTACTGCAAAAACTGACGACAACTTTATCTTTTTAAGCCTTTTGGATAAATATGATATAGGAATCGCCGTGAAATCTAAGGAGCTTTACCCTCAACATTATTTTGCCAAATCAAATGATTTCCGCATACGAGCGACGAATCATAGATAAATAGAGCATTATCGCATCAAAGGCGGTATCAGATACAGTTCAACGTTATATTGACAAGATCCAATCCAACTCGCAAATCCAATCCTTCAACTTCTGAAGTGAGTTCGCCTAATATCTAGCGCCTTTGCATTTATGAATAATAACTGGAAAAAGTTAAACTCACAAATCCTACTCAATCTGAATATTGTACGAATCCAAAGATAACGCGCCAAAGGGAAGTAAATTCTTCTTTTTTAAGAAAATGCCACGGTGTTTATTCTTCAACGACAAAGTTTGTAAGGTGGATCAAAATTGTTATAAACCTAGATGGAGTTTTTTTTTATTTTTGCGGATTTATTACTTATAGAATTTTAGATTAACCTTTTTTGTTATACAAGCTGAATCAATGTTAGATTAGGTAAGAGGATCTTCGTCGAAAAATTATGTAGGTACAAGATCCTTTTGTATTAAAATAAACATTTAATGTTAAATTTATATGGTTATCTTTGTTTTGTTTTACTTTGATCATTTCATTCGTCTAATTGTACATAGAAAAGCGTTTTAAGTGGTCTTATTTAATATTATACTGATAACACACGTTATCGTGAAAATTTTAAGTTTAAAGAACATAAGGTGAAGTGTGTATTATACACAATTTAAAATACGAGCGTAAAAAATGTTTTATTTATTTCAATCCAATTGATATCATGCCTCCTCCGGTCAGGAAACCTATGAAGATTTCACTAGAAGAACAGGCTTATGAAAGGAAATATGGCCTACTGATGTCACATTGGTCAGCCTAATTAGTATCAGGCTACATTTCAAGGTCCTTTGTTAGAGATCGTAAAACCCTGGGGTAAAGATGGCTTGTAAACGTTCTCAACAACACGCAGCCATTTGATCGGCAAAAATAAACCATACATAATTTATAAAAGAACAGAAACACATTTACAAAGAGATACCACTTTAAAGTAACTCAAAAACCTACGTTAGTGTTGTTCAATCAACTCGTGTCTACGTCACAGCATCACATTCAGAGTGCAGCCAAAGTGACCCGCTGTCATATCGCTTCATGTTAGACATCTCCACAATACGAATGCAGTTAGGTACCAGTTTTATTTACAGGTTCAAAAATATTTTGTTCGTTTTTACGTACAGTAGTGTTTTTGTTGTGAAAGAGTCTAACAAAGTCAATTTAGTTTGACATAACATTTTTAAATTTAATTAATATTGTTGATTTGCAAAATCGGTTTAAAAAAGGGCGTGGAGAAGTTTTCATCGCCACACGGACTACCCGTCACCACAAACAAACCATGCGCTTATAAATAAAAACCAAAAAACATTTCCAACGAGATGTAACCAACTACTGTACAGTAACCTACGTCAGTGATTCAACTCGCGTCTACGTCACAGTATCACATTCAAAGTCCAGCCAAAGTGACCCGCTGTCATATCGCTTCATGTTAGACGTAACCACAATACGAATGCAGTTAGGTATCAGTTTTATTTACAGGTTCAAAAATATTTTGTGCCTTTTTTCGAACAGTAGTGTTACGTATACAGTCGTTTTTAAGGTTAACTTAGCTTTTATATGTATGTTACATGTTTTAAGTTAGAATTATATTTATTTAGTAGTGTTATCAGATTTATCCATTTTAAATAGGGTTCCTAGCGGCTTGGCTTTGGTCTAG
Organism: Schrankia costaestrigalis; assembly: GCA_905475405.1. Lineage (NCBI taxonomy): Eukaryota > Metazoa > Arthropoda > Insecta > Lepidoptera > Erebidae > Schrankia > Schrankia costaestrigalis. The sequence continues at coordinate 10,513,291 of FR997840.1, read as the reverse complement.
CATGACATGGCTTCAGTCAATAAATCGAAATAAAAACCGCAAGTTAATACATGATCAAATTAAAAATTAAAAAAAAACCTTGATCGATAAAAATAAACATAAATAGAACTAGTTAAGACTAATCTAGCGAGCTCAAACTCGATGGGTTTACTTAAAGGCAGTCCAGGGTTACGTCTCCTATCATCGGGCCGTAACAGCAGACCACATTAGTGTTTCAAATGTCAGGTCCCACATAAGCTTGCAAGTAAACTGAGCGTGTAACATTCTTATCACACCTAACAACGACCTGATGACATAGCTAAGAACCCTCAGGAGTAGTTCACCAGATTCTCGATTTACCAGATTCGCAATTCACCAGATTCTCAACTTACCAGATTCGCAATTCACCAGAAGTATAATCAAACACAAATTGAATTTTGTTACCCTACATTTTCGACTGATATAGCCTTTAAACAAAAAAGCCGCATTAGAATCGGATCATCCATTTGCGAGCTACGATGCCACAGACAGACATAATATACACACACAAAAACATGTCAAACTTATAACACGCCATTGTTTTTGCGTCAGGGGTTAAAAATAAAAAGGAGACATGGAAATGCAATTAAAACCAATATTTGTTTTATGACGTTCAACTTTTTTCAACTATTATTTTACATTACCCTTTTCGTCTCCACAAGTTGCAGGAAGGGAAAGAAAATGTCCTAATGGCATAATTATTCTTCGCCTGCAAACAGAAGTAAAATTAAAATATCCTTTAGTTTCTAAGAAACAGTGAGTCTACAAAGTCATTGTTGAAATTATCTTATTTAAGCCAGTGAATTCATTAACAATGCTTTATCCAGACTTACGTAGGTTCATTTTTTAAACAAAATATTTCTTTTATTTTTAAAAAGGACCTAAGCAAACAAACTCAATTCAAATGAGTCACTTTAACAGCGGTGTCAATTTATCTTTTCTTTGACATATTTTTTTAAGTATAATATTTACAATGATTGTCAAATTGCTTCATTAGTAAAGGTCTGATTATTTTAGTAGAGAATTTTAGATCATAATCAAAATTATATTTGCTGTTCAGAAAAAAATAAACTTAGGTATTTAGAATTATTTTAAAAACTAAAATAATAACCTGTATTGCGCTGATAAAATAAGAACTTACTATTTGCCCTTCTATCTCTTATAATCAAGAACCTTTCCTAACAATATGACTTCACCTATTAATTATCACCCTGTACTATCATCATGTGTAGTTAGTGTGTATCAAACATTTTCAGGTAGATCATGCGATTATGTTCACAGCTTAACAAAACTGTTGCGTTATAACGCAACAGTTATTGACTGTTAGTCTGTCTTACGTACGTCTGTTAGACAGACTAACAGAAATAATATCAGTAAAGTTAACAATTAAAAAAAATCTTTTAAATAAATAATATGTATAAAATAAATCGCCTTAGATTATGTAAAGTAAGTAGGAAATAATATTTATATCACCGCAACATATTCGAATAAAAAAAACCTCAAAAATCTACACTCAGCCGACCCTTTTGTACACATGAAACAGTAAAATTAAGCAAATGTATACATATAGAGACTCGGTAATAATAGATGGTTGTTTGTAATTGTGCTCGAGTAAGCTGCTGTAATTGCACTGTGCATCATTAGTACTGAAAGAGACACCGATATACTTTCTCATTTCAACACACTAACTTACTAAGCTTTGTTCTACAGCATTTAGAAAATAAAAGCTAAACCTATTTAGCGATAATCTCTCCAACTTCATTTCATTGGACACTTTAATCCCGTCGGCCTTTATTAATTTCTTTATTAGGTTTAAAGCTTGTAAAATTTAACTGAATGAACGTACTTATCAGTTTGATCAATTAATTTTGAAAAAGGTCTCTTATGCTGGCTATTGAGAATGATCCTCATTGAAAACAAATTAAGTGTCGTCGTTATTCATTCGCACGGTAAAGGTGCGAGCCGTGGCTATACAAGGAGACATTCTAATTACTGCAGTGGGCGTTTCCTCTCGGTCGTCACCTGATTAAGGCATCAAAGATTCTACCGTGAGCCAGTTCGTAATTATTTGGTCTTAGTATGAAGCCTCTATGGGATGATGAGTTATTCATCTTCAAGTACATTCAAGAATAGACCAGAAGTTGTTTATTTTGTTTGTAGTTGTTCCTAATGATTAGTCTTTCATTTTGAGAAATTAAATAATCAGGATGTTATGATTTATTTAAGGGATCGGACATACTTAGGAAATGTTTTGTTTGAAAATGTATCTTACGTAAAACTGTGATTAAATAACTATACCTAATGAATAAGATAGTAATTAACTTTAAATGGTAAATTAAAAGTAATACATATTTGACCCAATAAAAACTTATCGCCACTTTCCAACAGATGTTAATGATAAATTTAAATTAAAACACTTACTATGAAATTCCAACCACTCAGTTGAAATAACCAAATATTTAATATGCAGCAAAAAAGGCACAAAGATGAAACATTAAATATTAATAGCAACTCGTTTTACCTTGAACGTTCGCCTTAGGTAAACTGTACCGGAGTTTCGTCGTTCGTAGCACCTTGTCCTCTTCAAATCCTATATAATAATGAGACAAGCTCGGGTCCCTTTGAGAAAATTTTTAATGAAACACCCTAGAAAAGTTATAAAAGCCTCGTCTATCTTTTAAAAAGTAATTGAGCTTGGCAGAGAGCCGCTTTTCAAATGATTTGCGGGTTTTGTTTTACAATCATTGCGAAAAGTTAGCAACTTTAAACATTAATTTCGTAATCAGAGTACGAACAAATAATTTGGTCGAAGCAAAAAGTAGAGCAGTGGCATTTTCGTCAATACAAAACCTGATGCCGAAGTCATTTTATTTTGTTTTTGTAATTTTAAACTTTTTGCGTACTTTAATGCGATTAAAATTGTTTGAAATGGAATAATAAATAACTGTCAACCGTAGGTACTTACCAACAATTAAATTAGTTTTGTAACATAATAACTTTACAAAATTTAAAAAATACCTTTAAATACGTTACGCTACTTTATGAAAATATACTTTTAATATTGTTAGCTTTTTAATGGTTATATTAACTTTCCTTAGGTACTCGAAATTTAAACTGCTTTGATTTTTACCTGAATTTACGCTGCTCAGCTGAATCGTCAATTACTGAGATGTGCATGGTTTAAAAATATACTCGGATGGTTTTAAATATTATTTAATTAATAAATCAAATTATCTAATTGTTCAACCTTAATTAAAAAGAATAAATAGATATATAGTTAAAATACATTTTAATAGGCGTAGTTGTGTTTTAAATATTAAAATCTTGAACTTCTGCAACTTTCATAGTTTACAAACATCAGTTTCAATGTAATTTCTCACTGCGGGAGTAAGTTTCCGCGCTTGGAATTAACGAAATTAGTGAAATTGCTATTAGTGGGGGTGTGGAAAAAAATGTAATTATGCCCTTGGTGGGTCATTAACAATAGTTAAAGCGTTCTCGTAGCACTCTGAGAGTGTCGAGTTATTGCTGTGTGAATTGCACTTTATACAATTTTTATAAAATCTTTTTTTAAATACCTGTAGTCACGATGTTATAGTCTATGTTTATGTCTTACTCTATAGTTTAATTTTAAAGAATTATTTGTGTATTTACATTTATTAAAATTACGACTACGTTTTTAGATCCAACAAAAATAATTAGCTCATAATTAATACTGAATCTTGTCTAGGTCGAACGAAAAAATTTGTTCTTTGATCTCTTTAACAATCCAATGTTAAATAAAACCTTCATTATTCACCTTTTTTGGCTTATTGTGAATAAGTATCATTAGACCTCAATTATATACCTACATCTTTTTTGAGTTTTACTTTTCTAAATAAACATTAATCAGTCTCACCAAAAAGGGGCAACTTTAACTTGCTAATTTTCTTTATCAAATTAAGTCTTTACTTTTGTAAGTAATAATTCAGATGAAACCAAGAATTGAGGTATCATTACGTAAACAAAAGCTACTAGCAACAATTTATGATAATCAACCTTATGGTTTATCATTAAACGCAAGAATAAGAATTCCTTTCATCAACTTATGTCGCCATAAAAATAGATCTACGATAGCCGGCAGCATCTTATTCCTCGCAAATAATCGAACGACTTACAACCAGATAGTCTGCTTCGAAACAAAAGAATATTTTCTAGCCTATTATCAAAATTAAAGACGGTCGGGTATGAGGAAGACAATGCAGTCTCCTTCTTACCGTCTTGTTTTAATTGCCGCGTCCCTAGAGGTGTATTGCGTTTTATGAACGGAATAATAACGGCTATAGGCGTGTTATTATTCTAAGCTCTTACCGGAGCTTAAAATGTGAGTTTACTAATTAAGTGAACTGTTACTTATCCGGGTTTACGAGTTTCATTATGTCGTGCATCCACAAAGGTAGTGGGAACGATGTGGGTGGATGCACGTGGCACCGACGTGGCTCTTTGTGCAAAGAAATCCAGTGGGCCTGACGCCGGCAACAAAGTGGTTTCATACAGATGTACGTATATGTAGTATGCAACAGAGAAAATTGAATTAGACCCTCTACCGGCACATTTTCAAAGATTTGTTTTAAATGAAAATACTGTGTTCGTATTATCGTGTTAGATAGTTCGACTAAAATTCTCCTAATTAATTAACAATAATAGTGTGATCTATTTAATACTATACCTACTTAATATATCAGAGGAACTACTGATTTATGTCTATTATAGATGTTTATCTCTTTATCTATATAGAAATTTCAGTTTGACTAACATTACTACTTAATGGCTGCTTTTGTACTCATGTATATGTTATATCGCAAAGTATTGAGCAGTACCTATTCGAGTTATCGTTTGAACTTTCTATTAGTTTAGTTGCGTGGAAAACGGGAACTGTATCAATGACTCCAGGAGGCAACATTTACTCATAGATTATGAGCTCAAGACACAACTTTTGCTTACTTATTTTTATCATTATTAAAGTGAGATATTAGGTGCCTGTTAAAAATGACGAATATTTTATAATTAAAGTTAATGCATTAAAATAGAAATTGTTTAGCTGCAACACCGCTCCAGTTAAGTGAATTAATGCGGGATTTAAATAAGAATAAAGGTTTTCCTTTATTCTTGAAAAAGTAATAGTTGCAAAGCTTCATTATTATTAAAGTTTTCATTGTAAGTAACTAAACATACATACGTAAGCAATGCACCAGTAATGTACATTTCTTTCCACGAACGTATTTTTACCGCTCATAAACCGATACACTATAGGAAAAGCTGATAAACGCATAACCGGATTAATATGAAATATTGGCGAAAAGCAACATAAGTGAGAGGAAATATTGGCCGTTAACTTCCTTTGGGGAAATCCGAGCAAATTTAACGTTGTGGTTATGCAACAAAAAGTTATTTATATTATTCCTTTGCTTGACTACATTTTTTTATTAGTTAGCTGTGCTGTTTTATTTGGGTTATCAAATACTTCAGTGTGGCGCGCGGCGTCTTATATTACAGTCAAGAATGTGTCTTATGTCTAAAAAGATGGCAGCGGACTTGTAATTCATCAGTTTTCTAGCTCAAAAGTTTTTAAATATAATTATTATTAACTTCCAAGATGACATAAGTACGAAGAAAAAAGAACTTATAATATCGACACCTTATACATAATAATCTTTACAAAAGTGTCGTAAAAACATACTGATGAACTAAAAGATTACTGATATATTTAGCGAAAATAGAATCAGTCAAAACACACGGTACAGTAGTTCATACAGAGCGTACGTATATAGTAGGTCAGCTAGTATGTTTAATAAAATTAAAATATATTCAGGCAAAAAGGATAGCTCCAGCTGCAACTACATCTTAGAAGTGCCACCAGCAGTAAGAAGAGTCTTAATCAACCAGGAGAGAGTGTTTATAAACTGGACTTCTTGCCCGGTGAAGGATTTTACTTTGGTCACGAGGTGCTATAACTGTCAGCAATATGGACATCCTGCAAAGTTCTGTCGCGAAAATAAACCCACTTGCGGACACTGCGGTGAAATAGGGCATGCGATAAAGGAATGTCAGAAGTCAAATGCCCCTCCATGCTGTGGAACATGTACAAAGTTCCAGAAGCTCCATACCCACCAAACGGGTGACGTATCCTGCCCAGCCCGCAAATACGCCGAAGATAGGTACATCAATTCCATCGACTATGAAGGTGTCTAAGAGCGCCGAATATTTATTAAATAAGCCCAAAAAAATCACGTACATTAATAACAAATTTAATAATAACAAATCATCATGCTGTCATACTAACAATAAAACAATCACGTCCTATTACAAATTGCACGCCTTGCTATTCTAAAATAAACATGCACAACCTTGAAAAAGACACAACGACTTTACACCAATTTACAGAAAAAACTTAATACATACACTTCCCAATGCGTAACAATAACAAAACCGAGTCACTATAAAAACAATATAATTGCACACCGTAGTAATTGTTACACATCTGCTGACAATGCAGTTGATTGCACTTGTCCTAGTTTAGAATAAGTAGATCATAAAATACCTCGGCATGATACTCGAACAGTTTTAGCATAAGTCTTTTAATTAAATTTTTTTAGTGTTTAATTTAACTTTAATTAATGCAATATTTATGTGACATCTGTCATTTCATATGATATACTAAATATTTGATAATACTGCTGTTAATATATTTGAATAAGTATTTTACTTTAAAGCCATATTTAAACCCTGAAACACAGGTTTCTAACCTAGTTCAGGAATTATAATAAAACAAATACCATATCAATAACTTAAAACTATATGTAATTAATTGTTATAACATAAGATTATGTGTATTTATCAATAGAAATCAATGTAACATTAGCCCTAAGTAAGCCGTAATTGTACAGTAGGTTAAATTTTATTGATTAATTTTTTTTTTTTTTTTTATATGGCGTGTCTAAAAAATTGTATAATAAGGATTCCATCCATTAAAAACTCATTCTATATAAAATTTATCAGCTACTATAAATATGGGTTACCGTGGTGCATTTCAACGATGGCCGCTGTAATTTATGGACTATTACCGGCTTTAATCCCGCCCGCCACGATACTTTTGCATATGATTTTAAGACTTCCTAAATCACCCCAATTCTACCCTTGGGGGTTATAAGAGGCTGCGGATAATTTTGCGGCAATGAACTGCAATATTTACCTTGGATGTTGTATCACGAATTATACCGGGGCTATCGTGGACTTCTTATAGATTTTTTGGGATTCGATAGCTAAGTAATCTAATCGTCTGCCGAACTCAGGACTGAAAAAGGCTTAAAGGTGGTCTTTTTAGTGGTGCCTTCCTTAACAAATTGGATGTTTTGTCTATTATATTTTGTAGTCAATCATTTTTTAGCTCTTGCGATCGATAGACTCACTGTCTCGCGTATAATCCCTATGTAATATGCTGAGACAAGTTCGTAAATGCCGACAAAATTAAACGACATTTTAGATAATGTACCTAATTCTAAAATCTGCATAGAAATACATAATAATCTTAATCTTAAAAAATCATCATGTGACACTATTTTAGCTAAACGCTAAACAAAATGTTCAAAACTGAACACGACTTTAAGAAACGTTTAATTAAATTTACTACATTCTTAAAAAAAGTTATTCGAAATTCAATTTTAAGAAAATGCATCCGAGATGTCTGCAAAACAAACATTGAAAACTTTCACGGGAACCGCCTTGACAGCGTCAAGTTACATCTTTGGCGAGCACATTGCCATTCCACAACGATACCGTCAACTACGCCAGACCAGATAACAGAATGCCAAGTACAAAAGGACCCAGATAAAATGGTTGGACGAACATAAAACCTAACAGGAACACTGAATTTTTAATATTTCTCACTTTTCATTTTATTCTGTCAACCGATGCTACTCGATGGGTTTTTGTTTTCTATTGTCTATTGAAACAAAAGCCTATGGTTCGAATTTTAAATATTTAAATTCAGCGTCTCCATGTCAGGAACATGATTTCTAGTTCCTGAACATTTTTATGAAGAAACAAAAGTGTAAAATGTACGAAAAGCATAGCAATTCGTCTTCATATTAGTAGCAACCTATATATACCTACTTCAGGCAGTAGTGAAAATAAGCAGCGAATTTTCACACCCTCCCTTTTAATGGGCTGGTTAAGAATACTGACAGCAAAAAAAACAACTTTTTTTTTTTAAAGGGTTTTGCCTTTTTGTTTTTTTTTGGTAAATATTTAACCTAAGTATTTCAAATTATTAAAATCAATTGTTAACATTGAATTTTCTTTGCTTGCCTAGGCATATTTTTATCAGACATATCAAGAGCACCTTCCCAGTTACACCAAGAAATAGAACAGAAACGTACAAAATATATACCCCATGATAATATACTTTTATTACAGCCCATCAATATAATATCCAATCATTGAGGTAAACATTTTTCCGACGGTACGGTCTAATTTCGCAAGCCACCTCCTTTGGCACGACGCCTCTCACAATCCACAAAGTAGCGAAAGTGGCGCAAAGTGCTCACCGCGCCGCGCAGACAATCCGACCTACCCATTGTTGTCTTTGATTTAGACACCGCGTAACACTGTATCTAAAACTACGCATGCATAACTTACTAACACAGATGATGACTTACTCTTACTTTACTAATGAACACGTATGAAAGACTAACTACAAAGTCCTTTTGTAATCACTCATTCGCTTAAAATTAATAAAAAAATCCAAATTCCCAATGGTCCAAAATCATTCGAGATTAAACGACAAAAACGTCGGGACATTTTCATTTCATCACGCCGTTCATATTAACTTAGAGAGCTACCTAAATATGCACGCAATTTTCATCCATTCCGTTCCTAATGACTTTCACTGACACGGCGCAAAACCCCTCATTTTACACTTTGACGCGTTCACTTACGCCTAGTCCTGTCGCGATGACATTTTCCAATGGAAGCTAAAATAAAACGAAAAACAAAATGTAATTTTTGTTCGTTAAAATAAGGTCTTTATTCGAATGGAAGACAGCGTCGAGCAGGGTGACTTTTGTCTATACTGGGTCTTCAAGGATAAAGTATAATTTGTGCCGGAAACAATATAGCTCAAACCAAATGTACTTGAAACGAAACTGAGCCGTATCATTACGAAGTTAGAACATTAAATAGTTTGACACGGGGAGACAGTTGTGTTTACTCTGTTTAGATAGTTTTCGTTGTCGGATCGTTTTGTCTATCGGTAATATGAGACTCAGTTCGCACCTTGGAACAACAGAGCCTTACCTTTTTTCACACTTTGTGGAAGTACGTCTCTATGGAGTTCAGCATGTGTATTTGGGGTGTTAAGTTTCATATTATTATTTAGATGTTTATAAAAGAATGCACGTGAACTAAACTGAACAAGAGTGGTAAAAACATGTTGAAGTAGTTTCAATTATGCTTTACGTACAATTGCAAATGCTGCCAGTAATTTGATTACCTAACGTTTCCGTTCCTAATAATATGCTTGGCCAGCAAGCATAATATAAGCGGCCTAATCACCTAGGCTCTTGCTCCGGGTTTTTCCTTACTTACTGGACATAACATTATAATATTCTCGGCTTGATTACTTGATATAATATTATTATGGCATCGAACTGAAAAGGGGTAAACATTTTTGAATAAACTAGTCATCTTCTACCATACCGTACCAGATATACCGAAGAACTATCTATAGATTGATACTTATTATCGTATTGAAAGTATTCATGGTAACAAGAATTTTGCAGATACACTAATATACGTACCCAAAAAAGTAATCGTATCAACAAATTTAAAAATAACTTAAGATAGCATGTGCTGTATAAATTTATTTATAACTAATTCTGAGAAATGGCGTATGAATTTTAACAAACATATTTCCTATAAAATAATAACGTCGAAGCTACCTGACGATAGCCAATATTCGATGTGCGACCGTTGCGTGCCTCACATTCTCCGTACGTACTATGAAATATGAAGTTGGAGAGACATCGGCATATGTGACGAAACTCTCTATTATGAGGAAATTCTAAAACTAGCCGACGCTTTATGAAAGAGGAACTTCGTTAGCGCAGAATATGTTTCAATTGGAATTCCTTGACTTCACAATCGAAAATTATGCTATTAACTTTGCTTAAATAGTCTAACCTTAAATATTGCTTAAGCTGTGTTTAGTTTGAGACTACATCACGTCGTTTTAATGTGTCAGGAATTTTATTAACAAATATTGCTGCATTTCCCATAATCAGCTTTACCAACGCACACAAAACGAGACTAAAGTAAAGTTCGAATTTCATTTTAAGATGTTTGTTAGCGTTTTAGTTACAAAAATCTATAAATGCATTTTATATTATTAGCCTTTCTTACATATTTTTATTATTAATTCACATTTTTGAGGCTTTAAAATTCAATTTTCCTCCCATATTTATACCTATTTTATACCCACGGGGATCGTAAGACATGGTTAAGGGTCTAGAGAACGTTTAATCTTTAAAGCTTGCTAGTGGGTGGTGACCCTGGGTAGCGATCACCATACACTGGAGGTAATATAATTGTTCGAAACTGTTTTAATAGAAAACCTTAGACGATTGGGTCTCCAGACTGTTTTTTTTACAGCAGTTACTTTATTATATTTTTAAGCTTACACTTATATTAAGAACATAAATATTATACACCATTTGACAAACTTCTCCTTTTGTTAAGTACTTAGGTTTAAATTGGTTGAAGATGATCGATATTTTCTTGGAACCAGTCATATTTTGATGTAGGTTTGTAGCCGAATGCTTCTGCCGCAGTTTCTGTGAGAAGGGATTTTACTTTAACCCATTCTTGACTTGCTGACATGTTAGGGTCCCAAGAAGCTATTTCTACTTGAATTAACTGCTGGTAAGTAGCAACCATATCTCTAGATGTTGGTGTTTTCAATTTTTTACGGCCAATAGTCCGCGACGAATGTATCTTTTTAGGGTAAAAGGATGCCATAGTGACGACGAGCGAGTGGTCAGTATCGCAATCCGCGCTATGGAACGTTCGAGTGTGCAAAATATCGCTCAAGTTCTTTTTCCTCGTCAATATGATGTCTAACTGATGCCAGTGTTTTGAGCGGGGATGTTGCCAGGACACCTTGTGCATGAGTTTTCCCTTGAAGTAGGCATTGGTTACACAAAGCATATTTTGTGAACAGAATTCCAAGAGACGCTGTCCGTTCTCATTTAATGTCCCCACACCATGACTACCCATACAATCCGGCCAAGATGCATGAGATTGGCCCACACGCGCATTGAAATCACCCAAGATGATTAAGCGATCCCCTGACCGAACCCCACTTACAGTTTCAGTTAGTTGGTCGTAAAACTGGTCTTTAGATTCGGGAGAAGATTTTAAAGTCGGTGCATAAGCGGATATCAAGGTGAGAAAACCGCTGTTAGTGCTTATCCTACAAGTCATAATGCGTTCCGACACTCCTCGAGGATCGTTTATTGCGCTGAGTAGGTCATTCCGTATAGCAAATCCCACTCCATGTTGGCGAGCATCGGAGGATTCTTTGCCTTTCCAATAGAACGTGTAGTTCGTCTCGCGCATCGAACCCTCGTCAGGCAATCTCGTTTCCTGAAGAGCTGCTATAGCTATGTTAAGTCTGCAAAGTTCTGCGTCTATTACGGCGGTTTTGCGAAGATTGTGTGCGCAATCAAAGCTTCCAGCGGTGTCCGGGAAGCCTGTCCTCATAGTGCGGACATTCCATGTTCCAAAGCGCATGGATTGGCGTTTCAGAATTTTTATGTTGTTTTTATTTCTATTTGCCGCAGGTGAAATCGTTAACGGCACCGATTCTCTAGACACACTAGTGCTTCCCACACCCAAGGGAAACAGGTCAGCACCGAGACGGACAAGTACCTTACTGGCCGGGGGCTGCCCGGCTTGAAGCGGGCGGTAACTAGTCAATGGGCCTTCGATGGACCCTCCCACTGTCGAGAGTGACCCCTGGCGTCCGCGCCTACGTCTATCTGCTTGGACTTATAACCGGTCACTGCCACTCCCCGTGTTGTTTTCCACTCAGCAAAGCTGTAGTGGGTGAAGTGACCTCTCCACGGATGCTGCATCGCCTGGGACGCAATTAAGATAATGCAGGCTTTCCCAAGACCTACACCACTCTCTCGGCTTCACCAACTGGATCCACAGGAACAACAAGTTATTACGTGCGGAGTCGGATTCGCTGCAGGTGCTTTCGGCTCCACCACCACCGGGTTTATTTCGAGTTGACCGTCTCTGTGGCGTAAAGATAATATTCACGGATAGTCCCTTAGTCGGTTTTTACGACACCCATGGGATGGGATGGGGTGGTGACATATTGTATTCTTACTCCGTCACCACACGGAGACCACTCTGGATTTAAAACGTCAGGCTTCACTTAATTATCGACTAAATCCAACAACTACGACATGCGACGAATTATCTAAAGCCAAAGCCGTTCTCCAACGAAATGTGCGTTTTTGTGCCAATGCTTACTGGCTGGAACTTTGTAAAAGTATTGAGGGTCATGCGTCTACTGGCAACTTTTCTGGTGTATACTCTACTATTAAGAAAGCACTGGGCCCATTACCGAATAAAACAGCTTTTCTCAAGGAGGCTGATGGCTCTTGTATCTTGGATACGGATCGTCAGCTTCATAGGTGGGTAGAGCACTATACAAATCTCTACTCTCTGCCCATTGGTGTCGAGCATGAAGCAGTTCAATCGTTTCCCGAGTTACCTGTTTGGAACGAACTCGACGTTGTACCTACAGTTGAGGATTTTATTACCGCTATCAACCAACTGAAGTGTGGTAAGAGCCCGGGAATTGATGGTATCCTTGCTGAAATCATCAAGGTGCGATGTGTAGAACCTATACTTTACAAATTTTTTGTAAAATGCTGGAACGAAGAATACATCCCTCCGGACATGCGCGACGCAAATATCATCACGTTGTACAAGGGAAAGGGTGACCGCGGTGACTGTAACTCATATCGTGGAATTTCCTTACTTAGTATAGCTGGCAAACTACTTGGTCGTATGATCCTTTCCAAGTTACAGTTGCTAGCTGATCGCGTATATCCTGAATCTCAGTGTGGCTTTCGGGCACAAAGATCTACCACAGATATGATTTTTACGTTTCGGCAACTTCAAGAAAAGTGTCGGGAACAAAGAACATCTTTGCTGACTGCCTTTGTTGACTTAAATAAGGCATTTGATACCGTGAGCAGAGAGGGCTTATACGCTGTATTGCAGAGGATTGGCTGTCCACCGAAGCTGTTAAACTTGATAAGACTTTTTCATGAGGACATGGAAGCTTCCGTTATTTATAAGGGATATACATCGGACCCATTTTACGTGAAGAGAGGGGTCAGGCAGGGTTGTGTACTGGCACCGACATTGTTTGGTATATTTTTCTCCGTACTCCTCAAGGTTGCTTTTGGAGATAACCAACAAGGCATACACCTTCACACCAGGGTGGATGGTAAGCTTTTCAATGTTTCCCTCCTTAAATCCAAAAGACATCGCCAGGATATTTTCATAGATAGCTTACTGTTTGCTGACGATGCAGCATTTGTTGCTTCGAGCCCGTCGGAACTTCAGGAGATGTTGGATAGGTTTAGTAGAGCCTGTAAGCAATTCTCTATGTCTATCAACATAAAGAAAACCGTTATTATGGCGCAGGGGGTTAATGAAATGCCCACAATCTTACTGGAGGGCTTACCACTGGATGCTGTTGATAGCTTTTGCTACCTTGGATCCACAGTCTCGAACAACCTTTGCCTCGACGCTGAAATAAACAGCCGCATCGGCAAGGCCTCTACGATGTTCGGGAGGCTGAGTGCAAGGGTATGGTACAACAAATATCTTACTGTAAAGACCAAGATGATTATTTATCAGACCTGCATCTTGTCCATACTCTTATATGGGGCAGAGACCTGGACATCTTATGCCAATCAGGAGCGGAGATTAAACAACTTCCATATGCGTTGTCTCAGGCGTATATTGGGTATTTCTTGGAAGGATCGAGTAACAAACGAGAAGGTGCTTAGTATCGCGTGCATGCCTAGCATAACCGCACTACTTAAAAAAAGAAGATTGCGCTGGCTGGGGCATGTGCAGCGGATGGAGCCTTCTCGTTTGCCAAGACAAACTCTCCTTGGCCAAATTTCGGACGCTAAACGACCAGTTGGGCGGCCACTACTGCGGCTTAAAGATAGCGCTAAACGCGATATGTTATCTTTTAACATTGACCCGAACACCTGGGAAAAGGTTTCTGGCGACCGTGATGGTTGGAGGAAGAGATTGTCTGACGGGGTGGTCGTGCATGACAGTGCCTGGTTCGATCTGCTCTCCCAGAAGCGCGAACTGCGTCACCAAAAAATGGCACAACCTCTGACGTCACCGGGAACACAATTTGTTTGCGGGCGTTGCGGCCGCCGTTGTCGCTCTCATATAGGCCTTGTTAGCCACCAGCGCAAGTGCCAAAACCAAATCACTTGACACGGCTGTTGTTTCAATCATCTTTCGTAGATGTTAAAGGCCTTATTATAGGTTTAAATTAAATTGCATAAACTACTTCCTTCAGAGAAATTATAAAGCATTTTATAGTGAAATGCATCTCATTAAACTTAATAGAACGGCAGTCCCGTGTGATACTCATTATATAAAACATTTCTGTTTTACAAAATTAAATCCAAGAGCATTTTCTACTTACTAGAATTTAAGAGGATTACCACACGAGGCTAATTCAAAATTGTAATATAGACTGATGGCACAATTCCGACCTCGTTTTAAGGTAAGGGTGATACGGTAAAAAGCGGTATAGCCTGAGGTGATGCTTGTCATATGGGAGACATTCCCTTTTCCCGGGTAACCCTCTTGTATAACATGCTTTCACACTTTTGGGCATCAAAAACGGCAAGGGAAAAAGTGTACCTACGAAACTTTACGTATTCAACAAATGTTTATTGTACTGTGGAAATACTTTATCTACAGTGTTTCGTGTTATTGTGTATGTACGAGTATATGCACTGAGCTGACTCTCTTATACGATCTATTCGAACGATTTTTTTTTAAACTTCATTTGTAGTTATTCACGTTTGACTTGTTTATTAGCCAACTGGTTTAGAAGGATGGTTTTGTTTTTGACTCACATGTAGGTGCTTAGCTATGTATGTTTGTTACATTGCGACCTCCTGTTGTAGCCTAAATAACTTCCTCAATTTTAAAGTTTGTGACTCCGGCGAAGAAACCAATTCTAAAGCCAACGAAGTAATTTGAAGAATGCAATATTCTTTACCAAAGTATCATAGGCTACAATGACGTCAGAGTAAAACCAATATGGTGAACTACTTGACTAATTTTAAAGTTTAAAATGTCATTAGAATCGTTTAAAGTTAATTTTAAGTCATTCGAATATAGGTCAAAGCTAGACATAAAACCTATCTAGAAGTCCGAGGCCGGAGTAGCACTAGAAGGCCAAGTTTCTATCTGTCACTGAAGAAAGCTTATCCCTGCAGCGATTGAATGTGACAATAAAAGTTTGATTGATTTTACGTTTAATAAAAAGGCATGTAAGTAGTTCTTTGTTCATATTATTACATAAATATCATCAAATACAACTAAAACCTCCACACAAGAAACATTATTGCCGCTAGATATAAAAGAAAATAATCTTGTTTTATGTAAAATTGTTAGAATACAGTTGATGGGTACAAAATATTTTTTGCTACGCTCTTGAGAAATCAGACAAGATATACAGTCATGTGCACATACTGTGAAATAAGGTTTTTGTTTTCCAAAATAAGCTCTCATATTGCATTGTTGATATTATTATACATCAACGTTAATGTCAGTTTCACGTTTTTTGCCTTATTTCATAAAACAGATCGGTAAAATAAAAAAGAGCTTGTTCAATTACTACGAGTATGTAAGTACTTACTTCTTTGTTGGCATTTGTTTTTAATTCATAATTCGTTTTCTATTCTATTCTCAAACTCAAATATTTATTGCTCTCCATGTGTTAAGAAGGCGGTAACAATACATACATAGATCAAATAATAATATGGATTCTATTAATTTATTCGTTTAACTTTAACTTTAATTCCTTTGGTGGCAAAGCGGTCGTATATCAGAATCTCACGCAAGATAATGTGAGCCTAGATTATGTACTTTGTGGACGTTAATTTCATGTCTGTTAAAGTGTCCACCGAAACAGTTACGTAGCGAAAGAGTTGTTTAAAAGAAAAAGTTGTTAAATCTAACTATACTTATCTCTCTAAAAGTATTTAATCAGAATCACACGTGAAAATGTGAATCACATTATGATAATGTGTTCCTTATTCCAAAACGAAACACTCCGAAATAACAACGAAAGAGAATACGTTCTGGAATTCAAGTAATCCCATTAATCATCTTTCAAATTCAATACATTGACACGTTACCGTTAGTACCGGGTAGGGTTGCCCGTTATCGACATTCCATGGATTTTATGATGTTTCAGTTTGTATAGACAGTCATGGGCGGCGGGATAGTTGGAATATCACTTAGGTATTCGAATATGCAGATCGGCAATCGGTATGCCGTCTCGGCGTCTACCTATTGCCTATTGTACACACCTCAGTTTGTTAGCATTCCAGATACGATGTTTATTTAGTTTGGTGCATGAATTATGCATAATCAGCTTGAAATGTTACTCTGTATATATATCTAGTTGAATATAGCGTCAAATATTTAGTTACGACAGTTTTGAGTCTAATTACTTTTTATTTTATTGATAAATATTTTCATATGATTCATGAATAATTCATGCAAGGGATTTCAGAGTTTATTTATCGAAGTTTATAAAGTCGTTGCTTTCTTTTGTATAAGCTTAATATCAATATCAACACAGCATGTAAAACTTACAGAACCTTTAATTTTATAGTTTAGTAACTTAATCAATAAATTAGGGTATTGTTAAAGTTAATTCAGAAGGGTCTAAACCAAAGATAAAAAACTTAATAGAAATCAAATATCAAACCGTCTGGCGATCGTGGTATCAGAAAGCATAGTTTTTCCTCAGAAATGGATTTTTTTATAAATATTTTATAGCTTTTAGTAGCACAAAAAACCAACAAACAAACAGCAACAAAAAATACTTAGTAGTCATATTCAAGTTTAGCTTGATCAAAGGCATCTCTTAACTATGAAGCTTAACAGCTATGAAGCATTCGAAAACTATTTTAACTTTTTAAGAATACTGCAGTAAAGCTAGTACGTACTGATCAAGTATGAAACAGAACAAAGCTTAAAAAATAAATTAGTTTTGCTAGTATCTTTATTGCGAACTCTCAAAGCTACGGAAAATATAAAATGGTAACAAATGAAACTTAAAAAAGAACATTAGAACCTTATTGTGTGTAAAAACTATTTCCTATGTAATAAAATTAAAAGCAATATGCCAATAAGGTATAAACGAAAACGAAAAATTAACGCGGCATAGCATTTTTAAAGCTGACTGAGGTTTCCCAAGCAAACTCAATAGTTAGCTAAGAAGACCACGGCTAGTTTACCATGTGCTGAAACTTTATACATAAATTAAATGTAAAAAGCATGCTACATTAATCTACTGTTTAGGTTTAATATTTAAAACCATGCAACGCAGTTCAAAAGCTATAAAATAGTAGTAATTAGCATTAAAACTTTAATATTTTTCAACACTAAATTCAAAGCAAGATCCTTTTCCTAAAAGCATTTTATTTTCTCAGCCGGATTTATTCATTGTAAGCAATAAAAATCAGAATCTATTTCTTTCCCGATGTTTTAAGGGTACGAGTAAAGGAAAAACCTAATATAATAATATGCAGTTCAAAGGAAATACCAAGGAGGAATAGTAATACTTTCGACTACTTTATGGATTTAAGCGCCACATTTTTAAGGCGACAATACGTGACCGGCATCTTTTAAGAGCCATTGTTCGGTTTCAGGCAGAGCAGAGACTTTTATAAGTTTTTCTTCTACATAAAAGCGAATTCACTTATTTGAGTTACAGCTACGTAATAAATTTTGAGTGGGGAGCTAATAAAAGAAGATAGCCATGACTAAAACCTTCCGTTTCTTCATTAAGTGACTTGTAAGCTGTTAAATGGTTCTGGGAATGAGTTTGTAATTAACTCTATTTAAAATTTACTGTATTTTTCTTTGTTATTTTATGCTACTGCTGATCGAGCTTTGCTTGCAAACTTCAATTCAATTAAAAAAACTTGGCATAGGACACTATGAAACATAATATAATTATTATTCTTGTTATGCAAACCATAACTGTCGCAAATATCAGACGATGAACTGTTTTTCAAAATTCATAAAATAAATTAGTAAAAATATATAAAACTGTTAGCCTTGTATTATTAGGCCCAGTTTTCCAACGTAAGTGGTGTGGATCCACTGCATTGGGAAATTAATAAGGTATTACGAGTATTATAAACCTATGTTTATAACTACGAGTACAACATTTGTCTGTAAAACAAAACAGAGGCGCACGTAAGTGCTTAGGATATTTTAATGGTCAACTTTAGTTTATATTTCCTTATTAATAATGGTTTATAATTGGTCCCTGCGGTACGATAAGTAATCGAATTTTCCCTAAACATTAGACAATGGGGAACACTTTACCAATAACAAACATAATTTATCCTTTTAAATCCTATTGCACATAAACTTATAAAATATTATGATACATTTTTTATTAAAATATTATAAATAGTTTAATAGACTAAATAGAGTGAATCGTGTTTAGACTAATTTAAGACACTTTCAAACATAGATAAAGTATACAGGGACATATTTTATCATTTTCTGCATTTAATTTGCTGTTTGCAATGAATATAAATATAGGTTAATTATCTTAGAGAGATTTTTGCATTTGTAGTTGTGTACGGTCAGCACATAAGGACATAAATAATTGAGAACTTTTATATTTTTTATACTTTTTATAGTCAGTTACACCAACTGCATCAAATAACATTAAACAATGATAAACCATTTTTAAGAACCTGAACAATATAATTATTTAGGTAAAATTTGACATTCACTGACTTTTTGACTTTTGACAGTCAATATTATATTCTTATTAAAATTGTGCCGAACCTTTTTTGGTCGTAAAATGAAATTCAAATCTTTATTTTAGAATCCCTGTTAATAAACTTAAACAAATACTACTACAGCTGCAAAAATCTCTCGAAACTAATTTTACCATACGATGCCAAAGTTTACCTCGGGCATATATCATCATCGGAACATTTTTATTTAACAATGTTAAAATAATAAAATATTGATCAAAAAATATTACACAAAATAAATACTTAAATAATAAAAATGTGACAGACCTTATTTGCTGACCGTATAGTGGAATTTAAATTTCAAATTTTGAAACCGTGTACATATACGAACACTACTACAAATGCAAAAATCTCTCTAAGATAATTTACCTATACATGAGTAATATCAATATTCAATTAGAAATAAGCCGCAAATACCAATTACTTTAATAAATAAAATAAATATTTAAATAAGAAACTATAAACTTTGAAATAATTAAATTAAACCGAGTAACAGGACTACGCTTAAATAAACATTATACCTATCTGCATTGGATTCCAGATAGTATTTATAACAAGATAGGTTCTCAACGCGGCGCATCGGTGATCCGTCCGCAATCGCTAGCTAATCTTTGTTTGATTTCAATTAACGCTCTCCATCTCCGCTTCCAGTACTGTCCACATGAACTTTTCATCCTTGTTTTTTCAATGGACTGTATCCATGTTTAAATTAACTATTTCACGTTGTTTCACGTGAGGGATAATGGTATTATGATATGAAAAATGGTGATCTAAGAACTAATTTGGTTTTTAATCGTGTGCTTTGTGATAAATTTATGAATTATGTATTTTTTATTAGTTTTTGGGATAATAACATAGAACATAAATATTGCTGAGACATATTTTCCCTAGAGGTAAAGTATAATATAATTATGGCCTACTAGCAATTTGCAGTAGCTTAAAATTATTAGTACAGGGTTTGTTTTAAACTAAAAATTAACGTTAAAGGCTACTTAAACACATACCTACTTTTAATTTCATGCTATAAAATTACTTGAGCCCAAAAACAAATAATAATTAACCTACATAAGGCGGATGAAAGCGCCACCTACGTAATTAATACAAAACACAATAATTTTATTGCAATATAATTACAAGATAGCAATTACGAAAACGCGATAAAGTTTGTTTCTCGTTTAGATTACAGAAGTATACGAGTGTATGTAAACAAAAATTTCAATCCTTTGTACTGGATGGGGCGTAAACAAAACGTAGACTTAATTGAGATAATGTAAACAAAGTATCTCCGGGCAGATATCTGCGTTGCATTCATTTGTTTGAACGCGAACCTATTTATAAATGAAACATTTTATTTTGTTAACTATGCGCGGAGTATGTTTAATCTGATGGAGTAATATTTTGTGAGATGAAAAGTGTAAATTAGGTTTTTTTTTGTGAAATATGTCAGTATTTTGTAGCCCATAGTCTCATACAAAGGAGAAACTCCGTAGACTAGTCAGTAGATAGGTAAAGCAGTGTTGAAAAAGAAATTGTCCTTCTTTCTTAGGAGTATACAACATTTTTAACGTACACATCAGTGTGTAAATCAACACCCTGTGTAACTTATTTTATTGTAATAAGACATAATTATGGCCTATGTCCAGCAGTTGACGTCGATTGGCTGATATGATGATGATGATGAAGACATAATTATGTATTTCCGAATTGAAAACTGTAGTTGAAAATATCACAAGCCGACAGAAAATAGGTTTGAAGTTTTAAGTTTCTTCAAACCTATTTTCTAAATATATTTTTATTTTTTGTGTTCTTAATTTAAATTGTTACTCAGTAGTAAAAGTAAAATATAGCTAATAATCGGGATTACTGCCAGTATTGTATCAAATTATTCTACTTCGTTCCGACCTTCATACTCGAGTAATTTGACAGTACGTAGAAAAAAAATATACTAAAAATATTTTTCCGCGTTTCTAAAGGATGGACCACTTACTTTGTACTTCCTTTTTTACTACGTTTTAAGAACTCATAAACCTTAACAAGATTTCCAAAGAGTGATGCATTTTTTTTTACGCTACTCAGATTGAAATTAGGTCAAACTTGATAATAAATCATCAGCTAAAAATATTTCAACAAAAAAAACCTATCTATTAATAGAATCGTAGTTTTACCGCAATGCACTAAACTATATTTTCCACGCGACTCTACGGCATGTATCAGACACAGTTTTCCGAACACACGTATAACCCCAACGTAAACTATAACTATAGTAAATTATACCCCAGGCTAGACAGCACGCAATCATCGCACACCAGTCTGTTTCAGCTCATTAGCCGATATCGTTCCCTGGATCGGACTTTCAAACGGTCCATTACAAGTTTTCTTATTAGAAGTTCCCCTATTACCACTCGTCTAGTAGTAGAAAATCCTAAACCATAAAAATGAAAGGAAAATTAACTTTCTCATATTAAATGCAAACGTGTAAATTTGGTATACACAAAACATCAAATTGGGTTATTTTGTAAATGTAGGACAATTGTGAATCAACGTTCAAATTATTCAAATTATTATTACATTGTGTGTAACAATTTAAATAAAGTTTTTGTGTTATTTTGTATGGCACGTGATCATAATAATAAAGTGACAAGCGTGGGACTGCTGCATTTTTAAATGACATTGGTCTAGGAATAAAAAAGAGGCTATTTCATTTTAAAGCATTTTTTAAACACTTACGAATAGTAACACGTTTTCGTTTTATATTTATTTATACTGGCCTTTTGAAAACTTTAGTGTTGTTATTGTTACAAATAGAGCCTAATTATTAGTCAAAGTTATCACTAATTTAGGCATTAGTTGTATATTTTTCCTTAGATACATACATTCTTATTAAAACAGCTGATCATGATCAAGGCTACCACCAAATTCCGTAAACTTTATTTAAATCCATTATATAACACAATATTGTTAATTTGCGATATAATAAACTTTATTTTCTAACGCTATAAAACAACATCTTAAATTTCTAAATCTTCTGATAATAAAAGTTTAAGTAAAATTCTCATCAAACTGTAGATAGCCATTTATACATTTTGTTTTAACGACCAGTAAAAATTTGCGACCCGTGAAATAGAACAAAGGCGCCGAAATGATCGGCCGTTAATGAAAAATGTGTCTGTATTTGTTATACCAAAATTTGTATTGAATTTATTGAGTCTTTGTCCGCCTCTTACGTTGTCTAGACCACTTATAAAAAATAAACAAAAAATAATTATGTTTGTTCTACATCAAGTTTCTTTAGCATTAACATTTATTGCTAGTTTCAAATTCAAAACTTTGCCATAATTGTATTGAATTCTTCATGTTTCTGTACCTACTAGTATGTATAAGTGTGGTCTGTATTTTTACGTATACATTTGATGAGTCTTTACGTTAAAATTTCATTTTGTAGTAGTGTTTAGTTTACAAGAGATAAATTGAAATATTTGGTTTGGGTGTGTAAAGATCTTGCTAATCAAGCTAAAATATATATGGCTAAGGGATATGTGGAGACAGTGGAACAAAAAAGTAAGTAAGACTTCACCAACATAGTAGCCCTGTAGTAAAAAGGAAAAATAGAGAATAATGAGTGATAAAATTAGAGTTCTTTGGAGCCAGATATATTAAAAAGTTAACTCTAGTAACTGTAAACTTTTGAACGCTAAAATGACTCGAATTACATACTATTTCGGCGAGATCATTCCATAGATGGGTGACCACTCAGTGGTATTTTATGAACATCTCCGTGCTTCAGAAGGCACATAAAGCGCCGGTCACAGTTGTCGTTGTAGTGACACAGTTGTTAAATCACTTCACTTTGTACATTTTTATCTGAAGGAAGTCGCGGGCATCAGCTAGTATATAAATAAAAGCCATAAAGGCGCTGGATTAACACCATGTATTAAACAATTAATAAAATAAAATACCTAACTAAAAACATCTCAAATAATCCCACTAATTGTTTTATAAAAACCTTAAGCTTACACATGTTAGTTTTATTTGTCTTCCCAAGAATAAGAAAAGACGCTGAAAAGTAACATCAGTTGGGATAAAAGCACTTTTACACGTATTTTCTCACTGGCATTCCTTAGTTGAACAAGCGAACTGGGTCAGCTAATGTAAAGCTACGACGACTTTTTCAAGGTCTCTTTGGCGAAACTTGTCTGGATAAAGATTTTGCGATGTTTGTTTTCTTACATATTATGTGCTTGTAATACCGTTTGGGTAAAATACGCCAATTTAATGTTGTGGAGTGTTACAGAATACTTGTATTTCAGGTAGCTTCCAAGGTTGAGGCAGCATTAGAACTTTAGTGTCAGTCACTTAATGTTAGTAGTAGTTCATTAATGCTTAAATAATGATACATCAGAATTGAATAATATCATAATCATAACAGCCCATTAATGTCCCACTGCAGGGACGGGCCTCCTCCTGTGACGGAGGGTTACTTGACCTACTAATACCACGCTGGCCAGACGGATTGGTAGGTATAGGGTTTAATTTCAAGTTTTCCTTCTTTTTATTTCGTAAAGACAATATTCCCGGATATTCCCTTAGTCGGTTTGTACGACACCCATTGGATAAGATGGGGTGTTGACATATTGTATTCACCACACGAATTGAATTTTTTTTGATAAACAGTATCTGCTTAGCTTCTCATGACTGAGTCAATTAATCATCACATTTATTTGTCCTATATAATGAAAATGTCAGTTAAATGGAGTAGCAACATTTACATTGAACAATTTTTTTTTTTATTAAAGTAATAATAAATATCTTATACATTGCAGTTTGCCAAATTTCTTTGCTTGGTGTTAAAATATCTTTAACTTTTAAGTCATAAAAAACAATGTAACAAGGAACATTGATATTTTCGTCCGATAAAGAAAACCTCTTATTGAATATTAAACAACGTGCCGAGGACACCTTCGTATTTTCGTTAGCAACACTTTTATATTTCTCCAAGCCTCGAAACATAAAGGTAAATTCGACCTTTATTCTAACAAACTAATCCTATTAGGATAACAGAACTGCCAGATAAGAATCAAATTCGCGATACTCATCAAGGGCCTAACAATAATCTACGTGGTATACAGGCACATGTATATCGTTAATATAGGGAGGGCAGGGTTCACCGAACATATTAAATCGTTAAGTGTTTTGATAAACACAGACAAGGGGGGTTTAGCGATGATGCGATTCGCAGTTGGGAATTTGGTAAATCATCCTCGATGTGGAAGCACGTAGCGATTTGAATTGTGAAGTGTGCTTATCTAGCACGTCAAATAATTACATTTAGGTTTAATTCCTAGCTTTCAGTTTCAATGCAATAACATTTTGAATTAATGTCGTATTTAATTCTAAAGTTGGAAATATTAATCAAGGTAGGTATATAAATTTAGAGTTGACAAAGAATAACGACTCACACCCTTTTTACCAGCAGAAAGATTTCAGATAGGCCAACAAAAAATATTCAATCGCAATATTCATGACTCCTCGATTGTATTCGTGATTTGAATGTAAATTCAAGGAATCTCATTTGAACTGAAAATTATATTGAAGTTGTTTGGCAAACAACGTCGAGCTCTTCGTTATTTAATTAAATGTGTGAACACTGATTATACTGAGAACTTTACGTTGAAAATGGGCTGTTAAATAAACAAATTCGCTATTCTAATGTCAAATCAAAAATATTCGCGTAAGAGGCGGGAGATCCCTTAGAGTCTCGAATGTACGGATTCGCTCCCAAATTAGCTATCAAGACCGGCTTCGACAAAGAGCTAAGGGCTTATCTGGCGGATTTAGATGAACTGGAACCCTTGGCGACTATACAAAATAATAGCCGGCTCGATAGCGTCATTGTTTGAGCATGAAATTAAAATTGAACGGGGTTCACACGTGCGCACGGTCGAGATAAGGGGTTGTACCGACAGTACAATCGATTCGCAACTACCAATGTTTGCCCGTACGTTGATTTACTTAAGGGGTTTGCTCTTTTCTTTATTTGATCTCTAACAACCACTCTTATGCTTCTGTTCTGTAGTTTATTGAGGCATTGTTTGTTTATCTCAGATTTTACAATGAGTAAGTAAACTTAGGGCAGAGCATTTCTGTTTCTTGTGATTTTATTTTATTGTATTAACTAATGAAAGATAGATTGAATCTTATCTTTTAAGAGATAAATCAATTTATATTAAGGTTTAAAATGTCTAAGTAATTGTTGTGTTTATAAATAATACGCTTCTAGCTGTACAAACAACTAATTGCGTAATCAGATTTATTTTAATACTAAGACCAACGTTTTGCTCCTTAGCCAGAGTAGGTCAGTGCTTGTAGTTGGACGTTTAAAAGATTAAGTCGTGAATTGTTTTGTGTTTGTTAAATGTTTATAAACTACGAGTATGTCTAAGAACCTTTATGTCTTTAGCACAGTTAAACCAGATCGACCTTATTAATAAAACCTAATTAGTAACTATACTTATTTACTCCTTCTATCGTACTCAAAATAAACAATGCATTTAAGTATACAAATTAATTTACAGGTCACTGTAAAGTGAAAGGAATAAAACGATTTTTTTTTTAAAATATTGCAAAATCTACCCAAAATGTTACAAAAGTGATACATTTCCATCGTAAGCCAGTTAACTAATACACACCGAAATATAATTAAACTGCATGCAACGAATAATAACATTGCACTCTATAATCCTAAAGGCTTAACATACGTGCACATATCAAATCAATTTACAAACAAAGCAGGCCTATTGTCTGAATGTAACGTGTCTATCCAAAATTAGATCTATTAGGGGTTTGACTGTCTACGTAAGCACATTATGGTACATAATATATAAACGATTATTTACCTATTAACGTGGTACGTTGTATTGCGGTATCGATGCAATTTAATTTATCGATACCCTGCATTGTGTATTTAGTCGGAGTGTATCACTAGCCCGTTTCTGCTGAGTTCCTACCGATATTTGTTTTGCCCTATGGGTATTAGATATATTGCTGATGATTTAATTAATTGAAATTTGATGTAAATAATGTGTTCAAATTTGATATTTGATACGCATTTGTTGTGTTTAATAGGAAATTAAACCTGCATACATGGGTGTATTATATTAGTAAAGATTATTGGAAATTGGATAGGTTTAATTTAATTTGATATTAGTTATTAGGTTTAACCTGTATAACAAAGGAAAAATAAGTAAAGACACGTTTTTAATAAATCGTACTTCTAATTCTTCAACATCATAATTATAGCACTGTCTCTCAAGATACAGTCTTAGTTTGAAAGACAGTGCAATGTATTCTTAGAGAATATTGTTGACTTTATTGTATAGAGAACAAATTGTAGATGTGAAATAGTGACAATAAATGCTTTTTTTTTTTTTTTTATAGCTGCTAAAATTTTTTTTAACCTGGCTGTGCCGTTTCGTCTCTTGATAACTTTCGGAACTCTTCTACAGTTATAGGTAAACTCGATGAAAGGATGGTCGGATCTCCTTTATTTTTTTTTTGTTTTTTACATGCAATTTTAATTAGAAATGCAATTATTATCTTTATTATTGAAAAGCAAAATATCATTTTTATAAAGCTCACTACAAATACAAAGAACATCTAACAATATGAACAATGCTTAATTTTTTTGTGTAAATAATATTAACAATATAAATCCCGTTTTACCGGTACCGGTAAACGCCGGAGTAATTTTATTATAATTATTAAAACTTTTTAAACAAAATAAAGACTAATAAATTTCATAAAAGTGTAAGATTTATTAGTTTCAAAAGTCTTGTTAGGCAAGTAAGACTTTTGTAAGAAATATTACGATCTATGAGGGTTTTATAGAGATTTTGTAAAGGTTGTTTAGACTGCTGGCTTGTTTATGTATTTGTTTAAATTAATAACGCTTATATTAAGCAAATATATTCGTGTATTAATGTTAATGATGTCTTATCTTCCAGTTGTAACTAGGCAGTAAAAGAGTTTTCTTACATAGTCTACACATGGATAAATGCTAGAGTAATATTATTAGAGGCTACGATGCTTATTGTCATAGGAGGATATTAACAAAGAAAATTTACTAGAATGGAATTGATGAAATCCTTTAGAAAGGGTAAGTGCGTAGCCCACAGAAACGACAGGCATGTCTAAAGATGAACATTTGAATGAAAGCAAAGCAGATTTGTAACGTAGTACACGGCGTTCAGTAGTCTTAGTCACCCCTAAGGTAACAAAGCGCGAATTCGCGTATTTATTTAGTATTGGTAATATTCTGAACGTGTTTCATAAAATGAGATCGCAAGGGTGCTCTAATGAAGCCGCTTACGTCATCCCCAGTTCATAATTGTATTTTCCTTAGAGGTACGAGTAGCAAATCCATTTCCATTTACACGTGTTTAAGTACTTCGAAAATTAAATAAAAATAAACTCAACGGCTTTCAACATAAGGCTGTTATTTCAATCGCGGATTCAAATCTAGAATAAAAAAATAAAATTAAAAGGGGTAAAACCGAATACAAATCATGAACTGTTTATGCAAATCCTTACTGGGAGCAAGAGGATTACACGGGAGCATCTGTATCTACACTCCCTAATGAGATTAGTGACACCAAGGAGAGCTGAACTGTACCGCTTAACGGTTAGGTTCGAATGACTGAAATTATTTAGTGTTTATGCTCACATGCTGTGAAGATAGTGTATGAATTGTGGTTAAGTTATTAGGAACCTGTGCAATGGTCTGTTTTGTTGGCTAAGTTTCATTATTTACTGTTTTAGTCTACTGTAATCATTGCGTAGCGTTTCATGATTATTTAGGCCAATAAAATTGCTGTTTTAAAAATAACCAACTATTTTCCTAAAACATGACATATTTTTTAAGATAATTTGAACTTGTACCGTCTGCCTTGTATTCATTTTTGTATATTCTTACAACATAATAGGTGAAAACTAAATTATTTTCTACATAAAAATTATCGGGTTCAAATCTATTTGATACCGAATACAAACCGCAGATTGATTTAGGTCTTTAAAAAAAAGCTTGAAGTACCTATATAAACTTTCCATATTTTTATAATAACATTAAAATATGATACCACCCTGTCGATAAATGGAGGCGTTGCAAAGACAATGCATCAATTTAATAAAAGAGCACTGTCGTAATAGTTTTTGAACACGAAAACTTCTTGGTGGCTGAACCCCTTTAATAATAAAAACAAAAAGTAATCTAACATTTTGTTTTACTCATACTCATCACGTGAAACATCTATTTGAATAGTTTTAAGAGGTAAGAGCTGTGGAGTAGGTAATAAACATTTTTACGCATACTACTTTTGAGAGTAACAACATTCAGTATGTTTCTATAATAATATGGTAGTTTTAAAGATTTAATTTGGCAACTTCTAATTATATTTGAGTTTTTTTATGGTATCAACTTAGGGTACTGGTATTTTCACTATAGAACAGTTATTATAAGGAATTCGAAACTCAAGCCAAAATTCGAACTTCCTGCTTTTCTTTTTAAACATTACACAGAAACTCTTGCTCCAAATTTGTCCACTGCTTAGTAAGTAAAAATAGGAGGCGATTAGGCATAATAGGTATGTTTTATTATGTGTATAAATTTGTTTAGGGAATGTTTGTAACTATTGTTAGTTGCATCTAGTTGGTGGTACAATTGAAGTTGAGAATTATTCAAACTAAAGTACGCAGAGCTCAGTGGTATTTATGACCACAAAGAGGTCACTTATCTGTAGGATGACCTATGTTATTGTTATTTATAAAGGACAGTAAACTCAAAATCACGTCAAAATAGGGAACATGACTAATTCAAGATTTTTGTCGTTTAGACAATATTATGCGTAACCGAATGTTAATTCTAGTGGAACTCATATAAACGTAACGTAAAACAAAATCAAAAGTAATTGTAATATAAATGTTGTTTCTCTATTTAATTTATTAAATTTATTTTTGTCTAGTATGCTTTCTTTAGAGATGCATGGTTTTTTTATATCTGAACAATAGTATTCACTTCTTTTAAATTCAATCAATTTAATGCATTTATGATAAAGAGAAAGCACTGCTTTATTACCAAGAATACAAGATACCACAAACGCTATCCCAATGTAGACACAGTCACGCACAAAGCTAACTTAAATTATAATATTAGTAATATCAACCTCCCCCAAATATTCCTTCTGTTATCTTATATAAACTAAACAGCTTATGTACAAACTGTAAACATCTTCAATGTATGAGTAGGCAGTACGTGCACTATTTATGTGTATGGGTTCGCATGTAAACAGCCCATAACCGCAGACACCGCACTAACACTATGAAAACTATCCCATTTCCAGGATTTTATTAAAACAAATAAATTACACTAGGGGAACCGAAGATCATAATGCACGATATGTAAATTGAATGGACCGACGAAAAACTACGTCCTTAAGAAACTAGAAGATTTTATCTTTCTACTTTAGTATTTTTGCTTGAGTACATTTTCTTATTTTCTGCTGAAATTGAGAACAGCAACTCAATACACCTATTTATTTGTGTAAAGGTTCGGTTCATATCGTTATTCTTTATTCAAATACGCTTTATCATGAAAGGAATGATAGTTTCCTGGGCTTCTTTATAACTGACCCATTTCTTTGTTATACAATTTTTAAGCGTTTTCGATATTATGTTTTTTTTAACTTTTTTTTCTACTTTATCGATATTCATAAAAATCTAAAATAAAGTATGAGAATATTTAATTATAATATTAAGCTGTGTTTAAACATATATTTTTTT
Organism: Schrankia costaestrigalis; assembly: GCA_905475405.1. NCBI lineage: Eukaryota > Metazoa > Arthropoda > Insecta > Lepidoptera > Erebidae > Schrankia > Schrankia costaestrigalis. Next base: position 10,483,262 of record FR997840.1, on the reverse strand, counting down.
ACCATGTAACTTTGGAAAAAATAAAAGGTATTAGTTATTAGTTTGCAGAGTAATGCTGCTTTCAAAATAATAAAAAAAATTAATTAATTGTAGAATACGAAATATAAATACGAATGAAACACTCATTCATATTTATTTTGTCAGTTTCCTTTGATAAAGTATTGCAATTTTCGTTCACGAAGAGAAGTACTTTTAGAATTAGCTGTAGCGTTAACCTGTGTATCAATTGAACTTGCGAACAATAAGGTAAACTCCTGTCCACATTCGTACTAAATCTAGATATACTTTAAAAAAAAATGCACAGTGCTAAATAAGCTTACCACTGGAAAGCCATCAAACCAAACACTGCCGCCTATAAAACATCATGGAAAATAACAGATTTTGATAAAGTATGCGTTCTTTTCTACTGGTCCTAAAAAGAAATAGCTCAACAACAAACATATAACTTGGTGTGTTGACGGAGTAAGAATATAACATGATGTCACTATTTCACCTTACGTCATGGAATATACCGTACCTTAGAAGCTGACTAAGGAAAAACTCGCAAATAATATCGAGTCTTCACTAGATGACAGAGGGAAATTTGAACTTTTGTTTTTCGTTGATATTATAAACGTTTTTAATAACAACGAAAAACAAAAGAAAAAAACACTCGTGACATAAAATCCTGCATCAATTTGTTGGTAGCGTAGTATTCTAAGTTCAAATTTCCCTCTGTCATCTAGTGAAGACTCGGAGATAAGGACACTAAAGAGATTATGAAGATAAGCAAACAAATCAAACTAAAAAGCCAATGAATCTTTCACTATCGAAGTACACGGATGAACACCTACCATAATTGTACCCAATAATATAGATGCAATAGCATTTATAAACGCACAATCATTATTCACACGCTATTTAGCAGTTAACGCGAACGCACGCAGTTTTATCAATGCGACATTTATATTGTGTTAATCGTGTTTGGATATTGAACCGACGATAGGGGTAGGGGATAGTGTTGTCAGCATAACTCTTCACGTTTGTAGGATGTAAATTTAATAGTAGTTAACTCTCATTGTTTGCTCGTGTGGTGATAAAATAGGTAAAATAGCACATTTTGATCAGAATGATCTTAAAATGATGATGTTTTTCATTTCTTTTTTAATCTCTTCTGGGTAGCGTTGTATTATCAACCTAAGTTTTCTGCTTCATTGAAGGAACCAGAACTGTTGATGTCGTAGGGTTGAGTCATTGCAACGTTTTAGTGAGATATTGATATGCTTATATGAAGTACGACTATGAATGATGTTACTTTAGAAACAGAATATAATTAACTTAAGACAAAAAATTAAAATCGACACTTAAAAAAAACTGCATTGTTTATTTGGCTTTGTCTGTTTCAACCATGGTCATGATAATATTTTCATTCAATGTTCTGCTTAAAATTAAATAACGTCTCTAAAAATTTACTTTTAAAATTTTACTGTCCATCAACTTACGATGTTCATCGATAATAACATCGTTGATGATGAAAATGAGTGTTTTAAACATGAAGCCGACATCACTAGTGCCATTGGCACTTTGTAAATAAACGGATGGATGGCGTGGCGTTGATAACCGTTGTTGTTGTAATTCATCGGGAACTTTTTATTAGTTTGGGGTAAAATATACCTGATTGATAGATTATTGGATCGTTCTGCTGTGTTTTATAGTGTTGTGAGTATTTTGTTTTTATTTTAATTTTGACAGATTTAACTTTTTATACATTTCTATTACTTTAATAAGGATCAGACCCTGCGTTTCTAGTAGTTTTAAACACTAATTTAACGAACACATAGAACATCAGCTGAGGTTAAGAAAATATATCAATATATAAATAAAATGCTTTATTAAATAAATCAATAACGCTTTTAACACTAGATGTTACTAAACAATATCTTCCCCCACGTTTGCAAAACTTAAGTGTGAAAGAAACAACAAGTATAACATCACACATGACTTATTAAAATTTTCTCAATTACATTGCGATTGCTGATAAAATATGTTAATATTTTATTTGTACTAGATAATTAAATTAAACACGAACTGAGCAATACGACGGAATAATATATATTTTCAGACTAAAAACATTTTACAGAGTAAGTATTTATGAAACGTCAACATATGACATATATACTATATTCAAAATAAGTAGATGGCCAGTATTGCAATTAATAGTTTCAACATCCTCTTCTTAATTGCAAACCCATAGCCATGGAACAGTCATCAGTCTTCTTTGGAGAAACTGGTTTTGTAAGTATGTCGGCAACCATATCTTGAGTCCCGACATAGCAGAGTTGAATCTCCTTATCAGCAACTCTTTCTCGAAGAAAATGATGTCTTAAATCAATATGTTTGCTGCGAGCACAGTAAGAGTCAATACCTGCAAATTTTATCGCGCTTTGATTATCACAATAAATTATATTAGGTACATCTGTAAGCTTCCAATTTATTTCTGACTCTAAATGCCTCAGCCACATAGCCTCCTGTGTGGCCGTCGCTAGTGCCATATATTCGGCCTCCATGGTTGATAAGGCAACTGTGTTCTGTCGTTTAGAACACCATGACACTGAAGCACCCTGAAACAGAAAAGTGTAGCCAGAGCATGATCTCCGGCTGTTAATGTCAGAAGCCCAATCTGAATCACAGTAGCCAAATACTCTACTTTCATCTTTATTTTGGCTCAATTTTAATTTGTAATCCTTAGTTCCTTTTATGTACCGTAGCACTCTTTTAACTGCTAACCAGTGTTGCCTTTCTGGTTTGTTGTTGAAACTACTCAATTTGTTTACAACATAACAGATATCTGGTCTCGTACCTTGTGATAGGTAAAGCAAACTCCCAATAGCTTCTTGATAAGGCACATTACTAATTATATTATTTTGATCTCCTGTACTAATCAATTTGCAGCTAAGATCACAGGGCGAATATACTGGATTACAATCTGTCATATTGAATCTCTGTAGGATTTTTTCTTTATAAGCAGTCTGATCAATATAAATTTGGTCTCTGGCCGCGTTCTGACTTATCCTCCAACCAATAAAATAATTAACAGGTTCAAGCGTTTTCATTTCAAATTTACTTTTAAGCTGTTGCTTGATTTCTTTACCCTTCTCTTCATTATTATAAAAAATTAATAAATCATCAACATATATCAATATAAAGATGCTGCTTCCATTATCATTTCGGTAGTAAATACATGGATCAACAGACGTACTTTTTAATCCCAACTGTTTGAGAACAGAAGTAAGTTTCAAATTCCATTGGCGACTCGCCTGTTTTAAACCATAAATAGACTTATTTAATCTACAAACTTCTTCTCCGTGTTCATAGCCAGGTGGTTGATTCATATATATTTCAGCATCTATATCTCCCTGCAAAAATGCTGTAACTGCATCCATTTGATCTATATATAAGTTTTCTTTTACAGCTAATGCAAACAAATATCTTATTGAAGTATGCCGTACTACCGGAGCAAAAACTTCATTATATTCAGTTCCTTGCCTCTGTCTAAATCCTTTTATGACTAATCTTGCTTTATATCGTACAACTTCACCATTTTCATTAGTTTTCATTTTATAAACCCATTTGCAAGGGATTATTCTTTTGTCTTCGGGTAGAGTTACAAATGTCCATGTATTATTCTGAAGGAGCGATTCATACTCACTATCCATAGCTGCTTTCCACTCTTTTGCTTTTGGGCCTGAAAGAGCGTCTTCCACAGTCTCTGGTTCCTTTAATAATGCTGATGAACTTGTTGTTTTCTCTTCGTGACAAAAATAAGTAGTAGGTTTACTCCTTGGTCTCAGAGTCATATTTCTTAACGGTATAGAATCGTCATCAAGTCTTTCCGGTATGTAATCTGGGTCATTATCTCTTTCTGAATTTGATGTATCACTCCTAGCATCATACAATTGTTCCTCTTCTGAACTTTCATTTACTAAAGTATCGGTATCAGATTGTTGTGTAACTGTCTTTTCCTGTTCTTGCAAAGAAGTGAGTGGTATAATAACACAATTATTCCTAGCTGTGTGTTCCAAAAAAACAACATCTCTACTCTTGTATATTTGTTTTTTACTTTCATCATACAATCTGTAACCTTTAGTGTATTCGCAATAACCCACAAATATCATCTTCGTAGCTTTTGAATCCCATTTTCGTCTGCTTTCTTTTGGAACATGAACCATTGCGTGACAACCAAATATTTTCATGTTATTTAAATTTGGTCTTTTACCTGTCCACATTTCATATGGTGTCTTGTAGTTCAAAGTTTTTGTTGGTGAACGATTTGTTATATATGCCGCTGTTGAAACCGCCTCAGCCCAAAACATTTTCTGTAGTCTGGAATTCAAAATTAGACATTTAGCTCTCTCTACTAATGTACGATTCATACGCTCTGCCATACCGTTTTGTTGAGGCGCAGTGGAAGCGTGCTGGGCCCATAACCTGATAAAATATGTTAATATTTTATTTGTACTAGATAATTAAATTAAACACGAACTGAGCAATACGACGGAATAATATATATTTTCAGACTAAAAACATTTTACAGAGTAAGTATTTATGAAACGTCAACATATGACATATATACTATATTCAAAATAAGTAGATGGCCAGTATTGCAATTAATAGTTTCAACAATTGCCACAATAAATAGGTGTTAATAATAGTTTTTCACTTTTACGAGAGGAATCCTTTCTTTACTGTAGGGCATAAAAGCTTATTAAAGAAATATAATCCCATTGGTATATCAAACGCTACACGTAAATCAGTATGTTCTCACGACACAACTTCGGCCCGCGTTAAGTACACACTATATGAGCGGCCGAGCCATATTTAATCGTTATCAAACGAACAGGCAGACCTCGTATTCATCGCTCAATGATTTACTCATAGCTTATCCGACCTTACTAACTGACTTATGGAATATAAACGCAGTCAAATAGACATGATGTTAACTTACGACTCTTTGCTTTTTCATGTTGTGTCTGAAAATTTTAGCATAAACTTGTTAGTTTTTAAGATTAGCCCCCTTAGTCATAAAGGCCTCTTAAATTTTAAACAATTTATTAGCTTAATTTCTGATATAAGGTTGGTTTTACTATTAAAAATCTCGCTAAACGGTGAATAAATTTAAGAGGCATTTATAAGTAAATGTTTAATGTATGTAACAATGTTTATTCCTGTGACAAAAAAAAGGTACGAAATGTAATTGTCTTTCTTATAGACAGGATATTAAAACAGGAATATTACACCATACTTAATATTGTCATCGCAAGAAACCCCTAGGATTGGTCCGTAAAAGTGGCAATGGGAACGGTACATTGCATGAGGAAATTATGTACATCAGAATTGATCTGAAAAAGCAATCGAGTAATTAAAAAGGCACCATGGAACACACACCTTACACTATGGTTAACGCGCAAAGTAAATGTTTAGATGAGGCTATCGGATGATTTAACGTTAATTTAAACAAGGAAGAGCTGCTGTAGCAGTTAAGAACAGTCATTTAGTGTTTACACCTTCCTCATTAGTCGTCATAACAGCCCATTATTGTTCCACTGCAGGGACGGGCCTCCTCTCATGACGGAGGGATACTTGGCCTACTAATACCACGCTGGTCAGATGGATTGGTATAGGGTTTAATTTCAAGTTTTCCTTCTTTTTATTTCGTAAAGATAATATTAACGGATAGTCCCTTAGTCGGTTTTTACGACACCCATGGGATGAGATGGTGGGACTTACTCCGTCACCACACGGAGATCCGTCACCACACGGAGACGCTATGACTTGTATTTCTTCATAAACAGTTCAAAGAGAGCATTCATTCCAGGGTAGGTAGCGGCTTGGCTGTGTTCTCTAACATTACTGATGCCCGTAAGCGGTGAGTAGTATTCACCGCTTACGGGCTATCTATCAATAACTATCAAAAAGGCCGTGTTCTTATCTGTCACTTTAAGGCAATAAAAAAATGAACTCAAAATTATTACTTCATCACTACGTAAATGATGACAATCAATATTACGCTAGGTCGGGTTGGGCTCAAAGTTGTACGACCTATTGACATCTTCAATAATTTGATAGATCTGTGTTTTTATTTGGAATAGACCCCACACTTTGGTGCTCAAACGATTTTCTTGGAATTCTCTAGTAACAATAATACATCCTTCTTATTAAGGTATTGTTATTGGACAGATACGTAAACTCGACCAACCGTTCAAGTATAACATAATTCAATTATAATGTTTATCATAGTATTATGGTCGAATAATTCTCGTTGTATGTTTCTGTATATCTGTGCCGACTGACGTCAACGTCGTGTTGTCCCAACTCCGCCCCCGACTAAAACCGTCGGTCGAGCGGTCCGCAGCATTATCTTTGATAATAGCCACGAATGTGCACCGAACCATACGAATACGAAATGATTTTGCGCATAGGATTTGTTTTATTTTCAGAGACAGGGGAGCGCTCAGCCGCGGCGTCGATAATGGAACCTACCCATTGTTGGTGTTCTGAAAAGCGCCAAATGTCGTATGGACATCAAGCGATTAGAGCTCTTATTGTCTTTGTGAAAATGTGTGAACTTTTTAAAATAACGTTTATATAAATCGGTTAAAAGCCATTTTTTTTTAATGTGGAAAACTCTTTTTTGAAATGGTTCTCATGATTTTTATAAATGACTGGTATTTTAACTATTATGGTTTTACCTACAAAAACTTTTATGAAATAATATAAGCAAAGTCTAATATCTAGTATCATTACATAGTAGAATATCATTATGATTTATTTAATAAACAACAACCTACTTGTTAATAGGTTATTGTTATCACCTAGACAGTCTAAAAAGTAGACAAAATAAATTATTACTAATCTTAAAACTAAAGACATGTTTCGTTTTCCTAAAATTATTTGCAAACCTAAGAGAAATGAAAATGTTTGTAACTACATTTTGTTTTATACGAAGATAAATTCACAGTGACTCTAACATACCAGTCCGCTGCGCATGATTTAGCATTGAAGCTAGAGACTGTTTGATTGAATGTTTAGTTAAGTTTTATTCCACTGGTCAATTTTCTTCCTACTCTATGATCGTCATCTAACAGATCAGAATTAAAACCATTGATTAAAAATGCAGTTTTCCAGCAGTATTGATTTACCTAATAATTATAAAATAACAATTGCATTGCATACTTACGCGTTATTTTTTCATTGTAAATACTCGTAATTGCAAAAAAAAAAGAATATTTATTTACACCGGGATGTAAAATTAGCTGACCAAAAGTATTAAAATGAACAATGTAGGTTAACTTTACTAAACTAAGTAAGTAATACTCAGAGACATTGCTATACTATACAAACGAAACCGATAAACTTACTAAAAATATTCAAACAAAATAAACTTACATAGAACCACAAAGTTAAGGCCTATAATTACGGACTAAAAATAGCCACTAACTTCACGCTAGATAATTCCATTGAGTCAAATACACAAATCCACTTTAGAAATCAAGTAAGGCCGCGTTAATCAATCGGTATTCGCACCCTAGTCGACACATCGAACGCAAACTATGCAAAAAGCGTCATTGGTGCAACCGGCATTGATTCCGATGATACGAGTATGTCCGTGGTCGCAGACAGGGTCATTATCATTATCGTTCCGCGCGGAATCCATTAATCACGTTGCTATTCCTGAACCGTGCTTCATCAAGCCCCCCACTTTCCCCTATCCCCCCTATATCCCCTGTACTCCAAGTACCTGGACGCACTCGTGCATTCACCCTTCTCTTATCAGTTTTGATGTAGCGACGACAGGACGGAACTCAAGATACATATGAAAAGGAAATAGCCTTTTTTCAATTTAATTTTGTTTTTCTTTCTTTAAATTACTTATTATTTTTTTATTTTATTACAAGTGAAATTTCGTTTTAAAATCGGTCAAAAAAAACAGGGCGACAAGACTAAAAGCCTTCTAAAAAGTGATCTCTCGGTCTTTTGTATTACAAAATTGGGATTTAAGACTAAAGTCGAATTAGAATTTCAAGAGTGTGATAATTTAAGCATACTGATAAAAAGTACACGCGGATAATGCCTCTACACAAATGCAATAACAACTCAAATCTTGAAACAAGACGAGATCCTTCAAAAACTAGTTATTATTTCATCACTCCCCTTAGTATTATTGTGTTTTTGTTTCTAATATTGCGAAATACTGCGGCTTCTTTTGATAGTTTTTATTAAAAGAAATCGTACTAAACTATATATATATATACCCATGTGCAGCTACTTTTGGAATAACCGTGTGCAGCGTGTTATGGTCGTTTTGTACGTTTAGCTTATTTTGTACTCTTGTTGCAACACTGACTTATGCCACTTTTAGTGTTCAGCAGTTTTGGAATTTAAAATGTGTTCAGCGACTTTTGGGGCTGACTGTACATACAATTTAGTAACTATTATTTACATGCATTATGTACACACTGACAAATGTGGATTAATGCATTTTTATGTCCAGTTAACTTTAAGATCTACATAGAAGACTATTCTTTAAGTTAATAATAATTATCTTAAAGTTAACTGGACGTAATAAGTAAAGTAAGTACTAAGTAAATAATAGTAAAAGTGACTACTTTTACTATTATTTACTTAAACATTAGACTATTTTAATCATTTGATCAACAAGAATAAAACTTTTGTTGACCATTTCATACATTATAATCATCTAGATAAATATTAAAGTTATTTCAAGTAAGTACATCATTTTCGAGAGCACATCCCGAGGCGTCTCGTATCGGTACTTAAATGTCCCGAACGCCCAAGTACTCCCCTGTAGTATTTGCTATCTGTCTATTCCACTAATGCGTAGTAACAGGGCATTGATATTCTGCACACAATCCCGTTCATTCGATTCGCGATGAGCCCAGTTATTAAATCAGTTGGATAAACAGACACCTGTGTTCCTAGATGGATTTGCATATGCACACATGCTTGCATCATTGTAATTTGCATAATTACAATAGCAATATGAAAGCGTATTCGTGATTTGACAGAAAAATGCATCAACAATGATTACTGTCGACGTATAGTGACTGTTGTATTTTGATGTTTTTTCCATTTGCCTATTAATTTTCTGATGCGATATACGTGGGGTGGAACCGCCAATTACTTACTGCCTTAATTTGTGGTATTATAAATTCCATTTTTTTTTTGCTGCTTTGTATCCTCTTTGCGGTTGGAATTTAAAATTTAAACGGATGTTAAACGTTTCTTCGAAAATAAGTTGTAATTATTTTAATTAAACCAACATGCTGTTTATTTAATGTTTGTTAAGTACCGATGTTACATTTTAATTTAATAAAAGTGAATTACTATTTAATTTCTAAACAAATATTGTAACAAAATCTATTTCGAATTACAAGAAAAGTGTAGGTACGTTAACAACATGTAGTTAATTTTTTGATGCTAAAAATAGTGTATGCTAAAATATAACTTCTAATAGTTATTAGTAACCGAATTAATGTGTAACGTCTCTATTCGTCACTCTGCTGGTAATTGCAAATTTGGTACCTTTATTGAAATAACTTTTTGAAATAGTTAGATTTTAAAGTCGTAATCCCTTTTATGGATTTCTTTAAGTTGGTAGACAAGCAAACCCACCTGATGGTAAGTGGTATCTGCCGCTCATGGACATCAGCAATGCCAGGTCCACTGCCTATCTTCTAACTGCTCTCTTTAAACCTCGTTTGAAGAAAGACAAGTGGTAATCTCTAATTATATTCTTCTACCACACAAATCATGAGCTTGTAATAACATGCGCTTGTAATAAAAATACTTTTGCGTACTAATAAACTAGAATTAAGGCTCTTTTGACAAATTATATAAACAAAACTAGACTCATAACATAGGGCGTAGTCCATCAACTAAATATAATATTTGAAACTAATCGTTAAAGACAATCTGAATCAGACAACAATAATATGCCCGTATATCAAGCCCTTAATAGCTGGCGACGACGTAATTGAGTCTAACCAATCTGATATTGGTCTCCTACATTAGAGTGATTTACGTATTTATAATGCTATCTCTATAGTGATTGGTTCCATGTATTCGATGTAACGGGAGATTGTTAACAATACTGAGATACAATATCAATTACAGGTAAGTACTGTTGGGAAAACAGCTATGGGTATTAACTAACACAATGTTGGCGACGTAGCTTTGGAATATTTTGCTATAGGGATGGACTGCTCCGTGTGGTGACGGAGTAAGAATACAATATGTCACCACCCCATCGCATTCCATGGATGTCGTAAAAACCGACTAGGGGACAATCCGTAAATATTATCTTTACGAAATTAAAAGAAAGAAAACTTGAAATTAAACCCTATACCAATCCGTCTGTCCAGCGTGGTATTAGTAGGCCAAGTATCCCTCCGTCATGAGAGGATGCCCGTTCCTGCAGTGGGACATTAATCGGCTGTTATGATGATGGACTGTCTTCCTATAGAGAAAAAGTTGGTCTACAGATACCATTCAGGCAGATTTTTTTTCAACAGTTGAGTTTTAAGAATTCCATAAGTTTAGGTAGACATTACATTTTCATAAATGTAACAATTACTAGTAATAAAATAAATAATTTAAAATTCCAAAAGCAAAACGATATTGTATTAAACTTACTCGTGTATTCAAAATTTCATTAACTACGACATTCATTGGGAATTTTAAAATAATTTCATTTGTAAAGTAGCCCTTAGAGAGACTGATAAGCTTGGTTTCATTAAGCTTTTAACTAAAAGTTGTCTACCGAATATGCACACGACTTAATCAAAAATTCACAAGCCGTACTAATGGTAAGTAATATTAACTTAGGTGGTACTATTTAGATTGTAAACTTCAGGTGCCACAGGGCTCTATATTTATCATAATCATAACAGCCCATTAATGTCCCACTGCAGGGACGGGCCTTTTCCCGTGACGGAGGGATACTTGGCATACTTATACCACGCTGGCCAGACGGATTGGTATAGGGTTTAATTTCAAGTTTTCCTTCTTATTATTTCGTAAAGATAATATTCACCGATAGTCCCTTAGTCGCTTTTTACGACACCCATGGGATGAGATGGGGTTGTGACATATTGTATTCTTACTCCGTCACCACACGGAGATCTATATTTACTTGGTAGGATTTTTTAGTTTTTTTTTATATTGACCTACCAGAGCAAATCTATGGTGCCTGATGTTAAGCATCTAATAGAGTCCAAGAATGGCAAGCACCATGCCAGCTACAATATTTGTAGAGGCATGAACGTCTCCACTTTGACGGCTTAAGAAGATGCATTTTCACGCATCGCTTGAAAGAACTAGGATTCAATCCTTCAATCGTAGTTTGAACGATTGAATGCACTTTAATAAATTAATTGGTAGATTAAGATAATTTGGTAAAGGCAGTCAAGGAGAGTTTACCATACATTATTTATACTTGTAAATTATTTATTAGTAATTTAAAATTTCTTATGTTTCAGTTTGTTTATTTAGGTACCTACTCCTAGCCGGGATTGGCGCCTCTACAAACGTGTCGCGTACAAGGCTGTTCCTATTCCTAATTTCAATATTGCTTTTTTACAACTATGTGAAATAACAAAACGGAAAACTGTCAAATTTTCAAGAAAGCTACTATTAACTAAGAATCAGACTACGAGTACTACATACCCAACTAACAATTTAGCGATAAAATAAGGGCTATAACAATCGGTTATTTGTTCAATTAAACACCAATAGTAATAGCGCGGCCTAAAAATTAGCGATATAGCGTACTATAACTCTCTTATAGTCCGAATTAGGCACCGGTGTTAGCACTGTAAGTTCTACAGCTGCTCGTATTAACTGCAACAGTGATAAATAAGTGGCATAACAATGCTACTATATGGTATTTTCTTACCAATGGCGATAGTTAAGAGTTAAACAGCCGTATTTATTACCCAAGATACTATTAAAGTAATAAGATGCTATTTTCTATCACTTTAAGTGTTGCAAATACTGTGTTTATTACCAAAAGTTTTATAAAAGTTATAAGATGCAGTCTTATATCACTTACAGTGTGACAAAAGTTTAGTTATATAAAAAGGTTCTATTATAGTTATAATATGCTATTTTATATCACTTGAAGTGTTGCAAAGTCTATATTAATCGCCTGAGGTTCTATTTTATTTATAAGATGTTATTTTATATCGCTTAAAGTGTTGCAAAAACGGTATTTATTACTTTAAGTTCTGTTAAAGGTGTAGGATGGTATCATTATGTCACTTAAAGTGATGCAAAAACGCTGGAGTAGTGTAAATAAAATCTTTGCGCTTTGTAATGTTTTATGTACCTATTCCTTCTGTATTTTATCTAAGTGTGATGTGTACTTGTACGTAATGGCAGTTGATAAACAAAAACGGTAAGTCTTACAATATATTATACATTTAGCGATTATTTAAGTGAAATACTATTGCGGTTGTATTTTTTCTGTTAATATGTATGTATACTATTTTTAATCTCAATTTTCAAGCGCCTTTAAAATAAGGCGTTTTAAGAAATCTTTAAACCAAAAATATAGCAAAAATATTAGATTATTTTTGTAATTTTGTTAATTGTACTAATTCCTTCCAAATGGTTAATCAAAAATTGTTAGATCTTTAATTGTGAGAAAACAACAATGATTTAAGTAAACATGATTATTAGAAGATACTCGTATATCAAGATTTTTAGGTTAAATTTGTAAACAAAAATGGAGTTATCAATTTAAATGCAAGGCTAGCGGCAATAGTGATAATTATATCTTTTTTAGAACTCATAAGTTTAAAAAAGTGCTATAAAATTATTTATTAGCTCTTCTGTTTGAACAACTACGTCGATTAGAACCTTAATTCATATCGTTGAAAGGATTTTTTATGATATTTGAGACATGTGGGTTCCTTGGTAAGATACGTAAACCACTAATATGAAACATAAAAGATTTTAATCAAGTTATTGTATCTTTTTCAGTACGAGGCGGCAGAAAAAGAAATAACTATTATGCTTACACAAAGTGATACTGAAGAGGAAACCAGCGTCCGTCCAAAAAACACGGCACTAAAACCTTTGGACCTTCCTTAGGATCTTATTTTTACTCCTTTGCCAAATAAGAGCGATCACATATTATTTTCGATTTGTATTATGTTTATGTGCATTTTTAGTAATGTAAACGAGATTCATATTGACTGATTTATTTTCTGTTACTTAGTACATTATTAAATAATAAGCCACAGTAGTTTTGTGAAGTACAAGAATTATTTTATTTAACCTTTGCCAAATAGAGCGATCTCTATTTTTACACATTTATGCTGCATTTCGTATGTAGAATTTGTTAAGTAATTTTGGCGAGGTTTATATTGATTGATTTATATAATTTCTGTTAGTACAGTCAGCGTCAGATAGATATGTGCTTTCAAAGTAGTTAAAATTATGTAAAGAATATAAATTCAGCATTATGTTATGTAGGAGAATAACTATTGTTTTGCATTTTAGTTTCTAATGTCTTTCTATTATTGCAACTTAGATCCTATCTAATAGGTATAAATAAATACAAGGTATTGATTAAAGCTGTATTTTATTTATCTTCATATCGTATGTATCAAGGGTATAAAATATGAAATATCTTGGTAGCTGAATCACAAATAAAGCACCGTATTTTAATAGGAACAGTTTTCCCGTCCAATCAAACACCTCTTGCTCCAGTAATACCCCCATTTCACTAACAAAATCATTCAAAAAGAACTCTAGATTCTTGGGCTTCCCTGTTCCGTAATAAATTCCTATTATAAATGGACTAATGTTATATTTAAAATTAGCCAAAACTCTTTCTTGGCACTTTTGTAAATAGGTAAACCATCCAAATTTATATTTAATTCAATTTTATCAGGGAGTTTGTCCCAACTAGCCAGTATTTTAGTCAGACTGTTTGTGACCCCATGATGCTAATAATCCCCACCATCCATTGTTTTAACAGATTTATTTTTCGGTGTTTTCAAAATAGTCCGAGGGACAGATGGTAATATGTGTATTTCCAAATCTCTTAATATATCTTTATAAATTCTTTATTTCCAATATTTTGATGGGCGGAACCCTCCTCTAATATACAAGATGGACGTTAAAATTTACCACATAAGCGATATAACGGAATTTTTTAACATTTTAAGTGATTATTAACACTAATGTAGACTTTTAAAGCTCATTAATATAAATAACCTCGTTAAACAGGTTAGGGTGATATAGAAGGGTTTTATATTTCGCATATCGCTTTAAGACTGAATAACGTTCACACTAGCACTCTTAGAGGGCTATAAAGCTTCAAGCTTCCCTAGCACCTCAAGCGCTAAAACACCAATATAACGCTACATTATCACTGCACTATTAAGAGTTATAAGATTGATTATTATAACCCTTAAACGGCTTGAGGGTTTTCTTATAACCACTTTAACATCAAAAGTGATGTTTAGCACTTAAAGGTATACATAGCACCTAAATAGAGCATTTACATCAGCAAGTGATAGTAGTCACTCCAAAAGAGCTTTTAATGTTAAAATCGACTCAAAGCTGCAATAAAACTGTAAAGTTCTAGCTTATAGCACCTTATTACAACTTTAAGCTGCAGCATAATTTTTCTATATCTTTTATATCACCTTACTATCGCTGGTGCTTAAGCAAGCTCTCTTATATCCGTACTATCATTTAAAAGTATTATTTTATATCTTACATAGCTACTATATAACTTAGAGCTTTAAATTTAGACCCTGTTATCGCTACTTTGCTTGTTGGGTATTTTATGTATGTTTGCAAATACAAACCATAGCCTAATCTTACATAACCTATGACACCTTCTACGATAATTTAACTATCCAACACAAAAAGGATTCCATTCATAACTGCTTCTGAGATAACCGTATTCAACCAAACAAACGCTTCACCTTTACAATGTTATATTCTCGTATAGTACCATTATTCAGATACCACAAAATAAAGGATCAATGTTCTATTTACCTGTATATTTTAGATACAGATAATAATTGTTTATTCTAAGGCACTGGATACACGGTTCCTAAAAGGGCCGGGGCTGATAAAATCTTTTATAGGGGTGTATTATGACGATCGCTCCACGGTTATAAAGGGGAATCGATACCGGCATGAATATTTGAGCGCGTTTTGTGCTGTCCATACTTTTGTCGCGCAGGGCTATCGGCTAATTGAAATAGTTTTGTTTATCAACGACCCTCCAAAACTGAATAAAGAAACATTTTTAGAATAACGCTGACGTGGCCACGTATAGGGTTATTATTAGTTATGACAAAATTATTTACATTATGGTCGGGCTATTTGGTTTTAAATGACAATGTCAATAGATGACACTAATTTAATGTATTATATTTTGAGCGGTTAATGGGTATTGTGATTGGAAATCAATAATACAAGAGAAGAATATAATGTACCGTCACACGAATATCATTCAGTCGTTAAGCAAGAATCATCATAACAGCCCATTAATGTGCCACTGCAGGGACGGGCCTCCTCCCGTGAAGGAGGGATACTTGGCAGTAAAATAATAGATAAGCAAGAATAGTTTAAGTAAAAAGTTCTTCGTTTGTTACGCAGATTAATTAGCGTGGGGCAAATTGTGGTTGATAAAGATCATAATACAGAATTGACAATTCATTGAATCACTGGGAACAACACTAAGTAAGTACTCAGAAATAATTTAAATTTATTATTTATATATATTATTTTCACATTAAATAAGCTATTCTATTAGTGAACTTAATACATTACTATGGCATATTCTTAGAAAACAAAATATATTTTGTATGAAGCGGTATTTACATTCAAACATTATTTTATAAAACTGTTTTTCTTGTAATTACGAAAACTTACAGGTTTTTATAATATTACTAATTAATATCACAGACCAAAATACAATATGACACCAGTAAAATTAAAATCATTTTCCACTTTATACGCAATCATAATCTGCAAATGAAAACCATTATATTTCATACTATCAGCAGTTTCTGCACCTGTCAGCCGATATTTTGCCCTACATTTTAATATATTTTACTCATATTTTCACAAACAAAAGAAGAGTCTCGCGTCGTTTACGCACGCGGTAGTAAATTACGCAACAATTCGAATGGAAAATGAAATGCTTGCTTCCAAACCATTACGCAATTTGAATTTAACACTCGTCCCTTCATTTTCCTATTACCGCAGAAATTACGCGATTTACTCGCGAGTCCTTAGAGGCGGTGTGTAACAACCAACGCGGAACGCAAAACTGCAGCGAAACAAGTGTTATTTGCAAAATTATTACTACCTAACTACATTCTTAACCCTCAAAGTAGGGTGGAATAAGTTTAAAGCATTGGTCCGTCTGCGTTTCGGTCCTTTGTATAAGATGTTGCAACTCAAAGGGTTGGATACTTTTGATGTGTTTTTGTTTTAGAAAGGTTTAAAATAAAACCTTTTTCTGTTTTAAAATTGGTATCCAACTGCATTAAATGTGAATGCTAAGATAATCTAGATCCATAAGTATGTCATGGCACGACATAACACTCCCCGATAAATGAACTATTTAACACAGAAAGAACTATTAAAATTGCTTCAGTAGATCCAGAGATTACTCCCTACAACGTCAACGTCACAAACACACAAACTTTACCTCTTTATAATATTAGTATAAATTACTTATGATACTCACTTCACATAAATCTATACTTGTTTCTTATTCACCAATCAACATAAACTCATTGAAAATCGTGTACCTACATAAATACAAAATAGTCTAAAGTTTACATTACATTCCTAAATTATTTAAGAGTAAACAGAATGTGTAAATGTAATTTTTTATTTATCTTAATCAACATTCGAAATAACTTTTGCGAAGAAAATTTTCCAAAATCGTTCTCATCAAATAGAAATGAAGCGATGGATGTGAAATAAATAAACAGAACAAATTAAATACGAGTATTCAGGTATGGATTTCGAAGTAAAAAGTTTTTTTAAGCTCAGATAACATGCCTATGACCAGCATTTAAAGTAATCTTTATGGTTTATCTAATACCGAATTTAGAATAAAATGAAAATATTTTGTTTAAAACTTGTTTTCCAAAAAAAACTACACCCGAAAAAAGAACTGTGTATTTTTAGGATTATATATTTATTAGCCAAACATGAGTTTTTAACCACGGGTTCCAAATTTCAAACTTATTGTCAATTAAATTCAATTATTATTATAGTAGCCTAGTATCTATTGAATTATTTACCTGATCATACTGACTTTAATAACGCTACTAATAAATAATACAAGCTAAGTTACACTACTATAAGACGTTTCCAATTAGATAAGAAGATTAATACCTATAGCGACTCAGAATACGTGATCGGTAAGCAACGCAGATAAAGTGGGTGGTACTTATTGAAGTCGCAGAGGCGTCTAGTCGGATTAGTATTCTATCAGACTAGAAGGGGTGGCGGTATCAACTTACGTTTTTTAATCAAACACATCGCAATCCGTCAATGGGACGCGCCACTGACTAAAACAAAACGATAAATTAAGGCAGGAAACGGGAGGCGAACGCTCGCCTCTCGTATTGAAAGATTTACTTCCTCTGTTTAATTGCAATAACGGCTAGGCACGTTGGTATCGTATTTTTCTTTTTACACTCCGCCTCTTATTGCCTTCGGGCCGTTAAATAAATTTATGACGCCCGACAAAGTTCAGCCCACCTCGGCAGCCTCACCGGTCTGAAATTAGGTGGAAATGTGAAACAGAAATAAAAAGCCCGGTCTCAGGTGCGTTGTTCACCGCGGTCGGCTAGTGGGATTAGCTCTTGACTCGCGGTTAAATGGCTCGGCCGCTCATAAAAGTTTCTTAACGCTTATAGTTTCGGTTGCTTTCATGTTGACTAAAATTTCCCTCTCTAAAAAGTTTCGGACGCTAGTTTAGTTTTGCATTACGTTAAGCTATCTGCTTTGGCGTTTTATTATCGTGCTTGAATTACAACTGCCAGTCAGCTAACTTTGTTATTTACAATTATGCAGTCGCAACTTTTTGACATTATTAAAGCACAAAAAATATATGCAAAATTGGAAAATTCAATTACATAGTATTATAATAAACAAAAGTGAAATTCGGCAACTCACATTAGCGCCCGGCTCCTTTTAAACCTCCGATGTAATCTGAAACAAGGAACAAACACGCCTAAATAACAATAAAATTGTAATAAAAACTTTGTGCACGCAACCGAAATTGTGGAAAATTGACCAAATTATTATTTACGGTTTGAAATTAAAACAAGGCATTATATAAGATTACTTTTCCCCTCTTTAGAACAACTCGCGTTCGTTCCGTAGCGTACGTGACTTACGTGTTGTCTCTATGTTTCAAACCACAAATTACACCCATTTGCTTGTATATTTGAGTTTCGTCCTTTACAAGACTGTATTGAGTTTATAGCCCATCACTCATTTCTTATCATTAATATATTATGATAATTAAATTGGTATTCAAAATTTGTTTTCTGCCATTAAGAGTAGTAGGTATTTTAATCATTTTATTTAATGCAAAAGTTATGCACAGTGTTGGTTTTACAAAATTAATCATCGTTTTTTACTAGATGTGTGTTTTCTCGTCAGAGAACCACATCAAAAGATAGCAAACATTAATTTTCAACCGCTATCACAACAAATATATTTGGTTTGCGGGTAAAACGTAAAGGGTTTACTGCTAAATTCGTCTATAGATAGAAAAATTATAATATAAAAAGTTTAGTTTACTTCTATGTTGAGTTCCAATAGATTTTTTTTAATAATGACGCGGCATATAAAAATATCCATCACAACAAACACACCTGAATAAAAGCTTGAATATAGTTTAAGACTAAAGAGGATGGGTTGAAGTCATGAATTTTCTTCGTAGCCATTAATTTGCCGACTTGGCCAAACGCTTCATCTTACTACGTCTGAAGGTGTGAAGGACTTGACATCATAACAAAAAGGAAACACGCCAGAAAGAGATTTCGTATAGGAAAGACTTCACGGTAGTTTAACTATGACACCTTCACGTGCTCTGTGACTTGGATGACTACTACTCAAAGTAACCTATTACAAAAAAAATACAACACTAAAAACAACATTAACATTCAACCTCTTTGAACATAATTAAACTCCCCGGAAGCATATCACAGTCAAAGTGAACTGTACAGGAGAGTGTAACAAATTTAATCAAAAGTAAATTTGAGTTGAAGATAATCCGCTTTTCTGACAAAGCATACCACAAAAAAGACCACTACGACGGCTTAACAGCCTGTAAAAAGTAAGTACTTTAATAAGCTTTAGAACGACTGCTGAATATACTGTCAAAATCGATCAACTTTCCTAAAAAACTTTTCGCTGAAAACGAAAAATTCTTTTCGAAAAAAATGTAGCACGAACCTTCGGTCGTCAAATTTTTGTACAGAATTATCTAATTCGTCGTGAGGAAGGGTTGAAATTTACATTTTGTTGTGGCATTTTATTCTCGTGTAGAAAGTTCGTGAGTGCGGACGACAGAACTTTTGCTAATGTCGGAATAATGTTGGTGGAGAATGGCAGGTCTGCCCTACCAACTGGTAATGGTACGGCAAAGTTTTTATTTATATTGTATTGCAGGTTTATAGGGTATTAGGTGGAATAGTAGTAGGTCTTTTTAGGTTTCCCTAGAGAGTCATTAGCTTTAAGGAGGATAATTGTAATGTTTCCTTACCCGTTATTATATTTGTTATAAGTGTAGTTTGTTTTAAGTATGGCGACTTAACAATGATTTAAGGTAATTTAATTCATAGGGATCTTCAAAATTTACATATTTTATCTATTTCTAACGTCCCTTATTTTCTATTTTCGTGTCTACGATACATACATGAACCAATCCAAATTGCGGAAAATATTTTTTATTGATAATATTTTCGTTGTTCGCGCCATCAACAAAATACATTTACACATATTTTACAAATATATACAATACAACATGCATTTAAAAAAAAAAAACGAAAATATGTTTATTTTTCTAGAATTTATTTTGCACACTCTTCTTACTCGTAGCATTGATTAAATAGCTAGCTGCTAAGACTTTGTAAATTAAATAAATGAGGTAACGTCTAAGGTTAACTGGTTCAATTTTTAATACATGTTTCATTCACAGAAGAGAACACTGGATACGAACATTGTTTTTTGTAGCCAGTTAGCCCTTAATAAAAATCTCTTCAATGCTCTTTGAGTAAACAAACACATCAAGTCACAGTTGTTCTAAACTAAATAATATACAAAGACATTGAGTGACGTAAATCAATTACATACATTTTGGCCTAAATATAACAAAATAAAACCTATTTACCGCTTTGTTATATGATTTCGTAAACTGGTAATATCTGTAAAGAGATGTTGCGGGATATGAGAGAATACGAAGAATCCTGAACACTCGTTAACTGAGTTGTCCCATGTCGCCGGCGTGTCGTGGACGTGGCCAAACAAAATGTAATTTTCCCCCGAAGCGCCCTCTTACGTGACTCGAGAAAGATATAACGCTTTTATTAAATTATTTCAGCTTTTATAAGTAACTGTTACGGACATTTCTGAAAAAAAAATAACGACTCCAAAGGCTAAAGAGACTAAAGAGATTATGCCGACGCCTAACAATTTACCTAATGCTCGTAACACACCTGTGTGGTCCGAGATTTTAAAAGCACTTTACGTGGAGTTTACAGTGTACCTACATTAATTTGTTTAAGGGTACGTTGGGCATTTAATGAAGATAATTCTGGGTAATATCGCTTTCACGTACTCTTATGCTGATAACATGCTTTTTGAGCGTTTTATGAGAGCATGTACGCACTCATTTATGTCATGTTTAACGACGTTATGTGCCCCGTCTGTGTAGACTTTTATCATTAAAGTACCTGAACAGAACATAAGGGATTAAATTAAACAGAACTTTAGAGATGATAAATAAGCAGTTGCTTTTGACTGTGACACTTACATCATTAACTCTCATTTTGTTTATTATTATGTTGTAATCATATCATTTATTATATTCCGTGTGGTGACGAAGTAAGAATAAATAAAGTGTGTCACAACCCCATCTTATTCCATGGGTGTCGTAAAAACCGACTAAGGGACTATCCGTGAATCTTGAAAAATCTTCCGGGAAAACTTGAAATTAAACCCTATACCAATCCGTTTGGCCAGCGTGGTATTAGTAGGCCAAGTATCCCTCTGTCACTGTAGGAGGCTTATCCCTTAAAACAAAATGTAAATGTCTTATTGCAGGGACCCCTCGTCCTCTTTCATGTATGGAAGGAAAACTTAGCTTACGGACGGAGTTGCCAGACTTTTGGTGAAGGTTTAGTACCAAATTTTCTTTTCTTAAAAGATATTGTTAAAAGTCTTTTTTACAACAGAAATAATAACTTAATTGCACAGACATAAATATATATGATAAGTACCTACACAATATTTTTTATTCCGATACCTCATTATTTTAAAAGACTAGGAATACAAAATAAAACCTTTACTACATTTTTAAAACTTTTTACTGAGTCTAAAGTATTGTGAGAAGCTCAACTTTACGGTTTTATCAAAGCTCCGTGCATTGTCTAGGTATACATTGAGTTCTAAACAACACTGCCGAGAACAGGTGTGACAGCTTAACAAGGAATCTTCCTAGATAAGTACCCACACGGACTCAAAGGAAAACACACGAACGCCTTATCAAACTTCCGACGTTATGAAATAAATGTCTGATTTTATTTATGTCCGGAAGAGGGCGCGATGCTAGATTGCGCATCCGATTGTGACACCCCAATGTAACAGATATTCGCGCAAAACTGCTCTAAATTATCATTTGGCTACGATTTGTTTTATTCTCGACCCATTGCTTTCACCTCGTTCACTCGCTTTCATTCAATTAAGCCTCTTTGTGTAAGGTCCGATGAAAGTTGAACGCGAAATGAACTTTTAAGATTGATTTTTGCTACGAGCCTGCTATGGATTTTTCTATGTACATTATTATCAATCAATCAATCAATCAATCAATCAACTAGCCTATTGCAGTCCACTGCTGGACATAGGCCTCTCCTAATATACGCCACAGAACTCGGTCCTGCGCCTTCCGCATCCAGTCCGACCCAGAGACCGTCGAGGTCGTCGTCGTCGGTCTTTATGTACATTATTATATAAAAAAATATTAGAGAGATGAGTGACAGTCGATTATAAGGAAGTTTTATATTAAAATTTTCGAATGTGGTTTTCTGTCTAGCACACATGGATGCCACTTAATATCTTTTTTTTATTTAATAGCATTTTACTCCTCGTGAAACTCTCGTTGACACAGAGACCCCTTTCCTTTGGGAATTATGTATTATTTCCGGGAAAAATGTATATTAAGTTGTTTTGTGCTCTGCAGATTTCTTTCTTAACGCAATATCGTCAAAATTGGTTCAGTTGTTTTGACAATGACAAATGGGTAACATACAGTTCGTTGATAGAAAACCTATTTCAAATGTCTTCTCAAATTAAAATGTGTCAAAGAAAACAATATGATATTTATATAGCAGTACTTAGCAGGAAATTAATATGAAACTACTATCACAATAATGAATAATTATACTACAGTCTAGTTTAGGTTTTAGAAAAAGATTTATTTGCAAAAACATTTCGATGCACTTTAAACTTGAATGTTGCATTTAAATTTAGAGAGCAATAAATCTGAATTTAGAATAAAAAAATTAAAAAAACCAACAAACAAAAAAAACCATAAAATTTTCCACTCCGTCAACAGCAACTACCCTCTGAAAAGTCCGTAATTTAACAGTAATAACTTTGGTGATAAACCGATTTCCTGCGACCCCTTTGGTCTTAGGTCATAAAAAAATAATAAAACTTTTGATTTAATATTATTTTAAGGTTATATACCTTTAAAATCGTTCTCGAATAAACACTCTTTTATAGCGAAAACCAATGTCTACAAAAGATTAATAACACGATTATCGCTACTAATCTTTTGTAATATCTTTTATGTTTAAACACTGTTACAAAAGAATTCTCTAGTCTTAACAAAGATAGGTAAGCTTTAGAACTCCAAGTTTCTCTAGGACTTTCTAGTTAGTAAGTCAGTAAATGGTTTAATCCTATTAACTTTTGCATCACTTTGTTCAAACTCTTTAAAAAAAATATCTGAAGAATATTACGAAGTGATTATTAAAAGAGTATAGTGTAAGATTATTAGGGTCCTTTGTGATGTTTTACTATGGTGGGCTAGCGATGTACCTGGTCAGGTCATCGGTTTTACAAAATGTTTAGAGAAAAAATGAGCACAGGCGCTCCTTTCATGCTAGATGAACTGATGATGATAACGGCCATGCCACATAAAACTAAATTACATACTGAATTTGTCTAAAGTATACGCACCAAAAAAGTTAAGAAAAAAATAAGGGCTGTAAACAATATTTAATTAGACAATATTCACTCGTACACTAAAACTTGTTCCAACTGAGTTATTCGAGATTAGAGCATCTTAATTACTTGTTTGCAATTCTATAGAAACATCAATAAATATAAAACTTATCTTATAAAATGCAGCTAGGGGTACCTCCACAATTTTAGCACCATCGTTCGTTATATGGAATCTTTGGTACGGATTAACTAAGAATTAATTAAACCCGTTCCTTTTAATCTGTGACGTAATTTTCATCAACGCAATTTGCCAACAAGCCCGTCCGGGAAGGTTTGAATCTCTTAAACGGTTGTGTCTTGGACCGTAGCTATTCCTAGCCCGCTTCTACAATCAGAGCTTATGCATAAATTTGAATTTTCAATTAGAGATACTTTGAAGAAAATTTTATTAGACAAAGTGAAACCTTTGGTCTCTTTAAACGAAATACCTATTATGGAACAGCAACTCCATAGAGGTGAAATTATAAAATTAATTAACTTATTTATGTTTACCTATTAAAATTATCATGCGTTTATAATGTTTACTATGAACTACTACGTACTATTGTGGTAGCAATCTACAAGTAAATTCTTTAAAATCAGTTAAGATCTTTTGAAGATTAGCCGGACAAAAAGTATAGTAAACAGTAATTAGTATTAAGTAAAAACAGTAATGATGTTACATGTGTGGTAGTAAGATGTTACAAACATTACAATTTTATTTATATCTATTGATCAATCTGAATTAAGACCAATAAAGTTATTGAGATAAAGTAAACTAACAAAATCTTATACGAATACCTATGTATTTTATTCACATTATTTTTTTCCCAAGCGTTCGACGGCTTCTAATCATACGAACGTATATCAGTTTTCCCCTGAGTACCATCTGACCTCCACTACGTAAAAGGATAACGATTTCTAAGGTTAAATGTATTTAAGGATGTCGCTTCGATTTTTTATATAGGTTATTTTGGTAAGCGTTTTTAGTTCTATTGAAATTATAGCAGTTCAATAGAAAAAGTTAATATAGACATAATTATTATTATCTTTTAACTAATTGAATGTTAAATTCTTCAGAAGAACTTACGTAACTATTTGTATAACATAATTAAATTACTTTACATTCACATGATAAAAATTTAATATCTCATTTCTCTTAAAAAAAAAAATAAGTTATAAATTTTGGAACTCCACGGTCGCCCCTGTGCAATACAGTAATGCACCCCAAAACGTCTGAAAGGAGTTCGAGATATATCTTAAATGAGTTTCGTTATCTTTAGCAAAAGAAAATGGAATTAATAGTTAACAGAGAAGCTCGAGGCGCTAAACATCTTCTTGAACGATAATAGTAGGAGCTCGTAAATATTCTTGTTTTAACGAGACATCAGTACCTACATCTAAGTGCTGTTTCTTTGTATTTCAAATTGTTTTTCCTACTGCACCTGAATATGCAAATAGTTTTTGCGAGAAAATGATGTTATTATTTTATAATTATGGAGAAAATACTAGTTTTTGATTTTTTAATGTTTGGTATGCCCTTCCCTTTTTACATCCTTTCTATCAGCATCTATTATCAAAAAATTCAATTCACCTGATCTCTTGCCTGGGATATTCTTAGTCCGTCACCACACATGTATACCTGTATCCCGGTTCATCAGATATTATGTTAGATATAGACTAATAGCACTAAAGCCAATTAGTTATTTATTTTAAATCTCATTGAAAACAAAAACTATTTTTAAAGTACAATGTGAATTAGTTTACTACCAAAATAAATAAAAAGTCACTTTAATTTAGCTAGCACAAAGAACTTAAATTGTTCGAACCCAGCCAGCATTAACAAGAGCCCATCGTATTCCGAATAATAGTGATGTCGAATTCAAAATGCATGACTTCAGGCGGTCAACGGAGGCGTTCGAAAACTCCAACTGAGAACATGAGGCTTTATGCAAAGGACCTAAGTCTATAAAACGGCCATAAAGGGCCCGCGCACAAAGAATGCAAAGTGAGCGTCGCAGTAAACTGAACTAACCTCTCCGCGGTATCCTTTACGATAGATTTATATTCATGACACTATCTCCAACGCGTAAAATTTCGGGCAATGGCGATCCAGAAGCAGGCATATGTAATTTTGTTTGAATAAGTAAAGAGGGGTAAAGAACTAAGGACAAAGGCTATTTGATCTTTTCTGTCTCTGCTATAGTACGTATAAATAAAATCGCCCGCGGACTGGTTTATCTGATATTTCATAAATGGATTTCGTAGGAGAGTGTGTTATGGGATTATTGATTCTCCCTAGACACCGTCTGAAGTACGTTGGTACATTATCTCGGTGTCTCATGAGATAACATAATATATCTTGCATCCGGTGAAACTTCCTGCCATAGGCATACTTTACTAATAGCTAAAACATCTAATAGAGATAATTAAATTAAAATATAAATGGTAAAGAATTTTTTTTCAGATACGGTCTAGATATTTATTGAGTCATAAGCTAAGTTTTGTTTAAATTACTATTAGGTATTAGAAGAATTGAAAACTTTTCCCTTAACTTAAAAGGATTCTACAGTTTCTCGTAACTTCTGATTGATTTTGAACTTTTAACGGTAAATGAGTTTCAATAGTAATTTTACGAGTAGTAGTAGTAATAATTTATAGCGCCAAGAAATTTTATTCTCCATCTAAACCAACAAGCAGTTAATCATTCAACGTCGACGGCTACATTACGTTTTATTGCTCAGACGTCTGTGAAAAAACGCGAACAATGCGACGTCGTAAACGTTGAGACTGGATTTAATTCGGACAGTGTTTTCATACATATTTATACGTCTGTACTGGCTGAAAATATGTTTAAGAATCTACAATAGCTTCCCGCTCCGGGCGGCGTGTGACAGCTACTCCGAAACATACGGAGCTGCGGAAATAAAAAAAAAATATACTTACACACACGAAGCACTTAAAATAAAACCTTACAACTAACAGTAAGCAGAGGTTTATCTTGATATAATATTTTTCCATTTCGTACTTCTGCTTTGTACTTACTTACCACAAACAAATATAATTCTGCTTGTTGTACTTTCATCTTTTGTATTATTTTGTTGTTAGTTTTGGATTTGTAACCCACATTACAGTATTTGGAGCAGGTATGAGATAGTGAACAAAAAGATTATGCGATATGTCTGACTGAATTACGAATGGAGACGGACTCTTATAATGCGATATACATAAAAGCTAGCCATACAAATAGGTACATTCGAACTTTCCCTAAGTCGACATTTACGACACCCATTGGATAAGATGTGGTGGTGACAGCATGCTTTCTATTTCTATCACCAGACGGAAAAAGTAACCATTGATAATTTCATAAACCTTTTATAATTAATCAGTATAACATCCAGAATCCGTAACATATAGTATAACATCCAACCCTTCTTCACAGCTTCAAAGACAAAGAAAGCATCTTCGGAAACCCTAAGCGACTACCGAAAGTTAAAAAGGACTACGCCTTAGCTATTTGTCATTTTAATTCTAATCTTATTTATTACGAAGTAAAATATTGAACGAGCATAATAGTAAAGTGAGTGAACCATAAAACGGATTTAATTAAAGATGCAACGCTAATCTCTCTTCGCATCGAGAACGTTTCTAGAGACGGAAAATTTTATGGCGGCAAAAAATGTTAATTCATGCCGTAGATAATAAAATTTTACTGTTGATGGAGGGACAAGGATGAAATTAGATACTTAAATAAACATACCTACATTTCTATTACATATTTAAAAGCTCTATTAGCGGCTTTCTTCGAAATTTAACGAGAAAAGTCGGAACAAAAGTCGTAAAAACAGTCATAGAAAGAGTTTTCTTTTTTCAAACTCGTAATCTAAAAAATACTTTTAACAACAGTTTATTTATATGGTAATTATTTTTAGGAATTAATAACAATAAAATTACACTTTCAGGCTACTGCGTTGTTCGCTGTGAGTTTCATTGGTAAACTTACGGTTACTAAGAAGGCTAAGTAAAGGTCCTCTAATACAGGCATTGTTTGCTTAAATGAGGACCCCGAGCTCAATATATTGTTAACAAAACTTCTGGTAACGAAATAAGACGTACTTTTGTCGTTTGCATGTCACATTAAAAAAAGAGTATGGTACTGGAAGGTAATGTTGTCAGAGTAAAGTAGTCTTAAAAAGTAGCTTTAAAGATAAAAAAAAGACATTTATTTTGACATTTTTTTTTACATCTTGAAGACACGATTCTGTGAAAATATTGTGGAAATGTAAAATGAAGGCTGGAATTCGTTTAAAGGAATTGGTAGTAAGTGTATCTCCTTCTTACTACTTTTTTTAGAACATCAAGTTTATTTACGTGGTTTTTAAGCCAATACATCAGTGACGAGGACGTCATGTTACGTTATCACAGGCCACTTACAAGGTGCTGCGGTAATGTAAATAAAAAGATTATGTTTAAACTTCCCGAGTTCCGTATGCTGCTAACAGAGATGTATCTAACAAATAACTTCTTTTTCCAAGTGGTACTTACCTAGCTGTAGTAAATTGTTTTAGACAAATGCGGCCATCGTAAAGCCTTTCAGTAATAGGGGAGTGTAAAACACGGACATTTACCCTAATCTTAATCTTGTCTATGTAAAACATGGACATTTACATTAACTCATGTCGTTCAGTCCATGTCGACTTAGAACTAATTTTTTTAAGTGACATCAATACTTATGAACCATATTGATAATCACAATAAATATAATAATTTGTATTAGCAGCTCTGTATTAAAAAAAATAGAGTAGGCCAAGTATCCCTCCGTCCTGGGAGGAGGCCCGTCCCTGCAGTGGGACATTAATGGGCTGTTATGATGATGATTAAAAATTTATGGGATTAGGTTATCTCAAAAAAAATTAAGAGAGACAGATTAAACCTTTGGATTAATATTTAACAGTACTAAATGAATGTTTTAATTGAAGCTTCGATTTAATCAACCTTAGCATTATTATGAATAACAAAATTTAATCCTGTAGTCGATACTACAGGATTAAATTTTGTTATTCATAACTGCAACGAAAATGAGAACTGACCACAATTTACGCGGTGCAAATGAATATATTTGCCAAATTGGTTAACCATTAATTTGAGAATCATTTTTAGATTGAAAATGAAATACGAATATCATTATGAATATTGGTTTTGAATGCTCTTTTAATATAACACTGTTATTGTTTCTGATTCAAAACAAATTCAGTTCAATAAAAGCTCAAATGTAGCCTTTTTATGTAAGTGCTGCAGCGACTTTCTTGTTGTGATTGAACTTACATAAAGATCATAGAAAAAGATATAAATAAAGATCTTTGTGGCTTAGTGAGTTCTAAAGGGGTTTGCAGAGGTCTTGAATTTTATACCAGCCAAATCGTTTGTGTCTCACATTAAGGTAATAATTCTAATATTAAGGTATTTAACAGTAAGGAATGGGTACACTTTTGAATTTGGCTTAATAAAAATGCAATTTTATCATAACAGCCCTTTAACCCACTTGTTGCTATCGTTTGTTATAAAGATCATGACATTAAAAAAAATATTACCAAAAAATGATGGTAGATAGTAATATTTTGTATTTTTTGTATTGAAGATAAGTAATATTTCTACCGGTACGTAACATTTATTCTTAAATAAAGCAGTCGTGTTTTTTGTTATCACTGGACAAAGTGTGGTTACTTTGAACATGAATTTTTTAAGGTATGTATATCTATATTTTAATGTATATTTACGTAATTTTTAATTGAAATTGTAAGAAATATGTTTATAATACAGTAAAACAAAATAAAATTGTCAACTTTCACTTATTATCAAGTAGCTATGGTGGTCACAACTTAGTGATCGTTATAACAAACGATAGCAATATGACCTACTGTAACATTGTGTTTTTTATTGTTTTAGGCAAGTGTTAAAAATCCTTAGTTTGATCAATATTATCGAGGAATTGAAGAAATTTCAACAGGATACAAAAATATGGGACTTGGTGGCAGAGTCATGATATTACAATTTGTTGATGTTTTGCGCAAATAGATAACCAAGCACCTTTCCATCTCTATTTCGATCATGTTTTCACATCAGTTC
This sequence comes from Schrankia costaestrigalis, assembly GCA_905475405.1. NCBI lineage: Eukaryota > Metazoa > Arthropoda > Insecta > Lepidoptera > Erebidae > Schrankia > Schrankia costaestrigalis. The sequence goes on along the minus strand of FR997840.1, from coordinate 10,453,586 downwards.
CTCTTTATAAACTTCGGGGAATAGGCTTGAAAGCTACAACGATACGGGAGAACAGGTTATCAAAATGCCCTTTACCGGCGAATAAAGATTTGCAAAGAACTGATCGTGGCTTTTTTGACTTCAGATCAAGTAGGCAGGAAGATAGTTTGTAAATGGCACAATAACAGGATAGTAGCCATTACTTCAATTGCAACTAACAAAAAGAGTGATAAGATTTTTGCAACAGCAGAAGAAGTATATCCTGGTTTTAGTTCGGCCTGTTGTAAACCAACCCGCTGTTATAAAGACATACAATGAGAACATGGGCGGCGTGTATCGTTCTGATGAAAACAAAGGATTGTACAGGATTTAGACCCGTGAAAAAAAATGCATTTTTTCCTCTTTGATCACTATCTGGACATGGTAGCCAACTATGCGTGGCAAATAAATAAACAGAATGGGTGATTATGATTGCTTGAAGTTTCGTAGATCAGTAACAACAAGTTTTTTGGGGTCTTTCAAGAAAACTGATATAAGGAAATATGATCGTACATCCTGCAACCTCCACGACTTACGATAATTAGGTATAGGGCATGTTATAAAATACTGCTCAAATAGCCACAAAAACGAAAGCTTTTTTGAATACAAAGTCATGCTACCCTACACCCTAAACATTGTTTTGAACAATCATTTTATCGTACTCTGTAAGAAGTATTTGCTTTATCATTTCCTTTATAGTAGCAATTGGCAATGCTAATGGTAATATAATTCAATACAACTTCAAACTATGTTTTTTATTTATAAATTTCTTAAAATAACGGTAGCTAAAGCAACTAATCAAAACCAAAGCTTACAAAATTTTGTGTGACTTTGTAGTAGTGGATTTTGCTACCGTTTGTTATAACAAACGGCATTTTCCAGCTTTTCCATAAGATGTGGATTTTTTTTACTATTTTTCCCTGGGTCGAAAAACTATAAAATAACGATAGTGAACATTTAACGAAGATCGGAGTAATTTAAAGGTTTCAGTAACAAGTGGGTTAATGTCCCACTGCAGGGACGGCCCTCCTCCAGTGACCGAGGTATACTTAGCCTACTAATACCACGCTGGCGAAACGGATTGGAATAGGTTTTAATTTAAATTTTTTCTTCTTTTTATTACTGGGGTATTGATGGGATGGTGACATATTGTATTCTTACTCCGCCACCACACTGACAGTCGTCTGCATGTCACATTAAAAAAAGAGGATGGTACTTCAAGTTAATATTGATCTATAATCTTAACTTAAAGGTAAGAAAAAACAAAAGACATTCCGGTTTTAAGCCCATACATCAGTGACCAGGGTGTGTGATGTCACATTATCACAGGCAACTTACAAGATGCTGCGGTAATGTGGATGAAAATATATGTTTAAGCTTCTCGAATGCTGCTAACTGAGATGTATTTAACGAGTAACAGTATTAAATGAATGTTATAATTGAAGCTTCGATTTAATCAACCAGTACTTAGCATTAACGTATCGACTACAGGATTAAATTTTGTTATTCATAACTGCAACGAAAATGAGAACTGACCACAATTTACGCGGTGCAAATGAATATCTTTGCCAAATTGGTTAACCATTAATTTGAGAATCATTTTTAGATTGAAAATGAAATACGAATATCATTATGAATATTGGTTTTGAATGCTCTTTTAATATAACACTGTTATTGTTTCTGATTCAAAACACTGACAGTTCAATAAAAGCTCTAATGTAGCCTTTATAAGTAAGTGGTGCAGCGACTTTCTTGTTGTGATTGAACTTAAATAAAGATCATAGAAAAAGATATAAAATAAAGATCTTTGTGGCTTAGTGAGTTCTAAAGTGCTTTGCAGAGGTCTAGAATTTTATACCAGCCTAATAGTTTGTGTCTAACATTAAGGTATTGATTCTAATATTAAGGTATAATACAGTAATGAATAGGTACACTTTTGAATTTGGCTTTAATGAGTATGCAATTTAACAGCCACAAAAACATCCATGCTTCAGGACAGTACTTTGTGGATCACATAAAAAATTGTCTTGTGGAACTCAACGTATATTATGAACGTCACGACAGTTTATTTATTATTTATCATCGTTTATTTTATTATCATTTTAACGAATAATAATGCAAATACATGTAGCACATTTAACTTTTTATAAACAGCTAGCAAACCCGGCGAACTCCATTTCACCACCAGATGGCTTCGTTTTATGTAATACTAGCTGATGCCCGCGGTATTACGCGCTTCATTGTTATTTTACACCATAAACTACCTATATTCCAAATTTCATCAAAATCCATTTAGTAGTTTTTGCATGAAAGGGTAACAAACATCCATCCATCCTCACAAACTTTTGCATTTATAATATTAGTAGGATAGGATAAGCAAAGGTGTGTCACTTTAGTGCCTAACAAATAAGGTGAATATTATCTTCACTAAATAAAAAGAAGGAAAACTTGAAATTAAACCCTATACCAATCCGTCTGCAAGCGTGGTATTAGTAGGCCAAGTATCCCTCCGTCAAGGAAGGAGGTCCGTCCCTGTAGTGGGACATTAATGGGCTGTTATGATAAAATAAGTTGACAATTACGAATTTAAGCTCTCTAGATATATCAGACCCACAGCTTAAAAAACCGGTCAAGTGCGAGTCTGACTCGCGCATCGAGGGTCCTGTACAAACCTATTTATTTTCCCGCCAAATTGTGATAACATCAGCATTCGCCAAAATTCAATGACGTCACGACTTAGCTGTCAAAATATATTTTCCTGCCAAAATTCTGTGACGTCACGACTCATCTGTCAACAATTCTATGACGTCACGCCTATCTGTTAAAATTGACAGCTGTAAAAAGTGACAGCTGTCAAAAGTGACAGAGGTATACGGTAAGGTAACAGACAGACAGACAGACAGAGTTTCTTTCGCATTTATAATATTAGTATGGATTTCGTTTGGTGATTAAACAATTTTTTTTTTTTTTTTTTTGCTGTAAACCTCATGGAGACCTTTCCAACGAATGCAAAACCATGGAAATCGGTTTGTGCGTTCTGGAGTTATAGCGTCAGAAAGGAAAACCCGACTTATTTTTATATAAGAGAGATGTTGGCACTAAATTATTCATTTATATTGAAATAATTCTCAAGGTTACATAGTTGCTAGTTACATTATTTCTAGGCCCTTCTTTAAGTCCTTACTAAATATAATGTAACCTACATTTCATTTTCATATCTCATTAAATTATTAAACAAGTAAATTTACTCTGTAAAGACACATGCTAAATTAAAACAGCAAAGGTCTTTCTCTGAAAGGACCTAAAACAACAACACACAAACTTTTCACAACATATTTCGGCATATAAAGGTAATACTAAAATCCCGCAAAATAATTTTAATATTTTGAACAAAATTATAAGACATTATCCGGGCTAAATTTTACTAAATAAAGGTTCCTTTGTCTAATAATATACATATTCATGGTGGCGGTTTTATTCATTACTGCGTGTGTGTAAATGTTGGAACTCATAATTAGAGTAAAAGCGTCGTACGAATCCGCCGGTGGGGCACCATCTCAAAGAACACTTACAATAGGTAATGTACTTAACGCGGGGTAGTGCCTAGTATCGTCATTACTTTGAGCCGTCATACAGAATAAGGATGGGGAGGAGTCGACGATTTATCTTTTAAGAATAGTTATTTTAGCAAAAAAGACAACTATACATTATCCTTACGTGTATCGTAAGCTTAATATTTTCAAATGAAATATAAAATACAAAATACCGTGCTAACAAATTATAGATTAAAACATTTATCTGAACGTTTTATAAAATATTTAAGAGTAGTCTCTTAACAGTAATTAAATTTAACTCTGAAGTCAGTTAACCAAAAAGCAAAGTTTTCAAAACACACCAAAATTAGTTACATCAATACCATCTCTATGCATTTAGGGACTCGCCCCCTGCAAGATAAAGTACATTTAGATAAATGGAAGAGAGGCAACCTCTAGCCAGGGTGGGCACTCCGGCTAAACGACAGTCTTAATTTTCCCAAAGTAATAATTAAGAGTGAAGGCTCTGGGCCCCAACAAACTTGTTCGGAGAAAACTGGCTCTAAATTTTTAAACAACCCTTAAGTACAAAGTCCGATACGTTCAAAGTTAATTATATTAATAAATAAAATGTTAACGATGGCAAAAGGCGTAGTTTTACAGTTTGATGTTACTTTTTGTTTTGTATTTAATGCGTTTCTCATGCTTATTTGCAAAGAGGAAGTGTGTGTTTTTAATATTCAAAGTTATCGAGTAAAAGTTGAATTAAGTTATTGATAGATAGATATTTTAATATGGCGGTAATTTTGTATAGTTATCTTTATGAGATAATGACTAGATTTAATAGTCGTTTTTAGCCACAGTAGTAGTATTTAAAATTATTCAATTTTACTACAATCTTTTTTAAAAGCTATTACCAATAAGCTTTTGTAGACTACTTTTGAAATAATTATTGCAAAAAACGTACTAAATTTCAATAAAAAACAACATTATTGTGGTACTCATCATTACCATTATTAAACACCAATATCGGGCATACGCTTCCACTAAAATTATAGAGTTGATATTTTTAATACAGGGACGGAACTCTATTTGTGATGGAAGATACGTACTGTTATATCCTTATTCATGAAGCATTACACATGGTTATTAATTACACAGAAAGGAATTAAAGGATTAACATAAATGGTAACATGAATAATATACCAAAACTCAAAAATTGCTTTACTTACATTAATTAATAATTTTTTTAAAATTAAAAGTCAAATAGTTTTAAATTGTTTTTTGTAACGTTACTCTCCGAGAAACAAAGAGTGTCCAACATTAATTTCATAAAAAAAAATCCAATCAATGTAAGCTTCTTACCGGTAGAACTGCATGAATTGTTTTAAACGAAAACTGTGTTACTTTATAATTCAAATTTAATATTAATTTTACTTTTAACTTCTTATATAAAAAGGTAGGAAAGGAAAAGAGGAGAACTAAGGTAACCTTTTATGTTACCTAACATATCCATTTTATACAAAATCGCTGGTAAAAACTAGTTCCACTCAAATTCTGATAACTACACTTAAAATAAATTTTTAAAGAGCCAAATTCAATAGCCATTGAAATACTTCACTTCAGGTGAAACAAATTTGACGTCAGTCCTGCGAAACTTAATTACTAATTCATTGTCCAAGGAAAAGTTTTATGAAACAACTGTTCCCGAATATTATGGACAAAGAAACTTAGCAACTTGTATAAATTAGCTTGACAAGCGCCGTGGAAGAGCTTACGTAGATTTAAAGGGTAAAATAATTATAGACTCACGAGGTGCAATTTTCATGTTGTTAATTTTTGAGGAATATACTCGTTATTTCCGGTGGATACTCGTAATATGACCTTGTGGTGACGGAGTAAGAATACAAAATGTCACGAACTTGAAATTAAACCCTATACCAATCCGTCTGGCCAGCGTGGTATTAGTTAGCCAAGTATCCCTCCCTTACGGGAGGAGGCCCGTTCCTGCAGTGGGACATTAATGGGCTGTTATGATGATTTCCGGTGGATGAAGGAGGCACAAGATCGCCCTTGGTTGAAATATTTAGAGGAGACCTATGTTCAGAACTAGATTTGATGACATCAGCTAATTGTCATATTGTCAGGTACCTGTTTCAGAGATCACATTAATAGATCAATGTACTAACTCGTACCTAATAACGATGGAAGTAAAAACTCTACGCGTTTAAAATATTTTAATAAGTTTCTTAATATCTTCTGTTACATAAATAATATAATAATAATAAAGTCTACAAGTAAATATGGTACCGTGACATTTTCAAAGAAATATGCTTGGATTTTTATTTTGGAGGTCCCTCGTCACTCAATATAAAATTTCGTTCATATTTGAATAGACAGCGCGACCTTTACCTTTCGACGCCTATAAATACGTAAAAATCTTGTTACTTAAAATCGTATTAAACCCTGTGATGTTGAAAATATAATAAATTGTCTGTTGTATGTAAAGGTGTTGATAGATATTAAAATATGTTATTGAAACACAATGTAACATGTTCGTGTAATAAAATTTGTTGTTTTGGTAAAACGGTTTTAACCTCAATAGTAAATTATTTAATAGTATGAATCGAAAGTAATGTTTTTGTTATAAGAGATTATGTACGCGTTTCTTTTTCTTTATATTTAAGTCAAAATACCACTTTCTGCAATCGAACAAAATATACCATCGCCATACGTTTTATTTTGTAATGTTATATTTTTAATTCCAATTTTGTTAAATGAAAGAACCTTTTAGTTGTAGAGTTTTCTTAAAGTGGTGATTTTTGCTAATGTTATAAACTTCTAAGACTTTTACAACTTAAAACTAATGTGTCTTGTACACATTAATCATTTACTTTTACATAGTTTTTAAGTAACTTGCGTCTAAGTTAGCTTAAAGAAATAAAAAGTGAACTTATGTATCAAATGATTGCCATCAGAAAAGCTGAATAATATCGTCAAAAAGACTAAATAAATTTAAAAATAGAAATTTGAAAAGAGAACAATGAACAAAATCTGTTAGAGTAAATATAGAATACAATTTAAACAAGGAATACGGTATAAAATAACAGTCGCTTTAAAAACGACACGAACCATAAAATTATTTACGATATTTAGCTTATATTAAAAGTTTCAATACAGTTACAATTTTATAGAGGAAAATTAATAGCGAATAAAACAATCAGTCTATTCAAATTGAATAGGTTTAATCAGGCGTCGGATGTGACCAAATGAACTGGGTTTGGACTGCGTTTATTAAATAAGTTTGTTTTGGACCTATCCAAATGAATAATTACTGTTCATACGGTTTGATTGTACTTTATTAAATGTACTATTGATATCGCTGAATGCAGGAAAATTAAATACGTGTAATTATTAAATGGTAGTTATTCATTGTTTAAAATTTATATTATTGTTACTTCAACATTTGTCAAATTTATAATAGTAGTAATGTATTTTGTATTATAGTAACAATTACTTTACTTAGACTTACTGTCTTCAATTGCGAGGTTCCTTATATCAACAAGAATAGCCTAACAATACATTGAACTTTGTTACAAAGATATTATAATAGTTCTATATTACATAACACTACAAAAATCATACACTTTGATAAGCTACGTTGTTTTATTCTCAAACTTGAACTTTAACATGGTTGTGAATGTGGTTTTGAATTTTGAATCAACTTTTTTGTTTCCCTAATTTGGTAAAACTTCACCCTAAAGATGAAGTGGTGATGAGTTAAATTGTATTGTATTAAGTGTGTCTAGATTATTAGACGTTTATAAAATTGCTTTGTTTCACTTCTATGTTATTCGTACTTTTAAATTGACGACGAACTTTGCCTTAACCTTATCTGCACAACAAAACTAAAATCAAAAGCAATAAATAAAGGCAGTATGAAAAAAACTAACTAAAAGAATTTAAATAAAAGAAACAAGATATGATTCAATACAAAAAAATAATAAAGAAGCTTGGCAGTATTTACAATTTCCACAACGTACATTTATATTATACTCACCAATTTCAACGTGTCTTAATAAGCTTTATTCGAGTGTGAGACACATGACTGTTTTCTCACAAGAAAATATCATATCACTCTTTATTTATACACGGAACCCCAAAAATCCTTTCTACTTGATTAAATAATATGACTCTTTGATCCAAAAAATGAATCTGCCCAAATCACGATACTGAATTCAACGGAGCGGACCAACTCAAATAGGCATTGCGTGTATCGAAGGACTTCCAATAAGGGACGCCAATGGTATCCAATACGATACGAGTATATTAATCTGCTACTAATGTGGTGTTTCTTGCCCTCTGGCAGCATACGACCGAACTAAACTTAGTTATATTGATGACGTCACTTTGTCTACGTCGACTGGCCATTCCGTCTGTGTAACTTTAACGTGTTGTTGCGAATGGATGCGACCTTTTCAAATGGTAAGGGCTTCGCTCATTTAATTCTGAGGAAATTCGAATGTAATTTGAATTGGGGATAATTCACAGTGTAATTTGTAAATAGACATCAGTTTCCCGTCAGTTTCTGTAACTTTGAGCGTAGATGAGGATCTACTACGAGAACAGGGGTCGTAATACTGGGGTAGTAACTGCGTAAATCTTTTTTTCTTTTTGTTTAATAGTATGCTCTAGTAGAAATATATTAATGCTTGCTAAAAACAATGAGTTACCAATGAAGTTACGTTACGTAGTAGTTAATGATAATACTCTTTGGTCGAAGTAGATAATGAGCGTATTAGCTGCTACATAAGATTCGATCACCGCTTAAGTTAAACATCTGCCAGTAGTAAAATAACAGTTTGATGGTTAAATTTTTCAGCAAGTATAAACAAACAATCTCTTTTTTAGGAAATTACGTGTACAATAAGTATTCGTCTTTGGAACGATAAATTAAATCCTCTTTTAAATATTGTAAGCACGTTTTCTTCGATGATTATAAGCAACAATTTAGGCAAAATAAAACTTTCACACCATGTGCACATAAGGAGAATGTTATATAAAAATAGTAGGTATTTATTTAATGAGTTTTTCCAATCCATTATTTTCTTCTGTTTAAATTCAATGCGGGTTTCCTAGACGTTTTGGGGTACACGGTTTTAATTAGTTATGCTGTTGAGTTTGGTTTACAGAAGATTGTTAGGTATGTAAAAAGTATAAGGATAGACCCCAATCAATATAGAAACATTGTTTTGTTTGTTGTTTTGTTTTAATTGTTGTTTAAATTTAAAAAATGCTTTTTAGATAATGCAAAAGCTAACCGTTTACCTAAACTATTAATAATATAATTTAATACAGGTATTTATAAATAATAAATTGGTGATATGCATGACCCTACTCAATAGTACCCACTAATTAACCAGACCAATTTCCATAACCCCTACTAAATCGACCCAAATCACGGTCTCGCTTAACGAAGGTATGCCAAACATTCCAAGAGAAAATTTCAACCACTCATGTTGACAAAACACTCCAAAACTGTTCATCAAGACAGATTCGAAATTCAAATTTCAAATTAAGACCTCGATACACTTGTCGGTTACTATACCAACAGATCCCTGTCCCTAGAACCTATTAAAGAGGTGCATGTGTGCGTGACTGATTATTGTAGGGTAGTTTGAAAACTGTGCGCTTCACCACTCAAAAGTAACAAAACACTCACATTCGAATTTAGACCTTATGCTTTTAAACAATTGGTTCTTATTTCTTGTAATGTCAAATAATTGCTGAACTGTACTATTCAGATTGTAACCAGTATGCCACGTGCGATGCGCTCGCTAGTCCATAATATTGTTGTTGCTGTGGAAAAAAACATCCGTTAACAACTGCAAATTTGGGGAAGTGACGATTTATTTGTGTGAAAGGGTAAAATTTAATATGGCAGCGTAACAGTACCGTTTTATTAAAAAGTTGAACAAATAAGCAGGACGGGGCATGACAATTGCCACCAGTATTATTATAATTACGGTGTTTGAACTAATATTGTCCCGCGCCCTAGTCTGCAAATGACACTTAAAAATCGTGGCTATGTTTATGCTGGTTTTATCTGCGACGAGAATACAAGATTTTTATTAAAGATTACTCAAATTTTATGCTTTCTAAATGTAGCTGAATTACCTTTATTTAATTTTACTAAATAAACAACGTGGATTAATTTATTGTGTCTTCTGTTTCTTTTAATATTATGGCTTCATCATTAACTAATAATACTTCAAATTACGACATCGGCTGCTGGAAAGACGCTTTAAATTTTAATAGAATATAATTGGGTGATAATATTACACGTCTATATTACACGTCACGTGTCTCAATTAAGAATACAAAATGTCACCCCTGGTTCTTGATTCTAAAGGAGATTCTAAAAGCTTTGTATATAATGTAGGCCAGCATGGTATTATAATGCCAAGTAATTTGCTGGAGCTTGAAGATTTCTTGAGGAATGCTTTTCTCGATTTGGCAAAACAAGTGCGAATTACTTTCATTATTAAAAATATCTTCTGGTAATGTATATGGTTTGTATACTTTACAGAAGGACGCTTTATTTGATTTATAATAACTAACACTTAAATATGATATCAGTTTCATATTCACATGATCCGTTTATGTAATTGAAATGTGGGAAGAACCTCGCCTACATTCACATCATTAATGTAACCTGAACACTACGTTAGAGAATAGAAGTAAATTATTTCCGGAATAATTATATTATGTCCAGCTGTGGGCGTCAATTTGCTATTATGATGAATCATTTATTACTCAAAATCCCATCAGAAAATCTAGTGATAACTTACAAGCAAAAATTTCTAACATTTATAATAAGAGCTTGTGTGTAATTTAAATTAATAAATTATTTTGATTAATTGTTTAGTTAGTAATGCATTAGTTGACAACTTTTTTGTTTAATTATTCCGTTTTTCTAAATATTACGATTTAGTAAAAAAAGGTCAGTAGTGTTTCTAATAATAAATAAATAATTTACAAAGCAAGTTCCATAAAAATAAATTAGCCCAATAAAATTGTTTTTTTTATTTATTTAATTAATTATAAAATTTATAAAATTAGATACTTACCTAATTAAAATAGTGTATACTTTTACATAAATTAAATTATTTTATTTTACTTCAACATTAAATTTAGACATAGCTAAATTTATATAAAGATATCCAGACAAGGAAAGTCCTATTATGAAAGTTCAAATCCAGTAGTCAGCAAGAGTACTACGAAAAGCTGTACGCTAACCGTAGATTAAAATAAAACTTGAACGCGTAGCGGCTATATTCAAATTGTTCCTCTTCGTTTGGTTTAACCCCAAAGCGGCATACGTTTTCATAACGTTTCGAAAAGCTTTTTATCTGAGTGCAAAGCCGTCGATAATGATGCCCACAACTAGAGCTGCCACACTTTCATTAAGTTTCCTAGTCCAAAAATGTCATATTAAATCCGCAACCCCTTAGTTTTGTGTAAAGAGTGCAGCAGATAACTTTATAGAGGAGTGAAAGAGACAAAACAATCTTACATCCCCACATTTGATCCTATTTATCATGCACGAGACTTATTAAAGCGACCAACATGCGTGTTTTTGCATCACAATAAAACTTAAAAGTAGTTTAAATACATTGATTTGACATTTTTCTATTAAAAATCTGCTTATTTTAATCCTTGGTGCAAAAACTACTTTATAATTTATTCAATAACAAGCGAGCTGTGCAAAGGTAACTAAAAAGTAATTTGCTAAAATGCCTAAAAGCAAAATCAAACAATTTAGCTGCAAACAAAGCGTTAAAAAAATATTTGCACACATGCGATAATTACATTAAGCTAGTACACACTGCGTGCAAATATTATTCCAGCTACAATGTAGGACAAACTAACAATACGAGTCGGCTCAATACCCTCCACGTCCAACAGATTGGCGTTCTATTCATATGTAGATTGCAACAAAAAATCCAATAAACAAGACACAGAGCACTCACATCTCCCCTCCCATCATTATTGAAAAGAATGTTAACAGTGCACCCGGCTTATCCCCAGCTCGTTTTACCAAAAGAGTTAGACTAACGAATGGTCGCCCTACACTGGCATGAGTGACTCTCTCGTTACGCTTGACACTTCAATTCGGATTAAATTCAGTTACGAATTTAAATCGGCAATAGTGTTTGAGGGAATCGCTTGTTGCTTTGTACTTTAAGTACGTAGTTTGATGCCTCTTGACAAGAAAGAACAATTTTGCAATATATTTCCTTAGATATAAATTAAGAAATGATACTGTTTAATAAATCACGCTAAAATGAATCAGGGACAGATATTTCATTCAACTTGTGACTTGTTATTGCCATCCTGTTTCAACAAACGGGGCTCTCCAGTAAGGCTACTAAGTTGACCAGGAAATAATAGTAGTTAAATGTTTCTTACTGCTTTTTTGATCTAGCTTATCACATATTATTGTAACATTATCATTACGACCACCATATTTTAATGAAACTCAAAAATTATGATCTTTATAAATACATATATTGTGTATACGTAGCAAAGAACACTACCTACTATACAAGTGGTATTTTGGAATCTGTGATTAAATCTTGTATTTTTTCTATCAATGAAATTCCTTATCTATGCACCTGTAAATACGCGACAAATTCTCATATTGTGGTATTTCAAGTATTCACATATTAGCCGATGCCCAGCTACCATTTTTCCACTTCCATGCGGCTTAGCACAACTTCACAGAGGTGGATTCATATTGCCGCAACGGATGCGTTTGTTTTGTTCAAATTTATTTTATCAAGTAAACGTTAGTATTCCGCTCAGTGAGCTGGACTTAATATGCAGTAATGCGGGCAAAGTACTGCACCCTAACATCTACCTACACTAAGTATTTGATGCCGACTAGTGAGTGAAGTTATTCGCTTAATTATTTTTGTGCAGATTTTAACGGTTTGTTAACGTTTCGTTTGGCGGTATGGTTAATTCGATAAAGTAGTTTATATTTGTGAATAGAAATATTATGTTGATGATATAAACAGAATATCAAAGGAAAATCTTTTCTCTTCCTCTTATTTATAAGCAACAGATTAAATTTTTCGCAATATATGTACTATGTGATCTGGTCTTCTTCTTTTTGATACTAATAACTTATGTAAATTGTGATTTAATTTTAGGCGATGCCTTTTAACAATAAGGCCCTGTCTCCACGAGCGATAAAATCTGAAGCGACGAGTGACGAGTCTGAACAAAAATCGCACATTCAAACAGAGTAATATAGAAATACGTGGCACGACGATAATAATCTTCGCGATTTTAACGTTCGTGGAGACAAGTCGAGTCTAGAAAGAAAGAAAGAAAGAAAAATATTTTATTTGGTAACACCAAAGCACATATAACAGTAAAAAAATCTAATTATCTATTTCTAATTTACAGTCTGTTTATCTATTAATTTTCTTCAAATTTCATCAGCATAATTTTCTAATGTTTTGAATTAATCTCGTACCCCACTTAAGCTTTTAAATGAATGAACTAATTTAAGTAAGAAATTAAATAGCATAGGTTGAAATCCTGATACTTTTCAAAAACCGATTAACCGGAACATTAAAACTTTAATTAAAAAAATCTAAGAAGTTGTTTACATTTTGCAACAATATTAATCTTTTCTTAAAACGTTTTCGAATGAATGATGATGAAAATAAACTCCCACAACTCTTCCACAGCAGTAACCAATCCATTTAGTTTTTTATAAAACCACATTAAGAAAAATGTGAACGATCACGAAATGAAAGGGCAATAATAACAAAGTGCAGTACAAATTGCAGAATCACGCGTCGCGTACCATTTTACTCTCCGTACGACTGGTTCACTGTGATTAATCGCGTTTTCATTAGCGTCGCATCCAAAATGACATAGTTATGAATCGCCAGTTCAATCAACTCGGTTTCAATAACAATTTTTCATTCTCGACACACTAATTAAGTGCTTTTCATAAATATTCTGACGAAATATCGCAACACAACAAGCGAATTTCAACTTTGTTTACCAAAGCTTTAGCACGAATTTCTTTTATAAAGAAGTTTGTAATGGCAGACTTGAAAGCGACATCCTTAGTAACAAGTGTAAAATATTTTCCCCAATCGTTGTACCTGGCGCCCCCTAGGGATATTTCAAGGGTGAATAAGCTAGCATAATGGCAAAGGGTACAATATTTTAAATTTCAATCGCTGCGAGCGGTCCAGCGACTCCCCGGGCGGCATAGAACAAAGATTTCACCCGGTGACTTTTGCTAAGTGTTATAATAACTTATTATATCGGGAAATGATTTGAAATATTGCGACGTAATGGAAAATTTTCTTTTGTAAAAATACAATTTGCTTTAGAAATTTTACCTAATACAAAACGATATTAAAGTGCGTAAATTGTACACATCAAATTATTGAAGGAAACTTTTGATATTTGAAAACTTCAGAAACTTTGAAATTAAAAATTGATTAGATATTGATTGCCTGTTTAAAAATATATTAAAATAAATAATTATGCTTAGACCAATTACATTAGGTTTAGATAATTTACCTAGCAAATTTTTTTGGAGTTAATGAAAAAATTAGTTTGGTTTTTTTTAATTTTCGTTCAGGGCTGTAACATTCTTTTTCACTTAAACTAACTCACTTTATGCTGATGTAAGTGAGTTTTATGGTCCCGAATAGTGTTTGCAATTTTATTTACAGAAGCGGTTTGTGCAACAAGAAAAGGGTTAAGGTGAGGATAATACTAACCTATTCGCCACCGAGCAAGCTGTAGCTGATACCGTTCATGAACCTCGCACGACTTTCCTCACATGACTTCTGTTTTTGGTAATGGCCCAGCATTATCGGAATCAGGTACTGATTCGACGAGCCGAGAGTTAGAGTAATTAATGTTACTCTTCTCACAGCTCTGGCTCTTAATGGGAGAGCCAGGATCACCGTGTGCTTGCGTCGGTAAAGCGGACATCCATCTTTTTTACTATACAGACCAAATAGGGCAGAGTTATAAAGAGTAGAAACCTCAGTAAAGCAGTAAATGATGGCATTCGAAACTTTTTCCTTTGGAGTAGAACTGCTATTATTACCTCGGTCAGTTTTTCTAAGTTTCTGATTGAGATTCAATAAGCCCATTATTCAAATAATATAGATGAAATATATTTATTAAAATAGTTCATTCATTTTATGATAAGGCTAAATTTCAATAAAATTTTTTATTTACGGCAGTTAATATTTCAAAATATGAACAAATAGCGAAGGCAATAATACTAAAAGAAGGCAAAGCAAATAATAAAACAGTATTCTTCGTCCTTATAGACCGTCGCTCCAAATCGTCTGTAAAAGGTATCTAATAAATATTAACTGCGACAAACGGGGAGCAATCCATCCGTGTTTCGCTCTCATTTCACATCTCCCCAGTTCGTTTTTTCGTCGAGATTAATTTTACGAATCGTTATCAGCGCCTTACGATTGCCGACGAATTTGTTACACTAGAGTACACCTTTTCAGTGAAATTGCAAATTTTATGCGGCGCACAGATAAAGTACCTATAATCATTATTATAACTCATAAATTTGATTGAAATTCGGTCACATTTCGAGCAACGCTTATCGCTAGGTTACAGTCGACTTGAAAAATACCTCTCCCCTAAATTCGTGATTTGAGAGACGTTGAGTCAACGCTTCCGATCGATTTGCGTTTAGTGTTACAATGAACATGTTAAATATCGACAATTTGCATAACAACCGCACGACATAATTTCTGATTTATAAGAGTTAAATTTTTTTTTATTACTTTAAGGTGGTACAGTCAGCCGCAAAGAAATCTAAACCCTTTAGCGCACTGTTATAATTCTTAAAGGGGGTTAGATTTCTCTGCAGCTGACCGTACTAATTGCTCATGAATATCACCAATACTACATTTAAGTCGTTGCCTATACTACCGATTTGTTGAATTCTTAAATACATTTTTTATTTCACATTAACTTATTTCATTTACTTATAATCATAAACAAAATTTTGTTTAAAAGGTTATCGTCTTGACTAGTTAACGACAATATTTAAAAACTTTACAAAACTCCAAATACGTGAAAGCAAAAAAATAGTCGTTTCAGTCTTGAAAATCTGTATAATAAAGTTCCCTAAGAATCTAGTTCTACTGGCGGTGTTGGAGACGCTATTAGTAAACAAATGTTAGCTTCCCGATTTAGTCCCTAAACCATCTCTTACGATACCCAGGGGAATAAAGGGAGGAACGTTCGGTGTCGAGACAAAGTTTCTGCACTGCACTAATTAATGTTGACACTATAAAGTATCCATTGTGCTTTTGTTTATTTTAAATTTTAAAAACAACAAGCTCTTGGGATTTCTTCCTCTGATATATTACTCGATGGACACTATAAACATCTGGCCTTTTATTTCATTGTGTATTAATTTGTATTCTTATTTATCTTTTTTTAATTCAAAAATAAAGGATCAACAGTCACGTGGATTTTTAAACGTATCTTCTTAACGAACATAAATAAATCCAGCCTCAGGACATTGAATTTGGAGATCGCACCAGGACAAACCTCATGCACAGCAAAGGCAATCACGACTTTCATGCAATCAAATTATCTCCAGCTATTATCGCCAGCAGTGTTAGGGGTTTTTAGTGCGAATGCGCCAAGTTGAAAAAACGTTAAGAATTTTATTTGAACGAATTCATTTAAGCTGAATTCGATGATCGTTCTCTTTTTCGAATGTGGCAGTTACTGCAATTTATTATTTTTAACTGTTCAAATTTTCTGAAACATTTGCGAGAATATAAAATGATAATGGATATTTCTATTGTGATTATGTTCTCTCACTTAAAATGTCTGTCTTAAGTGAGAGTACCTACAGGGGACTGAAGCGCCCTAAGGCGGAGTCCCTGAAGGGCGACAGTAATATCTAATAATGTACACTTGTTACCAACCCTTACGAACCTTTGAAATATAGAAATCATATTAATAGACGAATTAAAGGGTTCTGAATTTTTAAATATTAATATTTCTTCATTTATTCTAAATTAAAAGTAAGAAATTTTCAAAAGTCAAAAATGAATTCTAAAAATTTTAATTTAAAAAATGTTATGCTATCCTAAAGCTGTATCTCGTATTCAATAAACAATTTTTATTATACCAATTTGCGATATTTTAACTCTTTTTACTCGATTGTCTTACAAAAATAAATTTGAATAGGTACTGCGACATGCGAATTAATGTCATTTCTAACGCAACCAGTGCCTAGAAATCTGCCTATCTACCAACTACATGATTTAGACG
The DNA here is from genome assembly GCA_905475405.1 of Schrankia costaestrigalis. NCBI lineage: Eukaryota > Metazoa > Arthropoda > Insecta > Lepidoptera > Erebidae > Schrankia > Schrankia costaestrigalis. The sequence goes on along the minus strand of FR997840.1, from coordinate 10,436,664 downwards.
TAATTTTAACATTACGTTTAAATCATCTTGTTTCGTTCTTTTTTGGTTTAAAAAAAAAGAATCTTGAACCTAATTCATAATACAATTTCAATTAGCAGTCCAATCGATATTAATATCTGCATGCAAATACGTTTTGATAGAAGCATCGTGCACCTGAAACGAGAGACCGATTAAAAATTCACCCTCCATAACTTGCTTTACCGACAGCTTTGATAATTAGGCGGCTTTAACCGCTTTCGCATATTAAATATACCTACGCACTTATGTGCTTATCTACGTAATGTAATACTTGATGGATGATTTGTCGAGAAAATATAAGACTGCTGCTTGTCTTGCGCCATAGATCATGAGAAGATGCTGTCAAAAGTACTATGTTCATCATAACAGTCCATTAATATCCCACTACAGGAACGGGCCTCCTCCCGTGAAGGAGGGATAAATGGCCTACTAATAAATACCACGTCTGGCCAGCAGATGGATTGGTATAGGGTTTAGTTTGAAGTTTTCCATTTCGATAAGATAATATTCACGGATACTCCCTTAGTCGGTTTCTACGACACCTATCGGATGAAATGGGGTGGTGACATATTGTATTCTTACTCCGTCACCGCACGGAGTTACATGGAGTTAAAAGTAATTTGTTACGAGACCTCTAAATTTAAAATTGTACATTTTGTAACTTAAACTTGTAGCATTTTTAATGTGATAACGGTATAAGGAACTTACTTTCTAAGAATAAATAGGTGAAGTAACGAATGGAAAATCTGGAAAACTTTTATTACAATAAAGGAAGCAAAAGTATTGTTTGTTTTATTTTTGATTTACTCTTGCCAAAAGTTATTATTGATAGTGTTTCTGCCCTCGACTTTCAACAAAATATTCATAAACAATTTTTTAACCCTACAAGTGTAATTAATTAATTTTATATTCAGCTATGCGTGCGGTGATGGACTCAAAATATTCTTGCTATTCCCGCGGGTATTTTAAAATTGACTAAAAGGGGTTGAATTGGAATTTTAGTTTATAATACTCAAATCAAACCTTATATCAATTCACTAATTCAGTGTAGTATCAGTATTATTAAAAAGCTATTAAGTATAATTATTGTCAAAAAGATCTAACATTGTTTTTCGTAAAACCAAATGTTATGCAATAAGTCAAGAAAGTATTTGGCAATGCAATTTTGTCTAATAAAATTTTGTTGCTTAATAAAATTCTTTAATATTCTAAACAATGTCAAGCTCCCGTTCAAGATTAACTACCTAAAATATTAAATCTAAGAATTATGATTCAGTGAATAGTCCTCGCCACTCGGAGCAATGAAGTTATAATCGCTAAATTGTCACGACTCTATATAACTGGAACTTTGTACGAACAAAATATTAACAAACAAAATAAATCGCATTTAACGAAACAAAGCATTCGTGATTCACCCTGGAAGATCTCGTTAGAGTCTTAATGAATCTATTGAGGGCTCGTCGAGCGAGCCGGACGAAAGAAAGGAGGAGGTGGGGGTTAAAGTTGCGCTAATAATTTGTGTTAGAGACGACACAGGGCCTCCGGTGTCGGGACTCGAGATACTCTCGCTCGCTGCCGCCTCTCATCCCGAACCATTGAGCTGAGAAGCCTAATGCCATTTGCTTTCGCTCCAACTTTTATGTATTCCTCGTAAATTTTATGCAAACCTTTTTATTAAAAACATGCAATGTTTGGACAAAGACCTTTCTAATAATCTCGTCAAATGTATGAAAACAATACTATAATATATACTACACCATACAATAGATTTAACTGACTTCTGGAACACGAGGAAGATCTCAATTTGTTTTTCTATAGGGAAAATAAGAAATTGGTTTATTACAAATGTTACCCAAAATTGCTTAGGTAAGTTGATTTCCACACACGAAATTACAGAATGAAAATCAATGTAGCACATACATCCATAGTGTAGTTAAACTTAACCTTCTAAATTCTATACCATAACTACATAAATAATATAATTTTATCAAACACAATTTGTCTTAAGATATTTGTACATATACAAATATCTGTGTTAAATTAATATAATGCCTTAGAGCAAAGCAGTTAATCAAATATTAGTATTCACACCGTTAAATACTACAATTATTTGTAAAGCCTTACTAGGATAACTAATTAAGATTTCCAGCTTACGTAGAATTACTAGAAATAATTAGATAATTAATTCACAAGCTAATTGTTAGCACTAACGATTGTTCTAATTCAAAACACAGCATTCATTTAAATTTCAAAGTCAAGCGAATTTTGGTTTTGATAATCACCTCAATTACGAACGTCTAACTTTCTTTGTATAATTAGAAACGAAAGAGAAAAATAAAAACAAAAAAAAAAGAGAAAAAGCTTTTTACATAAAACCTTTTTATCCTCTAGACAGAATTGGATATAAGAGAGCCACCTACAATGTTAGCTGAGATTTAATGTAGGAACTTAAAGCTAAAAGTTCATTCCGTATTTCATTAGGAACTACAATATTTTCTTATGAACACTCCGTGGTATAATCTTATTAGGACGCGAATTATATTTAGGTTGAAAGCGGGCGGTGTCGGGCGGTGTCGCGCGGTGTCGGTGCCTCGGAGTAAACTAATTGCATTTAGAGCGATAGAGCTCTGAGAGACGGCGCAAGCGATGCTAATGGACGGTATTAATTAATACGGGCGTCTCGTCAAATTTCAACTTAGCCGAGTATCTATCTATTTCGTTAACGTTGAGGTTAATGTTAGAATTAATATAATAATTAAGTTAGGAACGATATTTTAAACAATTTTATCGCTATTTTGTTCTACGAAAATAATTCAGTAATTTAAAAGTAATACCTGTAAATTAAATTATTTCAACCTTTTGTAGTTCATTTATTTTAACTACTGTGCACCTTGTAAATACTTAATGTTTAAATTTTGCACGGTTTTACTGCGTTGTAATTACAATGTGCAGTGATAGCCCATTAAAGCTCCACAGTAAAAAATAATATTATTTAAAAATTAAACTTATTTTATATTATTCTCTGTAGTGAACGAATGAAGTGTTTAAACTACGAAAACCCATGATTCAGTAATGAAGAGATACAGATAAAGCGACAGCAACTAGTATTTAGGATTGCCCGATTGAAAATTGGCATGTGGCAAAGATCAGTGGACATAGCACATAGAACTGAAAGCATATGAAGCAGTAGTTTTCTACATTGACAACCGCGTACTAAGACCCAAAGTTGACAGAACCCAAAAGAAGCTACGGCATAGCGATCGTTAGAAACATTCAAATGAAGATTAGGTCCAAAAGTAGTTGACATACTCGTAATGGTAATGAAGTTAATACAACTCATAAAATATAATTATTTTAAAAATCAATCTCCGTGTGGCGACGGAGTAGGAATACGTATATATGTCACCACCCCATCTCATCCCATGGGTGTCGTAAAAACCGACTAAGGGACTATCCGTGAATATTATCTTTACGAAATAAAAAGAAGGAAAACTTAAAATTTAAACCTACACCAATCCGTCTGGCCAGCGTGGTATTAGTAGGCCAAGTATCCCTCCGTTACGGGAGGAGGCCCGTCCCTGCAGTGGGACATTAACGGGCTGTTATGATGAATCAATCAAATGAGACAAAAAACCTATAATAATTTCAACAAATAAATAAAAAATAAATCAAACCAATAATAGTAAAACATCATAACAACAATAAACAAGAACAAGTTTTTAAATGGAGCCACTTCAATTCACATTGATCATAAGAAGGGTATAAAGATAAAGGGGCAGTATAGCGACAATTGAATACTGTTATGGCTGCGGCAGATGGTCCATAAACGTCGAAACGTTGCAAGTTCGCAGATAGAAGTGAGACAACAACCGTGTTCACGCCATCTAAGCGCCGTTTAAATAAAAGAAATGACATTCCACTTGGCAAAGGCAACAGCTGACGTCCTCACAAACGGGTGCCACTTTGATAATTGTTCCCCTTAATTATTTCAAATACTTAATAGCGTGTTCCATGCCGAGTTTCTCTAAATTGCAGTTTGGTTATACTTTTAAGTTTTATTTTTATTAGTGTTATAAATTGGTAATATGGTAATAAATTAGTGATTGAGGAAAATATAGGCTACTCTTATACCACGGTAGTAATTAAAATTGATATTGGGGTTGTTTTAGTTTTCCGTCTTCGTATTGAGCTTATCAATTTTAGTCGGATTTTACGACACTTATGAAGGTGGAATATACCCGGCCTGAACTGGCCACAAAATGGCTAGCTATAATAATTACATGGCTTATAAACTTGCACTAACAGTTGTTTGAATTTTTTTCATAAATTGTCTAGGCTCAGTTTATAGAACTATTTACTCAAAATCTGCTAAAGACTGACTCACAAAGCTCATTTTGCATTAAAGAACAAGTCAAGGAGATTCAGTACTCAAGGAAAATATTTGAATCCGGTCATTGGTAAAGTTCCTTTAGAGGTCTCGAGTTCAATCGTTTCACCTGAAGAATCGTAGCATAAGAGTTCTCTAAAGAATTCCATCATAATTTTGAAGCTGAACTGTGCGTCAAGTTGAAGAAAGTTGTACGTCTGCTGGCATTATTGAAGATAACTAACACGTTCATAAAGTAATAAAGTATAAAAGCTCAGTGAGCGAATAAAGATAAAACTGGTACGTGATAAAGGGTTTAATAAGTGAGAGACAATTCTAACGTTCGTAATTCATGTGGAATTTTCATTAGTTCTGTTTCTGAACAATATAATGTACCGCCTTATGAAATATGTATTTAATGGACGAGTACAGACTAATGATGGCAATCGTGACGATGTTAAGTGAATATTCTTATACGCTGAAGGTTATTAAATTTATAATTATGAAGTATTTTTGCCTACAGTTTTCCTCGATTATAAATTTAATTTACAATTAAAATTGAATAAAAAGTTACGCTTAGTATTATGTCTCGAAATAAATCTAAAAACTATAAGCAAACTAAACTTTGAGGTAAAGATCGATCCTACTTTTTCTATGAGGCAAATATTAAGAAAACGAAGTTCTGATCCGAAAGACAACAGTCGCAAAACACTTTAGAGCTGTCACAAATGGCAATCAGGCCCAGATGTGCCTAATCTAATGAAAATGCAGTTCACAATAGTTGACATAGCAGCCATTGATTATCCCACTACCGTGATTCTACTTAATTGTGTGAAAGGAAACAGGGAGTACCGATACCGTCCTGGAGCGACTTTGGTGTCCGTTAAGTTTTTTTACTATTCGTAAATATTATCTTTACGAAATAAAAAGAAGGAAAACTTGAAATTAAACCCTATACCAATCCGTCTGGCCAGCGTGGTATTAGTAGGCCAACTATTCCTCCTTCATGGGAGGAGGCTCGTTCCTGCAGTGGGACTTTAATGGGCTGTTAAGATAATTTTTTGCTAGAGTTATTGAATGTTGATTAAAACTCACTTTGTTGTCTTTTACTACAACTTTAAGACGTGACAACATGGAATACTTATACTTCATTTAAAAAAAACACTTTTCTTTTCTTGATTTGCATCATCGTAACGCAAATACTTTGAAATATATAAATCCATTTTACTGGGTTGAATTCTTTAAGCTTAAATCTTTTTTTAGCACGATAAAATACAAATAGAGTAAAGAAAGATAAACATTACTTCAGAATAATAATATTTTACGTCGTAATTCAAAAGATAAATATTGAAATGTACGTTTGAGCGATGTGTTAGGTAAAGTCTACAGGTCTCAAGGTGAAAACCTTTGTCGTGTGGCAAAGACAAATTACGAGTTTTTCTAGCTTTCATCTTTTTGAATTTCGATCTCAAACGTTTTGCATAGAGGTTAACTTTGTTTTTTTAAGAATACAATGTATTTTTATTATACCTATTCTTGGAATATTTTTAAATCTCTATTGTTATTATGTTCTGACTTTATTATACTTTTATAAATTAGAAAATAATACACATAAAGCTACTAGACTCAATGCAATCGTTTGTGGATCACCCAAACATTTATGTTCCATAGGAGTCGAAATCTTGATATTGTGCATGGTGTTTGTGAGTGGTGCACCAACGAGGTAGTAACAATAACTTACTCTAAGTCGAGCCTCTTCTTCATCATTGTACACCAAGCATTACATAAGTCGTAAAAAGATATAAAAAAAATGACAAAATTAACAAAAAATCTTTAATTAAAATTCTCAATTTCTCGATGCAAACAGTACATACTGGTACATACAGTTAATAACGCAACTCCTAATAAGACACGCCCCAGCATCACCTCCAAGAATTTAATATAGTTTCAAAATTGGTAAAATAATAAACTGGTGCGTCAGTTGCAGGAAATGCAATCACGTCAGTTATGGGGTCGTAATTAAATATGAAGCTCGTTGCGATGGCTTACGCGGCACCATTGTGGATTTTCATGTAGTTATTGCCCAATATTTGTGCAACACAATCATTGTCTATGAGATACTTTACAAAGTTTTTAATTCTTTTTTTTTCTTTAATAGACTTGTGTCATGACATTTTTTATTGTGTAGAAACACTTAATACTACAAGTATTTATATTATATCGACCCTCAAAGTCAACCATTGTCTGCATAAACATTTAATGTTAGTATAAAACAGGGTGTTCCTGTGCACTTAAAATAAAATGACAACTATTCTGATAGTAACCATAATCCAAGCTCTGATTAGTACCTACCTATGGAAGTTGTACGGATATGTGACAAAATCATTAAGTAATTAACATTTTATACTTTAACATAATAATATAAAGTTGTTAATTAATTAAGACTGGCTTATTGTTCTTTAGGGCATCATAGACCCTTTACGTAAATATTCAAAACAATAGCAGATAATATCAATTTAACTGAAATTGGAAATAAAATAACTGTATATTCGTATTACGCTTTACAAACTGCTATAGAATAAACTAAACAGAACGTAATTGTTTTAATTTAACCACAAACCGTTGTTGAACGGACTCATAGACTAGCTAAAACTAATCTACAAAGTTCCATTTAGTAATTACAAAACTATATTGTGTTATCGTTCGGAAACTTTTGAATTTGAACACTTTATTGTGAATTTAAACAGTTTTGATAAATATGATATGATTCACTCGCCAACTGAAATCTGATCGAATATTTTATTCTAAATAGAAAACTAAATTTAATGAATTACTTTGAAGATATTGTACAAGATTTATTTATTTAGTCGGAATACATTCTTTATTCGCTATGTCTAACTTATCTTTTTAAAATAATGACATCTACAACAAAATGCAAATGAAGACGTTAAGAGAAAAAGTTCCTAAAATCCAGTCAACTTTGTGCAAAAGACAGGATAGGTTCAGCGACATATCATCACAAAAGTACATTGATGTCGCCTAAGAGAGACAAAAGGAAACCTCGATTATCCGGCACTAAGTCCAAAGAACAGTGTACTGTACACTCTGTAGAAGGACGTTTATAACCATGCTAAGTTTTATTTGCTACACACGTAAGACTTTTAGTTAGATTTCATTTCACATAATGACATTTAACTAAATAATATTGCAAGCAAGAAAATAATAACTACTACAATAATTTAAAGTAAAATTGCCGTGGTTAAAAAAGCTACTTATAACCATAAATTAATTCAATGCTTTGCAATATTCTACCTTCTTTCTCTAAATCTATTGAACGCGTATGAATAATTAAAAGCAAAACCAAAATCGATGTTCAGTATAAAATACTTCTCGAGTATTTTCTCGAGTTACTTGGCAAAGTTATTTAAACTCTAGTAAAACTAGAGCTCTCAATGCCTCTTAACGTCCTTTCGTTGCTCTTTGCTCAAAAATACGAAAAATTATTTAAAAATAAAAAAACATTGACGATACTTTTCAGAGAGTTTGCTTGCTTAACCCTCTGCGACTGACGTGGTAGTCCAACAGACACCGTGATATAAACAATTCGGTTTATTAACGTAATCTTTAAAGTTTGAGCGTTGCCGCTCTTAGTACCTTAGCGTAGTGAGCTCGTGCGACGGTCAGTGTGCGGGGGGAAGTCGTGGCGAGCGCAAGTGTGCGTAGCGAGAGGAAGGTGTCCACAAGACTACCACATCAGTGTTAAGGTAAGTGTCTACTATTCTACCACCTCAGTAAAATGGTTATATTTTCATAGTGTCTCCTAAACAACCACATCAGTATAAACGTTTTATTTTTTTTTCATAAGGTGTTTTTATTGCACTACTTCGCGTTTTTTTAGAATTTGATTTTATTTACATAATTTGTATAATATATATCTGTCATTGTAAAGTACTGGGCCCCTTTTATTTTTGTTTTCACTAACTAGATTGCAATTATTACTGAGGGGTATAGACTATATGGCAAAATAGTATCTATAGTAACGGTGGAAAGCTAATTGAATATTATTTACTTATGTTTTAGATGGCGGACTCAAGAAACAACCCTAGTACTTCTTCTACTCGTAAGAGAACGTCGGCTGGAACTTATGTAGGTCGTGAAGATCAAATAACTAAGTGGCTGGAAGAAGAAAGTGAACATGAGTTTAGCGATATTGATGATGAGCATGATGATCCGAACTTCGAGCCAGATATCCAACACCTTGAAGAAGACGATATTTTATTTGAAGAAGATCCAGAGCCAAACGTAGAAATGCAACAAGAGCCTGTCATAGTAGCTGAACACCGACAATCTTCAGGCGAATCCCAAGGCCACTACACAGGTAAAAATGGTTTCATTTGGAATAAACAAGAGCGTCCTAGGACATCCCGCATTGCAGCTCATAATATAATTCAATTTTCAGGCCGTAATATACCAATAAATTTTGAAGGCTACTCACAACTTTGGTCTAAGTTTTTTGACGACGTAATGACTGGTAGGAAGTTCGTTATATGGTTTTACGAAAGACTACTCAATTTTATCATATGTGCCAAAACCTAATAAAGCCGTGTTGTTAATTTCTTCATCTCATCACATTCAAGAAATAGATAATGAATCAGGAAAACCAGTAATGATTGCAGATTATAATCATACCAAAGGTGGAGTTGACGAAGTAGATAAGAAATGTTCCATTTATAGTTGCAGCCGTAAAACTCGTCGTTGGCCTATGGCAATATTTCAAAGGATACTAGACATGGTAGGCATAAATTGCTTTGTATTGTATCAAAATTCTATTGACAGTGATGATAAAATGAGAAGAGCAACTTTTTTATTGAATATGGCAAGAGATTTGGTGATGAATCATATGAAAATCCGGGTATACAATGAAAGATTGCCAAGGGAGCTACGCATGACTATCTCTAGGGTTTTAGGTAAGGATATCCCCCCTCCACCACCAGTAGTTAGGTCTTTTCCACCATGTGGTAAAAAACTTTGTTACATTTGTCCAACAAAAATAAAAAGACAAACTAAACATTATTGCTGTGTTTGTTCGAAGCCAATTTGTCTTCAATGCTCGAAGCCACTATGTGAGAATTGTGAAAAAAAACTGTGATTTTGAAGCTGTCTAATTTTTAAGTCAACCTATCAATGTATCTCATATTTCCTAGACTGATTATTGCAATTTCTAACTTTTAAAATGTTTAATGTAAAATTTAAAAAAGTTGATTTTATAGTTATTTCTATGACATTAAAGTTTAAGTAGAGATATATAGACTGATTTATGTGAAGTAAATAAACACTGTTTAATTTTGAAAATACAAGATGTTTTTTTTTTATTGCATCTTCATTTAATATAAAAATAGGTTAAAATTTTATAAAAATAAGAAAAATGGGTATATAATTTAATTCTATAAAAATATTTCGTATTGAAATGGTGTCTCGTGTACTACCACATCAGTATAATTGTAAAAATTAAGCCACGTCAGTCCCAGAGGGTTAAACAATTTTCATTGAGTTATTTTCTCTATTAGATTAATTCACTTGCTATTTTTGTTGAATGTATGTACAATATATATATTTGTGTATGTGTGTTTGTTGTATGTACAATATATTATTTTGAATTTTATCAATACCTGTTTAAAATTGTAGTATTGATCACTTAATAAGTTACATGAAATCGAATGCTTCGAATGTATGATGAAATATATATGTGATTGTCATAAGTCCTAAATTATTTGTTTTTAGCCAAGCCACCGCACCTCGAAACTTCATGCCTAGTGGGGCATCTGTAATGAAGAAAGTAAAAGAAAGATCAGATCCAATCCAAATAAATTATATGATTCGTTTGAATTCAAAACCATATGGGTATACAACGAATGCCATCAGAAAACAATCCAGAATAACGAAACGACTAAGAAAAGGTACAATAAACCTCCACGTACATAAAGCTGGGAAACGAAGCGTACTCTTTAAAAAGCCAATAACAATATGAGTTTAACAAACTGCAACATAGGGGTAGTTTAAAATCGATAAAGCCTTTTCCGCACCATCGATTCGCACGTACAAGTACGGTCCCGTGCGAAAAGCAGAAAGGCTTGAAACCCCCCCGCTGCTTTCCTTTGTGTCTTAATAACTGCTACGGTCACATAGGCCCCTCAAAAGGAATTGATAGAAAATTAGTATAAGCTGTAGTTTCACTGTAATTAGAGTTTGTGAGTGAGGTAGGCGTTCTTATCTATGAACATACAAGCATGCAATTAAAATACATGTTAATTATATTTGTGAACCTCTGTAGTACGTTTGAGTCCATTTACTTGGAATTGTAGTTACTATTTCAAGTGGAATGTAAGGAATATTAAGAAGTCTAAACGGGCTTTTAGTAATAGAGCTTGGACTATTTCTACCACGGTTATTAAATGGATTGGTATATTATGTCTAATGTAACAAAACTTTGTTGGAAAATGCAGAATACATACACATAATTTTTTTATACTTCTTATTTTCACATCCTTTGTTACACCTTATAAGACCGTATAAGTATTTATGACGCTTATAAGATAGTAATCATATTGAAATTATATTGTTTAACTGTCTCATCGCCATTGTATATTATATCTTATCAGCTCTGACACCGGGAATAGTATAGTCTAGTCATCCATATTCTTCTAAATAATTTTGATATATGATAATGATAGAGTCCCCAGACGTCTTCGGTTCGGTACTCACCAAATGTTGCGCTCAGTGCATTTTGAAATCAAATTGCTGTCCCTAAATTGGAGTCACAATTATAGATAAGCTGGTAGATGATATTTATATACTTAAAAATGACACACTGCATCATAAATTTTTTTTCCATCCTTCTTTGACATAAAAAGAAACGAAAGTTAAAAATAGGAAACAATCATATGTTTTGACAACCCTTTCAAGGGCGTATACTATTTTAACCGTAACAAAAACAATAAATAGGTTTTTTATTTGATCGCGTTTAACCACGTCAATTGAATTGGTTCCTGAATAAAATACGTATTTAAATTATAGTCTAAGTAAAAAGGTATACTTTTATTGATTATGAAATTAGAAGGTAGAGTTAGAGGTAAAAATATCGATTCATATCTTTAATAATACGTTGCTTGGTCAACTGACAACACGTGTGTTCGTGGGAGGGGAAGGGTATTTTGCATTTTATTAATTTATAAGTTGATAACTTATGTAGTATTTTTTGTGTGGTGTTGGAAAAACACAACATGTGCTTTGCTTTTCGTTTGAAGTGTAATAAACGGAGTTTCAAAAACATTTATACTTATTTTTAATGTATGTTTAAAGACGGACTAAGAATACAATATTGTTGTCATAATAACTAGAAAGTAAATAACCCTTTACAATATTTGGGCTGACGATTATAAATAACTTTCTAATTAATAAACCTACTCTTTAACCAGAGAGCTAATACTAGTTTTTGTTTTTTTATGTTTCTCTTTCTGTCTCTTTTTTTTCTAACCTACTTCTAGAAGTGATGACTTGTAATTGGCTCCCAGTCTCACAAACTAATTTTTATATTGTTTGTATTAGCTGTAAGTCATCCAGAATGTAATAAATAAATAAAAAAAACATATTATTTTGCGATTTTTTATTGAAAATTGTTTGTTTCTTATCTACTATATAAAAATAAGTCGGGTTTTCCTTCCTGACGCTATAACTCCAGAACGCACGAACCGATTTCCACGGTTTTGCATTCGTTGGAAAGGTCTCGGGCTCCGTTGGGTTTATAGCAAAGAAAATTCAGGAAAAATTTAACAGAAAAGCGGGAAAATAATGCCCGGGCGAAGCCGGGACCGGCCGCTAGTCTTCTATAATTTAGCTTTTATGATACAGAGATGATCAATATTTTTTATTTAGTAAAATTTTACGACGCACAATTTTTACTATCAGCACAAAATAAATACTCTACAAAACCTAAAAATATTGATTAAGTAACAATACAGCATCAGCTGTTAGGTTAAGAAATAAGCTTAAAACAACAGATACATTTTCCTGAAAACTTTCTAAAGATAGAGTTAAGAAACGAGTCTTTTTTAATCTATACTTAATGTTATAAAAAGGTAAAGTTTGTGTGTTTGTGACGTTGTAGGGGGTAATCACTGGATCTACTGAACCGATTTTAAAAATTCTTTCTGTGTTGAATAGTCTATTTATCTTGGAGTGTCATAGGCTATAGGCATCGTATCACGCTATGACTTATAGGAGTAGAGCAGTAGTGAAATATGTTTAAAAAAGTGACGCGTTTTTTTCGCCGCCTAACGAAGTGAGCACGGATCGGCTCGTTGTTTTATAACTGAACAGAAAATAAAGAAAGCATTACAACTCCAATATCCACAAAGTAATTAAAGAGAAATTTCAACTTCCTTAAGTTTTTCGCTTATCATCTTGTATGTTAATAACTGTTGTAAAACTTAAAATATTCTCTTCTCGGTGCTCAAAACACATACAAAGATGGCAGTATAAGCCAAATAAACTGTTATTAGGTAAAGGCAAATAGCTTTTTTTACGAGAAGTAAATGTTATGGGTAAATGTATACTCTAGTGTTGTGACGGCAAATGCCTTCAGGATACCGAGTGAATAGCTCCTTGTGTATCATAAAGCGCCAAAATTATCTGTTTACAGATCTCGTTGAGGTGCTCGCGTCGTAAACATTACTTCTATATTTCTTTTTAACACTACTTTAGCTTTGAAGGTAGCGTAATTATTATTAATGCTGAAAGCTTAATAGGATAAGTTTGTTTTATTTTTATTTTATCACTGCCTCGTAGACTTTTTGTGACATAACAATTCAGTGTATCACTTGGTTTCTTTGTTTATATAACTTACTAGCTGACCCGTGCCCACTTCGTTAGACGGCGAAGAAAACGCGTCCCTTTTTTAAACATGTTTCATTACTGCTTCACTCCTATTAGTCATAGCGTGATACTATATAGCCTATGACACACCCCAATAAATGAACTATTCAACACAGAAAGAATTTTTTAAATCGATTCGTGAGATCCAGAGATTATGATTACAACGTCACAAACATACAAACACTCAAACTTTACCTCTTTATAATATTAGTATAGATTCATGGTTTTTTTTGTTTATGTCTATTTATATATTTATGGTGTCTATTTTTTTTTTGTTATCTTTTAGATTATGCAAATTGAAAAAAATCACCGAGTGGTATTAGTCGGTTCAAGCCTCGACAATATCATACACATCAAAACCCACAGTGTAATGCATCACGTCCGGGAATTCCAAAGGTTTAAAACATAAAAGGTGTCTTTTTCGTAATTATATTTAAAGCTTAAGACTCTATGTAACCTTTCCAAGAAGCAGGAACAGGCAGAGGTTCATCATTTAAGTTTTCTACTAGAGCGAGTACCCAAAGTGATGTTGTTAAAGAGAACACAACATTAAAAAATCTTTAACCGGTATGATAGTACGTACTTATTTAAAATTTTGAATTAAGAATCAGATTTTCTTCAAAAGAAAAATACTACACGAAAATGTCGTCTCCTTTATTAAACCTTTTATTGAATTCTACAGAAACACATTAAGCTAATACCTATCGCAAGTATCAAATTTACCCCGTCATCATTGTATCGTAACCCTTTGTTGTAAAATCTTATGTGTTTGGGGACAATCCCCTTACAACTTCCCTTCATTTAATCTGAGACCTTAATATAATTATAAACGCTTAATAAAATAAAACATTATAGTCAATTCTTTCGCGTAAAGTATGTGTCAGCGTGGTATACCTATTTAAGTGGTATATTAATGTCAATTCTTTCGCGTAAAGTATGTGTCAGCGTGGTATACCTATTTAAGTGGTATATTAATGTCAATTCTTTCGCGTAAAGTATGTGTCAGCATGGTATACCTATTTTAGTGGTATATTAATGTCAATTCTTTCGCGTAAAGTATGTGTCAGCGTGGTATACCTATTTTAGTGGTATATTAATGTCAATTCTTTCGCGTAAAGTATGTGTCAGCGTGGTATACCTATTTAAGTGGTATATTAATGTCAATTCTTTCGCGTAAAGTATGTGTCAGCATGGTATACCTATTTTAGTGGTATATTAATGTCAATTCTTTCGCGTAAAGTATGTGTCAGCGTGGTATACCTATTTTAGTGGTATATTAATGTCGTTTACAAAAAAAACTTATGTACTTATGTACCAAAAAAAGATTATCTGTAGAGTACTACGTCTTATATTACAAGTTCTGCTTAGTTAAGGCTGTTAAAGAATATAATTTTCATATTTATTCATAAACATTAATTTCTTTTTGCCTGTCTTTGATTTCTTATTTCAGGCAGAAGCCAAAAAGATTATTCATAAAATCAATCCATATAGTCAACGTGAAACTAATTAAAGAGTTATTATTAATTAAGTTAAATACTTAAGTACTTAATAGCAATAGGTCGTAAATTATAAATTCAAAAGGTCAGCGCCCTATTTCAGAAACCAGTAAAGGATTACTAAGTCAACACTAAATGTTTGCCCTTCAAGTCAAGGTTAATAGAAAGAGAAATGCCATAGACGTGTTTAGTGCCTTAGCTGAGCATTGTCATGTTCAATTCATTGGCCTACCTTTACCAATGTATTTTTTTACGATGAAGATATTATAACAAGAAAAACCTGTGTTTATTAACCCTAAGTTTATTATGAATGAACCTCACAGCCACTGTTTTTAAAATAGTTCAAAGTTTTTAGTAAAAAATTTCGACAAAACCGTAAACAACAACATTAACTACACGCTGAAAAAAATCCCATTTAAACCTGTCATTATTAATTGAGTAAAATAGTTGGTTGACCAAAAGCGCGGCGCATGCAGCGGTAAACACTACCATAAGATCAAAGGTAGCCAGAGGATTGTGCCTGTAATAAGGTGCTGCAACCACTGCATAGTGTAAACTAAGGATTACACTCGAGCTTACAACCCTCCATAATAGAAGAGAACATTAACATACACATGAACACTATAACAGTAGCCATATGAACATGAAACATTATTAAGGCGTTCACCGCAATCGTAAAGCAATGTGAACTAATAATGAACTGCATTAATAATATCCCCCGGTCGAAAACAGTTGTTACACTAGTTGTTCAATAATTAGTTTTAATAGTTTAATTATGTACCTGGCTTGATTACTGGTTCATTCCACATCTGAAACAATTAACACTTACATTAGATATGTAGGAGAATATTTAAAATTGGAAGGATTATTACAATATTATAGTAATTATCGTTTTAGGGTAGCAAGAAAGTGGTTGCTACAATTAGGTGTGTGTTGAGATTATGTGGGGTTTTACAGCCTGTTCAGACAAATTATTTATTACAAATCTAACCATATTTTGGTTTTAAATACGCTTCAGCATATGAGCACTTTAAGAAACGTCATACTAAAGTAAATAAACTATACACTGATATAAAACGCTCATTTTATTACCCCACAGATAATTTTATCGCATACCTAGGACTCGAATTGACCACCTTAAACTGGCAGCCGAGAAGCATTAGGTCTCTTTCAATTTACCCGTCTCGTGACACGGCAGGATTTGTATTTAATAAATAAACAAATAAATAAATAAACGAACGTTGTTTTTGCCTTTCGAAAAACGCACGGTAGCCGTACGGCACGAGACAGCTAAATCACCAAAGTAGTTGTTTAAGAAATTATAAATAATACCATTAATACCTATTTTATTGCAATTTATAATTATTTATTTATTATACCCATATTTATCAATCTAGAAAAAATATTTTCATTAGATATTCAATCAATGTTCTAGTCCTTCTATATAGTATAAAAACACTTTGTAAATTCTTTAAATTTATTTACCCAACTGCGTTTGCTTGAGCAGAGCCTGTCAGATCAGCAGACCGTTTGCCGTCAGTTTATTTCGTGAATCAACATAACAATATGTCGAGAATTAAAAATCCTTATATCTATTTATTATTATAAGAGTTCCTTCTTATAATAATAAATAGAATCTTGAATTTAAACCCTATACCCATCCGTCTGGCCTGCGTGGTATTGGTAGGCCAAGTATCCATCCTTCACGGGAGGAGGCCTGTCCCTGCAGTGGGACATTAATGGCCTGGTATGATATCTATTTAAGTTATATTCATAGTCCAAGAGTTTTATAATGTTTCTCATGTTAAGTTACCCTGATTTGTGAGAAGCACGGCCCATAAAGGACTGCTATTACAGAAATTAAATTAAACTTAATCGACCATATCAACGACCATACTCCAAATCATAATTATTTAAATCTTTTCGTTGAAACCGTATGTATGTACTTAGTTGTGTGTGAGTTTTTAATATTTTATTAATTAAATGCAATAAAATATATCAGACACTTTATAACATAACATGCAATTTCCTCTTACTAAAATACTACTAGGCACCTTACTACAATATAATTCTAGACTTGATCAAATCATATTTACATTAGTTGCCTAATATTTTTATGTATATTATCCATAGCAACACAATAAACAGAAAGCTAATCATCTAATTAAAACCATTACATAAAATTTCGTTATCTATCTAAATGCCTAAAGATAAATCGTCCACGCACTGTCTGAGTATTCTTTGACAAATGGTAATATAAATAGCATGTCAAACGTAACCATTTTCGTGTCAGATGACTATCAGAAAATTGCTCACTTTTTGTAGCGACGAGTCGACGGTGGCGCCCTCTGTTTTGACTACGACATGAATATAATAGTAGTACTTACCGTAGCCACAATCAATATTGAAGTAATCCGATACCTGACATTCAATTTGTGAAGTGATATTCAATGCAGTAAGTTTGTTTCTATTCGAATTTATGAGGTATTAAGAACTAGCCGTTGCCCGTGATTTCGTCTTTGTAGATTAATATTTCAAGTAGCTTATATTTTAAATACAGTATCTTAATAAATTGCTGCCCATGTTATTGTGATGTGTTAGCTTTGTTATTGTAAAGTTTCACTAAAATCCATAATGTTGATCCTAATTAACAGGTGTCATAGTTTTGGTAAAAGTAAGGTAGGAGTAGTCTGTAGTCGTAAGAAATTTATTTTCTTGTTCATCATTCGTATTAAAAAGTAAAGTAAACGATGTAGTTGGAAATATTTATGTTTCTGGATTGATATTTTATAATTGAATAGAGATGTGAATTATCGATAGCAGTGCTAATTTAACACGCTTGCTACATTTGCCATAAAATATAGCAATGTATCTTGAGCTGTATTTTAAAAGTAAAGGACAGCAGGTGTAAGTTTCAGAACTTTATTATTAGCTTTATAATATTTTTGTTAGCAAAAAGTAATACCTAGTTTATTAAGTGAGGAATAAAAAGTACAACTTTTTAACCATGGATATCATAGGACACGACCTTTTTGAGACTTGGTCACCTACCCGTATTGATACCTTAAGATGGCAACAGTACTCAGAGGTGTACTAGAAATCCAAGTGTATCTCTTTAATGTGAAGAAGACCAATCAGCCACTAAATAGCTTATAAGAAAACGTGTACTGGTATAAAATATTATAGTTACGAACTAAACGAGCTGAATAAAATATAATAGCTCAAAAACATTGTGGTAGTTACGCCACGGTAATGTTTTCAACGCTTATCAGTATTTACATAACATTAACACAAAATAACAGTTAAACAAAAACAATCCCAACGTATATTAATATGGCTTTAAATCATATGCTACTGAGTGTTTCTGCAATTAATTGCGAAATAACGTTATCGGTGAATAGGCACATTATACCGTGAATTGTTTGTAAGCATGTTACTCATAAATAACGGACACTAAGCTGATTACCATAAAACCGAGTCGACGTTCCCCGAATTACCCTAAAATCTGTTAACAAATGGTAGCTTTGCATAATTGAATGAGTGAAACGCAAACTCAGGCATATGGACTTCGTGGTACAAAAAAAGAATATTTTTTTAAATAAAGAATGCGTGGCTTCTATCTGTGGTCAACTCTTTCTTCTTTTAAAACTAATGGCAGCTAAGTATCCTTTCTTGACTGATCTACAAAGAGGGAATATTATGCATGGCAGGAATATGTAGTATGTCGGTTTTATAATACAGCCTAAACGGCTTACCATTTTTGGAAGTTTAAGTTATTATTTGACGCTACCTGTATTACTCTAAAATCTGTTAACAAATGATAGCTTTGCATAATTGAATGAGTGAAACGCAAACTCAGGCATATGGACTTCGTGGTACAAAAAAAGAATATTTTTTAAATAAAGAATGTTGGTGTCTCTGTGGTCAACTCTTTCTTCTTTCAAACTAATGCAGCAGTATATTATTATGTAACTGCCGTATTAGTTTGAAAGAAGAAAGAGTTCCTTACTCGACTGACTCACAAAGAGGGAAGGTAATGCATGGCAGGAATATGTATGTCTGTTTTATAATACAGCCTAAACGGCTTACCATTTTTGTAAGTTTAAGTTATTATTAGACGCTACCTGAATTACTCTAAAATCTGTTAACAAACGGTAGCTTTGCATAATTGAATGAGTGAAACGCAAACTCAGGCATATGGACTTCGTGGTACAAAAAGAATATTTTTTAAATAAAGAATGTGTAGCGTGTATCTGTGGTCAACTTTTTCTTCTTACAAAACTAATGGCAGTAAAGTACAGTCTGACCAACTTATCTGTGAACTGAATAGTGTTGCTGTAGTAGTTTCATTGTTGCTAAAAAAGTAGTTGATATACACAGAGATAAGTTGGTGAGTCTGTATCCTTACTTAACAGACCCAAAAGAAGGGTAAACGTTATTGGCACGTAAATGTCTATTAGGTCTGTTTAATTGTAAACTCCCACAGCCTAAGCGGATTAACATTTAACAATTAACTTAACATTGATACTCGAGGCGGAGTACGAACCCGCGTCTCTTGACTATACGCGTCCAGCGCCATAACCTCTAGGCCACCCGAGTACCCGCCTCGACTACCAAAGGAGATGGAAACTTTTGGGCTAAAGCCTGTACATTACTGTACAGAGTAAGGATATGCCCTAAAAATCTTTTCTATTTTTTAATAAAATAATAATAAAATTACTCAATTTTATTAAGATTCGAACTTGAAAAAAATAGAAAAGGTTTTTAGGGCATATCCTTACTCTGTACAGTAATGTACAGGCTTTAGCCCAGAAGTTTCCATCTCCTTCAAAAAAAAATTATCTTGGATTTCAGATTGCCAAAACTAACAAAAGATTTAGCACGAGACTAATAAGTGTGAAGATATAAATTGATAATACTCTCATTTCTGTTTAATCTTGGCCCAAAACTCTTAGTGAAGGTTTCATTCTCCTTTAACCATTGCTTTATACGGGACCGGGCCGCAACTTAGAACTCAACTGTATAACGCCATCTAGGCGCGACAGCTTTTACCTAAGCTTTGTAGGTAAAAAAATATATTTAGTTTAACATTTTTGTTTTGTAATTATGTCATTAAATCATGTTCTTCATATTTTTTCAGGAGCATAACATGGGAAAATTGTATCGTTGTAGTATCCTGTAACCTAAACGGCTTGCCCGATTTAGAATAGCTACTTATTTATTTTTTTGTATAATTACTTTGTCATTTTTTTTGGCATAATTAATGAAAATTTTTATGTTTATAAACAAATAAATAAATTATATAATACACTTCACCAAAATATAATAACTATTATCAACAAATCTAAACAACATCAACAATTTTCAAAAACTATTGCTTTTTGTTACTATTTGCTCATCGAACAAAGTCAAATTGTAAAATTTGATTTGTTCATTTGATGTTTGTCTAACTGAAACGAATTGTTTATAGAACCTATGAATGGAAAACGAATCATTTGTGTCATCTATTCAAATACACAATGTACAAAATCTATTTAAAACGACAATTGTTTGTGTTAAAATTGTAATTAAGCTTTAAATATCATAATGTTAACTTTGTAGTACCTATAGTAAAAATAATACTTTAATTACACGTACATTGTATGTGTTATTAAAGTATATTACAATTACATGTATTATTACAATTACATTGTACATTTTTTTCATGGATTTGACAAGAAATCCCTCGCAAGGGGAATCAATTATTATCTGGTGCAAGTTGCAAGCAACAGATAGATAGTTCAGAGGAAAGTGGAGACGTATTTTGGTTGAGATGATAATGAAAATATATTCTACTAGCTGCATCACTCTTTTGTTAAATTTTCTCAAAAGTGTAGCGGACTAAGAATATTAAATGTCGTAAAAGGGAACTAAGAGATATCCGGAAAAAAAAGTATAATGCCTTGACAAAACTCGATACAAAGGAACATGGTAATGCCTTGTTTGGTCTTAATTTTTTTTAGACTGCAAGTTGACAGTGTCACCGGCAGGTCAAAACTCTTATCGAAGTTTAAAAAAAACTTACAATCATACAAAATATACGCAAACATTACACGAAACTTAAATATAAATACAAAATTCAAAGTACGATATTACCTTTCAAATACAAACTAGAAAATACTAGTATTTGTGCATACTGTTCAAATGTAGACATGTCTGTCTGTGTCAACAATCAGACACCACATTCATACCTACATACGTATTAGAAAGTCTACGGCAAATCTGCGTAGCAATCGCATTCTGTACATTGCTTCTGCTACGTTGCTACGAAGCTCTACGAAGTGCTACGAGCTACGTGGATTGCGGTGCGTTTAGTTCAGTTTGCGTTTCGCCCGGGACCCCGCAATTAGATCCCGGGTTCCCGCCCATTGTTTCTCCAAGCACTTTCCGTTAGCAATTCCAGTTTCAATTCGAAGGCTGCGGCATTCCCTTTGGCGTCCGCTATGCTTTGGTTACGACTTTGGAATAATAGGAGATATTAACTTGACTTAGATTTCTTGGGTATTCCACAAATTATTTCGATGAAAGTTATTGTGTCTTGGAAGTGTTAAATATTGTATTTGTTTTATTTAGAAAGAACGCTCAACTTTATTTTCTGTTTATTTTTGGTCTCGACCAAAATTGACAAATTCAAACGAGAGCCATTTTTTGGATTATTTAGAAATTTGGTGTAATGAATAAAAATATACTTAGTTAATAAAATAATTGAAACATTAAACAATTATACATCGAGTCGCTAATCTTCTCTTCTCCGACATATACATAAACCCGAACAAAGTTATCCAACTAGGTAATACTTATACAAGTATAGTACAACAACTACAATAGTAGTACCTACATGTCCAGTATTCTACATGCGGTATGCGTCCAAAGCCCTCGTTACAAACTCATTTCACCAAACTCGTGCGGTGCGTCATGCACAATCATATTTACATAAAAGCAACGCTTGGACGTTCCAAATATAAATAATTTAATTTTAGAACGACGCCCTTGTAACGTTTTAAAATTTGAATATAGCTAAAAGGCTGGTTTGTTGTTTTGGTTGATGTATTTATCACCGCGATGTAGTAATAAAATAAGGCTGTTTCCCTTTTTTTCAGAAGTCTTTAACATTAAATAAATGAAAAAAAAACTTATCTAGTTTTAATTATTTTATGGAATAGTGAAAGTCAAGTCCTGATCTGCTAAGCCGAATGTAACTTTTTTAGAAGAACCTACCATGGGGTCTAGTAATTTGGTAAAGAAATCCCTACCTTCAAGGTACTGAGTTTGGTACATCGTTTCTCAGTGGGGAAAAAAATAGGTTGGTAACGTACATTTTAATTAAATAAAACACAATTAAATGATCCACGACGTAAAATTGGTAAGTACTAGGAATTATTACCACCCCATATCCTCCCGAAGGTGCAATAAAAACTGAGTTAGGGAAATTTTAATGAACGGCTAAACAGCGTCCATCAGGTTGTCAATTTCTATCACTGAACATTCAATGGCTTGCTTGTCTACCACCTTGAAGCAATAATAAAAAAAGAGAGAAAACAAAACGTAAAATTTCAAAATAATGTTTAGTGTATTTTAGAAGTAAATACAAGTCAAGTATTTATTTCTTTGGTATCGCTTAAAACAGTAACCATCCGAGATATCGTATACTTCATAAAAATACATACAAAAAATTAAATAAAAACAATACATAATTTGTTGTCGCAAAGTAATTTCAACTAGCTAGACCAATTGAATTGCAAATGTAAGGAAATAAAACGATGTTTGTCGTTTTCCTCATTTTCCTGTAAAGTTTTAGAAGTTGCATGTAATTGCTTAATTCCACTGCAGCTACGGTAAACTTATTCTGTGGTAGTAACAACCTATACTATATTTATAGGCTGTGAGCTAGACAAAAGTGTAGAGTGTTATTTATTTGTTTTTGTTTTGTTTTGTTCTAAAAGTTGGACTTTGTTATTCAATAATATTAGAGTCTCGATTGGAATAAAAATTTAAATGTGTATGGAGTTTTCTATTTGCTGAGATTTTTAGAATGTTTGTAACTGTGATATGAATAAATAAAGGTTTAGTCTGTGAAGCTATGAACTTTGATTACAATTATAGAGCCAGTGAGGTACTATCAGGATTCCCTCCGACGATGAAAGCAGGTCATCTACACAGTGGGACATGTTGAGTGGGACAAATAAAACTTAATAACCTAAAATCATTCAACTGTACAATTACCACTTAAATAGAAATTCCTAAACATAAGTATACAAAAACATGGCCTAAATACTCAAAGAACAATATTTCTTCACCTCCAAATAAATTTCACTTAAAGGTATTTGAATGACGAAGGTGCTATACTATAAGATCTGTTATCGTGTTTATTTATTAAAATGACCCGTGTAAAACGTTAGTAAGCTATTTAATATAAAATATTGAACAATTAACAAATCAAATACTTTATAATAAATAAGGTCGATAACAAAGTAAGATACAGTCAGCATCGAAAATTCATTAGCACATCCAATATCACAAGATCTATTTTTTTCGATAACTGGTCTTCAGTATTTATTCGACATTACTAAAGGTAAGGATTTTTTTTACCACCACACTTACTCACACGACACTTACTCAAAGACACCCGTAGCGCGATGTTCGCGAAAGCGGCGCAACTCTGTGTCATTCACAAATTATTTAAGGGACTTTGTGCCCATTAAATTGATGTTCGTAAAGTCCCCGCTACACAGAGCTTAAACAGGGAGGTTTTTTTTTTTAAAGAAAGAACTCCTTTTAGCGTTGAGAATTTTTAATATTGGGCATGTTAATCAACTTTTCTAGTTGACTGTACCGAGTCGAAATCTTAATTGGCGCCCAAGAATTTCAAGGATCGTCATCACTTTATATAAGGAATTTTGTTTGCTCCGAGAATTTGAAAACTAAAATAATAAACGGGCACAGATTGCGTCCTAAACAAAACTTTTATGTGTGGACCCAAATTACTTTTACTTATAAGGGTAGTATAACTATAACTTGTATACAGAGCAATTTCTTATACCTTAATCCATTGGAATAAGGCACAATTTCTAACATAACTATGTGTGGCTTCAGCTTAATTTGTTGCTCTAACAGTAGAATCAAGGTACTAGTACTATGTTCCTAATTATACCGCTTACATTTAGTGACCTACGTCTAAATTTTGTCTCATTAGTTTTCCTTTGTTAGTTAGGCGACGGAATACTCGTAAGTAAAGAAAATGTTTAAGTTTCATTGTTAAAGATTAACTTTATGTATAAACAAATACTTTTTCTGCATAGATTTCTTCTAAAGCATCAAGTGTAACTACACCTACTGAAAGCCATAAAAATATTTATCAACCTAGAAATCCATACACTTTAATCCCTTGTAATTAAGACATATTTTAGATCATCAACCTTGATGTATGAACAAAATTTTAACTTCAAAAACAATTTCTTTATTATATCAAAGCATTGTACATAACAATACAACTCATTAGTTTAATATCGTGATCACAAGAGTGTAAAAATAATAAGTCATCTGATTTAACCTTTAGGTAAATACGAGTGAATACTTCGGGTCGCAAAGGTCAGATGTCAGTTGATCCGTTAAATTACGCACGGAGGATTACACTTGAAGCCAACCTATGTGGAGAAAAGGCAAAAAGAAGAACACACAAGAATACTTATTAGTTAAGCTTGTATTACATGTAACCACATTATTATGAGCCACGTTTACAACATTGCTGTTATTATTAGTGATTATTTATTTAATAATTATCAGTAATTTCTTTCTACTAAACACTATTTCAGAACTCTGCGTAAATAAATCTCTATAAAGAGGTTGCCCAAACTGTAGATCTAAGACCCGAATAGTGGGTTTCTACCCACTACCTTTGGTCTATGTTCTGTACACTGGACTTCTTTTAGCTAACAATAAAATAGTCTTAGTTTTGCAGGTAAAGGTAAAACAAAAGAATACCTTTTTAGATTTAATAAGATACCTGTTAAGAAACATATTGTGAAGAGTCAAGCTCATATTATTATTATTATGTCGATGTTTAGAACATTTAAAGATAAGTGAGTAAAGCGGTCTATAACGCAGCGGGCGACACAGCGGTAGGACCCCAAGCTAGTAAGTCGTTTCATTCTTCTGAGTTTAGAGACATTGGTATAATTATAAAGTTTTGTGTTGCATATTTTTTTTACACAGATAATGTCCAGGTATCTTTATCGGCAGTCGCCTAATGCAGCCCATGTAACAAGAGGAGGTTCCTAATATAAATATATTTTATAAACTTTTCCGTAACCGTATGCATCCTAAACTAAAAATCGCACGCAAACGTATACAAATTAAAATACTTCTACGAAGCGTCGACAAGTTAGTTACGAACCATATCTCTAAATATTTCTGTAAAAACCACCCAGCCAGCTTGTTAGGTATTTAATTTTGTAATTGTTACTCTAGGGGAAGGTAATAACGAACGCGATGGTATTTTTCTGATTATTATCGCTTATTGAAGTATGGGTACGGCTTTATACATGATGAAAGCTCTAGGAATAACTTTGTAAATACAATGTTAGGTCAAAATAAGTGTATAATCAACTCGCTTTGATAACATAGTTGCTGTTTTTAACTCCTAGTTTTACTGCGCAATGTATTTGGTATTGCTCGTAATGTTTAGGTTTTAGTTTATGTAATTTAAATATTTTCTAAATTCATTCGTTTATGGTTGCCTTGCTTAGTAATATTTTTACTAGGAATTTAAGTTCTCTTGCTGGAAAAGTTTAAATGTCTTCAAGTTATAATAAGAAATGGAATAATAACGCGGCATCATCATAACTGCCTATTAATTCCCACTGCAGGGACGGGCCTCCTCCCGTGACAGAGGGATTACTTTTCCTACTAATACCACGCTGGCCAGACGGATTTGTTACAGGGTTTAATTTCAAGTTTTCCTTCTTTTTATTCCGTAAAGATAATATTGACGGATAGACCATTAGGCGGTTTTTACGACACCCATGGGATAAGATGGGGTGGTGACATATTGTATTCTTACCCCGTCACCACCCGGAGTGCTATTAACGCGGCATGCTATTTACCTTTATTTTGCCTGACGTTTAGGCAAAGGTTTCACTGGCCGTGGTGAGCCGATTGCTAGTAGCTTAGTCCAAATTTAGGCAAATACCTACCTGGTAAATATTTCGTTTATGTTTAAAATTTATAATCATGTTCAGCGATTGTTTATAAGTTATGTTGATGTCTGTTTGATTGTGACTTCTTAAAAAGTTATTTATACAGATGTGAATTTTTTTTCAATCTAAAGTAAAACTATTTCACGTACCTACACGTGGTTTGTTCTCATAGCCATATTCTCAATCAAAGTTTTGAAACATAGTCATATTTGCGTAACACAAACACGAATGTTGTGCCGAGCTTCTGCAATCTCGTAAGTTTATCGAATTGTTTCTAGATTAAATCAAGTAACCTAGCTAAGGCACAGTCACAAGTACAAAGGTAAGTCCCATATTTTGTAGCTCCATGTAACAAATTAGTAAATGCTCTCGTAGTCTTACTATAAATATGATGTTTGTACTAAAATCCAGGTGTTGTAGCTCTAGCAACTACGGTTGCTTTATTGTTTTCAATAAACTTGTCAACAAATCAATAGTCAGGGATATATTATTTACTCTAGTCCTGAACGCAAGGTTATCGTATCCATAGATTATACACTAATACTAACAATCGCATCTAAGTAAGTATACCGCATATTTATGAGATCTTTGGTTATATCATCACTAAAGATAACTTTGAACTATTGCTATAACAAAGTATTACCTTCTTACTAATAAATGCATATAGAAAAGTAGGACTTGGCATTTTAAATGTTTATTTTTTTTTAAATAAATGACAATTATTCAAAATAATCACTCAAGAAACTATCGTACTACCAATATACACACTACAGAACTGTTCGTAGAAATTATATTTCTATCTAAAGTGAGTAATTTTAGTGCAGCGCCATCTCTAAATAGTCGACTGAACTACGTGTTTCATACTGACACACCCACCGCGGCGTAGCTTTACCAAATACAGCAACGCCATCACACGATTTTCACTTGAACTACTACCAAACTAAAATGAGAACAGGGTATAGATGGCGCTTTCAAAGAAAAGACGGAAAAGCATTTTCGCAATGTTATTGATTGTCCTTTCGATGCTTGTTTCTGAGTTTAATAGAAATGATAAGAGTAAAAGCTTATTTCCTTATGGAACTGGAGGCATAACGGGAAACAAGACCGTATTCTTTGTAGCAGATAATTTGGTGAAAATTTACTAATATTCATAAATCAAATTTCCTTCTCTTGAAAACGACAATGTAACGGATACAGAGAGCTAGTAACAAAATAAATTGAAATGTGATTACAAATTGATTTAATATTGATGATGCTTGTGACCATTTATTATAAGATACCTACTCGAAATATATCTAAGTTACTTACATATTATTAAAAATTAACCAAGAGAACTAACTGTGTATAATTTTATACTAAATAGTAACATTAATTTTAAAAAAACTAATATTTAAATTGCGATATTACATTAGATGATGACTTGAAATAACCAATTGAATTTATTTGCGCATATAGTAAACACTGATAATCTACGCTTGTGTATGTACTTACTTACTTCTCTTGATTTTAAAAATATTTCAAAATTTGCCTATGGTTCTCAAGCAAGACATAAACTCGGCTATGCATCAGTGCGTCAATGACATGTCATAGAGTCGGAGGAGTGCGGAAAGCATTAAGTAAGTATATAATTTTTATGGCACTTGTTAGAAAACACCTCGCTGCTTTAAAACAATAGGGCCACAAATCAAAATTTAACTTTTTTCAGCAGAGCACATTGAAAATTTTCATTTCAATTTTTGTTTGTTTTTTGACACTTCTACTATCAATGCTATTGTGTCATATATCATTCGAAGCGTATTTTGATTCTCCACCTTTCGTTTATTTTATCGTTGTAGTAGCTATAATATACAGACAACTAGTAGCACAAAAGTCCCTCTTGCATATAAAATATTTCTCAAAAGTAAATTAAAATTTTGAATAAAAGGCCACAAATAAGAAAAAAATAGTCTTTTATTTAAAATTATCTTCGAACCGGCGCTGCGTTCCTGATCCTGCGTTTCCAGGTTTTCACCTGCTTTTTCATCTGTTCCAGTTCACTGGACCACCATGGTAAGTTAAGTGTTTGTGTGTGTTTCTTAATTGGAATAGTGTGTTTGCATGTCTGTGTGATGGCCTCCGTGTATTTGTCAACTGCTAGCTCCAGCTGTTGTGTACTGTCTATGTTTGCCATCTTTTCTGTGGTGAGTTGGTGTTCCTGCATAATTTGGGCTAGTTTCTCATGAAACCGGTCCCAATTAGCTTTTTGTGTATTATATAAACGCGTTGTTCTTTGTATGTGTGTACCTTTTGATTTGTGTAAGCGTATATCGAAAAGAATACCAGGGTCAGCATGTCGGCTGAACAAGCCGTTACGTCCACGTGGCTGCTGTACCGTTTTCCTCCCCTTACAGTGTCAAACGTCGGAGTGTCCCCAACGTTAAGGATCTGCGCTTCCAGTTCTTCCAGCGTGCCACAAACGAGTTCACCTCTTACATCCTCTGTCGCACTACACCACCATGTACTCTTTGCGTTGCAGTCGCCCCCCAGCAGGGCCCGATGTGGTCCGAGCTCTGCCCAGATGTTTTTTAAGGCCTGTAAATATGGCTCTACGGGCTGATCGGGTTCAAAGTACAGTGATATCAGGGTGATTTTCAAGCGCTGGTTCGGATCCCCACCACAGCGATGTTGTTGGTATTGAGTTTCGGATACTGTATCACGTCTAGCGTGTAATCGAAGACAGCAATTGCTGCCTTAACAGTTCCACCTCCTACTTCTGCGCTCTGATACACTCTGGCACCACTGTACGACTTCATCCTATTTATTGCTCCCACATAGGGTTCCTGCAGGAGAGCCACTGCAAGGCGTCGCTCTTTCGCCTCTATCATTAATTCGTTTGTGGCAAGCTGGCTACGTTGGAGGTTAGTCTGGGCCATACAATACACCGCAGTACCCTTAGCAATAAGCTACGAAGGCCCGGGCCAATACATCCCACCTCTTCCGCACTGGGCACTCCTGGCTAAAAGCGTTATGGTCCCTCTGTTCTAGTTCCGCCCTCGAGCAGTTCCGGCAGGTCGGGGGTGCGTTGGCCAGCCAATCCGGGCACTGTGCTTTCATATGTGGGCCTCCACAGTGGCTGCACGTGGCAACTGTTTCCTTACATATTTTTCTACTGTGCCCGTAACCCGTTTGGGGTGATACCCTTATCACCACGTGCCCCATGTGTGGGTTTCGGGCCCTTAGCCTATGTCTCACTTCCATTCTGTCTTCTTTCTTGCTGAGGCCTTCGAAAAAGACCCTATTCTGGTTCCTCAGACCAGTAGTTATGTCATCATCCGTATTGTATGACATAACGTCCCTTAGAACCAGAAGCGGGTCCTTATTCTCGACCTCCTCTACTGTGAGATCCCTCGCATTCTTCAATCTTTCTTTTATCTTTTCTCTTTCCTCCCTTGTTCCACAGCCAACTATCACCTTGCGGTCCTTTGCCTTTCTTACTCTCTCTACCTTTACCCAGCCGTCTTTGGCCTGTACGGCCTACCTAATTTGGGCGAGAACTTCTTCGCCTGTTTGGGTCTCGACCTT
Organism: Schrankia costaestrigalis; assembly: GCA_905475405.1. Classification (NCBI taxonomy): domain Eukaryota; kingdom Metazoa; phylum Arthropoda; class Insecta; order Lepidoptera; family Erebidae; genus Schrankia; species Schrankia costaestrigalis. The sequence goes on along the minus strand of FR997840.1, from coordinate 10,407,058 downwards.
TGAGGAGATCACGACCGAGTGCAGTGTCGCAGGCTGCCTTGCAGCTATAGTCGCTTCGGCGTACGTGGCTCTCTGCGGCTCTATATTTCTCTCCTTAAGAGTTCGTTTGAGGTCATTCATTCTTTCCGTGTTCTCTTTCAAAAGTCGGCTGTGCTCATCCATCCTCTTTATTAAATCCTTGCATACATCTCTTTCATTCCCTTGTTCATTCCGCAATTTTTCGAATTTGTCTTGATGGTAAAATAAAAGATGTCTTGGTGGTAAAATAAAAGATGTGGACTGTATTACAAAAGCGCGGTTTATTCGTCGATTACTACGTTGATATAATTGCACGTATCGTCCCTTATGTTCGCGTGTGTGGAGCGCCCGGTCAGCTGCTCCGGCGGTGTCACCGCCCCTCCTCCGCGCACCGCTGGGAATGTAAGACCGGTCCGCAACATGTAGCGTGGAGCTTCGCACCTGTGGACCTTTGATTGACCACTATCCAGCCCGTGTTAGTCGTAGCACTATTTTAAAGCATATAGCAATCAGAAAAAGCTTTTTACCAGTGGAAGTTTTTTTTAGAAATAACTGACTTTAATAAAATATTAAACCAAATTTTATTAAAGTCTTTTGTCTTATAAAAAAAACACCATAAGCACAACAATGTTTTGAGCAAAACAGACGTTTTACAGTAGCAACTTTTAAGCTTATAACAAAATATTATATATTACACAAATATTTTGAGCAAAACAGTCGTTTAACAAAAACAACTCATAAGCCTAAAAAATAATATATTATATCACTCAATTTTTATTGCTATACAGACACTTATCAAAATGTGGCACCTTGTTTTAAAAAATATTTGTGTACTTACTTGTTTTTTTATGCGAAACGGTCACTTTCACAAATATGGCACTGTAGCATATAAAATCAAGTCACAATATAAGTCACTTTTTGCGATGTGGTAGTGTAGCATAAAACTGACGTGCGCTCGCGCTGACTGCCGGGTCGCAACTAAAAAAATGGCTGCTTTACTCGGAAGTTAGCCGTCGATGCGGTAAAATGCCAAAAGGGCGTATGCGTACATTTATGATTTTTGAACCGTTTTTAGTGGGTGTCTTCGTGAAAAATGAAAGTAACGGTTATTTGGACCACATTTTTTGAATAAAAGTGATTTTGGAATTTTTTGATTTGTGGCACTACTGTTTATAAGCAGCGACCTATGCCCAGCAGAAGACTGTAATAGGCTAAGCTGTTGGTTTTATATAATTTTAAACGTACCTATACCCTATTACCTACTACTACCCTACGTACCCGGGCGGGCTAAGGCATGAGTTACACCACCTTATGTATGTATGTAAACGTACCTATTTAAAAAACTTTTTTCAATTTTAGATTTAAAAAGAGAATAAAGTAGGTATTAAAAATAAAGCATAATCTATTGACGCTACAACTCATACCTAAACTAAACGAATCAGAACAAAGTTCTTTTAGATTTCCTTAGAAAACAAAGAGGAAAAAAAATATTAACATTAGTTACACTAGCTACAAAATGGCCACTCATGAAGTGCCACTAATGTGTGCCTAATACAAAAAGGATAAACTACACGAGGAAAACAGATAGCTATCTAAAGCTCGACGCCTCATTTGGAATTTGTATTTTCTTAAGAGCATGAGAGGCTTTTCTCTTGGCTGTCATAGAACTATGAGTATTGTTATTTTTACTCGATTATTTTAATGATATCTTTGATTTTTTTATGGCATTTCATTGCTTGAACGGGATTCCAAATTGACCAGAAGAGCTTGTATAGAAATTCCTTTATCAATAAATCTTTTGTATTCTTAGCTCCTCTTTAACAAAAGTAAACGGACGTTGCTTTTGAAGACTGCAGGAAAGTTTAATCTAAAACTTTATCTCTAGACAATATTTTATTCTAAAAACCGCGATACCGCCTTAGGTTCAAAGTAGGACAAAGTTATTTCAAGGCATTGTTGTCTAAATGTATAGGATACAACGGCATCAACAAGAATTCAAGTAAACACGCCATTACTTAAGTTAACAGCACAGGCACAATAAGATGACCCAGTTCGTGAAGAAAAAACGGATACACAACATTTGCACTTTTTCTCGCGTTTGAACATTTTGAGAAGTGAGCATTTAGTTGAAAGTTGTATTTTTACATGTTTATTTCGTATTCATATTGCATTATCCTATTTGTGAAATCATATTGTCCCCCTTTTATTTGTAGGTTTACTTATTAAAAGTACATGGCATATTATTTTTATGTCAATTTTTAGGATATTATGAATGTCTTTAGAACTATGTATCATAAAAATAAAAAAAACATAAATCGCTATTTGTACGCCAAAGGTTAACACCACTTAAGGCAAACAATAATATGGAAGGGAAAACATTTGGTAAAGGATCAACATTTAATCACTAGTGGAATGTATTAGCTGTGACAATGGCGACTTAAACAATTACCAATAATGTATTATATTTCCTAGTAAAATATGGTAGGGTACACTGTTTAGAAGTAGTCACTAATTACCCACTTCACTTCAATATCAAAAGAACGTATATAATAACAAAAAATGTAGTTTATTTTGCAACGATAATAAGAAGTCTCAATAATTTTATTCAGCGCAGACAGCACTCAATTATTATTATAATTTTGATTGAACGATTGTATTAATTAATTTTAATTAACAAAATTTAATAGTCAACTTTGTGAATAAATAATTAATCACAATATTATTCGTATGAGTCAATATTTTCAATAAAACAGCCCTAATAGCATAATTAACGGATAGATATATACAACACTCTCAATATCTATATTTACGTAACTCACTCAACCATTACACCATTAAAACAAAAAGTATGCGTAAAAAGCCATAGCTTTACTAAAAGGGCCCTTCCCCTGTCGTATTGGGAACTCAAAAAACATATAGGTACAACGATACTGCCTTGAGAGACCCCTTCAGTCAATATTCTTTCTGCACATAAAAGTAAGAACAGAGACGATACAGTGACGTAAGTAAGTAGCAGGATGCTTTCAGGCGATGGATAAAAGTTGTCAATTATGATAATGATGAAGCACAAGAGTATTTATAACAACGTTATAAAGTACAAGCCTGTTAGCTTTATATTCCTTTACGTGGGATGTATCGACGATCGATTAATGGATGTTAGGTGTGGGTGGTTGTGATTTCTCAATTTAAACTTATATTGAAAATAAATAAATTTTGTGTCAAGGTTAACATGCACATCGTTGTTTTAAAAATCCTTAATACAAAATTAGTAAATACGAGTATAAATAATAGTATAACTATGTATACTATACTACGTAGTATAGGACGCCACCAGCTAGGTGGACCGACGACCTCAATAAGGTCTCTGGGTCGGACTGGATGCGGAAGGCGCAGGACCGTGTTCTGTGACGCGTGTTGGGAGAGGCCTATGTCCAGCAGTGGACTGCAATAGGCTAGTTGATTGAGTTTAATATATTTATGCATCTTGGATTTTTCGACGGTATTGATGTGTCCTTCAATCGTTTTCACAAAACCCATGTTATGAATATTTAACTTTAACTCATTTTACGTTTAGCTTTGTATTTTAAGCAATTTTCAATATTTCTGATTAAATTACAAAACGTTCCTTATTTACCATTATCATAACTAAACAAACATTTTTAGTAAACCAATACGAAATAAAAACAAAGATTGGTATATCAACGATCCCGATGTTATGACTAACATATAAAACGTCTATAAAAACTGAAGCCAACAAAACTTCCACAAAAGATGGACTTTCTAACAAACATTCTTCTATAAGAAAACGCTTCATGTGTAACACAAAGGGGCGAGTTTGACCCGGTTCAGCAAACTTATCAAATATTTATGGTCGAATGTATAAAAAACCGGTCAAGGCTAAGACAGTGTCTGAAACCTACGGAACTGGAATAATGCAAAAAGATGTTAAATTCCCGATAGCGTCCACAGTTCCGTAACTTTTATATAACCAACTAGCTTTTGTTCAACTTTTGACGAAATAAGGTAAGGTTAGTAAGATGTTTTGTTGTATTTGATATGTGTCAATCCCTCGTCATATTATCTGTGGTTCGACTTACCCCCGGTTTCTGAATCCCTGATCAAGTCAAAATCAACTAATCAAATGTCAAAACTGTCATTTTAGTTCCTGAAAATTATAGTTTTGACACTTAATTAGTTGATTTTGACTTGATCAGTCATTCAGAAACCGGGGGGTAGACTACCAAATTCGAGTAGATATAACGAAAATATTAGTTAGGCTTATGTTGAAATATACGTGGGAAGAATAAACTGTAAATTTATATTGGAATACTGCAAATTATGCTTTTAAATTAAATTAATAATTATTGTAATGAGCTTTATGAAAATCACTTGCATGTCGCACGTAAATAAAATTGAAGCGCTGTGGTAACTGATGATGATAACCAGAATTATATTATGCAATGAAACTGAAGTTGAAATAAATAATTATGAAAGTGTCGAAAATAAAACCAAGTGTTGAACATGTGACTCGAGTTATTCCTTATGCTAAGCTCCCCAGATACTTTCCACAACCCATCTAATCAGAACTAATCTATACCTCCCAAGTTATTTTCTCGATATTCAATTTAATTTTGTGCATTGCATAAGTCGCAATACTTAATTGACTAAACAGCGCCATCTAGGACGTCTAGTTATAGTCCATCAATGTACTAATAGTTCTTTCTGTAGAATACATTGTCACTTACGAATATGATTTGTTTGAGTAACTACGTTTAAAGCTACTTAAGTAGTAATTTTGAACTTTTGAAATCATCATAACAGCCCATTAATGTCCCACTGCAGGGACGAGCCTCCTCCCGTGAAGGATGGATACTTGGGCCACTAATACCACGCTGGCCAGACGGATTGGTATAGGGCTTAATTTCAAGTTTTTCTTCTTTTTATTTCGTACAGATAACATTTACGGATAGTCCCTTAGTCGGTTTTTACGACACCCATGGGATGTGATGGGGTGGTAACATATTATATTCTAACTCCGTCACCACATGGATAAACTTTTGAAATGATCAAAGATAATTTCTGAATTGTACTTTTAAATTACTATACAGATTATTACATTACGTGTAGTATCAAAGACTGGATGAATCCTAAACAGTTATTTTTTTCAGTGCTACTTTTACCTGGCATAGAAGAACAAATACATAATTTACACTTAACAAATAAATAACAATCTTAGCTGCCCAACTAATTTCACTGAAACAGAAATAGGGCGTAATAAGTATTCTCAACGTTACCTTTGTAAATAGAATTGCTTAGGGTCTAATAATAAATAAAAACTAAGTTCTGGAATATCCGGATAATACGAGTACATTTTCTAGGAAAATAATGAGAAAATGGTCAAGCTTTGCCAGATAGCTTACAAGAAGGATTTTGTCCTTAGGGCAAGTTAACTTACACATTGTAGGTTTGTGTAGTGTAACAGATTGTATGTGCAATGTATCTGTTTAAATTGCAAGACAATAATAATATAGATCAAGGACTTCCTAATAAATAACAAAAATATAGTATAACTAATCATCACCCGCTCTTGGCCATATTTGTTTGGTCAACGTGGCATTCGGAGGCCAAGTTTCTTTTGATCTCTGAAAGAGTTGTACTCGTTGACCGTATTCGCACTTTCTGCATCTTTCGAGTTAAATAAATTAAGTATTCAAAAACATTTTAATAAGCATTAAGTAATATTAAATAAAAACACATAAAAATTTCTGTTAACCCCATTATTTTATATTTAAATCTCCATTAAGCATCCAAAACGACAAAGTTTAAATAGATTTATTGAGCCATCGGAAACAAAGGCCCAATGCTGTTGCAATGACATGTCGCAGGTCGTATCCTGCTCGGCTGGTGACGTCATAATTCACGTACACGTCCAACCGCCGTGGTTGCACTATGAAATATGACCTTGTGATTTATTTTGGAAACAGGTTTTGATATGACTAAAGATGTGGTTAGAGATTTTTAGTTTTTATACGAGTATACTATTTTAAATCTTTTTTAAAAAATAAACTAACTTAGTGTTTAATATTTTTTTTAAGACAATTCAAAATCTTTAAAAACTCGACGTCGATAGACCGCTACATTGCTAAACTAGTCCAGAACCTTTTACCTTTCCGTTGTTAGAATAATTATAATTTCATTAGTTATCATCAATCCGTATCATGCAGGAGTGTCGTTAAAGTATCTTTAAAGTTCCGTATGCTACCGTCTGGTAGATCATGTTAGTCGTATTGAATTTTTAGTATTTATTTCCTTAATTTGGACATGGTTCATAGTTTGAAGTTGTATAAATACAATACCTACATGTATTACTTTTTATAATATTAACGTTTCCGTTTTTTTCCATCGTTTCGACCAATTTTCTCGAATTTTCACAAAAATATACCTTTTGTGTGTCCCGAAGGAAATGTGAAATGGTTTCACAAAAAAGTTTTCGGGTTAGATCCCCTGCATAAAACGGAAAGGTATGAAAAAATCTATGGCGTTATTGGCGGGAATCGCCTTGTTAAGAGTTTGAAGTGGTGTGCCAATATACATATAGAATACATATAAGCTTATATAATGCAATAAGTTTTATACAATACGCCTGTTTTAGGTTTTTTTTGGATTGTTTTTTTAGCTTTCTTTGTAAAATGAAACAAAATAAAAATGTCATACGTGAATTTATAACTGTAGAAGCCTTGATCTTCTTCGTATCTATTGAAGTGCTACATGCTCACAAGTATGGAGTTGTAATTAAAAAAACATAGCAGAGATAAACTTAGGAATAACCTATATTAACAAGATCAGACCAATAGGCTGAGGTTTTGAGTCTTCTTCTTCGTAAAATACTCTTGTCTGATTTACAATACCTTCATGAAAAGAAAGGACGATGTTTTAAAATCGCCATAAAACGTGTAGATGTATTAAAAATTAAATGTTATTTTGCTGTTTCATACACAATATAACAAGACGTTTTTGTTAATAATAAAATGATGCGAAAGGAAAACGTTCAACAGAAATCAAATGCCATTACCAAAAGGGTTAATCCATTAAACCGTTGACAGAAACAAAATGAAATAATAATTTGTCGTGGAATCGACGTACCGGTTATATGTACCCAGTATTGTGTGTATCGTGTACAAACGTGTCATCAATCACATCCTACCAGTATCCCTGATGCCAGTACATTAGCTCCTTAATTAAAGCCTGAACATCTGCCGCGTTGCCCACGTCATACATTTCAATTAATTCTTGTCACCAAACAAATTTGGTTGACGACTATTTAATTATTAATCAAAGTTACATTGACAAATTGTTTTTGCATCATATTGGATTTATTGGTAAACAATAAAATTTTGACATAAACCCGGTTACCGAGACAACCAATTACTTTCATTATGTATAATTAATTAGATGTGGTTGCGTTGGTAACTATACCAAGTAACTTTATTTGAATAATATACGGGATTAATTATAATTATAAATACGTTGTCACATCGTGTACGCGTTGTATTAAAATATTCAATCTGCACGTAACAGTGTTGCGTTGTAAGAGAAAACAATCACTCACCTAAAACAACAGAACAATGATAATAAAACGTTTCTCTCCCCTATAAAATCTAAGTAAGACTTACAGAGCTTATAAAAACAAACACTGCAAATTATGCAACTTAGGTTGAGTAAAAAATGTATTAAAAAGTCCCGCGTGCCACGCGCCGATGGCAGTCGTCAAACGGGCTTGACGGGCACCCTCTAGTCACCATAAGCCACTAATCGGCTTGTCAGCCGCAGGTCGCGGACATTGACTTTTAGATCACGTACTAGCAATCTGCATACCACGCCACTGTCGAGGGGACATAAAAAAACACATTTTTTACGCCCGTGTCCGTAAACTATCCACGAAATCGTAAACTTTTTTATGAAGTCAAAACAAATCATTTTTTAAAAAGATTTTTATACCTGCAGGTTAATTAAAACATAAACTATATTTGTAATTAAACAATGAACTGATATTAATTTATCTTTACTAAAGCTGTAGGTGCATTAGTCACATACATTATTAACCTGGATTCAAAGCTACATGCAACCTTGCTTCAGAACTAATAGCTTTAACACTAAGCTCTACCTTCATATGTCAAACATGACGTCACATCATGCGACGGCAGGGTAATTATCGCGACATATCCATACGATATTAAAGCCAACGTAAATTTGACATGACTTAAAATTAATATCGAGACGTGATGCCGAGCCCAATACATGACGGCTTGCGCTTCGGTAAATTTAATAAAGAGCTACAACCGAAGCCTAGTCGTGCCACCAAGATTGATGTGCCGGAAAATAAACATTACATAAAGAAGAAAATTATAAAAAGGAACTCTTCACCAAAATCATAAGTTTTATTAAAACACATTTTTGTTTAAAAGAGTAATGTGAAGAGCAGATTTGACACGAAACGCGAAAACAAAGCAATTTTGTTCGTAGATATATTTTAGTTGTACGTTTTGACAATGATTAACGTACGTCTCTTTATGAACTGAAAATTTTCTAGACGTTTCAACGAAAACTGTCTCTACTCGGATGAAGTGGGAAGGTGACAAGAAAGTCATAATTTTAGTGAAATTATCTCTTTTATTAAAATAAACGCTGTCATTTTATCAAAGTTTCATTCTATGGTTTGTTTATTTTATGTTTTATCAAAATTAAAGGTTTAATTACCTGTGCCCTATTAAATATAGATACGTAAATAGCATTAAATCTTGTTTGTGTTATGCTAGTTTAAGTTGACAAACGAGGGAAGGGACTATTAGCCAATGATAGCCAATTCACAACTAGACGTAAACAAACTTCGTCAAACTCGAGTGAGGCAAGAACAAATGAACGTAGATTGGTAAAAGCAGTATGTGACTTTATTTTTTCAATAATAAAAGCAGTTTATTACTATAAATTTCTAACTAATGCTTTTAACTAATGTTTATAAAAATATAATCTTCTTTGTAAAAATATAATGTTTGTTTCATTTGTTTTTTAACCAATTGCAAAAATAGGGAAAGTCTCGATCTCGTTGGATTTTTTAATACTTTTTCAGTGCTTAATAGTTTTCTTTAAAATAACTTGTTTTTTTTTAAATCAAAATAAACAGAAAATGTATTAAAATCGATGTCGACGATTTGAAATCGGTTTAACGATTCAAATTATTTAAAAATCAAAAAAGTTAAAAACTAGATCTGATTGTTAATAATTCGTTCTGCAAAATCGTTTTAATTATTTTGTGGTTCAGATATTTCAGGAATTTCACTTAAGCTTTATAATTGTCTATTAAATTTCTTTGAGTCTTTGTGTCAGCAAAAACTGTAACCGATAGGAATTTGTTCTACAAAATTCAAATAATACAATACTGCAAAGTCATATTCCTTTCAACCCGTATCCGATTTTATTCTTTAGCAATAAGATGTAAAAGAATACCTCTGACAATCTTGCAATAACCGCTCGTTTGTTATAACACCACCAAGAGAAGCAATATTTTACATACAGCTTCGTATTCACAAATTCTTCGAATAGTACGCTGGAAAATTCAATAATATATTATGCTTTGAAATTAATGATTTTATTTTATATCTATTTTAATTTTATATGCTTCTTTTTGAGGCAAAGTACTTGTAACAATATTATATTGCAAGTATAATAAACGATTTTACTTAAACTAAAACTATTTTAATACAGTTTAGGCCTTTACAATTTCAACATAGCAACAATACCTTGAACAACTGTTAACTATTTTGACTGTTGATTACTATACTTGCCTATTTGAGGCAGATTGATGCATCATAATTACTTAGTCTCAATTTACGACAACCTAACGATAAAATAGGGCAGAGATGATTTTGCTTGTGTTCTTTAATTTAAAATAATCCATTTTTCGTTGGAAGTCAATAACTTTTTAAAAGTTAAAGTTTAAGTAAACTGTCGGTAGTTGTAACTATATTTTATAATAAACACCTCACCTAGTATTACTTTCGTGCCACGACTGATTTACAACAACCGTTACTTCTGAGTGACGTTGACAAATTACGTCAGGCGGCGGTCACGGCCCGTGTGTTTTGCGTCACTTGGCTGCATTCATGACGTCACAACGTATCTTGCTGGCTTGTTTATAGCCAGCCCGTATATTTGAGTTATGGCGTGTTTGTCTCATTCGTGACATCAGGGAAGATGAATTTATGAGCGAGAAGAATGTGGAACGCGGAATATTTTATGTGTTTGAGTGGCGGCATTGGATGATAAGAACTTTTTTTTTCGTGATGATTTAGGTGCGTCCGTGCTTTTACGTTATGAGCAGTTCGCACCCACAGGGTATGACGAGACATCCGATAAGGTGAAATAGCCTAATATTGTAATAAATGGCTTCGACCCAAAAAACGTTAGAGAGTAATCAAAATAATATGAATTTGGATAATATACGTTCAATTAACATAAGTTTTAAATATATTTCTTATGATACACAAAAATGACTGTCTGTGTAGGTACTAACCAATGTGCGTCTCTTCTTTATAAATAAGTAAAGCACTAAGCATAGAGCCACAGATTTATCAGTTTTTTTTAAATAGTGCGTTCAATTCTATAGAATAAAAATCTTCACGCAGGTAGAAAATTGAAACATGACAAATGAATAAAAAACTCTACAACAACATATTAACACTAACACTGCAGATCAAATACAAACTTTGAAATTACCCTTTTAGCTGTTGTAAAATAAATTAAAAATCGTATCAAAACAAAGATGACAATCTACCCTTGCCAAAACCGAAATGTCATAAAACACGCGTGACCTCCACGCATGTAATTACAATCCTAAATTCATCGAGTTATGACATTACCGTCAAGCCTTGACGTCTTATTAATATCCCGTCTCATCCGTCCTCTGTATGTTATTAATGATGGCAGTAATTATGCTGCTAAGATGAGTATTCTCATTATACGCAATACTATTCTGAATACGTGTTTAAACATGATTTATCATCATTAAAACTTCGATGTGTTAATGTAACTTGATGAGTCTCGCGCGGCCATGCGTTTTGCGCTTGTCAGATTCATGTGTGATTTAATTGGTTTAAAACAATTGTATTTTTGATTTATTACTTTCTTGGGGATTAGAAGGGTTATTTTCAGAAATTTTCAGTACACTTATTCTTACGCAGATATAATATTCATACACCTAATCTAATTTTAGAAATGGCAATTGTGCTATATTCCTGCGAAAGGTGTTTAATAACATAATATTATAAGTAATGTAACTCAACCAAATTTAATAACAAACTGTTATTAAATCTGGTTGAGTTACAAAGTTAAAAGGGTTTTAGCATAAAGAGCCCAAATTTCAAAATACAAAGATTTTCCTAATAAATTGTCACAGAATAAAAAGCATTTTTTACTCATATTTCTAACATTTTAATTTATTTTTAACGGTTATTTAAGGTGAAACAAAATTTCCATTAAATATTATTTTGACAAGTAGAAGATAGTATTCGAAAACTTTTTTGAATCGACAAACTCGTACTAAGGCTACGTTTCAATTCAATGAATAAATAACTATCTCATAGCGGAGACTGAAATGGCTTCCTCAGCTTAATTTACGACTAAAAGGTTTTTTAACTTGTAGCTATTTTAAACTACCAGTAATTGGCTCCATCGTTGGTATCGGGTAAAGCTGTTATTCTTCATCTTGTGATTTTCTTATTAATAAGATGAAACCAATGCTTTAGTCTCGGTAAGAGAGCCAATCATGATTATTTAGAATGTTTGCCTTAGTTTTGAATTTGTCCAGATGTTTTCCACGTATTACATGTATTAGACGACCTCTGTGGCGTAGTGGCTAAATAACAGGACTGCTACGCAGAGGTCTCGGGTTCGATTCCCGCTCAATGCAAATCTTTGTGTGCATGAACATGATTGTTTGCATTGGTCTGGATGTTTTCTATGTATAATATGTATAGTGTAATAAATGTATAATATGTATGAATTTACAAAAAAAAAGTAGTTAAAGTATGTTTATCCTTTGTCTTGTACTCATAGTACAAGCTTTGCTTAGTTTTTTAGTCAGTGATAGCAACTGACTGTGCATGCCTCACAACTTATCCGTTATCTAGTACCGTTTAGTACAAGCTCTGATTAGTTTGGCTCAATATAGCATTATGCAAATGCGTGAAACGTATGATTATTATCGTTTGTCAAAGTTTTCGCTACACGGAGCTTTATCCTTAGAGACGTAAATGTCTTTTTAGATTATCCCTTTATATATTATTTAGTAAAAAGTATTGCATAGCGAAGTGTTAGCAATGTAAAGTTGTAGTTTCCAGACAGATTATGACACGCGATCGACAAGCTTACGCTAAGCCGTCGCGACGCCCTATCACCTGCAGTGTGTAAACCACAAACGGGCAGTGCGAATAGCAGTCTGGTGGAAATGTAAGAATATGGTTAGTATCAATCGCTGACGATGGTTTTCAACAACAAATTCTGTCCTATTTGTGAGGACTGATGGATAAATATTCTCTTTTACGCAAAAACTACTGATAGGATCAACTAGTGAAATAATAAGAAAAGGAATAACAAACAAAGTACATATCCGTCAAAAAAATTGTCGGCAGGGACAAGGGATATTGCGAACAAACCTTATACCAAGACAGCATGGTATAAGAAAACCAAGGTTCAATCTATCATCGAAAGAGGTTCAGATCTGCTACAACATATAAGAACGTGGTTAAGACACCATATTAGATTTAATAAACCTTATACCAAGAAGAAGTGGCGCGTGTTGGGAGAGGCCTATGTCCAGCAGTGGACTGCAATAGGTTAGTTGATTGATTGATTGATACCAAGACAGCTAGATGTAACTAGGCCAAGCTATAAACTAGCACAGAAAAAAAAAATATAAAAACTAAAAATACCTATAACATTGCTCTGGTTTCTTAATTTAGAACAAGAAAAGTAAACAAGTATTATTGCTCTACGCATTTACGTATCTCGTAGCCGTCAGAGCGTAGTACCGCTACGATATATGTCTACGGCGTAGCACACATAATATTGCTGTTTGGATTTTCTTAGAAAAAGAAATATCTAAAACATAACTTTTTCTAGTGTAACTTTATTGCAAAACATTTTCTTATATTAACGTGATAAACAAAAGTAAGTTCATAACATTTGCATATAGACATTTTGGTTTTTTATATAGTTTTAGTTTATTATGTTAGTCCCGACCTTCAGTACACGATTATCAGTTACCTCGGCGACGGGGGACATGAGACCGAGTTGTATAATCTGATAATTTCTTTTTTAATACTTTGTAAATAAACAGTTAAAATATAGACCTAGTTTTTTTTTCCTGAACGCTGTTGTTTCAAATCACATCAGGACATTGTTAAATTGAATTCCTAACTCAAAATGTTATTAAGCAGTTGGTACTTTAAAATGTACGTTTAATGCGTTAGATAGAGTCTGTTCTGTAGAGCATTTACTTATGACACCTTCAGTTGTTATTAAGCTACTAAAGACAGCGAAAAAATATCCTAAAATTATATTTGGTTTAATAACTACTGCATGAATTATTCTAATACTAGCTTTTGCCCGCGGCTTCGCTTACGTTAAATTCGGGGTAGCACTGGTTCCCGTTCCTGGACACAGAAGAAAAAAAGTAAGCTATCTTGACTTAAAAAATCACGTCAATTCGTCGACAAACACGCTTTCCCATTTATAATATTAGTATGGATTAGCAGTACTGCGTAAAATGATAAGGTCTATCTATCGGTCTCCGTCTTAATCTAACCTCAGGCATTAATTACCAATACACGTAATACTCGCACATGAGATGCGATTACAAGATTACAGTTTAATGTAATGACTGTAAATACAATGCCTGAGGAACTTAGAAGAAGAACGTTAGATGCATCCAGTAGATAAACAGAGACAAATATATTACTCATAACAGCTCATTAATGTCCCACTGCAGGGACGAGCCTCTTCCCGTAACGGAGGAAAGGATACTTGGCCTACTAATACCACGTTGGCCAGTCGGATTGGTGTAGGGTTTAATTTCAAGTTTTCCTTCTTTTTATTATTTCGTAAAGATAATATTCACGGATAGTCTCTTAGTCGGTTTTTACGACACTCTTGGGATGAGGTGGGGTGGTGACATATTGTATTTTTACTCCGTCACCACACAAATATGAGTTTGTTTGTTTGAATGCACTTAAATAACGTTTAAGTACAGCTTCATTAGAAATCTCTAAATTGATATGGGTTTATCTACTATTTTGCACGTGTTACACATATAAACTTTCCTCTTGAATCACTCTATCTTAAAAAAATGCATCTAAATCATTATTTTAAGCGTACAAAGGGACATAGGGAAAGAAAAAGCGACTTCATTTTATACTTTGTTTAGAAGCATGGATTCTGTTTAGCAATTACATATAAGGGAATTCCTAGGCGACTAAATATGCTTTAAATAATATTTGATTTACGAACCATTGTCACAGCCACATTGATTAATATCATATTAGTGGTAATGGTAATGGCAAATGTGTCCTCAGGCATTAATTAGTAATATACGTAATACTGTGACTCTCTCGTTTGACTAGAATTTATATAATCATTACAACAGCTCATTTATATCCCATTGCTGAAACTGGTTTACAACAATGACGGCTAATAACTTGGAAATGTGATTAAATAATAATACTCTGATGCTATGGATAGTTTAGGCGCATTTGGGCTAATTCTTATTCGTTTGCCTTCTATTACATAAAAAAAAAATAGCAACCGACCGCAAATGGGCTACTTCTCATTATGGCTAATTCTGGCAGAGAAACAGGAGGCTCACATGCTCATCATAAATATATAGGCAAGATATGATAGCTACTGAATTTCCCTTAGTCCCCAGTTACGACAGTTGAAGTCAAAAATGAGATGGGATTAAACCAGATTATACCTATAAATAAAAAAAACACCTATAAAATAAACAGGATATAAGGTAACAAATCACCAAACATTAAATGAATCCAGTGATCTATAAAACTTCATAAATTTCTATAAAAATTCAGTTGACGATAGCAATAATAGCAATGCATTTATATCAGCCCGTCATAATGTTCACATAAGGGTCACGACAGAATACGTTCTCGCTACTAAAGACTAAGAAATCTAAAGAAAAGTAAGGTCTTTAAGCAAGGCAAAGGAATTTTCAAAGGAAATAAAAGCGTAGTTGACGTGTGTGAGTTAAAGAAACGAACTTAGAATTACTTTGCCGTAGTGTTTTAATGAAAGATTACCTAAACGGTTCATTTGAATAACAACCATACTAATATTATTATAAATGGGAAAGTGTGTCTGTTTGTCTTTCTTTCACGGCAAATGGGAGCGTATTGACGTGATTTTTTTAAGTGAAGATAGTTGAAGGGATGGAGAGTAACATAGGCTACTTTTTTTTTGTTCTGTGTCTAGGAAAGGGAAACAGTGCTACCCCGAATCTAACGCGAGCGAAGCCGCGGGCAAAAGCTAGGAACTAATATTTCTTACATATTTACACAACACTTTATACCTACTTGTTTGTACTATGGGTTCTAGACATTGGTTAACCGTACACAATTAATTTTATAGAAGTCTGGCCTTCTTTCATAGCAATACCAAGCCCTTCCAGAAAATCAATGAAATGCAGCACAAAACTGTATGTGATAACTCATGCTTAAGACAGCCTAAAATATTACTAATATGATAAAGGGAAAAAATGTACCTATCTTTAGTATTGACACACTTTCATAATTTTTTTTACCCATGGCGCTAAGACTTTACCCTAAAACTGCTAAATTAATTTAGAAACAATAGCGTGAATGTAGCATGTATTTAAGTACATTAAATAAAGCGATTAACAATACAAACCAATTAGTTTATACTAAGTAATAAGCACACACTGTCCCAAAAATTTTATTTCATCACAAACATAAATTCATCATTGAACAACGTTCGTGTGGTAGAGCCCTAGCGTGCCTTTATAAAACCTCCTTTCAAGGCACAGCCACTCGCACCTCGTACATAACATGTTTGTTTATACGTTTCACACGTAGCGAGGCGCAACGTGACGTCACAAGCACTGTTCGCGCTTTCAAGTATTAAAGGATCGCTTTTTACTGCGTTTCGATGTTTGTAGAGAATGTTTGCTGTTAAAATAGTGTGAACTGAATCAAAAATTTGTGTTGTCACTTTTTTGTCAATATGCAATGCTTTTGTTTGAATTAATTTTAAAAGAATTGAAATTTTACAGTAAACTGAATATTTAAATGAAACTTTTTAAATGAAGCATTTATTTTACTAGAGAAATGTTTATTTAGAACTCAAAATAAGTAAAATATGTTGGAATTCTGATTCTGCCCATCTTAATAATAGCCACCACTAGAGCTACAAAACTCTGTATAACAGTCAATTTCGTAATGAACTATCCATATTTAAGCAATAAACTCGATAAAAAGATTGAAATGCGTTTCAATTTTGTATCACTTGGTTACATAATACAGCTCCTCGTAAAAAACTGCTGAAAAGCAATGAAAAGCGTTTCATCAAAATGGCAAAAGCGAATATTGAAAGAAGTGACCGGAAAATTCGATAGTACCACGGGCAACGCGCTGTATAAGCGATAGCGATTTGATACGCGGAGCGGATGCTCTCGCTCCCGGCAAAATTACACTCCACTTGTACACGCTCAAAGCATTCGATAAAACACTTCCACTGAACTAAAATTTTGCTAAATTGAAAGCCCTCGCGCTTAGCATCAAGCGTTCAATGTAAAGCATTCATCGAAATTGTTATTTTGTATTCTGTTAGAGGCATTTTTCAATTAAAACCTCTGATGGTTATTTAAAGTGGCGTTATCGGTTTATTTGATCTTTTTTGATGAAATAATACTAGTGACTACTGTTTGTTTTACTACCTGAAGTTAAACCTCCTAAAAGAATTGTATATACTGTTGCCATATTTCTTATTTATCTCTCGCTATCAAGAATTTACGAAGTTTTTGTTTTCGTGGCTATATTCTAAATTTTTATTCAATAAATATTTTAGGTACAATAAGACGATAACATTTTGAATTTATACGTCAATTCAATAAAAGTCTTCTTTTCATCCTCGATACGTTTTACGAAGCGATCAAAGCGAATGCAGCACGCATCGTGCATAAAAATATGAACAATAGTATTGGAATTTTTATATATTTTGATATTTGCCATCTAACTGTGCAATCCTTGGCAAATAAACCAAACTACACCGGGAATATGTGCGACCTAGATATCCATCAACCCATCAACTACTAACAGGTACCCTGATTGACAATGATGTTTATAGATCTTCTTCTTTTTAATTTTGATTGAAGCAGACCAGAATTCAGCTACTTGCACAGCTTGTTCCTATATTGAACATGTGTATTATTAGCACAGAGGACAGGACAGATTAAGGTGATCCATGTTCTTAGAGAGAATCTGAATACAGACCTAAATCGGTTACGGTGCACTGTTTATAGAAAATACGGGCTTACTATTATTAAACCACTGAATGTATTCAGTGCCCTTAGCCAATACCTCTGCGGCGCAGTCAATATATTACATGGCTGCTACGAAGAGGTCTCGGGTTCGATTCCCGCTCAAAGTAAATATTTGTGTGCATGAACATGATTGTTTGCATTGGTCTGAGTGTTTTCTATGTATAATATGTATGTCTTTACAAAAAAAAGTATTTAAGTATGGGTTTCCGTTGTCTAGTGCCCATCTAGTACCCAAGCTTTGCTTAGTTTAGGACTAGGTGGCGATGTGTGAATGTGTGAGGATTATTTATTTATTTAATACATTTTTTTAGAACTTAAAGTTCACAAACTAACTGATGGCTAAAAACAAGGATCTTAACTAGAAATTTATATCATCGCATAGTTTATTACGTCGATATACGTTCCTTACCGTTCAGCATTACTCGTATTAATCTAAGAAATAACATAATAAAATTATGAAAGGAAATGTAAGCAGCCTCAATTATCGCACGCATGAGGGGTCTCACCGTCTACCGTAGGTATGCGACGTGTTACAAGGTTGGCAATTTTCTTTCATTCAACATTATTGCAACACCTATGGACGTGAAAGGCGTCTACAATTCACCACTTCCGCCGAGACAGTAGGGTGACCACTGTCAAAGCAAAAAAAAATACCAACACTGACCCCTGGTTTCTGAATGCCTGATCAAGTCAAAATCAACTAATCAAGTGTCAAAACTGTCATTTTAGTTCCTGAAAATTATAGTTTTGACACTTGATTAGTTGATTTTGACTTGATCAGGCATTCAGAAACCGGGGGTGAGTTTGTTTTATAATTATTAGAACAAAAATGTCTACTAAAATATTGTATCCTATCCTACTAATATTATAAGTGCGAAAGTTTGTGAGGATATATGGATAGATAAATGGATGTATGGATGGATGGATGGATGTTTATTACTCTTTCACGCAAAACCTTCTGAATGGATTTTGATGAAATTTGGAATTGTAATTGAGGGTGTAGAATAACATTTAAGCTACTTATACAACGGGGGTAAAGCCGCGTGCATCAGCTAGTTATAGTCATAATTTTAAAAAGTCAAATTTATATATAAGACAATTTTTGATTATTTATGAACATGTAATGCGAAACCCAGAGCTCGCGCACGGCAGAAGACCACTTTGCCACTCAAGCAGTTAAAATGTGATATTAATTACGCTATTATAAATAAATAAAAAAGGTTGTTTGTATTGCATTGCAGCTGCAGTGGTAGCTACAAATGAGTACATGTGTAATTGGAAAAACTACACCAATGTTAATTACCACCATAAAACAAGACGTATAAATTCCCCAATTCGTATTATCCGTGAATCGCAAAACATTTGAAAATTTCTCGCATTGTCGATAACCCGATAAATTCTCCAGCCAAAGGCATTTCCAATTCAGTAAAGGATGTAAAAATACGCGTGTAATTCATATCCATCGAAATATAAGCGCCTTGCGGCATCCCTACCCTCCCTAACGCGCCCAAGCGTACCGTGAACCACTAATTACTGCGTACCAAGGCTCCTTCCGCATTTTTCATACAGATCACGGACCCACTCAACTCGCCGATATCGATTGGGAACGTCTGCCGAGAATTACTTGAGGTTCAGTTAAAGAATCAGTGGAATGCAGCCAAGGGAATGATCCTTTATACACGTACTAAAAGATTTTGTAATATTAAAATCATAAACGAAATCAATTTTTAATTTAATCATAGTGGTATTTTTCTTCTTTTCTTGGTAGTTTATCGAATAAAAAATCGGGGTGCTTTCAAATATAAGCAAGTACTTAGTTTACATTTAGATACAAGATAAACTCATAACAAACAAATGTCTGATCCCATAAACTTTCATAACTGTACTGTCGTCATGAACATGACGTACCTATAATAATATCATAATGCACGGGACGCGAATTGTGGTACATTTGTGTGACAAAAGGACTGATGATGAACTGTTCTTATGATATTTTTAAGTATAAACATCATAAGTACCTGTTTATCAACATTTCTATCGATAATGATATTGGCTATTTAATATACATTCCTCACACTTTCACACAACGCCATCTAGTCCCAAACTAAGCAGAGCTTGTACTATGGGTACTAAACAACGGATATATACATACATAAATACTTTTTTTTTGTAAATACAAACACATTATACATAGAAAACACCCAGACCAATGCAAACAATCATGTTCATGCACACAAAGATTTGCATTGAACGGAAATCGAACCCGAGACCTCTGCGTAGCAGTCATGTTATATAACCACTACGCCGCAGAGGTCGTCAAAAAAATACGAGTGCATTAGAAAAAAAGCTACGCTAAAAGTTAACATTGTGTATATATTTTTCGATTGAATCAAATTATACACTAGCAGCTCTTATAAAAACGGTTAAACATATTTCAAAGCAATAATATTTATTGCTCCCTTTCAACAGCCCTTTTTGGACCGTATTGCCCGCCAAGAGTTTTCTCTCAGAGAGGTCAGTCTACCTTTGCAAAGTTGGCATACTTCACATTCTATCGTTAATACTCAGGCAAGCAAGCGGTACATTTTACTTTATACTTGAGTGATCAATTAAAATTAAATTTTTTCCGCTTTACATTTCTCTAAGTTAGATTTTGAGTATTTTATACGTCGATAATATGGTTATGAGAACTTCGAAAATAATATTTTTCATGTGAATGAAATATACCGTTATTTTGTTGTCACGAGAAAGCTTTAACATGCCGTTTACTAACTAAAACTAAGTCAGTAGGAAAAATGCAATAATAAAAATAAAATCTTCGGACATGGTCAATCAATTAAACATTAACTACTTGAAAATCTCTCCTTATTAGTCATCAGAGCGATACAGATACAGACCGCCCAAACGTGTTATAACGGTTCTGAATATGAAAAAAAAAACAGCAATAACAAAACAGAACTATTCAACAATACAAAACAAAACAAACCCACCAGTGTGTACGAGTCTTAATTGCAATCTCATTCATCGAGTCTTATTAGATGAACATACACAAACATTCAATACTAACACGCGAGCATAAGCAGTTGTGTACATAGAGCGAGGTGTGAAACAAACAGTAAATCAGTGTCGCACTTCACTCATATTTGAAAATAGCTAGTTCAGTTGGTGTAAGCCGGCGCTCAGGCGTCTAGCCCCCATTTCACGCGTGCCACAGCTAGTTGTTTTCTTTTTTGCACTTCAACTACTCGGGTGCGTATCAACGCGAGTGTCGGCGGGTGTAAATTGAAACACTTGCAAATTTACCCCGTACATTATTCATACCCCAAACACCCTCTGAGCGAGTCTGACAGTTACAGTTGACGCAAACTTCGCAAAAATGAACGCAAAATAATCCTATATCGACTCGTTTACGTAACCTTGAAATTTAGAACAAAATACGTTATGTAGAATATTGAGTTTAGGTTTCCTATCGGCAGGGTCTATTCTTAGATACATTATAGGACCCGTATAATTGCCTGTGGCACCGCGACGCAAATCACACTCAATTCTAACAGCTTCGTAGCACATAAGTAAAGTGGGTCAACCATTATACGTCTAACAAATGGGTACCCGCCTTAAGTCGGGCTGTGCAATAAGGAGTCGGTTCAGAAACCCACAACCTGCATTATTCTGACCCTAATAAATTTGCCGAGTCAAACGGGCATTGTAAGACAAATGAGTTTGAAGACATACAGTAGAGATACTTCAAGCATAATAGACTGAGGAACAAACACAAACGTGAACATAATAGAAACACAATATATTTTATTATTGCAACTTATATTTATAACAAAGTCCGTGTGGTGACGGAGTAAGAATACAATATGTTACCACCCCATCTCATCCCATGGTTGTCGTAAAAACCGACTAAGGGACTATCCGTGAATATTATCTTTACGAAATAAAAAGAAGGAAAACTTGAAATTAAACCCTTTACCAATCCGTCTGGCCAGCGTGGTATTAGTAGGCCAAGTATCCCTCCGGCCCGGAAGGAGGCCTGTCCCTGCAGTGGGACATTAATGGGCGGTTATGATGATATTTTATTATTGCAACTTATATTTATAACATACGAAGGTTAAGGTTTCTAACTGTTTACTTCTCAACTGTGGAAAAATGAAAGACTTTACAACTTTTTTTCCGCGTTCAGTATACTTCAATCTCTTACTGAGATCAGCTTCAAGTTAAGAGAACAACTTTTTGACAGCTTGTCACAAACATTTCGATATACTCCTAACCCTTTGGTTTTTAAGCTAAAATTTAAGGTAACGCTATGATTTGGATGATAAGGGGAGTGGAGTGGACCGGAAGATGTGGCACGAATTGTGGAGGCCTATGTCCAGGATCCTATTCTCCGTGTGGTGACGGAGTAAGAATACAATATGTCACTACCCTATCTCATCCCATCGGTGTCGTAAAAACCGACTAAGGGACTATTCGTGAATATTATCTTTACGAAATAAAAAGAAGGAAAACTTGAAATTAAACCCTATACCAATCCATCTGGCCAACGTGGTATTAGTAGGCCAAGTATCCCTCCGTCACGGGAGGAGGCCCGTCTCTGCAGTGGGACATTAATGGATTGTATGATGATGTCCAGGATACCGGTCATGTCTATACATTGTTATACAAGAGTTTGTTATCAACGTTTATGTTTGCTATAAAACATAAGTAATAAAAACTATTCTTCACGCTAAGCTAAAAGATTTTGCTAATTGTAATAATAGTAGGTTTACTTTATAAATGCAGTGTATGAAAGCTTTTAAGCTCTCATAGTTCGTATGCACTAGTATTTACTGTTTGAACAAAGAATCTAAATCTTTTTTCCTTGTTTGGTCCACTTTGCAACTTAGTTAAGTTTTTCTCTCTCTCGCTGAAATATATAAACTGGTTAGCAGAAAGTTGACTCGCTCTTTGAAAGTTGTGTTTGAAACTTTTCTTTAATTGCGTGATGAGCATGATTGTCCTTGTAAAGTAAAAAATAGTACCTGAATGCTAAGATATTGATTACAACCAGTGGCAAAAAAATCATATTTTTATAGTTTTTATAAAATTAACTAGGTACTTTGTTTACTACGTCAACATTAAAAAAATAAATATACTTACAGCGTCTTTTGAAATCTTTTAAAAAGTGGATAAGGTACAGAAATACCCGCTGGAGTTTTATACCATATAATTTGCTCAAATATACTTAGCAATCTTAAACTATAACATTTTGACGTGGAATATAAATTTTATATTTTGTTTTATGACCAGCATGCAACCAATGTGCGTCACGGTTATTTATAATTTACTTAATGAACAATAATAAAACGCACTTTACTAACAATAAATATAATTATTCAAACATAAAAGGCTCTTATTTCCTAACTTAAATGAACATACTTTTCTTATCAAAGAATGTGTTACAATAACATAGGCCTGCAAATAAACACATTATCAAAAACCTATACAGGCATAATGTAAATTAACAAAACACATTTTCCTTGGAGAGTTAAACGTAATTTCTTTCTCACCAAGGCATTTCCTGAAATAAATTACAAGTGTAAAATTCACAACAACAAAAGCGTAACAACAAAAGACTCGCTGCTCGCAACATACGGACGACCCTTCCAAACTTAGCAGCCTGATTACGGATTTCCGAGAAAAAAAAAATAAAGGGAGAAATAATACGCAACCGCGTAAAAACCAAGTGTTTTCAAACAAACCACTCCAGTGTTGTTAATTTTAAAAAGAATCAAAATTGATGCAATTTGATGAAAAAATCTTTACATTGTTATTCTTTTTTAAGGATGTTCTCAATTGAGCATTTTCTACTTAATAAAGCGTTGATGTGGAAGTTGACGTAATCAAACAACGCTGGGTCTGGTTTGTAGTGCTTCACATAAATATTAAATCGAGGATCTTCAGTAGTCTCTAGTCTTTTATTGTAAACCAGGCTAGGAGGAGGAGGTGGTGGTGACTTATTCTGCGATTTAGCCGGCGAGAATGGACCTCTAGACGATTCAAGACCGGCTGGTCTCAAGTTTTTCCACAAAAAGGGCTTTTCGTGTATTGCGCCATGGTGCAGAGCTTTATGCCTAGTGTTTTCAATTTTATCAGGTGGTTTAGTTAACTCGTACATTTCGGGTAACGATAAGTACCAATAGTCAGCTCCGTCGCCTATTATAGGAAATAATCTCTTACTTGAGAACGCTGGGCGATGTTTTCTTACAAATTCATCATATTTGCGCCTCAGTCTTTTCATATATTCCCTATAACGAATAGACTTCAATAGTTTTTCGAATTCCGATAGTTCCGAAGTAGCTGGTTCAGAGTAAACTCCAGCACAAACGTAAGTTCTCAGTAAATGATGGAGCTTGAATACCACAAACGCTAGCCATTGTCTAGCTTCTTCTTCTAATAGCTTAAGGTCATCAGCTTTACTTCTAATTCTAAACTCTGCAGCTTCTGCGGCCCTTCGTTCTCCACGTTCCTTAATGGTAGCAAGCCAGTGGCGATATGTACGGTAGCAGAACTGAGAACGCCTTGAATAATAACCACGCCACAGAGACTGGAAGATTTAATAGGTTTTATTATTTATTAAGCATTCGCGACTAAAATATTTACTTAATAGGACATACAGGGACTTTGTCTTATGGACTAGATGTCGTTGTTTGAATGTTTGAAGAATAATAGTAATAATATTATTATCTTTCGCGGTAGGTAAGAGATTAGTTGAACAAGTAAACGAATACCATACCTGTAGTATAGTTGCAGCGCGTCTATAATGCTTTGCATGTTTGTTTTGCACACCTCTCTTAAGAGCAAGGAGAAAAGCTTTCCTAGCTAAAAAACGTCTAAAGGCGCATTGTATTATCAATGCATTATACGCTAGCCAAGCAACGTATCTCCTTATTAAATTTCCTCTGACACGGCGTATCATGTTCATAACATGTATAAATCTTGGACGACGATATTCTTCTGCTAGGTTACCACGCCGCTGTAATTCATTGAAGTACTCTGCTCTAGTTGGTAGTAAATCGAAAACAGTAGCCATTTTGTTGATTTAATACAATAATAATATTAAAAGGTACTGTGTGATTAAATAATGTCAATTGATATGTCAATGGACAAAAATATTGCAAGCTAAAGAGTATGACTACAACGAGTTTCATTTCAAACCACGGAGGTTTATTAATTTTAACATTTTTATCCAAGAAAAAGCACGTCTTTAAATAGATTATTTTTTTGTGACTGTTTGAATTTCTATAAAACTTTTTCTAATTTAGTACTTCGTTTAAGATTGTGCTGCAGTTATAATCCTACTACATAATATAAAAGCGAAAGTTTGTGAGAATGTATGGATGGATGTTTGTTACTCCTTCACGCAAAAACTACTAAATGGATTTTGATGAAATTTGGATTTGAGGTACTTTAGAGTGTAAAATAACATTTATGCTATACGGGGATGTAGCTGCAGGCATCAGCTAGTAACTACATAAACAAACTTACAACGAAATAACCTTTTGTATCTATAAGGACTTAGCCATGCGGAAAGAGAGTCACATTTGAATTAATATTAACATACATAGAACCTAGGATGTCCCTGTACAAAAGTAATGTAAAGGACAAAATGCAACGACGAAAATTACCAAGTATCATGTTATTTACTTAACAATAGTAGACTACTAACTTATTCAGTCATTGCTACCGGTACTACCCTTCTTATAACCTCCATTCACTTAATCATAATGACCCTTGGGTACCTTCCATGCCACCGTAATAAGTTCAGATATTTTTTTATTTGGACCCTTCAATGAGACGATGTCTCGGTTGCCCATTTCGTTACGTTTCCCCCGAGCAGCGATACGAGTTGTTTTGAGAGTTCTCGCACTCCCCTCCGGTCCTCTCGCCCAAGTTACCTCGTGTGAGTCGGTGTGAGACATCATGAATAATTCAACAATCAAATTGGCAAGGTGTGTACGCTTGTTTATTTATTTTCACCCAAAATTTAGTGGTAATTTTCATACTTATGTGTGTTTGTGGAATTGAGTTAGATATTCGCCGAATTCTAAATTAATGTCGGCACTCAAATTATTTTCATATATAAAAGCGTTGATGTGTAAGTTTTGTTAATTAATATTTGTAAACCAAAATCAACTAGCTTTAAAATTAACTGTGGTTAGCAAACGAATTGTGTTTGATGATCTCCCTATGCATCATATTAATTTGCTATGCCGATGAGGCAGTTTTGCAAGGGATAATGAAAGCTATAAATCAAATTCAATCAAAATTTTAAAAACACGTCATTTACATTTCGATAAATTAGGTTATTAATCAGTAACTACAGTCAGTGATTTATTAGAATTACTTGAGTTTAATTGAATCAAAAAACTATACTTGTTTAACAAATTAAACCTTAATTAAATCTAAAGAACTAGAAATCTTTAGTTAAACTAAAACATAACATCATAAATGCCACACAAAACAAGATGTTGCTTCAAAAGCTTGGGGCTTGGTCATAGTCTAACTATGAATGTTCTACCAGAGGTACGAGCTTCCTTCAAGCTTGAAAGACTTAACCTACAGCGACCACGCTGGCAAACCGTGTTTGTATCGGGCTTGTACCTAGTTTCTCTTATTTTTTAAAAGAAGTAAATATTTAAGTGTTGTTCTCCGTATGGTGACGGAGTAAGAAAACAATATGTCACCACCCCATTTCATCCCATGGGTGTCGTAAAAACCGAATAAAGGACTATCCGTGAATATGATCTTTAAGAAAACTTGAAATTAAACCCTATACCAATCCGTCTGGCCAGCGTGGTATTAGTAGGCCAAGTATCCCTCTGTCACGGGAGGAGGCCCGTCCCTGCAGTGGGACATTAATGAGCTGTTATGATGATAATGAATTATTTAAGTAGATGTACCTAAGTCTCCTTTTCCGATATACGGGGTGAAATATGACGGTGGCATCCAGTTATTTTATTCCGTCAACTACAGTAGTCTTTTCTATATACAAATAATTAAACTATCTATACTTCATTTTACTGATTATACGAAAGTAAAAACGTGTTTGTATTTATCATTCTGCTGTAAAATCAAGTCCCAAATGAGAGAGGCGAACTTAAACAATTAATGTACAGGCAGGGAGCCATCTCAACCGACCAAATAATGACGACGCTGAATTTTTAAACATTTTGCGGACGATCGCAATCAAAATGGGCAAGAACCTGTTATGAAAAATTCATTTAAAAGTTTTTTATATTCAAAAATATTTGCCATTGGTTTGTTTTTTGAAACAAGGCTCTTGTTTTGTAGCAAAGTTGTTTGCAATTAGTTTTTACAATTAACCAATTAATCGTATTTCATGTACCCTATTTGATAGATTTGTATTATTGACGATTTAGTCTGCTAATTAAATAATCATTATTTAATAATCAACCTTTAGTATAAGCACTATAGGAACGTTTTATTGCACTCATTTCATCATGCAAGGCCAATACGTGATTATAAATTAAAGGTTTGAAATCACACTAAGAGTTATGACTCGAGGAACATAATGTTTAATGAAAGAATAATTAAGCATATTCCTGGTTCCTTAACAGTTGTCTAATAAAAATGAACTTTTATATTAGTAAATATATTCAATTGTACTCCCAATACAAACTGTAACTTGCTATGCTAGACAATATGCTAGACAAAATATTACAGAAAGGCAATAGTGTGTCATTTAAAGTATTTGGTTTCGGTTAATTTAATTAGTAAATTAAACATGATGCTGAATATTAAGTATAAGCAACAGATTAAAAGCTTCCAAAATACTACAAAAACAAAACGTTATAAGGATAATCTTATATGAAACAAAGACAATATTGCGACAAAGAAATGAAACATGAATTATTCCTATCACATTGCTTTGTAGAACAAATACATGAATTACCTACTATGATAAAATTACGTTTGGCTCAGCTTATTACTGTCTAGGGTACTACAATCCCATGAGGGATTATGTACCGGGATTATGTTTGAACAGGATTGGGGTGGTTTGTTATGACCACCGGCCGTTACCGGCTTTTAAGGACCACCGGATCTTTACTCGAACGAAGCAATAGTGGTTTTATTGAAGACCAGATATCAAGTTTTATGGTTCAATGACAGTTTAAATAAAGTGGATGTTTGTTAATCAATTTAGAGTAAATTACTACTGTTAAAACACATGATTGGTGCAAAAGTAATGCAAGAACTGCAATGAGAAAAAAATATTGTTATAAAATTAAATGGTGTAAAAACAAAAAATATACATGTTTTATTAATTTCATAACATTATTCCACGTTAATGTCAAAATCAGAAAATCACGAAATGCATCAAGTAAAATAAAATTAATAGACGAAAAAACATTCAATTCCCATCAATACGATATGCTATAACAAACAAAATAAAAACATACGCTATACTAAGGACCAGTTCGGTCAACAAACATCGGAACATTTGTCATTACAGCATACTGCTATTAAAACACTATTAGGTAGTACTTACCATACTTTACGAGAACAGTGTGGTACAACGGCCAAACAGCAAACATTAAAAATAAATTAAATTGCTTCTACATTACTGATACGGAGTGAAATTATCAATGAGATTCGTTTATGTTTGTTTTATACTTTTACTTCAAGATAGTGTCATAAAAGTTTCAAGATAACGTATAGTATCAATACAAAACTGAAATAAACTACTTAATTAGTTAGTTTAAATAAAGATGAAGCTAAGGCGTTGGAACATAGTCTTCAAATTTTTCCAATTTTATTTTGGTTGACGGTAAAATGGACTTGTCTTGCCCAATTTTAACATGCAGAACATCAAGGATGAATAAAAACAAACACTCTCTGTCGAAAACTGAGACTACGCTAATTATGTCAATTGTGAACAATTCTCTTAGCTTAGAAACAGAAGCAAGGTATACCTATTTATGTTATTTTATTTTATACAATATTTTGATCACGTTCTGACACTAATTTTATGTACGAAATGTTCTGTACGAAATACATTCAAGAACCGTTCGCCGAATGAATGTAGGAAAATGATACTAAAAACATAATGTAGCACGTCGTAAAAGTCATGTGGTGGAGTCATAATGTATTATTATTTTTCATATCTAAGTCTGCGAATATAATATTAAGTATAAAAAGGAATATTGTGGATTACAAATGTAATAATAGAAAGATATTCACGACAAAAACAGTATAAAATAATCACTTTAAACAAGGTGATGAATGAATTTGAGCTCTGTAATCATTGATTTACAAAAAACCAAAGATACACACTCCACTTCCCAAAAACGTCCGCAACAAATAGGCGCATTGTGCACTTTTTTTAAATTAGTATCGCGTTGTTCTACCGGCAAACGTCAATCATTAAATTTTATTGCTTTATGTGTATTACTTTTTAAATACAACTTTATGTCATGCGTGTAAAATTGAATTTGAAAAAAAAATATGTTTACGATATTACTATACGTATTTATTGCGTATGTTTAATTTGGTGACACTTTTGGCTGTTAGTTTTGTTTGAAAATGTGCATCTAGGGTTTTTTATAAATCAATGTCTGTAATGTATGTCTTATTTAACATTTTCTTGGTTTTGACGCAGTTGCTGCTAATAAATATAATCCATTGTTTGTGTGTGTGTATTGTTTTTGTTTGTTTTCTAATCCATTGTTTCCAACTAGCCTATTGCAGTCTACTGCTGGACATAGGCCTCTCCCAACACATGCCAAAGAACTCGGTCCTGCGCCTTCTGCATCCAGTCCGACCCAGAGGCCTTTATGAGGTCGTCCTATTTGTTTTTGGATAGCAGAAATCAGAAATATATTTGTCACGTACTTATGACAATCTACGGTCAGTTCAATGGTTCAATGTGACTTCAGCCATCAAGATGTTTAAATAGAATGACGCTTTGACCTGATAGCCCAGTCAAAATAGACAAAATTATGATTAAAGTTTGCATTAATTCCCAACAAGCTGGATTTTTGTGCATGCCTTGAATACGTCATTACAAATGATATGTCAAAAGTCCCCATCGATCCCACTTGTGCGTTGTTTTTTATTCAAGGTCAAAGGTCACAAATTTGCGTTTTTTGCGTATATCTCTGAAACAACGAGAGCTATCGAAAAATAGTTCAGACAAAGTTTGTAGATCGTAAAATTGTCTACAAAAAATATCTGAACACTTTTCTCCTACAAAGCATCGCTTTTGAGATATCGTGACTTTAGAGCGCAGGAAAGTCGAATTTTTGACTATATGCACACACTAGCTTTTTCCCGCGATTTCGCCCGTATTTATAAGTATTATTAAAAATTAGGCTTATAGTAGCATATGCATGCTTGGTCTCAGCCTAATCGGTTATAAATTGACAAAGTTACATACAAACTTTCATCCCCTATCTTATCCCTTTAGGGGTCGAATTTATCAAAATCCTTTCTTAACGGGTGCCTACGTTATATCATCTACCTGCATGCCAAAATTCAGCCAGATCCCACCAGTGGTTTGGGGTGTGCGTTGATAGATCTCTATGTCAGTCACCTTTAAGTTTTATATATTATATAGAAGATTTCCGCACCACCTCTGAGGTAGGTAGGGCCAATCTTGCACCAACATTGAATCAAATACAACCGTACATTGAATCAAATACAACAGTACATTGAATCAAGTACACGGCGCTTTTTTAACGTGGTTTCTCCAGAAGGAATTCTCCTACCACATAGTGATCTATCAACACACAGCCCAAACCACTGGTGGGATCTGGCTGAATTTTGGCATGCAGGTAGATGTTATAACGTAGGCATCCGCTAAGAAAGGATTTTGATAAATTCGACCCCTAAAGGGATAAGATAGGGGATGAAAGTTTGAATGTAACTTTGTCAATTTATAACCGATTAGAGACCAAGCATGCATAATATGCTACTATATATATAGAAATAAGCCTAATTTTTAATAATACTTATAAATACGGGCGAAATTGCGGGAAAAAGCTAGTGTGTGCATATAGTCAAAAATACGACTTTCCTGCGCTCTAAAGTCACGATATCTCAAAAGCGATGCTTTGTAGGAGAAAAGTGTTCAGATATTTTTTGTAGACAATTTTACGATCTACAAACTTTGTCTGAACCATTTTTCGATAGCTCTCATTGTTTCAGAGATATACACAAAAAACGCAAATTTGTGACCTTTGACCTTGAATAAAAAACAACGCACAAGCGGGATCGATGGGGACTTTTGACATATCATTTGTAATGACGTATTCAAGGCCTGCACAAAAATCCAGCTTGTTGGGAATTAATGCAAACTGTATATTTATTTTGACTGGACTATGACGGCAAGCTCAAATTTGAAACCCATACAATATGATAAATTCTTTATTCCTTTTTAAACAACATCATCATTATATCAGCTAATGGACCTCCACTGCTAAACATAGGCCGCGTCCAAATATGTCCTCCTTGATCGGTCCAGTACCTCCCTCGTCTATCGGTGAAATTTATCCTTACCTTAAATATTATATTCTTTATCAAATGAGTCAGGTCTAAGCTATTCCTCTGGTCCACTATGTTCAACTGTTTGTTCAACGAATTGAACAAATTCAACTAATTAAGTGTCATTTGTACAACTATTTATTCAATTGAACAAAATCCACTATTATAGTGTCATTATTTCAACTATTTATTCAATTGAACAAAGTCCACTATTATAGTGTACTTTGTTCAATGAAATACCTACTTGCCTTGTTTTATGTCGGACATGTCGATGAAGTCATACACGGTACTATTAGAAATAATAAAAGCCCAAATTCCTGAATGGGAACCGATAAAGTATAGGTACAAAATATTTCCTAATATTCATGTTAAGGGATGTTTATACCACTTTTCTAATAGTGTATGGAGAAAGGCGAAAAAAATTGGAATTAGCAAAGAAAATTACACAAAAAAATTGTATCACTGACGTCTAAGTTACCGTTACTACCGAGTACTATGATAAAAGAAGGCTGGATGTAGGTATATGCAAAATAAAATTGAATTATTAAACGCTTACGTGGACAAAGAAACTGATTCAAAATTAAAACAATTTATTCAATACTTCGAAAACTATTGGCTCAGAAACGATAATTTTATTAACACATGGTCAGTTTTTGGAGAGAGATACAAAACAAACAATAATATGGAAGGATGGCATTTGAGAAATTAAATAACGCTTGTAGTAGACGTACTCGTAATATCAATATGGTTATCAGTCATTTTACAATTGTACACATGACACTTAATTAGTTGAATTTGTTTTGTTTTGTTAAATTAAACATAAACTTGAAGTTTCAGTTGAACAAATTATACATTATTTCTGCTTATGTACAACTAATACATTAGCCATACATTTACAAATTTACGATTGTACAAATGACACATAATTAGTTGAATTTTTTCAATTCGTTGAACAAACAGTTGAACAGAGTGGACCAGGTCTAAGCTATTGAATTGATTTACTGATAGCGTTTCATTAATAACCATATTATCCATTTGACCTCAACTATCCGCTATTGAACTTTCATCTTAGTAACCTTTAAAACCCCGTCTTTTGTGCTAAAGCTGTTTGAAAGATTAATGATTATGCTAATATTATGAGTAGATAACGTCCTATCTGAAATAGAAAATTTAGAGATTTTTGTGTAACTAAAGACGATTAAATAAAAACAATTTCATAAAATTAAATATTTAATCGAGTACATAATAGTAAGAATATTTTAAAACATGTTAAAAACAAATATATTTATAAAGTCTAAAAATTAAAAGTATTATAAAATAATAAGAGATATCTAAAACTAAAACATGATATTAAAATACAGAAATAATTGCTATTATTATGCCCTAGTATACGTTTTACTAAAGCTTCGGCATGAGACGGAATGGCTACATATTACCTCATCAGAGTAGTAGAGTGTAAAAGAATGTTAAACTATATTAACAGCTTGTGATCACATACTTTTGATGTGTTATCGATCAATGGTGCAGTTGCCGTTGAATCAGGACAGATTTTGCAAATTGGATGATAGCGCCACATGTTTAAACGATCGTTTTACTCAAAGACTCACCAACTGATCTCAGTTCAAACGATAGAAAGAGGATATCAAAAACTGACACGACCATTCTTCTTTAGTAAAGTTAAGTAGTTATTTCTTTACAAAGGCATATTAAGCACTGAATTGTTATGTTTCAGTAAAATGTTAATATGAAAATTAACGTAGTCAAACAGGGCTGGTTCTGGCTTGTAATGCTTAACGTAAAGATTAAACCGCGGATCACCATTCGTCTGATGTTTCTTTTTTGATACAGTATTAGATGGTTGAAGAGCTTGTTTTCTTGGGGTAAACGGCCCTCTGGATGATTCAACTACTGGAATTGTCATCTTTCGCCATAAAAAGGGTGATTTGTGTATGGCTCCATGGTGCAGAGCTTTACCCCTGTAATTTTCTTCGTGCGTTGTTTTAGTTAGTTCATACATTTCGGGCAACGACATGTACCAGTACTCAGCTCCATAACCTATTATAGGAAACAATCTTTTATTTGAGAAGGCTGCACGATGTTTTCTTACAAACTCTTCATATTTGCGCTGTAGGTTCTTCATATAATCGGTATAACGAATTGATTTTAATAGTTTTTCGAATTCAGACAATTCCGATGTAGCTGGTTCAGAGTAAACTCCAGCGCATACGTAGGTTCTCAGTAAATGATGCAACTTAAAGACTACAAAAGCTAGCCATTGTCGAGCATCTTCTTCAAGTGCCTTGAGGTCATCGGCTCGGCTTCGTATCCTAAACTCTGCTGCTTCTGCTGCTTTTCTATCTGCACGTTCCTTAACAGTACTCAGCCAGTCGCGATATGTACGGTAACAGAACTTTGCTTTTCTGGAATAATATCCACGCCACAAAGACTAAAAAGAAATAAGAAATTTTGGTTTAGAATATATTATTGTTTGTACCATCTTCTTAAAATGAAAAAAATATTATTATATTTATTTGTAAACTAACAGTAAAAGTCATGAGAATTTGTTTGAATTTATTGATTATTGATCTATTTGTAACTGGGGCTTATTTTATTCGCAAAAATTTTATATTTTAGAGAATCTTGAGGCTATTTCCGTCCATAGAACAAGCTTTTGGGGTTAAATCGTATGCACAGAATTAGTATTGAAATAAAACCGAAAGAAATGTAGTTAATATTTTCACAACTGTTTTACAAAAGAAAGTTCCATTTACCTGTATTCTAGTGGCATGTTCATTATAGTAATCATTGCTTCTTTTTTGAATAGCTGCCTTTAGAACGTTTATGTAATTCTTTCTTACTGCGTATCCTCTGTAATATCTTTGGATGACAACTGCATAGACCGATAATACTGCTTTGTGCCTTCTTACTAGGAGTCCTCGAGCTAAACGAAGAAATAACATCGAAGCTTCATATCGACTAGCAGCAGAACTTTCTGCTAATGCATTTCTTTCCTGGATTTCTTCGTAAAATTCTGCAGCTGTTGGTAAAAGATGGTGTACGGTAGCCATTGCGAAGTATAAATTGGGTAATTTGTGATTGTTCTTGTGTTAAATAGGCATTTTTAGCTATAAAAATGTAAATGTATAGAAAAGTGCAATAAGTGACTTTAATAAAATCTGTCATTATTTATCTTGTCATAAAGGCATCTGATGTATTTTGAGACTGACAGTAAGCGGCAATACAGTCGTTATTAAAAAAAATATTTAAAAAATAATCCCATGTGTTGTTTTTTTTTGTTGTGCTATTTGTGTAAAAAACAATGCGCTTTTAAGCCCTATGTAGCTTTGCTTTTTCGTAATTGAATATAAAATGTTACTCCTGAAATATTATACAAATTAAACAAAACTGTGTTATTTTTTCTATAACACTCTATTGATAAAATATTGTTCAACTCCTATTTTACATTATACTTGGAAAATAAAAAATACAATTAGTTTTGTCAAGTTAAACAATATACGTCGTATTCACATTCAATTATGAACATCTAGACCTAAGTCTAGATGTTCAAAGTTCTAAAACTTTCCTAAGTTAGGAAAATAATTTGTGAATCTCACTAAGAATAAAATTGTCCTGTGTGGTATTGGAACCCGCTACCTGGTCCACCGTAGCCACTACCACAACCACCGCGCCACCGAGGTAGTTAAATCTTCGTTACCAATAAACACAAATTCAAGTAAACACATGTACAAACAGATGGTTACAATCCAGTGATTGTAAGGGAATCAGTATTCCCTTTGATTAAATTCCCGATTCGAATACTGATTACAAGCATTACAGACGCTTTGTAATCTGTTATTTTCACATACAAAGCGAATCGAAATCACAATTAATTAACTTCTGTACGCCAGAGTAAATACTTTTGCTTTCGGTATGGCAGCGATTTTATCATCAATTTTTAACAATCATCATAACATTTCTTTGATGGCATAGTGCAGGGAAGGGCCTTTTTGACTGCCATGGAATGAGATGTTGATTATATTCTTATAAGTTAAGTCATATTCTTTAATATGTTATAAATATTCTTATGGATTATTTATAGGTGACACAACGAACATTTTGGTAACAAACTAGAAAAACCATAAACAAATTTTATCTTTTCTCATTTTTCTTAGCTTATCAAGAACCAATTTTGGACACATACTTAATATTTTTACGCAAACTTTCCCGCATCAAAAATATGATTAGCCTAAACACGAAAGTAGCTACGCAGCATAAACTTAACGGACGAACAAATTGTACAAACTAGTACTAAAACGTTTTCCTAATTATACTACTGTTCTACAGATCTGCATTGCAGTATTTGAAGTAATTTTCAGTAATATCCTTAAGACAATGCAAGTAGTGTTAGTCCGTAGTAGAAGTAGGTATTAACGTTATACGGACGTGATCATATTAAGCTATGCATACGATGCACGAGCAAATGAACCAAGTTTTAGATAGATGTGAACGCGTGGTATTCTTTAAGATTACTTGCACTACATTTTAAACGTGAAGAAGTATTTGCCAGAAAATTATAAACAGTAAAGAATAAAAACACTTAAGTGTTAGGTAAGGTAGATTTTGTTTGATAACTAGGGATCACCTGATACAATAAAGCTAAGAATACGCATATACAGGGTGTCCCAAAACTCGACGTTAATTCGAAACCGGGTGATAAGGCAACTCACGCTGGTCATCAGAAAAATATATAAAGAAATCCAAGTCGCATGGTTGTAAAGTTATAGGCATTTGAAAAAAAACGCAAAAATTCCCACTTTGTGACAGTCTTTTCCCTCCTGTTGTCACAAATCTTAACTTTTACCAACTTTTTTTTCTGCTGTGTTACCCTGAATAGTGCCTCTTTAAACTCTAATAAATAATTTAAAACCAGCTGGTCTAGTTTTCATATCAATAGGACTTATTTCTTAGAATAAAATTTATAACGAAAAAAATGTCCAGTTTGAACTGACTGTAGTGAAAAAAAAATGTACTACGCGAGTTTGGCAAATTACGCCAAAAGTTGGCGCATTTAGTAAGGATTCGAAAATGTTATAATACTTGGTAAATTGTCGCTGCTACCATTGATAAAAAAATGCTTTTTAGTAAAATTTCGGAGCCGATTCCAATGCTGTATAAGTTAAACGGCTAAGTAGTTGAGCCAGAAGGAGTCACCAAATCAAGTGAAAAGTAGTAGAAACTGTGGTATTAGTTGAAAGTGCCAAAAAGTACAGCCCATCGCAATTTTAAAAAGTCACGAATTACACTCATTACATTCATGCAAATTATGCATGTTCATGTTGCTGTCTTTTTTAATGTTAAATTATTAGGCTAAAACTGTTTTTTTTAAAAGCAAGTTATTTCAATACCTCTTCAATATTGTCCGGGAAAAAATTACTCGATGTTGGTAGTCTCCGGATACTAACGATTGTACTCGCAGTACTAACGTGGTACGGGAGAAATTCGTGTGTTTTTAAAATACGATGGGTATGGTATTTTTTGACACTTTCAACTAATACCACGCGGTTTCTACTACTTTTCACTTGATATGGTGACTCCTTCCGGTTCAACTACTTAGCGGTTGTACTTATTCAGCATTGGAATCGGCTCCTAAATTTTACTAAAAAGCATTTTTTTGTCCATGATAGCAGCGACAATTTACCAAGTATTATACCATTTTCGAATCCTTACTAAATGCGCCAACTTTTGGCGTAACTTGCCAAACTCGCGTAGTACTTTTTTTTTCACTACAGTCAGTTCAAACTGGACATTTTTTTCATTATAAATTTTATTCTAAGAAATAAGTCCTATTGATATGAAAACTAGACCAGCTGGTTTTAAATTATTTATTAGAGTTTAAAGAGGCACTATTCAGGGTAACACAGCAGTAAAAAAAGTTGGAAAAAGTTAAGATTTGTGACAACAGGAGGGCAAAGACTGTCACAAAGTGGGAATTTTTGCGTTTTTTTTCAAATGCCTATAACTTTACAACCATGCGACTTAGATTTTTTTTTATATTTTTCTGATAACCAGCGTGAGTTGCCTTATCACCCGGTTTCGAATTAACGTCGAGTTTTGGGACACCCTGTATAAGTACTTTATTTTACTGGTATATTGCCATTGACAATATCCAAACAAAGCAACATTTGTAGTACAAAGATTTAGAAAACCCCAGTAGGTTATGTAAGATAGGTTACTCTACATTAATAATTTAAATAAAAAATATTATTAATTTACAATCATTCAGTGTTTATCAAAGACATGCATTTAAGTGGAAATAAAAATAAACTTTATTAAATTAAAGTAGTAAATTATTACTAACACCTGGTATTAACACGTATATTATTTTGGTAAATATTTACCAAAATAATATTTAAGTTTAAATTAATAAATTAAATTACCAACAAAAAACCTTTTGTATCAAAAATCAAATGCCATCACGAGAGCAAAGCTTTCTAAGATACTAAGAAGATATACACAACATCAAGCAACATTACGTATCTCAAACATCTTAGCCATACTTCATATAAGCATAACTAAGAGTAATCTACGCGAACACCATGCTAATCGGATTAAACGAAACACGAAGGTCAGCCAACCATGTGGTATTAAACCTATTATGTTGCTGCTAATGCCTTTACGTGCATTTAGTTAACTGGCATAATAACGCCTTCCAAGACTAAGCTGCTGTCTTACATAACTATAGGGAATATTATAATTTGATCTGGATTGTATTATCAGCCTAATTATACTGATAAAAGTTCGAATTTATGGATGGACATGTTATTATCGTAAAATGGTTTCTAACAATGTATTTATGGCGATAATAGCAGTATTCCTGAATTTATTTAAATATACTTTTGTAGATATTTAAAAAAAATATAACATAACTTAATCGACGGCAGAAAACCCGTTGTATCAAACATCAGATGCCAAAACTAGAAAATAAATAGCATAATTGCTATACTAGAATCTAAATTAAGCAAACACACAACATAAAGCAACATTACGTATCTCAAACATCTTAGCCATACTTCACATAAGCATAACTAAGAGTAATCTACGCGAACACCATGCTAATCGGATTAAACGAAACACGAAGGTCAGCCAACCATGTGGTATTAAACCTATTATGTTGCTGCTAATGCCTTTACGTGCATTTAGTTAACTGGCATAATAACGCCTTCCAAGACTAAGCTGCTGTCTTACATAACTATAGGGAATATTATGATTTGATCTGGATTGTATTATCAGCCTAATTATACTGATAAAAGTTCGAATTTATGGATGGACATGTTATTATCGTAAAATGATTTCTAACAATGTCTTTATGGCGATAATAGCAGTATTCCTGAATTTATTTAAATATACTTTTGTAGATATTTAAAAAAAATATAACATAACTTAATCGACGGCAGAAAACCCGTTGTATCAAACATCAGATGCCAAAACTAGAAAATAAATAGCATAATTGCTATACTAGAATCTAAATTAAGCAAACACACAACATGAAGCAACATTACGTATCTCAAACATCTTAGCCATACTTCTCTTAAGCATAACTAAGAGTAATCTACGCGAACACCATGCTAATCGGATTAAACGAAACACGAAGGTCAGCCAACCATGTGGTATTAAACCTATTATGTTGCTGCTAATGCCTTTACGTGCATTTAGTTAACCGGCATCATAACGCCTTCTAAGACTAAGCTGCTGTCTTACATAGCTATAGAGAATACGATAATATACAGTCTGACATTACAATAATGATACTATAATTGTAATGTCAGCATGATTATTTTAGTAAAACACAGACCTTTCAGATGACTATTGCTGTTAAATTACAAAATGTTTTCTAAAGAGATATCTCTATGACGGTACTGCTGTATTCCTTAATTTATTTGAATAATATAATTTTAAGAGGAATCAAATAAAAAACTTCCATGAAAAACACTTTTGTGTCAAACATCAGTTGAAAACACTAAAAGGTTAAGAGCAAAGCTGATACAAAAATATTTATATAAAACAAACAAACACACAACATAAAGCAACATTACGTTTCTCAAGGATCTCTGACATACTTCACATAAGCATCATCATCATAACAGCCCACTAATGCCCCACTGCAGGGACGGGCCTCCTCTCGTGACGGAGGGATACTTGGCCTACTAATACCACGCTGGCCAGACGGATTGGTATAGGGTTTAATTTCAAGTTTTCCTTCTTTTTATTTTGTAAAGATAATATTCACGGATAGTCCCTTAGTCGGTTTTTACGACACCCATGGGATGAGATGGGGTGGTGACATATTGTATTCTTACTCCGTCACCACTTTGTATGTGATAATTTAATGTCTGTAAAAGGCTATGAGTTACAGGCCTTGATCCCTAGTGCGTGAGTTTATAAAAGAAAGAGTTTACGGATGAAAATACCAAGACTGAAACAGTTTGATTACCCAATGATATCTGTGAACATATCTGTAC
The DNA here is from genome assembly GCA_905475405.1 of Schrankia costaestrigalis. NCBI lineage: Eukaryota > Metazoa > Arthropoda > Insecta > Lepidoptera > Erebidae > Schrankia > Schrankia costaestrigalis. Next base: position 10,367,350 of record FR997840.1, on the reverse strand, counting down.
CTTATTCCTTTCTTTAATTTTATGATTATTTTAACAGGAATTAAATAAAAAACAAACTCATAACCCAATTTATAAAATGCTAACATTAGATTGTATTTTACGTGCAAAACAATAGTGACATTGTGTGGCAACTCATATTGTGAAAGCGATGAGGGTTGAATAGCGAAGTTCTACATTCTTCCGTATCTTTTGACCGGGTCACCCCTGAACTTTGCGAACGTGAGCCATATTGCACAATGTCGCCATGAAAAAAAAGACCTAAAACTTTCCCCTCAGTAAACTTAATATACGTTCCGGATATTTCAGTTTTATTCTATAGCGATTAAAATGTAAAGTAGGTAGTTAGAACTGTCATTTTTACAGGTTCCTTCTTTTCAAATTTTATTCGAACGTAGAAACTTTTTAATTATCTACTCGCATAGAGTAAAAGTTTATACATTTCTTATAATATGAACGTAAAGTAATTGTATATGCGCATATTTAATTTACTTAGAAACTTTTGTTACTCATACTCATACTCATACTCATTTATTGGTAAAGATATTACACGTCATAATAAACTATTATACAGTACTTATTGAGCTACATATCTCTTAAGAATAGGTACCTACAATGAATTATTTATTTACAATCAATAATATATAATAAATGATAATAAAATTTCCAGTATAAATAATATAAAAAAATGTCAACATAAAACTTATTACCTATGATTAATAAATAAACTATTAACTATGATTTTAATTTATTAAATTCGTCAAATGAGTAAAATGCTTGCTCGACAAGCCAGCTTTTTAAGAGATTTTTAAAGTTGCTGAGGCTGGCTGCATTGATAATATTGGCTGGCAACTTATTATAAACCGATGGGCCCATAACATGAGTAATCTTAGAGGACTTGGTTAACGTACGTGGTATTGCTGATAGATTTTCACGACCTCTAGTACAATATGAGTGCACACTGCTGTGTTTTACGTACTGGTCTAAGTTATTTCTTGTGTACATTGCCACCTGAAATATGATGATTCCTGGAAAAGTCATAATACCTAAGCTTTTAAAATAGGGCCTAGCCGAGGAATCTTGCGCAATACCAACGATTGACCGTACTGCGCGCTTTTGCATACGAAATGCACGCTCCCAGTCTGCACCACGTCCCCACACTTCTGCCCCGTATTGCAATACGGAGTGGATTGTTGCAAAGTAACATGTACGTGCAGCGTCCTGTGATACCACCCTGGCAACGCGACCGACAGCAAAGCATGCACCTCCCAACCTGCTACACACTCTGTCTATATGGGCTTCCCACGTTAGGGCAGAATCTATGCTAAAGCCTAAAAAATTTGTCGAGGATACCTGATTCAGCTTTACTCCCCCCGCATCCACACTTAAAGACCTGGTTGATCTCCCCGACAGATTAAAGTGGATGTACTGTGTCTTCTCCAGGTTCAGCACAAGACCGTTCGCCTGGAACCAATATGCTAGCTGATCAGCTACAACGTTTAGTTTTACCTCTAGCAGATCAACCGACTCTGCTATTACTATGGCGGTTACGTCATCAGCGTACATCATCACTTCAGCGTCGGTAATTACGCTTGGCAGATCATTTAAAAGTAATGAGAATAGCACATTGGACACCGAAGAGCCCTGCGCCACACCTAGGTCCGTTTTTTGGGGGTCTGACCTCACCAACCCACTACATCCCACGACAATTTGGTGTCGTTCGCTCATCAGGTCTGACATGCAGGTCTGACATGAGCGCTAGGGCCCTACCACCAACACCGTAGTGGTCCAACTTGACTACAAGTACATCACGGTCGGCGACATCAAAAGCTTTCGAAAGGTCACAACAGATTATGGCTACTTGCTTTCTTTCTTCACGAGCAGAAAGAATTCGCTGTACTAATCTCCTAACTAAGTCTGTCGTCGACCGACCAGAGCGGTACGCATATTGTTGCCCCGTGAGAGCACTTGTCGATGAAAGGTACTCAGTTAATCGAGAACAAAGGCCATTCTCAAAGACTTTTGCAATAGCAGGAATCACTGATATGGGCCTATAACTATCTACGGATTCCCTATTGCCCTTCCCCTTATATACCGGTGACACCTTGCTTAATTTCATCGAAGTGGGAAATTTTCCTTCTCTCAAGCAGATGTTAAACAGGTGAGATAGCACAGGAGCAAGTTGAACAGCTACAATGTGCAAGATACTCATTGAGATACCATAAGCATCTTTAGATTGTTTAGGCTGTATGCGCTTCGTAATTATTTGGTATACCTCACTAGTAGCAAACGGGCACAATCTAATTGAACAATCCGTAGGCGCGCTCATCATATTCAGCCAGTTCCGCACTTTACTAACGTCAGCGCGCGGTGCACCACACGCATCGGCTGCGCCCACGAATCTTGTGTTCATTAGGTCGACAACAGATTTTTTTGTAGTCAGTTTTGTCCCATTAACCACTCTGATGACCTCCGTAAAATCAATAGGTTTTGTGTTATTTTTCCCTCTCTCTTTATTTACTACCGTCCACATTGCCTTCGATGTATTCTTCGAAGTATGTATCATCCCAGTATAATATTCAGCTTTTTTCTTAGACGTTAACTTATCATAATATGTATTCATGTCATCTAATAATTTCTTACTTGTTGAATTAGCTGGAAGTCTAGAATAAATATTCAGCAATTCGAATAGTAACAATTTATAATTTTTAATGTCGGATGTTACCCACGACAAGTCGGTTTTAAAGCTATTGCTCGTTTATTTTAATGGAAAACAAATGTCAATCCTACTACTAATAATATTAATTACTTTTAAAGCCAGCACTATAGGGTTTAAATGCGTATTTATTATGTCACCCCAGTCTACGGCATTAATAGATGCAATAAAATTATACTTATTATTTTTTGTAAACTGCCTAGTCACTATACAATGTTTCTGGTTTCCTATCTTTTCACACAATACCCCACTCCTAACTGCAAGGTGATCACTCAAGTGAGTTACGACGGGTTCCACGGTCACTAAGCTGGCTGGTATATTAGTATACACATGATCCAAACAAGTAGAAACAGAAGCACCCAATCTTGTGGCAAAATTAACCAGATTACTCATGTTATGGGTAGACAATAAATCATTCAATCTTTTTACTTCGCTAGTATTATTACTTAATGTATTGATATTAAAATCACCTACTATTAAGCAATTATAATCTAATTCACTAACTTTGTCAAGCAAGCGTTCAAAATAGTTTAAATATATATTAGTATTCACTAAGTTCGTCCTATAAACACAAATTATACATAAATTATATTCTAATAATAAAATTGCAGATATTTCACAATATTGTTCTACTGATAATGTTACTAAGTCTATGATTTCATTACATTTTACATTGTTCCGAACGTAAATACAACTACCGCCGTGAGATGTATGTTTTCTACAGAAAAACGACACTAGCCTATAACCGTCAATATCAATACTTTTAATATTATTTTCCGTAAGCCAATGTTCCGAAATGGCAAGCACATCGCACTTTAAATTACAATTCAATAAGACCTCTAACTTGAGCGTTTTTCTATTAATTGAAGCAATGTTCTGATGACATACCACTATATTATCGTAAGACGGATCACGTTTTGCATTATACTTAGCACTGTCATTCTGTAGTGACGACTGATGACTGGGAACCGGTTTGCTTGCCGTGCCCCCGCTCTTGGCGGGGACGCGCTCGAAACCAGTCGGATACTTTGACGAGCGGAGGCCACGCCGTAGGCGTATTAAAGCGCTCATACAAACTCTCAGGGAATCCAATTACGAAGGCTGCATGTCTGTCTGTCATTATGTCTCTTTTCTCAACAAAATATTCGTCACATTTCTGTATTTTATTTAAATAATTTAGTACATTCTGCTGAGTAGTGTCTGGTTTAAACGACCATGCTTGAATGTATTTCATCCGCTCGACTGTTTGAAGATCATTGTCCGATTTTCCAGTCCCAATCACGACTTGTCTCTGTTTGCGTATTTTACGTTTAGTGCTAACTGTCTGCCAGCCATCGTTTTTATAAAGTTGACTAGCGTAAGTATCGTTTGTCAGAGGAGTTGTAATCGCACTTGCATCCCCCGTAGATTTCGTGGCCTCTTCACCTTCGATTTGGACTGCACTAGTAATAGTCAATCGGCTTACCTCGGGGATCTTCGGCACTTCGTTGTGTGGAGTCGATCCAGCTTTGTTAGCGCTTGATTTCTTCGCTGCAACTCCGGTAGTACGGCAACCAGCGCTCGCTGCATTTGTTGAAGCAATCGTCGCATTTAGGCGCGCTTGACGCACCGGTCGCTGCGTCGCTGTATGTTCCTGCGTCGCCTCTGATTCCTGCTGCTTACAACTATGTTGCTGCTGCTGCTGCTTACCCTCTATTTTTTTTGTGAGCACAGAAATAATTTCGACTTGCTTCGATATTATGTCGTTTTGTTCATGAATTTTAGTGTGTAATGCATCGACTTTATCAGTAAGAATACTAATTGCTTTTTGCATGTCACGTACACACGTTTCTAACGCTTTTTGAGCCATTTTTCGATTTTTAATCAGCTAATCTTGTATGAAAGCTCTTATCCGTGGCGATTACCCCCACAAACCGCTAATGTAATGTTTACAAATGCTAATGTAATCTGTCTATTTATAGAACCCATTATTGTCTTTATTAGTATTAAAAGTCTACTTTGCAACAAGAAATGAATTTTTATTTTCCGTCGTTCACTTTAAAATTGAGCTTTTTGTTTTTAATTAATAGTTTACTGTGTACAGATCATCATAACAGCCCATTAATGTTGCTCTACTCCTGGGACGGGCCTCCTCCAGCGACGGAGGGATACTTGGCCAAACGGATTGGTATAGGGTTTAATTTCAAGTTTTTCTGATATTGTGTGTACTCAGTGTGAACTGTTGTAACAGAATTAATAATATAATTGTCTTACAGGACCTGTCTAACTAAAGCAGCTAACTTATTTATGAGAAAAACGACAAAAGAAAGTACAATAATCAAAATTAGTTTACTGCTTAATCTATTTTTATTATTTGTATTTGTTTTATTATAAATGTAAATACAAACACTATACATAGACAATATATTTATGACTACAAGTTAAAATGTAAAATACACAAGTTAGTGGATTCAAATATTTAAAACGCGAAAACCATAGCTAAAGGTAAAAGTACATCTCAGCATCAAGGTTCGTTTTTGCGTACGCAGTATTAAGCCATATCAAGTACGTATATTGAATTGAATTAGCCAGCGAACGCAGTTTATGATGTGCCGCTCGGCCCTAACAGGATACTGACACATAAAAACGCTATAATTCTGTATGCAACAGATATGAATCTCTCTTTACGATCACTGCACTGCTCAATGTTACTTAAGGCCTTTGGAATGATGACAGCTTTCATCGTAAAACATCCCACCATCTGCAAGAGTACATTATAAAGTCTTAAGACTAAATAAAATAAGAATTTCTCACAATTCTCAGGTAATCTAATTTCGAGAGGCACTTTTTTCATTATATAAATCTAAAATTCGGAAAGTTTTGAAGGTGATAATAAAATTCCATAGCGTTGGAAAGTCGACACCGCCCTCCTCCGAACTCTTGACATCATAACTGGGTTAGAGAAAAATGAAAACTTTCGCAATATGGCCCTCGACGAAGTTTGCCATGCACGAGAGTTGAGTAATAACAGTTCCCAGATAATATATTTGCAAATTTGCTAGTGAAACTCCATGTTCGCTACACCTTCCTACAATTTTAAGCTGAAGTTAGATTAGAAGGTTATGTAATACATACTTCAAGTGAGAATGATCGTAGTGGATAAATTGTACGCTGTAGCTTAGGTTGTTAAATTGTTACCTCACTTAATAAGATGTTTCAATTCATTTTATTACTGATGTCTATGGTATATTCGTAATGTTTTAATTTAAAAAATCCTTTGATTATTACTACCACCACTGCCACGAACAGATCATAAGTTTCCCTAAGATTTCGTCACTCATTACCAACATTCTTTTCAACCAAATTATTCCTGACCACCTCTTTGCATCTTCCAAATGCTATGTTTTACGTGTGACATATCCTGACAAATCCGTGTGGTGACGGATAAAGAATACAATATGTCACCACCCTATCTCATCCCACGGGTGTCGTAAAAACCGACTAAGGGACTAACCGTAAATATTATCTTTACGAAGTAAAAAGAAGGAAAACTTGAAATTAAACCCTATACCAATCCGTCTGGTCAGCGTGGTATTAGTAGGCCAAGTATCCCTCCGTTACGGGAGGAGGCCCGTCCCTGCAGTGGGACATTACTGTTATGATATCCTGACAACTATTGGATACATCTTCAGATAGTGCATTCGACAGACGAAGCATTCCTTATCACGCATTCGTAACGCACTGTTTAGTGCGTTACGGACTGCACAGTTATAATACCAATTGTGTTGCAGAACTCGTAAAAGTCAAGTAAGGAAAAAATATACTCCACGAGCGATGGACAACCTGTCACTACGTACGCTGCTTGTTTGTATATTATGGGTCGCTACTCTTCGCTAATATTGTGAGAACGTGTTTCTATGTTACTCTAACTATTTACACAATGTGGGACACGTAACAGCTTGTGTTAAATGGTATACAGCAGCTATTAAATCCATCGCCATAACAACATTACATTGTGGGCCAATAAAATAAATACAAATAAAAAAAATCTGGCCCAAGTCAACTTTTATGTACGTAAGAACTTATAGGTGCTAATGCAGGCCAATGTAGGAAAACAATCATGAGTCCTAAACCCCAAGTTAAGAAAGACATATTATATTGTTTATAATTCTATATTAATAAGCTTGGGCTGCCTGGTCAGGGGTCAGAATAGGCAAGTTTGCCTATTTACTAAGGTAGGCTCACAGGATACATTAAAGGCCAGTTACAATAAACAGACGACCTCTGTGATGAAGTCGGTATATTCAAGGCTGCTACGCAGAGGTCTCGGGTTCGAGTCTCGCTCAATGCAAATCTTTGTGTGCATGAACATGATTGTTTTCATTGGTCTGAGTGTTTTCTATGTATAATTGTATGTATTTACAAAAAAAGAATTATTTAAGTAAGTGTGTTTATCCGTTGTCTAGTACCCATAGTACAAGATTTGCTTAGTTTAGGACTTGGTGGCGATGTGTGAATGTGTGAGGATTATTTATTTATGACTTAAAAATAACGATGATGAAAATTATTTGGAAAGAAGACTAACAAATCTTCGTTGTCTAATCATAGTTCATTGGACCTGATATTTTTTTAAATCACTTGGGTATTTCTTCCTAGTTTGTATGTAAAATGGAGTGATTCTCAAAGATGAATAAATAAACATCTCTACCAATAGTTAAATGTTTGTAAGTACAATAAATAGCAATAGTCACGCACATTCAAAGAGCTAATACAATTTAAGTTGAGAGAATGAAACGGCCCAAACTTCTGCTAACAACAGATTTACTGCCAAACTTTTACTTAATACTTATTTCATATAACATGAATGTTGTATTACTGATTTAAATAAGAAGAAAATGCCTCATTCACGAGATTCATTGCTTACAAAATATTGATTTGTACTAAAATTATTTCTTATTTCTAAGTTCATAAAATAATCTATACTAATATTATAAAGAGGTAAAGTTTGTGTGTTTGTGTGATTGTGTGTTTGTGACGTTGTAGGGGGTAATATAAGGATCTACTGAACCGATTTATTCTTTCGGTGTTCAATAGTCCATTCATCGGGGAGTGTCATAGGCTATATAGTATTACGCTGTGACTAATAGGAGTGGAGCAGTAATGAAATATGTTTTTTCCCTTGCTACGAAGTGGGCACGGGTCAGCTAGGAGTTTATATAATAAAATTCCTAAGTTTTGAGACTTCATTTCTTATTCCTATTGTAACAAAATAATAAGTAATTTATTCCTAAGTTTACCTACTAATATATATTTCTAATGGCTACGTTAAGTAAAGGATATACAGAAGTGGAAAGCTTCAGAGAGAGCGTTTGTCGAAAGACAAGCTGTTACTAGGAAATGAGAATCGAATACCGAGAATTTGAACTAGACAGACTAAATTAAATATTAGTTTTAGTAGCTCTTAGCATAGTACTCAGTTGTTAAACTGAAGTTTATTAGTAAAATAAGTTAGGTAAGAGCAAATAGTAACAATTATTACCTGAAATCGGTTTAATTTGCTCACTAGTATGTTTGCATTTAAACATACAAAATAAATCTTAGCGTACATAAAGTTATTAAAAGTTTTAAAGCCACGAACAACTAAAACAATTTTGGTTTGTGTTCCATTTCAAGCTCTAACCGGTGTTTTTCATTTTTTGCATTCTTAAATACGTATGTTAAAGAATATAAATTAAAATAACGTTACACGAATTCCTCCGTTGCTGATTAGTCGACGAGTCCACATCTCCCGAGGATGCTGGATACTTTGGTTACATGTTATGTCTTATGCACATACATCGATGTAAGTACTATATTTCTGTAAAGTATAGATTTATGAACACCCAATTTTATGGGGAAAAGACTGTGCCCGTATACTCGTCATGGCAAAAGTTTAATCTTAATATTCTATACCAATCTTAAAACTCTTTGTCATGGAATTCTTAAGGAAAGTAAAACCTGATTCTATGATATTTTTATGTATAATCTAAGTTAGCTGGATTACATTCACACCTTCCAGGAATTTTATTTATATCTACTGGCTGTATAAGCAGGAGCAAATTATAGTTTGTCATTCATTCAAGTCACGTCATTGCGTAACACTCATTTCCTTATAATTATGACTACCTACTAATTTAAGGTAATTAGGGATAACTAATAAAGCTCCATTCAATAAAAGTTACAGTCAGCTTTTCTCAAGGTTTGGTTATAGGTCAATAAATATTATATAGATACGTATTAGTATTATATTTGATATTATACTATGTTTTATTTTAACTGTAATCGGTATTTACTTTCGGGACATTATGATTATGACATTCTCAAAATGAGTTACGTAGCAATATTTTCACTTCAACTCAAAACATCTATTTACTTTAAACCTTCATTTGAATTTCATTCACTACGTCTAAACGAATTCTTAAAACGGGCAATTAAAATACCTAAATGACATTTTTTGCACCAAAACGGTCTCGTATTGTACTCCTTACCAAAATAATATATTATTTAAAAGCACTTTACTCAAAACGAAGGCTAAAACGAGGAAAACAGGAAAACATTGTTAGCAAAGACGTAAAGCAAATAATACAGAATAATGTGACAGGAGAGATGCTGTCAAACAAAACGTATACAAGGTGTAATCGAATTGACGGATATATAATAATACTAGCTTGTGCCTACGACTTCATCTATGCAGGATTTCTATTTAGTTTAGACTGTTTTATTAATACTATATCTTAAAAAAACTGTCTCGGTGGCAATGCGGTTGTAGGGGTTCGAATCTTATGCAAGATAATATTTTGTGTGCTCCGCAAATTATTGTCTTGAACTTAAAATGCTCTTTGTGTTCGTTCATTTCATGTCTGTGAAAGTCCCCGACACAAGACTTGATCTCTAGTGCTGAAGTTGTCATAAAAATAATAATTAGCCTACGTGTTATTATCATAACAGTCCATTAATGTCCCACTATAGGGACAGGCCTCCTCCCTTGAGGGAGGGATAATTAGCTTTCTAATACCACGCTGGCCAGACGAATTGGTATAGGGTTTAATTTCAAGTTTTCCTTCTTATTATTTCGTAAAGATAATATTCACGGATAGTCCCTTAGTCACTTTTTACGACACCCATGGGATGAGATGGGGTGGTGACATATTGTATTCTTACTCCGTCACCACACGGAGAACGTATTATTATGAGCTGACATTATTGTAAAGTTCCATTAATATCCATTCAGTAACTTTTACGTGAAAGAGTGGTACCTAAACATCTATAAGCACTTACAAACTTTCACGTTTATAATATTAGTAGAATTGTATAACTATATCCATAACTCAGGTATATACCGAATTGAGAACAATGAAGTATTGAATCTCAGCTGTTTAGTGTGAAGTGTCCACGACTACCTTTGTCTAGGGATTACATACTAGTACCTAGTAGTAGCCTATCGACAATTGTGTTTATTTAATAACTAAAACCTTGAGTATAGTTTGTTCCGTAACAAAGTAGGTATATATTTTTCTACGTAGTTACTGCTTATCGCCATAAAAACTAGCCATTCGTTTACTACTCGTTTCAAATTAGAATGTGCATGAGCCTGCGCCATATTGTGACGTCATCCAAAGAAATTAAAGTAAAGCGTCCGTACTTGTGAATCGAACTTTGACAGAAAGAGGTCATTGACGCATCCATTCTTATTTGAAACGCATAGTATTAATTATATCTTTTAATGGAGCTCAATCATACGGACCGTCAAGTCATAGTTTAATAAACTCTAATTATGAAAGTGGATATTTATTAATTAGCGTATACACAATTCAACCAGGTATTAAAAGGTACAGAAATTATGATTTATCTGCACTTTATTTATTCTACCATTTATTCATTATTTCCACAACAAAAGCCAATGAAGTTAATAAAAAATACTTCATATTGTTCATATTCATATTGTTTATCATGAACCGAGAGGAAAAAATAAAATTACCAAGAATTCTCGAAAAGTCTTTATTACATTTTTAATGAAGTGAGTACCATAAGTAATTACGATATTGCTAGAACAAATTCTCATTATGTAAATAATGTGTTAAAACATGCATAAAAGAGTAAGCTTTTTGATCATTTTAAGAAAAATGAGAGGAATTTCCTTCGTTTTTTAGGGCAAGGTAAATAAAACGAATAAAAAGAATTTGAGTGGCTTCTTTAATTGGCGTATTTCTTTGTGGAGAGGTAAGGTCGAATGGAAAAAGAGCGCTTCTTTTGCGATACACAGTTGAGATTTATTCTATTGTAAAAATTGCTAGCAAACCATCTGGTAATAATATTGTTACTTGTGTAGTTTTTTTGTAGTTATACTATTAAAGTTTTTTAATGATAAAGAAGAAGTTAAATTTTATTTTACAATTTTCTTTTCTCTTTTATTATCGCCTTAAAAGACAGTTCGTGTTCCTTGTCCCAAGAACCCTGTCTTCTGAGATTTTTTTTTGTTGCGAACGAGTAGTTGGTAAAGCATTACTACTTTACACGGGCTGTAGTGTGGCGAATGGCCTCCACCAAAGTCTTATGACATTGATTTCGGAATACACTAATAATTGTCTTACGTGGTTGCCCTTATAAATTGACCTTCATGGTAGCCGCAGAAGGCCACCGCAACCTCGAGGCCGTAGCTAATTCAAATCAATGCATGAGTAGATTATGTTCTAATGGTCATCAATCTACTGTTATAATATCAAACATAAACTACAGACTAACACAGCTTTCTACTTAACTGTAATAAAATGGTTAATTTTCATCATCATAATAGCTCATTATTGTCCCAATGCAGGGACGGGCCTCCTTCCGTGACGGAAACCCCCGTGGGATGAGATGGGGTGGTGAGATATTGTATTCTTACTCCGTCACCACAAGGATGAGTTAATTTTAGTAATTTTAAAGAATATCAAAATAAAGGTAAATAGCATGACGTTAATCTCCAATTTACGTTAAATATTAAAAATAAGGATCCAACATGATATTTTAGAAGTAATCAAAGCTACAGTTAGATTTCTGTACTATCCTTAAACCTATTTATAATAAAGTATTAGTATAGTATGCGTATAATCTGTACGAAATAAAAAGAAGGGAAACTTGAAATTAAACCCTATACCAATCCGTTTGGCCAGCGTGGTATTCGTAGGCCAAGTATCCCTCCGTCACTGGAGGAACCCTGTCCCTGCAGTGGGACATTAATGGGCTGTTATGAATCAAAGCTACAGTTAGTTTTCTGTACTATCCTAAAACCTATTTATATTAAAGTATAGATTACATTGAATACAGCTCTCAACATTGAAATAAACCTAGAGTACACGTAATATTGTTACCATAGTATGCTACCCACGCTTCAGAACTGCACTACAGTCATATAAAGTTATGTTCATCTTTGCTCAAATGTATTCCACCTTCGTAGCGGTAAATGATTTTCCCGAAAGCTAATAGTTGAATAACAGTAATTGCAGGAAATGTAAACTTTCCGCAAAGAGATAAACTTGTGTTGTAACAAATCAGCAAATATGAAGCTAGATAAAATATTTCTTATCGGAAAAGAAATAAAAATATGTTCAAGTTATCAATAATTCATAATTCATTTTCAAAGCTGTTCATCTTCTTTCATATTTTATAGACAACAGTATGGAGTGACGGTAAATAACGTGAGCTAGATGAACTCTTATAAGAGTAATAAAAATCCCTTCGTACTAATATCAAGACGAAGAACCAAGGAACAGATGTTCTTAGCCGAAGTACTAGGACATACTTCGGCTAAGAACACTTGTTCCTTGGTTCTTCGTCTGTTGGTATTTCTTTCCCGTTCGTGTACAGTGAGACACGTACGAAGAGACTTTTAACAAAATCCTACTTCCTACTAATCCTATCCTACTAATATTATAAATGCGAAAGTTTGTGAGAATGTATGGATAGATAGATAGATGGATGGATGGATGTTTGTTACTCTTCCATGCAAAAACTACTGAACTGATTTTGATGAAACTTTACAGTAATATAGCTTAAACATCAGAATAACATACAGGCTACAAATATTAAAGACTTTTCAACCCTAAGTCACCCTTTACGGCAATAAAGTGATGAAAAAGGGACTAAAAATTGTCACAAACCGATATTAAGTCGGTGTCATAGAAAAATTTTAGGTTAGGTTTGTTACAAAATTAAGGATAGTCTGAAATCTGAAAAAGAACATAAGTTACTTTTTATCGTAACACCACGTGAGCGAAGCCGCGGGCGGAAACTAGTGAGGATTTAAATATGTACAAAAAATCTGATTTTTTTGGTTTGATCTGTAAATTTGATCGGTTTCGATTGATCAATGTAGGAAACCTATCCCAGTCAGTGGGACATTGATATGTAAAATAAAAAAGTATAAAAAAATCGTACATAACACAATTTTATTATTAAAAAATCTTTGCCGATGTACGTATACGAAATTTAGTGTTCCACGAAAGTCAATACAGAATATTAATTTATTTCATAGGTACAACAGAATAGGGCCACAGATTCACACGTTTCCCAATAAACGAAAAGCTTATTTCACTCACGCCTGACTTTGAAGCATCCTTCGATTGTAAACTGAAAAATATTTCCAATATTTTCCCACTGAAGAATTTTCGTTTCTATTCAAAAGTATATACGAGGCATACACTTGGTCGCCGCCACAGTGCCAGAGGAAATGAATTTTATTTAGCCTACTGGGGCGAACCTTAGTATTACATTTTTGTAATTCACATGACACATAAATTCTTGTTGCAAAGCGGAAATAAATATTAAATTTAGATTTATATGACTCTTGTGAAAAATGAAAATTGTACGGAATATACTGAAATTGTTTTGTTTAGGCGCTGGTTTTGATTACTGCGGTAAAATTTACAACTTCTACTTTGGGAGTGTTCTAATAAATCAATTACATTATGTTCGCCATAGCGAAAAAAAAAAAAAAAAAAAAGTATTTGTATTTGTATTTCAAAGTATTTGTATACTTTGTTTTCTGGTTGACGACCTCGGTGGCGCGACGGTAGCGCCAGCGGCTGCCGTGCAAGAGGTTGTGGGTTCGATCCCCACGCAGGACAATAATTGGTGAGATCCACAAATTATTGTTCTGGTGTGGGTGTTCTTTGTGTCCGTTAATTGATGTTTGTAAAAGGTCCCCGCGACACAGGGCATGATCCCTAGTGCGGGAGTTGTCTTTTAAAAAAAAAAAAAATAATAAGTTTACACGTTGTAAACTTTTAATCGCAAGGGCACACTCATACTTGTAATTCGTAAAATCCTGGTCCTGAATATGAATGGTTATTTTCCAGTGACGGACGGCAATCGTAAAGAAGTTTACGATAACGCAAGCTTACAACTAAGCATTTTTTATCAAAACAGCCCACATTAATGTCCCACTGCAGGGACGGGCCTCCTCCTGTGACGCAGGGATACTTGGCCCACTAATACCACGTTGGCCAGACGGATTGGTATAGGGTTTTATTTCAAGTTTACCTTCTTTTTATTTCGTAAAGATAATATTCACGTTATTTTTTTAGATTACATTTGTTGTAAAACAAATAAAACGGAGATCTATATTATTTATCTATCTCGATTAAGCGCGTTGCAAACCTGAGTTTGCGTGTAACATTTAATCAAACCATTTTAGCTGCCACATGAGTATCATAGATTTGCAGACTACCTTTGAAAGTGACTTTTCGGGGAACACTTTATAGAGTGTATCGCTGAATCAGAAAAGCCTTTTCCATGAAAAACACAGGTTACACGTGGCAAAGCAATTTAGTAGTAGGGTTTCTCTAACGCTGGCTTACTAATTTAATTTACAGTAGTATTTCTTTACGAAAATTCTGAAAACAATACATGTAATTGTTTTTTATAAGACAATAAAAACATCTTTAAAATTTACATAATACTATTTTGTCATAACTTACTTGATGGAATTAGAACGTAAAGATTTAGTACACTTTTATTTAATAAGTTTTAAATATAAAATAAATAGTTAAAAATATATTTAAAATCAGACACAAAAATGAACATGTTATAAGTAATTTAAAATGCATATTTTTCTCATACCTACAATACACTACAAGAATGTTATAGAGGTATATATCAGTGTGTCACTCTTGCGTTTGTGAATTTCGTCCTTGTGAAGGAGTTTACGACACTAAAAAATATATTCATACGCAGAAAAAAGTCCGATTGAGCCATCTACTAAATATATATAGGTATAGACCTGTCAGGTTTTACAAACCTGCATGTCAATTCTCGTACCTTAAAATCGTTAAAAATTCGGTTAAGTTAACTTTTAGTTGTCAAATTGTCACACTCTAAATAAAACTTTAACACGAGCACAAAACATTACAATTGCAATAGCAAAAACAAGACAATTTGGGAGCGACATAGTCAAATAGTGACAAAGCTCCTTAAATAAAGAAAAAAAAAAGACAATTTGACAACTAAAAGTTAACTTAACCGAATTTTTAACGATTTTAAGGTACGAGAATTGACATGCTGGAGTTAAACATTCTATTAAGGAATATGGAAGCCTACCACTATTATTCTGTAACAACGAGACAAAATTTTCTTAAGATCTATTTTAACGTTTGTTCGTCTATCATAATTACTTTTATGCCAAGTTCTACCTCTCAGTTTACGCACGTAATGTATAAATTATGAATTTTCTTTTATTAAAAGTAACAAAACAATGAAATGCAAAAAAAGATTAAAAAAGCCAATATTATTACAATACATCACAATAACAATTGCCTTCACAAACAATGTCATGCATACCTGAATACACGAAGTTAAATCACAAACAAATCGACTCATATCGTTCATATATTTTCCGTAAAGAGTCGTAATGTTTGTCTAGGTAAGGGCCGTATGAATGGCTCGGCTTTTTGATGCAGATTTAATGAGGGAGGCTAGGGCAAGCCTTTTAGAATGACTGACCATTAGGTGAGACAAGGGGCCCAGACTGAACACACTGTCCGTCAGTACGCTTTTATCACTGCTTAGAATGATGTTTTTAGAACTTTTTGCGACGTTTTGACTTGTGTAATTATTTATTAGGTTTAAGTTGTGAGTACAGAGTTTATAGGTTGGTGATTTTGTTGCTTATTCGATAAATTACCGGTCAGATTAAAAATATTAGTAATGTGTAATATTATACCGCTGAAGAGATTGTTTGTTTTTATTCTCAAACAAAGGATCAACAGTTCCTTTGTATTAGGAATATTTGTACCTGACTAATTATTTTTCTGTTAGATAGTTTACTAATTGTTAAAAGTTAAATGGGATGTTAATGTAAAGAGTTGTAATGTTTGTCTAGGTAAGGACCGTATGAATGGCTCGGCTTTTTGATGCAGATTTAATGAGGGAGGCTAGGGCAAGCCTTTTAGAAAGACTGACCATTACGTGAGACAAGGGCCCAGACTGAACACACTGTCCGTCAGTACGCTTCTATCATTGCTTAGAATGATGTTTTTAGAACTTTTTGCGACGTTTTGACTTGTGTTATTATTTATTAGGTTTGAGTTGTGAGTACAGAGTTTATAGGTTAATGATTTAGTAGCTTATTCGATAACTTAACAGTTAGATAAAAATATATAAAAACCTATATATAAATTAAAAAGCTGAAGAGTTTGTTTTTTGTTCTACGACTCTCAGAACAAAAGTTCCTTTGTATTATTTTGTTCGTGACGAATCATTTTTCTTTTAGTTAGTGCACTAATTGTGAAGGGAAAGTTCAACATTGCACTATGGCTAATAGAAACATATTCTCTGTAACCTGTCCCAAAAAACGAGAATATAGCCTTTAAAGAGCTTTCGATTAAGAGTTCGAAACCATAAGCAAGGCAAGTGTTACATAAACTTATCTTCTTTCTCTACGATAACCAAACTCAATAAGTGCAAAATTAAACAATGTTTTATCACACCGTTCCATTGTCTACCTTTCTAACAGCGCAGTGAAGCGCAACTTCAACAGATAAGATATTCCAAACAATGGAACCGTTCCAAATCTCTCTTCCTTGAAACCTAATCATACACGAACACCAAATTTAATTTACTCTAAGTCACTGTGTCAGATGTAAAATTAATTAAATATCCAAGTGCGTAAATCAAAGAGAATTGCAGTATATTCAAAACTAGGTATTTAAGACATTTGGAGCAACCCTAACAAGGTGCTCAACTATTCATAGATGAATGTTAAAGCCTTTTCAGAACTTAAGTTGTTCGTTAGAAAAACGCAAACGTTCCTTTTGCGGGTAGCAGGAGAAAATGAGAGCTATTTTATGCGATAAAAAGTGACGTCTCAGTAATAAGGTTGTTACTAAATACTATTAGTCCGTAGTATAAAATGAAACGGTTAATTGGAATAGGAAATAAGAACGAATAGAGGCACACAGTTGTAGTGCTTGCTCAACAAAAATTATGTAGGTTTTCCAATTACTGGGAATTAAATGTCACAAAGAAAATACGTTTACCTACTCGTAGTTGTGCAGTACATTTCTTTACAAAGTGCTGAGCCTATTTTTGGCATAACATTTACGACGCTTAGTTAAAAAATAATTCGGTAGTATGTACAAATACGTTGCATTCAATTTATAAATAGTGCGGTTGTTGTGTGCCAAAAACGCTTATCTATACTTATAATAAAACTGTAGAGAGATCAATTCTGTACATTGAATATATGTTAAAAACTAATATTGGAGGATGAATGGTGATCGATACTAATGCCAAAAATGCAATCAATAAATTTTTTGTCTGTTTGTTTTTGTGCACGCATGGGTCAAAAACTACTGAAGGCATTTTAACCAAACTTGGTACGATTGTAGTCCATACTCCTAGGCAGGTTATAGGCTGTATAACATAACGCTAAGGCACATAGGAGCTGAGCAGTGACAAAAAATTTGAAGCAAGTCGGTTGAAAAACGCGCGTTCGAGCTCTTATCATCGCATACGTTGATCATACGCCAAAAATATGTATTACAAAAATAATGGTCTTCAAAAGATGTACAAAAAAGTCCTAAATAGTATATTTCTATCTGTTGAAATATTAAGTATAAAATAAGTATGTATAACAATGTAATTCCACCTTTATTTATTTTTGTCTATTGGCAATATCCGACCTGTCATCTCTCTCTTACCTAAAAACTGTTATAAGCGTGGTTTGTGTTAATATAAAATAAAATACTTTTCGCTAATTAAAACTGAGTTATTCATTTTATTACGACAGGTTATGGGCCCAGACTCAAAGCTTGTTTATTATAAATGAAATAACACAGGTAGTAAAAACTCTCGTGAGTAGAATATTCTCGAACCGGCGTGGCTTGAAAAAAGTGACGCACGACCACGTGAAGAAAAATTTTAAAATACTTGTTCGACGAGCGTCGCAAGGAAGTATAGCGAAATGGAAATAAATCTAAATTCTAGTAATCACTTGATGAAGCTAGAAGGAGCTAATAACTGGAACATCTGGAAGTATCAAACGACAGTTTTGCTAAGAGGGCAAGGCTGGCTAGATGTTGTCGAAGGAAGAGCTTTGAAACCTGAAGATCCCACTGAGAGAACCGCTTGGGATAGTAAAGATGCGAAGGCGCAGACACTACTGGTTACTAGGATGACTGAAAATGTAATGTTACACATTATTACTTGTACTACTTCAGCTGAAATATGGAGGAAGCTGCAAAGCGTTTATGAGCAGAAAACAGAAACAAATATTCATATAATCCAGCAGCGCTTCTTTCAATACAAATATGAAAAAGGCACTGAAATGTCTATATTTTTATCTAAGATCCAGGAATTACAAAATCAACTCAAGCAGTTAGGAGAAAGTATTTCTGACAAGTTTGTGATAACTAAAGTGTTAATGTCATTACCGGATGAGTATAAACATTTTGTTTCTGCTTGGGAGTCAGCCCCAGACGATAAACAAACAATGGATAATTTAGTTGCAAGGTTGCTGATAGAAGAAGAAAGAGTAAAAGAAAAGGGTGAACAACCTTCACCTTCAGGTTCATCTGCGTTTGTTGTTAAGGACAGAAAGAACATAAAGTGCTTCAAATGTAATAAAATGGGACATTTTCTTAGTGAGTGTAAAAGTAAAAATAACTATGAAAGTAAAAATAACTATAAAAGTGAAGGACAGAATAATAACAAGTGTTTTTATTGCGGAAAAAGTGGACATAACAAATCACAGTGCTGGCATAGGAAAAATAAAGAACAAAAGAAAAGTAACGCCTTTGTTGTGTCAAACTCGTTAACTAATTATTGTCAATCACAATGGTTAGTAGATACGGGGGCAAGCGAACATATGTGTCGTGATCGTGGACTTTTTACATCATTTACAGACACAGAACACGAGTCTGTTATTATCGGTAATGGTGCAGCGATTAGTGTTCTAGGCTATGGACAGATGGCGGTAGAGGTCTTTGACGGGACTGAATGGGTTAATACAACCATAAACAAAGTTCTTTTCGTTCCCGAATTGAAGACAAACTTATTCTCTGTGAACTGTGCATCAGACAAAGGATGTCATGGTGACAGACGACAACTCATGTCAATTTTACAAAAACAATAAAGTGTGCGCTACTGTATTGCAAAACGTGTTGGATGTTCATATTATTTGGAATTGCGCAATAAAAACAAAGTGGCTAATGTGGCTAAGAAAGTTAAAACTACTTTGCAAGAGTGGCATGAAAGATTAGCGCATCAGAACTATGAACATGTAAGAAAAGTACTGTCGAAAAATAACATTGACGTGAAGCAAACTTCAGTTACAAAATGTGAAAGTTGTTTACAAGGAAAAATACACCGGTTGCCGTTTGGGAAGAGTGAAACAATTACTACTAAAACGTGTGAACTAATACATGCGGATACCTGCGGTCCAATGGAGGTTGCATCGGTCGGTGGTTCAAGATATTACGTTATAATGAAGGACGACTTCTCCAACTATAGATATGTGTATTTTGTCAAGGAAAAGTCAGAGATAAAGAATTGTATCAAAGATTTTATTAACAAAGCAGAAAATTTGACTGGAAATAAAATAAAAATGTTCAGAACAGATAATGGTCTCGAGTTTGTAAACAAAGAAGTACAGGAAATGTGTAGTCAGCATGGCATACTACATCAAAAGAGTGTTCCCTATACTCCTGAACAAAATGGGAAAGCAGAACGGGAAAATAGGACTTTAGTTGAGGTTGCTAGAACAATGCTGAATGCAGGCAATCTACCAAAGTCACTGGGCTGAGGCTATAAACACAGCAGCATTTGTTTTAAATAGGACTGGAAAAAGTAAGGATGGTGAAAAATCGCCATATGAGGTTTGGTCTGGAAAGGATTTCGACATTCATCAGTTAAAACCCTTTGGGACACCAGTGTATACACACATTCCAAAAGAAAAGAGAAAGAAATGGGACAGCAAAGGAGAAAAAGGAATAATGGTAGGATATGGAGAAACAGTCAAAGGATATAGAATATACTTCTCGCATAGGAATGATGTACAAATAAAGCGTGATGTAGTCTTCTTAGAAAACAAGAACAATAATGAAGTTGAAATAAAATTGAACATAGAAGAAAATGATATGACTAGTGAAGAGCATAATACACCCAAAACTACATCATCAAATCTCAATGAAACAATGATAACGACTAGTATGACAGAAGAGTCTGGATCTGAATATGATCCTGATGAAGAAAGTGACAGCTCAATAGAGTCAATTGTCGAGGCATGTCAAAGAGAACCTAGCAAGCGGATAAGGAAAGCACCTGTTTATTATCAGTGTCAAAATGTGCATACCGAACAATGTGAACCGGTTACTTATAAAGAAGCAATGAAGAGAAGTGACAGCAATAAATGGGAGGAAGCAATTGACAGAGAGATGGAAACACTAAAAGAAAATAATACTTGGGAAATATGTGATGTACCAGAAAATGAAAAGGTTATAAGTGCTAAGTGGGTGTTTAAAATAAAAAGGGGGGGTCAAAATGTTCCCCAATATAAGGCTAGATTGGTTGCGAGGGGGTTTGAACAAAATGATATTTTAGATTTAAATGAATGTTATGCTCCTGTTGCAAAATTGTCAACTGTTAGGCTCTTTATAATAATTGCAACAAAACTTAATCTGCCTATAATGCAAATGGATGTAACCGGGGCATTCCTGTATGGGGATATCAATGAATGTGTTTATATAAGTTTACCAGAAGGAGCTTACTCAGGTAACAATAACATTGTAAAGTTAAATAAATCACTTTATGGCCTTAAAAATTCCCCTAAATGTTGGAATATAAAATTTACTAATGTTATGCTTAAAGAAGGTTTTGTTAGATCTAAGTGTGATTCTTGTATCTATACAAAGTGTATTGATAGTGACCAGGTCTATTTACTATTATATGTTGACGACATTCTAATCTTTGGAACAAATAATGTTCTAGTTAAACGGTTAAAAACTGTACTAAGTCAGGAATTTAAAATGAAAGATTTAGGATTTGTAACTGATTACTTAGGTATAACTATAAAGCAAAATTTAGACACAGGAATAACTGAACTAAGCCAAAGAGAGTATTTAGAAAAAGTTCTTATAAGATTTGGTATGGAAAATTGTAAACCTATGTCCACACCTTTAGATCAGAATATTAATTTAAAGCTTTTTCAAAGCCATAACAGTACAGTGGACAGAAACATTGTAAAATTATGTCAGCAAATAATAGGAAGCCTAATGTATGCTGTATCTGGCACTAGGCCTGATTTATGTTTTACTGTGTCTTTACTTAGTAGATATCAAAAATGTGCAAATGATGTTTTGTTAAGTGCTTTGAAAAGAGTATTGCGTTATGTCAAACATACTCTAGATTATAAGTTAGTTTATAAATGTACAAAAGATAATGTTTTGGAGGGATATTGTGATGCAGACTGGGGAGGTGATCTCGACGATAGAAGATCAACTACAGGCTATTTGTTCAAATTTTCTAATTGTTTAATTTCCTGGGTTCAAAGAAACAAGTGTCTGTTAGTTTGTCTTCTACAGAGTCTGAATATGTTGCCATTAGTACAGCAGCCAGTGAAGCCTGCTGGTTGATTAATTTGTTAAATGATTTTAATATAAATAGTGTCTGTCCAGTACATATCTACTGTGATAATCAATCTGCTATATCAGTTGCTTGTACTGACACTGTCAAAAGGTTGAAACATGTTGATATTCGTTATCACTTTATAAAAGAATTGATTAAAAATAAAAAGTTGTGTTTAAAATATATCAAGACAAGTGATCAACCTGCAGATATGTTAACAAAATCTTTAGGTAGAGAATTGTTAACTCGTTTCTTAGGAAAATGTGGAGTAGATAATATACAGATGGTATAATTGTTAAATAGATGTTTTTGTTTATTGGTTATCTTATTTAGGTAGTATACTTAAAATGTAGTAAGATATGGATATGTTTCTTTTGTTTATTAGTTTAATTGGTGCAATTACATTGAGGGGGGGTGTTGAAATATTAAGTATAAAATAAGTATGTATAACAATGTAATTCCACCTTTATTTATTTTTGTCTATTGGCAATATCCGACCTGTCATCTCTCTCTTACCTAAAAACTGTTATAAGCGTGGTTTGTGTTAATATAAAATAAAATACTTTTCGCTAATTAAAACTGAGTTATTCATTTTATTACGACACTATCTTTTATATATTAGCCACAATAACGTGTTTCGTTCAGTCGTTAGGGTTTTCTTCAAAGTGTAATAAATACATAAATATATTGTAATTTGCAGAGATATATCTTTTTCAAACTTCCATATTTCAAAAGTACACTTTAATATTTTATTCATAAAAAATTTATATATAGAAATCGGTTTATAAACACACAAGATATAGATGAAAGAAAATTTCCAAATGTCGCCGCGCCAGTATGAGTACGGCTGTACGGTTGATTTTTGTTTAACGTCCGAAACGGCCAACCGGTGCGTCTATATACTTAATTTCATTCACATTGACTCTTAATGCGAACGGACGTGGTTCTTATTGACTCTTCTCGGAATAAGCGCGCTTTAGATATTAAAATACATAGATACGTAGTTTTTAGGTATTAAGTTTAAATTATTACGTTTTCTCCGTATGGTGACGGAGTTAGAATACAATAGGTCACCACCCCATCTCTTCCCATGGGTGTCGTAAAAACCGACTAAGAGGCTATCGGTGAATATTATCTTTACAAAATAAGAATGAAGGAAAACTTGAAATTAAACCCTATACCAATCCGACTGGCCAGCGTGGTATAAGTAGGCCAAGTATCCCTCCGTCACGGGAGGAGGCGCGTCCTTACAGTGGGACATTAATGGGCTGTTATGATGAAAAGCGATGTCATTTATTTTAACTTACAAATTTGACAACAGATGGCCTGTGACGTCATTTTCAGTATCGCAGTGTTAAGATTTTCCTTGAAAGAATGACGTTCGCTCATGTCTTTCAGTTTAAGTTTAGACGCAGTCTTCATAGATCTGTCTTTGTAAAGGTCTGTTTTTGAAAAGGTTTTGGTTCGTTCGTTATTTTTACAATTTGTTTGTAGGTATATCTGTTTATTATAAGGTTTAAAAAACGATTATTCAGTATTAAATCGAATTGCGAAGTAAGTAACATCCGCCACGCGAACGAAGTCGCGGGCACAGCAGCTAGTGCGAAATAAAATGAGTAACACATTTATACTGCAGTTCATAATCCTTTTAAAAATGATTATTTAATACTAAAGCTAGTAAAACATTGCTCTTATAAAACGTTTATAAAACAAGATCCGCGACGGTTATAGTTTAAATTCTATAAAACCCTTAACACGTATTCAGAAAATATTCCTAAGAGTATTTTTGTTTACTTTTTTACTTTACACATGCAAACGAAAGTAAACGTAGTTTGCATAAAGAAAGGTGACTTTAAAGTCTGTGAGAATGCTATGTTCGTAACGCTTGAAGACGTTAGCGCATCTATGCAAACCTCCTTATTTAACTATATCAAAAGAGTGACGTACATTTTTCCTAACAAATCACACTTACTATGAATCCCTACAAGTTTTAAACGACCCTCTCCTTTTTCTCAAGTAGGTATGAATAGAAACTTGAACAGCATTAGAAGCTTTACCGAATGAGTTTACAAATTCTTTTATAGCACCTCTAACATCAAATTAAAACTTTCTTTGATATGGACCTTAATCTTTTAATCGAGTTCAAAATCAAAAAGGTTTCGTTGTCGATTCTTATAAGAAAGACTCTTTTAAAACTTGATTAAACTCTTTTCCAATTCGATTGTCAACACAATCTTTCATTTTTATGTAAGTATTCTTATTCCGCCACAACATTTGCGTCTATAATAATACAATCTATACTAAAATATTACTTTTCTTTACAAATTACCAGTTAAAATACTCAACATCTTCTTAACGTGCACGTAATAAACAGTACAAATTAAAAACAATAATAAAAATGTTTACTCCCCAGACTTCAATTACTCACAAGATGAACATTTTTATTTAGAATCGCTAAAGTGATTAACAAAATGACCATTTAGATACTCGACGTTTCAATGCTGTAGACCGAACACCGTATAAAAGTGCCACTAAAAAGGGCAGGTAGACTGTCCTTCACATTTTTCCTCTCAGTTCTATGGATATACATATTCATTGTGTTCCTCCACTATACGGGTATACGCCTCCAGACGAAGGCTGCTGTAAAACAACGGGAGCGAATTCTCTTTTAATTACGAGCCTCGGACGTTGCATAGCGCGATGCTTAGAATACTCTTTTGATAACCACTCTTCTGTGGAAAGCAATCAATTATGAATTCTGCTCCCCATTTAATAAGGTCTCATTTTAAAAGAGAGTTCAGACTAGTGTTGTATGAGTAGGAATGTACAATTTTTATTCTTTTCCGGCCTTTTTTAAATGACGGTGAACTTTTTTGTGACATAGCTGAATTTATATAAGTACTTATCTTACACTAGTTACTGGAAAGCGTTGTGTTTTAAAATGATGGTATAATTTAATTTACCTGTAACAAAAATAAATTATTATTAGATATATTACAAAAAGAAACTAAATTCCCACGGTTCTGTCGCGATCTGCAGCTGCCTTGCACGAGATTTATGGGTTCGATTCCCATGCAAGACGTTAAATGAGTTATTTTAATAAAATACCATAAAGTTCTTAATTCGATAGTATTTGAATTTAATGTTTGGTAGAACTGTGTGGACTGAGGGCCCATTTTTTTTTCTGCGGCTTTTTGTAGATTAATCAACAAAAGTGCATAGTTAAAGTTGTTAAAGAGTTTGTTAAACGAATATCAGAGTTTGTTAAGACTTCATTCAAAAGATATATCGCTTTAAGTGGGTCCCTCAGTTCAAACACAAAATCTCCCATAATTAGATAGGTAATGAATTAAACAACAATTTTTTGGTAAAAATCCTTAGTTAAACATGTATAAAAGTATAAAAGGCATTGAAAAGCCTAATATGAGTAGATAATAAAAAATAACAAACGTTTTAAAAGGTCCCTGAGGGCCCACTTGAATTTATCTCATAATTAATAAATAATAGCATGAATATTAAATATTCCTAAGCCAACCATTTGTTAAAAGGGCAAGGATAAATTTAAAATTAAAGAAAGAACACAAACAGTGATAATTATTGTTATTTTTAAGTTTTTAAGTGGTCCCTCAATCCACACACTATGCAAATGCTAATTGTTAAATATATAATTAAATACAACAATTACGAAAATGGGGAACCTTTCAGTGCATAGTTAATTTTGTATATTATCGATCTGTATTTATCTTATCACTGGTTTTATAATTCTTTTACGACAAATTTACAAAATATGTTTTTCGTACAAGTAGAGTGTCCATGCAGTCAAGAGATAATCAAGAACCATTACATACATTAATGATGTTACATTACGTTTTAAAGTTTCTGCATAGTCATAAAGTGTGAGATAAAAGTAAATAGTTGTAATTGTGTTGGGCCGTATGCGGACCGAATTGAGTGCTATTTGATGCAAACGTAAACAAACAATAAAAAAATACATGTTCATTAGTAAATGAAAAAATTCAATTTTAATATATATTAATGATCTTCCTGACATAACCCCTAGTCCCTGTATTTTATTTGCTGATGACGTTTCACTAATATTAAGTTGCGACAAAAAAACTGACTATAACACATTTTCTATTGACATAAATAATACTATTAATTCCATAATAAATTGGCTTACTGATAATAATTTACGGGTTAATGTAAATAAAACTAAATACATGCAATTCAGCACATACAATGCGCCTCACTTAGATTTAAAACTTAATTACAATGACCAAATAATAGCTGAAACCGCAGAAACAATATTTTTAGGTATAACTATGGATAAACACCTAAGCTGGAAACCACATATTGACCATCTTTGCGCTAAACTAAACAAATTTGTTTATGTTCTCTACAAACTACGCCAGACATCTACTGAAAAAACCGTACTAGCAGCATACCACGGTTACGTATCTTCTGTCCTGAACTACGGTCTGGTAGTCTGGGGAAATAGTACGGACATAAATACAGCCTTTTTAACACAAAAAAAATGCGTTAGAGCCATCGCCGGGATACCACCTTGGGAAACGTGTAAACCGCTATTTAAAAAATTTGGAATACTTACCTTACCATGCATGTACATTCTGGAAGCAGCTAAATTTGTAAAATTAAACCCTAAATTATTTAAAACAGCTAAAGACATATTCCCGCGTAATACTAGGCACCCAGACAGAATTGTACTGCCCAGACAACCTAGAACTACTTTATACCAAAAAAACTGTACTACAATGTGTGGGCGCATCTATAATGCCTTACCAGAGGATATAAAAAAATTGCCTACTAAAATGTTTTGTAAAAAACTAAAACTATGGTTACTTGATAAAAGATTTTATTGTTTGTCAGAATTTTTAAAATGAATCATTAAATTTGTTAATTAATTATGGATAATGTGTTATTGAATTATTTAATGTGTAAATTGTGTTTCTGTAAATTGTAAATATTGTATGTCACAAAATGACAAAATGTATACGGATCGACAAATAACCTTATCACCTTATGTACCTACATTTTATGCAATAAATTATATTTCATTTCATTTCATTTCATTTCATTTCAATGTTACGATGATAACTGTAGTAGAATTTCGGAAAGCAGTAAGGAGAAAAGGTTTTTACATGGTAATTTCATATATGGTTCTCATTGATGACAAATCACAGTCGAACGACTGTGATTTGTCATCAATGATTTGTTCTGTCTGTGATTTTAGAACAATAAGTCATAATTAATTTAGTTTTATTTTCAACTTGCTGTAGCCCGCAACTTCATCACGATAAAATAATTTATGTAGTACTAACTCTCGCCTATTCTTTTTCCTGGAGATCCTAAATATTTTTCAAAATCTAAATTACTTATCCTACTTAGTTTACGCGCCGTAATATTTACAATTTTTTTTGTATTTAATTACAAATATTTTTTTACCTATAGAACTTAGGTATAACAAGAAAAATCCGAAAAGAAGAAAGACAGTGGAAAAAATTGGTACTCGAAGCTGGACTCAAACCCGCGTGTCTGGACTAAACGCGTCCAGCGCCATGACCAATTAGGCCACCCGAGTATCCGTCTCGACCCCCAAATTTAACCATTGCTTTATACGACGCCGGGCCACAACTTACAACTGTACAACGCCATCTAGGCACGATGGCGTTGTACAGTTGAGTTCGAGTTTGGTGGTCGAGATGGATGCTCGGGTGGCCTAGTTGGTCATGGCGCTGGACGCGTATAGTTCAGAGACGCGGGTTCGAGTCCCGCCTCGAGTAACATTTTTTTCCATTGTCTTTCTTTTTCGGATTTACAAACTTTGTTCTATTTTATGTGTCTGACAAATAAATAGATTTTCTGTCTTTCTTTCAATAAGTAAATAAACCGTGCAGGTGCGAGTCTGACTCGTGCGCCGAGGGTTCCGTACAAACTAATATTTATATATTTATTTTCGCGCCAGAATGCGATGACTTCACGACTCATCTTTTAAAAATTTTACGACGTGACTTAGCTGTCAAAAATTATTTTTCCTATATAAAATAAATAACCCTTAAATATTAATTTTATTTTGTTTTTAGTATTTGTTGTTATAACGGCAACTAAAATACATAATCTGTGAAAGTTTCAACTTTCTAACTGCCATGGTTCATGAGATACAGCCTCGTGACATACAGATGGACGGACGGACAGCGGAGCTTTAGTAATTGGGATTCCGTTTTTACCCTTTGAGTACGGAACCTTAAAAACTGTGGATTTCGTGTTACAAACAGACACTCCAATTTTATTTATATGTATAAACATACAGATATGTATTACAATTGTAGCTAATTAATAATATAACCTGTAACTTGTCTAAAACTTAAAATTTTATTACATTTTAATTTTACTGTATTGCAAATTTTATTGTTTTATTTTTTACATTAAAAAAATGATTGCAATTTAGATTTAATTGATTAATATTAATATTGTGTAATGTTTTTCTTGCCGTGGCAACTTGTAATGGAATCAGCACTGTTGCTTGAGCTACTTAAATATTGTATTATTTCTGATTGACTTTGTGTATGTTTCGTGGGTTATCCTAATTATAAATAAATAAATATCTAAATTAATAATAAATGACATTAAAAACAAATATAATCATTTAACAAACTCTTTAACAACTTTAACTATGCACTTTTGTTGATTAATCTGCAAAAAACCGCAAAAAAAAATGGGCCCTCAGTCTTATTAGTCTTTATTCTTTATTTAGTCTTAATTTAATAAAGGGAGCAACTTGTCATAAAAATCTTATACCAATACGTCTAGCCGTAGTAATATTCGAAGTCTAAGTTTTTCTTCGTAACCAGAGGCGGCTTGTTTCAGCATTGAAAAGTTAATGGGCGTCATATAACAATATACTTTGAAACATTACGATGTTAAAATATTGCATGCCAATTACTCTTATAACTCCTTAATAATAACTATCGTATGATTTTATTTATAAAGATATTGTAATTAAATCTTTCGCAGACGAAGTCGCAGGCACCAGGTAGTATGCCATATAGGTTTAATGCATTCGTCCACTATAACCCCAATATAACCATCTGAAGTTTTACTTGACTGAAGAATATTTCAACTAACAACTATTACCACTCAATAAGGCGAATCTCACGTAAACGTGTTGCCGTACCAGATTGAAATTCTGTTAAGCTACAAGACAGCGGTGGAGTTTGAAGCGAACACAAATTTAATTACCGGTGTACTGCCAGGGACGACAACCGGTATATCTACCCTATTACGTTATATTTTAGACATTGATATTTTGAAAATTCCCTTTTTGAAATTGCTTGTATTTGATATAAAATTAATTTATGGGTATCACGTCGACTCTTTAAAGGTTACCTATTTATAAAAGTAAAAATAATCCACTCCTACATACACGTCACATTGTCTCCGAAGCCAAACTAAACAGAGCTTATTTTCTCATGACATCCAACTTCACAAGCTGAATATTTCTATACTTACCCTACTCGTCAAAGTTACGAAAAAGTTTTGTTTTTCACATTGATTATTGACTTAACCGAAGCAATTTAAGGCAGAGACATCCCTTAGTTAGATTAGAGAGCTGTGTGATTTATAAATTGTTTTTTAGGGTAGATGCTAACACCATAACATAGGGCACAGTAAAAATGGCAGGCGTTGTCTTTAAAAAAAATATTATGTACTTATGTTTTTTTTATGCTTATTAATACTTGTGCTCAGTGCTTTTCTAAATTTAACTAGACATGTGTATTATGATTATATTCCTGACTAAATGAGATAGTTCCAGTAAATTCTTCGAAGCAATGATAAGGTTTATAACCACTACAAAAAATAACTACGTTTCTCTTAAACTTTATCCACAATTCGTGGACATTAACACCGCAGCGACCTCTCAGCTGTCAGGGTTAAATTTAATTATTTTCGGGTGAGTCCTTAACTTGATCTAAGTGTCCCGCAGGCTATGTGACCACAGATAACCACTTGGGAGGATTACTAAACTACATAACTATGCTCTATAAACGATGAAAGTTGGACAGATGGGATTTGGACAACAGCTGTATTAGGTATGGTTTAAATGTGGATTGTATTGGACTAATCAATATAACTCGTTACTGAAAAATATTTTCTTTTGATTGGTTATATTTTAATTCAAAGTATTCATGAGAAAAGCTTCTCCGTGTGGTGATGGAGTAAGAATACAATATGTCACCACCTATCTACAATATGTCTCATCCTATGGGTGTCGTAAAAACCGACTAAGGGACTATCCGTGAATATTTCCTTTACGAAATAAAAAGAAGGAGAACTTGAAATTAAACCCTATACCAATTCGTCTGGCCAGCGTGGTATTTGTAGGCCAAATACCCCTCCGTCATGGGAGGAGGCCCGTCGCTGCAGTGGGAGTCGCTGTAAATGGGTTAATGGGCTGTTATGATGAGAAAAGCTAATATAACTATATAGCTGCCTCGGTGGCAAAGCAGTGTATGCGCCTGTGGTATACGAAGTCTTGGGTTCGAATTCTACTCAAGATATTTGTTTTTTAAAGGCATCCATCATCACAGGCCTGGTTTCCCTTCATAACGCAAGATATTTATTTGTGTGATCCTCAAATTATTTTCTTGAGTATGGATGTTCTTTGTGTCCGTTAATTGATGTTTTTGAAAGTTCCCGCTGCGGGAGAATAAATCGAGTAGAACGCTATTTAGGGAGATGTCTTTTCAATTAAAAATAATCTAATTTGTATTCACAAATGAATATGGGCTTAATCCCTTGTGCGAGAGCTATCGTTAAAAAAGAGAACAAAATATTTTGAAAAATTTGCAATATGAAAAGACAATTTGGTGTTCGTATCTATCTAAGAGCTGATAGCAGATGAAACAGTCAAGTTAAAGAACGAAGATTGTAAAAACATAGGTAACCATTTTAAAACAATGGTGTCCATGCTGTCCATTCAACAGTTTGAAGATGTATTTATGTTTTACGCCACTACCTAAGGTTTTGCGTATATTGTTGAGTTTGATAGTTCATTGTTAAAGGGGAAAAACCGACGTGAGTGTTACAAAATTTATGGAGGGCAATTTTCAGCAGTGAAGATGGCTAAATTTATTTATCAATATCGATTCTCATATTGACTTATAGACAAAATATTAACAATATTTGTGAAAATAATAAGAAGTACTTTATGGCTTTATGGACTTTTTATTAAAAATACTTTCTTAGTTGAGATAACCTCTTTTACAACAATCATTTTTTTTTTAATAGTCCTACATTTTTTCTTTAGAATAGCAATCAAAAAATAACTAGTCAGTATAATAATCCTTTCACTTTTTTAATATTAAGAAAGCAAAGATTACAATATCAAAATTCCAGAGTAGCAAAGGTTTTCGAATGGTTCCCAAAAATACTTAGACAGCAATATGATTAACATTCGTCTTTGCAATCCAAAAATGAACGGTCATTTCTTCAAGAATTCACGAGTCAGCTCATCGATGTAGTAACCTTTTAAAGGTAAAAGGGTGCCAGCCAACTTACCTTGAACCGTGAAAATTCAACGCATCCGATCCTAATTAGTTTGTAAGACAAACACCCGGCGGCGGGTGGAACGCTTAAAACAGCCATGCTTCGATTGACCCATCTAATTAAAATGATAATTTAAGGGACACAGAGCTTTTCTTGAGATATATTTTAGAATATTGTGAAATATAAAAGTTTATAAAAGGGTATAAGTACGGTTTTAATTAAAATTTTCACCTTTACACGTAAGAGTATGTCAGTTTTTGTTATCAACAAAAAAGGGATATTTTTGTCTGTTTTTTTATTTGCTACTCTACAGCTAAATTAAAATAATTGATATGAATAACACCTAAATATTCGGGACAATTTTTTCTTTGATAGAAACTTATAAAATGCGACCAGCGTGTAGAAGTCGGCAAAGTTACTTATTAAACCAGGTGCCAATTTAGGTAGGTACTATAAAATTTATTTTGTTTGTCAAAAGTTTAATATAAATCATTTATTATATTTCACAAATAATCTATTGATTACCATTTTAAAAGACTAAAATGTAATTGCGAATTCCTAAAATAATTGCTAGCATGATCTTACTACTGCTTAATAATCGCGGGTATCAGCCAGCTTGGCATAAAATTTATTTGGCATAAGCCTCAGTCACATGTAATCCACTATGAAGGAAGAGTTAACGCCAACTTAACCTGTTGAGTATAGTGAGATGTTTGTTCTCGGTTCGTTGCAAAAGACACTATGAGCTATGCTGCAATACATTAAACGTAAGCCAAGCACTAACGACTTCATTTATATCTCCTTGTCAGCTATGAACGCCTGGTACATTCTCATCGGCAACGCCTGTTACTGCAGCCGTCATTTATCATGTTTTGAACATTCTTATCGTTTTGGTAGAAATTAGGTCATTAGTATATAACAGTTCTTATACTACTTTACCGATGTCACAAGTCTACAAACACGGAAGCCCTGTAATATAGAATTTGGGTGGGTAAATTATTACAGGATCCAGATCCACAGGATCATGGGTTTGTGACTAAGTATAGTCTGGTCCTGAGGATTTGGAGGTCATTCCAAATTTCAATCACTGTTGAACATCAATATACCTAGTGTTTTAAAAGTGAATGATAAGTAGTAATTGTTTTACTGGCGTCTTACGAACTAGACATATAATAAGTTTACAGTTCACATTCAATATTAAATATAAAATTACATTTTTACCAACCTCATTTTAATCGGAATTTCCTCGTTTTAAAAGAATATTTGCGATATATTAACCTTTTAAAATACATTTCCTATGCAAAATATAAACAGAAAGTATATAAATTTAAGATTTAGACGAGCACGAACACGGGCAACTGCATGAAACACGTATTTGATTTTAAATAGCATCTGTGCCTGAGTTTCCTGCAACATTGCATCGGAATGGCCGGACGGTAACATAGAGTCCCCGATCTCGTTTCAGATAGCTCCATCAATCTTCTGCAACAGTGTATCGGCTTCCTATTTTAAAAACGAAACGCGAACGAGTTTTGTTAAACCTTTATCGTTTGTGGAAAGCGCTTACGTATCGCCTTTAGCCTGGGTAATGGCAAATCGAATATTCGGCGTCGTATAAAAAGATACCATTCAAACGGTTCAATCTCTTATAAAAGTTTTACCGCAGTAAATTCGATTGAAATGTAATTCCACGCATATTTATTTTCTAATTGCATTTTTAACGTGAAACTAAATATTTCAATCCAAAAGTTTCATAGACACGTTTGTTTGCAGATTCCGCTCGAATTCATTTTAGTCAACGATCAACACGGAACGGAGAGTTCGTTATGAACAACAATAATTCTTTGTTTCATAAAAGTTTCGAATCTCTACCAATTCCATTAGCAGTTGTTGCGGAAGTTTATCAAGCTTTACATTCATTTCGAGTTGTTCCTTATTTGTCTGGGGAATTTTAAAAGCGTTTCGAATCATTTTAAAAGTAAATAAAATACAAAGTGTCTGTTACAAAATGTTTCTATTAACTAATAACTCAATCTGGTCGAGGCAGGTTGCGCTGAGCTACTCAATCAAGTGAATTGAACCGTGGGGTGGTTAAGGGCAAATACGATCGCTCTGTAACGAATGTATTGTGCTCTTAGTACTAAGAGAAAAAAAAGCATAAGCAATACCTACTCCAAAGTACCGCAGCAATAGGTCTGATGAACGAGCAATGCGGTTCTAATAGCAATCGTTTTATCCCTCGCAACGTGAAAGCTTTTGTAAGAAATATTCAAGCACAAATCAATATATTGTGATTTTAATTAATGTTATGTTTACTGCGTGAATGTGCACTACCCTTAATGATACGTATTACAGTGATGAGAAAATTTTATCTTAATTATGGCATGAATTTTATTATAGGAAATTATGAAATTACGACATAGTAATTTTACAGCGCTGAGGTAGGTATATCTATAAAATATCTTCTATTAGGTACATAAAAAATTAAATTACTTTCGGTCCATTTAAAATAATAATCGAACGGAGGTTTTTTTGTAAAGCTTTCAGAAATCAATTTTTTTATTAAAGCATTCTAGATACGGATAAGTTTTAAATTGGATGACCACTTGTTTTTTTATTCGACCTTAGTTTTTGGCCGACTATACCACACTGCCTTAACGGACTGGTATAAGGTTTAACCTCTTTTAAGTTAAATGATAGACGAAGGACCTGATCAAGGCGACGGGAAAACAAGAGGTGATGAAAGCAGATCCACGTTAGGATTAGGTTGCCTTTGTCTAATTGTTTTCTTAGTAGTATTGTTTGAACACATTCACTCAAAAAAGCTGATTTTTTTATATCTAACACACGTGAATTTGTTCCCTTTTGACGGTACTAGAACAGCGGTCAGTTACCTAAACAACTGACATCGTGATCAGATAACCACATTAGTGGCAAACGCGTGTCACAAACAGATCGTGCGTACGTAGGTACTTTGATATATGTATGATGTCACTATCATGTCAAAATGTTTGGTTTATATCTCTTTTTGGAACTGAAAAAAGTGTCTCTAAAAAATTCTTTATTTACATTAAGATTGCTACTGGGAACTTGTATACCATGACGTTTCTATAAGAAGTGTGTTCTTTACATCTTAACGTTAATTTCTGCGTTAATTCATATCCTCCTCACGGCACTGCAGCGGTCGATTACATATACAACTGACATCGTGATCAGATAACCACATTAGTGGCAAACGCGTGTCACAGGCAGATCGCGCGAATGTACTTTGATATATATGATGTCACTGTCGTGTCAAAATGTTTGGTTTATACGTCTATATGGAACTCATAACAGTGTCTTTAAAAAATATCTATGACATAAAGACGGCTGTTACTGTGATGTTGTATACCAAATTATTTTTCGTAGTCTACTAAAAGTAATTTGAAAGGAATACTCGAAATAAGCCCTGTACCAGTGTTTAGTGTGGTTGCAGCAGACCCTATTCTATTTGTGAAATAGGCTTGTACCTACCTGCAGTGTGTTTATTGAATAGATAAAATCCTTCAATAGTTGTATAGATAGATGACAGTATCACTTTAACTGCCCTGTGGAAAAGTGATAGTGCATGTGTTATGTACGACGGTGCCAATAACGCAAAATTATTATTAGTGTAGCCTTAAGCATAGATAATTCTTTGCGTATGTTACCGTGTGTTGACGGAGTAAGAATTAAAATGTCACCACCCCGTCTCATCCCATGGGTGTCGTAAAAACCGACTAAGGGACTACCCGTGAATATTATCATTACGAAATAAAAAGAAGGAAAACTTGAAATTAATAATTATACTAATCCGTCTGGCCAGTGGTATTACTGTGGCGTGGTATTACTATCCCTCCGTCACGGGAGGAGGCCCGTGCCTGCAGTGGGACATTAGTGGGCTGTTTTAATGATGTTACTTTTATTTTTGTAAAAGTCTACGCGACACAGGAATCCCTCGAGCGGGAGTTATCTTAAATAAGTAACTAGTTTTGTTCAAACTGTTCAACGCAGTAGTTTTATTACAAAACGTTAATCAAACATTAGAACAGAACACATAAACCGAATAAACTCTAAATTAAAAAAAAATAGAGTAACTACCTTTACTAAATCAATGGAGCCAAATTTGTTTAGTGGAAACGAATTAACGAGTGCGGTGTGACGCAGACAAATCGCACATGTTCCGGCACTTTGGTTTCAACACGGTTCATTACAGTTAATGAAACAAAATACACCTTGGAACTAACATTTGAATTGTAAACGAACCTGTTATTTTTCAATTGAACGTGGGAGTACCCTTGATTATACTACTCAAACTTTTTAACCCTACTAAAAAATAATTAAACAACAGACCTACTTAAGCGCTTAATAAGTTTTACAACTTAACATCGTAAATTAAACTGAGTCTGCGTGTTGGAAAAATTATATAAATTGCATTTTAAAGATTCTCCATCCATAACTTGACCTTTGAGCTAAAAGTTAACAGAATATTCTATTAGAGTAGTAAAACTTTTTCCTTGAAGTTTAAAGCTAAGATTATTAATTCTTCTTTTCAAATTAGTTATGTCAGTAAAGATTTCAACTCCTAAAATTATAATCCTTTTTATTGACAGACTGTGAAGGGTAACTTTAAGTGTTCCGAGGAAGTACCTTAATATGTACCATCAACGATGCAATATTTCCGTTTTCGCAGTCTGTTGAAGGTAGATCCATGTTACCTCCTTAATGTCTGCAGTAGGTATATAATTTTAAAAAAAACGATAACACCACCTATCTTGTAAATTCTCGTAAATATAGGTATCTGGTTGTAAAGCATATTTTTAACATTAATTCATTAATTATTAAATATTGTTGGTGGGCACCAACAATAATAATGTTATTAATAATGCTTATACACGTATGTAGGTCTGAGTAAGGTATGTTAAATTAAAGCATAAATGGATGACCTAAACCACCATGTTCTACGGTTACGCAAAGCAGTAAGCGATTTGTTCCACGTTGGGTTACTAATTGAGACAGATTTAGTCCAAATTCTTAGTTCATCGGCTTACAACAAGTCCGAGCCGTCGTCCCATCATTTATCATTAAAGTTAATTACGTTGAACGGCTCAGTCCATTCAACTAATTAGTCTCCTCCAAAAAAAATCGAGGATAATTGCGAAGAGTGATTGCTAGGATTTTCTTTCTTGGAAAGACACTCACTGATAAATTACTACCTTTACTATTCAGCCTGTTTTATTTTTCATCAAGGATGGAGATGAACTGAAACAGTACAGGCGGTAATTTGTATTTTGTTACTAAAGGTAATTTCTGCCTGATTAACCGTGTTTTCAAGAGATTGTTTATTGTAATTTACCGTAACGTATTTTTCACGTGCACAATGTAATAATATTGTGATGAGCATTTAATATAATGTACTTACTGTGCATTTTATGTTTGTATTTCCAATTAAACTACAATATAAGAATGTTTATCTGGTGTTAAGTACTCATGGTAGAAGCTCTGCGTAGACACTGGGCTATCTACTCTGTATCTTATACACCAATTGTTTGAAATAATTAGTTCTAAAGTTTCTATTTCCTTACTAATCTGTACTGAAGTGATGATCACGACCACTCTGTCAAGAGCGATAAGGACAGAGAAACAGATGTAGCTTAATACAAATATGTTAGGACAAAAAATATGTTTAACCCTTAATTACTCGCACCTAAAAAGTTTCACTTACACTCGCATGGGGTATATATAACCCCAATTTCAAAGTTAAAATAAAAAACAGTCGCAACCACTTTTAGTTATATTTACTATAAACATTAGAAACATTTAACTTTGTACTAATTGTTAATAGTACTTATTAGTAATATTTTTTTTTAAGGTCTTATGAGATCAATTGTTGTTATCTACTTTTCAATCAGTACATTCATCACATGTCATGGTAGAATGGTCATTACATACATGCTGATGGCATTTGAAGCATAAAATCTATTTTTATTATCTTTTGATCATGGATCTTGTGACATCTTTCATAAGATGTACATGGACCGCTTCTGGAAGTAGAACCAGCATCGTGAACTTCTGCAACTATCTTGAAACGTTTTTTTACGACGCGTGGCAGTTGTGGTATTGCTAATCGAGATTGCTGGTGGGCTTTCGTCAAATCAACCGCAAGATGTTTTAGAAGCTCTCTTCTTCTATGCCGTGGTCAATTTTATTTTTATAAATCACGCAAGCATTCATACCTGCGACGCTACGTTTAGAAGGTGATAGAATAACCATAGGCCACTTTTTGCCTTCCAATGTTTTAATTGGCACACATTTAAAGTGTCATTAGGTAACTGATACGGACCCTCAGGTTGTACTCCTGCATAAATTTAAAATTTTAGGAGGTAAAATGTTGCAGAATTGACCATTGGTAATGTTTTATGCCATCTAAGTGTGGCATAAAAAAGTCTCACTACAACTCGCATGGGGCAATATATACCCCAGACGCACTCTCCAGACAGAACTAGGCCGTAGGAAGCGGCGTTTACGCCTGAATCAGGGCGGGGGGTGATAGTTAGGCAGCTACTACTTATGCTGAGACAGTATTTTCGAAAATGGCGGAATTAAAACGCTTTAAAGTCGTGGTGGGGTAATATATACCCCATGCGAGTAATTAAGAGTTAATAGTTGAATAGATTTTTCTAACACCCACAGACCGTAACAGTGTTATTGTTTATCAGGTTTTACATTATTAAAATACTATAATAATCTTATTAACTCACATCAATATACCGATTTAATCATTTAATATATTGTTTACTTTATACAATATGTAATATCTAATACGTGTATATAATATAATATTATGTGGGCAGTCCGCTTCGGGCAAGAGTAAATACAAGTCGAGTTTGCATTCCAAACATCGTCTAATTATTCAATTGTTAAGGTAATAGATACGTTGTACGTGAGACTATGTTTGCAATATATCATGGAGTATATTATATTATTGAGTAAATGAGTAGAACTGTGTACTAATATGGGGTTGCTAGCAATGTATTTTGATATAACATTGAAATAATAATATTATGACTAGATAACTGAATCATAGGATCGTGGATGAAGTATCTTATTAAAAATATAAGTTTGTAAACACTATTTTTATAATGTCTAATACTATTATTTATTTTTCTTTGTTGTCTTGGCCTTAAAATACAAGGTTTTATTACCCATATCATCTCAAGAGTTTCGAAAAAAGCAACAACTTTTTAACAGCTACTACAAAACTTGTCATTAAACCCACCTAACCCTCTGGCTATCGTTGTATGTCTAGGCCATGTCTCCCTGCCGAGGCCGTGCCTATCTCTGCAGTAGGACATTGAATGATTACTATTCGATATGACCCTAAATACATTATTTTTTATTAGAAGTACCTAGTAGGTCCCATACTCGTAATATTCACACAATCCACGATCATAAATAACTTCTGAAGAAGGAAATAAATTACAAACACACCATCCAAAGTTTCAACATTACACACGCATCTCAGTATGCGTTAATGGACGGATAAGACTTAGAATAAAACTACTCCTTATATGAATAAAATGACTTTTGCTCCTGTCTCTTACGCTTACTTTCCTTAAGACACAAATCCCTGGTCATAGAACGAAATGAAAATTAATGGTGGTCTTGAGTATTTTTTCATGTTGCTTTGAGTATTTACCATTACTTCCATTTTTGGCTGTGAACCCTCATTTATTATGTAAGTTGGTTGGTAAAATGGTGTACGTAAAAATGCAGATGGTACGGTAGAACGAGCTTATTTCGTACGAAAAGTAAATTAAGTACGTCTTTTATAAAGAGTGACGTCACAAGGTGAACTTTGATGTTACGCTACGATAAATTAAGTGTTTATTGAGAGAAGGAAAACGTTTTCATACTCTAATATGTATCTACGATTATACTTCAAAAAGAATTTTGTTCCCGCTATTTACAGAGCCTTTGGAAACAAAAGTTTCTTACGCATTTCGAGCTCAGTCAGTTCACTCGACTCGGCTGAGAGTCGTGCGTAACGTTAAACAAAGAACGCTGTTCATTTTAAGAATAAGAAAGAGAAAATTTTGTCTATTGTTCATTTTCAGGCATAGTTTTAATTTATTGACATTTTTTATTTTGACTTAAATCAATACAGAAAATTAGCTAGATAATAAAGAAAGACATGAAATATGGAACAATGCCTAGCTTAGTCAATAATTAACAACGTATTCTTTAGGCTATTAAACGGTTGAATAAATAAATCAAAATTATTAAGCCTAATCAGCCAACCACTACAGATTTAAGGCTCTGTTTAACTTAAAAATATTGAATACATTTCAATAGTTTCAACAGATATTTTACCAAAGACCTAATACTTTTCATAATACAATGTAGTATTTACAATAACCAACAAGAAAGTACCTATACAGTAACCAACTAACAACAATGTAGGTACTACGAATACACACTTAGCAGACTCGCAAGTCATTAATGAGCTTCGTTGTAAACTACAACACAATGAAACAGCTAATTAGAAATCTACTTTCAATAACATCGACATTAATGAGTGTCCTTCGTATAGCGGCTAAACCAATATTCTACTATTCTAATACTACTGGAGTAAAACTCAAAGCGGGGTAAAAGACAATTATCACAATATCCATTCTGTCAAAAGTCATTGAGAGTACCGGACGTATTTTATTTGCTCTGCTGAATTTATTAGTAAATAGAGGTAAAAAGTAATTGTGCCGCGTGTAATATACATAAAAGCATTCAAAACATTCTTTGCTATCTGTTCGCGTTATAAAGACATTAAAAG
The DNA here is from genome assembly GCA_905475405.1 of Schrankia costaestrigalis. NCBI lineage: Eukaryota > Metazoa > Arthropoda > Insecta > Lepidoptera > Erebidae > Schrankia > Schrankia costaestrigalis. The sequence continues at coordinate 10,327,109 of FR997840.1, read as the reverse complement.
TACGAAGCACCGTAGTGAAATAGCGTGTTAAAAACTTTCTTAAAACGTTATAAAGTGAACATTTTTGTGTGCTTACCTTCATCTTCAATGTTATATAGTCAGATGACATTAACAATAACTTTGCATTCATACAATATAGTTTAATGCAAGTATAAAGTGGTAAAATCTGTTGCTAGCATAGAACTACTTCAGTCAAAATATTATAAACTGTTTAGTGCTAATAACAAACAAATATAAAACGGTGTTATATAAACCAGTGACTTGTGCCTGAAAACTTGTATTTACATAATAAACAATAAAATAAGTGACTGTTTTAGACCTATATGTAGTGTAGATTAAACACATACAACCTTGGATAGTGAAATTTACAGAGATACCTAGTTTTATAAAGTGAAAATCACATATTATTATTTTATTTGAGTCCGCTGAGTGAAATGTTTTGCTTTGCAATTGACAACTATTGTCAGAAGTTTTGACATAGACTGACACTGTTGATGGGGTTGCCAATGCTAATAAATATCTAACTTCATCTAATAATAAGTGGAAAGACTAAAAAAAAAAAAAAAAAAAAAAATGCAGGATATTCGTTAATCATAGTGTTGCCAATACAAAAAATATTTAAACAGGAAGTTAATGATACCATTTGAAAAAATATAACTCTGATTGGTAGAAAACTAGGATCTGCACGCTAAAGTCTCAATACATATCACCAAAATTCAATTACCTTCGTGTGGCTGCTTCGAGTGGACCACGCTTAGGCCAGAGTATTGAGGATATTGGCTACGGACACGCAACGAAGATGCCAAATGTAAAACGTACGCCTCCACCGACCGAGAAAGCTAAATTAAAGCATGCAAAATCTAAATCGGACCCGGACTTACCTGTAGCAGTAGAAAAATCTGCTGAAACTGACCTTAATATTACTTCACGTAAGAAACGTCCGCGTATTTGTGGCTCTCCTTCAGATAAGGAAGACCCATGCCAGGATATCGTGAATTCGCCCATGCATGAGTCTCCAATGACCTCAGGAGAGATTCGATTTATCGTGCAAGATATTATTAAAAAGGAGCTAACTGAACAGCTGTCTAAGTTTACATCGTCAATAAGCACAGTTTTTAATGTCCAATTGCAAACAGTTAAAGACGAAATTTCGGAAATTAAGGAGTCCATGCAATTTATGAATGAACAATACGAAGACTTTATGAAAGATAAATTAGAGTGGAAAAATACTATTAATAGTTTGGAAAGGCAGAATGATGAACTCCAAGGATCAATGCGATTGATGGAGTCGCGTATTAATCAACTTGAGCAAAATGCCCGGGCAAACAATATCGAGATACAGTGTATGCCTGAGAAGACGACTGAAAACCTCCTAAGTATTGTTTCTAAAATAGGTGATGTCATCAATTGCAAGATAAGTAATGAGCATGTCGTGAAATGTACTCGCATTGCTAAAATGCAACCTCATAGTACTCGTCCACGCTCTATTATTGTACAGTTCTCCACATCTAGGATTCGTGATAAATTTCTGGCAGCCAATATTGAATTTAACAAGTCTAAACCATCGGACAAGTTGAACTCCTCACATCTTGGACTGGAGGGACAAAAGCGACCTATCTATGTGATGGAGCACTTGTCACCAGCCAACAAAGCCTTATGTGGTGCTGCTAGACTTAAAGCCAAGGAAAAAGGGTATGCACATGTTTGGGTACGAAGTGGTAAAATTTTTGTTCGTAAGACGGAAACCTCAAGATATATAGTTATAAAAAATTATGATTCTTTGAATTTGATAATTTAATCTCTTAAACTTGGTTAAGCTTGTATCACTTGGATTTTCTCCTGTAAAATTCTCATCTTTTAATGTATATTACCAGAACATTCGTGGGCTACGTACAAAAACTCACACATTTTATAAAAACCTTAATTGTTGTAATCATGATGTTATTATTTTGACTGAAACATGGCTTAACGCAGGGGTCCTCAACAGTGAGCTTTTCAATGATGAATAAATATGTAGTCTATAGAAGAGATCGTAATATCTGTAACTTACAAAAAAACAAAAAAGACGGAGGAGGAGTCTTGATAGCTGTTTCCAAGAAATATAATAGTCAAAGATTACAGTCATGGGAAAGCTCTTGTGAGGATCTTTGGGTACTTATAGATATACCTGACAACATACCAACTCGTGTAAAAAAACTGGCCCTTTGTGTGGTTTACCTTCCGCCACCAGTTAGTAGCCAATTGCTAGACAATTTTGTAACTAACTGTAATTCAATTTTTGAGTCCTATGATGGGCAGATATCTATATTGGGTGATTTCAACTTGAATGCTATTGACTGGGTTTCGGTTAGTCAGAAACATCCTGCCACTATAAATTTAAAACAGCATTCTTCATTATGCAACCAATTAATTGACTTTAGCTATGTAAATAACTTGCAACAATGTAATTTTATAAAAAACCATAAAAGTAAATTACTCGACCTTGTTTTCACCAATTTACTGCCGTGTACTGTCAAAGAATCTTGTGATTTGTTATGCCCTGTGGACCCACTGCATCCAGCAATTGAGGTAAATTTTGATATTGGTCAGGTTGTAAGTCTAAATTATAATGCCCTTAAACAGAAGCATAACTTTCATAAGTCAGATTTTAATTTGGCAAATAAACACCTTAAGGAAATTGAATGGGACACTGCTTTCAGGAATAAAGAAGTAAACGATATGGTGAGCATTTTTTACATAAAATTGCATACAATAATTGATAACTGCGTTCCAAAAGGTAAAGTTAGGCGAAATCATCCACCATGGTTCACAAAAGAACTGGTTCAGTTATTGAAAGAAAAATTTAAGGTTCGAAATAGATATAAAATATTTGGTAATCCACTAGACAAGATCTCATTTCGATTATTATCTGAACGATGCAAAAAATTAGCTGCCGACTGTTACAATAAATATACTAACGGTGTCGAGGATGCTATTGCCAAAAATCCGAAATACTTTTTCTCGTTTGTAAAGGCTAAGCGGGGTGGTAAGAGCAACTATCCAGCGACGATGACAGATGGCACAAGTAACACATCGGACGGTTATAATATTTGTGAACTATTTGCAGAACATTTTTCATCTGTGTACAGCGATGGTTGTGACGTTAATAATTCTATGTTTGAGTTATCCGATCTTCTTTCAATATATAATCTAGATTGCAATAGCTTCACATCGCACAGTTTGACACAGGAAGTCATATTGGAAAAGATAAAAAAACTAGATCCTTCAAAAGGTGCTGGTGCTGACGGTATCCCACCAATTTTTATTACAAAGTGTGCAACAAACCTAGTTTATCCTTTGTATTTAATTTACAACAAATCATTGCAGTGCGGTATATTTCCATATGAGTGGAAAAAAGCAAGAGTTGTACCAGTATTTAAATCAGAAGATGAAAAACAAGTCAGCAATTATAGGCCTATATCTATATTATCAACATTTTCAAAATTATTTGAATCACTTATCTGTCCACATATTCAAAATTACTTTAAAAAATATCTGTCTGATTTTCAGCACGGATTTACTAAATCTAGATCAACTTGTTCTAACCTAGCACTATTCACTGAAACTATAACTGAATCAATTGATGCACGAAAGCAAATAGATGCTATATACACTGATCTCAGTAAAGCTTTCGACCGTGTCTCACATGCTATACTAATTAAAAAATTAAATGTATACGGGTTTGCAGGAACAATGTTAGAGTGGTTGACGTCTTATATAACGGATCGTACATATTATGTAGTAGTCAATGGATACCAATCAAAGATCCATAGTATATCTTCAGGCGTTCCGCAGGGATCCCATTTGGGACCCATCCTATTTAACATCTTTATAAACGACGTAACTGCCTGTTTCAAATACTCTACCCCTTTTTTGTTTGCAGATGATCTAAAATTTATAAGAATTATTCAGACAGAAAGTGATGTTTCGTTGCTACAAAGTGACGTTGACAGGCTAATTGAGTGGTGTGATAAAAACGATATGCGTCTAAACATAAAGAAGTGTTCCCATATCAAATTTACGAGAAAGTTTAAGCATATAAAATCTACTTACAATATTGGTGGCGAGCTCTTGAACGAGGTTGACATCATAAGAGACCTGGGTGTGGTATTAGACAGTAAACTCACTTACTTACCACACATCGAAAACGTTACAAAACAAACATCCAAAATACTGGGGTTCGTAATTCGAAACAGTAGAGTTTTCAAAAGGTTCAAAACTAAAATTGTGCTGTTTAACAGCTTAGTACGTAGCAAATTAGATTATTGTAGTGTAATATGGCGGCCACATTACTCTACACACGCTTTACGAATCGAGCGAATACAAAAAAGATTCATGCGGCACTTAGCATTCCTCAGTGGTTGTTCTAAACGAAATTATTCTTATACGGGTTCACTAAAGAAATATGATATGACTACTCTCAAGCAACGTATGGAGATGTTAGACCTAGTTTTCCTTTATAAGATATTAAGACACAATATAGATTGCCCTGAATTACTACACAAAATTAGGCTTGCAGTCCCAAGTAGATATCCTCGCCACTCAATTAAACCCTTAAGTGCTCCTCTTCGAAAAACTGTTTTGGGTCAAAATTCACCACTTTCTCGTGTCTCTCGGCTTTACAATGAGTGCAGTGAGTCCTCAGATATCCACAATGACACGCTTCACAAATTTCGACTAAATATTAAGCAGAGTGTAATTACTAATAAACAAACATAAGCTAGAGTCAATTATGTCGATTGGAATATATATATTTTTTTTTATTTGTCATTTTTTCTTTTTTCTGAAAGTGATTACTTTTAAGTTATGTCCATTTTGCATGTGGTGTTTGCCTATAATAGGTTATGCATTTAGCTTGTAAGACATTGATTGTATAAAAAATTCTTTATAAAAAAATGTAATAACTGTTGGCAATCCTAAATAAATAAATAAATAAATAGCGAAAAGCGAAGCACGCGTTGGCGACTGCGGTTTAAAAGATTGTGAATCAAGCTTCCTCACAAAACAGTTATTATGTGCAATCTACAATTCGTTTTCTTGCATTTGATATCTATCTATATAGTGGGAATGTTGTCTTTTATAATAATACCTAATCTTAGCATTACCTGGATTCTCCGTGCAGGTACAAAAATCGCGCACAAAAACTAAGCTAAACTAAGTGAGTTAATATAAATTAATTGTATCAAAGGCTATTGTAGGTAAAAAAAAGGTAGGTAAATAAATAGGTACCTAATGCTGTGAGAAAAAAGTCAAGTAATACCAATTCTGAATAATAATCATAAGAAATTAACAACACGAATCACACTTTCTACTCCCAATTAATAGTAATTCAGAACGAAGACATTCATCCGAAAAATAACATACCTACGTGAAATATATAAATATACATTGGAAGCATAGTTTTAGACTTTATTAGTATAGATCCAATTCCTTTTATCCAGTCCAACGAATCTTCGTTATTTTTCATGTTTTTTTTTCGACTCCTTCTAATTGGATTGATGGAGCAAGTCTCGCAAAATCTGTCAGCCGAAGATAATGAACGCTAGCAGAATGAACTTTTGTCAACTAAGGCAACTATTCTTCGTAAAAGGTCGATCACCGACATTTTCGTAGTCATAAAACATCGGCTATTATGATTGTTGCTATAAAAGTTACTGAGAACAAACATAAATATAAACGTACGTTTCATTTTATTGTGTTGTTAGTTCACGAAAATAAAACACTCGGGAAAAGTTCGTGTAGTAACAAAACAAGGATCAAGACTAGTTCATAAAGCTATCTAGATTACCTTAGACGAAAATAAGGTGCTTTGCATGATACAGTGTTTCGTATCTTAACAGTGATTGAATGAAATTAGAGGATCGTCAACAGACGTGATCTAAAGCGATGTTTGCACATCCTCTCTCTTGAATAGGTCCGTTCGTGAAGCCCTTTCAGAGGTTGATGAAACACAAACTGTGTCACTAGGTACTGCCGAAATTTCGGATGGTGTTTGTAGTTGCAAACGAACTGCCTTGTGCTGACGTAATGGGGTTTTCGAACATGCTCAAGTAAGTTTCTATTTGGGCGTTAACTATCCAATTGAATTACTTTGCTGTATTTAATAATGGTGCAAATTATGCATGCGTTGTGAATGTAGTTTGTTTTGTTTAGATAGTTAAATATCTGCATTACTGCGTTTTTTAGATAACAGTTTTTTAATACACAGTATTTATTGTCAATTACCAATTTCTATATTTATTCAGTCCTGTGTTTTATTTTTCTTATTAATGGAACGAATCTAAGCCATCCATTTTTGTTTTATGCATAGTAATTCATACGAAAAAGAAATCTTTACCTTACCAGGGTTCTTTTTTTATTTTATTTAATTTAGTAGCAGGTAATATTACTAGATTTTTAGGTGCTTTTGCAAATAGATGGAATGGTGACAGTAGATTTTTGGTCCATCACCGTAAGCAATTTTTTTTTATTGTGTTGTGAGGTAGTTTATTTAGACGAACTATGAGTCCAGGACATTTCTTTATTTACTTTGGCTAAAATAATATATCTACATTTATATTCTAATTTTGCTATTCGCATAACTTTATTTCTACCCCTAATGATTTTAAGAAGAGGATTGTTACATAGATCCATATTTTTAAATTAAACTACTACTACATACGTATTAACCCGTCCGGGCTGTTTGGAACTAAACTCATAATACTCATTTCACAATACGGCCTAAAATCTAAATGACCTTTTCTCACAACGGATAAAACCCAAATGAACTTACTACCAATAAGAGCGGTTTTCATTATGTACTTTAGCCAATAAGACCCAATTTCAAATAAATGGAGACTCATAAAATCCTATTCCCAAAACGTTTAATTCCCAAAATACACAAAATTTTAGTATCGATATACTTGATTGTCATAAAAACGGATTCTTAAAACGTCTTAGTCCCTAAACACACTAAATACCGCCATGTTGAGTTTCGACGCGGTCAAATTTCAATACTATCAATAATAGTACAGTCAAATAAGGCTTAATTAGGGGCAAACCTCGGAATGGAAGCGAATAAGCTGTAAATTTGCATAAACCTTTGTTTTGGTGTACTAATGACTGGTAGAAAAGTCTCATATGATCACGTGTCTGCGTCATAAGTTATTCAAGGTCAAAGGTCACGAAAATCAGTTTTTTCCCATTATCTCGTTTTCTATGGGAAATACGCATTTAACGTCAATATAAATATTGTAGATCATAAAAATGTCTACAAAAAATGTCTGAACACTTTTCTCCTAGAAAGCATCGCTTTCAAGATATCGTGACTTTAGAGCGCAGGAAAGTCGTATTTTCGACTATATGCACACACTAGCTTTTTCCCGTGATTTCGCTCGCGTTTATAAATATTATGAAAAATAAGGCTTATTTCAATATATAGTAGCATATGCATGCTTGGTCTCAGCCTAATCGGTTTGAAATTGACAAAGTTACATACAAACTTCCATCCCCTATCTTATCCCTTTAGGGGTAGAATTTATCAAAATCCTTTCTTAGCGGAAGCCTACATTATATCATCTACCTGCATACCAAAATTCAGCCAGATTTGTCCAGTGGTTTAGGCTGTGCGTTGATCAGAGGCGGTGCGGAAATCTTCTATTTCTATAAAACTCAAAGGTGACCGACATAGTTATCTATCAACGCACAGCCCAAACCACTAGACAGATCTGGCTGAATTTTGGCATGCAGGTAGATGATATAATGTAGGCTTCCGCTAAGAAAGGATTTTGATAAATTCTACCCCTAAAGGGATAAGATAGGGGATGGAAGTTTGTATGTAACTTTGTCAATTTCAAACCGATTAGGCTGAGACCAAGCATGCATATGCTACTATATATTGAAATAAGCCTTATTTTTCATAATATTTATAAACGCGAGCGAAATCACGGGAAAAAGCTAGTGTGTGCATACAGTCGAAAATACGACTTTCCTCCGCTCTAAAGTCACGATATCTTGAAAGCGATGCTTTCTAGGAGAAAAGTGTTCAGACATTTTTTGTAGACAGTTTTATGATCTACAATATTTATATTGACGTTAAATGCGTATTTCCCATAGAAAACGAGATAATGGGAAAAAACTGATTTTCGTGACCTTTGACCTTGAATAAATTATGACGCAGACACGTGATCATATGAGACTTTTCTACCAGTCATTAGTACACCAAAACAAAGGTTTATGCAAATTTACAGCTTATTCGCTTCCATTCCGAGGTTTGCCCCTAATTAAGCCTTATTTGACTGTACTATTATTGATAGTATTGAAATTTGACCGCGTCGAAACTCAACATGGCGGTATTTAGTGTGTTTAGGGACTAAGACGTTTTAAGAATCCGTTTTTATGACAATCAAGTATATCGATACTAAAATTTTGTGTATTTTGGGAATTAAACGTTTTGGGAATAGGATTTTATGAGTCTCGGTTTATTTGAAATTGGGTCTTATTGGCTAAAGTACATAATGAAAACCGCTCTTATTGGTAGTAAGTTCATTTGGGTTTTATCCGTTGTGAGAAAAGGTCATTTAGATTTTAGGCCGTATTGTGAAATGAGTATTATGAGTTTAGTTCCAAACAGCCCGGACGGGTATTAACAAGTAGTTACAAATTACACAGGTTTCCTTGTACACAACTAAATTTAATTGTCAAACAATAAAGCTAAACTCGCAATCACAACACATTCTATTATGTGTTTGCAGACAAGGCTGTCATTTGAATATTGCGGAATTTCATTTATCATAATTCACCTCTCTAGTAAGGGAACTAGGTAACGTCGGGGCACTTCCGCGGCACATGATTTGCATAATAACCGAACTAAGTGTACCATATCTAGCTTAAGTTCGAATCCAAACCATAAATTTACTATAATAAGGACTATTTTGCATAAGCCGAGTGAGCCGAATTGCTGTACGTCCGATCAATTCCCACACACAGATTCAAAGACATTTGAACGCATTAGGGGAATGTTAATGAACACAAGTTGCAGACCATTCGATTACCGTACATTTAGATTTTAGAGAATTTCATATGATGGGTTTTCAAACTCCACAGGAAGTTCAAAGGAAGGGTCAGAATAATAAAGGTAGTTTGCTATTAATACACACGTTAGGAAATACTCGTATTTGGTTAATTGTCTTAATTAAGTTGTACCAGTGAAAGTCTAACCTTTTTGTGTAAGAGGGTTATTGTATTAAATTAATTTTTAATTGGTCTAAGTTACCTTTTTCTACAGAATAGTAAAACGCCTACAATACCTTTGGTCACAAACCAGTGTATATGGCTTCGCTGGTCTATAACTGTTAGAAAGTCGTTATTTTAATAGTTTTAACAATACACAATGAATTTTGTGTTTTAAAAAAATACACAAAATTTAGTTTAAAAAAAATACACAAAATTCAGTTTAAAAAAATACTTATTACATCTTTTATGTTCCACTGCAGGGATGGAGTTCTGCGCCTATGATGAAAATAACCTAGTTTACAAAACTGTATATATTTCCCACTATATGTAAGCTTTTGAAATAGAAATATCACTGTGATTAATGTAACCTAATTTTAATCGATAATACAAATTATGGGCAAAATCTTACCAAGTTCATTTCATATTCTCTTTGCACCCAACCCTAATAACAAAAAATGCAAGGCCGATAGTGAAGCCGATAGGCAAATACCCACCCCAAATCATGACCTAATATCGAGCAATTTATCACCGACAGACCTTTGTGCCTGAGCCATCAATCTTGAGCTTCCTCCGCACTCAACACTCCAACTAATTATTGTCGATCGTTCCTGTCTTGACAGTTTACTTGCGGATTTAAACATTTTTTTAATGTTTGACGTATAAGAAATCAAATCTTCATTCGCCCATTACACCCATTTTGCTTCAACGATTTTTTCCTTCATAAGAAAACATAACAATATGTCACTAACACTGTTGATAATAGATGAATGTTGAGTACAGATTGCTCGAAGGAACGAAAAGGGAAATGAAACCATCTATTACAGCCTAAGACGGACAACTCGTCGGAGAACGCGAAGAGGATTTTCCTTAGGAAATGAACAACGCAGTCATCTCACCCGGTTAATAATGAAACAATACTCACATAAGCCTCTGTATATCACATACACATTTGTTTTCTTTCCCCTGTGTGACAGCAACCCTACATAACTTTAATGACACAATATTTCACTTAGTCAAAATCTGATAACGCAACTGTATAACCCGGACGTGTTATGTTCTGTTGTAACCGAGTGTTGTTTCCTCTAAAAGAATTATGTAATTCCAGGTAGATTTATTTGCAAAGAGGAAATGCCGTAAGAACATTAAGTTAATAAAGCATAAAAATATTTTACAGCGAGTCATGGAGTGGCATCTATACACGCGAGCGGCAAAGAAGGCCCATTTGCTTTATTACGTTTACATCACGTTAAATCAGCCAACTGTACAAAATGTTTCATGAAATTTCTTTTTCGTGTCGCGATTGATCTTTTTACTTCCTTTCAAATAATGTTTTTTTAGGGTACCGTGAAAATCATATTCACATTTTCGTAATGCTCTCATACCTCGCCATTTGGGAATCCTTGGAATTACCGAAATTATAACCCTTTTTCGTAGGTCTTCGGGTGAATTGTATAAATATTTTGTCAAAGTATACGTATTCATAAGAAGAAATGCTTTATTTCTTATAAATCTGGGTTATATTTACTATTTTTTATACCGTTTTTTGTAGTTGTATATAAAAAAATATTCCATTGCACGTGCCTCTTGTAAAGCTCGATCTTGTATGAGCTTTGCCTTCAATAACAAAATTGCTTTAGGTCGCTTTTATAAAACAGCTTAACAGGTTACCTGTCCAGTCAGTAGACATGATAGTAAAACAATTTGATTGTATCATATATGCTACACAATACAGGGAAAGAATAAAGTTTAATATTTATAACGAAAATAATAAATAAGCATTCGTCTTACTAAGTATGAAAGACAGATCCAAAAACTAAAATAAAGTATGCCTATAACGAAAGTCACGTTTATAATAATGCTTTCTTTTATTTTGTCGTCGATCATAAATTTTCATTACGACGACTAGAACTCGACTTCACATGCTTATTTTCGATATACGACTTTAATATAGCACAATTTCATACAATACGAGCATTGGTAAAAATAAATATAAACCTACATTCGGCATGATAAAGATATTTAATGTTGTGGAAGTGTAACAAATTTTACTTAAGTTGAAGGTTATAAATATTCATCTCAGCAGCTTATTAATGTTCCAATGCAGGAACTGGGTTCTTACACTAAAGTAGTAAAAGTTAACTGACTTGTCAGGGGGATTGGGTTTAAAATATATTCCTCACACTTTCACACAACGCCATCTAGTCCCAAACTAAGCAGAGCTTGTACTACTGGTACTAGACAACGGATAAACACACTCAAATACTTTTTTTTGTAAATACATACATATTATACATAGAAAACATCCAGACCAATGCAAACAATCATGTCCATGTACAAAAAAAAACTGCATTGAGCGGGAATCAAACCCGAGACCTCTGCGTAGCAGTTAAATAACCACTACGCCACAGAGGTCGTCAATGAGGTCAAGAGGTCGATTATGTCAAGTTTTCTCTTATTTGAGTCGTATTAGTAAGTCTCGTAAGGAGATCAGGTCTCGGGTTTACTTCCTGCTCAATCCAAATCTTTGTGTGCACGAACACGAAAGATTACATTGATCTACGTGTTTGCCTCCATGTGGTGACGGAGTAAGAACACAATATGTCACCACCCCATCTCATCCCATGGGTGTCGTAAAAACCGACTTAGGGACTATCCGTGAATATTACCTTTCAGAAATAAAAAGAAGGAAAACTTGAAATAAAACCATATACCAATCCGTCTGCCCAGCGTGGTATTAGTAGGGTAAGTATCCCTTCGTCACGGGAGGAGGCCCGTCCCTGCAGTGGGACTTTAATGGGCGTGTTTTCTGTGGATATATTTACAAAAAACACTACCTAAGTCCGTGTACCATTGTCTAGTACTCATAGTACTTGCTTAATTTAGAACTTGATGGCTACTTATGGGATGTGTGAGGAATTTTATACTATTCCTTTCGTAGAAATCAATTTGGAAATTTTGTCTAAGTCGGCTTTCTTCGTAACCACTCGAACAAAACAATATAACTTAAGGTATATTACTTTGTAATCTAAAGTAGATTACGAAATAAATGTTTATAAGAGAGTATTTATGTATAAGATAGTTGATAAAGAAATAAACATCCTTTGTAGAATTATGACATCATGGAATATTAATCGTAAAGTTACAGTTATTATCAGCTTATCGCAGATATAATGTCTACGAAAACAAATAATGGAAAACTTGATGTGAAACCCTTTACCAATTTGTCTGATCAGCATAGTATGAGCTCGCTAAGTGTAAGCCCTTTTCTAGAGTAAAATATAAAATAACTGCTTGTAAGGTAGCTATCACCATGTAATGACGGAGTAAGAATACAATATGTCCCCACCATATCTCATCTCAAGGGTGTCGTAACAACCGACTAAGGGACTAACCGTGAATATTATCTTTACGAAATAAAAAGAAGGAAAACTTGAAATTAAACCCTATACCAATCCGTCTGGCCAGCGTGGTGTTAGTAGGTCAAGTATCCCTCCATCACGGGAGGAGGCCCGTCCCTGCAGTGGGACATTAGTGGGATGTTATGATGAAGGTAGCTTTATTTGCATCTTAATTAAGCAATTTTATAGAATGAACTAAAATGGTCTTAGTACCGTATAGATATAAACCTAAGTGAGAACTAGAGTATGTTAAAGGTTCAAATCAAAACATTTGAAAAACAGCAATCAAAATCAATGCATTTGAAACAAAGGGGCAACAAAAACAATGGATATATCTGTGCGAACAATAAAGGTGATATTAGAAAGAGAAGTGATTGTGTTTGGTTAGTTCGCCATTGAACAGCCGCAGGACGTGCCCGGTACGCAACAACGGACGTGCGTTGCTCGAGCATTTTTCAAAAAGCAATTCACGAAACTGAACTGTTTGAGCAAACACGCAGACTGACATTGGCTCGGTTGTTGTATTTACCGAAAACTAGTGTGAACTACGAACTGCATGGACTATTCTCACGATCTCCAATACACCGTCAGCATTTACAGTCGCAAATAAAAATTGAAAAATCCTCTGTCGCAAATCCCCTGAGGGTCGCATTTCGCACGTTCCACACGCACCGAATGTCCCCCACAAAGAGCTGAACTGCTACATTATTTATTTAATTATTTATTTATCGAAGCTCCACGACTAACTCTTGGTAATGTTTTGGTTTTGATTATGGTAAATTATTTTAGAATATGGAAGAATGGTGTTATATATTATAAAGTAACCTATTTTGTGTTAAAATTGTTAAGTAATTAAATGTTTTAACCCAGATACTCCTGAAACTATTTAGGGTCTCAGATCTTTGTAATTTTTTGATATGTTGGTATTAGTGTCACTAACTTTTCAGGAAAAATACAAAAAAAAATCCTACTCCTCTGGGAAATCTGGAAAATGATCGGTGTTATAACACCTGGTAGGAGAATGGGCTACTATGGCTAGTAGGGAACTATGGGAAATATTTTGGACAAAATTATACACTTGATTTATTTTTTAATCTTTGTTAGACTTTTATACAGTTTTATATTGTGGGTAGAATAAAAGTAGTTCATATTTACCTTAATTTAGTTATGAAGCAGCTCTTAGGGTGAAAATAAACCTAACATTTTTCCTTTATTCCCACTAGTTCTGTTGAACAGTTCTGTTAACAGAACTAGTGGCACTTTTTATTCCCATTAGTTCTGTTGATAAATAAACACACCATATGTAACTAAGTAGTGATGGCATTGGGATTTTCTTGACGAAAGTAGTCATTTTGAAAAAGTAGCTTTTGACAAGTCACTTCGTTGATATGCATACTTATTATTTTAATCGTATCTAAATCATGTTCAGGAAGGATGGGAGTACATAAAATCCCAGATTGAGGACTTTAGCGACCGAGTACAATTAGACAAATTATTTGCGATTACGATTCAATTGCGATTTTGGATGAAAGCAACTCGTGTAAAGTCGTGGCTTACACTAGGTGCGCGGCATCGCACCACAAATGTTGTTATGTAGAAGGCTGGCATAGAGCAATTAACGGCTCATTCAAAACAAGACCGGCTACCGTTGCGGAGTTCATAAAGAAAATTAAAGATAAAGCGGAGAAAAAAAAATATATATACAATAATAATAATATATAAATTAAATAGGTATATACTTACACATTAAAATGTATTGTTCATGTACTTACCTAACTTATTATACTTATACACGTAGGGTCATTTCCATCACTATTCTTTGTATGTACCTATAGAGGATGTATTTATTTGTCAACAGAACTAATGGGAATAAAAAGTGCCACTAGTTCTGTTAACAGAACTGTTCAACAGAACTAGTGGGAATAAAGGACATTTTTTTACACAAAATAGATTTGTGTTTGCAAATTTTACAAGTTAGGGCCATAGGGTGTATAAATTGCGTGTAACAATGGCTCCCATAATAAGACACTACTACTTTATTGATACTATAATTCTATAAAAGCCATAGGTAAGAAATTTTTGTTCCATACACCAAACTAAGGTCTCACTTTCAACAATTAGCCATTACGTGTCACCACTTGGTCTATTATCACAGCAGTGAATATGTTTACGTAATCGATCTCGTGAAAGAGCGTTACTTATATGTGCAAAAATAGTATCTGATAACTTTCCCAGTACATGCCTCTTTGATGGACCACATCAACTAAACAAAAAGATAGCCAGGAATCATTTCAATGCATTGCTTGTGACAATATTCTACTTCTCTGTTGGCAAGTGTATAAGTTTGTATACTAAATGTACAAACGACATACCAACAAAAACAGCATATCAACGACATCATCACCAAACATGGCATCAGAATAATATTATACTGGTGGCTGTAGTTTATTCGGACCCTCAAAGTTTGCCATTCTGGGTAAGAATTTGGATAATTCTGTTTCTTTGATATTCTCGCTGCAAAGGCAGTACCACTTGTTGAAAGAAAGACTACAGGAGCTGAATGAGGTACAGTAGAATTTTATAGGTGGGACGGAGATTCTGTACGACTTCTCTTATATAAGAAACTGGATATAAGACGTTATATTTATAGTAGTCAGAAGTAGTTTCTTTATAATGTACTTCAGCGTTAACCCCTAATTGACCACCTGGAACCCAAAAATGACTATACTTCGTCGAAAATGTGTTGCATCATTCATTTTTTCTAATTTATCTTATATTTCCTGAAAACATAATGATTTTTCTGGCAGTGACCTAACATTTAGTAGTAAAGCGATATAGACGTGTATTCTCCTACTAGGTGTTATAACACCTCTGAGACTTTTATTTATAAAAGATAAACAAATTTAAATACAATATAAATATGTTTGCCATTTTATAGCTAACAGTCATTATACCCTTTCCACTATATTTAACGACATTTGACAGATTGATGTTAGGTGACGTTCAGTAGTATCTCGAATGTAATGCCATTCGATTGTAAGCGATTTCGCGATTTTTCAAATTACTTTGTTTTACACATTTGGATCCTTACATCAACTTACATTATCATTTTATTAGTGATTATTTCTTCTATGTTAAGAGAATTAGCCTATAGCTTAAAATGATAAAATTATAGTTAGCTTAGGTATTATTTAAAATACATAATTTATCGTGACACCTTCGCGGGTTATAGCTAATCTAAAATATCATATTACATTTTATACACGTATTATGAAGAGTTCAGGTTTATTCATAGCATTTATTTCTACCGATTATTTATAATTTGTTTCATAATGGTGGTAATCGTTATGAGTGTCCATCACTAAGTAACCATGGTAACTGAAAAAAACATGGGTACGTCCATGAAATACAATATAATTTATTCGAAAAATAAGCGGAAGTATTACGAAACTTCATGGACGTGAACTGTCAAAAAGCTAAACTTACGCTGGAAGGGGTATAGTTTGCATAATCAGGACGATATTATTAGGTTACTATACAATAATTACAGAGAAAGTAGCTTTTAGTTTTGATTTTGAAAAAAATCCACATATCTTTTTTTAATTGAGCAAAAATCCATAAAATTCAATTCATATAACAATTTTTTCAGCACGCAAATAACTATGCACATGCACTAAATAAGATGTAATGAGAAATGCTGATCACTATTCGCTGTTTGTATATTTAATTTGATGGTATTGTTAAAGTCATTCAATCGGTGTTATAACACCTGGTAGGAGTATCTGACTGAAAAAATAAATAAAAAAGTATAGGTTCAAACATGAGGTAATTTTCCGAAAAAAAGAAAAAAAACTTCTTAAAGCTCTTAAATTCATTCCATTTTTTTTTCCATTCAGGCGCTGCCGTTTCAGCTGCCTTACTGCAAGTAGCTGCTATAATTATAGTTTTTTAATTGCTGTTTATGATATTGAGAAATATAACAAACTCATTAGATATTTTGACATTGTTATGACATTTGAATATTTCACAATTCTTATCTATTTTGTGGTTAAGTAATGATTATACTATCTCTAGCTTGATTATGTCTATGTAATAATTACAATAGTAACTGATATCAATTAATGATTATTTTAATTATTATCTGAGGTCAAATATCGGTCAATTACTAGTAATCATTAGCTTATGATAGCAGCATTGTATTTACTTACTTTTGTTTGTTTGAAACTGATTTAGAGGTCAATAGCATAAAATGTTGCCTTATCTTTCCTGAGAAAGACTAAACAATAATTTTATGCATACGTACATGTAAATAAACACAAGATATGATCACAAATACAACAGGTAAGCTGAGTAGGTACATTTCTAGACTTAATTTAGCTGGTTCAAATTTGATTACAACGTAAATATAAATAAATATTCCTCACACATTCACACAACGCCATTTTAGTCCCAAACTAAACAGAGCATGTACTATGGATACTAGACAACGGATAAACATACTTAAATTCTTTTTTTTTGTAAATTCATACATAATACATAGAAAACACCCAGAACAATGTAAACAATAATGTTCATGCACATAAAGATTTGCATTGTGCGGGAACCGAATCCGAGACCTCTGCGTAGCAGTCATGTTATATAACTGTTACAGCCAAAGTAATAAATATGAATATTATACATAATAACTAGCCATTATGTATAAGGGCTACTCATTTTTGATAAAGTGATTATCTCATTAAATTTTACCTTTTAACTGGCAAAAGTCAGAAACAGTTGGTTAGGTTAGGTTAGTATGGTGACCAAAGGACGCACGAGCCGAGCGAGTGAAGCGAGCGTGCCGCGGTTGCGGCCGGCGAGTGCAAGAAGCATTTTCTTTATGTAAAACTAGAATATAGTACATATTATTATATTCTAGCAGCGTCCTTTGGTCACCGTACTAACCTAACCTAACCAACTGTTTCTGACTTTTGCCTTAATATTGTATTTTTGCCAGTTAAAATGTAAAATTTCAATGAGTTTTGACTAACATCGATGGTCAAAACCACTTTTGACTGAAAAAACCAGTCAAAAGTGGTTATGAGTTTTGACTATAACATATATAATGGCTAGTTAATGTGATTAATTCTGCGACATTTATCACTTTATCAAAATTGAGTAGCCCTTATACATAATGGCTAGTTATTATGTATAATATTCATATTTATTACTTTGGCTGTAACATAACCACTACGCCATAGAGGTCGTCAATGCTTGCTACTTCCACGATTTGTCAGCGGATAAACTTCGCAATTACTTGCAATCTTTACTAAGTAGAAACTTATGTTTTATGATATAAGAACAGTTAATCTACTAGTATTTCTTTTGAGCAATGATTAGATAGTTGTTGACAAGGGCTTTCTATTTATGTTTTCTTCTTAAACAGGCGACTTTGCGATAATTAAGATAGTGTCACTATGATAATATAGACACATAAAGTCAAGCCTTATCCCGTCCGGAGTAGGCAGAGACGACAGAACGCCACTTGTCACGATCCTGGCAAACAGATTCAGCCTCATACACATTTATTAAGCGAGTCATACATAATGATAATATGTTATAACCTTATGTATTACTAGCTGCTGTGCCCGCGACTTCGTTCGCGTGGCGGATGTTACTTACTTCGCAATTCGATTTAATACTGAAAAATGGTTTTTGAAACCTTATAACAAACATATATACCTACACACGAATTGTAAAATTAACGAACGAACCAAAACCTTTTCAAAAACAGACCTTTACAAAGACAGATCTATGAAGACTGTGTCTAAACTTATACTGAAAGACATGAGCGAACGTCATTCTTTCAAGGAAAATCTTAATACCGATACTGAAAATGAGGTCACAGGCACAATGCCATCAGTTGTCAAATTGGTAAGTTAAAATAAATGACATCGCTTATTTCATCATAACAGCCCATTAATGTCCCACTGCAAGGACGCGCCTCCTCCCGTGACGGAGGGATACTTGGCCTACTAATACCACGTTGGCCAGTCGGATTGGTACAGGGTTTAATTTCAAGTTTTCCTTCATTTTTATTTCGTAAAGATAATATTCACCGATAGTCCCTTAGTCAGTTTTACGCCACCCATGGGATGAGATGGGGAGGTGACATATTGTATTCTTGCTTCGTCACCACACGGATAATCGCTAATTAATTATGAATAAATACATTTTGCACGCCATGTTATGGTGCGGCAGAATTACCTGCCTCGGTGGCGCGGCGGTCGCATTACATGGCTGGCGTGCATGAGGTCGCGGGTTCGATTCCCATGGAGGACAATTGTGATACACAAACTATTGTCCTTAGTCTGGGTGTTCTTTGTGTCCGTTAAATTGATATATTTAAAGGCTAGTGTGAAGACTTATAATTGATATTACACATACGATTCATGGTTAATTTTATTAACATTTAAAAGGAATAACTTATTAATAGCACTTAATAATAAAATAAAATTTATGATTACTACTGGTAACGCCATCTCGTGAACAAAAGAAACGAAATTTAAATTCATTCAACATTGAACCAAATCCATTTTTCATTACCCCTGATTTGTATTGGACTGTTCTAATAAAGAGATCTAGCGATATCTCGAGTATTACTTATCCGATTCCGATTGTTTTATTATAGTATAGATAGATAGATTACCTACTTTAAACTTAATACCTAAAAACTACGTATCTATTTATTTTAATATCTAAAGCGCACTTATTCCGAGAAGAGTCAATAAGAACCACGTCCGTTCGCATTAAGAGTCAATGTGAATGAAATTATATAGATGCACCGGTTGGCCGTTTCGGACGTTAAACAAAAATCAACCGTACAGCCGTACTCATAATGGCGCGGCGACATTTGGAAATTTTCTTTCATCTATATCTTGTGTGTTTATAAACCGATTTCTATAAAAAAAAATTATGAATAAGGTATTAAAGTGTACTTTTGAAATATGGGAGTTTGAAAATGATATGTCTATGCAAATTACAATATATTTATGTATTTAATACACTGTGAAGAAAACCCTAACGATTAAACACGTTATTGTGGCTAATATATAAAAGATACATATATACTATTCAGGACTTTTTTGTACATCTTTTGAAGACCATTATTTTTGTAATACATATTTTTGGCGTATGATCAACGTATGCGATGATAAGAGCTCGAACGCGCGTTTTTTCAACCGACTCACTTCAAATTTGTCGTCACTGCTCAGCTCCTATGTGTCTTAGCGTTATGTTATACAGCCTATAACCTGCCCAGGAGTATGGACTACAATCGTACCAAGTTTGGTTAAAATCCCTTCAGTAGTTTTTGACCCATGCGTGCACATACAGACAGACAGACAGACAGACAGACAGACAGACAAAAAATTTATTGATTGCATTTTTGGCATTAGTATCGATCACCATTCATCCTCCAATATTAATTTTTAACATATATTCAATGTACAGAATTGATCTCTCTACAGTTTTATTATAAGTATAGATTTAAACATCACCACAGAAACCCTCAAAACAAACAAACCCAAGCTTCTATCTACTATCCATTGAATGCTTCTTATAAACAATACAAAGCTATCAGAGATATTATGATTTCATGAGCTTCACAATGTTTCTTGTTTTATGTCGGTACATACTAAGAGCTACATTATCTTGACGTTTTCAAGATAACTGAACAAAACTGAGCTCGTAAAACCACCCTCGCTTAAAACACAGCTTCAAAATCTTGACATAGAATCGCTTAAACAAGTAAAATTTTTGTACTTGACAAAATAATAATATTATATTTAAGTTTATTGATGACCAGATGGCGTAGGGATTACTTATCTGATTGTTCTGTTGACGGTTTCTGGTGCGATTCCTACATAAGTGTCATTTCTATTTAATAAATAAAAGTATGTAAGTATGCCTAGTAGCTGCAGTCATTGGATAACGAATATAAAACCATTTACTAATCTGTTTCGTTAAGATAGGATTGGATGCTGCGGGAGTTATCTTTTAATTAAACAAACAAAGAAAGAAAAACTTTTTTAAACATACTTACTTAAATATACACACAGCACACATAAAAAATAGATGTAATGCAAACATTTTTATAATGAGAGTGCACAAACTTCAAATATATAAAAATAATTGAATATAAACCAAAGTACCATCAAAGTTAAAGAACTTAGACCGTTCTTCAGTTTATGTTCCCACATCTTCCGTATATCAATTCTAAACTCCTCATTTGCGTCCACCATAAGTTTTCCTTAACGTCGTACACAATCTAGTTCACTGCATGCAAAATTAAGACTAATGGCTCAGAAAATACGAACTATATTAGTTGAGCTCATAGACTTACTTACTGACCTGTTTATGTTAGCTCCTATCTTTTCTAACACGTACTATATTCTTGTTCTTTGTATTATACGGCCTGTTTACACACGTTACTTTATTTATTTTTGTAGTAAGTAAAAGAAAATCAGGAAATAGTTGTCGTATGTGAGCCTTTGCAAGTCCGTAATCTACTTTATGTGACGTTCTTTACCCAAAGTCACTAAAGTATTCCCGGACTACGAAAATCGTAACTTTAGAAATAAAACGCACGCTTTAAGATGTTTTTCCTTATATTTGTTTAATTCTATAAATTCTCGGTACATGATAAACTTACACTTATTACTTTTAATTTAATTTAGACACCACATTATATTATTTATTCACAACCTTAACAGTCCATAAAACAAGATTTATATCTAATTGACAACTTACACATTCTTAAAAGTCTAAAAATATCACACTAGCATTTCAGGGTCCGTAATTTTACTTCGACAGTCATATGTTCGATTCACGGAAAGTCGACTGAACGTTTGTTCGAATGCACTTTGTAGCGAAACAATTTTTCGTCGACAAACGCTACTTCGACTGAACGTTTCATCGAATATTTTTTAATCGATGGACTGATCTTTCGAATGTTAAATTCAGAGTAGTTACATGCAATTGATTGATAGGTATGAAGAAAAAACCATAAGTTTTAATCAAGTAGGTATTTATTTGAACAATATTAACATAACATAAAACTAAATAGTTACATCAGCGTTGTTTTATTTTTTGAAGTGGAAAGATTGATTTACAAAAAAACCAAAGATACACACTCCACTTCCCAAAAACGTCCGCAACAAATAGGCGCATTGTGCACTTTTTTTAAATTAGTATCGCGTTGTTCTACCGGCAAACGTCAATCATTAAATTTTATTGCTTTATGTGCATTACTTTTTAAATACAACTTTATGTCATGCGTGTAAGATTGAATTTGAAAAAAAAATATGTTTACGATATTACTATACGTATTTATTGCGTATGTTTAATTTGGTGACACTTTTGGCTGTTAGTTTTGTTTGAAAATGTGCATCTTGGGTTTTTTATAAATCAATGAGTGGAAAACGTAAGCCATTGAGCTCATGAAATCAAGCCTCTCCATGTGGTCTTTTTGTTTTAAAGGTTTTTTTCAATTTTTCTTCTTTTCCTGCCTGCTTTTTCTTTTTGTTGGGAGAAACTGACTTATCTTGAGCTTTAATTTTTTCTATAATCAGCATTACTCTTCTGTTCTCTTTCAATTTCTTTTATTGTTTTAAATAAGTTCCACTTTCTTCTCCCTAGGAGTCATTCCAGCGGTGATGCCAATTTTGTGAATTAGGAGTGTTTAATTCTAAACGATCATGGACAGACCATGTTTCAGGCGGGAACAAGGGCGGAATTCTTCGAATTGACACTCGTGCACTACTATTGGTGTCACTTTTATCAGTAGGGGTAATATTCTTGTGCCATCTACATAATATTTCGAAAACCAAGAAATAACTGAACTTGCTTCCTTTGGTAGGACTTTTTGTACAAGCAAATGGAATGTGTCGTTTTTGCACAAAATTCAGTCGAATCGTGGCATCACCGCTGGAATGGGCTCCTAGGGAGAAGAAAGTGGAACTTATTTAAAACAATAAAAGAAATTGAAAGAGAACAGAAGAGTAATGAGCTGATTATAGAAAAAATTAAAGCTCAAGATGAGTCAGTTTCTCCCAACAAAAAGAAAAAGCAGGCAGGAAAAGAAGAAAAATTGAAAAAAACTTTTAAAACAAAAAGACCACATGGAGAGGCTTTATTTCATGAGCTCAATGGCTTACGTTTTCCACTTCAAAAAATAAAACAACGCTGATGTAACTGTTTAGTTTTATGTTATGTTAATATTGTTCAAATAAATACCTACTTGATTAAAACTTATGGTTTTTTCTTCATACCTATCAATCAATTGCATGTAACTACTCTGAATTTAACATTCGAAAGATCAGTCCGTCGATTAAAAAATATTCGATGAAACGTTCAGTCGAAGTAGCGTTTGTCGACGAAAAATTGTTTCGCTACAAAGTGCATTCGAACAAACGTTCAGTCGACTTTCCGTGAATCGAACATATGACTGTCGAAGTAAAATTACGGACCCAGCATTTCACCGTTATCTATCACGTAAATACTACCTGTGATACTGCGCGCACGATCGTTCGATAGATAAAGAATCAGGTCGGCAACCTCCTCGCTCTCGGCCATTTTACGAAGCGGGTATACTTTGCTACGATTTTCATATAATTTAGCAGCTTCTTCTTTACTAAATCCTGCCGCTTCTGCAAACGGTGTTTTAGTACCACCTGGATTGACAGAATTTACACGAATTCCATATTTTGATAATTCTAGGGCAAGACATTTTGTGAACTGGTCTAATGCAGCTTTTGAAATGCAGTACGGCAAAAAATCTACCCCTTTAATTGGTCGAAACGCTGCAACGCTTGATACATTAACGATGTTACCTTTCGTTTTAATAAGATGAGGTGTAGCCAGACTCGCAAGAAGATAAGCGGCACGCACATTAGTTGCCATAGCCTTATCATATAATCCGACTCCGTCAAGAATACTTCCACAAACACCAACTCCAGCATTGTTTACAAGAACATCAATCTGTCCAAAAGTCTCTATAGTCTTTGTAACAATGTTCTGTACGTCTTCGTCGATGGACAACTCCGCTGTGATTATCAAAGGTTTTATACCTTTTGTGTCTTCACACTGCTTCGCAACTTTGTTCAAAGATTCTTCATTTCTTCCAACTAATACAACTTTAGCGGACTGCTGTGCGTACAATAAGGCGGCAGCTGCACCGATACCGGAACTGGCGCCAGTGATCACAATAACTTTGTTGTTGAAGTCCATCGTTGTTCGATGCACGATACACACTAACTCGTTGGGCATTCAAACATGTTGTTTTAAGCGTTAGCGGGCTTTGATAAAACAGGATTTTTATTACACTGCAGCGATAGAATATTTGTTACCGTTATGGCGTCGGAATTATTTTATATATTTAATATTTTTACTAGGTTAATTTAAAACCTATTAGTTGTCATGGATTTGTCCATATAAAGAAATAATTTTACTAACGATTCATTTTTTATTCTACTTGTGGTTGGCTTTATGTTGTAAAGAACATAAATGAATGTAAATTCGTTTATTATTAAACAACATCCGTGAATTAAGGTTGTGTTTACAGTGGTAAACTAAGCATGTAACGAGCACGCCTCACTTGGCACCGCTCGAATAAAACTACGTAGTTGAACGTAAGTGGCACGTAATAAAATTTTGCGGTTATTTTGGCGTCGTCATGTTCAGAGGACAAAGTAAATATTTTTTTAACAAAATATTTGAGCAATGACAGGGCATCCCGTGAACGTCACAGAAGGGACGTGTGCATTACACCAGCCGTCACGCGTACCTCGAATATTTCCGTACGGTAGCCTGTCATTTCATTATTGTCAACGGACTCCCGGGAAAATGTGTTAGTAGAATTATTCGCGACTCGCTATTTTTTTAATAAAATTTGCTGACATTTTTTCGCTTATGAATATTAAACATTATAATAAATTTTCCTGGTAGCGTAAAATAATAATATAATATTTTTAATGTAACAAACAATGTTTCGTTTAAAATATTGTGACACCTAAATTGGATGTGTAGAAAAAAAGTTTTAATAAAAGTAGC
Organism: Schrankia costaestrigalis; assembly: GCA_905475405.1. NCBI lineage: Eukaryota > Metazoa > Arthropoda > Insecta > Lepidoptera > Erebidae > Schrankia > Schrankia costaestrigalis. The sequence goes on along the minus strand of FR997840.1, from coordinate 10,302,372 downwards.
TACAAAGAGACTTACAATCGATTTATCTCAACTTGTTTCTCATATCGGTGGCAAACTAGAAAATGTTAGTTCCGAGGGATGCCATCTCCATAACTGATTATTCACAACTAGACAGAATCATTGGAATTTAACCTTTAACACATAACGTGGTAAGGTTGTTTTGGTGTGAAGCGGTATTTAGACCTATGCGAAGTTTGTCTGTGCAAGCCGCGTCGAAAGCATTGTCCGAGTCCGTTAGTCTGTGTTAACATGCAGCTTCCCCACCCGGGGCCATGCACGATACACAAATCTCGCTATCTGATTTTTTTTGCAAATTATTATTTTGCATTTGACATGTTTTATTAAATATTATAGCAGAATAGTATTTAAAAAACTTTTTGTTGTTTTTCCACCAGGAGAAGAGACTAAAACAAAACTTTATTGTGATATCTTTATTTTATTTTAGCTATATTTTTGTATTTGTCTATTTTATTGGCTTACTGATACGAAACATTCTTAGCATTAAGTACTATTTACGAAACTAAACAAAAGTGAATGAAGTAGGCTTTTTTAGGATTATCAGACCCTCCCCACTTTATCACGAGGCTATCTTAGGTGGACTGGGAGTACTTTACGCAAAATTACTAAAGGAGGTTGGCCAACGTGACTTTAGCAGATTAAAGGGTAATAAATATGATAGCAATTTAGGTTAGGTAGAACATAATAATAATTGACGTCAAAATGTATAACTACGTATATTTGTGGAAAAAATAACTTTGTTGTATGGTATTGTGTAAAAAACTAAAAAAAAAATTAATTAAATAATACAGTGGAACAGCCCCGCTAGTGGGACGTTTATTGACACAAATGGCGAAAATTGTTTTTATTTATGTTTAACATTGTATTTACAGTCTTATTCTATACCAACCATGTCTTTTACATTATTTGTTACTAAACTACAATAAAGAAAACATTATCGAAGTAATTTTTCAAAATATAAGACATCGGTCCCCTTTTTCTTTTGGCCTCGTGAGTCCGCTAGTCAAGTGCGCGCAGTGGGTGGCGACATCCAAAAGTTGGGACCTTATCATAAATCTTTGTAAGCCTGCAATGGATCACTCACCCCCTCATTATTTACATTTTATTATTGGAGGATCATAAAATCTGTAACCCCTTAAATAACTATTATTACCTTTGGCATATCGTTTGTGATACGTACGTATTAGTAAGTCGATATTTTTTCTATATAAGCCTTTCCTTAACTATATAAGTTTGTATTATTTTAAACATTTTATATCTTTTAGGAATACTCCGCGAAATGATAGACCACGAATACGTGATGTGACTACCTTATCTCATTCCTAGGGTGTCGTAAAAGTGAACTAGAAAACAACCTCAAAATACTTTATGATTCCTTTTGGTCAGGGTCCGGGGTGGTATGAATAGAATAAGTTTCCCTCTATTAACTTGAAAGACTCGTTACAGCTGCAAGCCATTAATAACATGGTATGATGCATACTAATCATATCGAATTAGCAAAGACGTTATGACTAAATGCGATAACTTAAAGTTATGCTATTTTCTGCCGTTCAGTGCCAACCCAAAGCTTACAATCATGTGTGCGGGGAGATGGATATTATTGTACAAACATTACCTTAATTCAAAAGGGCTGTTTTAAATCTATTAAGATCTCATAGTTGATTAAGTATCTATGTTTTTATTAATAACTAATATATTTAAATTTGTTATTCTATTATATTTAATTAGGAATTAGAATAAAGCGTAGTTTTATGTTATGTTTCATGTTTTACATTTAATTCTGTTACCTTAGATAAGTATAGATAGATGTAAGCATTAATGTAACAACTACTGTTTGTCCAAATAAATAAAATTAAATTAAATATACAAGAAGAAAGCATAATTATACTGGACTGTATTAGTAGTAACTTTGATGGCCGCAATCGTCAGCAGTAATTTGTAAAACAAAATGTCAGTTGTTTTAACATAAACTTCTTTTTTATGTTTGATCGCGTACTAAACAGTTTTACGACTTTACATTCTGCCCCTTCCTTCACAAGCCTCATTGCTTCCCCTTATCGTAACGTAACAACGCAACTACGTTTCCTTCTTTTTTTTTAATTCACTGCTTACGTAGATATGCCGCTTTCAATAAAATGAACTACGTTTACAGAAATAAAATTGAAGTTTAAGAAAGACTAAGTGCGGTAGTAGGCACCTCGCTACTGAATCATAACTAATATTACATAATGTCATAGTATCATAAAATTTTAGGTTTTAGCAAGAAAGAAAAGCTAAGACAAAGCAACGAAGATAGTATCACTACGAAAGTAGAACAACTCAAACAAAGTCCATACTAATCTGTTACTAGGAAGCTATACCTTCCTAGTAACGAGCCAATCTTAGCTTTATTGCCAAAAGAGATCCGTTCCTGCAATGATACCTCAATGATGTTGTTATTTACTGGTCTAACTTGGGGGTACAATTGTTGCATATTCGGCAACCTGCACAAAGATAGGATTCCCACGCAAAACAATTACATGTGAGATTCACAAATTATAGACCTAAGTCTGAAAAGTGGCAGCTGCACAAGGTTTATCCCTAGAACAAGATTTGACTTTTATAAAAAAAAACAAAAAAAATACAGTCTGTTTTAAAATGTTAAATAGTTACATAATTAATCCAATGAGTATCGAATCACTGTCAAAAATATACATGATTTTACGTAGCCTATATTAACGTTACAGGAATACACCGAATTTCGAAATTAATTGCCATTATCTAACGAATATTGTCAGGTGACAACTAAACATGAAATAATTAAATTGTAATACAAAATATCGACGGGAAACCAAAGTTTCACACAGCAGCGTAGTGCGGCGCATGTATGAATTAATTAAATGTCAATAACTAGAAGTTGTCAATATTCAAATTCATGTCGTACATATTCCGATATAACCACATGATGCTATACATATTTAAGTAAGTTATGACCAGTTACTTGTACGGTGCATAAAGCGTGAGGATTTACTATGGATATTTATTAATGTAAGTTCGTGTAGTTTACAGCACAGTAGTTTACGTTGTTCTAAAAATAGAAAATTAATTAGGTTTTATTAAAACTATGTAATTAAGCAATTCCAAAAAGAGGGGGAGGATGGATGAGGGAGGCACAGGACCGCGCAAGGTGGCAATACTTGGAGGAGGCCTATGTCCAGCAGTGGACGTCGGTTGGCTAATATCCCTTTCAGACCGGAGAATTTTATTTTAAATATTTAAGTTTTTTTCTGTTTTAGTAGATTATATAGACGCTAAGAGGTTATGGAAAAATGAAAAAAAAATCTAGGTAATCTAGGTTTTACAGAACAGTACCCGCACGATCGTGCGCTCTCGGCGTATATACTCTATACGCACGCTCGTGCCTTTCGATAGAAATACAAAGTAAATAGTAATAAAACACTTTGTTTTCATAAACTTTTATTATACAAACCAAATAACAATCAGTCTTACCCTCTTTGCAGTCGTTAATAATTATTTATTTTAGTAACTTCTTAATTAACATAATTATAAGTGAGATCAAATCAGTTCTTACATCAATATATTTAAAAAGATACGTAAAAATTAAGATTGGTGATAGTCGGCAAAACAGTTTTTACCTCTAGAGAGGCATAAATAAACTTTGCACTTAGTGCACATAATCTTAGACCTACTATTACATGTTTCTAATTTACACACTCTTGGAGACGTGATGGAATCATCAAAAACAGGTAAATGGTTATAACAATCATGCCGTTTGGATACCGTGGGGGTTGGTTGTTTAAACTTTTTGGATGGTGGTGGTAACGATATGTCGTCTTCCTGAGCATGTTCATCAGCTGCATCAATTTCAGTCTCTAAGTTTCTCTTATTTGGCGTATGAGTTAAACCATCAGCTACCTCTAAACGAAAATGCAACAAGTCCATGATTTTATTTTGTGGTATATTATTTGCAATACAATCATTACGATAGAGACGCCAAGCATTGACGACAGCCAAATCAATAAAATGTATTATGACTTTTAAAGTCCATTTTCGAGTTTTAATGAAAGCACGATAATATTCAATTAATTGGTCTAGAATGTCGACCCCACCCATATTTTTATTATAGTTTGATATAATTTTTGGGCATGATACATCGACATAAGCTTTCGTAGTTTTATCCCATCTTTTTATCAATGATGAGTTATCAGCTCCTGTACAGTTTGAAACCATAAGCACGGACTTATTGTCTTTCCATTTTACAAGTACCAAATCATCACAAACAAACTGTTGTGATTCTCCTCGATACATTTTGTTATCATCCTTAAATGCTACATTTTTCCGTTCCCTAATTCGATTTAGCATAACTGTACCTGTACCATGTAAACCTAATTGCTGTAACCTTTCTAAAAGAGGAACACTAGTGAAAAATCTATCGAAATACAAACAACTTCCAGCAGGCACTGCTTGGGCTAAATGTAAAATTACTGAAGCACCTACACCTAATTCTCGCTCAGTAAATGCTGTTCTAGCGCCTAAGTAGATTTCGAAGTCTATCATGAGACCCTCGCTGGTAGTGAGTACAAAATTCTTCAATCCTACAGGTCTAGGTTTATTTCTTACTACTTGCCGTAAGCTGCATCGTCCAGTGAAAGGTATCATCTGTTCATCTATCGAGTAATTACCCGGAACTCTCTCCAACTTGCGGCAAGCCTCTTTAACTTTACTTATTATAGGCTGTACCTTCCATAGGGGATTCAGTCTCTCTTCAGCATTAGATGGTTGGTCTTCAGGCACAAAATGTAGTGAGCTTCGTAAGGATGTAAACCGATCACGGGGCATGACGTCAGCTACGACTGACAGTCTTGTACTTTGGCGCCAATATAAGTATAGCCGAGGGAAACCAAAAATACCCATGTAGATATGCATTCCAAATACCTTTTTTATTTCATCTGCTGTAGCGTTTAATATATGTCCTGTTTTTCTCATATGGTAGTTGTTTGTACAGTCTGCTCCCAGCTGGTAAAAATCAGCGCCATAATAGTCCTCAAAATACTCCATAGGAGTTCTTATTGCATGTAGAGTTAAAGGTTGGTAGTCATGTGCTTTGTCAGCGTATGCAGTTTGTCTCCAAATCCTGCCTCTACTTTGACCTCTGCGACTAGGTATTATATGTGGTGTACTTACTTGCGAGACAGTTGGACTATTAGTGACAGTTTGTTCAGTTGGTACACCGTCGATCAATGGCTGACTTACATTTGGCTCCTCTCTATCATCACCTTCAGTGGCAGCATCCGTGATAAAATGTTCTTCTAAAATGTCCTCAATGTCCGAGTCATTACCATCGCCTAATATGGTAAGTATCAATGCATCGTTTAATGTTGACCCTGTAATCATAAAATAAAGATTATAACTCATTAAAATAAAAATTAATTACCAAAATAGTTATTTTAGTACGACGCACGAGCGTGCAGTTTTGTGTTTAAAAACTTGACTTTAAACCGAACTGCTACAATCGTGCGTATCGTATTTTTAGTGGTCAAAATCTGGTTTCAAAAACAAATTCCATACATTAAAATTGTATTTTTTACTGATAAATACTATAAACTTTAGATTAGTAATAGTTTAAATAGAAATCATAACAAAAACATAATATTTTGGTTTACGTACCTGTAGGTAAGTTCGCGCCAAAAAACGCGGCCATGTTTCGAGGCACCTGAGCGGCGACTGAGCGACCGCACGATGTTCATTCGTTTATTATTGCGTAATACACTACCCGCACGATAGATGCGTATCGGTTTCGTTCCGAAAAATAAAACATAAATGCCTAAAATATTTTTTTGCGGGAATGCGCACGCTTATTTAAGTCAGGTCTGAAAGGGTTATGATGATGATGATGATGAACATGAGGGGGAAGGTAATTCGCGTCGCGCTATTATAATTATGCATGTTACGTAATTTTTTGACGAGTTTTAAGCAATCTGTTTTTGTTTGCATGCGAATACTATAAAATTAGGCTTATAGAAATTACACCAAATCTGATTATGTAGGGTTTTATCAAAAAACCATGGAATTCATGTGAACCATCCATATTGATTTTCGGTCTCGGAATCGCTTCCTGCTCCAATACGATTTTATATTCTAACTCCGCTTGTATTGGTGAAGTAATAATATGTCATGCTACACTACCCCAAGTATATCGGAATTAATAAATTATAAACACGATAATAATGCTGAAAAACTTTATCGTTTATTTCGATCACTTTTCACAAACCATTCCTGAAAATAAACTGTGACCTATGATCATAGCTAATGGACAACATAGACATCCTCAAAATATTTTCATATTGTACGGTTCTGTGCTTCTCTCATATAATACGTGGTCTATCTACCGTGTGAGGGGTTTCCCCAACCTGCCTCTTTCGGTGCGTAGCTTTCCCATAAGTTATGGGCCATAACAGAACCTAGACTTACTTAACATTAATATTTATATCAGAAAAAAAATTAATCCCTGTTCAATATTTTTGGCATTGAATCCCGCAGAATGTTATACCAAATCCATAAAAAATAGAGTTTTTTTTAATGAAATTGTCGGACGTAATACTTGAATATCACGGTTCCTAGAACAAGATCTATTCATCTATACATACAAATAAAATTAATCAAACCCACATTTTTCTACTAAATAAGCGTTTCCGTGTGGTGACGGAGTAAGAATACAATATGTCACCACCCCATCTCATTCCATGGGTATCGTAAAACCGAATAAGGGACTATCATCTTAACGAAATAAAAAAAAGGAATACTTAAAATTAAACCCTGTACCAATCCGTTTGGCCAGCGTGGTATTAGTAGGCCAAATATCCCTCCGTCACGGGAGGCCCGTCCCTGCAGTGGGACATTGATGGGCTGTTATGATTAAGCGTTTATATACCTTGCCGAAACTTGTCTGGAACACCTGAGAAAGGCCATCGTGGAGGTTTTATTCGGTAGACCGGTCTTGCAGTCCGACATCACCTGCTCGTCTAACCTCGAGGCGACAGGTATACGCAAGGTATTTCCTCTACGGAAAAAAAGGTCTCGATACTTTATGTATTACATTCTTACTTTACTCAACTTCATACGAGTATACTCGTATTCTAAAACATACACGCTACTCGGTATCGAGTACTAACTACCTACCTTTTACCATTAGTAATGTTCTAAATTAGAATACTTTTTGGTTTAAATGTAAAACATTATCTTTAGCAAATAGTTTTGCATTAATTACGTTTATGATTAAAATTTTGTAGTTCACCTTTAAAGTTTTGTACATTCTACTATTTTGATTAATTTGATGAAACGGCAATTAGCCTACTTGCCCTAACTAAAGTTTAAGGTCGTGTTCTATGTCCTGACTTAAACAAACACCAATTTAATAAACACAAAGAATATTCTAATTTAGGACAATTATATTTTATACTCAGATTAAAAGAAATTAAAAGCAAATAAGTACATATTTTATTTTAACAATAAACTTTACATTTCGCCACAGGTTACACTACTTGTCAACCAGTCTGAGACTACGACCAGTGTAACTTTTTAAAGATCACGACAAGTTACCTCTGATTCTATTATAATATATTTTTTTAATCTGTGAATCATTATGTCACAGTAAACACAAAGAGTGACTACCATAGAGGAAGTAATTCAAGGACAAGCAACAGAAAGCGAAGTACAGTTTAACTTTTTTTTATCGCGGAAATCGTAGATAATGGTTTCGAAATCAATCAGTGGTTCATTGGCTACGGTTCAAAACGGATGCGGTGGATACTAAGCGTTTAACTCATTATTTGGCTACGGTACAAATAGATAGATGTGCCAAAATATTCCTGATGCTATGTTCATGTATTCTTTAAGATAATTTAAAAATAATCTTCTTTTCATCCGAATACTAGTAACCTGCAAGTTTACTACTTCCATATAGGCCCGCAAAATTTATTATAGGTACCTACTATACCAAAGATCTTGCCTACGTGGTGTTTTAATTAGGCCTAATAATTAGTAATAATTAGTTTCTATCAACAATGCAGTATGGACACATATTTTAAGTGCTGCTAAGAAATATTAAATAATATCAACGATAACAATATTTAATTAAAAAACCGCCTTCAAAACCAGAGAGTTGAGATTAGCTTGTATCCAATATGTGACGTCACAGATGTGCAGTGTACAAATAAATGGGTGAAATAAATGGGTGATTCTTCGAGCCCAACATTTTCGATGTCTGGAGGTTTTTCTTTGTAACTAACAGACCAACCAAACTGCAATTATTTTTAAAACATAGTATAGACAATTACCTATCTTGCACACGTTATTGTTTTTTAATAATAGTTTTTTATTATTTAAAAAAAAATATTAAAAAGCGTTCTTCTGATTAATATGGTGTGTCCGTACCCCAGTTTCTTGAACGTTAGTAACAGTAACATTTTTTCTTATTAACGAATCGATGTGCGTTATAAATATTACGATAGAATATTTTTTTTATTTACACAAAAAAAAATGGTACTAATATTTGCGATAGTTTTTTAATAAAAAAATAAATTGTGAGTGTCCGGCACAAAAGACTGATTCATATTCGCAGGCTTTACTCGAACGTACCTAGCTAAGTACGAAACATCAGGAGATTCCTTCTAGCGCTGGTGGTAGCCATGCTACAATCACAATCTGCTGATGTGGTCACGACGTTACATGTGGCTGGTTCGTGTTGTTGCGGAGATATAAATGTAAATATCTGATTCATATTACTTTGGTTCACCTGTGTTTCTGATTGCTATGTTGGCTGTTATAATTAAATTAAATGGTTTTCAAACTTGAATCTGTTGGAAATATAATTCAATTGGGGACTAAAAACCTATGTATAAATAGCAATCCTTAATTGTATACGTGTAGTGATTAACCGATGTTAAAAGGCAAAATTTTGATTTATATGTGCCTGATTCATACGGTAAAAGTACTATATTAATCAGAATTTCACACATATTGTTAATATGGCGGCACGGATAATGATTGATATTTTCAAGTTGTCAATGCTTCTAATAACTAGATTTAGGTGTGGTGATAATCATTGTGATTATCAACTGTGATTTTAATAAATAAATGACTGATTTTTATAACTAGAATTTCATTTTTGTTCCTAATTCTGATTTATATGACCTCAAAAAATATAAAGTTAATTATCTCGAAAACCATTTCATAAAAAAGTGTGCCTTTTTCAGACATTGTATATTAGGTTATCATCTTTGACAAAAACATGTTTTTTAAGCCAAAATGTGAAAAAACAATTAGCCCATATGAATCAGACAAAGAATCGAATTTCGGAGAAACACCCAAATACAAGACAAAATATATCTTTCCAAAAAACATGAATGACAAATTCGCAAAACGTTTGATTTTCGATCAAAAAAAAAAATCTAAAACAGAGCGACCGCATAGAAGAATAGCGACGCACGCTCGCCATCCATCAGGCTCTCAAGGCCTATGACAAGAAGGCTTACTTTCTTCATGAATATTTATCACCCTGTTTATTCCCAAACCAAGTGCCTTAAAAACATATTATATTTTCACTCCATTCATTTTAGTTATAATTTATTTGATAATATAAAAATTGCGTAAACTGATGTTTTTTTTGTTTAGGTACTTTGTTTGCTTTTATTTACTGAAATAATACATTTATTAATTACTACCTGACCCGTGCCCACTTCGTTGAGCGGCGAAAAAAACGCGTCACTTTTTTAAACATATTTCATTACTGCTCCACTCCTATTAGTCATAGTGTGATACTATATTGCCTATGATACTCCCTGATAAATGAACTTTTAAAATCGGTTCAGTAGATCCAGAGATCTCCCTCTACAACGTCACAAATACACAATCACACAAACATACAAACACACAAACTTTACCTCTTTATAATATTAGTATAGATGACCTATTTATTACCTGACTAATACGTAGGTAAGAATCTCATTCTGTTGTATTTTGCATCTGCTGCTTGAGCAATTTTGTATCAAAAGTGATGTGCTATCAGATTTAATTTCATAACACTGCATTAAGTTGCTATATTTGTCCATATAGAGTAGGCAACACCACTCTTTACCGCTTCTAGTGCCTAGTTTCGCGGTAAAGTCCCCCATGACAACGGAGTAGTCAAGTGGGTCTTAGAGATATAATATATGGCTCCAGAAATATCATAAAATGTCTTCCTTAGTAATAAAAGGTATATATAGCTATATAGCTAACTTTATATCCGAAAATCCAAGCTTAGAATGAATATTGCAGATTGTAAATTTAGCATGGAATAGTCAAATCAAAGTCAAAGTCAACTTTTCTCATTCTTTATCTAATAGTGTATTAAAAATTTCTGAATCCGGAGGCTTTGTATCGAACGATCATGTATGTGTGGACTGAGGGCCCATTTTTTTTTCTGCGGCTTTTTGTAGATTAATCAACAAAAGTGCATAGTTAAAGTTGTTAAAGAGTTTGTTAAACGATTATCAGAGTTTGTTAAGACTTCATTCAAAAGATATATCGCTTTAAGTGGGTCCCTCAGTTCAAACACAAAATCTCCCATAATTAGATAGGTAATGAATTAAACAACAATTTTTTGGTAAAAATCCTTAGTTAAACATGTTTAAAAGTATAAAAAGCATTGAAAAGCCTAATATGAGTAGCTAATAAAAAATAACAAACGTTTTAAAAGGTCCCCGAGGGCCCACTTGAATTTATCTCATAATTAATCAATTATAGCATGAACATTAAATATTCCTAAGCCAAACATTTGTTAAAAGGGCAAGGATAAATTTAAAATTAAAGAAAGATCACAAACAGTGATAATTATTGTTATTTTTAAGTTTTTAAGTGGTCCCTCAGTCCACACACTATGCAAATGCTAATTGTTAAATGTATAATTAAATACAACAATTACGAAAATGGGGAGCCTTTCAGTGCATAGTTAATTTTGTATTTTATCGATCTGTATTTATCTTATCACTGGTTTTATAATTCTTTTACGAAAAATTTACAAAATATGTTTTTCGTACAAGTAGAGTGTCCATGCAGTCAAGAGATAATCAAGAACCATTACATACATTAATGATGTTACATTGCGTTTTAAAGTTTCTGCATAGTCATAAAGTGTGAGATAAAAGTAAATAGTTGTAATTGTGTTGGGCCGTATGCGGACTGAATTGAGTGCTATTTGATGCAAACGTAAACAAACAATAAAAAAATACATGTTCCTGTTAAATTAATGATTTAAAAAAATATATATTACGAAGTACCTAATCTTTAAATTTTCCAAAATTATGACATAGAATTCTTATGGTCCCGTATTGCAGTTAATAATAAATTGATAAAAATGTTAAAATTATTTTTCCAATATAAAATAAATAACCCTTAAATATTTATTTTATTTTGTTTTTAGTATTTGTTGCTATAACGGCAACTAAAATACATAATCTGTGAAAGTTTCAACTTTCTAACTGCCATGGTTCAGGAGATACAGCCTCGTGACATACAGATGGACGGACGGACAGCGGAGCTTTAATAATTGGGGTTCCGTTTTTACCCTTTGAGTACGGAACCTTAAAAACTGTGGATTTCGTGTTACAAACAGACACTCCAATTTTATTTATATGTATAGACATACAGATATGTATTACGATTGTAGCTACTTAATAATATAACCTGTCACTTGTCTAAAACTTAAAATTTTATTACATTTTAATTTTACTGTATTGCAAATTTTATTGTTTTATTTTTTACATTTAAAAAATGATTGCAATTTAGATTTAATTGATTAATATTAATATTGTGTAATGTTTTGCTTGCCGTGGCAACTTGTAATGGAATCAGCACTGTTGCTTGAGCTACTTAAATATTGTATTATTTCTGATTGACTTTGTGTATGTTTCGTGGGTTATCCTAATTATAAATAAATAAATATCTAAATTAATAATAAATGACATTAAAAACAAATATACAGCCGTTTTCTTAAAACGTGGACACCCCACACCAGACTTAGTATGAAAATTAACAAAACAGTTAAAATGACAAAAAATATAAATAAACCAGACACAAGATAAATACAGATCGATAAAATACAAAATTAACTATGCACTGAAAGGCTCCCCATTTTCGTAATTGTTGTATTTAATTATATATTTAACAATTAGCATTTGCATAGTGTGTGGACTGAGGGACCACTTAAAAACTTAAAAATAACAATAATTATCACTGTTTGTGATCTTTCTTTAATTTTAAATTTATCCTTGCCCTTTTAACAAATGTTTGGCTTAGGAATATTTAATGTTCATGCTATAATTGATTAATTATGGGATAAATTCAAGTGGGCCCTCGGGGACCTTTTAAAACGTTTGTTATTTTTTATTAGCTACTCATATTAGGCTTTTCAATGCTTTTTATACTTTTATACATGTTTAACTAAGGATTTTTACCAAAAAATTGTTGTTTAATTCATTACCTATCTAATTATGGGAGATTTTGTGTTTGAACTGAGGGACCCACTTAAAGCGATATATCTTTTGAATGAAGTCTTAACAAACTCTGATAATCGTTTAACAAACTCTTTAACAACTTTAACTATGCACTTTTGTTGATTAATCTGCAAAAAATGGCAAAAAAAAAAATGGGCCCTCAGTCCACACATACATGAACGATCTCTTTGTTTTGCCAAACTTCTTTGATCAATCATGACAAATTGTATTTTGTTACAAGAACCCCGTCACAAAGTTTGACAGTTCTTTGCTAAAACTTCTATTTCGTTCGAACAATCCGCCAAGTACAAATTAGTTCATGATGATAGGTAGGTACAAAGCATTAAGATCGATCTATTTATGTAAAGACTTTCTTCTTATTGAAGAACAATAGCAAGACATACCTATTTATTGATGACATCAAATGATAAAATAAATATAGAAAATACATTTCGTTTATTACATAACACACATAATTATATAATTTAAGGTGACCTACACGATAGTAAGTTGTATAAGATATGCACACATATACCGAGCATACACGTGCAATGTATTAATCCATATAATACACCTACTTAATTTAATATTTGTAACACCATTTGGTCACAGTATTTTTGCAAACAAAATATTCTGATTCAGATCCTGATTCATATCTAAGCAATTGGCTACCATAGACGTAAGCTATTAAGTATTATAGTCCTGTTATTTTACTAGCTACGAGTACTGCAACCTAAATACAGTATTAGTTTCACAGTGCCTAGCGGTTGTACCGACTAAAATAGCCTCTTCTTAAACAGACCTAACTACTAGGTACTGTCAGACATATACTTAAGCCGTATACCTTAAATCCTTGTAATAAGACGCATTTTCAAATGAACATTGATGCATAGCTTTATACCTACATACTTATGTATATCTGTGATGAAAACTTGCTTTGCTTGTTTCAAATGGCTTTTAACACTCGCTACTGAAACCATTAGATTGTTACCTAAGAGGTATGTAACCTATTTCTGCTCAATATGGGTTGGGGTAAAAAGTGATAGGCGCCTGTAATGGGTGGAAAAAAGCTTTGGTCGAGATTCTAACTCTGTTTTATACAATTGCATTGAAGTAAAAACAGGAAATTAGTATATAAAAAATGATTTTTCAATATCACAACGCTTTTGGGCTTAAGCAATTTCGAGTATATTATTTAGATAAATCTTGTCCCCTTCTCATCCATCATTAGGTACTAAAATAATGAGAAGGTAAGAACACGGTTATTAACAGATCTCGTCCTTCTCGTAAAAGCTGATAGATAATTAGTGGCTCCATATCATTGCTAGAAAAAAATAACTTTAAACTAGGACAAAAAATTGTGAAGAAAAAAAGAGGTATTAATACGTCACATTTTCCTCCATCATTAGAGGAAACCTTCTAAGGACAAGAAGGCATCAAATAACTTTACAAAACAAAGGATGGAATTTAAAACAAGGCGCTAGTAGAGAAGAAGCTGCGTAACTAACTGCTATTTCTAGACTAAATTTAATAACATTGTAACTTCAATAAGGTGCAGCAACCATTGTTTACCATATATAACCATAAAAACTAAGGATTACACTAAGGAATCGATATAAATTTTACTATCTAATACTATAAGGAACCATCCTAGGTAGTACATAAAAGTGGGAGCACCAAATCACATATTTTATATCAATGTATTTCCAACCGGTCAGTTCTATAGATGAGGTTGTAGTAACTTGTACTTATTAATTGTCGGCAAACGATTTTACTATGAAGGCACTGCACTAGCAATTATGTTATACATGATGTTGAAAAATCAGTAGTGTGACTAACAAGAAAAAGATTACTGTTTGTCACACTGGTGTGACAACCTTGGTGTGACTACGAGTCGGTAAGGCAAAATTCGGTATTTAAAAAGTTCGAATTCAGTAAAATGACAAAATATTTCACTTTAAATTCTTAGCTGTCATCAAATAGGTCTAAAATACCTTTTTAATTCATATGTTTCAACTGCAGGTTAAACGAATTGGCAAATGGTTGTAGGCCACGATGCCCATGGCATGAGATTAGTGGGCCATGGTATGATATAGGTTGGTATACAGAAATATATTGTGATGTCAGTGTTGCCACTCTGATATCACATATTTCTGTTTTTACACACTGTATTTTAAGTTAACCACCACAAGTAAGGATAAATATATAATGAATCTGTAGCTATCGAAATATTTTATTTATAAAAGGAACGTGACAAAGAAGTCAAATGATTGTATTGTGAGCGTCTTGCTGGCGTCAAAAGTTGTTCCATATATTGTTGTAAGTAATATCATAATACCTGTTTTGTCCTATTTCATGATTCACAATATTTTACGCGACGAATGCCTCGAAGGCCGCTCACAGAAATATGGAGAGCAATAAAAATGTCAAGTCAGGTCATCAGAAAGAAAAGCCGAAGGCGTTTCGTCGCCAGATGTGGCACTGAATCAATGAAAAAGTGTTTTCTTCCGTGGCTCACATCGACAATATATCAAGATGCGCGTTCCTACTTCCACGAGGTAAGGGAAACTACGCAATCGTAATAATGGGCGCTGTTATGTTTGCTGACGGGACAATTTCTATACCCAGCACCTGCTTGCGCTGACATGCGAAATATGTATGTCCCAATAAATATATTTCGCGGATTTCTGCGTTTATTCTTTCATAAAAATGTCGACTTTGTCACGAAACACAAGATACTATAAATATTAGAAAGCTGGCAGAATTTCTTACTTATTTTTTACGGCAATTCTTTTTAAGATTAAGTGCCGTTACCTATCCGCTCAGTATTTTAGAAATTATGTCAGAGTTATAATATTAGGTATGGACGAATATTTTTGCGGAAAAAAAAAATAGTTAAGCCTACATCTATAGTTACTTATATTGGAATGTAAAGTTAGTTAATGGACAGTATTTCATATTTACCATTGTTGTAATATTATACTTTCCCCTTCAAATCCTTACAAACAGGAAACAAATCAAAGTCATATTAAGTACAAAGAAAACAATTTACAATACCAACAATATGCTGGTAAGTCTTAATCCAAATTTACGAAAACAGGGCGCTTCCTATCGCAGTGTTTATCCGTACACAGTACTTTAAATAGGCAAGCCGATGGAGAGAACAATGAGTTCGGAACAGTTTTCATGTCGGAAGTGGCATTACACTGAACATTAGCCACAGCGATAAGGCGCCGACACAAATTGGTGTGGGCACGCGAACATTGCGATCGCATTAGAAGAAAACACCGACAAAATCAGGGAATACTATGATTACAACACCCAGTAAGAGTCAGCGACACCTCCTAAATACGTCTGGATTATACTCTGGAAAACGACCTTCTTGGAATCTACTGCTTCTGAACTCGTGTTGTGAAACAATAACAATCTTATATGGACTGAATGTTCCTTGTTTATTTATGTGATAATATTGTAAACAGTTAACTTAGACATTTTCCCTAAAATAAAGACAGGTGCAGGTAATAGTATAGTCTGTAACCTCAACCAAGCCTAAATAAATTTGCGGAATTATATTTGTTATCTAATTATTGTGTCGCTGGTGTCATAATTTAAAACATATTACATAAAGTTTCGTGTTCCATTGAACAGTCAGAATAACATCTGGTAACGTAGAACTAAAAGACTTACCTACTGTTCGTTTTTATAGCAACAAAATTAAATATTTTCCTTTACAATTAAATAATGTTACAACACTGTTATACAATTAAATATTATTATATTATTACAATTAAATAATGTTATAATTCTTGCAAAATTAAGCTTATTTGTCCCTTTTTTCAACATTACTCAATGAAAGAAATTGAAAAAAAAATTGGTCGAGGACTAAATATATTCAGAAAAAGTAATAGGTCCATCTCTTGTACATTTGGTATTCATTGTACAGGAAGCTGTTATTCAACGCCCTCTCGCGGCGACTAGCTATAAATTAAAGACGGGCTGGATAAATCCATTGAGCACTTCGATCTACGATCGTAACTGCACCAACGCTGCATTTGAATAATGTACAACGTAATGTATTACCCCATAATTTATCGTCTTTGTACAATTTTGCTTTAAGTTTTATTAAGAGTCAAGTCTAATTTATATTCTAATGTACCTACATCTGTTTTTCTCGTAAATGTATTCCATTGTGAATACATTTACGTAAGAGACTAGACAAGGTCTAGTCTCTTACGTAAAAAATAAGAGCAGAAAAAATTAAATTATGCTAGAACCTTTTGATTTTCTTTAAGGTTAAGTTAAGTAACATTTCCTAATAGATAAATAAATATTATTATTTTCTTAACAGCTTATTACAAAATAATATTAATAATGTAAACTTGCGCTTTTAGTAGTAAATCACGTTATAGTAATCCGTCTCACGTTTACACATAAAAATGTATCGACATTTAAAGACTTCTACATGACATATTCTTGGAAAACTCATAGGGTAAGGTTGCGACTATTGGACCACTTAATTTTAAACAGTCGTAGTATCTACAATAGAGCGTGAAATAAAACAAAATCTGTGTAAACGAGTAGTCTGTATATTCAATTATTGGTAACTAACATAATTAAGTTAATTTTATTAAGTATATAGTCACAAAAGAAGAAAATAAAACTTTGTGATGGTTTCCTTGTTTGAACCACCGTCTCTTTCATCGGACCACTTAGTCGCTATAATTGGACTTAGGGCATTATAGGTGGCTGGTCCATTCAAGGTGCATGTAAAAAATTAATAAAGTAAAATATTTTTTTTATCAATTTGTTTTTTATTTTCGACAATAAATAGATAGTTACATTAATTAGTCGACTCTTATTAATAATTTCTTTATTTGGCATGCAAAATCACAAAAATATTTCAGGTACATCAAATCTTCTCTTTAACGTCGCTTTTGGCACTCGAAACATTCTGATTACCTCATTCAATCCAACTTCTTTTCTTCCTAAGCTGGTTTCATACTCGCCACACTCTCCTCCTCTTTTTGCGATGCTAAAATAAAACGATTTGTTTGATTAAATAACACATATTAAAGAAGTTGCCATGATTGTACTGGTTCAATGAAAGAGCATCGTGCCAGTCCATTGATAGAAACTCACTAACATCCACCGAAAAAAATATTTAAAAAAAAATAGCACGTTACTGAACAAAAATATACGGAGTATTCTTAATTGCTGTACTATACTAGTAAAAAAATCACAATAAAATAATTAATGTAATAGTACTTACATGCTGTTATTTGCAGCGTAAAAATTAAATTCGAGGTCCGCGAAACAAAGCAAAGTACGTCCATCCCTCATGCTGCCTGCTGCGGTACTGGCAGTTGGAGGACGATGTGGGGGGTTGTAAAGCTATCGTTTCGATGTAAATATCGGCTTCAAATATGAATAGATCGCGAAATATTGAAGTGGTCCAAACAAAGCGCTAGTCCAATGATCGCAACCTTACCCTACATTCAGTTAGCTTAGAGCGACAACATAAAAAGGTTACCAATTTATTCACAGTGAATAGAAAATCATACTAAAAGTACCTATGGCAGCAAAGCCGTTAACATTTATGTTAGATCCCCGAACTAATACAAGACCAAAACGCTCGAGGCAGATTTCCCATCCCGCTATCAGCAAGCAATCAAACAAACGGTACGATAATGACGTTAGAACTAACCGACATTTCCTTACATCTGCTGACATCAATATTATGTCACTACGTCGATAAACGAACTGAAGATAAACCTCTGTTCGAGGAAACAATCAGTGTTATAATAATATTTATGGTCGCATATATTCTGACCTATATTTTGAATCTATATTGAAATTGTTTTTGTTGCAATGGGATGCGTCGATTTAATTTAATATATTTAAAAGGTAAAGTCAATGGTGAAGGAGCCCCTCACGCACTGGACCAAACGGCCTGTCAAGGTTGCGGGAAGCCGATGGATGAGAAAGGCCCATGATGGTCACGTGCGGAAAAAAAGTTAGAGCAATCTTATGGCCAATGCGATGTTGTTTTAGATAAAAAAAAGAAACTATGAATACCTTTGTAGGATAGGATATCAATAATACTTTTATTTCATCATAACAGCCCATTGATGTCCCACTGCAGGGACGGGCCTCCTCCCGTGACGGAGGGATACTTGGCCTACTAATACCAAGCTGGCCAGACGGATTGGTATAGGGTTTAATTTTAAGTTTTCCTTCTTTTTATTTCGTAAAGATAATATTCACGGATAGTCCCTTAGTCATTTTGGGTGATGACATATTGTATTCTTACTCCGTCACCACACGGAGATACACACCTCAACAAAGTCTAGGGATATTTTGTATAAAGTTGTGAAACTCAAAAAATTTGGTTTGTAATTTTGTTTTTTTTTTAATTCTTTTGGTGAAAACTTACTTTGTTAACCTTTTTCAACCATTCTAAATTTGAATTTGAAAAATAAAATTAAAAATAAAAGATTTACGCGGCTTAAACGTAATCAAGTTCGAAAATTTCATTTACCAATAGTAAGTTTTGACTGCTTTTTTGTGTAAAATTTAAGTTTTATAACAATTTCAACGTTTATTTCGAATGAATGATATTGTGTGCATCAAGCAGCGGCGCCATTTCATCAGATAGAAAATGTTATGGGCAGTAGGCATGCTCCCAGCAGCGGGTACTAAGCGGAGAAATGCTGAAGATATTAGAACAATACAAAATATGAAATCAGGGTTATGGTCACGTTATCGTGCTGCTGGTGAAGTGGCTGAAAGATACCACAGCAAAAAGTCTATCACCACTTAAAGACATGATCGATTTTTGCAAGTTCCCGCGAAAAGACACTCAAATGTTACTACCATGCAGCTGGTGTAGAGGCTCCAGCTCTTGGTGGAGCCTCTTGCGGGTCACCAAACTGTCAGAAGAAGTCGGCATGAAGCCCACCTTTATGCTCGCATACCGCTTTATACTCCAGCACTACGCCGAGCGAATCGCGCACGACGACTAGACTGGGGTCGTGAACATTTGCTCTGCAAAGATAACCTGTGATCTGTAGTAGTGTTTACACATTAGTCCCGGTTCGGTTTCCACTCGGATTCACGCATAGAACGTGCTTGACGAGTTCCTGGTTGTGATAGCCGTCTACAACATCCTCAGGAAATCTATTCATACCACGATAGAACAAATTATGGTTTGGACGGGAATTCGTGTCGGTCGAAGAACAGAGCGCGTTTTGATCAGAAACACCATGACCGCTGAAAAATAATTTAACGAGGTGCTAGTACTAATAATCTATCCCCGTAGACTACAATTGGGCCAAATGTTCAAGTTCATGGACAATAACACCCGTTCGCATAAAGCGAGAGTGATGACGAGCTGGTTGCAGGAGCACGACGTATCGATTTTATGCTGAACCACTCAATCCCCTATCCTCAAAACCATAAAATACGCGTAGGACATGTTCAAAAGAAGGGTTTTGGTGATTTTTCCTGCATAAAATTGCGATGGCAGGGCAACTTTTTTTGCATCCTAGCCGGACCTGGAACAATATACAGCACCAAGACCTGGATAACATAATAAAAGCATGAAAAACCATTGCAGGACCGTTATATACGGTTTTTTTAATGTGCTGACTACTGATTTCTCACATAACAGTTAAAAACAGATTAATTTTTGCTTATTTTCACTTTTGCTTAAGAAACACATTCATTGTTAGTTTTACTAATTTTCCAAGTTTTTTATTTATTTGAATAAAAAATTATTTATGCAAAAATAATTCTTTTATTTAATTCTGGATTGTAGCCTGATAAATTGTCTTTATAAAAATATAAACATCTGGTATGCTATCTTCAATAATTTTGAAGTTAATTGAGTAAATACCAAATATCCCTAGACTTTATTGAGGTGTGTATACTTTTTTTTAAAAAGCTGTAAATTCTACAGCGCCTACTACAAATGTTTGAAATAGAATTAAAATAGCATCAAACTAAAAATATATAAATGTAGGCGCTATTATTAAATATCTGATATTTATGTAATAGAACTTATAAACTTTAATAAAAATATGCCAAAAGTTTTATTTAGATTCAAAAGGTCATAAACTCATTTACATTTTTTAAATTTATTTGTATCTATCAAAAGTTTATTTCACTGATATTGAAGAAACTATGTCTACCAATGAGTACTACACAGGCCGTCAGACGAAAGAAAGAATGAAAGATGTTTGTGCAAAGATAGCTCTGTCTATTTTAGTAACACAGTCAGCTTATACGAAGCTATTAAAATGACATGGGATGATACTTATTCTTAGTGCTTCTATGTATCTTTACGTTTCAATAAAAAAGTGGATAATCTTGTATGAATTTTATAAAAAGAATTACTTAAAATACTTGTTTTAATATAAAGGTCTTCGCTATATTAAATTTCGCTGTCATAACTTTTAAATATTCCATTCACGCGTAGACTATTATACTAAGTAAAAGTATTTTGTTAGGTGGTATTATCTTTCGACCTCGAAACAAAAGCACTTAGTACTTTCAGATTACTTTATTCCCTTTTTGTTCTTATATTACTCGCGCCGCTGAGTTATTACCAATCGTTTCTAGTTGAGTACTTCCCGTGGAGTATTTTATCAGGATTGGGAGTTTGACTCGTATATTGATTGTTCCAATATCCGTATGACTTGCAGATTCTGTTCAAATTGAGGTAAATAATAACTTGAGCGGTTTGTAGACGAAGTTATACATCATGGAAATTACATATTGACTATGACTACAACTATTCTGGAATATATTAAGTTGCTGTTGCTGTTATGTTGTATTCTGATTGACTATGCGCAAAATTTTCGACATAAATAATTGTTACAAATTATAATTATTTACAGCGTTTGGTCTATTTGCATTATGTAAAATTTAGAAGATAATAAAGTGCTACTACATTTAAAAATACATACTTACCAATTTTATTGTTCTGTGTTCAGTTATTTATATATTCGTTGAATTTTAACTCCAAATATACGTACCTGCAGAGAAAATGAAAACAAATTAATCAAACAAATTCAAGAAGAAACAAATACAACAATTAAGAGGGACTCATTACACAAACACCCATGTGTGGGATAAGTCGTAAATTACACACAACCACACACAAAGACACACACATTTACAAAAACTCATTAAGAGAGTACAAGGTACAAAATGCTGTATATCATAAATATATGGATGTGACGTGTGGAAATGTGAGCGGGACAATCAAACGTCATTAGGGCAATAGGTCGCCGATACGATGTCACGCGCGGAATGACGATCAATGGATAAATATTTTCGTTATTGAACCAACCCTCGTGTGTCAATACGGACATATTATTACTTTCACAAACGTTATTGATAACGACATTTAATACTAATATACTGAATGGCCGAACAATACTTTATTCCTATAATTTAAAAGGATGTCGTTTTGTGGAATGGCACGTTAACATATTTTGTAACGTAGTAGCCGCAGTGTTGTATAGGCTGAAAGGTAGGGTTAATATATTGTAAAATTTGGTGACTATGACATTTTATGGATTTCGAAATACGGTATATAATTAAGATTATTACGCAGAGTGCTCCGTCGTATTTTGGAGGATTATTTATTTTAATCTGATATTAGTTTCACTTTATTTATTTATTTACTTGAAAGCATATAACTATTATAACTTAGCATACTTTTTAACATAATTGAAAGGCTAAAAATATTCTCACAAAACACATCGTATTAATTTCGTTTAATTCACATTCCGTTCTTTCTGCCCTATGCAACGCCGAACCCAATGGTTACAATACAAGCTAATTAAAACAGGAGTGTTAGCCTTATCTTCTTTACTGTCCTATTGTTAACGACATTTGCAGTCCGCAAAACAATGCCTATAATATTTTTGCGCAAGTTGTTTATCTGCGTGTATTATTTTCGTAACAGGCGCCACAAAAACATGAGGGATATCCTTGTTTATCACATAACGGTAATGAAGCATAAAAATTACATTCACAAAACAAAAGAGACTTGTATCTAATATAATTTGTCTGAATAACAACTGTCTACGCACATTTAAGACGTTGTTTCACACTTACGGTTTTTTTTGTTCGGCGAATAGGCCCAGTCACAAATTGTGCGAGTTTAGGAATGAAATGCATACCGTTTATTTCTTTTAATCTCTAGATAGACAGTCTGCATATATCAAAACACCCTCAAGAGGGAATACTCTGAAATAGGACAATCAAAACATGACTCTAGTGATTACCTAAAATCTCACAACAGTGATTGTCTAATGAATATACACTAATAAGGCAACCAAGACCTCTCGAAATAACGCAGTTTTTGCTGGCTATTGCTTGTAGATCTAAAATAATAAGGAAGTCAAAGAGAAACAATACACTATATATATGACAGAAGAAATATTTATTACTGTTCACAATTATAATTAACACAGTCATCTCTTAAAGCAGTATTTCATCTTAAATAGACGCAGGTGGCTCAAGCTCACCTAAAAGCAGAGCCCAAGATAAAAACCACACTTTACACATCACAATGCACAGCAGCCAACAGTGACTGTGCCTCTGCTCAATAAGCAATAACAACAGTATCCAGCAAGAGCAGCTTTAGTGTTATTATTATGCACTCTATCTAAAGATGCCATTTTTATAAAATATAAAAGTACATAATATAATTCATGCATTTAGCTAATAAAATCTGAAACAATAACAACGTTGTCATGACAGTGTCAAACTGATTGAAACTGTACTACAGAGTATCTGCTATTGGCTGATTGGCTGTTATTTACGTTTCGTTCTACGATTATTTTTAAAGTACGTTACTTGATAATTTGTATTAACCATTAAAATAAACCTAAGAACGTTCCAAAACAAGCATTTTTAGGTGTAATCCTTTTTTATTATTATTTCATTATTCCCTCATCGTTTAAGTATAATTTGTGTTCGGTTAACTATATTAAGATAATAACTATTTTTGTGAGTAATATGAATAATAAACATTACTGTTTAGGGTGGTGCGAAAAAAAACCGTCTCCTTTAATGAATTAAATTTTCCGACGACCATGAATTCAGCAATATTTTTGTCTTCCATGCGGTTTGTTTAATTTAGTTATTTTTGTTTTAAAGGAACGTTTTAATATTTATTTTTTAGTTCTTTGGATTTTGAGTAATAAATTACGTAATGACTAACAATTTAATATGCTGTTATGCAAGTGTTCCGTCCTCGATCACGCGATGGACCCGGCACCCGCACGGAGAATCCATAAAATGCTAAGATTAGGTCTTATCTTAAACATTTTAATTTAGAATACTCTTAAAATGACAACCTTTAAGGCGTCGTCGCATTACTAAGTTGCAATAGTGCATGACTGCTGCCCTCTGAGCAGCATCTAGGGATCCCCATTTAATTTAAATCTTTGTATGCGGACAAGTGTATTTATTTACCAAAAAAAATATTTAGGTATGTATATCCCTTATATAGTATAAATTGTGTATTGTATAATATAACTGGCGTAGTGAGAATGTTTGAGAAATATTTAACTTGTAACACAAAATATAACAAGCATTAAATAAATAAGAAACCAAATAAACTAACATGAAGCTACATCAATACTTCGAGGTTAACATTGAAAATATAAGCCAACACATAAAAGCGTCCCTTTTGCAACGACACTGTCCACTAGGTCCCTACACGAGTCAATATTTCATCTTTTCAACGGTTTATCGCACTCTACGCGCGAGAAAACCCGGACAATTGAGTAAACTCTTGTAAATATACAAATAAAAGTGGTTAGGGTAGAAGGGTGATAGTTGACACGATGTGCGAGATACGTTTTATAAAAGATTCAGTTCAACAAACATTAAATAAATGTTCTCTCGTGTTCAAATATTTGTTCAAGAATCGAAATGATAAAATTTAATGAAATACAAAATATTTTGGTGAAGTAATATTCGTTTTGTCGAAAAAGGCATAACAGTTAAGACGTAAAGTAGAGAGTTTTCGTTTTAATTTGTTACAAACAATTTGTACCTAAATAAGTACTAGCTTTACAATTATTTTAATGTAAAAACTTAAAGCCTAATGACTTAGAAGTGTTAGGAATCTTTTAGTATTGGTAAATAATAACGATCTAGTCGGCGGGAGACCAATGGATCAGGGATGCACACGACCGATTTATGTGAAAATATTTGAAGTAGCCCTATGTGTAATAGTGGACGTCTATTGTCTGGCATGATGATCATCATAACGGCACATTAATGTCCCACTGCAGGGACGGGCCTCCTCGCGTGACGGAGGGATACTTGGCCTACTAATACCGCGCTGGCTAGACGGATTGGTGTAGGGTTTAATTTCAAGTTTTCCTTATTTTTATTTCGTAAAGATAATATTCACGGATAGTCTCCTAGTCGGTTTTTTTATACACCCATGGGATTAGATAAGGTGGTAAAATATTGTATTCTTACTCCATCACCACACGGAATCATTGGCATGATGATAAGGAGAATAAATTATTTTTTATGTTTCTTACTGTACCTAAGTAAATATTCATATACAAGTCTTTGAAGAAATATAACACTGTCTTAAAGTAGCAGCATAAAGCAAAAAAATGTTTGAAGAAACAAACCTATTTCTCTGAAAAAGCAATTATTAGTATTTTAAAATACGTAAAAAATTGACGTTAATTAAGTTGACTGTTAGCTATTCTAGATTTTAACCCTTAAAATTTGCCTGGCCAAATTAAAAGCGGTTCAATAGGTACTAAAATTATGAAGCTTAACTTTGCACCCTTCCCTAATTTTTTATTTTTCTTTCTTTTCTTTTGTTACTCCCCTGTAGGGGTCGCTGCAGTACTTTTTAAAGGTCAGAGTGTCGCAGGTGTACTTTATTATACATATATATTGTACTATACGATGCCAGATAAAAGCATTTATGGTTCCATTGAAAAGACTAAGCATTTCCAAAAAAAATCGGTCTGTGCATTAGGGACATCCACAAACGAAAGCACAAACTTGTGTTCTCCGGGGTATATTAACCAGTTACCTCGTCTACGATTGCTACTTGTACTAGATAGGTAGTAGATATCTAATGAACATACTTCAATTATTATCATAAGTCTTATTCTCGCTCATGTTAGGAGGTAAGGAGTTAATTATAAATAGTCTTTACCAAATGATTTTATTAGACGACGAGGAATATTAAACGAACGTAGAAAGCTTGTCATTCAATGTACAACGAACTCTTTTCTTATGTATTTACGGCATAACGTTGTTTAACATTTATTTTTATATACAACAATGGATCAACTCAATAGTAAACAACTCTGAGTACAATTACTAGCATCTCATACATCACAAAGGTCACAAACAGATATGTATTAAAACTTCAAAGTAACACCCATAAACCGTCATTCTAACCTTTTTCCTTCACAACACGTTACTTCAAAGGCAAAAGGAAAATTTCATCCAGTAACATAATAATATGACAAAGAAAACATTTTGTTATAACTTTATTCATGTGGTAGAAGACTCGACGTGTTAACATAGACCCGTGACTTTGCATGAACATAATATGAAGCTACGTTTCCTCCGCTTCATACATTTACCTCCCGTGTAGGCACTCAATGATATAGTTGAATGGAGTGTCCGGTGTAGGTCTTTTCATCGTTTATCGTATAGCACGGCTGAGAGAGCGAGTACAAACGACCGACTTGTATACTGTCAGGTAAATGTAGACCTTTGTAAATAAGCGTTTTAGTTCCAGCTTAATATTTTTTACAACTATCTGGCTTACCAATTTCAATAACCCTAAAGGTTTTCTTTACAGTTCTAGGAAAAATGTAAGATGAAATTGGCTTCGTTCAGAGGTCTTCGTTCAATAAAAATAATCGTAAAGGATAAAGGGTCGTGTGTATCGTTAGGATGGTAATTGAGGTAATACAATGTTAAACGGGCTGAAGCTGACGATCTTGATACTTTTATTTATAAAATTGTTCTGAAAAAAGAAATGGTTGTTGCTTCAATTATTATATTGTAGGAAATGCTGAATTTATTCGAAGATGTACAGTAATATAATTCGTTTTGTATATATCAGGATATACTAACCATCTGGGTAAGCAGATGGATAGTATATCCTGATATATACATATATATTTTTAATTTTCTTATAGTGTCAGTCAAGTCCCAAATGTCCTTAATTTATCGCAACTACAGAAGCATGAGTTGCTGGAAGGTTGGCATCTCAAGCTCACCATGAAGAACCACATTTTTTCTTCTAAATTTAGATTTACATACTTTTCCATTACGAGCAATGCTATCTACAAACTAATTCTAAATAGAATTCTCATTTTACATTTCACTGGCTTTGCGGGTATAATCTCCTCGAACAATTACAATTTCCAATTAAACATTACATTAAGTTTGCGTTTGAATATGCAAAATGTTTTATATAACTACAAAGTAAGTTGAAAATTTTAGCTGTTTCCGTAACGTAGTGGTTGCGGTAAGCCCTTGAACGAAGTTTCAGATTTGAATCCCATTTCTGGTCAGTTATTCACTTTGATCAAAAAGTTTTTATCATGAGCAAAAGGTTTTTGTTACAATATTTTTTACCTCTAAAGCTTAGGTATAACTAGAAAAATCCGAAAAGAAGAAAGAAAGACAATGGAAAAAATTGATACTCGAGGCGGGAATCCAACTCGCGTCTCTGGACGCGTATAGTCGGTATAGGTTCGATTCCCGCCTCGAGTATCAATTTTTTCCATTGTCTTCTTGTTGTTTTGTTTCTTCTTTTCGGATAAGGTTTTTGTGTCCGTTACATCCATAAATATTTTTTGTGTCAAAAATCATGTATGCTCAGGAAGTATAAAAAAATATCAGTTATCTAGATACCATAAAACCATGCTATAGGGGAAGGCGTCTTCTAGTAACGGGAAAGGTTGGCCTACTCTACTATCAAGCTCACACGAGAGTATTACGTCATCTTTTTCGTATTTAACATTAGCAAACTTTGTAAGTTCTCTCGAATCGACGCTGGTGACGCTCTTTATTCTTAGACTTTTCGTAAAAATCTGGCAGGTATCTCAATGAAACCTACCGTATAACAAATTTAGCCTCTAATCAATAAACCAAAATAACTTTCATAAAGCGACTCTTCATTGACCACAAGCAAAAAGTATACATATTAAGTACGGTGTTCAACAGACACCTGCCTTCGACATCACATCGATATGCTAATGCGATCGAGCCATGACGTAACATGATATTTCTACCTGCGACGAACAATTTGCAAGCGAAATACAGCGCACTTTACTCCACAGCAGTTTTATCGAAGTCTCTTGTGTATTCATGTTTGGCTTACAACGAGTCGTGATCTGCTTAGTGTTATGAGAAGGTATTTAACTGCCATGTGTAAGAATATTTCTGCTTGGCATACTTATGTAAGATTACGTAAATGATTTTTACTTCCTTTGAGGCATCAAATCAGAACATAACATACTTAAAGGCGGTTAAAAATTATATTATAACACTTTCTTACTCGTGTTATGAAGGAGTATGATTACCTGGTGTCACCCCATTACATCCCTTAGGTGTCGTAAAAGCCACTGAATTTAAAACATTATCGTTAATATTATCTTTGCAAAAAATGTAGAAGGAAACTTTACAGAAATCATGGTAAGCGTAGTACTATGAGGCTAAGCCACTTCCTTTTCCAGTCACAGACAGACTGTAATTAGAAAAGAAAAAACATTTTCTGACCAGCCATTACTTTATGTGTCTTAACTGAGAATAAGACCGCCACGTTAAGAACAGAGAACTCAAGCGATCCCCCATGTAAGCGAAAATGCTTTTAATAATGGGTAATTCATGTGTGTTCAGAAAAACAAACATTAGAATATATTGGAGCTACGTTTACACAGCCTGGGAGTAGTAAATCATTTTAATAATTGATCCCGGTTGAAATATTCATGAAGTTGCAACTGAAGGTGTAGGAGGAAAACGGATGAAAAATGTTTCGGCCCCCACTAATATTTCACAACTGACCGTTTTTTTCACCGTCGCAGTCTAAACAATGTTTTACCAAATACTACAGCTATAAAATATGAGGTTCCCATTTTTGGATATGGTATGCCATTTTAGAAGTGTATTAAATTATTTGTATAAGTGGTATTGACAAATGCTAAGGGTTTTGTCCTGCTTTATGCTCATGTATTCTATAATGTTTTTTGTTTATTTTAAATGAACCAAAGTGACCGATGTAGCGCACAGGATTTCTTGATTAAAGTGGCGGTGGGTAGGCCACATACGGTAAGCAAAAACGATGATAACGGACGATGCTGAGTAAGACTCGATAAATTTATGATATGCACAGACTTGACTAAAAGAGAAAGATTTTGGAAGAGCAATGGGTGCCTGTTGACTGATAAGATCTATCCAGTTTAGGAGTGGTTTTGGATGTTTCTATTATAACATCGTCGTAACGAAATGGCTTAACACTCTTTTTTTAAATTCTGAAACACAGAAAGTTATTCTGCTTTCAATATGACTATTTTGCATGTTTATCATTTTACGACCAATAACTCAATGAGATAATCAAATTTGCGACTTTTCACTTACATTATAATAGCTACTGCAAGAATGGACCACTTTCACTAATAGAGGAAAACTTACCCAACTTATACCAGACAAGTCCAGACGGATTTGTGTAAGATACTGTGTCAAGTTTTATGTTTTCCATATGTTGTTTTTGTATCGATAGTGTCTTCCGACTTTCCCCTACGACAAAATAGGATGCGATGGGGTTATACGTCATTTATTCTGACCACAGAACACTTATACTCAATGGAGATTCTGACACTGTCACTATAGAAAGCCCAATCAGCAATAATAAGGTTAGTTGACTTAACGACCTCGTTAATAACATAAGCAATAAAGCAAATATAAACTCTCAAAATAACGAACAATCGTACTGGCAGTAATCGACAATAAAAATAAAAAAACAAAGGCCCCTTTTGAACCTCCCAAACTGACATAGATACCGTTCTATCCATTTTCAAATTCTCAAGTTGCAATAAAACAAGAAGTGGGTTCAAAACAACGTCTCAGTTTCCGTCTCTAAGGAAATTCGGTAAAGAAATTCTAATGGCGGCAAGGGGTGTACGTGTCGCTGAATAAAATGCAGAAACATTAAGGCAGGTCACTGGGGCATACACCTACTTAGAATCACACGCTGAAGTGGTTCACCGATACTCGGTTGATTGAGCTTTGACCCTATCTATGCCGCAAAGGGAAGTGTCGGCGGTAACTAAAACTATCATATTGACTTGACATTTATATAAAAATTCTTTTTTTTTTAAATATATGCTTTTAATCTAGGAATGTTTGAGTTAAAGTGGTTAGGTAAATATTTTTGAATGAATGGAAATCGTTGACAAAGTTGATTAATCGTATTTATTGTTTCCATTATTTACGTAACACTTTATAATATGTAGGTACGAGTATAATATCGTCGAATGACAGAATAATGGTAATTATACTCAGCAACTGCTACCTATGTTTTACTGAAACTAAACGTTTATCGTACAACGAACCTTATGGTTAGTAACACTTACGTCCGGCTCTAACTGGCCTGACATTACTTATAGGTAAGTATGTGTTTTAAAGCTTTTTTACTGCACGGCTATTCCAATATCAATTGGTTTTTGTGCGTATAATAAATTTTATTTGCCGCATTGCTACACTATAGGACTCACGATTACTGTTAACTTGATTGTATGGATGGCATGGTATTGATGGTTATTTAAACCATTTTGTACTTGGCCGAGTTTATCTAACTCATTTTGATATACCTTTACAAGTTCTCTTTTTTCGCAGAGATAAATATGGTGGTGACATTATAATTATATATTTTTAGTCCGTCAATCGCTGACAGCGTAGCTGAATACGTCAGTTTTGACGATAATTTTAATAGAATTACTTTTCATCAAATTTCAGTGCAAATGTGCCATAAATTTGCCATTCCTGGTATCTCCACTGATGTGGTGACGGTTTTAGAAAACACATCCTGTGGGAGCCGGAACAGCCAGCCAAGGAAACTTTCGCTCGAGCCTACAAAGGTAAGGTAGACTAGGAAAGGAACATTGTATTTATTGTCATGATTGTATCCATCACATGCATTATTTTACTCTTTCACTACAATGAATACTCAAAATGAAATAGGTACATCCAGAATGTGAATCAGTAATTTAGAATCAACTTCACGACACATTTTGTATTAACACCATAATCAAAAAGAATAAAACACACACATTATTATTGTAACAAGATATAGAACATTAAATATTAAAAGCTCACGCAACGTATTTAGGCACAGGTGTCACCGAAATCCGTGTAATGTTTGTATTGCTAATGGCACTGTCGCACTTGGAGGAAATGAGCAAGCCAAACGTTAAGCCGCGTTTACTGCCTACATACGTATTGTATTACGGTAGACTTTGTTAACAGAGCTTTTTTTTTGTACTTTGACTTAATTTTATTGATGTACTTTTTGTTTAATTTCACGTAAATTAGGGAACGTAATTTTTTACGTTTTAAAAATTATTGGACTCGTAATCAAGATTAAGAAAGCTTATTATATGAACTACTTTTGACTTACTTCTAAGGTACATTGAATAATTTTACTAAATTATGTCGATAAAATAGATAACCTATAATTTGAGTATTAGGTAAGAAAAGCAAGAACTTTGTTTAGGTAAAGGTGAAGATCAGATTTGAGCGAGCAATAACTTGTAATGAGCATTTTTGCTACCAATGACTGAAATAATGTCAGTTTAGTTAGTCAAATAAGGCGAACTATTATAATACATGGAACTTCATTCATCATAACAGCCCGTTAATGTCCAACGCAGGGACGGGCCTCCTCCTGTGACGGAGGGATACTTGGCCTACTAACACCACGCTGGCCAAACGGATTGGTTTAACTTCAAGTTTTCCTACTTTTCATTTCGTTAAGATAATATTCAAGAATAGTCCCCTAGTCGGTTTTTGCGACACCCATGGGATGAGATGGGGTGGTGACATATTGTATTCTTACTCCGTCACCACACGGAGAACGGAACTTCATTAATCTCCCCAAAAACTATAGTAGCCTATCCACCATTGGGACAATTTCATACTAAGAAAACAGACTTGAAATTAGAATTTATTCATAACTTAGTAAAGGGCAGGTACACGTCCTCTGGAGTTAACTACAAAGTTCAATAGATTTATTTAAGTTTGGATTTATCGGTAATTAAACTTACAATACTAACGACGTCTTTGTTAATTGCTTCTACTTGAAAGTCATACTTAAAGTTAGAAGAACTATTACAAAACTTATATATAAGATTAATGATCGCGTTATTCTTCGATAACTAACATTAATATGATTATATGATGAAAAGATACAAGGCTTGAGATTCCAATTTTAGTGAACAAAGGTAACAGGGCGTATCTGACCTACTTTGTTTTTTTTCGCGTACAAACACCAAACTAGTTTTAAATTGTAAACTTTGATACCGCATTACATTACACACCGGGAGAAAAAAGTTATTTGGCTTTATGTTAGTAGGTATAACCAAATACTGAACATTACTATGTTTGTAGAAAAATGAATTTAAAGCGACAGTTTTGATTAATAACGGTTTTAATAACACGCATACACCAGACAAAAAGGTGACCGACTTGAATTAGTTGCAAATCAGCTGCGCAGATGTCATATTTGGGACTAAAAGACCGGGAACGTGGGGAGCGGGTGTTTTTTTGTGCCTGTACATGCACAAACTTCTCTGAAACTTACCTCAGTCCAGCCAAGTTAGGTTGCGCGAACTGTAGGTATCCAGCAGATTAAAAAACAATTTTTTATAGAACGTGATTTTATTTCTGTGCTATTTGGGCACAAACGTAATAATATGAACAGTGTTGTATTAAACAGACTACTGTTTCAAGCGTTATTGAAATAAGCCCAATAGGTTACAGAAATATTTTGAAAAATCCTTTGTTTAATGCCTTAAAACAATAAACAAAATTTTCATTTTTCTCCTTGCTCCCATACCCCACAACAGTGGGACCTATAACCATTTAGTAATAGGTACATTTAACTACATACCAAGCCATATTTTGTTTGTGTACGCCATGGGTCATTTGCCCAAACAAAACGCCCGTTTACCTTTCCCAATTAGAGTTTTCTATTGTAACATATTTAAATTATCTTATTTCCTGCATACTACTTTTCTCGGTATTAAGTTTAAATATAATATGTGACATACGGGATGGTTCTAGGTATGTTTGATGAAACAAGCTTATTTCAAATACTTCAGGTTACTGCTCTAAAACTACCTTTGAAGTGCTCCATAAATGGTTAAAAATCTCAACTTAAATTTTGTAATTTTACTTACTGTAATTTTACATTTACTGAAAGCGTTTTGAACCTTATTAAATAGATTCTAAAAGTACATAACAATAAAGGCATAACAATTGAAATGTATTACTACAAATATATTACGTATACTAGCTGCTGTGCCCGCGACTTCGTTCGCGTGGCGGATGTTACTTACTTCGCAATTCGATTTAATACTGAAAAATCGTTTTTTAAACCTTATAACAAACAGATATACCTACACACGAATTGTAAAATTAACGAACGAATCAAAACCTTTTCAAAAACAGATCTTTACAAAGACAGATCTATGAAGACTGTGTCTAAACTTATACTGAAAGACATGAGCGAACGTCATTCTTTCAAGTAAAATCTTAATACCGCCATCTGTTGTCAAATTTGTAAGTTAAAATAAATGACATCGCTTTTTTCATCATAACAGCCCATTAATGTCCCACTGCAAGGACGCGCCTCCTCCCGTGACGGAGGGATACTTGGCCTACTAATACCACGTTGGCCAGTCGGATTGGTATAGGGTTTAATTTCAAGTTTTCCTTCATTTTTATTTCGTAAAGATAATATTCACCGATAGTCCCTTAGTCGGTTTTACGCCACCCATGGGATGAGATGGGGAGGTGACATATTGTATTCTTGCTCCGTCACCACACGGATAATCGCTAATTAATTATGAATGAATACATTTGCACGCCACGTTATGGTGCGGCAGAATTACCTGCCTCGGTGGCGCGGCGGTCGCATTACATGGCTGGCGTGCATGAGGTCGGGGGTTCGATTCCCATGGAGGACAATTGTGATACACAAACTATTGTCCTTAGTCTGGATGTTCTTTGTGTCCGTTAAATTGATATTTTTAAAGGCTAGTGTGAAGACTTATAATTCATATTACACATACGATTCATGGTTAATTTTATTAACATTTAAAAGGAATAACTTATTAATAGCACTTAATAATAAAATAGTTATATATTATTTAAAACCTCTTTTATTTTATGATTACTACTGGTAACGCCATCTCGTGAACAAAAGAAACGAAATTTAAATTCATTCAACATTGAACCAAATCCATTTTTCATGACCCCTGATTTGTATTGGACTGTTCTAATAAAGAGATCTAGCGATATCTCGAGTATTACTTATCCGATTCCGATTGTTTTATTGTAGTATATAGATAGATACCTACTTTAAACTTAATACCTAAAAACTACGTATCTATGTATTTTAATATCTAAAGCGCGCTTATTCCGAGAAGAGTCAATAAGAACCACGTCCGTTCGCATTAAGAGTCAATGTGAATGAAATTATATAGATGCATCGGTTGGCCGTTTCGGACGTTAAACAAAAATCAACCGTACAGCCGTACTCATACTGGCGCGGCGACATTTGGAAATTTTCTTTCATCTAAATCTTGTGTGTTTATAAACCGATTTCTATAATTTTTTTTTTATGAATAAGGTTTTAAAGTGTACTTTTGAAATATGGGAGTTTGAAAAAGATATGTCTATGCAAATTACAATATATTTATGTATTTAATACACTTTGAAGAAAACCCTAACGATTAAACAGGTTATTGTGGCTAATATATAAAAGATAGATATATACTATTCAAGACTTTTTTGTACATCTTTTGAAGACCATTATTTTTGTAATACATATTTTTGGCGTATGATCAACGTACGCGATGATAAGAGCTCGAACGCGCTTTTTTTCAACCGACTTGCTTCAAATTTATCGTCACTGCTCAGCTCCTATGTGTCTTAGCGTTATGTTATACAGCCTATAACCTGCCCGGGAGTATGGACTACAATTGTACCAAGTTTGGTTAAAATGCCTTCAGTAGTTTTTGACCCATGCGTGCACATACAGACAGACAGACAGACAGACAGACAGACAGACAGACAGACAAAAAATTTATTGATTGCATTTTTGGCATTAGTATCGATCACCATTCATCCTCCAATATTAATTTTTAACATATATTCAATGTACAGAATTGATCTCTCTACAGTTTTATTATAAGTATAGATATAGATATAGACAAGGTTGATGAATATGTCCTTGAAATGAATTAGGCAAACAACGTTAATACCAAAACACAACATGAAAATATCCATTCTAATTAAAAACGAAATTGCGTTAATTTCGCGCGGAATCAACGGAACATCCGAAAGATAATGAACCTGGCTATGGGAAGGGTTAGGAAGGCAATGCAGATTAGTACTCGCATTAGCAGAAAATTACACAGGTAGTCACGAGCAGGCTCGCTTTGTGCGTCATCGGGGTGTAAACACGGATAGGTATCGTACAGAACACATGTTCTGTACGAATGTAACCACTATCGGTGAACTTAATTTGATTCTCGTTATTTTTAGATCTTATTTTTACGTGGGAATGTCTGTTTTGACAATTTACAAAGTCTCCAAAATAACGTCTTTTAACACACTATGTGAATGACTTAAAAATATTATTATATCTTTTTTGTAGCCAGGATAAGGTCAGGTCGCTCAATAATAAACTTTACACATTTCCATACGAGGTGCAAAAAAGCCGGTGCTTTGCTAATAGAAGGGCTTTGCACAGCGCACAGTCCTGTAATTTTATACGTAATTTTTTTTCTATGTTACTATGGCCTAATGTATTATGAAAGTTTTACCAAATTTAAGAAAGATTTAATTAGCATAACATAATACGAAGCTAATATTGATACAAAAAATTGCAAATTAGAAATGAGACCATGTACCCGTTCAGCCTAAATGCACCAAGTCTTGATTAAGGTAACGGCATTGATAAAATGGCTAAGTAGTCTGTA
Source organism: Schrankia costaestrigalis (assembly GCA_905475405.1). NCBI lineage: Eukaryota > Metazoa > Arthropoda > Insecta > Lepidoptera > Erebidae > Schrankia > Schrankia costaestrigalis. Next base: position 10,266,536 of record FR997840.1, on the reverse strand, counting down.
GGAATCTCCGCCGCAGACCCCTCACGCGGTGGACAGACAAGGGCCACCCTTGCCTGTCCGAAGTAAGGGAAGCCGATGAATGAGGGAGGCGCAGGATACAGCATAATAACAGACATTAATGTGCAACAGGACAGACGGACATACACCAGTCACGGAAGTGAACTTCTTTCTATTGATTTCTATTTGACAGCTATCCTTTAGTAGACTTTAAATTACCTTCGCAGAATCAGATGAAGTGGCGACATCATTTTTTCATGTAAAAATTATGAAAAACTGAGACCGTTAGAGCACACGTGTGCTAGAGTAGAGACCGCGACTCGGCAAACGCTTGTAGGACCGACAACCTTAAAAAGGTCTCTGGCTCAGCCTGAATGCGGAATGCACACGACCGTGGTCTATGGCGCGTAATAGGAGAGGTCTATTAAATATATATCCAGCACTGGACTGTGATATGCTAGTTGATTGATACTACATAAAGAATTTACACAGACATGAAATTATAATATCAATCGTCATTCCAGTATACTCGTCTAATACAAACGATTCATAAGCACAATGAGAATGGATCCAGTGGTTTCGTTGACAAAGTTTACAAAGCTTTGTTCACCTCTCTACGTAATAAGTGTATACCTTATATTTGACATGTCACCGTTAATGGAAGAAAGTATTTGAGTTTACGTGACAACATGACCCAGTTCTGTTCTTTAATAACAGGTCGATGTAATCAATGTTATAGATTGCTATATTATTAGATTCAATTACCTGATGTTAGTAAAGTATGCTTAACTTTTTTGTAGTACCTATTAGAAATGAAGGTGTAATATTTTAGTAGCTTATTTTATTATAAGGATGTAAATACTGACTATACCAAACCGCAGACCTAATGTAGTTGAAGAAAAGCAATGGATGGTAGTCATGTTCACATTATGATTCATCAAGATTTGATATTTCGTCATCATCATTTTATCATATTTACATGTCTATATATTATCATACCATAACATTAAAAAAAGTTACAGGTTTTACATTAAAGAAGGTACTAAATTAACATTGAAATGACCTGAAACTTGTTAAAAGGCACTTATAAAATACAAAAGCTAATTATACTTAAAACAAACACAGTAGAGTAATTGTTTAAATTGTGCTTAACAAGTTACTACAAGCTAGGCCTGTAATTTAACCGTTCTGAAGTAATTTTCAATTGAAGTAAGATTACAGGGTTTTCAAACAAATTCAACGTAGCACTAGATAAAAGACTAAAAATAGCAAATATATATAACAATTGTACTTGTCACACTTCAGACACAGGTTTTTATTGGTGCAATTTGTACTATTATAATTATTATGCCTTCGTTGCTAAGTTATTCGTAGTGGCGTGCATTGGTTGTTACGTGATTCTTTAAAGTAAACTTACGGGGTCGTAGTATTCGTTGTATCACGTTTCGTGGTCACATACACCCTTATGCCAAGCTGACAATCCTAGTTTTTTCAATCCACCTCCAAGAAGTGATGTGAGAATTATACTGTATTTTGTTGGAATCGTTTGTATCCTTCCACCAAAGTACTAAGCTATGAGCCTCATAATTTAATTAATTTGGGTATTTCATGCCAGAATATGTCTAAACATGCCATGGTGTCAAACGCCTTTCGAAGTGTTGGAACAAATAAACAGGAAAAAAGTATAAACGAAAAAAAAGTGGTAATGTGAGAATTTGGCCTCCAGCATTCGTAGCTTAAACGAGTACTTCGAATATTATATAAACGTTTTTCACACTTATTTTAACATAATGTATTATTTTCGAAAATGAATACAATTATAATGTAAAGAGAAAAAAAAAATATGAATATGCATATACTTATCGTAATTCCATTCAATTCGTCAGGCCAGCATGGTATTAGTAAGCCAAGTATCCCTCCGTCCCGGGAGGAGGCCCGTCCCTGCAGTGGGACAATAATGGGCTGTATGATGATGATTATACTTATGTGCAGTTTAGCGTACTGCGTCTTGACGACGTCTTTCCGTCCATTACTTGACTCTTGAGATTGCTTATTATATCAAGTAAAATAGAATCACTATGAAATACAAATAAAAAAAATCTGCCTTTCTTGTCAAAGAAAGGTTCTGGAGTGGCGACCGCGCACCGGAAAACGCAGGGTGGGGAGACCCCTCACACGGTGGACCGACGACCTCGTAAGGACGGCGGGAAGCCGATGGATGAGGGAGGCGCAGGACCGCACAAGGTGATAATATTTGGAGGAGGTCTATGTCCAGCAGTGGATGTCAATTGGCTGAGATGATGATGATGATGATCTTATCAAAACTAAAAGATTAAGCAAAGCTTTTACAATAAAAAGATTGTCTAATAAAACATACCTAAGTACATCTTAAACTAGAAACGCGCAAAATTCTATCAAAGAAGAAAAAGTCTTGAAACTCTATAAAGTTGAATTATGACTTCTCCGAGGATTTACGCCGAAGAGATTGACTTTATTCGTTAGACCATTTTCAGTAAGAACCGCTATTAAATAAGTATTTTACACAAAACGGTGTTATCAGAGGGGCGAGATAGTCCAAATAGGTTTCGTCCACTTATCGCGAGTTACCCTACTGAGTCTAAATTAATCCTGCCATTATGTCATAAAAATACTGCAATTAATGTATTTTATGGTACACTTTATTATACAAGATACATTGAAACTTGATCTTTATAACTCAGTTACAATTTCATTGATGGTATAATTTTAGATACTTACGCTACATTTTCTTTAAGCTTTTATTTTTTAAAGAAAAAATGTCTCAAATTCGAATTTCATACAGGACGATTATTTTGACACTGAATTTTTTTTATCTCGATTTGATTTATTTATGGTGGATGATACTTAAATATGATAAACATACAACGTATAATCTTAAGTGCGAAAACTAACTACTAGAATTAAATTAACAGTTTGGATTTCTATAAACTGGAGTCATAAAAGAATTACAAACCCTTAAAAAATAATAACACTTGAAATGTGATTGCATAAAAATATGCTTCTGCGAAGAGGCTTGAACGGTGAGCGCATAACAAATAAGACTAATTTCAAGTCGTAAACGAATCGGATATCTCAAAGTCAAACTGAAAAACGCTTTAATCAAAATTAATACAATTTTCATTATATATTTTTGACGTCCTTTAAATTCTGATTTAGAATCTTAAAATTACTACTCAACAAATAAATGTAATGTACTATACAAAAAAAAAACTACTTAATATCATACTTATCTGTGAATCTGAGTCTGTTAAATTATTGTCACAATGAAACAATATTCCTGAATATAAACTGTGTATTACATAAAACTCTATTTTCTTCTGCGCCATTATATTATTCAAACCTTTAAAATGCGTATTATACAGTAGAATAGCAACGCAAACGTTTCGTAGATAGTCAGGGAACGGCACTAAATTACATAAATCCCGGTTCCGTATACAGAACAAGTGAACCAACGATGTGACACAAAATTGAACACGCACTATGTCAGGGTAAAGTGTACTATTTTTATATGTAAATTATATAAAAAAGGGATTCCTTGAACGTAAAACCGGGAGTCGGATACGATCGCCGAGAAGTTTCATGAGAGCAATCATAGAACAAGCCCTCGACACTAAATCATGCAATAAATTATCGGGCATGAAATATTCAAAACGCCTCAACATACGCCAGGGTGTGAAGAACAATGGGAAATTTCTCCTTACCATATTCCGTAGGGATGGAATAAAACCTGTAACTATAGAGCCTTCTGCCACTTAATGCAAATTTATGTTTTAAGCACTCTGAAACTAAGCTTAAGCCCTGCTTTGAATGTATAATATTATATTTCATACTATGTTTATATTTAAAAAAATAGAAACATTATAAAAAATATTTTATATTATGTTATATTTCACCACCATCACGATATAAGACAAGACAATAATGGTGTTACCAGCATTTTATAATAAATGTTCTTATTCTTATATGTATAAGATCTTATATGTATAAATCAATTCGTAGAGATAAAAAGTTTATATTTTTAAAAATAATATAAATTAAAATCAAAAAGCTTTTAAATCCGTAGTGTGAATAAAATAACTTAGGGGTGTCAGAAAATACAGTAAGTGGAGCTTACAACCCTACTCGGATGCAGTTTCGACGCCTGATGCTCCAGGCGCATTAATTCTCAGTTATTCGATAATCGCCCCGCTGAACCCACTGAACGTTAATTAACTATTACGTTTTGCACATTTCCAATTTTAACGGTTTTATTGAGCTTGGAAAAATATGGAGCTTTTCGTGATTTATTCCTTTTAATATGGTAAAGTTTTGATTAAGTTAAAGGGTTTTTTGTTCTTTCAATAACACGTAGTTGTGATTAGTTTAAATTGAAGTCTGCTTTGATTGAATATTTCTACTTTAACGCTCATTTATTTACCTATATGTTACACGGTCACTAGCTATATGGGTGGCGGTGTAGCGGCTGTTATCGAGGTCGTAGCTTTAAAAACCACGCTTAGTAATTAAGCTATAGACTCTGGAATACTTTTGTACACCAACCGGTGTAAAAACTAGCTTATTACTATTCAGTATACTAATTATGTCAGTGCCTGAAAACAATAAGGGTTGTACACCTCGTAATACCTTTTACCTTTATGGCAAAGTGGTCACCGTTAAAAGATTTCATACACAAGGTTGCAGGCTTGCATACTACGCAACGCAAGCATTTCATTTTAGTCCTAAAATCCACCTCTGCAAAAGTTCTTACGATGGGTTCACAATAAGATAAGTGACCAATCGCTAAAGCAATTATCTAGTATAAAAACCTAATTATATTCAAAGTCAATCGTATTATAAATTATGTCTTCAAATACGAAACAAATTATTAAGTTTCATTAGAAATGCGCTTTCAAGAAACACATGAAGTCAAAAATACAATATCTGCTGAAGTTAAATCTCGTGAGGAAAAGTTAAATATTGTTCGAAGCAACAAACTAACTCGTACGACTCTCTAATAACTCGTATAAAGTTGAAATCCTCTTTAATATTTATTTTGCTTTAATGTTTCTTGTCTTTAGGACGTGATGGGGAAATGTAATTTGTGACGGGTAATTTCATACTTACGTATTAGTAAGCCAGGTATCCTTCCGTCACTGCAGTTGGGCTTAGTCAGTTGTTATGATACCTATCCAGTGAATTCTTTTTAATTACACTTATATAAAATAAGTACTTCATGTGCGTAAACTAATGCATTTTACACTTAATATTTGCCTTTTCAACTAATTGTGCCTACCTACTTTTCAAGAAATACATGTTTGAGAATCAATTTTGTTTCTAATCTAGTGCATTTTTTCAGTACAAAAACACATCTTTGAGTGTCTTTTTGTACTTAAGAAAACTCAATGCTGAGATAATGGAGTTAAAAACTCACTATGAATGTATTAAATTCTACTAAATTTACTTTAAGGAGCTATAACATTTATTTATTGTAGGTAAAAACAGGTACTCAAATGAATAAATAATATTAATAATAATAATAATAATAAACAAATAACTTATCCACCGAACATACTCATCCATAGACTATTATTTAAATTTCCATCGCATCCTTAGAGATGCACTACAATAGTTTTTGCACTCGGCAGGGACCATCTCTGGATGTATCATATTGTGCGTTCAGAGATGGTATCTGCCCTGTGTATCCATTACCAGATTAAATATCTCTTAAAGGGCCTCTTCGTCTTGGCTTCGGCCCGATGTATGCCTTCCAAAGAACCGGGTCTCCAATAGACCCGAGTATTATGGAAAAGAGAAACATAATAATAAAATAATAATAAAATTCTCTTTATTTCAGTAATCTTATAACTAAACAATGCTGAGTCTTCCCAGTGAGTAATCACATGATACTCGTGTTGGGAATGACCCGCTCATTTCCCTTAAATTAAATTACATAGTTAATAACAAATTAAATAGCATCTGTGGCAGTGTGTGCGTATGTGAAGTGTATGTGTGTGTGATGTGCTTGTGTGATGTGTGTGTGTTTGTGTGTGTTGTGAAGGTGATTGTTTGTAAGTGTATGTGAAGATGTTCGTTGGTTAGCGTGTTGTGTATTCATATGAGATTCTGGTTTAAGCTTTAGCGAGGTCCTTGTCAGACAATTCTTATTAACAGATTTTCAACTGCATCATAATCAAGAGTGGTTAAAAATTGTATGAGATCTTCTTTGCAGTTGTGTAGTGGCTTAGGATATATACTTAGTATTCTATTAAGCTTATTGTATATAAAGGCAGATTGGCACGGGTACTGTCTTCTAGCAAAGACGGTACGTACCCGTGGTATTGAAGCAACAATATCTTTTCTTCTTTTTCTTTGAAGGTGTTCTCTAAATGGTAACGATTTGTGACATTTTAGGGCCAAGTTAAGGATGTAAAGCTTTCGGACTGTTAGAAGTTTACTTATGCGATATAGACTGTCTGTTGAAAATTTATAAGGTTTGAAATACATAACCTTGAGAAGAGATCTTTGAGCCCTTTCGAGATCTAGGAAATTTGTCTTATTGGCTCCCCCCCAAATAGGGATACAATACGAAATTATAGATTGGGCTAGTGCAATGTAAATTCTATTTAGAAGACTACTAGACATGACGCCCCTAAGTAATTTAAAAACCCATATTAGTTTTCGGATGCGACTTATGACTGTTTCAAGCTGTGAATGCCAACTCAACCTCTGGTCAACAATAATACCTAAATATCTTGTTTGGTTTAATTTGGTAATGCCCGGGCAGTCGCATAAAGCGGCATTGGGGCAAACAGAGCTGTGTATCTTTACGTATAAATGCGTATCTGGTTGAGAAGATATGTATGGCGAAAAACAGATGTAGCAAGTTTTTTGTAAATTTAAAGTTAATAGGCTCTCTTTAAGCCAATTTGATACTCGTTCCAAACCCTTTGTCGCCAACTCGTGCACGTTATCCCAAGTTTTGGCAGAGAAAACGATGGCAGTGTCGTCGGCATAAGATAAAATCCTTCCCCCGACGCCCCGTAGGTTACATAATTCGTTAATATAAACCAAAAAGAGCGTCGGGCCAAGAACACTACCCTGTGGTACACCAAATTTGACGACAAGCTCATCGCTGACATAGCTTCCTATTTTTACAGCTTGGGTGCGGTCACTAAGGTAGCTAGCAAAAAGGGAGAGAGGTAAACCTCTTACGCCTATAGTCTGTAGCCTGTCTAAAAGAACCGAGATGGAAACAGTGTCGAAGGCCTTTTTAAGATCCAGAAATACCGTAAGGCATTTATTTCTCTTATCGACTTCTTCAGTTATAGTATAAATAGATTCATAAATAATGTGATGCGTAAAAGCGTTGATGCGTCGATCACGGATGCCTTCGTACACCGAATAAATTGAATTCTAATTTTCAATTTCAATAACAATAGCTCGTGAAGATTCGATCGTTAACATAAGCGCGATTCTGAACGAGATTTCTTAAATTTGTTTATACAAGATACACATAAAGCTTGACTTTAGTTAATAAAAGTTTGGCATTACTACAAACCTTATACTTCCGCCGAATGGTGATGATTTTTAGGTGGAATGTGATGCTTACATCTTGTGCTCAATGGGCTTGAAGAAATATTTTGTTTCTTATGCAGTAAGAATACTTACTTCTACCACCCAGTCTCATTCTATGTGGCAAAATCAACCTTAGGGAAAGTTTGCGGATATTTTATGACGAAAACAAAAAAAAAAAGTACTGGATACGTCAGGCTAACGTAGGGTAAGCCTATGCTTACTGATTTACTTGGGAAAGCTCGTTTCTGAAATGAAAAATTAACCTGTTGTTGTTAAACATAACTTAATAACTATAATATCTCCTCATTTATTGAATTATTAGTCCTAAAAAAATTTCACTAAGAATTAAAAGATAAAAGCGATCTTGTAAAAGATTCTTATATTTTATTATTATTCTTATTCTTTCTTCTATTCTTCGATATTTTAAAGCAAGTACATTTGACTTGACATATTATTCTAGCCATTCCCCAGGGCGGTTATCCGGAGCTCGCTTGTACCCTGATACAAGTATTTACGTGAACCGACTAGCTATTACTATTAGACCCTCGTATCCCAAATTATGGAAATAGGGATTAGAACTAGAAATATTTTGACATAATGTTTTAAGAGGGTCTATCTTATATCTCCTGTTCCGTAAGACGTCTTAAGAAATTGTATTATTTAAGGCAAAAATAAATATGGCATAAGACATAGAGAAAATAAATTTTATCAAATAAATCACTGACCCCGTGAGTTTGATCAATGTAAAACGTAGACTATTTCGCTTTATTTTGTACATTAAAGTACTCAATAGGTTATGGAAACTCATGTTATATCCATCAAAGTTCAGCATACAGAAAAGTTTTGTAACTGAAAATTTTGATTAACACAATGTTGAACAACCAGAAATGGCGAGGAAACAGCTGACGCAGAAATAACTACTTCGCAACCCTTTCCAAATTATAAACAACAAAATCACACAAACCAAACCATTTTCATTAAAATTGTTTCTTCTAATTTCCTAAGTTTGTCATTCTCGCGAGTTTTGGGTTTCGTTGAAAGAACATTCGGTCCCTTGGCGGGTGAAGGGTACCCGGGGGTGCGGGGTCGACGCGGTGGTTCAGCGAGGCAATAAGTGCCCCCTTCTATTTCACCGGCACTTTAACTCGGGTGCACTGATTTGATAACGCCGTTTGTTTCAAGTGCCACTCGCGACGGCCATCATTTCAAGACCGTTTTTTAGAAATAGAATACTACTGACATTTCGAATTGAAAGCGTTTTAATTAAAACATCGAATGTTTCCTACGATTCCATTTTTTTTTATCTTATCTTCGTATCTCTTTTACACGGTTCCGCTGTACGACTGACGTTTCCGTATAAAAAACTTGAATTGCACGTTTTATTTAGGTCCCTACGTGTGACATTTCATTTTTTAATCCATCTCACAGAATAAACATAATGATCTCCTATGACTAAAAGAGCTGTTACATAGCAATATTAAGGTATGTTTTATTTTATTCTGTGCTAATAATTCAAATTTCCTTATCAGGAGGAATGACTCTTTAGCAACTGCAAGCCTTCCAAGTCGGTTGCGTCACAGCGTTGCTGTTTTAAAATAAAATATTTTAGGTGGCAACCATAACAGCTAAACAACTAGTCCCAAATAAACAAAGCTGTATCTCCCGAAATTTTTCTTTTTTAAGAAATAATTACCAAAAGGTATCATAATAATTTGTCCGTTATAGAAATTGACTTCTATTGAAACGAGGGAAAACAAAATTTTGATCTAATATAATAAAAAGTAAGTAAATTACTGAGACATCAAAAGGACGTAAAAAGTTAAAATTAGTTGGTAATTTCATTCACAAAACTTCCATCAAAGATATCTTAACAATATTTGATAACAAAATTGATTTTTAAACAAAATTATTATTTGCTTGTAAAGTAACTTAGTAAAGACGGAAATATAAAAGTAAGAATTCTATATTTGTTTAATTTAAGAGCTTTTTTAGAACGGAGTAGGACTGATGATATTTCCTAAAATAGGCTTGACGACTAAAAACGTAAAAGCGGGAAGCAAAACCTATTGAACGTGTCTCAACGGGTGGGGGGGAGCTGTGTCGTATACGCGGCCAAACTAGCTATCAGACAAGACTATGCGTGGCCTTGATTTAAACAAGGAACAAAACCGTAGATCACTGTGGTTATTGAGCAACTATGACATCAGCTATAATGAGCCACCATATCTCCTTTAACTACTCATAGGTCGTGATAGATGGCATCTTCATGAGGTCTAACTGTTTTTTATTCGGGATTATAATTGGAACATCACGCTCCAAGGCATTCTCGCATCATTAGAAAGATGCTTCAGACCTCAAACTTAAAGTCCTACGATAATAATCCAGCAAGAATGATAATTATAATTGAGCATTAAGGTATAAAGGTACTCAATTAAATTCTTAAGTTAATTGAGTTCCCTCATTTCTCAAATTACGTTTACAGATCTTTAAGGAAAACATGCCAATTACTTTTGATAACTCCATTCCTTTTATAGAAACTAGACGTAACAGAATAGCGAGCTAAGTTCATTTGACATTATGTAATTATGATAATTATAAGCTTCAACTATTACACACATAATTCATTTAAGTAACTTGCAGCTTAAGTATCTTCTTTGTATATTTTAGTTTGGTTTTAATCTGGGTTAGCAATTATTGCTGACATACTGGACTTTATAGTACAGTCCCAAATAAATTAGCACATGATCTATAGGTACGTACCTAATAGAACAGTAAGCAATACTTTATACACATCTAACCGAATTCGAATCAAACAGCTACGTTTCTGTACAAATTGTTTCATTTAGTTGGGAAACAAGTTTACCATTTTAGGCTTGCCGGGCAGTTACACTAGGCACTACGTCAGCTAGTAATTAGTAATTTTACCCTATACGGTATTAAATACATAATTCATTTACAAAGTCGATCTGACGTGTATGTACTTGTAATAGTAATTACTAAACAACATAATGTTATAACAACTTAGGAATATTCGTTTATTAATTAATGCCCAGTATTGAGTATTTTCGTGTTCATGTAGTGACGTAATAATACGAATACACGATCACCATAACAGTCCATTAATGTCCCACTGCAGGGACGGGCCTCCACCCGTGACGGAGGGATACTCGGCCTACAAATACCACGCTGGCCAGACGGATTGGTATAGGGTTTAATTTCAAGTTTTTCTTCTTTTTACTTAGTGAAGATAATATTTACGGTTAGTCCCTTAGTGGGTTTTTACGACACCCATGGGATGAGATGGGGTGGTGACATATTGTTTTCCTACTCTGTCACTACACGGACAATACACGATATCGCTACCCTTTGTCGTCCTGTGGATATTATAAAACTTAACTATGGATAATTCAACAATCATTATATCATATTCAGAGAAGGAAAACTCTGAAGAAAATCTATCCCAATCCGGTTTCCAGCAATGAATTTTAGGCCAATTGTCCTCATGAATCAATGAGGCTTGCCCATCAAGTGGTTCTTGAAAAGGTTGGTAAGGTGAGTATTATCTTACTGTTAATCTATACTAATATATAAATGCGAAAGTAACTCTGTCTGTCTGTCTGTCTGTCTGTCTGTCTGTCTGTCTGTCTGTCTGTCTATCTGTCTGTCTGTCTGTCTGTCTGTCTGTTACTCTTTCACGCCTAAACGGCTGAACGGATTTCGATGAAATTTGGTACAGACAATCTTTAGACCCTGAGAAAGAACATAGGCTACTTTTTATTAGCAATCATATTATATTTTGATTTCATAGAATTTTGGCGGGAAAGCTGTGTCACGTGACCTGTGACGTCATAGGTCACGTGACCTGTGACGTCATAGGTCACGTGACCCGTGACGTCATAGGTCACGTGACCCGTGACGTCATAGAATTTTGACAGATGAGTCGTGACGTCACAGAATTTTGGCGGGAAAATATTTTTTGACAGTTGAGTCGTGACGTCATTGAATTTTTGACAGATGAGTCGTGACGTCACAGAATTTTTGACAGATGATTTGTGACGTCATATTATTTTGGCGGGAAAATATTTTATACCTCTGTCACTTTTGACAGCTGTCAATTTTGACAGATAGGCGTGACGTCATAGAATTTTTGACAGATGAGTCGTGACGTCACAGAATTTTGGCAGGAAAATATATTTTGACAGCTAAGTCGTGACGTCATTAAATTTTGGCGGGAAAAATAGTATTTAAACAGCTGAATCCTGACGTTATCACAATTTGGCGGGAAAATAAATAGGTTTGTACAGGACCCTCGGTGCGCGAGTCAGACTCGCACTTGACCGGTTTTTTAGCTGTGGGTCTGATATATCTAGAGAGCTTAAATTCGTAATTGTCAACTTATTACATCATAACAGCCCATTAATGTCCCACTACAGGGACGGGCCTCCTTCCTTGACGAAGGGATACTTGGCCTACTAATACCACGCTTGCAGACGGATTGGTATAGGGTTTAATTTCAATTTTTTTTTCGCCCAACGAAGTGGGCACGGGTCAGCTAGTTCTATATAATAATGTCTTTATTAAATACTTTATTTTAATTTGACATTAATAAGTAAGTATTTTTTTACTAGTATATGATATTATGTACTAATTATGATGACTATTTAAGTATTGTGCCTTATAATGGAAGAACATTAATTTTGTAATTATTCGCTATCATCGTATTAGAGTATGTTAGTAATCCAATACCTTTTAAAAGTACAACCCTTTTTGATGTCGCGTAATCTGCTAATTATTAAGTTAATTAAACATTTTCCGTATACATGTATTAGGTCAGCCAACCATAAGGTTTAATGTTTAAGTAATTACATTAACAGGACAAGCCCCGAACCCGTTCTGTTAGGGGATACGACATAAATTGAAATGTCCCGCCTCTGTTCAATTTGATAGCCATGCATTTTATTTGAAGACCTCTCGATTGTGTTGCTAACCTTTTACGTACGTTTAATATTATAGTAAGTAGTGAAAAAGAAATTTTGGTAATGGGATAAAATACTTCCTAATGGCTTTGATAATGTTTAGATTTAAATACTGAATAAGTTTTTTTATTACTACTTGTTGAACTGAAAGTCAAATGTCAAAAGCTAGCTTTTAGCAATCAAGCATAATATGCTAAGAAAACATATTTATTATGTTTTCTTCCAACTAACTTTAAGAAATACTTAGAGGAGAAGTTTGTGATAGTTATGTTTCACAGTAAACAAAACAAAAGAGATCGAAAATTATTTTAATAATTTAAGTAAATTTATAGTGCCTTTCGCGGGGATTTTACTTGTAAAGTACCAATAATACTTTATAAAATACCGTTAAGATACCAATGTCTTTATTCCGGAACTTCGAAACACAGTAGTGCGATTTGCGATGTACCGACATTTGTGGCTAAATCCTCGGAGGAAGACTGATATAATATACTTTTGTTAAGTATCTCAAGTAGGTACCCAGTGTAGGAGGCAAAATTGAAACAGGAAGATTACATTTCTTATTACTTCCAATCAGAATCGACATAAACTCCTTTTATGCTCTTTTATCTAAACTTTAAGTAAAGAAACCTTTGAGACAATTCTAAGAACTTATTGGAACTGAATCTTTACATGTTTGTTTTACATTAAAAACGTCAAAGGATAACTACGTATAGTTAAAATTTATTAGATTTTATAGTTCAATATTATTATTTAAAGCAAAGATTAGAAATAATTTATATAAAGGACTGGAAAGGCAATCAAATACATCTCTGACAAAGTTATAAAATGTCAACAACCTGGCTATTTGGCATTTAGAATTAATATCTATAAGACTAAGAGTGTAAGAAACGTATTGTAGAGACCTCGCGACTTTGAAATTATTACTTAAGCTGAAAAATAATAAAAAAGTAAGCTGATTGTTCTTGCTTTTTGCAAAAAATTATGGGTTTTTCTATGTGCCTATTAGTTTATATCTGATCTAAATTACTCGTGCGATATCCGTGGCATTAGATACAGTGTTGACACATTATGAATTCACGTGTGAAATGAAATCTAATATACCCAAATCTATAACAATCTAATAGTGACAAAACATTATAACCTTTGAAATTTGAACATAGATATTATCTATGTTCAAATTTCAGCTAATAAAAAATAAAAGAATAAAGTAAATAAAAGCAAATAAAAAGAGCTGTTTTCATTCTAGCAATGTCAGTGAATTTGGTTGCGTGCGGCTAATTGTTCCGTATTGGCCACCGCTCACCATAACCTACCATTGAAAATGGATCGACCCCTTTTATGTTCGTATGTAAACGTGCATTCGCAATCGACTTAACCTAATTGTTTAATAGGGCGATGTTATTTGATAAAAGATAAATTGATACAAACAGATTTTCCTATATTGAAAAATATACGAAGAATTGTTTTCGAATTTTGTGTTGTGAAGATTTTAACGTGTAAGCAGTATCTATGTACTTGCACACACTGGCAAATAATTTTACTTATACGGAAAACTTATTACCTATTTTGTTTTTTTTTTATTTTACACAAGCTAGTTTTTCGGAAGTCATCAGTCGCCTAGTAAGATGTGCCCTTTATCTAGTCCAAGATGTAAATTTTAGTAAACAAAAGTTAACGCAAACCATATATAATAATACGTTAGATCCGTGTATACGTACCTTGTTTGTACAAACAGTTACACAGCAAAGCCTTGTGAAGTGTAGGATGAAGAATGGAAAATGCTCCTATCGTTTCTTCTCCAGTATGTTTCATTAAAGTAGTCTGTAGGGGATTCGTAATGCACAATATAGCAAAATAACAAACCCCTCACATAAAATATATTCGCCATATTAGTGTTATAGTAGTAGTGGTTCCTCATCGTCTAAAGAGACCTGTTTCTAAAGTGCTGGTTACAAATGATGATTATAATGATAGCCTCTTACAAAAACGTCAAGTTATTTATGAATTCTTATCTGGTACAAAAATAAATCGAAACGATAAACGGACAAAAATTATAATATTCCGCAGTGATTTTGTTGAAAAACATTTATTTTTGCAGAAATCATTTCAAATTTATCTCTATTCAAGCCCATTTTGTTATCAAAAATAAAACTTTGCTCCCCCGAAGAAACTCGAAATATGAGTACAGACTCTTTATCAACTATTAAAGTATTTTATTTAACGTGCCTTTAACCGTTGTGATCGAATTCCAATTTTGATAGAAATATATTTTTTTTTTGATAATGTAGGAGGGAAATGGAAATTGTTTTTCGGAGTTTAAATTATTTTGATTTCATTTTAGATGTATTTTCATAGTTAAAAAGATCAATTATTTATACGGCCAGTGTCAGGCCTTTGTAAATCATGACTAAGTGAAGCCTTATTAACAGTTAATGTTAATGTATTTAGCCAGGCAGCAAAAGTACACTCAAAACCTATACCAACATGTCTAAACCTTATCTGGTTAAATGTTGACCCATAAAAACCCGCAAAACTCATAGTTAAAAAAAAAGAACGTCATTCCTGGAATCTTTTACACCAAGTCCAAAAAGAGTCCGCTACAATTTGGGGAAGAATACCACTACTACAGTTTATAACAGTTTTCTGATCTTTGTATTAAAACCCCTTTTTCTAATGAAAATAAAGAGCTTGAAGTCTTGCTGTGCGTACTAGAAAAAAACGAATGTAGAACCCAGAATATTACGTTGTAAGCTAGAATACTACATAAACAGCCAGAAGAGATGGTAACATTTCGTATTCTAAGTACTGAGCACTACACGGACAAGTATAATAAAACATGAATACATAATACAAACAGCAGCGTTCTACCGCAATAAAACATACAAAATATTATGTTTAACGTCGTCATAATTTATACGAAGGTTTAAAGTGAATTTTTAAGCAAAGTTTAATCTGCCTCGGTCACTAAGTTGCCCTACACCTAAATACCGTAAGTGGGTCGACCCGGATGAGGTTTACGTGGAAATATTTATAAAGCTTTAATACAAAAAGTGCTCTTTCGGAAACTTGAGCGTCGTAAGTAAAAAGAACATCCCTTTTTTTAGTGATACGTGTGAGTGAGACGTCAATAACTTTGTCATGTAAATATGCGTAATTAAAAGGGATAAACCTCGTTTACGGGAAAGTTTTAAAGCCTTCTCCTGCGAATGAAGTTTTAATCCTTATTGAGTTGGTAATATGTGTGTACAGAGAATCCTTTTTGAATTTATCTTGAGGCGAAAACGCGATGGCCTATATCCTGCGGTGGGGTGTGTTTTCATTTCGGATTTACTCGAAGTTGGCGCCAAATCCAAGCAGCTGCGCTATTCCTACAGGATATTTTCTTTTCCTCCCTCGACATGCGATCTTGACGACTGGCTTTTGTGATTTAAAAAGATTTTCGTAGGCAAAACCGCTTACTGTTACTTCGATGTGCTCGCATCTCGGCTATAAGCGATAACTTACGATATTTATTGTACTCTCACGTACGTTACATATAATATGTATGATGCGTTATTCTTATAGAAATGTGCAGATGAAGTCGAAGATACGCAAACGTGATGTATTTTATATTCCAATGCTTCCGTATACAAATTGTGTTACGTAAAGTATGTATGCACAAAGCACTTGTTATTTTTATGATATATTTTTGATAATATATATTTTTAAAGTATTTCCTTTCAATGGAATATTTAGTGTTTTGTATCATCATCTTACTTATTCGCTATAGCAATATCACTATAGTAAAAAAACATTCCTTGATCCTATTAATATAAAAAAACTAAAGTTCCTATATGATGGAGAACAACTTGATGTGTTTTATTTTTTCTGCTTTGTACACATCGCTGCACTATTCAACAATTTGATATGCATGAACATAACTGTTTGATTTGATCTATAAAATAAAATTTACATATCTGTGTCATTAGTACAGTACCTTTAGTACATACAACATTGCTTCATTTGGGACTAGATGGTGTTGTATAGAGAAAAATGCCTTACGCGTCTCATGTTACAATCGAAATAGCTCAAATAGTTATTTGTGAAATGTTGTTAGTTCGTACATTCATAATACCTTTTTAACCAAAAAAACATTTTAAAGCCAGCTGCTATTTATAGATATCCTACTCCAAAAATATTATAACTATTGTGTATTTCTAAACGAACATCAAAATCCAAACTCTAGTTAAAACTCCGTATA
The DNA here is from genome assembly GCA_905475405.1 of Schrankia costaestrigalis. Taxonomy (NCBI): domain Eukaryota; kingdom Metazoa; phylum Arthropoda; class Insecta; order Lepidoptera; family Erebidae; genus Schrankia; species Schrankia costaestrigalis. Next base: position 10,249,727 of record FR997840.1, on the reverse strand, counting down.
ACACCGCAGGAATTACAAACAAGTAACTAACAAACTTAAAGGACAGTTAAATTGCAAACATTAATTGGCGTCTCAAACCCAAGAGTTCGAATTTAGCAACCCCTTATTGTGACCAGTAGACCTATTCGTATCGATCTCGTTCAATTGACATATCTTATTCATAGATTGAGATTTGATATTATTAGAAACATGAGAAAAGTTAAATGATTACGACTAATCTACATGACTCCGGGAAGACAGCTGTTGAGCAATCCTAGAACAGCCGAGCGCTTGTTAAAGTAGCCTGTCAGTGGATTAACAACAAACAATTTTTATATCCCCATACCGTTTTGTATGATATAATCTAGGAATGATGGTAAAAGATGGTAGTCATGAAATGGCTGGACTATATTACTATGTCAGTCAGACCACACATCCAGCGCAGATGGTTGAATAGTCTCGTTGTTGCCGACTCAACCAGGGCAGTACCACAATCAATCAATCAACTAGCCTATTGCAGTCCACTTCTGGACATAGGCCTCACCCAATATACGCCACAGAACTCGGTCCTGCGCTTTTCGCATCTAGCCCGACCCAGAGACCTTTATGAGGTCGTCGGTCCACCTAGCTGGGGGGCATCCTACACTACGTTTGCCGGTTGCGGTCTCCACTCTAGGACACGTTTGCTCCAACGGCCATCGGTCCTTCGACAAATATGACCAGCCCATGGCCACTTTAGCTTGCTAATACTACGAGCTATGTCGGTTACTTTAGTTCTTTGTCGGATAACCTCGTTCCGGATTTTATCCTTCAAGGAGACGCCGAGCATAGCTCGTTCCATACAGTACCACGCTTTCACAAAACTCCGACGTAAAGTAGCAATTTATTTTACTCCTGCTGTATTTCGTTCGGTGAGAGTAAAGTACCGGAGACCCTTCACATCCTCTCCTGTTTTCTAATAAAATAAAAGATGGATGTTCACCGACACCATCCCCAAACACGTGCATAATATTTAAAGGGTGTCTTGCTCTTGTGAGAGGTGGTTGCTACCCAGACATCAAGCTTAAAATTTGAAGAATGGTCTCTACATCCTCGATCGCTTTGATTCTCACGGGTATGAAAGCCGTTCCATAGCAATCACGCCTAAAATTGTAAGTAACTTTAACCATCATGTCAATTCTCGTTCTTTAAAATCGTTAAAAATTCAGTTAAGTTAACTTTTAGTTGTCAAATTGTCACACAACAGGTAAGATAATTTGACAACTAAAAGTTAACTTAACCGAATTTTTAACGATTATAAGGAACGAGAATTGACATGCTGTAGTAATAGGATAATCTTATAAAATCATATGTAAACAATATCTAAATAAATCTAATTCACATTTTCTAGATTAAGATCTCGCATTAATTCTTTTGTATAAGAAAACGGTAGGCTCAAGAAAACGTATTTCTATTTGGAGAACCTTTCAGTATAAATCTTTACAGGCGCTTTCTGACAGTATCTTGAATAAAATCTTACATCATGATTACATTTGCGTATTGAGTATTTGCCGCATCGCCATCGGCACACGTTTCTACGTGAATGGGTAAAATACTTTGACATTATTTTCTATACTAAAATGTATTAATGCTTTTCGAATACGGGGGATGAGAAAGATTGAAATTGTGGGTTACTTTTAAGAACTCAATCATGTCTATTGGTTTGTTTAGTAAACTGCATTTAAATGTAAAGAAATACGACAGTCATAGTTGTTTATTATTAAAATACATAATGTTAGTAATACTCAATGAAGGATCCATAAAAATATTCAATAGAAATAACATACGTTTTAGAAAACAACAAGTAAACATTAGTATAACCTGCAGCAATATCCTAGCAAGCATTTCTGTACCGTTTTAATTCATACAATCTAGTCTTCAATCGAAATTAAGTCTCATGCTATGTTTTCTTCACAAAATAATATTAACAAAATCTATATCATAAATTGTTTCATTTCAATTGCTATATTACTTATTGGAGTGGCAAGTAGTGCATTATTACCTTATTAAGTATTGCTTAGTACTATTGACTATATCTATAAATGTTTCACTGTCTGTTTGCATAAAGCTAACATTGAAATGGAATGCAAGTATATAGGATACCAATCATTGCTGAATGTTACTTGTACGGCGTTTTTGTTTGTAATACATAGAAACTAAACCGGTTACTTTGAAAAATAGATTACAAATAATACAAAATTAAGGGATTCAAGACTCACCCTTGTAAATAAACTGGATCATCGTATTCTCTGTACAGCATTTACAAATATCCACAATAATACAATCCACTCATGAAACGAATAAAGTAAATACACTATAATACATTCCACATGAAAATCTCACGGTTTTGTGTTTACGAAATTTTCTTCGATATATTTACATTGTTATGTATGTAAACGTAAATATTTGGGGTCACTGTGCGGGTCGGCCGGCACGGTGTAGCGGCCACGCGATACACGCGCGTTGAGGGTGAAGTGTGTTATTTAGATGGTCGTGTTGTGTCACGGGTTTAATGAAGGAAGGTGTGATGTGTGCGTGTGTCAAGCGAGGCGACGTGGCGCGGCGGCGGCGGCGCGACAGCGACTGGCCGGGGCGGGGGTGAAGCCTCGACTCGCACGCTCGCAGACTGCGCGCCGCCCGCCCATCCATGCCGCACCGTACCGGGACGCCGATACTAAATTAATACTTGTTTTGCTAAAAGCGATTTCGATTTGTCGACCTCCGAATTGGTAAAGTTAGACGAATCTTGTTAACGATAAAGGGTTCGCTAATCAACACAGCGTTTTCACATCAATGTTTCTTACTTTAATAGAGTCGTTATTACGTTCTGTAGTTCATAACTTGTAACGTTTAATGTCTTTTTGATGTCAAAACTTTGTTTTAGTCAAATTAACGTTAGGTACTTTGGTAAAGACGAAGTACTTAGTGTACTTTGTTACGTTTACTTTTCTTTGCAAATAATTATGTGCACTTAATGTAAAAGGGTATGAGCTTTATCAATAAACAAGAAACATATAAAACAAATAATTTGACCAAAAACTAGTATTGATAGAACAAACTAAAAAAAAAGTATCAAGTATACTATGAATTTTGCTTTTTCTTGTGAAAGGGGTAAATTTATCGATCAAGTTGTACCACTATCTTGTACCTTGCTGTTTTAATTTCGTAGCATATCATGATAGTGAATTAAAAATAATAAAACTATTTATGTAGGTAATATTAATTGAGTTACCAAGATAATTATGGAGTTTTATATACCTAGGCATGGAAACTAACAAAAACTGATAAAAACAATACATGCGTTACCCTATAAGTACGTAAAAGTAACTTCTCATCTAAGCAACAGAAAATATACGAAATTTTAACATTTCCAAAGCTGAAAAGAGAATTATACAGTAGGCAAGGGCACGGTCGAACTGTTGTGTGACAACCGAGTCCCCGGCACGGAGTTCACGGAAGACAAATATTGTGACAAAAGCCTAACATATACGAGCAAGTTTGAAGGCGGACAGGACAGTGCAAACATAACGAAAGGGATTCGTCCCTACGTCGTCGTCAAGTATGTGCCTGTTTCACGGCGGATGTCGACCGTTATTTTGTATCTAACTTTGTTCTACAGTAGTTTTGAAGCAAGCAGAGCTTATTTTGCTTTGTAAAAGATACGATAATAATGGGCCAGCCATGTCCGAAATGTTGACATAAAGGCAACCTGAATATTCGGTGAGTCAAAATGTTCTAGTGGACGGCGCAGGTAGTAATATTATTTTGTTTTGGGCTTATTTATTTTTAACTAAAGTTCAATGTGGCTGTATTTGTACGATAGCATTGCAAATTAGTTCGTATTATCTTTTATCAAGTCAATTAGTTGTAAATCCGTCTGGCCAGCTTTGTACCTATTATCATATTTGCACTTTTTTCTCTCTCTCTATTTAATTTAGGAGACTCTTCGCTGCAAAAACATATTAACGGACTGGCATGATTGTATTACCATACGCCTGATGTTCGGACAGGTAAAAATTACTTGTTTTGTGGTGTTTTGCTACTACTACGGCGTAGCAATAGATCTACGATTTTTTAATTTTCCTAAAATTATATTTGTTTTTATCAATAATACATGTTAAAGGTAATAATGTTCTCAGAACTAGTTAAATAGGTGATCAAACATAAAATAAAGTATTTTATTCATGAGGTGAAGGCTTCGCATACCTGTGAGCGTCGTAAGAGGTGACTGGTGTTTGAGAAAATAATTTTAAATTTCGAGCTTAGTGACAGGTCAACTAATAGCTGCCTGGGTAGACAATACTGTAAACTCTAGAAAAAAGCCCCCTAAACATGTTTCAAATGTTTAATTTCTCTCTCTTCTATTTATAAACCGCAGCGACAGTGTTTCGATGTACCCCAGATCTGGATATAGAGCGTGGAACTTTATAAAACCACGATGGTCTCTTTACCTACAACGACACATTCTTAAAGGTTTAAATATTACAAGGATTACGTTTTTAGGAGTTCATTACAACTTTCTTAGATTAAAGCCGTAGAGGCTACAAGTAAACAACATTTATCACAATACTTAATAGAATCAATACACAGCTTAACATCACACGCTATTCCAATATAATAAATTCCATCTAAACTGATGTCAATACATCTGTCGGTATTGACAATGAGGACAGTCCGGGTAGCGTTTCATCAAGCCGTCCAGTTGACCCGGTTTGTTCGACCGAAGCCACCGCGCGATATAATGCGGTCACAGCTGTCGCCTCGCCAGCGTACAATTGGATTTTTAACTGTGGACTTCATCCGGGTGAGGTATTGTCTTTATTGGGTTCGATTTTTATGTTAAAGAGGAAGCTAAATGAACGGCAAGGTGAATGACTGACGTAACATAAAGAACAAGGGAGGAAGGAAGAAGAAATAATATTATGTTCTTTGACTTATACTCGTAGTAAATTCGAAATTAATCATTTTATAGGTTTAATAAATAAGATAGGGAACCATTACAAGCTCTACTTAGGCTCAAACCTGCATTGTGTTGGGAGAATCCCTACAATGCGACCACCTAAGTCCTAGGACTCATGATTGGTATCCAACCTTTGACTGTATATATACATTCTGCAGATTTTTAACCATAAAACAACTAAACATTATGGTTTACTAGAGCATAATTATGTCACTAGTCATCAAAATCAAGTAATGAAAGGGATAGTACAAAACAAAATTTAGTTAACTGCTATAAATACATATAACATTAGTTCACATAAAGGATCAATACAAAACAAATATTAGTAAATTGTTATACATAACACAGAAACCTTTTTTCACACCTTATTCAATAACACCTAGTACTCGTAATATCAGATCTTTAATGTAATAACTATTTTTACAAGCTTTCCTTTTTGCTGTCATTTAAAAAACAATAAAATATATAAGTAACAAACAAAATAAAAGATCTTATCTCAAATTGAAATAAGGAAATTATTTCACCTGGCACAATTTCCGCTGAGTGGATGCCAGAAAACATTGGAAGGCATATGGGTTCGTTTGATTACGCGATGTGTATAATAGAATCCTTTGTGGAAATACGTAAACGTAAACAATTGTATGTAATAGTGGGATCCTTTTGGCATGTGCGAACTGGCGGAAAACTGACCCAATCGCTCCCTGTCAGCTGAATATGACGGTAGCAATAATGCGGTCGAACCGGCTTCCTACTCGATTAAATTTTCAACATTTCCTCACGCAACATGATAAAAAAACCCACAAGCCTTTCGCGCGCATCGGTACTTCCTGAACTTTTTTCAATCCGAAATATTTTTTTTCCATTTATCTGCCAACCCACATATCATACAGTTTACATAAAGAGGGCGAAACTTTTGTTGGCAGAGCTTGTACAATTGAAACAAATGCACGTTTCAGCAACCAACTTGACAATTTGTACCTATAAATTTAACTAGTTGAGAAGGAATGGAGTACATCCATTGTCTTCTCGCATCACCGACACACAGTGTACTGAAATTGAGGAACACTTTACTCTGACCGAGCTTATTCTGTTTCGCATATAAATTCAAAAAGTTTTGATAGTACTGTTAGTACTATTTTGATAATAGTGTGTGTTGAATAGACTATACTACAAACGGTTCTTAAATTAACTTTTTAGTTACTTATCGGTCATGTATGTGGGAACAATACAGTAGTTTACGGTTCCAATTTCGTCGAAGAACAATTACCGATTATTAGCTATTGAGTGTTTTATCTAACTTAATGCCTATAAGTTTTTAGAAAGAAGTAATTATTAATACAATATTTAATCTGGTAACACTAGCATACAAATAGCAAGACACGTGTATTATTTATCTTTGCGTTAAATAAATAAAATTACCGATTTCTTCTATTTTTATAAAACTTCTATAACTTAGATTATTATATAATATACCTTGAATTTCTATTTTTTAAATATCTAATAATAAAATTGCCGAAGAACGCTTTTTAGCGCATTCGATTTCATTTGTACTGTTGTCATTGAATCCTATCGTAAAGTATTATTATTATTACACAGGATGATTGGCAAAGTGTTCTCGGGTAAGAAAGGACGATATGGAGAAGGCGCTGCCACAATTGGCAGCATATTAGCATAACGAGCGCGTCCCGGACCGGTCCTAATGAATGGTCTTGCAATTGAAACAATAGTGGATTAGCGCCAACTCCCTTATCTGTTTATGTAAATCAGTCTGTGGCCCAATCGCTTTACCAACGGCTGATTCTTTGAAGATGATTGTCTCTATTTCCTGGTATTTGTTTGATTTAAGGGCTTAACTTGTGATCTTTAAAATTAAGATACTAAAAAGATAAACATAAGCTGGCAGAGCTTTTTTTAAATCGTTCTTGTAAGCATTTGATGAAAAGGGGCTTAAATAATTGTGTCTAACCCAACTAACAATTTAGCGATAAAATAAGCGCTATAACAATCGGTTATTTGTTCAATTAAACACCAATAGCAATAGCGCGGCCTAAAAATTAGCTATATAGCGTGCTATAACTCTCTTATAGTCCGAATTAGGCACCGGTGTTAGCACTTGTAAGTTCTACAGCTGCTCGTATTAACTGCAACAGTGATAAATAAGTGGCATAACAATGCTACTATATGGTATTTTCTTACCAATGGCGATAGTTAAGAGTTAAACAGCCGTATTCATTACCCAAGATACTATTAAAGTAATAAGATGCTATTTTCTATCACTTTAAGTGTTGCAAATACTGTGTTTATTACCAAAAGATTTATAAAAGTTATTAGATGCAGTCTTATAACACTTACAGTGTGACAAAAGTTTAGTTATATAAAAAGGTTCTATTATAGTTATAATATGCTATTTTATATCACTTGAAGTGTTGCAAAGTCTATATTAATCGCCTGAGGTTCTATTTTATTTATAAGATGTTATTTTATATCGCTTATAGTGTTGCAAAAACGGTATTTATTACTTTAAGTTCTGTTAAAGGTCCAGGATGGTATCATTATGTCACTTAAAGTGATGCAAAAACGCTGGAGTAGTGTAAATAAAATCTTTGCGTTTTGTAATGTTTTATGTACCTATTCCTTCTGTATTTTATCTAAGTGTGATGTGTACGTAATGGCAGTTGATAAACAAAAACGGTAAGTCTTACAATATATTATACATTTAGCGATTATTTAAGTGAAATAACATTGCGGTTGTATTTTTATTCTGTTAATATGTATACTATTTTTAAACTCAATTTTCAAGCGCCTTTAAAATAAGGCGTTTTAAGAAATCTTTAAACCAAAAATATAGCAAAAATATTAGATGTTTTTTTGTAATTTTGCTAATTGTACTAATTCCTTCCAAATGCTTAATCAAAAATTGTTAGATCTTTAATTGTGAGAAAACAACAATGATTTAAGCAAACATTATTATTAAAAGATACTCGTATATCAAGATTTTTAGGTTAAATTTGTAAACAAAAATGGAGTTATCAATTTAAATGCAAGGCTAGCGGCAATAGTGATAAATATATCTTTTTTAGAACTCATAAGTTTAAAACGGTGCTATAAATTTTTTTATTAGCTCTTCTGTTTGAACAACTACGTCGATTAGAACCTTAAGTCATATCGTTGAAAGGATTTTTTATGATATTTGAGACATTTGGGTTCCTTGGTAAGATACGTAAACCACTAATATGAAAACATAAAAGATTTTAATCAAGTTTATTGTATCTTTTTCAGTACGAGGCGGCAGAAAAAGAAATAACTATTATGCTTACACAAAGTGATACTGAAGAGGAAACCAGCGTCCGTCCAAAAAACACTGCACTAAAACCTTTGGACCTTCCTTAGGATCTTATTTGTACTCCTTTGCCAAATAAGAGCGATCACATATTATTTTCGATTTGTATTATATTTATGTGCAATTTTAGTAATGTAAACGAGATTCATATTGACTGATTTATTTTCTGTTACTTAGTACATTATTAATTAATAAGCCACAGTAGTTTTGTGAAGTACAAAAATCTTTTTATTTAACCTTTGCCAAATAGGAGCGATCTTTATTTTTACACATTTATGCTGCATTTCGTATGTAGAATTTGTTAAGTAATTTTGGCGAGGTTTATATTGATTGATTTATATATAATTTCTGTTAGTACAGTCAGCGTCAGATAGATATGTGCTTTCAAAGTAGTCAAAATTATATGAAGAATATAAATTCAGCATTATGTTATGTAGGAGAATGACTATTGTTTTGCATTTTATTTTCTAATGTCTTTCTATTGTTGCAACTTAGATCCTATCTAAAAGGTATAAATAAATACAAGGTATTGATTAAAACTGTATTTTATTTATCTTCATATCGTATGTATCAAGGGTATAAAATATGAAATATCTTGGTAGCTGAATCACAAATAAAGTACCGTATTTTAATAAGAACAGTTTTACCGTCCAATCAAAAACCCCTTGCTCCAGTAATACCCCCATTTCACTAACAAAATCATTCAAAAATAACTATAGATTCTTGGGCTTCCCTGTTCCGTAATAAATTCCTATTATAAATGGACTAATGTTATATTTAAAATTAGCCAAAACTCTTTCTTGGCACTTTTGTAAATAGGTAAGCCATCCAAATTTATATTTAATTCAATTTTATCAGGGTTTGTCCCAACTAGCCAGTATTTTTCAACTTTATAAATTCTTTATTTCTAATAATATTTTGATGGGCGGAACCCTCCTTTAATATACAAGATGGACGTTAAAATTTACCACATAAGCGATATAACGGAATTTTTTAACATTTTAAGTGATTATTAACACTAATGTAGACTTTTAAAGCTCATTAATATAAATAACCTCGTTAAACAGGTTAAGGTGATCGCTTTAAGACTGAATAACGTTCACACTAGCACTCTTAGAGGGCTATAAAGCTTCAAGCTTCCCTAGCACCTCAAGCGCTAAGACACCAATATAACACTACATTATCACTGCACTATTAAGAGTTATAAGATTGATTATTATAACCGTTAAACGGCTTGAGGGCTTTCTTATAACCACTTTAACATCAAAAGTGATGTTTAGCACTTAAAGGTATACATAGCACCTAAATAGAGCATTTACATCAGCAAGTGATAGTAGTCACTCCAAAAGAGCTTTTAATGTTAAAATCGACTTAAAGCTGCAATAAAACTGTAAAGTTCTAGCTTATAGCACCTTATTACTACTTTAAACTGCAGCATAATTCTTCTATATCTTTTATATCACCTTACTATCGCTGGTGCTTAAGCAAGCTCTCTTATATCCGTACTATCATTTAAAAGTATTATTTTATATCTTACATAGCTACTATATAACTTAGAGCTTTAAATTTAGACCCTGTTATCGCTACTTTGCTTGTTGGGAATTTATTGTTATTAAACTTATTTTACAAAATAAAGAAGGAAATATATCAATGGTGATGTTCAATACAGCTGCATTTTTTCAGCACCCACTAGAAAAGATCCGTTGATGCCACGTCACATTATACTTACACCTGGTAAGAAGAAACGAGCTTATTCAATATTAATTTAAGTGTTTTCTTTACGTTTGGATTGAACTATGTTAACCCGAAAATTAGTTATTTTAGCATGTTTTAGAACCTAGTTTACAAAACTGTGTTAAAATTTGCGTTTGTACGGCGCAAATCAATTCACATTTCCATCAAACCTTCTATTTTGTTGCTGGTCCACAAAACAAGGTTATAATATACAATTATATCAAAAGGCCACCGTAATTACGATATTATTTATAGACTATTAACAGTTTAGTTTGTTACGGACTAATCATACGAATAAAATGTTAGATACGACGACTGTTTGCAATCCTCCCATTAGATCAGAAGTTTATTGTATAGAACGGGTGGTTCCCCCTTCTTGTCCGTACAATCCCGGCCGTGACACATAACCGTTTTTTGTTTTTATATTCTTCGAAGGTAGTTTAATATTTCTCTTTGACAGTGAAGTCGGCTAACACAAGGTTTAAAATGGTGTCATTAAAACATAGGAGCGTCTTTCTCGTTTGTTTATGGTAATCGAGTGGGAAAGTTGCGAAGCTTTGATTTCGAAGCTGACCCGTGCTCGACACGCCCCAGTTTACTTTAGGACATTAACGATGCGACCTTTCACAAAATTCGACGGTTCCTTAGTTTTAACGAACTTCAGTTTTGCCTTTCAAAGCGACCTTAGTACACATTGCGTCCCAATTTTGCAGCTTCAGGAAAATTGCCTGCACCTCAAAGGTGCAACGACGTAGTTATCTGATCACTTGATCTTATTAATCTCCTAGAAGGTTCTTCTTTACCTTTTATCTACTAAATATTTTGGCTCTAAGATCTCATATGAAAGCCAAGCAGATTATATTATAAAAGAAATAAGAAAATGTTCGCAGAAAATGAAATGAAGAAGTTAAAATGGCAATTCAAAGAGACGTGTATTAAAATAAAACAGTTCTTGAGCCTGCAATAATGCTAACAATGATTAAGACTACGCTGGCAGCACCTCTTCGACTCTACAATTTGAATCCTCTCCAAGTTTTAAACGAATTTCATTGCGCGAAATAAAAGCATACGGCCGTCTGAACGAGTAGCTAGGCTATATTTCTGACGTCACGACATCCGATAATGCTTCGTGTTTTTATTATTCAACAAACATTTTTCTGTTTGGGACGTTTACATGAAAATTTATGATCGCCGCAGAAATTGCGAAAGTAATTCATTCGAAACTAAAACGAACACAAAGCAATAGTGCAAAAGTTCGATATTCCGGGATTACATTTCCAGTATGCCCACGTCACTGATAAGCAAAGTATGAAGTTTTCCAATTTATTGGTGCTCCCAACTTTCCAGTGTTAGGTCAATCCCCGATGGATACTTATAGGAAACGTTATTCGCTAGGTAATATACATCTTATCAAAAGGGGAGGCTCGCTCAATGTGCCCGTAGGCGTAAATCTTGCCTTTACGGCCTCACCTGTCGATGGAATAATTTACTGCCGGCTTAAAACTTCCTCCCAAAAGAAAATTCCAAACACTTCTCAAGAACTGAATAAGAAATTCTCAATTGAACGAACTACGCGCCGCTCTTGACTTCGTCCTCATTGTGACTCGATATCTAAGATGTTCAAACTTTCATTTCATAATAAAATTATGAACCTTTACTAACTTCGCGTGGTGACTACGAAAAATAATCGTGTTACCATCACATCTCATTTCATTTTAGTGTCCTAACAGCAGTAAAAGAAAGGTTTCAAATGTAAAAAAAAAAACAAAAAAAAAGAAAACTTGACATAAAACCTTGAATCCATCTGGGTACCATAGTATTTCAACCCAAGTTTTCCTCATTGGTCGAGGACCGTCCCTGCAGTGGGACTTTGAAAGGTGGGTAGTGACCATATTCTTATCGATATAGTTTCATCCGGGACAAAATAATTATCTTTAAATAACGTATTGTAACTAAATTCTAAAAAACAAAATACAGTTAGAAAGTAACAACACAATATCGAAAATGAATTCTCACCGCGTTACCGCCGCTATAACTACGGTAACTAAATAACACGTCATGTTTGTATGTGTGTGTTATATTTTATTGTGTAGCCATGAGGTGGACCGTTGGCATCCCGATATCGATGGATATAAGCAATTTGCAAGTAAAATGCGAATGTCGGATGCACAGGCGGCGTTGGCGTTGAGCATAATTTTTTTATTTTCATACAATTTCATACGTGAATATTGTAGTACTTTTTGAAGTCACACCTATTGAGAGCTTTGCGTATTTTTCTGAAATGTAATTTTATTTTATTCAAGTATTGCGTTCTTCTTTTTTTTATTGAATAAAATGTTTTACTTGAGGCACGGAATTGCTCACGGTGGATACCTTTGAATGAAGTTATGTTTAGCAGTGGACGTCTGTTGATTAATAATATGAAGAGATTAATCTACCTTGAAATAACACTTTTAGTTGTCGTACTACTTACAGGAAAATTCGCATCTTTAACATTCTATAGAAATGAAAGACATTATTAAAATGAATAGTGACTTTTTGTATTTAGTCTGTCAATATCCAGGTTTAAACATATATTTACTTGTTAGTTTCATTTATGATATTTATTTAAGTAATATAGTATCATTACAATTTAAAGATAATATTTCATCAATGTATTGTGTTGCAAAAACCAATTTTGGTTTATCAGAATTTAAGTGTCATTCGTTTTACATGTTATATAGTTTGGTACATAATTTTAACCAAGCCATAAAATTAACCAAGTAAATTAAAACGAATACTGAACGACATGGTCAAATTGTGACAAAGCTCCTTAAATAAAGATTTAAAAAAAATTATTGTCGTGTAATTATTATTATATTTTATGACTAATTATGTTGTAATTGGAAGGATTGACATCCTCCTTATATAATTACTAGCTGTAAAACGCGACTTTGTCCGCGATTAAATTAGAAATGAAATAAAAAAAAACTTGTTTAATTCATACAAAGTTTATTCATCATCATCATATCCGCCAATCGACGTCAACTGCTGTACATATGCCTTCTCCAAGTATTGCCACCTTGTGCGGTCCTGTGCCTCCCTCATCCATCGGCTTCCAGCCTTCCACACCAGCGCTTTTCGGTACGCGGTCGCCATTCCAGAATCTTTCTGCCCAAACAGCTGTCGGTTCTCCGCGCTATGTGCCCTGCTTGTCGCTACTTTAACCGGTTATGTCGGTTACTTTGGTTCTCTTGCGAATCTCCTCTTTTTGATTCGATCACGCAGGGAAACTCACAACCTAGCTCTCTCCAATGCCCCTGAATGACCATGAGCCTTCTGAGTAGGCCCATAGGTCAGGCTACAACATAGCTCTCTCCATTGCCCTCTGAAGTGACCACGAGCCTTCTGAGTAGGCCCATAGGTCAGGCTACAACATAGCTCTCTCCATTGCCCTCTGGAGTGACCATGAGCCTTTTGAGTAGGTCCAAAGGTCAGGCTACAACATAGCTCTCTCCATTGCCCCCTGAGTGACCATGAGCCTTCTGAGTAGGCCCATAGGTCAGGCTACAACATAGCTCTCTCCATTGCCCTCTGACAGACCATGAGCTCTCTGAGTAGGCCCATAGGTCAAGCTACAACATAGCTCTCTCCATTGCCCTCTGAGTCACCATGAGCCTTCTGAGTAGGTTCATAGGTCAGGCTACAACATAGCTCTCTCCATTGCCGTTTGAGTGACCATGAGCGTTCTGAGTAGGCCCTTAGGCCCCTTAAATTTGAAAAAAAAATTTTTTGTCATAGCTTGATGTTATATAGCCTATAGCCTTCCTTGATCAATGGTCTATTCAAAACTGAAAACTAAATTCAATTCGAAGAAGTAGTTCCTGAGATTAGCGCGTTCAAACAAACAAACAAACTCTTCAGCTTTATATAATAGTATAGAGTATAGATGTAACAAAGGCTGACATAGTCACTGCTTACCCTGTGGCTGCCCATTACAAGCCTAGTGGCATAACACACCAGTTGGTCGTTGGTTATGCGGTTCAACGTAAGGTTCTAACTAGGTACATCAAGATGTTTTTCTTTCGTGTTCTTAGCAATCTGTGAACGTCGTTCATGGGATGAAATACGGAGTTGACACTATTTATTTTAACTCAATCACCAAATCAGTTAATTATTTATCAATGTAACACGAAATCAAACTGCAACCCAAAGCCTATGACAATACGAGCAAATCGTATAACAAACAGTGTTGGCGACTACACAACATTGATAATTTAATGTACTCCCGCGTTAGTTACGGTCAAGTGTAAGAATGTGTGGCACAATTCGGTGTACTCAGTTAGTAGATTATCTTGGCCCGCACTAGTATGTATAGGCACTAGTCCAACTGGCACACACCACACTTAGCTGGCGAACAATCCATTAGTATGTCGGATTTGCTACCACTGAGATTTATTTTCTAAGTTAAAGCTTTACAGGCTGAACTAGTGAAAACTTTTTGTTGAGGAACTGTTTAGTATTTTGATATTAGTTTGTCCTGGTAACATTGCAGTTTTAATGTAATTTTAGTTACGAATTCGTAAAATGATTTAATAAGGGTTACCTATTGTACTCGGACGGTGCGGTGGACCGACGGAAGTCGATGGATGAGGAAAGCACAGAACTTAGCATGGTGGAAACGTTTGGGGGAGGCTTATGGCCAGCTGTGAACGTCCTTAAACTGATATTGAAATGACGATGAAGCGTACTGAACTGAGTACTTGTAACAATTTCGATTTCAATACGTTTTAGTAATTTAATTTTCGTAGGAAATAAAAGATAAACTATGTTCTTTAGAATAATATAAACTACTTTCGATATCTTTTTCAACTTCTTTACATACTTCATCGTTACTAAACATTGTTTTAGCTATGTTTAGTTTCGTTGCTTTAAAATGTTTTGATATATTTATAAACACAACGTCAAGGACTTATCTATTTAACTCTTGCATTAGACAAACACGCGAAGAAAGAAAAACACATAAATAAAGTTTACACAACATAAACAAATAATGTTCATACATTACATTTTCTAATCTTCCTGAAACACTAATGGAACATCGAAACTACGCAAAATATTACTCCAGATTCCTCAATGGCCGTCATAAAAATGTAAATGGGTGAACTTACACATTTGGTGGGAAGGCAAGATATTCATAACAATAGAGAAGGGTGTTCAAGACCCGGTTGGCACGCAAACATCGCATGTGCAAACACAATTCTGCTTATAACACGTCTACTACGAGATAATGTAATTATAAATATATTTATATATAGCTGTATCCCGCGACTTCGTTCACGCAAAAAATATTTTGGTAGTACAAACGTACAATTTTTTTTGCAGAACCCTATAAAAAGCCTTTGACTTAGCTTAACGACTTTCTCACAACAACGATAGCCGGGATCAACGTCTTACGTGCCATCTAAAGCACGAAGATGCCTAGATGAAATTGTACATTACTACTGAGTGGTCACCCATAATAGAATGACCTCGCCGACATTGCTTAACCGCCGTTCTTATTTCTGAATCAGTGATTGGAACTGGCTGAGAGTGGCTGGCAGTGAAAATTCGCGCACCCAGGAATTCATACAAACATATTTATTTTCCCGCCAAAATGCGATGACGTAACGACTCTTTGTCAAAACTCCTATGATGTCACGACTCATCTGTCAAAAAAATTATGACGTCACAAATCATCTGCCAAAAACTATATGACATCACGACTCATCTGTCAAATTTTTGTGATGTCACGACTAACATGTCAAAACTATGACGACACGACTCAGCTGTCAAAACTCCTATGACGTCACGACTTATCTGTCAAAACTCCTATGACGTCACGACTCATCTGTCAAAAATTCTATGACGTCACGAATCATCATCTGTTAAAATGCTATGACGTCACGACACAATTTTTCCCGTTTTACCAACATTTTCCTTCACTGCTCTGCTCCTATTGATCGTAGCTTGATGAAAAGTATACTATAACCTGACCAGGAGTATGGAGAATAATCGTACTAAGTTTCATCAATATTCGTCGAGTAGTTTTTGTTTCTACAACGAACATACAGACAGACAGACAGACAGACAGACAGACAGACAAAAATTTTACTGATTGCATTTTTGGCATCAGTATCGATCACTTATCACACCCTGATAGTTATTTTGAGAAAATATTTCATGTACAGAATTGACTTCTCTACAGATTTATTATATGTATAGATATATCCCATCCTATCCATGTGGTGACGGAGTAAGAATACAATATGTCACCACCCCATCTCATCCCATGGGTGTCGTAAAAACCGACTAAGGGACAATCCGTGAATGTTATCTGTACGAAATAAAAAGAAGGAAAACTTGAAATTAAATCCTATACCAATCAGTCTGGTTAGCGTGATATTAGTAGGCCAAGTATCCATCCTTCACGGAAGGAGGCCCATCCCTGCAGTGGGACATTAATGGGCTGTTATATCCTATCCACCGATTATCCAGCTTTTTTACCATTAATTAACAATCGAGCTTCAGTTTGCCGAAGCTTATCGCAAAATTTTGTTCCACGCGTTTTGATGCGGAATTAATTTGGTCAAACAGATTTAGATTACTGCTGTGTTTAACATACAATTTGGTACCGCAATCCCATGTTGTACGTTAAAATTAAATTGCATTTTATTTATAACCAACTCTGTGTTTTGGTCTGTAACGAATGATTTGCTTCAATTTAGCATCAATCAATCCAATACGAAATATATACAAATCGGGTTGTGTAGGTTACATAGGATAACCAATCGCTTTTAAATAAAAGATCAAAAAGCTTACGCATTTAAATATTATGCTTTAACTTAGATAAAGGCTCAGCAAAAATACGAGTAAAACCTACAACCTTTAAGTACAGCAGCTAATTAGACTTTAATAGTCAACACGTACGAAAATAACGTAGTAAACCAAGATCTCTGAAGACTGTCCACTAAAGACAACGAAGTACTTTGACTTGGCTAAGAGTAATAGTAGAGTTAGTACTAACATGTATATCCAAAGTAAAATTGATAAAATATGACTTAATTTGAATAGATAGAAGAAGTTGTTTCCTCCTGATTAGAGGTGGCAAATAATGTATAGTAAATCCTTATGGAGATTTATGTGGCACCCTTACCTACCGTTACCCCAACACGCACCATTTAAATCTCTCAACTAATTGATGATGAAGATCGGTAACTAATTAGAGACTAAGAGTTAGTTTAAAAACACGGTTAAAGTAATCGACACGTCCCGCAAAAGTAAAATGGATTGCACGTTTACTCCCATTTTCCGTTTAATACATAAAAGCATGCAACGCAATATTTTCAGAGTTATGTAAATTAAAAACACTTTGTAACCCCTTTTGACTTCACAGACTGAAGTCAAATATAAGCGAATCTAATAAATAACAAGATAAACTAAAATAAATCAACTATTAGAAATAAATGATAACAAGAGTGAATCTGCGGGAGACATCTGGCACACTTTAATTTGTTTGGCGCCTTTGTTATGCGAAATTAATATTCCAATTTATTCCATTTCTGTATCGAGGAGTGTAAATCAATATTTGGTGGGATCCCCGTCGACTCTGAGCGTCGTCTTAAGCACCCCACCGATCTCTTCGGATAATTGGAATGTACGCCCTAGTAATTAGATGAATTGTATGTAAATTGATTTGCTGTACCAACCCACTGATAATCGTTTACGTTGGAAACCTGATTGATATTTTGGTTGATGTTTGTTACTTTTTGATGTATTCTCTGATTTAAGCATGTAGTGTATGTGAGTCTGCTTTGCATATTACGTCATAAATGGCTACAGATTCCAAGGCTCAGAGACAAATATTATTTTGTTACAATTAAGTACACCATGATGTTCCCTCATAGTAGAATGTGCTCCAAAACATGGCTTACTTCTAACAACAAGTTTTTGGTTTTTCCATTCGAGATTTAGGCTGTTGCTAGGAAGAAACTTAGGAGTAAGTAGTAGCAACCATGTCTCGCTTGTAGTTGGCTACAAGCGAGACATGGTTGCTACCACTCCTGGTACTTAAGTACCCATACCAATCGATGGGGCAACAAATAGTAATATAAATATAACATAGTAATTTAATAGAAACATGCTCTTTGATTAAAAACGCAATCAAATACTACACAGTCGTCACAAGTTGCGAACTTTACCTACCTTTGAACTTTTACATCAATGCACATATAACGACTTAAGGCTAAAATTCCAACATGGCTTATTAGCTGGTAAAGCGTCGCCTGAATGCTTATTTGCTCAACCGACCATTTTGACGAATTTCACTTTTTGATGCAATTTTATTAAGGATCTAATTGCGGTTCGATTGGTATATAATACTTGCTGCTTGGACTTAAAATACATGAATTATAAGGAATTTAAGTTTTTGTAAACTAACACAAGAGAATTAAAACTTCATGCTTAATTGCTCAACGTCCGTAGAGAAACACCAAACGTGCATCCGAACATCGATTGCGTGCTTAAGTATTCAATCTCCTCACAGGTATCCAATCACGACATCGCATTTTGATGACGCAATACGCCGCCATCATAAATTTCTTTTGTGACGAAGCTGGTGCTCGCACGCATTTGAGTAAAAAATAACGCGAAATATAGAAAAAAAGTATTAATTTTAATAGAAAACAGTACCCCAAATGTCCGTGACGAAATATAAATCGGAAAATATAGTCACAACTATAGAAAAGAATCGGTAACTTGTATTTTTGTTAACATTTCTTTGTAGATTACCACTGCGTATCGTTAACTTATAGTACAGGATGTTTAAATTTAATTCTTATTATTTCAGATTTAATTAAATCTTTAAATGAAATTGTGACGTATCTATAAATGAACAGATTGTTTCGAACATTTCGTAAGGTTGTAAAATATAACTAATATAATAATAAAAAATTTTGCTTTTGTGCGATGACTGTCAAAATATACCTGCTACTTGCATGTTTTCTAATTGTTAAATAGGTAAATTTCTAAGCATTAAATTATGGGTAGTTTTGTGTTTACGTATACCTATGCTTTGTGTTCGCAATGATGTTAGATGCTAGATAAGTAGATTAATACTATTTTTTTTCTAAAGAATTCCTTATGAAAACGTAAAAAATCGTCAAAAAAAGGTAAATTTTCTTGAAAAAATAAATCAATTCTAAATTGTTTAAATAGTCTCAGTATATTATTTATTTTTTATACGTATAGGTATGATATTATCACCGTTTTGTATTTAAAAAAAATATTGTATTTTGTATTTTATATAAATCAAACAGTGTTTTTTTTTAATTCTGTGTTTTTTTCAATAATAAATAGCAAGTTAACTAGTTATATTTTTTTACCACGATACCCAAACACACTGTATTTGGTTATAGGGCACTTAAGTACTAAATATATTCGAATGCAAAATGCTCAACCTCCACCCCGGTAGTGGTCTATCTCCAATTGCATAATTATTGATGTGTTTATTTGCTCAACCTCCATAAAGAATTGTGAAAATAAACATAACTGTTTGACTTTTTAATGATTATTTGTAATATATCATTTCATAAACACATTAACTATTTTTTTAATATAAAACTTTTATAAAATCATATTATTTGCTTAAACTAATCAATAAAACGTCTCTGGTGTAAAATGTTGAAAATGGAGGTTGGACACTTAAGTATTCGTGCGACGAAAGCTGAAAAACATGCCTTTACAACCGCACCGCGTTGCTTTAAACGTGTGATTGAGGCTTTTAGCTGAGGCTCACTAGCAGAGCCCGTAGCATCGTTCGTCAGTGAATAATTAAAGCATTATTCAACAATTTAGTCGAAGAAAGTAAGTATTTTGTGCTCAATATCTATTTGTATCTTATAGTAGTAAAAAGTACTCGTAATTTAGGAGTAGTGGTTACTAGTAGACCTGATTTTCACTTAGTGTTTGAATTATTTACTGAATCCTTGCTTTATGAGTAGAGTATATTTACATAAAAACAAAAATGCTTAGGTCCGCAGGAGAACCATCCTGCTTAGAATTGTCTGTTTAGAGTAGACTAAAGGTCGTTGAAGCATGAAAATCTCGAATAGCAAGTACCATTATGCGTTTCACTGGTGATCTAATACGTACTGTAAGAAGCCAGCTTACTGCATCGCCTAGCTGACAAAAAAACAACGAATAATAATGTAACACTACATTTCTTCGTGCAAATGACAAAGCTAATAATAACTAGACGTACAAAAATGTTGTATTCGTGAACAACTTTTAACCGTACACACATAAGTTAACTTAAATTATTTATTGTAGTACCACTCGTATCACGTAACACTGTTTTTAACAAGAACAAATTGTATATAAAATCGTGATCGCGTGTTATCCTCGATTTAACCCAACCTTATCAAAATATGAATGCTAACTTTAATTTTGATAATAAAAAAAACATGTTTTTGATTTTAGTATTAGTGTTTTAATTATTTCTATGTGCTGCTGAAAAGTAATGAGTTTTCTGTACATATATAATTTTGGGGCTTAAAAAAATACATAGTGTGGGAATCGAATCGATTGAATCAGAGGTCGTCATCTAAATTCAAATCTAATATAATCCTTATCTTATTAAGCATGCAATTAATGCTTACAAACCAATCATATTAGTTAACTTATTTATCTATCTCCAGGGGTTTTGAACATAAAATGTATTCAAGAATCTAGGTAAGAATAAATTATAATCACTATCTATAGTACTGTAAAAACGCTCCTCAACGCTCTCCGTGTGGTGACTGACTAAGAATACTAAAGTCAAGTTTTCAGAAGCATGGCTCTTCCAGTGATGAATGCGGCACCTTTTAAGTGGGGGTTTCAGGAGCAATACGCAATAAGTTTGGCTTTTATCAAGGCCTCTGATTTAAAATAAGAACAATAAGCTTCTCGTTCTTTTCTATAGTTAGCTACGTTTACGCTTCACAATAATCAAATTCAAACAGCCACTTTAGTCTTGAAAAGGAGAAAGAAAGTAGTTGGACACGAAGGTTTATTATAATATAGCGGGTACGCGCGAGCGGAGTAAACGTCGCTCGAATGAATATTATTGATATTAATTCGTTATTCCGGAGTTAGTTAATAAAAACTGTGTTATAGTAAATGTTTCACATTAATTGAAGTACAGATTATGAAGAACAGTTATAATATGAGTGATAGTGTTTCTTTTAACTCTTTTTACAACTAAACATTTTATGTTGTGTTCTTGGAAGTCAGTGACAAAATAACAACAAGTGGGTGGCGCGAAAGTATTGCGGCGCGCTCTTTCACTCTCGGGCGGACGGGCTAACTGTGTCTCGCTCGCACTGTGTTATCGTCGAATTATTGGATTTTGGATTTTACAATGAATTATTGTGCAGTATGTAATAAAAAAATTGATGCAGTGGACTTAATTAAGTGTGTTGGATGTAAATCTGGGTATCACTATAAATGTGTCAATATTACTACGGCCGCATTTAGAGAAAGCCAAGTGCAATTGAAGCGGTCTTTTAAATGTCAATCGTGCGCTAATGTAACCCAGCGGATTCATGTAACCGATGATACACCGGTGCGCGGAGTCAGTGCCGCCGTTGGTTCCGGAATAGATATAATGGAGAATCAGTCTTTCCAGGAGAGTGTCCAGTTATCATCGGATGAATTGGTAGATAAAGTGAGCAGCGTAATCATGGCAAAACTTAGTGTTTTTGAACTGAATATTCTACAGGAAATTAAAACTACTGTAGGCGTCCTGGCCAGTGAAAATAGTAAGCTTAGACAGGAATTAGATGATGCAAACAAGAAATGCAATACTTACGAACAACAAATTAAACGTTTAGAATCTGAGAGATATTTATCTAATGGAATTGATTTAACACGTAACATTGATACTAATGCAACAATGTCTTTGAGTGTACCAACGCACACGCCTTCAAAATTCTGTGATGGTAACACGGCAACTTTGCCCAACACGAACAACAACGGGCAGGCATCCGCGCTGCCGGTGCCGAGTACCGCTAGTTACGCGGCGGTGGCTCGAAAGGACGCAGCTACGAAAGTAAGCAACATCATTGAAAATGACTGGATTGAAATTACAAATAATAAAAACAAGAGAAAACCAGTAAAAAGAGGTGGCAATAATTCAATCGTTACTTTAAAAGCGGTAGAACGTAAAAGATTTTTACACGTGTGGAGACTGGGAAAGTCCACAACAGAGGATCAGTTAAAGGAACACATTAAACAGATACTTGGCGATGACAATGAAGTTCTTGTTGAAAAACTTAGACCTAAGACTGACCGTGACTATGCCTCATTCAAAGTAGGGGTAATAGCTAGTGATTTTGAGAAACTTTATGACCCCGAGATTTGGCCGGTGAATGTAGAATTTAGTGAGTGGGTTTGGTTTCGTCCCTCACTCAAACCAGACAAATTACAAACCTAGTAGATACATCAGCCTTCTATACCAAAACGTCAGAGGGCTACGCACTAAAACTACACAGTTTTTGTCGTTATTGGAGGCGTCGGAGTCGAATTTATTCGCTATTACGGAATCTGGTTTAAACGAATCCATTCAAGATCCAGAATTCTTACTTCCTGGGTACCAGGCAGTGAGATGCGACAGGGTGGACGGCCGGAAACAGGGAGGTGTAATGTTGGTGGCTGGACCTAAGTTCGAGCTACGACAAGTGCGTGTGCCAGGTGATATAGACATTAATAAATGTAAGTTTGAACTAATTTGTACAGCTGTTTATACGAATAATCGTTTTCTATTTGCGTGTTGTGTTGTTTACATTCCACCACTGACAGATGAAAATGAGTATATGTTGTTGTTTAATATTTTAGAAAAATGGTGTGTGAAGTACAAAAATAATTTAATAGTAGTGGGTGATTTTAATTTGTATTCGTGCAATAACAACATTGTAAATTATTTTGAATATTTTATCTCATTTTGTGAATTCACTCAGTATAACACGGTCCCAAACTGCAACAACAGACAGTTAGATCTCGTGCTGAGCGCAAGCGCAGGTGTGTCGGTGTCGGTGTCTGCGGGGAACGAGGGCATACTGCCCATGGACGCGTACCACCCGGCGCTGGCAGTCGACATCGCTATAAGCGGCCGCGCGTCGCCGTCACCGCCGATTCCAGGCGACGCCGACGTGGGGCCGCCCGCGGTTGGTGACGCAGCCGTCACTACTGGCACCATAGTTAGCGCTAACACACGCGCGCCTTTTTCAAATAGAAGCAACAGTAGGTCACAATACAACTTTTATAAAGCGGATTATGAGTTGTTATATTCAATGCTGGGGTCGACTGACTGGAGTGAAATGTATGATATGATCGATTTAGAAGATATGTTAGACTTTTTTTATGCTAAGATTTATAGTATATTAGATGAAAGTGTCCCTCTGAGAAAAAATTGTAGGAAATCTAAATTGGTTTATCCGGTGTGGTATACAGCTGAAATTATTAGCGGGTTACAAACAAAAGCGGCGCTTCACAAAAGGTTTAAACAAAACAAAAGTAGCGTAGATTACTCTAATTTCTCTAAATTCAGATCACAAATTAAGAAATTAATTAACATTGCTTACTTCCAACACAAAATTAAAGTTCAATGTCAATTTGCTAAGGACCCAAAGTCGTTTTGGCAGTTTATAAGATCGCTGAGAGGGGCAATGGGTAGACAAGCCATTGTTAAAGACGGTAAGTATTTATCTGACAGCGAATGTGCTCAGCAGTTTGCCGACTTCTTTGAGTCTGTATACAGTACTGAACCCCCACGACTTGATCCACGAGAGGCGTCAGCGTCGGCGAAGACAGGGTACAGTACAGAGGTCGAGATCGGGCAGCTTACGGTCAAGGACGTACACATTGCCCTTAAAAGCATAAAGGCTAAGCGATCGGCGGGTCCGGATGGTATACCAGCTTTTCTTGTTAAAGACTGTGGCAGAGTACTAGCGGAACCATTGCGTTATATATTTAACACAAGCCTGAACTCAGCCACTTTTCCGACCCGCTGGAAAATCACCAGAGTCATTCCAGTACCCAAAGGTAAGGCAGGATCTGACATAGACGGGTATAGGCCAGTGGCTGTGTTGTCGACTCCGGCTAAGGTGTTCGAGTCAGCCTTGCAGCGCTGCTTACAGGCACAGATACATGGTCAACTATCGGACGCACAACACGGATTTAGACCGGGTCGTAGCACAGCCACCAATCTCCTCAGCTTTATGACGAGGGTGGTGCCAGCGGTGGATGCTGGAGTGCAGGTTGACGTGGCTTATTTTGATTTTAGGAAGGCGTTTGACACCGTGAATAATGATATTTTATTAAGGAAGCTGGCCGAGATTGGGTGCCGGCCACAATTGTTACAGTTTTTTGCTGGATACATGAAAGATAGACAGCAGTATGTCGACTACAATGGGTGGGAGTCTAATCCGTATTACACCAGATCAGGAGTGAGTCAGGGCAGCAATTTGGGGCCTCTGGAATTTTTGATTATGATAAATGACTTACCGGATGTCGTCAAATATGGCTCTTGTTTGTTATTTGCAGATGACCTCAAGTTGCTGTATGAAATTAAGAGTGAAACAGACTACAAGTGCTTGCAGGCTGACATTGATGGGATAGTTCGATGGAGTCATGAAAACAAGTTGTATTTCAATGTATCAAAATGCTCAATAATAAGTTTTACCCGCGTGCGTTCACCCCTAGTTCATGAGTACATGCTCGAAAATACACCATTGCCACGAGTCACACAGGTGCGGGATTTAGGAGTTTTCATGACCCCCGAGCTATTGTTTCGTGAGCACATAATTAAAATTTGTAAGAAGGCGTATAGAAATCTAGGGTTCTTATTGAGACAGACGCGTTCTTTCACCAATATCTCTGCAGTCCGAGCCCTATATGATGCATTAATCAGAAGTAATTTGGAGCATAGTGCAATCATATGGGCGCCTCATGAGAGTAAATACTCACTGATGCTAGAGCGCGTTCAGAATAAGTTCACGCGTCACCTGTACTGGAAGTTGTATGGGGTGTACCCGTTGTATCCATTGATGTATCCCTCTTTATTCGTCTTGGGCATGGTCGGGTACAATCAATTGAAGGTGCGTCGAGAGGGTACTCTTGCCACTTATCTGGTGAAATTGATTCGTGGACTGGTACATAACCCAGACGTTCTACAAAGTATTTATTTCTGGATACCAGACAACTATGTAGGAAGGAGGCGGCGTCCGCCTTTGTTAGCGGTGCCAGTGGCTAGGACGAATTTACTGGCAAAAGCTACGGTCACGCAAGCTATCCGAGTTATTAATGTTGTGCACGAGCAAATAGATATCTTTACATGTCATCAGAGTGAATTCACAAAAATTTTGTTGTATAATTTGTGTTATCGAGATAGATAAATGATTAGGATAATAATTTTATTTTAAAGTGTTATGTAAGGGCTGTGTGATGTCTTTGTTTAATTAATTATTTTATTTTTGGTTTTGTGATGTTAATTAGTAGTAAGGTATGTATTAAGTTTAGTATGGTTTATCTAGATATATGTGTTACAATACCCTGTTATCGCATTGGGTTGATAGCCTGTAATGTTAACAGAGAAATAAATAAATAAATAAAAATAAATAAATAAAATACTAAGGATTATAAACTTCTATAGAAGTACACGTATTCAAAACTATGACAACAGTACTGAATTTATTTAATGAGATCCTTACTTATTTCACAATAGGTTTTGTATAGAATTTTCAGAGTGGCAGAAAAAATTGAAATGCTGTACTCTGAAGGAATTGTGGGCGGAAATTAGTTACCTATAATTGAGTACGCTGTGTAAAAACGTAGTGCTGATAATTATTTTTATACCTAGGTTTGCCCTAAATATTTTTATAAGTGCACTACTGCTACATTATTTGATATAACATATATTTAGTATAATTGCAGAAGCTTGTAATCGGCAAATTAGTTATGTTTATTGAAAAATATGTTACCATGTTATTAGTCTGTAAGCTTCTTGTCTTAAATAAATAACATTTAATACACAGTTATTTAATTTGCATATATTAAGTACAGGTTATATCAGGAGATCAGTGCACTCACACTTTTCACCGGTCGCCAGGAACGGCTTCCTAACTCATCTTAATGCATAACTCAAATGATGTCATGAAGTGTAAATTTAATCAAACACATAACCCTTAATTTAAGATTATTAATTCTAAGTTAATTAATGTAAATGTCCTGTACTCTTTGAGTTAACTTTAAATAAATAAAATAACCCTTTCTTTTGGGCTTAGCTGCAGTCGGGTAAAGACCTACTGGATCAGTGTTTACACTTAAGTTGTCATTACAGTTACTTATGGAATATCCTTATATCACTTCACCATTTACTTAATATTAAGACATACAAAGCAGAAGACATTTTTAGCACAAAACCTTAAGCTCCTATCCCTGTACATATTATTATTAAATAAGTATCTTTTATATTTCACTTCATATTATCGCGTGAGACGAACCCTTAAAATAGACAAATTGCTTAATTGGATACAGGTAATAAGGAAGTACCTTGAGGCAACTTTTACATTATGTTGTATAATATTTTTGATATAAGTAGATTAGTAGTTTTATGTTCTACTCGTAAGTAATTAGTACATTTTCTTGTGTTTTCTTTATATTCTCTGTCTGTTGGGTATTTAATCTGTTCAGTTGTTCTACTTTCTTGTAAAGGCCAGAATCAGAATCTTAGATCTGACATGATTTAAGTTAATTTACAAGATATAGAGTCCTCATGCTTAGGAACTTAGTGATCCTAAAATATGATAAGGCCTTAAAATTATATACAGTTTCTTTGCAATTTAATAAACACTACATACATATGCATACTGTGAATCAATCGCGTCCTATTTAATATTCAACAAGACTTTTCCTAAAATGTCATAGATAAAAAAGTCTTGCGCAACCATCTCGGTGACGTTCTTGAGGGAGATAGCTAATTATATAAATGCTCTAAGACTATGAATCCAATCATTCTACATTGTGCCCGATAGGGCGTATCGTTAAGCATTTATTGGACTGTTCGCTCCTTACACGCTCCTTATACCAACGATAGGTAAAATAAGTAGTATGTTTTACGGCTAACGACATTAATGTATAATTTTACCAAAAGCCCGGCAAGGTGATGACAACGGATTGAAGTTGTTTTTGGACTTCTATCCGTTGGCTTCATTTGTGGACTGTACTCGCGCTTTCGATCAGGTTCGATATAGTCATATTGCCGTGTTTAGTATAAAAAAAAAATGCAGTTATTTCTATCGACCAAACAATTTAAGGTATCTCTGTAGATAGCAGGCCTTGTGTCATAAAAGGTAACTTGGCTTATTAATACCACTGCGTTAATGTGGATTATATTACATCTCTGATTTATTCCGTTGTTTACGTGTTTACTATAAGTAATCTACGTAGTTTTATCGATTTTTTTGTTTTTTAGATCATAACAAAAATAAAATATAGGTAATAATATTATATCTACGTGTATTATGTAATTACAATAATTTAATGATACAAAATACGGGCTTCATTAATATCTCACTATCTACGATTCTCTATAAATTGAGGGAACTCCCAATGGACGCCCATTTACCAGAGAAAAATGGCTTTGCAATAAAACACGATAGAATACCTCGTTATTTTCCCAGAATACCAAATACGGGCATTGATTAAATTTTGATACTACGATAGTCTTTGGCGGATTTTTTCATTACTAAAAACATCCCGATTTTTTCATTACTAAGTATTATTTAATGGTCTTTTAGTGTTTTAAAATAGATGTAAGTGTAACATAATCAGTAACTTAAGGCATACGAAGAGGTAAATACTTTATGTCTCGGGCTATCGGTTTCTAAAATAGTCATGTCTTTTGATTGTTTCGCGATAACTTGTAAAAAACATACTCTACAATTTCCTATTTGGTTTGAAGAGCTACACTATCATTACCAATAACAACCCAGCTTAATATTTTATAATAGTACAACCTTTCTCGTGAATATTATCTTTTCTCCGTGTGGTGACGGAGTAAGAATACAATATGTCACCACCCCATCTCATCCCATGGGTGTCGTAAAAATCGAGTTAGGGACTACCTATCCATGAATATTATCTGTACGAAAAAAAAGGAATTGAAATTAAACCCTATACCAATCCGTCTGGCCAGCGTGGTATTAGTAGGCCAAGCATCCCTCCGTCACGGGAGGAGGCCCGTCCCTGCAGTGTGACGTTGATGGGCTGTTATGATGATATGATGATAACATTTTTATCGTATCAAATCTAAGGAAAAGCGCGAGTACGATTAGTTAATAACTTCACCACTTTGTCACTCTGACTACTTTTTCACGTTTTAAGTACCCAAAATCATAGATAGGAGGGAACATAGACCTGCTAACTATGCTAGCGAAGCTGCAGTAAGCAGCTTGTGATTCCAATGACGTAATACTAGTGATTAAGTAGAGGTATATACGATGTTAAATGAAGGCCAATGAACCATTATATTACCTACATCTGAGCTTAGTGGTTAGATAATAATCTTAATAGCAGAGCAGTATTGCAGCTTACTAGCTCTCTGCATCAAATGCTAATCTAATTTAACGTGCAACGATCGAAATCAGAAGTAATATAGGGAAATTGGCTCTAACTCATTTGTGAATTTTTCCTATCACGGATACAAATAGACAAAAATTTTTGTATTTGAATCCTCAAATGAAGAATAGAATTCTTAAATTAAATCAGGCACGTAGTAGTAGTAGGCATAAAGATAAAGCAAAGCACGTTTGTCAGGATCGTAATCCAAGTTGCTCAGTAGTATCCTTCTACCCTCGTGGTAACAAGGGAATTTATGCTTTAAAATATATCAAGTGTACCTTGATGTAGTAATTAAAAACTATTTTATTACTTTTTACACGATTTTTAAAATATTGTTTTCAACTTTATAATGAAACAATAAAGCAATTAGGTTTGAAATTTCACTGTTAACAGCTTAATTAGTTCAGTAGTTTTTACTAGTTTGAAATTAGTATGAAAATTTTCAATTGATTTGTTCTCGATAACGAAGCATGAAATCAAACTGCAAACAAATTGAATCAAAGCTTGATTCATTGATTTAAATCAATGGATCTTATAGCAGGAATCATAACGTTTATTTTTATCGAAATCTAAAACTAAATAGGCTTACCTAATGAACTCTTAAATTTTAGGGGGCCTATGTCCAAAAGTGGACCTCTATTAGCTGTCATGGCGACGAGTCACCACGTAATTCTCCTTAATATGTTTAAACAATAGATGTGGTTTCATTTTATATGTGATGACTGAGAATACGTTACCTACTTCTTTTTTGTTTTTAAGTGCATAACAAAATTAATATTTTTCACAATTGAATAACATAGCATTCTATCCACAGAAAGGGTAAAAGAAGAAAGCTTATGCTCTCTTCAATGATAGACTTCACAGAAACATAATGATCAAATTACTTAATATTCCTTGGAACACAAAACACTTGCTACAACGTAAGTGAACTGTTCCGTTCAGGAAAGTCTTATCAGGAGGAGGAAATGATATTGAGATTATTGAATGAGTGCCAATATTCGGTTTTTGTGATAAAAGTGTCTGTAAGTGGCTAAGCTTTGGCCCGCAGCGATTTCCTTATGTAATTTGTCATAGATCGACTCACTGGGGAAAAGTATATCTCTTGAATTCTCAAGAGACAAATATCGTGTTTACATTTTGACACGTTGTGTACATAATACATAGTAATATTGGGTACTTAGCATAGTGCTATATATTCGCTACCATTTGTACAGTCGAGTTCATTAGTGAATTAATTAATTAATTTAAATTAGGACGCTGTCTTTCAAAAATAATTCTACGTATTCCATATTCGAGCTCCATAAAGGGCAAATTTTGGATGCTATAAAAATTAATATTTCAATATCCATAAATAACTTATAAATAATTAATTAGCATTAAAAAAATATGGCTACGAAAAATATAAAGATACCATTGATTTCTCTCCTAATAACAGTACATTGAATGCTTCACTAATTGAAATAAATACGAGATAAGAATAGATTTCATTTCATTAGGACAATTAACTTGAAGATAATGAATTTTAATAGGTGAAATGGCACAAAAATTCTAAGAGATATTAATGAAACTCTTAAACCGACGAGCACACTGAATAGATAGGCAATTAGGTGGTATTAATCTTGAGCTTGTTCAGAGTAAGGAAAAGTAATTATAAGAAATGACGATGACGTCTTGCGGACATCTCTAGAAATACGAGCAGGTATTACGTATTGCGAAGGAAATTAATATGCAAACTTAGTTTGAATTTAATAAAGGCGCATCGAAGGTGAAGGCGTGTGTAGCGTGCTCAGGGTAGATGGCACAGAGATCTAGGTCAATATTTCACTCTTGAAGCAATTCGTTGCTTATCTGTAAATTTAAGCGCACTTTGAACGTAGGTTCTTGGAAATGAAAGTTGGTATACTACTTACTATACTGTTCCGTGGGGCGACGGAGTAAGAATACAATAAATGTCATCGCCCAATCATGGGATGCATAGGTGTCTTAAAAACTGACTAAGGGAATAGTCACGGATAGCCGTGAATATTATCTTTGCGAAATAAAAAGAAGGAAAACTTGAAATTAAACCCTATACCAATCCGTTTGGCCAGCGTGGTATTAGTAGGCCTAATATTCCTCCATACCAAGAGAAGGCCCGTCCCTGCAGTGGGACATTAATGCTGTCATGATACTACTTCTGGCAATAGATGTATTTGTATATCTGAGATGTTAGTTGTATTCGATAGAAATTCAAAAATGCGGAGGGAATTAAATATAGCATGTCACTTGACAGCGAAGTGAAGGCGAGTTATTTTTAAAAGGCTTGAAATTGTTGCCACCGTTACAGCATTTCACAACATTATGGAGATTACTCCCGCAGATTACACATTGAGCTAATCACATTTATAAACCCATACATAAAGTAAAACAATGCCACATTTAAGTCTTTTAGTTGACGTGACAGTTATAAACTTATACCGGCAAATTTTGTAAATTCTTAAGCTGTAATTAATTTTAGTGCAACAAAATTCAAGAAATCCACACAGAAATAGAAATTGCCAGGATATAACACGTAATAAAAGCCCCAGTACGGTCGGCCACGTCCGACACCGTTAAAAGAAATCATAATTAATCGTCCTATTCTCCGCCCGCTCGTCTTAATAGAGAGCTTTCTACCGTTTTCCATGTTTTCTCAGCGACATAATAAATTAATCTCCATTTGCAGTTTTCCTTAGAAAGGAAACCAACAAAACAATAGACTCCCAGTAACTTCCCAGCTCCTAGCAACTTTGTGCTGCGTGCGTGCTTGAACACAACATTGTGCTTAGAGGACACAAGTAATAAATTGCACTTCATGGGGACTGAACATTCCCTATAAAATATTTGTACTTGTAATTCCTATTAAGTATTCTTTCGAACTTAAGTTATTGAATTTTTAATTTTGAAGCCATCTGTTGATAAAATTATGGTTATATTCCGTTTCGTTGCATGCTTGTAACGCCTGAGGTACCTAAAAAGTTAAGCTAAAATGTAACCCCTCTTCTTTTCGAAGTCTGTAAAAAATATTGTGCCCGCATAAAACTACTACAAAAGTTTTTTACCATGTTTGTTTGTTTCGCAAGTGGTTATTGTAAACATTACCTTTTCCTCATAAAAGTAAAATACTCCGGGTATATTAGTCAAATAGAATTGCGGCACTATAAGCGCAGATGACAACTTCATTTATGACTAGACGGTTTTGTAGGGTTTTATATTAAGCTTTTGTTCTTTTGATTTAATCTTTTAAGTAATAAACACATAGTCTAGTGATGGTACGTGTTCGTTTTGTTACGGTTTTTTAGAATAGAATAGAATTATTTTTTTTTAGGAATTCTAAGATGTTTTAATGTCCTTTTAAAGTTTTTTACGCCATACACGTAGGTAATGAGAAGCAGTAGTGACATTAGAAATTATAACTAAATTGTTTTTGAAATTTCTATGAACGAGCTTCATTGGACATACATTTAATGGCACAAATACACTCTCAAAACTACTTAGAAACAAAAGTAATTAATCAAAGAAAATGTTTCGTAAACAAAACTGCTCACGAGCACGCTAAAACTTATTTCGGAAGGGAGGTAAAACTAACACTCTGTTTTATTGCTAAGCTTGTTTTTGGGGCAAAGGAAACATTTTTGTTTTTATTTCGACAAAGAAACAAGTAGTAAACCATCTCTTTGGAATTACCTTCTGTGGAACTGATGTAAATACTTTTGTAGGATGTTAAAACTACCTCTTTACTAACAAACTTTTTACTTGACGTAAGTTTTTCTATGTAAATGGAATAAAGTTAGTTAAAAAATAGTGTTTTGAATAGTTCGTTAAGCAGCGTAGAATTGTACTTTACTGTTGGATCGAAAAAGAGGACGAGGTTATCAATTGTGCTGTATTGTTTTAAATGTTTGTTTTCACAGAACTAAGTCTATTCTTGACAAATATAAAATACTTAGTGTCGTATGGTTTGAAAGGAATACTTCTCGTTTATATCGTGAAAAAAATAAATAATATGAATGAATTTATATGAAATTTCTGTGAGGCATATAACACGAGTATGTAAACGAAACTAGATAAACGTAAGATCGTAATGTGCCTAACCTGTATCAAAATTATGAAGTTTGTTTTGTGATTTAAAAAAAAAACAATTTATTCATATTCATATACAGATGTTTTTAACATACTAAGAACTATAGGTTTAACTCTTTCTTATTCTAAACATATCAACAATAAAGGCGACTAAAGGACTTTAGTTAGTGTGGAAACCAGCTGTTACGATTATTTCTGTAATAATTACGCCATATCATGCTAAGGTATGCCAATAACTTTCCAACATCGTAACATGGGACAACATAGTTATTATTACTTATGTACTTATACGTAATTCTACAGAGATACTCGTATCTCATAATAGTCAATGAGCTTGGAGTATTTATTAACAGAACTACTTCCTAGTCTGATCTAGTACATCAACTAGATTATGATTATTTAAAAATTTTAAAATTTTCTGATATGATGTTATTTTGTACAACTCTCCCTTAGTCGCATTTTACGACATACGAGAAGAAAAAGGTGACATTGTATAATACTTATTCCCCCTCCATATTGAAATTACATTACATTTACTTTAAAACTTTAACTTTCGTTAATTAGATTCGAAAATTCATTTAAGTATTAGAACTATATCCTTATTTCTATGTCTATTTTTTATTTTGTCAAGTTACGTAGAAATAAGTCTTATTCAACACCTTTTTATTATGCCTATACCTATATTTATGTAGTCCTAACAAAAAGGTTAACCGTGTTCAATAGCACAGTACAGCCAGTAGTCTATCTCGGCCGAATATTTATTATAAATGCCTACGGCTGCGCGGTACGTAAACATGCGATATGGCTGCCCACCGCCAGCTTTTTAATTACATTTACCTACTTTCCCGCTGGTTACTGCTGTACAGTAGCGACTGTTCACTCCGCAAAGCCACCGCTATAGTGAACGTGTAGGTATAACTCGCGTTTCGTCCGTTTCTATGAAGTCGAAATACTGTATAATTATATATTTGTACTATGTCCATTTTCGTATTCAAATGTTTTACCAATATAATAACAATACCAATGTATTTCACAACACAACACTACAAGGCAATATTAGAACTCCATTTGCAAAAAAGTACAAAACAATTCATACAAGTAACTTTGGTTCAATAGAAATCAATGCTACATTTAAATGAGATTAATTTACAACTCGCATACCAACTGTTCGGCCAGAATTTGTGACCTTGAACACGGGCAACAAGTGACCTTTAACGTACACTGGCTTGCAATGCATTACTTGTCATATTTAGATAAATTGTAATGAATATTTGACTATTTAAGACATAATGTTAAATACAGATTTAAGGGAAACAGCGTCGTATATTAATTTCCGTGTGAACTTTTGTTTAGTTAATTGAGTTTTTTGCATACCTTATTAGTAAATTATAAATACCTACGGATTAAAAATATTTATAAGTACAAAATTTCATTGGTAGTTTATAAAAGTGTTTTAATTAAAATGGCAAGCGAATAGTTTAATAATAAATAGCACACGTGTGGTCAGATCCTCTAGGACGGTCTTCTCTCTGTGAAACGTATATTGGGACGAGTACGATGCTTGTCAGATGCGCTCTTTCTCAAATACAGTTGCAAAGTTATGTCTTTGAACGACTCTAACGATTTTCGCAGAAAGAGTTCCGCGTTACCTTACCGGTAACCGTAACGGTTCTTTGAAAGGCGGGAAGAACTCTCTGTAGTTTTAGTCATTCCGGAATGCAAAAGCCAACATGCCTTTAACAGACATTATTTAGGATTTACATACGTACAAAAAATAGGGCGTGATTTATGAGCTATAATGTATTGTATAACAGACATACAATATCAAAAAGTCTTGGTCTTCGATAGTTAGTGACAAAAGTTCACATTGCTCTAATTACATAATAAATATTTAATAATACAATCTTGTGAACAAGGTCAGTCGCAGTACACGTGCCTTGGTAATGTTAGGTAGAGCTTGCAATTTGCATATTAAAGCGTTAGGTAACCCTTCATTATTTGTGTAGTGGAAAAACTACACCATGTAATTTAAAGGGTGATATAACAACTTTCTTCGTTGACCATTCGTGCTTCTAAACCATCAAAACGGGACAATTTACTGTTGATTATTATCGAAATATTGCATTAATAGCACAGACTAAATTCTTCCAGGCCTTTAGGACACCCTCGAGATCTTTAAACTTTCCTTTTTGAGGTACCATTATGTAGTACATTAGTATTGTTTTATTACATAAAGTATTGTGTATTTCTATTTCTACTGGGAGTACAGTCAGGTTGAGATATTACAATAAAATATTACGTATTAAATAATTGTAATTCGTCACCACCGCCATGAACTAGCTAGTATCTTCAATACGCTAAGTTTATAGAGCAGTAGTACGGCGCATGAATTTTCCCTACTTTGTTTGAAAGATCGTCATCAAAAGTAATATGAAAAAACAAAACCAAGACCGGAAAAGTGAAGGCGATGGAGTAAGGTCGTTTACCAAACATTATCAAAGATAGCACAATCTTATTCCTGAAATTATTTCGGGATTTCCATCAGGTTCAATATGCTGTGACATAAAAAACAACACTATTTTACAACTTTATTAAGGAAACTGATAATTTGAGTCCGACATTATTTTAAATTAAAATAACGAT
Source organism: Schrankia costaestrigalis (assembly GCA_905475405.1). Classification (NCBI taxonomy): domain Eukaryota; kingdom Metazoa; phylum Arthropoda; class Insecta; order Lepidoptera; family Erebidae; genus Schrankia; species Schrankia costaestrigalis. The sequence continues at coordinate 10,214,253 of FR997840.1, read as the reverse complement.
CATATCTACAATATTTAAATTTCTTGCATAATATGAAATTAAAACATGGCATGTAAAATTTATTAAATGTTAATAGAAAATTTCAAAGATTTTATCAGTGCCTTTGATCAAATATCAGACAGCTACATTGTAAGATATTTATATATAAGTAGCATTCTCTTTTATCAATCAATATTTTACCTCCCAAACAATCACGAACCAACCTTTGTAAAATTCATCATCATCACCTTATTAGCCAATAAAATACTGCTGAACTTAGGCTCTTCTACCTTGCGTGGGCCAGTGCCATCAATTCCATCGCCGTTGATAACTATTCATTCCTCAAGGTAGCGCATTATCACCTATGAGCAATAGAAAGGAATCTAAAATAATACATGCAGAACACTCTGACTATAGCACTAATCTTAGGTCACCACTATAAATCTCTAAGACACTAAAAAAATAGTTTAATGTAAAGAATTAGTTATTGATTTGACCATTAGATACTACAATCTAAAAATAGTGACTTTTTCTACCGCGTGGCATAAGACATAAAATACTTAAAAAATAAATTCTGTAACTAAAATCTTGAAAGTGCTATAAACTCTAATAACTACTAATAAGATCACTTATAATAAATAACAAGATTCTCTCCATTATTGAATGAACTTTATGCGTTGTAGTGATGAATTAGCATCTTATCAGCCCCTCACTATATAACTACAGGAACAGACTTCCTTTTACCTCCTATTCTTTCTGATTAATTTTGTTTGTGTGTTTCGAGACGTTTAATTTTTCTTTTGTTGGTATTAGCCCGATTATAACGTAAATTATTTATTTAAAATGAAATGCCGCTAAATAACTTTTGCCTGTGTGGAGACGAACTAGAAATACTAAGAGTCTCCATTCAAACTAGCACGATAAAGTCAACAACTAGATCCGCCTGCTTAGTTTGATATTAGTAAGTTAAATTTCCCTTTATTACAGGTAGAGGCCTACCCTTATATTGGCGCATAAAGACTAGGAAGAAGAAAAAGAAACGGAACAACTCAAAGTAAATCATGGAAAACTAAAATGAACTATATAACAAAATAACCCAGGGAATTTTACATCAAATCTAAATATAATACGATAAAAATAACTAAAAGCAATCTTGTTCTACAAAGTCATTGTCCTTGACAGGTCATTTACGTAAATCTCAAAGTATTTGGGTTGCATGAGGTAATTGATATCAATTACATTATAAAGCTAGTGCTAACTAACGAATTAATTCGTAACAAAGAACTATTAAATTATATTTGCCAACTTGCTATGATTGCGTAAACATGCCGCGGTGAGAACTGTCTGTGACTTTATGAGAACTAATATTATGAACAAAAGAATTAACTATTTCTATCATAACAATATAACTATTATTCTCTACTTTAGATGCTTTTGATATACTTCGCAAAACTTGATGATTCTTGCCAAAATACAAAGTAAATATAGAATCATGTTACCATTTATCTATTACTAGATTTAGTTCACACCAATTCCAATTAAATTCTTAATAACGATATCAATTTTAAAAAAATTGAATAACCCAAGCTACTTTGATGTCATTTATTGGACCAATTTTAAAGTAAACCATTCAATAAAATAAAAGTAAAGAAAAAAGATAACCATCGTGGTTTTGGAGTCGGTGAAAAAGCAAGGTCTTTTAGCGGTTTCCTGGAATGCACGTAGGTGGTTATGGGACAGAAATAGGTTTTATAGTAAGTTGTTAAGATTTTTCAAAAATATTAACTGTGTTGTAACACAGGCATATTAAATACCTAAGTAAGAAACTGTCTTACATTGCGCTCTTTCCCTTGTTTTTGAACTAATAGTGAGTATTAATAATTATTTTCAACTATAATAATTTTGTTATCAAATAATGATATTAAAATTCATACAATCTTTTGAGTTTGTTATCTAATTTTATTGACACAGTAACATAATAACATATAATATTTTTATAACTTTCACTCTTGTTACTATTAAAGGGCCTTTTACTTGTGCCACGGTCACGCACTGAGCGAATTTATTTAATTGTTATCGTAACGTTTCGTTCTAGCCAGTAACTCTTAACACAATATAACATAACTGCATTCGAGATCGTAAACGATGCGTATTAAAAAGATTTATTTTGAACTAAAATAAATTGTTTTTTTTACCTGATACATATAAAAAGTAGTTCAAATATGTTTAAAAATATAAGCTTCATCAATTTTACCAGCCCTTTCTTCTCACTGTAGAAACTCCTGTATATCCCAAACAGTTTCATTGAGTTATAAACCTGAAACGATTAAAATTATTTTATAATCTTTTTTTAAAAGTTCCATTGCAGAGAAGTAACATTGAGTGATAGACTGATATTTGGCCTTTTAATCTTATGCCATAGACTATTATTTTGTTAGTTCCTTTAACATTCTAAATACAAATAACTGTTATTGAAAGAGGAAGTTACGTAGTCAAACTGACACCTCCTTTAGTCGCGGGCGTTATCGTTGATCAATGATTACTAAGACACTACTTACACTTATGTAGCTACTCGGTCTAATTACATTGCAAAAGTTAAACTAAAACGTATTTCTTCATACATTTTCTTATGAAATTGTTAACACTGTTGCGAACATCATTATTATTTTTCGATGAACAACAAAAATACTAGAACCTACTTAGCATTTTTTTTTACATCTCGATCTCGTCGATGATTAAGTTTACCTCTGTGGTTCTGTATACGTTATTTGTTTCCATACAGCGAATTTGAATATATTTGTAGAATAGATATTCAAAATTTAAATAGTACTTATTAAGTTTCCAATTAATAATTTCTTAAGAAATATATATAAATAATAATATTCAGATTCCTGGTCCTCTTTATTCACCCTCTATTCTGGCATTTATTTTACCGATAGCAACACACTAACGTATAATACATAGCAGAAAAGGAGTCCAAAATATATACTTAAAGTAGTTATAGTAACTTTAACATGTGCCAAAATGACGTCCATTAGTTTAAAATACGTGGTTACCTACGGATAGTAAATTAGTAGTAAAGCAGTATATGAAATTTCAACGATATGATTGAATTCATTTGTGTAGTTCACGTTTTGTGAATATTAATTTACCTCAAAATAATACTCTAACATTTACAATATTATTAATAGAACTAATATTTGTAACATATAAAATACAATCAATCGAATGCGAAAGGCTAGGTACATAGTACTCATGATTTAAACATTGATTTAATACACATTACGGCTGCACTAAATACTTGAATATGTTCTTTAAAAAAATCACTTTTATTTATTTGTTGGATTCGTATTCAATATGTACAAATGGTTTTAACGAAAAAATCTCCTCAATAAATCATTCTTTACAAACATGCTAAAATCGTTCATGTTTGAAAACGGTATTGGAATATTTAAAACATTCTATATGGCGGTCAAAGTTATTTCCTAAAAGCTAAAACTTGCATTACTTGTTTACGTTTTCAAAGGTTGATTAAAAACTGACTGCCCACTTGTTGACATTTACGCAGGGCCGATGTACCTACTAGTTCCTATAGACGATACATGCTCTCTTTACCTTAATGTCACTTCCCTGATGCATGTCATACATCCGAAGCTGGTGGGAGCTTGGGTGAGTTATATTTTCGCGGTCGCACCCGCAAGCCCTTCCAATACACGTCAAGGCCTTTGCAAGCCGTATATAATAAGTTCACCCGGCCGCAACGACACACTGTTACTTTCGCGCGAGCAGTGCACATTTTGTACGGTCAAAATGTATAGGCTCTTATTTTTCTCCTTTGTGATCGCATCTGCGACATGTCAGCAACAAGAGGGAGGGAGACGCGTCCCTAAATACGCAGGAGATCCGAAGACAGCGGCCATCGTTCAAGAAGCGCGATACCTCAGCGGAAATGGAGCTTTCGGAGCTGCTTATCAACAGGAAGATGGAATTAACTTCAAAGAGGAAACCGACGCCGATGGAAACAGACGCGGCAGTTATTCTTACATCGATCCTAGTGGTGAAAGAAAAACAGTGAACTACATCGCCGGCAAAAATGGATTCCAAGCCGTCGGAGACCATATTCCAACCGCGCCACAGTCCGCCGCTCCTACTCCAGGGTACACCCCGGACCCGCGTTACAATTCACCTGACTACAAACAGCAACAATACAATGCACCTCAACAATACACAGCGCCCGCACCTGCCCGCAACTATGCCGGCAAAGCTGACCCAGAAGATGGACAATACCATCCTGAATTGTACGAACAAGAAAACTATGTGGCTCCCCAGCAACAATACCAAGCTCAGCCACAGTACCAGCCCCAGCCTCAGTACAAAGCTCAGCCTCAATACCAACCCGAGCCTCAATACCAGAGCAACAACATCTACCCAGGAACTCACCAAGCGCAGTACAGTGGCCTGCCCTCTGCTCAGTACTCACAACCAGCTCAGTACTCACAACCTGCTCAGTACTCGCAACCAGCTCAGCCCATCGCTCGTCAACAGTACTACGATGAAACGACACCACAGCCAACACGTTTTTTTCCCCCCGGCAAGTTTAGTTTAAACAGAGCACCTGACGGTTACACTTATTCCTTCCATAAAGTATAAAGTAATTTATAAAATATGGCCTCGGCGATTTGTAAGGGCCAAAACACGTAGAAAGCACGCATCAATTATCAAATCGCCGAGTCACCTGGGGGCGGCCGATGTGTGCGTACTCAGTTGCTTCAAAAGCATTTCTTAATTGTTGTTTGCTGTGATATTGTGAGTTAATGGACAGGTATATATAAATACATTAGCGTTGTTCGTTTATGTTAATAAGAATTGTTTCGCGGGCCGAACGCGTGTCAGTTGACTAAAACTGAATCTTGTAAATAAACTTAGATTTATGTACAAAAACTGTTTATTTATTTCCCAAATTATTTGCAAAGACAATCGTTTACTTGTTGCCTTACCAATTAAAATTGTTACAATGCTTGATAAGACATGATATTAAAAAACTATTTGGTGCGACAGTACATAGAAGATTTTTTTGGCTATAAATTATCATCTGAACCAGTCATGAAAGACACAAAGTAATGAAAAGACGACGATAAAATAATAAACAAAACATCATAAAAAAGCTCACTTTAAATCATTATAAAAAAGTAAAGTTACTATTATCACTGCAAACGTTCAAAGAAGTTAACTAGTACAACATTAATAACTAGTATAAAACACTACTAAGAAAGACACGCACCGTATACAAAAGAATATCTATAAATCAACGTTCAGCGATAAACACACAATACAAAGAACTTTACTTTCACTATTTCATTACCAAGTCTAATTAAAAAATACGTAAATCTTATATTACTTCCTCATACGCAAACATGGCGGCAGGGTGTGGGTTATGTCCGCATTCTGTTTTACTTACACAAACTACCTCAACTCTCGAACAACTAGATCACCTTACTGCTAATACAAGGATATTTCGATACAAACCGGTTTCGCCCTGCCACGCCTCCCTTTCCATTTACCAACTTTATTATTACTTCAAATAGCAATGTTCAATACAATTTACAATTATCGACACTCATAACTATTGCTACTTTGGAATGTGAAGCTTAAATGCCGGAACTTATTGAAAAGACTTGTACGTAAATTCATCTTTAAGTAAGAATGATTTTGACTTGTTTTAAAAGAGATTACTTTATTATCCTACATTTCTTTTAGTTTTGTAGGTACCGCGTAATGGGAAATAAGTTGATTTCCTGATTAGGAATCCTAGTCCAGTCTTTTAAAGATGATGTAATCAAACCTAGGTTCTGATATTTTGACTACATCGCATTGCTTCTTAGTCAAAGCTAACTTCGAATATGTAAATTTTTACAAAACTTTGTGTCTGAAGTCTAATTAGAAACTTGCAAACCAAACGTTATTTTTTATTATTAGAACAATAATTACATATTATAAGATTTGGAAAGCGACTTTCCTATTTTTTCTTTATTTACTAGCCGCAGTTGTTAAATATCCCAACAAATGGTGGTATTTATAGTTGCAATTAAGTGAATTGTACAATCAACGGTAGCCAGGTGAACAGACAGAAGGTTCTTAAAGTTCAATCGCAGTCATAAATTAATTGTGGTTCTCCTTGTATTACTATGCACAGTCGTAAATGTACCATTTCCATTGCCTTGGCTTTATGTCAAGTTGTATGTTATTTCTTTTATATTAAAAACAAAAAGTCAATTCCCGCGTTACATTCATGATGCCCTAAGTCACGAGCACTTTACGAATCATTCATCTAGACTCAGAACAATAATTTAGAGACTTCACAGAGAATTATCCTTGGTGGGAATCGAAGCTGCGACCTCGTGCACGGCAGCCGCTTTTGCGACTGTCGAGCTACCGAGGTTTTTAATGCTGTATAATTGGTAGACTTTTACGTCAGCTTTAACATGACATAGTTAATGCACAATGCACATGGGCTATCAAGATATATTATGGCTATCAACATACATGATGTTTATTGCCCATGTTTTATTGTATTATTATTAAAACCTAGGTAAATATACTTATATAAAATAAATTCTTCATATCTGCCGAAATTTTATTTATATACTTGTTTAAACAATAAAAGAATTCTACATATCCGCAAAATAATATTTCGACAACCATTAAGAAATGTTTATTGTATTTCTCACTCAGTTATTACATGGGTATCATTTGAATCAAAGTTGACCTGATAATTTGCGTTGGTGTAATAATTTCATTGTTTTATGTTCGATACACTACAATAGAACGAATGATGCAATCAAATGTTCTAAATGGTTTGATGTGGATTGTATTTATTGACGGTCAATGTGTAAAATTGATCGTTGTGTCTGCATTCACTTTTATCACGATTTTTAATATAAAATTTAATTGATATAGGTATATTTATTTGACACTACTGGCCCGTGCCCACTTCGTTGGGCCGCGAAAAAAACGAGTTCCTTTTTTAAACATATTTCATTACTGCTTTACTCCTACTAGTTATAGCGTGATAATATATAGCCTATGACACTCCCCGATAATTGATGGACTATTCAACACAGAAAGAATTTTTAAAATCGGTTCATTAGACCCTACAAACACACAATCACACAAACTTTACCTCTTTATAATATTAGTATAGAAGACATGGATAAAAAATAAGCCAAAAGCATCCAGACTCACGACAATTACTACGGGATCGCAAATAAATTTCCACGCCTGGGATTTAAAGGAAAATTTAAAGGACCTAATTGTTCTAAAGTCAGCTAGTTTTTCAAACAAACCAAACAGAAAAGAGGAAGTCAACCGCAGTGCGTTGACACGAAGTAAGGTTAAGAGCACTACAAGCACTGTTGACCCTTATACCGCTCAGAAGTAAAGCGGGTGTGAACAAATGATTACTTTTCACAAACTACTTTAGTTTACAACTCTTTGTTTTTTCAAAATAGTCCCAAACCAAGCGCAGTGCCAAAGGTAAATAACAAACTGAGACAATAGATTAATATACTTACTAGTTTTTTTGTGAGAACTGACATAAATATTATAAACAGAAAACACTAAGACAAACATTTATGTTCGTCCAAACAAAGACTCGCCTCCGTGTGCTGACGGAGCAGAGATACTGAGAGCAAGAATACAATATGTCACCACCCCATCTCATCCCATGGGTGTCTTAAAAACCGACTAAGGCACTATCCGTCAATATTATCTTTACGAAATAAAAAGAAGGAAAACTTGAAATTAAACCCTATACCAATCAGTCTGGCCAGCGAGGTATTAGTAGGCCAAGTATCCCTCCGTCACGGGAGGAGGTCCGTCCCTGCAGAGGGACATTAAAGGGTTGTTATGATGAAACAAATATTATCATTGAGCAGGAATCGAACCCTACACTGAGCCTAACAGCCGTGGAGTGCCCGAGTGATGTGAGTATTAGTTAGCTATTACGGCACAAAGGACGTCATCGTTGAAACTAAACTTAATTCACTTTCTTTATTATGTATTATGAAATTCGTCTATAAAAAAGTGTGTAAGCGATTTCTTACTTAAGCAACCATCATAACAGCCTAGGACGTCCTCTGCTGGACATAAGCCTCCTCCAAAAGTTTCCACTCTGCGCGGTCTTGTGCCTCCCTCATCCATCGGCTTCCCGCCGTCCTAACCAGGTCGTCGGTCCACCGTGTGAGGGGTCACCCCACCCTGCGCCTTCCGGCTAAGCAACCATAGACAAGGATAAATTAGCTAGTTAACACAAGCTTACATTAATATGTAAAGTAAAAACAAAATAAAACACAATTCAAAACTTAAACCATGTTTTAATTTATGCAGGATAGAAAAAGAAAAAAGTCGACCAGGACAGTTCAAGATAGCTGCAAGCGCTCTACAGAAAACTTCTACTATTTAATTACAATGGGAAATGGAAAATCTAAATGCACCTGGTAAGGAATAGAATGCAAAAATCAATCTAGACTTGACGGTAAAATGTGGAAGTGGGCCAATCTATAAAACTCATTTATTTCAAACGATAACTGGCATAAACGGAATATGAAATGCTGTCCCTCTTTTACTTGGATCGGGATTGTAAATAACTCGGTAAGCAACGGTTATTAGAAAATAATTTTAATTTTACTTTGTAAATTGAAATTGTAAATGTTTATTTAGTTTTTGTGTTGATATCTTAAATGTATTTTAAAATTCATAGCGTAATAATTAGAAGTCAAGTTGTCTATATTATTTAATTGAATGAGATAATTAAATTAGTAACCGTAATTTTGAAATATTTTGTTAGATAATTTATTTTTATATTCTAGAGGTACTTAGTTTACGGATGTTTTTTTTTTTTATTATTCTTATACTCTTGTCATGGCGCGTTTATATGGAAACGCGCCATGACAAGAGTTTCTGAAAGGGCTATGGTGTACCTATTCGTGTCTTTTTATTAACGTTTTACATTTTAGCGACCTTTGGTCCATGAGGACAGGTGGACAAGCGTAACGCTATTGTAACTAAACTTGGCATAACGAGATAAACGTAAAAATAATACCTACTTTTAGTTTTTTCTACTTTACAATAACTTAAAAGGTAAACACTTTTAAAAAATCTAGAAAAATCAAACTTTTATAACGCCATTAAAATTTCAAATCAAATAAAAACTTTGAACTTTTTGCAAAAAAATAATGTGAAACATCATAAAAACATAGAAAAAACATAGAAAACACATTCATAGAAAACTTACTTTATGATTTCAAATATCAATTAATATATTTTACATGTAGGTAAGTACTGTAAATAAAATAACACGAACTTTTTCAATATTAGATGCCTTGACACTTGACACATACATATTGGACTTGAGTAGAGATCGAGCTCATAGTCTTTTAAGCAATCTGATTCTGTTCATCAAAATAACGTTTTTTTTATACAAATAAGATAAAGCGTTGATTTTAAATAAATTAAACTATTAAGTAACTTAAGATCATCCTTAACTTAGTATAAACATTAATCTTTACTGAAACTACTTTCATCCGCTTTAAGTGAGCTATCGAAGAAAACTTTATGTTGCTCTTGATAGTACGACGTAGACTGACTTTTGCAGTTATTGCTAACTTATTTCTTTTTAAATAATCCTATCAGATGAGGGTTCAATAGAATTATATTATCTTACCTAAGTCTTATAGTGATAAACAAAATGAGCTAACAAATGTACGAACGTGCATGTATTTGGTTCATCTTATAACATTGGGCCTTTATTGAGTGAACAGCTATAGGTTAATTGTTACAGGTACGCTAATTGCGATGAAAAAAATAATTATCCCTTCTTCATCCTCTCCATTTTAAGACTGCTTATAAAAATCAGGTTCATTCCAGACACTTTACGCGACACTACAAATAAAAATTCCATGCTAACTCTACACCAATTAGCAAGTCAAGTATCTCTCCTCAAGAGTTTGGTTATACAATCGTTACTTCCAAGCACGTTTGGCAAAATAGAATCAAAAGCTCTGAAAAACATATTTAATCAAAAATATAAATAAAACAACAGCAGCTAATATTGAATGAACACGAAAGCACAATCGAAATAAATTTACGTCGATACAAATCTTCTGTGAATCAGTCTTTGTCACGCCCGTACGTAACAATCTGGAGGCGGAATATACCGTAGGAAGGAAAAATCACGGCTGACTGAGCCCACAGTTCACTCTGTATGCATTGTGCATCCCTTTCGATGCATTCGAGTGCAGATCAAGACGGCCCGGCGTACACACTCCGCACCAATACGACAAACACTCGCCAATTGGCAACTCTCGCCTCGTGATTTTGTTTTACCCCGTTTGTATTGAATTTAAAACAAAATGAGGCAAAAAATATATTCTTTGTTACCTTGTGGTATTGTTTGTAGAATGTAGAAAAGTTTGCTTAGCTGCATTTAATACCTACATTCTTGTAGGTACACAGGTATAACAACTACATACTACTTATACTGTATGGTCGATTTGATGAACTAAAAAATGTAAGATCGAGGCAACATAAACTAGCTGATACTACTAATCGAGCGACCTATAATAGAGTCCTCAGTTCACACATAGATGAAGAACGAACTTGTTAATTCATAAAGCGATAGTCTAGTTTTTAAGGGTAAATTATAGCCGAACTAAACGTTTCTTTTTAATATCTGTAATGTATTTAACACCTATATTTGCAAAAAAAAAATCTATTCTTTTTTATTCTTCGACCACATTATTATCATTCCTCTATATCGGTATATAACTCCTCTATATCTGTGTATATAACCCTACCCCCTACCGGTGACAAAGGTAACCGTTCCTAGAACTGCAAGTGTTAGTGTGTGTCAGTGTACTTCTTATATTTTATTTGTTTCCAATATCATTTCAAACAAACAATCTGAATAAGTAGCAAATAAACTACAAGCTGTCTAAAAGCAAAACACCCTTCTTTTACTACCACTCCACAACTCAGAATCATGTTCCGATCAATTCTCTTCCTTTAATCTCAAGAAAATATTGTCGAAATCAAATTATATCCGCAAAGCTATAAAGATAGGAGCTATCGTAAACTGTAATACAAAGTAAGTATTGCATGTCCAGCTACATACTAGACTGCCGGTCCGACATCAAATCTCAAGGGAGTTCCCGGTATAAGGAGCGGTTTTCCACGGGAATAATAATGCTGCAGACGAGATCAATAAAAGTTTATGTTGTTATTATGTAACTTGAACTATAAGGATCAGCTTTGTTTATATAGTAAAGTTATCTAAGATGACTAATTTGAAAACCTATCTGTAATAATTTTATCAAATCAGCGCAATGGATCACTGCTATCAATGCAATCAAAGTTGGAATCGTTTTCTAACGGTTCCTATTTTCCTAGAAAATCTGCATCTACTTAGTTTTACATAATTAAACTAATGTAACACCTTGAGAAATTCGCTAAGCTTCTCTCTCACTTTCTATTACTTTTCACTTAATATGGTGACTCTATCCGACTCAGCTACATACGCCGTTTAATTTATTTAGCTTTGAAATCAGCTCCTAAATTTTACTAAAAATCATTTGTCCATGATAGCAGCAACAATTTACTAAGTATTATACAATTTTGGAATCCTTACTAAATGCGCCAACTTTTGTCATAACTTGCCAAACTCATGTACTACTTTTTTTTTCACTACAGTCTGTTAAAGCAGAGCATTTATTTTATTATAATTTTTATTCTGAGAAATAAGTCCTATTTTTATGAAAGCTAGAGCAGCTGGTTTTAAGTTTTGTTTAGTTTAATGACGCATTATTCAGGGTAACATAGCAAAATAAAAAGTTGGTAAAAGTGAAGACAACAAGAGTGAAAAGACTGGCACAGGTTATGAAATTTTACTTTTTTTTTTATGCCTATAACTTTAAACCCATGTAACTTAGATTTTTTTTAAATATTTTTATGATTATCAGCGTGACTTGCCTTATCACCCGGTTTCAAGTTGGCGTCGAGTTTTGGAACACCCTGTATATATCTACATTTCTAAACTGATCACGCAGGAATACTTACAGCACGGCAAAAATGTAACGCGAAATAGAAAGTCCTATTGGCCTTTTCGTATGTAATGTAACATAATAACTATTCAACAAAGTTTGTTGGTCTAAAAGACAACTTCTGCTACTATTCAAACGCTACAATGCGGAGATCACAAAAAAAATATCTTGGGTGGGATTAAAACCGGTGACCATCGGAGACCAACGAGACAGTTAAAGAAACTCTGCTCGAATTGTCGCAAATCAGCTGCAAAACCATCAAGTACTCACTTTATGGTTTTGCAGCTGATTTGCGACAATTCTGGTGAGAAGATTCTAAACGTTGAGTACATTGTCTGCTTTTTTTTCCCATTAGCATTTTACGATAATCCCACGGTAAAATGGCACTGCAATTCAAGACAACTAGATTACAACTCAAATGTAATTGCATTCGAAAACACTTTGCAATAGATCCTGGGAAAATGAGAATGTTAAAGTAAAAACTATAAACCTACAATTACTGCACAATTAGTATGATGTTCGTCAATCGAGTAAGAATAGCGAAATATTTTGTAATAATGTTGCTGGTGTGAAAATAATAAATCTATACAAAAACAAGCGACAGTTTAAAAGTTACAATTTTGATTGTTTAACATAAATCATTAATCTCCGTGTGGTGACGGAGTAAGAATACAATATGTCACCACACCATCTCATCCCATGGGTGTCGTGAAAACCAACTAAGGGACTATCCGTGAATATTATCCTTGCGAAATAATAAAAAGGAAAACTTGAAATTAAACCCTATACCAATCCGTTTGGCCTTTAGACTTATATGCCTTTAGCCTTAGTTTGCCTGCCTTGCCTTTAGTTTCTGTGGTCTCTGCCCACCCTATGTGCACATTGCTTATGTTTGAATGGAACATACATTAGTAAGTATATTAAATCTCAAAGTACTCAAAAAAGTACTCAAAGAAATCAAATACAAATTAAACGGTAACACAACTTCAGCAAATTCAAAATTATAACATTTCGCAAAGAAATTTCTTCTTAACCTCTACAATTTTTTGCAGTTGTCGACATTTTATATTATGAGTACTCACACATGATTGGTTCAAATACAGTTGGAAATCGTTTAGAGTCGTTAAGTATAAGTCAAGTTTAGTGGCCGTAAACGCTTCAGCCGTAAAAGGGAGCCATTCCTAGCGAGCATATTTGTCTAACTTCATTACTGAGGTACTAGTCGGGCGTACGAGACGTTTACGCTTTTTAAATTGTTTTGTAAACATCAAAACACCCTCGCTTCTTATTTACAATTCTAATGAGTTTGCGAACGAAGGAATTTATGGAATTCCTTTAAATTCCATAACTGTTTAAATGACTTTGAAAATCAATGTTCAGTCATTTTAATGTAAACTTTTTGTCAATTAATAAGTACTTATTGTAAGGAGTACTTTCTTTTAGTTTAAAAACAGTTCTCAACTTTCTATTGAAAATCGTAAACCAACATAAAAACGTCGTTAGCTAAGCTGGACAAAAATTTGTGACGTCTATTGATCCTTTGTTTGTTTCTATATACTTTCACACGAAACCATCTACTCTCTCACTAAGCTGGACTTGTACTCTAGGTATTAAACTCACCTAAATACGTTTTCTTTTGTAAGTTCATACCTTTTTATTTAACAATCAGACAAAAGCAAACTCTCATCATCATAACACAAAAAAAACATGAAATAGAATAACATAGTTAAATTAAATAAAACAATACCAAACTGATATTCTCGCCTAAATAAAATTACCCCAATAGCTATACAGCTAGTTTCAATAGATAACAAGGATAAGCATCGCTTAAAGCAAACCCAGCTATTACAAGCGGTCAGTGGGACGTTTTTATTGTGGGGCGTTCGTGTGCCGCTCACGACCGGTATATAAATCCCTATGGCGCGTGCCTTACCACACGAAAAATTAACTTCCAGCTATGTCCCGTTTTTACGGTCAGGCAATAATGCAGTTTAGTGTTCATTCCCTTCTGGACGTGCCGACACTTGTACCGTTTGATACGCCACGATATTTTCTATGATTATAAAGTTCTTTTGTTAAGTTGGTCGACTGAATACTAATTCTTTTTGGTGTTTGAACTTAGTTATCTAAGTAATAATAATGGCAATGTCCAAAAAGCTGACGTCTTTTGGCTGATTGATAATGATAATCAAAAATAGGACATGTCGAAATTTTAATAAAAAATGAAAATAACTAGGGATTGATGTGAGCTCCTGTACAATAAACAGCTAGATTGCTGCTAAGCTATTTTCAGCGTTGTATTTTTTTATTTAAATTTTATTAAAAGTACTTGTTAATGTGATATTCTCACGTTATGTGGTAATGACTAAGAACAATTCAAGTCCTTGCATGACAACCTTCTTATAATCAAACTAGATAATGAAACACACGTATAATAATTACTTATTATATTATCTATCCTAAAATCCAACAAACAAATGCGTTAAAGCACCAAAATATTGTGGCCAAGGTTTACAGGAAGGTTTAATACACTATAACAATACTCCTTACATATTCACACTATGCCATCTACCTCAATAGTTATTTCGCAGTAATTGTACGGTACTGTAAAACATTCACTAGACCGGACTCAAATGTAAATATAATCTTATTATCATTTTGTTCTACTTCGAATCTAGCCTTTGAGCAATTTGTTCTTTAAAAATTAACTTTTATGCACGAGGTAACGGACCTTTATATTATTTTCCACGTAAATCAGACCTACTTAGTACAAAAATAAATAATGAAAATTCCACTACTTGGGTGGTATTCATCATCTTGTATAAGAGTCACTTACTTCTCTGATCGATTCGTTGTATAAAACTTAAATGAACAGCATAAGTTTTAGTGTGATAATGATGATAAAAAGTGGTCACGTGATATGGACAGTGCAGATGCTGTGTGGCAGTGCAAGTGGCGGTATTTTAAGATTTGTGTAGGTCGCTATAGAACAAATCTGTAGGATAGACTTGGATATGTATTAACGTGACAATGTAATAAAAAAATAACATCATCCTTGTACAGCTTAGGCTTAAGATCTTTCTTCTTTATAAGAATTAAGTGAAAAAAAATACAACCGAATTGAGAACCTCCTCCTTTTTTGAAGTCGGTTGTAAAGGGAATAAATCAACATAATAATTGATAATTTAGAAGTAAATTACTTACTTTCAACCATTGATTTATAAAAAACCCAAGATGCACATTTTCAAACAAAACTAACAGCCAAAAGTGTCGCCAAATTAAACATACGCAATAAATAAGTATAGTAATATCGTAAACATATTTTTTTTTCAAATTCAATCTTACACGCATGACATAAAGTTGTATTTAAAAAGTAATGCACCTATAGCAATAATATTTAATGATTGACGTTTGCCGGTAGAACAACGCGATACTTATTTAAAAAAAGTGCACAATGCGCCTATTTGTTGCGGACGTTTTTGGGAAGTGGAGTGTGTATCTTTGGTTTTTTGTAAATCAATGCTTTCAACGGAAGAATTTAGTCTTTTAGGTAAAGGGATCCAGGCACGTTTCTTAACATATCCTGTACCAGGGCGTAATTCCGGGTAACAGGGAAATTAGCACCCGTGCGGACATACTGCCATGTCTAGTCTCAAAACGGATAATATCTTTTGTTATATTTCCTGTAATCTTAAAACAATGTGTGTGCTAATTTTCTCATAATATTTCGATGTTACATTTTATATAAAAACCATATTAATAAATCCTCTTTGATTAAATTTCTACGGTACCTACCAAATCGGGAGGATACCTATTTACAAAAGATGAGGTCTAGCCGTTTTCGAGAAATTAATAACAAACACAAAAAAAATGCAACCGAATTGAGAACCTTCTCCTTATTATATTTGAAGACGGTTAAAAAGAGTACTTTTTAAATAATAGTATCATCTAATTATTCCCTGCGTTGTGACCTTAGCAACTGTTTTAGTGAATTTAATAACCATCTCCTTAATTGTCGATCAGATTTATCTTTATGTAGGATGATAGCAAACAATGATAATGTAGGCTGTTCAAGGAGTTACAACACACATATTTCGTAACCACATGACAATAGAAGCATTATCTATTCAAAATAATTTGAAATATCTATAAAACCCCCGAGAATAGATATTTACATTTACTAAATACAGAATAAAAATACTGTAAGATTTTCATGTTCAAATATGGGTACCTATTATAAATTTTACATATTATTTTGTTTTGTACATTCCTGTACCTGTCCTATTCATGTAAACTCTCTGTACCGGTCATGTCCTTGTATATGTCTTCATTTTTACATAATTATAATAGATTCATAAAAGATATTAATTTCTATTACATATTCTATATGTTTTGTATGTCCGTTGCATAGTACCCACAGCAGAAGCTCAGCTTAGTTCGAACCAGATTGCGTTGAGTCAATTGTGTGTGAGAAATATAATGGTATATTGTATAAACTAAAGCTTACGCTGCATACATACAGTAGCATAGAAGTGTAAACAAGCATTGGGTCACGTAAGCTCCGGTTCAAATAAAGTGCACTACTTGTTTACTCTTAACAGATTATTTATATAACAAACAGTATCGCGTTACTAAAGCACACATAGCACCGAAGCCCTGAGGAATTACAGTCTGGCTCGTACTTATTCTAGTTTCTTACGTGACGCATTGCCCCAGTGGCCATCTTGGAACTTTCTGTAGTAAATAGATTTCAATGTATATGCTTTTAGAATAAATACTTATGCAATATTATGCACAAAGTATATTTTGTACAATATGTATGTGATGTTGAAACATGATAAGGTCCTTTCAGGTTGGAACTTTTAATAATTATATGTTCAGCTAAAACTAATAACAGATTATGTCAAGAAAATATGATAATTTCATGAAAATAGGAGCTCTCCAATATTTTTAGCCAACTCTCGAAGAAAGGAATGTGATTATTTTGTTTTACTACTTTTATTATTATGTCAACCTTAATTCAATAACCTACACTCTATGAATTAAAAGGCGTTTAGAAAAATAATTTTGGATGTGATTACAGAGTAAGGGTAAGGTAGCAGATATATCAAAACATAAACGGATCGGTATCGCCTCGTCTTTTTCCTCGGTATCAAACGTCAAAAATCCGATTACGTTACGATTCCGATTAGTGTGCATTGCAGCAAGGAATCTCATACAAATAATACAGAACGGCTCGAGTTGATATGGTGCCAATCCGTTTACGTTTTGATATTTATGTGCTACGACCTTAAGAATTCATAGCATCGCTATTTCATCCCTTAGATGCTGTAACAGCAGAGTTTTGAAAAGTTTACATGTTAGTATATTCGCAGAGATTATTTCTACGAAAACAAAAGTAAAAAACACTTGACTTATGGTTCTATTGCAGTACGAATGGGTATCAAGTAATTAAGCCAAGCTTCCCGTTGTCATCTAAAAAGTCTTTTCCTAGCAGTAGGACATCAAAAAAGCTGTTGATAATAATACAAATAAAAAATACATAAAGCTTTGGACATTACTGGCAACAAGCCATTAAACGGACTTCCATAGAACAAGAACTATCCTTAGTAACACCTACTCGCAGAATCATTTAGTTAGCGGTCAAACAAACTGTTTATTCTCACACTATTTCGTTTGAAAAGTAGCTTAGGGTAGACATCTCAGTGCACCTGCTGTTTACTACTTTAATTGCTTCACTCATTAATCCCTGTCGTTTGGGGCGGTCAGACACGGAATGTGGGTAATATGCGATAACATGGAAAATATAACAAACATAAATCATTGACGTGGTCATAAGGTTCGCTAGCTAGGAAGGAAATAACTTATATTTTGTTCTTATGGTCTTTTTGTAATGTTTATGGAACGCCATTATACTTGGAAATAGAAAGGAAATGCTGGATTCGGGGAAATGGGCATAGACATGTGGCTGCTTAAGCTTTTGTTTTTGTAATAAAGAGTGTAATTATAATAACAATTAACAATCATATTGGACAAATAAAACTTTCTCTTGAATTACTCTAATTATTGAAAAAAACCGCATCAAAATCTGTTGCGTAGTTTTAAAGATTTAAGCATACAGAAGGACATAGGGACGGAAGAAGCGACTTTATTTTGTATACTTAGACTTTTTTATGTATAGATTTTGCAGAGGATAAAATCCCAGTTTGGTATTAAAAAAACTCTCGAAACCTGTAAGGGTCTTGTACCTTTTGCAAGACGACCACTGGACAGCATCCAGTATCAGGACGAAAATAGTTTTGGTATACTGGTTTTCGGTAAGAACTCTGACACACCAGCCCATTAAAGAAAAAGAAAAGCTTATCTGAAAATACAATTTCAATATGGAAAATATAATACTGTTACATAACGGGTAAGGGTTTAAATTTTATAACAAGAAACTTTGTGACGTTGCTAAACGCTCTTCAAGGATGATGCTAAAAGTTGTCTTTTCTTAGTTTTGTACCATCGAATACGCATCACGATACCAATACAATATGCATAACATTTAACCAATTCCGTCCCTGTAGTTGCAGGGTCAGCTGTCGCATTCCCAGAGTGTTTTTGCACCTTCGGACATCGCCCCGTTCATCCCGCACGTTTGCACCCTCCCCTCTCGTCGCTAAATTGTTTTCTTGCGATATTTCGGTATTGCACCATTTGCGCCAGCTAACGAGCAACAGATTAGATGCTAGCATTGCCGATGTGATAGAATTGATATTTTATTCTTATTAATTGTATTTGAAGGCATTTTAAAGTTCTGTGTGTAGCAGTTTTCATCTAGTTTCGAACAAGTGGATGGTAAATTGCCAATTGATGAAAAATATTCAAGTGATACGATTATGGTATTAAACTAACAAATTAAATAAAAAGATTTAAACCTTTTTTCCATTGTCTATCTTCTTTTCGAAATACGGGAATAATATAGATATCAGAAAAAATCGTGTAGTATACTACGTATCGATAATATATAATTATAGAAGGTAGAAATAGGTACTTACATACACAAATAACTTTTGAAATTAATGTGCTAAATTAAAATATATGAGAAATCTAACACAAATAATAAACAAAATAAGCACATTAATCCAACATGAGAAACTGCTCGCATCTTTAAACCAATAAAAGATATAAAATATCCTAGCACCAAGAGAACAAGCAAGCTCTTATATGTATATAGAAATATTTTCGTTGCACCGACCGTGTGGAGCAATTAAAGTTTTTGCGGGTGTTGGGAAGTGCATCCCTGGCACGTGCTCGAGTTATGAGCCGATCGTGCCTTAGACCGCGCACACCCACAACACGCTTACCCATTTACTTCCTCTATTATACGAGGACTATTTTGAAGTATTACACTACTGAACAAGGTTACTGGCCAACCAAATAGCTGCAAAATTTTTGTTAGAAAGAATATAGTTTAGTAGCTTTTAAGAAGAAAAGTGTTCGTTTTTATTAAACTACATAATAACTACATAATAATATATGTAACTTCCGGATAATTAGCTGTTTAGGTTTAAAATTTACCAGAGATCAGTTTATTTCACGATACAAACTGTAGTAGGTTTCGGTATCTAAACTTTCAACCAATCGGAGAGCAAAACCGTTATACTTTATAATGTTAAATATAACAATAGGCGTATCGGCCATTATAGCATCAATAGGTTTATTATCTTCAGAATTAAAAAACTGTTTGTAGGAGTCTATTTTCTTCTTTTTCTACTATTTAAATCCATTTTCCTAATGTAAAATCAACAGTAATGACTGATACAGCTTACGATTGCATGATAGTACCTGCAACTGCATAAAAATAAAAAAAAGTTTAGTTAGAGTTTAGTTAGAATACTACTACTACTTCACCACCTAAAACGTCTACAAATCCCTTATAAAACTTTACCCGACAACACAATCACAGATGATAACGCCAATACATGCCAAATCAACGAAATAATCTGTAAATAGGTTTACAAATTAAAAGTCGCGACGCAAAAATAAGCTTATCGAACAAACTTAAATTAAATTATGGTACTGTCATCATCTGTCCCCGTTTATTTGGCCAGCATTTAATATTCGAGACGTAAGAATTTTTCATAAGTGTCTGGCTAATTAGTGTTGGCACAAATCTTCAAACTCGAAACTTTTAATGACGACGAATGAAAGTTTACACGCTGCTTAAGTTCTACCACTTTGCGCGCACGAATTTTCTTGCCCTCATTAAGAAGTTGCTGTTCAATTTTATGCAAAGTTGTTGCCATTATTGATAACGATATGATACATTATGTCTTATAAATAACACACGAGTACACATAACATTACGTTATAATAACACATTTAAATATAAAATATAGAAGAGGAAGCCCCTTTTTAGATCACATCTAATAACATGCTATAAAATATACGTAATAACATCTAAATTAAACAGGATACAAACCTCTTTGATGGATTCGATGCTTTTGACGCACCCCACAAAAATTTGTTTGTTTTACGAGATTTTGATACGTTATTCGAATGTTATTATAGAGTATTAAACCCTTAAAATGTATGGGTTCGCTTAATAAAACTAAACATAAAGATGAATTAAGTACGAAAAATAATGAACTACTTATAATATCCACATAAAATAAGTACTTACTCAAGAAATAATATACAATTGTCAGTCAAGATATAAAATGCCAAAGCATCTAAGCTGCAAAGGAATAGAATGTGGATTCTCAATTGACTTTTCTGCTGACCTAGCTCAAAATCATCTTCTTACCTATCCAAGTAACATCCGTAAACCTTTAACAGTTTAATAGGACCATGGTTACAAAGAAACATGCCGATGCCCAAATACATTATAACGTTATCGTAAATTTTAATTACATAAAAAACATTACCACTCATATAAGAACCCTTTGAATAAAGTAAGAAAATTATATACTTGTACTTTAAGCTCTAAGATCATAATATCATTTTACAATAAGAACTAACTTCCAAGATGATACTTGTACGCTAAAGTGGCTATAATATGAGAAAATATCCCGAGGTACCTCGTGTCAATATCAAGCCGATCAAATTCCATTAACGCTTGAGATCTTCGCCCGGGAACTGTATAAAAGTCAGTGGAATAGCCCTCATCTCGTCTGATTCACTGGCAACTGAGAACATGTAACGGCTTTGAATAACAATATGTTGAAAGCTTAGAACCAGCTTTATATATAATCTTGTTATAACTTTTGCTTTGGAGCAAATTGTTGATAATGGTAAGTGAAAGACCTACTACAGGGATAGCCTACACTGTTTATACTGAGGGCCATATTTAACCAATCGATGCTGATTAGATGGGTTGGTAGTGGGTTTTGTGTAAAGTTTTTGGTCTATCAAGGAGATTTTAACTATTAAGTACCTAGTAAGTAAACTTTAGTCGCTCTTTATGATACTCTTGGGATAAAAATGGGATGTTCATACACTGTAAAAACGTGAAAAACATTTGTCCGACTATTACCAGTCGGACAAATGTTTTTCACGTTTTCATCATCAGTACTTGAATATTGCTATGAGAATTTCGCCAGGATCTATGTTGTAAATTACTACAAGCATATTTTTAATAAACATTCATTAGATGTAAAAGATAACGTACATCATCCAGAATTATTTATGAAGCGTACAAAATAATATAATTTTAGTATGAAATTTATCCTCCGGTAACAATTTATCAATCCATTACGCCTAATTGGGACGCCATCAAAATTATACTTAAATTATAATATTGACTTCATTATAACTAATTATGTTCACTCGAGGACTAATAAACGTGATTATAGCATGTTATTATCTCTAAAAATTTATAACTAAAAAGTAAAAAATATATTTATATGTTTTGGCAAAATAAAAATGTTTTTATGAAATAATATCCATACTTATGATCAAATTTTATTTAACTGTAACATTCTTTACAGTACAACGTTTTGGTAATATAACATGAAACGAAACTTTGGCAACAACCTGAGCCTAGAAAGTAGATTAGAAAAAAAGGATTATGTTTGAGGTTTAATCTTCTATAACTATAGCTACTTGCTAATACTTTATTTTATTGTAACTTTTCCTTTTATATGCACTATAAATTTTAATCAACATACCATAGATATGTCAGATGACAATATGCTAAGAGGGCAATAGAATGTTTTAATCCATTCCTGATTACCATATTAACTTTACTTATCAATTTACGTGACGAAATTTTAGCATACAAATTACGTTCCCTAACAGAAATGCAGCGTAATTCTTGTAAAGTTGAAGTAGTAACAAGGATGACGTAATAAGGAGCTAGATGGCACGCAAATGGAACGTTAAAGTTTCTGCGGTGCTGCAATAGAAAACGTCGGGTGACTCGTAGAAAGGCTATTAATTATGAGAAAGGAAATTGAAACCCCAGTGGAAATGGAAAAGTAATAAAATGCAACAGCGATTGCAAGATGAGTGCTGGTCCCGCTTGTGAAGCTCTCGAGCCCATTTCAAACTGGGGCAATCTCGTCGTGTCGCCTTTACATTTTATAACTACTTCGAATACGCTTTGGGAAAGTATTTACCTCGCTATCAATGCAAAGCATGTCAAGTCCATCTTAAAATAATAGAAATTATTTTTAGAGTCAATAAAGACTACAAGATAAGGGCTAGCGCCTAAGCTAAATCGTTTATCGTTGGAACCAAGAAACAAACAACAAACAGATAATAAGTCATCGAGGTTCTGGACCACGACTTTTCATTTCAGTCAAAGCTTACTTTAAGCCTGGTTGGAGCAGTCTCCCAAAATATTTCCCCATATCTCTACAATATTAGTCAAATGCTCTATCTATTTCGTGAACAGTAACTATGCTCAGTCAGCTGCATAATGTTACCTCTACGTAGAATAATGTACCCTAACTACTTCTATATAAGTTATAAATTAAATTAGCATTGTAATAAACTTAATTCTTGAGTAGTTAAGGTAGTTCGCAACAACAAAAATTAGATGCCACAATTCTCAACTACTTCAATAGTTTTCATTTATAACATTAATACTTTGGTCCCTAGGTGAATGTTAGCACTGTTCATAAAGAGGGTAAATGAAAAGGTTTCAACTTAGTTTCAATGAAGATGGAAAATTAGACTTTGAAAAAGAACTTCTTTAATGTAAAAATATTTTATAATTTTTTTATAATCTGTTTTTTTACGAATCAAAGGTATAATAAACGTGAACGGGAAATTAGCGCGCCTTTTTGGCATTATTTTG
Organism: Schrankia costaestrigalis; assembly: GCA_905475405.1. Classification (NCBI taxonomy): domain Eukaryota; kingdom Metazoa; phylum Arthropoda; class Insecta; order Lepidoptera; family Erebidae; genus Schrankia; species Schrankia costaestrigalis. The sequence continues at coordinate 10,190,892 of FR997840.1, read as the reverse complement.
CTTATAGTTTAATTAATTACTGCCGTAGTATTAAACTAACTAACCACCAGTTTGGACCAATATTTAAAAGTTACCACGCATGTTGATTGTTTAGTGGAAGTGGAGTGGCGAAGGTTAGGGAACTTAGAGCATTTGGTGGGTATTTGTTTCTTAACAAACATAATACATAATACAACTGATAATACAGGCATTGGCAGAAGGGATGTTTCTCTAACAGCTTTATTTTTCTTGAATAAATTTATTGAGAATGTTGACAGATTTTCCCGGGGCTGCACTTGAGTAATACGCATAGGTGCTTTTGTGAAGCCAGCCAGTCTGTTAATCCTGGCTTACAGCAGTCACAGCTTTGGGTAAGTTGGATATCATAGTTCCATTTAAAAAAAATATTTATAACAAGCATGAGGGATAAATTTTCTACTAGTGGCTATGAAAGCAAAGTCTGAGTAATCAGTCAGTATTTACATCAAAACTAATTCATATTATACACGAAACTGAAACTAACAATAATAATTCAAAAAACTTATATTTTTAAAATGAACACGTATAAATCATGAAAACACAAAGAAAAAATTAAATCGGTTGCCAGGTGCGAATAGTCGTGCAAAAATAAAAATGGGACACGATTTATGTTTTATCTACCGTAGCTATCAGTGATTCGTTTTAGAATTTTCACAAACAATGGCCATACTACAAAACAAATGGAAATGAACAACGGCCATGCGTCGACAAAACTCACAAAATGTTCAATGGGTACCATTTATTTGTTTACACTCGTAGAATGAAATTTCATTAGCAATTTGTTACAGTGACTATCTACTGGCGGTGTCCTTTAGAATGAACTACACGACAACAATATGTATACACTTGGATTGCTTCCTTTAGAGCTCTTGTTTGCATTGTTGTCTTCATTGAATACGAATAAAAGTAAAATGTTGTAAGATTTTACAATTGTAAATAGGTGAATGTAACTGGGATTTCTTGCTGTGATATACTATGAAGAATCTCAGCTAAAAACAGAAATACAAAGAATAGACTAGTATATTACTAGTACCATATAATCAATTTATGTTCTAACAGCCCACTTATGTCCCGCTGCAGGGACGGGTAAAGTCCTGGAAGTGTGGTAAAATTATTCTAGGTATACCATGCCAGCTAGATGGATTGTGGTTTAACGTAGTTTTCCTTCTTTTCTTTTTGTACATATTTGACAAATATAGCCCATTTATGTGCCACTGCAGTGACGGGCCTCCTCCCATGACGGAGGGATACTTGGCCTGCTAATACCACGCTGGTCAGACCGATAGGTCAAGTTTCAAGTTTTCCTTCATTCTATGTAAAGGTAATATTGTATTCTTACTCCGTCACCACACGGATAATACCCCATAGTCGACTTTTATTACAGCTATGGGATGAGTCTGTGTCACTACGCCTGATATTTTTTCTACATCACGACACGCTACGTTTTACAACAACCGCTTTGTTAGTACAGAATATTAATATAGTATTAAGTGTATAATAAAACGCAGTGTTGACCCAGAAAATATTCTCAGTTCATCCTTTGGGAGCGCAGTACTTGTCTCTTTGTTACACGATTCTCTTCTTTTGCTGTAATTTAATATAAAACGTGACGTAATTTTACTAAAGCTTTTATGTAATTTTAACCAGAGCTTTATATTTCAAAATTATGGAGTATTGTTTTGAAAAATGAGATAGCTTTCTCGGCTCGAGTTGTTTAGTATACATAGCTCTGCTTAGTTCAAGACGAGATGGGGTTGTGTTGAAGACTTTTGTGAGGTGTGTGGTGGTGGTGTGTATGTGTGGGGTGTTGTGGTTAGAGTTAATGACTAGGACGCAAAACTCTCAGGTTTGGTTCCCGTTTTGCAATTCTTTGCGTGTTTACTATGTACAATACGCATGTATCTACAAGATACAATCAATATGTAAAATATAGTGAATAAAAGTAATAAAATATGTTCACCCTAGTTTCCTTTTCCGTGAGTACCTATCTTGCTGTAAAGGTTATAATTTACCATCAGTCGCCTATTTCAAAACGAGCACATTTACTAAGTTTATAGGTACCGATCGTCTTTAAGTTTCACCTTTTTACTTAAAATTGTATTTTGTAAATTTATTTTACAAAATACTGCCTAGACTACTTACATTTCACTAACACTGATAATAATCTCAAACGTTGTGTTTAGTGAGCTTCCATTTTAATTTTGTATTCTTCACACACGCCCTGGCAACGTTTATTCTGTACCGAACAAAGGCCTCTCTTAATATTTTATACATTTAATATTCAAAAGAACCTTCACAAACTAGACATAAAATTAAATTTCTAACATAATATTGCTTAGATGTATACGCATTATCTCAGACAACCTTATTCATAGAAAGTTCTAGGTATTTAGGTTTTTCAATTAAGTATAAGGTAACTCTATGATATATTTAGTCTTGGCTGCTTTGCGTCTCTTAATAGCATGGCTCTTCAGTACCACCGTGGTGATATCACCATGTATATAAAATAAACTTGCAGTCCACCGACTGCAAGTTTATTTTGCAGTGAATTTTACATACCTAAAGACTAGTTAAAAAGGTACCTATGGACTAATTTTATAAACTTACTACGGTGGTAGACGAGCAGGCGGCCCAGATGGTAAATGGTAACAGACCACAGTCAAGCTGCCCTGCTGCGTAAATGTTACTGTTATGGTGATGGATTAATTATGCATTGTGGTGGTGCCAGCCTAGATTGCTTTTTAGTGTTTTACACTCTACGATGATTAATCTCTATCGATTTTCTTTTAATAAATTATAGTAAGTAATACAATGTAAGTATAACTTTTTGTTAGATACCTAACTAATTAACGTAAATAATAAAATAACTTCGCTACTGTTAACTAAATATATCAAATTTTATTCAAAGTAAAGCATCTTGAACATCAAAAGTTTCTTTAATTCCTTAATACCGAAGTAAACATTTTACTCATAAATATATCCGAAATCCGAGATAATTGACTGGCTGCGTATTACTTTAATTTATAACCCCTTAAAATAAGTTTTCGCCCCTCGGAGGACGAGTTTGCCGCAGTCCAATTTAAAGCTTAAACTTTTAGTTAAACTTGGCCATATCTTCCACGGCTCCAGATTTAGATTATAGGGTAATTGAACCAGCTTACATTGTGCTCTTATTCTCTTGTACTGATAAACTTTATGTGTATTACTTTATGTTTTTTTTTATAAGTTAACGTTTCATCATAACAGCCCCATTAATGTCCCACTGCAGGGACGGGCCTCCTCCCATGGCGGAGAGATAATTGGCCTACTAATACCACGCTGGCCAGACGGATTGGTATAGGGTTTAATTTCAAGTTTTCCTTCTTTTTATTTCGGAAGGATAATATTCATGGATAAGTCCCTAAGTCGGTTTTTACGACACCCATGGGATGAGATGGGGTGGTGACATATTGTTTAGTAGTAGTAGTAGTTAAGGTTTAAAAGCTAATTATTGCTCGCATATTTAGTTCTAACTACTGTTTGAATTGTAATTTATTTTTAACATCAATAGCAATCCCACAAATAATTGATACACCTTTCTCGAAAATCATGATCATTCTAGTTCTGAGAACTGAAAAGCAAAAGATGATAAGGTAAGTACAATATTTTTATTTTCTGTATGTATGTTGAGATTTTTTGCCCAGCAGTGGGATGATAAGAGCAGAAACGAGACAAAACGATGTTGAGAATAAAGTTTTTTTTATGATGTCATAACATATCAATGAATAAAGTAGAGCTTGTACTACATAACGAATAAATGCTTTTTTTTTGTAAATACAAACAAAAGAAAACATTCATGTTTATAATTTTTCTTTCATTAATACCCGAGACCTAAGCATGTAAGTCATTGGGTATAATATAACCACCAAGCCACAACACAACATCGTCAAAATCATACCATATATTGTACCGCTTAAACAAAACACTAAACAGTATGTCTTATCTAATAAGACCGCTTTTCGGCTCCGAATCTGACCCAAATAAAACACACCCCGTATCTACGACGTCACTCGTATAGATTTGTTACCTACCACAGTAAAGAATTTACTGCTCACCTTTGTCTAAGGCCACCTCCATGCTGGTTTAACTATTTACAACATATAGGTACATAATATGGATCTAAATTTAAAAAAAAGTTTATCAAAAATAATGTAATAATATGTACTCTGAGGCGTCGGGACGCTCTTAGGCGTCAGGGTGCTCTTAAGCGTGTGGAAGCTTTGATTAGGCGTCGCGTCGACTTATTTCTAGGCACCGGGACGCTCTTCTTAGAACTCGTGTCAAGATGCTCTAAAGCGTCGCGACGCTCTTATAGGCGTCGATATGATCTTATTAGGCGTCGGGACGCTCTTAAGCGTCGGGACGAACAGGCAAGGCGTAGATCTTTTCTAACTCAATTGGCTTTATGAGTCTATTGATATTAGCATTTTTGACTTTTCACTATTGGCTTTCGCCGTCAATCCAAAAGTGAAGTAGAGACTTCACATTGTTCGAATAAAGTAGTTATCAAGTTGAATAACGATAAAAAACAATAAAGCCTTGCCTGCAGTTAAGATAAAATTAAGTTGAAAAAGCAAAACTAGGTTTTTCATTTCCAAACAAATAACATAAAAACCGTCAACGTCATCATACCTAAATATAATTCTTGAAAAGGTAGAAACACTTTTTGTATCAAAACAAAGTCAGCTCGGATTCCTGGAGTTTGTTCTATTCGAAACATGTCGGGATGTGTTTACTACGACCGAGTGCGAACATTTAACGACGTCGCTTGCCCGTACAATGTTCAACATCACTTTTTGTTCACTTTTGTTGGTACACACCTGAAAAACATGGTAAAAAAAATGCAGAGTCCGCAGCCAGTAATTCACTGTCGTCATGACATGCAAGCCCCGGTACTAGCTGAGTAATCACATTTCGTGTTATCCTTTTGTTACGTTAGTAAAACAAAAAAAGGTTCGCGTTTATAGGTTGTTAGTCCACGAAATAGTCTTAGAATATTCGAACGTTAGCACTATTTTGACGCGAAGTTTTAGTAGTAATTGCACTTATATTCATTTAATGTAATTTGCTATGTTTTTTGTTAAGACCTAAAAATATAAAAAGTCCAGAGATCCCTTACAACATAAACTCATTTAAAAACAATATCATTTTCTTTAACTCCTGTTTCTAAAAAACATACTAGTCTGGTATAGGTAAAGCCGCTAATGATTTAAATATTATGTTTTATTCATTGACATTGAGCAAACTTTTTCGTCTCTGGCAATGACTGCCTTTACACTTTAGTTTTAGATCTTCTATAAATATTGTCTGATATATTGGTACGTGTGCAACTCCTACGCTTCGATAGGAATTCAGATATAGCTATTGAATATATTCAACAATGCAAATACTTCATTCAAACATTAGCATCATAGCAACCCAGCAATGGCTAGCAATAGTGTTTATATATCAATCGTTAGAAACGCAAAGCAGTAGATTGATTTATATAAAAGTTTAACATACTCGTAGATGCAAAAGATTGCTTTTGGGTGATAATCATTCTACTTTTGGCGTTTTTGGTTGAGCTTTTTGTAGTTAAGACGTTGTTGTTTCTTTCCAGGACCTATATCTGACCCACAAAACTACTTGCCATTCTGCATGAGCGTGTTGTACCGCTTTTTCCAGTTTTATAAAAATATAATATACGATTAAATATAAATATTCACGGATATCTCTACACAGCGCCATCTGTTCCCAAAGTAAGCTAGGCTTAACCTGCTTGTGTTATGGGTAACAGAACAACGTATGTTAGTACTTATATACTTTTTTTTTGTAAATACATACATACATATTATACATAGAAACACTCAGACCAATGCAAACAATCACGTTTATCAAATATTTGCATTGAGCGGGAATCGAACCCGAGACCCCTGCGTAGCAGTCATGTTATATAACGCCACAGAGGTCGTCATAAGAGCTACCCCTTAACCATTCGCTTAACGAATAAGCATATCAGTCATTTAAAGCAATCAATAAAAAATTGTGAAGAAAACATTAATCTTTCATCTGTCCCTAAAAACATGAAGTGGGAAAGTAATCCGTATGTACATAACAAAGCCATGCAAATTAAGTTGAAACTCGAATGAGTCAATAAAGTGAGTGCAATTTGCGGATATAGGTATTCAGAGAACATTCCTGATAGGACACAAACTCTTGGATTATCGCCAGTGGTCTGACGTGGATTTGTTACAAGAGTAGAAAATTCAGTGCTCCCGCCTTACGAATAAAACTTGCCTTTTGAATATACAAAATAGTAGAGTCGCTTTATTCTATTTTAATTTTTGTAAGTTAACTTGTGAAAAATATTTATTTACATTAACTTACAACATTTCTTTTTCAAAGTTTTTTTATTTTGATCAAAGAATAGGTATTTTATCGAATCAAATAAAGATATATACTGACGACCTACGCCGCATGATCCTACGTCGGTAGAGGATGCCCTAGAAAGATTTAGAAGAACATAATAATTAGTGACATCCTTCCGAGAGGGCAACTCGGATACGGAAACAACAGAATGTACAAAGATAACCAATGGAAATATCGGTCAGCAGTCTCTGCCTGAATCCACGAAAACTAATTTTGAGTTTAAATAAATATTTATTTTGAATTTTTTAATACATAAATGCGCAAAATAATAGTATTTACGTCATGTCCAACTATTACGCATTTTGCATCTGGTTCACAACGCCACTATTACGTTTTATTACATAGTTGACTTAAAAGCAGGTTTTATGTCTCTATCACAAATCTTAATTAGAATGAATGAAAACTTGTTAGGTTTCCGCGATACATAACAGTTTAGTTTTAAAATATTACATAGATACATATTTCTGTATGGCCTGTTTATGTCTCCTTTAGTGACGGAAGGAAATTAAGCCTATTAATACCACGCTACCCAGAAGTATTGATATATAAGGTTCTTAAAGTATTTCCTACTTATGTTTTCACAGAGATAACTTTCCCCTTTTCAACTTAACGACACTCGTCAGATCAGCCATCAGAAGGCAACCAGATAAGAATCTAAAATAATTAAACAAAGATTACGTCTCTTAATAGTGAAACATTAATTGTATCATTACTAGATGTCAAATCGAATAAATAAAAATAGTTGTCGTCTCCACGCATGCAATGTTCTCACTATTCGACATAGAGGGCGCACCTACATCGGGAAACTGTCGGATTACGTTCGCCGCGGCCTCAAACGGAAACTTTTATCCTTCACTGTTTTTATATTCGGCAACAACTTTCTGCCTACATTACCTAACTACTTGAAAAATTAAACAACTTTTCATCTTATTAACGGTGTCTTCTTTTATTTCACTGCTTACATTATTAGACGATCTTTCTACCTTCACATTTATTCATGTAATTCTTTTAGCTCTCGAAATAACAGTAGAACATAAAATTACAAATAAGTCTGAAAGCCAAAATTACCCACAGAATGTAAGGACTTATATTCTAAATACAAAAAATGACAGCGGCTTATACTAAACGCTAAAAAAGTATAAAACCTTATTTGGGATAATAAAAAATAAAAACGCTTATAAACTCAAAGGCACTTTTCTGCTCGACGTGAATGTAAAAGAACGTAATTTTTGCTGTAAAAGGGTTTAAAAAGACTTTATAATACACGGAAGGGTCATTATACGGCTTTTGAGTTCACAGCACACGTGCAAAAACAATCTCGAAATGTAGGTATGAAACGTAGCCTCCGTTTTAGTACCTGTAGGGTGTGAGAGCCACTTGCCACCAGGATTGTGGCGCGCCAGGCTTCTTGAGATACTTCACTTCCTTAGATAAAAGATGTAGAAAACATTTTTAATAACACATTTTCGTAGTACAAACTTAATATGCACAAAATTAAATGTTGAAAGAAAACGTCAAAATGTTACATGTTAACTAAACATTTTAAGGTGTTTATGTAAGCTTAATAAGGAACATTCAAGCTCTACTGACAAAGAATTTTTAGTGCTTTTTTGTTAGCTTAGGTTTGTTAGTAGTTGGATTGGTGCTCGACAGCCGTTGGGAATTCGGTCCCCACTTCCAGCGGCTGGCGCCAAAGCTGATGGGTGCAGCGGGCGCGCTTTCAACGTTGCTTCCCAACTTGGGGGGCCCGAGCGCCGCCTGTAGGCGGTTGTACGTGGGAATCGTGCGATCCATGGCCCTGTACGGGGCCCCTGTGTGGGCGCTCGATATGACGGCCAGCACACTCGCCATTCTGCGCAAACCGCAGAGGGCGATGGCTGTCAGAGTCGTCCGCGGGTATCGCACGATCTCCTGCGAGGCGGCTTGCGTCCTGGCCGGATCCCCACCCTGGGACCTAGAGGCGAAAGTACTCGCGTCATTGTATCGATGGCGCGAGGAAGAGCGGGCACGGGGCTCGAGACCGGTGCAGCGGCAAATAGCGCTGCGCCGAGAGGAGCTCCGTCAGGTCCTGGTGGTGGAATGGCGGCAAAGGCTTCTGCGCCCTTCTGCCGGCCTCGCTACCGTCGAGGCGATCCGGCCAGTACTCGACGACTGGCTCGGGAGAAGGCATGGCTCCCTGTCGTTCAGAGTGACGCAGGTATTATCGGGGCACGGTTGCTTCGGCAAGTACCTATGTCGCATAGACAGGGAGCCGGACGCTCGATGCCACCACTGCGTCCATTGCGGGGAGGACACGGCGCAACACACACTCGCCGAGTGTGTGGCTTGGGAGGAGCAGCGCCGTGCCCTCACAACTGAAGTGGGAGACGATCTGTCGCTGCCGGCTGTGGTACGTGGCATGGTCGGTAGCGCAGAGTCGTGGGACGCGGTGGTGTCCTTCTGCGAGGACGTAATGTCGCAGAAGGAAGCTGCGGAACGGGAGAGAGAGATCTCCACTACCTTTCCCGGCCGCAGAAGACGCACCGGGCGCAGAAGAAGGGCAGATAACGCCCTCTTCCGCCCCCCATGAATGGGTTCAGGGGCAAGGGGCTTGGGGAAGTCCCCGCCCCCTATTCCAACGGACCCGAGGCGGGGTCGCGCGCGGGTGTCTTTGCGCGCGCCTCTGAGAAGATGCACGGGGTAGTCGAACACCTCACTACCCCGTGCTAGTGACGAGGCCCGGACAGACCGGGCCAGCACTAGTGCGGGGCTGCGGATGAATTTGGATTCCCGCGGCCCCGCGCGCACGTGTGAGGAGACACCGGGGTGGTTTTAGCCGGTAAGAGTCCGGCACGCCCCTTCGCCTCTCCCCAGGCGGAGGTAGTCCATGAGGATTTCCCCCCGACAAAAAAAAAAAAAAAAAAAAAAGGTTTGTTAGTAGTTAGGTAGAAATATGCTCCGACATAACCGACATTATTCCCTAAACTAATAATTCGTAATTAATTCTCTATTTTCGACCGTAAACTATAAAGAAACACAAAAATTATTCACCATATTCACACAAAGTACACAAACCCAGACAATGGTACCTTCCCAGTTTAATTGTCAGCAATAATTTATAGACATATTCATACGACGCATAGTCAAAATATTGAAGGCTATAGTACAATCCGTCTATGTCCACAGCCCCTGCTCTCTGACTACGATTAATGGGGCACGTAATTAAAGTAGTTAACAGCAGGTGTGCCTCTATCGCTATGAATTCTGCTAAATACCACCGCAGACATTAAAATGTGTTTATTCTTTTGCTGAATAATACTGTTTTATTAATGATTTAATTACGTTTGTTTGTCATGTTTAATTGTCTGAAGCAAAATTTGTATTAATTTAATTTAGGTAGAAAAGTATTAATTTGTATACGTTACAAAACAACTTTATTATTTTAGATTTATGAAGCTAACAACTTTATTACATTATTATTCTTTGATTAAAAAATTAATAACATTTAAAATAAACACTATATGAACTTTATAGGCTATTATGTGTATGGTACCGTATTTTCTTTTATTACAATTAAGAAAAATGTTAAATGAATTAAACCAGATCACTCAAACAATTATATTACGACCATTTATAAAAACTTCATCATCATCATCATAACAGCCCATTAATGTCCCACTGCAGGGACGGGCCTCCACCCGTGACGGAGGGTTACTTGGCCTACTGCCACGCTGGCCAGACGGATTGGTATTGGGTTTATTTTCAAGTTTTCCTTCTTTTTATTTCGTAAAGATAGTAGTTACGGTTATTCCCTTAGTCGGTTTTTACGACACCCATGGGATGAGATGGAGTGGTAACGTATTGTATTCTTACTCCGTCATCACACGGATAATATATAAAAACTCGAATAGCACAAATTGAATTGCACGTTACATAATTTTTGCACAGTTACTTACATAGAATTGTTTTAGCAGAGATTCATTTTGATTGCACAGTGGATTAGGGGTTAAGATTCGTGGGACAAGACACATGATGACACGGACGCATGTAATCCTACATGATTAAACACGTACCCTCACTCAAAGGGAAATTGATAGAATTTCTACGACTATTTTAAACTGGTCCGGACAGTTGTGGATATACGACCGAATGATGTAAAGAAAATCGTAGTAGAAAAGCTAGGTAAGCTTGCGTTAGTAGGTCTTGCACGGACTATGTAGGTTGACGCTTAAGAAGCCGAGGATATTTCAAGGTAAGCTCTCGATAAGTGAAGTGTGATCTAGAACATCTTAGCGTCTTGGATCTGAACTCCATCCATGTGGTAACGGACTTAGAATTCTAAACATGTCTACCTTATTTTAATAAAATTATTTGATATTGAATATCGTTTGACTAATAGATAAGAAAATAAGCTAATTTATTGTAAGCTTAATATTATTGTAACAGAACAAAAATCTTTTTTAATAGACTATGTTTCCCTTCATCAACGAAGAAGCTTCTTCCCGGTAGTGCCTAATTAAAACGCTTGTAAGCTATTGTGCATAATTTTTCCTTGTTAGTTTTAAGGTTGCTTTATTTATCAACGCATAAACTTTTACAAAATATCATAAACATTACACATTTACATTACGATTTATTGTACAAATGTTAACATCAATCACAGAGAAGTTCATCAAAATTATATTTACAAAATTAAAATTTGCAAAAAAACACAATCAAATACAGTAGAACCCGGTTAATACGATCACGCTTAATACGATTTCACGCATAATACGCCTTTTTACGCCGGGTTTTCTTAACGCTTAATACGATTCGCCATCCCGTTTAATACGCCCGCGCTCAGGCCCTACAACCGCACTCGAGGCCAGCCGTGAGGCCCTTTTAAAGCTGTTTTAAGAAAGCCGGTTCTTGAAATAACGTGGTTGACGTTGTGCTGAAAGAATAACTCGGGTGCTTCTTCCTGAGATACCAGGATTCAGGAAAACCCTGCAGTATCTCGGGATACTGCAGGGTGGCTAAATATTCAGGCTGGATATTCTTCCATTGATGACAATATAGCACGAACGAAATTCAATCAATATCTTATTGAGGATGTGAATAACACACAAAACGAGGCCCCTATGCCTAACTGATAATGATGAGGACGAAGATGAGTCAGGCATTATCGGCTATTAATAATTTAATGAATGAATAAGTTGCTTCTTTGGATGAAAGTGATGACTCGGTGCAAAAGTTGAAAATCCTGTAATTGCTAATGCATCAAAATCTTTCTGTCAAACCAAAATAAGTGATTATTTTTAATAATGTATTGAATGTAGGTACATAATTTCAGGTAATAAGAACAAAAAACATAATAAATGTAGCACGTTTTTTTTTCCTATCCCGCTTAATACGCTTTCTCGCTTAAGACGCGTTTTTGGTGGGGTCCCTGGAAAATCGTCTTATGCGGGTTATACTGTATTGATTTGTATATGTATAGTCCAAACACCAATCCAAAATTCATTTATTCGTTAGCCCAACCTCTACACGAGTGTGATCCCCTCTGTGCAGTAAATTAAGTCAACGGTAATAAAACACTTCTCTACCGAAGAGTCTAGTGATGTACCCCAGTAGACGAATTACGAGCCAGGGCCCTAAATTATAGCCAGTGCACTCAGACTATTAAAATGCAGAGACCATGTACAACATAAACCTGAAAATGGTAAGCTAGAGACTATGTTTTAAAATGCATTGTATTTTATTTACCTTCACGAAACAGAAGAGGACTTTGTTAATTTGGTAGTATTTTTAATGTTTGTTGTTATTTTAACAATATTTTCATGTTTTAAATTTAATTACTTATTTGTTTGAAAAGAGTATTCTCTAGTCCAAGTTAGTTTAACAAAGAACAATGCTCAAAAATGTATGGACACCAGTAGGGTATTATTGGGCATTCTGTACCACTTTCGTCCAGTCGCTCCGCGAAACAAGTTTCGCTCTCGCTCAGGACTCGTGGTCCAAAATGCCCAATAATATAAATTTAATATAACCAGCGACGTGTGGCTTCGAAACTTCAATAAATAACTAACGCCTAATATATTCACGTGAGCAATAACAATGACGACATTATAGCTAAGACATCAACAACTGGCACTTTAAAAATTACCAACAACCAGTATTTTTAATTTTAGTGTGTTTGTGTCATTATAGACAGAATTAATAAAAATATATTGTGAGGAGGATAATAGGATGGTAAAATTTGTTCCAGTACTTAAAAGAAGTTGAGTAGATTTAAGATCGATTAGTATTTATAAAGATTAACAATCTTTAAACTTGATCATTATTAATTAAGCTGTAATATGTATATAACATGAAATTTGTCAAACAACCACAATCTTTGCAATTAAATATAATTTGCAATGATTCTTGTAAGACTGAATCACGTCATGGAAAATTATTACCTAATACCATACGATGCATTATTTGCGGACCATCAAACTGTGGCAAAACAAACTTGTTAATTGGTCTACTTCTACATGAAAATGGATTAAACTTTCAAAACATCTACATAATTATATTCAAAAACTTTACTTCAACCAAAATATGTGTTTTTAGAAAAGGTTTTACAGCAAGTACCATGTATATCATTACAAAAATTTCAAGGAAATGAAGAAGTGTTAAAAGTTGAGGATGCGAAACCAAACTCTATAATTATTTTTGATGACGTGGCGTGTGAGAATCAAAATAATATGCGTGATTACTTTGCTATGGGTAGACACAAATACATCGATTGTTTTTACCTAAATCAAACATACAGTAAAATCCCAAAACAATTAGTAAGAGATAATGCTAACCTGATAGTACTTTTTAAACAAGATGACATTAATTTAAGACATGTTTATGATGAACATGTTAATACCGATATGACTTGGTTTGAATTCCGTGAAATGTGTTCCAGGATATGGAGTGAACCCTTCAACTATGTTGTAATTAATAAAGATTGTTCTAAAAATAATGTATGCTATAGAACTAAATTTGATACCTTTGTAATCTTTGATTAAAATTTCGAATATTTAAGGTTGTCATCTTTGTATTATTATTATTCTGTATACGACTTTCAACCGATAACAAGCATGGAAAAATCATTAAAAAGACAAATTGTAGATGCTGCAGAAGCTGTAAAGAGAAAAGTACGGAACATGCGAGATATTGAGATTAGCAATAAACAAGCATTGGAATCAGTTTTCAAGCCTGTAACAGAATCTCTCAACCTGCTTTCCAACGCTAATAATCAAATCGAAGGTCCATTGAATAAACAAACTATGCAGAATGAAAATCCAAAAAGTAAAGATGACAGTGATGAATCTGACAATGACAGTGAAAGTTCTTTTCAATCATTGGTTGATGATGTTAATATTAAAGAGCACGACACTTCATCCTGGTCGTTATCTTCAGAAGCCCTACGAGACATCCCGTTTGGCGTTCGAGTAGATCAAGGGAAATTTATGTTAGGGTCTGCTAATATAACAGTTGGTGATGAATTTATTGTAGTAGCTGGTTGTAAATATCGTAATACACCTGGTTTGAAACAATTGTTATTAAAAAAGAATGTAGATTTAAGCGTAGTTACAGAGAGTGACATGCAAAATTATAAATCGATGTTGCTTGATACAAATGCACATCGTAGAGATTTCGAACCAAATAAACCAATAAAAAGTAATAAGGGAATGAAATATTTACAAGTTATTAAACCGCTTTTCTCAGTACAAAGTACAATTCCTGGTAAGCAATCTAAAGGTAAAGGAATGTCAATGAAAAAAATGTGGAGACAAAATGTGGATTACATTTATTGGGATGATCCAAATGAATTAGTTGATAGATTAAAGTTGTTAATAGCATCTCGAGATGCTGGCAATACAGGCTTAGATAATGAAATTATGTCTATTATTGAGGAATTACGTGAAAATAAAATTATTATTAAATAAAAGTTGTATGTATATAATGTTCATTTTATTTCTAACCTTACAGTACAACACACTCTAAACATGAATGTAGACAAATTCGGTCATTATATTCATAAACGAATGCGTTTATCTGAGTTATTCGAGATTAATAATAACGCTTTGTATAAATCTGAAAACGGTGACTTTGATTTGAAAGCATCACGACTAAGAGGTATTAGACTGCCTGAAGAAGCTGATGACGTGGTAAATAAGGAATACGTAGATAAAATTAAAACAGAAATTATACAAGAAATTAATAAGTCGCTACACGTTCAAAGTATTTTAAATACAAAGTTTACAAATACTTTGCTTCATTTAGAAGACAAATTTTATACAAAAACTACTGTAGACAAGTTAATTAATCATAATGATAAAGCAACAAATTGTTAATGAAATACACAAAGCAGCACGAAAAAACTTTCTGCGACGACCTGTAATATTGAAAGGAATCGATGATTTATGGCAAGCTGATCTGATAGATATACAGACGTTGAGAAAAAGTAATAAAGGATATAATTATATTTTATTAGTGATTGATTGCTTTTCTAAATACGCTTGGGCTGAACCATTGAAATCTAAAAACATGATAGATGTTACACATGCTTTCGATGAAATATTACGTAGTAGCCATCGCAGACCAATCAACTTACAAACTGATTCTGGAAAAGAGTTTTATAATACAACTTTTAAAAATCTTATGAAGAGGTTTAACATTAACCACTATTCTACTTTTTCTACCAAGAAAGCTTCAATAGTCGAGAGATTAATAAAGACTATCAAAAATAAACTATACAAATGTTTTAGTTTAAATGGAAGCTATAATTGGTTAGGATCGATATTGACAAATATATTGAAGACATATAACAATACATATCATCGTACTATTCAATGCAAACCTTCCGATGTGAAAAAATCAAATGAGTTATTAATAAAAAATAATATTAATAAATCACAAAATCATTTATGTATTCGGTCTAAACCTAAATTTAAAGTCGGTGACAATGTACGAATTAGTAAATACAAACATATATTTGAAAAAGGATATACTCCTAATTGGTCTACTGAGCTGTTTATCATAAAAAAGATCAATAAAACGAAACCAACAACATATTACATAGAAGATCAGCGAAAACAACCAATATTAGGCACGTTTTACGAACAAGAACTCCAAAAATCTCATCATCCTGGTGTGTACTTGATTGAAAAGGTTTTAAAAAGAAAAGGAAATAAATTATTCGTAAAATGGTTGGGATTAAGCAATGATGATAACAGTTGGATTAATAAAACCGCAATAACAGATTGAAATAACAATTATATAACCATATTCCTTACATATATTATATTTACTTTACTTTGAGCAATGCAAGGAGGTGGACTGCTTAACACTATTATTGATAATCTACCGTTTGAACTTCACCTGCCTGGTTATAACTATTGCGGACCAGGCACAAAACTAAAAAAAAGATTACTCAGAGGTGATCGAGGTGTTAATAAGCTAGACGAAGCTTGTATGCAACACGATATTGCATATGATAACCATAAAGACTTACCCAATCGACACAAAGCTGATTTACAACTACTAGATATGGCTAAAAAAAGACTTAAATCGAAAGATGCAAGAAAAGGAGAAAAACTTAGTTCCTGGTTAGTGAGCAAAGTTATGAAAGCTAAATTAAAATCTGGTGCTGGCGTTAAGGCGTTTAATAGTTTTATATCAAAAATTAAATCTGTGGTTAAGAAAATGAAACCCAAAAACAGTAAAACATTAATAAACACCGCATACTCAGTTGCAAAGAAACTTTTTCCATGCACTCCAAATATGCGAATACCACGAGTTATACCGTTACCAAAAACTGGAGGAATTCTACCTTTAATTCCAATTTTTGCTGGTTTATCAGCTTTAGGCTCTTTAGCTGGTGGCGTAGCCGGTATAGCAAAAACGGTGAATGAATATAAAGCAGCTCAAAAGAATTTACAAGAAACAGAACGACATAACAGATCTATGGAGACATTAGCCATAGGCAAGGGTTTATACATAAAACAACATAAAAATGGCAAAGGATTATATATAAAATCTCCAAAAAACTGAAGTGGAAGCTACCTAATCGACCTTTAACTAATTTGGATATTGAAAATCATGCACGAGACATTCCTCACTTTCGAGGAGTGTACATGAAGGATCAGTTACCAAGTTCACCAAAACGGATTGAGTGTGGTATAGTGAACTTGGATAATGCAAAAAACGAAGGAACACATTGGGTAGCTTATGTTAAAGTTAATAATTACTGTGAATATTTTGACAGCTTTGGTGATTTAAAACCCCCCAGGGAATTGATGAAGTATTTTAAAAATTATAATGTTTTTTATAATTATACAAGATATCAAAATTTTAATTCTGTAAATTGTGGACATTTATGTTTAGAATATTTGTGGAAATATTGGAATAAAAACATATAAATTTTATGCGTTTGTTTAATTTAAACCATTTGCAAGATGTCACTCACTTTGTCGATAACTGGGAACTCTTCAGATTTATCTGTGTACTATACTAACACACTACAATTATCTGAACAATATGAATGCGCCTTATTGCATTTCTCAACATTTAACTCTATTCCAAACATTGACAAAAGAAATAATAAGTTATATTATGACACCAATGAAGTTATTGAAGTACCGGAAGGCACCTATGAATTACAAGACATCGGTGATTATTTAAAATCAGAAATAAAGGACGCTGTGTTCAAATTAGAGTGTAATAATAACACTCTAAAAACTAGTATATACTGCACAAAAAATATAAATTTTAATAAAGAAAACACTTTCTGCAGTTTGTTAGGGTTTAAGAAACAGATCTTGGAAGGAAATAAATGGCATGTGTCTGAGTTTCCAGTCAACATTTTACCTACGACCGTGATCAGGATAGAATGTGATATTGTAAGCGGCTCGTACATAAACGGAGAATCCAGTCACATTATACACGAATTTGCACTGAACGTACCACCTGGATACAGAATAATAGAAATTCCTAAGAACGTAATATACTTTCCGATTAACCAAAAAAATATAAACAGCATACGAATTAGGTTATTAGATATAAATAACCGTTTAATAAATTTACGAGGTGAAGAAGTTCAACTGTATTTACACCTAAGAAGAAAAAATGATTGATTACAATAAATATGTGCTTCAAGAAAATAAACATATCAGTTCAGTTCAAGCTATCACCCAAACAAGAGCTATCTCGAAGAAAAAGAAAATAAAATTAACTAAAGAAAATAAGATATTTCTTAAAGCAATCGGTTTACTAAAATGAATATATTAGATGTTTTATCCACACCAACTTACGATAATACTGTTGAGGGAATAGAATTCCATTCTTACAAGCCATATGTAACAAGTTTCAATAGAAATGATGAAATTCGTATACCTATCAACCAACAAGATTTGTACATATTACCATCAGCAAGCACCTTGTATTTGGAAGGAACTGTTATCGTTAGTAAAAAAGATTTGAAAGACGTTGCTAGTAGCATCAATTTTACGAATAATGCGCTACTCTATCTGTTTCAAGACATAAGGTACGAGCTTAATGGAGTAGAAATAGATAAAATTAAAAATGCTGGCATAACAACTACAATGAAGTCGTTAATTTCAATGAATGAGAGTGAATCAAAGATGTCTTATGCCTGGGGCTGGAATATAGATGGTATAAAAAATGTGAATGGTGGTAGATTTTCAGCATCTATACCTCTTTGTAATATCCTCGGGTTCGCAGAAGATTTTAAGAAAGTTGTAATAAACAGTAGACACGAACTGATATTGTTAAGAAGCAACACTAACCTAAATGCTGTAAAACTTAATACAGGTGAAATTATAGAAGATGTTCTTATAAATAAAATCATATGGCGCGTGCCTCATGTTAAGGTATCAGATAGAGAAAAAATAAGTTTGTTAAAAATGTTAGAAAAAGATCGACCGCTCCAGATGATATTCAGAAATTGGGACTTGTACGAATATCCCGCATTACCTAAAACCACAAAACATACTTGGTCTATTAAAACTTCGTCACAAATAGAGAAACCACGCTTTGTTATTATTGGACTACAGACTCAAAGAAAAAATAATTCAGGTGCTGACATGTCTCAGTTCGATCATTGTCATATTCGTGATGTTAGAGTGTACCTAAATTCAACATATTTCCCTTATGAAAATCTAAATGTTAACTTTGCTAATAACAGAGTTGCTTTATTATACGAGCAATACACTAGATTTCAACAGTCATATTACGGACGTCGCGCGGAACCCTTATTAAGTGAAAAACAGTTTAAAGACTTAGCACCGTTATTTGTTGTCGACTGTTCTAGACAAGCTGATAATCTAAAAGGAGGCTCTGTCGTAGATGTACGAGTGGAAATTGAAACTGATTCAGATATACCAGATCAAACATCTGCTTACTGTCTCATACTAAACGACTGCATAATTGAGTATAAGCCGTTGAGTAACACCGTTAAGAAAATATCATGAGCCCAGATACTATCATATTAGATGTCCAAGGATTTAAAGACCTTAACAACGATTTTATAGTAAAGGAGTTAGCTTTAGCCACTTCTGAATACACACAAACTTTTTTAATCAAGCCACCTTACTTGTTTAAATATTTAACAAATGACGAAAAAAAGCAAGTTAAATGGTTGGAAAGAAACAGAGGAATTTATTGGAACGAAGGTTTCATAGACTATAGAGAATTTCATCGTGTAATTGTCCAATACCTGGAAAGTAAGGATATTATTGTAAAAGGTCTGGAGAAAATTAATTGGGTTAAGGACTTGTGTGTGAATTGTAATGTCTTAGAACTTGACGAAAAACAATGTCCTAATTTATCTGTGCTACACAAAACATTCAGTGGTGTAAAAAATAATTTTAATTGTAATTATCATTTAAAGCACTGTGCACTAAAAAAATGTAATATGTATAAAAAAATATTTAGAAAATAGTAAAAGTTCAAATTGTAATCTATTATTCTAAGGAAATAAAAATACTTTTTACAAATATATAATGCTTTTATTTTATTACAAATATACGTACATTAATATCTAATACACATTAGAGACATAAAATGAATACAATTTATTACATTAAACATATAACCTAATCAACTAACTACAATATTAAAAAAAATCAGTAAAAATCATTATCTATTAAAGATTTTGAGATTTTTTTCACCAATGATTCAGTTTCGTCCAGAACAGAATCATTAGCGTCTTTAACAATATATTGCGCGCTTAGTATAACGTTCTCGCAATCACTATCACTATCATAGGTTTCAGGAGTGTTATTACATAGGTCTAGCACTGAAACTTTTATCAATTTAATGCCAGGTCGTTGTGGTCGACTCATTACGTAAGATTTTGAAGATTTCAGTTTCTTCGATCTCTCCTTACGTCGTTGTTTCAACGTCTTATCTTTCGTTACTTGTTTGCAGCATACGGTTTCCTTGCGAAGCATCTCGTTATAGTCTTCATTAGGATCCTGAGCATACTGACTGAACATAATCGTTGAGTCGGAAATCTGAAACAAATTATAATTAAATCATTAACACGTTGTTAAAATAAGTTACTGTTTTATTGAACCCAAAGGTAACCAAAGTTTATTTTATTTTATTAATTAAAAACTTACCATTGACATGATTCTGTAGCACAAGTACACGAGTTAAATAATATTTCGTAATTGAAAAAAATAAAGTATTTTATACAAATTAATTCAATCTATATATTAAAATGCTAATAATGCATATTGTGTCTGCAAGAAGAAATATTTGCACAGTATGTTTGTCAGTTGAAAAAGTCTACTACATGACTACATATAAAAAAATATATATTAAGAATATTGTTATATTCTTAATACAGTTTTTTTTTTAATATTAAAAAAAAAACATTTATATCTAAGCGATGACTGGAGCAATCGCTAGTATATCATTATTGTCTGTATTGCATTTTATAATGTAGGTTGGTTGTATGTAATGTAGGTATATTGGTCTCGTGTTACATCCTGTTCTATATACTTCTATGTTTTTATATTCAACTATAATCCAACTTTATAATAGAAAAAGAACATAATTTGTACAAGGTTTTATTCGTGACTTTGTTCGCTTGAATTAATAATTGGTTAAGTATATAGTTAATTCGATTTCAAATACCAAAATAGTGGAAATGAGCGACAGAAAAATATTTACATAGTTATATAATATTATGCATGTACTTATATAAACTGATGGTCTTATGTATATATCATCATGAATTGATAACAATATAACATTTCATTTTTATATATTTTTCGCTAATATTCATCTAATAAAAACATTTTATTGTTTTTATTTTTTAAAGACAACAACTCTTGCACTAGGTATTACTCGTATGTCGCGGGGACTTTTTACATATATATTTAAACTATTGGGTACAAATCACAGCCAGACTCAGGACAACAATTTGTGGATCATACAAATAATTGTCCTGCATGGGATTCGAACCCACAGCTTCGAGCACGTTAGTCGCTTACGCTACCACCGAGCCATCAAGGAGGGCATTACGAAACGTTGTTCGTAAAACGCTTGCTAAGCGTATGTATTGTCATACGGTTGAAAGTAGGTCATAGCAAACGCATATTTATATAATAATCATAAAAAACTATTTATGGTTGCGACTCTGTTCGCATGGATTATAATGGTTATATTTATAAATTAAATAAAACAAGTAAATGTAGTCAACATTTTATTTTTACATAAACAAAAGCAGTACTTAACCCTACTAAGTAGGTAGATATTTAGATGGAACTTAAATATATTTTTAATATTTTCATTTATTAATATATTTACATATACAATCGATACTTAAATCTAATACCTTAATACTAAAATAAAGTAGTAATTTACTTATACACTTTCACAGCAAAGAAAGCTTAGTCTAAACCTCATCTTTAGTTTTAAGCATATATGAATGACCCCAAGCTTGTGTTGATATTTTATCCAAAGATATCGCTCGTTTATCATCGTTGTTAGATAATACAATTTTGTTGATAGACTGCGTAAATATTTCGTGTTTTATTGATTTAAACATTGGATTTTTTCTATGGATAACTCCACCATTAAATAAAATATTTTCATAATCTGTAATACTTAAATCTCTTACTACACATGACTTTATTCCCTTTGCTTTTTTAGTGATTTTTTTTTGAGTTTTTAAAGAGTACAATTTAGATCTTAAACCAACAAAATCGGAGATATATTCTCCTCCCATTTCATCTTTGAATAAACCAGGAACTTTTTTATTGATAAGCGGTATCTTAAAATAGTTCATAGCTTCATAGTTGCTGGTGTCAAAATATTGTAAAAACTGATACTTTAAATCATAGTAAAAGTCATTAGTATATATTTCGTACACAAAAGAGTCCGTGTCTGTATAACACAACTGTACTCGCTCTTTGTAATAAGGCTTTACAATATTGTAATGAAAATTATACATGTGTGACTTAGAAAGTTCTAATACAGTGAATCCTATATAAATCGGTTTATCTAAAATAATTTGGTCTGGCCTCATTTGTATTGCAACTAAGTTTTCAGATAGAATTGAAGCACTATGGAAATAAGGATTGGATACAAGTCTTTCAGCGGATATGGACTTTTTGGTACGATTATTTTGATCGCTCCATTGATTAACTAAATGTACGCTTACTCTTTTTTCAGTATTTTCTAATGTTTTACCAAAAACACTGTTATTCAGTAACTTAAAAAAATCTTGTTCGAAGGCACTTTGTGCCTTCTGTCGTAATTGTGTGTTCAATTCTATATATTGCTTTAAGTAAGGACTCTGTCTAAAAGTTATAGCTCTATGTATTTTACGTAGTATTAAACCATGTTCTATACATTTTTTTAAATGTACATAATGTATGACATAGTTATACTTATTATATAAATTAGCAATTAGTTTATTAGATTTACCGCCTGGGGGAATGCATTTCTCTGGACAAAAAGGCAAATCGTTATGGTAATCGTGTAAATGTTCAGGATATAAAAGATCAACTTCTAATATAAATCCCCACTCAGCATTATCTGTAATATTTTCTACGTGTAAATTATACAATTCGCGTTCACTAAGAAACCTAAAACCTGAATATGGTAGATACTGGCACATGCTATAACCGTAAAGATTATTACAGTCAAGGTATACTATGAAACTAGAAGATTTAGATGTATTATAGTCAGACATGTATTTATGGTTAGCCTTAGCATACCGACGGGAACACATGCATAAGCCTCCCCTAATACCATCTTGAATCATTCTAACGATTGCTAAGTCCGACAGAAGTTCTAATTCAACACCTGTTTTAAGTAACATTGCGTCAAAGGACAAACTAGGTGCTGTTATGTAAAATGCAGGATCGAGGTTGTAATGTTGTTTACATGTTTTCCTAAAATTTTGGAAAATATCTGTCAACAAAAGTACATCTGTTTTTAAATACAAATCCGTATATTCTCCTAAGTTATGTATATTAAATTTATCCCAAACAGTTTTAGCATGATTGTAGTCTTCGTCGCTAATATTTTCGTTAGTTAATGAATTATAAAAATGACACTTTGATGGTAAAGATTTATCCTTATAACATTGCCAATTTGTCATATAATCGTAAGGATATACACCTTTTCGTGTTAATAAATTTAATTGTGTTTTATCAGGAAAATGAAATTTAAGGTTAATAAAATCTTTAACTTGCATTGTTTTAGCAAGTTTGTCAAGGCTTGTTCCTAAAAAGTTAAACGAATCTAAAAATCTTAATTGTATATACTCGTTATTATCAATAGGGATAAACTTTGAAAAGGATATGTATTTTTCCTTGGTCTTTGGTATTATTTTTATCTGACCAGGAATTTCACCTAATTTTTTAATAAATAAATGAGAATCATATCCTGACAAGTTATGGAAAAATATCGGAATGAATTTGGGTAACTTGTGTTGTAAATTACAGTGTCTATGTGCTGCACCCCGATATCGCCCAGTAATGTGACAGTGATCTCTTACTTTATCTCCCCACAATAAATGTTCACAAATGTGGCACTTAATAGCACTAGTGAAACTAACAGCATCGTTTTCTGTGAATATCATAGTTTCATTTTTAGTCAAATATTTATGATATATTTTCTTAACATCTTCAGTAAGAAAATGTACAAATTTTGTTACACAATCCTTGCCTCGATAACTTCTGTAACCTTTAAAATGTTCAGTGAATGATGATACTATATTATATGCAAACGCAGCAGGCACGTGTACTTGTGAGTATGACGTATTACCGGTGTTCAATTCGTCGCCGGAAATCGGTTTGAGTAAAGTTTCGAAATCAGCATATATGACGAATGGAATATTTTGTTTTCTATTATAATTTTTAAATTTTAAAAATGAACCTTTTTCAGGTAATACTGTAACAACTCCTCCACATAAATGTGATTCAAATTTACTTGAATTCGGAAAAAATAATAAGCATGTTTCACAGAAGTACAATTTACCATGATGTTTAGTTATTTGATTTCTAACCAAACGTGGCAAATCTTTAATTAGACAGTAATGGGAATGTGTATTATTTTCTAAAAACAAAAGGTGTATACTCTTTGATTTTTTACTATTATTAGATTTATACAAAGGTCCAATAATTGTTCTATCATTTTTCAATCCATAAACGAAAATATTCAGAGAGGGGTTATTTTTTTCAAAAACATTGATGTCCGAAAATGTAATTGGAAATAATAAATTATTAATATTTAAAACATCTCGAAAATGAGGATACGACGATACTCTGTCAGGATGTTGTATTGTGGGATACAAGGCAGCTACAATACACCACAAGAAGCAATAACTATCATTATTTCTAATATTTAACACAGCTTTTTTATTTATTATAAATTTTGGTAAAGCTATAAATTTGGATCCGCCGAGAGGCTGATATTTATTTATATTGATTTCTAAATGAGAATTTTTTAAAAATGTCCATCCACTATCTCTTTCCTGAAACTCTTCAATTTTCTTTAATAAATTTAAAAGTATAGTTTTGTAAATTGATTCGAAATCATAATTTAAATGAATAACATAATTTTTTGTGGTGAACGATTTAATTTCTTGGTGTTCGTTTTTATACATAAGAAAAACAGAGAAAAGTTCAAAATTAATTTTAATTGATGTATGTCTTTGTAACGATTGATCGATTAGGTTCTTAATTTGTTTTTGGTTATTATGGAGAAACATCTCAGGCAATATATTTAACTGTTTTTCGGTGGCAAGAATTCTGTAAGTTATAATACGAGATTTAAAGGAAGAATTAATGATTTCAACGTTATCATACAATGGGGTCGTGCTATTGTTTTTATGATTATTACTTCGTAAGTGACCAGACCATCGTCGATTATCTACAAATATTTTACAAACTGTGCAATGAGGCATTATTAGAGAGTAGTTAAAGTTAAGTACCTACTTCAATATTTTTAACAATATTTTTTATACAATATTAAGTTTAGTTTATAAAATATGATGTTAATAATGTATAATTTATAAGATATATGATGATGATATGAAATGACTCTTATCGTAAATACCTACTTTAAAAAATAATTATCTTACTTAAACTATTATTTTGTAAGTATCTTGAATTTCAGCTTAATATTGATACAGGATTGAGCGATTCAGTTCTATTTTGACCATTTAGCTAGCTAATTAGTTTTCACTCTGAAAAAAAAAAAAAATATATATATATAATAGGTACCTAGGTGACATAATTGAACACCTTTGAACTTTTAGCCTGTGGACAGTATTATGAAATAGTTATATTTAAGTCATAGTCATAATGTATTTCAAAACAAAAAAACTATTTAAGAGGTATAATTACTTAAGAAAAGTTAAAAACGAAAGAAACATACAATATATATTTCTTTTACCTTGTTTCATTGTGTACCTAAGAAGTACAATGATTTCAGCTGGAACACTTCAGTCTCTAACTATCTATGTATCTTTAATTTTAGTTTATGTTGATACAGGAATCAACTGTTCTCTTTCGATCATTTATATAGCAAATTAGTTTTTCATCCTGAAAAAAAAAAAAAACTGCATTTAATATAAATAGGTATATATTATTATAACAAGAGGTAGATATTATTACTTATTTAAAGTTCAAAAAGAGCAAAACATAGGTACAATAAATCTGTAACATAAAATAAATATTTTCCTGTTAGATTACCTGCCAATGTGCAAGTGGGTACAATGATTTCAGCTCGTACACTTCTATGTCTAATTCAAAATGTGTATTTAGTTGATTTTGATTCATCGATATCACTTCTCGATTATTTTTTCTAATTTAATATTCTGTAAAAAAAGAAATATATAAAAAGAAAGAAGTATATAATATATGTAAGTATACATACTTCTATCAAACAGCTTCCTTATGTATTTAACTTAATAAACATAATAGTTATTACCTTTTTAAGTCGTGGAGTATTTTGTATTCACATATTAAGTACTTAAATTTCTGCTGTATTTAAATACACGTCTGCTGAATGCAAGTAATTCGTTAAAATTAATTAATATAAGTAATCTTAGAATTTTGTATTATAAAAATATTTATTCGATTTATTAGATAGCTAGGTAGGTATTTAATTCAGCAATTTAATATTAACACAAATAATTATTACCAGTTATTGGAAACGCTTGAAATTTGCTAATATGTAACTAAATACGTGCGCTCAACCTACTTTTTATTAGGGTACAGTAGATCTAAATCGGTATAAATAATTGTTATGGATTTACGATAATATTCTATTAACAAAAATATCAATGATTATAAATTTACAAATAGCATTATTATTATTGTTTAGCTCCCTTTATTATAGTTAATTTCGTACCATATATAGATATTGTATATGTCAACGTAAGATTGTAAGAACAGCCAGTTTATTAATTAACTAATCAGTTTATACACTGTCGATTATTTGTAAACGCGTACTGAGATGACTTAATCCATTCCATTTATTTCAGTCAGAAACTGACAGTCTTCAACTGTTAGTTACACTAATCTGTGAAACTATAAACTTATAATATAATATGAAATAAAAGCAATAAATTGTACATCTCAGTGCGAGTTTACAATTTATCGACTAACGGTTCTTACAATCTTACGGTAAAATACAAATTACTTGTGTTTATCACATAAAAATAAGTCATAATATTATAAAAATTAACAATTCCAATTAAAATTTAAATAGGTACTTACCGCATAGCATTTATTTTGATTTAAAATAAATACATAATTATACGGAACCATAGAACTTGATATGACGTAGTCAGGCTACTTGCACTATATTTTTATTTTATAGTCAGCAATTTTGTTCGATTTTATTCAAAATTCCTTAGACATCATTTTTGACCAAGTATAATCCGTACAAGAAAAAAAGTCAATTGATACACCAATAACATTATGTCTGTTTAATATTTTTTTAAATTAACATTGTTTTACATGTTTCTTGATTTATAAGCTAAACATTATTTCACTACCGTACATTAAACGAAACTAAGTCTGCAAGTGTGGAAGTAATCATCAAGAAGTATACAAAGAACCGCTGCGCTTCAAACTGCCTGACGACACCTGCCTGCTGTACCTATCATCATCAGCACCATAACATTTATAATGTAAGTACATAAGTATACTATCTAATCTATGTACCGTATTCAATTGATTTTCTTCTTAATTACTAGCTAAATGTTTCATTATGTATCTTTAGTAATTACATAAGAAGAAAGAAAGCGTTAAGTTCAACTTTGATTTTATGATTTTAACTTTACTCAACTTGTAATCTTGGCTTGAGCATGATGTTATTGTCTGTCTATACATTTACTCAAGTAAAATTACATTTAAGTACCTAACGTTTTAGAATAACTTTGGGTAGGGTGTAAAAATAATGATAGAGTACCCTACTAATAATTATGTTGTGCTATTTCAGGTCCGGATCAGAGAGCGAGTACAGCTATCAGGAGGTCGCAGACGAAGGCAGAGCTAAATCGAAACATTTTGCAGACAGCAATGGAAAAAGGAAACGTAAAACTCCATCGACTAATTCGATTCGTAAAAGGTACGTAATTAAACTTTTATTAAATATGTACAATCAACGTCAAATCTAATTATTAATACCATTTTATTCTGACCTCTTATTGTATGGAAAGACTATACAATGTGTGATCAGGTTATATTGGATGTTAATATATTTTATTTAACGTTCTGTACACAATCGTTTGCAATAATATAAATTATTATATTTATAAATTAGTAATGCAATATATTCTAATTCTTTGATAAAAAGGTTTTAAGTAAGTTGTGAGTGTGAAACAACTATGTGTATAACGTACTGTACTACACTAGATAAACACAGCTGGTGAATTAAAGTTGCTGGGTTCGATCCCCAACAGTGTATTTACTTAGTATTTTTCCTTTCTAGAGATAGTCTGAATTTAGATCGGTAAATAAAAGTATTCACGAAAATATAGACTCTAATATTATTTTTATAAAAGTAGGTTGCTGTGTATGTTAATATTAATTTTCAGGACTCTATCATACTAACAAACAACCACTCGGTTATACTAACAACAAACAGAATTTTATTTACCTAACTGTTTACTAAAAACTACTTATTGTTTCAGTAAGAAAACCGAACCCGTTGACATTTTCGGTATAAGGAAATGCAAAACTCCTTCAGAATTTAAAGAAGATTCTAAGTTAGCATCATATTTAATAAACAAGGTCGCCAACGGTAACGAGCGGCGATACGCTACTACTGAAGGAGAGTACTACATTGACTTCAAAATTTACAAGACGAACGATGTCCATGGGACAGACTCGCTAGAACTGTGGAAAAAAGCCCTTCTCCGCTTGAAAGCTCAAGTGAATAGTGATTCTCCTCAGTGGCGCAAGCTGCAAGAATTTATACGCTCGATCGACACATTATTTACTGAGG
Source organism: Schrankia costaestrigalis (assembly GCA_905475405.1). NCBI lineage: Eukaryota > Metazoa > Arthropoda > Insecta > Lepidoptera > Erebidae > Schrankia > Schrankia costaestrigalis. The sequence goes on along the minus strand of FR997840.1, from coordinate 10,162,428 downwards.
AACCGAAAATGTTTAGTGATAAATAAATTATTTATTTAAGATGTACCCAATCGTTGTTTTACTAATTATAAACACAATGAGTGTACCGTGCTTGTTATAAACCTAATATCAAGTACGGTACACTGAATAAATACAGTATAGATAACAAATAGGTCTGGTAAAGGTTACAAGTGTGGTATAGCTAACAGGTAAGTACTTATGGTTAATTTTTTTATATTAGGCAATCTGGACTAATTTAGAACTTGTTTCACCGAGAGATACGTCAACCCACACAACTAGTCACAGGTGAGTTCTAACATCTATAGTTGTTTTTTTTGTTTTGCTACATTTGTCGGTTCGCAAACAATGTTGGTATCGTTATTAACGTTAGATAATAATATCCATGCTATGACGAACACAAGAAATAGGGAAAACATCGCAGGCGTGCGTAGTGTGACTGTTTTACAATCAATGAGCGTTTACCGTTTTGTGAACTAACTAAAATGTTACCGTTAATCGATCGGATATTATTGGGCGTTCTGGACCACGAGTCCTGAGCGAGAGCGAAACTTGTTTCGCGGAGCGACTGGACGAAAGTGGTACAGAATGCCCAATAATACCCTACTGACACCGTCCCCACTTTGTAGCACTTTAAGATATATGTTAATCGAAAGGTATTAGTCATCTCTCCATTTTATTGTATGACAGCAAAGCTGAAATGTGTATCCGAAAAAAGTTATATCGCCTTAAAGAAACCGAAATCAGTCACAATTATGTTGCTGTTTATTGTACTTTTTCGAAATTATAGCCAATAAAATACATAATTAACAGTGTAGAATATAAGAAAAATATAAATGATTATTTATTTATTTATTATTACGCGCCGTATATGCCCAATGACCCGATTTTATCTTTTTTGTGGGTACTACTTTACGCTGGGTGTTGGGTGGATGGCCCTCAACCTAAGACATTTAAGTGTCATGCCTCAGGGCACCCCCTGTGGGGCACGAACCTCGACCTGGACCGTCACCGACTAACAGGATGTGCGGAAGGCACGCTCTCTAGAAGCGAACGCGGCGCGTATTCCTGCCTTAGCGGCGAGGACGGAACCGCGGACGTGTTGTTGTGGCTTCGCGAGCCCTATGAACCCTACGTTGAGAGCATGTCTAGGTCTGAAATTGTCTAAATGCCTTCCAATACCAAAGTACCAGACGATATTGACGACATGTGCGCAGGCACCAACTGTTCTCATAGCAGTTAAGCACGAACAATAATATGCCTAAATGGCGTTTATATCCTGTGCGCTATTTATAACCAAATACCTGTAATAGGTCGCATTTGACCTATGTTTGGATAAAATTCGACCCCTCAAAAGAGTGCAATCTGCCGTGTTTATACCGTATTGGTTCATAATTGGGCTTGGAGTTGCACCAACTTCTATGTTGCAGACGCCGCCACGTAAATGTTCGCTAACATAGGAAGCTGCTAGTTTTAAGTGTGATATGTCCCCAAACTAAACAAAATAGTATCCTCGTTTGACAATTCAGGGAACGGTATATTTATGGACTCATCAGTTAATGTTCTGAACGCAGCCCGCTGCCTGTAACGTAGTTACCCAAGTCATTGTTGATGTGAATTCTGCGATAAATTCGTTCAACGACGTCTGTGGTATGGACAATGTCATGAAAAAGCTCCCTGGATGTATTGAGAATCGCACCAGCAATTCGGTAGTATGTGAAGAGATAAGGAAGTGTTAATACACTTCCTCATCTCTTCATTCAATAATTTGAATACTACATTCCTGAACATTTTTAAATCACGTTTAATCTCCCGTTTATGGCATCAATGACCCAACGGACAAATTGTTACTAGATGGGATTTATTTGGTTCTTCATTCGAGAATCTGCGACCAACGCCCTCAGCGAGTGGTTCTAGAAATGGAGGATAACAGTCAACCCCGAAAAGAGCCAAGCGTTGAATTTTCACAAGAAAAGGAGCCACAAAACTCTCTCGGCAGAGACACCAAAAGTCAAAAAGTTCGGCTTCCTGATCCCTTGGGCGAGGGAAGCCAAAAACCTTGGAGTCATACTCGACGATAAAATCTCACTCCGTCCCCACCTAAACATGGTTCGCAAGCGGGGCTCGTTTGTGATGGGACGGCTGCACTTACTCCTTCCAAGTTAGGATACATGAGACTTGTATTAGGCCAATCATGACGTACAGTATGAGGACATTGATAATATGATTGGCTTTTAAAGAAAGACAGACAACAATGAGGAAGCGAGAAAGTGAGATTATAATTTATTGATGATTTTGAAATTGTATATTATGACGTTAACAATAAGTGCTATATTTTGTTGCACTGCAATGACTTTTTATCGAAGTGCAATGTTTCCGTCACCAGTGTCACTTAGTAACACATGATGAAACATACAATGTCAAATAGAAGTAAGAAGGGATTCAATCTTTTATAATTTCAACCTTATGCCGAACGCCATAAGATACATTTTAATGTGATAATTTTCGAAACTTATGCTAAAATTATTCAGCTATTTTCGGTAATCGGATGTACTTTTCTTACTCATTGATTTGCTGTCTTTCTTTAAAAGCCAATCACATTATCAATGTCCCCATACTGTACGCGTGCGCAGTTTTTGCACACCTTAGGCCACATAGCAGGATCCATAAGTTACAAACAATTCAGAAAAGGTTCATGCGCAAAGCGACGGGAGCACCGCGGTTCACGCGTAACGAGGATCTCCACATCGACTTCGAGTTGCCGACCATCCAGCAACACATGAAACTCTGTTCCCGTGGTCCCGTCGCTACTTTGAAATGGCTGCCACTCACCCCAACCAACTAGTGGTTGAGGCATCCGGGTACATCCCCTCTAGAATATCCAAAATTAGAAGACCTACATGCTCTCAAAGAGCCGGGTGATAGGATCGCGATCGCTCAACGTAGGGTTCATAGGGCTCGCGAAGCCACAACAAAACGTCCGCGGTTCCGTCCTCGCCGCTAAGGTAGGAATACGCTCCGCGTTCGCTTCTAGAGAGCGTGCCTTCCGCACATCCTGTTAGTCGGTGACGGTCCAGGTCGAGGTTCGTGCCCCACAGGGGGTGCCCTGAGGCATGACACTTAAATGTCTTAGGTTGAGGGCCATCCACCCAACACCCAGCGTAAAGTAGTACCCACAAAAAAGATAAAATCGGGTCATTGGGCATATACGGCGCGTAATAATAAATAAATAAATAATCTTTTATATTTTTCTTATATTCTACACTGTTAATTATGTATTTTATTGGCTATAATTTCGAAAAAGTACAATAAACAGCAACATAATTGTGACTGATTTCGGTTTCTTTAAGGCGATATAACTTTTTTCGGATACACATTTGAGATTTACTGTCATACAATAAAATGATCAAAATACTAAGGCCTTTCAATTAACATAGGTTTTAAAGTGCTACAAGCTGGGGACGTTTTGAGCATTTATTTATTTATTTATTTATTTAACACTTTATTACAAATTTGTACAAAGGCGGACTTAATGCCTAAGGCATTCTCTTCCAGTCAACCTTGGGTGATGCAGAGATAAATGTGGTAGGTGTTAAATCATTTATAAGAGAAAAAAAAACTAAAATAGTGTGTAATGTAATATAAACATACTATACTGCTTAATAAACTACATACATACATACCTAACAAATTTATACACAAATAAACAGCAAATAAATATTTACCCAATAAGTATAAACATATATAAATAAATATATAAATATATATAGGCCAATGATCTAATATGGATACAGTTTTGCTAAGGTTTGTTCAGCAGAAGACGACGCACTCTACATTTAAATATTTGACGAGAAGTTGACATCCTGATTTCCTGAGGCAGGGCATTCCAGAGAAGAATAGACTGAACTGGGAAAGAAGAATGAATAAAGTCAGAGTTATGAGAGGGACATGATAGCAGAAGGTTATTAGAGGATCGCAGATTGAGGTTGTGAGTAGAACAAAGGTACTGAAAGTAGGGAGCTAGATAGGCAGGAGGAGTAGGAGAAGTAAGGAAAGAGTAAAGAGTAGTGAGAGCACGCATGTTGCGTCGCTGACGAATAGACAGCCATTGCAGCTCAGAGCGAAAAGCAGACACGTGATCATACTTACGAAGATTGTATATGAAACGAATGCAGTTATTGAGAAGCCGGTCGAGTTTGTTGAGAAGATCTGCATTCAGGTCATAGTAGCACACATCACCATAGTCAATTATAGGAAAAATCAAAGTCTGCACAAGCATTGCCTTGGTTTGCGTAGGAAGAAATTTTTTTAAACGGTAAAAGGCTCGCAAAATACCAGTTACTTTATTGCACAAGTTAGTCACTTGAGTGTGCCAGCTCAAAGTCGTGTCTATGTGTAAACCCAGATCTTTAACAGACGCAGACAGATTTATTACAATGCCATTTAATTCAATAGGAGGGAGAGAAGATACGTCTGTTCTTGCAATCATACGCTGGCTACCCACAAGTATGGCCTGGCACTTGTTAGGGTTTACAGACAATCCATACCTCTGTGACCAGTTGTGTATCTGCTCAAGGTCTAAGTTAATTTTGTTGACTGCCAAAGGTAATGAATCAACATCGGCCTGTGCGTAAATCTGCAGGTCATCAGCGTACAGGTGATACGAACAATGAAGATGAGAGCAAATGAGATTGATGAAAATTGAGAATAACAAAGGTGAAAGAATACCGCCTTGAGGAACACCAGAGCCGATGTCACACCAACACGAAAGAGATTGTTCGTTGCGCACCGACTGCTGACGTCCCTGAAGATAACTTGAAAACCATTCCAATGCTTCAGATCATGTTGTAAGAAAGTATGGCGAGCAGGATGTCGTGACTAATTGTATTGAAAGCGTTCGAAAAATCAATTAAGACTAGCACAGTGATTTTTGTGTCTTCCATACCCTGTCTTATATCACCTGTTACTTTTAAAAGTGCTGATACAGTACTATGCCCTGGTCGGAAACCAGATTGTAAGGGACTTAAAAGATTATTTTTGTGGACAAAAGAGGAAAGTTGTTTGTGTACACAGGCTTCTAAGACTTTGGATAAGAAAGGAAGAATAGAAATAGGCCGAAAATCATGAGGAAGAGAAGGGTTTTGAGTTTTGGGTAGTGCAATTACGTATGCTTTACGCCATAAGGAAGGGTAGGTTCTGGTAACCAAGGAATGATTTATAATATGTGTTATGTTAGGGAGAATACATTCCATGGTGATAACTATCATTCTACGACTAATGTCGTCGTAACCTATTGAGTTGGATTTAATCGACATAATAATTTTCTTGACCTCCTCCTCTGCAATTGGAGAAAAGTGAAAGGACTCAATATTTGGGCGAGGCAGATCTACAAGGTCATGGACCGTCTGGATCACAGTTTGGGGATCAAGCACAAGAGAGGTGGAGAAATGACGATTGAGATCGTCCAAACTAATTGATGCAGGAAAGTCAGCATGCCGCTGTTTACCGATGCCTAATGTGCCCAAATATTTCCAGATATCAGCTGGTGAAGAGGAGCTAATGTTATTAAGAATGTCACGGCGTTTAGAGTTTCGTATCACCTGATTACACCTGTTCCTTGCAGATTTATACTGAGCCCACCTATCATAACTCCGATTCTTCTTATACCTACAGAGAGCCCGATCCCTACATTTCATGGCTATGCGAACCTCGTTTGTGATCCATGCTGCTGGAGGACGTTTTAATTTAACCTTTTTTAGAGGCGCATGTTTATCAAATAAGTTTAGAATATTCTGGTTAAATATTTTGACCTTAGTATCTATTGTCTCCGTCGCAATCAAATTGTCCCAAGTTATGTCGGAGGCATCTCTACAAATGTCCTCTTGTTCAATCTGTGCAAAGCAACGCATGTGCAGAACTTTAGGTGAAAGTTTAGGAGGCTTAAGAGTATAAGAAAGGTATAATAGATCATGATGGGAAAAACCAGGAGCAAGAAACTGGCCATGAGTTGAAACAAAAGAAGGGGAAGAGATAAGGATTAGATCAAGCCACGTATCATTACCACTGTTGTTGTGATGAGTTGCTTGCAAAGGTAGCACGTGAAGGCTAACTGATTCTACAATTTCAAGGAGTTTACGAGAACGCGAGGAACTAAAAGATAAAAGATCGGTATTAAAGTCACCCATGATGATGTTGTGTGCATACTCTGACCCTAAAGTTTCCAGTATTGGTTCAATACTGGAGAAGTAGTCAACAGTGGGGGGACAATATACAACGCCCAGAGCTATTTTGGTGCCTCTAACATCAACCTCCAGGAACATAAATTCTGCAGACACTGATGCGCTGGACTTTACAAGAATTTTATAAGAAAAACCACCACGGATGTAAATAGCTACACCACCGCCCCTTTTACCAATACGATCGTTACGTAATAAAATAAAGCCGGGAAGAGGATACATAGTTGAAAGAAGGTTTGGTTGGAGCCAAGACTCAGAAATCAGGATGGCATGAATATTTGCACTAGAAAAAGTGTTATACAGGTCGGTATAATGACTAGCTATACTCTGCGCATTGATGTGGCATACATTAAATAAATTGCGTGAGCTTCCCTCAAATGCAAGACGAACAGAATCCTCAAGCGACCTATCGTCCGCTGAACAAAAACTTTCTTCATTTGATGAACATTTAGACTCATTGGCAGATAAATAATAATCGTCATCAGACATAAATAAAATAATAAGAAAAAAATAAAATAATAAATAAATTAATATATATGTATACTTGTACTGATTATTTAAAATTTAAAAGGGAAATAATAAACTAAAAGTCTAATAAATGTAAAATATCTCTGCACCACCCGCCAGCAATCACGACATGAAAGAGAAACGGAACGTAACACTGACAAACAATTAACAACACAGTTTCGGAACGCATCTTATGTCAAATTAAAAATATCAGCATTGTTCTTTCATCATCTATATCTATATCTATACTATATAATAAAACTGTAGAGAGATCAATTCTGTACATTGAATATATGTTAAAAATTAATATTGGAGGATGAATGGTGATCGACACTAATGCCAAAAATGCAATCAATAAATTTTTTGTCTGTCTGTCTGTCTGTATGTGCACGCATGGGTCAAAAACTACTGAAGGCATTTTAACCAAACTTAGTACGATTGTAGTCCATACTCCTGGGCAGGTTATAGGCTGTATAACATAACGCTAAGACACATAGGAGCTGAGAGTGACGAAAAATTTGAAGCATGTCGGTTGAAAAGACGCGCGTTCGAGCTCTTATCATCGCATACGTTGATCATACGCCAAAAATATGTATTACAAAAATAATGGTCTTCAAAAGATGTACAAAAAAGTCCTTAATAGTATATATCTATCTTTTATATATTAGCCAAAATAACGTGTTTAATCGTTAGGGTTTTCTTCAAAGTGTATTAAATACATAAATATATTGTAATTTGCATAGACATATCTTTTTCAAACTCCCATATTTCAAAAGGACAGTTTAATATCTTATTCATAAAAAAAAAATATAGAAATCAGTTTATAAACACACAAGATATAGATGAAAGAATATTTCCAAATGTCGCCGCGCCAGTATGAGTACGGCTGTACGGTTGATTTTTATTTAACGTCCGAAACGGCCAACCGTTTCATCTATATAATTTCATTCACATTGACTCTTAATGCGAACGGACGTGGTTCTTATTGACTCTTCTCGGAATAAGCGCGCTTTAGATATTAAAATACATAGATACGTAGTTTTTAGGTATTATTTTTAAAGTAGGTAATCTATCTATCTATACTATATAAAACTGTAGAGGTCGAAATGTCTTTTCGAAAATTCAGATAAAAATTATCTATAAAATCTAGAAAAAAGTCAAAAAGCAACAACACTACACACTTACAATTTTTAGAATTAATGTCTATCTGTCTGTCTGTCTGTTTGTTACCGCACATCTTTAAAACGAATTAAAATATAATCTTAAGACCAATACATTGTATTGTAGCCTTTCTTATTAGGCTTAAACTGAGGTATATTTCATCAAAATCGGATAAGTATTACTCGAGATATCGCTAGATCTCTTTATTAGAACAGTCCAATACAAATCAGGGGTCATGAAAAATGGATTTGGTTCAATGTTGAATGAATTTAAATTTCATTTCTTTTGTTCACGAGATGGCGTTACCAGTAGTAATCATAAAATAAATGAGTTTTTAAATAATCTATAACTATTTTATTATTAAGTGCTATTAATAAGTTATTCCTTTTAAATGATAATAAAATTAACCATGAATCGTATGTGTAATATCAATTATAAGTCTTATTAAATTATATTAAATCAATTATAAGTTTACTTGATTGTTATATTTTTGTGTTTTTCGTAATTGAAACGTAATTTAATTTAATATAAATTGTATTAGTAAGCTATTAATCTAAAGTATCAATTATTCTTTTGGTATTAATTTAGTTTAAACTGTAGTAGTTACTGGTCAACGTAAAAGTATGCAACAGACTCCACCTGTTTTTATTAATGTAAATAAATACAAATAACCTTTATTAGTTAATCACAGGTACAAAACATCTGACAAAAATAAATAGTCTTTCCCTGTATTGCTAATATTAGCGTACAAACTTCATTTTTTAAAGTTAAACTATACCTATACTTAATCATAAATATTAAATTGAATTAAAATAACATTCCTTTTCTCACAATCTTATTATAACTGCAATTATAACACACTTATATAACTATTTAATAATTAATAATATATGGGTATAATATAACAGACAACATAATAAGTAAAACGTTTTTTCTTTATAAAATCATTTTACACATTATTGCTATTTGTCAACATTAAAAAAATACAAAACTGACAATAAAATATAGAAATACAATCACAAAACATTAAATTATTATTCAAAGTGTTTGTGTTTATTTTATTAAGTAATTCAAAAATACTGCACGCAGTTTATCTATAGATAATAATAATAATAATATAGTCGAGTCTAATATAGAGAGAGTATAATATGAGTTTAGTCAAATATTTTTTGCTAGATGGTAAAAAGGTGTTAGGTACAATAATTTATTTCAGCATTTTTTTTACAAAAGACAAATCCCACACTAGCCTTTAAAAATATCAATTTAACGGACACAAAGAACATCCAGACTAAGGACAATAGTTTGTGTATCACAATTGTCCTCCATGGTAATCGAACCCGCGACCTCATGCACGCCGGCCATGTAATGCGACCGCCGCGCCACCGAGGCAGGTAATTCTGCCCTGAAGATAACTTGAAAACCATTCCAATGCTTCAGATCATGTTGTAAGAAAGTATGGCGAGCAGGATGTCGTGACTAATTGTATTGAAAGCGTTCGAAAAATCAATTAAGACTAGCACAGTGATTTTTGTGTCTTCCATACCCTGTCTTATATCACCTGTTACTTTTAAAAGTGCTGATACAGTACTATGCCCTGGTCGGAAACCAGATTGTAAGGGACTTAAAAGATTATTTTTGTGGACAAAAGAGGAAAGTTGTTTGTGTACACAGGCTTCTAAGACTTTGGATAAGAAAGGAAGAATAGAAATAGGCCGAAAATCATGAGGAAGAGAAGGGTTTTGAGTTTTGGGTAGTGCAATTACGTATGCTTTACGCCATAAGGAAGGGTAGGTTCTGGTAACCAAGGAATGATTTATAATATGTGTTATGATAGGGAGAATACATTCCATGGTGATAACTATCATTCTACGACTAATGTCGTCGTAACCTATTGAGTTGGATTTAATCGACATAATAATTTTCTTGACCTCCTCCTCTGCAATTGGAGAAAAGTGAAAGGACTCAATATTTGGGCGAGGCAGATCTACAAGGTCATGGACCGTCTGGATCACAGTTTGGGGATCAAGCACAAGAGAGGTGGAGAAATGACGATTGAGATCGTCCAAACTAATTGATGCAGGAAAGTCAGCATGCCGCTGTTTACCGATGCCTAATGTGCCCAAATATTTCCAGATATCAGCTGGTGAAGAGGAGCTAATGTTATTAAGAATGTCACGGCGTTTAGAGTTTCGTATCACCTGATTACACCTGTTCCTTGCAGATTTATACTGAGCCCACCTATCATAACTCCGATTCTTCTTATACCTACAGAGAGCCCGATCCCTACATTTCATGGCTATGCGAACCTCGTTTGTGATCCATGCTGCTGGAGGACGTTTTAATTTAACCTTTTTTAGAGGCGCATGTTTATCAAATAAGTTTAGAATATTCTGGTTAAATATTTTGACCTTAGTATCTATTGTCTCCGTCGCAATCAAATTGTCCCAAGTTATGTCGGAGGCATCTCTACAAATGTCCTCTTGTTCAATCTGTGCAAAGCAACGCATGTGCAGAACTTTAGGTGAAAGTTTAGGAGGTTTAAGAGTATAAGAAAGGTATAATAGATCATGATGGGAAAAACCAGGAGCAAGAAACTGGCCATGAGTTGAAACAAAAGAAGGGGAAGAGATAAGGATTAGATCAAGCCACGTATCATTACCACTGTTGTTGTGATGAGTTGCTTGCAAAGGTAGCACGTGAAGGCTAACTGATTCTACAATTTCAAGGAGTTTACGAGAACGCGAGGAACTAAAAGATAAAAGATCGGTATTAAAGTCACCCATGATGATGTTGTGTGCATACTCTGACCCTAAAGTTTCCAGTATTGGTTCAATACTGGAGAAGTAGTCAACAGTGGGGGGACAATATACAACGCCCAGAGCTATTTTGGTGCCTCTAACATCAACCTCCAGGAACATAAATTCTGCAGACACTGATGCGCTGGACTTTACAAGAATTTTATAAGAAAAACCACCACGGATGTAAATAGCTACACCACCGCCCCTTTTACCAATACGATCGTTACGTAATAAAATAAAGCCGGGAAGAGGATACATAGTTGAAAGAAGGTTTGGTTGGAGCCAAGACTCAGAAATCAGGATGGCATGAATATTTGCACTAGAAAAAGTGTTATACAGGTCGGTATAATGACTAGCTATACTCTGCGCATTGATGTGGCATACATTAAATAAATTGCGTGAGCTTCCCTCAAATGCAAGACGAACAGAATCCTCAAGCGACCTATCGTCCGCTGAACAAAAACTTTCTTCATTTGATGAACATTTAGACTCATTGGCAGATAAATAATAATCGTCATCAGACATAAATAAAATAATAAGAAAAAAATAAAATAATAAATAAATTAATATATATGTATACTTGTACTGATTATTTAAAATTTAAAAGGGAAATAATAAACTAAAAGTCTAATAAATGTAAAATATCTCTGCACCACCCGCCAGCAATCACGACATGAAAGAGAAACGGAACGTAACACTGACAAACAATTAACAACACAGTTTCGGAACGCATCTTATGTCAAATTAAAAATATCAGCATTGTTCTTTCATCATCTATATCTATATCTATACTATATAATAAAACTGTAGAGAGATCAATTCTGTACATTGAATATATGTTAAAAATTAATATTGGAGGATGAATGGTGATCGACACTAATGCCAAAAATGCAATCAATAAATTTTTTGTCTGTCTGTCTGTCTGTATGTGCACGCATGGGTCAAAAACTACTGAAGGCATTTTAACCAAACTTAGTACGATTGTAGTCCATACTCCTGGGCAGGTTATAGGCTGTATAACATAACGCTAAGACACATAGGAGCTGAGAGTGACGAAAAATTTGAAGCATGTCGGTTGAAAAGACGCGCGTTCGAGCTCTTATCATCGCATACGTTGATCATACGCCAAAAATATGTATTACAAAAATAATGGTCTTCAAAAGATGTACAAAAAAGTCCTTAATAGTATATATCTATCTTTTATATATTAGCCAAAATAACGTGTTTAATCGTTAGGGTTTTCTTCAAAGTGTATTAAATACATAAATATATTGTAATTTGCATAGACATATCTTTTTCAAACTCCCATATTTCAAAAGGACAGTTTAATATCTTATTCATAAAAAAAAAATATAGAAATCAGTTTATAAACACACAAGATATAGATGAAAGAATATTTCCAAATGTCGCCGCGCCAGTATGAGTACGGCTGTACGGTTGATTTTTATTTAACGTCCGAAACGGCCAACCGTTTCATCTATATAATTTCATTCACATTGACTCTTAATGCGAACGGACGTGGTTCTTATTGACTCTTCTCGGAATAAGCGCGCTTTAGATATTAAAATACATAGATACGTAGTTTTTAGGTATTATTTTTAAAGTAGGTAATCTATCTATCTATACTATATAAAACTGTAGAGGTCGAAATGTCTTTTCGAAAATTCAGATAAAAATTATCTATAAAATCTAGAAAAAAGTCAAAAAGCAACAACACTACACACTTACAATTTTTAGAATTAATGTCTATCTGTCTGTCTGTCTGTTTGTTACCGCACATCTTTAAAACGAATTAAAATATAATCTTAAGACCAATACATTGTATTGTAGCCTTTCTTATTAGGCTTAAACTGAGGTATATTTCATCAAAATCGGATAAGTATTACTCGAGATATCGCTAGATCTCTTTATTAGAACAGTCCAATACAAATCAGGGGTCATGAAAAATGGATTTGGTTCAATGTTGAATGAATTTAAATTTCATTTCTTTTGTTCACGAGATGGCGTTACCAGTAGTAATCATAAAATAAATGAGTTTTTAAATAATCTATAACTATTTTATTATTAAGTGCTATTAATAAGTTATTCCTTTTAAATGATAATAAAATTAACCATGAATCGTATGTGTAATATCAATTATAAGTCTTATTAAATTATATTAAATCAATTATAAGTTTACTTGATTGTTATATTTTTGTGTTTTTCGTAATTGAAACGTAATTTAATTTAATATAAATTGTATTAGTAAGCTATTAATCTAAAGTATCAATTATTCTTTTGGTATTAATTTAGTTTAAACTGTAGTAGTTACTGGTCAACGTAAAAGTATGCAACAGACTCCACCTGTTTTTATTAATGTAAATAAATACAAATAACCTTTATTAGTTAATCACAGGTACAAAACATCTGACAAAAATAAATAGTCTTTCCCTGTATTGCTAATATTAGCGTACAAACTTCATTTTTTAAAGTTAAACTATACCTATACTTAATCATAAATATTAAATTGAATTAAAATAACATTCCTTTTCTCACAATCTTATTATAACTGCAATTATAACACACTTATATAACTATTTAATAATTAATAATATATGGGTATAATATAACAGACAACATAATAAGTAAAACGTTTTTTCTTTATAAAATCATTTTACACATTATTGCTATTTGTCAACATTAAAAAAATACAAAACTGACAATAAAATATAGAAATACAATCACAAAACATTAAATTATTATTCAAAGTGTTTGTGTTTATTTTATTAAGTAATTCAAAAATACTGCACGCAGTTTATCTATAGATAATAATAATAATAATATAGTCGAGTCTAATATAGAGAGAGTATAATATGAGTTTAGTCAAATATTTTTTGCTAGATGGTAAAAAGGTGTTAGGTACAATAATTTATTTCAGCATTTTTTTTACAAAAGACAAATCCCACACTAGCCTTTAAAAATATCAATTTAACGGACACAAAGAACATCCAGACTAAGGACAATAGTTTGTGTATCACAATTGTCCTCCATGGTAATCGAACCCGCGACCTCATGCACGCCGGCCATGTAATGCGACCGCCGCGCCACCGAGGCAGGTAATTCTGCCCTGAAGATAACTTGAAAACCATTCCAATGCTTCAGATCATGTTGTAAGAAAGTATGGCGAGCAGGATGTCGTGACTAATTGTATTGAAAGCGTTCGAAAAATCAATTAAGACTAGCACAGTGATTTTTGTGTCTTCCATACCCTGTCTTATATCACCTGTTACTTTTAAAAGTGCTGATACAGTACTATGCCCTGGTCGGAAACCAGATTGTAAGGGACTTAAAAGATTATTTTTGTGGACAAAAGAGGAAAGTTGTTTGTGTACACAGGCTTCTAAGACTTTGGATAAGAAAGGAAGAATAGAAATAGGCCGAAAATCATGAGGAAGAGAAGGGTTTTGAGTTTTGGGTAGTGCAATTACGTATGCTTTACGCCATAAGGAAGGGTAGGTTCTGGTAACCAAGGAATGATTTATAATATGTGTTATGATAGGGAGAATACATTCCATGGTGATAACTATCATTCTACGACTAATGTCGTCGTAACCTATTGAGTTGGATTTAATCGACATAATAATTTTCTTGACCTCCTCCTCTGCAATTGGAGAAAAGTGAAAGGACTCAATATTTGGGCGAGGCAGATCTACAAGGTCATGGACCGTCTGGATCACAGTTTGGGGATCAAGCACAAGAGAGGTGGAGAAATGACGATTGAGATCGTCCAAACTAATTGATGCAGGAAAGTCAGCATGCCGCTGTTTACCGATGCCTAATGTGCCCAAATATTTCCAGATATCAGCTGGTGAAGAGGAGCTAATGTTATTAAGAATGTCACGGCGTTTAGAGTTTCGTATCACCTGATTACACCTGTTCCTTGCAGATTTATACTGAGCCCACCTATCATAACTCCGATTCTTCTTATACCTACAGAGAGCCCGATCCCTACATTTCATGGCTATGCGAACCTCGTTTGTGATCCATGCTGCTGGAGGACGTTTTAATTTAACCTTTTTTAGAGGCGCATGTTTATCAAATAAGTTTAGAATATTCTGGTTAAATATTTTGACCTTAGTATCTATTGTCTCCGTCGCAATCAAATTGTCCCAAGTTATGTCGGAGGCATCTCTACAAATGTCCTCTTGTTCAATCTGTGCAAAGCAACGCATGTGCAGAACTTTAGGTGAAAGTTTAGGAGGTTTAAGAGTATAAGAAAGGTATAATAGATCATGATGGGAAAAACCAGGAGCAAGAAACTGGCCATGAGTTGAAACAAAAGAAGGGGAAGAGATAAGGATTAGATCAAGCCACGTATCATTACCACTGTTGTTGTGATGAGTTGCTTGCAAAGGTAGCACGTGAAGGCTAACTGATTCTACAATTTCAAGGAGTTTACGAGAACGCGAGGAACTAAAAGATAAAAGATCGGTATTAAAGTCACCCATGATGATGTTGTGTGCATACTCTGACCCTAAAGTTTCCAGTATTGGTTCAATACTGGAGAAGTAGTCAACAGTGGGGGGACAATATACAACGCCCAGAGCTATTTTGGTGCCTCTAACATCAACCTCCAGGAACATAAATTCTGCAGACACTGATGCGCTGGACTTTACAAGAATTTTATAAGAAAAACCACCACGGATGTAAATAGCTACACCACCGCCCCTTTTACCAATACGATCGTTACGTAATAAAATAAAGCCGGGAAGAGGATACATAGTTGAAAGAAGGTTTGGTTGGAGCCAAGACTCAGAAATCAGGATGGCATGAATATTTGCACTAGAAAAAGTGTTATACAGGTCGGTATAATGACTAGCTATACTCTGCGCATTGATGTGGCATACATTAAATAAATTGCGTGAGCTTCCCTCAAATGCAAGACGAACAGAATCCTCAAGCGACCTATCGTCCGCTGAACAAAAACTTTCTTCATTTGATGAACATTTAGACTCATTGGCAGATAAATAATAATCGTCATCAGACATAAATAAAATAATAAGAAAAAAATAAAATAATAAATAAATTAATATATATGTATACTTGTACTGATTATTTAAAATTTAAAAGGGAAATAATAAACTAAAAGTCTAATAAATGTAAAATATCTCTGCACCACCCGCCAGCAATCACGACATGAAAGAGAAACGGAACGTAACACTGACAAACAATTAACAACACAGTTTCGGAACGCATCTTATGTCAAATTAAAAATATCAGCATTGTTCTTTCATCATCTATATCTATATCTATACTATATAATAAAACTGTAGAGAGATCAATTCTGTACATTGAATATATGTTAAAAATTAATATTGGAGGATGAATGGTGATCGACACTAATGCCAAAAATGCAATCAATAAATTTTTTGTCTGTCTGTCTGTCTGTATGTGCACGCATGGGTCAAAAACTACTGAAGGCATTTTAACCAAACTTAGTACGATTGTAGTCCATACTCCTGGGCAGGTTATAGGCTGTATAACATAACGCTAAGACACATAGGAGCTGAGCAGTGACGAAAAATTTGAAGCATGTCGGTTGAAAAGACGCGCGTTCGAGCTCTTATCATCGCATACGTTGATCATACGCCAAAAATATGTATTACAAAAATAATGGTCTTCAAAAGATGTACAAAAAAGTCCTTAATAGTATATATCTATCTTTTATATATTAGCCAAAATAACGTGTTTAATCGTTAGGGTTTTCTTCAAAGTGTATTAAATACATAAATATATTGTAATTTGCATAGACATATCTTTTTCAAACTCCCATATTTCAAAAGGACAGTTTAATATCTTATTCATAAAAAAAAAATATAGAAATCAGTTTATAAACACACAAGATATAGATGAAAGAATATTTCCAAATGTCGCCGCGCCAGTATGAGTACGGCTGTACGGTTGATTTTTATTTAACGTCCGAAACGGCCAACCGTTTCATCTATATAATTTCATTCACATTGACTCTTAATGCGAACGGACGTGGTTCTTATTGACTCTTCTCGGAATAAGCGCGCTTTAGATATTAAAATACATAGATACGTAGTTTTTAGGTATTATTTTTAAAGTAGGTAATCTATCTATCTATACTATATAAAACTGTAGAGGTCGAAATGTCTTTTCGAAAATTCAGATAAAAATTATCTATAAAATCTAGAAAAAAGTCAAAAAGCAACAACACTACACACTTACAATTTTTAGAATTAATGTCTATCTGTCTGTCTGTCTGTTTGTTACCGCACATCTTTAAAACGAATTAAAATATAATCTTAAGACCAATACATTGTATTGTAGCCTTTCTTATTAGGCTTAAACTGAGGTATATTTCATCAAAATCGGATAAGTATTACTCGAGATATCGCTAGATCTCTTTATTAGAACAGTCCAATACAAATCAGGGGTCATGAAAAATGGATTTGGTTCAATGTTGAATGAATTTAAATTTCATTTCTTTTGTTCACGAGATGGCGTTACCAGTAGTAATCATAAAATAAATGAGTTTTTAAATAATCTATAACTATTTTATTATTAAGTGCTATTAATAAGTTATTCCTTTTAAATGATAATAAAATTAACCATGAATCGTATGTGTAATATCAATTATAAGTCTTATTAAATTATATTAAATCAATTATAAGTTTACTTGATTGTTATATTTTTGTGTTTTTCGTAATTGAAACGTAATTTAATTTAATATAAATTGTATTAGTAAGCTATTAATCTAAAGTATCAATTATTCTTTTGGTATTAATTTAGTTTAAACTGTAGTAGTTACTGGTCAACGTAAAAGTATGCAACAGACTCCACCTGTTTTTATTAATGTAAATAAATACAAATAACCTTTATTAGTTAATCACAGGTACAAAACATCTGACAAAAATAAATAGTCTTTCCCTGTATTGCTAATATTAGCGTACAAACTTCATTTTTTAAAGTTAAACTATACCTATACTTAATCATAAATATTAAATTGAATTAAAATAACATTCCTTTTCTCACAATCTTATTATAACTGCAATTATAACACACTTATATAACTATTTAATAATTAATAATATATGGGTATAATATAACAGACAACATAATAAGTAAAACGTTTTTTCTTTATAAAATCATTTTACACATTATTGCTATTTGTCAACATTAAAAAAATACAAAACTGACAATAAAATATAGAAATACAATCACAAAACATTAAATTATTATTCAAAGTGTTTGTGTTTATTTTATTAAGTAATTCAAAAATACTGCACGCAGTTTATCTATAGATAATAATAATAATAATATAGTCGAGTCTAATATAGAGAGAGTATAATATGAGTTTAGTCAAATATTTTTTGCTAGATGGTAAAAAGGTGTTAGGTACAATAATTTATTTCAGCATTTTTTTTACAAAAGACAAATCCCACACTAGCCTTTAAAAATA
Organism: Schrankia costaestrigalis; assembly: GCA_905475405.1. Taxonomy (NCBI): domain Eukaryota; kingdom Metazoa; phylum Arthropoda; class Insecta; order Lepidoptera; family Erebidae; genus Schrankia; species Schrankia costaestrigalis. The sequence goes on along the minus strand of FR997840.1, from coordinate 10,144,264 downwards.
TCAATTTAACGGACACAAAGAACATCCAGACTAAGGACAATAGTTTGTGTATCACAATTGTCCTCCATGGTAATCGAACCCGCGACCTCATGCACGCCGGCCATGTAATGCGACCGCCGCGCCACCGAGGCAGGTAATTCTGCCGCACCATAACGTGGCGTGCAAATGTATTCATTCATAATAATTTAGCGATTATCCGTGTGGTGACGGAGTAAGAATACAATATGTCATCTTCCCATCTCATCCCATGGGTGGCGTAAAACCGACTAAGGGACAATCGGTGAATATTATCATTACGAAATAAAAATGAAGGAAAACTTGAAATTAAACCCTATACCAATCCGACTGGCCAGCGTGGTATTAGTAGGCCAAGTATCCCTCCGTCACGGGAGGAGGCGCGTCCTTGCAATGGGACATTAATGGGCTGTTATGATGAAATAAGCCATGTCATTTATTTTAACTTACAAATTTGACAACAGATGGCATTGTGTCTGTGACGTCATTTTCAGTATCGCGGTGTTAAGATTTTCCTTGAAAGAATGACGTTCGCTCATGTCTTTCAGCATAAGTTTAGATGCAGTCATTATTGATCTGTCTTTATAAAGGTCTGTTTTTAAAAAGGTTTTGGTTCGTTCGTTAATTTTACAATTTGTTTGTAGGTATATCTGTTTGTTATAAGATTTAAAAAACGATTTTTCAGTATTAAATCGAATTGCGACGAAGTAAGTAACATACGCCACGCGAACGAAGTCGCGGGCACAGCAGCTAGTAATATCTTAAAACTGCTAAATACTGGTAAATTATTTTTCTTAATTTAATAGAATATTTACATAATTCTAGGTACCAACGCTTTAGTAGGAGTTGATTTTAGAATTATTGGTTGTACTTTAATGACTAACAGGTGTCTATACCAAACTTTAAAATTAGTATACCAGAATTATTTTACTGTCCCTATTACCAAAAAGTACAATTCATTAATTTTGACCACCATACTACAATAAATTTAAATAGGCAATCTCTAAAAACCTAAGATGAAAAGTTCCATGCTTTATAACAATTTGACCACAATATATAAACGCTGTAACAAAGTACCTTGTGTGCCAATTCTTTAGCACAATGTCCCAGTTTTATAATCGTACCAACAATAGTGGTCTAGTATTTCACCGTAGATTTGTCGCTCGAGTCGAAAATTTAGTGCAACCTCTTTTAAACTTGACCTGGTACAGAAAACAGAGACGTCTATAGAGTAGAATGTATTGTTTTATTATAATCTGTGAAAATTTATGATATCTAAATAAACATTTAGTGGACTTGAAACATACTTTGTGTACAGAATGTGGTTTGGTACCACGGTTTGTCTGTGTATTTATACTGTCATAAAAGCCAACAAAGCTGGACAAGTATGATATCATTATAAGAAAAAAAAGCAGCACATAAATTACTTAATTAATACCAGGTCTCATTAGCAAGAGGCCGTATAGATCGGTGCCAAATTTGATGTAAAATCCTTTACCATTCATATTTTACCATTTCATTTTCAAGTTCATTTTTGCATTTAAAGCTGGTAAGTAAGTTTTATTTATTTTACTCCTAAATTTTTATTACAATTAACAAAAATAAATCAATAACATAAAACAAATAAAGTTAATGAGGGTGACACACTCTCTTTCTATCCTCATGGCTAAAAATCCCTCATTCTCGTAAATCATTTAAGTAATTATTTGCACATCTAATATAACTTAGCTCAGGAAAAAAATTACAAACATCGACTCTACACCTTTCTATATTATGTGTGGGGCGCAGTGTCCGGGACCCGAGGGCGGATTATGCGGCACCAACCCCCGCACTCCACCGCACGCGCCGTTTTGTATTATCTCCTACAAGATTTTTCTTTTGTAAAAGCAAGCAGTAACTTTGCCTTTTAAAATTCCTGCACTTTTCTGCATCCCTTAATTTTCTTGTGATAACAATTTCGAGAAATAAATTTTAAAAAGCTAACGCTTTAATACGAAACTTTAGCTAAATAGAACTTGTTATATTTGTTGTAAAGACCGCTCGTTGAGAAAATTGTTTCATTAACTTTTTTTGATATATAATTTTAAGTAAAATAATACATAATTATACTTATACTTAGAAATATAGTTCATTGTAGCATTAACAGATATGTTTACCAACATTTTTACATAAATAGGTACCTATAATTTTGTGGATTCATATGCGTTTTAAGAAAGATTTTCAGTCATAGCTTTAAAAAAATAACAGATAATTTTTATTTCTAACTACATTTAATATAATGCAATATCTTGAAATCTCACAATGGAATACATAGACATTGACGTTAAAAGTAAATTAGGATAGATATTATTAGTAAATTAGGATAATATTGTATTACTAGCTGACCCGTGCCCACTTCGTTGGGCGGCGAAAAAAACGCTTCCCTTTTTTAAAAATATTTCATTACTGCTCCTCTCTTATTAGTCATAGCGTGATACTATTAATATAGCCTATGACACTCCCCAATAAATGGTCTATTTATCACAAAAAGAATTTAAAAAATCGGTTCTGAAGATCCAGAGATTACCCCCTACAACTTCACAAACTTCCAAACACACAAACTTTACCTCTTTATAATATTAGTAGAGTATTATTAAAATAAAACCGGTCAAGTGCGAGTCTGACTCGCGCACCGAGGGTTCCGTACAAACCTATTTATTTTCCCGCCAAATTGTGATAACGTCAGGATTCAGCTGTTTAAATACTATTTTTCCCGCCAAAATTCAATGACGGCACGACTAAGCTGTCAATAAATATTTTCCCGCCAAAATACTATGACGTCAAAACTGATCTGTCAAAAATTATGTGACGTCACGACTCATCTGTCAAAAATTCTGTGACGTCACGACTCATCTGCCAAAAATTCAAAAACGTCCCGGCTCAGCTGTCAAAATATATTTTCCCGCCAAAATAATATGACGTCACAAATCATCTGTCAAAAATCCTGTGACGTCACGACTCATATCTGTTAAAAATTCAAAAACGTCACGGCTCAGCTGTCAAAATATATTTTCCCGCCAAAATTCTGTGACGTCACGAATCATCTGTTAAAAATTCTGTGACGTCACGACTCATCTGTCAAAAATTCAAAAACGTCCCGGCTCAGCTGTCAAAATATATTTTCCCGCCAAAATTCTGTGACGTCACGAATCATCTGTCAAAAATTGTGTGACGTCACGACTCATCTGTCAAAAATTCAAAAACGTCACGGCTTAGCTGTCAAAATATATTTTCCCGCCAAAATTCTGTGACGTCACGAATCATCTGTCAAAAATTCTGTGACGTCACGACTCATCTGTCAAAATTCAAAAACGTCACGGCTCAACTGTCAAAAAATTTTTTCCCGCCAAAATTCTGTGACGTCACGACTCATCTGTCAAAATTGTATGACGTCACGGGTCACGTGACCAAAATTCTATGACGTCACAGGTCACGTGACTCAGCTTTCCCGCCAAAATTCAATGAAATCAAAATATAATATGATTGAAGTAAAAATTTGAGGTTTTCGGAATTTTCCTATTACATGTACAATAAGACCTTGCTTCATGCCAAATTTCAAGTTTGTAGGTAGACTGGAAGTACCCTGTAGGTTTTTGCCTTTACCCCTCTAAATTTGCGACAAAAACGGCTATATCTCTTGATTGCGTTGGATTAGCACTTTGATTTTTTTACGGCACTAAGAGGCAACAAGCCTTAGTATTTGGTAAAAATTTCAACTTAATACCTCCATGCGTTCCTGAGATAAATGGTCTTGACAGACAGACGGACGGACGGACGGACGGACAGACGGACGGACGGACAACAAAGTGATCCTATAAGGGTTCCGTTTTTTCAAAACTGGTACGGAACCCTAAAAAGGTCGTAGGGAGTCAACCTTAGAAGATAGATATATGCTATCGTTGACTTAATTGTAAACCTTTTTTAAAGGTACAATTCTCTAATACATCATTTCAGTATATCTCCAGACGTTTAAGCAGCAGAAGCAAAATAAACGTTTTTAAGCGTCCCTTTTATATACATATTTCATTACTGTTCTACTCCTATTAGACATATGTCTATGTGATACTATATAGCCTATAACACTCCCCGATACATGGACTATGAAACACAGAAAGAATTTTTTAAATCGGTTCTGTAGATCCAGAGACTACCCCCTACAACGACACAAACACACAAACTTTACCTCTTTATAATATTAGTATAGATTTAATATAACTTATAATTGATATAACACATACGATTCATGGTTAATTTTATTAAAATTTAAAAGGAATAACTTATAATTAATAGCACTTCATAATAAAATAGTTATGGATTATTTACAAACTCATTTATTTTTGAGTATGATTACTACTGGTAACGCCATCTCGTGAACAAAAGAAACGAAATTTAAATTCATTCAACATTGAACCAAATCCATTTTTCATGACCCCTGATTTGTATTGGACTGTTCTAATATAAAGAGATCAAGCGATATCTCGAGTATTACTTATCCGATTTTGATGAAACATACCTCAGTTTAAGCCTAATAAAAAAGGCTACAATACAATGTATTGGTCTTAAGATTATATTAATTCGTTTTAAATATGTGCGGTAACAAACAGACAGACAGACAGACAGACATTAATTCTAAAAATTGTGGTTTCGTGCTTTTTGACTTTTTTCTAGATTTTATAGATAATTTTTATCTGAATTTTCGAAAAGAACAGACATTTCGACCTTTCAGTTTTATTATAGTATATAGATTATTAACATTGAAAAATACATAACTGACAATAAAATATAGAAATTTATACAATCACAAAACATTAAATTATTGTTTAATGTTCTATTTGTTTAAAATAATAAGTTTAATTAAGCCACCAACAGGTGGCGTTATTTGATATATAGTTAAGATATTTTTATGTTCATCTTATAGCATAAGTATGTTTTGTAGTTAAATATAAGATTTCACTCGCCATTGGAGTTTTATTACATACAATTCCATCGAGTACTTTTTGGGATATGTTCATGGTCCTTCGAGCCGGATAAAAAAATGTTAAATGTCTTTATTTTATTTATTCAAAAATACTGCACGCAGCTTAACTCTAAAAAAATATATTCCAGTCTACATTCCTAAGATAGCGCTGTTTAATATTTCACTTTGTAAACATCATCAAATCAACTAGCCTATTGCAGTCCACTGCTGGACATAGGCCTCTCCCAATACACGCCACAGAACTCGGTCCTGCGCCTTCCGCATCCAGTCCGACCCAGAGACCTTTATGAGGTCGTCGGTCCACCTAGCTGGGGGGCGTCCTACACTACGTTTGCCGAGTCGCGGTCTCCACTCTAGGACACGTTTGCTCCAACGGCCATCGGTCCTTCGACAGATATGACCAGCCCATTGCCACTTCAGCCTGCTAATACTACGAGCTATGTCGGTAACTTTGGTTCTTTGTCGGATAACCTCGTTCCGGATTCTATCCTTCAAGGAGACGCCGAGCATAGCCCGTTCCATAGCTCGCTGCGCGACTTTAAGTTTGTGGACTAGCCCTACTGTGAGTGTCCACGTCTCGGCACCGTATGTCATTACTGGTAGGACGCATTGGTTGAAGACTTTGGTCTTCAGGCATTGCGGTAAAGGCGAAGAGAAGACCCGACGTAACTTGCTGAATGCTGCCCAACCCAACTGGATCCTGCGATCGATTTCTTTCTCGAAGTTGTTTCTACCAAGTTGGACAACCTGTCCCAGGTAAACATACTCTTGAACAACTTCGAGCATCAATCCGTCGACATAGATCGGCCTCGGCGTTACATGTTTGTTAAACATGATCTTCGTTTTGTTTAGGTTCATGCCGAGTCCGACCCGTCGAGAGGCTCCATTTAGGCTCTGCAGCATCCCGTCAAGCTGTTCCAGTGACTCTGCCACGATGACGATGTCGTCAGCAAACCGGAGGTGTGAGATATACTCGCCGTTGATGTTGATGCCCCGTCCAGTCCAGTCCAACGTCTTAAAGACGTCTTCGAGTGCGTTGGTAAAGAGCTTAGGGGAAATAACATCCCCTTGCCTCACCCCTCTACGCAGCTCAATAGGTGGGGTCTTTTTGTCCTGGAGCTGGACGGTCATGGTGGCAGTTTCATATAGAGATCTCAACACCTCGATGTACCGCCAATCGATGTGACATCGCTGCAGAGCATCCAGAACCGCCCAGGTTTCGATTGAGTCGAAGGCTTTTTCGTAGTCCACGAAAGCCATGCACAGCGGCTGATTGTACTCCTCAGTCTTCTGTACACTTTGCCGAACAACATGGATGTGGTCCACGGTGCTGTAGCCTTTTCGAAACCCGGCTTGTTCCGGTGGTTGGAAGTCGTCGAGTCTTCTGGCGAGGCGGTTTGTGAGTACTCTCGAGAACAACTTGTAGATGTGGCTCAGGAGTAATATGGGCCTATAGTTCTTTAGTAAGGATTTATCACCTTTTTTGAAGAACAGGACCACCGCACTCCCGCTCCACGCCTGAGGTGTTAGGCCCTGGTGAATGACGGAGTTAAAAAGCGTTGTGAGCTCTTTAAGGATAGGTGTTCCGCCAGCTTTTAGTAGTTCTGTAGTGATTCCGTCATCACCTGGACACTTATTGTTCTTAAGTTGCTCGAGAGCAGCTCTGACCTCGCCCCGGTTGACATCGGGGATGTCCTCCGTATAATGGCGCGTGAGTGGGGCTCTGTGGTCATCCTCGCTAGGTCCCAAGGGTTTAGTCATCCGTGATGCGTACAGGTCCTTGTAGAAGCTCTCTATTTCCTCGAGTATCTCGAACTTGGAGGTCACGGTTCTGCCGTCCGCAGTGTGTAGTTTCGTTAGATGGGATCTACCAAGCTGGCGCGCAAATACTTTGGTGCCTCTATTCTGTTCGATCGCAGCCACAACGGCGCGGGTGTTGGAACATCGGAGGTCACGTCGCACCAGCTTCCGGATCTTCCGGTTGAGGTTTCTCCCATCCGACGAAGAGGACCGCGCGGGTGACATCTCGCGTCTTTGCCTCATAAGTTCGAGAGTCTCGGGGGAGAGCTTAGGCTGCCTGACTTTGCTTTTTCCGGGGAAAACCCTTCGAGACACATCCTGCAGCGTTTTGACCACTGCGTCGGTTTTCTGGTCAACGTTGCCATCGGTTTCTAACAGGTCGAAACGATTTTGAAGCTCTAGTTGGAACTTGTCGAATCCCAGAGCTATTTGGGGCGCGGTAGGTCTGAGAGTAGACTTCACCATGCGACGCCTCTCGGCTCTGAAATTCATATTTAGAGTGCCTCGAACAAGTCGGTGATCACTCCCAGTATTAAACCTGTTAATCACAGAGACATCTCTAAATATGTATTTCCTGTCGGTCATGATGAAGTCTATCTCATTCTTCGTCACAGTATCGGGGCTTTGCCATGTCCACTTCCTATGTGGCTTTTTCTTAAAGAAGGAGTTCATCAAGAAGAGCCCCTGCGACTCCAGGAAGTTGACTAGCATCTGCCCTCTGTGGTTTCGGCGCCCCACACCGTAGGATCCGATTTTCGTTTCGCCGTATCTTTGTACTCCCACTTTGTCATTGAAGTCCCCCATAACAACATTGTAGTGAGCCTTGGTGGTATTATGTAGTGCCTTAGCAATGTCTTCGTACATGGCTTCGGCTATGTCATCGCTGTATGTCGAGGTCGGTGCGTACACTTGTACCACCTTCAGGGAATACCTGTCGGTGATTTTGATTATGAGGTACGCTACCCGTGTCGACACACTGCTGACTTCCACAACGTTGTCGGTCAGGACTTTGTTGACCAGGAAACCAACACCGCCTTGAGAGGGCCGATCACCTTCCCGAAAGTAGAACAGGTGACCTGACTCGAGGGTTATCGTGTCCTCCCCCTCTCTTCGGACTTCAGATAACCCCAAAATGTGCCAGTTTATACGTCCTAGTTCTACCTCGAGTTCGGTGAGATGTTGGTCCAGCCGTAGAGAGCGTCCGTTATAGGTTGCCAGGGTCATTTTGGTATGGTAGCCGTTTGCCGTAGCCCGGAGATTCTTCGCACCCCCCGTCCCACTGTTACCGCGACCGCTACCGTAGCAACGGGCAGCAGGACTGCCGGGAACTGGGGGCCGTTTATTTGGGCGTGCTAACATTTAGGAGGGGGTTTGCCTTACTGGACCACGCTGGCAAGACGGGTTGGTACAGGGTTTGCTTTCGAGTTTTCCTTCTCTGGCAGTGGTGTTGTCTGCTAATTTGTTATTTCACCATTTGTCGACTTTTACGACACCCGTAGGAGGTAGGGGGTAGCGACACATTGTATTCTCCAGCCGTCGCTACACGGGGGAAGATTGTCCTCCTTGACTAATACGACGTCATTCACTTTAATGTTAGTTGTAGGTTTTAGCCATTTGCTACGAGCTTGTAAAGTTGTTAAGTACTCAGAAGACCAGTGCTTCCAAAAGTGATGAAACATATTCTCTGTTAACTGCCAACTAAACATAAACTACGTATAAAACTAAAACTACTTATTCTTGAGCACTTTATATTCAAATATCTTTTGATAGACTGAACCGATTGCAATGAAACAAAAATTAATTGGAACTTCAAGTTACGCTCAATCGTTGTGTATTAAAGGCTCTACATTTTACGTTACATTTAAAAATACTGCACGCAGTTTAACTCTTGATGTAGTTCTGTCTAAGTTTAAAAGATGGCGCTGTTTAATATTAATTAGTTAAATTCAAATATCTTTTAATAGACGGAACCGATTGCAATGAAACAAAAACTAAATAAAACTTCAAGTTACGCTCAATCGTTGTGTATAAAAATCATCTTAATTGCTTTGGTACTTTTTACGTGATGCCCGAACAAATTTTAGGTTACAGATAAACAGACATACAGACATACAGATATACAGATAAACAGATAAACAGACAAAAATTCCAAAAATGGTGGAAATGGGTTCTATTGGTTGTCTTTTAATACCCTGGCTATTTTTTTTGGATTTATTTCCAATGTACAAAAACGACTTTTCTACAGTTTTATTATATGTATAGATTTATGTTCTAATGTCGCGAAAACAAATCGTACCTATTCTACTACCGATTTGAACTTTGTGTAACTAACCCACATCGTTAACTAATCTGTGCAAAGCTGCTGATATTTATATCGTCAACCACAGTCGTCAACTAATTCATCAAAGCTCAGATACTACTCCTAAACCACAGGAAATAGCAGCTTGTTTTTTGCAAAGTAATCTAGAAAAATCCTAAAGAGGTAAAATAAAAGATGTTCGGCTGTATGAAATCCATTATTATACCGTATTGTTAATGATTCATTAATATAAACAATTTCGTTTACGTAATATTTTCCAACACCATTTGTATTTAAAAGAGTTTGATGTAAATATCAACATCATGACGTTCACTTTGAAATATTTCGCTACCTAATTTTAAACTTGTCGTCAAACTACATTTTTTCGCTCGAATAATCTTCTGAATAGAAATGTGAAGTGAGTGTGAACTCGGAAATAGGTCACGATGGCATCCAAGGCGTGTTGTGAAGGGTTTACTAGGAACTCGTCACTGAGTGCTAACTGTAACACCTAGACTTAACTGTTAACTAAGTTTCGACTTTACATTCCGAAGAATAGAATACGGGGAACTGTCTAGTTTGTGTTTTGAAGTTTCTTGAGTTTGAATGCCTTAGTGTATAGATTATACTAATTTGAATTACCGTTATTTGTGTATTGTTTTTAACCCCCGACGCAAAAACGACGGGGTGTTATAAGTTTGACGTGTCTATGTGTGTGTCTGTGTGTAAATGTGTATATTATGTCTGTCTGTGGCATCGTAGCTCCCAAACGGATGATCCGATTCTGATGCGGTTTTTTTTGTTTGAAAGGTATATCAGTCGTGTTCTTAGTTATGTTTGGTGGAAATCGGTTCAGGTCTTCAAGGCCATCAGGTCATTTGTTATACCCTAAGGGTTTTGTCACATAATAATATTATGTCGTCAAACTTATAACACCCCGTCGTTTTTGCGTCGGGGGTTAAAAAGGAATTTATTCGAGATCCGATGATGATCACGAAGAATTATCTTCATCGATATCTTGTTTTGGCGCTATAGGTAACAATTATGAATTACGAATCATATACTTGCTTATTACTTATTTTAAGACAACCCTAGGAATGCAAAGTACTAGTAATGCCTTGTATAAGTCGACTATTAAGGCCACGTGGCAGCCACTTGTAAGTCGTTTTAAATTAATTTAATACCTAGACCTACCAGATTTTGATATTGAATACCTAAAGTATATTTACTATCTTTGATTATTTTGATAGGATTTGTAAGTAAGCAGTTTAATGCGATAAAGAAATAGTGTAGTTATCGTACTGCACGTGAAATCAGTGACTACTAAAATTTGATACATTATTTTGCTTAAATATAATTAATTTTATAACAAATTCCCTATCCTTTGCTAACTTTTGGAACTTTCATTTGTGAAGTTTAATTTTCCTTCGTGGATTTTGATCCTGCTACCTTTCATGTGGCAGCCGCATATGACGACTGTTTCCCCACCGAGATAGTAAGATAAATTCAAATAAAATTTGAGAAATTGAGAACATTATTAATTCTTAGAATACCAATAATAAGCTTAAGAACAAATATAAACATTGAGATACTTGCTTACTTACCCGTTATAGTACTAATAGAGTTATGAAAGATAATCAGAGGCTCTAGAGACTGGAATACGCCCTCCAAGTTAAAACTTTAATTCTATCTGTATTCACAGTTCACAAACTCGAACTAAACCGCAACACTCTAATGAACTCTCTTTGATTTCAATCTCTTTGTAAGCACATGCATAGTTGGAGTTTAAAATATTAAATTGAACTAGCTTTTTCATAACTGGTACTTGATTTCATAAAGAATGAAAAAATGTTTGTGTGAACGTGGTGAATCATTAACAATCAAGAACATATTCTAGAGATTGCCGCAATTATGCCGATCGCTATTTGTGAGGACCTATAATTGGCACTATGTTTCTTAATACTTCTAATCATATTGTCAAACTGCTGTTGGTCTTCCAAATAAATAAATAATAGACATAGGAGCATTTTCGAGGAAAATAACTGTCTATTAGTCTTCCATCGTAGGATATGATGTAAGCGTCAAGTATACTTTAGTAAGCCTTTCATACTATCGTATATTATCAAAAAGGACGTTGGACTGTTCAAAGATCATCGACAACAGCAGGGTATCTGTTAGTGTGGTTTTACCTAATTTATTTTTGGGGTTCTACCTAAAAAGTAAGGTAAAGCTAATTATGGAGTCTCATTTTAGAAAAATTAGTACTTAAGTAAGTAGGTTTAAAAAAACAGTCTGCTTAGCTTTATTCTTTTTCGTTATAATTATGATGATCGTGATTAGTAAGGTGACCCATGCGAGTAACTATAACATGACATGAAATTTATATTAATATTACTTTTTGATAAGTATGTGCGTAGGGACAAGTGAAACAACTAATAGTCGAGATCACACTGCCGTTTAATGACAAGCGTTTGCCGTTTAATGATAATTAATCTCGTAAGTTAAAAAAAGCTGAAAAGTGTAAATGCAAACAGTTGAATTATTTTTACTTGATGCATAATTTTTACAAAAATTACAATAATTAGTGAAATAGAACATTATTATATTTTAAACCCTATAAATACTAGATAATAACTTCACTATCAGATAATTCTTAATCAAATTCATTTTAATCTTGTTAGATTTAGATTGGATTCTGATAATGTTTAAGATAAAAAACTAATTAGGGTATAAATATAAGTCCCTAACTAAAAAGGTTAACTATTCGTTGACAAAATGAAACTATTCGTTAGTGCCGTGTGCTTGGCTTTGGCTGTAGCAGCTTACGCAGAGGAAATAACCGGTATCGAAGATACTAAAGTCTATGATTACCATAGACGCTTCGGTATTCCTCGTGCTAATGAATTGAAGAAGATTGAAGCTGAAGATGCAGCAGGCGGTCAAAGGATCGTAGGAGGCGCCGTTGTTGATGTATCCCAAGTTCCTTACCAAGTAAGACCACCTCATTTTGTTATTGAAAATTATCGTAATTGGACTATTGTTTCTAGCAAATTCTTGTTAAAATTAAATTAATGCCTACGTTTAAGTATTTTATAAGTTAAGTAGGTAGCAACTTATTTAAATGTACATGAAAAATGTTACATTAAATCAAAATTACCTTGTTGCCTTTAGACGGAGTCTTCTCAATCATTCGCAAGCGCCATCTAGACAGTAACCACGTAGTTAACGAGTCATTGCTCTTATAGCTAATTTTAAAACTATTACATTCATGCTGCCAAACTTTAACGTACTGGTAACTTTTGGAGACCACATCGTTAGAAGTCACGTGAATGCAGCTGCCGCTTACAAATACGATTGATGATTGTCTTGAGCCTATTATGTACTTGTGCACGTTAGAAATAAATTTGTAAAAATCTCTGCGACCCTCTAGAACTTTTACTATAGAAAGTAAGTCAATTTGATTGTGTAAGACAGGTAGATATATTATAATAGATTTTCACATGCATTTAAGGAGCTTAAAGCCAGTTGCAACGACTGGTTCATAAACGATTAAGCAAAGTCAGTTACAGCACTCCATGATAGGTGACCGTTCAAGGGTATGTGAACCTTTAATAAAAGGTATTACATCTGAGCGTCCTGGTCTTTTAAGGGGTATACATAGGTAAAACATTTTCATAGTGACACAGTGGTTCAGCCACGTCAAAGGCCTACAACAAAGTGGGTGACAAGATCAATTTTCGTCACTAGGTTGACGTATTACGATTCGAAACAAAACTAATTGTATTTTTTATATTTGTTAGGCAGGTCTCGTGATCACTGTAAACTGGTTCTGGACATCAGTTTGCGGAGCTTCCCTGATTGGACCCAACCGTCTAGTGACAGCTGCTCACTGTCAACACGATGGTGTCAATACCGCCAACTCCTTCACCGTCGTACTCGGCACTAACACCATCTTCTCCGGCGGCACTCGTATCACCACCAGAGATGTCACCATGCACCCACAATGGAACTTCAGGAACGCATACAATGATATTGCTGTTATTCGTATTCCAAACAGCGTCACTTTCTCCAGTAAGTATAAATATTATATTAATGTTTCGTTAATTAGAATATTAATCAATAGGCATACTTGTATCCGTGTGGTGATGGAGTAGGAATACAATATGTCACCACCCCATATCGCTTCCCATGGGTGTCGTAAAAACTGACTATGGGACTATCCGTGAATATTATCTTTACGAAATAAAAAGAAGGAAAACTTGAAATTAAACCCTATACCAATCCGTCTGGCCAGCGTGGTATTAGTAGGCCAAGTATCACTCCGTCATGGGAGGAGGCCCGTCCCTCCAAAGGGACATTAATGGGCTGTTATAATACTTGTATTAGGATTCATATCATAACTAATTAAAAATCCGAAATAATTATAAATTAGGGTATACCTACTATAGGTATACCCTAATTTATAATTAATATAATGTAAAATGAAAAAAATAAGACGAAGTAAAGTATTATTTGACTACCATCAGGTTTTTTTACTTCTGGACTGTATTTACCTTCAAGCTCGAAAGGTCATTAAATGTCCTTTTCTCTTTAATACATTGTATAACATTATGTTATAATTTAACAAATATTTACTTATACTACTCTATTGACTGTAAAACAATGAATAAAATATTTCAAGTCCTTTTTTTCAAGCCTTGCTTACCTAAATTCCTCACTGATTTGCAAAAATTAAAGTTACACTTTTTAATTTTGATCGAATTCTAAACATTTTAATCTTATTATGATTTCAGACGTAATTCAGGCTATTTCTCTGCCTGATGCTGAAGTAAACAACAACTTTAGCGGCTGGACTGCCCGCGCTTCTGGATTTGGTCTTACTGCTGACGGTTAGTCAATATAATTATGTAACCACAACAATTCGTAGAAATTGCCGTGGAACAACACCTGTGCTTCACTAATAATTACAAATACGCTGCACTACACACGCTTTTTTCTTATAAGCGTAAGTTTGTGTACCTCTACCTTCTTGTCCTCATACCATAGGAGTCGTCAAATAAATAGTTATTATGCACCAAAGAATAAAGTAATAAAAAAATACATATACATAATCATAAACTTGTTTAGTTCCCTTAAAAATAAACACCCGTTTAAAAAATGAATAGTTTTTTTACACTTATGCAACACCAGTTTAATCTGGGTAGGATACAGTGATCCAAAGTGTCATTCATAATTGATGAAAGCCCTAACAAAATAATATAAATATTTTTTTAAATATCTATCATCATTTTAACATTGTTTCTCCAGGTGGTGGCATTCCTACAAGTCAACGCATCAGTGCTGTATACCTGCCAGTCATCAGCAACGCTGAATGTGCTGCCGTATACGGACCTTGGATGCACGACACCAACATCTGCACCAGCGGAGCCGGCGGTAGGGGTACATGCAGCGGTGACTCCGGTGGCCCACTTGCTGCCATCGTTGACCGTGGAACCATCTTGGTATGTAAACTTTATATAAAAGAGGTATTTAATTGGAAAGGGACAAATAGATCGCACTTAAATGAATAAAGGGATTTAAGAAGTGTATTGAAATTTATGAACATTGTTAATATTACTCGTAATATATCTAAAGAACCGATAGTTGACTGAACCCTTACGAGGTATGATTAGTGTGGATGGATTTGGAAGATATTACATAGTAGAAATATTTTAAGCACGAGTTTCAACAAGGAAACATTTATAGAAACGTATAAGTAAAGGTAATGAAAAGAAAATCCAGACGTAGCCATCTGCGCTTAGAAATCTCTGCATAGTTACACAAAATGGAACAGCAGATAAAAGCTTCCAAAATGACTTTATTAACAATCATTTCTTTCTTTCCACAGATCGGTGTTACCTCATACGGCTCAAGCAGCGGTTGCCAGGCTGGTTTCCCTGCTGCCTTCGCCAGAGTTACATCCTTCATTTCCTGGATCCGTTCCATCTAAACTCTTTCGCAGTTTTTAAGTTTTTAATTGTGTATAACATGACAAATAACTTATGACGTACATTAAAAGATCTAAGTACATTATTTATATTAATTGTTTTTTACTCTTCATTTATTGCAATACGACAGTATTACAATATTTGGTGATCCTCTATCATCCTGGAAATCATCTTAAAAACCCGACTGAGGAAAAGTTAGATAATAGATTGCAAAAGAAATACACTTAATGCACTCTCTAAGATTTTTCAGGTGCATCCCTGATTGGTTTAAATTACATATTGACTGCTGCCTACTGTTAATTTTTTCTACTAGCATCCGTGTTTTAACTAAAGATATCCAGCAGTTAAATGGACCTTGAGCCACCCTTAGTGAAACTTAAAGATTTTTTCATGAATATTTTAAATGATTTTAAACTAAACTTCACTAACATAAATGACAACAATAAATATTATAGGGTATTAACTGAGAACATAGTTCAACGTATCGTGAGTCGTGACCCTTAACCATGATCAGAAACTCAAACAAATTAAAATACACAGTATATATTCCGTAATAATTCCCTGAATCAATTAATATTTTATGTTGTTAATAGTTGCAAACACTACCCTGCTTGTTAAATGCTATGTTAATAATGTTTGAGATTAAGAAACGCTTTTGGTTGTAATAACTTAAAACAAAATTGTAAAGGGATCACTGAAGCTAAGAAAGTTATGGAGGTAAAAAATCTAAGACCTACTGGCCGTCAATACTTTTTTAATCTTCATTGTAAAAATTTAATAATAGGAGTTCTGAAAATATCGCATCATTGGCCTACGCGAGTAGACAATTAGACATAGAAAAGGAAAGGTAGAAATTAGATCTCTGGCTCTCTGATCTTAAAAACGTATTTGAATTTTCATAATCTGCTGTATTTTTGACTTTCAAAAGAGTAGTTTCTCAACTTCAACTTAGTCGTTGCTGATTAATGTAAAAAAAAATGAAGATGGTGCCATAGAAATTTCATCATAGAATACTTTATTAGGTAATTTGGTGCTTATCACAAAAAATAGGCATTCACACTGTATGCTCTTATCCAAGGTTTCGATTTGAATAAAATACATTGTCAAATGGCTTTATGCGATGATCTTGGGTTTTGCACCTTGAGTTAAAACAAAGTATCCGAATAATTTGTTTTGGTACTCTGATGCATCAATGACAAAAGTCCAAGTTGGACTTAAGTGTAGTTCAACGACAACTAACTATTTACTTTAAGCTCTAAGGCTCTAAAAACTTTAGTAACCTTAACATTGTTAATATTAAAGGTATTAAAACTTCAAAAACAGAGGGGACTAGGAAATCCACTAAATAATTTACAGTATTTTCTCAAACTAAAGTGAATACTCAATCAATCACATCTAATCAATTGAGATAAAGGATTACCAAAGTAGATAAGATTTTAATTATTATATAAACGCTGATATTTTAAACAAAATACAAGTTTTGTTAATGAAAATGAAACTCCTACTAGCAGTTGTTTGTTTGACGCTGGTCTCAGCTGTATTGACTAAAGACGTCCCTACTCAGCGTCAACCTTCAGTATTTGACTATCACAATCGCGTTGGTATTCCAAGGGCTGCCGAAATTAAAAAATGGGAAGAGGAGAATGCTGAAAATGCTGAAAGTCAAAGAATTGTTGGTGGCTGGGTCGTTGATATCTCAGAAGTTCCTTATCAGGTATTTTCTTCCAATTTTCTATACTTTTCTTTTGTTTCTTTAGCCAGACGTGAATGTCCAACTGCAGCGAAGGTGGTGGGAAACTTAAAACACGCCAAAGTTTTTCTCCATTACTGGGTAATGACCCAGTAATGGAGAAAAACTTTGGCGTGTTTTAAGTTTCCCACCAGTTAATCATTGGTTGGACTTAAGATACCACAACAATTATACATATTTTATAGGATAATGATTCTCTCAATAATACTCGAGCGTTTAATAATAATAATTAATTAAGAATGAATAACAACTTTACCCGTGTGGTGACGGTGTAAGAATACAATATGTAACCACTCCATCTCATCCCATGGGTGTAAAAACCGGCTAAGAGACTATCCGTAAAATATCTTTACGAAATAAAAAGAAGGAGAACTTGAAATTAAACCCTATTCTAATCCGTCTGGCCAGCGTGGTACTAGTAGGCCAAGTATCCTTCCGTCACGGGAGGAGGCCCGTCCCTGCAGTGGGACATAATGGGCTGTTATGATGAATAAAAACATAATGTAAAATTAATATCTGCCATGAAATTTATCACCGGTACTTTTCAGCTTGAACAAAAAAACATTAAGAATGATAATAAAAGAATGCGTTGAGGTCGTTAGAGACAAATTGAGTGACAATGATATGCCCCACAACTATGTTGATCTTTTAAAACACTGCTTGGATGGCAACTACTTCATTTTCCAAGGTCAATACTACCTCCAGATTGATGGCGTCGCAATGGGGAGTCCAGTAGCCCCGGTACTGGCTAATCTCTGGATGGAACATTTCGAAGAGAAGGCCCTAAGCCTGGGCCCTAAAACTATCAGACTTTGGAAACGTTATGTTGATGACATCTTCAGCATAGTCAAAGGAAGCAAGCAAGAGGTAGATCAATATATTGCACATCTTAATGCTCTCCATCCAAAGATGCGTTTCACGTATGAAATGGAGGCGGACAGGTCATTGTCTTTCTTGGATGTCAAGCTAGCCGTAAGACCAGATGGGTCCATATCACATAGTGTTTACCGTAAACCTACACACACGGACAGGTATTTACACGCAACGTCTCATCATCACCCGCGACACCTTCAATCTGTGATAACATCATTAAAGAACAGAGCATATGATCTCTGTGACCCTGAGCATCTGGGGCGAGAGCTAGACCATGTTCAGGAGGTACTTACAAACAATGGATTTAAGGTTAATACGCGAGAGAGACCAATAAAAAGAGAGAGACATCCTGGAGTGAACAGGCAACCTGCGTACCTACCTTATCTGAAAGGCGTGACAGATAAGATTGGCTCGGTGTTGAGAAACTACTCAATACACACCATTTTCACCCCGGAGGCCAAGGTTAATAGCATAGTACGCTCACCAAAGGATGTCCTACCTCTGCAATGTCCTGGCGTGTACAAGATTGACTGTAGCTGTGGCAGTTCTTATATTGGGCAAACAAAGCGAACCATTGCTGAAAGGCTCAAAGAGCACATAGCTGCTGTGAAGAACCGACAGACCAACAAGTCAGCTATCGCCGAACACTTGGTGAACGCTGGCGCTAATCACTGGATCGAGTTTCATAAGCCACGGGTAATCTCCACCGATCGCCACCATTACTCAAGACTTGTGCGCGAGGCCGTTGAAATCAAAAAGTTCCCTAAAAACTTTAACCGGGATGACGGTTTCAAGTTGTCAGCAACGTGGAATCCAGTGATATCGAAAACAATACCTCCCTTTTTTGAACGGTCGGTTAACGTACAGAACAGCGATACGGTCAGTGTTGTGTGTAGGGGGACTTTATAAATATTAACATCTCAAGATGCGAGGGTAGATGATAATAATATATTATCTATCACGAAGACGAAGCTGTGACGTCGCATCACCAGTCAGCTTGCGACCACGGCCAGTGCAACCTGTGCCGAAACGTCAAGTAAAATAAAGGTAAATTAAATGCGCGTTAATATCCCGTTTATATAATATTTATGAACAAAAAAACATAAAAAAACGGATTAGTATAACTTTTATTACGACGGTTCTCATTTTTTTCATGTCTTTATAATTCTTACTGAGTCTGCCTTGACCAATTTTTACACATCATGGTTATCGTTAAAATTGCCTTGGTAAAAAACCTTAATGATATCGTTAAAATTGCCTTGGTAAAAAACCTTAATAATATTTTATCGATAGGGACGCATGCAATAAGTACTTAAATTTGTTTTTTCCTAGCAACACTTAATTATGCATATTGTGATTCCATTGGTAATGCGACGATAACAGATAATAATAATGACTTGATATGAGTATCCATCACATAATTTATACCTTTATCTAAGTTCAACACATCCGAATCGGATGATTGATGATAAGGGGAACTATGCATTCTTTTATCGCAAAAAGAATACGAGTTTTCTCCAGTAATTACGAGATTATAATACTTGTACATACCAAAGTTGGCTACTAATATTAATGAACCACTGGCCAGTGATAGTAGTAATTAACATTTAGGGGGGTGGAACAGCAAACATGTTCTATTCTCAAAACGCAGTCCAATTTAGGTTTTATTCTCTTACAGTAACACATTTCTCGAGTAGAAATTGAATGTTAAGTTCATTGCTTCCTCCACTTGGTTGTAACTCTAATGTCAGGCTACACAAACTGCCAAAATATGTTATGTTATGTTTATTTATTATGGCGTCATGAACATCTATACTAATATACTAATACTAATAATAATATTATAAAGAGGTAAAGTTTGTGTGTTTGTTTGTTTGTGTGTTTGTGTGATTGTGTGTTTGTGACGTTGTAGGGGGTAATCTCTGGATCTACTGAACCGATTTTAAAAATTCTTTCTGTGTTTGATAGTCCATTTATCGGGGAGTGTCATAGGCTATATAGTATCACGCTATGCCTAATAGGAGTGGAGCAGTAATGAAATATGTTTATAAAAGGGACGCTTAAAAACATTTATTTTGCTTCTGCTGCTTAAACGCCTGGAGATATACTGAAATGATGTATTAGAGAATTGTACCTCTAAAAAAGTTTTACAATTAAGTCAACGATAGCATTTATCTATCTTCTAAGGTTGACTCACTACGACCTTTTTTATAATAATCAAATTTGATTTAAAGAAATGCATTGTTTGTAAAGGTATTTTGTGTATATGGTATCGACCCTTATCAAAATAAATACGTTAATCATTATATTCATTTAATTTTAAACATAATTGACCTTTACAGCGATGAGATCCGATTATTAGTTTGAAAGATATCTCAGTTTTAAAATAATGCGCGACTAACGTAAAATATCTGTCTAACGCGATGTTAGTATAGATGAATTTTCTTAGTATCAACATTTTGGTTGGAGTAAGATTTTAATTTTAAATACCTGTACTATAAATTAATTCTACCTCAAAAAGATAGCTTCATCATAACAGCCCATTAATGTCCCACTGCAGGGACGGGCCTCCTCTCATGACGGAGGGATACTTGGCCATCTAATATCACGCTGGCCAGTCGGATTGGTATAGGGTTTAATTTCAAGTTTTCCTTCTTTTTATTACGTAAAGATAATATTCACGGATAGTCCCTTAGTCAGTTTTTGCGACACCCATGGGATGAGATGTGGTGGTGACATATTGTATTCTTACTCCGTGTGGTGACGGAGAGAAAAAGATCGCTTGGTCGGACTAAATTCGGAGGGCGGAGGACCCTGTTCTGTGGCGTTTGTTGGGAGAGGCATTTTGTCCAGCAGTGGACTGCGATAGGCTAATTGGTTTGTTGATTAATACCATATATTCTTAATCAATCGTTACATGGATAATACTCTATACTAATATTATAATGAGGTAAAGTTTGTGTGTTTGTAAGTTTGTGACGTTGTAGGGGGTAATCACTGGATCTACAGAACCAGAAGTTTTTAAAAATTATTTTTGTGTTAAATAGGCCATTTATCGGGGAGTATCACGCTAAGACTAATAAGAGAGGAGCAGTAATAAAATATGTTTAAAAAAGGAAATCGTTTTTTTCGCCGCCCAACGAAGTGGGCACGGGTCAGCTAGTAGTTACATATTTTGCCAGTGTCAAGTGAAATACATTACATTCAGTAAGTAAGAGTATAAGTTTACACATACAAAAAAAAACAACATTAAAAAGACGATGCTTCTCTTTTCATTGCCGTCCAGGAGAACTTCACCGGAACGCGTATGATGGAGACAGGAACAGCTTGATCACGACGCGCCGCCACCAGCTATTCACCAATCACTTGCATATTTAAACATATTTATTTACTGACGATGAACTTGCAAAACAAAACCGCATCTTTTCTGCATCACAAAATCTTCGAAAAATCAATTTGTAAAATATATAAATGACAGCTCAACCTCTCGTCATGGCGTCCAGTTAACCCGGAGATGGTCCTGTCCTTTATTTGATATCAACGTAAAATATATTAAATATTTATGGGTTCTGAGGTTGCGAAAAGTACTGGAGTTTACGGCCTTCTTCTTTCAACATTAACATACCTGCAATTACATCATTATTGCGAATTCACTGTTCCCTATAGCATTACATTAACAAACAAATGTAATTATTACAGGCGGGTCTAGTGATCCAAATAAGTTGGTACCAATCAGTTTGTGGAGCTTCGTTGATTTCTCACAACCGTGCGGTGACTGCGGCTCACTGCAAGGATGACGGTCGTAACGTTGCCAGCTCGTTCACAGTTGTTCTGGGCTCCAACTTTATATTCAGTGGTGGTCAACGTATCTTCACGACGGATGTTGTCATGCATCCCAGATGGAACCCTAATACACTTGAAGCTGATATCGCTGTTCTTCGTATATCTTCAGTCTCTTTCTCTAGTAAGTATTTAGTATGTTATACTTTAATAACTATTCAAGTTTTTAAACTCAAGTTCTTTTTTCAAAATATTTCAAACGGTAAAAGGAACGAAATAAGATTGCGTGCAGAATGGCAGAATAAACATACTCAGGACAATTTGCAGATAAAAATACATTGATTGGCATATAAGTACTCAATAAACAGAAACTATATAACAACATATTTGTACTATTTTAGATGTAGTGCAGCCAATTAACTTGCCAAGTGGTAATGAGCTATCCTGGGATTTCACCGGCTGGACAGCAATAGCATCTGGATTCGGTTTCACTAGAGAAGGTAAGCTACTTTCTTTTAATATTTTTTTCTTATAAAACATGAAAAATACAATTGAGACTGAGAACTCTTTTGCTCGACTTTTTGTGTTCCCCTAAATCTTCCACCACCTTCGTTAAAAGTATTCAGGTATTAAGTATTTTCAATAAATTACCACATCACTTTTGAACTATCGCGTACTTAGAAATATTAAATGTAAATGAGAGAATAACTCGGTATGCTAACTAGGGCCACAGGTTACACACGTGCGCCAAAAGGTCAAGCCGAATAAAACTAAACAGCATGCCACGGTAATCTCGGGTTTACATTTACACACTTATACTTAACTACTTTTTCCCATGTGGTATAGGCAGAGAGTACTGACAAGTACTACGATCTTCACAAACCGGAATTTCAGTTCTCGCTATTCGCCCTTTGGCGATTACATTTAATGTTTAAACATTTCCACATTATCATCATCATATCAGCCATTTGACGTCCACTGCTGGACATAGGCCTCCTCCAAATATTCCCACCATACATATACTTCAATGCAAATATTAAAAAATAAAACCTTATTAACTACTATTCGCTACTTTCCAGGCGGTAACATTCCGGTCACCCAACGCATTAGTGCCGTCACCCTGCCAGTAATGAGCAACACAGACTGTCGCCGCGTCTATGGCATATGGTTACACGACAGCAATATCTGTAGCGACGGCACTGGCGGACGAGGCACCTGTCATGGCGATTCTGGTGGGCCTCTCGCTGTTACAAGCAACAACCGAAGAGTTTTGGTAAGATCGATTTTTTTATTAATTAAGTAAATATTTCATACGCAACGATAACATCGACTCACTCTCGGAGGATCCACAACTAATTGCCTTGAGCCTACTTATACTTTGTTTCCGTTAATATGTCTAAGAATTCCAGCGACACGGGGCTCGATTTATAGTGTGTTTCTAAACTGTAAGCGCCGGCAGTCCACAAGAATGTGACTTTAAATGCCACACTAGGCAATTATTTCTGCGATCCACTATTTTTTGTCTTAATCCTGGTTATTTCTTTTGTCCAACAAATACATGTCCGTAAAAGTACCCCCGATTATAACGTAAAAAATATCTCTTTTTTGAACATTTAAATATTTTTACAGATTGGCGTGACATCATACGGTTCCTGGTACGGGTGTGAATTTGGTGACCCTGCTGCTTTCGCTAGAGTTACTTCGTTCGCCAGCTGGATCTTGTCTATATAAAACCTAAAATAAACAAAATTCAAACTTCTTAAATAAATTAAGTAGTTTTAATTCTACCTTTTTACTTTTAATTGTCGCGATAGCGACACGTGGCGGTTGCGGTATGTAGCTTCCATGTAAAAAGTGCCTTGCGGTTATGACATTTGTTTCAGTGATTAAGAAATTATTTTCCTCAGGCTGGATGATATTTTTGTCATAGAAATTGATGTTTACGACAAAGTCCCCGCGACACAGAATAAGAAAAAGTACTCGTCAAAGAATGATCCTGTTTAGTAAACAACCTACTTTTCCCTTGACACAGTTACAATATATTATTAACTAATAACATAAATGGAACACACGTCGACTAACCTTATTTGTATTTCCTCTTGCTCTTAAGAGGAACCTCAACTCTGCCGACGTACATTATAGACGGCTCTAAAAGCGGTTGCCGCAACGCTTGCACTTAACGAAACGAGGTACTATCGTACGTGCCCCAATTAGCCAATATTCTACTAATAGTTTCTATGAAGCATTAGGAATGAGCGTCGCTTCGTTCCACATCCGTTTAATCTTTGCCGATCTAAGGGAATGTGATATTCACTTATCTTTAAGTGGATACTAAGGACAAGAGTACTAAGCACCTCTGTTAAATGTGACTGCTTGGTGGTAGCTAAAGAAGGAGCAGAAAGTTTGTATAGAAATAAAAAGGCTTGATGCCTAGATTACGATAGCTTTGGTAAGGGTTGCAATAATTGTCTGCCATGCAGGTTTATTTTTGCTGCCTCGGTGGGGTTAACTAGCGGGAGGTGTCTTTAAAAGAAAATTGTGTGACATAATTTTACAATGCAAGCTACGTGACGAGAGTTACGTAGTTGAGAAGTCTAAAAGTCGCGCATATTTTGCCTAAATTTGTAATTCCATCCATCCATCCATATCAGCCTATGGATCTGCTGGTCAAAGGCCTCCTCCAAACGTTTTTACCCAGCGCGAGTAATTAATAAATAGTTCATTTAAAATAATAAATTTCTATTTATTAAGGTTCCTACATGCTGCGTTATATTTGGGCCGATACCTAGCTACATTTCCTTTATTTCTTCTCTTACATCTAGTTAGCACAAAATCCCAATAAAATCAACATTTGAATTAAACGTCATTTATGAATCACATAATGGTATTAAAAAAAACTAAGTTATCCATTAAATTTAATCCTTCATACTATTAGTAGATAAATAACGTGATACATATATACGCCACACCTACGTATTACGATAAAACAAAAACGTACTAGGGAGTAAGTACGTACAATAAATATTATAAAATTATACCTACATGAAAAAACCCATCTATGTGTGATTAATTGACTTCCAAATTTATATAATTGCAATGATCTTACCCTGAAATAACTTACAAGGCAATTGAATTACTTACGCGAATATATTTCAATAAAATAAAATCATCATATGCAGGTTAAAAGACATTGTTAATAGGAACATGTTAACTTTACTTGGCTTAACAGGAAAAGTGATGACTATTCCGTCCTTCTTATCCGGACCATCTTCGTGCATTCCCCCAGGTTATCGTTCAATACAATCGGTTCAGTCAGTATTGCCCTACTTTTATAAACAAAAGGGAACGGAAGATGAGTGCTGGTTAAATGCCTACTCCTAACTTTTTTACCACGCGGGATCCAGTTCAGCCCTAAATCGTCGCCCTCCCACCTGCACCTAAAGGTACTGCCCTCTACGTCTTCCTGTAAGATAAAAGAATGAGTAAAACACTCGCCGTTCACACTGATCTCAAGTCATGTTAAAAGCATCTACTGGCGCAAACAATTCCAGAGATGCCTTGCAGAACGTTTTCTTGCATTACACCTCGCTGCAACTGGACAGGCCTCATACATGGCCAATTATGAGTAGAATACAGGAAACTCATTAAAAAAACATGTTAAACTTATTATCAACTACGTCAAGGATCAACATGATAAATACTAGATAGAAGGGATTAAAATGTTTAATCAATTAAATCACGCAAAGTGACAAGTATTAAAACAGGTGTCCATCTTTTTGGCAATAATACATCGATTACTGTCAGAATGAAAGCGTTAGTTGGATTGTTTTTGCTCTTTGTAGCACTAACATGTGCTGTAGAGGAAATAGAACAAAATGATACTGGTGTTTATGATTACCATCGTAAGGTTGGAATTCCAACAGCTGCAAGAATTAGACAACTGGAATCTGATATAACTCCTTTTGAAAATAGAATTGCTGGTGGAGGTACAACAAGTACTTTATCTGTACCATATCAAGTAAGTGCATTAAATATTTTCTTCTTTCTTTTTTTATATGGCCAACTATGCTGATGTCGAAAACTCTGCCAGAGTCCGAGGTGTTATTAGTTAATGTAAATAATTTCAAAACCAACATACTAAATTAGATTATTCAATATTCTATTGTTTTAATTTGAATTTCGAATTATGTTTTTCTTTAAACGTAACCACCCCATCTCATCTTATGGGTGTCGTAAAAACCGACTAAGAGACTATTATCTTAACGAAATAAAAAAAAACTTTTAAAATTAAACCCTGTACCAATCCGTCTGGCCAGCTTGGTATTAGTAGACCTAATATCCCTCCGTCGAGGGAGTTGAACAAGGTATTCAACCTGTAATTGTAGGTATTTATATTTATTTCAGGTTGGTTTAATAATAACAATCAGCTTCATCTTCACATCAGTTTGTGGTGGTAGTTTGATCTCAGACTCCAGAGTATTGACGGCAAGTCATTGCAACAACGATGGCAACAACATCGCGCAATCTTTCAATGTCATCCTTGGTTCTAACCTACTGTTCAGTGGCGGCACCAGGGTATCGACAACTGACTTTGTAATGCATCCTGGATACAACCCGTTTATTATTGCTAATGATATTGGTATTATTAGGATTCCAAGAGTCACTTTCTCGAGTAAGTTTTTGGTTTTTTTGTAAAATTTATCTCACTAGGAAAATAATAGTCATAATAATCTTTAGACTGATACTAGTCATAATAATCCTCAGACGCTACTATTGTTATATACTTTTTGAACACCGCCTTTCGGGTCGACGTACTCGTATGTACATATTTATCTTCCCTAGGTCCAAACGTATCGTCAATCATAAAGGGCAAACGCCTGATACCTATAGAGATCGTGCTGTATGTTGCAGTTAATTATCATCATCATCATCATTATATCAGCCAATCGACGTCCACTGCTGGACATAGGCCTCCTCCAAGTATTGCCACCTTGTGCGGTCCT
This sequence comes from Schrankia costaestrigalis, assembly GCA_905475405.1. NCBI lineage: Eukaryota > Metazoa > Arthropoda > Insecta > Lepidoptera > Erebidae > Schrankia > Schrankia costaestrigalis. The sequence continues at coordinate 10,117,740 of FR997840.1, read as the reverse complement.
GTGCCTCCCTCATCCATCGGCTTCCCGCCGTCCTAACTAGGTCGTCGTTGCAGCTAATTATGCAATCACCAATTTAACGAACCCAAAGAACATTCTCAGGATAATCATTTATTTGTAAAAAGCACAAACAATCTTTTTGCTGGGGGTTTGAAACCGCCATTAAAACAGTCAGCTTCTACCAAAAGCGTAGTAAACGTTAAAATAAAACTTCATATTTGCCTACCATCTATCAGTATTACGAACTTACAGAATTATTAACGATATAAACGCCAAAATGTACATTTAAATTTTAAGTAAATTTTACAAGTAGCAAGGAACTGTATAATTATTTAAATAATTTCACGATAATTTTATTTTACAGTAACAATTCAACCAGTTAACTTGCCATCGGGCAGTGAACTCAATCTGGATTACAATGGCTACACCGCATTGGCCTCCGGTTACGGGGTAACAAGACAAGGTACGTATTGCATCAATAATAATCGTAGTTTATGCATCCATAAATTTCGTCCTTGTGGTTGTGAAATCATTTTATCAACATAATGACTAGGAGGATTATGTAGGTAGGCTAAGAGAAAAGCTATGAAGACATTAGTAAATTACTATAAAAGAAGGGATACCAAATAGAATAGACATAATTGGAGAATGCTCAATAATTCATATTATGCTGAACCAATTAGTAGAGGATTAGTTTACCTGCCCATGTATTATCCCTAATCGCTATGACATTTCTCCAAGTATAGTGTGGACATTTGGACAACCATTTAGCCTGAACAACAAATTAAGGCTGTATTGTGGTCGTTAAGTAGCTTCAGTCTGTTGTCTTCATCCAGTACTGTGTTTTAGACATTTCATTGGCTGTGATGCAATCATTTTGTCCGAGTCCTATATAAAAATAGGTATATAATATATATTTTTCTACCAAGAATTTGAAGCTTGTTTTTTTACAACGGTATGCGTAACCAAAATGCCACCAAATAATTTAAAACACCAATTTAAAACCTAGTAATTTATTTTCAGGTGACAGTGTCGGGTTATTGCAGACTATAAGTTCAGTAAACCTTCGAGTGATCTCAAACAACGAGTGCAGGAACAGCTACAGTAACATACAGAATACACATTTGTGTACAAGTGGTGCTGGTGGAGTGGGGGTTTGTTCAGGAGATACCGGTGGACCTCTTGTTACCACTGTTAACTCCAGGAGAGTTCTTGTAAGTTCAAAATATGTTTTCTTTGTAGCTAATACTCTTCGCTTTGTTTCGAACAATACAACAATAGTTTGTCAATCATACAAACTGATGAAGTTTCCTGTACGGATTTTTGTTGAATATTAATTTTACCGGCGTGTAATAAAATATAACAGTAAAATTGATAAATCAAAAATAGGTAAAAAAGCGATTTATATTACATAATTCAAAAGCTCCTGTAGGTTTTAATAAATTAAGACCCCCATGAGTCTTAATTTATTTTATGTTCTACAAATACCTGATGAACGTTTTCCCGTGATTTTAGTATTTTATAAGTTTACATATAATACCTAATAAACTAATTTATTATCAACTTATAATGTTACAAATTACTTTTAGGAATATTATAATACTTTGTTTATATCAGACAGATTTTAAATTACCAAAATCTATATTACAGATCGGTGTGGGCTCCTTCATATCTGCGAGTGGGTGTCAGGCTGGTCATCCATCTGGATTTACAAGAGTTCCAAGCTACACCAGTTGGATACACTCCGTTTAAAAATACTATACCGAAACAATACAAAGGAACTAAATAAAATACATGCTTGACTAACTAGATCTAACTGCTTTATTTTATTCATTTCTTACGCACTGCGAGGCACGAGTTTTCTTCAATGCTGAAAGGGTTAAACTAACTGTACCCTAATAGGCCTGACAAACTGGCTCAGGATTGTATTTTGAGTTTACTTTCTATTGCTGTCTGTTATGTCGATTACCTATTCATTAGTTTAAAAATAAAAATGATTATTTGTTCATCGCAATGTCTTTCGCACAACTGTAACTTAAGCCCGATTTACACATCGACAAGAACAGTAGCGAGTGAAGTAGTAAGTTGTTGATTAAGTTGATTTGAATAGATCTCCATCCTATTTTTTGGCCAGTTAAGTACGAAAAAGCCCCCTCTCTCGCGTCTCGCCAACTTAACTCGCCCAAAAATAGGATGGAGATCTATTTAAATCAACTTAATCAACAACTTACTACTTAACTCGCTACTGTACTTGTCGATGTGTAAATCGGGCTTTATGCAAGCTAAGATCATAAGCCTAAGCTCAACTGGATAAGTACATGGATAAATACAAGTCAAATTTCATGACACCTACGGGGTGAGATAAAATGATAACATCATGCATTTTTACTCCATTATCAAAGAAACAGTCGTGTATAATAAATACGTTAAAATTTAGCAAATCACTTTGCTCTCAAATACACACATCAATATCATAAGAACCGCCGACCGGCAACCCATTTGAAAAATGAATGAAGTTATCAATCCTGAGAAGGGAATAATTGAGAATGGGGGGCCGCAATCGAGATATGATTGATCTAACACCTTACGGGCCCATCAAATCGCTCTTCAAAGGGTAAATCTATATTTAAGTGGGCCGCGAACTTCCCACTTGTAATTATATTTTTATGTTGTCGAACGCCTGGGCTTCGGTACTAATGTCTCTTACAAATGCGAATATAATAGACCGAGAGGGTCCGTTTGTTTGGATTGAGATCTCTTTCAAGGACCTTCCATGGAGTTTTTGTACAGGCTGTAAGCGTAATTTATTAGATAACAGGATATCAATTTTGTTTTGTGTGTAAAGATGTTTTCATAAGTCAAATGGGTTTATTAGAAGAGGAAAATAAATAATTTAATGTAATAACGCCTGTAGAAAAGTATTCTACTTATTTATACAATGCGAGTTGCATTTATTATTTAATGAGTTTGCTGCGTCTGCGTTTTACTAATTTGTGTAATCTCTCCACCGGCTCACTAATATCTGCTAGCCAGAAGAATGGTAAAGGGTTTTATAATAAGTTTTCCATTTTTTTGAGAGAATATAATTGATTTTTTTCTTAGTCTTAGCTTACATCTTTGGGGTGAAATGAGATGGTGACGCTTACGGTGACGCTATTTATTCTTGCCATGTATAAAAAACATTATCTTATCATAACAGATCCTACCCATCACCACCGTTCACAAGCAAGTAACAATATTAGTATCATTCAATTAACTGTAGAATCAATAAGATCATATTTTTAAATTTATGTATAACACACTCCAAGTATGAACTTCTTAACATTTTAAGCTAGTTGTAAAATAACCATATTGCCATAAGAACAAAATAATAGACAACACTGTTACTAAAGCCTATTTAAGTCAGGTTAAGCAGGTTATATGTAAATACAGCTTATGTAGTGGACCATAACGTGTACCTTTTGAACCAGCAGGTCTGGATTTTAAACCTACCTACTTTTAGGGTTGGATATTTCATAATGGGACTTTAAATCTAATTAAATTTAAATGTTTGATGGTATCATTATTTAGAAGACAGGTAATTAATTTAAACATCTAGTACGAAAAGTATGACATTACTTCTAAGTCGATTTCTACAATAAACAGAAATTGACAAATATTGTAACTATCTTTTATGGCAATGAAATAAATAGTAATAGGAAAACCTGTAAAATGTAATATTTTAATTTACTAAAAACATTTTTTTCCAATCGAACTAGTTTTTTTGGATAGGTGCCAAACATACAAAATTCAAACTCTATGCTTTTATAATTAGTAGAAAGTTCTCTACTAGCGTGTGTATCTATAGCGGCATCTTTGGATCCTATTTACAAGTTAAGCAGAAGAGGGAAAATAATATCGGCATTGAAGGTGACCTTAGACCTTAAAACTTTATCTGGGTCGTAAGTTCGAAGCACTGCTATGGTCGTATAAGTAGGTACAATGTTGAACAGTCATAAGTATAAAGCATCCATGGAATGCTCTTAGCATCAGGTATAATACCTAAATGTTATTTTAATTCTGGTAATTAGTTGTCATTTTCTAATTAAATTTATCAACCAAATTATCTTTAAGTAAATTAGTAGTTCTGTGTTACAGCAGAAGTCATATTATCTTTTTAACCACAAATAAATAAAACATAACTTATGGAAGTTCTTTATCGTCGAGTCGATTAAAAAGAGTATGTATTAAGTAAGTTTGTTGTCATTAATAACCTCTCCCGTTGTACTGTGTATTTATTCATCTAAACAAACAATGTAAAAGTAACCCTAGGGACAACAGAAGCCTTAGTACAGTGTCTGGTCGCGGTAACTCGGTGTCGATACATGAAAAGCTGCCCTACAACACCCTAACAGTTGTTTTTTTATTCAGTATTACAACTTACATTTCATTAAACATTACAGTACACGTTATACAACATTGTGACTAACAATTAATCCATTTCCATGTCGTACCAAACTTTCGCAATGTGTTGCTTGTACAGCTTTCTTTGAAATATCTACTCAAAAGCATTTTATCGAAATAGCCTAGCTCAATAATATATTCATTCAAAAATAGAAATATTTATACAATATACATTACCAACAAAACAGCTGTTTTGCATACATTACAAAAAAAAAACATTTTTTTTACATAAGATTTAGCTTTATTTTAGGAACAGAACGTAAAATAAAATTATCCTCATATTCTTTAACTCCACGCATTTATAAGTTTTATGACAATAAGGGTCCTAGCACATATAACGTAACGTAAACGGATCGGCATCGCCTCGCCATTTTCCTCGGTGTCAAACGTCAAAAATCCTATTAGTACGTTACGTATCCGATTAGTGTGCGGTGCAGTAAGGAGTTTCATACAAAGAATACTGAACGGCTCGGGTTGATACGGTGACGTTCCGTTTACGTTACGTTATAATGTGCTACGGCGCTAAGACGATAAAACAATTGAAAACTGAAATAGTAATTTTTTTGTTATTGTTTAGTAAAGTTAAGCGCTACCTTAAGTTTTTTTTTTTATTTTTTTTTATTTATTTTAAGGAGTTTAGTCAATTGTGACTATACCACTCCATTGGACTATCAACAGGTCAAAATTACAGTTTTTTTATATTATTGCAAGCGTCGCCGCAAGCCAACATTAACTATGTTGTATAGTAACTTAGCAAGTTCCGATAGAGGAAATGCTAAAATACTATTACACGACCCTACCGTATGAAACATAACATTATGATGAACTGACACCCTAGCTCTAACATCCTCATTCCGGACACATTCTGCCATTATATGTATGACATCCTCTATCACATCGCACTCTGAGCATAATGGTGAAGGTACTTTCCTCATGAGATAAGCGAATTTATTCAGAGGAATGTGTCCGGAACGAAGTCTAAACGCTATAATTGAGAGAGGTCTGTTCAGTGTCCACCTATCAAACCACGGTTTCTTCCATGGATCGTTTTGTAAGGTCTTGTACCACACACCTTTCTCCACAGAGCGTTCGTCAAAGTATGTTTTCCACATATCATTACAGTGACTTTTCATTACATATATACAATCTGTAAAGTAAGGAAAGACATTTACAAGTACGCCATCGCAAGCAGCCTCTTTTGCCAATAAATCGACCGTATCGTTCCCTGCTAGCCCGATATGGGAAGGGATCCATTGAAGGGTAACCTCTTTAGACTTACTTTTTAAATTAAATAAGGAACTAATAATACTATAGGCAATCGGGGTACCTCTTAGACAAGAGGTACACCGAGCCAAATGTTGAAGGGAACTTTTTGAGTCAGTGAGTATAACAAATTTATCAAATATATCTATTGAATCTAAATATGACAAGGCCTCCGAAATAGCGATTAACTCTAAATACATAATAGACATATTATTACAAATTTTAAATTTCATTCCTTGATTAATCTCTGAGTCAAAGAAAGCCGCTCCCATATCGGATTTATTGTGTTTTGATCCGTCTGTAAACACTTTATAGTGAGTGGAATACTCTGTTTCTAAATATGAAATACATTTTTCTTTTAGGGTAAGAATATCATATCGATTTTTGCCTTCATCAATACCCTTGATATTAGGTTTTACAATATTACTTAAATCATACCAACTCATCCAATGATCCAAACTGTACATATCTAAATTCTTACGCGAATCAATATCAATATGCAGAAATTTTACATGTATTTGAATTAGAATAGGTACTGTTTTTCGACGCCAATATCTCCTCGAAATGACTGTATTTAACTCATTTATTACATCGATTGTAACATTACCGCATATTGACATGGATTTGAGCCAGAACTTACCGGCGAGATACATTCGTCTTACATGTAAAGGCTGTAATAACAGTTCACTCTCCATCACATGGATGGGAGTGGACCTAATAAAACCTCCGATAATCCGCATCGCTTCATTTTGTACCTTATCTAATTTACATAGGTTAGACTTGCTACTAGATCCAAAAAGGAAACTACCATAATCTAGTCTGCTTCTGATAATTGAAATGTATAGATTTCTTAAGTGAATGGGATGGACGCCCCAGCCTGAGCCTGCCAAAACCTTAAAAATATTTAAAAATTTGTGGGTTTTTTCTTGTACCTCATTAATGTGTTTGCCCCATCTTAGGGAGGAATCTAACCATAAGCCTAGGTATTTAACAGAATCTACTACTTGCAATGGCGTATCCTTAAATAATAGTAAAAATGAGTTATTTCTGCTTGTACCTTTCCTAAATATACATAGTTTACTTTTTGTGGGAGATACATCTAGACCTAAATTATCTAATAAAGACAAAAGCATGTTTAAAGATACTTGCAGAGTACGAAGACAATTATCTATACTTTTGTCACAAGCATATAAAGTAAAGTCGTCGGCGTACTGTGAGATATATACATCACTCAGAGAGTTACAAATATTAAAGGTTGCAATGTTAAATAATAGGGGAGATAGCGGATCTCCTTGAGCTATTCCTTGTCCAGTACATCGGCTTATAAAGAAATTACCGTATTGTACCTTTAAGTATCGGAGATTAAGGAACTCCCATAAGTAATTGCATATTTTCCCACCCACGCCAACTTTGTCTAAAATAGAAAGTAAAGAGGTAATATTAATGTTGTTGTATGCGTTCTCAATATCAAGGAAACACGCCAAAGTAACTAAATCCTTTGAGAAACCTGATTGGATCCTTGTGACCAACCTAGTCAGACTGTCTAAGCACGATTTTGATTTTCTAAATCCAACGGTCTCTTGGGAGAACATTAACTTTTTTTCACAATACCATTCTAATCTCCGGTTTAGGATAACATGAAAGATTTTGCAGACACATGACATTAAACTAATTGGCCTAAGAGATGACTCTGACGAAGGGTCACGGCCAGGCTTTGGGATCGGAACTATGCTAATATCTCTCCATTGTGAAGGGAGAAAGCCAGTTGATAAAAAAACATTAAATAGAGTAGTTAAAATATCTTTACCACTTTTTGGCAAATGTGCTATCATAGAGAAGGAGATGTTGTCACAACCAGGGGCCGTGTCGGAGTTTTTAATACACCTGTCTAGTTCATGCACTGTAATAGGAGCTTCAAGATGCATATTGTGTGATAAAAATATTGGTTTAGGAGGGCAAGTATAAGCAGGACACAAATTAACCAATAACCTTTCTACCCTAGTCTCGTTTATATGACCATTCTGCGCTCTATTGCCCTTTAACCACTTCATTTTTCTCCACATTTCATTTACTGAAGTAGTCTCATCTATAGAAGCGCAAAACGTATGCCAACTATTAGTCGCTGCGTTTCTTATAAGTTTCTGGGAATCTCGGATGCAGTCTTTTAGTATTTGAAGGTTTGAAGGGGTAGGGTTTCTCCTAAAGTTTTTAAGAGCTAGTCTCCTTTTAGCGACAGAATGAGATAAACTGGAGTTCCAGTAAGGTTTTGGTATAAACTTACTGTCTGGATTTAAATTTACTTTAATACATGGAATATTATCGTTGGCTGCTTTATTAATATTATCAATAAAACTGTTATACATAGATTGAGGCTCCCCCTGCATATTAAAATTAGTGAAATAATTTTCTAAATGGGTTTCATAAGAGGCCCAATCGGCTAGTTTAAAGTTGCGTTTTGTCGTGAATTGGGTAGTTATAGGTTACAGAATAGCTCATTTTAATTACAAGATGATCGCTTCCCAAACTCTCATTAGTTACAAGCCAGTTAAAAAGGCATGCTATATCTGAGGTAGCCAAAGAAAGGTCCGGTGAACTTTGTTGAAGATTACCAGCTGCTAATCTAATGCGCGTAGGGCTGCCATCGTTAAGGATAACTAAGTTAGACTCCGACAAGGAATTGTATATCTGGGAGCCTCTGGTATCGGTTTTGTAAGACCACGTAAAATGGTGCCCGTTAAAATCACCGAGAATGAGAGAATTTGTATTAAACTGTCCAAACAATATGTCCCAATCACTCTGGTTAGTATGAACCCATTGAGGACAATAAATAGCAACTACATTTTCTACATGACGACAGTTGTGTACTTTTACATGTAATAATTCAATGTCTGTATTAGAATGACTTATATTACGTAACTCGGTTTTAATAGATTTATGAGTCATAATGCACACACCTCCATAACAGTCCGCGCGATCTTTTCTAAATATGTTATAATTACTTACCTTTAAATTAGTCATCGGTTCCAACCAGGTCTCGTTAACTACAGCTATATGTATTTTATATTGAAGCAACAAGTGTTCAAATACTAACAGTTTAGGTCTAATACTTTGGGCATTCCATTGCATGATATTAACCGCTATATTTCTATTATTATTAATTACCATTTTGGAATGTGCAAATAAAGTCAGCAACTTTCTTAAATATAGAAACATCTGAGATATTATCCAAAACAGCTGACACGCACCATTCCAAAGTAAAACGAACTATATGTTTTATTTTATCTAACCAATTATCGGAATTATTACTTAAGTGACGCATAATTGTGTTAAGCAAGTACTTAAAAGATCTATTGTTAAAACCAGTTTCTGTACGAGATTGAGTTTCGCATTCAGGTAGCTGTTTATCTGTACTTATATTTGTATAAACGTTTGTATGTGGAACGTCATTACTATAGCTACGTCGACGCGACCGGTTGCGACGACGACGACGCGATCTTGGCCTTTTGTTATTGTTGTTCGAGTGCTCGCCGCCACCGTCTTCGTCTGTTGTAGAAGTCTCCGACGACGTACTTTCCTGCACTTCACATAATTGTTCAGAAGAACTACGCTGTTTTCTCTTACTCGGAGCCTGTCTAGTCCCTGACAAGTCCGCTACCACTGCAGCATACGATTTAGCGCTTGTACTGGCGTGTGTATGTACGTTATCAGAAGGTAAACTTTGCTCGTTACGCGCGGGATTCGGTGAAAATGGCGGGACATACATGGTAAGGGCTCGTCTGTATGTACAGTTGAATTCTGACATTAAAGCTCTGATTTTTCTTTCTTTAACATATACTGGGCATGCTCTTACTAAGGACATATGATTTCCAGCACAATTAGCGCACTTAAAGGTCGTCGTCTCACAATTCACGTGATGTTTGGAACATTTAGGACATATAGCTTTATGTATGGCCGAAACGCCAGCAACGAGTACATTGCGTCACAGGGAACACATAGGGTTCTACGTGTACTCTCAAGTTAAGTAACGTAATATATTGAGGCAGTGAACTCCCTTTAAAAGCTATACGAATAGTTTCACTTTCCTGCCATCCAGATTCAGGGTTTCTGCGGTTAAGTCTCCGAGCATTTAGTATTTCAGATCCATTGCTACTTTTTATACATTTCAGAAGTTCAAGCTCAGATAAGTCAAGATCTATGTCCCTTATAATACCATAAGATATGTTGACCTCCCATGTTTTCTGTATTCTCCATTCTTTTTCTTTGAATACTGGGCATGAGATAAGTTTTTCGGCGTTTAATTCATCTTCAAAGCTAACTATAACTTTAAAGGCATTGATATATTTTACCCGATGAATTCCAGATATGTTTTGGCAAGCAAATAATTTTGCCAAGGCAAATTGTTTAGGTAAAGTATCTTTACTAGAAATACATATATCTATTTTTTCTATTTTCCTTCTTTTTTCCTGTCCCACTAGAGTCCAGTTCTCGTCATTATTTAAACCATTCTGCGTCTCCATATTGTGTGTGTTCTCTTCATTAGTGATTGGTTGTTCCTCATGTATAAGTTCCTCTTCTCCTACTATGTCACTCCCCTCTGTAATTATGGTCATGTGTTCTTCCGTCTCCTCCTCATCATGGTCAAGCGCTCCCTGGCTCATGGCGCATCAATTAAAATATAAAATCGACACGCGATAAAAGAAGGACGGCGCGCGAGCGCGCTGTCCAAACCGGTAATTGCGTAGTAAACAATGAGAGAAAAATATCGCACTAAAAACACGTTCTAATCACTCGGAACGCGAGTAAGCACTCTACCTTAAGTTAAAATTAATGCCAGATTCCCATGTACATTCTGTATTTTATCAAGAATTATTTACGCTATCTTTCTACCAAATCAGTGGTAGATTCAAATCAATTATTCTCCAGAAAAAAAAAAAAAAAAAAAAAACATGGCAATTTTAGTGGTGAAGTCGCGGGTTGTGTGTGTGGACATTTACAGTAATATACAAAATATAACATAAAAAAAAAGAAATGCATTGAATTGAATTCCCTGTTTTGTAATGGCCAACTAAAGCAAAATTATGTATTGAGTATATTATTACCAATGTGACAATAAAATTTTATATAATTGTCACAAAACCAGATTCCTCAGTGATATAAGTAGACGAATTAACCTTCAATTACTGTAGCGAGATATTAGCATTGGAACATTAAAAACCAATGATAATGCCATTAAAGAAGTAATTGAAAAAAGATAGAAGAGTTACAACCCTATTAACCTCTAGTAATATGCGCGCATTTATTAAGCAGCTATGAACAATACAATCATTGTATTGTGATGCAAGATTGCAAGGGCACACTTTACTGCCCTGCCTTATGTACCTCATTAATATGCAATACACACTCACTAAATTTGATTGGTTGACTGAATGAGTCGATTGTTGATTTATAGAACAACGCAGAAAGGTAAAACGCTTCATATCATCCAATTAAACACAGATATGACCACCAAGGCTCGGTGACAAAGCAGTCGTATGGTAGGAACCCTATTCGAATCGCAGGCAGGCAACTGCTTGTGTAAAACACAAATTATTGTAACATACATTTATCTTCAAATACAACATGATTAAAGCCCAGTGGTCAGGTATTTTTCGGTTTTGGTATTTATTACAGGGTTTCTTTCGAGTTTTCCTTTTACTTTGCACTGAAACATTTGTATTATTATGCAAGTAGTAATAGGTGATTATGTCAACATTAAACACAAACCAAAGTTTGGTTTGTTTTGCTAACACATTTTAACATTACTTATCACTGACAAGATAATAATGCAATCACTCATACATTAAATGCAATCAGTTTCGGATAAATTATCACTTTGTATATAATACACGATGCACCGTGGTAACGCGTTTCTCCTACAATTATGTTGAGATAGGAAATAGCTCAGTTAATAACACGACGCCGGTGGAAGCACACGCTCGCTAAATAAAAATGTAAACCGAGGTCACGTTCAATGATTTCTGTTTAGTCACCGAATATTTCTATTTATTACGAAACCGTCGTGGCGTCATCCGCGGAAAGCTTACCTCATAACACAATATCTACCTATTATTAGATAGCTACGTAAACCGGCGTCCATTTACGCCCTAGTAACCAACAAACAGTGCGGTAACACGAACGCGTCCGTAACAAAAATGACAAAACTCATACTTTTTACGTTTTACTTCATCGCGACTATATTCGCAACAGACAGTTACAAAATACTCGGAATATTCCCATCGTTAGATCGAAACAACTACCTCACATATCGTGGACTATTTCGGGAATTAGCAAATCGAAATCATGAAGTTACTCTCATTAGCCATTTCCAAATGCCGGATGCCCCAGCATCATACAAGGATATACTTCTTAGTGACCAACATGTGTTCAAAGGTTTATCATTCGAGTCAGTGATAGTGAATGAAGTGTCGCGCTTACCCTTCGAAACCTTAGTGGCTACTAAAGCAGGGAACGATGATTGTAAGACTTTAATGAACAATAATCAAGTACTACATTTGATAAGGACACGACCTCAGTACGACGTAATATTGGTGGAGTCATATAACAGTGACTGTGGCTTGGCACTTGCCGCCAATCTAAGTGCTCCTTATATTACCTTGAATCCACAGCCTATACAACCCTGGCAGTATAACAGACTTGGTATTAATTTCAATTCTGCCTATGTAAGTCAATCTGGCTTGCCCTATGGAAAGGAGCCTTGGTATTTTGAGAGGCTAAAGAGTTATGTGTTATATCATATAACAAACTGTGTATATTACGTCGGTTCCCAAGTAACTGATCACGTTTACCTGTATAAATACTTTGGTAACGACTTGCCTTCATTAGAAAGTTTTGCATCGAACGCTAGCCTAGCGTTTGTAAACACGCATCAGTCGTTGTACGGCGGTGTTGCAAGAGCTGATAATGTGATTGACATTGGTGGGATTCATGTTAGACCGCCGAAAATTATTCCGACTGTGAGTATTATATTGATCGTACTATAAATAGAACCCAGCGTATCAACTTAAGTAATGTTTTATTTACACTGACGTAATTATGCAAATGGGGACAAGATAACGTCATCGGAAGATTATAAAAACATAACCTTGCAGTACGGCTAATAAATTTCTTAATAATGGCGTTTTGTTGTAGAAAGTAGTTTTTGTAATGTCATATTGTATTACTTAATACCTACAATACAAGCTTTGTTTGCGATTAGATGGCGTAGTCTGAATGTGGGTGGAATATTATTTTTAAGAGATGTCCCAGGCTCAAATTCTAATAAATTTTAAGATAAACAAATGAATGTTATGAGTCAAGATATACTTTTTCTTTGTTAATTCCATGTCTGCAATAGAAGGCTCAATCTGAGGATTCAAATCTTAATTGTGGGAGGTTTATTTATACTACATATTTGTGTAGGTATATCTAGTTAGGTTATCAGAAGTAGTGAGGCTTTCTATATTTTTCTGATTACATATTTATTTGTACTAATTCAACTTTTGGTAATAAGTTCAGCACAATATTTTTCGTACTAATATGTACTTTGATGTAATTAGTTCTTACGGATTATCCCGGGCATAAATATGATTCAGATTAATGAATTTACTCGACTTTCGATAGAAATAAGTTTATATTGTCTTAGAACGTAAAGTCCTTTGCTATCAACAATCAAACTCTAATGTCTTAACCTTATTACATTACAGGAAATAGAGAGATTTATAAACGAAGCGGAGCACGGTGTGATATACGTAAACCTGGGCTCTACCGTCAAAGACTCCACGCTCCCGAGTGATAAATTAAACGAGCTGTTATCAACCTTCTCTAAATTGCCTCTAAGGGTCCTCTGGAAATGGGACGGCGCCAATCTACAGCTGCCGAGAAACGTTATGACTATGAGATGGCTCCCGCAATACGACATTTTAAGTAAGTATTTCACACTTGTGTGTAATTTAATGTATCTTACGAAATGTACGTGGTCTAAGAATGACAACACTTATGAGGCTAATGGTTCAAAGTCACGACAATTTTATTACGTTCTCATTTTTTAGGGTTCCGTGTCTGACAAAGAATCTTAATACAATCATTTCGTCGTCCGTCTGTCAAGACCTTATTCTTAAAAACTTATGGTGATACATATTATATTCAATTGATATGAATATGAAAACTTGGTACTTACTACTTACGAGTATGTTTGCAGTACTATTTAGCGCAGGAGTCAACAGATAGGTACAGTTGTTTAGGGTGTTTATCATTGGCATTTGCATTGTAATCGAAAGTTCGAAACCTCTTATAATACACAAATTAAAATTAAATCATCTATACATATAATAAAACTGTAGAAAAGTCGTTTTTGTACATTGAAAATAAATCCAAAAAAAATAGCCAGTGTATTAAAAGACAACCAATAGAACCCATTTCCACCATTTTTGGAATTTTTGTCTGTTTGTCTGTTTATCTGTATATCTGTATGTCTGTATGTCTGTTTATCTGTAACCTAAAATTTGTTCGGGCATCACGTAAAAAGTACCAAAGCAATTAAGATGATTTTTATACACAACGATTGAGCGTAACTTGTAGTTTTATTTAGTTTTTGTTTCAAAAAATCGGTTTCGTCTATTAAAAGATATTTGAATTTAACTAATTAATATTAAATAGCGCCATCTTTCAAACTTAGACAGAACTACATCAAGAGTTAAACTGCGTGCAGTATTTTTAAATGTAACGTAAAATGTAGATGCCTTTATTACACAACGATTGAGCGTAACTTGAAGTTCCATTTAATTTTTGTTTCATTGCAATCGGTTCAGTCTATCAAAAGATATTTGAATTTAAAGTGCTCAAGAATAAGTAGTTTTAGTTTTATACGTAGTTTATGTTTACAAAGTGAAATATTAAACAGTGCTATCTTAGGAATGTAGACTGGAATATATTTAGAGTTAAGCTGCGTGCAGTATTTTTGAATAAATAAAATAAAGACATTTAACATTTTTTTATCCGGCTCGAAGGACCATGAACAAATCCCAAAAAGTACTTGATGGAATTTTATGTAATAAAACTCCAATGGCGAGTGAAAAAGATTTTATATTTAACTACAAAACATACTTATGCTGTAAGATGAACATAAAAATATTTTAACTATACCTATATCAAATAACGCCATCTGTTGGTGGCTTAATTAAACTTATTATGTTAAACAAATACACACATTAAACAATAATTTAATGTTTTGTGATTGTATTTCTATATTTTATTGTCAGCTATGTATTTTTCAATGTTAATAATCTATATACTATAATAAAACTGTAAAGGTCGAGATGTCTGTTCTTTTCGAAAATTCAGATAAAAATTATCTATAAAATCTAGAAAAAAGTCAAAAAGCACGAAACCACAATTTTTAGAATTAATGTCTGTCTGTCTGTTTGTTACCGCACATCTTTAAAACGAATTAATATAATCTTAAGACCAATACATTGTATTGTAGCCTTTTTTATTAGGCTTTAACTGAGGTATGTTTCATCAAAATCGGATAAGTAATACTCGAGATATCGCTTGATCTCTTTATATTAGAACAGTCCAATACAAATCAGGGGCCATGAAAAATGGATTTGGTTCAATGTTGAATGAATTTAAATTTCGTTTCTTTTGTTCACGAGATGGCGTTACCAGTAGTAATCATACTCAAAAATAAATGAGTTTGTAAATAATCCTTATCTATTTTATTATGAAGTGCTATTAATTATAAGTTATTCCTTTTAAATTTTAATAAAATTAACCATGAATCGTATGTGTTATATCAATTATAAGTTATATTAAATCTATACTAATATTATGGCGCTGCTGGGAATAGCAGGTCAAAGAGTATCTGTATACGTGTCGGAACACTTATCTCCATCTAATAAATCTCTGCACGCAGCGACTCGTAAGAAGGCAAAAGAACAAGGATACAAGTTTGTATGGGTTAAGAATGGACGAATTTTTGCGAGAAAGGCTATTGATACAAAGTACATACTGATCAAGAGTTACGAGAGCCTTAATCTTATATCTTAATGGTTGTTAGTATTGTTTTGTTTTTTTATTTAAATTCTATATAAGTGGTTTTTGATTATAATATTATTACAATGGCTAACTTATCAATATATTACCAAAACATTAGAGGTATAAAAAGTAAAACACTAGACATATATAACACAGTTCTAAGTAATAATTATGATGTAATTTGCTTGTGTGAAACTTGGCTTGATGATACGGTTTTGTCTTCTGAATTGTTTGATGATAGGTATTGTGTTGTGCGCAGGGATCGAGATATTGGGTTCCGCACTCGGTATGATAAAAATCATGGTGGGGGTGTACTAGTCGCATATGCTAGGAAACTTCAAATTTCAATAAAAAGGGAATGGTTTTCTAAATACTATGGATACAATTTCAGTTAAACAATTCTCGTACCTTTAATTTATGTGTTACTTACCTTCCAGAATATTTGCCTGTCGGTATTGTTTCTGACTATTTCACTAAATGTAATACAATATTTAGTGATCTTTCTAATCACATAACATGTATTCTGGGGGATTTTAATCTTGGAAATGTTACTTGGTCCGTTGAAACAGGATGTCCTTAAACTATGCTTGTGAAAAGTCTAGATCATTGCATGATCTTTTTCACTTAACAATGATACGACAACTCAATTTTATAGGAAATCATAATAACAGAATACTTGATTTAGTTATCACTGACTGCCATGAATTACTGAGTGTGACACCTACCTTGCCTATTAGTCGTGTTGACCTGCATCACCCCCCTATTTGAACTCGAACTTAGAAACCGTATAGCTACACTAACACCAAACATATCTTTAAAAAAATTATGCTATCGTAAAACAAATTATGAGAATTGTAGGAGGGACTTGGGTATTATTGATTGGAAGGCACACGCTGTGAATATGGGATGTAACGACTTTGTTCAATTTTTTTATAATAAAATCACGTCAATAATTGAAGAACATACCCCTAAATATAACGTGTGTAACAATAAATATCCTAGCTGGTTTTCGAAGGATTTAATTAGGTTGCTCTCATCTAAAAACAAAGCACATATCAAGTTTAAACGATATAGAAATCCTAGAGATTATGATACGTTTACTTTGCTAAGAAATAGAGCTAAAGTTGTTCAAAACCAGTGTTTTAAAAATTACATTGAGCGAATTGAAAGCGATCTAAAGGACAACATAAAAGCTTTTTGGCGATACACTAAAAGCAAACGAATTACCAATAGCATTCCTAGTAGAGTTTACTATCAGGATAGAGTATGTAACACGGGAAGTGATATAGTTGACTTATTTGCAAAGTATTTTTCATCAGTTTACTGTCCCAGTTCTTCTACAAGCTACTGTCCTAACTTTCAAACTTCAAACTATACGATTAGTCAGTTGCATATAACAGACAGCGAAATACTACAAAAATTAAAAAGTGTAGACGTAACAAAAAATAGCGGCTTTGATGGTATACCACCTATCTTTATACGATTGTGTGCACCTGATCTTGTGACTCCGCTATCTATCATATTTAAGAAATCTCTTAAAGAGGGAGTATTTCCTGATTTGTGGAAAGTAGCTAAAATAACTCCTATCTACAAGGCGGGGGATAAAGGTGATGTATCTAATTATAGGCCAATTAGTATACTAAACTGGTTTGCCAAGATTTTTGAAGGCTTCGTGTACAGACATATTTACGACCACTTCATTCACTTGTTAAATCCACGTCAACACGGGTTTATTACGGGTAGATCAACAAATTCGAACCTACTATGTTATTCTGCTTATATATGTGAATCTTTCAACAGCAGGCAGCAGGTAGACTCTATATATATTGATTTTTCCAAGGCATTCGACCGCGTCGATCATTTTGCTCTACTTACGAAAGTAAAACACATCGGAATACATGGAAGTCTGTATAGGTGGCTAGCATCTTATTTATCGAATCGAACGCAACTTGTCGCACTCAGTGGGTACGAGTCAATTCCCTTTTTGGCAACTTCCGGTGGTGTTCCACAGGGTTCTAACTTGGGGCCACTGCTGTTCTTATTGTTCGTTAACGACTTACTTGGTGAAATTAAGAGTGAATGTGTAGCCTACGCTGACGACATCAAGATCTTCAGACGGATCTCCGATCACCGAGACTGTGAGGCTTTACAATCAGATTTAAATGCAGTTGTCACCTTGTGTGATGAGAATTCTATGGCCCTAAATATAAAAAAGTGTAAGGTTATATCAATCACAAAAAGCAAAACACCGCTCAATTTTAATTATAGCATTAGTGGTACTATGATGGACAGGGTAAAAGAGATTCGGGACTTGGGAGTGATCTTTGACTCAACTATGTCTTTTAGAGCGCATTATGATGAAATTTGTAATAAGGCTAACCGTATATTATCTTTTGTGCTTCGGATTGCTAAACCTTTTAAGCAAATCAGCTCACTGATAACTCTATACTATGCTCTTGTTAGAAGTATTCTAGAGTACTGTGCACCTGTGTGGGCTCCAATATATAAAATTCATATAGATCGTATAGAGTCTATACAGAGGCGGTTTGTTAGAACTTTATGCGTAAAATGCGGCTTAAGACGCAAAATACCAGAGTACGAGGAAAGACTAAGTTATTTGAAAATTCTTGGGCTAGATAAGAGGAGATGGATGAGCGATATGTCCACCTTATATAAAATTTTGAATAAATCATTCGACAGTAGTCTTCTTAGTCAGGTTAACTTTAAGGTTCCTACTCGATCTGTGCGCACGCCACAACTGTTTGTCATACCAACATCCAATAACAATGTATCCCACACAAACAACCCACTTTTTCGAATGTGTAGACAATATAATGAGATATGTTCTCAATCAAACGTTGATATATTTGTTGAAAGTCAAAGTGAATTCATGAAGTGTGTGTGTAAAATAATTTCACCTTAGGATTGGTATATTACCTATATACATACTATGTATTCATAACTAGTTTGTATACATGTTCGGTAGTGTTAATTCTGAGTTTAGTTTTATATTTAATATGAATTTTAAGAAATTGTTGAAGCTGTATTAGTTTAAATGTTGTGTACAGTAGTAATTGGAGTGTAGATTTATACTTGTACAATTTTGTAAATATTTTTAGTATGTAAGTCCTCAATCTGTACTCTGTAACTGTACCTTTTGAAATAAATAAATAAATAAATTATAAAGAGGTAAAGTTTGTGTGTTTGTGTCGTTGTAGGGGGTAATCTCTGGATCTACAGAACCGATTTTAAAAATTCTTTCTGTGTTTCATAGTCCATTTATCGGGGAGTGTTATAGGCTATATAGTATCACGCTATGTCTAATAGGAGTAGAACAGTAATGAAATATGTATATAAAAGGGACGCTTAAAAACGTTTATTTTGCTTCTGCTGCTTAAACGTCTGGAGATACTACTGAAATGATGTATTAGAGAATTGTACCTTTAAAAAAGGTTTACAATTAAGTAAACGATAGCATATATCTATCTTCTAAGGTTGACTCACTACGACATTTTTTATAATAATCAAATTTGACTTAAAGAAATGCATTGTTTGTAAAGGTATTTTATGTATATGGTATTGACCCTTATCAAAATAAATTACGTTAATCATTATATTTATTTAATTTTAAACAAAATTGACCTTTACAGCGATGAGATCCGACTATTAGTTTGAAAGATATCTCAGTTTTAAAATAATGCGCGAATAACGTAAAATATCTGTCTAACGCGATGTTAGTATAGATGAATTTTCTTAGTATCAACATTTTGGCTGGAGTAAGATTTTAATTTTAAATACCTGTACTATAAATTAATTCTACCTCAAAAAGATCGCTTCATCATAACAGCCCATTAATGTCCCACTGCAGGGACGGGCCTCCTCCCGTGACGGAGGGTTACTTGGCCTACTAATACCACGCTGGCCAGACGGATTGGTATAGGGTTTAATTTCAAGTTTTCCTTTTTTTTTATTTCCTAAGGATAGTAGTTACGGTTATTCCCTTAGTCGGTTTTTACGACACCTATGGTTTTTTTTTGTTTAGGACGAGTAGTTGGTCTCTGACGACCGCTACTACTTTACACGGGCTGTGGTGGGGCGGATGGCCCTCAACCAAAAACATCCATGGGATGAGATGGGGTGATGACATATTGTATTCTTACTCCGTCACCACACGGATAGAAAGATCAAGAAGATCTCTTGGTCGGACTAAATTCGTAGGGCGGAGAACCCTGTTCTGTGGCGTTTGTTGGGAGAGGCATTTTGTCCAGAAGTGGACTGCGATAGGCTAATTGTTTTATTGATTAATACCATGTATTCTTAATCCATCGTTACATGGATAATACTCTATACCTACTAATATTATAAAGAGGTAAAGTTTGTGTGTTTGTAAGTTTGTGAAGTTGTAGGGGGTATCTCTGGATCTTCAGAACCGATTTTTTAAATTCTTTTTGTGTTAAATAGACCATTTATCGGGGAGTGCCATAGGCTATATTAATAGTATCACGCTATTACTAATAAGAGAGGAGCAGTAATGAAATATTTAAAAAAAAGGGAAGCGTTTTTTTCGCCGCCCAACGAAGTGGGCACGGGTCAGCTAGTCAATAATAAGAAGCAATGTCGTATAAAACTATCATACTATTAAAAGAAACTGTAACATTTGTAGTTACGTGACAAACATAAAATAAAATTTGCGAAAAATTAATACGGAACCTTGCATTGGAGGTCCAAACTACGCTAAACCACAGATGACTTTAATTTTAAACTTTCTTTTAAAAATTAACACTTTCAAAGAGTAATGATGCCATGTACGACGTCACGGTTTCGAACTGCATGCAAAGCAATTATTTTTGTAATCTACCAAAGGCATATGTCCGTTAAATTTAATGCTTGAGAGACTCCTACCTATACTGCTTAGATATCTAATATCTCTTTGTAAATTTTAATAGTTATTAACTTTAATAATAATCATCATCATCATATCATCTAATGGACATCCATTGCTGGACATAGGCCTCCTCCAACTACTTCCACCTTGCACATTCCTGTGCCTCTCTCATCCATCGGTGTCCAATATGTATTAATACCTAACACATACATTATTATTTTTCAGAGCACAGCAACGTGAAAGCATTTATCTCACACGCGGGAATCCTCAGCACGATAGAAACAGTGGACGCAGGAGTACCAGTTGTTGCTATACCGTTATTCGGAGATCAGTACGGGAATGCTGCTGCTTTACATGATGCTGGCATAGGAACTATTGTGTCCTACCAAGACTTAAACCAGAAGTATCTCTTAGATGCTATCAATGAAGTATTAGATCCTGTGTAAGTATATTGATAGCTTCATTATTAGGACCATAGCGTCCCATCTTGAGACATCTACACAATAGAGTAACATTTTATCATACAGTACTTTTAAGATAACCGCAAGACACATTCTTTATACTCTTGTGGACTTTCTCTTTCCTTATATCATAGAGAAAGTCTACTAAAGATAAAATTTAACGCTGAATAAAATGGACACATGTAATACCTAAGTCAGGTTAAGGTCCAGTCGTTTTAGGCATTTTAAATCCCTGTTTGTGAAATAATTCCTAATGAGCTAAATTTTTCTATACTCCTTTATTACGTTGTAGTAACATTGTGCAGTAATGAAGATGTGAAAAAGCAACATCGATAGCGTGTCGGGTAAAAAAGTAATAAAGGTCACAAAAATATTAGTATTCACATACATCTATCATAAGTTGTTATAAAATTATCTATAAAAAAGCCCCTTGCATTTTTCTAGCAAATCAATCGTTTTCGACGTAAAGAGCTGTCTCGTTGTCTTTATTCCTGCAGAATATTCATGTTGCCCATTAAGTTTAATGCAGTCATATTCACAATGTCAAAATAAATATAGCGTTCTTCCTTTTTTTTCGAAATTCTGAAGGAAATATTTTTTTTGTTCCTCCACATGAAAAAGAAAGCATATTATTTCATTTACTTTTTCTTAATTAAATCATTCTGACGAATAGTTTTCCTATTGCCACATTAGTTTTAATAATGTGTATAAAACAATACTATAAACGTGGACACTAAACATGTTCTTATTCAATCGAGGGTTACACTAAACTTAAAATCAACTACGGGGTTACGCTTTGCAGATACTACACAAAAAGGGAAAAAGGATCTCGTAAATGTACATTACATTAGTTCTGTGGGGTTTGTCTGTGTCGATCTATAACTTATAATTTTTTTATAATTTTTAACTGTAGCTTTAATTTTAAGTAAATTGTAAACGACGATTTCAAACAATTAGTAATAAATTTTATGAAATAAAGCATTTAATTTTTTTTTTAATTTGAAACATGACGTGTCCTTAGAGCATTGTTATTCTTTGCTAAAATGCATTATTTAACTTTTACATTTTTAAACATAATTTCACCCAAGAAAACGTCTTACGGTAGAGACAGTGTTCCTAAGATTAGAGAAACTTATTTTTCTAATATCGAAAAGACTTTGATTATTATTTATTACTTTGACTTATTGTAGTCCCTAAAAATTGTGTTTATGCTTTACTAAAACATAGTTTATTTACTCCTTTATATTTTGAGATCAGTCACGCACACGACGAGATGCCTGTCTGGCTGAAATCTTTCCCTGACATACAAAAAAGTTAACAAAGGCCTGGTTTTAAGAATTACAACACCTACTCTTCAGCAGTCCGTACTATTTTATTCAAAAAGAAATAATAAAATAAACCATTTACCTTTCTATTTACAGCTGGCAACATCGCGCAAAGCAAGCCTCAAGACTATGGCACGACCGCGCAATGTCCCCACTAGAAACTGCCGTATATTGGACTGAGTACGTCGCACGCTACCAAGGTGCTCCTAACCTACAGTCACGAGCTCCTAAAGTATACTTATACCAACAGTGGCAACTAGATGTTCTAGCATTCATAGGATTAGTTTTATATGTATTAAGCTATGCACTGTATAAAATATTGTCAATATTATGCTGTTGCTGTTGCCAAAATCAGGAGAGTGCCGAATTTACGGAAGAGAGAAGAACAAAAAGAGTGAAGTTTGAGTAGAGAAGAACGAAGTATTTTTTTATACACGAACGTTTGACTAATTATGTTTTAAATTGTTTTTTAATAAGTGATTGCTACAAGGAATTAACGATAAGACTTTACCCATAAAGTGTGAACAAAACACATTTGTTATTTATTTTTATTAATTATATTAATTTTTAATAATGATTTTTTATTTTCAGACATTAATAATAAATTGAATAAAATGACGGTACACTTGATTTGTGTTAGATAAGAAAATGCGCCACGGTTTTATGGTTTATAAATTTAATTACTTTTTTGGATGCTTATACATAAAAAACTTGTGGAAAGCGGGTATTGGTTTCATTCTCTGTAATGTATTTATGTAATGAACATAATTTCATAATTTATGGATACGGACTAAAAATACAGTGTCAACAACTTATCTTATTTGGCTGACTAAGTATAAAGCAGTACAAGGCATTAATTGTGTATGTTGTGTAAGAAAGAAAAACACAAAACATTAGTTTTCATTTGGAAATTGACTTTCTTAAATAATAATATATACTACCCCGACCGTTTTCGGTCTCAGTGACTGGCTATCTGTTGAGAGCTTCGTTGGTGTGCTCTTATGTGACTTACGTAACCTAATTTGGACTTGCATACACGGCCACACTCGTTGCAAGTCAACACGCCTCCGACGTAATTGTACTGTATGACCGCAGTTGGTCGGGCCTTTAACTCGTTCCGTTTAGTATCGAGGTCTTTTAGCCTTGTCCTCTCAAACTCAAGCACCTTGGTGTGTACGGTGTGCCTCCACCGAGGTCTGTCCGTAGCCGTTGTCTCCCAATGTAATGGATCGATGTCACATCGCTTCATGTGTCGCTTGAGAACATCCTTGTATCGCAGGAATTGGCCTCCGTGCTTTCGTTTGCCTTCCTGCAACTCAGAGTAGAAGATGCGCTTAGCTATTCTGTCATTTGACATCCGGGAGACATGACCGCACCATTGCAGCTGCCGCTTCATCAGATAGCTCTCTATTCCACCGTCGTTTGCCCGCCGTAGAACTTCCGTGTTCCGTACACGGTCTGACCACTGTATGTTCATAATGTTGCGGAGACATTTGAGGTGGAATCTATCCAAGATGCGAATATGCTTGCGGTATAGGCACCACGTTTCGGACGCGTACAAAAGGTTCGGCAGAACGATCGCTCGATATACCGCTATCTTCGTAGAGAGCTTAACATCATGCGAACGGAACACTCTTGGGCTAAGCCGGCCGAAGGCCGCAGCAGCTGCTCCAATTCTGTTGTTGACTTCATTATCCAGGACGCACTTCGATGTTATGGTGCTGCCCAGATAAGTAAACTTTTCCACCTGCTTAAGTGAGTGGCCATCGAGTTTTATGTCCATTGGTGCACCATTTAAGGTTTGTGCCATCACTTCGGTCTTCTTTATGTTAATTTTTAGGCCAAATCTGCGACAGGACTCCTCAAGTCTTAACATAAGCGTCTGCAGCCCATCCAACGACTCCGCCACAAAGCACAAGTCATCCGCATACATCATCTCCGTTATAGTCGCGCAAGTTACTTTGGTGTGAGCCTTTAGTCTTGATAGGTTGAAAACTCCACCGCCATCGATACGGAAGCGAACACGAATACCATCAGACAGGTTTTGCAAAGTCTCTCTTACTACAACTGCAAAATACAAGGCAAACAGAGTTGGTGCGAGCACGCAACCTTGTTTTACGCCGCAGCTCACTGAGAAGAACTCTGAATCCTCACCTTGTACATTGACACAACAACGCATGTCATCATGCAAAAGTCGAATCATTCTTACAAACTTGTCCGAGCATCCCAGTTTCGCCAACACCACCCATAAGGCTTCTCGAGGCACGCTGTCGAAGGCCTTCTCGAGGTCAACAAAGCATGCATATAGAGGTTGTCCCTGTTCTCTACTCTTCTCTTGCAGCTGTCGGATAGAGAAGATGGCCTCACATGTGCTTCGGTTCGGTCGGAAGCCATATTGTGTTTCCGGCAGTAAGCTCTCTGACAAGGGCAGCAGGCGGTTCAGTAGTATACGAGCAAAAACTTTCCCCGGAGAACTCAACAGGGAGATGCCTCTATACGAATTGCAATCCGATCTATCGCCTTTGTTCTTGTACAGGGAACAAATACGTGACACTCGAAAGTCGTCGGGTACTTGTTCCGGATCCCACATTTGAACGAAAAGCTTCCAGATAATTATTTGCAATTCTTCACCCCCATACTTTAGCAGCTCTGCAGGTAAATTGTCAATGCCGACCGCTCTCTTGTTTTTCTGTTGATCAATAGCAGTGATAACCTCTTGCAAAGTCAGTGGCTCGTCCAGCTTGTTGTTAGTGGGAAGTGATGCCATTGAGCAAAGGTGTGCCATGTCCACTACCCTGTCCACATTTAGCAGCCTATTGAAATGCTCTCCCCATCTATTTAGTACGTCCGTCTTGTTGGTGAGCAATTCCGTGCCATCGAGAGATCTGAGAGGCACTCTAGCTCGAGTCACAGTACCAACAAGTTTGCGAACCTCATCGTAAAAAGCGCCCAGCTGTTTAGTATCAGCAAGCCACTGCATGTGTTCGGCTTTATCGCACCACCACTTGTCTTTTATTTGTCTCACGTACTTTCGTAGTTCTGCCCCACTACGTTTGACTTGATCCGCCTGTTGGTTATTTCTATATTGGCGTAGAAGTAAACGATGTCTCTCTATGGCCTGGGTCAAAACTTTGTCGTTGGCATCGAACCAATCCTCGCATCTGGTAGGTTTGACACCCAGCGTCTGCGAGGCGGCATTGAGTAAACAAAATCAGGAGAGTGCCGAATTTACGGAAGAGAGAAGAACAAAAAGAGTGAAGTTTGAGTAGAGAAGAACGAAGTATTTTTTTATACACGAACGTTTGACTAATTATGTTTTAAATTGTTTTTTAATAAGTGATTGCTACAAGGAATTAACGATAAGACTTTACCCATAAAGTGTGAACAAAACACATTTGTTATTTATTTTTATTAATTATATTAATTTTTAATAATGATTTTTTATTTTCAGACATTAATAATAAATTGAATAAAATGACGGTACACTTGATTTGTGTTAGATAAGAAAATGCGCCACGGTTTTATGGTTTATAAATTTAATTACTTTTTTGGATGCTTATACATAAAAAACTTGTGGAAAGCGAGTATTGGTTTCATTCTCTGTAATGTATTTATGTAATGAACATAATTTCATAATTTATGGATACGGACTAAAAATACAGTGTCAACAACTTATCTTATTTGGCTGACTAAGTATAAAGCAGTACAAGGCATTAATTGTGTATGTTGTGTAAGAAAGAAAAACACAAAACATTAGTTTTCATTTGGAAATTGACTTTCTTAAATAATAATACAATATGATCTAACCCCCTTACTCATAAACGCCACTTAAATTTTAGTCAATTGATTAGTTTAAATTCTTGCGGTTTTGTTTGGCATAAGGTTGGTTTTGCTAATAAAAATCTCGCTAAACAGTGATTAAATTTTGAGAGAAACTTTTATGAGTAAGGGGGAATGTGTTTATAATCTACAAAGCTATCGTGCATAAGAAACCGAAAATTGCACGCAAGTCATTTTCCAGTGAGATCTACAAAATATTGTTTGTGTTAATTAAATACTTAGCAGAAGCTAATGTATGCTCCCTAATTTTTAGTTTTTAAAAATATAATCATCATAATCATAACAGCCCATTAGTGTCCCACTGCAGGGACGGGCCGCCTCCAGTGACGGAGTGATACTTGGCCTACTAATACCACGCTGGCCAAACGGATTGGTATAGGGTTTAATTTTAAGGTTTCCTTCTTTTTATTACGTAAAGATAATAAATAAATAAATAAATATTCCTCACACTTTCACACAACGCCATCTAGTCCCAAACTAAGTAATAATATCCACGGATAGTCCCTTAGTCGGTTCTTACGACACCCATGGGATGAAGTGGGGTGGTGACATATTGTATTCTTACTCCGTCACCACACGGATAAAATTTAATGCAAAATAGATATTCATCTATTTATCTAACAGCCGAAATTAAAAGCAGAGAGCTTACATTAACGTTCACGGTATGCCTACAAAAATACAAACAATTCTATTCACAAGTTTGCTATCGCTATATCCTAAGGCGCTAAATAATTATTTCACACTTGTTTAATTGTGGGACAATATCATTCATACAAATGCATTTATATCCATGACTTTACTATCAAATTCCTTGTAGACAATATCGTTCCCTGGATTAAAGCTACAAATTATCACAATATTGTATTGTAAAAAGCCATTACGATCTTATAAACACAACACCTCAGTCCAAGAAAGTCAACTCGTAAAAAGTTTTGGAATACTATCTTAAACGCAATTTTATCTAGTCTAAGGGCCAGATTCAGAGACCGCACTTTGTCTTTACTTTAGCAAAGTCTAGTTATTATCTCTGAATTTGAACAACATTAAAGTTATTTTTCGCATGAAAAAGTTTACTTTCATTATTTATTACTACAAAGTAGTGGCGAAGGGTCCATATAACCCGATTCCTACCGGCTTACCTTTGCAAAAACATTGTTTATTAAACAATTATAAATCAATGACGTAACATCCATTCAGTACACAAAATTAAAAAACAAAAAAGTTTTCTCTTACCTACGTAAATCGCAATATTATGAAAATTATTTACGTACTCATAACGCCATCTATTATTGCAACATTGTCAACTAATGGCGCCGGTACAGAGTACATTAGATATAATATATATGGCGGCGGTAAGCCGGTCTCAAAAATAGGAATCGAGTATAAGCAGACAGTACAAAAGTCGTACGCACACATGCAAAAACATTGCATTTTATCTTAGTGTGTGAGCGTCGATATAAGGAACGATTATTGAATGAATAAGCCGGGATTTTTCGAGTTACTTAAGGAAATGGAATATTAATATATTCGTTCGTCGTTGTATTGACCAATCAAAACGATGTAAGAACGAACGATATTGTATTCATTCATTTTGGTCAATGTTCATTGCTTTGCTCAATCATTATTCATTTCCCACCAAAACAACATTTTGACATTCCTTATTGTTTTTGTTTCACTCAGCTATTATTTATATTTTAAAGTACTTATTGCAAATACATTAGAATTCTCTGTTTTGTGTAAAGTAGTAATTAATAAGTAAGTATAGTTTATGTTTGTGTTATGAGTGTTGTGCATTGATTGACATTATTAATATTGTCATAGTGCTTTGGGTACCCTACTACATTATTGTAAGTACTTTTACTTTATTGTTATTACTTTAGTTTGTTGTTATAATGGCAGCGTTAATAGTATTAGATTGTTGACTAATTGATTATTTGTTGTGGAAGCAAAAATTCTTTCTTGCAATTAAATAACGAAAATAAGAAATACAGACATGAATGTGGAATACAAAACGAGACGTTTCGGCCGCCGCCCGGCGCAATGGATTTACGATATATTTTTATATTATTTACATCTATGTATTTATGAGAAATATGAGTGGCTTAAAGCTTGCAGTTGTAAATTAAATAGTAAGTTTTGTTTTCCTTGTTTCTTATTCTCAGATTTTAAAAGTTAGTGGAGTCATTTATCTAACTCATCAAAGAAACATGTCCAAACTGAGAAACATATTCGGATTTGAATAGCTTTACATGAGTTCGGGCCAGAATATTTTTTTACGAATACGTAAAGTACATTTATAGAAAAGTAGATTTCGAAATAGATAATACTTAATATTTAATATTAATACAAAGACACTGTAACGGCCTCGTCGAT
Organism: Schrankia costaestrigalis; assembly: GCA_905475405.1. Classification (NCBI taxonomy): domain Eukaryota; kingdom Metazoa; phylum Arthropoda; class Insecta; order Lepidoptera; family Erebidae; genus Schrankia; species Schrankia costaestrigalis. Next base: position 10,089,079 of record FR997840.1, on the reverse strand, counting down.
GGCGCGGCGGTCGCGGTAAGCGGCTGACGTGCACGAGGTCGTGGGTTCGATTCCCAGACAGGACAATTCTTTTTGATCAACAAATTATTGTCCTGAGTCTGGATCTTGTTCTTTGTGTCCGTTAAATTGATGTTTGTGACAGTCACAAGTTTTTTTCGTTCGGCTTACCTTTTATAAAAATTCACCCTTCGCCACTGCTACAAAGTAAACTTTTCATGCGAAAAGATTACTTTAATGTTGTTCAAATTCAGAGATAATAACTAGACTTTGCTAAAGTAAAGTCAAAGTGCGGTCTCTGAATCTGGCCCTAAAACTTAGGAAACTTTGTAGGTACTTAGCTACACAGGAACCGGGTCAAAATATGTTTAATTTCTTCAACTGTTCAGTAGGGAAGTATGTAAAAAGTTGCTTTGATTACATTACTATTACGCGCCGTCATTATTACCGTGTATCGTGATTATTGTTATGATGATACTGAAATAAGTATAGTTATTGTAGAATCTAATTACATACAATTATTTAACAAAAATATATGGTGCAACTACAAAGGGAAAGTATGCGGACATGAGTACCTACTACCTAAACAGAAGAAGAATAACTAGTAGGCTAAATTTCCCTCCGACAGGTCCTGCATTAGGGATCCAACCATGGGTCGCTGGCACTTTTACAGACATAAAATTAACGGACACAAAGTAAATCCAGACTCAAGACAATAGTTTGTGGATCACACAAAAAAATATCATGCGTGGTATTCGAACCCGTGACCTCGTGCACAACAGCCGCATACATGACATATGCCACTGATGCAGTTAAGGAAGATCTGAAAAAGTGGTGATAATGAAATCGATGAATCAGAGAGGTGGAACTTCTATTAAAATGGAGGAATTTGGAAAAACGGTAGATGTCAATGAAACAAGTAAATGTTGTTGACTCACATATGGTTTGCTTTAACTCATTAGTTTGGACCCTAATCAAATTATTTATATTATGCTATATTTTTCATGTTTTTTTCCGGTTCCGGTACTTGAATTGTCAACACCTTCATATTGTTACTCCGATACAATAAATCAAAATAAAATACTTTCACGAAGATTTTGCACCAAAACATTGTTTGCAAGTGGAAAACTAAGTGGCACTGGGCGTTAGAAATAATCAACATTGTGTAACTAAAACATTCGACAATAATATTGCAACAAGAAAACCGGCAAATTTTTGAGGTTAGTTAATCTAAAACTACATTGTCATTGTCAACACTGTCAGTCAGCGACGTAGTCGGCGAACGTGACAGTCATCTGAGTTGCCAGCATAATAAAATACTTTGGAACGTTCCATTACTCACTAAACCATGGATGATCAATTTCAAATTTTCTTTGAAAAAATGAAAATAGAAATGCAAAACCAAACGGAATTTATAACTAATACAATAATGGAGAAAATGGATGAAAAATTAAAACCAGTGTTAGAAGAAAATAAAAATTTAAAACTTAAGATGGAAAAACTTGAAAATAAAATACAACTTTTAGAAAAAGAGAAGAAAAGCAACAATATAATAATTTACGGGCTACAAGAAGGTGAAAAATCTATAACAGAATTACTAGAGAATACAAGACAAAAATTAAGGGAAGAAATGAACATAAAAATAGAAAACTTCGAAATAAACAAAATCTACCGTATTGGGAATTTAGTAAATAGAGAAAAACCGAGACCTACACTTGTATCCTTTATCAATGGGTGGAAGAAGAGTGAAGTTTTAAAAACCAAGAAAAAATCCAAAGAGTTACATATATCTGAAGATTACACCAGAGAAACTTTGGAAAAGAGGAAGGCATTACTCCCACAACTACAGGAAGAACGTAATAAAGGAAAGATAGCCTACCTAAAGTATGATAAACTCATTGTTAAGGAAAGCACAGGCGTCAGTGATAAACGGAAAAGAGAACCATCTGCCTCCCCGCATGCTTATTCGCAACTGAAGAAACAGCAGCTGATATCTTCCTCTAAAACTAACAGAACAAATGCTTATGACCTGATGAGAGCTCGGTCTAACTCTTTAACAACCCAACCAACGGGAAAACAACAATAGCAATTAACTATCGGCGAACGGAAACAAAAACACAAACAAAAATATAAAACAACAACAACAACTATACACCCTCCCCCAAGCCGACTGGTCCCCGTGGGGGAAAACGACCAAGACCCTTTAAAGACCAACAAAAGAAATTCAAATTCAGATATACACATAGCAACATTTAACTCAAGATCATTGAGGACACCTGATAGACTTCAAGAACTAGAAATGGCCCTATCGGAAATAAAATGGGACATAATAGGAATTAGCGAAATGAGGAGATATGGGGAGACGATAGAAGACTATGGGAATTATATTTTACACCACATAGGCGAGACGCCGGGACAGTATGGAGTTGGCTTCCTAATCAAAAAGTCTCTAGCGGATAAAATAATTGAAGTTAAAGGTGTCACAGAAAGAATAGCTATCTTAAACATATTACTACCGACCAGCAAAGAGGAAAAATGGTCAATCATCCAAGCATACTCACCCACAGAATCAAATAAAAAAGAAGATATAGTAAAGATAGAAAAGTTTTACCAAGATTTACAAACAACCATACAAAACACATACAAACAAATTATTGTCATGGGAGATTTTAACGGCCAGATTGGGACACGCTTTAATGGAGAAGAGTACACTATTGGCAAGTATGGACATGGTAAAAGAAGTAAAAATGGAGCCAGGATAGTAACATTCGCTTTAACAAACAAGCTTAGTATTATCAACAGCTTCTATAAGAAAAAAGAATCAAAAAGATGGACGTGGGTTTCCCCAAATGGTCTCTACAAAAATGAAATAGATTTTATCATGTCTAATAAAATTAAAGCTTTTAAAAACATATCAGTCATACAAAACTTAAATTTTAATTCAGATCACAGAATGGTTCGTGCTACATTAACAGGAAAACCTATAAAAAGAACAGGAGATGGATGAATAATAGATCGGCTTTGATGTGTATTGGAAATAACGACAATCATATTAACCTCGCATCTCTAGTAAACATAATCGGAGATAAAACTTTATGTATTGAGGAGAAATATAAAGAGACTTTGAGAGTGCTGAAGACAGAAACTGGAAAGGTGAATAGAACTACAAGCTCTGTAAGGACTCAGCAGCTGTTGGACTTAAATTTTAATTCAGATCACAGAATGGTTCGTGCTACATTAACAGGAAAACCTATAAAAAGAACAGGAGATGGATGAATAATAGATCGGCTTTGATGTGTATTGGAAATAACGACAATCATATTAACCTCGCATCTCTAGTAAACATAATCGGAGATAAAACTTTATGTATTGAGGAGAAATATAAAGAGACTTTGAGAGTGCTGAAGACAGAAACTGGAAAGGTGAATAGAACTACAAGCTCTGTAAGGACTCAGCAGCTGTTGGAAGAAAGAAAGAAGCTATTAATAACAAAAGAAAATAACCAAGAGAAGAGAAACAAAATAAGAGATATTAGTAAAAATATAAACGAAAGTATCAGGAAAGATAGAAAAACGAAGAGAAGACAAACACTGCAACAACATATAAACAGAACTGGTGGAATAAAAAAGGCTATCAAAGAGTTAAAGGAAAAAAGTGAAGGGATGCTAGGGATAAAGACAATTAATAAAACGAAGACTAGAAAAAGACCTCAAATACTGAAAGTAGCAACTGATTTTTATAGAGAATTATACCAAAGTAAGAACCCAAGAGCGGCTACAGACAGTCTTATTTTAGTGGATTCTGAACCTATTCCCAAAATATTGAAACAAGAGACCATGAAAGCAATTACTACCCAAAAAATAGGCAAAACACCTGGATCTGATCAAATTACCAATGAAGTCCTCAAATCAAGTATACCTTCGATTGCTCCAATACTAACAGACTTATTTAATGAGATTCTAGACACCGAAACTATCCCAGAAGACTGGACAAAATCAACAATAACACTTATACACAAAAAAGGAGACAAAGAAGAAATCGGGAACTATCGCCCCATCAGTTTAATGTCCAATATTTATAAGGTCTTCTCAAAAATTATCTTAGCTCGAATTACTACTGTACTCGATGAGAACCAACCAAAGGAGCAAGCCGGTTTCCGAAGAAAATTTTCAACAATCGATCATATTCATGTCCTGAGACAAATTTTACAAAAGTATAATGAATACAATAAAATTTACTATTTGGGGTTTGTAGACTTTAATAAAGCTTTTGACTCATTGGAGCATGACTACATCTGGGAGGCGTTACACAGTCAAGGAATTCAACACAAATATATAAGAATATTAAGGAATATATACTCTAGAAGTACAGCACGAGTCAGATTGGAGAAAGCGGGCGAAGAATTCCCTATAGAGCGAGGCGTCCGACAAGGTGACCCTATCTCGCCCAAACTTTTTTCGGCAGTCCTGGAGATGATATTTCGAAACTTGGAATGGGATGAGAATGGCCTCAATATAAACGGCGAACAGCAGAACCATCTACGTTTCGCAGACGATTTAATACTGTTCTCTGAGTGCCCAAGTAAGCTACAACTTATGCTACGCCAGCTTTTAGAACAGAGTGATAAGGCGGGGCTGTCAATGAACATCACCAAGACAAAAGTCATGACTAATTCCTCAAACAAACATGATATAGTAGTAAACACTCAACGAATAGAATACGTAGACGAGTACATATACTTAGGACAACTTATATCGCCCAACAAAACTATGGATAAAGAAATCGATAGAAGGATAGCCAACACCTGGAAGAGATACTGGTCCCTTAGTGAAGTCATGAAGGACAGAGACATGCCTATAAAAGCTAAAAGAAAAGTCTATAACGCCTGTATTCTGCCCTGCTTAACCTATGGTAGCCAAACATGGTCGCTAACGGAATCCCTAACAAACAAACTAAATGTCTGTCAAAATAGTATAGAAAGAAGTGTCATTGGAGTCAATAGAAGAGATAAAATAAAATTAACAGAAATAAAAAACAAAACTCAATTCAAACAGGCACATTCTGTATATCGAAGACTAAAATGGCGCTGGACGGGACATATGCTGAGACAGAGACAAGAGAAATGGACCAGTATAGTAACAGAGTGGTATCCAAGAGACGGTAAAAGAAAGAAAGGCGGTCAAACAAAAAGATGGGAAGATGATATGAAGAAGGTGGCTGGTCCAGAATGGATCAGAGTTGCAAAGAACAGGGAAAAATGGAAATCTTAAGAGGAGGCCTATGTCGAAAGACAAACTGTTTCTAAAAACAAGGATTCGAACGCGATAATTTAAAATATTCTAAATGTATAAAATCAATTAAAGTTAACGTTAGTTTAAAAATAATGTTTTATAAGTGTAACAGTAATAAAGGCTAATTTTATTTTATTTTATTTTATTTTATATTTTTCATGTATCTAACCATCATGTCTGTTATCATAGCAGCACAGTAATGACAGCCTCGCCGAAGGTAAACCCTCTTAACCTAAAAAACAAAGGAGCAAACCTAAATTACACTCCTTCAGTCAGAAAACGACGTGCAAGAAGATAGGCACACCTGATGGTAAAATAATACTCTTCACCAGATAGTACCACTTGGATTAAGCGAGCACAGCGGCGGAACAGACCACGACGACCTATTACCTAACCAGAGTACCTAGTCAACAATGTTATGACAATATAATACGAGTTAATGTGTATATGTCACAATATGCCATAACTAGTCCCAAACCAAACAGAGCTTGTACGATAACTAATTACACAACTGATAAACATACCTACTTATATATAGTTTTTATACATATACACAATATACATAGAAAACAAACAGAAAAATTCATACAGTCATGTCACCCATTACTACTAGTGAAACAATAAAGGGTTATGCTGTACCGTATACAAGGTCGCGGGTTCGAATCCCACGCATGACAATAAAATGTGGAATTCACAAATTATCGGCTTGAGACTGAATGTTCTTTGTGTCCATTATTTTCATGTTTAATTTGCTTCCGTGACCATAATGCTGGACGCTAAGAACGATTAGTCTTTTAATACTACGGCGGCGCGGCGCAGCGGTATATTATTATGACAAAATACGCTATACTAAAGTGTCAGATATTTTATTCAGAACCTTAAAACTAAACCTTTTCTTTTTTAAACCATATACAGTCGGCCCCAAAAGTCGCTGAACACATTTTAAATTCCATAACTGCTCAACACTAAAAATGTCATAAATCAGAGTCGCAACAAGAGAACAGAATATAGTTTACATTCAAAACGACCATAACACCGACTGTATATACATATTTTCTATACACAATACACAGTCTAATACATCAAATAATACCTAATATTAATATTCCTAACACATTTACACAACTGTATCTAATCCTAAACTAAGCATAGCTTGTGGGTACTATAGGTAAAAGACAACGGATAAAACCACTATATAGAATTAAAAACATTTTTTTTGTAAATACATGCATACTTATAATACGTAAAAAATTGCAATGTCATAAATAATAATGTTTTATTTAACTGTATTCTAATCATTATCAATTTAAGTTTATCTAACAAGTATTAATAACACATTGGGTCTCTGTCCATACTTAAACAATATACAGGCGTATATCGCTGCAGTCGTCATTTCGCGGACGAACAGTCAACTTACTGTTACCTTATTTTAACTTTAAAAATGGACTATATAAAATTATTCTTTGTGATAATTAGTGTAATTATTAGTTACAATGGTGTATCATCACTTAACATACTAGGAATATTTCCTTATGGAGGGAAATCTCACTTCTTCGTGTTTCAGCCATATCTCAAAGAGTTAGTAAGGAGAGGTCACAATGTGACCGTTGTATCGCACTTCCCTCAAGAGAAGCCGATAAACAACTACCATGATATAAGTATAGCTGGAAAAGAAAAAGTAATAGAAGCTATTTTTCCAGTTCACAGATCATATGGCACTGTCATGGATATACTTTTATTTTTAAATACAATGGGAGCCAGTAATTGTAAAGACTTGCTGGCAAATGAAAAAGTGCAAAATTTATGGAAATCTAAAGTGAAATTTGATTTAGTGGTCGTAGAACAATTTAACACTGAATGTCCTCTAGGACTAGCTTACAAATTAGGAGCTCCAGTAGTAAGCTTAACTTCGTGTATGTTATTGCCATGGCAATATGAACCATTGGGTATTCAGTACAATCCATCTTACGTACCGTACATGTTATTGGAAGGTGGTACAAAACCTACTTTGTTACAGAGAGTAGAACGAACATTTTTTCATGCTTTCACTACAACTATGTATAAATTAATGTCAGTTAGAAATAGTCAAGCCGCTTTACAAGAATACTTTGATGATGTACCTCCTTTGCAAGAATTAGCTCGTGACGTTAAGTTAACTCTACTGTATACAAACTCTGTACTGACTGGTTCCGGTCTATATCCTCCAAGTGTGAAAGAAGTAGGGGGTTATCATGTCGCGAAGCCAAAGGAGCTACCCGAGGTAAGTGATTTTCCGTATTGCGACAATAATAAGTACTTCAATTAGGTAGTTAAAGACACTTTAAATACCTAATCATTGGCTATTTTTGTAACTTTGTAACAATTTTATCAAGCATGTATGTCACTCGTGACAATGAGTTTGCAATAACATAAACAGAAGGAAATGAAATTATTTACTATTTTACTTTAGCACGTTTTCGTGGGCAAAAATGTTATCGTATTTGAAAAAAAATACAAAAATTATCATTCAACCATCGTGATAACTTTTAGATACTTGACCTTGCTCACTTTTTTATCGTAATGACATATTTCTGCTTGTAATCTAAACATCACCAATTAACCTATAAACTTAGATAATTACAAATCTCTGTGCTACCAATTTTCGGATAAAATATAATTTTGAACTAAAAATAAAAACATGTATTTGATACCAAAATTAGTATGACCAGACTACAATACTATATTAAACTATATCATTGCTTGTATGCTAGACGTTTTAAATTCTCTTAACCCTATGTGAGGATAGGTTCATACACTCTGTATTAAAGGATTCAGTCCCTTCCCATTTACTTACTAATATATTTATTTTCATTTAATCACAGGATATGAAGAAATTCATAGATGAATCAGAACACGGTGTAATATACATTAGTTTTGGTTCAATGTTAAGACCTGATTTAACTCCTCAAGATAAAGTAGAAGCTATTGTAGGAGCTATATCTGAGCTGCCACAGAGAGTTATTTGGAAATGGGATGCAAAGTTACCAGGAAACCCGAAGAATTTATACATAGCTAAATGGATGCCACAGAACGATATACTAGGTAATTAAATAAAAAAAGTAACTGGTGGCTGTGATCCAAACTAGCTCACAACTTCAGATCACAACTGCTAAAACCAAAATACATGTAACGTCAACTCCTGTACTTCTTTTACGAACAAGCTTTAATGCGATGGCTTTAAAATAACTTGGAAGGATCCAATTGGTTTCGGGACCAACAGTATCTTGCCAACATATGTAGGCAATGAGCTTAAGACTAATCAAGGCGTAATGTCTCGTTCTGTACCAAATCTGCAATTATTGACTGCAAGTTTCTCATTTATTAAATTACAGACCCCCAAAGAAACCTAAAATAAACTTTTACACATACTTAAATATTTAATATTAAATATTTAAGTATGTATTAAAAGTGTCCGTCACGGAAGGAGGCCCGTCCCTGCAGTGAGACATTAATGGGCTGTTATGATGATGATGAAATATTTAATAACCCTTATCACATACAAATATTTAATTTGCCTAGTACCTACACTAGCGTCCTTGACCTCGCATTATCCATGATAGAGAAAAACCGAGGACAATATTTCTTCTCTAGTCTCTAAGTTTTGTTTTACCGGCTCTATTTATTCAGAGGCCGTGACCCGCGCAAAAACTATATTGTTGTACCTTTACTTTATCCATAAACATTGCCAAAAAAACGTATATTTCACAATAATTGTCACCGTAAAAAACTTGTCTGAATGCAAACTCAATCGACTTTGTAATTAGCTAAAGCTTGTATCACAAAACCCGTTAACATGTTAGATGGTTTCAGATTTTTCTGCTCAGAAATGAAATGAATCTCATCTTATTTCTTGTGACATGTCCCAAAGAGGTAAAGAATGAACTGTAGGAGTTACTAAGTTTACGCTAATTAATTTACTTTAAACCCTTCTTCCGCGGATACAGACAAATCTATTTATCAGTACAATATATTGTCGATTGCATAATATTCTTTTGCATTAAAATCGAACCGTAGAATAATTATGTTACACTAACATTGTACATTATTCTTGTCTATTTCAGCTCATCCAAAAGTATTGGCATTTTATTCACACTGTGGGATGTTAGGCACAACAGAAGCCATATACCATGGAGTACCTATGATTGGAATGCCTGTCTTCGGAGATCAGCCAGCAAACGCAGCCGCTGTGGAAGAGAGCGGGTTAGGAGTACAGATTTCTATCAAAGAATTAACCAAAGAGACATTATTGCATAAAATGAAGACCGTTTTGAATCCAGAGTAAGTGATAAAATTAAATAATCAGTAATATTAGTTCATACATAAAATGCAATACTGAACAGTGCCAATTTTAACTCTACATACTCGTATATAGTCTCTAGTCTAATAGTATATAGTCCACTGATGGAGGCATTAGTCTTAGGCGATCTTCAAAGAAAATATATAGTTACCTTCTCATCTTAGTTTATACAGAGTATCTTCAATTAGAAAGCACGGAAATAGTTTCCCAATTCATTTTATTGATGAAGCTATAGTTAAGAGAGAGTCTGTGAGGTCAGTGAGGGAACAGACTAAGAATGCAAAATGTCACCCATCACTTCTAACTGGTATTGTATCATTATCGTTTTCGTCAGGTTAGTCTTTTGAGTGCTTCTATGGTTGAATTTACAAAGTGAAAATATTATAACAGACAATACTGAATCTCTTTCTGCGGTTTACCAAAATTACTAAATCTATACTCTATATTTTCTGCTATATTTTGATAGATAACGTACCTACATACAAATTAGGCAATGACATTTACATTTACCTAATTATTTATAAATTTTTGGATAAGCTCCCTCTAATCTTTTAATATCATCCGCTATTTTATCAAACATAGGCTTAGGTTTGTAACAACAAATTAGATTTTTTACGCAATTAGAAGGCATTTAATTTTTTATAGATAAACACACTCAAAAAGTATAATGACTTTGCTAATTAAGGTAATCATCAACGATTGCTTCACAATGTCAATGAGATAAGATTCAAACGGATTTACATTGTTGCTTATCAGTGTCTATATCCAATAGTATCTGGCGTGATACATTTGATTTTCGTAAATTAGATAATTAATAGGTTTTTTAACTTAGGTATCTTACTATCTTATCATACCTTTCTTATCCAACAGTAGGAATAGACTCCCAATTGTAGATAAACTACTAACCTTACTATCTCGACCACAAAAATATGAACAAAGAGCTCGACAATATTTATAGATTATATAAGAACTATAATGTTAACGTAAAACCTGGCTTGGTCTGTCAGCCTTTTCCGGAACCACATGGACAATCAATTTTCTACTCTTTATTGAATCATTTTCATACATTAAAGTGTAAAGTACTGTTAACGTTACAATAAAAAAATAATTTCTCAATCAATATTTTTTTAACGTAATATTATTTCAGGTTCAGGCGAAAAGTAAAAGAGCTATCAAGACTATGGCACGACACTCCGATAACGCCAATGGACAGCGCCGTCTTCTGGACAGAGTATGCAGCTCGCAATAAGAACTACACATTTAGAACACCAGCAGCAACCGTTCCGTTGTACCAATACTTGTACCTAGACTAGTTAACTATTTATTTAATATTCAAGAAACTGTTAACATTATTATGTAGTAAAAAGAAGACGACGTCAAACAAGAAAGTTAAAACGAAGTAGAAAATGTTTAGGTGTAGCGCAGAATGCTCAATAGAAAATGATCACCACGTGATCTGATTATATAGTTAATTTATCTATTAATATATATTACTTTTAATATGAATGTTCCTACCTATATTAAGTAGCTTCTAAAGTCTAAACCACGAAAGGATTCGATCAACAGAAAGACTTGCAATGAACTCACTAAGATATTTTTAATTTGTTTTGTATAAAAGTCACGGCAATATGGCCGTATAGAACCTGATGGAAAACGCAAATACAGTCCACAATTTTCTGTGGTCTAAAAATCACTTCACTTCACTGCCATCGCCTTGTTGATCTAACCAAATGCCTCTTCACACTACGTTAGCAGCTGATTATAACTAAATCTGTACTAGTAAAAATGTATACCAGTTTCTTATATTAAAATTTTGCCTGGTATTCCAGTTTTAAAGTTGTGCCAATGTATTTTCCGGTGACAAACTCAGTCAACCTCGAATTTAGGACAATCTCTTTGATAACCTTATCTAGTACATATGCGATTACAAAATGATCGTGAATATCAGATTACTAAGAACAAATCAGTAATTAGATACCTCCTTATTTAATTAAGGTCATATTTAGTACTTGTTGCTCTTAAATTAAACGCTAAATATACTTTAAAATTCAAACCTTGTTTTTAATTACTAACAATACCTAAGACACTAATATAATTTTAAAACATAATTAAAACCGAGTAGGTACATAATACATCCTGATCAGGATAGGGATGAAAGTGATCTGTCATTGCTGCGGGAATTGTATTTATAAATGGCACACAAAATGCTAGAGACGAAGACTGAGACGAAGTGCAGTGCAGTGTAGCTTGCTTTAGCCTAACTTGGTGAGATGGACATGAATGCCAAAAAAGTGACGTCATAGAAGAGACACTTAGATCCTCCTAAACATCCTAAACGTTTCCGCATTTTCGCCTTCCACCATAAGGTCCCTCCTGTTGAGTCAAGTGTTTCTCTTCTACCATCGCCTGCTGATGCCTTCCATCGGCAATGGAAATTTCACAAGTTGTTGTGATGTGATTTTAGCAAGAGCGCCATCGGTGTTTCGTAACGTGAACTATATAAGTCTTACGAGTACGCCGCTAGTAGCAAGGTTGAGCTTCTAATTTTGTACAGACGAACAAGATGGCAGGATTTAATTTAAAAGCTAAGCTATTATAGTGAAATAATGTTGATATGTTTTATGGCGTGATGCTGTCAAATGATATCACTGTAAACAAAAGATTAATATTTTAAATTGGTCAAGAAAGGACGCTGAATGATAAAGTTGAATAGGATAAAAAAAGAACCTTCTCCTCTTTTTGGAGAAGTCTTAAGCTTAAAGTCAATCATTTTAAAGTATTTTTGTCATTATTCTATATTTTATTTAAAATATTAATCCTATATGATTTTCTCTAAAGATAGAGGAAAACTTGTCTACTGGCACAACTGTGCTACTGGTAACTTGGCAGGAGCTTTAACACCATTTTATGCCTTGCTTTATTTTTCACATAACAATAAATATAAAAACTTTGTTTTATTCCTTTCTTATCACAGAAGTGTTTAAATTACAATACGTCAGTGAATCATTATAAGAATGGTAAAGTATCACGTACTTTATTAGCACTCTGCTACATTGTTGATCGAAGTAAATGTTTAATACTAAATCACCCATTCTTTGATGTGTATGTTGATGGAAGCGTTATAGCAAAGCAAGCAATCACTTAGAGCTTATAGGCAAACAGAAAATAAGTGAACGCAAAACTATAAGATTTTTGTTTTCTTCCTTTTTAAAAAGACAATTCCCGCACTAGAGACCAAGCTCCTAAGACTTTTACAAGCATAAAAAACACTAACGGGCATAAATAACATAAATATATTGAAAAAAGGCACACTACGCTGATAAATCAATGTTATTAAGTTAGTTACATAAAATTACTACATTACTTTGGACAATACAATGGATCCATAAATACAGCACTATCCTGACGTGCTTGTTGTGAATTATTAGACAAAAACCTTTAATTATAATATGCATTGACAAAGCGACATCAGGGAATTGTTAATACTGCATTTTAAAATAAGGTCATTTAATCCAGGTCAAACCTCTCCTAAATTTTTTAGGGCTATTGGCATTTAAAGAACTATGTTAAAACTACAAGCATTAGCAATAGCCTGTCTATAGCATTGAAAGTAGGTAGATCATCATAATTATGAGTTATAATACTATAAACTACATTGCCTGGTTGTTTAAAAAAAAAACTTTTTTGGGACAAGCAACATATCGTTCGATAAAAGAGAATAATAACAGCAGCTACCTACCTACGCCTAAAAAAATCCGTTTTAAATAAACAAAAGAGTATAAAGGAGCAACGAATGTCTCTTGTGAATAATTCAAAAAATATCCACACCATGACGCTGGTTTTTAGATGCTACAGTGCGTGGAAGAAATTGCTCCTCGATCAGTTTCTAAACAAATAACCTTAAACAATCACCGAGTGACACGCACACATAAATACAAACTACCCATTGCTATGACCAATGAGTGAGGTTGCATTCATTTCTTGAAGCCCTGCTACGACACGCCCCTAAAAATATTCCTGTTTCTTAAATATTAATTAATTAGTTGCAATTCGCTCTCCGGCTATTGACAACGCGCTATTTATTTTTTTTTGTTTCTACACTCACGACTTGGTTTATGTTTAAGAAAGAAGCTAGAGTGCGTTTTGCCCGCGAGTTTAGAGATTTTGATTTTTTACACGCCATATTTTCCGACGAAAAGTCATATAAATCGAGTCTAGTTGGCCGTTGGAATCGGAACTTATCATCATCATATCAGCCAATCGACGACCACTGCTGGACATAGGCCTCCTCCAAGTATTGCCACCTTGCGCGGTCCTGTGCCTCCCTCATCCATCGAAACTTATGGCGCGAAATAATACTAGATACGAGCCAAAAAATTTAAATCCCAATAATGAATCAGGAAGAGTAAGTAGTTGTTAATATGTGGGGGTGGACATGTACCTAATACCTACGTGAGTTTTATTTTTATAGTTACCTACATGTTTTAAGTTCCCGTGAGTGTTTTTCTTGTGTGACCCTTCTTTTACACTGATTAGATGCAACATATAAATGAATTAACACGCTTTGTTGCATTGACATGAAATATTATCCGTTTTGGTCAACGAATATGATAATAATTGTACTTTAATTCAACTTTTAGATACTGCACTAACTGATATGTACGTATGATATAAAAGTAATAATCGTATAATTATCTGTCTTAATTATATTGAAGATGTCACACGTGTATCATATCTATCACGGTAGATATAATCTAGGAATTATGGCAATTAATAAATACGCCGCTGAGTTTTACTGTCAATAATACCTTCATTATAGATAAGCGTGTACTAGCTCAACTGTTCGAGCAACTAAACCACATAACCGGTTGTTCAATCATTTGTATGCATTAGTACATCGCCGGAGCCCGGAGAGTGATGGCGACTCTCAATCGTGCACTGCTTAGTTTTTATCAGTGATTGACGCGTCAAATATTAATGAACTTTACTCGGCGTCTGACCTTAACCTTGTTACAATGAAGTGCAGTGTACTATCTATATTATTTACAATACTTCTATTAACGGAATACAGTGCAACTTTAAATATATTAGGAATATTTCCATATCAAGGCAAAAGTCATTTTCTTGTGTTTCGTGTGTTCTTACAAGAACTGGCAAGGCGAGGACATAATGTCACAGTTATTTCACACTTCCCCGAGACAAATCCTCCTCCAAATTATCATGATATTAGTTTAGCTGGAACGCTGGAGGCTGTGAGTGCCAATATACCATTTGAAAATTCATATATAACAGTGTTAGCAGTGGGTATATTTTTGCCAATGAGTGGAGCAGAAAATTGTAAAGTTATGTTAGAAAATAAACAAGTCCGAAATCTCATAACAGAAAAAGCCAAGTTTAATGTTATTGTCCTCGAACAATTTAATAGTGATTGTGCCCTTGGTGTAGCGCATAAACTCCAAGCTCCAGTAGTTGGAATGACCTCTCATATATTAATGCCATTTCATTTTAGACGATTTGGAATCGCTTACAACCCGGCTTATGAACCTTTCCATTTCCTAGGAGGAGGTACAAAACCATCGTTATATCAAAGAGTAGAAAGAGTTTTATTTGACATTTACTGTCGAACAAGTTTCTACCTTTTAAGTCAGAGAGCGGACGAGAATACTTTAGCTCAATACTACGATGATATTCCACCTTTAGAACAATTAGCAGGTGAAATAAAGTTTTTACTTTATTACAACCACTTTATCTTGTCGGGATCAAGATTATATTCGTCGAACGTTATTGAAGTTGGAGGTTATCATGTGTCCTCTCCGAAACCTTTACCTTCGGTGAGTAGCAAAAAATAGATTAAAAACGAATTCTTTTTTGAGCAGGTAATTCTTTATTATACTAACATACCTATACTTTTCAAGGACCTCAAAAAATTCCTCGACGATGCAGAACATGGTGTTATTTACATAAGTTTCGGTTCAACAATAAGTCCCGAGACTATGCCGGCAGATAAACTGCAAGCAATAGTGCAAACTATGAAGACACTGCCACAAAGATTCATCTGGAAATGGGATCATGCGTCGCTGGTCATAAACAAAGATAAACTTTACACTGCAAGTTGGCTACCTCAGGTTGATATTTTAGGTTGGTATTTTACTTTATAATTAATAAATATAAAAAACTGTAACATCCCCCTGAAGGACAAAGGTTCGGACCACAGAAATCTAAATAAAAGGAGAAGTGTTATGACGGGGTTTTCGTCAAAACGCAATATGATTAGAACGATTATATAGCTAAAAATGTCTGTCACCTAGGTTTAGCTGTGTTTTGACAACGACCGGGATAACATATAAAATGCCGAGTTATTCAGTGGTTGCCTGTAAAAATAAGAGCAATAAAAAAAACTTTATTAATAATGGAATCACTTACCATATGTTAGTACATGTATTTTATTGTATTTACCTCTAAAATCATGAAAACATAATCTTCGATGTCCTCACTATGTTATTTTCATGTTCGGACAATTAAGTACTATAATATTTTTGTAACATATACATTGCATCTCTAATGTTGTCTAAACTAGTCATTCAATGAACATATAAAGCAATGAACTATTCGCTCAACGATATTACGTATGACAAGTAGTTGCTAACCGTGATCGCTTTAACAACCAAACGATAGTGACGACCCGTTCATGACTACGACTATCTATCGTTTTCGATAAAAAGTCGTGTATTGTAGGAATTTTAAATTGTAAAAGATTTATAAAGTTTAGTAAAAAAAATTTTTTTTTAATGTTAAATTATGTTATTTCAATATAAGTATTACAATGTTGAAATAATATCCTAGATCAAAGGTGGAGTAAGTACTCTAGAACATAAAGGTTTAAAATGTTGATTACAGTGGTTTTGAAAGTTTTTTTTAAACGTTCATCCATTTATTAGCACACACATGCTTTGAACTGGCTTTATCAGATTTGCTTTAAATCAGTCTAAATGTTCATCTATCAATCCTTATATTCATGCTATTGTTTTAATTTAACTAGGCGCAATATTGCTCGTGCATTTTGGCATGCGCATGCTCATGCTTGAATAAATGAACTGTGCACGCTAAATTATAAATTATCGCTAGCTCTCCCTCACAGAGCGTTAATTTTGTATGACAACAGTCAAAATGTTACAAACTGCTGCGATAATAAGGACGCAAAAGAAGTATGACGCTTGAGTTCCTTCAATCTGCGATATTACGACATCAGTTCTCGGATTAATTTGTTTCACGACATGTACGATCATACACACAATATTATTTTACAAAAGTATTGTACAATTATATATTATTATGTTATACATATTCATAAAAAAGTAATTATTATTTATATGATAAGTATTTAATTTTTAATAAAATATAAGTCTTGTCTATCGATAAATTTTATTAATTATTTATCGATAAGGTCAACGCCTAGCATAAATGTAATTTTTTTGAATGTAGTAGTTTTAAATTGTAGTAGTTCTTCTATCTAAACTTTTTGAAGTTTGTTTTATTTGTTTAAATATAGTAGCGCTGATTGGTTCGCTGTGACACCGTGTAAGGGAGATAAGTATTTCAAGGAAAAACGAGACAGAGTATTTCGTTCATTGATAATCTAGATGTAACTGAGAACAGTAGTCTATTCGTATATTCTATAGCTGTGTGTGTTAATAAAACTGGCGACATTAGGTTTCCATACAAAATGACATTCAGGGCACATCTCCTTTTTTCAGATATCTGTGGTTCGGACTTTCATTTTACTCGATCTGTGTCTTTTGTCTGCTAATTATTTTTGAAGGCATCCAGTTCCTCCCCCCATCTTCTTTTGGACTCGCATCTCCGTAATTTTATTATTTGAAGTACTTAATATAATTTTAAGGTAAAAACTGGCATAAGTGTCTCTTTAAACACATGTAATTAGTTAACTTTGCCAATTAGTACATTTGAATTTTCCATTGTTTCAACAACTAATTACTCTACTAAATCGGTTAGAAACATTAAAAACCTGTATTGAAAGACCAGTTTATAATTCGTTAGATAAAAGTGACTAGAAATATACTTTAAGCTATTAAAATTGTTATGATACATAGAATAAAAGGCCGTTGAAAGATAATACTTATATTGTATTTATGTTTTTTTAATTGAAATTCTTTTACAAAAATAAAATAAGTTTTTTACTATTTTTTTCTCGGTCGCTCTGGAATGCTCCTTATGCCTGACACATTTATCAAATATACTTAAGTGTTTTTTATTCTCATTACTTGTAATCCACGTTGGAATTCTCTCCCTTTTCTCTTGCAACTAATATTGTTGGGACAATCCTTTGTCGTACCCGCGTGATCGTACCTTTTTTTTTATTTTTGGTATCGCTGGGGTAAAATGCCTACGCATCCCCTCTCGTCGGGGGACGGGAGGGGTATGTGGGGCTCCCAGGGGTGACCCCCCAGTGCACCCACTAAAAGTCCCCAGCGGCACTCCTTCATCGCCTTACTTGCAGGGGGCATGGGGAACCGGCAGAGGCTTTGCATCCAGTCCCGCGTGATCGTACCTATACTAACTATTTGTTTTTAGTTCCTAGTTAAGATAGCGACACAGAGTTTATTCCAACGTTTATTCGTCAAAAAATGTTGACGTAACTTACAATTTATATAAAACTTGCTAACATTACTGTTCCTTTGGTCCAAGTGATAGCGAACAATCTGCATGCTATAGCATGCAGATTGTTCGCTATTTTATTTTGTTAGTTATTTTAAATTGGTGAAAAAAATTACAGAGTTTTGAGATACCAAACACAAATAAAAGAATGTTTTTATTATGACTGATCCGAGTGTTAATATAAAAAAGTATCTAACTAAGTTAAGTAATCAGTTGTCAAATACAAACAGAGCAAACTCCACTGAGGTTGGAACTTGAAACTTAGGACTAGATAATATTATTTACGTGTAAGGCATAATTATATTACATTGTTAATATTTCCTTTGTCCTAGAATGCATTATCTCACATGCACACAATATAAAATCGTGTCATTGTTATTTGCAAGTCATTACAGTAAATAAATAAAGAAACGTCCTTTATTTACCTTTAACAAAATCAGCGATACTAAACCTTTCGGACAAGCGATAAAATTGCAATATCGAGTGCAGTCAGATAGTTACTTTGTTATGATAATATAGGTAGGTACTAAACGAGCTGTAGCTGATTGACGATAAGGAAAATGAGTAGGTATATAGATAAATTAAAAGATAAAAAGAACCTCTTAATCACTCGAACATTATTCACTTTTTTCTGTACCTAAATAAGATGTCGTTAAATGTGCCTGTACAGATTATTTATTTATCGTGATTATGTAATTACTTATCGATTTTTTATGATAGTCTATTTACTTTTGCTTTTCAGTAACATATGTTTTAAGTACAGTTGTGCAGTCCTGATAAAATACAAGCCACAATAAATCGGTTTTAAGTTACAGAAACATTTATATTATAACCAAAACGAAGAGGAGCAATTTATATGTTACCTCAGAACTCGGTTACTTTTTAAACAATTTAAAAATAAACTGATATACTTAGTTTAAAGAGTGTACTTTTAAAATTGGTCCCATAGAAATTTTATTTCGATTTTTTTAAACATCTAAATCATCTATGTAAACGAACTAGCTTAATTATATTAAAACCGGTTACAACGCTCTAGAATCAGTTTTGAAATAACATTGAAACTATTTAACTTTTCAGCGCATCCAAAAACCGTTGCGTTCCTGTCTCATGCTGGTAATGGAGGTACAACAGAAGCAATATACTTCGGTGTCCCCATGATAGCTATGCCTGTCCTCGGGGATCAACCCGCTAATGCAGCCGCCATTGAAGAAAGTGGACTTGGAATACAGTTGCATATTAGAGATTTGAATGCGGAGAATTTAATAAATACTTTCAAAAAAGTTTTAGAACCTAAGTGAGTATCTAGTTAATTTAGAAGTATTTTAAAAGGAAACTTAGATGATGTTTACTGTTAACATGATTGTCTACGAAAGTAAAGAAGTATAACTTGACTTTAATCCCTACCATCCTAGAGTGTTAGTAAGCCCTTTCCGCCTTCACTGGAAATAGCAGGTCGTTATATATCGATTAAACGTTTTATTGTTGGCAAATGATGTAAAATAATTTAGCCTGTTGGGTAACCAGAAGCGTTGATGTACTCGTAGGTTTTGCTATCAAGAGTTTCTACCTATATAACTCTTTTTATTCAAACAATATTAGTTTTTATTATTATTTATATTATAAGTCTACGCAGAAATCTATCTTAGACATATTTTTATTCAATTCGATCACATATTTTTATCATTTCAAACTTACCTATTCTAAAGGTCCTACATAACTTCAGACTTCGAGTCAATCTTTGCTCGTAATGTTATGAATAATCTGATTAGGAAGACAATAGTTAATTGTTTTGTTCAAAGGTCATGCATGCGAAACTTATCTTTATTATCTATGTATCCTGAAGCAGCATCCGCTGCTAATTAATTTGAAAATCCATTTTATTCTCCATTCTCATTTATTCCAAGTAACGATCGACGTTCTTTTGTAAAGGCTTAAAGCATTCAGATCCTTCAGTATTAAAAAAAGTCAAGATATGGTCATTTATTAATATATTTAATTGTTCTATTTTTCAGATTTAATCAACAAGTGAAGAAATTATCAGCTGCATGGCACGACCGTCCATTATCACCTCTTGACACTGCAGTGTACTGGACTGAGTTCGCAGCAAAACATTCAAACTTCACATTCCGCTCAGCAGCAGCTACAACACCACTTTACCAATACCTCAACTTAGATGTTTATATTATTTTAATATCAATAGTTAGTTTAATAGTATCATTCAATTTAATACTCTTTAAAATGTGCTGTCGAAAGTCTACAAAGGAAAATATTAATAAGAAGAAAAAATCTAAACGTAATTAGTAATAATTAGATATTATTTTAGTTGTTTCTGACCATTCCATTCTGACCCCTACGTAATGGGTGAAATAAATTAATAAGTTATAGGTTTAAAATAGTATTGAAATAGGCATTAAGTCATAACTGTTCACCGAACGTCACTTATCATTGACATTAATTTGAAAGAGAATTAGTAGTTTTAAAGGAAATGTGATTCTGGATACGTCCTGCTGTCAGGTCAAAGTAAATTCTGCAAGCATAATGTATGATCAACGTTGCATGTTCGAGCAATCAGTCAGTGGGCGAAATTTAGCTCGCACCCAGTCAGTTGGCGGAGTATAGCTGCCATCCATGTTTGGTGTAGTCTGCGTTTTTTGCTTGTACTTCTACGGTTAAAACGAATGTATTGTCTATATAATCTATACAAAGTCCTAGTTCTTATATAATACTGCTCATACATGTTGCAGGCTGTGTTTGCTGTGACCTAATCTCAGAACGCATCCAGTGTGATCTTTAATTACCTTAACGTAAACTAATGTCTAAATTCATTTAGACTAATTATTTTATCATTCTAAAGACCGTGTGTAAAACAATAAATTTGAACGGAATTATGTAAGTTACAATTTATCTCATTCATAAGCGATAAAAGTAGATTGTAAATAAATAGATATATAATTGAAGTATTAATATTATAACATTTTTTACTTGATTTTAGTGGTTTTTGATTGAATTGTATAAAATTAGTATATTCAACAAATATTTTATACTGGCAATTTATTTCTACAACTATACAAACAACACAATTTATAACCTTTTGATACAAAATGTGTATGATCATAAAATCTTGTCGCGAGTGCCTATTTAATTGAGAAAACTAACCTGCTATTATATTTAATTAATTTAAGTTTAATGCACTACGTAAGCCTAGCGAAAAGTTTTTTATGATCATACAAATTTTCCATCATAAGGTTATAAAGGGACAGTTGAAAAGATGAAGAAAAATATTACTTATTTTCTTCTTTTCAGAGCATCTAAATAAAAGCTTATTTTAAAAATCATTTTTTTAGTTACGTTTTAGTTATTTTCTAATTAATCCCAGAAATCAAGGTAACGCTATGTGAATAACATAATTGCAAATGAAAGATCATTTGATACCCATATTGCAGAATTACATAAAACATAAACTATTCCATCCATCACATTTAGTGTTCCGCCATATTGGATTAAGAGTGATTTCAGAATATTTTTCAAATTATTCTCGACAAGCCCATTCATTTGAAGCCCATATTGCAGAAGTTCATAAGAATATTCATTCCACCTTCTTGTATGTTATACCTTATTGGATTAAGAGTGATTTGTGAATATTTGTAGAAAAACTTGTTTGTCAGCAAGCAATTTGATACCACATTTAATGTTCCGCCATATTAGATTAAGAGTGATGTATAATATTTTTCAAAATATTCTCGACAAGCCCTTTCATTTGATATCCATGTTGCAAAAGTGCACGAGGAATACTAATTCCGCTTTCTTGTATGTTTTGCCATATTGGATTAAGAGTGATGTCAGAATATTTTTTCTAATTATTCTCGACAAGAATCTTTGTCTTGGATGTCCAGCCGTCTTTGACTTAGACTGACGTCAAACAGCTTACCATGTATTGTCATCCAAACTAAGCGTGTATGCAAAATTTCAACTCAATCGGTTGAAGATATCTGCTTCAAAATTGAATTGCAAGATTCCACCCGAACAAACATACAGAGCAAATTAAACAAAAGCTTTTACAATATGCATATTTAACAAATATTTTATATTGGCGCTAATATTTATTTCTACAACTTTTGAAACACAATTTTCGAATACGACACATACAATTACAATTGAAATGAAACAAAAATAAACGGTCTTTTCGGATTTTGCTTTTTAAAAGTATCACAAAAATGACGGCATCTCGGCGTGGTGTATATCAGTAGGTATCAATTTGTCATAACGTAATTTATTGAAAAACTTTAAAATACAGTTTGTATTATCCACAGTTAATGGTCTTGGAAACATTTTGAAAACATTGCCTTCGTTTTTGATTTTTTTACGTTACGCCTGTAATCCCTTTCTATCAGTTTCTTGTATATTTTTGAAGTTACAATATAAAAAAGCATACAATTGCTTATGCTATCCACAAATGATTGTCCTAGCCCCGAATCTTCTCTGTTAACATGATATAAGAAGAAGTGACTTAAGGAATGCTCAGTGCGGAAGATGTATTTAAAAAAATAATTTGTCTTGTAAAAAGAAATCTCAGTACCATTCATCATCATCATGTCAGACCATTGATGTTCACTGCTAGACATAGACCTTCTCCAAATATGTAAGTGCATGTAAGACCATTAATGAAGGAAAAATTTAAAAAAATATGTCTACTATCGTCTGTCACTTAGGGTAAGCGCGAATACTACCGTGGAACGATGTTTGGTATCGTATTGATGTCTGCGAGATTTTATATAACTACCTAGTACGTATTACAACAAGAGTATTGCTATAACATAAGTGTTAGGAGTTAATTGTTAAAGGGATCTAATTATTTTCCGACCGCCTAAAATGAGATTTATTGTCCGAAGAATAAATAGCGAAACATCAGTGTACTATACAATACCATTGACATATTATTATTTCATCCGATAACACTACAATTTATCCCGTAGAGTTCCTAAACTCTATAGAGTTATACAGGGTGCCATTATGCGACAGTACTCAGTTGCCAGTTGCCAAACTTGGAAGGTAAATTGTGAAAGTTACAATTTTAACTAGAAAACCCAAAAGGGACCATCGTAACACCCAATCACTTGCTATTAAATTTTAAAAATTCCCATTCAAACATACCTTGACTGCAGCAGACATTCCATCTTTTTCTCATGTGACTTGCTCACGAAAAATCTGCATATTATGCTAGAGAAAAAAGGTCGTTAAATATATGTAGTTTAAAGTAGCTACTTACAACTAAGCTATGTTGGGGATCTCTGCTGACCAATGATAATTATTCTTTACATAATTCATGTACAGAAGTTTAAATAAATTGTGATAGGTCCCGGTCAAGGCTATGACTGGAGAGTTTATGTACATATACAACTGAGTCTTTGTTATATTTGTGCTTAATGTTATCACAGGAATTTGGTTAACGATAAAGTACCCTGCTTTATTTAGATAATATATCAAAAAAAATCCTACCGATATGCGAACGAAAATGAAAAATCACAGTGAATATTCATTTACAAATGACAAATTCCAAATTTAAATACATTACAGTGTGGTTTTTAAAATGTACTATAGCCAGACTAAATATATTATTAGTCATGATAAGCACGCACCTGCTATAAATATGTTAAGGTCGATGAACGCTTTTCATGGTCCGAGCATATAGATTTTATTTGTGATAGACTCAGGGCAATACTAGGTAAATTTTATAATTTAAGTTACAGGGTACCTAAAGGAACCCTAAAGGTTTTGTATCATAGTTTAGTTGAGTCGATAATGGATTATGCTCTCGACTGCTATGGGCTCACTTATAAATCATATATAGATAAACTCGAAAATATCCAATTAAGATTTGTTAAATTACTTGTCGATAAAAAAACTAAAAATAAATGTAAAAATGATTATCAAAAACTATTTAAAATATGCAAAATACTACCCGTCAGACTCAGACATAAATACCTACTAGCAATAAATAACCACGGCAGGCGGGAGCGTGATCCATTGTTGACACCAGTAAATAACATTTATAACACGAGAGCGATGACCTCGGGTAAATATGTCGTACCTAAAGTTACCAATGTGTATGGAGATCGTACCCTTAGAAAGCGCATTCCCTATATATTAAATAGTTTACCTAATGAAATAGCAAATGAGCCTAACAAAAAGAAATTTAAAACCAAGCTTAAAAGTTATTTATTGGATAGTTTGCCCTAAGTATCTATATAATATTTATTGAATTGTTAGTTTTAAAAATATATCTAAATTATGTTAAAATAGCTTAAATAATGTTACATAATTAAGTTTGTTTAATCGATCTCACAGTCAAACTGTACATTACACAGTTTTGTGGGACACAGTTTTTAGTTTGTAAGATTTTCCATGTACCGTAATAATAATAATAAATAAACAAAACATCTTTAGAAACAGGTACGCTACCAGATTTTATTACTACTGGTGAAACCCACTTGCTTTATAAGTCCGGTAGTTCCACGGATCCTAAAAATTATAGACCTATAACTTGCCTCCCAACGATATACAAACTTCTTACATCTATTTTGAGAAAAAAAATATCTTTACATATACAACATAATTCGATCATGTACATTTCTCAGAATGGATGTAGGAATGAGGCACGTGGAACTAAAGAACAACTCCTTATTGACACTACTATTAGCGAACAGGTACGTCGTAACCGAAAAGACTTGTCTACATGTTGGATAGATTATAAGAAGGCGTATGATTCTGTTCCTCATACATGGCTTCTGAGAGTGCTGGAGTTGTATAAGATTGATGCAACTCTATGCACTTTTTTAAGGACATGTATGACGAAATGGAATACGGTTCTTTTTTATTCGGGATGTAGACAGGGTTTAGGAAACAACGTACCTATTCAAATTAAGCGAGGTATATTCCAGGGTGATAGTTTCAGTCCGTTGTGGTTTTGCTTAGCACTGAACCCTCTTAGCACTCTGTTAGAGTGTTCAGGGTTAGGCTATCGGTTAAAGAGACATGGTCAAGTTATATCCCACCTCCTGTACATGGATGACTTGAAATTATTTGCTCCAACTAAATCCCAATTATTAGTTTTACTAAAGGAAACAGAAACCTTTAGTAATTCTATTAAAATGGAGTTTGGTGTGGATAAATGTGCTGTCATGCATGTAAAGCGAGGTAAGGTTGTGGAATCTGATGAGTTACAACTCTCAGATACCATAAAGCTTAGATGTCTCTCTCCATCCGACACATACAAATACCTTGGTATGTCACAGGCTTTATGTATAGCGGAAACGGACATGAAACAACAGTTACGGGATCGCTTTTTTGCCCGCTTGAAAAAGGTTTTAAATAGCCTTTTGACAGGGGGTAATAAAGTTCGTGCCTATAACGGTTGGGTCATGCCGGTTCTGATGTACTCCTTTGGCATACTAAGGTGGACACAGACTGAGCTAGAAACTTTGGATAGAAAAGTTCGAACTCTACTGACTGCACATCGAATGCATCATCCGCGTTCTTCGGTAATGAGATTGTACATTCCACGAAAGAGTGGGGGTCGTGGTTTTTTAAGTGCTAAGACCCTCCACAATCGTGAGGTGTACAATCTCAGAGAATATTTTCTCTCTGTGGACGCGGATATACATAGAGATGTTGTGTCAGTGGATGTCGGGCTTACTCCGCTTTGTTTGGGCAAAGAGAATTGGCGCAAACCTATAATACATACTATCGATGATCGTAAAGAGGTATGGAAAAGCAAGGAGTTGCATGGGCGTTTTTACCGGACCTTGAATGGGCCTGATGTTGACACATTAGCATCTGTGTCCTGGCTGCGATTCGGTGATCTCTTTGGAGAAACTGAAGGTTTTGTATTTGCAATTATGGACGAAGTCGTAATGACTAAGAATTATCGGAAATATATCCTGAAGGATGGTACAGTTGACATATGTCGGGCATGTCACTGTCCCGGAGAATCACTCAGACATATTGTTTCTGGTTGTTCTCGTCTTGCGAATGGTGAATACTTGCATAGACACAACCAAGTAGCCAGAATTGTCCACCAACAACTTGCTCTTAAATATCATCTTGTCGATGCAGAAGTACCGTATTATAAGTATGTACCCGACCCGGTTCTCGAAAATAGTAGTGTTACATTATATTGGGACCGATCTATCATCACTGACCGGACTATTGTTGCCAATAAGCCAGATATTGTGGTGATAGATCGGTCAGAACGCCGTGCAATGATAATCGATATCACCATTCCTCATGACGAGAACCTTGTTAAAGCAGAAAAAGACAAACAAACTAAATATTTGGACTTGGCTCACGAGGTTGTCGACATGTGGCATGTTGATTCGGCGATCATTGTTCCGATAGTACTTTCGGTCAATGGACTTATTCCAAAGAGTCTCTATCAACATCTACGGAGACTCTCGCTTGACAGTTGGATCATAGGTCTGATGCAGAAGGCAGTACTGCTTGACACGGCACGTATTGTGAGGAGGTTCCTCTCTCTGGAGCCCTAACCACCGGTAGCTTGGTCCCTGTACCCGATGCCGGTGGGTCTACCTTTTTTTTATATTTTTAAATGTTTTTATTTTTTATATCTATATTTAAAAATGTAATTAAATGTGATTAATGTAAATAAAGAGAATAATAATAAATAATAATAATAATAATATGTGTATCCATTACCAGATTAAATATCTCTTAAAGGGCCTCTTCGTCTTGGCTTCGGCCCGATGTATGCCTTCCAAAGAACCGGGTCTCCAATAGACCCGAGTATTATGGAAAAGAGAAACATAATAATAAAATTAAAGCAATATTACGTCAGCGCTGATAAAACAGCCAATCATAGTACCTCAGCATAACGTTTTTTTTGTCAAAATCCGTTCCATAATTCTGATATACTCGTAAGATTTACTTACTAAAAATAACAAAGTCACGACTTAAGTAAACTTCTAGAAAAATACCTCATTTATTTTATAATATTTACTAAATTCTTTAAAGTATATTTTTTATGATGATGATGCTATTTTATATTTTCGACTATGATAGGTATTAGGTATTGTTTAATTAGTAAAGAATATTGTCATTTATACTCGTTAACTAATATATCATTTGAGGGGTTGTTGGCCTACTTTACGTCTGGCGGGGCGGCAGACGGGTTGGTAACAATCATGTTCATGCACACAAAGATTTGCATTGAGAGGGAATCGAACCCGAGACCTTTGCGTAGCAGCCATGTAATATACCGACTGCGCCACAGAGGTCGCCATTATATTCAATCTATTGATATTATTGAGTAACGTTTACTTGCAATTTATAGCAGATTTCTAATTCACTGAAATTATTAGACAAGGAGGTGGCCGAAGTCTATCAATTCAGATTCTCATGGTTGTTAGCGATAATCAGCGCCTTTAGTCAATATCACTTAAACACACTGCAATTAGATCTAATCATAATGATACAAGCCCGTTATATATGTGCAAGTCATCATTATTATATAATATAGCGGACGGTGATTTTAGTTCAGAAAAATATAAACAACATCAGCCATGCCTGTCAGTATCTCGCTAGAGAGCACAGTGTGAAGGTGACTCGCCGCGGTCGGGTTTGTTAATATTATACGAGTAGGTACGTTTATCAATCACTCGCGGAGCAATCATATCACAATGAAGTTCAGTGCGTTAGCAACTATATTAATAGCACTCGTAATTGCAGACGTTGGTTCATCATTAAATATATTAGGTATATTTCCTCATCAAGGCTACAGTCATTTTATAGTGTTCCGTGAATATTTACGAGAGCTTGTGAAACAAGGACATAATGTAACTGTTATATCACATTTTCCTGAAAAGAATCCACTTCCAAACTACAATGATATTACGATATCTGGTGAGACTATTGAAGGACAAGTTCCCTTTGAGAATTCATATTTTATATTATTACTTACTGCATATTTTTTACCCACAATTGGATCGGAGAATTGCAGGGTTATGTTGGAAAATAAACAAGTACAAAATTTAATAAAGGAAAAGGCAAAATTCGATGTAATTGTTCTGGAACAGTTTAATAGTGATTGTGCTCTTGGTATAGCATATAAATTACAAGCTCCAGTAGTTGGGATGACATCTCATACACTGATGCCATATCAATATAACCGTTATGGTATAAATCACCATCCTGCTTACGTGTCTTACCATTTCCTGGAAGGAGGCACAAAACCAAGTCTCTATCAACGAGTGGAAAGAGTTGTATTCGACTTCTACTGTACTAATATGTATTACTTTCTAAGTCAAAGAGTTGAGCAGAATATGCTCGCAAAATATTTCGACGATATTCCGCCTTTAGAAGATTTGGCAAAGAATATAAAGTTTCTTCTTCTGTACCAGAACTTTGTTTTGTCCGGATCATCATTGTATCCCTCTAACATTATTGAAGTTGGAGGATATCACGTGGGAAAAGCAAAACCTTTGACTGGTGTAAGTTCCTATTCGAAAATATATAAATAATATAGTATTTGGTAATATTAAATTCGAATATTTTATTCATAGATCTTCTTTTAAAATTATAGGATTTAAAAGCATTTGTGGACGGCGCTGAGCACGGTGTAATATTTATTAGTTTTGGATCAATGGTTAAAGCTGAGACTATGCCAGCTGACAAACTGCAAGCAATTATAGAAGCGATTAAAAAACTTCCTCAAAGAGTTATTTGGAAATGGGATGACCCTTCATTAGTTTTCGACAAAAACAAAATTTACACAGCGGAGTGGCTGCCTCAAATTGATATATTAGGTAAGTAAATTATTACAGTTTAGTTCTAGTTATCATACAGTATTAAATATGACAAATATGTCCGTTAAATATTTGGTGTTACTTTTGTGATTCGAGACTTCGTTTTTATGAGATGGGCCAATTTTAAGTTTAGGCCACCAAACATTACGTTCAGTTCTTATTAAACCGGTTATATTATAATCTAACATGTGGACAGAAAATTAAATAATTTTGAGATTTACTACGGCTTTATATTTATCAAGGTACATTTTAGGCAACAATAAATTATGCGTAATTTATGTTTTACGGAAAGATTCAAGGTTCGGTTTAAAGATTAAAAAAAAATATCAATCCGTTGCAAATTATGTTACAAAAAGATGTAAGTACATAATATAAAAAATAGCTAATAAACTTAACTATTGTATAAATGTGTTCCAATTTGATATACGAAAATGAATTAATACAATATCAATGTAATCTGATTATGATTTCGACATTAGTAGAGGCTTAATAATGTTACATATTATCTATATTCTTTAAATATAGGCATATTATCAATTTAATAAAATCAACGTTTCAAAAGAGCAGCATACCGTTCTAGTGATGTCATATTGTGTATTATCGTATCACCAAAATTGGTGAGGTGGATTATAATTCATACACTTTTAGGGCTTTTAATGTTTATGTTTATTGCGTCGGCCTTCAACAGTCCCATGGCGTTTAGTATTCGCCCTTCGCAGAATATTGTATTATTTTATGACTAAAACTACATGACGGCAACGAAACCAATGCAATACACACATATCTACTCATTTCGTTACGGGCAGACATTATGCAAAATAAAATGTATTATATGGCTAATAAATAAATATTTACTAGGCACAGGTGGTAATACTTGGGGGAGGCCTATGTCCAGCAGTGGACGTCGATTGGCTGATAATAAGATGATGATATTGCTAATAAATTAGGCTAAAACGTTTTATTTTGCAAAATGTCTATGTCATCTTATTGTAATTGATAAATAAGGCAAACTCATCAAAACGTACTTATCTTGCTCTTTATCAATAAAATATTGTTTCCTGAAGTTACATTTTAATGTGTTCCAAATGACTGTCTATTTTAGTCCTTTACTTATATACCTTCCTACTACATTTATATATGTACCAACTATTATTTCACGATTGTCGTATAATAGTTGGTACACAAATAGGTACAGAAGTATAGGTACAATACTTAGATATGACCTAGAATTTAATTACTACACACTATGCTTTTATGAGTTACTAGCTGCTGTGCCCGCGACTTCGTTCGCGTGGCGGATGTTACTTACTTCGCAATTCGATTTAATACTGAAAAATCGTTTTTAAAACCTTATAACGAACAGATAGCTAATAACTACATTACAAACGAATTGTAAAATTAACGAACGAACCAAAACCTTTTCAAAGTAAATAAATAGTAAATAAAATATCTATGAAGACTGCGTCTAAACTTATACTGAAAGACATGAGCGAACGTCATTCTTTCAAGGAAAATCTTAACACCGCGATACTGAAAATGACGTCACAGGCACAATGCTATCTGTTGTCAAATTTGTAAGTTAAAATAAATGACATCGCTTATTTCATCATAACTGCAAGGACGCGCCTCCTCCCGTGACGGAGGAATACTTGGCCTACTAATACCACGCTGGCCAGTCGGATTGGTTGATAATATACGGATAGATTGGAAGATAATATTCACCGATAGTCCCTTAGTCGGTTTTACGCCACCCATGGGATGAGATGGGGAGGTGACATATTGTATTCTTACTCCGTCACCACACGGATACATGGCTGGCGTGCATGAGGTCGCGGGTTCGATTCCCATGGAGGACAATTGTGATACACAAACTATTGTCCTTAGTCTGGATGTTCTTTGTGTCCGTTAAATTGATATTTTTAAAGGCTAGTGTGGGATTTGTCTTTTGTAAAAAAAATGCTGAAATAAATTATTGTACCTCACACCTTTTTACCATCTAGCAAAAAATATTTGACTAAACTTAGACTCGACTATATTATTATCTATAGATAAACTGCGTGCAGTATTTTTGAATTACTTAATAAAATAAACACAAACACTTTGAATAATAATTTAATGTTTTGTGATTGTATTTCTTTATTTTATTGTCAGTTTTGTATTTTTTTATTGTTGACAAATAGCAATAATGTGTAAAATGATCTATATCTTGTGTGTTTATCAACCGATTTCTATATTTTTTTTTTATGAATAAGATATTAAAGTGTACTTTTGAAATATGGGAGTTTTAAAAAGATATGTCTATGCAAATTACAATATATTTATGTATTTAATACACTTTGAAGAAAACCCTAACGATTAAACACGTTATTGTGGCTAATATATAAAAGATAGATATATACTATTCAGGACTTTTTTGTACATCTTTTGAAGACCTTTATTTTTGTAATACATATTTTTGGCGTATGATCAACGTATGCGATGATAAGAGCTAGAACGCGCTTTTTGTCAACTGACTTGCTTTAAATTTTTCGTCACTGCTCAGCTCCTATGTGTCTTAGCGTTATGTTATACAGCCTATAACCTGTCCGGGAGTATGGACTACAATCGTACCAAGTTTGGTTAAAATGCCTTCAGTAGTTTTTGACCCATGCGTGCACATACAGACAGACAGACAGACAGACAGACAGACAGACAGACAGACAAAAAATTTATTGATTGCATTTTTGGCATTAGTATCGATCACCATTCATCCTCCAATATTAATTTTGAACATATATTCAATGTACAGAATTGATCTCTCTACAGTTTTATTATAAGTATAGATGTTAGCAGGAGAAGGATTAACCTATAACCCTGAAAATTATCATTTTTATATTTCACCTCACATTTTATCCACATTGAAGACAAAAGGTAAAAGGAATTGAATAACTAAGGAGTTCTTACTCCATCACCTCATGACCAATCGAATCTTATTATTGGTAATTTGCATACAAATAAACCTAAACAATTATTATTTATCTATTTCAGCACATCCAAAAACGTTGGCGTTCTTGTCCCATGCTGGAAATGGTGGTTTAACTGAAGCTATTTATTTCGGCGTACCCATGATAGCGATGCCAGTTATGGGTGACCAACCTGCAAATGCTGGATTCGCAGAAGAAAGTGGTCTAGGAATTCAGTTATTTGTTAGAAACTTAAATGCTGAAAATTTGTTAAATACGTTCAAGAAAGTATTAGATCCTAAGTAAGTATAATCTATTAACATCTTTTTAATGAAATATGACAACAACTAACGGATTGCACAAATACCTAGTTGTTCTGCTGCAAATCACTACTGCCATGCCATCCATGCAAATAAATATATTACTAAGGCCTCTGCTTGAGTGTCTTTGTACTCTGCCGGCACACAATAATTCTAAGTGCAATAACCTCTGATACCATCCTTTTTCAACAACATCAAGTTATATACAATAGAAAAAATACCAATTAGGTAATTGTTCAGTAGAAACAACTCAATTACAAATTCCAGTCATTTCTAGATGTCATCTCTATTTTTGTCAATCGTCCCTTCCTGTTAAATCCAACAAGGTTACAGTAGTTATTTGTTACAATAAAATAATAATTAAGTAACTCAGTGGAAACGGGACAAATAAACATGCTTCTTATAATACTTAAGATCTCTAAATATACAGTTTATTAAACGAAACATTAAAATATATAAATGTAATTTATTACCAAACAAAACAAAATTTAATTTCTCATAAAGATTAGTAACAAACATAACTTTGAATATTTAATATAATATTTATGCTAAATAGTCTTACGCACGAGTTGCCTGAACCGTGAATTTTAGTTTAGTTATAACCTTGACATTTGCCTCTATTTAAATTACTATTGATCCACACTCTTATACAATGTAAGTATATTACTCGAGCTTATGTTTGTAATAAAATACCTAGTTTTTAGTTTTGCTCATTTTTCATAACAGATGATGCTCGTCACACTGAAAAGTTTCATTTTCACTTTCTCGGAGTAGTATGCTCGACCTACACCTACTTATTTTGCTTTTTTTTTTAAATCTTATTTATTTAAAATAGCCATACATCATAGGTACTACTTACTTTGTTAAGTGGACTTGAAATTTTTTATGACGTTAATCCATAGGCCCATTGTAATAGATCTTTTAACTTTTTTTAAACCTATTTCCGAACGACCTTCATGACGCTAAGAGCTATTGACTAAAACCTTACGGTGCGGTGGTTCAACCCAATTGTCAAGTGGGTCAACGGCCATCCTATAGACTTCCGGGATCTTTTAACTCATAAATGCGTTTGCGATCACATATCATTATTATCCATTAAGTATAAGAATATAATTAATATTATATAAACAATTATCACTTTCAGGTTTTATCAGCAAGTGAAGGAATTATCAGCTGCATGGCATGACCGACCACAGCGGCCAATAGACACTGCAATTTATTGGACCGAGTTTGCAGCAAAGCATCCCAACCTTACCTTTCGATCAGCAGCGGTTGACGTTCCTCTTTACCAATACCTTTATTTAGATGTTATAGCTGTTCTGTTATTATTATTTAGTTTATTTACTTTAGTATTTATTGTTAGTATAAGAAAGTGTTGTGGATCTAAAAAGCAAAAAACAAAGCGTTCTTAGGACCTTATTATTGTTTTTTTTATTACTTATAATTTTTTCTTATGTAACTATTAAAATACGGTTAACCTTATTTAATGAGTTGCATTAGAAAAAATAATTGTAATTTTCCTGGCAATTATACTATATATACACACCTCAACAAAGTCTAGGGATATTTTGTATAGAGTTGTAAAACTCAAAAAAATTGGTTTGTAATTTTGTTTTTTTTTTAAATTCTTTTGATGAAAACTTACTTTGTTAACCTTTTTCAACCATTCTAAATTTGAATTTGAAAAATAAAATTAAAAATAAAAGTTTTACGTGCCTTAAACGTAGTCAAGTTCGAAAATTTCATTTACCAACAGTAAGTTTTGACTGCTTTTTTGTGTAAAATTTAAGTTTTCTAACAATTTAAACGTTTATTTCGTGTGAATGATATTGTGTGCATCAAGCGGCGGCGCCATTTCATCAGAGAGAAAATGTTATGGGCAGTAGGCATGCTCCCAGCTGCGGGTACTAAGCGGAGTATTGCTGAAGAGATTAGAACAATACAAAATATGGAATCAGGGTTATGGTCACGTTATCGTGCTACTGGTGAAGTGACTGAAGGATACCACAGCAAAAAGTCTATCACCACTCAACGACATGATAGATTTTTGCATGTTTCCGCGAAAAGTCAGCCAAATGTTACTACCATGCAGCTGGTCTAGAGGCTCCAGCTCTTGGTGGAGCCTCTTGCGGGTGACCAAACTGTCAGAAGAAGTCGGCACGAAGCCCACCTTTATGCTCGCATACCGCTTTATACTCCAGCACTAGGCCGAGCGAATCGCGCACGACGACTAGACT
Source organism: Schrankia costaestrigalis (assembly GCA_905475405.1). Taxonomy (NCBI): domain Eukaryota; kingdom Metazoa; phylum Arthropoda; class Insecta; order Lepidoptera; family Erebidae; genus Schrankia; species Schrankia costaestrigalis. Next base: position 10,054,463 of record FR997840.1, on the reverse strand, counting down.
GGGCTCGTGAACATTTGCTCTGTAAAGATAACCTGTGATCTGTAGTAGTGTTTACACATGAGTCCCGGTTCGGTTTCCACTTGGATTCACGTAGAGAACGTGCTTGGCGAGTTCCTTATTGTGATAGCCGTCTACAACATCCTCAGGAAATCTATTCATACCACGATAGAACAAATTATGGTTTGGACGGGAATTTGTATCGGTCGAAGAACAGAGCGCGTTTTGATCAGAAACACCATGACGGCTGAAAAATAATTTAACGAGGTGCTAGTACTAATAATCTACCCCCGTAGACTACAATTGGGCCACATGTTCAAGTTCATGGACAATAACACCCGTTCGCATAAAGCGAGAGTGATGACAAGCTGGTTGCAGGAGCACGACGTATCGATTTTATGCTGAACCACTCAATCCCCTATCCTCAAAACCATAAAATACGCGTAGGACATGTTCAAAAGAAGGGTTTTGGTGATTTTTCTTGCATAAAATTGCGATGGAAGGGCAACTTTTTTGCATCCTAGTCGGACCTGAAACAATATACCGCACCAAGACCTGGATAACATAATAAAAGCATGAAAAACCATTGCAGGACCGTTATTTATGGTTTTTTTAATGTGTTGACTACTGATTACTCACATAACAGTTAAAAACAGATTAATTTTTGCTTATTTTCACTTTTGCTTAAGAAACACATTCATTGTTAGTTTTACTAATTTTCCAAGTTTTTTATTTATTTGAATAAAAAATTATTTATGCAAAAATATTTCTTTTATTTATTTCTGGATTGTAGCCTGATAAATTGTCTTTATAAAAATATTAACATGTTGTATGCTATCTTCAATAACTTTGAAGTTAATTGAGTAAATACCAAATATCCCTAGACTTTGTTGAGGTGTGTATATCTAGCCACCGATCCTAGAGCTATAGACTTACGCGACACCATACCGAAGAAATCCCGGACGTCAGTCTGTGTGAGATTAGTGATGCTCTCCGACAACTTAAGAACAACAAGGCACCGGGGTATGACGAAATCACAAACGAGCTACTGAAGGCCGGTGGAGAACCCATTCTCAAGGCTCTTCGGAGGCTGTTCAATTCCGTTATACTTGAGGGAAAAACGCCACAGGCATGGCACAGAGGTGTGGTGGTACTGTTCTTCAAGAAGGGCGATAGAACGCTACTTCAAAATTACAGACCCATTACTCTTCTGAGCCACGTCTACAAATTGTTCTCGAGAGTCATCACGAATCGTCTCGAACGCAGACTGGACGACTTCCAGCCTCCCGAACAAGCCGGTTTCCGAAAAGGCTATAGTACCATAGACCACATTCATACGCTGCGGCAGGTTATACAAAAATCCAACGAGTATAACCGGCCCCTATGCTTAGCGTTTGTGGACTATGAGAAAGCCTTTGATTCGATCGAGACATGGGCAGTGTTGCAGTCTCTCCAACGGTGCCAAGTCGACCAACGGTATATCGAAGTGCTGCGGTGCTTATACGAAAACGCCACTATGTCGGTTCGTCTCCAGGGCGGATTATCAGGCCCTATCCAGTTGCAGCGAGGAGTAAGACAAGGTGATGTCATATCCCCGAAATTGTTTACCGCTGCACTGGAAGATGCTTTTAGGCTTTTAGACTGGGACAGACTCGGCATTAACATAAATGGCGAGTATATCACGCACCTTCGATTTGCTGACGATATCGTGGTCATGGCTGAGACCATGGCGGACCTCAACACAATGCTCGATGGCCTCAGTAGAGTCTATCAACAAGTGGGTCTTAAAATGAACATGGACAAGACCAAGATCATGGCAAATGTCCATGTTGCTCTACACTCGAAGTTGTCGACGAGTATATTTACCTGGGACAGTCAGTCCAGCTGGGTAGGTCCAACTTCGAGAAGGAGGTCACTCGTCGAATCCAACTCGGATGGGCAGCGTTCGGGAAGCTAAAACGTATCTCCCGTCCACATTACCGCAGTGTCTGAAGACAAAGGTCTTCGACCAGTGCGTGTTGCCAGTGATGGCACAGAGACGTGGTCGCTAACAATGGGCCTTCTCAGAAGGCTCAAGGTCACTCAGAGGGCAATGGAGAGAGCTATGTTAGGAGTTTCCCTGCGTGATCGAATCAGAAATGAGGAGATCCGCAGGAGAACCAAAGTAACCGACATAGCGCTCAGAATTGCCCGGTTAAAGTGGCGGTGGGCAGGGCACATAGCGCGGAGAACCGACAGCCGTTGGGGCAGAAAGGTTCTGGAATGGCGACCGCGTACCGGAAAGCGCAGGGTGGGGAGACCCCTCACACGGTGGACCGACGACCTGGTTAGGACGGCGGGAAGCCGATGGATGAGGGAGGCACAAGACCGCGCAGAGTGGAAGCTTTTGAAGGAGGCCTATGTCCAGCAGTGGACGTCCATAGGCTGATATGGATGGATGGATGGATGGCAATTATACAATGTAGGTAAGGTATACAAACAATTATTATACCGGAAGATATAAGAGTGGGTAGACCTTTCACATGATGGGCCAAAGACCTAAAAAGGTGGCAAGAGATCGATGCATAACAAATACGAATGCAGGAGGATCGCACGCAGTGAAAACATTTGGGGGAGATCTACATATATACAGTAATTTTGCAGTTTGCTTATTTATTTATCTGCAGTAGTGGTCGTGATTTGGCTCATATTATGATGATACAAATGATGGTACCTACATGTTAACAATAACTATTATTATACGTACCATGATACGTATCAATATTTTACTTGAGAATGATCGTTGAATTATGCCTAGTGATATAATCGATAGGAAGGATAGAAATCAACTTTACACCCATAAATATTTTTCTAACAGGATTACGTCATTCAATATTATAATCAAAATGTTGTTTATACTATACGGGTGCTTTACTTACCTACTAATATAATATACTATATAGCTTGCCTTTCTAGATTATTCTGCCTATCAATACATACACACGTACTCTCATTTATAATAAAATAAAATTCAATATGTATAGTCTATTCTTCTTTCGACTTCCTTTTATAGTCATTTCTATTTCCAAAAATTAAATTAACAATTAAGTTACACAATTTAAGTAGTATCCAAAAAAATAATATAGCAACTGAACCAAAAACTAGAAACAAATCAATCATAAAATATTGGTAGAGGGGTAAATCAACAGTAGGTGGCTTTAGATTAACTTCTCCTTTATGTCTAGCTACATATTCTATCCAGTATATAGCTGTATCCATTGGTGGAAGAGGTCTATCTTTCCACAACTGCGATAATTTCTTTGCTCTCTTTTGGTACCTGGTAACAATAGATTTAATATTTTAATATTACCTCAAATGGACTATTTCAATTAATTTATTTTTATAAACAATCAATTAATGTACAGTCATGGTATTTAAAGGTCCGCCACCTTATTTTCGTGTGCATAAGCAGTATGAGCGATACTCTGCTTTACCGATTGAATATGACATAATATTGCAGTCAATGGTCGGCTGTCATTAGTAGGGATGAAAAAGAAAACTGACGGACGTTTTCCTACCCCCACTGTACACTTAAACATAATGAGATAAAAAATATTAGCGTCAGATACATGGACTATAGCTGTTAGGGCTCCAGAGATATACCTACATATACCTCTAGACTATGAATGCCTTGACAATAAGAGCAGCTCTCAGCATCAAACCCATGAGTTGTGGCCTAAACCGTTACCTAAACTCAACAACCAAAGTTTAGAAAGTTCTAAACAGTAATGTTAAGAGGTAAAATATACGATGCTACCATTTCTTATTTTCCCTGAAGATTTTGGATACTAGTTTAGTATATAATAATTTCTGTAACACTCTCGTAAAATAAACCAATAAATTTATATTAGGGCAACTATCAGTAACAGGGATAATTAGTAAAGTAAATTTTACTACTTCGGTAATGACGTATGGATGCTATAAAATACATACTTATCTTGAAAAACAGTTGTCAATGTTTCTTGCAAAACTCTCTGATTGAATGTTGATACGTCCACTGTGACTCCTAAACCACTTTCAACAGCAGATGCACCATTTGCAAACTGATCGCCTATCAATGGTACACCAACTACTGGTACCCCACAATACATAGCCTCTGAAGTACTTAACATTCCAGAATGAGTCACAAAGGCTACAACCTTAGGATGACCTATAACGTAAATATAGTTTTAGTGATTTAACATTCTTCACAAAATTCAGGAAAGTGCTTTTGGAATATTTATTTATTTTCAAACATCAAATGGCATCAAACAGTCGTAATTTTACAGAAATTATTCTTAACATTAGTGGATATTAATAATAGACCTAAAGTGCCGACAATGTAATTTGTTAGTAACAGTACAATAAACTCCTGCTTATGGGACAGTTTATCACTGTGATTAAATACATGTTTTTATATCAGTGTTATGAAAAGAAGGTTGAATAAGATGGACGCTAGTTGAATATAGCATTCCCCAATAGCGTATCTCAAAAAGACCTTCCATGGAGGCTAATTATTAAAAAAATCAGGCACATACTATTTTATACTATTTTATTATTCACTATTTTATATTTCATTAGCTATTGTTATTTAAAGCAGCGTTACTAGAGACAACTCCAACAATTTTTTTGATAAATTATAACGGAATGAATAAAAAGCTTAAATAGGCTAGCTTTAGCATAACATAAACTTAAATAACTAATTGAGTAGGTAGGAATAAAATTTTAATACTTACAAAGAACAGGCACTTGTGCTATCCATTTGTCTAAAAAAACGTTACCAGGCGATGCCCAATCTGTAATATCTGTTTTCCAGACAAAATTCAAATTCGTTTCTTCGATCACTTTTTTTATATCCGTTATTATTTTACTTGGCAAATTTGTAGCTACTGTCCCAAAACTTATATACACTACTCCTTTTTCCGATGTGTTCAAAAAGTTTAGTAAAGCCTGAAAGTTGCAAACAGAAAGGTAGTATCTACGAAATCCACCAAAATCATTAATTGTACAACACAAAATCAAAGAGCAATTTAAATTCTAGAAAACGTAAGTTTGTTGTTAATATTGAACCCATCTTATCCAGCAGTGATTTATACTTAGGTACTACGATTATATATACCTATAGAAACTGGTGTACTTAGTATAAATATATTTTGTTCTATTAATAATAAGCAAATCGTGAACAACATTTTCAGCGCAAACAAAATGACCGATTTCATAAGCTACAAAGAATTACATACCTCATGTCTTATTTCACTTTGGTTGTTAATGTGCATGCCACCTATTTCAATAACATTAGGTCCATAAATTCTTGGCCCAGTCAAAGGAAAGTACTGATTCAACATAATCAAAGACATATTCTGGCCTAGACTTTCCAGAGATGGAACTTCGGGATATATGGCATTAACTATTTCTTGATCACCTTTTTGTATCACATTCGTGTAGTACATATTTAGACCTAAGTTTATTATAGCACTTTTTATTCTGTTGAATAAATTAGGTCTTGTGCCATATGAGCATCTTCGATTTGGAACATAAGCTGGATTATTAGAAGCGCCTAATCTAGAATATGTCCACGGCATCAAAACATGAGTCGTCATTCCTACTGTGGCAGCGTTTAATTTATAAGCAATAGCCAATCCGCAATCTGATACAAATTGTTCTACTATTACTACATCATAAATTTCATTCGAATCTATTAACGCTTGAATTTGGGTGTTAGTCATCATTTTCTTACAATTAGTATTTGCTATATCCTTGAATGCGAGAGCAGCATCGTATGCCAGTAGTATATCGCTTGACATAAGCTTGAGTTGTCCTTCGATATCAACATTATGTGTAGAGTTTTCAGATTCGCCTTGCAGTGATATTTGTTTTAATCTGGGCATTTGCTTCAAAGGGTGATAATTTATCACAGTCACGTTATGGTCTTTGTTTGCTAATTCTTCTATTAGAGACGAAAAGAAAATGTGGTGACTTTTACCATCGTGAGGAAAAATGGCCAATATATTGTAACTATTACAATAGGAAACGATACTGATGAAGAAAATAACGAACAATCTCATTTTCGACAACTTCTAAACTTGTCACGTACAAAACAATTTTAAACTAAGTGTCTTTGAAAAGAAATAACCTATTTATTTTTATCAAATTGTGTAAACATTTTACTAAATTTAACGATAACATCAATCATATACCTATAATTGCAATAAAGATGGGTGATTCTGGACTTATACCAATTAGCCAGATATTGGTAAGAATATCGCGTAATTAATTATGTATTATACGAAATAACACTTCTTTCTAGACACTAAATTTTATCTGCAGAAAGGATGCTAGACATCCTTTCCTCCTGCTAGGCTCAGGTACATGCCATATAGTCCAACAAACGGACTGTAAAAATAATCGACCTCTGTGGCGTAGTGGTTATATAACATGACTGCTACGCAGAGGTCACGGATTCGATTCCCGCTCAATGTAAATATTTGTGTGCATGAACATGTTTATTTGATTTGGTCTGAGTGTTCCTATGTATAATATGTTGTATTTACAAAACAGTATATAAGTATTAATATCCGTTGTTTTGTTACCCATAACACAAGCAGGTTAAGCCTAGCTTGCTTTGTTAACAGATGACACTGTGTACAGTCTTATAAAAAAAACTGATAAAGAAGACCTGCTGCATGTCATACTACCACAGGGGTCAGACGGACTGGTATAGTGTTTAGTATTTCGAGCCTTCCTTTTTCTATGTACTCTATGTACAAAAATGGCGTTATATAATATTATTAATATCGATATCAATGTGACGAAAAAAACAAATTTTTCAAGATTTGTAACTTTATTTTAAGACCGATAAGTAATTGACTAGATTTATAATCAGTGCTTAACCTAATTTAAATTACAGACACATTAATGTTCGTTATTTAGTTGTCATTATTTAGTTACTTCATCTATCTACCATTAACATACAAACAAAGCGATCGAAAACGACGAATCGAATTTAGAATACGCAATCTAATTTTTATTCAAAATAAACATTATATTATAAACATTTATTCCCAATAAACAAATAAAATGAACAGTAAAGTGTGACTATAATGGCTCTTGTGCCCTGAACCCAAAAATATCTGAAAGAACACGAACCTCAAAAACAACAATATATAAATAGCCACATCGTTTTGACAGATATTGAAATAAAAAGTTTAGCTGACATGAATTTTTATACTCTCTGGTAACAATGTGAATAGCATATTGTCATCAAAAATGTAGTCCAATATTTATTTCCGTATAATCTTAATATACCGTTAACATCTAACTTAAAACTTTTTTAAACTTAATAAAACATCACGGATGGATACTATTAAATTAATATTTTAAACAATTATTTCATCAAGTTGTATCGAATTCCAAGGGCAACACTGAGGTAAGCTATTTCCCTTGATATCGCAAACACGTTAGGTATATTCTTTCTAACGTATCTACCAAGCATCTCCTCGAAAGATCTTTAACTTTACTTTTACGAGTATATCTAAACCCATAACTCTTGTCAATCTATTATGTGAGGGGAGTAATGTTCCTCTTCCACCTATTTTGAAATAAATAAATAAAAAATTCTTTATTTTCCACCAAAATATTACATGTTTTACAATTTATCATAATAACAACCTACTTAAAATTCGATAGTTTAAAAGCATGGTAACATTTGGGGGGACTGGAGCCTAAACTAGGATATACCTGGATTTAACGAGTAATGAGGAGTAAGAGTTTAAAATGAAGAGTTTAAAGTGTTTTGAACAAATATTAAGATTTAGCAAATTAAATCTTTCCTTACGTTTTAGATCTTTCTGCATTTGTAATGGTGTGCGGTACTAAATCAAAAAAACGTAAGTAACAATATAATGTGGCACCATAAACTAAATGTTTGGATTGACCTTTGAGCATCATTAGGCCTCTTTAACATATCAATGACCATTCCGTGTAATGATAGGGTAAGAAATATGGCCATCCAATTTCATGCCGGGGGGGTTATAAAATCCGACTACGAGAAAGTTTATAGATAATACCTACAACAACAAAAGAAGGCGAGTCTGGTAAATCTGGATGTTTTTAGTGTCCGTTAAATCGATAATGCTATAGTCTTTATCAGACAGGAAAGGTACGGTGACATTTGATCTTTTCCATGTTACTTAGTTTACTTTTGTAGAATTTACAAATAAAAGCTATCAATTTATGAATCCGAACTGATTAAAAATTAAAAGTATTATTTAGACGTTTATATATAATTAAATTATATGAAATATTTGTTTTATATTCCATCTTCAACCCTTATATTATTATGTAAAATATAAACATATAAATTTTAAAATCGTATGCGCGGCTCGGAACGAATTTCAATAGAGATTGACACAATAAAATTGTTAAAATCGAATGGTTTTTTATAAAATTGATTAAATCGATTAATTTTTTTTTTATAATCATAGAAATTAATATAATATTAATATAATAATTTCAGTTGTCTTATAACTCAATATTAGTTTTTACGAGGATAGGCCGCAAGTTTTTTTTTGGCGGGATTCGTCATAGCGATAAAATCTTGAAGATGTAATTATTAAAAGAGGCCTGTGACCTGTGACCACGTAACGCTATGACTGGAAAAAAACAAAAATCTAATACTTCATGACTGTGAGAGGAAGAGACATCAAATTAGACAATTCAGTAGATTTTCACTTATTATGTCATGTAGGTGACGAATCAAGTAATTCATCAAGTTGTTCATCATATCATATTTAAACAAAGATTAGTTTCTTATTTTGTACCCATAATCGATTTATTCTTGTTTGTAAATTATATCGGTTAGATATATAATCGGTATTTTTAAAAACGATTTTAGTGTTACTACATCTCTAGTAATGACAAATACTAAACGTCACCGTACCCATAAGATCTGAAAAATAGTATAGTAAAACTCGACACGATAACTGCAGTAGTCTTTTGGTAAAAAAATAATACTATTTTTGGGGCTTTCTTTTTCTGTAATTAGCAGTGTGTACTTATTGTATTATGTAACACAACATTTTTAATGAAGATTCCAATAATATGTTTTGTAACATAATTGTATTTTAGAACGCAAAGCGAAACGAATTTGTCCAAGACGGGGTGAGAATAATGATGCTCCTAAACATAGCTGCATAACCAGGTGTGAGTCGAAACGGCAAAGAGTTCCACCTTGTAGAGGATGGAAATGGGACGCAAGAACTGCACCTGAGCATCAGGTAAAATATATTTATATTTATAGCTTATTATGATATAAATTCTCATATAATGCTTTGCTATATCTAGAGTGTACTTTACTAAGTTGTATGCTATTAAGAATTTGTTCAGTTCTGTCCGAATTTAGGACATGACAATCCATGGGCCTACACTTTGATTCTCCTCCGATAAAATAGATTTGACTAAACCGGAAAACTCATAATAATCTCTTAATTCCCTCTAGTGGTGTTGCAATCGTCCCAATAAAGTCAATCGTGATCACTTTTTGCTATCCGACTAACCTACAGGATCAACTAAGTAGTTGATCCGATTTAATAAATTGATTGATATAAAGACATGAACAATAAAATACTGCAGTAATGTAAACGAGACGATAAATTATTAGATTCGACTTATAGTGTGACCTTTTTCTCCAAGTTGGGCTTACCATTTATTGTCCTGTATTCGCTGTATTCTTAGTCCATCATCACGGAACAACACTATACTTAAAACCATATTTACTTATTTTTTCAGCTGAGATGTGGATGGCGCCCCGGACATATACTTACCCCGGTATTTAGAACAATCGAAGCATATAAAAATTGTAGTTGTCGAGAACCGTCACCGTGCGACTACTGCGGTTCTTGTTCATCAAAGCCTTGTATTAAAACAAACTGTGGGCCCTTACATAGTTTAGATCCACCGCCTTGTTACTGGTGTGAAATAACTGATATGTACTGCACTGACAACGAATGTTACTACTGCGGCCTGACGAGTAAATGTTCAGATGTTAGCTGCTCCTCTCCTTCCTCCACCTCCTGCTATTCGCTTTGTTGTGAAGATTAGTGTGGTTACCGTACTATTGTTACATCTTGCCATGTAAAACTACGACCAACCAATAAGGCTACATATTATTATGAACCCAAACCATAAAACGACTTAGATTCCAGCTTAACGTCTGGTCAGTCCGTCCATTAAACGAAATAATGAGATTATAGGAAATAAATACTTTAACATTCTTCATTCGTTTTATTTATCAAATAAATCAAGTAAGCCCTTACCAAATATTTTATCAATAAATAAAACAAGAAAAGTTTAACTTATGCGAAGACTGGTTGTTTGTTAGTTGGATGACGTACTGTGTAGTTGGGATTTTGCGAACATTGGCTAGACATTTTGCCGTATCCCAATAGTTGCATTGTCTAGTTCCATCATGAAACCCAGTATGATATGATAAGATAGATTGATATGCAAGATCGAATAATTTGGGGACCTACCTAAACTTTCAATTATGTTCAGTGATTTCTATCAGCCGATCTTTTGCTGCTTACCTAAAAGTTGCCATGCTTCGGTCACCCGAACCACACCCGAACTGACAACCGGACAAGATGGAATATTCTCTATGAAATCCACTCCTGTGTCCACTAGGCTGACCCCACTGTACAGTTACTTGCAGCAAAGGATATGTAGCTGCCGTGGCCTGCTACAGATTAATCCATAGAAATAGTGATTAGCTCTGATAAGAGCTGTTTTAAAATATGACTTTAATACAGATTAAGTCAATAGAAACAGTGAGTAGGTAGCTCTTCTGATAAGAGCTGTTTGATTATGACTTTTCAATCACTTCATATCATAGAAAAGTGAAGTAGTTCTGAAAAGAACTGTTTGATAACGACTTTCATTATTATATCATAGAAATAGGTTCATAAATCAGTTCTTATAAGAACTGTTGTGTAATACTTCTGTACATGGAACAACGTTTTTCTTTATTCAAGTTAATATTTATCTTCACGTCGTCGCCAAACATACGCAGCCAGCCAGAATGATCTTCAATATTAATTCAAGACTTCAAGTTGATAATACAATCTTCACGCACGCCGCACGCGCCGAACCATACGCATTCTACTTCAAGCAATCGAGAGTTTTATTATACCTCAAGAGCCTCCAAATCCTTACAGAAAGCCCTGACCCAGTATACACATAGGCAGACCATCCTGTAAAGATATTTTGCAAATGGATTATAAACGATATAAAATAGAAACTCTACTATTAGGTATATAAGTATATATAAGTAAGTAGGTATACTATAAGTATATAAAAGTTATTTTCCAATGTTTTTGATTCATATTCTCAATGCGAGATGAGATGGGGTGGTGACATATTGTATTCTTACTCCGTCACCACACGGATTAGATAGTGATAGTGATATTATTCTGTAAAATTAGTGCTCATGCTACGTCGAGCTTTGCTACCTACCTAGTAAGCTACCAGTGTGTTAAAGTAGCTTACCACTCCTCTAACCATCCTACGATAACGTACTTATAATTCTTAATAATAAAATTCTAAATAATAAAGGTCCGTGTGGTGACGGAGTAAGAATACAATATGTCACCACCCCATCTCATCCCATGGCTGACGTAAAAACCGACTAAGGGACTATCCGTGAATATTATCTTTACAGTGGGACATTAAATGGGCTGTTATGATGATGATGATGATGATTATAATAAAGACACAATAATTAATGCAATGCTGATCTTTTGATCGAGACTTTGAATTTTTGATAACTTGAAAGCATTAATTCCTCACCTGTTTCATAAAACGAGTGCATTACTTACCCCAGCAGAATCTTGTCGAAATTTGTAATTTTTATTTATCAGATTTTTAGACTTCTAGCTCCTGTAAATGTCTGTGTAGTTTTTGGAATTAGTCCAGTCCTAATTTTAAAGATATTTGACAAAAACAGATTCTGCTGGCGTAACGTTACCGCAGAAGAATCTTTTTTGAAATAATGGGATTATTGAAAAAATCTTTAGGTACATTTTTAGACGCTCAAAATTTCCTGGTATAAAGTTGACACAAAAGTCTAATTGTTTATATAGAATTCAGCAAGTAAATCGATACGAAACTCAATTAATAGGCAGTTAAATTAACCCGTTGCACATCGCTGGCCAAAATGAACTAAATTATACGATAACTTTATAATTACTTACTGGACACTAATGAAACTTCACACAGACCTGTAGCTAACTATAAACTATAAAATGAAGTTTTAAACAAGTCTCTAGAGTACATACCGACACCAGAAGTATCAATTAACGTAAGGGACAAAACACGACTTTTCAGGAGAGCCAAAAAACCATTCCGATTTTACAAATTCTTCTGTAACTTTTTATTAGTTGCCCTAATCTTAAAAATGTCTAGGACAAAGTTTCTTATAATTTTCTCTTCTTTATAACTATAAATAAAATATTTACGTAAACTTACGCGTTTAGAAAATAGCATGTCCCTTACATTAAAAAAAGTTGGTTAGTTCCTGCTAGTTGTCCTTTAAGGCACTCAAGCTTTCAATGTAAACTATCCCATATTAAAGTAAGCACCAAGTTTAATAGGAAACTATAACACAAATCTACTGTAAAGGACATAAACTACTATGAACTGGATGAAATATGATGTATGATGAACTATTAAGAGCCATTATCATGTAATTTTGGACCTGATATCTTTATTATTAAGTCTATTAGTAAAAATATACTTAAACTTACAACATCTTTAGATTAATTTTTGAAATTTTGGAGAAAATTCGGACTGGTCGAACAGTAAATACGACTGTGGTAAATGCAGTTAGGCAGTTCCTAGAGATAGGATATTATGAACGGAGACCAGGTCACAGTCGTAAGCTGTGTAATTTTACTTGGCATAACCGTTTTATCGTCAGAAATGTCCTCAGGGACAGGTTCATTACAGCAATTCAAGCACGTAACCAACTTCTAGAAGTTAAAAATGTGTGTGGGGGTATACGTACGGTCAGAAGAAGGTTAAGCTTTTAAAACTGCTAGAGGACCACAGTTTCTTATTTCTCTCGTGGGTACAGGCAATGGACAATATATATAAGGCCTTTTCGTCTATTGCACACGATTTATGAGGTGGTGTCTGTGATACGTCGCTTTTGATGACTGTACAGACCGATACCACAGGCTTGACAAAAGAAGTAACTGTACATTAGTGTCGAACCATGTTCATGACGTTTCTGTCTCTTGTCGGCACTCCGATCCAGGCTTCATTACAAAATTTGCGACCCTCTCCGACACGTTTGCGCCACTCGGGACGTTTTTCCGCGAGCTTCTCCCAGTCACGGTGGTCGATTTTAAATGCTGCCATGGCTAGCTTGGTGCAGTCTTTGAAACGAAGCAGCGGTCTCCCAACATCTCTTCTTTCCATTCCATCAGGTTCCATCCTATGCACGCACATTCCCTAGCCAACGCAGACGTCTCTATTTAAGAAGCACTGTCAGACTAGGCAGCTGTGCGATTTCTAGAACCTTCTCGTTTGTCATCTTGTCCTGCCATGCTAAGCCTAAGATCTTTCGTAAGCATGTAACATAAGTTAAGACGACGGCAACGTTCTTGTTTTGCATACGACTTCCAGGTTTCAGCTCCGTACAAGAGTATGCTTAAGATGGAAGCCTGAAACACAACCATCTTGGTCTTAGTAGTAAGGTGCTCATTGTACCATACTCTTGTACGTCGTTTCCCGAACATGGTTGCCGCCTTACCAATACGGATATCGATCCGTCGAGAGCATTCGAAAAATGTGGTGTTTACAGACAAATATCGGATATCATTAAGTTATCGTCAAGGTTGTCAGAGTTCTTACAGGCACAAAAATAAAAGGTTTGCCCCATGTGCCCCTTGAAACTGTGGTGTGCAAGGTGCAAGGTGGTTCAATAATGTTGTGTGCAAGGTGGTTCAATAATGTTTTGGGTGGCATGATTTACGGGGCTCGTACTTAGACTTGGTTATTTTTTAAAGTGGTGGTGTAAACGCAGAAAAATATGTTGCAAATTGCACCATTTATTGGGGAATAATTTCTGTTAATCCATGATAGTGCCCGGCCACACATCCCTAAAAATCACAACTGAATACATGAATAAGGGTGTGATTCGAAAATTACTATGGCCTCCTTGAAGTTTAGACTTAAATCTTATGGAACATGTCTAGGACAATTAACTAAATGTTACAGTTTTAATGGCTGTTTCTCATTTTGTTGATTTTTAAGAAATTTTGTTCATTAAATGTTTTTACTTTTTTTAAATTCATACTTGTAATTAAGTAAAATATTTAATAATACCGAAAAATACTGAGTAATGTACATTTTTTCGAAATTTTAGACATAATCAAAGGTGGGCCCCTAAATGTATATTAAGGTAAGCGACAAATTATAGTAAAGTTATGTATTGTGTTTTAACGTAAAGGTCATATTGTGAGAATTGTACAAAACTTTTGTTTAACGTAAGGGACTGAATTGCATTTCAGAACTATTTACATTATTTTACTAACACGTAAAAATATTTACGTCCGGTAAATTATTTTTTTGGTATAAAAATCAGTCTAGACCTTCGAAAATGTGTACTGTAAGGGACATTTTTTTAACGATAGAGAAATTTCAAGTATGCCAAACGATAGAGCGTGAAATTCCGAATCCAACGGTATATATAACTCATTTTGGCCAAAATGTCCCTTACGTTAATTGATACTTCTGGTGTCGATATCTTAGGAGTAAGGACCAAAAAAGGGGTATTTATATAATTTGAAATAACTTGCAAACGGTGCATTATTATTACTTTTTTATTCGTGGACTAATTAAGACGAAGCTCTGTATAAAAAATTAGGAAATTATGCTGTACCGTTTCGGAGATCCAGCAAACACGCAAACGTTACGCCAACAGAATCTTGAATATCTCCGAAACCATGAAACGTAAAAATTCAAATTATATCGAAACATTTACTTCGTCCAGCCGTCTAAAAATGTACCTAAAGATTTTTTCAATAATCCCATTATTTCAAAAAAGATTCTGCTGCGGTAACGTTACGCCAGCAGAATCTGTTTTTGTCAGATATCTTTAAAATTAGGACTAGACTAATTCCAAAAAACTACACAGACATTTACAAGAGCTAGAAGTCTAAAAATCTGATAAATAAAAATTACAAAAGAGATTGGGCAAAATTAACCCAGAACCAACAGGAACAAAATATATGCCGTGTTATTAGTCTTGCTATCAGAAACATTTTAATAAAAAAAATTCTCCCCTAGGTGCTGTCCAACTGTAATTACACACAATTATAAAATAGTTTTTTTCCATTTCATAACTCTAATAAAAACAAAGAAATACATGTAACGTTATCTATTTGATATTAACAGACCGACCCAACCATTCTATCGTCTTTACTCGCTACAAAAAAATACATAAGCCTGCGTCATGCGCAGATTCAGGTATTATTTTACTTTTTCACTCTTACACCACATGTATTACGGGGTGTCCTACGTGGGCGAGGAAAGCGACACAATGCGACGGGATGCTACACGCGACAAGTGTTCTACATGATTACGTCACGTCTCGTCGCAGACCGTCACATAGGACACAAGTAGGGTACAACCGTTGATTTGATGGCGTACGTCGCGTTCGTCGACCACGTAGGACACCGCGTTAGACAGAGATGACACTTTGTTAAATTAAATCATTTAGGAGAATATGTCGTACAGAATCGTGTATCCACGGTATGCGTACGTTAGGGAGCTGTTCTCATATGATAAGTGTAATATATTATTTAGGTCACGCTTGACATGTAGGCATAGAACAGCCTGCAAGTCCAATAGATTTCTTTTTTTTTCTAATTAAAAAAGACAACTCCCGCACTAGGGATCATGCCCTGTGTCGCAGGGACTGTTTACAAACATCAATTAACGGACACAAAGAACACCCAGAGTCAGAACAATAATTTGTGGATCTCACAAATAATTGTCCTATAATTGTCCTGCGTGGGGATCGAACCCACAACCTCGTGCACGGCAGCCGCTTGCGCTACCGTCGCGCCACCGAGGTCGTTGGTCGATTTCGTGATTGTTGACTTATAGATGGTTATCCGCGTGGTGATGGAGTAAGAATATAATATGGGGTGGTGACCCCATCTCATCCCATGGGTGTCGTAAAACCCGACAAAGGGACTCTCCGTGAATATTATCTTTCCGAAATAAAAAGAAGGAAAACTTGAAATTACACCCTATACCAATGCGTTAGGCCAGCGTGGAATTAGTAGGCCAAGTATCCCTCCGTCACGGGAGGAGGCCCGTCCCTGCAGCGGGACAAAAATGATGTATTATTAAACATTAAAACACATAACGTAGTTTTCATTCATAGCTGTTATGAGCCTTATATCTCTGTTACCCCATACATATTCAATAAACAAATAATGAAAATTATATAAGTTTAACATGTGTAATAATGAGGGATATATATTAGTTCTGTTGGTCCTGGGTTTTTTTTGTATGAAATTTGCCCAATGTCCTTTCGACATGATTCTGTTGGGGTAATGCACTCTCATAAAACATAGAAACAAAGGTTGGTTACGAAAATCGAAGTTCCAAAATACTTAGTAAATTTACATAGACGTACAAAAAACGTGTTTTATCCACTTTGATTTGGAGAAACACTGAAATTAACTGTGGCCTGTGGTGTACCTTCTTCTCAAGCACACGTTCATAAATTTTAATTCCATAATATTTTCGTCATAAGCAGTAATTAAAATTATAATTTTAAACTGGCAGAAAAAAAAATTTCCTCTCATTGTCATAGAAAAGAAGAAATCAAAGATGTCTAATAAAAAGTCAAACCACCAATCAATTAAAATGTAACCATGGAACAAAAAAAAATAGATGCTTAATTTAGAAAAATAACGGTTTAAAATATCAATATCCAAACAGCATGGATACTATAATTAATCACTAAATTTAATTCAGTACTCTCCGATACCTAATAATATTCGGGTAAGTTATTTTGTTGTAATCCTCATCGGTGAACAACTTCCAAGTAGGGTAGTAGTAGTATCATCATAAAAGCCCATTAATGTCCCACTGCAGGGACGGGCCTCCTTCCGTGACGGAGGGATACTTGGCCTGCTAATACCACGCTGGTCAGACGGATTGGTATAGGGTTTAATTTCAAGTTTTCCGTCTTTTTATTTCATAAAGATAATATTCCCGGATAGTCCCTTAGTCGGTTTTTACGACACCCATGGGATGAGATGGGGTGGTGACATATTGTAATCTTACTCCGGAGGCCACCACAAGTAGTAGTAGTAGTAGTATATTTACCATAAAAACTGAATGTCTTTATTTTTCAGGTTTTCAGACCACAAACATAGACAGTGAAAATGGCTTGCTGTTGTAAGGCTGGGTGCCGTGAGTAATATTTTATTATTTTTGGTTACAATTTCCCCTGCTTCTATTCTAATGTTTTTTTCTTAATTCAGCACCAAGAGCCACCAGCTGCTTAGGACGCTGCGACATCCCAAAACATAGATGTCTAGATCTTTGTGATATTAGACCAGGACCTATTCCTAGATATATGGGATGGCTGTGGGACGCAAGAACTGCACCAGAGCATCAAGTAATATACCTACATAGTATTCACTAGATAGTAATATTCATTAGATAATACGTATGTAATAAAAAAAAGTTAGGTAGTTTTTAGAACAGTATCGTTTCATTAACCGAAACCTACGTACCTACTGCTTGTTTAAAAAATATTTAGACAGATTCTTCCATGAGATTAGTTAAAACCGATATTACCCAATTTTCAGACAGTACCTACAACGCGCATTTTATTTACCTTTATTTTACTTGACGTTTATATCCCTTTTATATAATATTTATAATAATAATGAAACGCGATAGTTTAAAAGTTATAAGTACCTACAAATAAATGCAATTGAATAGTTACACAATTTACCCTGTATTTGTCTGCTGTGCAGAGGGTTTACTTGTTGTGCTACACAAGTACTGTGGTCTCTACTGTTTTTGAGGGCTAATATGATGTGAACTTGAACAATAGGCGGAGCGTTAACAGTGACGATGCAACTGTTAATATTATAAATATTATTTTTTCAGTTGAGGTGTGGTTGGCGTCCTGGACACATTTTATGTCCTGTTCTCAGAAAAATTCAGTGTCACAACAGCTGCACTAAAGGAGAGTGCTACCCGTGTGGGCCCAAGCCGTGTCGCCTTAGCTGCGGATCATGTCCATCGAGGCCTTGCATCAAACCTAGCTGCGGACCTCCATGCGGACCCCCTGGATGTGGACCATGCGGACCCCCTGGCTGTGGACCGCCTTTATGCGGACCTCCTCCATGTTCGCCAATCCCACCTTGTTGCGGTGGTAAGCCACCTTGCGCCCAAAATCTTATTAGAATCATCAGGCACGGCGGTAACTACACCATCAGTATGAAACCTTCTAACCTAAACAACTCGCCAAGCGGACCGTACCCTTTAAGATATGTTCTTAATACTGACAACACCACAACTGGTGCTAAAGCGACGTACAGTATAGAAGCAAAATTCAATGACTATCATTTCGACTACTCTACATCACAAACATCATTCGTATTAGACTTTGCACCTCCGGATATAAAATGTAACAGACCATGTCCAAAGAAAAGTGCAGGATGCTTAAGTTGTGTAAGTTGTTAAACACTTGAGCAAATAATGATAGATTCGTTGTTAAAGTTTCTCGATTACATACCCCCTAAATGCGATTTCTTTATTCCAATGAATCTATACTTTATAATTTGGCTGAAATATACAAATTATCGAATGAAACAAGTATTTATGGACAATTTTTTTCTTAAAATAATTATGACGATACGTGACTACGCTCGCTAAATATAGTCATAAAAATAAAGCAGAAGTCTTAAAAATAATTAAATAAATCAATTACAAAGTAAACAAATTAAGTGGTATTACTTTATCACACCTTGCCTATTTAAGTGATATAATCTGTCATATTATAATATATTGTGGGACAGGTTCTAGTTTTTGTCATTCTCATCAACTTTGAATCATAATGTGTACTGTGTACTATATTTTAAAAATTTTATTATCGCTCTTTAAGTTTCTTTTTTGTTTAACAATATTTGTTTTCATTGCACATTTGTTATTGCATCTACAAAGTATAATAGTGGGATAAACTCATCTAACTCTGTGACATAACAAGATGATTAAAACCTTAAATGATTTGAACTGAATAGCATTTTTTATTTATAGTAGGAACCATTATGACGTCCTTTTGTTTATTATTTAATGAAAAGATATGAATTCAATTCTTATATGAGACCAATCAAAGCACGGACACTTTGGTAAAGCTGTGACAATCACTATAATGTTGTACACATTACATTCTGGGACATTCTGGGATATGGACGTTTGGACATTATGAACCTAAACCAAAGCGTGCGTTCGCCCGGCAAAAAAGTATCGCTTCACAAGAATTGAATGATACAGATAATTAGACCCTTATCCCGTATAAATGTGCCCCTAAATTAAAAATTCGAGCGTCCAGAGGCTTCAGAGTTATTTAAGAAAAACAAATTCTGCTGCACGAACGTTCGCCCAGCAAAATATTTTTTAGTTAATGGGTCAAGCTGGATATAAAATATGCAGAAATATAGCTTTGAGCCTAGATGTGCCGTGAAAATAAAATTCGAGCGTCATAAGGTTTCAGAGATTTTACAATTTTTGCTGGGCGAACGTTCAGGCGATTGCTATATTATCGGAAACGGCTGGACGTGAAGTCGTAATTTTTTGTATTCGGAAAGAGCATAATTCGAGCCTCTTTAAGCTGAAATTTACATTAGTATAACTAGCACGGCTCAAGAGTTATCACTTGATTACTAAAAAAAATTTAGAAGGCTCTATCTCTCGAACGAAGTAAGGTGCGGTTTTCAAGTTTGTGTTGACTGGTACATGTTATTGAATCACATGATCCTGCAAAGTTTCGCCATGAAACTACCTAATATTGTAGAGTTTTTAATGATTTTCCTCTTATTTTGAGGTTATCTTCAATGAAATTAGTTACAGCCCCGAGACACTAGCTTTCTGTAAGCTGGCATGTTATACGTTTCAACAAAAATTAAAGCGCTTTTTGAAGAATACATATGCATAAAATCAGGTGAATATAGCCATTAATTTAGATGTTATGACTAGAAACCACGATCGACATCTTTTGATAGATTGATTTATTTGTAAATCAATGACTATACACCATGAAATTTAATAGGGTCTGTTTTTGAAATGTACTTATGTACCCAGTTTATTATTTTTAATAATACCACGTAACTAAAAACATAAAACAAACTTACTTAACAAAAAATTATCATCCGTACAACTCGCAGACTTCATCTAAGCAACTCACAAACTTCATCCAAACAACTCCTAAACGTCGTCCTATTGACCCACAATTATCATAAAATAAGTTAAAATAATTTGAATAGATGATTGTACTCGTAATTTAGTAACATGTAGGTCATGGTACATTTTAACTTTAAAGGACTACCAGGGGTACGGTGGGTCTGAAGCGATTAGTGTCACAACACTATTAGTTGGGGGTATCGTTAACTTTTGAAAGACCCACGATAACCCTGGTGGTATCGTCAGGAGTATCGTGGGTCTGTACCAGATTTGTTGAACAGTAAGATAAACAAGAGTGCTGATCATAGATTATACACTAATACTAACAGTGCTGACAGACCTCGCACCGTTGTCGCTAAACTGCGAACTCCCCGACATCGTGATACTACATAACAACATTAACATTTTTCAACATCCTTAAATATTATAGTGACTAAAATAATTTTATTTTATAACGGAATGATTTGGAATTTTTCCCGCCAGCATCTATAGTCAAAACCTACTCGTCAATTTCAATAATAGCCAAAATTTAAATTACTTTAAAGACACTAAATTTTAGCTATTATATTGAAGTTGACGAGTAGGTTGACATATTTTTTCTTACTAGATTCTTATAACTATCATGGCCACTATACAACTAGGACAATTTTATTACCAAGCAGGTACTACATTACTATACGGGTAAAATTATCAGCAGTACCTTCAAACAGTGAGCACTCTGCTCAAAGCTCATAATGGAAAGATCTTATTTTTTTGATTGGTACAGAATACCAGGAATTTGGTTAATTACGCAGCCTATGGGCTGTCTGGCATCATCCCACATCTGATGTTGGCTTCTGCTTATAGTAGCAGCACGTTCTACGATAGATCGGTCAATTCGAAGTAAAGGCACAGTGTGAAATATTTTTTCATGCAGTTTCTATGCAGCTTCTATTCTATTATTTCAAGCAGTTTCTATGAGCGCATCCCCACTTGTCAGTGTCAGTTACGGCACAGTGTTCTCAGTGTCAGTGCCGGTGAACATGTTTTCTCTACTGTACACTGTAACACTGATACTGAACTGAGTGAACACTTTGACGGAACTGTGACTTTACTGATATGTGTGAATCAGCTTTAACACTATTACTACATGTAACACTACACTATATTCAAAATAAATGTCAATGGCTCTTGTGGAAAACAATAAATATTTTGGTTAATGAGCAAGAGATCATGGTAGCTGGTCTCAAGTGTCAATTTTTTTTTTTATTTCTTTCATTCTTTTTGTAATTTAGATGTCCCAGATAAAAAAATGTAGATATAAATAGAATGAGTTTTTCCTATCTCCTAGATGATCACTTAAATAAAACTTTATTGTCATTTATTGATGGCTGAATTCAGCAGAGAAGCATAAATTTAAGGTTGGGGTATAACATCTATTATTGTGTTGTAAAGTCTCCTTAATGTTAATAAAACAAAAGGTGATACAATACTTCTCAGTCTATTAATCAATTGGGTTAATACAAACTAGAATAAAACTTAACTTTGTTTCACTTTCATCATAGTAACTGCTTGGTGTGAAAGTAGTGATACAGGAAAAAAAGAAAATAAAAAGTATAACCATTAAACACTTTGTTTACTAACACGACACAAAAATTCTATAACAAAAATAAAATAAATACATTATTGTATTAAGCATATTGTTTAAATTAACTTGGATTGCCAGACTTCTGCGCTAATGCAAGCATATTCTCATTTGCTAGCATTTGAAATTCATGAAATCTTTGGGAAACTCTCTGGTTTGTTCTCAAATATTTTTCCATACAGTTCAAGGTACATTTCTCCTGAAAAACAAATAAAAATGCATTAGACAGTAGTTTTTTAACAAAATGTTATTATTCAAAGCCCTAAGACACCATATAACTAAGGCAACTCATAAGGTATTGGGTAGAGCCATGTAAAAGATTGGTACTTTTTCACACTACAAATATTTACAAAATTATACATAGCGTACAATAATATAATAATATTTATTATGATACACATTTAAATCAGCCAAACAAACAATCTCTTACCAAAAAGAAGAGATTGATGAGTGATTAACTAAACCCACATCAATCTCAGTATGAATGTGTTAATCTTAGAAGCTACTGGCACAGTAACAAACATGTAAATAAACTGTTTACTGAGCAAAGTTGCAATATATGCATGCAATGACCAACAGAAGCAGAACATTAGTTAAGTGTTATAAAAGGCAATTAACATAGTAAAATGAATTTTATTTGACAGGCTATTTTATTACATAGCTGGTAGCATATTTGTTACGAATGGGAATGGAACAAAAACAATATACACACCTCTGAACCCTTAAGTGACCTGGACGTAAAATCATGTATGCAGTCAACAAAACACAACTCTGACAACTTATTGTACTGGACCAAGAAATCTTTGAACTGGAAAAAATATTATTCATAATTGATTAAGTAAACATGTCTCACATAAAACTCATACTAATTTTACGAGTTCATGCAATAACCTAAAAATATTTACTGTTTTGATTTGGTCTGCCTCAGTCATTTCAGGTGTAGCCATCTTTAATACCTAAATGGTGATAATTAAAGTATTTCTTGTAATAGCCTACTCTTACAAACGTAGTATGAATATTTTTATTAGCATATATCCATAAAATTTTAAATAAATGATCTCAAATTCAAATCTCCATTGGTTCTTTGAGGTTATTACTAGAGAAGAGATGGACGTTTAAACCATAAGCAATTAATAAAACGAACTTTTAAAAATAAGCAATTAACCTCACTTTCAACTATAAGCAGTTAAGGTTATTAGCTTTTTACAATGTACTTAAACGACAAAAATGACATTGACATTAAATGCATTAAATTTTATTTTAGTATTGTACTTGACTTAAAAAAGCAAACAACGAACAACGACGCTCGTTATCTGCTGCTCGCGCGTTTAGTGCGTTAGTTGCTTTTATTAAATTTTATTAATTTTTAGTGTAAATTTTTTGCGTTTATAGAGATAGTAATAAGTAGATAGATATTAGAGATTAGATATACCACGATTTTTAAGATATAGTAATAAATAATAAAATAGGAAACATTTGTTAGATTTGCAGTGCGTTTACAAAGATAGTAATAAAAATAATTAAATAGGAAACGTTTGATAAATATGCCGTGCGTTTATAAAGATAGTAATAATATTTTTTTATTACTATTTTTTTATACGCACGGCATATCTAAAATACGTTACCTATTTAATTATTTAATAATAAAATAGAAAACGTTTGTAAGATATGCCGTGCGTTTATAAAGATAGTAATAAAAATAATCAAATAGGAAACATTGTTAGATATGCCGTGCGTTTATAGAGATAGGTACTAATGAATTATGAAACGTTTTTAAGATATGCCGTGCTTTTATAAAGATAGTAATAAACGTTTCCCATTTTATTATTTAATAATAAAATAGAAAACGTTTGTAAGATAATGCCGTGCCTTTATAGAGCTATCTCTATAAACGCACGGTCAAACGTTTCAAACGTTTTACTTATTATATAAATAAATAATTGATTCACAGTAGTATATAAATAATAACTTAATTAATATGTAAATATAAATAAAAGGCTTGAAACAATGGACATATGTTTTATTTTAGAAATAAAGCCTAACCAGAAAAATAAAAACCTCTCCATATTGCGGAATTTTTAAGAACTAATTTTCGTCATTCATACTTTGATCATAACATTGACAATTAAACACGAAAGCAACTTCCTGTCATGTTTTTTTATATTCCTGGTAAGCCTATACCACATTTTTTGTTAAAAGTAAATTTAGGATTATAAAAAATCAAATATATTATTTTAAAATCTATAAAGATTTTATTAAAGATTTTGTTGAACGAACGTAAGCTCAGGAAGTAAACTTCATGTAAAGAACCAATAGCGTAGGTTAAACTACGGGTTTTTAAATCAATTTAAAATAAAAACGAAATAAGCAGATAAGCAAATAAGCAATTAACAAAAGTCACTTTTGAAAAAAAATAAAACGATAAGTTCGTTTTTTATTTTAAGTCGTTATTCACATCACTGCTTATTACCAAAGACTAAATTGGATGGAAGTATGGAAGTAGAGGGAGGCAACCACAGAATAACATCTCCTCATAAACAAAACTTCGATCGATCGATGGATAAAACTTTAAAATAATGTTCTGTGATATTCAAAAGAAAAGTATTGTGTTTTAGATAACAAAATATAGGTATTTCTATATTTAGAAACAATATCCGTACAGTAACCGCCTCCGAATTTATCCCCCACTAAAGATAATTTTCTTATTTTACTTTAGCTGCGTGAAATGAAACCTAAGTGACTGTGCGTTTCGAAAAGTTGACAATTTTGACGTTTAAAATGTTCCATGCCAACCAGAAGTAATGAGTAAAAACGTAAGGCATTTCTTCTTGCTCTTTTACTCACACCAAAGTTATATCATGCATCTCTGTTTCTCCGTTTATAGAAGTTGACGCGTCATGGGAGCAATGCAAGTTTAATGTAACGTAACGTTGCTAATAAAATTAAAACTGGTTTGCTTGTTTAATTGTTTAAAAAGACATTGTTATTATTCTACGAATTTGCTAAGCTTACAGTAATAAAAATGGAAGAAATTGGAATCATTTTGCCCGAAAAGGTATTTATTATATTTTACTGAAATAAATAAATATGAAAATCGAATGTCATCATGTTTAATGTTGTTTTAGGACGACCAAATTGCCGATTCAAAAGGACTGCCTTGTACAGGACCTCAATCATTTGATGAATTAGAATCTGAAGATTTATACACCAAATATAAAGTAAGTAATATTAAAATTTATAATGAGGCTTTACTGATGTGTACTTGGTGTACTTGGTACAGGTCGAACAAATAAAATATTTACTATCATTCTGTTTGTCATCTTAAGATTATAGAAACATGTTAATCCATTTCTTTTATTGTAGAAACTTCAGCGAATGTTAGAGTTTTTGGAAGTTCAAGAAGAATACATAAAAGATGAACAAAGGAACCTGAAGAAAGAATACCTTCATGCTCAGGAGGAAGTGAAGCGTATACAATCTGTACCTCTTGTGATTGGACAGTTTCTTGAAGCTGTTGATCAGAACACTGGAATAGGTTTGTAAATAATTTATAAGAAAATAACATGACAAATTAATGGGACTAAATTTTGGTCTTTACTACTTAAACAATGTCACAGCTTCTGTTTGCAGCTAATTAGCTCATCATTTGCTACTACGGGATTAGGCTTTCTCCAGCCTAGATATACAAGATTATAGAGAGATTTATAACAATGCTATTTAAGTAGGTTACCTTATTACTACTTAATTATAGTAATAAAGTTGTATATCAAAAATTTAGTACTTTCTAATATAGTTTAAAGTGCTAGTCTATATGTGTATTTCAGACAGAGAATTAATGTTGATGTATACTGTGACCATCAATATCTATACCCAGGGGTCTGTAAATTAAATATTTAAAGCAGCTGTTATTACAAATGTGTGAAGCACAGAATATTAACACTTTAACTGTCCTTGCATTACATGTAATGCACTGATGAGTTAGCTCCGTACGTCCATGCATGACATACAATACACTTATACATCCATGCATTGTATATAACGCACTTTTGGACTTGCAATATTAATACTGATAATTGTCTTAGGACAGTAAAAGTGTTAATGTTATAAATATTCATTTATAATTTTATCTTTAAATTTTATATTGTTGAGTATAGACATTAAGTCCATCTCTGAAGTCGGACATTAATGCTGGTCTGATAATGATGATACATATTAAGTCAGTTCAAATCAGACAGCTTCTATCCTTGGCATAACATTTATTTATGCTTTTTTTTACAGTGGGCAGCACAACAGGTTCAAATTATTATGTCCGTATATTATCAACAATTGATCGTGAGTTGCTGAAACCATCTGCATCTGTTGCACTACACAAACATTCTAATGCACTTGTTGATGTTTTACCTCCTGAAGCAGACAGTTCCATTTCTATGCTGCAAGCAGGTATGAACTACTAGTTAGTAAGCAAGTCAGGGAATAAAGGCTATTTTTATTTTATTTATTTATAAGTGGAAAACTTGAAGTTGGTAAAAAAATTATAGATGGAATAAGAACACACATTGATGTCACATCAAAATACTTTTGGATTAGATAATTTAAAATACTTACTTAAAATGATTAGACTTAGAAAACAGACTTTCAACTTTATTTTTTGTTTAACAGATGAGAAACCAGATGTTCAGTACTCAGACATTGGTGGTATGGACACACAGAAGCAGGAAATAAGAGAAGCTGTGGAACTTCCATTGACACATGTGGAGTTGTATAGGCAAATAGGTATTGAACCTCCCCGTGGTGTTCTCATGTACGGACCTCCTGGTTGCGGCAAAACTATGTTAGCTAAAGCTGTTGCACATCACACAACGGGTATGTAATATTTTTGTTTAACTTCTATAATTTTTATTAGCAAAGTTTATATAGAATCTTAATCTTTAACTTGTAAGATTTCTGTCCTTAGTTTACAAGATGGAATAGAAATGATAATAAAAAAGCATAATATTTTTTTTAACTAAAAATATTAAATAATTAAGTATTTAAATTATGAAATAAATGTTATTTATTGTTTGACATAATAATTTGTATGAAATGAATTAACTTAAATAGATTTACATAATGTTAATAGGTGATTATATTTTCAGCTGCTTTCATTCGTGTAGTTGGCTCAGAATTTGTTCAGAAGTACCTGGGTGAGGGACCGCGTATGGTGCGTGATGTGTTCCGTCTAGCTAAGGAAAACAGTCCTGCTATTATCTTTATTGATGAAATTGATGCTATCGCTACTAAACGGTAAATACAACTATCTAATTATTATTATTATTATTATTATGTATAATTCAGGCAGGCAGTTATACAACTGATGAAGCCTGTATCCAGGTGAACATTTGCGTTTAGCTCTTCTTTGTCTGCTTTATGTGTAGTAAGTGTTCATCTAGTTTGTTTTTAAACATATTAATACTCGTGGCTGTCACTATCTCTTCAGGGAGTTTATTCCAGTTTGTAACTACTCTTTTGGAGAGGAAGTTCTTGTGTGGGTTATTGTGTGAGAAAGTGGTTTGTAGTTTAAAGCTGTGACCTCTTAAGTGAGTATTAGTGTTACGCTCAAAAATCACATTGTCAAAGTTGCTTAGGTCATAATGTGCATGCATAATCTTATATGTTTCTATCAGATCTCCACGTATCCTTCTTTCTTCAAGGGTTGTTAAATTTAGTAATGTGAGTCTTTCTTCATAAGGTTTATTTTTAAGCTGGTTTGGTAGCTTGGTGAAACTTCGCTGTACTCTTTCAAGTAGGTCTATGTCCTTTTTGAAGTATGGGCTCCACACTTGAAAGGCGTATTCAAGTAAAGGTCTGATGTATGTTTTATATATCTTTAGCATCATTTCCACTGTTAGCCTTCCAAAGGCCTTCCTAATCAGATAGATGAGGCTTTTGGCTTTTTTACTTATGGTAATAATGTGATCCTCCCATTTTAAGTCACTTGTAATGATGACTCCTAGATCAGTCTGATGTTTGACTGATAATAAATCTTTGTCGCCTAGCTTATATTGTAACTGTGGGTTATCTTTACCTATGTGAAGTACAGTGCATTTGGCAGCGTTCAAATTAATGAGCCACTCCTTAGACCATTGTGCTATCCTCCCAAGGTCTTCCTGGAGCTGAGCATAATCCACCAGAGGATTTCCATATAACTTTGTATCATCGGCAAACATGCTGACATTGCAGTCTAGTTGGGATGGTAAGTCAAGAGTATACAATATATATAATAATGGCCCCAGTACAGACCCTTGTGGTACTCCACTGTGTATATCTCTCTTTTCAGAGAGGGCCTCACCGATTCTCACACGAAAGGTTCTTTGACGTAAAAACGCTTCAATCCATGCAAGCAGCTCACCACGAATGCCCACCAATTCAAGTTTTAGTAGAAGCCTCGTGATTGGAACCTTGTCAAAGGCTTTCTCGTAATCCAAGTAAATAACATCTACTGGCTGACGATTGTTGAAGCTATCCGTCCATGAAGACATACAAGTTAATAAGTTGGACACTGTAGAGCGGTGTGGACAAAAACCATGTTGATGATCACCAATAACAGCATGTTTCTTAAGGAATATCCTCATGTGTTTGACTATAATCTTTTCCATAATTTTACAAATCACACTTGTCAGGCTAATAGGTCTGTAATTAGCAGGTTCCAATTTATTCCCTTTCTTAAAGATAGGTGTTACTGTAGCTGTTTTCCACATGACCGGCAGCATGCCTTTTTCAAATGAAGCCTGCATAATGACAGTTAAAGCTTCTGTCAAGTTGCATTTTTGGAGGACTCTAACTGTGATTTCATCCGGGCCGGGTGCTGATTCTTGTTTTAAATCTTGGATATATTTTTGAACATCGTCCTTCGAAAAAGTTGGATAATCTATCGCCTCAGCCACTCGGAAATTGGTGCTAAGTATTGGTAGAGAACCTTGTGGCTCTATTTGATAGACACTGGCGAAGTGATCCGCGAAAGCTTCAGCGATATCCTTGGGTTGGGTCACAACAATTCCTTCTTTGTTTAGTAAAACTGTCGGAGCACTTGTTTTAGATGTCAGCTGTTGTGAGATATACGAATAGAATTTCTTTGGTCCCTGCTGTATTAGATTCTCTTCATGTGTCATACGATTTCTTCGACAAATATTTGTTAATTTGTTGCTTAATTTGTGGTATTCTTGGTAGTCTTTTTTTAGTCCAGTTATAGTATATTTATTCCATAGTAATAGTTTCTGTTTTATTAATTCTTGTGCATTTACTCCTATCCATGGTTTGTTTAGATTATAGCGAATTACAGTTTTTGGAATGTGTTCTTCAAGGGCGATCTTGTACTCTGTTACTAGGGTCTGAAACTGAGTGTCCACTGAGTCTAAATGTTTTAGGCGTTCGGGTAATGTCTTCAACATTTCTTGGATCCCGCCATAATTAGCTTTTTTGTAGTTATATCTGAGTTGTGTCCTATTTGGGCGTGTAACCTCTAGTTGGATAGTTGATAACAGACAACAGTGATCGCTTTTGCCGATAGGTCCTTCATACTTAGTTTGAGCGATAAGCGATTCATCATTGGTCAGTATCAAGTCCAGAAATGACGGCTGATTGCCTTCACGGTATCTTGTAGGTTTGTCGACTAATTGTTCCAGATTACCAGATTGAAACCACTGTACAAAGTTGTCTTCTTTCGGTGTTAGGTAAGTACAGTTCCCAAGTGGCCATTTGATACCACGATAGTTAAAATCACCCATAATTATTGTTGTTTGTGACTCTGATGCCAATCGAATTTGTTCCAATAAAACATTGTCTTGATCTAAGCTTGACTCCTGACCACGATATAACCCGCACAGCAAAATATGTTTTGACCCTAACTTAACATCCAACCAGAGACATTCTGTATTCATGTGTTTAATGTTATAGACATTGTTTATAGTCGCTGTAACATACTGTAATCCATTAACAACATATATGGCTACCCCTCCACTTCTCCTCTCAATCCTGTCATCTCTGTAGATATCATAGCCAGGTAATGTTATCAACGAGTTTGGTATATTTGGTTTCAACCATGTCTCGGTAATCACAATCACAGTAGGTTTTATCAAGTTTACCCGTGACAGGAACAAGTCAAACTTTGAATGAACAGATTGAATGTTTGTATACAGTATACTTATGGAATAAAGAGCATTTGAGTGTTTGTGAATATATTCGGATCCGGTGTTCATAGCGTTTGTCGTGTTTTTTAAGTTATCTGTTCTAGTAGAAGCTAAGTTTAGTTTTTTGGTGTGTTAGCTTTTGTTATTGTAGGCTGGCCGCGTATGTACTTAATGGTAATATCCTTTTCTCCTTTGTCGGTGCGAGCTGCTAGTTCCTCTCGGAGATACTTGAGATACTCCCGTTGCATCGGAGTGAGATCCGCCGTGATGGACGATGGCTTCTTCAGCTTGGATTTCTTGCGCAAAATTTCTAGTGCATCATGTTTATTGTGCAAAATTACCTTGAGCGGGCGTGGGCGAGCTCCTACATCTGATTTGCGAGCTCCTAGGCGAAAGGCCTTAATACCAGCACACTTGACCTTATCAGAGATTTCGTTAAATAATTTAGAACACTCTCCCAAATCATGATCTTTTCTCAGATCAGCCGAGTCACTATTTGATTCTGGTACATCATACACAATCAAGTTAGCAGACCTGGTCTTCCTTTCAGATAATTCTTGGATGGCGGACTCCGTCGCTAACATATCATGCCTTACTCGTAGTTGTTTTACTTCTTGAGTGAGGTCATCCAGCTTTTGTAAAATATTTGGCAATTGGACCATTGTCGTTTTACAATCAACACACAAAAATGTCATCACCCGAGCAACAGTTTTCAATTCCAGTACCCTGACCTCAGTAGGAGACAAGCCATGACACTCTCCACAAAGTAGTTTCTTGCACAAATCACAAGTAACTATTTGTTTAGATTTATCATTTGTAATTTTTTTACATTTGGAACAGGTTTCCTGCACTGTTTGGGTGGTGGGAGTTTTTTTACCCTGATTCATTTTAAATAAAATAGATTGGCAATTTTAAGGAAGTAGGGAATTTAGAAAACTAATCTGGCAACACTTTTTATCAACTGTAAATTTTACTAAATGTCAACTTGAGTTTTGTAAAATATTTTGAGGGTATGAAGTATTTTTATTAAACTGGTGTAATGTCAAAAAGTAAACACTTTCACACTATTTAAGTATAATTTCACAATATTTCTTTCCACAAACAATATCACTGGTCAGTTATATGTTTTACTTCACTTATAAACATTAATTTACAAGGGACAATGACTTTTAACCACAAAATCGATTTAAAATCGCGAGCGCATAGATACTGTGACAAAGCTTTGACAGCGAAAAAAGAAAAGAAAATTAGCAGTTAGTTTTTATTTAAAGCTTGAGTGTAAATCCTAATATAAAATATACATAACATTTTTGTTTTGTAATATTTACACTTAACAAAACATTATACTGAGGGAATTAATAGTAGTAAATAAAGATTAACTCTACCTACTTTTAACCATGCTGGCAGATAGAATCACACAGGCACAAGCTAGCATATCTGATAGAATAGAATAGAATTTTATTCAATATTAATACAACTTTCGTTCTATCTTTTTTGACGTCATTTATACTAATTAATCTAAGTTATAGAGCTTGTGCCTGTGAATGAGTCTACTACTAGAGACTAACAACCTAATGTTGTTTAAGTAGAGATGAAGAAAGGGTTACTCCATAAAAGAATAATTATGAGCAACAAGTACAGCTCGGTAGAAAAATGTCTGTTAGCTAAGTTGGAGGGTAACTTGAGGGAGTAAGGCAGAGGCACAATAAAGCCCACCCATGCAATGATGGATGTTTATGGATGGACTGCTATGTTGTAACCTTTTTCTAAAAAGTTCATATTTTCTTTTTTCTAATGTGGTTATTTGTTGTTATTACAGATTTGATGCCCAAACCGGTGCTGACAGAGAAGTTCAAAGAATTCTTTTGGAGCTTTTGAATCAAATGGATGGTTTTGATCAAACCACCAATGTTAAGGTTAATATCTATTAATACATACATTGTAATGAAAGTATGTTTGTACTGACTACCTAGAAGTTCTTCTCGTTTAGCTTTGCAGATGTCATTATGTTAGTCTATACCAGTCAATCCAGCCAAGTATACCTCCGTCACGGGAGGAGGCCCTTCCCTGCTGTGGGACATTGATGGGCTGTTACGATGATACCAGTCGATATTAGTTCACACTATAAGGTTTATACTGAAAAATATATTAATTGCAGGTTATAATGGCGACCAATCGTGCTGATACTCTGGATCCCGCTCTTCTAAGACCTGGACGCTTGGATAGAAAAATTGAGTTCCCTCTGCCAGACAGGTCAGTAGAGCAAGCTATATTAATATTAGTTAGGTTAAGACATTCGTCGTAATTTCTCGAAATACTGAACTAATTTGAACCTTAACTACATTGAGACATTAGCAATATTTCTACTATATTTCCTTTCGGTCTTTCAACTTTTATCTACAGATTTATGTTCTTACATAGATATATTTGCATTGAGAAGTAATTTAAACTCTATCGTTCATGTCAAATAGTGTAATTTTCGCCAAAAAGTTCCAAATTACTAACTTTTATGTTACTGTTTACAGGCGTCAAAAGCGTTTGATATTCTCAACAATCACGGCTAAAATGAATTTGTCTGAAGAGGTTGACTTAGAAGAGTTTGTAGCGCGGCCGGATCGCGTCTCAGGCGCTGATATTAACGCTATTTGTCAAGAGGCTGGCATGCACGCCGTACGTGAGAACAGGTAAGAATACTGTTTTACATAGAAACTAAATTACTATACCTACTTCGATCCAATTTCTATGGGACCATTTTGGGATTATACTCTTTAAAATAAAAAAAATATTTTCAAATCTGTTTATAATTTACGTAGTGAGGAAGTAACAAACATTGAAAAAAAATATACAAACGAAATTAGAACCTGCTTTTTTTGGGTCGGTTAAAAAATATAATTCTTTGGGTTAAAATTAACATCAAATAGTACCATTTATTATTAATAAACTGTTAAACGTGCTAAATTCTTAAGTCATTCGATTTTTGAAAGATAACAATTTCGAAATTTTGAGGCAGGGAGCCCCAAAATTTCGAAATTGTTATCTTTCAAAAATCGAATGACTTAAGAATTTAGCACGTTTAACAGTTTTACAGGTTCACAGTTTATTCAGATATGTTATATTAAACTTGGCATAGCAATTAAGTTAATGTTCTTTGTACAGGTACATCGTGCTTCCAAAAGACTTCGAAAAGGGATATAAAAATAACATCAAGAAAGATGAGAGTGAATATGAATTCTACAAATAAGTGGCGTAATTGTTAGAATTTGTATTACTAATTTGAATTATACTTACTTATATTGATTAAATAAATTTTTAACTGTAAATTTATTTTATTACAGTTCTTTTACCCTTTTTACCCAATTTTATATCGGATATATATATATGTTACGGCTAATACCCGAAGTGCGGTTACACCTAGTTTTAGCCGGTTAGAACTAGGTGTAGCCACATACTCTTGGTTAAAACTAGTATTAGCCGATTGTTTTCGGGTAAAACTAGGTCTAGCCTTTATCGAGCCGGCTACAACTAGTTCCAACCATTCACTGTTGGATAAAACTATTTCTATACGATATCATTCCGGTTAGAACTAGTTTCAGACTATACCTGTAGGATAAAACTAGGTCTATCCGATACCATTCCGGCTAGAATTAGGTGTAGACAATCCAGACTATCCCTGTTGGATAAAACTACAGTAGAACCTCGATAAGTAATTAACTTAACCAAATATACATTCGTATACCCAGTAGCTCTGTAAGAATTCGAAATACCTATAACCATAAATTATTTGCCCCTAAACCATGCAGAACAAATGCAGGAGAACGTGCACCTATTAACCGAATTATGAAATCGTTTAATGATAATTTCATTGATATTGATTTGTTACACTTGTCATTTTCTAAATTTAAAAACCTCATGTTGGAGAACATAAATTAGTTATAAACTTATAAAATTTTTAGGCATAAGTGTTAGTCATATTTTTGTATAAATATTGTATTAGTATTTTGTGGATAACGGTGTGGATTGTGTAATTACTTAATTAAGACTGTTACCTTATATTGTTTATGCATACACTGTATTACACAATTGTTTGTTGTGCTAAATAAAGAAAAAAAAAAAAATAAAAAAAAAAAAAAAAAAATAAATAAGTAAAAGTCTAAGGGAAACACAAAATATTTTAAGTTATCAAGGGCTTAGGTTAATATGTATAGAGGTAGGTATGTACATGTGTATGTATGACCCCTTGTCTAAATAGTTTATGTTACTTTATAAAAGCGTGATTTATGATTATAATAATTAATATTCTTTAAAATTATAATATGCAACTATTGTCTGTTGTTAAAAAAATGTTCCATGTTGATTGTTCCTATTATACTAAAGATTGTACTTCTAAGAATTTGTTAATTATTACAATTTTATTTGAAATAATAAAAAGCTATGTAGGTACGTTTCGAAAGATTGTGTTTTTTTTAATATCTAAAAAAGCTCTGCTGATAGCATGCCGGCTACAACTATGTACAGACACTATGAGTCATACTCGCTAGTAGACCTGCAGTAGATGATCAGCACTCGGAACACGCATCTAAGTTTTATCCAACAGGGATTGTCTGAACCTAATTCTAGCCGGAGTGGTATCGGATAGAACTAGTTTTATCCAACAGTGAATGGCTGGAACTAGTTCTAACCGGAATGATATCGGATAGAACTAGTTTTATCCAACAGTGAATGGCTGGAACTAGTAGAACCGGCTAAAACTAGGTCGCACTTCGGGTATTAGCCGTAACATATATATAGGTATGTTACGGCTAATACCCGAAGTGCGGTTACACCTAGTTTTAGCCGGTTAGAACTAGGTGTAGCCACATACTCTTGGTTAAAACTAGTATTAGCCGATTGTTTTCGGGTAAAACTAGGTCTAGCCTTTATCGAGCCGGCTACAACTAGTTCCAGCCATTCACTGTTAGATAAAACTAGGTCTATCCGATACCATTCCGGCTAGAATAAGGTTCAGACAATCCCTGTTGAATAAATACGTAATTTGCGATTTAGAATTTCAATAAAAAAGAAAATACCTACTTTAATTTTCCAATAAAATCTTGTTATAATCACCCTACTGCTTTTTTGTCTTTGAGAAAAAATATAAACGAAAATCTCGCAAACGGAATGACGTACACAAATAAACAATATTTCTTATTTTAATAAAAATGTTGTACAATTAGTATATAGGGGCAAGAGTCCAAATGTTGGCACTGCACCAGATTATCAGCACCCCCAACAAAAACTTAAATTATAAGCTTTCTATTAATTAATTTCGGCTACCATTTAACAAACATTAAAATAAGATCCTGTTGGAATTATAAACTGATCCAAACACGACACTTTTTGAAAAAAAGCGATATTTTTAAAAACGCGGGAACATGTCCATCACATTACTTTGTTTGACAGTTTCTTCTGATCGAAGGTAAGTTCTGTTTTTTTTTATTTTACTATATTCTAGATCTTTTAGATATTTTTTACTGAACCTTTAGGTTTTTTTCATGTATGTTTTGTAAGGCTTATCTGACAATGGAAATGAACGTTATCTTAATTTTATGTTCATAAATTTTAATGAGGTGCTGACATCTGGGTTCAATTTTTTTGCGAAGTGCTAATTCGGCACTGGTCCTGTTACATTACAAAGTGGTATGTAAAATTGTTAATCCATATTTTTTATTGTAAAGCGTGATTATTTTATGCCTAGAATTCAATTTTGTTGGAAAAAGTACTCTATGATTTCGAATTTCATATCCTGGCATGGTGCTGAAACTAACATTGCTAGTTATTTTCATAGTGTTGATATTATGATCAAAAGAATGTCTATTATTTTTTGGATTTTTTTATTTTAATGTATTTTTTTTTCTGAAACTTCGGTTGTTAGGCTAGGTATAAATAAAAGAGATTTTGCTATAAACTAAGCTAAGGCTTTTGACACGGTGTCTGCTCCCTTCTTGATTCGAAAGATGGAATGCATTGGTATCAGAGGTAAACAACTTGAGCTATTTAGAGATTACTTGCATGGACGAACTCAGAGCGTAAGGATTGGAGAGCACACCAGTGATGAGCGGGCAGTTACTTATGGTGTTCCACAAGGCAGTGTCCTCGGCCCTACACTCTTCCTAATTTATATAAATGACCTTGGCTCGCTTGCTCTTACTAGGTGCAAAATCATTACATTTGCCGATGATACTGTACTCCTATTCAGCGCCGACTCGTGGAGGGAGGTTTTCGAGCGCGCTCAGGCGGGATTTAATCTTGTTTCGGAATGTTCTTACATTAAACATTCATAAGACTAAATATTTAACATTCTCTTTAAAGTCTAGTAGCGCCTCTTTGACTGGCAGATTTCCTATCATAGCCCACACTTGCGCACCTTCTCTTAATGCTTTTTGCGACTGTGCTCACCTTGAATACGCTGAAACTATTAAGTATTTAGGGGTACATATCGATAGTTCCCTCAAGTTTCATGTGCATATCCATCGTGTCCAGTTCGACCGCGCGGCCATAGCGTTTTTTTTTAAAAAAAACCATGTCAATTTTTTGTAAAAATTTGTAGAAGTTGATTCCCAAAACCATAAATTTGTCAAAGATACGGTTAAAAAGTTATAAGGGTTTAAACATGGCCGCGCCATTGAAACGCGGCGAACCGCGCGGCCACTGAGATCTTTAAAACTAAGCCTTGTAGAGACCTGAAATTTACGCAAATGCAAGATTTAATTTGTAAAAAATTTGTAAAAATATAAAAAAAATACTCAGGTTTATAGTTTAAGAGCTATAACACTAAAACCGAATGGCCGCGCCATTGAAACGGTGGAGAAAACGCTATCGCCTGTATCTCGCTGAAAAAAAATCGCAGAGGTGTGTAGTTTATTGTAATTACCCAGATTTGAATTTGTCGAAACTAGGAAAAATACAACAAAAATTCCTAGGTTTATATTTCAGGAGCTATAAGACTAAAACGATATGGCCACGCCATCGAAACGGTGAATAAAACGTTATTTCGCCTGTATCTCGCTGAAAAAGCATCGCAGAGGTCTGGAGTTTTTTGTAATACCTAGATTTTAATTTGTCAAAACTAGTAAAAATACAATAAAAATTCTTAAGGTTATATTTCAGAAGCTGTAGAACATTATCAGTATGTGGTGCGATAGGGTGACCATGTCTTATTGTTTACAGAATACTTTCTACTTATTGTTACAGAAATTATAATTCAAGGATTCTAAATAAAATTAAAATGAAACCATAAATATAAAAACAATTATGTTTATTGCTTGAAAAGTCAATAATACAGTTACAGTCCGCGTGGACTTACGAAAAACTAGCCCTAAGATTCGTTTAAATGACGCAACTCCGCCCCTAAGCTATGTGATTAGTAATGCACACTATTGCATCTCACACGCGCCACCCCCGCGCGCCTCCGCAGGTCAGTGCGACGCGTACAGCCGTTAGTACTTATTATTCTGTGGTACAGCGACGTAAGCGTAAGAGTTTCGTTATCAGTGTGTCGTTGTGATGTTAACACGATAAAAAAGTGATCTACTGATTATTAAAATGTTCAGTTCGTGTGTAATTACGATTAAGTGTTGTACTGTGGTGTAACGTCAGTTCGGTAAATTATGTAAACAATTCAGCAGAAGTGATTAAGGTATGTTGCATTTAAATATTTTATGATTATGTTAGAGCTCTCTCTTTATTTGTATGGATGACCGTGTAGTTAAGATATTTTACTATGAAATATTTACAATCTTATGTATATGAACTTATATGAAATACTAAAAACTATCTAATAACTAACAAAAATAATAATAATATATAATGTTTGCCCTGCAGTGGGACAATAATAGGCTGGATTATTATTATTTAATGTTTTATTAAATCATATAGGTAATTAGAACTTTACTTAGAACATTTGAAATGATTGTAAATCATTTTGATTCCACATTTTTAAATAAGTACAATCATAACTAGCAGGGATGTAGATATATGTTTTTACTTTAAGCGTAATATTATATGAATGGAAAAATTACTAAAAAAACTAAAGTCAATCATTTGAAAGATATACACTTCCAAAGTCGTAAAATGAGCCCCCCCCCCCGCCTCTAACTTTTGAAATAATAAAGTTGGAAAAAAAAATTGATGTAAATGTCAATAAAAACTTTCAATGAAAACTGGTTTGAACAAGATACAATCATAAGTTTTTGAGATATAGCACAATTTCAAAAACCGCACACGTTACTTTGTAATTCATACAAACACTATGAAAAACAAAGTTAAGAGCAAAACTTTGCTTGTTACTACGGAACACTTCATGGGCGAGTCCGACTCGTACTTCCCCAGTTTTTTTTTGTAACTCCACTGGTAAAATCTCTCTTCCTTTTCCTCTCACTCATTATTTTTTACAAAACCAGAAGTACAATATTATTATTATTTGTTGTATTACAATTTAAAAATACACCATTAAAATAAATAAAATAATTTCTGTAACAATAAGTAGAAAGTATTCTGTAAACAATAAGACATGGTCACCCTATCGCACCACATACTGATAATGTTCTACAGCTTCTGAAATATAACCTTAAGAATTTTTATTGTATTTTTACTAGTTTTGACAAATTAAAATCTAGGTATTACAAAAAACTCCAGACCTCTGCGATGCTTTTTCAGCGAGATACAGGCGAAATAACGTTTTATTCACCGTTTCGATGGCGTGGCCATATCGTTTTAGTCTTATAGCTCCTGAAATATAAACCTAGGAATTTTTGTTGTATTTTTCCTAGTTTCGACAAATTCAAATCTGGGTAATTACAATAAACTACACACCTCTGCGATTTTTTTTCAGCGAGATACAGGCGATAGCGTTTTCTCCACCGTTTCAATGGCGCGGCCATTCGGTTTTAGTGTTATAGCTCTTAAACTATAAACCTGAGTATTTTTTTTATATTTTTACAAATTTTTTACAAATTAAATCTTGCATTTGCGTAAATTTCAGGTCTCTACAAGGCTTAGTTTTAAAGATCTCAGTGGCCGCGCGGTTCGCCGCGTTTCAATGGCGCGGCCATGTTTAAACCCTTATAACTTTTTAACCGTATCTTTGACAAATTTATGGTTTTGGGAATCAACTTCTACAAATTTTTACAAAAAATTGACATGGTTTTTTTTAAAAAAAAACGCTATGGCCGCGCGGTCGAACTGGACACTATCCATCTACTTGCCGCAAGGTTGCGTAAATTAATCTTCGTGTTTAAGTCTCTGAGAGAAGTGGCGGACCGGAAACTGAAGAGAATGATATACTTTGCTCTCGCACAGTCTTTGTTAACGTATTGTATAACCTCTTGGGGTGGAGCACCGAAGACTTCACTGATTGAATTAGAAAGAGCGCAAAGAGCTATCCTCAAAGTGTCTTTGCGCCTACCTTTTCGACATCCAACTTCATTGGTGTATAGAGAAGCTGAAGTATTTCAGCTCTTTGTACAACAAACTATTTTGAAGCACCACTGTCTCTTATTCTGTAACCCCTTACTTTCCCGCGGCAGAAGGAGATTCAATCCCGTGGAGGGTATTAGCCTCACTACCAAGTCTTCAAACCGGTTCTTTTGTCACCTTGGTCGTTACCTCTACAATAAAATCAATAGAGTTTTACCTATTTATGAACTGAACAAAATTAAATGTAAAATGAAACGTACATCTTGGCTCTTGGGCCTTAACTATGACGAAACAGAACAAATTTTAGCTATCCCTGCGTAAGTCTTTCGGATTAAAACTCAAAACTCAATATAGCTTATTTACACACACATACACACACACACGCACACACACAACACATACTCACTCACCCACACGTACACTTATCTTATTGCTGTGTTTATAACTTCATCTCAGTTCAAATACAAACCATACTAACTACTTATGTAACATAAATATTAAGAACTATTTGTTTAAAAATGTATGACTTAGTAAACACTGAATAAACAAGTACACAACTGTATGATTGTAAAGGGGTGGAGACCTGGTGTCCCGAAATACAGGCCTTATAGCCCAGTTCAGGCACCAGTCTCCCACAATATTGTACACAAATTTGTATTTGTTACTCTTATTGTTATTTTTAATATTGTAGTGAGAAATAAACGTATTATTATTATATTATTATTATTTAAATTGAAATCTATTTTTCCTCGGTTTCCCGGTGAAAACTAAAGCGACGGGCCTAAGCCAAGTTCACCTTAGTATTTAAATTTAGCTTTAAGAATTTACAGTAGTTGTTATTATTATAAAAAACATTGGATTATTTCATTTATCTACCTATTTTTATGTCTAATTTTAAGGTGCTGATAATTGGCTCTGTCGATGCCAGTAATTGGTGATGATGGTGCCAATAATTGGTGTTTGGGTAATTATTTAGTCAAACTCATCTAAATTAAATGTGTATGCATAAAGACAATTTTTTATAATAAAAATCAATTACTTATTTAATAGTGAACCGAGAAAGCATGTTGTTAAAGGCGTTATCAGTATTATCACTAAAGATAAACGATATTAAAGTAAGACTAACTCTTAAAGTGCTGATAATTGGTAGCATCACCCTACATGCGTTTAAATATGGATCACTCAGTTCAGCAAATTAAAAAAAGTTTGTTATGTCATAACTTTTTAACTATGAATTTGTGGTGTGTTATTAATTTGTACACTCAAGGAATTTAATTGTTTAGCAATTTGCATAATTTTGAAATCGGTCTGGTTACTATTTACCGACTAAAGACGACGGATGACGAACCCCGACATCTTGGGAGTCGTAAAA
The DNA here is from genome assembly GCA_905475405.1 of Schrankia costaestrigalis. Classification (NCBI taxonomy): domain Eukaryota; kingdom Metazoa; phylum Arthropoda; class Insecta; order Lepidoptera; family Erebidae; genus Schrankia; species Schrankia costaestrigalis. The sequence goes on along the minus strand of FR997840.1, from coordinate 10,013,341 downwards.
TTGATTAGACAAGGTATATATACCTAGCCTTGTCTATCTATGACAGACAGGTAGACTTGACTTGACTTCTTCGTGAATGGCCTCATGTGAAACGTCACATATTTTGCCAGTGTCTTGTCGAGGGGCTCGTAATGTCATTAATCAAGAAGTGTCATGATCCATGCTATTAACCAAATAAATGGTAAACCAAAACAAATCACAAACAATTGTTCAGGATGATTATTTTAAACAGAATAACATAATTATATACACGAAAATAAATAAATAAGATAACTAAATACAAAATTATTAAGCTAAAAGAAAAAAACACAAACTTACATAACTATCTACAATTTAATTTTATTAAACGCTATATATTTACATAAACATAAAGCAATATTAGGACTAAAGATACGGGAAAGGAGACATTTTAAGGAAACAGGACGAGGGATATTAGAAGGGAGAAAGTCGTAGAGGGAAAATCTATAAAGAGGGCAATTAAAAAAGATGTGATCTGCAGACCCTATGTCCAGACCACATTCGCACAATGAATTATCCCTAATCCTAAGTTTGGCCAGGTGGACAGGAGTGCATGAATGACCCAACCGGAGACGACAAATAGTGGACGTAGTTAATTTATTCGCATGTCGAAACTTACAAAACCAAGGAACTGATGGTAACTCCGGTTGGACCTCACCATAGAATCTGCCTTTTGTATGTTTTGAAGAAGCCCAATACTGAGCCCAAGACTTTTGAAGGATGGTTTTAGGAAGGAGGCATAAATCATGGGAATAAATTTTGAAAAGATCAAGGGATCCAATTTGGGACGCAGATTTAGCACAGGAATCAACAGTCTCATTGCCTGGAATACCAACATGGCTAGGGATCCATGCTAGAGCCACGAGAATATTGGAAGAATGACAATCATATAAGGATTCTCTAATTTTAAGGATTACAGGTTTGGAAGAGGAATGAAATGGGTTGGATAAGATGGCCTGGAGACAACTTTTAGAATCCGAAAAAATAATTGAGTTATTGAGACCATGAGATTTTATGTACAATATAGCTTCGAGAATAGCTAAAGCTTCCCCAGTAAAAACTGAGGAAAGAGGAGGGCATTTATAGCTTAAAAAAATTCTAGTAAAAGGGATCCATACAGCTACACCGACATTACTATTTACAGATTGTTTCGATGCATTAGTATAAAATGTAAACCAATCTTTAAAATTATTACCTACAATATTAGAGAATGCTGTATTAGGGGAGAGAGACGTTTTATCGACACCAAAATCTAAAATAATATTTGGCTGATAAATAAGCGCCTCATACGCAATACTAAATAGCGGATTTAAAGGGAATTGAACAATCGAATAAGGAATTTTGGAAAATTTAATATAACTAGTTAGGATAAAAGGGAGTTTGTCAGGGTTTGAATTTTGAAAAAGTTCTAATAGAATATTTAACTTAGGAATAAGAGGGTGACTAGAATTTTGAATAAGTTTAAAAATAAACCTGTCTGCAAGAAACTGTCTACGCAAATTTAAAGGGGGCTCTCCACTTTCAACCTGCATAGCATTAATTGGAGACGATTTCATTGCTCCTAAAATAATACGAAGGCACTTAGATTGAATTTTGGAAAGAGAATTTAGGCAAGATTTGTTACACAAGTTTAAAAGAAAAGAACCGTAATCCAAGTGACTACGAATTATTGCATTATATAATAATTTTTGAGAATAGGGATGAGAACCCCACCATACTCCTGACAAAGCTCGGAGAATGTTGAGGTTGCGTTCGGCTTTATTGGAAATATAATCAAAATGAAAAGAGCCAGAAAATTTATTGTCAAGAACGACGCCTAGAAATCTTGAGCTATTAGATTGGGGAATTAAATCCTCACCGATAAACAGATCAATAGGAGGAATCAATCTTTTTTTTGTAAAAACCATAGAAGAACTTTTAGATGAGGACACTGAGAGGCCATGATCCAACATCCAGGAATTAAGGTAACTTAAGGCAGAATTTAGATTATTTGACGCAATCTCAATAGAATCATCGAGCACATAAAGGCAGATATCATCTGCGTACTGAATTATGGAACAGAAGCATTGTACGCTCTGCTCCAAGTCATATGTGTAAATATTGTACAGGAGAGGACTCAACACCGAACCTTGGGGTAACCCACACCAGACAGTTTTAGGCGGGAGAAGAATGTTTTGGTACCTTACTACTACCGAACGTTCCATCAGAATGTTGCAGATGAAGCGGATAAGCTTGGGAGCAACACCAAGCTGACAAAGCTTATTTCTTAATATTGGAAGCTGGACATTGTCATAGGCACCTACCACATCAAGGAAAGCAGCCGCAAGATATTTTTTTTGTTTAAAGGCTGTTATAATGTCCACCGTTAGTAAGGACAAATTGTCCATTGTGCTGAGACCCTTTCTAAACCCGAACTGAGAATCCGCCAGAATTGATTTGTTTTCTACAAACCACTCTAAGCGGATTCTCAGCAAGTGTTCAGTAATTTTGCACAAGACTGAGGAAAGAGCAATCGGCCTGTAGCTATTACCATCCGTGGGATCTTTACCAGGCTTAAGGATAGGGATAATTATTTGAGACTTCCATTGTAGTGGAACAATACCATAATCGAAAAAATAATTAATAAGGTTTAGAAACTTTTGTTTTGTGCGAACGGAAGATTTAGTGATAAATGAGTAAGGGATGCCATCTATTCCAGGAGAAGAGTCCGACAAGTTACCTAGGACCAGAGACAATTCATCAAAGGAGAAGGAACGATCAAATGTATTAGTAGAGACAAGAAAAGAACACGGAGAAGGAAGGAAATCATCTGAAGGAACAAAACTAGGTGCTAGTTTGTCCGAAAATACCTCCAGCCAAGATGAAGAGTCAATGGAAGGCACATCCGTACTATTCATTGCTCCTCTAAAGCGCCTAATTTGGTTCCAGATTATAGTAGATGGAGTTTTTGGAGATAGATTTTCACAAAACTTTTTCCAACCAAGTCTTTTCTTAGATAAAACTAATCTTTTGAAACTAGCAGAAGCATTTTGAAAGTTATTTATTTATTTATTTATTTTAAGGTACATCAACAATATACATATTAAAATCTGTTAACAATGAATCTTAGAAATAATAAACTTATATGAATATCAATTACAGACATACACAACATTATTATAATTATAACACAGAATTATCATATTATTATATTGGAATAGAATTTGTAATTTTAACAAAATAAATCAGTATAAAATAAGAATCAAAAATAAAATAACAGAAAGGAATTAAATTACATTTAAGAAAAATAAAAATACAATTGATATAATTAAGAAAACAATTTACAAAAACAATTTATTAGCATGAAATTATCTGCGCCAACTTACGCTTAAATACCTTGATAGAGTCATGGAAAATATCAAGCTCAAGATCATGCGAGCGCCCACACAATGTATTGTACTCTAAACAAATACGAACCAGTGGCGAGTGCCTGCCAACATTGGTCCTGCAAAATGGAACGTAAAGAATTTTTGTTACTGGATGACGTGGAATTTTATAAGGCACAGACAAATTAATGTTGCTTAGTAATTGACTGCAGTGTACCCCACCGTTAAGGATTTTATGGAGGAAAGCGAGATCCTGAATTTGACGTCTATGGCTGAGGCTATTCATTTTTAAAAATTCAAGTCTATCTGAGTATGGAGCCCTATGCGAAATGCCAGACGATATGTACGCCAAATGTCTAGTAAATGCTCTTTGGATACCCTCAATTCTTTGCGATTGTACAGCATACGACGGACACCAGACTACACATGCGTATTCGAGATGGCTTCTCACCAAAGCATTGTAGAGAAGCATCTTTGTTTGTTTTAAACGAAAGCTGTTTGTGTTTCTTTTAATAAAACCGAGCATTTTAGCTGCTTTTTTCACGATATTGTTTACGTGTGGTATAAAAGTTAGTTTGCTGTCAATAGTAACACCGAGATCTCTTATTTCAGGGACTTCTTGTAATTCTGTCCTCTCCATGTAATACTTCGAAGGGAACGGAAGTTTTTTTCTTGTGTACTTTATGTGGTAACATTTTGCCGCGTTTAGTGTCATTTCATTATCTTGGCACCAGTCTTGGATGCGATTAAGATCATTCTGTATTAAATCTACGTCCGATTGAGATGCAACCGTTCGATAAATTTTGAGGTCGTCAGCAAATAAACAAAATTTTGAGTGTGTTATTTCATGAGATATATCATTAACAAAAATGGAGAATAATATAGGTCCAAGATGAGATCCTTGCGGTACACCTGATGTAGCATAGTACATTTGTGAATTATATCCCTTTACCGACACCGTTAGTGGTCTATTTGAAAGATAAGAACGGAACCAGTTCAAAATGTTACCATGTATTCCGTGAGCTTCAAGTTTTTTTAATAGCAGGCTGTGATTGACTCTATCGAAGGCATTAGAAAAGTCTGTATAGATTGCATCGACTTGTCTGCCCTTATCAATGTCACCGGATATGTCAGAAATAAATGAAACCAAATTTGTGTCAACAGAACGACCGACCTTGAAGCCATGCTGAGCATTTGTAATAGTGTTATTCACATGATGTGTAACAACTGAGCATATAAGAGACTCACACAGTTTAGAAAACAGGACAGAATTGAGATTGGACGATAATTTTTAATATTGTTTTGTTCACCCTTCTTAAATATGGGTATAATACGAGCTTTCTTCCATTCGTCAGGAAAATCACCATCTCGAATAGAATGATTAATGATTAAATATAGAGGGAAGGCAAGAGTGGAACCACAATTCTTAATAAAAATAGGAGGTATGTCATCTGGTCCTGCAGCCTTTGACGCGTCCAATTGTTTAATTTTCAAGAGAATTTCATTTTCTGTAATGTGCAAATTGCCTATGGTATGATGTTGAGGTGCGTTTGTAACAGAGCGTAATATATTATGGTTAGAAAGTTGAAAAAATTTTGATCGTTCATGCACGAATTATATAATAATTCAGCTTCTTTTCGAGCACGAACGGCTTCTGTACATTCAGAATCCCACCACGGGGGGGAAATCCTAAAAGACTTGGAAGGTTTCTTTTTAGGAATATGGAGTAAAGCAGATGAAAGAATAGCATTAACGAAAGAGTTATATGATTCTAAGGAATCAACATTGACGGGATCAAAAACAACAGTTTGTAAATTTGAATCTAGGGTAGCCGAATAAGAGGGCCAATCAGCAGAAGATAGTTTGTATTTTAGAGAGGGATTAGAGTTACAAAAGGGAATTATACTGGTGGAAAGGGTGCTCAAAATAGGGAAATGGTCACTACCAAAAGTTAGAGGCAAGATGCTCCATGAAAAAAGAGGGGTAAGCGATGGCGAACATAATGTAAGATCCACCGCACTTTTAGGATTCTGGGAAGGATATACCCTGCGAGTAGGAGCACCATTATTCATAACACACAGACCAATTTCGTAGAAGGAATCTAGGAGAGAAAGACCAAATAAGTCAGAGTTCGCGGAACCCCAAAGAGTATGATGGGCGTTAAAGTCACCCATCACAACCATTGGGGGCGATATAGATGAGAGAAGTAACTGAATATCGGCTATAAGAGATGAATGAGGGCGAGAAATATACAAAGAAACAAAAGAGATATTTACAGTTCTCACGCCAACAATATTTATATTAGGAGGGTGAGAGGGAAAAGATATAGGAAGATAAGAAAGAGCGTGCTTTAAGAGCAAAGCACAACCCGCATACCCATCAGCCCTGTCATCCCGCAGGCAGAAGAAACCAGGCACCCGAAATCGGGAACCAGGTTTCAACCAAGTCTCCGAGATAGCAATGACTGAGGGATTAAATTGGGAAATAAGATCTAAAACTTCATGCTTCTTGCGACGCATGCTTTGGCAATTCCATTGCAGGAGATGAATTTGTTCCATTACTGGAAGAAAGAGAAAATAAATGTATAAGTTTGGATGCCACGTTGGACGGTAATGATTGAGAATTTGAAAGAATAAATTCGAGAAGAAGAGTGATCAGGGATTCCAACGTATTGGCACATTGGGGACCTGATTCAGATTGTAAGCTGTTATCAATTGCACAACCATTGTGCAGCTGAGAAGGAGGCGTTGATACAATATTTTGAAGAGCAACCCTATCAAAAGATTTACCTAACGGAGCTCTGGATTTAGGTGAAAGGAACTTAGTGTTTCTGTACGAGAAAGAGGAAGACGAGGACTGAGATGGAGTTACAGGGGAAAAAGATGATCGAGGTCTACTGACCTCTTGAGTGACCGCAGCGTATGACCTATCAACTCTCGGGAATTGATGAGAAGCCTCAATATACGAAATATTGTTTTGTGACATTGACATTTTAATAGACTTTTGTCTTGCAAATTCTGGGCAGGAGTTTTTAGTAGCAAAGTGCCGTCCAGAACAATGTAAACAAGTAGAATCAGTTTCTTCTACATCACATGTGTCACCAAAGTGCTCCTTGGAACAACGAAAGCACCTGGGCTTTGATCGACATTGAGCCTTTGTGTGACCATATCTGCAACATGAGTGGCAAATAATGGTGGGGAAATAATACAATTCCACTGGTAACGCTGTGTAGTAGGAATATACTTTCGTAGGCAGCATTTGCCCACGAAAGGTGACAACAACTGTCTGTGTCGGGACCCAAGTAGTATTATTAGAACTGTCACAGACTTTTCTATTGAGACGTCGCGCCTTTAATATATTGCCACAACCTGTCGGTAAAACAAGTGACTGAACAAATTCAGTCATAGAGATGTCCGTAGGGACTTGTCTAATAAGACCCATTCGTGTAATGCTGAAAGTAGGAATAATTGCAGCGTATTTGTATGCAGCCAAAAGTGGAAGGGCTAAAAAATTGTTGGCCGCATCGGCAGTAGTAAATTGGACCGAAATTCTGTTTCTTCCAACCTTCCTAACGCCATCACGACAAATGTCAGTAACTTTATTAGATTTTAAAAACTGGCCAAACTTAATAGGTCTAATGGAAGAGCCTGCATCTTGATCAATTTTTGATACATGGATAATAAAGGGGCCGGCGTCAGATTGTGAGTAACTTAAAGCCCCCACAACCATCGCTGGATCCGTAAATTGAGTGTCGATAGAAGGAACATCATCAATAGATGATGACGGTTTTTTAGTAGGAACTTGAGAGCTAGGCTCAAGTCGACGTTTATTATTAGAAATAGAAACCTTACCGGGATCCGGAGGGTCTGGCGGTCGAGGAGGAATATCATCCTCCTCCATTTTAGTGAAACCACTTCCCACTATACTATAATTAACAAAAAAACTATACCTTAAATATGAATAATTATAAAATAAAATATATTAAAATAATCAAAGAAAAATGTCAAAAAATAAATCACACTCAATTATTTTTTTTGACAGATCAATCGCTTCTAGAACTTTCCACCCCGACATTCGAAACAAGAATCCCCGACAGACAGGTATTTTGTGTTAAAATAAAATTCTTCAATTTTATATTATTGACAGACCAAAGTTAAGTCAAACTAAACTAGACCTTATCTACCATCTCCATCAAACAGTATCCTTAGTCCGAGTTTGTGTGTGTCACTATTAAGATTAACAATAAAGTACCTATATAGAGTTGATAGAGTAGCATTCGCTGTTCTGATTGGTTCTATGCATTGTATTGATAATACTGTCAAAATTTTATTTTTTACTCTTTGGACAGAATGGAATTTTTGCAAGTTTGTAAACAAAGAAGTTTGAAGTGCGATTCATACTTATTGGTTATATATTATATTATGTCAATTTTGAGGTATAATATCTTTCAAATTCGTTATGATTATTTCGGTATATAATACGACTAAATTACGGAGGTTGTGTACCTGCTATAGTGTGACCACAGGAGCTGTGCACCCCCTGCGGTATGCGCGGCGAGGTGGGGGACGAAGAAAAAATAGGTGTCCGTTATGGTAGCGTACACGTGATAGTTCTGATAGAAAGGGAACTTTTCTTTTGATAAATTCTTTATGTAAAAATAGGTAATGCGTGAAATTCTGACTGAATTAGTGTAGGTAAATGCTTTATGCGAATTCACAGTGGAATATGTCAAAAATCCATGTTAATTTATATTCATAGTACTGGTACAGATAATATGCTCACAAGTGATTTGAATATCTCGAGAACTACAAAACATAGGTACAGTAATTCTGTTAATACAGTAGAAATGTAACCCTGAAGTAACGCCTGTGTAACACTTTATTTCAATACAAGATTTAATATTATCGGAGATATTAGCGGTTCTTAGGGGCCGGGCTGGAGTTATTTCATTACGCTATAATATTAAAACTACAACAACTATTTTTTTTAAATGTAGGTACAGTCTGTCTATAAAGTCCTGACAAAAAAAATAGGGTGCTACTGTGCTACACGTAGCAATCCTATTTAGTCTGACAAAATAGTTTTCAAAACAATTATGTTCAAATAAAACTACACTATTAGAGCACTTATATTACTAGGGCATTTCTTGTAGGTAAGCCTGGTGCATTTAAAGTTTTGCGTAGAACTTCAACACTACAATTAAAATCCATCTCAGTTCTAGCTATCATCTGCAATTTTCTGAGGGTTGGAACTCGAAATTTTACAAAAGTTATGTAAATTGAACATATGATTATACCTACAAATATAAATTTAGGCATAACTAGAAACAAAATACAGGTAAAAGAAGAAAAATGTTTTATACCTCTTTTTTACTGTACAAAATAATTGTATTTTGTGGGGGAGAGCAGAAATATAGAAACATACATTTCTTTCTTTGGCCGGCCTTGCCTGTGTTTACCAGGAGTTTCAAGCTTTTCATTATTTTTTAATCTGTTATTTTTAAATTTAATAATTCTAATGGAATGTAAAGAATAACTACAATACCTAACTAAAAATTCAGTGTTAAATATTAACCAACAAGATATCATTTAACATGGATTTACTAAGAGCTAAATGATATAAAATTTAATAAAATATTGCAATTAATTATTTTTTGTAGACAGACCAGTCGATGCGAAAGTGACATAGTTTAGTTATCAATATCAACCGTAATATAGACATAAAGCAATTAATTAAAATTAAAATTGGGATAAATCTTGACTGAATTATACTAATGAAACTGATAATGTATCAACAGAAATGGTCGTACTACGATTTTTCTTACTTACAATGAATATCTAACCTAAAAATGTGCTATGTACACAATGCCAATATAGAGAGAGAGAGAGAGATCTCAAATGGAGTGAATTTATTACTTGAGACAGATTACGAAAAACAGTAACACGATTACATACCCATTAAAGTTGCAGTTCGCCCATAAACATCATCCAGATCGCATAAAAGTTGACCAGAATCGTGCTCCGCTAAACATCATCTTATAACTTTAAAAATCACTTCCCGCGTGCCACTTTGATTTACTTTACTCATTGTTTACATTGTTCTTCGTAAGTCAATATTAGTTTAATGTAGATTAATGAACTAATAAAAATTACCAACTTGACGACTTTATAGACATATCAGTAATATAATTACTGTATATAAATAACATATATAAATAACTTACTTAGTTGATCACAATGTAACCCAAATATACTCATATTTTATTAAAAATATGCAGGTGATAAATAAGAACTCACCCCTTACTCATAAATGCCTCTTAAATTTAATCACTGTTTAGCGAGATTATTATTTGTAAAATTAAAATTATACCTAACAAAACCGTAAGAATTTAAGGTAATCAATTAACTAAAATTTAAGAGTCGTTTATGAGTAAGGGGGTAATCTGCATAAAGTAATTCCAAGGAATACTGTAGTGTTAACGATTTCTAATTCCTCATCATTAATCTTAACAATTGGATTTTTTTTAATTTTTATTTATGCAGAAATTTTTGGCATAGTAACCAACTCGATATAGCTCTTGTGTATGCTACCATAACGAACACCTACCTGCCGTCACGAGTTTTGACGGCAGTGTCATAACAATTCGAACATTATATTTTTCTTTAAGAATTTCATGTTCTTAGAGTATTTGATACATTCCGCTAGATGTCATTTTTCTCAAAGTTACATTATAAATAAGGTCAAGGGGGGGAATACCGGCATATTTCATTTTTTTAAATTTTGTTTGACCGTCTAGGAGTACTTATTGAACCTAACTTACTTTTTTGTAACGTATGTCATAAAGGATATTCTTCTTTACAAATTCCATTAATCATCAATACCCTAATATAATCCATTGCGAAATTAAAGACAATTTTATAAAATTTAGTCTGTTGACGAACTTTCCCGATTTTTTGGGGTAAGTCCGTCATATAGTTGTTTTTTAGTGAAATTTAATGTTTTATCGAGTACGTTTATGATATGAATACGTAAAAATGTATGCTTATCAAAAGTAAATTCTCAAATCTTAGATATAAGGTACGATTTCCATTGAATTGCAGTAAAATCATAAAACGGGGTAATGCCGTCATATTGATTAGGCCAGGGGTTGTAAACATATTATACATACCTACCCACTAGGCAGGTAAGGCTGTTAGAATGTCAATGTGTAGATAAGTAAAACAATATTTAATATAATTAAATGGGTTTATTTTAAAATATTGTACTGAATCAGTCTTTAAGAATAAGTATTCATAAGCACAATTTATTGATGTAGTCGGTAAAATCACAGTAAGTATTTAAACGAAAGTAATTAAACATATAACTGTTGATATCGTTCGAAATCAACTAACAAAATGTGTTGACTACAGAGTATATTATTGCTTACTGCTCGCACCGCATCTTCTAGCTTTTCTTTTGGATATGATGCTTTATCGGTTTTCCTTTTATAATTCCGCACCATTTTGATGTTTAAGTACCTAAAAATAAAAATAACACATTAAGTGATGAAGAATATTAGTACTCGTAAATCAAATTGGTTGTTACTGCAACCACTAACTACCAATTTGATTCACCGCTTAAGGAAAAGTAGACTTAAATAGTGAGGTCTAGTAATAAAAGTCTAGTAAAGACTTTTTTTTACTTACCAACGATAATGTTTAGTCAAATATTACTAAATAAACTTATGGATTAGTGGTAGGTAAAATAATATCTATAAACAGTTGTCTACTGGGAAAAAAATACACTACAACAAAAGGTTTACTATATCTGGAACGGGGCAAGACCGGCATATGACGGCATTTCCCTAAACCAGTATACGCCATTACCCCAACATTACTTTTTGAGGTTAAGTTATTTTGCCGGCTAATATTTCTCGAAAAATTGCACATATTCACTTGAAAACATATGAAACTATAAATTTAGAACACAATGTAGCCACTTACCGTAAAAACACCTGTGAATTTCTTGTTTTCCACACCGAATTTTAGTAAAACTTATGATATCACTTACTTGACTACCGCCATAACTGACACTAAAATTTTTGAACTATTTTTTTACTGCTGTGAGAATCGTAGCGACATCTGTAATTTGATGGCAGAACCAGTAAGAGACACTGTTTTACCCGCATACACTATAACTGCTGTAGGTGGTTAAAAAAGCGCGCAAACGAGACGTGGACGGACTTAACCCGCTGCCGGAATTCCCCCCCTTGACCTTACTCAAATAATGTTCCTATTTACGCTTAAAACTATACAATAATGTAAATACTATCTTGGAGTTTTAAAAATGACTGTGTTTTAATAGAAAACTGCTACAGCCGCTCGTGCAGCGACCATACCAGCCAAATAACTTAAGTATATTGCGTCAGATGTCGCTAGTAGCTACATCATAGACTGTTTATTCTATACCAGTATATAAGATGTACTCTATATGTCCACCCCCCTCTCGCCGCGCGCATACCTCAGGAGGTGCACAGCTCCTGTGGTCACACTATAAACAATTAAATTCCTTGACCGTACATTTATTTACAAAAGTTACCTTCAAAATAAAAACAAATATTATGCATTTCGTAAACTTTATGACGTAATTCAAGGATCACTTAATCTACATGCGTCTGAATTGAGTAAATGTTAAATGTCTGTAAAACGTTCAAATGTCTTGATTTTTTGTAAAATAATTTTACAAATTCTGTACAATTTTTTTGATATAAAAATTTCATTCACAGCGTGAATATTTTCTGAGCGTGAAAATTTTTCATGCCTGGATTGAGTGATCCACATTTTAGACAATATCCTCGATCGCCTCGGAGTGATTATTTACATTTTTTTACTAAATGTACGTTTAGGTTTTATTGAAAACTAAGATAGGATCACTCAGTACAGATGGACATAAACAAAACGGGTAACGGTCCTAGTAAGGAGCACTGATCACGACCGAAGTCAAACTGTAATCACAGAGTACATTATACATAATATCTGAAAACTGTAACTGGTGCGCCCCACAGGATCTAAGCTCCGTTGGAGCACGAACACCAAACAAAAATGAGACTCATTTTCAGACATATTAACACACTAAACATCCCACAGCAGGTAGGGACCGCCCGCCCCCTCAGACATAATTCAGCTTGATCCACTAATAAAGACGGAATAACTAGAAACACTGATCAGGTAGAATAGTGTCGAGTTTTCCTTTTCTTTACGAAGAACGAACTTTCCCCTAATCTGCTAGGGACCATTGTATTATGACATAAATAAAACAAACGAATGATTTTAAAGTCTATATTCTGTAACAGTTCTTAACAATGTGATTTTACAAATATGAAATAATAATATATTTGGCATAATACCTTATAAAAAATGACGTGAATGTAAAACAATAAATTAGAATAGATTTCACTCCATCAGCTTGAGACCTATTTACGAATAACATTGTGATGTGCTTAATAATAACTATCTTATGTTACATCGTAACAAATTATATTAAGTGCAATAACTACAATAAACAATATAGGCTTTATTAAGGCACTACGAATCCTAATAAGGCAATGTCAAGTATTTAATTGTAAACATTATTTATATAACTAGCTGGCTATTATAATAATAAAAGTCATATTATATTATAGACATTAATTGAACTGGACAAGACAGGCGCTAAATCGAAGGAATTTGAAATCACAGTAATTTGTAGACCAAACATTAATACTAATTTAGAAAAATAATTAACATTCATATTAATATAATTGTCAATAACATAATGTACATTAAAAACACGTTGTGACAAATCATTGCATTGTATAATTAACAACACTTGTAAGATATTTTCTTCTCGGAATGTACAGCTGCCGATTTGAAAGTAATAAATTACCGATTCGCTAATTCTTAACCTAAAGAAAAGTGTATAAGTTTTTAAAAATAAGTAC